>CM060907.1:321057859-325857859 GCA_030737815.1 Allium fistulosum
AGAGCATGCAGACAATAGAAACAATTCAGACAATCACTCATTCAAAATCAAGATTTGATGAAATAGTTTGAGATATTGGTGGTGATTACCTGTTATAATATTTGTTTTGCTAGTTTTCTCATTTATTCCAGCTAAATTTGGAGCAAAATTACAATTTGTTAAGAAGGAGGCCATTTTCTTTTTGCTGGATGTTTTAGAGAGGATTGAAAATAAGAAAGGAGAGAAAGTACAGTTTTCTCCTGAATAATCCAGAATTGGATTTTGGACTTCCACCCTCTACCCATGATGCAGCGCGATCTACTTCAGATTTAAGTCCCAGAATTTTAGGTCGTTCACGACCTAGTGAAGTTTTAGGTCGTTCACGACCTAAGGAACTTATAGGTCGCTCACGAGTCAACTGCAAAGTTAAGGCATGCAAACGAGTCGACGAGTTAAAGGAACATGCGCATGAACGACCTAACGAAGAACGAGTTCACGAGTTAAAGGGAAAGACGCTGGAACGACCTAACATACTGTTAAGTCGTATACTGTTAAGTCGTATGCGACCTAACAAGAAGGATAAACAAATGGACCAACCTAGCGACTTACGAGCTAACGGGTTGAAGAATGAGGTGCTACAACCTAACAAGTTACGACCTATGTTAGGTCGCAGAGAAAAGGAACGACCTAAGTTAGGTCGCGGGTAGATGTGGAGAGATAGGTCGCTCACTATAAGTCGTGAGGCTTTAGGTCATGAAGACTTAGGTCGCGAAGATTTTCTGAAGCCGCTTCTTTTAGGTCGCTGATGGGGATGCCGTTCATTCTTAAGTCGCTCGCTCCAGATGCCGTTTATTTTAGGTCGTTTATTTGTTGTAACTCGTATGATAAGTCGTCAACGACCTATACTAAGTCGTGATGGTTTGTAACGTGTTGTGTTGTAATCTGTTAAGTCGTGAACGACTTAAAGTAAGTCGTAAATCGTTCGATGTTTTAAGTCGTGATGTTTTAGGTCGTGATGTTTTTAGGTCGTGATGTTTGTTAGGTCGAGGCCGACCTAAGTGTTGTGTTCTGTTTTGACGTGTTGAGTTGTAGCCTATAATTAGGCATGTGTGGTCATTTGTAATAGTTTAGTTGATTTGAAATAAAACTCTTATTTTTGTTAGCTTTGTGCTTTCACCAAATCGATAGTCGAGTGTAATCTCCTATCTCCACCTTGGACATTCGAGTGCGCTCGAATCTTCGATTGTTGAAGCCGATTTGCGGAATCAAGTGCGCTTGATCAACGCTCGAAGAATTGAAGATCTCTTTTCACGGTATCGTGCGCGATCAACGTGTCAGAGATAGCTAGAATTCGGTATCTTCGGATTAACGAATTGGGGCATTTCAGTATTCATCAATCCACCGATTGCTACTTTCATCGAATCATCGTTTTATTATTCCGCTACTGCATCATTTTTGGTATCAGAGCCTATTTAGCCAATCATAGCTAAATCGAGTCTTGGAGCCAATTCTTTGAAGAGTTTCGAAGTTGAAGTGATTAGCCGATCTTGAAGTGTAGAGCCGAGCCAATTAGAAGTGTTGGAGATTGAAAGTTGCATTATTTGGAGAAGTTGTGTTCATTGTGTTCATCGCAAATTGCAACAAAGTGGGAGTTTTCGATCCATTTCATTTTGGATCAAAGGAGGAAAAGTGTTTGAATCTTGCGTGGAAGTTTTGCGCGCCAAAGTTGGAAGTAAATACATCATTTGGTATCATTTTGAAAGTATGCCGCCGAGAAGAGCTAACCGCCATCAAAATGTTGAAGATTTGTATAAGCGAGAGGATGCTGAACAAATGGAACAACGCATAAGTAACAAATTCAATGAGAAGCTGGATGAAGGTATTGGGAGGTTAGAGAAGCTTATGATGGATATGAATCAACCCCGAAGAAGAACATCACCAATTTCAAACCAAGGTGGAAACAGGGTTTCGCCGTCGGTTTCGGGAGGAAGGAGAATGTCACCACAATCTCATCAAGGAAGAAGAAGTCATAGAGAATTCGAAGATGAACCGTATCAAGATGATGAAAGACAGAGTAGAAGGGATATGCGTGATCATAAAGATGTGGATGGACGGAATCGTTATCGAAGTACATCTATTGTGGATGAGGAGGGTGATAGAGGAAGTTATCATTATCAAGATCATGGCCAGGGGCGAAATCGAGGTCGAGATTTTGAAGATGATCGTCGATGGGAATCGGGGATGAAAACGAAAATTCCAGAATTCAAGGGTGGTATGCAAACTGAGGAGTTTTTGGATTGGTTGTCTAATGTGGAGGAGATTTTTGACTTCAAGGAAGTTCCAGAACATCGTAGAGTGAAGTTGGTTGCTACAAGGTTGAGGGGTAGAGCTTTAGCATGGTGGAAGCAAACTAAACTTACTCGTGAACGGATGGGGAAGTCGAAAATTGAATCATGGGAGAAGATGAAGAAAATGATGAGAGCTACATTCTTACCTTATAACTATCAGTCGCGTATGTATCAGAGGTTGCAAAACTTGAGACAAGGGACGAAATCTGTGAATGACTATGCTGACGAATTTTATCAACTGATTTCTAGGAACGATATTATGGAGACAGAGGAACAGTTGACAGCTAGATTTGTTGGGGGTTGCGAATGCAGATTCAAGATATGGTTAACATGTTTGATCCTAGATCTGTAGCAGAAGCACACTAGAAAGCGTTGGCTTGGAAGAAACAGGGGAGACGAGGAGGAGGTGTGCTTACAAATTCCAACAATCCAGTAAACGGTGTTAGTGGAAGTTCTAATGTTTCAAAAGTTGTTGCAAAACCAGTTGTGATTGAGGTTGGGAAGACGAAGGTCAATAATGGTTTCAAGTGTTATAATTTCCAAGAGATGGCCCACAAAAGTAATGAATGTCCAAAGCTGAAGAAGAGAGCTATGATAGTGGAGGTTGAGGATGAGGATGAAGAAGCTGAATGTTCCAATTCACCACCTGATGAGGAGGAAGAAGAAGTGACGGGAGACGAAGGTTATAATCTGATGATGAGGAGGTCTTGTTTGACACCAAAGTTAGAGGAGGATTGTAGTTGGTTAAGGAGCAATATTTTTCAGTCGACATGTACTATTCTGGGGAAAGTTTGCAAATTTGTTATTGATGTTGGAAGCTATGACAATATAATTTCGTCAGAAGCTGTGAGGAAGTTGGCATTGAAGACTGAGAAACATCCGAAACCGTACAAGTTGGCTTGGTTGAGAAAAGGCGGGGAGGTGAAGGTTGGACGTCGAGCTTGTGTGAATTTTTCAATTGGGAAGAAATATAAAGATGAAATCTGGTGCGATGTGGTAGATATGGATGTTTGTCATTTTTTGCTGGGGAGACCATGGCAGTATGATAGGGCGGTGCAACATGACGGTCGTACCAACCGTTATAGCTTTATGTTTGAAGGCACAAAGATCACTTTAGTTCCCAAGAAGCGACAACAAGAAGAAAACAAACTAGAGGAGATTGAAGAGCTGAAAACTTTATTATCCTTGAAGGAGTTTGTTAAAGAAGTTGAAGAGGAGCCTAAGGTGTTTTTGTTGATTGGGCAAGAGAGCAGCGAAGAAGTTGAAATTCCAGAAGAAGCGAAGCCAGTTTTGAAAGAATTTGAGGATGTATTTCCAGATGAGTTACCAAAAGAGTTACCGCCACAGAGAGACATTCAACATCAAATTGATCTTGTTCCAGGAGCAACGTTGCCGCACAGACCACATTATCGAATGAGTCCGAAGGAACATGAAGAATTAAGGAGGCAGGTGGAAGAATTGCTTGAGCAGGGACGTGTGCAGGAAAGTTTGAGTCCATGTGCTGTGCCAGCCTTGTTAGTACCAAAGAAAGACGGGACGTGGAGGATGTGCATAGACAGTAGAGCATTGAATAAGATTACAGTGAGGTATAGATTTCCAATGCCAAGGTTGGATGACTTGCTAGATCAGTTGAGTGGGGCAACTATCTTTTCGAAGATTGATTTGAAGAGCGGATATAAACAAATTCGTATTAGACCAGGTGATGAGTGGAAGACAGCTTTTAAAACTAGGGAGGGTCTATACGAATGGTTGGTTTTGCCATTTGGCTTATCAAATGCACCAAGTACTTTCATGAGGGCGATGAACCAGATTTTTAGACCATTCATTGGGAAGTTCGTGGTGGTGTATTTCGATGATATTCTGATATATAGCAGGAGTATGGAAGAGCATGTTCAACATTTGAGGGAAGTGCTAATTATTCTACGTGAGGAACAATTTTATGCTGCTACAAAGAAATGTGTGTTCATGACGCATAGTGTTTTATTTTTGGGGTATGTTGTTTCGGAGGAAGGTATACAGGTGGACCAGAGTAAAGTTGAGGCAGTCAGAAATTGGCCACAGCCGACGACGATAACAGAAGTCCGAAGTTTTCACGGGTTGGATTCATTCTATCGAAGATTTATTCCACACTTTAGTAGTGTGATGGCGCCTGTTACTGATTGTATGAAGGACAAACAGTTTTCATGGACGGAGGAAGCAGGAGTTGCTTTTGAACGAATCAAGGAATTGTTGACGACAGCACCAATTCTAGCATTACCTGATTTTCATTTATTGTTTGAATTACATACTGACGCATCAAAGTTGGAATTGGAGGGGTGTTAAGTCAGAGGGGGCGTCCTATTGCCTATTTCAGTGAGAAGCTATCGGGAGCGAAGATGAGATACAGTACATATGATGTGGAATTTTATGCTGTTGTGCAAGCTATTAAACACTGGAGACACTATCTATTTCAGAAAGAGTTCGTTCTTTACACTGGTCATGAGGTGTTGAAGCATTTACAAGGGCAAGACAAGATTTCAGCGAGACATGCATCATGGATTGCATATCTGCAACAGTTTATGTTTTTGTGAAACACAAATCGGGAGTGACGAATCGTGTTGCGGATGCGTTGAGCAGAAGGAATCATGTGTTGACTACCATGAAGGTTGAAGTGACAGGGTTTGATGTGCTACCAGAATTATTTGTTGAAGATCCTTATTTTATGAAGTTTGTAGATAAAGTCAAGAATGGGGAGACGGATGAGTTTATGATGGTGGATGGTTTTCTGTTCAAGGGAACTCGATTATGTATACCAGATTGCAGTTTACGGTTGAAGATTGTGAAAGAATTGCACGAGGAAGGTCATGTAGGTAGAGTCGTACATTACAGCTGATTTCTCAATCTTATTTTTGGCCGTCAATGAGGAAAGAAGTGGAAAGGTTTGTGGAGCGATGTCATATCTGTCAGGTTTCGAAAGGAACTGCGACCAATGTTGGATTATATATGCCGTTACCTGTACCAACTAAGCCTTGGGTTGATGTGAGTATGGATTTTGTTTTGGGTTTGCCTCGAACACAAAGGGGAAACGATTCCATTTATGTGGTGGTTGACCGATTTTCGAAAATGGCACATTTTATTGCTTGTAAGAAGACGGTGGATGCTGTGCATGTTGCTCAGTTATTTTTCAAAGAAATCTATCGACTTCATGGATTGCCCGAATCTATTGTGTCGAATAAGGATACTCGTTTTTTGAGTCATTTTTGGCTAAGTTTGTGGAAGATGGTCGGAACGAAGCTGAAGTTTAGTAGCGTTTACCATCCACAAACCGATGGGCAAACGGAGGTGGTTAACAGATCGCTGGGGAATTTATTGCGATGTCTGGTGAAAGATAATCTGAAGAGTTGGGACATGAAGTTATGTCAGGCAGAGTTTGCTCATAATCATGCAGTGAATCGTAGTACGGGATTCAGTCCATTTCAGATTTTATATTCTAGTATGCCAAAAGGACCGTTGGACTTAACGGTATTACCACAACCAAAGGGGACGGTTAAACGAGCTATTGATTTTGTTGATGGGTTGACTGAATGTCATAAAATCGTTCAGGAACGATTGGAGAAGGCAAATGAGAAGTATAAACGCTCTGCAGATATGAAGTGAAGAAGTGTTGAGTTTAATGAAGGAAATTTGGTTTATGCAGTATTAACAGAAGATCGTTCTCCGGTGGGAACATACAATAAATTGAAAGCGCGGAAGATTGGTCCAGTGGAAATTTTGAAGAAAATCAATGACAATGCATATCAGTTGAGATTGCCGAATGATGTTCATACGTCTGATGTTTTCAATATCAAATATTTGATTCTGTATCATAGAGATGAGACTGTTGTGGATACAGAAAGTGCAAATTCGAAGTCGAATTTTTGTCAACAGGGGGAGGATGATGCAGCGCGATCTACTTCAGATTTAAGTCGTCCTAGAATTTTAGGTCGTTCACGACCTAGTGAAGTTTTAGGTCGTTCACGACCTAAGGAACTTATAGGTCGCTCACGAGTCAACTGCAAAGTTAAGGCATGTAAACGATTCGACGAGTTAAAGGAACATGCGCATGAATGACCTAACGAAGAACGAGTTCACGAGTTAAAGGGAAAGACGCTGGAACGACCTAACTTACTATTAAGTCGTATACTGTTAAGTCGTATGCGACCTAACAAGAAGGATAAACAGATGGACCAACCTAGCGACTTACGAGCTAACGAGTTGAAGAATGAGGTGCTACGACCTAACAAGTTACGACCTATGTTAGGTCGCAGAGAAAAGGAACGAACTAAGTTAGGTCGCGGGGAGATGTGGAGAGATAGGTCGCTCACTATAAGTCGTGAGGCCTTAGGTCGTGAAGACTTAGGTCGCGAAGATTTTCTGAAGCCGCTTCATTTAGGTCCCTGATGGGGATGCCGTTCATTCTTAAGTCGCTCGCTCCAGATGCCGTTCATTTTAGGTTGTTTATTTGTTGTAACTCGTATGATAAGTCGTCAACGACCTATATTAAGTCGTGATGGTTTGTAACGTGTTGTGTTGTAATCTGTTAAGTCGTGAACGACTTAAAGTAAGTCGTAAATCGTCTGATGTTTTTGGTCGTGATGTTTTAGGTCGTGATGTATTTAGGTCGTGATGTTTGTTAGGTCGAGGCCAACCTAAGTGTTGTGTTCTGTTTTGACGTGTTGAGTTGTAGCCTATAAATAGGCATGTGTGGTCACTTGTAATAGTTTAGTTGATTTGAAATAAAACTCTTGTTTTTGTTAGCTTTGTGCTTTCACCAAATCGATAGTCGAGTGTAATCTCCTATCTCCACCTTCGACATTCGAGTGCGCTCGAATCTTCGATTGTTGAAGCCGATTCACGGAATCAAGTGCGCTTGATCAACGCTCGAAGAATTGAAGATCTCTTTTCACCGTATCGTGCGCGATCAACGTGTCAGAGATAGCTAGAATTCGGTATCTTCGGATCAACGAATTTGGGCATTTCGGTATTCATCAATCCACCGATTGCTACTTTCATCGAATCATCGTTTTATCATTCCGCTGCTGCGCCAACCCACCATTAGCAAAACTTAGTGAAAATTATCTAAGTTATCTCATGTTACACATAAATTTATCTTATTTACACAATGTTCACATATACTTTCTCATATTTTCACCAAACAAATTTTGTACAACAAACATTTATGTTAACTAAATGTTTTCAGAACATACATAAAAGATTATTTTAGCCATAAAATAAATTTCTATTATTTAAAATCTTAGTTTTACTTAAATATCACAATTTACACCTTTTTATTACATAAAACGCCATTTTTAACATTAAAATTTACACAAAAATTATTTTCTTGTCAAATTAAATACAACAACCCATATTAACTTCATTTTTACATTCAAAAATTATTTTAGAACAAAATTCCATCTTTTTATTTATAAAATATATTCTAATAAATTCAAATACTTCATTTCAAATTGATAAAAATCACATTTGGCAATAATTTGCATAATTATTGCATTTTACCAAATTAAAACTATAAAATTCTCATTTTCTCCAAACTAACATAATAAAGTTTTTTAAAACTTTATTTTCATCATTTTACATTTATTTCAACAAATTATTATTGAATTAATTCTTTTATCCCACTTAATTAATTCAATTAATACCCAAATCAAAATATTTCCAATATTCACCATTTCTAACCAACATTATCATCTTAACTCCATTTTATTCTTTCCAATTTTATTGTTTATTCAAAATAAACAATTTTAAATCTCCAATTTATTTTTATTTTCGAATATTAAATTATAACCACCGTTATAATTTAATATTGCAGGTAATCACCAAAACTAGAGTTGTTACAATTGTTATTTACTCTAGATTTATGATAGGGGTTCTTGCAATAATAAATATGCACTCATCCCTATATGGTAGAGTCCTTGAATTTGATAGGACCATTCAACTAACCGAAAAAGATAAATATGCTTATCAGCCTATAACTACTCATATTCATCTCTTAAATACTATACACATGAGACTTCACTAAAAATGATACTCTTGGATATTATAGATGAAAACTAGTTTTTCTTATTGTTTCATTTTTATTCGTAAAAGAATACTAAATACGACGGTTATCTACTTATATACTTGAAACTTAAGATCCACAACACCCAAAAGAAGCACGATAGGAAAATGGCTCATGAAAAATAATTGTTCTTGTGTTACGGAAAGGCCGTTTGAAAGGAACATGAATTATTTTATTATTACAGATTATATTGTCAATGTATTTGTATAGTTTTATAAAAAATGGATTTTGATAATGTAACTAAATCTGTAAATTTGATAATTCAACTACAATAATGGGATCGTTACACGGGTATAACAATATAGATAAAATAACGATACATATGCACTTACAAAATACAAATTACTAACAAATTTTAACAACTATTTCATTTCGTATGTTATCTTGAACATTTATCATTAAAATTGAGATGAAGAAGATGTTAAAATGGAAGTGGAGGTGAAAAAGAGTAGAGAAAGTGAGTTATGGAGGGTTGAATAAGTGTTTGGGGTAATCAACAACCAGCACATGACATTAATCGTTGATTTTAACCGGTTTACCCCCAATGGACCATTTACGCAGTGCCCACCAATGATGTGATTGATGCATCAAATGCGATGCAAAATTCAACCGGACAAAAAAAAATTGAGAACGGTAGCTATATCTTGTTTTTTGTCAATTGAACCCCAAAATATTCTGGTTAATGTGGATAGCATGTGCTTTTAAAAGCAAAATCCCACTGCATGTGCATAGCTACTAAATTGAATATCTTTTTATATATATGCCAATCCTAACCCAATGAATTAATGTATAGTGTATATCTTTACTGTTAATTCGCTTTTTGGCCAAATAGATTTTAATTGGACTCAGAAGATCAAAACAATGACAAAATGTCTTAAAAAATTTAGGAATACAATTTGAAGAGCTAGAGAGTCAACTTGAAAAAGTTTCATTCAAATTGGGACTAAGGGTATAAATCGGCACTGACCTATCCTTTCTCCCTATTGGTCTTCGCAAACTCTATACATCTTCTATACCACTCCAATTACTCATGATCAAATCATTTTCCTATAGTTTGGATGAGCAATTCCTAAGTTGATGAGAAGAAACCAAGAAAGCGGGACAACTTAAGTTATACTGAAAAGATCACCATAAACAACTAAAAATCAATGAAAAGAGTTTGGAATGCATTAAGTAGAAGATAGAAGAGTAAAGCACATATGAAAGTTCAACTTGCATGTGTGGAAATAAGTCGGCACCGAGTTATACACTTGACTCGTGTGCCTCTAAGTTCTCATTTGTGACATCAGGCTATCTCTTGGACCTTAGTTGCAAGCAGGCTGCTGACCCTATATCTCTATTCTCCTATAAATACAAGCCTAGTTCCAACCAAAATGGGATCTTCTTCTCGATCATTTTCCTTCAGTCCTAGGACTCTACTTCTTCTTCACTCCAATCTTCTTCCTCAAACACTCTAGAAACTCCATTGTAAATTAGAGATCCACTTGATTGTGATCAGATCTGATAAAATTAGTTGTAATCCAAAAAAGAATAACTAATAAAAAAGATTAAAGTGGACGTAGGTCGGAGATTATGCCGAACAACTATAAAAAAAATTATCTCTTTTTTACTTTTATGCTTTTTCATTTATTTTTACTAGAACTGCTGATACTAAAGCGTCAGTTACATTTATTGTGTAAACATTTAGTGCTTTCATTGAGAAAGAATTAGATCTAAAGACTTGAAGCTTGAATTTGAGATTTGGAAAAGATGAAGAGATCTAACACTAGATCCAAGGTTAAGGGAAGCCAACCAGAGCATGGGGGCGGTCAGGAGGTATCTTCAAACTCTCATCAATCCATCTACGTGATCAGAGAGGAGATCAAGAGAATGATGAAGGAGATGTAGGATGGAATGATGCTAGATAACAGGAAATGCTAGAAAGATTTTTCTAAAGGATAGGACAACAAGGAATAGTTGGAGCCGTTGGAATTTAAAACCAGGGATAGGAAACTAATGCAAGATTGCCTGGAGTTGGAGCAAAGCAGATGGGAATGGTGCCCTCATGACTAAGACAACTCGATACCGACCAGAATCCTCTTGGTACCGGTGGATTTTACCCGGGGAAATCTTGATTGGACTTGGCAAACTAGGATGCCAATAATGGATGATATTAGAGCCAGAAATGCAAGACAGAATGAAAATGCATAGTGAACAAAAGAATATATGCCAGTGCTTCCCTATAGGAATGGAGGACAGAATAAAACTAGTGGTGCAGGTAAGAATACAAATGTACAGTCAGAGGAGTATGTGCTAGAATATGTACCGCAATTCCCCTACAAGAGCAGGGGCAAAATGTAGCTTGTGGTTTAAAACTACCATTAGATGAAAACAACCAGATGGCTGAGATGATCAGAAGAATAGTTAGAGGTGGATCCCTAGACAAGAGTTTAGAAGACGTAGACAGGAACCCATTTACCCATAACATCCGAAATGTGAGGAATCCTCTTGATTTCAAGCTTCCGACGTTTGGAAATGTGCGATGGGAAAGATGATCCAACAGTCCATTTAATGAGATACATTGGACGTATGGAGGTGTTGGGTGCTTCTGAGGAGGTGATGGGGCAGTGCTTTCTATTATATATGACAAATTTAGTAGCGATGTTGTTTAGACAACTGGAGAATGGGTCCATAAGCACATGGGCAAACTTAATGAATAAGTTCATAGGATAATCCAGAGTTCACGTCTCCCGATCAAAGAATGTGATGACGTTATAAAGCGTAAAGGAAAGGCCCGTAGAGACTTTTAGAAGCCATCTAATGAGGTTTAATGTAGTATCTATCGTAGTAGATAAGCTAGATCTATCAATAAGCTTAATGGCAGCAGTATCTGGAATTGCATCCAAGATCGACTTCTGTGTTGCATTAGAAAGGGATCCACAGATGGATTTGGGTCAAGAGGACGCTGAATCTAATAATTTGTAGTTTACATTGTGGATAATGGAGGACTACCCAGAGTAGGATATGGAAAAGGCAAAGGGAAATGAAAAGGTAATATCAACTTTAGGGATGCGAAATGACAAAGGTGAGAGTCGAAGTTCTTTTCTTGCACTGACTAAACTGAAACTCCAAAGATAATATACTTATATACTAGGAGTAGATTCCCTACTTAAAACTAGTCAGAAGGAAACCCGTTGATTGGGGGAGATGATCTGGAATGTTTTTCATCTTTCATGAGCTGGATGGATATGAAACGAATGAGTGCCAACACCCTCGGGATCTGATAAAAGAGCTAGTTTAAAGCAACTAGCTACAATAGTACGTGAGGAACCGAATTGTGACGGTACAGCTGGAGCAGCCACCATCCATAATGAATGCATCAAGAAATAACCTAGGATTTAGGTCTAGGATGGTAATCCAATGATCGAGATTGACGGGAGGGACGTTCAATTTTCGCGTTTTACTTTCTGTTCTGAATAATTAAGATTATAATGACCATAGACCGCTTAAACGTGTACGAGGCCTAAATTGGTCTCTAAGCAGACTTTGAGTCGGATGTCTATGATGACTAGTTAGGACTATAATAACCTTGGATTTCCTGCACGTGATGAGGTATTGATTGGTCTCTAAGCACACTCTGAGTTGAATTTCTGGGATGGACAATTAGGATTTCCATTTGTTTGTTGCCTTGATTTGAATATTTAACTGTTGAAAACTCCACTTGAATGTGATGACCGATATTGATTACAATAAGTTCCAGCTAGAGAGTTGGGAATGGAGTGCAAAGTGCAAGTTCCATTGCCGAAAGCAAGTGGATGACATGTACAATATTGATCGCATTGGACCGGAGAGTCGGGACAGGAGTGCAAGGTGCAAGTTCCCTTATCGAAGAGCAAGTGGATGGACTTGGACGAAAATAAGTCACCTCACTAGAGAGTGAGTTGATGGGCTTGCTCGATCGTTAGTTCTCCTTGTCAAAGAGCCAATGGATTGGGCTTAGCAAAAATTCGAAGAGATAGTACCCTAGATTGGAAGTTAAATGGTTCGTAGAGATCGAAACTTTCGATTGAATCCGAAATAATCCGGAGAGATCGAAACCCTAGATTAGGCGATAAATGATTCGGAGAGATCAAACCCTAAATTAGTTTATAAGCGATGTGATGAGAATATGCCCCATAGCAGGTGCAGATTTCATAAAACTATTTGAATGCATTGTGGTTAGAGTAGAAAAGATAAAACCTCGATGAAAACGAAATGATTTTGATATGTAATATAATAACTCTAAAAGGAACTGGACTGATTATGATGTATGAATAACACTTAACCAAGGGCTAGAGTCCTTAGCTATAATAGGTTTGGTATGACCTTTGAGTTGCAAGAGAATCCAAAAGAACTAGACGATTCACCAAGATCAGGATCGATGCAAGGCTGAAGAGCTCAGCTACTGAAGAATGGTTGATTATAACTTTTTCTTGAGTAAAACACACCTTACATTCAAAAGGAATATTTTGGAGGGCAAGTGTTAATCTGCTTTTTAGCTAAGCAGATTTCAATTGGATTCAAAAGATAAAAAAAAACGAAACGACCCGAAAAACTTGGGAGTAGACTTAGAAGAGATAGAGAGCAACATGGAAATGTTTCATTCAAATTGGGACTAACGGTATAACTTAGCACCGAGTTACATAGGTAGATATTAACCTATCCTTTCTCCCTGTTTTGTTTTCCAAACTCCATACATCTCTTATACCACTCCAATTACTCGTGATCAAGTCGTTTGATGACCAATTCCAAGATTGATGAAAAAAATCGAGAAAGCAGGATAACTTAATTGATACTGAAATATCACTGAAACCAAAAAAAAGTTAATGAAAAGAGCTTGGAATGCGTAAAGTAGAGGATAGAAGAGCAGACCAAACAAGAAAGTTCAACTTGCATGCATGGAAATAACTCGGCACTAAGTTAGATAACTGGGTATCGAGTTAGATAAATCAATGCTGAGTTATACTCTTGATTTGTGTGCCTCCAAGTTCTTTATGTGACATCGAACTATATCTTGGACCTTAGTGTAAGGGGCACCTAAATATACAAGCCTAGCTGCAACAAAAAAGGGGATCATCTTCCCTACCCTTTTCCTTGACTCTGGAGCTGGGACTCTACTTCTTCTTTATTCCTATCTTCTTCCTTAAATACTCTATAAAATCTATCGTAAACCAAAGATACACTAGATTATGGTCAGATCTGATAAAATTAGTTGTAATCTAGAGGGAGAATAACTAATAACAAAGATTAAAGTAGGCGTAGGCCCGAGTTTACACCAAACTGTTATAAAAATCCTTGTGTCTCCTTTTACTTTTCTGCTTTTTCATTTATTTTTACTAAAACTGGTGTATTCATCTAATACTGGGGTGTTTGTGCCATTTTTAGTGCAAAAATTTACAATATAACATAAAAATAAAAATGTACCAAATACTTGTATGGATAAAAATAGCACTAAAGAGGTTCGATGTACCTGTAAAATTTATATAGGATTTCAAATGAAATGGTAAAGTGGAGAATGCAGGGGAATTCAGAGCATCATAGTCCCTATATCTTAGACTTTGTAGTTATTCATACCCATGCATGCCTTGCATGTCTTGTAATAAAGCTACATATGTGATGCAGCGCGAGATACGAATTCACAAGTCTTAGGTCACTCACGACCTAACAAACCAAAACTGGAAAATAAGTCGTTAAAAATTGAAGTCTTAGGTCGCTCACGACCTAATGGGCTCTTAGGTCGCTCACGACCTAAGGAAGATGGGCTACGAGCTAACGGAACCAATGCTCAGGAAAACAGCTCACGACCTAGCGAGATAGAAGAGGGAGCATGTAATGCTAGGAAAAGTGGCAGGGTCCAAATTGGTGAAGTATTAGGTCGCATACGACCTAACGAGGCTTCTAGATCGCTCCAACGACCTACCAGTTTCAAAGATCACGTGCTACGACCTAACAGGCTAGGGGAAAATGAGCTACGACCTAACAGTCTGAAAGGAAAGGTGATTCGACCTAACGAGTTACGACCTATGTTAGGTCGCAAGGAAACGAAACGAGCTAAGTTAGGTCGCGAAGGCTTAGGTCGCAAAGTCTTAGGTCGTGGAGACTTAGGTCGCGAAGAATCTCTGAAGCCGCTTCTGTTAGGTCGCAAACGAAGGGATGCCGTTCATTCTTAGGTCGCAAAGCTCTGGATGCCATTGATTTCCCTAACTCGCCGATCTGGAATGCTGTGTGATCTTAAGTCGCGGAAGATTGTAGCCGTAGATTGTTATGCCGCTTTATCAGATGTGTTCATTTGTTAAGTCGTGGAATAATGTAATTAGGTCGTTACCGACCTAAGTGAGTCGTTTGTCTTTTAACCTGTTTGTTAGGACGCGTCTGTACTAGGTCGCAACATTCAAGGTCGAAGGTCGTTTTCGACCTAAGTACTTGTAATATTTTGAAACTTTTCTGCTGTGTTGAGTTGTAGCCTATAAATAGACGTGTATGGTCATTTTGTAAAGGTTGTTGATTTTTGAATAAAATTCTCTTTTTGATTGCTTTGTGCTTTCATTCAAATTGGTAGTTGAGTGTAATCTCCTATCTCCTCTTTCGGATAATCGAGTGCGCTCGATTCAACGATTGTAGAAGCCGATTCGCGGAATCAAGTGCGCTTGATCAACGCTTGAAGAATTGAAGATCTTTGAACCCGGTATCGTGCGCGATCAACGAGTTCGAGATAGCTAGAGTTCGGTATCTTCGAATCAACGAATTCGGGCAATTCAGCATTCATCAATCCATCGACTACTACTTTCACCGATCTACATCATTTTTGTAATATCCGCTGCGTCAGTTTTGGTATCAGAGCTTGTTCTAGCCAATCATAGCTAGATCGAGACTTGGAGCCTAATCATTTGAAGAGTTTTGAAGTTTGAGGAGAAGCCGAGCTTGAAGTGTTGGGACACGGCCGAGAGGAAGAAGTTGTTCGCATTTGTTTGAAGATTGAAGTTCGGATTTGCATTGGAGGCCGAAACTTTGTCCATCGTGTTCATCGCGATTTGCTACAAAGTGGAAGTTTTCGATCCGTTTCATTTTGGATCAAAATCCGAAAAGTGTTAGAATTTGTGAAGTCTTCAAGTATGCCGCCAAGAAGAGCTAATCGCCACCAAAACGTAGAAGCTTTATATCGAAGAGAAGAGGCTGATGAGATGGAGCAAAGAATCAATGAGAATTTTAGTGAGAAGCTTAATGAAGGAATTGGCCGATTAGAGAAGCTTATGACGGAGATGAATCAAAATCGGAGAAGGGTTTCACCAGAATCTAACCATGGGGGTAGTAGAGTCTCGCCACATTCTAATCAAGACCGAAGTATTGAAAATGATCAAGGACGTGGGAGGAACGTGAATGATCGCGAACGGAGGAATGTTGATAGAAGGGATGATGGTGAAAGGCGTAATGGTAGTAGAGATGTTGGTGGTCAGAATCGACCTCGTTATGCATCTGATTTTGAAGAGGAGTATGATGGTGGTAGTATTCAAGGAAGAGGTCAAGGAAGAAACTATTCTGAGTATGATCACAAGTGGGAATCGGGGATGAAGACAGAAATTCCCGAATTCAAGGGTGGTATGCAAGCAGAGGAGTTTCTAGATTGGGTGGCTAATGTTGAGGAGATTTTTGATTTCAAAGAAGTACCAGAACATCGTAGAGTGAAGTTGGTTGCTACAAGGCTGAGGGGTAGAGCTTTGGCATGGTGGCAGCAAACCAAGCTTACACGTGAACGTATGGGGAAGTCAAAGATTGAATCTTGGGAAAAGATGAAGAAATTGATGAAAGCGACATTCTTACCTTATAATTATCAATCGCTTATGTATCAGAGGTTGCAGAACTTGAGACAAGGAACGAAGTCTGTGAATGACTATGCTGATGAATTTTATCAACTCATTGCAAGGAATGATATTATGGAAACAGAAGAGCAGCTGACATCTAGGTTCATTGGAGGATTGAGAATGCAGATTCAGGATATGGTCAATATGTTCGATCCAAGATCTGTAGCGGAAGCACATCAGAAAGCGTTGGCTTGGGAAAAACAAGGGAGACGAGGAGGTGGTGTGTTTACTAATTCTAACAATCAAGCGAAGGGTGTTGGAGGAAATTCTAATGTTTCTAAACCTATCAGTAGACCAGTGGTGAAGGAGGCTGAGAAGACAAGGGTTAACAATGGTTTCAAATGTTACAATTGTCAAGAATTGGGTCATAAAAGCAGTGAGTGTCCAAAGCCAAAGAAGAGAACCATGATTGCAGAAGTTGACGATGAGGATGTTGATGAAGATTGTTCTAATCCAGCTGAGGAGGATGAGCAGGATATTGCGTCAGGAGACGAAGGTTGTAACCTAATGCTGAGGAGATCGTGTTTAACACCGAAGCAGGAGGAAGCTAGTTGGTTGAGGAGTAATATCTTTCAGTCAACATGTACTATTCTGGGGAAGGTGTGTAAGTTTGTGATCGACGCAGGAAGCTGTGATAATATTATTTCAACCGAAGCTGTGACGAAGTTGAAATTGAAGACAGAGAAACATCCGAATCCATACAAGTTAGCATGGTTGAGAAAAGGAGGAGAAGTGAAAGTGGATAGACGAGTTCGTGTTCCATTCTCTATTGGGAAGAAATACAAAGATGAAATATGGTGTGATGTAGTAGAGATGGATGTTTGCCACTTATTATTGGGAAGACCATGGCAGTATGATCGAGCAGTACAACATGACGGTCGGACCAATAGCTACAGTTTTATGTTTAAAGGCACGAAGATTATCTTAGTTCCGAAGAAGAGATCACAAGAAGAAAGTAAGTCAGAAGAAATTGAAGAGCTGAAAACTTTATTGACTTTAAAGGAGTTTGTTAAAGAAGTTGAAGAAGAGCCGGAAGTATTCTTGTTGATTGGGCGTGAGAGCAGTGAAGAGGTTGAAATTCCAGAAGAAGTTAAACCAGTTTTGAAAGAATTTGACGATGTATTTCCAGAGGAATTACCAACGGAATTGCCACCGTTGAGGGATATACAACATCAGATAGATCTTGTTCCAGGTGCTGTATTGCCACACCGACCACATTATAGAATGAGTCCGAAGGAACATGAAGAGTTGCGGAGACAGGTAGAAGAATTGCTTGAGCAGGGGCGTGTGCAGGAGAGTCTGAGTCCTTGTGCTGTACCAGCTTTATTGGTACCCAAGAAGGATGGGACGTGGAGGATGTGCACTGACAGTCGAGCATTGAATAAGATTACTGTGAGATATAGATTTCCAATGCCGAGGTTGGATGACTTGTTAGATCAAATAAGTGGAGCTACTATCTTTTCTAAGATTGATTTGAAGAGCGGTTATCATCAGATTCGCATTAGACCAGGGGATGAATGGAAGACAGCATTCAAGACGAGGGAAGGATTGTATGAATGGCTGGTAATGCCGTTTGGTCTATCGAATGCACCAAGTACTTTCATGAGGGTGATGAATCAGATTTTTCGACCGTTCATTGGGAAATTCGTGGTAGTGTATTTCGATGATATTCTTATTTACAGTGGGAGTCCAGAGGAACATTTGAATCATCTTAGAGAAGTGCTGATGGTATTGCGACAAGAACAATTCTATGCTGCAACGAAGAAATGCGTGTTCATGACGCATAGTGTTTTATTTCTGGGATATGTTGTTTCAGAGAAAGGAATACAGGTTGACCAAAGTAAAGTTGAGGCGATCAGAAATTGGCCGCAGCCCAAGACGATAACGGAAGTTCGTAGTTTTCATGGGTTGGCTTCATTCTATCGAAGGTTTATTCCACACTTTAGTAGTGTGATGGCACCTGTGACTGATTGTATGAAGGGTAAACAATTCTCATGGTCAGAGGAAGCAAGGAGTGCTTTTGGGAAGATCAAGGAATTGCTGACGTCTGCACCAATTCTAGTGCTACCTGATTTTCAGTTGGTGTTTGAACTACATACTGATGCATCCAAGGTTGGGATTGGAGGGGTGTTGAGTCAGAAGGGACGTCCAATTGCATATTTCAGTGAGAAGTTGTCAGGAGCGAAGATGAGATACAGTACGTATGATGTGGAATTCTATGCTGTTGTACAATCTATCAAACACTGGAGACATTATCTATTTCAGAAAGAGTTTGTTCTGTATACTGATCATGAAGCGTTGAAGCATTTACAAGGGCAAGACAAGATTTCAGCAAGACATGCATCGTGGATTGCATATCTGCAACAGTTTACTTTTGTTGTTAAACACAAGTCAGGGGTGACGAATCGAGTGGCTGATGCTTTAAGTAGAAGGAGTCATTTGTTGACAACGATGAAAGTTGAGGTGACTGGTTTTGAATTATTGCCGGAGCAGACTGCTGAAGACTCTTATTTTAAGCAATTTGTTGAACAGGACAATGAAAGGAAGACTGATGAGTTTATGATGGTAGATGGTTTTCTTTTTAAAGGAAGTCGATTGTGCATACCGGAGGGTAGTTTGAGAATGAAGATTATCAAGGAGTTACATGAAGAAGGACATGTTGGAAGAGACCGTACCTTACAGTTGATTTCACAGTCCTACTTTTGGCCATCAATGAGGAAAGAGGTGGAAAGATTTGTTGAGAGATGCCATATCTGTCAAGTTTCGAAAGGAACTGCGACTAATGCGGGTTTATATATGCCGTTACCGGTACCCACTAAACCATGGGTTGATGTGAGTATGGACTTTGTGTTGGGGTTTCCAAGAACGCAGCGTGGTAATGATTCCATTTATGTGGTGGTTGAAAGATTTTCAAAAATGGCACATTTTATTGCTTGTAAGAAGACGGCAGATGCGGTTCATGTTGCTCAGTTGTTCTTTAAGGAAATCTATCGACTTCATGGATTGCCAGAATCTATTGTGTCGGATAGAGATACTCGATTTCTGAGTCATTTTTGGTTGAGTTTGTGGAAAATGGTGGGAACGAAGCTGAAATTTAGTAGTGCTTATCACCCACAAACGGATGGACAAACAGAGGTGGTTAATAGATCATTGGGAAACTTGTTGAGGTGTCTTGTACAAGATAATCTAAAGAGTTGGGATGTGAAGTTATGCCAAGCAGAATTTGCTCATAATCATGCTGTGAATCGAAGTACTGGGTTCAGTCCATTCCAGATTGTTTATTCGAGCTTACCAAAGGGACCGTTGGATTTGACGGTAGTGCCACAATCAAAGAAGACAATTAAGAAAGCTGCTGATTTTGTTGAAGGGCTGACTGAGTGTCATAAAATCGTTCAAGAACGATTAGAGAAAGCAAATGAGAAGTATAAACAGTCTGCAGATTTGAAACGACGAAATGTTGAGTTTAATGAAGGTGATCTGGTTTATGCAGTATTAACGAAAGATCGTTTTCCAATAGGCGCTTACAATAAATTGAAAGCACGGAAAATTGGTCTGGTGGAAGTTGTGAAACAAATCAATGAAAATGCTTATAAACTGAAGCTGCCAGATGATGTGTATACGTCTGACGTGTTCAATGTTAAACATCTCATACCATATCACGAGAATGAACGATCTGATGGAGATGAACTTACAAATTCGAGGTCGAATTTTTCTCAACCTGGGGAGGATGATGCAGCGCGAGATACGAATTCACAAGTCTTAGGTCACTCACGACCTAACAAACCAAAACTGGAAAATAAGTCATTAAAAATTGAAGTCTTAGGTCGCTCACGACCTAATGGGCTCTTAGGTCGCTCACGACCTAAGGAAGATGGGCTACGAGCTAACGGAACCAATGCTCAGGAAAACAGCTCACGACCTAGCGAGATAGAAGAGGGAGCATGTAATGCTAGGAAAAGTGGCAGGGTCCAAATTGGTGAAGTATTAGGTCGCATACGACCTAACGAGGCTTCTAGATCGCTCCAACGACCTACCGGTTTCAAAGATCACGTGCTACGACCTAACAGGCTAGGGGAAAATGAGCTACGACCTAACAGTCTGAAAGGAAAGGTGATTCGACCTAACGAGTTACGACCTATGTTAGGTCGCAAGGAAACGAAACGAGCTAAGTTAGGTCGCGAAGGCTTAGGTCGCAAAGTCTTAGGTCGTGGAGACTTAGGTCGCGAAGAATCTCTGAAGCCGCTTCTGTTAGGTCGCAAACGAAGGGATGCCGTTCATTCTTAGGTCGCAAAGCTCTGGATGCCATTGATTTCCCTAACTCGCCGATCTGGAATGCTGTGTGATCTTAAGTCGCGGAAGATTGTAGCCGTAGATTGTTATGCCGCTTTATCAGATGTGTTCATTTGTTAAGTCGTGGAATAATGTAATTAGGTCGTTACCAACCTAAGTGAGTCGTTTGTCTTTTAACCTGTTTGTTAGGACGCGTCTGTACTAGGTCGCAACATTCAAGGTCGAAGGTCGTTTTCGACCTAAGTACTTGTAATATTTTGAAACTTTTCTGCTGTGTTGAGTTGTAGCCTATAAATAGGCGTGTATGGTCATTTTGTAAAGGTTGTTGATTTTTGAATAAAATTCTCTTTTTGATTGCTTTGTGCTTTCATTCAAATTGGTAGTTGAGTGTAATCTCCTATCTCCTCTTTCGGATAATCGAGTGCGCTCGATTCAACGATTATAGAAGCCGATTCGCAGAATCAAGTGCGCTTGATCAACGCTTGAAGAATTGAAGATCTTTGAACCCGATATCGTGCGCGATCAACGAGTTCGAGATAGCTAGAGTTCGGTATCTTCGGATCAACGAATTCGGGCAATTCAGCATTCATCAATCCATCGACTACTACTTTCACCGATCTACATCATTTTTGTAATATCCGCTGCGTCAATATGGTATGCTAACTTGTCTATTATTTTCATGTGTATAATAGATGATTCAACAAGCCCAGAGAAAGGATTGCAAATGCAGTAGGTAAATTATTATTATGAGCCTTATGATATGGGCATGATGACATGTACTTTGCACATGGAGAAATTTTAATATACAAATGTGTGATCTTAAAATGTAATTTAAAATTTAATTAGGATTAACTGATTAACAAAGGTATAAGGTATGGAAAATTAGCATTTTTGGATGTAAAACCGATTGACTCAATTTTAGTACACATAAATTTACATTTTAATTAATATAAGAGAAAATTAATTTAATTTAATTGAGATGTAATTGATTTACTAAGTTGTAGTAGATGATAAAATGACACCTTATTTAAGACATGAGTGATTTTACTTAATATATAAGAATGACTGACCAAGTAATGTAGTGTAAAAAAAAATTTAAGCAAGGTGGGAGCATATTTAGGTATAATTATATGTAATTTGAATATAAAGGGTATTTTGAAAAGTTTACCTTTACACCAAAAATATGTGACATCAGAATTATTACAACTATTATTAAGGAATTCATTAAAAAAAACTCAGTGTCGGTAAATACTAGCATAGCTAGAGTGAGGGAGATTTCTGTGTCAATGAGAGCATATTTCTTTTCCACAACTTCAGTTTTTTAATAAACATATGAAACTTCTACAATAATTGTTGATCGTCCATATGACAATGGTAAGCAAATGTTGTTGAAGTGTTACAATGCTCTTGGGTGTTGATTTTTCCATGTTACACTTAGAATCTTGATATATAATAAGCAATTGAGATTTAGTAAAAATCGATCCCAAGTTGAAAATGTAACTACAAAATTAAGTATTTTACATGTTTCTTAATAGATAACAACAGCAACATTGTAGGAACCAAATAGTGATTATTACTAAATATAATATACATTTTAGTTCTTGTTTACAAATTGATTACAAAAGCAAGAAAGATAAAAGTTTCACAATTGAGAAGTCATATCATGCAACTTTTTTGAATAGCTGGTCGAAATAAATTTTCATGTGTAACATTTTCTCTTCATTTTTGGAAGAATCTAAAAACTATTTGCTTGTAAAAAATTTAAAAATCTTAGAATACAATATGTACTAAATGACTATTAGTAAGAAATGTGGACACTAATTCGTTTGTATACTAATAATATTTTACCAATATAAGTAATTTCTTTATAAATTCCATCATATCTAATAATCATAATTATTCATCTACACCCTCCAAACCATGCTTGTTCATTTTGAATACTACTATTCAAAAATTAATATAAATAAACACCACCATATATGTTTATATAAAATGAAGAATACATGGAGCATGTGTTTTTTATTCTGTTGTAACACTCACTTTAGCATGATTAACAATTCTCTTTATGTTTGTAACATATTTGTGCATATTAACCAAACTTCACGTACTACCATAATAACCGGCCATTGCTAACAAATAATTTTCCTTATTATCATAATATTTAGTAGTGAGTAACTTATAAGTCTTTCATTAATACAGAGTGCACCTAAAAACAAGAATTAACCAAGACAACATGACTATGGCAACATCTCAAAAATGTTCTTGTTACTACAAAGATAGACCAAATTGTACATATTGTATAAATGACAAAACTAGGCTCTCTAAAGGCTATATGGTCTTTCTTGTGTCAATTGTTTCTAAGTGGCATAATATGCTCCAAATCAAATAATAATTACACAAAAATATCAAGCAACAATTTTAAATTCTGAATTTGATTCTGTATATGCATGGAGTAGATGAATATATCAAATAACCTTAATGATTTTTACCAATTTATAGATCTGAACGAACAAAATTTCTTAAACTCATTTGATGTCTTTTACATATTTCATTTCGATATTAATAATATCTTATAATAATATTCCTTATTTGAAACTTTTATATACGATAAAATACTTCTATGTGAATTTGTAAAAGGAAAAAAAAGAAAAAAAATCCCTTATTAAATGTCTAAGTTCTCAAGTGCTATTTAAATTCTTAAATGCAAGGGAGCAGGGTCGGCCCAAAGGGCAAGCACCTAAGCCCATGGGATGGCCAACCCATTAGGCCAAAGGTGGTTTTATTAAAATTAAATGCATCATTATTGTGTATATTAAAATAATCAACTGTAATAGATCAAAAAGTGTTTAATAATGCGGTTGGTTGGCTTTAGTGTTACCTTATTTTACAGATCAAGGTTCGAAAGCTTTATGCTAAAGGAAAAATATTTTTGTTTACTAGTCTATATTTGGGTTGGGTACAAAAATGATAGGTCGCTAGTGTAGATTGGGATCATTCTTTGCAAGTGCATGGGAAGATTAATAGACTCCACTACTTATGCTTCATGTTTCTACTAGCCTAAATAGATTTTTAATTTAAACCACTTAAGGATAAGGCAGGAAGTAGCATGGTCCGCCACCGACCCATAAATTTTAACTCAGACTCTCACAGAGGCACTTTTTAATTATGAAATTTTCTTCTCATTTTTGAGATTATTACATGCCTCTATAAATATCAAGCCCCTAGTCTGCCACTGTCAAGATTCGAATTCTCTTTCTATTGGAGAGTTAGGAATGTTTGCCAACAGCACTAGAACTACAGAGAAATGTAAGTATTTACATATAAATGTATAAAATCTTCGAAAATAAAGTATTTTTTCTCATCATTGTCATTTACTCCAGATTTATGATTGCAGTCTTGCTATAATAAATATGCACTCATCCCTATATAGTAGAGTCCTTGAATTTGATGGGACTGTTCAACTAACTAAAAAAGATGAATATGCTTATCAACCTATAACTACTCATATTCGCCTCTTATATAATATTCATATAGGACTTCACCTAAAAAGATACTCTTGGTTTATTGTTAGGAAATGGAGATAGTGGTTTTGATGACAACAACTTTTGTAACTTATTTTATTATAACTTATATACTAACACTATTGTCTAGACTAGATATATATGAATGTTATTATGCAGGATATATATAAGGCAGTTACCGATTATTGAAGACTGTACAGTACAAAAATCAAGTATGAAAAGATCAAATTTGAAGACTCATGAGTATCCAGATCAAGATTTCAAGATAAGTGTCTAGTTTATTGTTAAAAATTCATAATAGCACGGAAATCTTCATTCCATATTCATTTGGGATGGAACCCATTTATATTTTCTTAGTGGCTCACAAACCCATGATAAGTAGCTTACAAACCTACAACAAGTGGCTTACAAACCCACGAACATCCTGGTTTTGTACAAGTTCTCGAGTCCTGATGTGATGAAATATTCTGCAGGAAGAAGCTTGCAAAACTACTTCAAAATGCTTTTTCAAAATGATTTTCAAAACTGCTTTTCAAAATGTTTTAGCCTTAAAATATTCTTTGTCTTTGTTTTTAAATAAACTTTTGTTTTAAACTTCATTTTTTTAAACTATCTTCTGATTTTTAAATATTCTTTTAATATATATATATATATATATACTTGAGATTTAAAATCAAATTTATATATGCATTCTAAAAATATATTTTCATACTCTTCTTTATTACAAAACATAGGAAAATTAGTTTATTTTACTCCAGAATCATTTCATCTAGTTTTCCTTTTAATACCATTTTCAAAACAAATTTTACATTGTTTTTAACTAAGGGATGTCGACATCATGGATACCCCATGTCGACATGGTGGCCGTTAAATTCAAAAGTTTCAATTTTCAAAAGAAGTGTCTATTCGTTTAAATCTCTTCACGAATGGTTATGACCGTTACTGGTCTATAAATAGCCTTCACAAATGAATTTTTTAACTAACTATTTTCATATTTTCTTCACTCCTTCTCCACAAATCCATATTCTAAATGTTTCATATTTTTAAGATCGTGTCGAAATTCTGCCGAATTCTCAAGTGAATCAAATTAGAATCTCATTCTTGTTTGGTTCTCTACCCTCTCTCGAAGATCAAAGTGCTATTCAGAGTTATAGGATCAATTTGTAATAAAAAGTTTATCGAGTCTCTCTATAAGGTGTGGTTGTGCCTGGAAATCAATTGGGTAATCTAGTGGCCCGTAATTCAAGAGAGTTTTCCTTGGACCCATAAGACAGGAGGGTACCTCAAGGCCTTTAGAAACTGAGGATTGTAATCTCGAATTTGGTATAATAAAAATCTGTATGAGGTGTTCTGTCTTGGTACAGGACTAGATGTTGGGTAACTCCGAACCAGTATAAAATCCGGTGTGTTCTTTCCTTTTACTGCTTTTTATTTACTTTCTGCATCTGTGTTTGATTCTGTGATTGTTCTGTGATTAAGTTCTGCATTTTTTTGTGTCATAATTTTAATTTAATCCATATAAGTCTTAGAGTCCATTAAATACTATTCACCCCCATCTAGTGTTAAATTAGCCTCAAGATCCTTAATCCGCACTCCCTTTCAATTGGTATCAGAGCATAGGTTTTCATAGTTTTCATAATCTGAAACTTGAAAAGTTGAAAATGGCATTTTTAGAAAATTTTGTTAATACTAGTGTGAATCTATGCATTTCATCAAAGTATCATAAGTCTGCATATAGGTTTTATGAAAAATCAAGTTATCTACCGAATTGGTTTGTTATGCAGGAACAAACATGTTACATGGCTTTTGAAGAATTAACAACCGATGGACAAACTGTGCAAATTGAAAACGATAAATGGATACTTGATAGTGGTTGTTCAAGGCATATGACTGGAAATCCTGAGATACTCGATGACATTATATATCAAGATGGTGGAATGGTCAACTTTGGAGATAACTCAAATGGATATGTGATTGGCATCGGCAATGTCGGTAATTCTAAAACTCCTCTTATTTCTGATATTTTGCTAGTTAGGAATTTAAAACATAATCTACTTAGTATATTCAACTATGTGATAAAGGATTTAAAATTAAATTTGGAAAAGATAAGTGTCACATCGAAGATAATAAGTCAAATATTATCTTTGAAGGAATTAGGAAGAAAAACATTTACATCCTTAGTATGAAAGTTTCAAATGATAACTTATGTCTTTTGGCTAATACAAGTGACCCTTGGATTTGGCATAAAAGATTTGGTCATTTAAATTTCAAACTGTTATCTAGGTTATCAAAATTTGACTTAGTTAGAGGTCTTCCCAAGTTAAACTTTAAAGTAGATAGTATTTGTGATGCTTTCCAATTAGGAAAACTTAAGAAAAGTTTATTTAACTTAAAAGATATGATTTCTACTTCTAAACCTCTAGAATTACTTCATTTAGATTTATTTGGTCCATCTCAAGTTCAATCAATTAATCACAATAAATATGTTTTTGTAATTGTAGATGATTATTCTAGATATACTTGGACAATTTTTCTTAAACTTAAAAGTGATGCTTTTGAATTATTTAAGAATTTTGCTAAAAGAATTCAAAATCAATTTTCTTTAAAAATAAAAACTATTCGTAGTGATCACAGTGGAGAATTTTAAAACGAAAATTTTGAGAATTTCTGTAATAAAAAAGGATCACTCATAATTTCTCTTTTCCAAGAACTCCACAACAAACGGAGTGGTAGAACGTAAGAATAGAACGATTCAAGAGTGTGCTAGAACAATGCTTTCTGATAGTAACTTACCTAAAAACTTTTGGGCTGAAGCAGTCGCTACAGCTTGTTATATATTAAATAGGATTTTAATTAGACCATTAACTAATAAAACACCATATGAATTACTTTACAATAAGAAACCCATAGTAGCTTATTTTAAAGTTTTTGGTAGTAAGTGTTTTATTCTTAATACAAAAGATAATTTAGATAAATTTGAACCTAAATCCGATAAAGGTATCTTTATCGGATATTCTAATAGAAGTAAACATTTAGAGTTTATAATTTAAGAACTAACACTATTGAAGAAACAATGCATGTATCTTTTGATGAAAATTTTAAAGATACTGTACAAATAGAAGATGAAGAAGATTTTGTAACTTTAAATAATGAACCTAATGAAACTAATTGTGAAATCATTCAACCTAATAAAAGAATTAGACTATTAAAAGATCATCCTGTAGAAAATATACTAGGAAATATTGAATCTATAGTTAAAACAAGAAATTAACTAAATAGTATGAGTAATGTAGCATTTATATCAACTATTGAATCTAAAAATCCAAATGAAGCATCATCTGATGATTCATGGATTCTTGCTATGCAAGAAGAATTGAATTAGTTCACCAGAAATGATGTTTGGGAACTTGTTCCTAGACCTGAGGATAAATGTATAATTGGAACAAATTGGGTTTATAAAAATAAAATGAATGAACTCGGTGAGGTCGTGAGAAATAAAGCTCGTTTAGTCGCGCAAGGTTATTGTCAAGAAGAAGGAATTGATTATGACGAAACCTTTGCACCCGTAGCAAGACTAGAAGCTATCAGGATTCTACTTGCTTTTGCAAATTACAATAATTTCAAGTTATATCAAATAGATGTTAAATGTGCTTTTCTAAAAGGTTTTGTAAAAGAAGATGTTTATGTTGAACAACCTCCACTTTTTGAAAATAATGAATTTCCAAATCATGTATATAAATTAAAGAAAGCTTTATATGGTCTGAAACAAGCTCCTAGAGCCCTGTATGAAAGACTAAGATCTTATTTACTACAATCTGGTTTTGAAATTGGTAAAATAGATACAACTCTTTTTATTAAAAGAAACAAAAATGATATTCAATTAGTACAAATATATGTAGATGATATAATATTTGGGTCAACTAATAACATAATGAATAATGAATTTTCAGATATAATGACTAAAGAATTTGAAATGAGTCATATGGGAGAACTAAGCTTCTTCTTAGGACTTCAAATCAAACAATTAGATAAAGGAATTTTCATTAGTCAAGAAAAAATGATAAGGATTTAATTAATAAATTTGGACTGACCACTTCTAGTGGGAAACCAACTCCAATGACAACTAATGTATCTTTATGTAAAGAAGATAAATCAAAAGATGTTGATCAAAAATTATATAGGGGAATGATTGGTTTGCTGCTTTATATAACGGCAAGTCATCCTGACATCATGCATAATGTCTGTCTCTGTGCAAGATACCAATCTCAACCTAAAGAAACTCACTTAAAAGCTGTTAAAAGAATTTTAAGATATGTAAAACATACTTTAGATTATGGTTTATTTTACCCTAAAAATGATGTATTTGATTTAATTTCATATTGTATGCTGATACGCTGGTTGTAAATCGGACCGAAAAAGTACAACTGGAACTTGTCACTTTCTAGGACATTCTCTGGTTTCCTGGTTTAGTAAGAAGCAACACACTGTATCCTTGTCAACAACTGAAGCAGAATATATATCTGCTGCTTTGGCTTGTTCTCAAGTTATATATATATGCAACAAACTTTAAAAGATTTTGGATTAACTATAACTAAATCACCAATTTATTGTGATAATACTAGTGCAATAAACCTATCTAAAAATCCAACTCATCATGCTAGAACAAAATATATTGATATTAGACATCATTTTCTTAGAGATAATATAAGTAAAGAAGTCATAACTCTTGAATATATTAATACTGAAAAACAAATTGCTGATATATTAACCAAACCATTAAATGAACAAAACTCTAATAAATTTAGAAGAGAATTAGGTATATGTTCAATAACTGAAATATAAATTATAAACAATACAAGTATAGTTAATAATTAGTATAAATAAAAATTTCTCAAAAATTGAACTGGGCATGTCGACATGACCCATTCCCTTATGTCGACATACAGGCCGAGATTTTCAATTTTAAATTTCCCTCTAAAATTAGTTATTTGGTTATATATTTATATATTTTTACTTTTACTCATTTTCTCTATTCTATTCTCTGTAATAAACTTCTAAAAAAATAAATTAATGGCTTCCTCTTCTAATAATTAACCTTCTTCACCCACTTCTCCTCATTCTCGCCCTTTTCAACGTTCCATACACGTACGAGTCATCAAATTACAAGAGAAGATGAAAGATTTTCTTCAAATGATGACGAAAATTCAAGTGAGTCTACTGCGAATGGCTAGAGAACAAGATAGGCAAGGCAGAGTTCTTAGGAATTTACAAAAATTCCTTATAGATAACCATGCCAGTCCTATTGTCATCGAAGAATCGTCACAAGCCATGGATTCTAAAGAAGAAGAAAAGCCTATGGAAAAACCACAAGAGGATCAAGAAGACGAACATCCTCTGCCGAATCCGGATGTTCATATGGACGAAGACGATGGCGTGATTTGCGTTGGAGAGGTCCTTTTTGACGCTAATGGGAACTTGGTCGAACAACGTGGAAACTTTTGTCTCCATTATCCAAAATTTTCGGTCCATAAATCACCAATAGTTAAGGGTCCTCATTAAGCATTTTTCGTTTTTCTCTTTCTTGATTGTATATTAGTTTGTTAATTTGTATATAAAGTGTTATCTGAATTAATATTCATATGTTTGTTCGTCTCATTTTCTATTAAGTTCAAGGTTTATAGGTTATTGTTTTGTTGATGACCAAGGGGGAGAAGTTATATAAAATAGTAGGCTTGGAGTAAGGGGAAGTAGTTGGTGTAAGGGGGGTAATGGTATGATCGAAGTGGTAAGTATATTTTATAAGGTTGTCATCATCAAAAAGGGGTAGATTGTTAGGAACTGGAGATAGTGGTTTTGATGATAACAACCTTTGTAACTTATTTTATTATCACTTATATACTAACACTATTGTCTAAATATATATGAATGTTATTATGCAGGATACATATAAGGCAGGTACTAATTATTGAAGGCTGTACAGTATTGTAATATCCCTGAAATTTGAGCAATATCAATTTAATAATCTGTTAAATAATTAAATTGATATTGATGGTCTTTGATAATGAAATCTGAATTTAATTTAATAATCTGATTTAAATAAATATTTAATTGATGATTTAGTCTTTTAAAATAGTTAATAAGATATTTTCTATTTGAATATATATATTTATTTGTATATATTGTAAATAGTAAGCTTTGGGCGAATTGGAAATTTAGATTTAATTTAATATGACTTTTCAAAGATATTTAAATAAGTAATTTTATAGTTTTAAAATACTTCAGGTAAATATTTTAATTGGTTTAAGATATTTTTAACTTAAGTTTAAATAAATAAGATTTACAAAAATGGTTTGTTTTATTTCTTTTTAAATATTTCTTGATAATATAATCTCTTGTTTAATAAAATATGTTATTTTCAAATAATAAGTATAATGTATTATTTTTAATATGTATGAATTTTAAAGACTATAGAATTGTTATTTTTAAATGGAATAAATAGTGTATGTAAATATATATAACTTAACTTTTAAATTGAATCTTAGGATTTAATTTTATTTAAACTGAATTTAAGTTTTGAAATTCAAAAGAATATATATTTAAATTGTTTTGGATTTTAAAATATTTGTATAAACTTTTATTTATAAGTATAATTAGCTTTTGTTTATCTTTAATAAGTAATTTATATATAGATAAGTATTTAATAAATTAAGAAAAAGGGTTTTTATTTACTTTTAAAATAAGTAAAATTACTTAAAAGACATGTGTCATTATCTAAAGCCTTTGTTATAACATGTGTAATTTAAGTAATCAATGTAATGACAAGTGTCTTTATTATTTTCATTTTTCTTTTATTTTTATAAAATCATAAATTTACATATATATAAACATTTGCATATCTTCATTTCATTTTTTCTATTTTTCCTCTTCAAAACAAGAAACTCAAAAACTTTTTCTCTAATTCAAAACTGAAAATCTGAAGTCAGTAAACCTTCTCTAAAACAAATCTGTAATCAGTAACCAAATTTCCAAATCCTAAAGCAAAAGCATGTAAATCTTTTTCAAACCAAATCAAAAGATCAACCTGTAATATAGTTTCCAAATCAAAAACAAAGGCCTGCAAACATTCTTCTCATCTCTAGAATCAATTCGAAAACCAGTCTGCATACATTTTTCAACCTGAGTTTTAAAGCAGCATTTGAAATTTAAAGCTTTCAAATGAAATATGGGATCTAGCCTGCATGCAAGTTTCTTTAGCAAGTATTCAAGTTTTAAAGATCAAAAAGGCATTCAGATTTTAAGAGTTTCAAAAGCTTTTCAAAATTAAAGAGGCTGCCTCTGTTTCGATGTATATAAGGTGAGTAACATCATATTTTTAAAAGATTTAATTTATGAAAGATGGTTGCATGTGAATGTTATAGATTGTTCTGCATATATATGTATTGATGTTTGAATATACAAGTGAAATTTTTGCTGTATGTATATGTGGATGTTTTGTGTGCATGTATGACAGTGTACTCTGTTATTGTTTTTGTTTGCCAGGCTCAAATTCTATTTGAAATTTCTTAACACTTGATCTAGCTTTTATTAAGACTAAATTTATAAACAAAAATTGTTTGTGTGATCATAAGTTTGAGATTAAAATTTTAATTAAGTTAAAATAAATATAAACTTCCTCTGGAAATCAAAATGGTCTGGAAACATGAGTTTTATTAAAAATTTAAATTCTTTAATTCATTATTAAGATTGTGATCTGAAACCTTAAAAGAAAACATGATTTTTTAAATCAGAAAACACAATTTTTAGTATAGGATTTGGGAAGCAGTTCTGTGATGAACTAAAAAGAGGAATTTAGGAAATTCTAGTGATCTATTGATATTGAAGGGTCGGGATTCTTCTTGTGGGTAGAGGAGCAATCAGAGAAGTTGGGAAAAATAAGAGATGGTGATGTAAATCACTTTGGTAGCTGCGGTGATGGTTTCTTATCTGTAGCCCTAGTTTTAACTAGGTTAGAAAAATCGATCGTCTCGACGTCTAGGATGGATCGAGTTCAACTGAACTCTGGGAATTGATAGTCGTGACGTAGATGAACTCGTCGCCGAAGTCGCTGGCGTTCTGGTGATCGAAAGTGGGAGGACGAGGGATTGTTGACAGGGTTTGGGAGTAGTCTGTGTTCCAGTTTTGATGCTCATGTTCTCGATTTCGATTTCGCGAATTGATCGAAGATTGGATGGTCGTTTTCTGGTAGGTGGATGAACGTAGACTTGTGGGGATACTCGGCGATGGTCGGAGTTAGCGCTGGTGATCGTACACGTGCACGAGATCGTGTGTATATCTGGTGAAGTCTGGTTTTCAGGGGAGGCTACTCGAGTTTCTCGAGTTTTGTTTCGAGTGAGGCTCGAAGTTTGTGGAGAGGCGACTCGAAGCTAATTGGTTTGGTCTCGAGTTTATCAGTGTTGCCAGGTTTTTAAAAACCTGTCAGTTTTAATTTAAGTCTAATTTAAATTGGTGAAGAAATATTTAAACAGTAAACCAAAGTTTAATATATGAAGACACGTTTAGTTTTGAATTTAGATTGGAGATAAATAAGCTTTATAAATTTTAAATGTTTTAATAAGTTTAAATGTTAGTTATATTTTTAAATGGTTTGAATTTTAAAAGAAATTTGATTTAAACTCTTTTAAAGATCCTTTTATAAGATATAGGAATTCTTTAACATGTAAAAGTTTTAAATTGGTTTAAACTTGGTTAAAGATAAATTGGTATTCATTTTAAATTCCGAATTTAAAATGAAATTTAAAAGTAAAATTTGGGAAATGAACATTTTCAAATAATATTGTGAATGAGAATTGAACCATGAATAAGAAATTATTTTATCTTAAAGTTTAAATCATTAAAATCTTTAAGGTAATTAAAATGGTTCAATTAATTTAATTAATTAATGATTTGGATTAATTAATTTATAATTAAGGATTTAAATTAATTTAAATAAGGTTTAAGATTAAATTAATTTGGAATAATTAATTTGTAATTAAGGATTAAATTAGAATATTAATTAATGATTAAGAATTAATTAAAGATTAATTAAGTTATGGTTAATACTTAATTAATTAAATAATTAAAGTTTAATAAATTGGTTATTAAGATTTATTAATTTGAAATTAATAATAATGAATCTAAGTTAATTACTTAAGAAAAGTAATTAAATAATTGTTAATGAAGGTCATTAATTTGAGATTATTTAATAATTAATCAATGTGATTAATTTTGATAATTAATTAGATTAATTAATTTAAAGTATTATTTATGGAATTGTTTAAAGTGTAATTACTAAATGGAAGTAATTAAGAAATTTATTATTGTAATTAATTGAAGTTAATTTGATTAGTTTAAATTAATTAATTAAGTTTAATTAATTTAGACTAATAAATGGATTGATTTGTTAAATAATTACTCAATGTAATTAATAAGGTATATTATTTAGGGAAGTAAATAATAGATAATTACTGGAAGTAATTAGTTGAATAATGATTTTATTAATAGAAGTAATTTGAGTTAATTACTTTGAATAATTAATCAAGAGATTAATTAAGGAATTAATTAAGGAGTAATTAATTTAGTTAATGAAAGTAATTAAGGGGAGTTAATTTCTAGATGAGATTAATCAAGAGTGATTAATAAATTTTGTTTAAATAAAGGTTAATTACTTAATGAAATTAATTTAATTAAAGTAATTAATAATTAATTTGTAATTAAGGATCATTAATTAATATAATTAATGATATGATTAAGAATTAATTAATTAAGAAATAATTAATAAATAAAGTAATTAATTAATGTAATTAATTAAGGATTAATATAATTAATTATAATTGATTAACTTAAATAATTTTAGTTAATTAATTTATGATGTAATTAAAGGTTAATTACTATAAGTGGTTAAGGATAATTAATTTGAGTAATTAATTAAAGATAAATTACTTGGATGTAATTAAAAGATAATTAATCAAGGATGATTAATTAAAATGAATTATTAGAGGATAATTTATTAATTAATTGTAATTAATTAATGGTTAAATAAGAAGGATTTATAAAATGAAGTAATTAATTTAATTCAATTTAAATTGAGATGATATAAATCATTACTTATGAATGGGTGTTAGTATTGGATACTTGACTTTGATTGATATCTCTGATGAGATATATGCTGTGTGATATGGATGTTAGTTGAATTGAATGGATTATCTGATAATGTTGATTATCTGTGTGAATTATCTTCCTTTGTGAATAAAGATAATGAATTGAATTGTTTTACCCTTAAAACAACTTGGCCTTAAAAGATACGCTTTGGATTTCGATGAGACCGGGATCGGGTTTCCGTATACCGGATTTCCAGGTCTGGAGACCCGAATACCACATCGATCCAAATTAACGATAGGTCGTGAATCAAGTGAAGATGAAGATTCAGAGTGCAAGGGTTATTGTCGTTAACTCTGAGGGTGATTCCAAAACGAGTGTAACGAGATAATGCCTTCGGTTTCGTTCGAACCCGGAATGAACTTGTATGGACTGAATGCTTTCAGAACATCGTCAGGTGGACGATGAGCATTCTAAGTGATGTGTTCTTTTCTAAGGTAATCGTGACCTCAAGCCTCACAAACCGGGAATGGCTAAAACAGGGGAGGTGCAGCAAGGTTAGTGGGTAGCACCCAAGTAGGACAAGGTTACCTCTGTCTAGATGTCCCTTTCTATTTTCGACTTAGTGGTGCGGTTGCTGATCCCAACCGTGAGGTATCTTGTGCGGGAATTATCCAGTAAGGGATGTTCCGACCTTGTGTTGCAGGGGATTGGGAGTGATCCTCGGTACGGTGATCTAGGCCACGTACTGTGACGGGCGGTACCCCAGTAGCCCTGCCATTGTATGGAATCCAAACTCCATTAAGTGCCGTACGTATTAGTTGTGCCCAACTATGTTGGAATGTGAGATGTAAGCATTTCAGCTATTTCTGTATTTTACTTGAAAATCCTAGACCCTATTATAATACAATCGAATTTCCTATCAAATGTTTTGGTTAGCGTAAGGTAAAAACTTACCCATGTTTATTTGTGGGAAGTCTTACGTGATACCTTTTCTTTCAAAAGGTTTTGAAGTTAAACAAGTTTAACCTGTTACTCACACCAGACCCATGTCTGACCCAAGTTGTTTATTTCTGTTTTATAAACTCTTGGGTACTCAAATTTTTACGAGTAGCCAAGGGATTCAGGTTAGCCTTGACGAATTGTGGAGGAGCAATGGAGCAGGAGGCTTCAGCGTTGTAGATATAGATAGTAGTTTCCGCTGTGTTGATCTTGTTTAGATCTTTGTTTTGTATTGAGTTGTAATAACTAGACAGATGTTTATAACTGTCTAGTATGTGATGTGTAATCTGTGTAACTCTGATAAGTGTTGTATATGATACTATGTAATAGTTATGTGATATATTATATTTTATTCCGTTTCCGCTGTGAGTATTTGTGTTTGTTTCTTTTCTCTTCTTCTCTTTTCTACTTCTCACCCCTTTCTTTCTTATTAGCGATACGAGTTTCTATGGAGAGAAAGTCGTGGTCGTTACAGTGGTATCAGAGCATAGGTTGAGCGAATGCCTAAGCTTTTGGTTAAGTGAATATCAGAACACTAGGTTGAGTGAATACCTAGGTTCGGAAGGATTGTTCATTAGAAATAGGATCTGTAGCAACCTGTTTGAGTCCGAGTGTATATATATATGAGAGCGCGTATTTGTTAGTTATATAAAATGGTTTTATATTGTGTTAATTGATCGGTTGAGTGGTATATGGATTCTGGTCAATACGAGTAGCTAACGTTATTGATAGAGATCTCTAAACACTTGAACCAGGCCAACGGACACAATATTGTTTTAAAGAGGTAAATGAAATAATTTTACCCAGAAATAATTTCTATATAAAAAGTATCATTTTAAAGATATATATATATTTCTACCTATTTGTTGGGTTACCTGTTCGGGTTTTCCAATATAAGTTATAAAGGTAGATGGGGTAGTGGTGTGTGAAACACGACTACCAATGGTTGGAGTTTAAATGTTGAGGTTGGAAGTGTATCTGTCGAGACTGTAGACCCAATACCGTCTCGAGTAAGCTTTGCTGTGGTGAAGGATTTCATCGATCTCCGAAGGAAACCTTTTAAAGGTTCGGAGTTTATCTCTGAAGTTTGGATGAGTAGAGTTGGATCTGTCGATGAGGCAGAAGCGAGTGATGATATCTTGATACCTCAGGTAATAGTAGCTGTATGATGAGATACAGTGACGATGGATGTTCCCGAAGATGTTTTCTTTGGAACAAGATTAAGGAAGTGTGTATGCTTTGGTATTGTGGCTGAGTTCAGCATGGTGTTTCTGTTGGTTTGGAGTTCGAATTTCTCAAAGATCTTTGGAGTAGGAAGTCCTTGGCATCAGTGTCAGCAGTGCAGCTCGGAGTATTCTGTGATGGCAGGAAGTTTTCTGGATGAGCAGTTTTTCTGGAAGTGAAGTTCAGAAGCAGCAGAGTGGATCCATTTCTTAGATGGATTGGATAAATAAGTGTAAGCTGTTCTGATTAGTAAAGAGAGAACAGTCTGTTTGGAATTAGGATGGGTTGATCGCAAAAGTGACTTGCGATTGTCTGAGTGTTCTCTTGGGTTGTCAGAGTTTTTCTGGATGTTTTCAGAGAAGTCAGGAGTTGTCCGCATTTGAAGGTTGAGTTTTCTTATCGACTTGGATTCCAAGAGTGATACCGATGGTTCAGTCTAGTGGAAGGATGTTTCCTAGAGATGGAGTTGGTAAAGCAGCTCAAGTTTTGCTGGAGTATCTGAGTTTTTTATTTATGGATCAGTGAACTTTATTTCTGGAATGAGTTGTCCAGTCTGTGCTTGTGTTCTACCTCAGATCAGAGTTGAGCAGCGAAAGCAGTTTGGAGTGTATCTCTGGATGGGAGAAGTAAGTTTGGAATCTACTGATGTTGTGAGGTAGAGTTATGTTTGGATCTAGTTTATGTTCTGATTTGGATAAGTATTTGGACTTCTGAATTGAATTGTCAATTTGGATGACTTGAATTCATTGAGTTTTACGTATCTCTAAGAGAATACGTATTTGATCTATCTCTGGTTTTAGAATCTGCAGTTTTGGGAAGTTTGGTAGTTGAGTCAGACTCGTCTGTAGTCTGATAGTCTGTTTAGTTCTGTAGATCTAGATGAGTAGGAGATCTATAGCTTAATAGTTTAGATTGTTTGTAGAGCGAGTATCCCGGTATATATATATATACTTGGGGAAACTCGAGGTATTTTATCTAGAATTTAGTCTAGATAGTTAGAATTGTTTGATTGGATGATTTGGTTGCTATGGTTGCTAGCATATGGATGATAGTATATGTTTGTGTTTTGAATTTAAAATCTTTAATAAGATTATTAAATTACCTTTGTTTAAATTTCGGGGACGAAATTATTTTAAGGGGGAAGGAATGTAATATCCCTGAAATTTGAGCAATATCAATTTAATAATCTGTTAAATAATTAAATTGATATTGATGGTCTTTGATAATGAAATCTGAATTTAATTTAATAATCTGATTTAAATAAATATTTAATTGATGATTTAGTCTTTTAAAATAGTTAATAAGATATTTTCTATTTGAATATATATATTTATTTGTATATATTGTAAATAGTAAGCTTTGGGCGAATTGGAAATTTAGATTTAATTTAATATGACTTTTCAAAGATATTTAAATAAGTAATTTTATAGTTTTAAAATACTTCAGGTAAATATTTTAATTGGTTTAAGATATTTTTAACTTAAGTTTAAATAAATAAGATTTACAAAAATGGTTTGTTTTATTTCTTTTTAAATATTTCTTGATAATATAATCTCTTGTTTAATAAAATATGTTATTTTCAAATAATAAGTATAATGTATTATTTTTAATATGTATGAATTTTAAAGACTATAGAATTGTTATTTTTAAATGGAATAAATAGTGTATGTAAATATATATAACTTAACTTTTAAATTGAATCTTAGGATTTAATTTTATTTAAACTGAATTTAAGTTTTGAAATTCAAAAGAATATATATTTAAATTGTTTTGGATTTTAAAATATTTGTATAAACTTTTATTTATAAGTATAATTAGCTTTTGTTTATCTTTAATAAGTAATTTATATATAGATAAGTATTTAATAAATTAAGAAAAAGGGTTTTTATTTACTTTTAAAATAAGTAAAATTACTTAAAAGACATGTGTCATTATCTAAAGCCTTTGTTATAACATGTGTAATTTAAGTAATCAATGTAATGACAAGTGTCTTTATTATTTTCATTTTTCTTTTATTTTTATAAAATCATAAATTTACATATATATAAACATTTGCATATCTTCATTTCATTTTTTCTATTTTTCCTCTTCAAAACAAGAAACTCAAAAACTTTTTCTCTAATTCAAAACTGAAAATCTGAAGTCAGTAAACCTTCTCTAAAACAAATCTGTAATCAGTAACCAAATTTCCAAATCCTAAAGCAAAAGCATGTAAATCTTTTTCAAACCAAATCAAAAGATCAACCTGTAATATAGTTTCCAAATCAAAAACAAAGGCCTGCAAACATTCTTCTCATCTCTGGAATCAATTCGAAAACCAGTCTGCATACATTTTTCAACCTGAGTTTTAAAGCAGCATTCGAAATTTAAAGCTTTCAAATGAAATATGGGATCTAGCCTGCATGCAAGTTTCTTTAGCAAGTATTCAAGTTTTAAAGATCAAAAAGGCATTCAGATTTTAAGAGTTTCAAAAGCTTTTCAAAATTAAAGAGGTTGCCTCTGTTTCGATGTATATAAGGTGAGTAACATCATATTTTTAAAAGATTTAATTTATGAAAGATGGTTGCATGTGAATGTTATAGATTGTTCTGCATATATATGTATTGATGTTTGAATATACAAGTGAAATTTTTGCTGTATGTATATGTGGATGTTTTGTGTGCATGTATGACAGTGTACTCTGTTATTGTTTTTGTTTGCCAGGCTCAAATTCTATTTGAAATTTCTTAACACTTGATCTAGCTTTTATTAAGACTAAATTTATAAACAAAAATTGTTTGTGTGATCATAAGTTTGAGATTAAAATTTTAATTAAGTTAAAATAAATATAAACTTCCTCTGGAAATCAAAATGGTCTGGAAACATGAGTTTTATTAAAAATTTAAATTCTTTAATTCATTAAATTAAGATTGTGATCTGAAACCTTAAAAGAAAACATGATTTTTTAAATCAGAAAACACAATTTTTAGTATAGGATTTGGGAAGCAGTTCTGTGATGAACTAAAAAGAGGAATTTGGGAAATTCTGGTGATCTATTGATATTGAAGGGTCGGGATTCTTCTTGTGGGTAGAGGAGCAATCAGAGAAGTTGGGAAAAATAAGAGATGGTGATGTAAATCACTTTGGTAGCTGCGGTGATGGTTTCTTATCTGTAGCCCTAGTTTTAACTAGGTTAGAAAAATCGATCGTCTCGACGTCTAGGATGGATCGAGTTCAACTGAACTCTGGGAATTGATAGTCGTGACGTAGATGAACTCGTCGCCGAAGTCGCTGGCGTTCTGGTGATCGAAAGTGGGAGGACGAGGGATTGTTGACAGGGTTTGGGAGTAGTCTGTGTTCCAGTTTTGATGCTCATGTTCTCGATTTCGATTTCGCGAATTGATCGAAGATTGGATGGTCGTTTTCTGGTAGGTGGATGAACGTCGACTTGTGGGGATACTCGGCGATGGTCGGAGTTAGCGCTGGTGATCGTACACGTGCACGAGATCGTGTGTATATCTGGTGAAGTCTGGTTTTCAGGGGAGGCTACTCGAGTTTCTCGAGTTTTGTTTCGAGTGAGGCTCGAAGTTTGTGGAGAGGCGACTCGAAGCTAATTGGTTTGGTCTCGAGTTTATCAGTGTTGCCAGGTTTTTAAAAACCTGTCAGTTTTAATTTAAGTCTAATTTAAATTGGTGAAGAAATATTTAAACAGTAAACCAAAGTTTAATATATGAAGAAACGTTTAGTTTTGAATTTAGATTGGAGATAAATAAGCTTTATAAATTTTAAATGTTTTAATAAGTTTAAATGTTAGTTATATTTTTAAATGGTTTGAATTTTAAAAGAAATTTTATTTAAACTCTTTTAAAGATCCTTTTATAAGATATAGGAATTCTTTAACATGTAAAAGTTTTAAATTGGTTTAAACTTGGTTAAAGATAAATTGGTATTCATTTTAAATTCCGAATTTAAAATGAAATTTAAAAGTAAAATTTGGGAAATGAACATTTTCAAATAATATTGTGAATGAGAATTGAACCATGAATAAGAAATTATTTTATCTTAAAGTTTAAATCATTAAAATCTTTAAGGTAATTAAAATGGTTCAATTAATTTAATTAATTAATGATTTGGATTAATTAATTTATAATTAAGGATTTAAATTAATTTAAATAAGGTTTAAGATTAAATTAATTTGGAATAATTAATTTGTAATTAAGGATTAAATTAGAATATTAATTAATGATTAAGAATTAATTAAAGATTAATTAAGTTATGGTTAATACTTAATTAATTAAATAATTAAAGTTTAATAAATTGGTTATTAAGATTTATTAATTTGAAATTAATAATAATGAATCTAAGTTAATTACTTAAGAAAAGTAATTAAATAATTGTTAATGAAGGTCATTAATTTGAGATTATTTAATAATTAATCAATGTGATTAATTTTGATAATTAATTAGATTAATTAATTTAAAGTATTATTTATGGAATTGTTTAAAGTGTAATTACTAAATGGAAGTAATTAAGAAATTTATTACTTATTGTAATTAATTGAAGTTAATTTGATTAGTTTAAATTAATTAATTAAGTTTAATTAATTTAGACTAATAAATGGATTGATTTGTTAAATAATTACTCAATGTAATTAATAAGGTATATTATTTAGGGAAGTAAATAATAGATAATTACTGGAAGTAATTAGTTGAATAATGATTTTATTAATAGAAGTAATTTGAGTTAATTACTTTGAATAATTAATCAAGAGATTAATTAAGGAATTAATTAAGGAGTAATTAATTTAGTTAATGAAAGTAATTAAGGGGAGTTAATTTCTAGATGAGATTAATCAAGAGTGATTAATAAATTTTGTTTAAATAAAGGTTAATTACTTAATGAAATTAATTTAATTAAAGTAATTAATAATTAATTTGTAATTAAGGATCATTAATTAATATAATTAATGATATGATTAAGAATTAATTAATTAAGAAATAATTAATAAATAAAGTAATTAATTAATGTAATTAATTAAGGATTAATATAATTAATTATAATTGATTAACTTAAATAAATTTAGTTAATTAATTTATGATGTAATTAAAGGTTAATTACTATAAGTGGTTAAGGATAATTAATTTGAGTAATTAATTAAAGATAAATTACTTGGATGTAATTAAAAGATAATTAATCAAGGATGATTAATTAAAATGAATTATTAGAGGATAATTTATTAATTAATTGTAATTAATTAATGGTTAAATAAGAAGGATTTATAAAATGAAGTAATTAATTTAATTCAATTTAAATTGAGATGATATAGATCATTACTTATGAATGGGTGTTAGTATTGGATACTTGACTTTGATTGATATCTCTGATGAGATATATGCTGTGTGATATGGATGTTAGTTGAATTGAATGGATTATCTGATAATGTTGATTATCTGTGTGAATTATCTTCCTTTGTGAATAAAGATAATGAATTGAATTGTTTTACCCTTAAAACAACTTGGCCTTAAAAGATACGCTTTGGATTTCGATGAGACCGGGATCGGGTTTCCGTATACCGGATTTCCAGGTCTGGAGACCCGAATACCACATCGATCCAAATTAACGATAGGTCGTGAATCAAGTGAAGATGAAGATTCAGAGTGCAAGGGTTATTGTCGTTAACTCTGAGGGTGATTCCAAAACGAGTGTAACGAGATAATGCCTTCGGTTTCGTTCGAACCCGGAACGAACTTGTATGGACTGAATGCTTTCAGAACATCGTCAGGTGGACGATGAGCATTCTAAGTGATGTGTTCTTTTCTAAGGTAATCGTGACCTCAAGCCTCACAAACCGGGAATGGCTAAAACAGGGGAGGTGCAGCAAGGTTAGTGGGTAGCACCCAAGTAGGACAAGGTTACCTCTGTCTAGGTGTCCCTTTCTATTTTCGACTTAGTGGTGCGGTTGCTGATCCCAACCGTGAGGTATCTTGTGCGGGAATTATCCAGTAAGGGATGTTCCGACCTTGTGTTGCAGGGGATTGGGAGTGATCCTCGGTATGGTGATCTAGGCCACGTACTGTGACGGGCGGTACCCCAGTAGCCCTGCCATTGTATGGAATCCAAACTCCATTAAGTGCCGTACGTATTAGTTGTGCCCAACTATGTTGGAATGTGAGATGTAAGCATTTCAGCTATTTCTGTATTTTACTTGAAAATCCTAGACCCTATTATAATACAATCGAATTTCCTATCAAATGTTTTGGTTAGCGTAAGGTAAAAACTTACCCATGTTTATTTGTGGGAAGTCTTACGTGATACCTTTTCTTTCAAAAGGTTTTGAAGTTAAACAAGTTTAACCTGTTACTCACACCAGACCCATGTCTGACCCAAGTTGTTTATTTCTGTTTTATAAACTCTTGGGTACTCAAATTTTTACGAGTAGCCAAGGGATTCAGGTTAGCCTTGACGAATTGTGGAGGAGCAATGGAGCAGGAGGCTTCAGCGTTGTAGATATAGATAGTAGTTTCCGCTGTGTTGATCTTGTTTAGATCTTTGTTTTGTATTGAGTTGTAATAACTAGACAGATGTTTATAACTGTCTAGTATGTGATGTGTAATCTGTGTAACTCTGATAAGTGTTGTATATGATACTATGTAATAGTTATGTGATATATTATATTTTATTCCGTTTCCGCTGTGAGTATTTGTGTTTGTTTCTTTTCTCTTCTTCTCTTTTCTACTTCTCACCCCTTTCTTTCTTATTAGCGATACGACTTTCTATGGAGAGAAAGTCGTGGTCGTTACAAGTATAAAGATCAAGTATGAAGAGATTAAGTTTGAAGACTCATGAGTATCAAGATCAAGATTTCAAGATAAGTGTCTAGTTTATTGTTAAAACTTCATAATAGCACGGAAATCTTAGTTCCATATTTCATTTGGGATGGAACCCATTTCTATCTTCTTAGTGGCTTACAAACCAACGACAAGTAGCATACAAACCTACGACAAGTGGCATACAAACCCACGAACATCCTGGTTTTGTACAAGTTCTCGAGTCCTGATGTGATGAGATATTCTGCAGGAAGAAGCTTGCAAAACTACTTCAAAATGGGTTTTCAAAATGATTTTCAAAACTGCTTTTCAAAATGTTTTAGCCTTAAAATATTCTTTGTCTTTGTTTTTAAATAAATTTTTGTTTTAAACTTCGTTTGTTTTTAAAAATATCTTCTAATTTCTAAATATTCTTTTATAATATATATATACTTGAGATTTAAAATCAAATTTATATATACATTCTAAAAATATATTTTTATACTCTTCTTTATTTCAAAACATAGGAAAATTAGTTTATTTTACTCCAAAATCATTTCATCTTGTTTTCCTTTAAATACCATTTTCAAAACAAATTTTACATTGTTTTTAACTAAGGGATTTCGACATCATGGGATACCCCATGTCGACATGGTGGCCATTAAATTCAGAAGTTTCAATGTTCAAAAGAATTGTTTATTCGTTTAAATCTCTTCACGAATGGTTATGACCGTTACTGATCTATAATTAGCCTTCACAAACGAATTTTTTAACTAACTATTTTCATATTTTCTTCACTCCTTCTTCTCCACAAATCCATATTCTAACATTTTCATATTTTTAAGATCGTGCCGAAATTTCGCCGAATTCTCAAGTGAATCAAATTAGAATCTCATTCTTGTTTGGTTCTCTACCCTCTCTCGAAGATCAAAGTGCTATTCAGAGTTATAGGATCAATTTGTAATCGAAAGTTTATCGAGTCTCTCTATAAGGTGTGGTTGTGCCTGGAAATCAATTGGGTAATCTTGTGGCCCGTATATCAAGAGAGTTTGCTCCGGACTCGTGAGACAGGAGGGTACCTCAAGGCCTTTAGAAACTTAGGATTGTAATCTCGACTTTGGTATAATAAAAATTTGTATGAGGTGTTCTGCCTTGGTACAGGACTAGATGTAGGGTAACTCCGAACCAGTATAAAATCTGGTGTGTTCTTTCCTTTTACTGCATTTTATTTACTTTCTGCATCTGTGTTTGATTATGTGATTGTTCTGTGATTAAGTTCTGCATTTGTTTTAGTCATAATTTTAATTTAGTCCATATAAGTCTTAGAATCCATTAAACACTATTCACCCCCCCTCTAGTGTTAAATTAGCCTTAAGATCTTTAATCCGCACTACCTTTCAGGTTTGTATAGCATGAAAACTAGTTTTTCTTATTGTTTCATTTTTGTTCATACTAAATAAAACAGTTATCTATTTATGTACTTGAAACTTGAGATCCACAACATACAAAAGAAGCATGAAAGAGAAATGGTTCAAGAAAAAATAATACGTTCTTGTGTTATGGAAGGGCCATTTGAAAGGGACATGAATTATTTTATTATTACAAATTATGTTGTCAATGTATTTTTATAGATTTATAAAATATGGGTTTTGATAATCTAACTAATTCTGTAAATTTGATTATTCAACTACATAATGGTACCATTACACTAGTATAACAATTTTGAGTTATTGATACAATAACGATACAAGTGCAGTTACAAAATACAAATTACCAAAATAGTTCAACAACAACTATTTCATTTCGTACATTATCTTGAACGTTTGTCATCAGGGACAAAGAAGATGATAAAATGGTAATGGAGGTGAATGGAGTAAGAAGGTGAGTCATGGTGGGGCTAAATGAGTGTTTGAGGTAATCAAAAGCTGGCATCTGACGTTAACAGCTGATTTTCAAAGTTTACCCCCAATGGATCATTTTTGTGGGGTCCACCGATGACGTATTTGATGCATCAAACGCGATGCAAAATTCAGCTGGACAAAAAATATCTACGAACGGTTGCTATATCTTATTTCTTATCAGTTGAACCCAAAAATATTTGGGGACATTTGGATAGTGTAATCTTTTTAAAACAAAATCCTAATGCACGTGAATTTCTACTGAATTGAATGCCTTTTTATATATGCCAATCTTAACTCAATGAATTCATGTATAGTATATATCTCTACTGCTAATCCCGTTTTTAGCCAAGCGATTTCAACTTGACTTATAAGATAAAAAAAGGACGAAACGACTCAAAAAAATTGGGAGTACGCTTTGAAGAGATAAAGAAGCAACTTGGAAAATTTTCATTTAAATTGATATTAAGGGTATAACTCGGCACCGACCTATCCCTTCTCTCATTTCCGCTTTCCAAACTCCATACATCTCATGTACAACTCCAATTACTTGCGATCGAGTCATTTTCCCGTTGTTTAGATGACCAATTCTAAGGTCGTTGAGAAGAAAACTGAGAAAGCAGGATAACTTAAATGATACTAGAAAGATCACTCGAATCAACCAAAAGTTGCTGAAAAGAGTTTGGAACGCATGAAGTAGAAGATAGAAGAGTAGAGCAAATGAGAAAGTTCAACTTGCACACGTGGAAATAACTTGGCGCCGCATTAGATAACTCAGTACTAAGTTATACTCTTAACTCGTATGCCTCCAAGTTCTCTTGTGTGACATCCGGTTATCTCTTAAACCTTAGTTCAAGTGGGTTCCTAACCCAATATCTATGTTCTCCTATAAATACAATCATAGTTGCAAATAAAATTGGATCTTCTTCCTGATCTTTTTACATCATTTGGTGTTGGGACCCTGCTTCTTCTTTACTCATATCTTCTTTCTCAAATACTCTAGAAACTCTGTTGTAAATCGAAGATCCACTAAATTGTAGTCAGATCCGATAAAGTTAGTTGTAATCTTAAAAAAGAACGACTAATAACAAAGATTAAAGTGGATGTAGGCTGGAGATTACGCCGAACCACTATAAAAAAATTGTGCCTCCTTTTACTTTTCTTCTTTTTCCTTTATTTTTTCTAGATTTGGTGCTTTCATATAATACTTAGGTATTTGTGCTATTTTTTGTGTAAATATTTGGTTCTTTCATTGAGAAAGAACTAGATTGGAAGACTTGAAATTTGGATATGAGATTTAGAGAAGATAAAGAGACCTAATACCAGATCCAAGGTTGGTGATAGCCAACCAAAGCATGAAGGTAGTCAAAAGGTATCTTCAAACTCTCATCAATCCATCTATGAGAAGAGATGAGATGGAGAGAATGATGAAGGAGATGCACGATATAATGATAGCTAGACAATAGGAAAGGCTGGAATGAGTTTTCCAAAGGATAAGACAATAGGGAATAGCCGGAGCTGTTGGAATTCAGAACCAAGGGCGGGAAATTAATGCAGGAGCATATTGAGTTAGGGCAGAGTAGACTTGAATAGTGCCCCCATAGCCAAGGCCACTCAGTAGCGACCAGAAACTTCTTGGTATCGAGAGAATTTTTTCTAGAGGCAATGTTGGATTGGACTTGGCGCAAACTGGGATGCCGAGAATGGACAATGCTGGAGCCAGAAATGCAAGACATAATGAAAATGTGCAGTAAGTAGAGGAATATGTGCTAGATCATTTTCGTAGCAATTAAGGACAGAATGAAACTGTAAGTGCCGATTAGAACTGAAATGTGCAGCCATAGGAGTATGTGTTAGAATGAATGTCGAAATTCCTCCATAAGAGCAGGGGCAGAATGTAGCTAGTGGCTAAAACTTTCATTAGATGATAACAACCAGATGGCCGAGATAATTAGAAGAATAGTTAGAGGTGGAACCCAGACTAAAGTTTGGAGGACATAAACAGGAATCCATTTACTCATAACATCCAAAATGTGAGGAATCCTCCTGACTTCAAGTTTTCGGCGTTGGAAATGTACGATGGGAATTATGATCCAACAGTTCATTTAATGAGTTACATCAAACATGGAAGTGTTGGGTGATCCTGAAGAGGTGATGTGGAGACGCTTCCCATTATATTTGACAGATTTAGCAGTGATGTGGTTCAAACAGCTGGAGAATGGATCTATAAGCACATGGACCGACCTAGTGAATAAATTTATAAGATAATCCCGAGTTCACATCTCCCGACCAAACAATGTGATGATGCTTGTTAAATCAAAACTTTGGTGCAACACACATGATGCTAGTATGATAAGCTAATCCTTGATTTAATCGTTTATCATGACATGACTAAGCATGTCTTAGTTGGTGTTGACCAAATGGTGTTAATCAAAAATAAGCCTGGCATTTAAGGCTAAGTTCAAGATGATATTGTTAAGAAATAGATCCATGATGCCCATGAGCTTTTGGAATTCAACCGTTGAAAGTCCATATGTTTTCTTGAAATACAATATTCGAGATCCCTTAAGGTCGCTAGGAATAAGATATTCGAGAGAACTTAAGATCGTTTGGAATAAGATATTCAAGAGCCCTTAAGATCACTTGGAATAGGGTATTCGAGAACATGTATGGTCTTTTGAAATTGGATATTCAAAGTCCCATGCTACATGATTAAAGGAGAGAGGAAATAAGCCGCAAATATGCACTACAGCACATTTGGTCTATTGATGAACTAGTTTTTGCAATCCTCATAATTCATAATCCAATGTCCATGTGTAGTGGAAAGATAAAGGCTATGAATATAAATAATAGTTTAGATCGAAGCCCATGTGATTTTATATGAAATAGAGTCATGATAAGCTTCGGTTCCAAAGATATATATTATATTCATAGTCACGGCGATTATATCTGAAGTGCACAATCAAGGTATTGCATGCCCAAGTCCTTGTTCATATAAACTGAGCATGATTACAATCAAATCATTATTTTCCCTATATTCAATTTAGGGTTACAAGAGTTTAATTTTGATAGTAGAGAAAATATATGATCACCCCTTCCTTCTTTCCCTTAGGTCTGAAATTATAAGGGTAGAGTAGTTAGGCATGACGGTATTATGCTGCCTTCAGCATGCAATATCAACGGCCGTCTTAATAGCTATAGGCCTCATACTTTATCTTCGTCCATCATTGGTGCTAATAAACTTGCAGAATAAATTTTGTCTTCATCATTTTCATGGATATTGATAACATCTATTATCAATGTCAAATTGAAGACTTACGATAAACTTTAATGGTTGATGAAGAGCGATATCATCAAGGTTTGGCATTGATAATTATTAATTCTGAAGAGAAATGACATTACTAAGATAATAATAGGAAGTGGCATTGGTGATGAACGGCATTAATAAAAAGCAGCATTGTTAATAAGAGGTATTGATAACATGCAGCTTCAATAATAAACGACATTGATAATAAGAGGCACCGATAATAAGCGGCATTGATAATATGAAGCATTGATAATAAGCGGCATTGATTACAGGTGGCATTGATAATAAGTGGCTTCAACAACAGGCGACACTGATAATAGTTAAATCAATGTAGAAGCGGTATTAATATGATGCGATATTGAGAAGAGGCGACATTCATTCCATTTTTATAGGTAAATGGCGGTATCGACAGATCACGACATCAATGAGATACGACATAGACCATGTCGCTATAACATTGATGGCTAATAGTATTGATTCCATCCAACATTACTAGGCTACATAATAGTCCCAGTATTAATCATTCAGCTCTATAGATGGTATGCATAATTTTAAATAACACTTTATTGATAAGATGTGGCATCATTGGCCTTCGACAATGATCTACCTTCATACTTTCGTCATTGGTTCATTACCATTTTTCTAGCATTGAATACTTACGGCATCCTTTATCTCGATATTTGCCAATATCAGCATCGTTCTTTTCGGCATTCATTAACTGCGGCATCATTCTCTAGTTGATATAAATTCCTTAGTTTATATCCTTTGCAAAGTATGTGTATAACGTTTACCCCCTCCCCCCCACCCTCGGTATAGAAGAAGCTTTTTATACTTTAATGTAAACTAAGGAATTACTCTGCTCTGTCGATTCCTTACTTTTCTTTCCTGCACTATACAGAATAAGTGATGGCTTTTCATTACAAACTTAGTACACAACTATGAATGATTCCTTTTGGATTTGGCTAATCCACAAATTGAAATGTGTGAGATTGGAGAATCCTTCACATTTTTCATATAAACCGATAATTTTTCTAGATGCTAACAATTTCCATTACTTGGAAATTAGAAAGTTCTTTTATAGAATTGGGAGAGGGAAGGCCAACTATTCAATTAGTAATCATATTAATACTAATAAAAGTATCTTGGACAGAAATCTTTTCGGCCACAATAATACTTTAGATAGAGGGCCAGACATTTGTTTAGTAATAATTGAGTCCTACAAATACTGAAAAATTCTTTGACAAATGATAAATAAAAGATCAAAAAACTGTTTGGCAACACTAATAGAAGAGTAGAAAATCCATGTAGCAATAATAATAGAATACTAGAAAATTCATTTGGTAATGACAATAGAAGACCCAAAAAATCCATTTTGGCAATAATAATAGAAGACCAGAAAATCCATCTGGCAATGATAGTCAAAGACCAAAAAAATCCATTTGGCAATAATAGAAGACCAAAAAATTCATCTGGTAATAATAATAGAAGACCAGAAAATCCATCTTGCAATAATATAGGGGACCAGAAAATGCATCCGTTGATGATGATAGAAGACCAAAAAAATCATCTGGTAATGATAACAGAAGACTAGAAAATCCATCTGGCAATAATATAAAAGACCAGAAAATTCATCTAGCAATTGAAAATTACTCTATATTTTCTTTAAAACATAATAGTTCATTTTTGGTTGGTCTTCCTCTAGAAACAACCTCAATCCGTCTATCATGTTGAATTAAACTTGGATTCGATTGATCATCCTTTAGAAGATAGCCTTAATCCTTTTTTCAGATTAAGTTACATTTGAATTTGATTGATTTTCCTCTAGAAGATAGTCTCAATCCTTCTTTTGGATAAAGTTAGATTTAAATTTAGTTGATATTCCTTTAGAAGATAGCCTCAATTCTTCGTTTGGATTAAGATAGATTTGAATTTGATTGATCTTCCTTTAGAAGTCTGTTTCGGTGCTTCGGCCAAATACCAAATGCTTACTCCGTCCTTCCTCTAGAAGGTGCTTCAGTTGGTCATTGGTGATGGCATTGAAGGCTTATTTGGTGCTTTGGCCAGGAACCTAGGGCTTACTAAGTCCTTCTTCTAGGAGGTGCTTCAGTTAGGCCTTAGAGACGATACTGGAGGCTTGTTTGGGGCTTAGGTCAGGAACTAAAGGCTTACCTTGTCCTCCTTCTAGAAGGTACTTCAGTCAGGTCTTAAAGATGGTAATGAAGGCTTGTTTGAGGCTTTGGTCAGGAACCAAAGGCTTACACTATCCTCCCTATAGGAGGTGCTTCAGTCAGGTCTTAGAGACGGTACTGAAGGTTTGTTTGGGGTTTTGGCTAGGAAATAAAGGTTTATCCTATCCTCCTTCTAGGTGGTGCTTCGACCAGCCTTTGTGACAAGATCAAAGGCTTTGTTTTTCACCTTACCACCATCTTAGGTAGCGATTAGGCTTTTCCTTCTACCTTAGGAGAGTCTTACTCCTCATTCATGTAGATATGCTTACTTTAGCTTCTTTTTTCATTCATTGTTAGGAAATGTGGCCGCTAATGTTTAGCATTCCTTGTTCTTGCTATTATTTTGCCATTAGGTAGGCATAATCTGTAGGTCCCAGGTGAGATTACTTTGTGTATGATTATGGATCCTTCCCAATTTGGTCCGAACGATCCATCTGCTTGATTTTTAGTATTTGTCATTACTCTACGGAGCACTAAATCCCTTTTTTGAAATGATCTTTCTCTTACTTTAAATTGTAATACTTGGATATTCTTCCCATATGGATGCTTCGTCTCTTAATTCATTGATCAGTTCTAGGGATTCTTTCTATAATTCTTGATTCGGATTAAATACATATGAAATCCTTCAATGAGAAGGTACTACAACCACAATTGGGAGCATAGCTTCACATCCATATGTCAAGGAAAATGGCATATGCCCTGTTGCAATTTTAACAGAGATTCTATATGCCCATAGAATGAGAGGTAATACTTTTACCCAATTTTATTTTTCCTTATCCAATCGCTTCTTTAGGATGGTCTTAATAGTTTTATTGGCAGCTTCAACTGCTTCTTTAGCCTTGGGTTCAACTACAGATAATAAGCTTTTGATGACTCCATTAATATTACACAATCAGGTGAATTCTTCACTTTCGAATTGAGTTCCATTATCAAGTATTATTTTATGTGGAATTCCAAATCTAGTAATAATATTCTTGATTACGAGCTCAAGAACTTTTCCAGATGTGATATTTGGAAGTGGTTCTACTTCTACTCACTTTATGAAGTAATCAATGGCTACCTGTATGTTTTAGCTCCTCCTTTGGATATAGGCAGTGGTCTGATTATGTCAGTTCCTCATACATTGAAAGGCCAAAGGTTTGAGATTGAAGTCAATTCACTTAGTGGCAGATGTGGGATCATAGAGAACTTTGGCCTTTTTCATGCCTTTTCACATAATCGATATCATGACTAGTCATTAGAGCCTAATAGAAGCCTGTCACATAACATTCTTGGCTAACTTTACATCATTAGAATGATCTCCACAAAATCTTTCATGGGCTTCTTTTAATAGTTTGCCATTGTTTTCAGATTAACACATCTTAAGTAAGGGAGTGAATATCCTTTCTTATAGAGTATTATGTTTGCCATAAAATAGGTTAGGGATTGATGTTTTATTCTCCTTGCCTCCTTCTTATGCACTGGTAATTTCTTTTTGTTATATATTCAACGATAGATGTCATCTAATTATTTTCATATCGATTATCAATTTCTATACGAGAAGAGTTTTCTTGAAGGGTCTCGATTTTTTCTTCTTTCTCCTTATGTGTTAAGGCTTGAGATCTGGTTAAAACTAAGGATTCACTTTCTAGATTAGGGTCTCTTTCCTCTATACTAAGATTTTATTGGTAGCTTATCGGTACAATTCAGACTCGTTGCGCTCCTCGCGAACTGACCAACTTAACTAAAGAATCAGCTAGAGAGTTCTTCCCTCTTGGAACATGGTATATTGAGAAATCCTCAAATTGGGTCAGTATCTTCAATATCTTCTTGATATATAAGATTAGTTTGTTATCTTTGTTTGATATTTTTTATTTAGTTGATTCACCGTTAATTGCAGATCACTGAAAATATCAATTCCAAGAATCTTCAATTAAAGGGCAGGGTGAGTCCTGCTACCATTGACTCAAATTCTGCCACATTATTAGTAGCTGGAAATCCCAATTTCATCGCATAATGTAAATGACGCCCATCAGGGGTAATAATCACATACGTAGCTCTAGCCCCTTGTTTTTTTGAGGCTCCATCCATGAACAGCTGCCACTTAGGCTTAGATTTTTTTTCCTTTTATGATTGCTCTTTAAAGAGTCATGTACGTTCTTAACAAAATCGGTTAGAGCTTCTAGTTTAATTGCTACTCAAGGTAGGAATTCAATATCATATTGGCTAAGCTCTACCCTCCATTTTACTAATTTTCCTAAAACTTCAGATTTGCTAAAAACTTGCATGAGTGGGAAGTTGATTAAGACCTTAATTGATGAAAATAAGCCCTCAATTTTTGTGCGGTGAGCATTAAACATTATGCCAATTTCACTATTAATAAATATCTAGTTTTTGCATTTTTGATTCTTCTTCTCATATAATATACTGGAAGTTGAAGTCCCTTCTCTTCTCTCATTAGTACAGAACTAATTACTTGTTCAAAAACTACTATGTAGAGGTAAAGGTTTTCCTCCTCTATGGGGCTAGAAAAAATTAGCAGTTTCTCCAAAATGATCTTTTAGCTCCTTAATAGTTTTTTAACATTCCTCACTCCATTCGTAGTTTTTTTCATCTTAATCACATGAAGAACGGGATGCGTTTGTCAGTGACCTTAGTAATGTATCTATTTAATTCTACCAATCAACCATTCACGCTTATTACATCTTTACTTGTCTCAAGTTCTGCCATATCCTTAATAGTTTTAATTGGGTCAGGGCTTGCTTCGATTCCTCTTGCACTTATAATACATCCAAATAATTTTTAGAACCAAATTCCAAAGGAACATTTTTGTGGGTTAAGCATCATCTTATACCTTCATAATACAATAAGATTTCTTCAAGTTCACTTAGGTGGTTTCTTTCCTTTTGGAATTTTACCAACATATCATCCACATATACTTTCATATTTAGACCAATTTGTATTTTGAACATTCTATTTACCAATCTCTAGTATGTCGCTCCAGCATTCTTCACTCCGAAAGGTATTACTTTGTAGCAATACGTTTCGCAATCTATTATAAAACCCGTGTTCTCCTCATCTGATTTGAACATTGGGTTTTAATTGTATCTAGTATAAACGCCTATGAAAGATAAGAGTTTATGTCCACTTATCACATCGACTAATTATTCTATACTTGTAAAGGGGCATCAGCCTTTCGGGCATGCTTTATTTAAATTAGTATAATCGACACATGTCCTTCATTTCTTATTAGATTTCTTGACTAGTGGTAGATTGGCTAGCCATTTCAGATAAAGTACTTCTCTCATGAATCCGTTTTGACCATCCCTATACTTCTTCTTTCAAAGGATTAGATCAAACTATATCAAATTGCCTTTTATTTTGTCGAATAGGCATGATATTCAGTACTATGTTCAAAGTATGACACATAACAGTCGGATCTATTTTATTAATGTCCGAATAGGCCCAATTGAATACATCTCTGCTAGATTGAATAAATTGAATTAGTTCTCCTTTAAGTTTGCTCTTCAGTTCTTTTCAAACTTTTTCTGCCCTTTTTGGATCGATTGGATCCAAGCATATCTCTCCAGATCTTCTATGGGATTCATTCTCCCTTGCTCACCTCTACCATCTAATTCCACGACTATCTCCTCGCCTTCTATTTCATCTTTCACTAAGTTTTTTTCTTTTCTTTTTCTTTTCCTTTTAGAAAAGTTAAATTTTCTCAATGCATGCTTAGTTTTCTCAATAGGCACTATTTTCACTTTGGATGATAGGCTTGAAGAATCATCATCCATTGGCTTTTCGATATTAATTAAGGTTCCTTCGAGTCATAACCAAAAAGATTGTCTCGCTTGTACTTCTTAAGTGTGGCAAAGTACATTTCGCGAGAGCTAAATTGCTCTCCCCTCATAGTTCCTAATCCACTCTTAGTTAGGAAATTTATCATTAGATACTTTGGCACGACAAAAGCATCAACCAAATCTAAAGTTAGCCTCTCAAAGAAGGCGTTATAATATGAAGGCTAATCCATGATGACAAACAGAGTCTCAAAGGTCCTGGAACATAATGGAATTCCCATTTGTACAAGATGTTTTATCTGCCCAATAGGAGTTGATGTTTTGTTATTGAACCCAAAAATGGGCTCAAAGCCCGGCTCTAGTTTCTCATCCAGAATTCCCATTTGGTCGAATGCATGTTTAAAAATTACATTGATTGCACTTTCGGTATCCACCAAAATTTTAGTAACCACAGAAAGTCCGATTTGCGCATTGATCATAAGCGGATCATTATGTGGATGATGAACTCCTCTTAGCTCTTGTAGAGTGATGGTTAAGATATGCATCTGGATTTGGAACCTGGGATTTTTGAGCTATGGCACTTCCTGAATAGAGAAAATTCCTTCTTTTGCTTCTCTAATGTAGTGATTCCCAGCCCTTTTGTCACTCCAGCTAGGTATGAGCCTCCATGGATAAAATCAATCCTATTGAGGGGTGGAATGTAATCTGGTTTAGCGTCACTTTCTACAAAGTTTGCTTTTTTTTTGGTGAACTTTGGTTGCCCTCATTAGTAGTGTTGCTTTATTATCATCTTTGATGAACTCTTTTAAATGCCTAGATCGGATCATGCTCCGAATTATCCTTGCCAATGCATAACATTCATCAGTCTTATGCTCGTTTTTCTTATGATAAAGCACCATAATATCCTCCTTTACTCAGCTAGGTGTCATTCCTGGCTTTGTAGGAAATTGGAAAGGTAGCGCTATCTTTTGCTATATCAAAGATATAAGATATCGGTTTTGTCAGAGCTACATAATTGTCTTTTTCTTCCTATCTTAGTTTTTTACTATTGTGGTTAAGATTAGATTTTCCTGCTTCCCTCTTTATCGGAGATTTCTTTTTAGCATGATCCATCTTATCCATACAAATGAATTTATCTGCTTGAAAATGAAAATCTTGGAGATCTCGACTCCCATAGAGATAATGCTCTCGCCAAAAAGGCGCTTGCTCAACCAGTCTCAGGCGCACATCCATTAACTTGTCTCTATTAGTCATATCTTTCGCTTTCAAAGCCTCTACATTATACCTCATAAGATAATAAGACAATAACTCTCCTAGTTTTTGCTTGATATTAACTATGTTGTAGTCAATCGTGGGATTTTTGCAAATAAAAATTGTGCCGTGAACTTGTAAGAAAATTACTTTCGGGAGTAGATGATCTTCTTATGAAAATGATTATACCACTTAGTTGCTATGCCCAAGAAGGTAGCCAGAAAAAGCCTGCAATGTACTGCTTTGGATACATTGTAATGATTCATTTGACTTTCGAATGCTATTAAGTGATCATTGAGATCAATGGTCCCACTATATCTTAATGATGAAATTTTGATATGAGAAGGATGCTTGTGGATATGATTTCATATGTGAAGAGAGCTTCTCGGTGGTTATTGTTGACTATTTCATCAAGAGTCCTTTTTCCTTCAAGATTAAGCGTATCTTTTGCCATTTTCTCGGCCATATCTCTTAGATAAGCCTCATCGTTGTGATAGTTGCTTATATTAGGTTTATACTCTTTGGGGGTTGAACTTCTAAAATGCTCATTGGCTCATCCATTAATCTTCCCTGGTAATTTGCTTTCGCCTTATTGCTTGCCAATATTAAGGAAGAGTTCTGTTGCTCCAGCTTCTTGATTTACTTTCCTCCTTTGTGAAGTCGCAGTGAATTTGTCTTTGCCTCTATTCCTAAGCAAAGAAAAGAAGCATCTAGATTCCTTCTCGAAGATTCAACTTCCCCCTTTTAGTGAACTTGGAGATTTTGGATGATTTATGTCCAAAGACCTTCTTTAATAAATCTTGCATCATTGCCATATGCTAGATCTTTAATCTCGGCTTCGCTATTGATAGGCTTTGCTGGCTCAAATGGCTATCCAAGTTCTATGTTTCCCAAGTTGAAGTTGGGAACAACATATTCTTCTAATGTTGTTGTTTGTACAACTTCTTTATGTGGAGCATTAATTCGCCTTGATCTCCACATTTTCATGGAACAAAAGAAACTTCATGTAGTTAGTTTAAGGAGAAAGTAATGGAGAAACAGAGGTCTGAGTCCTCCTTCTAGCACCAAGGGTGCCAAGTATGATACGCAAATCCATGATTTGAGTGTTTATGATGACATGCCTAAGCATGGCTTATTTGGTGTTGACCAAATGGTGTTAATCGGGAATTGGCTTAGTATTCAAAGCATAGTTCAAGATGATATTATTGGGAAACGGATCCTTGATACTCATGAGCTTTTGGAATTCAATATTCTAAAGTCCATATGGTTTCTTAGAATAGATATTCGAGATCCCTTAAAGTCACTTGGAATAAGATATTTGAGAGCTCTTAAAATCACTTGGAATGTGATATTCGAAAACCCGTACGGTCTTTTGGAATAGGATATTCAAAATCCCATGTTACATGATCAAAGGAGAGAGAAAATAAGCCGCAAATATATGCAACAACCTATTTGGCATGTTGGTGAACTAGTTTTGCAATCCTCATAATTCGTAGTCTAATGTCTACGTGTAGTAGGCAAGATATAGGCTATGCATATAAACACTAGTTTAGACTGAAGCCCATGTGATTTTATATGAAATAGAATCATGAAAAGCTTCGAGTACAAAGAGCTGAATTATAGGCATATTGACATTAATAATATCATAAGTGCACAATCAAGGTAATAGGCATACCTATGTCCTTGTTCATATAAATTGAGCATGATTACAATCAAATTAGTGTTTTTCCCTAATTCATTTTAGGGTTATAAGAGTTTAATTTTGAGAGTAGAGAGAAGAAATGATTGCCCCATCCTCCTTGCCCCTTGGTCCGCATTTATAAGGGCAGAGGAGTCCGGCATGGTTGTTTTATGCCGCCTTCAGCATGCGATCTTAATGTGACTATGTCTCACACTTCATCCTCGTCCATCTTCGGTGTTTATAAACTTGCGGCATCAATCCTGTCTTGATTGTTTTCGTAGACATTGATAACATCTACTATCAATGTTGCAATGAAGACATGCGGTGTCCTTTAATGGTTGATAAAGAGTGATATCATCAAAGAACATCATTGGTAATTATCAATTCTAAAGAGAGATGGCATTACTTAGAGATAATATTAACATGAAGCGGCATTGGTGATGAACGACACTAATAACAAGGTGCATTGATAATAAGCGGCATTGATATCAATTGGCTTCAATAATAGGTGACATTGATAATAAGCGGCATTGATAAAATGTTTCATTGATAATAGGTGGCATTGAAAAGAAGCATCATTAGTAACAGTGGCATTGATAGTAAGTGGCTTCAATAACGATCGACATTGATAATTAGTTAAATCAACGTAAAAGCAGTATTGATATGATGCGATATTGAGAAGAGGCAAAATTCATTTCATCTTTATACGTGAATGGTGGTATCGACAGATCACGAAATCAATAAGATGCGACATAGACCATGCCGCTATAACACTGATGGCTTATGGTATTGATTCGACCCGACACCGCTTGACTATATAATAGCCTCAGTATTAATCATACAAATCTATAGATGTAAAGTGGCATTATATATGGCACTTAATTGATAAGATTCGGCATTGTAGCTCTTCGGCATTGATCTACCTTCATACTTTCATCATTGGTTCATCACCATTTTTCCATCATTGAATACATACAACATCCTTTATCTCGATATTTGTCAATATATGTGTCGTGCTTTCGTCATTCATCAACTACGTCATCGTTTTCTAGTTTTGTTATAAATTCCTTAGTTTATATCCTTTGGAAATTATATAGATAATAATGCTATCAAGCATAAACTAAAGGCATGGAGCGACCTTCAAAAGCTATCTGATGAGGTTTAACGTGGCAGCTGCCATAGCAGAAAAGCCAGATCTATCAATAATTTTAATGGTAGCTTTATCTGGAATCGCAAGCAAGACCGACTTCAAAGTTGCACTGGAAAGGGATACACTGATGGATCTTGCGTAGTTTAACCATAAAGCTGAGAGATGACTGATCAAGAGGACTGCTCGAAGTAAGATATGGAAAAAGGCAAAGAAAATGAAAAGCTAATAATGACTTCAAGGAACCAAAGCGACAAAGGAGAGAATCAAATTTATCTTCTTACGCTGACTCAATCGAAACCTCATAGAGGATATACCTAGATACTAGGGGTGGATCCTCTACTAAGCTAGGAGGGCCCACTGATTTGGGAGAGAAAATCTAGAAATTTTTTCATCTTCCATGAGCTAGATGGACATGAAACGAATGAGTGAAAACATCTTCGTGATCTGATAGAAGAGCTATTACGGAGCAACTAGCTACAATAGTACGTGAGGAATCAAATTGCGATGGTATATCCATAGTAGCCACCATCCATGGTGAATGCATCAAGAAACAACTGGAGATCTAGGTCGAGATTATAATGCCATAATCGAGATGGACAAGAGGCAGGTTGACTTTTCACGCTTTCCTTTCAAATTTGAATAATTAGCATAATAATGACCATAGACCGCTGATATTTGTACAAGGCCTAAATTGGTCTCTAGGCATGCTTTGAGTCGGATGTCTGGGATGACTTGTTAGGACTATAATAATCTCATACTGCTTATACTTGTACGAGGCTGAGATTAGTCTCTAGGCACTATGAGTTGCATATCTAGGATGAACAATTAGGATTTCCATTTCATTATTTACCTTGATTTTATTATTTGATTTTTGAAAAATATACTTGAATATGATAACTGATATTGATCGTGTTAAGCCTCGATTGGAAAGTCGAGAGCGTAGTGTAGGTTGCCTGTTCCCTTGGCGAAAGCAAGTGAATAAACTTGTACGATATTGATCGCGTTAAGTTCTAGCCAGAGAGTGGGGACTAGGGAGTAGGGTGCAAGTTCCATTGCGGAAGAGTGAATGGATGGACTTGTACGAACAATAAGTCCCCTTACCGAAGACTGAATGGATGGGCTTGCTTAGTCATTGGGGCCACTTATGGAAGGGCTTTGTGATCATTAATATTACACTTAATATACTACGTAAAGTCAAGAGAAAGCAGTCAACAAAAGATAAGTCTAGTCATCCAAACTATTCTTAAGTGGATTAGAATTTGCAAGGATCCAGATAGATCGAACCCTAGATTGGAAGTTAAATGGTCTGGAGAGATCGAAACCTTAGATTGAATGTGAAACAATCTGGAGAGATCAAAACCCTAGATTGGATGATAAACGATCTAGAGAGATTAAACTCTAGATTAGAAAATAAGCTCCGACATGACCAAGCCACTGAGCGGATGTGTACTTGATAAAAGGATTTGAACGACTTGTAGGTAGAGTAAAATCGATAAAACCCAAATGAACATGAGACGATTTTGATATGTGATGTAATAACTTTGAATAAATTTGGAATGATTATGATGTATGATTAACACTTAAGCAAGAGGTAGAGTCCTTCGCTATAACAGGTTTGGAACGACCTTTGATTCGTAAGAGAATCCGAAGGAACTGGACGATTCACCAAGTTCGGGATCGATGGAAGGATGAAGAGCTAAGCAATTGGAGAATGACTGCTGTTGGAACTTGTTCTTAAGAAAAGCACACCTTACAGCCGAAAGACATACTTTAGGGGGCAAGTGTTAATCCGCTTTTTAGCCAAGCAAATTTTAACTGGACTAAGAAGATCAAAAAAGTATGAAACAACTCGAAAAACTTAGGAGCACACTTAGAAGAGCTAGAGAAGCAATCGGGAAAAGTTTTATTCAAATTGGGACTAAGGGTAGAACTTAGCACCGAGTTATATAGCTCAGCATTGAGCTATCCTAAACTCTATACATCTCTTACACAGCTCTAATTACTCGTGATCAAGTGATTTTCCTAAAGTTTGGACAACCAATTCAATGGTTAATGAGAAAGAAATCGAGAAAGCATGATAACTTAGGTGATATAGGAAAGACCACTGGAATCAACCAAAATTCGATGAAAAGAGCTTGGAATGCATCAAGTAGGAGATAGAAGAGCAGAGCAAATGAGAAAGTTCAACTTGCACTCATGGAAATAACTCGGCGCCAAGTTAGATAACTCGGTACCGAGTTATACTCTTGACTCATGTGCCTCCAAGTTCTCTTGTGTTGCATCGGGCTATCTCTTGGACCTCGGTGTAAGCGGCTTCTGACCCAACATCTCTGTTCTCCTATAAATACAAGCTTAGCTGCAACCTAAAGAGGATCTTCTTCTTAATCGTTTTGCTTCACTCTAGAGCTAGGACTCTCCTTCTTCTTCACTCTCATCTTCTTCCTCGAACACTCTATAAACCCCATTGTAAATTGAAAATCAACTAGATTATGGTCAGATTTGATAAAATTAGTTGTTATGTAGAAAGAGAAAAACTAATAACAAAGATTCAAGTGGACATAGGCCGAGATTACGCCGAACCACTATAAAAATTTCCATGTCTCCTTTTACTTTTCAGCCTTTTCCATTATTTTTACTAGAACTGGCGGTTTCATCTTACACTTGAGTGTTTATATCATTTTGGTGCAAACATCTACAATATAGCAAAAAAATGTACCAAATACTTGTATGGATAAAAATAGCACTTAAGATGTTCGATGCGCCTGTAAAATTTATATAGGAATTCAGATGAAATGGTAAAGTGGAGATTAAAGGAGAATTCAGAGTAAGATAGTCCAAATATCTTAGACTTTGTAGTTATTCATACCCATGCATAGCTCGCATGTCTTGTAATAAAGCTGCATATGGTATGCTAACTTGTCTATTATTTTCATGTGCGGAATAGTGGATTCAACAAGCCTAAAGAGAGGATTGAGAAGGCAGTGGGTAAATTATTATTACGAGCACGATAAGGACGTAAGATATGCACTTTGCATATGGATATTTTTTAATATACAACGTGTGATATTAAAATGTAAATAAGAATTTAATTAGGATTAACTGATTGACGCATGTATAATATATGGAAAATTAGCATTTTTAGGTATAAAACCGATCGACTTGATTTTAGTACTCAAAAATTACATTTTAATTAAGATAGAAGAAACTTAAATTGAGATATAATTGATTGAATAAGTTTTAGTAGATGACAAAATGACATTTTATTTAAGACATGAGCGATTTTAGTTAATATATAAGAATGACTGACTAAGTAATAGAATATAAAACATTAAATTTTAAGTAAGTGGGAGTAAGTATAATTATATGTAATTTGAATTGAAAGGGTATTTTGAAAAGTTTACGTTTACACCAAAAATTTGTGAAATCGAAATTATTACAGCTATTATTAAAGAATTCATTAAGAAAAACTCCGTGTCGGTAAATACTAGCATAGTTAAAGCGCAGGGAGATTTCAACGTCAATGAAAGCATATTTCTTTTCCACAATTGCAGTTTTTTAATAAACGCATGAAACTTCTACAATAATTGCAGACCATCGATATGAAATGGAAAAAAATTGTTGCTGAAGTGTTACAACGCTCTTGGGATGTTGATTTTATCATGTTACACTTGAATCTTGATACATAATAAAAAATTAAGATTTAGTAAAAATCCAACCCAAGTTGAAAATGGAACTACAGAATTAAGTATTTTATGTTTTTTAACAGATAGCAATAGTAATACTATAGGAACCAAATAGTGATCGTTACTAAAAATAATATACATTTTGATTGTTATTGACAAATTGATGACCAAATCAAGGAAGATAAAAGTTTCACAATTGAGAAGTTAATCATGCAACTTTTTGAATAGCTAGCCGAAATAAATTTTCATGCGTAACTTTTCCCTTTATTCTGGAGAACTTTGAAAAACTCTTTGTGTAACGACCCAGTATTTTCAACCATTCGCATCCATTATAAGTGTATAGGTAGACACTCATGCCGGAGTTGAATTGCTCAAAATACTGCGTTGTAAATAAAATTTGGCAAAACTCAACATATACAGTAAATAAACTAATTACAGATCACAGACACAGAGTAATATAACAATACTGCAGCGGAAACAAAGGATAGTAGTTCATGAAGCTACTATATATATATAACAGAGTTAAACAAGATACAACAGAGGTCTCGAATACAATAGATGTCTCAATACAATATCAAATACCAGATCTGAATACATCACTGGAATCAACGGAATAACTGAAAGCAGGATCGATAGATAGCTGGATCTCCAAGCGAAGCTCCAACTCCAAAGGTGAGTCTCAAATGCTGTATCACTCAGTCTGACCCGAGCGTAAAGCAAAAACACAAAACACTCGAGTCAAGATTAACATTCTTATATTAATAAATCCAACTCAAGTGAAATATCAACAAAAATACAAGTAACTTAAAGGATGTTTGGGATAACCATCCCCTAAGGATCCGTTAAACTATTTACTATGTAGTAATATTCGCTATTATAATAGTGTCTAAATAAGTAAAGTATAATCATATCGGAAAATAGCGTTAAGGGGATGGAGAACCTTAACGCGGTCGGATCTTAAAATCATAATCGTAGTAAAGCTCGGTATGGTAGGTGACACGGCACAACTAGGCAATGCCAGGGTAGATATACCAATTACGCACACGGACTGATGGATATGCATAGCAGCCACTACCGTTCCACCTCGAACAACATTCCCAAATCGGAGGATGGCCATCTAGTCAAATCACAAGTAATAGTATAATATCGAAGAAATGCGTCCGAGAAGAGGTGCTACCTCACTGGTCCGAGATCGCTCCTGTTTTAGCCACCTTATTGCCAACTCACGGGAGTTGGGTCCACGTAACATACCTTAAGAACGTCGCCACCATCCTACTTTATTCTGGAATATCCACCGCGTACACGGTTGTCAAAGTGGTTTTCGGTATCGACAGAGAGTATGTCCATATCCGATCCCGGTCTCTTTACCAACCAATCGTTATTATAACACCGTGGTCATTTCGCAAAAGTTTATACTTCAAAACCAAAATATATCATTCTCATTTCAAACCCAATTTAATATGATATCATTTCATTTCAAATATATCCATTTTCAAAATCATATTACTTTCCAAAGTTATAATGTTTTCAAAATCATAACACTTTCCTTTTAAACAGTTTAGACATTAAAATTTCGTTATAAAATAAATTAGTTTCCTCAAATTTCACAAATCGATTCAAATTAACTCGAATTCCAAAAATTTAATTTAATCAAATCTCAAATCATTAGTTTCAACTCGATTCAGCTTCTAAATAAACCATTTCAAATTATCAATTTCAAATACGTATCTAAACCATAAAATAAGCCATTTCAATTTGAATATATATTTCAAAGCTTTAAATATTCAACATTTCAAAACTAAATTCGATAAATTTATATACATATCAGATTCACTTTACAATTATTTAGTTTTGAAATATTAACTTAACATTTCCATGACATTTGAATACAATTTCAATTTACAATTTAAATAAACAAAAGATCTCATTTAAATATTTATACGTTTGAAATATCCATTTAAGTCACCTTTTCAAATTCCAAGTTGTAGATCACTTCTTTAAATTTCAAATTCAATACATTTCAAATCAAACTTATTTAAGTATAATTCTTAAATAAATACCATTGCAATCCATTTCAAATCATTTTAAATCCTATATTTGAAAATATAGATATTAAATAAATACTTAAACATATTATTTATCAACTTTATTAAATCAACTTTAATAAATCTTTAAAATCAATATTTATCAAAACCATATATTTCTTTTCAAAACCATAGAAATCATTTTCAAAACGTTTATATATAGACCAACGGTGCCTATATATAATTTTCTATCCTATGGTCAAGTGATACGGATATTTATCATTTCAATCCGCAATTTAAAACATATTCGGGTATATATCTTTTCAACCCGAAATCCCAAATTCAATTCAATGAAAATCGCTTGGGTTTATCATTTCAACCCATAACGATTTTCTCTTATTCTACAGATCGTTCGGGTATGTATCATTTCAACCCATAGTGATTCTATACTAACAGGGAACTTGCAGAGTGATAACAGATATGATAATAAAATAACAACAGAAACAGGCATATATCGACAATATAAATATATATAATGGTGTCAGATGTCACAGGTGAACAGATACAGTTAATGACATATGTATATAACAATGTGAACAACTAACAGCAGCATATTTCAATTGACGTTTCAATTGAAATTAAATCTAATAAATATAAGAATATTAATCGTGAGTGATTGCTCACCTTTCGTGGTTAGAGACGAACGAGGATGAAATGAGTTACGAATCTGAACCCGAACTTCGAAACAAAGCAAAATTGGCACGAGTTTGATGACCAAGCTGATAACACGAATTTGATGGAACGAATCAGAATGTGATCAATGAAGATAAGTTATACAAGTAAATTGTTATAGATGAAACATATGAAATTATATTTATATACAAAATCATATCCAAATTTCAACACATTTTGAATTAAATATATAACTTATGAAATATACAACTCAGAACAAATATATATGAACTATATAATAACAGACCAACTTAGACTTAATATATATAACAAACAACTTATAATATATATATTAATCAAGAACCTCCAAATGCTTACCAATATAAACAGCAACTTTTTCATTTAGTACAAACTTATATATGCAGACTCACATATATATAACTAACACAACCTATATATATATATTATTATATAAACTGCAACCCCATGTAAAAAAAATACAGGTTATATAACTGACATATATTAAACTGGCATGTATATATATTAACATTATAACGTGATTCTATATACATAACAAACAACTTTTATATCATATTTAAACAATACCTTTATTAAAACAAGTCCTGATAAAACTCAAGTATAAAGTATGCATATATATTTAAAACATATATTATATAACTCATATACTGTTTATAACTTTTATACAAAACAGATAATATATTCATACGATTTATATACCTATACAAACATCTATGAAACCAGAAACACATTATCCTTATCATATAACATGGCTAGGAGATCAATATATATCCAGCAGATTGAATACTAAAACAAAGCCTTATTATAAATTACATACAACTATACAATGGATCAAATACTTAATAATATTTTTATAAAACAGTGTCGTCCTACGCTTAATGTATAAGTAAACCACAATTTGTAAGTAATATAGCTATGTAAAACTTTTATATGCATGTAACAGCAAACCCATATATATATATAACATCTGTAAAAATATACAGAGCTTACAAATTAAAGTCAATGTCAAAGATATCATATAGTACAATAAAATCTGTATAAACATAGCTTACACGCAACACATACAATATATATACACTTACAACTAATATCTATCCTAACATATTATTTTTATTCTCTGAACAGTACAGCTAACAAGACTTTGAAACCATCCTATTATGTAGAATAGAATATATTATAAAAATACTATATAACATCAAATTCATTATACAATAAAATACAAAAACACTTTATGTTATAAGCTTTAAAATATATGCTATTAAAATATATCTATACTATATTGCATTCCCTTCTTCACAGAAAAAAAACAAACTAAATGATACACTGTACAAAACAAATGCAAACATACTTACATAAATATTACACTATCACATCAAAAGACAGACCAAGCAGAAGATGAAAGGGAGAATGGGAGGCTCGAGTTGAGAAAGGGAAGGCTGCTCGGTCTATGGCTGGAGGCGGCTCGATGACCTGGCCGAGGTTGGGCACGGGACGAAGGGAGGCGTGGGCCAGGGTTGGTGGGTTTGCGTGGGAGCTATGGGTTGCCGAGGAATTGGAGGTGGTTGGCACGTCGTGGTGGTGAAGGCGTGGAGTTGGTGGTGGTTTGGAGTCGTATTGGAGGCGAATGGATTCGGTGGGGTGGTGGGTGCTGGTGGGTTCGGTGTTGACGTGGAGGCTGGAAAGGCTGAGGAGTTCGACGAGGTGGCAGATCTCGGTTGGGGAACGTGGGTCAGGGATGTAGGGAGGAGTTTGATTTGTGACGAGGGGGTTTGGGTTGGGTGGAGGCCGAAAGGGATGAGCGCTGGCTAATGGGGCTCGGTCTGGTGGTGGGGTTCTCTGGCGTGGGTCATGCTAGTGGGGTGGTGGCGAATGGCAGGGCTGACGTGGTGGTGGTCTCGTGATCTGGCAAAGGAAATTGGGAGTTCGAAGTGTAGGCACAGGGGAAGAGAGTGGAGGCGTTTCACGGTGGAGGGCGGCGGAGGCTCGCCGCGTTGGTTGCTGGAGGTGCTCGACTAAGGGAAGGGGGTGATGGAAGAAAAGGAGTGAGTGGGAGGCCACGTTTCGGGTGTTGCTTGCTGTTGTAGGTGTGGAAAATGGAGATGGTGACTGTCACCTCAGGGCTTCAATCATAATATATATAAACTTAGGTATAATATTTTATATCTCCTCAAAAGAACAATTGAAGACTCAAATGGAAAAGGTACAGGCAACAAACGAAAGAGAACAAATTGTTGCAAAAGAAAGTAAGGTACTGAAGCCACTTATTATAAATTAGATATTGAACAGTTCAAAAGGAAACAAAAGGACGGAAAGAAAAAAGGAACGTGGAAAGACCAAATCAACGTAATATATTGAAATTATTTGAGGAGAAACGGTAGAGTAGGAATAGAAATAGGTTGAATTGTTCAGAGGCTTTAATGTAGGAGCACGCTAGAAATTTGAACTGAAGAAAGGAGTAAAGTCAGAAATTTTGGTACCGTTACAACGAACCGTTTTATTATTTCCGTCGCGTACCGGACCTCAAAATAAAGAAGTAAATATACCGCTGAGATCATCACGATGAGACGATCAAAACAGTATACAAATATTGGTGGTACGATCATCCGATCAAAAGTCGATAATCGGTACCGAAAATGCTGCTATTCTAACCGAATTAAGATAAACGGAGCAACAGAAGTCCAAATTTGACGAAACGAAAGATGACGTCTCACTCAGAAGATGATTTACAAATTTTCAATGTAAAAATATTTAGGTTTGGAAAACATTTTATTATCATCAATTTTAACTGATTAAATTGAAGTAAATTTACACGCGAAATAAATTTTCATATTTTCGGACGAAAATTTACCAGTTGCTATCTTTAATTAGACGCATTCCAAATATCAAATTTAAATTTCAAAATTTTATTGTTTAAAATTTCACAAAATTTTAACTAATTACGTTATTTAACAGTTAAAATTTACGGGCCGTTACACTTTGCATGTAAAAAAATTGAAAACCTTACAATAAAATATGTAATAAATGACTATTAATAAGAAAAGTGGGCAATGATTCATTTGTATACTAATCATATTCTACCAATATTGGTAATTTATTTATAAATTCCACCAATATCTAATAACCATAATTATTTATCCACACCCTCCAAACCATGTCTATTCATTTTGAATATTACTATTCAAAAATTAATTCAAATAACCACCAACATATATGTGTATATAAAACGAAGAATTCATGAAACATGTGCTTGTTATTCAGTTGTAACATGCACTTTTGCATGATTGACAAACCCATTTATGTTTGTAACATATTTATGCATATTAACCAAACTTCAAGTACTAACATAATAACTGCCCATTTGGGACAATAGATTTTACCTTATTTCCATGATATTTAGTAATGAGTAACTTATAAGGCTTTCATTATTACATAGTGCACCTGAAAACAAGAATTAACCAAGACATACATGACTATGCCAACCTCTTAAAAAAGTTCTTGTTACTACAAAGATAGATCAAATTGTACATATTATAGAAATGATAAAAATCGGCTCTATAAGGGCTATATGGTCCTTGCGTCAATTGTTTTAATGTTTATTGATTAACTAATTGTTTCTAACGGGCATAATATGCTCTAAATCAAATAATAATTATATAAAAGTATCAAGCAATAAATTTAAATTCTCAATTTGATCATGTATATGCATGGAGTAGAAGAATATATCAAATAACTCTGATGTTTTTACCAATTTATAAATCTGAACGAAAAGAAAATTGAAACTCATTTGACATCTTTTGTGTATTTCATTTCGATTTTAATATTATCATCGGACAATATTGCTTATTGGAACTTTTATATATGATAAATGTGCAAATAAACTGAGAACCGAGAGGGATTTACAGTAAGGCGGTAGTTTACTCATAGGTTGAAATTACATATCCCTTGTTAATATCAGTCTCTCTAAGCACCAAATTGAGCTACATTTTATGTATCATCCTTTTACATTTTTCAATCATCTTTATAAGACCTGAGGTCTAATAAGTTTCAAACTATATTTCAAATAGACATAAAAAATGATATACTTATGATGATTTTTTATTAATTGTTATTTGTTAACAAATTTCTTCGTCAACCCCAAAAATTGTAAGGAAAGAGGAATGTGGTTGTATGAAGGATTGGTTGTCCCTTGTAAATCTCAACAGGTGTTGGCAAAAGCGACACTTGATTGAGAAAGTGCTTGGGTAATTAGGCTTGGCTTGCTCAAGTAATGATGACATCATAAGCATGATCATGCCGAAGCAATGTCAGTCTATGTAGAGAAATCTTATGCAAGCACAAATAAAGGTTATGAGTGCTTTTGGAATTCGAAGCAAGTTATGATTAAAAATCACAAGTGCTTTGGAACTCGAAAACAAGTCATTATTCTAATTTTCTTTATTTGTATATTTTGTAATCGTTGAATGTATAAGGTCTTATGTGTATAAGTCCAATCGACACTAAAATCCCCAAATCAATTTGGGGTAACAAAGTTTAAACAGGAAGAGACAAGAAAACAATTATTCGCTCCTTTCTTCATTCCCCTAGGTCAATATTTATAGGGGTTGAGGGATGTGACATGGCTGCCACGTGTCCTTGTAGAATGCTTGACTTCCGGCATTAAACAACTTGATGGAGCATGGCACTATACTTCAGCATCTAGTTGCAAATGGTGAACTTCGACGCTTAACATCCATCCCACCGTGATAGCCTTCATTGATGACATTCAATATGATTATTGTATCGAGGATATATGGCCTCCTTTGAAGACTGGTGAAATCCGACATTACCGTGGAACGACATCAATAATTAGTGATATTAATAAGTGGCGATGTTGGCAATGATCGGTATTGATAACATAGGACATTGATAACAATCAGCTTCGACATCAAACTGCATTGATAATAGGCATCATCGACAGCAAATGGCGTTGATAACAAGCACCATTGATAATAGGCAGAATTGACAATTGGTAGCATTGATGACAAGCTGCATTGACAATAAGCGCCACTGCTGACAAATGGCATTAATAAGAGATGATATTGGTGATGAGCGGCATTGATAGGAGAAAACATCATTGGTGAAGCGACATTGACGAGATGCGACATTACTTCGAACGGTGACATTAGAATAAGGCAGCATTAGAGAGATGTGGTATTAATCTAGAGCATCAATAATTCTTTTGGCTGCATGGAAGAAGTGCTTCATTGATGAATGAGGCATTAACATGATGTAGCATCAATGCTATATCATGTTATTATACCATTGATCGCTTTCGGCATAAAGCTTTCCAACGTTGTCATTTCCTTAGTAACAAGCGACATTATTTCTAATTTCTTCGGCATAATATTACTCATTCATCTATACAAGCGGTATAAGGAATTGATGGGATTCGGTATTACTAGCTTCATTGATGACCTATGACATTGCCTATTATTTTTCATTGATGAGGGGCGACTTTGTATGCTTCCGACAATGGTTTTCCTATATACTTTCGACATTGCTTATTGATGCAACATTACAGTAATGTTATTATGCCACATACCATCAGAATTAACAGTGGTGGTAACATTTACCTCCTAGTATGAAGGAAGCATTGACTTTTCAAATCAATACCTCCAACATTGGCTTTTTACTGCCTATTGGTCTTCTTTGCAGATCCAATAAATTGATCCAATGGTAGCTGTATATCTTCTTTTCTGCTATAAATAGTCAAATCTTCTCATTCTTCCTCTTTTTACATGGGATTAAAAGCTCAAACAAGCAAACTTCCTCTTTTTACAAGGTACGTATCTCCTTTCGATTGATTATACTAGCGAGTTAAAATTAGGAATTTGTCATTCGAATAACTTTTAGGGTTTGATTTGGGGATATTAAATATGATTTAGTGCTTAAGCTTTGATATTTGATTAGGATGGCTAATCTTTATATTTTCGGTTAACTCGACGATTACCTATGCTTATAGACTGAATTAGTAAAGAACATTCAAGTCGTTTAGAAAATTTATTGGATTAATTAAAGTCGGACGATATTGATTTTGAAACCTTAACATTTCTAGTTTGATGATGAAACAAATAGATTATTAGACCCAAAAACCGATATTTCTCTATTATATTTCAGCATTGATGCCTCATGACATAATTATGATGTCCGACATTAAATAAAAAAATGCTGTTTAGATTTGATATTGACTTATGGGTTGTTGTACAATGCTGATAATCTCACAGTATGTTATCAATTTTGTGACGCCCCACTCCGAGTCCCGCGTTAGCAAAGAGTATTACTAGGTAACACCGTCTGCTAATACAGAGAATAGAGCTGGATAGGAGCGACCATATATAACCTTGTCTTAATTGTCTATTGAATACGCCGGCAATGCCACTTCTTACTTAAATGGATCGACATATCCAATAAATACTTAATACAAAGCCATAGGTGGTTGAAGGATCTATCAGAATAAAATATAACAAATCAAATGTAATACACATCACAGAGCAGTAGATCATCACATACATTTACACATATACAAATACATTACAGAGTTTACAAAATGATACTCGACAAGTGGTAAAGCAAACCACAATATACAGGCGAGTCAAAAGAATACATATCAGAGTTACATACAAAAAGGACTACACAAAAAGCTATAACAAAAAGGAGCTAGCAGAATAGTCCATGCGGAAGAAAAAAGAGGCTAAGTCCAATGTACCTAACCTGAAATACCTCGGTCTGACCCGAGTATAAAATACACAGGTCAGTCTAGCTAAACAAATCAGTTAGATATACTAATGAAAATGAACATACAAAATCATAAAGTACCACAAATATCTCTAAAAGAGATAACCAAATCATCTAACATAAGATGAATCATAATAAGCCTCATATCATAGGCAACTCAAATAACAAAGGATATCATATCCCAAACTAGCCAAAAGGCAAATAACAAATACCAATAAAGGTAACACAAGTTTCCACATGGCAATCGCTATATATCGTGTGGTTCAAAGAACCTACCCCAAAAGGCGATACACTAGGGAAATATAATTGTCAAAGAAACAAAAGATGCTCGAGCTCAGTACTGTATAACAAGGATCCATACGCCCGAAGGCAACGCCCGAAGGCAACAAACCGTAGTGGCGAAGGTCCGGAGACCCAGTACTAGACACCACTAACTGGCGGAATGTGTCACAACTCTCAGAAAGGAACCCGAAAAATGTTAACGTGATTCCCATACCACACGTTCACCCGAAAAATGTTAACGTGATTCCCATACCACACGTTCGCACTAAACGGTTTACTACCCGTTAGTCAATTTCACACTCAAAGCAGTACAAAGTTCACCTCATGTCATCGGTAAACCAGACCCAAAGGTCAAAACGGTCAAATGAATAGATTAGGAATTAACTGAAAAGATAAACACATGTGTTCATAGCACGCGTTTTATTTAATCATTTAATTCTCCTCCCGCTTCGCTCGAAGTGCAAAATTGTGTGCGTGTTTTAAATAGAAATTATAAATTGGAGAAACGAGCATTTAATACACTTTAAAAAGATCATTGGGACCATTCAAATCGACAATAAATCCACACATGTCCGACTTGAATAATTCAAAACAATAGATTGTTAATTTAAATTGGCAAAACTCAGCATATATAATAAATAAATAATCACAGATCACAGACACAGAGTGATATAACAATAATGCAGCGGAAACAAAAGAATAGTAGTTCATGAAGCTACTATATATATATAACGGAGTTAAACAAGATACAACAGAGGTCTCGAATACATAGATATCTCAATACAATAGTCAAATACAAGATCTGAATACATCACTGGAATCAACTGAATAACTGAAAGCTGGATAGATAGCTGGATCTCCAAGCGAAGCTCCAACTCCAAAGGTGAGTCTCGAATACTGTATCACTCAGTCTGACCCGAGCGTAAAGGAAACACAAAACACTCGAGTCAGGATTAACATTCTTATATCAATAAATCCAACTCAAGTGAAATAACAACTGAAATACAAGTAACTCGAAGGATGTTTGGGATAACCATCCTCTAAGGATCCGTTAAACTATCTACTATGTAATAGTGTACGCTAAGTAGATAATGTCTAATCAGTAATATACGATATCAAAATAGCGTTAAGTCATGGCCCATTCCACCCTTAACACATTTTTATTCCCAAGAGCATATACAAGACCGTAGTTTCCCCAAAACCGGAAGTCACCAGAGGGCAATCCATATACTAAAGGTACAAACCAAAATCGTAGTGGTCGCGAATAGGATAATCAGTATGACAAGGTACATGAGGCAATACCCACTAGGATACTAGTAGTTGCGTGATCCGGACTGATGTTGGGCATAGCAGCTACTACCCCAACACTGCGAAACAACACTCCCATAATCGAGGGGTGCACCCAAATCGAATCACAAAAGTAATAGATATGGTAACGAAGAAGTGTGTCCGCTAGAGGTGGCGAACCTCAATGGCCCGGCGCGGCTCCTGTTTTAGTCATGTCAGGGGTCATCCAATATCGTTCTCTTTCTTCAGTCAACGCGTTCACCAAACCATCCACTTCATTCTGGATCAACACTCCGCGTATAATAGTTATTAAAGTAGTTTTCGGTATCGACAGAGAATATGTCCATATCCGATCCCGGTCTCTTTAATAACTACGTATTATTTCACCGATGGTCATTTAATAAACTTTCAAAATAGTTATATTTCAAAACCGACACATCATTGCCATTTTAAAAACCATATCAATGCGATATCACTTTTACTTCAAATAAATCCATTTCCAAAATCATAGTACTTTTCCAAAGTTATAACTCTTTTGAAATCATAGTCTTTTAAAAATCAAAACACTTTGGAAATCACAGCTTTGGAATCATAGCCTTTTGGAAATCACAACACTTTTCTTTTAAACGGTTTAGATATTAAAATTAGTATATATAATAAAATAGTTTATAAATACAGTAATTTATATCAAAAATGATTTATATTAAAATAATTTATATTAAAATAATTTATAAAGCAAAATATCATTAGTTTAAATATAATTTAAAATTTCTTTATAAAATAAAATAGCTTCCTCAAAATTCACCAATCGATTCAAATTAACTCGAATTCCAAAATTTTAATTTAATCAAATCTCAAATCATCAATTTCAATTCGATTCAGTTTCTAATAACCATTTCAATCTATCGATTTCAAATACATATTTAAACCATAAAATAAGCCATTTCAATTTCAATATATTTCAATGCTTTAAATATTTGACATTTCAATAACATCTAACACAACTTCAATTCACGAATTCAAATAAACAAAATATCCCATTTAAATTTATATCCTTTGAAATATTCATTAAAGTCACTTTTAATCAAATTCAAGTTAAAACATATCTTTAGGATTTCAAATTTAATAAATTTCAAATCAAACTTATTTAAGTATAATTCTTAAATAAATATAATTTCAAATCAATTTCGAATCATTATAAACTCTATATTTGAAAATATAGATATTAAATAAATACTTAAACATATTATTTATCAACTTTATTAAATCAACTTTAATGAATCTTTAAATCAATATTTATCAAAACCATATATTTCTTTTCAAAACCATAGAAATCATGTTCAAAATATTTATATATAGGCTAACGGTGTCTGTATATAATTTTCTACCCTATGGTCAATTGGTACGGATATTTATCATTTCAATCCGCAATTTAAATATATACGGATATATATCTTTTTCAACCCGCAATCCCAAATTCAAATAAATTTGAAAATCGCTTGGGTTTATCATTTCAACCCATAACCATTTTCTCCTATTCTACAGATCTTTCGGGTATGTATCATTTCAACCCATAGTGATTCTATACTAACAGGGAACTTGCAGAGTGATAACAGATATGATAATAATATAACAACGGTAACAGGCATATATCATCAGCATAAATAACAGATAAGGGTGTCAGATGTCACAGGTGAACAGATACAGATGATGGCATATATATATATATAGCAATATAAATAACAGATAATGATGTCAGGTGTCATAGGTGAACAGAGATATAGCAATATAAATAACTAACAACAGCATATTTCAATTGTCGTCTCAATTGAAATCAAATTTAATAAATATAAGAACGTTAATCGTGAGTGATTGCTCACCTTTCGAGGCTAGAGATGCAAGAGAAGATGACACGGATACGCACACTGATACGGATATAGAGATTGAGTTACGAATCCACGCAAAACAAATCGGCACGAATTCAACGATCAAAGCTGATAACAGAAATCGATGAAATCAAATCACAACATTCAACATAGCAACAAATAAAACATGTCATGCGTCAAAGTTTAACAATATAATTCTATGTGCTACCGAGATCGAAATGGTCTGAAATTTGGTATGAATAAAGATCAAAGCTTGTATTTTAAACTGCAAAAGAATCACTTGATTTGGACAAGAGACCGGAAAAGTTATGATGTCACAAATATAGACTCAGGCCATGTTTGCAGCAGTGTAAAATAATTTTAAGTACAAAAGAACAGCTGTCTGGGTCTAACTTCCAGATCCTCGACCACTAATCAAACGATGTCGGATTTGGTTGAAATTTGACAGGCATAAACTAGGTAACTTTGACTCCTTTTTAAAAATAAAATTAACCCATTACGACGTAAGACAGAAGAGATACGATGCGTCAAACATGAACTCAGGTCGTGTTTGCAGCAGTATAAAATAATTCCAAGTACAAAAGAACAGCTGTCTGGGTCTAACTTTCAAATCCTCGACCACTAATCAAACGATGTCGGATTTGGCTGAAATTTTAGAGGCATAAACTAGGTAACTTTGATTTCTTTTTAAAAATAATTTCAACCCATTCCGACGTAAGACAGAAGAGATACGATGCGTCAAACATGAACTCAGGTCGTGTTTGCAGCAGTGTAAAATAATTCCAAGTACAAAAGAACAGCTGTCTGGGTCTAACTTTCAGATCCTCGACCACTAATCAAACGATGTCGGATTTGGCTGAAATTTGACAGTCATAAACTAGGTAACTTCGACTCCTTTTTAAAAATAGAATCAACCCATTTCGATAAAACATGAGTGAGATATGATATCGTGAACATGCAGTCTAACTGCTGTTCAGAAAAGAAAAAATAAATAAATAAAATAAAATAAAAATAAACATGCAAAATACACAATAGCTCATATATAGACATACGTAGGCTTAAATATACAAATTGTACATACATATTATACTAAATCTCCTTCCAACAATCCCACAACATGTCCACTGTATACTTATTAAAAAATACAATAGCCACTTCACACTTTATATACTCAAAACATATTTACACTACACATATGTTCCTACTTTATAATGATTATATGCTTCAGCTAACTAAAATAAACTTTATAAATATCTATACAACTCATACTGTACATTAGTTGCAATAGCTTATGTAACTTATATGTCGAACATATAGAACATATATACGCATGTATATATGTATATCACCAACCAAAATAATATAACTCACCGCGTTTCACGACAAAGCCAGACACATAGGCCAGCTCGATGGGCAGCAGGAGGGAAGAGAGAATTAAGGTAGAGGTAGTTGCTCGGCGGCCAGAGGTTGCTGCTCAGTTGTGAGGCACGGAGGGGCGGTGCAGCTCGGTGGAGGTTTGGGGACGAGGCAAGCTTGGAGAGGAAGGGTCGGCACTTGTAAGGGGGAAATGGGTTGGCCGATTGAGGAGGTCGGGGCAAGGCTTGGGCTTGGCACCGTTCTGCGAGGTGGTGTGAATATAGGACGAAGATGAGATGGAAGGTGGTCGACACGTGATGGGAGGAAGAGGCAAGGGGTGGAGGGTGGTTGAAAGGCGGAGATGAAGCATGGCGGAAATGGATCGGGCTGAGATGGAGAAGGCGCTGGCAAGCATCGGTTTTGGGTGGTGGCGAGCTTGGGCGAGGGGAATGCAGGCGAGCCTATGGGGTGAGTTCGGCTGTTGACGTGTGGAGGGGAGATCGGTGGGTCTTAGGCTACTGGAGGGTGAAGAAAAAGCGTGAGGCGGGGAAAAAGGAAACGAGGTTGAGGGGAGAAGAGGAGCGGTTGCTCGGTGAAAGTGTGGGAGGCGAACAGTGGGCTGGGAAGAGGAATATGGCGAATGATAGGGAAGGTGAGTTAAAGTAAATATGGACAGAGATATATACTTTATATCTTACACTATAATTATATATTGTTCTGCCATTTCAAAAGGAAAGAGAAAGAAAAAGGGAAAGAGTGGAAGGGATGGTTGCGTGGAGAGAATGAGAAGCAGGGACTGGTTGAAGTGAAAGAAAGCGAACAGGTTTTAACCAATATATGAAATATATATGATATTATATATTTTACTCAAATGAGTGCTGGACCAAAACGTATGTGAAAGGACAAGTCAGAGAAAAGCAAAAGTCTCAATCTAACAGCTGGTTGAAATTAATAAGCCTTTCAATTCACGTGGGTAACTGAAAAGACAGAAGAAATCAAAAGAGTACAAAACCGGTACCGATACGAAATCGTTTTTCATGGACTCTGCTGCGTATCGGACTTCAAAACGCAAAATTGAATATACCACAGAGATCAGCACGATGAGACGATCAAAACAGTATACAGATATCTGTGATTCGATTGAATTATAAAATTCGAATTTTCTATTGGCGGAAAATGCAGCAAAAGCACGAAAAATAAGATCGACGGAGCTAAAGAAGACCAAATTTGGAGAAACGAAAAATGACATCTTGCTCAGAAGATGGTTTAGAATTTTTCTATGTAAAAATATTTAGGTTTTGAAAACGGTTTAATTTCATCGATTACTAACTGATTTAAATTAAGATAAATTTACGCACGAAATAAACTTTTATATTTTCGGATGAAAATTTACCCTCTTCTATGTTTAAATGTACGTATTCCAAATATAAAATTTATATTTCAAAATTTAATCGTTTAAAATTTCACAAAATTTCAATTAATAACGTTATTAAGACGGTTAAATTTTACGGGTCGTTACACTCTCCCCCACTCAAAACTTTTCGTCCCCGAAAAGGAAGGAGGTAGGAGGATAGAAACAACCAGAAGAAAATAGATTGGAATACAAGTAACAATTAATTTAAACCATATGAATTCAAATTTAAATTGATTGATATTCAACAATTGATTTAATCTATTTAATTTCACTAAAATCAATCTCAACTATTTCTAAATTCATTATCTTATTATCCAATTATCTTCAATTTACAATTTTCTAAAACCATAAATTTGAATAGTATTTTATTATAATCATATTTTTTTCAGCAATTTAAATTCCTCTTTATTCCAAATTATTGTTAAATTTATTCTACTTAATATATCTAATCACATATATTTAACCCATATAAATTAATTTAAACCATAAAAGTTTCGATTTAAATTAATTTATATTTACTAATTGCTTTTAAATTCAAGGTATTTCCATAAGTTGATCTAATTCAATTTGTTAATACTTTCAGAATTTTTTTTATATTCGTCTCATTCAATTAACTTATTATTCTATCATCTTCTTTTTTTTCATAATTAAAATCTAAGTGTATAACATTTATTATAGACACTCAAATTTTATTTATAAAACCATTTTATATTGTATATTATCCAATTACATTTTAACTTCTGAATAATTTAGGTAAGTTATATTGAAATGAAATTTAGTACTATACAAATAAAATTTTCAAATTCAGTTTATAATTGAAATCATCTTTATCCTAAAATTTAAGAATTTAAATCTCTGATTTACTTCTAACAATTTAGAGATATACCTATATATTTATATCAAATCAAATTAAAATTTTAAAATAAGATACCTATATATATCTAAATCAAATTATACTGAAGAAATTCAAATCAAAATATTATTATTATTTTTTTCAAAACAAAATCGTAGCAAAGCTACAAAATAGTCTCTCCACTTCGAAACTCGAAAATGAATGTCGATGATGCGGCCGCCATCACCGAAATTATTTTCCAGCGACAAAGAGAAGAGCACTTATTTCAATACTTAAAATTCTTTGAAAACGGTTTCTATTTGAAAATTACGTTCAATAATATACCTTTAAATTTTTTTTTTAACCAAAGCTTGAAATTTTAGGAAATTAAATTTTCAAATTCATACTTTAAGTTTATTTAAATTTCTAAATAAATTTATAAACCAACTTTTATAATTCCATTTATTTTTATGTTGGAATAATTAATGATTTACAAAACAAATAGTGAAAATCAAATATTACCTTTCTGATAACCAATTCAGTTAACAATTCAATTTCAGAAAATTTATACTTACATAAAACATAATCATACGATACTATTTTATTTACCAAATTTTGAAAATACTATTATGTCAGTTTGCTCTGTTCAAGTGTTTTGGAAATCCTATCGATAGCGTTGATCAAACGAATCAATCGAAAACCCAAATCAACATCAACAACTCAAACAACACAATAAAGAAAACATTTTTATTTTAATAACAAATGCACTACCTCGCACGACAATACAAGGATGGATTTCAAATGAGTATAGGAATTCAAATTTTGATGGACTCAAATCAAAGAGAATTTTGATTCGAAGATAAGTTCGAAACAAGGATATGATGATTAAATAACAAAGTAGGAAGATTGATAAGTTTATATAAATCACGGGCAACCTTAACCGGGTCGACCGTGACTTCAAGAATAAGATCGATGTGGAATTCCGAGGTAAATCGACATTCGATCTCAAGAAATAGAATTCAGGTATAGCAGGAGATAGATAGCATCGTAAACCGTGGATACAGAAATCTTCGGTGAATCAATGCTGGTTGTACAGGAGTTTCACTCTTGTACAAATTACTCAGATATTGGCGAGACCGCTGATTTATTATAGATATCATTCAAAATGGAGTTATAGGGTGCTCCAGAATTGAAAGAAGACGAATAGTGAGGGACACGAATGAATTTTTTGGAACCGCAGGAAACATTCCAAAATTCAAAGGAATCGAGTCAAAAGGAAGAGATTGAAACTCGAATGAGAGTGATTCTGTAAATACATTTATCCTATTTGTTAAGTTTTGCCTAGAGCTACCAAAGCTCTGATACCACTTGTAACGACGCAGTATTTTGGACCATTCAAATCGACAATAAATCCACACATGTCCGACTTGAATAATTCAAAACAATAGATTGTTAATTTAAATTGGCAAAACTCAGCATATACAATAAATAAATAATCACAGATCATAGACACAAAGTGATATAATAATAATGCAGTGGAAACAAAAGAATAGTAGTTCATGAAGCTACTATATATATATAACGGAGTTAAACAAGATACAACAGAGGTCTCGAATACATAGATATCTCAATACAATAGTCAAATACAAGATCTGAATACATCACTGGAATCAACTGAATAACTGAAAGCTGGATAGATAGCTGGATCTCCAAGCGAAGCTCCAACTCCAAAGGTGAGTCTTGAATACTGTATCACTCAGTCTGACCCGAGCGTAAAGGAAACACAAAACACTCGAGTCAGGATTAACATTCTTATATCAATAAATCCAACTCAAGTGAAATAACAACTGAAATACAAGTAACTCAAAGGATGTTTGGGATAACCATCCTCTAAGGATCCGTTAAACTATCTACTATGTAATAGTGTACGCTAAGTAGATAATGTCTAATCAGTAATATACGATATCAAAATAGCGTTAAGTCATGGCCCATTCCACCCTTAACACATTTTTATTCCCAAGAGCATATACAAGACCGTAGTTTCCCCAAAACCGGAAGTCACCAGAGGGCAATCCATATACTAAAGGTACAAACCAAAATTGTAGTGGTCGCGAATAGGATAATCAGTATGACAAGGTACATGAGGCAATACAAACTAGGATACTGGTAGTTGCGTGATCCGGACTGATGTTGGGCATAGCAGCTACTACCCCAACACCGTGAAACAACACTCCCATAATCGAGGGGTGCATCCAAATCGAATCACAAAAGTAATAGATATGGTAACGAAGAAGTGTGTCCGCTAGAGGTGGCGAACCTCAATGGCCCGGCGCGGCTCCTGTTTTAGTCATGTCAGGGGTCATCCAATATCGTTCTCTTTCTTCAGTCAACGCGTTCACCAAACCATCCACTTCATTCTGGATCAACACTCCGCGTATAATAGTTATTAAAGTGGTTTTCGGTATCGACAGAGAATATGTCCATATCCGATCCCGGTCTCTTTAATAACTACGTATTATTTCACCGATGGTCATTTAATAAACTTTCAAAATAGTTATATTTCAAAACCGACACATCATTGCCATTTTAAAAACCATATCAATGCGATATCACTTTTACTTCAAATAAATCCATTTCCAAAATCATAGTACTTTTCCAAAGTTATAACTCTTTTGAAATCATAGTCTTTTAAAAATCAAAACACTTTGGAAATCACAGCTTTGGAATCATAGCCTTTTGGAAATCACAACACTTTTCTTTTAAACGGTTTAGATATTAAAATTAGTATATATAATAAAATAGTTTATAAATACAGTAATTTATATCAAAAATGATTTATATTAAAATAATTTATATTAAAATAATTTATAAAGCAAAATATCATTAGTTTAAATATAATTTAAAATTTCTTTATAAAATAAAATAGCTTCCTCAAAATTCACCAATCGATTCAAATTAACTCGAATTCCAAAATTTTAATTTAATCAAATCTCAAATCATCAATTTCAATTCGATTCAGTTTCTAATAACCATTTCAATCTATCGATTTCAAATACATATTTAAACCATAAAATAAGCCATTTCAATTTCAATATATTTCAAAGCTTTAAATATTTGACATTTCAATAACATCTAACACAACTTCAATTCACGAATTCAAATAAACAAAATATCCCATTTAAATTTATATCCTTTGAAATATTCATTAAAGTCACTTTTAATCAAATTCAAGTTAAAACATATCTTTAGGATTTCAAATTTAATAAATTTCAAATCAAACTTATTTAAGTATAATTCTTAAATAAATATAATTTCAAATCAATTTCGAATCATTATAAACTCTATATTTGAAAATATAGATATTAAATAAATACTTAAACATATTATTTATCAACTTTATTAAATCAACTTTAATGAATCTTTAAATCAATATTTATCAAAACCATATATTTCTTTTCAAAACCATAGAAATCATGTTCAAAATATTTATATATAGGCTAACGGTGTCTGTATATAATTTTCTACCCTATGGTCAATTGGTACGGATATTTATCATTTCAATCCGCAATTTAAATATATACGGGTATATATCTTTTTCAACCCGCAATCCCAAATTCAAATAAATTTGAAAATCGCTTGGGTTTATCATTTCAACCCATAACCATTTTCTCCTATTCTACAGATCGTTCGGGTATGTATCATTTCAATCCATAGTGATTCTATACTAACAGGGAACTTGCAGAGTGATAACAGATATGATAATAATATAACAACGGTAACAGGCATATATCATCAGCATAAATAACAGATAAGGGTGTCAGATGTCACAGGTGAACAGATACAGATGATGGCATATATATATATAGCAATATAAATAACAAATAATGATGTCAGGTGTCATAGGTGAACAGATACAGATGATGTCATAGATATAGCAATATAAATAACTAACAACAGCATATTTCAATTGTCGTCTCAATTGAAATCAAATTTAATAAATATAAGAACGTTAATCGTGAGTGATTGCTCACCTTTCGAGGCTAGAGATGCAAGAGAAGATGACACGGATACGCACACTGATACGGATATAGAGATTGAGTTACGAATCCACGCAAAACAAATCGGCACGAATTCAACGATCAAAGCTGATAACAGAAATCGATGAAATCAAATCACAACATTCAACATAGCAACAAATAAAACATGTCATGCGTCAAAGTTTAACAATATAATTCTATGTGCTACCGAGATCGAAATGGTCTGAAATTTGGGATGAATAAAGATCAAAACTTGTATTTTAAACTGCAAAAGAATCACTTGATTTGGACAAGAGACGAGAAAAGTTATGATGTCACGAACATAGACTCAGGCCATGTTTGCAGCAGTGTAAAATAATTCCAAGTACAAAAGAACAGCTGTCTGGGTCTAACTTCCAGATCCTCGACCACTAATCAAACGATGTCGGATTTGGCTGAAATTTGACAGGCATAAACTAGGTAACTTTGACTCCTTTTTAAAAATAAAATCAAACCATTCCGACGTAAGACAGAAGAGATATGATGCGTCAAACATGAACTCAGGTCGTGTTTGCAGCAGTGTAAAATAATTCCAAGTACAAAAGAACAACTGTCTGGGACTAACTTTCAAATCCTCGACCACTAATCAAACTATGTCGGATTTGGCTGAAATTTGAGAGGCATAAGCTAGGTAACTTTGATTTCTTTTTAAAAATAAAATCAACCCATTCCGACGTAAGACAGAAGAGATACGATGCGTCAAACATGAACTCAGGTCGTGTTTGCAGCAGTGTAAAATAATTCCAAGTACAAAAGAACAGCTGTCTGGGTCTAACTTCCAGATCCTCGACCACTAATCAAACGATGTCGGATTTGGCTAAAATTTGACAGGCATAAACTAGGTAACTTTGACTCCTTTTTAAAAATACAATCAATCCATTCCGATAAAACATGAGTGAGATATGATATCGTGAACATGCAGTCTAACTGCTGTTCAGAAAAGAAAAAAATAAATAAAATAAATAAAATAAAAATAAACATGCAAAATACACAATAGCTCATATATAGACATACGTAGGCTTAAATATACAAATTGTACATACATATTATACTAAATCTCCTTCCAACAATCCCACAACATATCCACTGTATACTTATTTAAAAATACAATAGCCACTTCACACTTTATATACTCAAACATATTTACACTACACATATGTTCCTACTTTATAATGATTATATGCTTCAGCTAACTAAAATAAACTTTATAAATATCTATACAACTCATACTGTACATTAGTTGCAATAGCTTATGTAACTTATATATCGAACATATAGAACATATATACGCATGTATATATGTATATCACCAACCAAAATAATATAACTCACTGCGTTTCACGACAAAGCCAGACACATAGGCCAGCTCGATGGGCTGCAGGAGGGAAGAGAGAATTAAGGTAGAGGTAGTTGCTCGGCGGCCAGAGGTTGCTGCTCAGTTGTGAGGCACGGAGGGGCGGTGCAGCTCGGTGGAGGTTTGGGGACGAGGCAAGCTTGGAGAGGAAGGGTCGGCACTTGTAAGGGGGAAATGGGTTGGCCGATTGAGGAGGTCGGGGCAAGGCTTGGGCTTGACACCGTTCGGCGAGGTGGTGTGAATATAGGACGAAGATGAGATGGAAGGTGGTCGACACGTGATGGGAGGAAGAGGCAAGGGTGGAGGGTGGTTGAAAGGCGGAGATGAAGCATGGCGGAAATGGATCGGGCTGAGATGGAGAAGGCGCTGGCAAGCATCGGTTTTGGGTGGTGGCGAGCTTGGGCGAGGGGAATGCAGGCGAGCCTATGGGTGAGTTCGGCCGTTGACGTGTGGAGGGGAGATCGGTGGGTCTTAGGCTACTGGAGGGTGAAGAAAAAGCGTGAGGCGGGGAAAAAGGAAACGAGGTTGAGGGGAGAAGAGGAGCGGTTGCTCGGTGAAAGTGTGGGAGGCGAACAGTGGGCTGGGAAGAGGAATATGGCGAATGATAGGGAAGGTGAGTTAAAGTAAATATGGACAGAGATATATACTTTATATCTTACACTATAATTATATATTGTTCTGCCATTTCAAAAGGAAAGAGAAAGAAAAAGGGAAAGAGTGGAAGGGATGGTTGCGTGGAGAGAATGAGAAGCAGGGACTGGTTGAAGTGAAAGCAAGCGAACAGGTTTTAACCAATATATGAAATATATATGATATTATATATTTTACTCAAATGAGTGCTGGACCAAAACGTATGTGAAAGGACAAGTCAGAGAAAAGCAAAAGTCTCAATCTAACAGCTGGTTGAAATTAATAAGCCTTTCAATTCACGTGGGTAACTGAAAAGACAGAAGAAATCAAAAGAGTACAAAACCGGTACCGATACGAAATCGTTTTTCACGGACTCTGCTGCGTATCGGACTTCAAAACACAAAATTGAATATACCACAGAGATCAGCACGATGAGACGATCAAAACAATATACAGATATCTGTGATTCGATTGAATTATAAAATTCGAATTTTCTACTGGCGGAAAATGCAGCAAAAGAACGAAAAATAAGATCGACGGAGCTAAAGAAGACCGAATTTGGAGAAACGAAAAATGACATCTTGCTCAGAAGATGGTTTAGAATTTTTCTATGTAAAAATATTTAGGTTTTGAAAACGGTTTAATTTCATCGATTACTAACTGATTTAAATTAAGATAAATTTACGCACGAAATAAACTTTTATATTTTCGGATGAAAATTTACCCTCTTCTATGTTTAAATGTACGTATTCCAAATATAAAATTTATATTTCAAAATTTAATCGTTTAAAATTTCACAAAATTTCAATTAATAACGTTATTAAGACGGTTAAATTTTACGGGTCGTTACACTCTCCCCCACTCAAAACTTTTCGTCCCCGAAAAGGAAGGAGGTAGGAGGATAGAAACAACCAGAAGGAAATAGATTGGAATACAAGTAACAATTAATTTAAACTATATAAATTCAAATTTAAATTGATTGATATTCAACAATTGATTTAATCTATTTAATTTCACTAAAATCAATCTCAACTATTTCTAAATTCATTATCTTATTATCCAATTATCTTCAATTTACAATTTTCTAAAACCATAAATTTGAATAGTATTTTATTATAACCATATTTTTTTTAGCAATTTAAATTCTTCTTTATTCCAAATTATTGTTAAATTTATTCTACTTAATATTTCTAATCACATATATTTAACCCATATAAATTAATTTAAACCATAAAAGTTTCGATTTAAATTAATTTATATTTACTAATTGCTTTTAAATTCAAGGTATTTCCATAAGTTGATCTAATTTCAATTTGTTAATATTTCAGAATTTTTTTTTTATATTCGTCTCATTCAATTAACTTATTATTCTATCATCTTCTTTTTTTTTCATAATTAAAATCTAAGTGTATAACATTTATTATAGACACTCAAATTTTATTTATAAAACCATTTTATATTGTATATTATCCAATTACATTTTAACTTCTGAATAATTTTGGTAAGTTATATTGAAATGAAATTTAGTACTATACAAATAAAATTTTCAAATTCAGTTTATAATTGAAATCATCTTTATCCTAAAATTTAAGAATTTAAATCTCTGATTTACTTCTAACAATTTAGAGATATACCTATATATTTATATCAAATCAAATTAAAATTTTAAAATAAGATACCTATAGATATCTAAATCAAATTATACTGAAGAAATTCAAATCAAAATATTATTATTATTTTTTTCAAAACAAAACCGTAGCAAAGCTACAAAATAGTCTCTCCACTTCGAAACTCGAAAATGAATGTCGATGATGCGGCCGCCATCACCGAAATTATTTTCCAGCGACAAAGAGAAGAGCACTTATTTCAATACTTAAAATTCTTTGAAAACGGTTTCTATTTGAAAATTATGTTCAATAATATACCTTTAAATTTTTTTTAACCAAAGCTTGAAATTTTAGGAAATTAAATTCTCAAATTCTTACTTTAAGTTTATTTAAATTTCTAAATAAATTTATAAACCAACTTTTATAATTCCATTTATTTTTATGTTGGAATAATTAATGATTTACAAAACAAATAGTGAAAATCAAATATTACCTTTCTGATAACCAATTCAGTTAACAATTCAATTTCAGAAAATTTATACTTACATAAAACATAATCATACGATACCATTTTATTTACCAAATTTTGAAAATACTATTATGTCAGTTTGCTCTGTTCAAGTGTTTTGGAAATCCTATCGATAGCGTTGATCAAATGAATCGATCGAAAACCCAAATCAACATCAACAACTCAAACAACACAATAAAGAAAACGTTTTTATATTAATAACAAATGCACTACCTCGCACGACAATACAAGGATGGATTTCAAATGAGTATAGGAATTCAAATTTTGATGGACTCAAATCAAAGAGAATTTTGATTCGAAGATAAGTTCGAAACAAGGATATGATGATTAAATAACAAAGTAGGAAGATTGATAAGTTTATATAAATCACGGGCAACCTTAACCGGGTCGACCGTGACTTCAAGAATAAGATCGATGTGGAAATCCGAGGTAAATCGACATTCGATCTCAAGAAATAGAATTCAGGTATAGCAGGAGATAGATAGCATCGTAAACCGAGGATACAGAAATCTTCGGTGAATCAATGCTGGTTGTACAGGAGTTTCACTCTTGTACAAATTACTCAGATATTGGCGAGACCGCCGATTTATTATCGATATCATTCAAAATGGAGTTATAGGGTGCTCCAGAATTGAAAGAAGACGAATAGTGAGGGACACGAATGAATTTTTTGGAACCGCAGGAAACATTCCAAAATTCAAAGGAATCGAGTCAAAAGGAAGAGATTGAAACTCGAATGAGAGTGATTCTGTAAATACATTTATCCTATATGTTAAGTTTTGCCTAGAGCTACCAAAGCTCTGATACCACTTGGAACGACCCAGTATTTTGGACCATTCAAATCGACAATAAATCCACACATGTCCGACTTGAATAATTCAAAACAATAGATTGTTAATTTAAATTGGCAAAACTCAGCATATACAATAAATAAATAATCACAGATCACAGACACAGAGTGATATAACAATAATGCAGCGGAAACAAAAGAATAGTAGTTCATGAAGCTACTATATATATATAACGGAGTTAAACAAGATACAACAGAGGTCTCGAATACATAGATATCTCAATACAATAGTCAAATACAAGACCTGAATACATCACTGGAATCAACTGAATAACTGAAAGCTGGATAGATAGCTGGATCTCCAAGCGAAGCTCCAACTCCAAAGGTGAGTCTCGAATACTGTATCACTCAGTCTGACCCAAAAGTAAAGGAAACACAAAACACTCGAGTCAGGATTAACATTCTTATATCAATAAATCCAACTCAAGTGAAATAACAACTGAAATACAAGTAACTCAAAGGATGTTTGGGATAACCATCCTCTAAGGATCCGTTAAACTATCTACTATGTAATAGTGTACGCTAAGTAGATAATGTCTAATCAGTAATATACAATATCAAAATAGCGTTAAGTCATGGCCCATTCCACCCTTAACACATTTTTATTCCCAAGAGCATATACAAGACCGTAGTGTTGATTCATGAGTTTTGATTCATGACACAAGCTTCAGAGATCATACGACGAGAATGCTATATGAAAGCGACAAAAAGAGAATAAATGCATACCGTGCACTACAAAGAAGATAATCTTACAATTCAGAGATTAGTATGGATATTTTATTTTATTTGAGTCTTAGAACAATGTTAAAATCATTCCTCAAATAATCACACACGCACACAAAACATTTTATATCAAAAAATATGTTCACTGTGCATATAACACCAGATCGGCCGACCGACCAGGATCCTCGGTCGACCGACCCTGTATCATATGCACAGTGACTTTCTGTTTTGTATACGTTTTTCAACTCAGCTGACCGGCCAGTTTTTCCGGTCGACCGACCAGAGAAAAACGGCTAGTTTTCTGAAGAGACGCGATCTTTTCATGAAGAGTAATGTCCTCTATTTCAAGAGGTATGGACACTACTGTTGACTAAAACTATTCATGAAAGATTACAACTCTTCAACAACTATATAAACATATTCAATTCACTTCTACAATCACCGATTCTTGTTTATATTTCTGAAATCTAATCTCTTCTCATTTCTGCAAATAAAAGCATTCACTCTTATTAAATATCACTAGAATCCTTGAATTTATTCATATACTTCGATTCTACGTGATTATCTTCCTTCTAAATCTTCACACACATACATATTCTTGAGGATTTGATTATAGGAAAGTTGTACTATCAAAAGACAATCAGTGTTATTTAGAACACATTCGTCAACAAACATTTTGTATTAAGTTGAAGTCCTCTTCGGTTGTTGAGGCGGAAAAATTCCTGTTCGGCTGCTCAGGTGTCGTATACCTATTCCTTCGGGTTAAGTGAGGGGTTTAGTTTAAATCCAGAGGGTATTCTGGGACTGGACGTAGAACGGGAAGTTCGAACCAGTATAAAAATTCCTGGTGTGCTTACTTTAATTTTTACTTTACTGTTCTGTTATTACCAGTTTCCGCATTAATATACCATATTACACGATCCTTAGTACTACACGTACACTTTCATTTGGTATCAGAGCGAGGTTATCTTATAACCATCACAAAGTTATTTGATATTTACTTATTTTTTAGTAATATGGCAACCACACAAATTAACGATGTTAACACTCACACTAATTCTAGTTTCATAGAAGGTCAATCGACTTCACGACCTCCACTTTTCAATGGTATAAATTATAATTATTGGTCAACTAGAATGAGAATCTATATGCAATCAAGTGGGTTTGATATCTGGAATATTATACAAAGGGAATACACAATTCCTACTGGAGAATACTCGACTTGGAGTAACACACAAAAACTAGATGCTACATCAAATGCTAAGGCTATGAATATTTTATTTTGTGCATTAGATAGAAATGAATTCAATAGAGTTAGTATGTGTACTTCCGGCTATGAAATTTGGAGAACTCTTAAAATTTCACATGAAGGAACGAACAAAGTTAAATTGAGCAAAATTTCTATGCTGAAACATCAATTTGAAAACTTTAAAATGAGGCCAAATGAATCTATAAATGACATGTACTCTAGATTTCAGGATATTTATCATGCTCTATTGTCTCTAGAACAAAAGTTTACTGATTTTGATGTTGTTACAAAAATCTTGAATTCTTTAACGGACGAATGGGAACGAAAAGTCCTAGCTATTGAAGAAGCAACTGATTTGTCAACATTAAAACCAGAAGAATTGATAGGTAATTTAATGTCCTACGAAGTAAATTTGCAGGCAAAACGAAATGGAGCACAAGAAAAGAAAAATGTAGCATTCCAAGCAGAAAAAGATGATTCCGACTCAGATAATGAAGATATGGCAATGATCGCTAAAAATTTCAAAAAGTTTTTGAAATTCAACAGAAACAAATTCAAGGGAAACAAAAATAATTCCAACAACAATTCTAATAGCAGCAAACCATCATCTTCAACAATGGAATGTTATGAATGTCACAAGAAAGGACACATGAAGAAAGATTGTCCAGATCGTAAAAAGAACAATTTCAAGAAGGACAAAAACAAACGAAAAGCTTTTTCAGTCACTTGGGACGACACTGACTCATCATCCTCATCAGAGAGTGAAAGTGATAATGAACAAGCAAATGTATGCTTCATGGCTTCGTCAGACGATGTAAGTGATTTTGCTTTTGAAGATTTAATTGAAATAAATTCTGAATTAGTAAATTTAACAAAACAACTTAAAAAGAAAAATAAGGAGTTGCAAAGAAAGTTAGATAGAACAGTTTTAGAAGTAGATATGTTAAAAGATGAGAAGGTAATATTGGAAGAAGAACTTGAAATCTCTCAACAATCGAATTCTAACTTATCTTCTCAAATTACGTCAATATCTGAGGAACTAGAAATTCAGAAAAATAAAAATGATGTTTTACTTTTTGAAAATAATGATTTAATATCTAAAATTAAGGATTTAGAGTTAGAAAAATCTAGTCTTAAAATAAAATTTGATGATATTTCTAAAAATGTTTCTAATTTCAATAAAGGAAGAGAAAATCTTTCTAGTATACTAGAAAACTCTCAAACTTCCAACAATAAATCTGGATTAGGATTTAAGAAACAAAATAATTATGCTAAAAGTAAAATTAATAATAAAATTAAGAAAGATATTAGGAAAACAGTTTATTCAAATACTAAAACTATTAAGATATGGATTCCAAAAACCAATAATACATTGATAAGGAATAAACATATCAAAAGTTTTATGGAAACTGTTCATAATAACAAGAATTATGTTTATAAAGGGAATTCTGAACCTGTATGCGTTTGGCTTCCTAAGATCTAACTCTTAGGACCCTAAAAAGATTGGGTACCAACTTTTTATAATTTTTTGCAGGTACCACATAAAAAGAGAGGAAAATGGATTTTAGATAGCGGTTGCTCAAAACACATGACTGGAAACAAAGAAATGTTATCAAACATTATATACTCAAATGGAGGAGCAGTCACCTTTGGAGATAACTCAAAAGGGTATATCATCGGCAAAGGCAATGTAAATAGCAATGGTACATCTAATTTACCTCTCATTACTGATGTTTTATTAGTTAAAAATTTAAAACATAATTTATTAAGTATTAGTCAACTATGCGACAAAGGTTTTAATATAACTTTTTCAGAAAATAAATGTAACATTTTTGATAAAAATCACAACATTATTTTCGAAGGAAATAGAGATAAAAATATTTATATCCTAAATATGAATGTTAATAATGATTCAAATTTGTGTCTAATAGCTAAAGAGAATGATTCTTGCCTTTGGCACAAAAGATTTTGTCACATAAATTTTAATACCATCAACAAACTTGCTAAAAATAAATTAGTTAAAGGGTTACCCGATATAAAATTCAAAACTAACATATTTTGTGATGCATGTAAATTAGAAAAATTAACAAAATCTTCTTTTAAATCAAAGAAAGTAATATCTACAGAACAACCACTTGAACTTTTACACATGGATCTTTTTGGTCCAACTCAAGTGCAATCTATTAATCATAATAGATATGTTTTTGTTATTGTAGATGATTTCTCTAGATATACTTGGATTTTCTTTTTGAAAAATAAAAGTGATACTTTTGATAATTTTAAAGTTTTTGTTAAAAGAATTCAAAATATTAAAACTTTAAAAATTAAAAATATAAGAAGTGATCATGGAGGCGAATTTGAAAATGAAGTTTTTGAACAATTTTGTAACAAAAAGGGTATTAACCATAATTTCTCTTTTCCTAGAACAACACAACAAAATGGAGTTGTAGAAAGGAAAAATAGAACGTTACAAGAATGTGCAAGAACTTTACTAAATGGAACAACTTTATCGAAACAATTTTGGGCAGAAGCTGTAGCTACTGCTTGTTACGTACTGAATCGTGTTTCTATTCGACCATTAACTAAAAATACACCATATGAACTTCTAAATGGAAGAAAACCAAATATTTCATATCTAAAAGTTTTTGGTTCCAAATGTTTTATTTTAAATACTAAAGATCAACTAGGCAAATTCGATCCAAAATCCGATGAAGGTATATTTGTTGGATATTCGGAACGAAGCAAGGCCTATCGAATTTATAATAAACGAACTCAAATTATTGAAGAAAGTTTACATGTTTCTTTCAACGAAAATTTTAAAAATATAAATCCGAGTGTTACTATTGATTCTGATGATGAATCTACTCAGAATGAGAATATTAGTACAAATGAAAATCTTGATATTCATGAAACCAATACAAATGTAACTTCTAATTTAATAAAATCTCCACCTAGAATTTTAAAAGATCATCCTGTGCAAAATATAATTGGAGAAGTTAATACGAATGTTAAAACCAGACATCAATTAAATCAAGCTGGTCATGTTGCTTTTCTTTCTAACATAGAACCTAAGAATATAAAAGAAGCTTCAACTGATGACTACTGGATACTTGCCATGCAAGAAGAATTAAATCAATTCGAACGAAACGAAGTGTGGGAACTCGTTCCTAGACCTAGTGATCAATCAGTCATCGGTACTAAATGGGTTTTCAAAAATAAAGCAGATGAACTAGGAAATATAACAAGGAATAAAGCTAGATTAGTTGCACAAGGATATAATCAAGAAGAAGGTATTGATTACGAAGAGACGTTTGCTCTAGTCGCCCGACTTGAAGCAATACGAATATTATTAGCTTATGCATGTTTTCATAATTTTAAACTATATCAAATGGATGTTAAAAGTGCATTTTTAAATGGATTCATAAAAGAAAATGTTTTTGTTGAACAACCACCTTTGTTTAATCATGAAAAATTTCCGGATCATGTATATAAACTTAAAAAGGCGTTATACGGTTTAAAACAAGCACCACGTGCTTGGTATGATCGTCTTAAAAGTTATTTATTAGAATCTGGTTTTGAAATCGGTAAAGTAGATCAAACACTTTTTATTAAGAAAACTAATAAAGATATTTTAATAATTCAAATATATGTTGACGATATTATTTTCGGCTCGACAAATGAAAAATTATGTCAAAAATTTTCAACCATAATGACAAATGAATTTGAAATGTCTCATATGGGAGAATTGTCATATTTTCTTGGATTACAAATTAAACAAATTGAAAATGGAATTTTTATTAATCAAGAAAAATATTGTTATAATTTAATCAAACGTTTTGGTCTTGAAAATACTGCTGCCAAACCAACTCCTATGAGTACAACGGTTCATCTCGATAGAGATGAAGATGGCAAAAGTGTTGATCAAAAGTTATATCGTAGTATGATAGGTTCTTTACTTTATTTAACAGCGAGTCGCCCCGATATTATGATGAGTGTCTGTTTATGTGCTCGATTTCAAGCAAATCCCAAAGAATCACATATGAGAGCAGTTAAACGCATTATTCGTTATCTAACTAAAACCAAAGATTTCGGACTATTTTATCCGAAAGAATGTCCTTTTGAATTAGTTTCCTACAGTGATGCTGATTTTGGAGGAAGTCGGACGGATCGAAAAAGTACGAGCGGAACGTGTCACTTCATTGGACGTTCCTTAGTCTCTTGGTTTAGTAAGAAACAAAATTGTGTTTCTTTATCAACATGTGAAGCAGAATACATATCTGCTGCTTTGGCATGTGCACAAGTCGTATATATGCAACAGACATTACAAGATTTTAATTGTCATCTTGAAAAATCAATAATTTATTGTGATAATACCAGTGCAATAAACCTTTCAAAAAATCCGGTCAATCATTCCCGAACAAAACACATAGATATTCGTCATCATTTTCTTCGTGATTGTTTGGAAAAAGGATTAATAAATCTAGAATTTATCAATACTGAAAATCAAATAGCTGACATTTTTACTAAACCACTAAATGAAATTTCTTTTATAAAACTAAGACGAGATTTAGGTATAATGTCATTTAAAGACTTATGAATAAAATAAAATTATTATAATAAAAATATATATATATATATATATAAAATGATGAAAAATATAAAATTATTTTTTTCTGACCAGAGCGGTACTCGAACTCATGACTTCTGACTTTTATGTAAGATGTTGTAGTATAGCCACTTGGGCTATGGGTGTTTCTTGTTCCACCTCTGTTTCTAATTTACATCATTGAAACTTAATTTCAGAATATACTATTTTTTTTAACTCTAAAGGATTGTATGTCATTCATTTGTAAACAGTTTTTGTTTAAAGAATTCTGTGATTAAAACTAAAATTTGATTTTAGACCACTATTTTTTTAGAAAATATGGTTATATATATACATACATATGTTTATTGAATAGAACATCAAATACAAAACAAAAACTTAAAATAAAAATGTCTTCTAACAATGATGTCTACAATTCTGAAAATTCTCATCTCTCTTATACTTCCCCGGATGACGACTATTCTGATCGTATCCCCGAAGGTGGTCCTTATCCTACATTTCCAATGCCAAATCGTGTTTTAGATTTTCCCTCTCCAGATAATGATCCCCGACACAGGTGGAAACCTTGGGAAGACTCTCATACAGGTTATACACCTGATAAAAAGAAAGGGAAAAAGGAAATGGTAGTAACTCCATCAACCAAACAAAAGATTGATGAAATTCATCACTACCAACAACAACAGATGAATATGCAAAGGGAACTTTATTACGAACAGAAAGTCACGGCAAGACGTTTAAGCTTCCTTGAAAAGATTGCGATGAAATTTTGTTCATCTAAGAAGGATGATGTTGCTGAACCTTCTTATAGAACTCCATCTCCCTCTAACCATGTTCAATCTCCAATAGCTCCAATATGGTCACCAGTAGAAAACGTTCCATCTCCAAATTCATGGGAACGTCGATGCTAATTCATCATGGCTATATTTTAGTATATATATGTTATTTTTTATATATAAGCTGTATAAATAAATATGATGTAATAACATGATTATATTTCTATAATTCTTATTTAAAAAAAAACAAAAAAAAAAACAAACAAACAACAGCATGACATGCTTTCGGTCGACCGAAATGCCTGAACCGGTCAACTGAAGCTGTCCCGAGAGGTTTTTAAAAAAACAGATTTCTTCCACGTCGGTCGACCGAAATACCTGACTCGGTCAGCCGAACGTATTTCCCGAACAACAGTAGAATATTTTTAAACTCGGTCAACCGAATTCCCTGCACCAGTCGACCGAAGCTTTTCCCGAAAGTTTCAGCACTGTTCTGAACCTAAAATCGGTCGACCGACCCAGGTCCTTCAGTCGACCGAACGTGTTATTCTGCTCAAATTGTCTTCATATTTTAACCCAACCCTTCACCTTTTTATCTCACCTCTTCACTTTACTCTTCCACAACCGATTTGAACCCTAGCCCCCATTACAACCTTTCTAAAACTTCTTCAAATTCTTCAAGAAAAATGGCTCCCAAAAAGAAATCTAAGACTACCGCTGGCCAATCTTCCTCAACTCCTGTAGATTCTCAAATTGCTTCTTGGTTAGTAAGTGAAAAAGCTTTAGAAAGATGGATAAAGCTTCAAGATGCAAAAATCTTTGAGGAGTCGTTTGTAAGTTATCCTGATTTTACCGCCTACGGTGTTGAAGACGCCGCTCTTGAAAGTGGTCTTGATGCTTTTCTTGACCATAGGAAAAACAACTTGAAGATTAATCATATAATGGTCAAGTTATTCTTAGCAAATCTCAATCTTGTCAATCCACCTAGAAACACTGAAAATTGTGTTTGGACTTCGGTATGTGGCACATCGATATTTCTCTCCATTGATCGAATGAATCATATTTTAAATGCTCGACCGGGTGGAATCTCATTACATGATGTAGATTGTAATCCATCAACTCGTGACCGCCTAAGTCACTTATTCTTTGAAGATGATGCTACCGACTTAAGGCAAACTTCATCTCTCCGACCTAAAGCACGACTTTTTCATCGATTCATGATGAAGTCTATTGTTCCAAGAGGAGGGTCGTACCACTTAGTATATCCCGAAAACTTCAAGGCGTTATATGCTATGTGTGGAATTATTCGGGTAAATTGGACACAACTTCTTATGGATGAATTCCTTACATTCAATCAAGGAAAAATGCTCCATATTTACTATGGAGAATACATAATGCGGTTGATTAACAACTTTGTCACTCATGCACCGGAATCCGAAACATCCAAAGTTCGTACCTTTGACTCACGAACAATAAAATTGATGAAGTTACCCGATGCACCATCCCAAATCACAACCTTTCAGCAATGGCATACCATTCCACGAGAACAACTACGTCGTAGCTATTCTACTCCTCAACCCTCCACTCATTCCACAGAACGTTTAACTCGTCAAACCTCTATCCAAAGACCACCTCCCGGTACTAGCACAGCGGCTGCCATAGATATTTTAGCCCAAAATCAATTAGCTTTGGATTCTCGCCTTCGAAAAATTGATGGGCGTTTCAAAAAGATCAAAGGCTTCTTCGTAAATTTATGGGATGCCTTATCATGCTCTTCTGAAGCCGGTGCTTCATTTGTTGCTCCTGGAAAAAGACCCGCACCAAATTTCTCTTGGTCTACATCCGAGAACACAAGTTCCAGCACATCGGCAACTCCCGCACCTACCACTCACAGACGGGGTAAGGAACCGGCTCCTCTAGATGAAAATCTTCATCCATAACAGTAGGATACCGACGATGATGAGGAGTAATTGTAGTATTTTTTTAATATACTTTAACTTTCAAGAATCTCTTGTAGTTTATTTTGTTTCTTACTTAATTGTTATGTTATGTTCTAAGCAAACATCTTTAAATTATTCCTAATTAAGCTCAAAGAATGTACCATGTAAATTTAAATTTTTTTTGCATTACTTCAATCTGTTATAAGTATTCCTTTTTGTCGATGACAAAGGGGGAGAAATGTATGCAAATTAACGAATTTTTGTAGAAAAGTCGCCATATATTCAGGGGGAGAACTATAATATATATGTCAATATTACTTCGTCACATAAGTATTGTCATCAATCAAAAAGGGGGAGAATGTTGATTCATGAGTTTTGATTCATGACACAAGCTTCAGAGATCATACGACGAGAATGCTATATGAAAGCGACAAAAAGAGAATAAATGCATACCGTGCACTACAAAGAAGATAATCTTACAATTCAGAGATTAGTATGGATATTTTATTTTATTTGAGTCTTAGAACAATGTTAAAATCATTCCTCAAATAATCACACACGCACACAAAACATTTTATATCAAAAAATATGTTCACTGTGCATATAACACCAGATCGGCCGACCGACCAGGATCCTCGGTCGACCGACCCTGTATCATATGCACAGTGACTTTCTGTTTTGTATACGTTTTTCAACTCAGCTGACCGGCCAGTTTTTCCTGTCGACCGACCAGAGAAAAACGGCTAGTTTTCTGAAGAGACGCGATCTTTTCATGAAGAGTAATGTCCTCTATTTCAAGAGGTATGGACACTACTGTTGACTAAAACTATTCATGAAAGATTACAACTCTTCAACAACTATATAAACATATTCAATTCACTTCTACAATCACCGATTCTTGTTTATATTTCTGAAATCTAATCTCTTCTCATTTCTGCAAATAAAAGCATTCACTCTTATTAAATATCACTAGAATCCTTGAATTTATTCATATACTTCGATTCTACGTGATTATCTTCCTTCTAAATCTTCACACACATACATATTCTTGAGGATTTGATTATAGGAAAGTTGTACTATCAAAAGACAATCAGTGTTATTTAGAACACATTCGTCAACAAACATTTTGTATTAAGTTGAAGTCCTCTTCGGTTGTTGAGGCGGAAAAATTCCTGTTCGGCTGCTCAGGTGTCGTATACCTATTCCTCCGGGTTAAGTGAGGGGTTTAGTTTAAATCCAGAGGGTATTCTAGGACTGGACGTAGAACGGGAAGTTCGAACCAGTATAAAAATTCCTGGTGTGCTTACTTTAATTTTTACTTTACTGTTATTACCAGTTTCCGCATTAATATACCATATTACACGATCCTTAGTACTACACGTACACTTTCACGTAGTTTCCCCAAAACCGGAAGTCACCAGAGGGCAATCCATATACTAAAGGTACAAACCAAAATCGTAGTGGTCGCGAATAGGATAATCAGTATGACAAGGTACATGAGGCAATACAAACTAGGATACTAGTAGTTGCGTGATCCGGACTGATGTTGGGCATAGCAGCTACTACCCCAACACCGTGAAACAACACTCCCATAATCGAGGGGTGCACCCAAATCGAATCACAAAAGTAATAGATATGGTAACGAAGAAGTGTGTCCGCTAGAGGTGGCGAACCTCAATGGCCCGGCGCGGCTCCTGTTTTAGTCATGTCATGGGTCATCCAATATCGTTCTCTTTCTTCAGTCAACGCGTTCACCAAACCATCCACTTCATTCTAAATCAACACTCCGTGTATAATAGTTATTAAAGTGGTTTTCGGTATCGACAGAGAATATGTCCATATCCGATTCCGGTCTCTTTAATAACTACGTATTATTTCACCGATGGTCATTTAATAAACTTTCAAAATAGTTATATTTCAAAACCGACACATCATTGCCATTTTAAAAACCATATCAATGCGATATCACTTTTACTTCAAATAAATCCATTTCCAAAATCATAGTACTTTTCCAAAGTTATAACGCTTTTGAAATCATAGTCTTTTAAAAATCAAAACACTTTGGAAATCACAGCTTTGGAATCATAGCCTTTTGGAAATCACAACACTTTTCTTTTAAACGGTTTAGATATTAAAATTAGTATATATAATAAAATAGTTTATAAATACAGTAATTTATATCAAAAATGATTTATATTAAAATAATTTATATTAAAATAATTTATAAAGCAAAATATCATTAGTTTAAATATAATTTAAAATTTCTTTATAAAATAAAATAGCTTCCTCAAAATTCACCAATCGATTCAAATTAACTCGAATTCTAAAATTTTAATTTAATCAAATCTCAAATCATCAATTTCAATTCGATTCAGTTTCTAATAACCATTTCAATCTATCGATTTCAAATACATATTTAAACCATAAAATAAGCCATTTCAATTTCAATATATTTCAAAGCTTTAAATATTTGACATTTCAATAACATCTAACACAACTTCAATTCACGAATTCAAATAAACAAAATATCCCATTTAAATTTATATCCTTTGAAATATTCATTAAAGTCACTTTTAATCAAATTCAAGTTAAAACATATCTTTAGGATTTCAAATTTAATAAATTTCAAATCAAACTTATTTAAGTATAATTCTTAAATAAATATAATTTCAAATCAATTTCGAATCATTATAAACTCTATATTTGAAAATATAGATATTAAATAAATACTTAAACATATTATTTATCAACTTTATTAAATCAACTTTAATGAATCTTTAAAATCAATATTTATCAAAACCATATATTTCTTTTCAAAACCATAGAAATCATGTTCAAAATATTTATATATAGGCTAACGGTGTCTGTATATAATTTTCTACCCTATGGTCAAATGGTACGGATATTTATCATTTCAATCCGCAATTTAAATATATACGGGTATATATCTTTTTCAACCCGCAATCCCAAATTCAAATAAATTTGAAAATCGCTTGGGTTTATCATTTCAACCCATAACCATTTTCTCCTATTCTACAGATTGTTCGGGTATGTATCATTTCAACCCATAGTGATTCTATACTAACAGGGAACTTGCAGAGTGATAATAGATATGATAATAATATAACAACGGTAACAGGCATATATCATCAGCATAAATAACAGATAAGGGTGTCAGATGTCACAGGTGAACAGATACAGATGATGGCATATATATATAGCAATATAAATAACAGATAATGATGTCAGGTGTCATAGGTGAACAGATACAGATGATGTCATAGATATAGCAATACAAATAACTAACAACAGCATATTTCAATTGTCGTCTCAATTGAAATCAAATTTAATAAATATAAGAACGTTAATCGTGAGTGATTGCTCACCTTTCGAGGCTAGAGATGCAAGAGAAGATGACACGGATACGCACACTGATACGGATATAGAGATTGAGTTACGAATCCAAGCAAAACAAATCGGCACGAATTCAACGATCAAAGCTGATAACAGAAATCGATGAAATCAAATCACAACATTCAACATAGCAACAAATAAAACATGTCATGCTTCAAAGTTTAACAATATAATTCTATGTGCTACCGAGATCGAAATGGTCTGAAATTTGGTATGAATAAAGATCAAAACTTGTATTTTAAACTGCAAAAGAATCACTTGATTTGGACAAGAGACGAGAAAAGTTATGATGTCACGAACATAGACTCAGGCCATGTTTGCAACAGTGTAAAATAATTTTAAGTACAAAAGAACAGCTGTCTGGGTCTAACTTCCAGATCCTCGACCACTAATCAAACGATGTCGGATTTGGCTGAAATTTGACACGCATAAACTAGGTAACTTTGACTCCTTTTTAAAAATAAAATCAACCCATTCCGACGTAAGACAGAAGAGATACGATGCGTCAAACATGAACTCAGGTCGTGTTTGCAGCAGTGTAAAATAATTCCAAGTACAAAAGAACAGCTGTTTGGGTCTAACTTTCAAATCCTCGACCACTAATCAAACGATGTCGGATTTGGCTGAAATTTGACAAGCATAAACTAGGTAACTTTGACTTCTTTTTAAAAATAAAATCAACACATTCTGACGTAAGACAGAAGAGATACGATGCGTCAAACATGAACTCAGGTCGTGTTTGTAGCAGTGTAAAATAATTCCAAGTACAAAAGAACACCTGTCTGGGTCTAACTTCCAGATCCTCGACCACTAATCAAACGATGTCGGATTTGGCTGAAATTTGACAGGCATAAACTAGGTAACTTCGACTCCTTTTTAAAAATAGAATCAACCCATTCCGATAAAACATGAGTGAGATATGATATCGTGAACATGCAGTCTAACTACTGTTCAGAAAAGAAAAAAAATAAACATGCAAAATACACAATAGCTCATATATAGACATACGTAGGCTTAAATATACAAATTGTACATACATATTATACTAAATCTCCTTCCAACAAACCCACAACATATCCACTGTATACTTATTTAAAAATACAATAGCCACTTCACACTTTTTATACTCAAACATATTTACTATGTTCCTACTTTATAATGATTATATGCTTCAACAAACTAAAATAAACTTTATAAATATATATACAACTCATACTGTACATTAGTTGCAATACCTTATGTAACTTATATGTCAAACATATAGAACATATATATGCATGTATATATGTATATCACCAACCAAAATAATATAACTCACCGCGTTTCACGACAAATCCAGACACATAAGCCAGCTCGATGGGCAGCAGAAGGGAAGATAGAATTAAGGTAGAGGTAGTTGCTCGGCGGCCAGAGGTTGCTGCTCAGTTGTGAGGCACGGAGGGGCGGTGCAGCTCGGTGGAGGTTTGGGGACGAGGCAAGCTTGGAGAGGAAGGGTCGGCACTTGTAAGGGGGAAACGGGTTGGTGGTTGAGGAGGTCGGGGCAAGGCTTGGGCTTGGCACCGTTCGGCGAGGTGGTGTGAATATAGGACGAAGATGAGATGGAAGGTGGTCGACACGTGATGGGAGGAAGAGGCAAGGGGTGGAGGGTGGTTGAAAGGCGGAGATGAAGCATGGTGGAAATGGATCGGGCTGAGATGGAGAAGGCCCTGGCAAGCATCGGTTTTGGGTGGTGGCGAGCTTGGGCGAGGGGAATGCAGGCTAGCCTATGGGGTGAGTTCGGCCGTTGACGTGTGGAGGGGAGATCGGTGGGTCTTAGGCTACTGGAGGGTGAAGAAAAAGCGTGAGGCGGGGAAAAAGGAAACGAGGTTGAGGGGAGAAGAGGAGCGGTTGCTCGGTGAAAGTGTGGGAGGCGAACAGTGGGCTGGGAAGAGGAATATGGCGAATGATAGGGAAGGTGAGTTAAAGTAAATATGGACAGAGATATATACTTTATATCTTACACTATAATTATATATTGTTCTGCCATTTCAAAAGGAAAGAGAAAGAAAAAGGGAAAGAGTGGAAGGGATGGTTGCGTGGAGAGAATGAGAAGCAGGGACTGGTTGAAGTGAAAGAAAGCGAACAGGTTTTAACCAATATATGAAATATATATGATATTATATATTTTACTCAAATGAGTGCTGGACCAAAACGTATGTGAAAGGACAAGTCAGAGAAAAGCAAAAGTATCAATCTAACAGCTGGTTGAAATTAATAAGCCTTTCAATTCACGTGGGTAACTGAAAAGACAGAAGAAATCAAAAGAGTACAAAACCGGTACCGATACGAAATCGTTTTTCACGGACTCTGCTGCGTATCGGACTTCAAAACACAAAATTGAATATACCCTAGAGATCAGCACGATGAGACGATCAAAACAGTATACAGATATCTGTGATTCGATTGAATTATAAAATTCGAATTTTCTACTGGCGGAAAATGCAGCAAAAGCACGAAAAATAAGATCGACGGAGCTAAAGAAGACCGAATTTGGAGAAACGAAAAATGACATCTTGCTCAGAAGATGGTTTAGAATTTTTCTATGTAAAAATATTTAGGTTTTGAAAACGGTTTAATTTCATCGATTACTAACTGATTTAAATTAAGATAAATTTACGCACGAAATAAACTTTTATATTTTCGGATGAAAATTTACCCTCTTCTATGTTTAAATGTACGTATTCCAAATATAAAATTTATATTTCAAAATTTAATCGTTTAAAATTTCACAAAATTTCAATTAATAACGTTATTAAGACGGTTAAATTTTACGGGTCATTACACAAACCGTAGTGGCGAAGGTCCGGAGACCCAGTACTAGACACCACTAACTGGCGGAATGTGTCACAACTCTCAGAAAGGAACCTGAAAAATGTTAACGTGATTCCCATACCACACGTTCGCACTAAACGGTTTACTACCCGTTAGTCAATTTCACACTCAAAGCAGTACAAAGTTCACCTCATCTCATCGGTAAACCAGACCCAAATGTCAAAACGATCAAACGAATAGATTAAGAATTAACTGAAAAGATAAACACATGTGTTCATAGCACGCGTTTTATTTAATCATTTAATTCTCCTCCCGCTTCGCTCGAAGTGCAAAATTGTGTGTGTGTTTTAAATAGAAATTATAAATTGGAGAAACGAGCATTTAATACACTTTAAAAAGATCATTTTATAAAAACTCATGCACGAAATCAAAAAGGAATCATCAAAGTCAAAAATGTGCTAATAACTGATTTGATCGACACGAATCGATCGAAATTGGAAAACCAAAGCAAAATAACAAGTGGGGCTGAGACAAGCAGGTCAGTCGACTGAACCAGGGGGGTCAGTAGACTGGACTAGTGCCGGGAAACTTCATGTTTCCAGGTCAGTCGACTGACCCATGGTGTCAGTCGACTGACACAAGGGCAAGGATTTTCTGTCCCCCTAGGTCAGTCGACTGAACACAGAGGTCAGTCGACTGATACAGGGGCAGAATGTTTTCTGCCCCCTTGGTTCAGTCGATTGACCTACTGGTTCAGTCGACTGAACCTGCTTCCTGGGCAGAATCAGTCTAGCCCCCTAATGGGGCAAAACTATACCGGAACGATCGATCTAGCTACTACGACTCGGGACTTATGCCAAATGACAATCCAGCCGTAAAGCCTCTTCGGTACATCCTGGTAAACATGTTCAAACATCCATAAAAGAGATTTTCACAAAATTGGTCTTCAAACCCAAAAATTGGACAATTCATCGAACCGATCCAAATCGAACACAAATGAACATGAATTGATGTTAGGAATTCTTACCCAACAACAACAAAGCTATAGGCTTAGATTTGAGTTCAAAAAAATCTCACCTTTTAACTCAAAAACAATTGATAAGAAGCTCAAACACAAGGAAAAGATCAACCACTCTTCACTTTAACTCTACAAGCTTCAATCTAAGATCAAAACAAGTATTTCCTAAATTAGGTTTTAGAAATTTTCAGAAATCGAAGAGGAATTGAAATGGAGAAGGAGAAAAGAAGGCTTACCTAAGCTTCTCTTTGATTTTGGAGCAAGAAATGGAGCTTGCAAATGAATCTAGGGCTTGGAATTTCCAATTCCTATTCTCTTCCCCCATTTTCAGTTGAGCTTGAGAAAAAGAAAAGAAATGAGAATGAATGGATGATGAGAGGGGCTGGTTAGGGTATATGATGAGTTGGTGAAACCCAAACCCAAAAGCCCAATTAGAAAATAGTAAAATTCAACTTACTCCAAACATATCAAAGCTTATACTCAAAAAAGTCGCAAATACCGTTTTGGGCTCAATGGAAGTGGTCCTGAGTCCTAATTCGACCGTTTGCAAAAAGTGACATTTCGGACCTAAATCCGACTAACGACGCTATATTTAAAAAAACATTTAAATACACCATCGTAAAATATGCGGGTTATTACAAATCTCCCCTTCTTAACAAAATTGCGTCCACGCAATTCCTAGAGAAGAATTTGTAACAACTACATACTTACACCCAAAAAGGAAAGAAAAATAAGCTTGAGATAAAAAGATATTCTCACCATTGCTAAGAAAAGATAGAAAACCCGGATAGGATCGCTCGATAAACTCTCTGGTTTCCCAAGTACAGTCATTGGGGTTAGTGGACCATTGAACTTTAATGAGCGGCATGTCCTTGTTTCAAAGGTGTCTTACCTCTGAGGCAAGTACGCGAATATGCTGTTGTACAATAGATAAATATGGTGAGATCTCAAGCCCTTGCAAATCAGGAGAGTCGATAACAGAATCTGATTCTCGAAGACACTTCCAAAGCTGAGAGACGTGAAACACGTTGTGAACTCCGGATAGATGAGCTGGAAGTGAAACTCTATAAGCCACAGGGCCAATACGTTTGGTAAGAGGAAATGGTCCTATAAAGCAAGGAGCCAATTTCCCTGTCATACTGAAGCGCATAACCCCTTTCAAAGGAGAAACACGAATAAAGACGAGATCACCAACCGAGAACTCGAGAGGCATCCTACGGTTATCCACGTAGGATTTCTGGCGGCTTTGTGCCTCTTTCATTCTCTGACGAATAAGGACAATCTTCTTAGAAGAATCATGAACAAAATCTGGGCCAAGAATAAGCTTCTCCCCAGATTCCAACCAACAAGAAGGTGATCGACATGGCCTTCCGTAGAAGGCTTCGAAAGGAGCCATACCAGTACTGGACTGAAAACTATTGTTGTAGGAGAACTCTACAAGGGGTAAATGATCCTCCCAAATACCTCCGAAATCAAGAATACAAATACAGAGGAGATCCTCTAAGATACGATTCACCCGTTCAGTCTGTCCATCAGACTATGGATGATAAGCTGTGCTGAAATTAAGCTTTGTTCCCAAAGCTTGCTGAAGACTCTTCCAGAAATGACTGGTGAATAAAGGATCACGGTCACTCACAATCGAACTAGGAATACCGTGAAGTCTCACGATTTACTTGATAAATAACTTAGCCAAAAGAGAAGCAGTCCTATTAGATTTAATAGGAATAAAATGAGCTGTTTTGGTGAGGCGATCCACAATAACCCAAATGCTAGAATGGCCCGATCTCGTACGAGGTAGGACATCAATGAAATCCATCGAAATCTGATCGCATTTACACAATGGAATCTCTAGAGGCTGAAGGAGACCAGAAGGGCATTGATGTTCTGCTTTAGTTCGTTGACAAGTCATGCAATTACTCACATAACTCTCCACATCGCGCTTCATGCCTTCCCAATAATAAAGACGATGCATATCGGCATATATCTTAGTACTGCCAGGATGAATGGTATACTTAGAACGATGACAGTCATTAAGAACGTCATGCCTAAGTGCAGAATCAGACGGCACAACAAGACGGTTCTTCTTGCGAAGACACCCATGAAGATCAATGTTGAAATCCCACAACGCCTCATCACGAGATTCAGTCTCCCAAAGCTGAATAAGATGCACAAGATCAGGATCACACCGCTGAGCTTCGGCAATACGATGCAATAGAGAGGGTCAAGCTTCCAAACTGAATAATACTATCGGAGAAACAGAGGATGGAGCTCGATCACGAATATCACAAAAAGATAGAGTCTCAAGAATATCTCATTCGGCAAGCATCAAAGAAACGACAGCTGAATGTCTGCGGCTAAGCGCATCAGCAACACGATTACCCTTACTAGGGGTATACAGAATATTAAAGTCATAGGAGGCAAGAAACTCGAGCCAACGCTGTTGCCTCATATTGAGTTCCTTCTTAGTAAACAAATACTTTAAGGATTTATGATCGGTATAGAGAATGAAGCGCTCGCCTAATAAATAGTGTCACCAAATCTTCAAGGCAAAGAGAATGGCGGCTAACTCAAGATCATGAGTGGCATAGTGGACTTCATTCGGACGCAGTTGAATAGAAGCATAAGCAACTACTCGATCCTTCTGCATAAGCACGGCACCGAGACCTCTACCACAAGCATCGCTGTAGAAAACAAGACCATGATTCCCCTCGGGAACCACAAGAATAGAAGCATTAGTGAGAAGTTCCTTTAATGTCTGGAAGGGAGCTTCACACTTATCAGACCAAATATAACGAATGCCTTTCCGAGTAAGGCTGGTGAGAGGAAGCACAATACGGGAAAAACCCTTAATGAACCGATGGTAATAACCCACCAATCCAAGGAATCTACAAATCTCATGAACATTCTCAGGCCTTTTCCAATTCTGGATAGCTTCAATCTTTGAGGGATCGATCGAAATGCCGTCGGAAGATACAACATGGCCTAAGAACTTAACCTTATTCTCCCAAAAATGGCACTTGGAGAATTTGGCTTTAAGCTGATGGTGAGGAAGAGTACTCAAGACAATTCTCAAGTGATTAGCATGCTCGACTTCAGACTTAGAATAAACAAGAATGTCGTCAATGAACACAAGGACGAACTTATCGAGATATTCCCGGAATATTCGATTCATAAGATCAACAAAGAAAGCAGGGGTGTCCGTCAAACCGAACGGCATAACGAGCCGCTCGAAAGAACCATATCGAGTGCGGAAAGCTATAAGAGGTATGCTATCTTCTGCGACTCGGAGCTGATGAAAACCAGTCGTAAGGTCGAGCTGAGAGAAGACCTTAGCACCACTCAATAGATCGAACATATCATCGATCCTCGGCAATGGATACCTATTCCTGATGGTCAACTCGTTAAGCTTGCGATAGTCAATGCATAGCCTAAGAGTTCCATCGGACTTCTTCACAAAGACGACTGCGGTAACCCACGGTGAAAAACTGGACTGAATCAACTACTTGGACTCAAGCTCTAAAAGCTACTTCTTGAGTTCCTCATTTTCTTTTGTAAACATCCTCGTGGGAGGATGGCCAACTGGCTGCGCGCCTGGAATGAGATCAATGTGGAACTCGATCGCCCGCTTGGGTGGAAAACCCGAAACCGGCTCAAAATCATCAGAGAAGTCACAAACAATAGAAATACGAGATATATCATCATCATCTCGTGAGTCAAGAGAATATAAGGCCATTTTGGAATTATCCACATTCTAAAGAACAAGTGATAGCTGAGAAGACGAGTCTGGATGTCGAAGATATAAAATTCTTTCAGAACAAATAATCCTGGCATCGTATCTCACTAGCCAGTCCATACCCAAAATCATATCAAAATCCAAATAAGAAATAACGTGCAGATTCGCACGAAAAGAAAAGCCACATAAAACAATCTCAACATCATCACAAAGCGTGCTAAGGGTTGCGGACACCCCAATAGGATTCACAATCCTCAACAAAGTAACCATATAAGAAACATCCAAAGAAAAATCATCGATGAGCTTTTTCTGTACGAAAGAATGCAAAGCACCCGTATCGAAAAGAACTCGAATACTATGGTCATGAAATAAAATAGAACCTTCCAAAGAGATATACCTCTGAGCTGAGAAGAACCTCCATAAGCCTTAGCAACATAAAGCTTGCCAGACTTGGCACTAGCAGGAGCAGTAGGGCGGGAGGAAACACAGTGACCTTCCATCTTGCAGTAATGACAGAAGAGAGGCTTAGGACAAGCTCGAATCATATGATCAGGAGGACCACAACTGAAACACTTCCGAATGGAAGGTGTTCCAGTAGATTGAGAGTTAGAACCAGATTCAACAGGCCTTTTTTTCTTGGAAGGGAGAAATCCCTGCTTATGAAATGGAAACTTCTTCTTATTGGGATTCTTGCGAACCTCAACATCATCACCACTATCATACTCCTTCTCGATGGCCTCGAGATGAAGTGCCAAATCAACCAACTCCTCAAAAGAAAGCTTAAGCTGGAGCATTAAAGACTTCTTAAGATATTTCTTAAGACCATAGACAAACTTCATAATCTTCTTATAAGAAGTGCTAATGAATTCAAGACCATACTTAGATAAGGCCTTGAATGATGCAACATATTCAGAAACGGAAGACTTCCCTTGCTTAAACTCAAGGAAGCAACGGGCTAATAAAACTTTCTCAGATTCAGGAACAAATTTGAGTTCAAATCGCTCCCGGAACTGAGTCCAAGAAAGAACAGACTCATCAAGTTCGGCTATAAGAAGCTCGTACCAATCAAGGGCACGCTCTTGCAATAAGCTAGAGGTTACAAGAACTCGATCGTGGTTAGAAAGATCCATGCGAGATAAGATACGTTCGCATGTGCGAATCCAAGCTTGGACCTCAAGAACGAACTTGAAGCCTTTGAATGGCTTTCCTCCAAGATGAGAAAAATCACTACACAGGCGTGCAAAGGCAGACTTGCGTGGAGGAGATGCACGAATAGGAGCTAGAAGCTGAGTGCTCCTAAATAACTCCAAGAACAGATCGGCAGACATATAAACGTCGTTTGGATGCAAGCCGCTGGATTGCCCAGCATCTGAGCGCCGTCCTTTGCCTCTTCCGGCCATTAGCTGAAAGTTAAGATAAGAAAAATATTATTCACAAGGTAGATATCATTAATTCAAATATGGAATACTACGGAACAAAATGCATTCCTAGACGTATTCCCAAAATTCTATCTACCCCGAAGGCACGGAAAGAAATAGGCACGATGATTCAAAGATTGGTAACATTTGTACTACCCTTTGATGTACCATAATATATGTCTATGTTCTATGTTTATCATATTTTGTTCTGAACTCAGCTCTGATACCAAGCTGTGAAGCCCCACTCCGAGACCCACATTAGCAAAGAGTATTACTAGGTAACATCGTCTGCTAATACGGAGAATAGAGCTGGATAGGAGCGACCATCTATAACCTTGTCTTAATTACCTATTGAATATGCCGGCAATGCCACTTCTTACTTAAATGGATCGACATATCCAATAAATACTTAATACAAAGCCATAGGTGGCTGAAGGATCTATCAGAATAAAATATAACAACTCAAATGTAATACACATCACAGAACAGTAGATCAACACATACATTTACACATATAAAGATACATTACAAAGTTTACAAAATGATACTCGACAAGTGGTAAAGCAAACCACAATATACAGGTGAGTCAAAAGAATACATATCAGAGTTACAGACAAAAAGGACTACACAAAAAGCTATAACAAAAAGGAGCTAGCAGAATAGTCCATGCGGAAGAAAAAGAGGCTAAGTCCAATGTACCTAACCTGAAACACCTCGGTCTGACCCGAGTATAAAATACACGGGTCAGTCTAGCTAAACAAATCAGTTAGATATACTAATGATAATGAACATACAAAATCATAAAGTACAACAAATATATCCAAAAGAGATAACCAAATCAACTAAGATAAGATGAATCATAACAAGCCTCATATCATAGGAAACTTAAATAACAAAGGATATCATATCACAGACAAGCCAAAAGGCAAATAACAAATACCAATAAAGGTAACACAAGTTTCTACAAGGCAATCGCTATATATCGTGTGGTTGAAAGAACCTACCCCGAAAAGCGATACGCTAGGGTAATATAATTGTCAAAGAAACAAAAGATGCTCGAGCTTAGTACCGTATAACAAGGATCGTGGCGAAGGTCCGGAGACCCAGTACTGGACACCACTAACTGGCAGAATGTCTCACAACTCTCAGAAAGGAACCCGAAAAATGTTAACGTGAGTCCCATACCACACGTTCGCACTAAACAGTTTACTACCCGTTAGTCAATTTCACACTCAAAGCAGTACAAAGTTCACCTCATCTCATCGGTAAACCAGACCCAAAGGTCAAAACGGTCAAACGAATAGATTAGGAATTAACTGAAAAGATAAACACACGTGTTCATAGCACGCGTTTTATTTAATCATTTAATTCTCCTCCCTCTTCGCTCAAACTGCAAAATTGTGTGTGTGTTTTAAATAGAAATTATAAATTGGAGAAACGAGCTTTTAATACGCTTTAAAAAAATCATTTTATAAAAACCCATGCACGAAATCAAAAAGGAATCATCAAAGTCAAAAATGCGATAACAACTGATTGGATCGACACGAATCGATCGAAATTGGAAAACCAAAGAAAAATAACAAATGGGGCTGAGACAAGCAGGTCAGTCGACTGAACCAGGGGGTCAGTCGACTAGACCAGTGCCTGGAAACTTCATGTTTCCAGGTCAGTCGACTGACCCAGGGTGTCAGTCGACTAACACAAGGCAAGGATTTTCTGTCCCCCTAGGTCAGTCGACTGAACACAGAGGTCAGTCGACTAATACAGGGGCAGAATGTTTTCTGCCCCTCTGGTTCAGTCGACTAACCTACTGGTTCAGTCGACTAAACCTGCTTCCTGGGCAGAATCAGTCTAGCCCCCTAATGGGGCAAAACTATAACGGAACGATCGATCGAGCTAATGAAACTCTGGACGTATGCCAAACGACAACCCAGCCTTAAAGCCTCTTCGGTACATCCCGGTAAACATGTTCAAACATCCATAAAAGAGATTTTCACAAAATTGGTCTTCTAACCCAAAATTGGACAATTCACCGAACCGATCCAAATCGAACACAAATGAACATGAATTGATGTTAGGAATTCTTACCCAACAACAACAAAGCTATAGGCTTAGATGTGAGTTCAAAAAAATCTCACCTTTTAACTCAAAAACAAATGATAAGAAGCTCAAACATAAGGAAAAGATCAACCACTCTTCACTTCAACTCTACAAGCTTCAATCTAAGATCAAAACAAGTATTTCCTAAATTAGGGTTTAGGAATTTTCAGAAATCGAAGAGGAATTGAGATGGAGAATGAGAAAAGAAGGCTTACCTAAGCTTCTCTTTGGTTTTGGAGCAGGAAATGGAGTTTGCAAATGAATCTAGGGCTTGGAATTTCTAATTCCTCTTCTCTTCCCCCATTTTCAGTTGAGCTTGAGAAAAAGAAAAGAAATGAGAATGAATAGATGAAGAGAGGGGCTGAGTTAGGGTATATGATGAGTTGGTGAAACCCAAACCCAAAAGCCCAATTAGAAAATAGCAAAATTTAACTTACTCCAAACATATCGAAGCTTATACTCAAAAAAGTCGCAAACGCCATTTTGGACTCAATGGAAGTGGTCTCGAGTACTAATTCGACCGTTTGCAAAAAGTGACATTTCGGACCTAAATTAGACTAACGACGCTATATTTAAATAAAACATTTAAATACACCATCGTAAAATATGCGGGTTATTACAAATTTTCTTTGGCAATCATTTCCAACATTCTTATATAGACATTATAGAACTTTGTTATGTTATGACATAGTTGTTGTAGTAATTTCCCGGGTCACATGCAAATATAATATAAGCATATGACGTCATTTCTCATCGATGCGAGCTATTTTATTCTTTCGGCATTGACCATAACCGCGACATTACATTGTAATTATAGCATACTTAATATGATATTTCTCTCTTAATTCATCCATTCGACATAGATTTAATGATGCAACATAACACTTTGGTTACTCTTATGATAATTGTTACTTTAAGTTCGCAATCGGAGGCGTGGTTGAGGTCGATGGCAGCGACACAAGGCCAGGCGGTAGCAGCGAGGTGAAGCGGTGAAGGTCCGGTCGAGCTAGGTAGGCGTGCGTGAAATCCCGGTTCACGAGACGATAGGTTCGCGTATTTTGAAGGCATAAACGAAACGGGAGTGATGAGCAGGTAACGTTTTAATTTTTATTTTAAAAAAATTAATTTAAATTATATCATATATTAATTATTACGTAACTTTTGCATACGAGGTCCGTTCCGGACGAAACGAGAGATGTTGGAATCGTATCGACGTCGTCTACATCTTGGCATTGGATTGGCTTTTATTTAAGGTAGAAATATTTTCAGTTTCAAATATTAGGTGAGTGTTTATACGCTCATAAGTACTAAAATATTTTTTATGTAGTTAAATTTATATCTTGAAGTGAATTGAATTTATTGATTGTTGTTTGATAAATTTAATTAACATTTAAATTGATATCTGAATTAATTGAAAGAATTTTCATTGACAGTTAAATTGAATTATAATTTAATTGCCAGTAAAATACGCGATATTGATAACTATGAGATTGTTGAGAATTTTATTTACTGTTTGGATGATTGATTGTGATGGATGCTATTGGTTGATATTTTGGACGTTTATTGATTTTTGATATATCATGTTAACATCCTACATATTATTTACAGTATATAAAACTGTAAATTTAATTATTTCGAATAATTTAAGAAATAGGTTGAAATGATATATACCTACGACATTTATTTTGGATTGAAATGATATATATCCATCCCTAAATTTAATTGAAATAATTGATTCGCTTGGCTATATGATAGAAAATTATATACGGACACCGAAGTGGAAAAATTAAATGATTTTAAACGTTGATTTGAAATTATTTTAAATGATTTGATTTAAAATAATAAAATTCGAATTTGTGGAAATCTAATTATTTTTTAACTTGAGTTTGAAATGTTGAAATATAAATTTGGTAAAAGAAAATGTTTAAATAAACGAAGTTGAGATTTTGAAGTTAAAATCGAAGTATGATTTGAATTTCAGAAATTAATTTGTTTTATAAGATTCGACTTTTATTTGAACTTTGGATATTGCTAAGTAAAAGTAATATAAAACGATATTTCAAATTTTAGCTCAGAATTGAATTATATTCGGAGATTTGGATTTTTAATTGAATATTGAAGTTTAATTTGATTTAAGTGATTTGAATTGATATTTTAAAAATCGAACTCGAAATTGATATAAATAGAAATGGTTTAAATTTGAGGATTGAGTTGAAATTAAATCATTGAATCGGATAATCTGAAATTGAAATTGAAATTAATTTGAATTTGAAATTTGAAATTAATTTGTAGTTGAAATTGAAATTTATTCGGAGTTAAAATTTAAATTAATTTGTAGTTGAAATTGAAGTTAATTTGGAGTTGATAATTGAAATTAATTTGTAGTTGAAATTGAAATTAATTTGGAGTTGAAATTGAAATTAATTTGGATTCGAAAATTGAAATTAATTTGTAGTTGAAATTGAAATTAATTTGGAGTTGAAATTGAAATTAATTTGGAGTTGAAAATTGAAATTAATTTGTAGTTGAAATTGAAATTAATTTGGAGTAGAAATTTAAATTAATTTGGAATTGAAAGTTAAATTAATTTGGAATTGGAATTGAAATTAATTTGGAATTGAAAATTGAAATTTGTTTGGAATTGAAATTTGAATTTAAATTGGGAATGAATTGAAATTTATTCAAGTTGGAATTTAAGTTGAAATCCAATTGAAAGTGAAATTTAATTAATTCGAAATCGACATCGAATTAATTTGAATTGAAATTGGAATCGAAGTAAAATTTGGCTTGATATCGAAATTTGTCGATTAAATCGAAATGGGATTTGAAATTGATTCGAAATGGAAAATTTGGGATTGAATCATTTTGACTTTGAAACTATTTTCAAATAAGTTATTTTAGTATAAAGTATATAAAATCTATCTTTATAAATATTCAAATTATTTTAGTTTTCCAAACTATTTTACTATATAAACCATTTTCGGTACTCAAACATTTTTATTAAACTATTTTAACTATTTAAGCTATTTTAAAACTATTCAAACTATTTTATAAAAATTCAACCTGATCAATACGTGGAATGTTTATATTTAAGTCTTGGATTTAAATACGAAATGAGTTAAAATAAAGTTATAACCTAAATCGAAATTCAAAATGATTTTGAAAGTGAAATCAAGATGTTGGATTGGATTGATATTTTCAAGTGAGAATGACATATCGAATTGAATATGATTTTTTGAAGAAAATATGATATTTCAAAATGAAGTTTATTTTGAAGCAAATATGATATTTTGATATCAATGATGAATTGTTTTCGAATTCTAAAAGTACCAACTGGTGTGTAAAATGATGTTTGGTTGTTAAAGAGACCGAGTGTAACGACCCTGAATTTTTGACATTTGAAATGTGAATATTTAATTGAGTTTAAATATTCGAATGATAATTTAATTTGAAATTCAAATATCATAATGAATTTGGCGATTAAATTATTGAATTTAATTATTGAAATTGGGTGAAAATTTGAATTGTTAGTTTTAAGCTGATTTAAAAATAATCTGAAGGCTTAGAAAAATTATATTGATAATTTTGAAGGTATTAGAACTTTCGGAATTGAATTTGGAACTGTTTTGTTTAGTTCCGAATTTATATCGTTTAAATCGATAGTTAAAAATAGCGTTCCAGGGTACGGTCTCGGAATTCGACGAAACTAGTTCCATTAGATCCGTAATATTGTATTATTATCAGATTTCAATTTTCATAGTGATTGAAGTTGTTGTGTGAGCGTACGATATATAAACGCGCTGAAAATTATATTGAAATTCAATATTATAACTGGTCCAAAAAAACCTATCTTCTCCATACGACCAAATTTGGACTCGGAACCTTTTCCATTGTGTTCGGAATAGGCGTATAACATTACAAACGCCTAGCGGCACGTCTCGATAGGATATCGAGATTTTGAGTTGCAAATTCGGGACGATTTGAATTTGAATTTGAATTGGGAAATTAGTCAACTGCCGTTGATATTATTTCACATCGGTACTTTTTCCTTTCCAATCGAAATATTGTAGCCTGTTAACTTCAGCACGCAAACGTCTGCTCTTGTCCGCTTCGTTTCTTTTATCACGCAAGAGAGAAAAAAAATCTCATTCAAAATTAAAAACAAAAATGGCCGAGCTAATCTTCTTTCCAGAAAAGAAAAAAATAATAAAATCGTGGCCTTCTTTCTTAAACAAAATCATAACCAAATTTAAATAAAAACGAGAGTGAATCTCGTATAGAAAAATCCCTCCCCTCAGTCAAATCCAAGATCGAACTGCTAATTTTTTCCCTTTCTCAAATTCCTGTTCAAGATCAAGTTCAAAGAAAAAAAAATAATGATACTGCGATCGAAATCGATCGCGATGTTGCGAGTTGGTGGGCCGCGACTTGTCAATCGTGGCAGCGGCGATTTGGTGGAGTCGCAGTCAAGCTCGCGATAGTTAGTGGCGCGCGCATGCGAGCTCATTTGGAGGCGGCGACCTGGCAAACGGCAATGTTCGATTTCGAGAGCTCGAGTGGCAGTAGGGTTTCGTGAGTGTGATTGAGTGGAGCTCATGCTCGAGCTCAGCAAGGAAGGAGGGGGTTACGCCTTTGTGTGCGCAGGAGGGAGGAGATCGAGTTGAAGAAGGGTTCGGCGATTTGGGTTTGGGCATCATCACGAGCAGCGGGTCGAGTTTAAGGCAGTGAGGTATTTTTCTTTTTATTTGTGAAAAAAATATATTACAGCAAGTAAAATTCATTTTGCTATTTACTAAAAAATATATATATATTTAGTTACAAACTGAAGAAAAAAAAAATATATAGATCGATTTGATTTTTTTATGCAGAAGTAAAATTTATATGCAAACAGAAAAAAAAAATATGCAGTAAACAGAAATTTTATATATACATATAAATCTTTGGAAAAATATAAAAGGGTTTGTATAATAGTTAGTTAATTTAATTTATTAAAGGGAAATGGGTTTAAAAAAATTGATTTTTAGTTAAATCAAACAAATCTATTAAATGGAAATTTATTATTCGATTATTTCAAATATTAATCAACTGTATATAAATTGTTGTTACAAGGTCCAAAATTTGGAGAAAACAATCTGGAATAAAAATGGATGCTAATAAAGCAAAGGTGAGATCTTCTCACTCAAACAAAGGGCTTTGTTTAATTTTAAATAGTTATATTTAAAATTGTTGATTGTGTTGATTGTGTACTTGAATGATACTATATATGGTAGTATATAGCAATATATATATATATTGGCATATGTATATATTGCAGTTGTTGATTTCCCGCATTAGATAGCGGATGAGACCCTATTGCGCCGCATAATAGCGGATGATATATTTATAAATCCCATATACCGCGATATTCCACCTCGAAGTGGAATTGGTATTGTGCTAACATCTGTGGATGCAGTGAAACAGGTTGGAGGGATCCAACAGGATTCCTCAAAACATTTAAACTGATTTCATATGTTGTGTGATTGATTATTTATAATCTGTGTATGATTATATCTGTGATTGAATGTGTTGAGAGCTATAATTAGCCGAATGTATTTTTGGTATCGTTGGATACCAGAAATAAATGAAATTGGATTTTTGAAATTAAAATTTGAAACTTTAAATATATTCTTTTGAAAGAATTGGTTAAATTTCAAAGAAAGAATTTAATTGCGTAAAGTTGATTTTTGAAATCGTATTGAATAAATTCCAAAATACGGGAAAGATTTGTATGAATGGATTTTGTATAGTATTAGTCGAAAGTTGGAGAATTTATTGAAAAATGGAATTTTAAAGGGTTTGGAAAAGATTAAGGAATTTATTTTTAAAAGTAATAAATTTCTAGAAATCCAATTTGAAATTGATTTGGTATTTGAAAAATAAATCTTCGGGGAATCGATATGAAAATTTATTTGGTGTTTGAATGAAAATCGAGTTTTGGGGTTGAGAATAAATTTGTAAATCGATTTGTAAAATTATTTGGTATTTGGGATTAAAATTAGAATCAATTTGAAATTTGATTCGGTGTTGAAGTAAATTTAGAAATCAATTTGGAATTTGATTTGGGGGTTTGAAATAAAATTGATAAATCAATTTTGAAAGTTGACTTGGTGTTGAAATTGAATATTTGAGAAATCGATTTGAAAACCGTATAAAAAGTGAATATTTGAGAATGTAAATTCCAAATAGAATTTATAAAGAAAAGGGGAATTTTTTTTAAAAATAAACGCTGATTTATTTTTTAAGTGTGAAAATAAATTTACAAATTTGGAATTTAAATTTGAAATAAATCGATAAGGATTTATTTAATTGGTTTTCAAATGTGAAGTGTGAAATATGATTTGAAATTAGTTTTCAAATGTGAAGTGTGAAATATGATTTGAAATTGGTTTTCAAATGTGAAGTGTGGAAAAATATATATCTTATGAAGATATTTTGAAAATAAATAATTTGGGAAAAATTATTTAAATTGTTTGATTGTTGTGAATGTTGTTTGATAGTTAAATAATCGACTATGAATATTTGCCTTTGAAATGGCACTTGATTTGTTTTTAAACAAACGCTCACTATTCGGGTTAGCCGGGAAAAGACCTTTGTGTCAGATAACCCATTCTGAATTAGTGATACGACGATATGGATCGTATTGAAGACCGGTGGTGAAGACCGGATATTTTTGAAAATGGAAGGACAACCTGTCGAATGTCTCTGCACCGAGTTCCTCCGGTATAGAGATTTATATCACTCTTTTTGTGATGGGAAGTCCGGACGTGATTAGTGAATACACTACGCCATAGATGGCCTACTGCAACGAAATTACATGGTGTTGCTAGCTATAATGTAACGATAGGTATGCTGATTTTTGTCTATTACAACACTCGCTTCAAGGTGTTAGCATAGGCATCAACAAGATGTTGCAGTAGCTATAGATGTTTTCAAATTAAAAAATTAATAAAATTAGCAATCCGCGTGAATACGATCCAACGGCCTACATTTAATCTGGTTGTTAAAATGGATCACCACTGCAATTTGCCCAGAAATTTCATTTTCCCGCTTTACTTTTCATACCATTTCGTTCTCACCCTCTTCCAAATCCCCAATTTCCAAATCCCTAATTTCCAAATCATATTTTCGTTCCCATTTTGTTCTCACCCCAATTTTGCTGCTGCTTGCCAACATGTCGATACACAACCTCTCCCAAATCCTACCAACCGCAGGCCCCAACAAAACTCCACTACCCCACCGCCGTTTCTACGGTCTGATTCCGATGGTCATCGAGCACACATCCTGTGGCCAGCGTGCCTACGATATCTTTTCCCGGCTTCTCAAAGAGCGCGTCATCTGCCTTAACGGACCCATCGAGGACGATACGTCAGCGATAGTTGTGGCTCAGCTGCTGTTCCTCGAATCTGGTGGTTCCGTGATGGCAGGGTTGGCAATTTACGATACTTCGACCAGATCCGATGCTTGAATCTTTCTCGCCAATGTTCAGAAGAAGTTCGATTCTGATGAAGCTTTGCTCGATTGTACCATTTTCGGATTCAAGGAAGATGTCAAACGCAGATTTCTTGTTTGAGTGAATGCCGCTTAAATTTTCAAATTGGCCAGCAATTGTAAAACCAGTTTCAATTCCTTGATTGATTGCTCGAATTGCTTTGACTTCGTCATCGGGTGCGATGTGATATTATTTGGTATGTTTTCTGCCTTCTGGTTTACTTGATTATTCTCGATTTATTTATAGGCTTTATTTCCTATAATCTCGGGTTTAATCTTTCTGTTGGACTTTGATAAATCTGGTATGTTGGATTGCGATGATGTATTGGTATGTTGGATTTTGGTTCACTGGCTTGATTTTGCTTTGCCGATTATGAATTGCGATGTGATATTATTTGGTATGTTGGATTTTGGTTCACTGGCTTGTTTTTGATTTCTGATCTGAGCTTGTTAGCTCCTTTCTGCTGCATTTGTTAAACCAGAACATGAACTGATGCTCCTAGTCCTCTATATATCATATTACTGCCTATGTTTCTCTTGTACATGCCTGATGCATTCACTGTTTTTTCTTGATGGGCTGCCTATGTGTACTGCTGTGTTTCTTGCACTGGCTTGTCTATATTTTGCTGAACCTGGTTCTTGTTTGTTTTGTTGGTTGCTTGGCCCTGAGTTGAATCCAGTCGATGACTCGGGTTTGACCTTGTGCCGTGTCCTTGTATCCATGTGTTGCATTCATGTTTTGCTTATGCACTTATGAAAAGAAACAACCCAAATACCTGAGGCAAATATTATAACAAAAATATTTTCATTTTCTGTTTGAGTTAAATATTATTTTCCAGATTACTGCTTTTGAATTATATGTGACAGGTATTGAAGACTGGACAGCTGGATACAAGCTTGAAGACAGAGTCAAATCAAATGTGCATGAGTGTATGAATGCATGAGCTGAAGACAGGTTTCAAAGAAGGCTCGATCTTCCAAAATCGGATGAATCGGGCGGTGCCCCGGACCCCCGCCGGCGCTGCGCCCGGACCCGCTTCTCGGCTCGCCTTCGGCTCGACACTCAGCTCGTCATATATTTGTCAGTGTCGGTGTCTGTATAAATTGAAACTGCATATGTAATGAGTGAACTGAGTGATGTAGTGAGGATTATCTGTATATGTAAACATCAGTGTTATATATCATTGAATTGTAAAATAGTGGAGTCAGGAATTTGTACTATTTCAAATGTTGAAATAAAATATTTATTTAAATAAATTACTGTTTGAATATCAAATTCTGTGCAATAGCATTTTATTAAATAAATATTTATTTCTATTAAAAAATCAAATATGCTCTATATTGTGGGCCCCACAAATTCAGAAAGTTAATATCTATAGCAACATTTTGGAATGTTGGTACAGACACCTATGGATGTTGCTATAGACCCAAATATGGTTCTATTGCAACAATATTTCTTATGTTGCCTTAGATAGTCAAAATGTTGCCTTTGAGGTCTGCGGCAACGCGGCAAAATGCATCACCGAGAAAGTGTTGCCTTTGCCCTTTTTTAGCCTACAGCATCATTTTTTGGCACTTCCTGCATCACTTCTTTGGTGTTGCAGTATGCAATCTATGGCGTAGTGATATCCGGATTGCAAGGGCTTCTTTGGAAGTGCCTTCGATTCCGTTCGATCCCAGAACGGACTTGTATTGATGTATGTCTGACGTTACACTTTGAGATGTAAAGCTGGTTTCTATCAAATACATTTCTGTTGGTGGCGGAGAATTTATTCTCTTAGCTTAACACCCTTCTCTGAGACGTACGAGCTCAAAGGTTATGTAGTTGATGGTTACTAGTGATACATTCCCAATTTGGTAATGTGGCATACGAAGTGCTGTTGATCATTGGTTGATCAAAGCATGGCTTTGTGAAAAAGCGTAGTGTATGTGGACGAGACTTCGTCGAGCCTCACAACCCGGTAATGGTCGAAACAGGAATGTTGCGGCAAAGGTTTGTAGGGGTAGCGCCCCTAGGGAATGCCATTTCTTTCTGGTTAAAAGGTGATATCATGGTATGGAGCACAAATATTTTACCTATGTTGATGCCACACATTTATTATATTTTGTGGTTGTTGCTTTATGATTGAGGATCCTCGGATAAAGGTCGGTAACGACCGGGGGATGGCATAGTTCGTGTGTTAGTTACCTAGTTACAGCTCGGTTAGAGCGTGAGGTAGCGTCGGCCTTTTGTTTGCACAGATCCGGTTAGGTTCTCGGGGCGTCTTTCCAGAGGCGTTCTATTTCGGTATAAGGAAGTTCCTTTGCCTGACCATTTGTTGGAAATCCAAAGAAACAATACGAACCCTGTACGGTTTTTAATTGTATTACCTGCTATGGAATGTGGCGGTAACCTGCTATTGAACGTAGTAGCAATAGTAGGCATACAACAATGGTTGTATGTTGGCTAAGATTGATATTATACTTTCGAAATGTTTTGCACACTAGACATTAATAATAATATCAATTGATTTTGCGTAGTAAGCATTTTTGACTATCATAAGGGGAAATCTCCTCCAATTCTGCGTTTGCATTGTGTCTGTGGCGGGAGGCCTTATGGTAGTTTCATTTTCCAAAAGCATTGCGAATTGTTTTATTTTCTTTGCGAAAATAACTGTTTTACGATCTCACACCAGTCACCATGACTGACTCGGAGTTTATTGTTCCCTTTCTAAACTCTAGGTGCCCATAATATTCCACACGAGCAGCCTAGAGTTATTTTTATCAGGATATTCTGGATATTCTGGAGCTTTGGAGATAAGCTGGATGGCGAAGCGTACTACCATACTTGTTTATTATTTCCGCTGTGTATTCTGTATGTGGACAAGTTTATATAACTGTCCAGTGATGTGTATTGTTGTAAACTCTGATGATTGATGTATGTATAAACTGATATAGTCTTTTGTTTTAAAGATTATTGATTCATCTATTGTATATTATTCCGCTACGAATGTGAGATTCCGTTGTTGTTTCTGTTTCTGTTTTCTGTTCTTTTTCTTCTCTTCTGTCTTCTTCTACCTCTTCTTGTAACTCTAATGGTTCGGTTTTCCGGCATTCGATTGCGTGGCATTTGATACAGTGGACGTATTAATGTCGACTTTCGAGCGTCGAAAAGTCGAGTCGTTACACCGAGGCCCCTTATTGGCATACTCTCTGTCAATATTGGAACTACTTTAACAACTGTGTACGCGATGGATGATATCCAGAGTGTAGTGGTTGAATAGGCGAACGTTTACTAGAATGAAGTAAGAGAACCATGATGGATAGCTTTGACACTCTTGTCATTATTAAAACGACTAAAATAGAAGCCTATGTCTGGCCATAACGATCCTGGATTTTTACTAAGTTTAAATTGTTAACTAATTTAATTTTTGAATAAAAATTGTGAAATTAATTGGTAAATCGATTTGAGTTTCTTCAAATTCAAATAAAATATGTGTTAAATAATTTGAATTTCTAAAATATATCTTATTAATATGTAAACAAAAATGTAAGTATGTACCTTTGTAAAGGAAGAAAGATAAGATAAGTATGAACAAAAAATATATATAAATATATAGGGAAGGCTTCCAATACAAGCCAAGTAATAAATGCAAATATCTTTAGTACACTATACAATATCATTTCAGCCCCCAAATGGAAAAAAATCATCTGCCTATTGTACCAAAAAAAAATATCAACTTCGTACAAAACCAATAACATCACCCTGTAACTTCATTTCTTTATACATCATCTTCCTTTTCATTAGTTCGTTCCATTCAAAATTGAGAAGAATCTGAAGTAAAATATCATTCAAAACTTAAACTTAAAAAAAACATCAAACAATACAAACCAGAGATCAAAATGGTTTCAGCAAGCAAAGAATTCAAGCCTGTTCATCATCATTTTCTATTCAACTATATCACTGTGAGTAACTTTTCTATCTTAAATTTTAAAACTTGATTCTTTTGCAAGTATTTGTGGTAAATATATTTGTATATATGTATGTTCTCTGGGTATACATGAGTGATGTATGAATGTATATGCATAGTCATCTCCTGTAACATTTTGTTTCTAGTTTCAAGCTCTAGTTTTAGCTTCAAAAATCATGTTCTCCTGATCAAGGCATGATTTAGATTCAAGATCAAAACAAAACTTAGTTGATTTAGCATAAGCTTTAATCTAAAAAATTATTCAAGCCAAAACAACTTAGCATTTCCTTTGGAAATTAAAAGAACAGAGCATACTATAAATTTTTGAAAAAATCCGAATGACATGAAACATTGATTCAACTATATAATTCGAACCCTTATTGGAAAATATGATTTTTAAGCCCAAAATGAGGATTTTTAATCAAGTGTGTAAAGAGCAGTTCGACGTTGAACGAAAATTGGGTTTTGACCAATTTCTGGCAACGTGTTGATCTGGAGGTGTCGGGGTTGTTAGTGGAGGTGAAGGAGCCTAGGGGGCGTCGGAGAAAAATAGTCGGAGGTGGCATCGTCCACGGTGGCGACAGCGGCGAACGTTTAAAGTTTAGAACCCTAGTTTTAGTTAGGCTTAGAGATTTGATCACCAGGGCGGTTTGGGTTGATCGAGCGCAGCGAGTTTTTGGGAAATGGTAGCTTGGTCGTTGAGGAGGTGGTGACCGGAGTCGTACGAATTTTGGTGGTTGGAGTCTCGAGTACGAGAAGGTCCGGGTTGTGATGTTGTTCCAGTTTTGGGTTTTAAGGCTCGATTTTGATTTTGAGAAGATGAGGGGGTTTAGATGGTCAGAGAATAGTCTGGAGATGATCGTCAACTTGCTCGATGTAGTGGCGATGACTGGAGAGAGTCGGAGCCACCGTGCATATGCACGGTGCAGTGGTTTGTGACTGGTGAAGATTGGGGTGTTGTAGGGTTTTTGAACTCGAGTTTGTCTCGAGTAATTCGAGTACTCGACTCGAAGCAGGTTTTCGCGTGTTGTCTCAAGCATTTACTCGAGCAAAATTGTGTAGGACTCGAAGCAAGCATTGCCATGTGATGCAGCGCGGTACAACACTAGGTCGCAAATTTTAGGTCGCGAGCGACCTAACGACTTACGAGCTAGCGAGACAGAGTATGCATTGGAGCTAAGGGATGGCGAGCTAAGAGAGAAGGGAGAAACAACTCGCAAGCGACCTAATGTGATACGACCTAACAAGCAAACCAAGCAAGCCAAACCATTACTGTCATTGCCAGCGACCTACGACCTAGTTAGGTCGTGTGAAGAAGATCCAACGACCTATGATAAGTCGCCAAGCGACCTAACAGTGAGCTATGTACGAAGGGATGATCCAGTGCCGCGATCTTACTTAGGTCGATTTCCTATGCCGCTTTCTTTAGGCCGCGAACGACCTACCTTAAGTCGTTGGAGGAGGTTTCCATAAGTCGCTCAAGTATTAGGTCGCGTGAAGATTTCCTGAAGACATGTTCTTAGGTCGCTCAAGAATAAGTCGCGAGCCCTTAAGTCGCTGGAGGAGGTTTCCATAAGTCGTTCTTAGGTCGCTGCTGTCGTGTATGTTAGGTCGCGTGTGTTGTAATATGTTAGGTCGTTATGTGTAATTTGTTGAGTCGCTTATGTGTTGTAAATACTCTAAGTCGTAAGTCGCACTGCTATGATGTGTTGTATTGTATTTGTGTGTTTCTTTTTTAAGTCGCGTTTGTTAGGTCGTTAACGACCTATGTTAGGTCGTAGGTCGCGTGAACCTGTTAGGTCGGCTGTGTGTTGAGTTGTAAATCTATAAATAGCGGGTGAGTTGTATCATTGAAGTGGATTGATTTTGAATGAAACTTTGTTTGAGAGCTTTGTGCCTCTTCTTAAATTGGTAGTTGAGTGTAATCTACTATCTCCACCTTCGGCATTCGAGTGCGCTCGAATCAACGATTGTTGAAGCCAATTCACGGTATCAAGTGCGCTTGATCAACGTTCGAAGAATTGCAGACCTTCTTTCACGGCATCATGCGCGATCAACGTGACGAAGATAGCTAGATTCCGGTATCTTTGCGATCAACGGAATTGGGCGTTTGGTATTTTCAATCCACCGATTGCTACTTTCATCGTTTCATCCATTTCAGTTATCCGCTGCTGCATCATTTGGTATTAGAGCGAGACTTAGCCAATCATAGCTAAGCTGAGTCTTTGGAGCCTATTCTTATTGAAGAAGTCATGGCCGAGAGTTGAAGTGTTGAAGGGTAGATCCGAGCTTAGTGAAGAAGCCGTGCATCACTTTGGAGATCAAGGCCAAGTTAAAGATTTGAGTTAAAGTTAAAGATTGTTTGATTCGACAATGCCACCGAGAAGAGCTAATCGCCATCAGAATGTTGAAGCGTTGTATAGAAGAGAAGAAGCCGAGCAAATGGAACAACGCATCAATGAAAAGTTTGATGAAGGCATTGGGAAGTTAGAGAAACTGATGAATGATATGAATCAAGGACAAAGTAGAAGGTCGCCAGTCTCGAACCATGGAGGAAACAGAGTTTCGCCATCGGTTACGGAAGCGAGGAGGGTGTCGCCGCAATCTTACCGAGAAAGAAGAGAATCTTCAGTTTCATTGAGAAGAGAACATCATGAGTATAGAGATGAAGAGAGAAGAACTCCACGTGAGTTTGAACATGAGCCATACCGTGATGATGAAAGACAAAGTAGAAGAGATATGCGAGATCATAGAGATGTGGGTGGTCGAGATCGTTATCGAAGTACATCTGTTTTTGATGAAGATGGTGGGAGATGTAGTGTTCATTCTCGAGATCAAGACCAAGTACGAAATGTATATCGGGATGTTGAAGATGATCGTCGATGGGAGTCGGGATTGAAAACTGAAATCCCAGAATTCAAGGGTGGAATGGTAACAGAGGAATTTTTGGATTGGTTGTCTAATGTGGAAGAAATTTTGACTTCAAAGAAGTACCTGAGCATCGTGGAGTGAAGTTGGTTGCTACACGATTGAAAGGAAGAGCTATGGCATGGTGGCAGCAAACTAAACTAACACGGGAGAGAATGGGAAAGTCAAAGATTGAGTCATGGGAGAAGATGAAGAAGTTAATGAAGGCTACATTCCTATCATATAATTATCAGTCTCTTATGTATCAATGATTGCAGAATCAGAGACAGGGAACAAAGCCAGTGAATGATTATGCAGATGAATTTTATCAATTGATTGCGAGGAATGATATCATGGAGGCGGAGGAGCAGTTGACAGCTAGATTTGTTGGAGGGTTGAGAATGCAGATTCAAGATATGGTGAATATGTTTGATCCCAGATCTGTTGCTGAAGCACATCAAAAAGCTCTAGCTTGGGAGAAGCAAGGTAGGAGAGGTGGTGGTGTGTTTACAAATTCCAACAATAAATGAAAGGGGCTAGTAGCAATGCGAATGTTTCTAAGGCTGTTGCAAAACCGGTTGTTAGTGAAGTTGCTAAGACCAAGGTCAATAGTGGTATCAAATGCTTCAATTGTCAGGAGATTGGTCACAAAAGCAATGAATGTCCAAAGCCAAAGAAGCGAGTGATGGTTGCTGAGGCAGAGGATGAGGAAGTAGAAGCTGAATGTTCTAATTCACCACATGTTGAGGAGGAAGAGGAGTTGACGAGAGATGAAGGGTATTCATTAATGATGAAGAGATCTTGTTTAACACCAAAGCAAGAGGATGATTCTAGTTGGTTGAGAAGTAACATTTTTCAGTCAACGTGCACTATCTTGGGAAGGGTTTGCAAGTTTGTCATCGATGCAGGAAGTTGTGACAATATTATCTCTACAGAAGCTGTGAAGAAGTTGGCATTAAAGACTGAGAAGCATCCGAAACCTTACAAGTTAGCTTGGTTAAGGAAAGGTGGGGAGGTGAAGGTTGGACGAAGAGCTTGTGTTAATTTTTCGATTGGGAAGAAATACGAAGATGAAATTTGGTGTGATGTTGTGGATATGGATGTATGCCATCTGTTGTTGGGGAGACCATGGCAGTATGATAGGGCGGTGTAACATGATGGTCGAACTAACAGTTACAGTTTCATGTTTGAAGGTACTAAAATCACGTTAGTTCCTAAGAAGCGACAACAAGAAGAAAGCAAGTTGGAAGAGATTGAAGAACTTAAAACTTTGATATCTTTGAAGGAGTTTGTTAAGGAAGTAGAAGAGGAGCCTGAAGTATTTTTGTTGATCGGACGTGAAAGTCATGAAGTGGTTGAAATTCCTGAAGAAGTAAAACCAGTGCTGGAAGAATTTGACGATGTATTTCCTAAAGAGCTGCCAACAGAGTTACCGCCATTGAGGGACATACAACACCAGATAGTTCTTGTTCTAGGAGCTGTGTTACCACATAGACCACATTACAGAATGAGTCCAAAGGAACACGAGGAGTTGGGAAGGCAAGTGGAAGAGTTGCTTGAACAGGGCCATGTACAGGAAAGTTTAAGTCCTTGTGTAGTGCCAGCTTTGTTAGTGCCGAAGAAGGATGGAACGTGGAGGATGTGTACTGATAGTCGAGCACTAAACAAGATTACAGTGAGATACAGATTTCCTATGCCTAGATTGGATGACTTGTTGGATCAACTTAGTGGAGCTGCTATCTTTTCGAAGATTGATTTGAAGAGTGGTTATCATCAAATTCGTATAAGACCAGGGGATGAAAGGAAGACAGCATTCAAGACGAGAGAAGGATTATATGAATGGCTGGTCATGCGGTTTCGACTTTCGAATGCACCTAGTACATTTATGAGGGTGATGAATCAGATCTTTAGACCATTTATTGGGAAGTTCGTGGTGGTGTATTTTGATGATATACTGATCTATAGTAGAAGCACAGGAGAACACTTGCATCATTTGAGAGAAGTGTTGATGATACTGCGATAGGAACAATTTTATGCTGCAACGAAGAAATATGTGTTCATGATGCATAGTGTTTTATTTTTGGGATATGTTATTTCAGAAGGAGGTATACAGGTGGATCAGAATAAAGTTGAAGCAATCAGAAATTGGTCACAACCCAAGACGATAACAGAAGTTAGAAGTTTTCATGGTTTAGCATCATTCTACCGAAGATTTATTCCACACTTCAGTACCGTGATGGCACCAGTTACTGATTGTATGAAGGGGAAGCAAATTTCATGGTCAGAGGAAGCAGGATTTGCTTTTGAGCAAATCAAGGAACTTTTGACGACAACACCAATTCTAGTGCTACCGGATTTTCAGTTGTTGTTTGAGTTACATATTGATGCATCTAAGGTTGGAATTGGAGGGGTGTTAAGTCAGAAGGGACGTCCTATTGCATATTTCAGTGAGAAGCTATCGGGAGCCAAGATGAGATATAATACTTATGATGTGGAAATCTATGCTATTGTTCAGGCTATAAAACATTGGAGACACTATTTGTTCCAAAAAGAATTTGTTCTATATACTGATCATGAAGCACTGAAACATTTGCAGGGACAGGACAAAATTGCAGCCAGACATGCTTTGTGGAACGCGTACCTGCAACAGTTTACATTTGTGGTGAAGCATAAGTCGGGAATTACAAACCATGTGGCAGATGCATTGAGTCGAAGGAATCATTTGTTGACTACAATGAAAGTTGAGGTGACAGGGTTTGATGTTTTGCCAGAATTATTTGTTGATGATCCTTACTTTGCGAAGTTTGTAGATGAAGTCAAGGAGGGAAAGACGGATGAGTTTGTATTGGTGGATGGTTTTCTTTTTAAAGGGAATCGATTATGTATACCGGAGTGCAGCTTACGAATGAAGATTGTGAAGGAGTTGCATGACGAAGGTCATGTGGGTAGAGATCGTAATTTGCAGTTAATTTCTGAGTCATATTTTTGGCCATCCATCAGGAAAGAAGTGGAAAGATTTGTGGAGAGATGTCATATCTGTCAAGTTTCGAAAGGAACTGCTACAAATGCAGGGTTATATATGTCATTACCCGTGCCTATTAGACCATGGGTTGATATTAGCATGGATTTTATTTTGGGTTTGCCAGGAACTCAACATGGTAATGATTCCATATATGTGGTGCTAGATAGATTTTCCAAAATGGCGCATTTCAAAGCTTGCAAGAAGACAGCTGATGTCGTCCGTGTTGCTAAATTGTTCTTTAAGGAGGTGTATCGATTACATGGGCTATCTGAATCTATTGTTTCTGATCGGGATACTAGATTTCTAAGCCATTGTTAGTTAAGTTGTGGAAGATGGTTAGAACGAAGCTGAATTTTAGTAGCACATATCATCCGCAAACAGATGGGCAAACGGAAGTGGTGAATAGATCGTTGGGAAATTTGCTGAGATGTCTTGTGAAAGACAATTTGAAGAGCTGGGATTTGAAATTATGTCAGGCGGAGTTTGCACATAATCACGCTGTTAATCGAAGTACGGGTTTCAGTCCGTTTCAAGTTGTATACTCAGCAAGTCCAAAGGGACCGTTAGATTTGACGACCGTGCCATATCAGAAGGGAGTTGTTAAGCGAGCTTGTGAATTTGTGACTGAGTTGCAGGAGTGCCACAGAACTGTTTATGAACGATTGCTTGCATCAAATGAAAAGTATAAACAACTGGCACATAAAAGGCGAAGGAGTGTGAACTTCATAGAAGGTGATTTGGTTTATGCCGTGTTGACAAAAGATCGTTTTCCAGTGGGAACGTACAATAAATTGAAAGCGCGAAAGATTGGTCCAGTAAAGATCTTGAAGAAGATCAATGATAATGCATATCAGTTAAGATTGCCATATCATATTCACATTGTAGACATTTTTAACGTCAAATACATGATTCCGTATCATGGGGATGAACTTGTTGTGGAAGAGGAAGGTGCAAATTCGAGGATGAATTCTTGTCAACCGGGGGAGGATGATGCAGCACGGTACAACACTAGATCGTAAATTTTAGGTCGCGAGCGACCTAACGACTTACGAGCTAGCGAGATAGAGTATGCATTGGAGCTAAGGGATGGCGAGCTAAGAGAGAAGGGAGAAACAACTCGCAAGCGACCTAATGTGATACGACCTAACGAGCAAACCAAGCAAGCCAAACCATTACTGTCATTGCCAGCGACCTACGACCTAGTTAGGTCGCGTGAAGAAGATCCAACGACCTATGATAAGTCGCCAAGCGACCTAATAGTGAGCTATGTACGAAGGGATGAACCAGTGCCGCAATCTTACTTAGGTCGTTTTCCTATGCCGCTTTCTTTAGGTCGAGAACGACCTACCTTAAATCGCTGGAGGAGGTTTCCATAAGTAGCTCAAGTATTAGGTCGCGTGAAGATTTCCTGAAGACATGTCCTTAGGTCGCTCAAGAATAGGTCGCGAGACCTTAAGTCGCTGGAGGAGGTTTCCATAAGTCGTTCTTAGGTCGCTGCTGCCGTGTATGTTAGGTCGCGTGTGTTGTAATATGTTAGGTCGTTATGTGTAATTTGTTGAGTCGCTTATGTGTTGTAAATACTCTAAGTCGTAAGTCGCACTGCTATGATGTGTTGTATTGTATTTGTGTGTTTCTTTTTTAATTCGCGTCTGTTAGGTCGTTAACGACCTATGTTAGGTCGTAGGTCGCGTGAACCGGTTAGGTCGACTGTGTGTTGAGTTGTAAATCTTTAAATAGCGGGTGAGTTGTATCATTAAAGTGGATTGATTTTGAATAAAACTTTGTTTGAGAGCTTTGTGCCTCTTCTTAAATTGGTAGTTGAGTGTAATCTCCTATCTCCACCTTCGGCATTCGAGTGCGCTCGAATCAACGATTGTTGAAGCCAATTCACGGTATCATGTGCGCTTGATCAACGTTCGAAGAATTGCAGATCTTCTTTCAAGGCATCGTGCGTGATCAACGTGACGAAGATAGCTAGATTCCGGTATCTTTGCGATCAACGGAATTGGGCGTTTGGTATTTTCAATCCACCGGTTGCTACTTTCATCGTTTCAACCATTTCAGTTATCCGCTGCTACATCACCATGGCTCGGGTAAATGGTTGCCCAGATTTTTGAAATAGAAACCTGTTCTGTTTTGAAAATTTTAAATATAATTTAAAATTTTTAAATCAAGGATTAAACTAAGTTATAAATCAAAAGTTTAGATATGAATTCAAGTCAGATTGAAACTTAGTTTGGGACTAAATAAAGTTTTAATGATTCAAAACTTGTTTAATAATTTTAAAGTGTTTAAGTCAAATTAAAAGATTTGACTTTAAAAAAAAAGGAATTTGAATTGTAAAGAAAAAAAATATTTAAGCAAAGTAATTAAAGAATTGTTATTAGTTAATGAAGGTCATTAACTAAGATTATATAAATAATTAATTAATGTGATTAATTTTAACAATAAATTAGATTTCTTAATTTAATAATAATCATTTATGGAATGGTTAAGTATAATTACTTTATGGAAGTAATTACGTAATTAATTTTTTAGTACAATTAATTGAGTGTAATTGAATTAGTTAAATTAATTACTTAGGAATAATTAAATTAAGATAATCACTTGATGATTTAATAAATTTAATTACTTAATGTAATTAATGAAGTATAATTACTTAGTGAAGTAATTAAGGGTAATTTCTGGATGTAATTAGTGGAAGATGATTTAATATTGGAAGTAATTTGGATTCAATTACTTTGTGTAAGGGATTAAATAGAGTAATTAATTAAAGAAGTAATTAGAGATCATTAATTAATATAATTAATGATGTAACTAAGGGTTGATTAATTAAGATTAATTAATCGATGATAAGTGATTATGAAGTAATTAATTAATGTAATTAATTAAGGATTAATGTAATTAATTTTAGTTAATTAATTAATGAAGTAATTAAAGGTTAATTACTGTAATTGGTTAAGAATAATTAATTTGTGTAATTAATTAAGGATAATTACTCAATGTAATTAGAGTATAATTAATCAAGGATGATTAATTAGCACTTAGAGGATGATTAATTAATTTGTAATTAATTAATGGTTAAGTAAGCAAGATTTAGAATGATGAAAGTAATTAATTTATTCATTTTAAATTAAGTAGAGAATGACGATTAATAAATCATTACTTATGGATGACTGTATTCTATTGAATGCTGTGAATTGCTTGATATTCTCTAATTTGTGATGTAAATTTGTTTTAATTCAAGCTATGATGAATGTAATTTATTTTATCTGTGATGAATGTATATTATTTATCTGTGAATTGGTAAATGGAAGATAAGCGTTATAGGAATATACCGCTTATCGATATTGATATGCTTAAATCTGTGATATGTGATGATTTGTAATGTTGCACTATTGTGTTAAACCCCTGGACCACACTTTTACACACAAAAATATGGATTTCATGAGGAAATCGGTTAAGTCACAGATGATTTAAATTTAATGTTTTTGAAATTGAAATTTTAATTTCAATTAATTTTGAAAAGGAGTTTTTAAGATAAAAGTTATTTTGAATAACTTGGTAAAGTTTTTCAATTTAAATAATTTAATTTGAATTTGAATTCAAAATTTGGAATTGAATTCCATGTTTGGAAATTATGGTTAAAGATGTTATAAATGTGTTTATATGAATTTAAACCATATTAAAAGTATGGTTTTGAGAATTTGAATTTAACCCAAGGACTTTAACTCGTATAAATGAATTAGACTTTCCAAAATGAAAACTATTTGTTTTCGAATAATAGAAGCTTTCATATAAGGAATGAATTTCCAATTTGTGTCAAAAGAATTTCAAGTTTGAAATGAAAATGGTTTTTCGAGTTATGAATAAATCTTTGTGAAAGATTGTTGAACTTTGTTTTGAAATTGGAAAGGTGTACCTTTTGTATAAATGGTCGAAATGGAATTGTTTTGAAAGCTATCAATTAAATCTTTGTTTTAAAGATTTAATGAGTTAATCCAATTGAAATGGAAATCGATTTGAAAATCTATGAATAGATCTTTATGAAACTGGGTGAACTTTGTGAGATGAATCTTTTTGTGTAAAAGATTAAAATGGTAATTTGTTTAAACCATTTGAAAGAGAAGTTTTGGGTAATAAGTTGGGGCTTAACTGAAATCCCAATATCCATATGTTTTTAAAATATTGCGCTCACTTTTCGGTTTAGCCGGGAGAGGTCTTTGTGTCATATAACCCATTCCGAATAGTGATACGACGTAAATGGATAGCATTTGAAGACCAGTGTTGAAGACCGAGTGTTTGAGAGAACGATAGGATAACCTATCGATTGTCTCTGCACTGAGTAGCTATGGTATAGAGATTCCCTAAGTGATGGGAAGTCCGATCGGGATTGTGAATACTCGGATTGCAAGGGCTTCTTTGGAAGTGCCTTCGGTTCTGTTCGAACCCGGAACAGACTTGTATGGTTGTATGTCTGACATTACACTTTGAGATATAAAGCTGATTTCTTTCAAATACATATCTGTTGGTGGCGGAGAATTTATTCTCTTAGCTTAACACCCTTCTCTGAGACATACGAGCTCAAAGGTTATGTAGTTGAAGGTTATCAGTGATATATTCCCAATCTGGTAGTGTAGCATGCTAAGCGTTGTTGTGTGTTGCTGATCATTTGTTGATCAAAGCATGGCTTTGTGAAGAAGCGTAGCTTTGTGGACGAGACCTCAACGAGCCTCACAAACCGGTAATAGTCGAAATAGGAAAGATGCGGTAAGTTTTCGTTGTCATTTTCTAGCAATCCCAGGGCAACACATGCATATTCAAAATTAGAATACAGCATACCATTTACTGTTCTAATGTCTTCATAGCATGTTGGCCTCTTAACAACGTTCAACAACATTCGCAAATAGAATCGTCCTCCAGAAGTAGGATGCACATAGTATATCCTACCTATTTTATCACCTTTTTACCTTCTTTTCCATTGCTTCCAGTGTTTATACCATACCCACTTTGTCAGGAAATCTACATATGTCAAACATCTTGCATCTGCATGTAGCATATTAATTCTCACCCATTCTGTAAACATGGTTCTTTCAATATTTCATATATCTACAATCTCAAATATGGTATCATTATCATTGAAATCTACTATATGCTCTCTTGGGAGATGAAAAGGAAATCTTTTTATGGATGGTTTACAATATTTCACATGAAATTCAAATATATTCCAGCATGCCTCATAAGCCAAAACATATCGACAATCGAGATACCTTTTAATTTCATCGTTTTGATAGGTTGCTCTTTTTTTATCATTATCATTTTTTTCAATAGCTATTGTTGCTCTATCATGTCCCTTATTGATATATTTTAACATATATTTTACAGACTTAGTTTTATTGCATACCTCTACATTTATATATGTATTATATTTAAATAATAAATCTACATTATGAGGTACGATCCATCCACTGTCAATGGGCCCTTCTTGCAAGGTTTATAAATCGGAAAACCATCTTTGTCAAAGCTTATATCATTCGTAAAAGGCTTAGGATAATGTTTTCCATATACATTACCTTCCATACACTGTGCATGTTTATAAGCCACACCATAAGGGCTGTGTACCATAAACTGTCCAACCGCATCGTAACCGATTTGATCTATGGCAGGGTTTGGCACTTCAATGCTTATAATCCTGTCAACCTGCAACGGGATTTTTGGTTTGTCATTAGGATGCAGAAACAGTAAGATATGAGCATGTGGCAATCCGTGTTTTGGAAATTCTATCGTGTATATAACTGCGCAGAAACAGGAATCGTAAAGTTAGAATTCGGTAAGTAATAATATGATTAAAATGTTGATTAACAGTGCATTGATGTCTATATGCGGTGTAGTATGAAGATTGTACCTACTTTAGCTCATCCAAAATGTCCATTTTCAAAGATATCATTAATAAACTGTTTAAGCTTTATGTGGAAGACATAGGCAATGATATCTGATCGATGCTTAAGTTTTTGACCTGGAATGAATTCAAGCATATATTTGATTTCAGGCCACTTTGCATTACAGTAAAGGTTATAAAAAAATCTAGACATCCTCCCCATCAATAAAGAACCACCGCATCTTGATAATTTTGAACCATATATCTAGGACCACCAGTGAAACTAGAAGGTAAGATTGTACATTTACCAATTGCTTTAGCAGACGTACCATTTGCAAGCACAGCATCTTGCAATCCTTTATAAAGTTCGGATCGTATGTTTGATTGATTATTTCTAACCCATATCAACCTATCTTCCTTAATGCTTGTGTATGTATATAAAATATATTGTTGCAGCAAAAGACCTCCACTAAGCAAAGTTTGCCCTTCAGTTTCCCTATTCTACAAGCAAAAACATAATACTCATGAATCCTCACATATATCCATTCACCATCAGAGGCAAACTAAACATTACGATATTCAATACACGACCTATATCTATCTTCAGCGCAAGGGAAAAGGATTGGATACTACATTACCATGATGCTCAGATGTTTTTCATTTATGCGATGCAAGATGCCTGTTTTCTCTTTTAACATAATATATCTATGTACATTCAATTGATTGTCATTACCAACTATTAAAGCAGCAATCTTAAAGAAGTAGGTAAATTATATTTCCTTCCATCATTGTTCCTTCCAGAAAGAATTCGAATGCTAACATCATGTAATGTAGCTACTTTGAATCAATCTCTTGCCATTCTAAAAACCTTTGCAAGTTCATTTGTTTTATCAAACATACATATTAGTATATCTATCAACGTTGGATCCACATCTTTAGTTTCGTTGTTCCCACATGCGCGTAGCTTATTTTCTCTTTCATTTTCTATGTCATGAATGTATAGCTGTCCAAATTTGGGCACACCATCAACAGGGAGTAGAGATCCAATTTGATGATGATTTTGACTATTTAATCTGAATACATAAACTATTTTACCATCATTAACGCTATTGTCCACATGTCCACCTATTTATGTGAATGCAAAAAATAGAGTTATAATTCTGTATCTGTTCTCGGAAAAGCGAAGCCATTCCACCTTCTTCATAATCAGTAGATTTTTCAAAAGAGGTAGGGTTTCCTTTAATGGAGGTAAACAAACTTTTCCAACCTGACAACAAACTGAGAACTTTGCAAAGCTGGGGATATCATCCTTTCGGTTTCTCTCCTCGTACCAAACAATAGAACAACAATAACGGCACATGTTCGTTGAGTTCTAAAATCCCACGATTAAAGATACAACCTAATATGGTTAAAAAACGGGAAATAAATTATTTTAACATGAGCAAGTAATATGACTTTATAAAAAAGGGCAGAGGAAAAACAACGTTTATGTATATTACCTTTGGCTAGGTCGGGATTGGCACAGAAAACAATAGTCAAGGGACTACACAACTGAAACTAAGAGTTGGATACTTCGTAAGCCCCTTTCTGAGATATGACAGAAGAGCATAAAGGAAGACTACACACTATAGGGAAGAGCATGATACTCAGTTATGGAAGGTAGGGCAAAAAACACGCCGGAATGGGACGAATAAAAAATTTGGTTACATTGAGTAAATTTCTAAATGTGTAGATTTTCTTTAACTGCAGCACACGAACTCGATTACGTCGTTTATTCCATTTACCTACATGCATATTATAGTTGTTGAAATTGTGTAACAAAACATGGCCAAAAGAAGAGAGCACAATTTAGTAGCTAGCACGACACATATATCCTGAAGAAGTTAAACATGATTCCAAAAACTTATGGGCATACTTGAGGATGGTACACTCAAATTGTAATGGTAGGAAATGCCTCTGTTTGGAGCATGGAACATGCACCTGAAAAGCGAAGTTTTGAAATGGTTTCTTGTGGGTGAAACAAAAAATAGAAGATACTAGATAGCGTTAGGTTTTCACACATATCGACTCCAACTATGCAGTAGACGATAGTGGGTTTATTATTTAAATCGACAGCCTGAAAAATTACAAAATAGTAAAGATATGATAAATTGATTGTTAATATGCTCAATTGGTAAATGAGCTAAAGGTCTTACATAACACTCACGTTCTTGCTCAATGCAATTGTGTTTAAATTATTATGCATTGAATCCTATGTTGTTGTTGCAAGTGGAACAACGAATGTGGAAATAAAGCGCAGAGGGAATACTTCGCATAGACCTTGACATAGTTGGCTCGATTTATGCAGGTAGGATTTATAACGTCTTATGGTTAAATGAAACAAAGTGGGTTAGGCGTGAGAAAAATTGAGCAATCATACCGTTATCCTCTGGAACAGATGAATGGTTTGTTCGATCATTGTTTAGTGTTGTATGAACAAAGCTAAATATATTAGAATTCAAGGTAGGAGGAGGAAAAGAAGTAGACGATGATCGCGAACACGATGAGAGAGAACTATTTTCTTCATCATTCAATGTATGAAGATGTTTCCTCTTCTGAGATGCAACAGCACAAACTTCCAGGCAATTCCTTGAGGCTGGCTGCTATTAATTTAGCATTTGACTTCTTGTATCTTCTTTTCACCATTGGAGGAATAATACCCTCTTCCGAGTTACCAACCGGCTATTAGAAGAGAGAATTAAGAGAGGTTGGTACGCAACCTCTGTCCACAATACAACAAACATAAATATGGTAGAACATACTGACATTAATCATAGATGAAGCTGATTGTGCACTTTGTCTATTGGACGACAGTGTTAGTTGAACATTACTGCTCTTCTCTGCACGTTCAACAAAGAGTGCAACAGCATGTTTGATTAACGGAGTTGAATTGTCAAAAGAGAGGTTGCTTTTATGGATGATTTTCTTAAGGTTGCTTTAATGGCTGATTTTCTCTTTCTATTCTTGTTACACTACTCCATCCACAATTTGGAATCTAGTATAAAGATATAAGATGTGAAATCCATATTACAAAATTTGCACTATGCATTCATCCCAACGGGCATAATATCCACCAAATGCAGTGATGCAAACATGAAAGTGTATAAAAAATGTTAACTTGATCGAAAATTACTTGGTTGCTTTTTCTCAAATGATGAAACCCTTGATGTATTATTTTCAGTGGAAGCATTTTACTATTAAAAAAAGGTTAATACATGTACATGTCATGTTCAAAAAAATTCAAATTGATTTATAAATTTAGGAACACGGTTCCTGTGAACGATTATTGAAAACATTCCAAAAATGTGAAGTTTAGACATAGCAATGTGTGGCTGTATTCTAACTACATATTTCTAATTTCAACAAAGTTTATTGTTGATTCAAAACATTAAGTAATATGAATTTTGAATGACTATATAAAGAATATAGAGGTATGATATCGAATATCTAATATCATTAGGAAAAAAATAATCATACCCCTATATTAATTGATATTTTGATGCTATCATACGTCTATAAAATTTGATATTGATCCTCTACTCATAGTTGGGTTTAATTAGAAAGAATGAACTTGTGCTACGCATATGACAATTTTCGTGCAAGTTCCCTAGTCATGCAGTATGCATAAAGTGTTATAATGGAAACCAACCACAAACATAAATGAAAAGTGCAAATATTGTTATTATTCCATAATTAACCCAACCAATGATATTTTATTACATATTTATAGCTACTACCAACCAACAGAAATGCAGAGATATATTTCGTAATATATCAATCATACGCAGTCAAATAAATAAATATATTTGCTCATATATTTATTTATTTATTTATTTTCCATAAAAAAGATATTTGATAGAAATACATGCATAAATGTCTTTTACTAAGTCAAATCCAATATTTTTCATAATGAATTAGTCGACCAACCAATTAATTAATATATAAAAAATATATTATCATATATCTTTAACATTTCATATATATGCATATTGCAAAGCATTGAAGAAACCATCATCCAACTTGAACGGTGAACAGCATTTATAGCATTAACTCACATGTCCAAATACTTTAAAATGGCACATGCCCTTTGCAGAAGTATGAATGTGATACGACTTAAAATATAAGTAGATATCAAAGGTGAAAAACATGATTCAAATATTGAAATTTGTGATAGAAGAGATGAACCAATTATCCCCACAATAAGCTGAGGCCCACTCCAATTATGTTTCTCATATTAATCACTCAATTTCCTAGTTTTATATTTTGATTTAGTTTTGTACGTACAACAACCCCCTTGCATAATAAAATTTTCATTATTTGTGTCTCTTGCCAAAGATATACCTTTATATTTCTATACCTAGCTCCAGTGCTAATTTTTTTCGTTCCCATGGAATAACATTTTTATCTCTTTTTCCTACAGTATGATGGAATATTTCAAGAGAATGATAAATGAGTGACCTAAAACATCATCTTTTTAGTATACCATACTTTAGTTCCAGGTGAACCAAGGATACTATGTTCATAAACTCAATTTCAGATAAGGTCTCACTTTCAGAGTTAGTCTCTTCATGTCTTCTGTTTTATGTTTTATTATGGCAGTGGTTGTTGAAAGTAAGGAAATGTACCGATGAATGCATACACACGTAAGCATATATAAACAAAGGTAAATCTAACCGTGCTTAGAATGAACTTTTATATAAAACCAAAGCTAATAGGTAAAAATACTAAATAGTCTAATCATGGAACCATAACTATGTGGTAGGATTTGAAAAGTTAACTATTTCTTTCTTATTCGAGACATGTTGTGAAATGATAGGTTCAAATACAAAGACGTTTTTTCAATAGAAATTACTTACTTTTCCACTGCCTAAAGCTAGTCTAGTTATTTAAATGTTGGCAATATGTCTTTGCTTCAGCTGACGAACTTGTTAAAATTTGTTCTATTCAATAGCAAAAAGTATATCATTTTTGTTTATTTTAACACCAAGCTGACCAAATTGCACTATCTGTTGTTTATATATAGTGGGTATGATTTGTTATCTATGTATGCCATAAAGTTTATATCTTTTGTCTGCATAAATTTTTATGGATTAGGCCAATAAAAAGACTACACCTATGGATGTGAGATGGCAGAATAAATTATTTTGTGTCACAAATGGAAATAAACAAATACTTTTCTGGAAATATCTGAAATTAATCAACATCATTGAATAAGAAACCATTCCAAAAGTATAATAATGTATTTCTTAGTAATTAGAGAAGTTAAATTATTTAAAATCTGAGTCAAAGCGGTATCGTTTTTCTTTAGTGGAAAATAGGCATAAGGACAAACTTTGAAAAAAATTAAGGCTGAAGGACATCAAGTTTCATCTTTGGGCTGAAGGACAAATTTTGAAAAAAATTAGGCTGAAGGACAATGCTATTTAGAACTAGCATTTTGTATAGTGTAAAAACTGAATATAATGCTAGTCTATCTAGAATTTTGTATACTGTAAAAACTGAATATAATGCTAGTTAGAACTAGCATTGTCCTTCAACCTAATTATTTCCAAAGTTTGTCCTTCAGCCAAAAAATAAAACGTGGTGTCCTTTAACTAATTTTTTGTCAAAGTTTGTCCTTTTCCCTAATTCCCTCTTTTCTTTATGGGTTTCCGTCTATAATTTTAATAAAGATCACACTGGAACAATAAGATTGGTTGAAATGTAGACACATATAAACTAAAATATTCGCTGCAAGATTCAATTTATATGAAAATAACACATTGATGATACATGGAAATAAACAGTGAAAAAACACATGCTTTGATTCAATTGTGATAAAAAATAATGCTTGTGTTCATTATCTTTCTTAAATTAAACACCAATAAAGTGAGGAACATGAGCGCTATCAAAAAAATTCTGTACGACCCTATGTAACATAAAAAAATTTAACCTTAAAGTGCAAAACATGTAAGCCAATCCCACACTTCTTGTTAACTTGTAATTTAAGGCATGGGAAATTAAAACGGATATCCAAAATCTTATACGAAGGTGCAACAATATACATCAGATATATCGAATAAATAATTAAAACATGCCAAAATAGAAAAAGTAATACCTTACATTAAATTTGCTAAGTAACCTTCTACCTCCTGTATCGTTTGCCACTTACTGAAAAGGTGCCAGCTTCAAATGATGATTGAGTAGGCATACGCAAGTCCATACAAATGGAGCAAGATCTATGAAGCCTGAACCAAGCTGCAGTACAAACACAATAGGTATACTTTCCAAAGTATTAGGTGACCGAAACATGCTTGATCATATAAAGTTACCTTTTTCTACTTTTTAGAGTATTATTATGTGTTTAATAAGCATGTACTGTAAATATGCATATTCAAATTATTGTTTTTGATCATAGTGTATTCGACATCTTTCTTTCTCAAAATGATACCCATGTAAACACATTCTGATACCATTACAAATAACCTTGTAATGAGAAAAGCGTTGACAATAAAGGAAAAAAGAAGTAATGCCTTATCCTTGCCAGTACACAAAGCTAGCCCCTCGCCGTACATATTCCATCACAATGGCAAAGGGAGTTGGCGGTAGGCAAACCTAGAAAGAAATCGATAATGATACGGAATTAAACGATGTATAATATATATGTACATACAGAGAACTTGGTGTTTGCAACGAAAACGGTGCCACGTTTTTCCCATGCATCAATACCTATGCCACCAATTTGTTCACAGCTACATCAAAGAGTGCTAAATGGTATGAGATATATATGTCCATATATTGAGTGTTGCGGTTTTATCCAAACATCTTGTCATTTATTTGATTACTAATTTCAACAAAATATCTCACCAACAGTTTATTTGTTACAATCATTTGCAGTAAATCCTAACTGGATTTATAGATAAGTTCGTTTTCCAGATTCCTTTAACTTCTTTAACCTAATTTACTTGGTAAAAATTGAGATATGCTACTTTGTTCACTGTATTGATATACATTTAAGAACATTATCTAATATTCGGTGCCCAAGGAGCATCTTGATATCTAACATTCATATAACAACAACAAAAAAGTTTCCTAAATTTACGTCCCCTTTCCGTTTACTCCTGGTTGATGAGATATATTCTCGGTAAACAGTATAATTATTTTCCTTTTTAAAAAAAATCAATTATAAAAGACATTCAAAAAACAGTATAATTATGACAAAATTAATGATAAAATTTATTTACTAAGGACATAGTGATAATTCAACTTGGGTAGAAATATACAACATTTTCTCCAGGGTAACTTGAACCATTACCTGATTAAAGCGTATGCCGTTTAGGCTCGAATAAGGTCCCACTAATTTAGGGCTCATTTTAGTTGGGAATGCTATTGGAAGCCCCTTAGTTTGAAACGTAGTATTTCTTTTCTTTCGAATAAGGTTGTAAATCTCCAATTACCAGGTAGACATTTATATTTTTCAAAATTCTTCAGAAGCCATTTACTATTACAACACAAAATGTTATCATATCCTCTAATCCATATTCGCATGCCTTGTATAGAGCAACTTCTACTTATGGATTTTCTAGAAAAGTTAAATAAGAAAACGATTAATGATTGTACTCAAGAAAATTGATCACTGTAGAGTAGCAATAAGAAATGATTTTAAATTCAAATATGAAAACTTAAAGATAAAAAAGAAGTAACTATGTGTCAAATTTATCAAAAAATTAGATGAAGTCAAAATGGATGCACCTCATACACCCAATGATTATATAAATTATCACAAAAGAAATGGACAAATGGAAACAACGACAAAAATAAAAGAAAAGTATGTATATACTTTTCCATCATTGTTTTTTTGGAAAAAGGTACTTTATAAATAATATATAACACATATACTTCCATGATATGCCTCATTAAAACCTTGCAATCCCCCTAACCTAAATGGGTGCCTTGCATGGATAAAGAGTACATATCATTTTCATATATTAACAATACAACTAATTTGAGCCTGAACCAAATTGTAATAGATGGAGGAGTAAACAAAAGGGAATTACACTCAAAACCATCTGCATGAGCAATTTAGTTCAACTAACAAACAAAATGAGAAACAAACAAATCAATAGCCACATGAAGCATAAACAAAAACTAAAACACACGGTTCAAGAACCAAAGCATCATTTTGTCTACAACAGGAGAGAGAAGCCAACCACTTTACCAAAATCAGATCAAAGTAAAAATGACGAACCCCACGAAATTAAATGGTGGAAACAACTGAACCCAATAAGATCGAAGTTGTCATCTGAGATTGCAATGGGAAGCAGAGCAGAGATCAAGGAGGTTGATGAGTAGCTCTTGGGTCTGTAGCAATTTGAAAGTCTGTTAAGATAAGTTTTAGCTCTTGATTTTAGTTTTGAGATTTTAATCTGTACTGAATTAGGAACTTGCAGTCTTGAAGTAAAAGATTAAATCTCACTTTAGTTGGCATTTCAATGCCTTTGAATACGCGATTATTTCGTCCACACCAGATATTCCATATAAGAGTAGTAAAAGTAATGTTAGTGATCTAGTTCAAAAATTAAATGCTTTCCTATTTTTTGCTAAGATCTTCTAAAATTTGATTGATATCGTAGTTATTCTCGAGGTTAATCCTTAGAATTTTCATAGCATCTTCTAGTAATCTTCTTGAGTAGATGCAATTAAAGAAAAGGCGATCCCTATCTTCAATTTGATTTGAATACAGCATGCATGTTTGGTCTATATTGGTATTCCATCTACTGACTCGCTCTTTTGTATTTAATTTGTTAAGTTTAGCCATCAGAGCACAAATAGACATCTTTCGGGCACAACTTTTGTCCCATATTATCTTTGTCCAATTTAATACAACATGCTTGCATCTTGAATAATTCCATGCTGATTTCAAAGTGAATAGTCCATTGCAGTTTGGAATCCAGTACCAGAAGTGATGTCGCATTTGCATGTGAATAGTTAAGTTCTAAATTAATTGATGCATTTGTGAAGGAACATACTACATATGATTTTTCCACTGATTTTCATATTTTAGGATAGAAACTCTCTTACATCCACCAGTTATTGACATTGTGTTCCATCCAAGTCTATCAATCAATGAGGAACCATTAATGCATTGGTCGAACCAGATGTTGGTGTTTTCACCATTTACTATTTTCTTATCAATAATTCCTTTACACCAATGTCTGGCTCGTAAAATAGATTTCCAAGTATATGAATTATTGTTGTCTATAGTAGCAGTCCAAAAATTAACATTGCTACAATACTTGTTGTGCATCCATTTAGCCTAAAGAGACTCCCCTTAAATATATGTCCATAACTGTTTTGTTGCCACTACTTTAGGAACTTCATCAATTCTTCTGATTCCATAACCACCTTCACTTTTTGTTTTACACACATCATCCCAACATATTTTATGAGCTTTGGATTTCCATAAAAAACTAGCGCACAATGAATTGATTCTTTGAATTATTATCACATGAAACTGTGTGATTTGTAGCCAGAATTGAATCATAGGGAAAATAACAGTTTTAATAAGTTTAGCCCTGCTACTAATATTAAGAAACTTACTATGCCAGTGACTGAATTTTTTGTTAATTTTATCTATTAACCAGCCAAAATCCCCAACTTTTAGAATGTTGTTAGATAAAGGGATGCCCAAATACATTATTGGCAGATTTCCAATATTGAAATTAAGAAAGTCTACAATTTGATGTTTGTTAGAACTTTTACTAAAAAACAGTGCGGATTTGTTTTCATTAAATTCCATACCAGTTAAAGATTTAAGGTCTTGTAAAATGAGTTTAATCCTTTCAGCATTCTTCATTGTAGCTTTTGCCAAAATAAGAATATCATCTGCATATAGTAAGTGTGTGATCACTACTTCATTTTTGAATATGGGAACAAAATTACTTTTCAAGTATTCCACATCAAGGTTTATAGTAAGGAATTCCATGACAATAGAAAATAGATATGGCGAAAGAGGGTCCCCTTGTCTTAATCCTCTCGAGGTGTTAATAAATCCATAGGGAGATCCATCAATTAAAACCGAAAATGAAGGAGTAGAAATGCATTCATATATGAGGTCAGTAAATAACAACGGAAACCCCATACAAATCAGCATATGATGAATAAATTCCCTACTGACTTTATCATAGGCTTTATGCAGATCAATTTTCAGGCATATATTATTATAATTTTTCCTGTTGAATCCTCTAATCATTTCATATGCTAGCAAGGAATTATCTGAAATAACTCTACCAGGAATGAAAGCATTCTGATTATATGATATAAGATCATTCATATAATATTTCATTCTATTACACAAGAGGTTGCCTAATATTTTATATGAGACATTGCATAGAGAAATTGGTCTAAAATCTATCATATCAATAGCATCAGGTTTTTTGGGGATAAGGCAGATAAAAGTATGATTGATTTCTCTAATAATTTTCCCAAATTGGAGAATACCATTCATTGCATTCCAAATATCAAATTTAATTTGTTCCCAATGGACTTAAAAAAATTTGAAATTAATACCATTTGGTCCAAGAGAGCTGTTATCATTAATTTTGAAAACAACTGCTCTAATCTCCTCTATCTGAAATGGTTTACACAAATTATTTCTAGCATTTTCAGATAGGATTTTTTTGCATGTTATGCCTAGAAATTGGTTTGAAGCTTGAGATGGTAAGAAAAGGTCAGAAAAATAATTAATAGCTACATGCGTAGTTTTTTCTGATGCTGATGACCAAGAACCATTGTCATTTAAAATGAAACTACTCCATCGTTTAGGTTTGAGAGAATTTATTTTGCTGAAAAAAAATTCTGTTGGTTTATCCCCTTTAGTAAGCCAGTTAATTTTCATTCTTTGTTCATTTTCTACTGCATTTATTCTCATCATAGACTGTATTTGCTCATATTTAACAGTGTACTATTCCAAAAGATTATCATTCGAAGGATTACACACTAGCTAATTATACACTTCATTAGTCTCATCCTTTAGTTTATCCACAGCATTATATATGTTGCTTTTAATATTTGCCGATTTTTTCAGCACGGTCTTAACAGATTTCAGCTTGCATAAAAGCATGTGAAGGGGATTACCTGAGTACTCTTACATCAAAGCTTCATGAATAGAAGAATGGTATCTCATTTGGAGATGCCAAGAGTCATTATACTTAAAAGGTAATCTAGACTTCATTTTATACTGTAATAAAAGATTAATCATGATAGGGGTATGATCACTTAGAGAATGATTGCCAAAATTTATACCAAAGTGATTGAATTTATCTAACCATAAATTGTTAACAAAAACCCGATCTATCTTACTATGAATAGAAAACCCAGGGCCTCCTCTCCATGTAAAGAAGTTACCTGTAAACTCTGGTTCTACCAGTTTAGAGATAGATATGCAGTCTATAAATTCGTGTCCACCCATCGAGTTAAAGCAACCATTATTCATTCTATCATTAGGGGATAAAATAGCATTGAAGTCGCCGGCCATAATTTATGGTAGATTACCACACTTGGATTGATCTGAAATTTATTTCCATAACTGTTTTTGCTTCACCTCTTCATTGAAAGCATACACCGTCGTGCACATAACACTTATACCACTTACATTATGAAGAATGCAAGTAATGTGTTGGTGATTACTGTGTGAAATGATATTCGACCAATGCATAGAATCCCATATGATTAATATACGACTTTTTTTACCATTAGATATATTATGAGAAAATTTCCAATTATTTGAAATTTTGGACATAAATTTTCAATATTATATGTAGATGATTTATTTTCAAGAATGCTGATAAATGAAAACCTGTTACTATTCGAACATTGAAAAATTTCTAACTGCTTGGTAGAGGAATTCAATCCCCTTATGTTCCAAAAGAGGAACTGCATCTAATTAATATTTTCAAGGTTGCTACTGCCTTTAGGGTAAGTAGCTGTCCCCGATATCTTTGCTTTTTTTGTTTTTTGTTTTTTTCCTTTTAGCTGAGTGACTAAGTTAATCCAGGCAGGATTCTCAGTAACATCACAGCTAGCAGTGGCCTTAAATTCGAATGGAGTTTCCTTAGACCTTGTTTTCCATGTTGCTCTTGTTTTGGAGTTTAACAGAGATTCATAGTTCTGGGCATCACTTTTGTAATCTTGTTGCTATCCTCATTTGCATTGGTGTTATTACTATTTCCCAGTTTTGGGTTGTTGGAACTTAGTTGATCATCTGAATTTCTAGGGTTGCTTTCCTGACTATTAGCCATGTTAGAGTCAATATTCATATCTGAACTGGATGTTGATTGGTTTTGAGTATTTTCTTTGGGAAACCAAATTTTAGTGAATTGGCAATGATTTTCAGCATGGCCAAAACTAGAGCAGTTTGGGAAAATACTAGGTTTCCATTCATACATAACTTCCTGCCAAATAATTTCACCCTTCTCGGTTATAATGGGAATTATGTTTGGAAACTTGAAAGAGTTATTAACTTCGATTAACACTCTAGCATAGGCAATTTTTATGATACCTTCATTAAATTTATCCAATCTGATGAGGGATCCCAACATTGAGGCAATAGGACTAATCCCCTCTTCCATCCAATAATCAATAGGTAGGTTAGGGAAGCGAATCCAAATCGGTATGGAATGAAGAAGTTCTTTATTGAGCTGCATACCAAGCGACCATCTCTTCATCATTATCAACTTTTTATTGTAATAGTAGGGACCTCCTTCCAAAATTTTATCACAGTCTTGTTTTTTATTGAATTTAATAACATAGAATCCAGTTTCCTTAGAGTAAATGGAAAATTCATCATCTGGCTTCTATACTCTATTAATATAGTCTTTGAAATATGGATAATATGGTTTAGGACCAACCACATAAATCACAATGGCATTATCCCACTGTTTTCTAGCATCCTAGACAACCTCAACGGACATTTTGGCACATTGTATAGAATTAAATTCACGGGGATGATAGAATTTTAACGAAATAGAAACAGGAATATCATAACCCTTGACGACCTTATTCCATGCTCGACTAGAAGAGGTGGTGAAATTTCACTTGTTGCTGGCAGGTTTGTTAACATATTGATTGGGACGATCAGACTTACTATTAGGCGTAACATTATTTTGGTGAACGTTAGGATGAGGTGGTATTCTTATGTTCTTGTTCTGTAGGTCGTGTGGCATGGTATTGGATACCCGAGTCTGTTGCACAAACTTAGCCTAACGTTTCCATTTGTGAGAAGTAACCAAGATGAAACCATCAACAACAACAACGTTTTGGTCAGGGGATGACATAGGGGAAAAGCTTGGAAGAGCATCTAGGAGGGGAGGGGGAGGACCCGGGGGAGGGGAGGCCTGACGGCTACAAGAGTTGGACTGGGGTATCACGGGAGATGGAATTAGGGGGACTCGAGGCCAATAGGAGGAGGAGATGGGGGAAACAACGGCGACAAAAGGGATTCAGATAGGCAGAAGAAGGAGCAGGCGGTGGCTGCTCTGCTCTGCCTAGGTTTCGTGAATATAATTATATAAATTACTTCCAATGTTTTTTCAATGGTAAAGAACGTAAAAATATAATAAGTGTAGGAAATCAAATTTAATTCCCACTATTTCTCCAGCAAAAAAAGAAGCACGTCACCAACAACATAAAAGAAAATACATAAGTAAACCAAACTGATAAGGCTAGTTTTAATAACAATATCTTGCAAGTCTGACGTTGGAAGGAATGCTGGTGAAGCTAGCTACTCTACTATATACCACTGTATTCCAGTCCTAGCTAGATGATCAATCAACATTTTGGGGTAAAAATCAATCAAAATATTAATGCAAGTTTAATATTCTAGTTATTCTTAACAAAATAGAATAACAATATATGGAACTTATGCTTGTACTATTCATTAAAGTCCATATATAAATTCGATTAACATATAAAAGTAAATGTCAATTCGCATGCCAAATAAAATATGAAATTCATGAATTTATATTGTTCCAATAGTTGGGACTGAAATTTAATGTTGGTTTTCACATATATGTAAGTGACCTCTTTATTTATAGATCCATTTTTATCCACCTTTAAATAATGAATTTAATCATTAACCTCCATAAAACAATCACTTATCATATGCTAACACAATTGCAAAATCGAGGCAATGAATCAAAATATTGACCTGAAATTTTCAACCAAAATCCTCAAGGCTTTTCCTTTCTTACCTTTTACGCTTTCATTTCCTCTTTGTTCAAAATCCACTTACATTTACTGTATAGCCCAAGAATTCCTGCAGCAAAGCCATAATTCAGTTTATTACTGTTACTTTTTCAGAATTTTAACCATACTCTTTAGAATTTAATATACTTCTGAAAATGGTATTGGAACATGGAATACATATGAAGAGAGAAAATACTGAGAAGATAACACAATATACGGAGAAGATAATGTGGATAGCAAATCGTTTAAGGATTAGAATCTGAATTTACCAAATCCATATATCATAGAAAAAGCATAGCAAATCACCTTCGACCAAAAAGCTTAGATATGGATTCAGTCAAGGAGGTAGTTTCTAAAAATGATAGTAAATCGAAGAAATGCAGAAACGAAAAAATGAAAGAAATCAATAATTAACATGAAAAAATCAAGGCAACCAAAATCATATTTTTGGTATAATATAGCAAAAACCCGAATTGACGCAAAACAGGCAAAGCAGGAGCCTAACCAAACGAACGTTGGTCATAAACTGGAGCTGGGAAGTAAACAACGGTAAACCGTATACCATGAGAGCTCAACTTTTTATGAAGGGGCAATAATCTCGGCAGTTGAGCTACAACAAAAATGGATGAATCAACCATATAATAATGAATAAATACCGAGATAGTGGCATATATAGAGATTTGATGTTTTGTTTGTTAATACTTAGTTTTGTGGATGTTCAATATGTTTAACTTGATTTTAAGAATTTTAGGATGTATTATATATTTCTTGGAATGGATGTAGAAGATATATTATTTTTAACCACGTAAAAAAATAAATGAAGGATTGGCCTTATTTTCCTCATTGTCATCATTGTAAATTGGATCTGTTTATGTGAAAATATAAATGCATTAGGCAGTTAACATTATCATTTTCACAGTATTCATGATTTTTCAGGATTGCATTCAATATTATATATATTATATGGGATTGCAGTTTCTATTAAAAAGGAACATTATGTAATTTATCCAAGTTAACGTATTAAAGCACAAAGAATAAACATTATTTGGCATTATGTGGAATAATTCATCTTTTAGATTTTTTTACCGTTGACCATTTTAGAGAGCCTTTTTATGGTTTCCTACTTCCTACATTGCAATGGAACACTTGATCAAAAAAATGAAAATTTTCTTTTCAGTCTGACCACATTTGGACTATTCTTTTATCTTCTCCATATGCTTAATCAAATAACGATAGATAATAACAAAATTCAAGCAAGGAATACATGTACTTCTAACATGACAAAAGCTCAAAAATCAAGCTCCCAGGAGTCCTAATCACCTTCTTTGATATTTTATAACCTCCATAATAGCCATTAGTAACTTTTAGGCTTAGAAAGCTAGGTGTAACTTCAAATGTACCAACTTGTCAAAGTTATATCAATAATTTTTTTCTAAAAGAATGTGGTCCCCCTCTTGTATCATTTTAAAAACAACATAGATAGTTTATTATGAAATAGCATGACTGCAATTAGTTTATTCCCCTCCATAACAGTTGAAAGAACGTGCCAATATATAATTTAATGAATATATTTCCTATGAATAAACAAATCTTTATTCCGGTTACCATTACCATTATTTAGTATATATTACCCAATTATAATAAGTAAATATGCAAACTATCAGTACATAAACTGCAGCTGAGAAATAAACAGCGGTAAACCATATACCATAATAGCTCAGCTTTTTATGAAGGGACAATAATCTCAGCGATTGAGCTGCAACAAAAATGGATGAATCAACAATAAAATAACGAATAAATACCAGGACAGTGGCATATATATAGATATGATGTTCTGTAACATTTAAACTACTAATATCAACTATACCAACAGCCCTTAAAACTTGTTTGTAGATAAAATGGATTGTTCAATCTAAGTGACCTCACTACTTCATGTAAGTTTATCAAGAAGTTGAATCCCTTTTTGCTAGTTTCAAGAACAACAAAAACACAGAGCAAGTTATTCATGGATATGGTAGTAAAATAGTAAGAAAAAGGACAGGGTCTATTTGATTTATTCAGACAAAAACTAAATACCGAAAATAGCATAGTTGAGACATTAGATTAGAGAATGAACGGGAAAAAAAGCAAATACAACCATGGAAGCTCAAACACAAAAGCAATGGAAATATGATGGATTCATCAACAACAATTAGGTTTTTTACCTCCAATTTAATCTATAATTAGGCGAATAGCACAAACATGTCATCTACACCTTTAACTGCAAACCAACCAAGCATGGCCGAGCAAGCGTACAATGGAAGCAGCCAGAAAACAGGTGCGAGCAAGGAATGTCGAAAGAGGAAATCGATGGAGAGGGGTCAATGGTCAGGGAGGTTAGGCTAGGGTTTGTACAACCGTCGACGATCTATGGCAGATACCGGTGGTAAAGGAACGGCGATGGAAGAAATCGAAGGGAATCTATCGATTACCAATTGAGGAAATGGGGAAGAGGGGATAAGAGAAAGGGGAACGATCGATCTCAAGCGGACGAAACTGGGAAAATAAGATTAGTGATGGGGAGAACAGAAGTTTCAAGTGGACAAAAAGGGGAAAGGAGAAAACTATGAACAGTGTAGAGGGAAACATATTTGGAGACGGTTCAGTTTTCAAAATTTTAAGGGGGCTTTTGTGCTCTTAAAATCAAACTCAGTAATCATAGTATAGTATAGATATAGAGTAGAGGATTCAATAAGCCTAGAGAAAGGATTAGAAATGTAGTAGGTAAATTATTTTTATTTTACTAAAAAAACTCCTGGCACCAGCATAAGGTGGATTGTAAGAAATATTGCTAGGAATATGACGATGGTGTTGTAATATTTTGTTTGCACAATATTTGGACTCGTGCGATTTTTTTAATAAACGTATGAAACTTTTATAGCAATTGCGGTTCTATAAATATATAATCTACAACAAACTGTGCAGCGTTTGTTAGACGTTGTAAAAAGTACATTTGTGTCATAACCGTCGATATGACAATGGTAAGCCAAATGTTGTTGAAGTGTTACAACATTCTTGTAGTGTCGATTTTTTTGTTAGATAATCATGATATATAAAAAGCAATTGAGATTTAGTAAAAATTGAACAAAACTTGAAAATGTAACTACAAAATTAAGCATTTTAGGTGTTATTTAATAGATAATAACAGTAACCCTGTAAGAGTTAAATAATGACTTTTACTGAAAAACTTACATTTTACTTATTATTTACAAATTGATCATCAAAGTTATAACGACCCGTATTTTTAACTATTTTAATATTAAATTTAATATAAATTTTGAATAAGAATGGTTAAAAGTAAAATTTATTGATTTATTCATGTAAATTATTAGATATGAACTTAGATAAAAATTTAAATAACAGAATTCAATATGAGAAAAGGCGATAACTTATATTAGAAAGTATGTTAAGCAATTTGAAATAGTAAGTAATTGATAACGAAAATTTAATTGATCAATGTTAAGTAAAATAAGAGTCGAATGAATGCTCATTTACAGGTAAAAGCATAAATTTATTTATATGAAATTATAGGCATTGAATGTGTTTATAATCAATAGCTGGAATTGAATAATAAATGCAGAATTATTTAGAAAAAAATAAAATAATTATTTGATAACTAAAATTCATCCGAAATTCTAATATTGGAAATCATCGTAATTGAGTTATCCATGGGCTTTGATTTAGGAAGTGTAATCTTTGTATTTAGTATAAGAATTTTTATTGTTCTATTTTTGAACGACATTTTATTTTAAAATAGCGAATTTGTTTATGAATTTAAATGTATGAGCATTAGTTGTATAAATTTTGAACAAACATTTTAATTTACAAAATAGTTTAAGATCAAATTTGTCATGACCCGACTTTCTAGCCACAGAAAGACGTATCATGAATTAAGAAAGAAAGGGATAGAAGAAGAAAAGAAAAGAAAGAAGAAAGAACAACAACATTAGATACTCACAGCGGAACGAATGAAATATAATATATCACATAAAATATTACATAGTATCATATACAACAGAGTTACACAACTATACATCTCATATTAGACAGTTATAAACATCTATCTATCATACATCTCTATATATCAATACAATACAGACACAACTCTAACACGGCGGAAACCATAATATCTACACGTTGAAGCCACCTGCTCCAAATCTCCTCCAGCATTCGTCAAAGCTAACCTGAATCCCTCGACTACTCAATACAATATTGAGTACCCAAGAGTTTAATAAAACAGAAAATAAACACTTGGGTCAGACATGGGTCTGGTGTGAGTAAACGGTTTAAACTTGTTTAACTTTGAAAAACCTTTGAAAGAAAAGGTATCTCGTAAGACTTCCCGCACATAAACACGGAAATGTTTTTACCTTACGATAACCAAAACATTTGATAGGAAATCCGATTATATTATAATAGGGTCTAGGGTTTTCAAATAAAATACAGAAATAGCTGGAATGCTTACATCTCACGTTCCAACATAGTTGGGCACAACTAAATCGTACGGCACTTATTGGATTTTGGATTCCATACAATGGCAGGGCTACCGGGGTACCGCCCGTCACAGTACGTGGCCTAGATCACCGTACCGAGGAGTACGCCCGCTCCCCTGCAACACAAGGTCGGAACATCCCTTACTGGATAATTCCCGCATAAGAAACCCCGCGGTTGTAGCTAGCAACCGCCCACAAAGCCGAAATAAAAGGGACTCTAGACAGAGGAATCTTATACTACTTGGGTGCTACCCACTAACCTTGCTGCACCTCCCCTGTTTTAGCCATTCCCGGTTGATGAGGCTTGAGGCTACGATTACCTTTAAATCAGAACACATCACTTAGAATGCTCACCGTCCTCCTGACGATGTTCTGAAAGCATTCAATCCATACAAGTTCATTCCGGGTTCGAACGAAACCGAAGGCATTATCTCGTTACACTCATTTTGGAATCACCCTCAGAGTTAACGACAATAACCCTTGCACTCTGAATCTTCATCTTTACTTGAGATTCACGACCTATCGTTAATTTGGATCGATGTGGTTTTCGGACTTCCAAATCTGGAAACCCGATCCCGGTCTCATCGAAATCCAAAACGTATCTTTTAAGGCCAAGTTGTTTAAAGGTTTTAAACAATTAAACTTATATTCAGGATGATATAAACAGATAGATAAATAACATTATCACAATAGATAATTCATATCAACATTCATCTCACAAAGCAGCATATCACATATCATAGATATCATATCCAAATCATCCAATATCAACCATTACCCAATATCAATCATCCAATATAAATCAATCATCCAATATCAGTTAATCAATATTAACCAATCATTCTTTAAACAGAATTATTAACTCTTAATCAATTTAATTAACCTTTAATTAAATTAATTACTATCCTTTAATCACTTGGATTATCTTAATCCTTTTTCATTGATTTATTACATATCAATTTATTAATCATCTCTTAATGATCTTCCTTAATTAATCTTCCCTGATTAATTATACTTTAATTACATTCAAGTAATTAGCCTTTAATTAATTTCACAAATTAATTATCCTTAACCATTTCAGTAATTAACCTTTAATTACTATCATTAATTACAATAATTAATGATCCTTCATTTACTTCCATTTATTAATTAATTAATTAATTAACTATAATTAATTACACTAAATCCTCAATTAATTACAATTAATTAGTCATACTTTAATTAATTACTTTTATTAATCAACCTTGATTAATTACATTAATTATATTAATTAATAATCCTCTAATTACTTCATTTATTAATTAACCTTCTAGTTAATTAAATAATTAATCTTTAATTAACTATATTCATTAATTAACCTTAATTAATTATAAACAGTAATTAACCATCTTGTAATTACTTATCTTAATTAATTACTTTTATTAATCAACCTTGATTAATTACATTAATTATATTAATTAATAATCCTCTAATTACTTCATTTATTAATTAACCTTCTAGTTAATTAAATAATTAATCTTTAATTAACTATATTCATTAATTAACCTTAATTAATTATAAACAGTAATTAACCATCTTGTAATTACTTATCTTAATTAATTACTTTTATTAATCAACCTTGATTAATTACATTAATTATATTAATTAATAATCCTCTAATTACTTCATTTATTAATTAACCTTCTAGTTAATTAAATAATTAATCTTTAATTAACTATATTCATTAATTAATCTTAATTAATTATAAACAGTAATTAACCATCTTATAATTACTTATCTTAATTAATTACTTTTTAATTAATTATATTAACCTTGATTAATTAATCTAATTAATTAATCTTTAATTACTTCACTAAGTAATTATTAATTATATTAACAAATAATCCTTAATTAATTATTTTATTAATTAATTACTTTTAAATTAATTACACTTAGTAATTAATCTTAAATTAAACACATTTAATTAATCACATTAATTAATTAACTAAAATAATTAAGTAATTAACTCTTAATTACTTACATAAGTAATTATCTTCTAATTACTTCCATTAAAAACTTTGATTAATTAATTACTTAACCAACAATTAATTCCATCATTAAATAATTCTTAATTAATTAATTACTTCATAATTAATTAACTTCAAAATAATTATATTAATTAATTCCTTAATTGATAACATTAAGTGATTACCCATTAATCACCTCAGCTAATTACTCCTATGAATAATTTACTCCTCCTAATTACTTTAAGTAATTATCCATTAATTACTTTATTAAGGAATTTACTCACTTACTTATACATTGATTATCTTAAATTAATTAGACTAAATAAAGAAATCTAAAATTAATTACATTAATTAATTAACTAATTAATCATCTCTTAATCTCTAATTAATTCATTAACCATGCACTAATTACTTCATTAAGTAATTATCTTTAATTTCAATTAAGTAATTAAGCTTTAATTTAATTATTAATTATCCTTAATTAAACTCAAATTTATTTACTTTATAAAACCCATTTAAAAATCAATTTTTGAAATATGATTTTATTTATAAATAACAATTCAAACACCTAATTTAAACACACTTAAAATCTTTGAATATTATCCCAAATATGTTTGATTTAAATTAAATAAACAATAATTTAACTTTGGAAATCCCAAATTTTATATCTTTAAACTTATTCATTTAAATATATTTTAAATCTAATTAAAACATTCCTTTATAATTACCTTGAAGATAACTTTAACTTGAAAACATTTTTAAAATCAAACTATCAGTTTAAAACCCAGATCAACCCGAGTAAATCCACTAAAACCCCCGAGTCTACCCCGAGTCCATGCGAAAGCCTATCAGCTTCGAGTCGACCACGCCATCTTCACGAGACTTTCCCCAAGTTTCCCCTTCTTCCCAAACCCAAACAATCCCAGGCACCCAAACGTTCACGTGCACGTGGTGCACTTGCACCATCGTCTCCGACCATCGTAGATCGCCGCGATGATCCTCGACAATCGCCTTCAACCTCACGAACCCATACACGACTCCAAATCATCCATAACCTACACGAATCGAAAACGAACCATCTCGATCAAAACTGGAACCCATTCCCCATCGGAAGATCACTTCGTCGCCGACGATCACGTCACTGGAACCCACGACACTCATCCCCGAGAACCACCACGTTGCCACGCTGCTAATCCCCCATATGCGATCGAGTCTGATGATCCATCGTTGTCGAACAAAGCTCGACATCCCTCACAACAAAATCCTGTCACTAAACCCTATCTCATCAAATTCCCATCGCCTCGAACGTTGATAAAATGCCTGGCCATTTTTCCTACCATCGGCAAACCACCAACCATCTTCGACTACGACCTCAACCCCATTCACCGTGCCGATCAACGGAAATCGACAAAAATGTCGAAACTGATCAACTCCACAAAGCTCGACGAATACTATTCTAAAAATCATGATATTCACATTAAAATTCTTCATTTGTAAATACAAATCAGATTATAGAACCAAAACATGAGTTTAAATCATTTGATTTTCTGACTAATATTGGTTATCACTGTGATGCCTTATTTTAGAATTAATTGCTTAATATAATTACTTGAAATTATTTTTAAAAATGAATTCTGGGTAATACTAACACATTTCATTCAGAGATCATATCCTATAAAGGATTGGAAGAAGAGGAATTAAATTTCGAAATTGTTTAAAGTCTTGTATGTTTTTAACAGAGGTATCTATATGTACATGTATTCAAACAGAGAAGTATATATACAGGCATGCATGTTTAAATATCTACATATTCATCTATATACAAACATATTTTCATCATGCAAACAATTTTCACAAGATCATTTCAAATATTTATCACAAACATCAGATTTAAACAGATTCAAGTCTTTAATAGGGTAGTTTGCTCATCTTAAAAAAAATAACAGAGAACGGGTATACAATAATATTCATGCATTCTCATCAGCTTCACAAAAACATTTTAATCTATGTACAGAAATCATTTATCACTGATATAAGATGTAGCATCATATTTTTAAACTGTTTTTAAAATAAAATTTACTCACTTATAAACAGAGCAGAGAACAGGGCAGAGCATTTTCCGGGCTTTTAAACTTTGAATTCTGGCAATGCTTTTGATTTTGTTTGTTATTGAGATTTGAAATCCTTGCATGCCTTATTTATGTTGAATCTTCATTCGAAATGCATGTTTGAATCCTAGATTTTTATCTTCATTTGCATTGAGAATTTTTACAGGCTTTGATCTTTTTCTTTGAAAATTTGTTTTCAGTTTTCTTTTAGATTTTAGAAAAGAGGAGAAAAAGAATTGAGAAAATATGTTTTGAACGATTTGAACTGAAGAAAAAATGAAGATCAGATCTTCTTCTATATTTACTTATAATTTAAATTTCAAAAGAAATTAAGTATGCCACTTGTATTATTATAAATTAGACAAATGTCCAACTTGTTTTTATATGTTTACAAGTGTTAAAACAATGCATAATTATGTCTAAACCCTTATTAATAAAAGTAATTATGTTTTTCTATTTATGTAAATGTGAATTATTATTTATTTTTACAAACCTTCTAAATTTAAGAGATATTTAAAAAGAAAGTTTATTTAATATTATATATACACACTTATAACCATTTTAGTTTAGTACTTTTTAAAAGAAAACAAGATAAAATAATTCTTTTATTAAATCTTATTTAAACTATCATACTTTAGAAATAATAATTATCTTATTTTTTGAAAATATAAAATTATCCTTAAATTAGCATTTGAAAAATATTAAATTTAAATCAAAGACTTCCTATTTACAATATGTATACTAATATATACATTATAAATAGAATATATTTTTATTAGCTTTGAAAGATAAATTTTATCCATTTTAAATTGTTAGAAATGATATAAATAAATATTACTAAATTAAATATTGCCAGATTAAATATTGATTATCCTTTAAAGATTAAATTACCAATTTAAACTAAAATTAGAAAGAAAATTTATCAAATTAATTAAATTATTAATACAGATTATTAAATTTATATTGCCCAAAAACCTGGGATATCACATTCCTCCCCCCTTAAAATAATTTCGTCCCCGAAATTAAAAGCAAAGTTAATTTAATAATCCAGCAAAGATTTTAATTTTAAACAGCAACCACATACATATCATCCAATTCCTAACAACCAAAGCAACCAATCAAACAATCAAACAAACCTAACTAACTATCCTAATACAAATCAGGATAGACCTCATAATACTATCTCGAGTTTCCCCGAGTATAAATCACCGGGAGACTCGCTCTACAGAAGCTAAACAAACTACACCACCATAATCCAGAGCTCCTCTCTTCTCTAGATTCACTAATCTGAACAAAATATCAGACTACACACAAATCCATCTCAACTTCCAAATCCATCTGAACTGCAGATTCAACAACCAATGATGAATCATACACGTACTCCCACAGAGATACGTGAAATAGAATGAATTCCAGCTATCCAAACTGGCCATTCAATCCTGTAGATAAAAGAACTACTCCTCTCGAGAACACAGGAAAATCCAAAATACTTCAGTGCTAGCTTCCAGACTTACCAATCTTATAGCTTTATAATCGGAGAAAACTTAGCAAGTTTCCAATCTACAACTCCGAATTCCAAACTCTGCCTCATATCTGCATAACTCACCAAACAATCTTGGACTACCCCATCTCTTCCTGATCAGCTTAACCTTCGCTGATGCTTCTTGAAATAAATTCGAACCAAGAACAAAATGATCTCTAGATCCTATTCAACAATATGAACTTCCAAAATCCGTTGAAATCCAAACTTGAAAACTAGATCTGACCAATCCATTTCCAAAAATTCCTGAGCTGCTACACCAATTCTTCTTTCTCTAAGAACCATCCTACTACCAGACTAACCATCGGTATCGCTTCTGGAATCAAGTCGATACGGAACTCAAACTCTAAATGCAGACAAACTTTTACTTCCTCGAAGACATCCGGAAAAATCGCTGACTACTTTAGTAGCTCCTACTTCCATATGAGAAACCTTAATCTCAAACAAAAGATTACCCAAGATGAATTCCCAAACTAATCGCAAGTCACTTTTGCGTTACTACCTAGTTCGGATTCCAAAGAAATTGTTCTCTCTTTACCAATTAAAACAGCCTTAAGCTTTTCCAAACAAGGTTAACCCTTCAAGAAAGCCTTCACCATCTGCCCGGACTGCTGATAGAAGAACCACAAAGATTCCTGAACCATCTAAGAAACGGCTACACTGCTGCTTCCAAACTCTATCTCGATGATACTACTAAGCCAAAGACCTCCTCGTCAGCACACCGAACATTTCGAGTTGCACTACTACCACAGCTAACCAAAAACTTCTAATCCATAGGCTTCTCAAAGCTAAAACCATCAACTAACCTCACAACGAACCTCCAAGACGACAAACATCTCTCAAGAAACTCGGCTCCGAACCAAACGCCAATATCTTACTCTTCTTAAGAGAATATGGGACCATGTCCGAAGAACAACTAATCGACCTTAGTCCCATACTTCAAAATAGATAAAACTCTCTTACTCGATATCAGAGAATTCCTATACAGCCGAGTCTTTCCTACGGTAGGCATCAACTGTTCCTCCAATACCTTCTTAATCTTGTTCCAAAAAGAAAATCTCCTTCGGGAACATCCATAGATACTGCGTTTCATCACACAGCTCCTCCTTCCTGAAGTTGCCAAGATACCATCACTTTCTTCTGTACTTCCGACAGATCCAAATTCTTGAAAATCTGCTCACCCGAGCTCAACCAACTTACACTCCAATAATGGACTCCGAATCTTTAAAAAGATTTCCTTCAGAGATCCAAGAAATTCTTACTCCATATTGCCCAACTTACTCGAGACGGTATTAGGTTTACAGTCTCGACAAATACTCTTCCAACCTCAAACATTCAGACTTCAACCAATGGTAGTCGTGTTACACACACCACCACCCTATCTACCTTTATAACTCATATTGGAAAACCCGAACAGATAGTCCAATAAATAAATATATATAGTTATATAAAAATTACAAATACGCTCTCTCAAGATAGACACCACTCGAGAGCTAGGTATTCACTCAACCTACAGCTCTGATACCAACTGTCATGACCCGACTTTCTAGCCACAGAAAGACGTATCATGAATTAAGAAAGAAAGGGATAGAAGAAGAAAAGAAAAGAAAGAAGAAAGAACAACAACATCAGATACTCACAGCGGAACGAATGAAATATAATATATCACATAAAATATTACATAGTATCATATACAACAGAGTTACACAACTATACATCTCATATTAGACAGTTATAAACATCTATCTATCATACATCTCTATATATCAATACAATACAGACACAACTCTAACACAGCGGAAACCATAATATCTACACGTTGAAGCCACCTGCTCCAAATCTCCTCCAGCATTCGTCAAAGCTAACATGAATTCCTCGACTACTCAATACAATATTGAGTACCCAAGAGTTTAATAAAACAGAAAATAATCACTTGGGTCAGACATGGGTCTGGTGTGAGTAAACGGTTTAAACTTGTTTAACTTTGAAAAACCTTTGAAAGAAAAGGTATCTCGTAAGACTTCCCGCACATAAACACGGAAATGTTTTTACCTTACGATAACCAAAACATTTGATAGGAAATCCGATTATATTATAATAGGGTCTAGGGTTTTCAAATAAAATACAGAAATAGCTGGAATGCTTACATCTCACGTTCCAACATTGTTGGGCACAACTAAATCGTACGGCACTTATTGGATTTTGGATTCCATACAATGGCAGGGCTACCGGGGTACCGCCCGTCACAGTACGTGGCCTAGATCACCGTACCGAGGAGTACGCCCGCTCCCCTGCAACACAAGGTCGGAACATCCCTTACTGGATAATTCCCGCATAAGAAACCCCGCGGTTGTAGCTAGCAACCGCCCACAAAGCCGAAATAAAAGGGACTCTAGACAGAGGAATCTTATACTACTTGGGTGATACCCACTAACCTTGCTGCACCTCCCCTGTTTTAGCCATTCCCGGTTGATGAGGCTTGAGGCTACGATTACCTTTAAATCAGAACACATCACTTAGAATGCTCACCGTCCTCCTGACGATGTTCTGAAAGCATTCAATCCATACAAGTTCGTTCCGGGTTCGAACGAAACCGAAGGCATTATCTCGTTACACTCATTTTGGAATCAACCTCAGAGTTAACGACAATAACCCTTGCACTCTGAATCTTCATCTTTACTTGAGATTCACGACCTATCGTTAATTTGGATCGATGTGGTTTTCGGACTTCCAAATCTGGAAACCCGATCCCGGTCTCATCGAAATCCAAAACGTATCTTTTAAGGCCAAGTTGTTTAAAGGTTTTAAACAAATTAAACTTATATTCAGGATGATATAAACAGATAGATAAATAACATTATCACAATAGATAATTCATATCAACATTCATCTCACAAAGCAGCATATCACATATCATAGATATCATATCCAAATCATCCAATATCAACCATTACCCAATATCAATCATCCAATATAAATCAATCATCCAATATCAGTTAATCAATATTAACCAATCATTCTTTAAACAGAATTGATTAACTCTTAATCAATTTAATTAACCTTTAATTAAATTAATTACTATCCTTTAATCACTTGGATTATCTTAATCCTTTTTCATTGATTTATTACATATCAATTTATTAATCATCTCTTAATGATCTTCCTTAATTAATCTTCCCTGATTAATTATACTTTAATTACATTCAAGTAATTAGCCTTTAATTAATTTCACAAATTAATTATCCTTAACCATTTCAGTAATTAACCTTTAATTACTATCATTAATTACAATAATTAATGATCCTTCATTTACTTCCATTTATTAATTTATTAATTAATTAACTATAATTAATTACACTAAATCCTCAATTAATTACAATTAATTAGTCATACTTTAATTAATTACTTTTATTAATCAACCTTGATTAATTACATTAATTATATTAATTAATAATCCTCTAATTACTTCATTTATTAATTAACCTTCTAGTTAATTAAATAATTAATCTTTAATTAACTATATTCATTAATTAACCTTAATTAATTATAAACAGTAATTAACCATCTTGTAATTACTTATCTTAATTAATTACTTTTATTAATCAACCTTGATTAATTACATTAATTATATTAATTAATAATCCTCTAATTACTTCATTTATTAATTAACCTTCTAGTTAATTAAATAATTAATCTTTAATTAACTATATTCATTAATTAACCTTAATTAATTATAAACAGTAATTAACCATCTTGTAATTACTTATCTTAATTAATTACTTTTATTAATCAACCTTGATTAATTACATTAATTATATTAATTAATAATCCTCTAATTACTTCATTTATTAATTAACCTTCTAGTTAATTAAATAATTAATCTTTAATTAACTATATTCATTAATTAACCTTAATTAATTATAAACAGTAATTAACCATCTTGTAATTACTTATCTTAATTAATTACTTTTTAATTAATTATATTAACCTTGATTAATTAATCTAATTAATTAATCTTTAATTACTTCACTAAGTAATTATTAATTATATTAACAAATAATCCTTAATTAATTATTTTTTAATTAATTACTTTTAAATTAATTACACTTAGTAATTAATCTTAAATTAAACACATTTAATTAATCACATTAATTAATTAACTAAAATAATTAAGTAATTAACTCTTAATTACTTACATAAGTAATTATCTTCTAATTACTTCCATTAAAAACTTTGATTAATTAATTACTTAACCAACAATTAATTCCATTATTAAATAATTCTTAATTAATTAATTACTTCATAATTAATTAACTTCAAAATAATTATATTAATTAATTCCTTAATTGATAACATTAAGTGATTACCCATTAATCACCTCAGCTAATTACTCCTATGAATAATTTACTCCTCCTAATTACTTTAAGTAATTATCCATTAATTACTTTATTAAGGAATTTACTCACTTACTTATACATTGATTATCTTAAATTCATTAGACTAAATAAAGAAATCTAAAATTAATTACATTAATTAATTAACTAATTAATCATCTCTTAATCTCTAATTAATTCATTAACCATCCACTAATTACTTCATTAAGTAATTATCTTTAATTTCAATTAAGTAATTAAGCTTTAATTTAATTATTAATTATCCTTAATTAAACTCAAATTTATTTACTTTATAAAACCCATTTAAAAATCAATTTTTGAAATATGATTTTATTTATAAATAACAATTCAAACACCTAATTTAAACACACTTAAAATCTTTGAATATTATCCCAAATATGTTTGATTTAAATTAAATAAACAATAATTTAACTTTGGAAATCCCAAATTTTATATCTTTAAACTTATTCATTTAAATATATTTTAAATCTAATTAAAACATTCCTTTATAATTACCTTGAAGATAACTTTAACTTGAAAACATTTTTAAAATCAAACTATCAGTTTAAAACCCAGATCAACCCGAGTAAATCCACTAAAACCCCCGAGTCTACCCCGAGTCCATGCGAAAGCCTATCAGCTTCGAGTCGACCACGCCATCTTCATGAGACTTTCCCCATGTTTCCCCTTCTTCCCAAACCCAAACAATCCCAGGCACCCAAACGTTCACGTGCATGTGGTGCACTTGCACCATCGTCTCCGACCATCGTAGATCGCCGCGATGATCCTCGACAATCGCCTTCAACCTCACGAACCCATACGCGACTCCAGATCATCCATAACCTACACGAATCGAAAACGAACCATCTCGATCAAAACTGGAACCCATTCCCCATCGGAAGATCACTTCGTCGTCGACGATCACGTCACTGGAACCCACGACACTCATCCCCGAGAACCACCATGTTGCCACGCTGCTAATCCCCCATATGCGATCGAGTCTGATGATCCATCGTTGTCGAACAAAGCTCGACATCCCTCACAACAAAATCATGTCACTAAACCCTATCTCATCAAATTCCCATCGCCTCGAACGTTAATAAAATGCCTGGCCATTTTTCCTACCATCGGCAAACCACCAACCATCTTCGACTACGACCTCAACCCCATTCACCGTGCCGATCAACGGAAATCGACAAAAATGTCGAAACTGATCAACTCCACAAAGCTCGACGAATACTATTCTAAAAATCATGATATTCACATTAAAATTCTTCATTTGTAAATACAAATCAGATTATAGAACCAAAACATGAGTTTAAATCATTTGATTTTCTGACTAATATTGGTTATCACTGTGATGCCTTATTTTAGAATTAATTGCTTAATATAATTACTTGAAATTATTTTTAAAAATGAATTCTGGGTAATACTAACACATTTCATTAAGAGATCATATCCTATAAAGGATTGGAAGAAGAGGAATTAAATTTCGAAATTGTTTAAAGTCTTGTATGTTTTTAACAGAGGTATCTATATGTACATGTATTCAAACAGAGAAGTATATATACAGGCATGCATGTTTAAATATCTACATATTCATCTATATACAAACATATTTTCATCATGCAAACAATTTTCACAAGATCATTTCAAATATTTATCACAAACATCAGATTTAAACAGATTCAAGTCTTTAATAGGGTAGTTTGCTCATCTTAAAAAAAATAACAGAGAACGGGTATACAATAATATTCATGCATTCTCATCAGCTTCACAAAAACATTTTAATCTATGTATAGAAATCATTTATCACTGATATAAGATGTAGCATCATATTTTTAAACTGTTTTTAAAATAAAATTTACTCACTTATAAACAGAGCAGAGAACAGGGCAGAGCATTTTCCGGGCTTTTAAACTTTGAATTCTGGCAATGCTTTTGATTTTGTTTGTTATTGAGATTTGAAATCCTTGCATGCCTTATTTATGTTGAATCTTCATTCGAAATGCATGTTTGAATCCTAGATTTTTATCTTCATTTGCATTGAGAATTTTTACAGGCTTTGATCTTTTTCTTTGAAAATTTGTTTTCAGTTTTCTTTTAGATTTTAGAAAAGAGGAGAAAAAGAATTGAGAAAATATGTTTTGAACGATTTGAACTGAAGAAAAAATGAAGATCAGATCTTCTTCTATATTTACTTATAATTTAAATTTCAAAAGAAATTAAGTATGCCACTTGTATTATTATAAATTAGACAAATGTCCAACTTGTTTTTATATGTTTACAAGTGTTAAAACAATGCATAATTATGTCTAAACCCTTATTAATAAAAGTAATTATGTTTTTCTATTTATGTAAATGTGAATTATTATTTATTTTTACAAACCTTCTAAATTTAAGAGATATTTAAAAAGAAAGTTTATTTAATATTATATATACACACTTATAACCATTTTAGTTTAGTACTTTTTAAAAGAAAACAAGATAAAATAATTCTTTTATTAAATCTTATTTAAACTATCATACTTTAGAAATAATAATTATCTTATTTTTTGAAAATATAAAATTATCCTTAAATTAGCATTTGAAAAATATTAAATTTAAATCAAAGACTTCCTATTTACAATATGTATACTAATATATACATTATAAATAGAATATATTTTTATTAGCTTTGAAAGATAAATTTTATCCATTTTAAATTGTTAGAAATGATATAAATAAATATTACTAAATTAAATATTGCCAGATTAAATATTGATTATTCTTTAAAGATTAAATTACCAATTTAAACTAAAATTAGAAAGAAAATTTATCAAATTAATTAAATTATTAATACAGATTATTAAATTTATATTGCCCAAAAACCTGGGATATCACAAAATTTGAATTTGGAATATTTAATTAATTTTGGATATTGAAATGTTTATTTCATAAGTTGAATAATTTAGATTTCAAATAAAGTGATTTATTTGACAATTTAATTGCTATATTTAATATTTGAAATTATTTAAATAATTGAATCCTGAATTAAATAATAATGAAAATGATTTCAATAGTTGATTTAAATTTTATTTAAACAAGAATGAAAATTGTTAACTTTTAAATTTGAATTTAAAAATGATTAAATTGATTTTGGGAATTTCCCGTTTTAATTAATGTGTAAAAATAACCATTTTGGGCACTGTCTTGGATTTCGACGAAATCAGTTTCATTAGATCCGTTATAGTGAATTATTGTAGAATTTCCAATTTCATAGCGATCGGACTTGTAGTTCGGTAGTGCGAGCAAGAAACGCTCAGAAATTAATTAAAGGAATTTAATTTAAATAATTTGATTTTTAAAAGCTATCTTCTGAATATGATGGAATTGGCTCCCGATACCTATTCCATTGTGTTCGGAATGGGGGTATAACATTAGGAACGTTGGACGGCACGCGTCGTTTGGAGTTCGGAAAATTTCGTGGATTAATAGTGCCACGAGATTTGTATGTAAGGCCCACATCATTCAAACCCTAGCTAATTTTATCAGCCGCCGTTCATTTCTATTCAATGGTCGAAAACGCCTCAACTTCTCTCCTCGATTTCTCCCCATCCACTCATCGAATTCGAACGATTCCAGAGGGAAAAGGAAGATCTCAACCTCCTCTACATATCCTACATTGAATTGAGGCGAAACATCTCGAGATCGCTAGAATCATGGCGGAACGGTTGCACATTTCTAGGGTTCTCGCGCATCAACAGCATAGGCGAAGGCGACGTAGTCGTAGGCGGGAGTGGAGCTTGTAGAGGCGGCAGTGGCGGTGATGTCTGATGGTGTTCCAGAGCTCCAAGGTGTCGCGCGCACGGTGGTTTGGAGTTGCTACTGATGGGTACACGTGCGTCTATTTTAGCATGAGTGAGAGTGAGGTAGGAGATAGGTTAAGTTTAATTATTATTTAATTAATTAATATAATTATGTTTTTAATTATATTGAATGTTAATTAAAGCGTAAATTTTTTCATACGAAGGTCCGATTCGAACGAAACAAGTTGTGTTGGGACGTATCGACGAGGACTATGACTTGGAGTTGAATTGAAGTTTATTTGACATTGAAAAATTTTCAGTTTAAATAAAGGTGAGTGTTTCAAACAACTCATGAAATACTAAATTTCCTAGTGCAAGTTAAACACAGTTACGAAGTGATAAAATTATATTGATTTCTGTTTGAAAATTTAATTAGTTGAATTTGAATTGATTGACGTTAAAACCGACATTTTAAATTTGATTGATAAATTTGATATTTAAATTTATAGTGTAAACTGACCTTTAAAAATTGTTATGAATTTGACTTTTAAATGTATAGTTGGAATCTATGGTAAATGTGACGTTTAAATTTGATAGGAAAATTTTGACATATTGTACACTTATTAAATCGACATCAAAATTTGATATTTAAATCGATCTTAGATTGCATATCACCTTTAGTTAAACACCCCGACACTGATAATTATTGATTGTTGTGTGATATGGTTGAATTGGTTGATTTAAATGATAACTCATATTGTGATGGATGATATTGTTGATTTGTTGTATGTGGCTAGTGGTTTTGATATTTCTGTGTTATCACGCTGTTATTACCACTATTGATGTGATTGATCACCTGGACATTTAAATTTGATATGGATGTTGGATATTCTATTTGATATGTGAATGTCGATGCATAATTGACTGCTTTGGCAAAAATTGTGATTTTATGATTCTATCGTCGTTTGGCTAAAATTGAGTTTTATCTATTGAATTTTAAAGGGCTTTATAATCTAACATTTAGAAATTTATATATTATAAAGAATTTGATTTTGTGAATCAAATTAAATTTTAGCTTTTGAAATTAACATGAATTTCATTTATAAAATTTTAATTATAATTTTTTTAACAATATATCTCTCCCAAAAAGAGCAATAAAAGGGTTTGCAAATTTTCCTGTAACATTGATGAATGAAAAGGAAATGTTGTAAGAAGATCGATGTTTGGAATCCGACCATTAAATAATTTTTATACGATTGAATTGGATTATTTTAAAATTCTAGCTTTGGAAATGTTGGAATTCAAATTTGTTAAAAGAATTTATTTAAAGAATTCTATTTGAAATTTTGGAAGTTATGGTCAATATATGTTTTGAATTATGGAAATTTGATTATTTTAAAGATTTGAATCTTAAAATTCGAACATTGAAGTTAAATTGATTTAAGTAATTTAAATCGGTGTATTGAGATTAGACTCGAATTTATATAAACTGAAATGGTTTTCAAATAAGATTTGAATTGAAGCTCGAGCCACTAAATTAAATCGTTTGAATCGAAATTTTAATCGAAATTGAAATTGACTAGAATTGAAATCGAAATTGAATGAAATTAAATTTGAAAGGAATTGAATTGAAACATTGGAAATTCAATTCATTTGTTTGGAATTTGGACCTAAGTTCAGATTTTTTGGAAATGGAAAGAAATAATTTATTTTGAAACCATATATTTTCTTGATTATGATTTGATTTACATGAGGATTTTTACTCTTGACTCGATTGTTTTGTTTTTCATTACGCTCGGGTCGGACCGAGTTTTTCAATTATCGAAGATAGTCATTCTGCAGGATGAAGACGAAGATTTGGTATATCATATTTACCAATATCTATTCCACTGTATTATTTATTCTGTATATTGAAATGTATAACTCTAAAAATACTGTATATATCTCTAATGAAGTTATAAATTTAAATCTAATGTATATTTGTTAAACAGCTTCATGAACAGTTTATGTGATTATTATATTTTATCGTTCCACTGCGAGATTCTGTAGTTTTTTTCTTCCTTTCTTTTATTTGTTTAAAATAAACCCATTGATAATCTATCTTTTAAACGGTTTGAGTTGGACATATATGGTTTATTATTGACATGAACTGTTCAAAAAGGTGGGTGGTCACAGTTGGTATCAAAGCATTAGTTTATTGTATACCTAAACCTATAGGGTAAGCTCATTGAATATATATATATGTATCTGAGAGAGTCTATTTGTTAGTGATATAAAAGTATTTTGTAGTTAACAAATGAAATGAGTTTAACTTGGATTATATATAAAATATAAAAGAATGAATTCTGTAAACTGGTTAAATCATTCTTGACTGTTCACAATGATTGGATGTTATCTCTTTGTTGATTGATTGTTTGATTAATATAGATGTGCATATTATCACTTATTGATTGATGAGTCGTGCTCGGCCAGTTTTATGAGCATCGACTATTGGCTGTTGATTTGTGCATTTGACTATGGTTGGAAATTATGTTTTTGGAAATATATTTAACCAGTTTGAGAAACTGCATGTTTTAACATGGATTTTGAAGTGAATATACATTTGAATTTTGCCCATGTATCATTTTAAAGAGTAATTGATATCATTTTAAAGTGGTACATGAAATATGGATTATCCAGATATGATTTATAAAAAAAAAGTTATTCAAACTGTAAATTTGAGTGCCTGAATTCCGGGAGTTTTTGAAGTTTTAAAATTCTGGAAATATATACCAGCATAAACTGAAATTATTTTCCGAGTAGAAATGTTACAAATGATTTCAAACTAATTTCAAAGGGAATTTTCAAAAAGATTTAAAAGAAATGAATGTCCGAAACGCACTTCTGTCGCTGGAAAATAATTTTGGTGATGACTACAGCATCATTGGTATTCATTTTTGGGTTTCAGAGTGGGGGAGGCCACTTTAGTGGCTTTGCAACTCAATTATTTAATGAAACCGGTTTGATTCAAATCCCTGAAGTATGATTTGATATTCGAAAGAAATATGTATAGATTTATTTTAAACGATTTGGAATAAAACCCGGTGTTCAATTCTCGAATTTTAGGTTGAATTATATTATGAACACATGTATCTTATGCATCAGGATTGATTGATTGATGGATTGATTTTGCATCTTGTTGACATGATTGATTGCTAATTTCCAAATTTGAATTGGAATTTGATTTTTCTGACTATTTTGAATAGTCGAACACTTTCAAATTGATTTTTAAATTTTAAGCTGGGTATTTTCAAAAGCATAAAGGTATAGTTTTATAATTCTTAAACTGAAAATAATAATAATCGAATTTAAACAAGTTTTAAATGTCACATATTTTGATAAGAATGATGTATAAAATTATTTTGAATTATACAAGTATGAAAATAGTTTTGAAATTTTTTCAATGAAAGAAGTTTAAGAAATGTTTTCAAACGTAGTAAATGTCTTATAAAAACTTATTTATTTGCAAAATGACTTTTTAAAGAAAATTTGATCCTGTAAAAATATGAAATTTTGTTTTAAAAGATTTTATAATAAAGTTTGTTTCGAGAAATGTTTATAAATTTAATAAAAAATTTATAAAGTTATTTATGCATAAAATGTTTGTGGAAAATATTTGATTTCCGAAAAGGAAATCTTGATATATGAATTTGAGAAATATAAAACTGAAGTTGAGAAAAACTACAGATTTGAAATTTGGAAAAGTTTTGAATTTGAATGATATTCGATTGGAAAGGGAAAAAATGATTGTTTAGATCATATATGGATTTGAAACAGGACAGCTATATGAAAATGATTGATTTCGAAGACCATTGACTCTATATAAATATTTGATTTGAAAAGTTTTCGATTCTTTATGAAAGTGGTTTGTATAAGTATGAAGTTATATCGAAAACTATTGATTTTGAAAGGTATTGATATGAAAAGCGATAATCTTATATATAACGGAATTTATATAAGAATGATATGATATATTCGAGACTATTGATTTTGGAAAGTACTCGATTTGGAAATGAAATCTTATATATAATTGAATTTATATAAGGGTGACATTTGAAGTTATGATTTGGAAAGGGTACTATATATAATATGATATATTTTGAAGTAAAAGATATGGAATGTACCCTTCGTGATTTTTGATATTCATTATATTGAATGATTTAGGTCGTTCGGACATAAACTCATGAGTTTCCTCGAATTCCGTAGTGTAACCTATGGTCATATGATTCGATTGGCATAGCGTAATTTGAGGGGCGTGATGCCTATAATTTCCTATGATTTCGCTATGATAGCGACGTAACCATTGTGTAGCTGCGATCTATGGTCGATGTATTTGGCGTAATTAGAGGTGGTAGAGATTGCCTATAGTTTACTTTGATTTCGCTGGGATAGTGATGCAGCAGCGGATAACTGAAATGGATGAAACGGTGAAAGTAGCAATCGGGGAATTGAAGATACCAAATGGCCCTAATCCGTTGATCCAAAGATACCGGATTCTAGCTATCCCAAACACGTTGATCACTCACGATACCATGTTTAAAGATCTACGATTCTTCGTACGTTGATCTAGCGCACTAGATACCGTGAATCGGCTTCAACGATCGTTGATTCGAGTGCACTCGAATACCGAAGGTGGAGATAGGAGATCACACTCAACTACCAATTGAAGAAGTGGCACAAAGCACACAAACAAATTTTATTCAAAATCAACTAAACTATTACAAATGACACAACATCCCTATTTATAGGGTTACAACTCACACGACTCAACTTGACAACACCTAGGTCGTAAACGACCTAACATGACCGACCTAAAAACAAACAAATACAATACAACACATTACAAGAACTTATTTACAACACACTAGGTCACACACGACCTAACACAAACGACCTACGTCATAACAGAAAACGACTTACATATACAACATTACATCTCTTCACATGACATAATAACGTAGTACAAAACAGCGACTTAAGGTCATAAGCTTCCACGACATAAGATCTTCATGCGACTTAAGTATCAGCGACCTAAGATTTTGGGCGACCTAACTACTTCAAGCGACTTAATGATCAATGCGACCTAAGGCAATGCGGCATACGGTCTACGACCTAAGGTGGTCGCGACTTATAGTCAGGTGGCACAATTGAGAACGCAGCATCAATAGTTGAGCGACCTAACTTAGGTCGTGGCTCGGCATCAGTAGTTGAGCGACCTATCTTAAGTCGTAGCTTGACATCTGTAGTTGAGCGATGTAACGATCCAGAATTTTGAACAAATTAAACTGAAAATATTTAATTAATTTTAAATTTTTGAACGATGATTTAATTTGAATCCCCAATCTTACTTTGAATTTGACGATTAAATTATAAATTTAATCTATTGTAAGGTGAATAAAAATTCGAATCTTCAATTTAAGCTGAAGAAAAATATTTCAAAAGCTTTTAAAATTCGTATTGACAATACCGGAAATAATAGAAGCTTCAGAATTGAGTTTGAAATTGATTTGATCAGTTTTGAAATTTATCGTTCGTATCAATATTTAAAAATAGCCGTCCGAGGCACAGTCTCAGAATTCAACGAAACGAGTTCCATTGGATCCGTAATATTGTATTATTACCAGATTTCAAATTTCGTATTTATCGGAGCTATTATGTGAACGTACGACACATAAACGCGTTGAATCTTTATCGAATTCAATTTGAATATAAAAATATAAATTTTTATCATCAGCCACCCTAGATTTTTTTGAAGCAGACCTATTCCCTGAAACATCTGAACGCGCTGATCTCTTGTCCCCTTCGTTTTTATTTTATCACGCAAGCCTGGCTCTTTCACGTTTTAAAAAAAATCAAAGGAAAGAAAATACATCTCGTTCAAACAAAGAAAATGGCCGCTAACAGATCGATTTCAAAGCTCCTCAAATCAAATTCGTTCAAAAGAAAATCACGTCTCCTTATCTCTTCATTCACCCTTCGTATCGGAAAAAAAAAACTACGAACTCAGATTCGATTTCGAATCACATCGCGACCATCTCGTGACTGTCGTTCTCGAGCTCGACTTCGAGCTTTAGGATGTACGATGGTGCAATGGCGTGCGCGCAAGGCGGTGGAAAGCAACGTCGACGAGGGGAGTTCTGGGAATCGCGAGCTAGGGCACGGCAAACTCGAGTTGGGGATACTCGATCATGGAGGCGAGGGAGGAATGGGTTCGTCCACGTCGAAGTGGCATTGGGGGAAATTGCGAGTTGCGTGGGAGTCAGGCGGCGAGCGCGATGGTGGCGTTCGAGTTGAAGGCGTGGAGGGTTTTGCGATGACCGGAGATGATGTCGCGATGTTCGAACTGGCAATCGAAGACGAGGAAGTCGCGATGTCTGTGAGCGGCTCGTTCGCATACGATCGAAGGAGTTGGCATCTTCAAAAATTTGAATTCAAGATCAGTGAGGTAGTTTTCTTCTTTTTATTTAAATTAGCAGTTTGGTTATTATCTCACTTATTAGGGATTAACAGTGAGGTTTAAAACAGTTTTGTTTTAAAAAAAAATATAAAAAAAATAAAATAGAATCAGATATATATATGTATGTAGGTAATAGTAAGGTAAAATTTGAAATTAATTTATATATATATATATACAGTCTGAGAGTTTTATGTGTAGAAAGAAGAAAATTTTATATACAAGTTAGAGGATTTTATAGTAAAAGTTATTTACGGTGGAAAAATAAATGTTTGAAGGATTTTATAAAAAAAAAATAGATTTTTAAATCACTAGTCTAAAACAAAATCTTAGTTAGATAAATTAGTTCAAATTAAAATTGTTAAACAATTTAATCCATTGAAAAGAAACTGATTGTCGATAATTTCGAATATTAACAAATTATCAAATGTTTATACTAGGTCAAAATCTGTAAAGAAAACAAAACTGCAATGGAAATGGATGGCAAATTTAAAAGCTAAGGTGAGATTTTTCTCACTCAAAATGAATTGCAGTTATTTTTGATTTGATTGATTGCTATTGGATGTGATATTAGATATAGTAGGATATATCTATATATATATATATATAGCAATATATACATATTGGCATATGTATATATTGGATTGATGATTTCCCGCCTCGTATAGCGGATGAGACCCTATTGTGCCGCTAGTAAGCGGATTATTTTTATAAAACCCATATACCGCGATATTCCACCTCGAAGTGGAATTGGTATTGTGCTAACGTCTGTGGATGCAGGGAAACAGGTTGGAGGGATCCAACTGGATTCCTCACCAGTATTTATTTATTTACAGATATTGATGTATATTCTGTTATCATATGTTGATATATGATGTTTGATGTTGTGATTGACTAATTGGTGCTGTTGCATCATCGGATCCATTTTTGAAGTTTAAAAATAACGATATTATTTTTAAAAGGATTTCAAAGTGAATTTTTGAAAGTATACGTTTTATTAAATTTTGGAATTGATTCATTTTAAATAAATAAGTGTTATAATTTTTATGTTATAAAAAATTAAGAATTTTGTGATATAAAACCAAAATTTGATGTTTGGGAATATGAAATGAACTATGTTGAAGAATAGTATGAATGAAGATTTTTGAATTTATTTATAAATGGTTTATAGATAAGATTTATAAAGAATTGAATTTTTATAAATCGGAAAAATGGAATTATAAAAGGAGTTTTTGTTAATGTTGAAAAAGGGTTTATAAATGGAATTTTTCAAGAAGTAGGATTTATAAATTTTGTAAAGTTATTAAAGGAATGACTTAAGTATAAAAATTTAGTTATAGATTGATTCGGTTAATAAAATTGATTTGTAAGTTGAAGTTGTTATAAATTATAAATGGGATTTATAAACGTTGTTTATAAATCCGAAATCACTTATTTTGATAAGTGAATTGTAGAAGTTAATTAAAGGAATTATATTCACGATTTTGGACAGTGGATAAGCCTTTAAATAAAACGTGTAGGAATGTTGAATTTGGTTAGTGAATTATATTCACGATTTTGGACAGTGAATATATTGTTAAGTAAAATGGATAGTTTTGGGAAAGTGATATTGAAAATGAAGTTAAACATTTTAAAGATGTTTTTAAAATGTATTATGATATCGAATACATAGATTTCAACATTTTTATTGTTGAAATAGACGTTTTCGAGAAATAGAAGGAAATGGTGGACTATAACACTGTTGTTATAGTAAATGATTTCCGAAAGGAAATGGTTTGATGTAGTATTGGGATTTATATATCTATAAAAATTCGAATCCCTATACTAGTGATTTTGAGTCGTCGTAACGATGTTTTACGTAACATTCGTTTTGACTCAAATAAATGTTGTTATAGTAAATGATTTCCTTAAAGAATGAAATTATACTTAATTTTGATTTTAAGTATATCGAATATTTTCAAATGTTGAAAATGAATAGATTTGTGAATTACTTATTATTAAATAAGTATGGAAATGCTTTTCCAATATGAAATGAAACGTTTTGAGATTTTATCTTCTTAAAGATAAATTGAAAATGAATATTGGAATCGATTTGAAAATCGTATATCAGTAGATATTTTTGGAAATATAAATTCACTATGGAATTTATAAAAGAAAGGGAAGTTGTTTAAAAATAAATGTTGATTTATTTTTGAAGTTTGGAAATTTTATATCTAGTAAAGATATTTTGGAAGATAAAATAATTGGGAAAATTATTTGGAATCTGATGATGTTGCACATCTTTATTGATAGTTAAATAACCGACTATCAATAATTACCTTTAGATAGGTATTTGTTGTGAATTGGATGAATTTGAATGCCACACTTATTTTTGAATAAGCGCTCACTATTCGGGTTAGCTGGGAAAGGACCATGGGGTCGTATAACCCATTCTGAATATGTGATACGTCGTTATGAATTGCATTCGAAGACCGGTGTTGAAGACTGGATATTTTTGAAAACGGAAGGATTACCGTCGAGTTACTCTACATCGGCTGATCTCCGATTTAGAGGTTTTATCACCCTTAGTGACGGGAAGTCCGGACGTGATTAGAAATTTATCTGGATATGCAAGGGCTTCGTGAGAAGTGACTTCGGTTCTGTTCGATCCCGGAACAGACTTGTATGGATTGTATGTCTAACGTTACAAATTGAGATATAAAGCTGATTTCTTTCAAATACATTTCTGTTGGTGGCGGAGAATTTATTCTCTTAGCTTAACACCCTTCTCTGAGACGTACGAGCTCAGAGGTTATGTAGTTGAAATTTATCAGCGATATACTCCCAATTTGGTAACGTGGCATACTAAGTGTTGCTGTGAAAGGATCAGTGTTTGATCATTTGTGATATGATCATTTGTTTGATCTTATATCTTTGTGATCATAGGTTGATCATTTTGTTTGACCCGAAGCAGGGCTTTGTAGAAAGCGTAGCTTTGTGGACGAGACTTCGTCGAGCCTCACACCCCGGAAATGGTCGAAACAGGAAGGATGCAGCAAGGTTCTAGGGAGTAGCGCCCCTTAGTGTATGTCATTCCTTCTGGATAGAGGTGGTATCATGGTATGGAGCCCAGATACTTAACCTATGTGGTTTCTGCATTATTATTTATGTGGTTTGTTGGAAATCGGGGATCCTCGGGAAGATCGGTTACGATCGGGGGATGACATACGCGTGTCAGTAGTTACCTATTTTTGCAGAGGTAACCCGGCCTTGTGTTGGCAGAGATCCGGTTAGGTTCTCGGGTCGTCTATTCCAGGGACGTACCCATCGTGGCATAGGAAGTTCCTTGGCCTGACCATTTGTTGGAAATCCAAAGAAACAATACGACACTTGTACGGTTTTAGTTGTAGAACCTATCATTCACTTATGGTGGCGCCCCACTGTTTGGATGGTAGCTATAGTAGGCATAGTTCGAAATGTCTATGTTGGCTAAGATTTACATTCTACTTTCGAAATGTTTTTTACACTATGCACTAATAATAATATCAAAAAGAATTTGATTTTTGCGTAGTAAGCATCTTTGACTATCATAAGAAGAAATCTCCTCCAATTCTGCGTTTGCATTGTGTGTGTGGCGGGAGGTCTTATGGTAGTTTCATTTTCCAAAAGCATTGCGAATTGATTTTAAAAATATTCCTTTGTTTATTTTAAAGATAAACTGTTTTACGATCTCACACCAGTCACCATGACTGACTTGGAGTTTATTGTTCCCTTCTAAACTCTGGGTGCCCACAAATTTTCCACACGGGCAGCCTAGAGTTATGTTATCAGGATATTCTGTATATTCTGGAGCTTTGGAGATAAGCTGGATGACGAGACGTAGTATTTGTATCTGATAGTATTTATTCCGCTGTGTATTCTGTATGAGGACAAGTTATATAACTGTCCATTGTTGTATATTGACTCTGATGATTGATGTATGTATAAACTGATATAGTTCTTTGTTTTAAAAGACTAGTAATTATCTATTGTATATTGTTCCGCTGCGATGTGTAAGATTCTGATATTGTTTCTGTTCCGGTGTTGTTCTGTTGTTCTTCTTTCTTCTTCTTCTCTTTTTCTTCTATCTTTTCTTCTATTTCTTTTTCTTAAAACCCCTTAGGGTTCGTATTTCCGTGCATCTTGAGTTAATCAATGGAATTTAGTGTTTAATCAAGGGTACGGATTTGCGGGTCTTGACAGCAGGTATCAGAGCATATGGTTAAGCGACAACTCTGCTCTGTTGGGTGTTACTCATTAGAGATAGAGTCAGTAATACTCTAGAATGAGTTGAGTGTAATAATAGATATGAGCGCGTATTTGTTATTGAATATAAAATTGTTTTGTATTGTGATGATTGGTTTATTGAGTGGCATATGAACCTTCGTCGGCACAGTCTGCAAAACTGTATCGAAGGGGTTTCTAAACGCTCGAATAGAACAGTTCGGCACAGTATTGTTTTAAATAGGGTAAATGAGATAATTTTGCCCAAAATTTTTTTTTTATACAAAAGAAATGATTTTCTATAAATTATTACAGTATATGGTTGCATGGTTGTTAGGAAAGTGACAATATTGAAATGTTATCATTATTATATGAAATTAAACAAGAAATTGAAATCGTAACTCCAAAGTTAAGAAATAAAATTCACATGCAAATGAAATTAAAGAATGTAAATTATAAATGTAATTTGTAATTTAAAATGGAATTCCAGAGAAGTATTTGAAAATGTTTTGAAAAGAATTTGAAAATTTTGGAGATTTGGAAAGTTTAAAACCATTTTTGGAGTTGAAAATGAATTTCAAAGGTTTTGAAAAGTATTTTGGAGAAATGAAAGCTCTAAACTCTTGTCGGTCGCTGGAAAATAACTTCGGTAATGACTGCAGCATTATCGATGTTCATTTTTGGGTTTCCAAAAGAGGAATTGCTGCTAAATTGTTTTAAATGGGAGTTGTTTGAAAATTTTGGGTTTTGTTTTGGAAATTCAAAGGATGATTTGAATTGTTTTCAAAAATGGTTTTGAAATGTTGGTAAACTCTGGAATGCTATATAAAAATATTTATGAGAATCATAAATGAGTTGATAACTTATACAAATTGTTGTGAATTTAGATTGAATAAATTTAACTTAAGAAATTTTAAGTTGAATTAAAGTAAGTATAAGTGAATCCATAAAAAATCCAAGTGGTAATTTTTGAATATAAGTTATATAACTTATAAAATGAGAAAATAGAAGTGAAACGAATTGTTAAAAGTGGTTAAACAATTTTATTAAGCAAAAATGAAATGTGATTCTGATTAAGTGATGAAATTTAACCTTGGTAAAGTTAAATAAAATAGAGAATCTGAATTGGATTGATAAATGAATTAAGCTATTGAACTAATTGAATGTTGAATCAGTCTTATGTAAATGAATTAGTGAATGAGTTTCAGAATGAATAAATAAAAAATTGCAATTGTAAGTGCAAGAGAATAAAATTGAAATGTTAAAATTCATTTTGAATTTGTAAGAAAGTAAGACTGAATTTGAATTTGATTGTGAAGGATTAAACTAAAATTAGTAAGTGAGGCTAATTGAATGAAGATAAAACTGGAATTGAAACTAAATGTTGAAAATCAAATTTGATAAAGTGAATTAGAATTTGTAATGAATTAGTAACTGGAACTAATTTAAAATATTGGCAGTTGAATGAACAATAATTGATAAAAATTCAATATTCAGAAGTTAAATTGAATTGAAATTGTGAATTGAATTCAAATGAATTTGAAATGTAAAATTGAATGATAATGAATATGTAACTTCAATAGTGAAGTAAAAATGATATAACAAGCATATATCGAAAATCTTGTAATGGAATTGGAAAAATAGTTTGAATGTTGTAACTAGATATTATGGCTAGTAGGATATACAGGTATAAAGGAATTGGAATTTAATTTCGAAGATAAATTTGAATTGCTCAAAAAAGGTATGTATTTTAAATTTCAATATGAGATTTTCTGATTTCTTCTCTAGCCGCTTGGCATTTTTCTTTTCTTTTTGAAATCTGAGAGTCCGTAGAGACGTTTTGTAGTAGTGCCGTATTAGCCGCGCAAAGGAGACGCTGGCGAAATTTTTCGAAAATTTCGAGTGTTAGAAAATTTTTGAGAAAATTTTGAAAGTTTAAAATTTGAATTTAAACTCGAATTTGAATTTTGAAGTAAACAATGTTGTTTAAAATTTATAATTGAAGTTGGAAAGTTAGTTGAATTGATAACGAATCTTTAATAGAAAGATTTGTTTTGAAAAATTTGATAAAACTATTAGATTGTGAAAAATAGTAGACGAGTTAAGGACCACTTTTCCTAACTTGTAATTTCGGGACGAAATTCTTTTAAGGAGGGAAGTCTGTAACGATCCAGAATTTTGAACAAATTAAATTGAAAATATTTAATTAATTTTAAATATTTGAACGATGATTTAATTTGAATCCCCAATCTTACTTTGAATTTGACGATTAAATTATAAATTTAATCTATTGTAAGGTGAATAAAAATTCGAATCTTCAATTTAAGCTGAAGAAAAATATTTCAAAAGCTTTTAAAATTCATATTGACAATATCGGAAATAATAGAAGCTTCAGAATTGAGTTTGAAATTGATTTGATCAGTTTTGAAATTTATCGTTCGTATCGATATTTAAAAATAGCCGTCCGAGGCACAGTCTCGGAATTCAACGAAACGAGTTCCATTGGATCTGTAATATTGTATTATTACCAGATTTCAAATTTCGTATTTGTCGGAGCTATTATGTAAACGTATGACACATAAACGCGTTGAATCTTTATCGAATTCAATTTGAATATAAAAATATAAATTTTTATCATCAGCCACCCTAGATTTTTTTGTAGCAGACCTATTCCCTGAAACATCTGAACGCGCTGATCTCTTGTCCCCTTCGTTTTTCTTTTATCTCGCAAGCCTGGCTCTTTCACGTTTTAAAAAAATCAAAGGAAAGAAAATACATCTCGTTCAAACAAAGAAAATGGCCGCTAACAGATCGATTTCAAAGCTCCTCAAATCAAATTCGTTCAAAAGAAAATCACGTCTCCTTATCTCTTCATTCACCCTTCGTATCGGAAAAAAAAACTACGAACTCAGATTCGATTTCGAATCACATCGCGACCATCTCGTGACTGTCGTTCTGGAGCTCGACTTCGAGCTTTAGGATGTACGATGGTGCAATGGCGTGCGCGCAAGGCGGTGGAAAGCAACGCCGACGAGGGGAGTTCTGGGAATCGCGAGCTAGGGCACGGCAAACTCGAGTTGGGGATACTCGATCATGGAGGCGAGGGAGGAATGGGTTCGTCCACGTCGAAGTGGCATTGGGGGAAATTGCGATTTGCGTGGGAGTCAAGCGGCGAGCGCGATGGTGGCGTTCGAGTTGAAGGCGTGGAGGGTTTTGTGATGACCGGAGATGATGTCGCGATGTTCGAACTGGCAATCGAAGACGAGGAAGTCGCGATGTCTGTGAGCGGCTCGTTCGCATACGATCGAAGGAGTTGGCATCTTCAAAAATTTGAATTCAAGATCAGTGAGGTAGTTTTCTTCTTTTTATTTAAATTAGCAGTTTGGTTATTATCTCACTTATTAGGGATTAACAGTGAGGTTTAAAACAGTTTTGTTTAAAAAAAAAATATATAATCAGATATATATATATGTATGTAGGTAATAGTAAGGTAAAATTTGAAATTAATTTATATATATATATATATACAGTCTGAGAATTTTATGTGTAGAAAGAAGAAAATTTTATATACAAGTTAGAGGATTTTATAGTAAAAGTTATTTACGGTGGAAAAATAAATGTTTGAAGGATTTTATAAAAAAATTAGATTTTTAAATCACTAGTCTAAAACAAAATCTTAGTTAGATAAATTAGTTCAAATTAAAATTGTTAAACAATTTAATCCATTGAAAAGAAACTGATTGTCGATAATTTCGAATATTAACAAATTATCAAATGTTTATACTAGGTCAAAATCTGTAACAGCCCGATATTTTAAACGAAACTTTAATTGAAAATAAAACATTTTTGAAATATTGAAAAAATAAAGTGTAGTAATTTGTATAAAACGAAATTTAAAACGTTACATTTCATTACGTTTTGTCCGTTATTAACTTCACTTTAGAATAAATCTTATTTGTGATGATAATAACTATTTTTAGATTCCGGTTAAAAGATACGTTATATTTTTGAGAAACTGTTAACAATTTATTAAATTTATTTAATAAAAGAAATAAGAAGATTTGTACGTTATTTGGACGTTTTATAATTTCTTTTGTTTTCACCGTCCAAATTGATTTTTCGTTGTGTTGGCAATTCAAGTCTCAGCTGTTCAAAAAAAAATCGTTCGCGTGAGAAAAATATTTGTTCCCTTGGCCTTCCATGCGTTCCACCTATTCAATAATGATAATTAACAGCCTTAAATTTCCTACCGTTCAAAGCAAATAAAAACTTGCCCTCTTGGTCACGTTTCATTTTCTTATTCATCCGTGCAAACAAAAACTCCAGACTGCATTTTTCATTTCCTTCTATCAAATTGCAGAACCTTCTTCAAAGGTAAACGTGCCTCCTCTTTATTTGTATTTCCTTTGCTGATTGCTGTTTGTCTTCTCTTTTCATTTTGATTTTTTTCGTTTGTACCTGGTTGTGTGATTCGCCACCCAAACAATATCGCTTCACCCCAACCCCGTTCGCCACCCAGACCGTCACCGCTTCCCTCCACGTCAGCCTACTTCACCACCCCTGACCCACCATGAGACCAAACCCACCCCAGACCGTCACCACTTGTCCCACGTCTCCAAGCCCATGCCAACCTTCACTGCCTCATACGAGACCAAACTTCTACCCCTGACCCACCACGAGACCAAACCCACCCCAGCCGATCACCAAGGCAGCCAACCCAGTCGAATCCCAACTGCCAACACCAGACCGAGACCCGAGACAGCCTTCCAGCCTCCACCACATCTCCACCGAACCCCACCAGTCACCAACTCATGCCGAAACCCCACTGACCTGCGCCAGATAGCCACCACGCAAACCCATGCCGTGATCCAGACCACCCACACCTTGTATTATTGCCACCGAGACTTGTTTGACATAGGTGAAGTGGTGAAGTTCTGCTTTTGTCATGTATTTGTAAACTTAGCTTATATTTTCACTGACTTTTGGTTTTGGAAAGAAAGTGAATTAAAAATCTATTTCAGTTTTTGTTTTTGCAGTAGTGAATTGTTTTGTGCCTCCGCCTTGTATTATTGCCACCTGTATTGCAACTTTCGTTATTTTTCACTGACTTTGGTTTTGAAGAAAAAAAAATGAACAAAAATCTATTTCAGTTTGTTTTCTTTGCAACCGTGAATTTTGTATTACCTCTGTCTTGCTGAAATGAAATGGTGAACAGAAATTTCCACTTCTTGTTTTATTTTGAATGTTGTAAATTCCGTGTGAAAAAGAAAATTTGTGAATAATACAAATTTTTTTTTTATAATCTCCAATAAGAGTGGTCGAACCAATTCCTTCTATTTTCAACTTGATTTATTTTTCGATCGTTTACTTCAATTTGGGAAATTTGTTATTCGTGCATCTTTGATTGACTATTTATTCGCTTTATTCTTTCGACTTTAGATCAGAATCAAGTCGGCGAGTCGGCTAACGATTGATCGTGCTATCCGCGTGCTTTCGATTGACATCGTACTTCTTTCTTTCTGAATCTCCAGCTCCGTAGAGGTGAGTAAATCTCACACGAATATCCATACTTATATGAAATTGTGAAACGACCGCAACTGAATGTGTAGAAATAAATAAATAAATAAATGATGTTATAATTACCTGTGATTTATTTATAGTTGATGTTAATTGTTAAAACTGCATATCGTATCATCTGTTATATTCTGTTCTTATTTTACTGTTATTCTATTCTGTTAAATCACACTGCAAGTTCCCTGTAGAATAGAATCACTATGGGTTGAAATGATACATACCCGAACGGACTTTAGAATAAGGGAAGGTCGTTATGGGCTGAAATGATAGGCCTGAGCGATTTTCAAATAAAATTTTATTTACTTGGGACTGCGGGTTTGAAATGATAAAACCCGGATTTTTCTTTGTAAATTACAGATTGAAATGATATAGTATCCGTATCACTTGAATTAGGCTAGAAAATATTATACAGACCCGTGGTTATTTTTATGTATTTTCTGAATATTTTTAAATCATTTAAGAATTGTAATAATATTTAATTTGATTTAAACCGAATTTTTAAATGATTTATTTAAAATAGAAATGATTTTTCTATGTGATAAATATAAATAAATGGAGGAATATTGATTTTTAGAAACAAAACTAAAATTTGAAATTTTGATAAAAAGGAAAGATCGAAACTTAAGTTAATCTAATTGAAATGAAATTAGTTTTAAATTGGTGGAAAAATGAAGTTTAAGTTTAAATGTTTAAATGAATGTAATAGGCAAATAGGAAAGTTTTGGTTTTAACTTGAAAAAAAATTTTCTTCCGAAATAAAATTAGTTAAAGGATTGAAATGAACATTTTAATGTATAATTTTATAAGTTTTTAACTAGGTAGAATCTGTAGCACTTGTTAAGTGTTGTGGATTGTATAAATGAACCAAAAGACTAAAATGAACTAAGGCTATGATAGTACTTGGTAAGTGCTGTTGTAGCAGAAACTAAAAATTGAACCTGAACAAATAAAGGGTTACTGTAGCACTTGTTAAGGACTGCAGTAGGCTGAAATCTGATTTGTTTAAAACTGAATTGTTATAGCAGTTTATAAATGTTGGTTTGTTGAATAAAATTTGTTTTCAAATATATCTTAACGTCATTGTTTTAAGTGAATAAGTAAACCCCGAAAAGGTTAGATTTTTGAAATTTAATAACTTAATATTTGTTTTAAGGAATAATGTCTTTGTTTAAAATGTTTTAATTCAAAGTATATTTGATAAATTGTTTAAATCTATAACCACGGGTTATAATAACGATTGGTTGGCAAAGAGACCGGGATCGGATATGGACATACTCTCTGTCGATACCGAAAACCACTTTGACAACCGTGTACGCGGTGGAGATTCCAGAATGAAGTAGGATGGTGGCGACGTTCTTAAGGTATGTTACGTGGACCCAACTCCCGTGAGTTGGCATAAGGTGGCTAAAACAGGAGCGATTGACGGACCAATGAGGTAGCACCTCTTATCGGACACACTTCTTCGATACCATTCTATTACTTGTGATTGATTTGGTGGCCACCCTTGATTTGGGAGTGTTGTTCGAGGTGGGCGGTAGTGGCTGCTATGCGTCACCACTAGTCCGGATGCGTAATTGGTATATCTACCCTGGCATTGCCTAGTTGTGCCGTGTCACCTACCATATCGAGCTTTACTACGATTATGATTTTAAGATCCGACCGCGTTAAGGTTCTCCATCCCCTTAACGCTAATTTCCGATATGATTATACTTTACTTATTTAGACACTATTATAATAGCGAATATTACTATATAGTAGATAGTTTAACGGATCCTTAGAGGATGGGCGGTCCCAAGCATCTCCTAAGTTACTTGTACCTTTACTACAGTTCATTTGAGTTGGTTTACATTGTATAAGTATGTATATCCTGACTCGAGTGTTATGTTTTATTTTACGCTCGGGTCAGCCTGAGTATTCACAGCTTTGGACTTCACTTTTCTGGAGCTCGGAATCACTGGAGATTCTGCTTATCTAGTTATCTTCCCATTTCAGTTTCAGTTGCCTTATTTTAGCTTTTGTTTTGGAGACTTGTGTATTTGGATCTCTATTGTACTTGTTTCAGAACTATATTGGGTTTCAGACTATGTATTTTGTATTTGATTTGAGACTATGTATTTTAGTGGCTTCATGAACCACTATGGTTATTTTTAAATTCCGCTGCGAGTTATTCTGATATTTCTGTGTCTGTGATTCTATGAATGATTTTATTTGCTCCAAATTTTATTACAATCTGTTATTTTGCATTATTCAAGTCTAACATGTGTGGATTATTGTCGATTTGAATGGTCCAAAATAGTGGGTCGTTACATTTGGTATCAGAGCCAGGTTTTAGGCAAACCTTAGCCTATGGAGCAAAAACTCATTAGAGATAGGGTAGAAATACCCTAGAATGAGTGAAATCAAACTCAGAATCATTTCCTTGTGAGTGAACGTATTTTAAAGTATAAAATGATTTTAAAATGATTTTTCAAATGATTTTTCAAATGATTTTTCAAAGATTATTTTGATATAAAGTTTTCTTGTTTTAAGAAGAAATTTTCTAAACTTCCATCTTTCCGCATCTACCTTGTTAGGAATTTTGTTATTAGGATTTCACCCAAGTGTTCTTATCGTGTTTTATCTTAACTTATCTTTGTCTTCTCTGTACCTTGTCCTAAATTTATTCTTGATATTTCCAGGATGAATCGTGGAAATGCTAGAGGTAGGGGTCGTGGTATTGCCCCAGTTCCTCCACCTGTTGCACCCGTTAAGTTTACAGTCCTTTGCAAGGAATTCTCTCAGCTCGGTGGCACTAAGTTCACCGGTTCAGAAAGTATCATCGAAGCCCAGCAATGGCTACGAAGTCTGGAAAGAATCTTTACTGGTTTAGAGATCACTGATGCCCAGAAACGTCAGTTAGCGGCATGGCAGCTGCAAGAGGCCGCCCTAGATTGGTGGGAGTCTGTTACGACTCGCACTAACGAAGGTGACCTTTCATGGGAGCAGTTCAGGTATCCTGGGTGTTAATTTGAATTTTCCCATTTCCTTTCTTTTCTATTTGTCAAAAGTTTTGTTTCTGTATCTTCCTTTCAGGGAGGCTTTTGTGGCAAAATGGATGCCCGAAGCCGGTAAATCTCAGCTTTACCGCGAATTCATGGACCTCAAGCAAGGTACCATGTCCTTCTCAGAGTATGAACGGAAGTTCAATGAACTTTCCAAATTCGGTCCTGGTCTTATCGATACTCAGCTAAAGAAGAATGAGAAGTTCATTGCTGGAGCTCGCCCAGAGTTCTACGATCGTCTTATTTCGCATGTTCATGGCACTTTTACTGAGCTCATGGATATGGCTATTCGCTATGAGAACCCTACTTCCAAGGGTCCTGGTTCTTCCAGTGCTCATGTATCTCAGTCCTCCTCTGCTAATTCCAAGAAGAGAAAGCCCAACTTCCACCAGCAGAAGAAGAATTGGCTCAAACATCCGGGCTTAGGATCTTCAGCATCTGCTCCTTCCCAGAGGCACCCTATTGATCTTTCCTCCATTACTTGCTTCAAATGTGACCAGAAGGGTCACTATGCCAATAGTTGCCCTAATCCGTCTGTTGCTGCTGTTCCTCCACCCCAGGTTACCAGGAACGATCTTTGTCATGTTTGTCTTCAGCCGGGTCATTTTAAGAAAGACTGTCCTTTATATCAGAAGGGAAGGCCATCTGGCGTATTTGCTGTCACATCTGCTTCATCACCTGCTCCTGCACCTACTCCTGCTCCTAGCGATGATCAAGGTACTCTTCAGGGCACCTTTACTTTATTTCATCATCCTGTTCGTGTTTTATTTGATACTGGGGCTTCGCATAGCTTTATTTCTGATGTTTTGTGTAATAAGTTTGAAACTCTCCTTTCTCCTGAGTATGTTTCTGTTCCTCTATGTGTTTCAAATCCTATTGGGGGTCCCGCAAATCTAGATAAGATTTGTAAGCAAGTGAGACTCTTCTATTCTGGTCATAAATTTTCTGGAGATTTCTATGTCCTAGGTTTCGATGCTTTTGATTTGTTGCTTGGAAGTGATTGGCTTGATGGACACGATGCCCGTATCTCGTGTAAATCCCGAATTGTTTCTCTTAAGGATGATCGAGGAAATTCTTTGCTTATTCAGGGCCGTATGCCTCATGATTATGCTGGTAGCTTTATCTTTTCTCTGGATGCTTCTATTGATGATCTTCAGTCGACCCGTGTAGTTAATCACTACCCAGATGTGTTTGGAGAAGTTACTGCTTTACCTCCGAAGCGGGAAATTGATTTCCGCATTGATCTCATTCCTGGAGCTCGACCTATAGTTCTTCCTCCTAGAAGAATGGCACCCCGCGAGAAGGTTGAGTTAAGGAAACAAATTGAAGACCTATCTTCCAAGGGTCTGATCAGACCTAGTTTTTCTGAATGGGGAGCTGCAGTGGTCTTCGTCACCAAATCCGATGGTTCTCTTAGGATGTGTGTTGATTATAGGGAGTTGAATAAGCTCACTATGAAAAATAGATATCCAATGCCTCGCATCAATGACATGTTTGATCAGCTTTATGGTGCTACTGTTTTCTCTCAGCTTGATCTTGCCACCGGTTTTCACCAACTCAGAGTGGCTGAGGAAAGTATTCCTAAGACTGCTTTCCGTACTGAAAATGGATTCTTCGAATGGTTAGTCATGCCTTTTGGTTTGACTAATGCTCCTGCTTTCTTTGTTGACTTGATGAATCGTGTTTTCCGTGATGTGCTTAATAAATTTGTTCTAGTCTTTGTGGATGATATCCTCATCTTCTCTAAGTCTGAAGAAGAACATGGGTCACATTTAAAATCTGTTCTTGAGACTCTTCGCAATCATCAGTTAAAAGCTAAATTTTCCAAATGTCACTTCTGGAAGGATGAAGTCCGATTTCTCGGGCATATTGTTTCTAGTAATGGAGTTTCAGTTGATCCAGTCAAGATCGCTGCGATCAATGTAAGTCCTTCTTTCCTTCTCTTTCATTGTTTCATTTCAATTTACTCTATCTTTTCTATTATCCTTCTTTTTCCCTATTCTGTACAGGATTGGGAAACTCCTAAGACTCCTACTGATATCCGTAGTTTTCTGGGCCTCGCCGGTTATTACCGGAGATTCATCGAGAATTTCGCTCGGATTGCTGCACCTCTCACTGCTTTAACTCGGAAGAATGCTAAGTTTATTTGGAGTAACGAGTGTAAGGCCGCCTTCAATGAGTTAAAGGACAAGCTTACTTCCGCACCTGCTCTTACCGTTCCAAATGGAAATGAGGGATTAACGGTATACACCGATGCTTGTCGAGAAGGTTTAGGAGCTGTTCTGATGCAGGATGGTAGAGTGATTGCTTATGCTAGTAGACAGTTGAAGACTCATGAAGTAAATTATGCTGCCCATGATCTAGAGTTGCTTGCTGTTGTTTTCGCTTTGAAGCTTTGGAGACATCATCTGTTGGGTACCAAGTTCGAGCTTTTCACAGATCATCAGTCTTTGAAGAATATTTTCTCTCAGAAGGATTTGAATCAGAGACAAGTTAGGTGGTTAGAGTTCCTTGCTTCTTATGACCTCGACATCAACTATACACCGGGAAAGGCTAATGTTGTGGCGGATGCTTTGAGTAGGAAGAAAGCTTTGCTGTGCCAGATTGTTGTTTCTTCTCCTCTTGTGGATCGTATTATGGCTAGGCAGGATGAGGACCAGATGCTTAGATTGATTAAGGAGAGTGTTCGAAGCAGAGTTGGAAGTAGTAGTATGGATGGTAATGGAGCTCAGATTGACGATAAGGGTATATTGAGGATCAATAATAGGATTTGTGTCCCGAATGTTGATGGATTGAGACAGGAGTTACTTCGGGAGAATCATCAGTCCAGACTTTCTATTCATCCAGGCGTAACCAAGATGTACCAGGACATGAAGAAGTTATATTGGTGGAAAGGTATGAAGCGAGATATTTCCATTTTCGTCAATAGGTGTGCGACTTGTCAGCAAGTCAAGGCAGATCATCAGAAGACCCCTGGGTTACTGCAACCTCTTGAGATTCCCAATTGGAAGTGGGAACAAGTTTCTATGGATTTCATTGATGGTTTACCAAGGACTAGGAAGGGAAACGAGAGTATCTGGGTTATTGTGGATAGATTGACCAAATCAGCTCATTTCATTCCGGTCAAGTCTACTCGTTCAGCTTCTAGTTTGTCTGAGATTTACATGAGGGAGATTGTTCGTCTCCATGGTGTTCCTCTCAGTATCGTTTGTGATCGTGATCCTATCTTTACTAGTAGGTTTTGGAAAGCCTTTCAGGATTCTTTGGGTACTCATCTAAATCTGAGCACTGCTTACCATCCACAGACCGACGGTCAAACGGAAAGGGTGAATCAGATTTTAGAAGATCTTCTTCGTGCTTGTGTGCTTGATTATGGAGGATCTTGGGAAGATCATCTCCATCTTGTCGAATTCACTTATAACAATAGTTATCAGGCCAGTATTGAGACATCTCCATTTTCTGCTCTTTACGGACGACCTTGTAGATCTCCTTCTTGTTGGATTGAATCCGGAAATCGATTGGTTCTTGGTCCTGAATTGGTTTTGGAAGCTTCAGAGAGAGTTGAAGAGATTAAGAGAAAGATGAGGATTGCTCAGGATAGACAGAAGAAGTACGCCGATCGGCGAAGACGGAGTTTAGAGTTTGCTGTTGGTGATTTGGTTTTCCTTAAGGTCTCTCCCTTAAGGAATGTTATTCGTTTCGATCGTAGAGGAAAGCTTTCTCCTAGATTTGTTGGTCCTTTCCGCATTTTGGAAAGAATTGGTTCTCTTGCTTATCGTCTGGATTTACCCGAGAAATTTTCTTGAATTCACAACGTCTTTCATGTATCTCATCTTCGTCGCTATCTGCATGATCCATCTCTTATTATTCAGCCTTCTGCTCTTGATAGTTTGGATATTGAGCCAAATCTGACTGTTGAGAGGAAGCCACTTCGTATCGTCGATCGAGGTACGAAGCAGCTAAGAAGAAAATCTGTCAACATGGTCAAAGTGCAGTGGAGCACTGATGAACGGGATTGCACCTGGGAGACAGAGGAGAGCATTCGTGCTTCGAATCCGGAATTGTTTATTTCAGGTACTCTACTATTCTGTCTTATCTTTCTTTGTTTTCCTTCTTCGTTCCTTTTCGAGGACGAAAAGCTTTGAGTGGGGGAGAGTGTAACAGCCCGATATTTTAAACGAAACTTTAATTGAAAATAAAACATTTTTGAAATATTGAAAAAATAAAGTGTAGTAATTTGTATAAAACGAAATTTAAAACGTTACATTTCGTTACGTTTTGTCCGTTATTAACTTCACTTTAGAATAAATCTTATTTGTGATGATAATAACTATTTTTAGATTCCGGTTAAAAGATACGTTATATTTTTGAGAAACTGTTAACAATTTATTAAATTTATTTAATAAAAGAAATAAGAAGATTTGTACGTTATTTGGACGTTTTATAATTTCTTTTGTTTTCACCGTCCAAATTGATTTTTCGTTGTGTTGGCAATTCAAGTCTCAGCTGTTCAAAAAAAAATCGTTCGCGTGAGAAAAATATTTGTTCCCTTGGCCTTCCATGCGTTCCACCTATTCAATAATGATAATTAACAGCCTTAAATTTCCTACCGTTCAAAGCAAATAAAAACTTGCCCTCTTGGTCACGTTTCATTTTCTTATTCATCCGTGCAAACAAAAACTCCAGACTGCATTTTTCATTTCCTTCTATCAAATTGCAGAACCTTCTTCAAAGGTAAACGTGCCTCCTCTTTATTTGTATTTCCTTTGCTGATTGCTGTTTGTCTTCTCTTTTCATTTTGATTTTTTTCGTTTGTACCTGGTTGTGTGATTCGCCACCCAAACAATATCGCTTCACCCCAACCCCGTTCGCCACCCAGACCGTCACCGCTTCCCTCCACGTCAGCCTACTTCACCACCCCTGACCCACCATGAGACCAAACCCACCCCAGACCGTCACCACTTGTCCCACGTCTCCAAGCCCATGCCAACCTTCACTGCCTCATACGAGACCAACCTTCTACCCCTGACCCACCACGAGACCAAACCCACCCCAGCCGATCACCAAGGCAGCCAACCCAGTCGAATCCCAACTGCCAACACCAGACCGAGACCCGAGACAGCCTTCCAGCCTCCACCACATCTCCACCGAACCCCACCAGTCACCAACTCATGCCGAAACCCCACTGACCTGCGCCAGATAGCCACCACGCAAACCCATGCCGTGATCCAGACCACCCACACCTTGTATTATTGCCACCGAGACTTGTTTGACATAGGTGAAGTGGTGAAGTTCTGCTTTTGTCATGTATTTGTAAACTTAGCTTATATTTTCACTGACTTTTGGTTTTGGAAAGAAAGTGAATTAAAAATCTATTTCAGTTTTTGTTTTTGCAGTAGTGAATTGTTTTGTGCCTCCGCCTTGTATTATTGCCACCTGTATTGCAACTTTCGTTATTTTTCACTGACTTTGGTTTTGAAGAAAAAAAAATGAACAAAAATCTATTTCAGTTTGTTTTCTTTGCAACCGTGAATTTTGTATTACCTCTGTCTTGCTGAAATGAAATGGTGAACAGAAATTTCCACTTCTTGTTTTATTTTGAATGTTGTAAATTCCGTGTGAAAAAGAAAATTTGTGAATAATACAAATTTTTTTTTTATAATCTCCAATAAGAGTGGTCGAACCAATTCCTTCTATTTTCAACTTGATTTATTTTTCGATCGTTTACTTCAATTTGGGAAATTTGTTATTCGTGCATCTTTGATTGTCTATTTATTCGCTTTATTCTTTCGACTTTAGATCAGAATCAAGTCGGCGAGTCGGCTAACGATTGATCGTGCTATCCGCGTGCTTTCGATTGACATCGTACTTCTTTCTTTCTGAATCTCCAGCTCCGTAGAGGTGAGTAAATCTCACACGAATATCCATACTTATATGAAATTGTGAAACGACCGCAACTGAATGTGTAGAAATAAATAAATAAATAAATGATGTTATAATTACCTGTGATTTATTTATAGTTGATGTTAATTGTTAAAACTGCATATCGTATCATCTGTTATATTCTGTTCTTATTTTACTGTTATTCTATTCTGTTAAATCACACTGCAAGTTCCCTGTAGAATAGAATCACAATGGGTTGAAATGATACATACCCGAACGGACTTTAGAATAAGGGAAGGTCGTTATGGGCTGAAATGATAGGCCTGAGCGATTTTCAAATAAAATTTTATTTACTTGGGACTGCGGGTTTGAAATGATAAAACCCGGATTTTTCTTTGTAAATTACGGATTGAAATGATATAGTATCCGTATCACTTGAATTAGGCTAGAAAATATTATACAGACCCGTGGTTATTTTTATGTATTTTCTGAATATTTTTAAATCATTTAAGAATTGTAATAATATTTAATTTGATTTAAACCGAATTTTTAAATGATTTATTTAAAATAGAAATGATTTTTCTATGTGATAAATATAAATAAATGGAGGAATATTGATTTTTAGAAACAAAACTAAAATTTGAAATTTTGATAAAAAGGAAAGATCGAAACTTAAGTTAATCTAATTGAAATGAAATTAGTTTTAAATTGGTGGAAAAATGAAGTTTAAGTTTAAATGTTGAAATGAATGTAATAGGCAAATAGGAAAGTTTTGGTTTTAACTTGAAAAAAAAATTTCTTCCGAAATAAAATTAGTTAAAGGATTGAAATGAACATTTTAATGTATAATTTTATAAGTTTTTAACTAGGTAGAATCTGTAGCACTTGTTAAGTGTTATGGATTGTATAAATGAACCAAAAGACTAAAATGAACTAAGGCTATGATAGTACTTGGTAAGTGCTGTTGTAGCAGAAACTAAAAATTGAACCTGAACAAATAAAGGGTTACTGTAGCACTTGTTAAGGACTGCAGTAGGCTGAAATCTGATTTGTTTAAAACTGAATTGTTATAGCAGTTTATAAATGTTGGTTTGTTGAATAAAATTTGTTTTCAAATATATCTTAACGTCATTGTTTTAAGTGAATAAGTAAACCCCGAAAAGGTTAGATTTTTGAAATTTAATAACTTAATATTTGTTTTAAGGAATAATGTCTTTGTTTAAAATGTTTTAATTCAAAGTATATTTGATAAATTGTTTAAATCTATAACCACGGGTTATAATAACGATTGGTTGGCAAAGAGACCGGGATCGGATATGGACATACTCTCTGTCGATACCGAAAACCACTTTGACAACCGTGTACGCGGTGGAGATTCCAGAATGAAGTAGGATGGTGGCGACGTTCTTAAGGTATGTTACGTGGACCCAACTCCCGTGAGTTGGCATAAGGTGGCTAAAACAGGAGCGATTGACGGACCAATGAGGTAGCACCTCTTATCGGACACACTTCTTCGATACCATTCTATTACTTGTGATTGATTTGGTGGCCACCCTTGATTTGGGAGTGTTGTTCGAGGTGGGCGGTAGTGGCTGCTATGCGTCACCACTAGTCCGGATGCGTAATTGGTATATCTACCCTGGCATTGCCTAGTTGTGCCGTGTCACCTACCATATCGAGCTTTACTACGATTATGATTTTAAGATCCGACCGCGTTAAGGTTCTCCATCCCCTTAACGCTAATTTCCGATATGATTATACTTTACTTATTTAGACACTATTATAATAGCGAATATTACTATATAGTAGATAGTTTAACGGATCCTTAGAGGATGGGCGGTCCCAAGCATCTCCTAAGTTACTTGTACCTTTACTACAGTTCATTTGAGTTGGTTTACATTGTATAAGTATGTATATCCTGACTCGAGTGTTATGTTTTATTTTACGCTCGGGTCAGCCTGAGTATTCACAGCTTTGGACTTCACTTTTCTGGAGCTCGGAATCACTGGAGATTCTGCTTATCTAGTTATCTTCCCATTTCAGTTTCAGTTGCCTTATTTTAGCTTTTGTTTTGGAGACTTGTGTATTTGGATCTCTATTGTACTTGTTTCAGAACTATATTGGGTTTCAGACTATGTATTTTGTATTTGATTTGAGACTATGTATTTTAGTGGCTTCATGAACCACTATGGTTATTTTTAAATTCCGCTGCGAGTTATTCTGATATTTCTGTGTCTGTGATTCTATGAATGATTTTATTTGCTCCAAATTTTATTACAATCTGTTATTTTGCATTATTCAAGTCTGACATGTGTGGATTATTGTCGATTTGAATGGTCCAAAATAGTGGGTCGTTACAAAATCTGTAAAGAAAACAAAACTGCAATGGAAATGGATGGCAAATTTAAAAGCTAAGGTGAGATTTTTCTCACTCAAAATGAATTGCAGTTATTTTTGATTTGATTGATTGCTATTGGATGTGATATTAGATATAGTAGGATATATCTATATATATATATATATAGCAATATATACATATTGGCATATGTATATATTGGATTGATGATTTCCCGCCTCGTATAGCGGATGAGACCCTATTGCGCCGCTAGTAAGCGGATTATTTTTATAAAACCCATATACCGCGATATTCCACCTCGAAGTGGAATTGGTATTGTGCTAACGTCTGTGGATGCAGGGAAATAGGTTGGAGGGATCCAACTGGATTCCTCACCAGTATTTATTTATTTACAGATATTGATGTATATTCTGTTATCATATGTTGATATATGATGTTTGATGTTGTGATTGACTAATTGGTGCTGTTGCATCATCGGATCCATTTTTGAAGTTTAAAAATAACGATATTATTTTTAAAAGGATTTCAAAGTGAATTTTTGAAAGTATACGTTTTATTAAATTTTGGAATTGATTCATTTTAAATAAATAAGTGTTATAATTTTTATGTTATAAAAAATTAAGAATTTTGTGATATAAAACCAAAATTTGATGTTTGGGAATATGAAATGAACTATGTTGAAGAATAGTATGAATGAAGATTTTTGAATTTATTTATAAATGGTTTATAGATAAGATTTATAAAGAATTGAATTTTTATAAATCGGAAAAATGGAATTATAAAAGGAGTTTTTGTTAATGTTGAAAAAGGGTTTATAAATGGAATTTTTCAAGAAGTAGGATTTATAAATTTTGTAAAGTTATTAAAGGAATGACTTAAGTATAAAAATTGAGTTATAGATTGATTCGGTTAATAAAATTGATTTGTAAGTTGAAGTTGTTATAAATTATAAATGGGATTTATAAACGTTGTTTATAAATCCGAAATCACTTATTTTGATAAGTGAATTATAGAAGTTAATTAAAGGAATTATATTCACGATTTTGGACAGTGGATAAGCCTTTAAATAAAACGTGTAGGAATGTTGAATTTGGTTAGTGAATTATATTCACGATTTTGGACAGTGAATATATTGTTAAGTAAAATGGATAGTTTTGGGAAAGTGATATTGAAAATGAAGTTAAACATTTTAAAGATGTTTATAAAATGTATTATGATATCGAATACATAGATTTCAACATTTTTATTGTTGAAATAGACGTTTTCGAGAAATAGAAGGAAATGGTGGACTATAACACTGTTGTTATAGTAAATGATTTCCGAAAGGAAATGGTTTGATGTAGTATTGGGATTTATATATCTATAAAAATTCGAATCCCTATACTAGTGATTTTGAGTCGTCGTAACGATGTTTTACGTAACATTCGTTTTGACTCAAATAAATGTTGTTATAGTAAATGATTTTCTTAAAGAATGAAATTATACTTAATTTTGATTTTAAGTATATCGAATATTTTCAAATGTTGAAAATGAATAGATTTGTGAATTACTTATTATTAAATAAGTATGGAAATGCTTTTCCAATATGAAATGAAACGTTTTGAGATTTTATCTTCTTAAAGATAAATTGAAAATGAATATTGGAATCGATTTGAAAATCATATACCAGTAGATATTTTTGGAAATATAAATTCACTATGGAATTTATAAAAGAAAGGGAAGTTTTTTAAAAATAAATGTTGATTTATTTTTGAAGTGTGGAAATTTTATATCTAGTAAAGATATTTTGGAAGATAAAATAATTGGGAAAATTATTTGGAATCTGATGATGTTGCGCATCTTTATTGATAGTTAAATAACCGACTATCAATAATTACCTTTAGATAGGTATTTGTTGTGAATTGGATGAATTTGAATGCCACACTTATTTTTGAATAAGCGCTCACTATTCGGGTTAGCCGGGAAAGGACCATGGGGTCGTATAACCCATTCCGAATATGTGATACGTCGTTATGAATTGCATTCGAAGACCGGTGTTGAAGACCGGATATTTTTGAAAACGGAAGGATTACCGTCGAGTTACTCTACATCGGTTGATCTCCGATTTAGAGGTTTTATCACCCTTAGTGACGGGAAGTCCGGACGTGATTAGAAATTTATCCGGATATGCAAGGTCTTCGTGAGAAGTGCCTTCGGTTCTGTTCGATCCCGGAACAGACTTGTATGGATTGTATGTCTAACGTTACAAATTGAGATATAAAGCTGATTTCTTTCAAATACATTTCTATTGATGGCGGAGAATTTATTCTCTTAGCTTAACACCCTTCTCTGAGACGTACGAGCTCAGAGGTTATGTAGTTGAAATTTATCAGCGATATACTCCCAATTTGGTAACGTGGCATACTAAGTGTTGCTGTGAAAGGATCAGTGTTTGATCATTTGTGATATGATCATTTGTTTGATCTTATATCTTTGTGATCATAGGTTGATCATTTTGTTTGACCCGAAGCAGGGCTTTGTAGAAAGCGTAGCTTTGTGGACGAGACTTCGTCGAGCCTCACACCCCGGAAATGGTCGAAACAGGAAGGATGCAGCAAGGTTCTAGGGAGTAGCGCCCCTTAGTGTATGTCATTCCTTCTGGATAGAGGTGGTATCATGGTATGGAGCCCAGATACTTAACCTATGTGGTTGCTGCATTATTATTTATGTGGTTTGTTGGAAATCGGGAATCCTCGGGAAGATCGGTTACGATCGGGGGATGACATACGCGTGTCAGTAGTTACTTATTTTTGCAGAGGTAACCCGGCCTTGTGTTGGCAGAGATCCGGTTAGGTTCTCGGGTCGTCTATTCCAGGGATGTACCCATCGTGGCATAGGAAGTTCCTTGGCCTGACCATTTGTTGGAAATCCAAAAAAACAATACGACACTTGTACGGTTTTAGTTGTAGAACCTATCATTCACTTATGGTGGCGCCCCACTGTTTGGATGGTAGCTATAGTAGGCATAGTTCGAAATGTCTATGCTGGCTAAGATTTATATTCTACTTTCGAAATGTTTTCTACACTATGCACTAATAATAATATAAAAAAGAATTTGATTTTTGCGTAGTAAGCATCTTTGACTATCATAAGAAGAAATCTCCTCCAATTCTGCGTTTGCATTGTGTGTGTGGCGGGAGGTCTTATGGTAGTTTCATTTTCCAAAAGCATTGCGAATTGATTTTAAAAATATTCCTTTGTTTATTTTAAAGATAAACTATTTTACGATCTCACACCAGTCACCATGACTGACTCGGAGTTTAGTGTTCCCTTCTAAACTCTGGGTGCCCACAAATTTTCCACACGGGTAGCCTAGAGTTATGTTATCAGGATATTCTGGATATTCTGGAGCTTTGGAGATAAGCTGGATGACGAGACGTAGTATTTGTATCTGATAGTATTTATTCCGCTGTGTATTCTGTATGAGGACAAGTTATATAACTGTCCATTGTTGTATATTGACTCTGATGATTGATGTATGTATAAACTGATATAGTTCTTTGTTTTCAAAGACTAGTAATTATCTATTGTATATTGTTCCGCTGCGATGTGTAAGATTCTGATATTGTTTCTGTTCCGGTGTTGTTCTGTTGTTCTTCTTTCTTCTTCTTCTCTTTTTCTTCTATATTTTCTTTTATTTCTTTTTCTTAAAACCCCTCAGGGTTCGTATTTCCGTGCATCTTGAGTTAATCAATGGAATTTAGTGTTTAATCAAGGGTACGGATTTGCGGGTCTTGACAAGCGACCTATCTTCCAGCGGCATAAGGTCGAGCGACCTATCTTCCCACGACTTATGGTAGGTCGTTCGCGACCTAAAGAAAGTGGCATAAGATCCAGCGACCTAAGAACATCGCTTCTGGAAATCTTCAAGCGACTTAAAGTTTAGCGACCTAAGTCCTCGCGACCTAAGCAAACATTACTGCTTAGCGACCTATAGTTGAGCGACTTATTGTAGCTCGTTGGCTTCCCTTTTCTTGCATAACTCGCCGTATTTCCTCCAAATGCTTGATCTATCTCGTTAGCTCGTTCATCGTTTGGTCGCACGCGACCTATCAGCATGTTAGGTCGCTCACGACCTAAGACTTCATCAATCTGGGCTGCATCATCCTCCCCCGATTGACAGTAATTCGTCCTCGAATTTGCAGTTGCTTCATCTTCGACACTCTCATCCCCGTGAAGCAAAAACAAGTGTTTGATATTGTCAACTTTAGTCATAAGATAAAGATCCGGCAAGCTCAACTTACAATCATTCTCATCAATTTTCTTCATAATTTCCAAACGATCCATCCCTCCATCATCTAGCTTGTTGTACGTACCAGCAAGAAATCATTCAACCATCAAGTAGATAGATTCGTTGTCACTTTGCATCTTTATCAAATTCAATACAGAGTCAATACTTACCTCCACCCACGATCTAGTATGTATAGGTAATGACATACATAATTCTGACTTCATCGCGGTCTCTTTTGTAATTTGATAACTCTGACTCTTCTGAACAAACCTTTCAACCCCTTTCCTTATTGACGGCCCAAAACAAAACATCGTAGCCAATTGCATGGTATGATCACTACTCACGTGTCTTTCTACACGTACACCTTTGATAACTTTTATTTGCCAATTGCAATCAGGAGTATACAATCAGTGTTTTAAATCTCGGATTTTGGCCAATATCTCGGGAAAATATCTCGGCTATCTCGGGCGATATTTAAAACACTTATAACTAAATAGGCTGCCAAATCTCGGATTTTGGCTGATATCTCGGATTTTTCATCTCGGCCATCTCGGGGAGATTTAAAAGCCTGTATACAATTACCTTCTTTTGAAAAGGAACCCATCAACCAATCTTCTCAACTCTACCTGCTCTGTCGGACACATAAGGTTATGTGGTATATACGGTATAATAGCACTTGACACTTGATTAACATGATGTACATTTTCCCGTGGCAGTATTTCCTTGGTCAACTCAGCAAGAATTACCTCTTCACAATCAGTCACCTTTGACTTAACCTCTTCCGCTCTATCCTCCACTTCTTTAACAAGCTCTTCTAGAGATACTATACTAATCGAATCCACCTCCTTCATCAACAAATTACCCTCTTCATCTTCTGACTTAATTTCTTCACCCTTATCCGACTTTGCTGACTGTGAACTTTCAACCTCATGTTCATCAGATTTCGTTGGTTGTAAATCAACAACTTCATCTCCATCAAACTTTGGTGATTGAAAACAATCGACTTCATCTTCCACATCAACATATTCCTTTAAAGACAACAAAGTCTTTAGCTCCTCGATTTCCTCCAATTTGTTTTCACTTTGTTGATGCTTTTTAGGAATTAAAGTGATTTTAGTACCTTCAAACATAAAACTGTAGCTGTTTGTGCGACCATCGTATTGCACAGCTCTATCGTATTGCCATGGCCTTCACAACAACAGATGGCATACATCCATGTCAACCACATCACACCAAATTTCGTCTTTGTATTTCTTCCCAATGGAAAAATGTACATAAGCTCTTCGATTAACCTTCACTTCCCCTCCTTTCCTCAACCAAGCTAATTTGTAGGGATTTGGATGTTTCTCTGTTTTCAATGACAATTTCTTTACAGCTTCTGAAGAAATGATATTATCACAGCTTCCTGCGTCAATCACAAATTTACAAACCTTCCCTAGAATAGTGCATGTTGACTGGAAAATATTGCTCCTCAACCAACTAGAATCTTCTTCTTGCTTTGGTGTTAAACAAGATCTCCTCAACAACAAACTACAGCCCTCATCTCCTATCAACAATTCTTCTTCTTCAACTGATAGCGAATTGACACACTCTACCTCTGCATCTTCATGCTCAATCTCCACAATCATTGCTCGCTTCTTGGGCTTTGTACACTCATTGCTTTTGTGACCAAACTCTTGACAATTAAAGCATTTGAGATTACTATTGACCTTAGCTTTGTTGGCTTCATTCACATTCGGTCTATTGACGACTTTGGAAACATCCGCACTGTTATTAGCATCCTTGTTCTGATTGTTGGAATTCGTAAACACACCACCTCCCCGTCTTCCTTGTTTCTCCCAAGCAAGTGCTTTCTGATGTGCTTCAGCAATAGATTTCGGATCAAACATATTCACCATATCTTGAATCCGCATTCTTAACCCTCCAACAAACCTAGCTGTCAACTGTTCCTCTATTTCCATAATGTCATTCCGCGCAATTAATTGGTAAAAATCATCTGCATACTCATTCACTGATCTCGCCCCTTGTCTTAGGTTCTGCAAACGTTGATACATAAGAGATTGATAATTGTGCGGCAAGAAAGTAGCTTTCAACAACTTCTTCATCTTATCCCATGTAACAATCTTTGACTTCCCCATTCTCTCCCGTGTAAGTTTAGTCTGCTGCCACCATGCCATAGCTCTCCCTCTTAAACTTGTAGCAACCAACTTCACTCTTCGATCCTCGGGAACTTCTTTGAAGTCAAAAATTTCTTCAACATTTGATACCCAATCCAAAAATTCCTCCGTTACCATTCCTCCCTTGAATTCTGGAATTTCAGTTTTCATCCTCGACTCCCATCGGCGATCATCTTCTACAACCCGATATGCATTTCGTACTTGGTCTCGATCTCGAGAATGAACACTACATCTACCACCATCTTCATTAAAAACAGATGTACTTCGATATCGATCTCGACCACCCTCATTTCTATGATCTCGCATATCTCTTCTACTTTGTCTGTCATCATCACGGTATGGTTCATGTTCAAACTCACGTGGAGTTCTTCTCTCTTCATCTCTATACTCGTGATGTTCTCTTCTCGATGAAACTGAAGATTATCTTCTTCCTCGATAAGATTGTGGCGACACCCTCCTCGCTTCCGTAACCGATGGCGAAACACTGTTTCCTCCATGGTTCGAGATTGGCGACCTTCTCCTTTGTCCTTGATTCATATCATTCATCAGTTTCTCTAACTTCCCAATGCCTTCATCAAACTTTTCATTGATGCGTTGTTCCATTTGCTCGACTTCTTCTCTTCTATACAACGCTTCAATATTTTGATGGCGATTAGCTCTTCTCGGCGGCATTTTCAAATCAAACAATCTTCAACTGTCGACCTTGAACAAACAAATGATCAAATGATACCAAATGATGCACTTCACACTTCACTTAGCTCGGATCTACACTTCAAACTCTCGGTCTTGAACAACAAAATGATACACGACTTGAACTCTTCGATAAAAAATTGGCTCCAAGACTCGGCTTAGCTATGATTGGCTAAGTCTAGCTCTGATACCAAATGATGCAGCAGCGGATTACTGAAATGGATGAAATGGTGAAAGTAGCAATCGGGGAATTGAAGATACCAAATGGCCCAAATCCGTTGATCCAAAGATACCGGATTCTAGCTATCCCAAACACGTTGATCACGCACGATACCATGTTTAAAGATCTACGATTCTTCGTACGTTGATCTAGTGCACTAGTTACCGTGAATCGGCTTCAACGATCGTTGATTCGAGCGCACTCGAATACCGAAGGTGGAGATAGGAGATCACACTCAACTACCAATTGAAGAAGTGGCACAAAGCACACAAATTTTTTTTATTCAAAATCAACTAAACTATTACAAATGACACAACATCCCTATTTATAGGGTTACAACTCACACGACTCAACTTGACAACACCTAGGTCGTAAACGACCTAACATGACCGACCTAAAAACAAACAAATAAAATACAACACATTACAAGAACTTATTTACAACACACTAGGTCGCACACGACCTAACACAAACGACCTACGTCATAACAGAAAGTGACTTACATATACAACATTACATCTCTTCACGCGACATAATAACATAGTACAAAACAGCGACTTAAGGTCATAAGCTTCCACGACATAAGATCTTCATGCGACTTAAGTATCAGCGACCTAAGATTTTGGGCGACCTAACTACTTCAAGCGACTTAATGATCAATGCGACCTAAGGCAATGCGGCATACGGTCTATGACCTAAGGTGGTCGCGACTTATAGTCAGGTGGCACAATTGAGAACGCGGCATCAATAGTTGAGCGACCTAACATAGGTCGTGGCTCGGCATCAATAGTTGAGCGACCTATCTTAGGTCGTAGCTCGACATCTGTAGTTGAGTGACCTATCTTGCAACGGCATAAGGTCGAGCGACCTATCTTCCCACGACTTATGGTAGGTCGTTCGCGACCTAAAGAAAGTGGCATAAGATCCAGCGACCTAAGAACATCGCTTCTGGAAATCTTCAAGCGACTTAAAGTTGAGCGACCTAAGTCCTCGCGACCTAAGCAAACATTACTGCTTAGGGACCTATAGTTGAGTGACTTATTGTAGGTCATTGGTTTCCCTTATCTTGCGTAACTCGCCGTATTTCCTCCCAATGCTTGATCTATCTCGTTAGCTCGTTCATCGTTAGGTCGCACGCGACCTATCAACATGTTAGGTCGCTCCCGACCTAAGACTTCATCAATCTGGGTTGCATCAAATAGCGATGTAACCATTGGGTGTAACCACTAACTAAACTGTGATCCACTTGGTGTAATTCGAGGGGCGGTGATTTCCTATAGTTTACTATGTATTCTTGGGAAAGAGACGTAACCATTGGGCGTAACCACTAAGTAGACTATGATCCATTGGTGATTTTATTTTGATTTGCATGGCGTAATTCATAGGGTTGAGATTACCCAAAGTTACAGATGTTTCCTCTGGGATAGAGGCGTAACCATTGTGTAATGATTTTCGGGTGGTACTTTCCATATCTATTTTAAAAGTTTTTCAAGTACTTTCACTAGATGTTGAAATGAGTCTACTAAGTACTTAGAGATTTCCAGTCTTTTGCCTGATCAATGTATTACTAGATTCTGTAAGAACGAGGACAAACTTGTTAAAACTTCGAGTAATCAAAAGTATTTTTTTTTCAATATAAAATTATTTCGATATAAAAATATTTTGCATAAAAGAATTTTTAACAAAGAAAATTTCAAACATTTAAGAATTGACTATCGAAACCACTTGAATTATCTATTGGTGTAATTAAGAAACCAATGGAATAAATACGTAAGTTGTATATAGACCATTCTATTTGCATTTACATTTTTGATTCAGATTTGAATACATGATTTTAAGGTAATTCACACCTGTCTGATTTAGGATTGTTCGACGAACATTGATATGGATTTTTGATATGAATATGAAGTTCTCTATCATTGTTTATTACTATGTAAGGAGGATGGAAGTTTATAATCAAGAAGTCGGATTAGAGTCTGCATTAGAGTAGTCGTGTTACCAATACTAGTTCGGAAAATAAAATTGCGTGTTCGAGTAAAAGATCGAAATTGTTATACTTACGAATGGCATATATATATATATCGTACGGATTTTAATGAAATAACTGTATGCTATGGTTGCTAGCTATGATTGTTTCTTGCTTAGGATTGCTATGCTATTTGGTTGCATTTAGTTTAACATCATCCTTATCAGTTGCATTACATTTATGTGCTGCACATAGTTGTTACAATAATTTCTAGTTACATTTAGCTTTTACATCATTATAATTTCATATAAAATTACATCATCCTTTTAGTTGCGTCATATTACCATGCTATATCTAATTGTTTTGTTTTAATAATGATATATTGTTTTGGTTGCATGTAAGTTTACAATGTGAATTGGTTACTTGTGTTAAACATAGTGAAATAAATTGAACATGAATGAAATAGATATGAATTGATTGGATGGATATTATTTTGTGAATGATTTGTTTGTTGCAAATCCTTGCTATAACTGGTTGGTTGCATATGATTGTCATGTTGCTTGTTCTTGTGATAGAAATAGCTAACGTACCGTGTTTTGTCATGTTTAACTCTCTTTTGGGTTATGCAAGTAAAATTCAAGTACACTGAAGAAAGACAATTTGAGGATTTTGATTAAATAAGTAAAGTTTTATTGCCCAACAAATAGGTACGTATTTATATTACTAGTTGGTTGATGATTTTCTACCCCTGAGGTAGGGAGCCACTTGGATTTTATTTTCTTTTGATTGATTTGGGCTTGTAGAGGCAGTTTGTAGTTTTTTCGACTCAGCCGCACAAAGGAGACGCTATAGAAATTTTCCGTAAATTCGGGTGTTAGAAAAATTTTGAGATTTTAAAATTGTATAACTTGTCTTACAAATAAGCTAATATCAGAGTGGCATAGAAGAAGCGTGGTAAAGGTTTTGTAAATAAGATTTGTATGTTTTATGTGTTGATTATTTTGAGTAAATATATCGAATGTATAATTCCTTTTCGAGGACGAAAAGTTTTGAGTGGGGAAAACTGTAACGACCCATATTTTTAACTATTTTAAATTATTAATTTAATATAATTTTTGAATTAGAATGATTATAAATAAAATTTATTAATTTATTCCTATAAATTATTAGATATGAACTTAGTTTAAATTTTAAATAACAGAATTCAATATGAGAAAAGATGATACCTTATATTAGAAAGTAAGTTAATTAATATGAAATTGTAAGTAATTAATAACAAAAACTAAATTAATCAATGTTAAGTAAAATAAGAGTCGAATGAATGTCCATTTAAAGGTAAAAGCATAAATTTATTTATATGAAATTCTAGGCAATTAATGTGTTTATAATCAATAGCTGGAATTGAATAATAAATGTCATTTATTTAGATAAAAATAAAATAATTGTTTGATAATAAAAATTCATCTGAAATTCTAATATTGGAATTCATTGTAATTGAGTTATCCATGGGCTTTGATTTAGGAAGTGTAATCCTTATGTTTAGTATAAGAACTTTTGTTGTTCTAGATTTGAATGAACATTTTATTTTAAAAAGGTGAATTTGTTTATGAATTTAAATGTAGGAGCATTGGTTGTATAAATTTTGAACAAACATTTTTATTTACAAAATGTTTAAGACAAAATTTGAATTTGGAATATTTAATTGATTTTGGATATTGAAAGGTTAATTTCATAAGTTGAATAATTTAGATTTCAAATATAGTGATTAATCTGACAATTTTTTTTGGCAAAGCCAGTCGGCTTTATAATGGGTTGTGCCACTGTATATGGTTTTATAGTGGCCATACCGCTTAAGCTACAAAACAGGTGAGAAGCTAAAACACCTTTGCAACTATACAAATGACATAAGGAAATAGCGGCTCCTCCTCCAAGGAGGAAGAAGAGTCACTTCCATCAGGACCTAACACATGCAAGTAATCCGAAAAGCAAGACACAAGATCCATAACATACCCATGATATTCCTTGCAATAGATAAATTTCCTATCCCAACTACCATCACGAAGAAGAGCTCTATTCCTTGCACCTCGGGCACCTTCCACAGATAGTATAAGGCCGTCACCATCAACAGAATAATGGAGACACCTGGATTCACCATCGTCATCACTAATAAACATGTGGAAATCATATCTAGTGGGGTCATATCTCACCTCAGACTTAACATGTATCCAAGTTTTCTCAAAAGAATCCCACTCAATAGATTCCACATGAGGTATATCAGTAATTATAGTGGTATGGAAAACTACAACATTATGATCCGGAGGAGACAGTGAAGGCTCAATAAGAGGGCAGTAGGGATGATGTGAGGAGAAGGCATCAAAGGAGGAATAATGCGCTCTTTCGGGATCCACTTCATGACCGGAGACCTAGGAAGAGGTGGCCGACAAGAGAGAGGACTAGCAGTTTGGGAAGTAGTACAATCTGATGAGAGATGTCCAAATGCCTGACAAAGCATACATATGTCTGGTTTCCAACCATACCAAACCACAATCTCAACTACACGATTCTCAAATTCTCGCACTTTGATTGAATTAGGCAAAGGCTTATCCGGAGATATTTTAATCAAAGCTTTAGCATAAACTAGTTCTTCCCTAGCAACTGCATTAGCATCAAAACATTTCACTTTTCCAACAGAACTAGCTAGGCAGTTTAAACCTAACATATGTCGCAAAACAGAGGGGATATGGGAAAAATAGGTCCAAACAGGAATAGATAATATCTGCTCTCTAGCATAGTTAATAGACGGGCTCCAGGTAGTAACAATAAAAAGCTTGCCTCTGATAAAAATGGGATCCTTACTAGGGATACGAAGACGCTCATCAGGCCTTGAGAATTTGAAGAAAAACATAGAGTTGTCCATGTGGACAAGGAGACTACCCTTTGGCTTCCATGCTCTAAAGCAGTGATCTTTAACTATGGAATAAGGCGGGTTAGTATCAAGAAAGAAACCGACTAGATACTCTAACCAATAATTAACACCCGCTTGAATAACCTCCGGAGGAGGAATCATAACTCCATCGATACTGACCATATCAAAAGATCGGGACACATATGCACTCGTGTTTCTTGGCAATGAAGAGAATAGTGAGGACCACTTAACTCCCATCCTTGGTTCATTATAAAGCTTTGCTGCTGCTAATTTACTAGGAGGAACAACCCCACTATCATTTATTACATTTGTCACATTTTGAAATTTAATAGGGCTCGGCTGCTATGTAGGTGAAACAACAGGAGATGAATCTCCACGATTATCATCCCTGTTCCCATTCGATAGAGGAGCAGATCCAACATCAGTAGGCTTAACAGCAATATTAGAAGCCAAACCACTCAAATTCATATAATCATCCACTATCAAACTGTTACGATAATTATTACATTAGTCAAGCGATGTTTCATTCCAACAGTTGACACAATTTGACTCATTTAGCACATCAGATAAGGCGTGTGTACCATCCGACACCAGACGATGGTTAGCAGCAGTAGAGAAAGAGTCAAGATTAGTGTAACGACCCACTATTTTGGACCATTCAAATCGACAATAAATCCACACATGTCGGCTTGATTAATTCAAAACAATGGATTGTAAATAAAATTTGGCAAAACTTAGCATATACAGTAAATAAAATAATCACAGATCACAGACACAGAGTAATATAACAATAATGCAGCGGAAACAAAAGAATAGTAGTTCATGAAGCTACTATATATATATATATAACAAAGTTAAACAAGATACAACAGAAGTCTCGAATACAATAGTCAAATACAAGATCAGAATACATCACTGGAATCAACTGAATATCTGAAAGCTGGATAGATAGCTGGATCTCCAAGCGAAGCTCCAACTCCAAAGGTGAGTCCTGAATACTGGTACACTCAGTCTGACCCGAGCATAAAGAAAACACAAAACACTCGAGTCAGGATTAACATTCTTATATCAATAAATCCAACTCAAGTGAAATAACGACTGAAATACAAGTAACTCAAAGGATGTTTGGGATAACCATCCTATAAGGATCCATTAAACTATCTACTTTGTAGTAGTGTACGCTAAGTAGATAATGCCTATCAGTAATATAAAGTATCAAAATAGCGTTAAAGCGTTACCATTATCCCCCTTAACACATTTTATATAAGCATCATAGTCTATACAGTACTGTAAACTCCACCGTAAACTAGTGGGCTATCAGGGAGTACTCCATAGGTATAACACAAAACAAATCGTAGTGGTCGCGCATAGGGATACAAGTATGATAAGGCACATGAGGTAATACCCAAGGTAGTGAAACTACCGTTTACCTGATCCGGATTAGTGAGAACGCATCGCCGCAACGATCGCAACACCGCGAAACAACACTCCCAATTCAAGGGTGCGCACCAATCAAAAACAAGTAATGAGTAGTTTACGAAGAAGTGTGTCCGTTAGAGGCAGCTAAACTCATTTGGCCTGGCACGGCTCCTATTTTAGTCATTTCCAATTTGACACAAGTGTCAAGGCTATCCATTATCGTTCTCTTTCTACAAATCCAGCAACGTCATCATTCCAACCACTTCATTCTGGATCACACTCCGTGTAAAACAGTTATTAAAGTGGTTTTCGGTTTAGACAGAGAGTATGTCCCTAACCGATCCCGGACTCTTTAATAACTACGTAATTATTACACCGATTGGTCATTTAATAAACTTTCAAAATAGTTTATATTTCAAAACCAAAATATCATTGCCATTTCAAAACCATATCCATACGATATCATTTTCACTTCAAATAAATCCATTTCCAAAATCATATTACTTTCCAAAGTTATATCGCTTTCGTAATCGTAAGTTTTTTAAAATCAAAACACTTTGGAAATCAAAACCCTTAAATTCATAACACTTTGAAACTATAGTTTGAAATCATAACATTTTTGAATTCATCACACTTTCCTCTTAAACAGTTTAGATATTAAAATTAGTGCATATAATAAAATAGTTTATAAAGTAAAAATAGTTTATATAAAATAGTTATAAGTTAAAATAGTTTATAATAAAATAATATATATTGAAAATGATTTATATAAAATAGTTTATATTAAAATAATTTATAAAGTAAATATAAATAGTTGTAGATATAGTATAAAAATACTTTATAAAATAAAATAGCTTCCCCAAATCACAAATCGATTCAAATTAACTTGACTTCCAAATTCATCTTAATTCAATCTCAATTCATAAATTTCAACTCAATTCAATTTCTCAATAAATCATTTCAAATTATAATGATTTCAACTACAGATTTGAAACACAAAATAAACCATTAAATTTCAACATATTCCAAAGATTTAAATATTCCACATTTCAAAACTAAATTTGATAATTCCATTTATATCTCAATTTAATTTCATTACATTTAGTTTCTGAGATATTTCTTTAATCATTCCAATACATCTAAATACAACTTCAATTTACAAATTTAAATAAACAAAATATCCCATTAAAATTTATGTAAATTTGAAATATTCATTTAAGTATAATTCTTAAATAAATATAATTTCAAATCAATTTGAAATTTATCTTTCAACCTGTATCATTATAAACTCTATATTTGAAAAATATAAATTTTAAATAAATTCTTAAACATATTTTATATTGATTAAATCTACTTTATTAAATCAACTTTAATAAGTCTTTAAAAAGCAATATTTATTAAACCATATATTTCTTTCCAAAACCATAGAACTCTTTTTCAAAATATTTACATATAGAACAACGGTGTTTGTATATAATTTTCTATCCTATGGTCAAGTGATACAGATATTTATCATTCCAATCCGCAATTTAAAATATATTCGGGTATATATCTTTTCAACCCGAAATCCCAAATTCAATTCAATTGAAAATCGCTTGGGTTTATCAATTCAACCCATAATGATTTTCTCCTATTCTACAGATCGTTCGGGTATGTATCATTTCAACCCATAGTGAATTCTATACTAACAGGGAACTTGCAGAGTGATAACAGATCTGATAATAATATAACAAGCATATAACACCAATATAAATAACACATAATGGTGTCAAGTGTCACATGTGAACTGATACAGGTAATAACATATATATAACAGTGCGAATAACTAACATTAGCATATTTCAATTGGAAGATAATGGTGTCAGACCTCACAGGTGAACTGATACAGGTAATAGCATATATATAACAGTGTAAATAACTAACATCAGCATATTTCAATTGTCGTTTCAATTAAAATCAAATTTAATAAATAAAAGAACGTTAATCGTGAGTGATTGCTCACCTTTCGAGGCTAGATAGATAGACAATGAAGTTGAGTTACGAAACCCAAGCACGAATCCAAATCAAAGCTAGATTGGCACGAATTCGACGAATAGCGCTGATAACAGAAATCGATGAGAACAAATCAAAATTTGTTTGATAAAATTTAAACGAGATGTATATCATAATAAATTTTCCTTAAACCAAATATTCAATTTTAAAATACCAATTCATTTTTAAATCAATCTTAAATTTTGAACATATAAAAAAATCAAAATCTATATATATATTTTTCAAAATCATTATTTCTTAACCCATCAACTAAAATCAAGATACCCGTATATATTTTTCTCTGAAATCAAAAAAATTTGAAAACCCAGACTTGTGGATATTCATATATACGAATTGATATATAAGCCTATAAAGACTCACATACATTAAAACAAACATATATATACACATTATATCTATATATATACTTGTCTTTAAAATGCCAGATACGTATACTTTATATATTATTTATTTCAAATGTCCGGTAACATATCATCCTATAACTAACAAATCTAACATATATATAGTATAATATACATGCAAACACACATGTCTATGTAACATATTTATTTGCGCAGAACCATCAAAACAAACTTCACCTATTACATTGTATACATAAGTTTTATTAACGCCATCATTTTTTTTAAACATACAGTATCATACATATATAATTCCAAACGTTTATATATGAATACACTTTAAGCTCGAAAACATCATATACACAGAGGAGGGATAAACAACTTTTATGTAACAGGTATAAGCCTATAAAATATGCAACCGAAATAAATAGCTTTATAAACCTATGTATATATAAACTAATATACTTAATATACTTTATAAATTTTAAACTATATAACATATATACTTAAAAAATAATATGTACACACAGAACCAAATCGTCACTGTATAATAATTTTATAGCAAACCAAACTTACAAATAAATAGTAAATACTTTATATACAACTTTATTATATAAATATACCACAGCATATAACTATGTATCAAAATAGATCTGCACTAAACTTATGCAAACAACAGACCATACACATATAAAATTTCCATGCGAAATATATATATTAATATAAATAAACTACCCTATATATAATAAATACTATAACACCTATATTGATCTACTGAATATATATAAGTCATAAAATATATATATCATTACCAAAGTAGGAGGCACAGGCGAGGTGCCGATGTACGGAGGAAGGGAAGAAAGGCGGCTCGGCTCAGGCGCGGGGAGTGGATGAGGCTCTCGGCCTGGAGACGTGGGAAGGAAAGAGTCACAAGGCTGGCGCTTGGGGTGTTGTGGAGATGGTTTCGGCCATGGGCTGAAGATGGTCTCGAGCAAGGCTATTGGCACGGTTTGGAGAAGGCGGAGGTCAGTTTGGGTTGCCGGAGTGAGAGAGGATGGTGATATGTCGTGGTGCTTGCAAGAAAAGCATGGAGATGGGTGAGCAAGTAATCAGGTTTGGAACTAAGGAAGATGATGTTTATTTATTTTAGTATATTTTCTTTCTAGAGGAGAACGAACATAAGTGAAGCAAAAGAATGAAAGGAAATGAACCGGACAGTATATTGCAATAGTATGAATAGCAAAAGTCACGACTTGGATTTCTGGGAAATGTAAAAAGGCTACTGGCTATTACAGTGGGAAGAGGAAAGATGGTGGGATGAGTGCAACACATTTATCATCTTTATTTTCCCGAGCGAATAATACCAAACGAAAGGTCATAAAAATCTACGCAAACCAGATTGTATAATCAATACAAGAAAATAGGAATGACCACGATGAATTTCTGGAATATTAAATGCAAAAGTCTGTTTGGTTTAATACAGTAGAAAATGAATGGTCAATGAATTCAAAAGGGTCAAAACAATACCGATACGGTTAGCCGTTTCTCGCGGATTCCGCTATGTACCGGACTTCAAAACACAGGAATAAATATACCATAGAGATCAACACGACGAGATGATCAAAACTGTATACATATATCAGTGGTATGATTGAATAAAAAAAATTTGAATTTTCTACTAGCGGAAAATGCAGCAAAAATGCAGAAAAATAAGATCGACGGAGCTAAAGAAGTCCGAATTTGGAAAAACGAAAAATGACGTCTTAGTCAGAAGATGAATTAGAATTTTTCTATGTAAAAATATTATGGTTTGGAAAACATTTTATTATCATCAATTTTAACTGATATAAATTGGAATAAAATTACACTAGAAAATAAACTTCCAAACTATCTGATGAAAATTTACCAGTTGCTATGATTAATTAGACGCATTCCAAATATCAAATTTTTATTTCAAAATTTTATCGTTTAAAATTTCACAAAATTTCAACTTATTACGTTATTAAAACGGTTAAAATTTATGGGTCGTTACATTTAGAAATTAGACCACATAGAGGATTAACAACCGAAGGACTCAATACCTGACCGGATACACGTACTGCAGCTACAAAAGCACCTGAAGCATTTGGACTTGTACTTTGGCCGTACGAGCTTAAAACGCGAAGAAATTAATTATAAGAATATAATTCAAATAATTTGATTTTGAAAAGCTATCTTCTGAATATGATGGAATTGGCTCCCGATACCTATTCCATTGAGTTCGGAATGGGTGTATAACATTAGGAACGCCAGGCGGCATGCGTCGTTTGGAGTTCCAGAAATTTCGCTGATGAATAGTGCCACGAGATTTGTATATAAGGGCCTCATCGTTCAAACCCTAGCTAATTTTCTCAGCCGCCATTTGTTTCTATTTAGTGGCCGAAAATACCTCAACTTCCCTCCTTGATTTTTCCCCATCACTCATTGTATTCGAACAATTCCAAAAGGGAAAAGGAAGATCTCAACCTCCTCTACATATCCTAAGGTTGAATTGAGGCGAAACATCTCGAGATCGCCAGAATCGAGGGGAAACGGTTGCACTTTTTAGGGTTCTCGTGCGTCAATGGCATAGGCGAAGGCGACGTAGTTGCAGGCGGAGGTAGAGCTCGGAGAGGCGGCGGCAGTAATGTCTGATGGTGTTCTGGAGCTCCAAGGTGTCGCGCGCACGGTGGTTTGGAGTCGCGACTGATGGGTCCGTGTGTGTCTGGTTTAGCATGAGCGGGAGTGAGGTAGGAGATAGCTTAAGTTTAATTATTATTTAATTAATTAATATAATTATGTTTTTAATTATATTATATATTAATCAAAGCGTAAAATTTTCATTCGAGGTCCGATTCGAACGAAAAAAGTTGCGTTGGGATCGTATCGACGAGGACTACGACTTGAAGTTGAATGGAAGTTTATTTGACACTGAAAAATTTTCAGTTCAAATAAAGGTGAGTGTTTCAAACCACTCATGAAGTACTAAATTTCCTATTGCAAGTTAAACTTATTTACAAAGTGATAAAATTATATTGATTGCTGTTTGAAAATTTAATTGGTTGAATTTGAATTGATTGACTGTTAAAACCAACATTTAAAATTTGACTAAAAATTTGATATTAAAAATTATAGTGTAAACCGACCTTTAAAAATTGTTAGGAATTTGACTGTTAAATGGATAGTTGGAATTGATGGTAAATGTGACATTTAAATTTGATAGGAAAATTTAGACATCTTGTACACTTATTAATCGACATCAAAATTTGATATTTAAATCGATCTTAGATTGCATATCACCTTTAATTAAACAACCCGACACTGATAATTATTGATTTTTGTGTGATATGGTTGATTTAGATGTTAACTCATATTGTGATGGATGATATTGTTGATTTGCTCTATGTTGCTAGTAGTTTTGATATTTCTGTGTTATCACGTTGTTATTACCACTATTAATGTGATTGATCACCTAGACATTTAAATTTGATATGGATGTTGGATATCCTACTTGATATGTAAATTTTGATGCATAGTTGACTGCTTCGACGAAAATTGTGATTTTGTGATTTTGTCGCCGTTCGGCGAAATTGAGTTTTATCTATTGAATTTTAAAGGGCTTTAAAATCTAACATTTAGAAAATTATATATTATAAGGAATTTGATTTTGTGAATCAAATTAAATTTTAGCTTTTGAAATTAACATGAATTTTATTTTTAAAATTTTAAATTCTAATTTTCTTTAATAATATATCTCTCCCAAATTTTCCTGTAAGTTTAATAAATGAAAAAGAAATGTTGTAAGAAGATCGATGTTTAGAATCCAACCACTAAATAATTTTGATACGATTGAATTGGATTATTTTAAAATTCTAGCTTTGGAAATGTTGGAATTCAAATTTGTTAAAAGAATTTGTGTAAAGAATTCTATTTGAAATTTTGAAGTTATAATGAATAAATGTTTTAAATTATGGAAATTTGATTATTTTAAAGATTTGAATATTAAAATTCGAATATTGAAGTTAAATTGATTTAAGTAATTTAAATCGGTGTATTGAGATTAGACTCGGATTTATATAAACTGATATGGTTTTGAAATGAGATTTGAATTGAAGCTCGAGCCACTAAATTAAATCGTTTGAATCGAAATCGAAATCGAAATTTAAATTGACTTGAATTGAAATCAAAATTGAATGAAATTGAATTTGAAAGGAATTGAATTGAAACATTGGAAATTCAATTTATTTGTTTGGAATTTTGATCTGAGTTCAGATTTGTTGGAAATCCAAAAAAACGGTTCATTTTGAACTATATTTCTCTTGATTTTGATTTCACTTACATGAGGATTTTTAGTCCTGGCTTGACTGTTTCGTTTTTCATTACACTCGGGTTAGACCGAGTTTTCCAGTTATCGAAGATAGTCATTACGAAGAATGAAGACAAAGATTTGGTATATCATATTTATTAGTATCCATTTTGCAGCAATATTCATTCTGTATATTGAATTGTATAACTCTGAAAATGCTGTATATAACTCTAATGGTGTTATAAATTGAAATCTAATGTATATTTGTTAAACAACTTCATGAACTATTTATGTGATTATTGTATTTTATCGTTCTACTACGAGGTTCTATAGTTGTTTTCTTCTTTTCTTTTGTTTCTTTAAAATAAACCCATTGATAATCTATCTTTTAAACTGTTTGAGTTTGACATGTGTGGTTTATTGTCGACTTGAACTATTCAAAAGAGTGGGTCATCACAAATGCTTTTCACTTTTGTTGGAAGAATTGGAAGTTGTACCATACAAGTTTTTTGAATAACTAACTGTAATAATTTTTTATACATCCTCTTTTCTTTAATTCTGAAAAATTCAAATGCCTATAGGTTACGTTTGGAAACCATAAAAAATAAATTGTAAACTTATAAATATTAGTAATTGCTTTGTAGATTCCACCAATATCTAATAATCATAATTATCCATCCACACCTTCCACAACCTATCAGTGCATATTACTGTTAAAAAATTAGCTCACTATCATTATTTATGTGTAAATAGGCAAAAATAATCACACCATAGGTGTTTCTACAAACCAAAGAAGTCATGGAAGATGTGCTTGTTATTATGTTATAACAAGCACTTTGGCATAATTAATATTTCCATTTATGTTTGTAACATATTTGTGCATATTAACCGTAATTCAAGTACTAACATAATAATTGGCTACTGGTAACAACATATTTTATACCATGATATTTAGAAGTGACTAATGCATAAGGCACTCACTAATACATAGAGAACCTGAAAACAAATGTTAACCAAGACATGCATGAATGCACCAACATCTCAAAAAAGTTCTTGTTACTACAAACAAAAAGCAAATTGTAATACTACCAAATTGAGCTATTTGTATACAGCCCTTTAACTTTTCTGAATCATCTCCATAAGATTGTAAATCTAACAAGTTTCATACTACATTTCAGACAGACGGATTAAAAAAGATATTTTACAATGGCTTTGGTTTTGAATAAGTAACTTGGGAAAAAATAATGTTTTTGTCGATTGTATTTTGTACGTTTGCAAGTTTGAATTAAATCAACAAAGTTGAACATGTTAGAATTTTAGAAACAACCATATATGACAATGGATACTGTATATATTGCTCTAAATTCTACATCACAAATAAATATGAACTGAAAGAATAGATGCAACGATCACCTTTTCGGCTTACGAATGTCAACAATAATACATCCACGGTATTCACATGCCAAGCACCCATGTGCTGGAAAGACATAAGTTAGGGTAAAGAAAAAGAAGAAAAGAAAATGAACAAGAAAGAGAAGTGGAAAAACACCAGAATCTCATAATGGAATGATAACATATAATATCAAAAGATAATACACAGTGCTACTCTAATATACATAGCATTTCAAAGTTACTAAACAAAGTACTATCATCAGCTTGGACAGTAATAATAGTATGTCCTCACAATTTCTACTATAATTACATAAATTAATTCAGTGGAAATAAATACTACATTAGGTAAAACATCTAGTTCCTCTCCAAGAGCCCAAAGCTTCCATAGCTAAATCCGAAAACATACTCCGGGCTGACCCGAGCATTATAAGAAAATAATTCCCGTGTCAGTTTGGTTAATCAACGTGAGAAACTCAAATCATATGGATATTTATCTATATATAATAGGAATACCTTGAAATGAAGCTTTTGAAATGTCTAAATTATCCTTTTTTATTTCTAACTCATCTGAGGTCATATTTGTAATTATTCGCTCCCACGTTCTTATAATCCATCTCACGTCTACAACTGTCTTCCTCACAATCACTGCACATAATTTTCCCCAAAATTATTTGGCTGCCGATCTTAACCTAAGTTGTAAACAACAAAATCGACCGCCGATCCATCTCCAAATCGTTATCGCTCCATCCCACTATATCCTTAAATTTGGCTTCCGCCCCCTAAATCCATCAACCCGCTACTGTCCCATCCCCTTCTGCTGCATCAAATATGACTCCATCAAATACCTGCAATGCCGACGAGCCGACCTTGATATGATGACGACTTTGCAAGACCCGAAGACACAGAAGACAACAGGTGCTTGCAGTAATGTTTTAATTCTCTTTATTGTTTTGTTTCCCTTGGTTAATTTCTTTCTTCCATTTCCAGGAATTAGCTGCATCAAATACGACTCCATCAAATCCCTGCAACGCCGACGAGCCGACCTTGATACGATGACGACTTTGCAAGACCCGAAGACACAGAAGAGGACAGGTGCTTACAGTAATGTTCTAATTCTCTTTATTATTTTGTTTCGTTAATTTCTTTCTTCCATTTCCAGGAATTGAGAATATTCGGCCACAGGTTTTCTTTTCCACTTCTAATTAATTTCTTCCTTCCATTTCCAGTTGATGCCTCAGCCATAGGAATTTGCTTTCGCTGTTTGAACCACTCTATAATGGCACGTTTTCTGTTATTGTGCTTTTATGATCGATTGGGTTTTGCTTTATCTGTACTCAAGTTTCTTATGATCGACTGTGAGTGAGAAAGCTAAATTGATTGTTGTTGTTTCCAAATTCAGGTCTAGGGCTTGGGCATGATTTTTGATGATATCAGTCATTTCTCTATTCAAACATGTGCGACTGTAAGCAGGGGGCGTGGATAAGTTTCCATGGTATTGTTTTTATTTTATACCTTAAACTTTTGCAACATTAAAAGTGACACACTCAAACATAGTTTGACTAAGGGATTTTTATGATATAATAGTATGCTTGCATCCCATTCGGCATAGAGGAATTGATGCCGATTCCTATGTCATTTTATTCTTAATTGTTTGAAACCTTATGATATAATAGTATGCTTGCATCCCATTCGGCATAGAGGAATTGATGCCGATTCCTATGCCATTTTATTCTTAATTGTCTGAAACCTTTTACGCCATATAGTTAGACTACAGCTATAATGTCAAGTTAACATATTTACGATCGATATCTGTATTTTACGTAAACTAGGTAGGTTGTGACTACATTGCTTACAAATTACATTGCTTAAAATACTTGAATTTTCTATTTCCCGTTTTCGAAGACTAATGGTACAACTTACAAATTACATTGCTTAAAATACTTGAATTTTCTTTTTTTTTACTCAGTTTTGGTACTTTAATATTTTTCTTCAAATTCTTTTCAAATATATTTTTGTATTTACCGTCAATTGCGTAGAAAGTTACATTCCTTTTCCATTTGTAATCTTGATTAATACCATTTCTATTTTTACAACCGACTAAATCATCAATTTCTTTTCAAATATATTTTTGTATTTAGCTGCTGCTTAAACAATGATGGCCAATTATATGCCTTCGTTTTGAAATCCTTAGAAGGTAAAGATGAAGGAGGGTTAGTCCAAAATATACGGTCGGCATGCTTTCGCACTGTCAGCTTTTACGGTGTTTTTCAATATAATTACTTTGATATTGGTAACTCGGGATCTTTACTCATTCCTTTTGATGTCAAACAAAAATAAACTAAATACCTTTTAAACAAAAAAGGAAATTTTATATGCCATGGTCTTTTCTTTTGCATAGGTTTGCAATGATTCTGAAAGGTTTATTATTTTCAGACTGTTGGTAATGCGCATTTTTGTTTGATGAATTGTATGCATCACACCTTTTTTCAATAGAGTTACATCTCTGTTAGTTTTTTTTTCAAATTTGTGTTTCAGTTTTTTTTTAATTCTCTAATTTTATTTACATTGCTTAAAATACTTGAATTTTCTATTTTTTTAACTCACTTTTGGTAGTTTAATATTTTTCATCAAATTCTTTTCAAATATATTTTTGTATTTACCGTCAATTGCGTAGAAAGTTACATTCCTTTTCCATTTGTAATCTTGATTAATAATATTTCTATTTTTACAATCGACTAAATCATCAATTTCTTTTCAAATATATTTTTGTATTTAGCTACTGCTTAAACAATGATGGCCAATTGTATGCCTTCGTTTTGAAATCCTTAGAGGGTAAAGATGAAGGAGGGTTAGTCCGAAATATACGGTTGGCATGCTTTCGTACTGTCAGCTTTTTACGGTGTTTTTCAATATAATTACTTTCATATTGGTAACTTGGGATCTTTACTCATTCCTTATGATGCCAAACAAAAATGGTCTTTTCTGTTGCATAGGTTTGCAATGATTCTGAAAGTTTTATTATTTTCTGAATTTTGGTAATGCGCATTTTTTGTTTGATTAATTGTATGCATCACACCTTTTTTCAATAGAGTTACATCTCTGGTAGTTTTTTTTCAAATTGTGTTTCAGTTTTTTTTTTATTCTCTAATTTTATATCTTTTAGTTTACAAGAAGGCATGGGTTATGTTTGACGGATTGCTTTTCAATCGTCACAATGCAAAATATTGAAATACCTGCTACTTTATCTTCACCTTCTATTTCATTTGCAGTTTAACTTCTCTCACTCTCTATTTTCATCACTTTTGATTTTCAAAGGAAGCGCATAGGTGGAGAGCAGTGCCTACGTCTAACTCCTGCTTTGACATAAAAGATACGAAACAGTGGTATCTTCTTATTTTCGTATAGAATAATTGGTGTGTGTAAAATTTTGAATTTTCATTTTTTTTCTCTTTTCAACAGAAATATATATAATTTCTGTACTTTTGTATGTTATTTGCAGATGGTGCTTCCTGATTGCCTTTTTTTCCTTTTTACCTTTCTTTTTGTAATGGGTTCCTTATACCCTTTAGATATTGCTTTTCTTTTAACTACAGATTTGTTTTATGCGATATTTATTTCAGCAAATAGTATTTTTTATCCCCATTTTTTGTTTGATTAATTGTATGCATACCGTAAGGGTGCTAATTTCGTAATAAGTTGAAAACGTCAATTTCATACGTTAACAGTTTCTCAAGATGAATTTAAAATGTATGTACGCCTGTCTTTTGCTGTCTGTACATGTACATGTCTTCATAGATGCGTTTTTGAAACTTCAGACTAAATTATAATTTTCTTTTCTTCTCACAGTGCATCATAACTATTACCAAATTCTCCACAATCTACATGTATTACAATTGCAATCGGACCATCTACAATAGCTACTGCTTTTGTCATGCACCATTTATAACGGATCTTTTTGTTCTTACCAATTTGCCTAAAGATACTCTTCTTCTCGGATACACTACAAGAAAACCCATTTATAGTAGCAATAATTTGTGGCATTTCAATCTAAATGCAACTAATACTGTTTCATACTACACTATGCACGTAACAAAAAAATATTTCCCATTCCCGCCTTGATCTAAATAATTTCTGCCTAACCCAATAATCGTAACCCAAAAGTTACCGCCTCATTTCTCCTTAGTACTTAGAAAATTTCTGCCTCTTTACTCTAAATCCCTAATTCCCAATTCCTTGGTACATAGAAAATTTTCTTTCTCTCTCCATTCATCACAAAGAAATTGTTGGTTCCCACTTTGTTTCCCCATCCTTTCATTAAACTCGATTGACTGATTCAACTGCCGAAAAGCAAGTGACAGTTGAGGTTTTTATCGAAGTCTCTAACAACGACAATCAAGCAAGGCTATCACAGTCAGATGAACTCCCGGATAAGCATCGCTGCAATTATTGATACAGGTATGATTTGGAAGAGGCACGATATTAAGCTTTGAAATCCCATGTATCGGTTTTAGAAAGCCCCATGGTTGTACAAATTATATGTCAGTAAATTATATGTCGACATCATGTTACCTATTTTCCTGTTATGTTAGGTGTACGTAAGTATGAGATAATTGTCTGCTCCTTTCGTTCTTTGCTATCGTTTAACTTGTCTAAAGCTTCTTCTCAATTGTACACGTTCAACTTCTGCTTTGAAAACTGATTTAATTAACCAAGTTGACGTTGTTGAGATCTTACCTACAATATTAATGTTCAGTACCATCACACACGGTGTAAGGTATGAAATTTACAGTCTGATCTTTTTTTCTCCATTTTTAACTTATGTTATTTTGCATAAGATAATGATACTGTGCCTGATTTTGGACAGCCACCACTGTAGCTATTCAAATGTTACTATTATGAAAGGTAACAAATTTAGATCCATATTAATTTTGTGATTCTGCCCATGTTAGCTGCTAATAATTGTGAACTTTGTTGAAAATATAAGTATTCTTGTTCATTATTTACTGTACTAATTGTTTATTGGATGTATTCTCAGTTCATAAGCCATAGATATTTAGGTGAATGGTGGTGTGTCAGTGCTTACAGTTCTAAGATCAAGGTTTATTTGACATCGTAATATATCTGCATATGCTAACATACATCTGCAATCAATAATTGTACTGCTGTTTGAATTAAAAGATGATGTAGACATTGATTAGCACGATTTCTTTGCTTGTAGGTTATGTCCTTGAATTTGGTTGCTATGTGTTACAATTAGGTGTATGTTTGTAAAGAAAATTGTTTTATGCCGTTTGGCTATAAAAGAATCGTTTAACATAACATTGTGCAAGCTTTGGGTATAAATGCAAACAAGGCATGCCAGGTAGGGAAATACATATTGGTTTTTACAATAAATCAATCTAAACACCTCATATTTACCAAGTTGGCTTCTTATCAAATATAATACGCTTCATCCTTACAATCATGATAAGATAACCTCAAATCCAATCATCTTGCGGTATATAGTTATTTCTCTGTTACATATAGCATATGAATCTTGTTGCAAAGTGTGTAAAATTTGTCATTTATTGATACAAATAAAATTCCAATACAATGTTTCAAATGAAAATGATCATTTTTTAATGTTTCAATTAGCATAGCAGTAATTTTGTATGGAAGGTGACCATATCCTTGATAATAATTGTATGGATTTTTGACGAGAGGTTTGGTTGGGAGGGCTTTTGATGATACAAGTATGGAAATGAGAACTTGAGCCTAATTACCACTTTTAATTTTATATGATATATGAAGTAAACATATTACGTGATAAAAAAGTTTTGAACAAACAAAGTTTCTGAATATTTTTTGTATAGTAAATTACTTTTTGCCGATTGGTTTGACCAAATTTTGATTGTGCATATTCAGTAGATTAAACAGAAGCTCAATCATCTTTAAAATTTTATTAAATGCTAGATTTCGTCCTGAAAATCAAGTTTGGCCACATATTTTATTAATCATGTCTTGCAATAAGAGATGTATCCTATTTTATGATTAGATTGAATTCTAAAATTTGACCTCTACGAAAGATATTCTATTTTTAAAATTTGTTATATTAGAGAAAAAAGAAAAAGGATTAATAAGTGATTGAACCAAAATAATTGCTGCCAAATTCAACTTTTTTTTGACTACAATGATTGTAGTTGAATTTGCAAGAGGGTATGGAAGGTAAATCCTATGGCTAGTACTGTGAAGAAATTTTCTAGAGGGATGGCTGTTCTGACTGTCCCTTTTACAGCTAGCTTTCCAAAGGTAATTTCTAATAGTTCTTTTCAATGAATTCACATGCACCCGCCCACACACGTGTGTATTCCCGTGCTTTCTGTATATTACCCTTGCCTTTTATTCTCCATGCCATTTATTAACAAGGGTTTTATCATAAGCTTGTTCTTCCCTATAGCAATTAAATCATTGTTCAATCATGATTTGTAGCTGTTTTTACTCTATGATTTTGTTAGCTATGAAACACAATAAAGCCTTTATAAGACTATATGTATTCATTCTATTTTCTCTTGTTTATTAGTTTTTCAATATAGTCATGCCATAACAAGAGTACACACAACAGAGGTGCCTTTAATTACTGAATTTATTAGGATCAGATTTTATTAAGATGAATATATTTGAATTTACTTGAAAAGATGTAACGTAAATTTTCTTTACTTAGGACAAGTAGTAAGTTAAACTTTTGTTTTAACTATGCTTAGAAGAGACATTGCAATCTTGGTCAATGCATCTTGGTCACATGCTATGCTTTAAATATACACGAGTATGTCATTCTTGCTTTTCTTTAATATACACAAGTACGCAATCAATCTTGGAGAATATTGAAAACAACATTACCTTTAAGCCATTTACTGGTATAGTTGATGATGTAACCAAAAAAACATATCGTAGGAAACAACAGTACTTGAAAAGCTTCGCTGATTTCAGAGATACAATATTGAAATTTGATGTGTGTCAATGCAGGCCTCCATTTCCAGTGTTACTGCCAACATCGGCTGGCCAGGGTCTGCAGATCAGTGGACAACTTTTAAGGCGAGATAGGTAAATTTCTATGGTTTGATGGTTGAGAACAGTACACAAACTATTTTAGATGGATTTCTAATATAATTTAACAAAAACTCATTTGGTCTTGCAATTAGGGGACCTCTACAAGTGATATTTCTCTCTTGAATATGTATTGGCAGTCATATACATTTTATAATATTTCTAGTATAAAACCATTCAATTCCTAACACTTTAGTATAAGATTCAAATTTATGTGTATGCTGCAGCTTCATAAATTTTGTACGCTGAATGCTTACAGCAAATACACATAAATTTTAGTGGCAGTTTTGATATAGTTTTAAATTTAGATGCTTAGACATTTTGGATTTCCGTGAATTGTATAGGAGGAGTAAACCATCTGTTTTGATATAGTATCAACACCCATCTGTTACTTCGTTGGTCAGTAAACCATCACTCTGTTATTTCTCAACCAAGTTTTTTTCTTCCATTTCAGTCCATATTTCCTTGAATAACTACATAAACCCATTTAATTGTTTTTCTACTTTATTGCCTTTAGGTCTTTACATCTGTTAGGATTGCATTAATAATCCTATTGTAACTTATATTATACCAGTTCCAACATGATTCTTCGTACAGTTATTGTTCATTATTCATGATTGTGAAACTGTTGTACTACTGTGCTACTTTGAAATGCCTCACTGTACTTCCTAAAAAACATGTAATCTATGTTATGCATTCGGCTAAATTTATTTTATTTTCATTTGGATAATACACAGGCTCGAGCTGCAAATGAAGCTTGAAAAAACTGATTTATTTTTTCCTTCTGAAAAGCTTACTACGACGATTGCAAAGCTTGGCATGACAACTATAGCATATGAAGATGGAGTAACTAACACTGAGCATGGACTATGTCCAAAAGAAGCTTCCTAGCTGATAAAGATGGTGAGACAAATTGCTTGAGCTTTTCCTCCAAAAGAAGCTTCCTAGCTGATAAAGATGGTGAGACAAATTCCATTTCACTCTTATTAATTGGTTTATGTGTATTTGGGTCAACACCTCTCTGCTTGAGCTTTTTTTAATACAAGAATTCCATAAGTTCTTTATCTCATTATCCGTTCTGCCTGGCAATTGTGCCGCTATCTGTGACCACCTGAAAAGTTAAATCATGATCATCTTAAGCCTTTAGTGCTTCTCTTTCTTTTTTGGTAATTAGAATATTGACTTTCTTTAACAAAGTATGAATTACCTGTTTCCTAATACTGAATGAAGTTCGATAATGAGGTTCTCCTCTTGTTGTGAAAATGTGCCTCTTTTAAGGTCAGGCCTTAGATAATTTATCCACCTCAGCCTACAGCTTTTGCCACACCTTTGCAGACCTGAAATGTAAAAACATTGATAAAACAAACTTGAAGAGTTCAAGGTTTTTTTTTGTGTTTTTTTATATTTATGTATATATATATTAACTTTTAATGAAATTACCTGCTTGTTTACGAACAAAACTCCAACAACCATGGCCATGTTTAGTGATATGTTTCAATAGCTTTTCATCTTCTTCTGGTGACCTGTAAGTACTGATTTTCTGTAAAGTCTTCCGTAACCTGCACTAGTAATCAGTTGTACTCATTCTAAGAAGCTTTAATTATGTAGCGTTAAATCTGCATTGAGTTATGAGCAATATGCAGACTGTATTTATTTCTCCACCATGTGTATTTGACTTGGATTTTAAGTTTAAATAAATCAATATGGTTCTCATCTTCTATGTGTATTATGAATTTAGATGCTTACATTGTCATTTTTTTCTTGCTCGGGTTGTTGGATTCACCATTCTATCATAGGAGGGTTCGTAAGTGTGCAAAATTGATTCCTACTATTTAAGCTCAAGAAAGGACTTTATTTCATTTTTTTTATAACTTTGATAATTTATATGACATCATTTATAGTAGGATATACTTGTATAATGTTGTAGATGTTTGATCTTATATTTGAAGTCCTACGAGTTAACGTAATTGTTTGACTATTTGTTGTGCTTTCACTTGTGTAGGCATCGGACTTTTAAAGAGAGCAAATTTGGACTTGATGATGCTAGCTTTCATTTGTGTATGCAACAAAGAATTATGGGTAATCAAACTTTTTGTTAGCACTAGTTAGATATAACATTTATTAGTACTCGATGTGTAAATTTGTATACAAATGGTTATTGTATGTGAGTTAGGTCATTTTGTCGAAAAACTATTGTATTGGAATGGTTATGGATATTTTATTTGATTATATGGTTAATGTGTTTTTTAACTTATTTGAATATGATGATTATGTGAGTGATTGTTGATTGATATAATAGAACTAAAATAGACTATTAACAGGAAATAATAACATGAAAAAATGGTGTAAAATAATAAACAACTTTTAGTAGCGTTTCAAAAACGCTACCGAAATGTATATAGTGGCGTTGAGTAAATGCAACCGTAAAACAGGGGTAAAGTTGGAAATTCTATTGTGATATCCCGGGAATTTGGACAATATCAATTTAATAATCTGCATTGGAAATTAAATTGATTTGTTGATCTTTGTTAATAAAATTGAATAAATTTAATAATCTAATTAAAATAAATATTTAATTAGTGTTTTATCTTATAAAAGTTTAATAGAATATTTTCTATTTATAATATATATGTATAATTGTATATATTATAAATAGATGAGTTGGTTTGAATTTAGCAAATGAAATTATGTTTTCATAAGTCTAATATGTATTTGGTAATTTGGAAATCATGGTTAATTTAATATTAACTTTCCAAAGACATTTAATAAATAACTATATAGTTTAAAATACATAAGATAAATGTTTAAATTGTTTAAAATAGATTTTTAGCTTAAAGTTCAAATTTAAATAAAAGATTTGTTTTATTTCTTTACTTGATATATATGATTTTAAAATAGAAGTAATTTATAATCTCCTTTATAAATTATTTAAAATAGTCAAATGTGATATTTTTAATACTTTATTTTTTTAAATATAAATAGACTTTAATAAAATAGAATGGTTATTTTAAATTTAAAAGGTAGTTATATATGCATATATATAACTTAATTTTTATTTGGATTTAAAATATGAAATTGGATTTATAATAGAAATTAAAAGAATAAACATTTTAAAAATATTTGGATAAGCTTTTAATTTGTTTATTTACATTTTCTTTGAAAAGAGAAATACATTTACACATTTACATAAGAATTATTAAAGTGAAAAATACTTATTAACATTTTTAAATATATATATACTCATTAAATAAAAAGAACACATGTTTTTTTCCTAAGACCTCATTTAAACAAGTGTTAGTTAGTTAAATATGATATAGGACAAGTGTCATTCAATTTGGTTTTCTTTTATTTTTATTTAAAGTTCAAATTTCAGCCTATATATATTCATGTTTCTTTCCATTCTTTTTCTATTTTTCTAAAATCTAAAGCTAAGTTCAAAATCTGCAAAACCTTTTTCTAAAAACAAGATTCCAAACCTGAAAACGTTTTCTCAAAACCCTATACAAAATCCTCAAAACAAATCTGAAATTCACTCTTCTCAAACCATTTTCTCTAAACAAATCTGATAATCTATACCTCCTCAAACCAGAAAACTTATTCAATTCTAAAACCTGTAATTCAGTTTCAAATGAAAGCCTGTAACACATTCTTCAAACCTGCAAATCATATTCAAATCAAGTCAAGCCTGTCTCTCCTTCAACCTGGAATCAAAGCAGAGATCAAACTTCTCTGTTTTGAAATCAAAGCCTGCATGTATTCTTCTAAAACAGAAGCAAGCAAATCTGGAATTTAAAGCAAATTCAAAGGCATGCAAGTTTTTAAATCAAAAATAAAGGAGCAACTCAGGTTTTCATAAGCAAAAGATATGCCAGCAACTCAACTTTTAAAGATTCAAGTGATGTTTTCAAAAATCAGAAAGGCCCTGTCTCTATTTTAAATCAGTGAGTAACTTTTAAAAATTTAAATCATAATTAGTTGCATGTTAGTATGGTTGAATTTAAATGTGTTTTGCATGTATATATATATAAGTGAATATTTGATGTGCATGCTGTTATTATAAGTGCTGTTTGCAAAAATCTGGAAGCTCTGTCTTCATTCTAAAATTGATGAGTAACTCTTAACATTTAAAATATAATTTGATTGCATGTTAGAGTGGCTGAATATAAATAGTATTGCGTGTGAATATAAATGAATGTCTGATGTGAATATGTATATGTGTGCATTACTGATTATCTGTGTCTTTCTGTTCTTAGTTTCAAAGCTAAGATGTTGATAAAATTTATTTTCTTCCAGACTAATCTCTGTTAGAATTAGGATTTCAAACAAAAGTTGTTTGTGAAATCAGGAAGTAAAGTTTAAATTGTTAATCAAGTTAGAATAACTTGAATGTTTCTGAAAATCTTAAGGAGAACAAAGTTAACTTAGAATAAGGAAAAATTCAAACATCCTAAATTATTAAGACAGGTATGTAATCTGAAACCTTAATCAAAGACTTGATTTTTAAGACTAAAATCATGGTTTTCAGAAATAGAATGAAGAAGCAATTTGGGTTTGCACTGTTTTTGGACTTTTGGGGTTTTTCTGGTGGTCTATGGGATTGGAAGAATCGGGTTTCTTCCAGTGGATGGAGAAGTGACCAGCGAAGATCGGAAATATATGTGATGGTGAAGTAGATCATCATGGAAGCAGTGGCGAGGGTTCTTTGTCTGTAGCCCTAGTTTTATCTGGGCAATTTGCTTTGGTCGATACAACCTGTAGATATGATCGAGTTGAACGGGGCTTTGGCAGATGAAAGCTTGGTCGTGGGTGAAAGCGTAGTCGGAGTTGTAGGATTTCTGGAGGTCGGAGGGCCATGATTTTTACGATGACAGGTTTTGATGGGGTTTTGGTCTTCTGTTTCCAGGTTTTTGTTTTGAGATACTCGAATTCGATTTCGAGTGAGAATCGAAGGAGTTGGGGTATGGATAGTCTGAGGTTGTCATCGCCGACCTGGGGAAGGTTGCGAAGTTGAACGGAGATGGTCGGAGCCACTGTACACGTGTACGTGTACGTCTGGGTATCTGTTGTGTTTTTGGGGAAGAAGGGGAGGTGACTCGGGTATGTACTCGTGATTTGGGGTGGAAGACTCGAAGAAACTCTCGAGTTAAATAAAGATAGGTTTGGGTTGAATTTGTTTACAGGGTTTAAGAGTAACCTGTCTTGTTTTAAAATTTAAATCTGAAGTTTAAATTGTTAAGTAATAATTTAAACAAAGTTTAAATCTAAATTAAAAGAAAGATTCCAAGTTTAGTTGAATTCTAGTTTTTGGAATAAAATAAAGTTTGAAAAAAAAAATGTATTTAAATAACTTTGAAGGTTTAAAGTGTATTTTAAATTGATTTGCTTTTAAAATAAATTTGGTTTAAAACTCGTTAAAAATTTCTTTTATGAATAGGTATAACTTTACATATGATTTAAAAGGTTTTAAATTATTGTAAAGTTTGTTAAAGATAAAATTATAATTATTTGAAATCTTTTATTTAAAATGAAATTTAAGATAAATTTAAAAGAAAGGTTTCAATGTATGTGTTAATAACAATTAAGTTATTAATAAGAATTAAGTTTTATCTTAAAAGTAATTGAGATTTAATAATTTAGGATAAAATAAATTATTAAGGAAATTAAAAGTTGATTAATCAATTTAATTAATTTATGACTTGGGTTAATAAATTAGTAATTAAGGGTTTAAAATTGATTAATGAAGGATTAATTAAATTAATTTAAAGGTTAATTAATTTGAATTAAGGATCATTAATTTTATAAGTTAATGGTTAGAAATAAAATTATTAAGGTAATTAAGGTTTAATTAAGTTATAGATAAGAACTTAATTAATTAATTAATTAGAGATTAATTTATTAATGATTAAAATTAATTAAGTTGTAATTAATAATGGTTAATGTTTAATTATTTTAGAAAGTTAATTAAAATAGTTAATAGTTAATGTAGATCATTAACTAAGGATAATTTATTAATGTGATTAATTTAGATAATTAATTAAATTAATTAATTTAAAAGATAATCATTTGTGAAATTGTTTAATAAAATTACTTAATGGAAGTAATTAAGAAATTAATTACTCATTGTAATTAATTGAATTTAAATTGATAAGTTAAGTTAATTAATTTAGTTTAATTAATTTAAGATAATCATTTAATGATTTGTATAATTACTTAATGTAATTTAAGGAGGTATAATTACTTAGGAAAGTAATTAATGGATAATTACTGATGTAATTAATAAAGTAATTAAGGGTAGTTAATTACTTAATGGAAGTTAATCAAGGGATTAATTAAGAAATTAATTAAGGAATAATTAATTTATTTTAAGAAGTAATTAAGGTTAGTTAATTACTGAATGTGATTAATCAATAGTGATTAATAAATTATGGTTTAATTAAAGATTAATTACTTAATGTAATTAAGTAATGATAAAATGTAATTAAGGATCATTAATTAATATAATTAATGATGTAATTAAGAATTGATTAATTAAGTAATAATTATAAATGAAGTGATTAATTAATGTAATTAATTAAGGAGTAATGTAATTAATTATAGTTAATTAATAAAAAAAAAGTAATTAAAGGTTAATTACTATAAGTGGTTAAGAATAATTAATTTGTATAATTAATTTAATACTAATTACTTGAATGTAATTAAATAATTAATCAAGGATGATTAATTAAATTGAATAATTGGATGATGATTGATTAATTAATTGATAATTAATTAATAATGATTTAAGCAGGATTTATAGATGTAGTAATTAATTTAATTTACTTTAAATTAATTAAAGATGAAATAATTAATTTAATTCATTTTAAATTAATTATAGATGGTGATAAATAAAATCATTGCTTATGAATGGATGATATTGTGTACCTTGAATGGTTTGAAATCTCAGATATGAGATAATTGATACTGTATGATTTGGATGCATTGGTTGCATAGTAAAGATGATATGAATCATCTGCTTATAATGATAATGTCGATTATCTATTGTGAATTATCCATCTGTATGTAAATAGATAATAGAATTAAATTGTTTTAACCTTTAAAACAACTTGGCCTTAAAAGATACGTTTTGGATTTCGATGAGACCGGGATCGGGTTTCCGTATACCGGATTTCCAGGTCTGGAGACCCGAATACCACATCGATCCAAATTTACGTTAGGTCGTGAAATCAAATTGGAGCAAGTGAAGACTCGAGGTGTAAGAACGATTCTTTGTCAATATAACTCTGAGGGTGATTCCGTAATGAGTTGACGGAGATAGTACTTTCAGATTCGAGATGAAGATTCAGAGTGCAAGGGTTATGGTCGTTAACTCTGAGGGTGATTCCAATACGAGTGTAACGAGATAATGCCTTCGGTTTCGTTCGAACCCGGAACGAACTTGTATGGATTGAATGCTTTCAGAACATCGTCAGGTGGACGATGAGCATTCTAAGTGATGTCCTGATTAAAGGTAATCGTAGCCTCAAGCCTCATCAAACCGGGAATGGCTAAAACAGGGGAGGTGCAGCAAGGTTAGTGGGTAGCACCCAAGTAGGACAAGATTATCCCTGTCTAGAGGTCCCTTCTTATTATTCGGTTGAGTGGGCAGTTGATTGCAACAACTGCTGGGATATCTTGTGCGGGAATTATCCAGTAAGGGATGTTCCGCCCTTGTGTTGCAGGGGATTGGGAGTGATCCTCGGTACGGTGATCTAGGCCACGTACTGTGACGGGCGGTACCCCGGTAGCCCTGCCATTGTATGGAATCCAAAATCCAATAAGTGCCGTACGTATTAGTTGTGCCCAACTATGTTGGAACGTGAGATGTAAGCATTCCAGCTATTTCTGTATTTTACTTGAAAACCCTAGACCCTATAATAATATAACTGGATTTCCTATCAAATGTTTTGGTTAGCGTAAGGTAAAAACTTACCCATGTTTATTTGTGGGGAGTCTTACGTGATACCTTTGTTTCAAAAGGTTTCGAAGTTAAGCAACTTTAACCTGTTACTCACACCAGACCCATGTCTGACCCAAGTTGTTTATTTCTGTTTTATAAACTCTTGGGTACTCAAATTTTTACGAGTAGCCAAGGGATTCAGGTTTAGCTTTGACGAATATTCTGGAGGAGCAATGGAGCAGGAGGCTTCGGCGTTCGTAGATATAGTATTCCGCTGTGTAGATCTCTGTGATAGTGTTTGTATTGTATTTGAGTTGTAATGTCTAGACAGATGTTTATAACTGTCTAGTATGTGATGTATATGTTGTGTAACTCTGATAAGTGTTGTATATTATGTAATACTTTTGTTATTAATATAATTTATTCGTTCCGCTGTTGAGATTTTGTTGTTGTTCTTCTTCTTCTCTTTCTTTTCTACTTTCTCACCTCTTTCTTTTCTTCAAAACGATGCGTCTTCCTGGACGTAGGATGGCGGGTCGTTACAGTGGTATCAGAGCGATAGGTTAAGTGAATACCTAGGCTCTGGAGTGGCGTCTATCTTGAGAGAGCGTATTTGTAATTTTTATATAACTATATATATATTTATTCTACCTATTGTTGGATTACCTGTTCGGGTTTTCCAAATTAAGTTATAAGGGTAGATGAGGTAGGCTGTGTGTAACATGACTACCATTGATTGGAGTTTGAATGTTTGGAGTTAGAAGTGTATCTGATGAGACTGTAGACCAAATACCGTCTCGAGTAAGCTTTGCTGTGGTGAAGGATTTCATCAATCTCCGAAGGAAACTGTTTAAGGTTCGGAGTCAATCTTTGAAGTGCAATTGGATGAGTAGAGTTTGGATCTACCAGTTGAGCAGAAGCGAGTGATGTATCTTGGTATCTTCTGGAGGAAGTAGCTGTGTGATGAGATGCAGTGAATATGGATGTTCCCGAAGATATTTTCTTTGGAACGAGTTTAAGGAGTAAGTCTGCTTCGGTGTTGTGGCTGAGTTCAGCATGACGTCTCTGTTTGAGGATCGAGTTTCTCGAAGAGCTTTGGTTGGGAAGTCCTTGGCATCTGTGGCAGCAGTGCAGCTCGGAGTATTTTGTGTGTTAGCAGGAAGTTTTCTGGCTGAGCAGTTTTTCTGAAATGGAGTTCAGAAGCAGTAAAGTGGAATCCATTTCTTCAATGGATTGGATAGATAAGTGGGAGCTGTTCCGATAGGTAAAGAGAGAACAGTTTATCTTTGGATACTGGACTGGGTTGATCGCAAAAGTGACTTGCGATAGTTTGAGTGATCTTTGAGTTATTGAAGATTTTATGGATGTCTTCAGGGAAGTCAGAAGTTGTCCGCATCTGGAGATGAGTTTTCTTATCAACAGGATTCCAGGAGTGGTACCGGTGGTTCAGCCTAGTTGAAGGATGTTTCCTAGAGTTAGAGTTTGATGAAGCAGTTCAGGATTTGATGGAGTATCTGAGTTTTCTTTTTGGATCTGTTGAATCATATTTCTGGGAGGTTATCCAGTCTACGTTGTGTTCTTCATCAGCACTATCATTCTTTTTCCAGATCAGAGTGGTGAAGCAGAAGCAGTTTGGGAGTGCATCTGTCTTGTTTTCGGATAGGAGAAGTAAGTTCAGTCTTCTGATGTTTGAGGAGTAGAGTTGGTATACTTGGTTGTTGAGTCAGACTCGTCTGTAGTCTGATATCCTGTCTAGTTCTATAGATCTAGTTGAGTAAGAGTTCTATAGCTTCGTAGTTTAGATTGTTTGTAGAGCGAGTGTCCCGATATATATATATACTTGGGGAAACTCGAGGAAATTTTATCCAGAATTTTGTCTGGATAATTAGAATTGTTTGATTGGATGATTGTTTGCTATGGTTGTTAGCATATGGTTGATAATATATGCTTGTTAAATATTGAATAGATTATTAAATTACCTTTGTTTAAATTTCGGGGACGAAATTATTTTAAGGGGGGAGGAATGTGATATCCCGGGAATTTGGACAATATCAATTTAATAATCTGCATTGGAAATTAAATTGATTTGTTGATCTTTGTTAATAAAATTGAATAAATTTAATAATCTAATTAAAATAAATATTTAATTAGTGTTTTATCTTATAAAAGTTTAATAGAATATTTTCTATTTATAATATATATGTATAATTGTATATATTATAAATAGATGAGTTGGTTTGAATTTAGCAAATGAAATTATGTTTTCATAAGTCTAATATGTATTTGGTAATTTGGAAATCATGGTTAATTTAATATTAACTTTCCAAAGACATTTAATAAATAACTATATAGTTTAAAATACATAAGATAAATGTTTAAATTGTTTAAAATAGATTTTTAGCTTAAAGTTCAAATTTAAATAAAAGATTTGTTTTATTTCTTTACTTGATATATATGATTTTAAAATAGAAGTAATTTATAATCTCCTTTATAAATTATTTAAAATAGTCAAATGTGATATTTTTAATACTTTATTTTTTTAAATATAAATAGACTTTAATAAAATAGAATGGTTATTTTAAATTTAAAAGGTAGTTATATATGCATATATATAACTTAATTTTTATTTGGATTTAAAATATGAAATTGGATTTATAATAGAAATTAAAAGAATAAACATTTTAAAAATATTTGGATAAGCTTTTAATTTGTTTATTTACATTTTCTTTGAAAAGAGAAATACATTTACACATTTACATAAGAATTATTAAAGTGAAAAATACTTATTAACATTTTTAAATATATATATACTCATTAAATAAAAAGAACACATGTTTTTTTCCTAAGACCTCATTTAAACAAGTGTTAGTTAGTTAAATATGATATAGGACAAGTGTCATTCAATTTGGTTTTCTTTTATTTTTATTTAAAGTTCAAATTTCAGCCTATATATATTCATGTTTCTTTCCATTCTTTTTCTATTTTTCTAAAATCTAAAGCTAAGTTCAAAATCTGCAAAACCTTTTTCTAAAAACAAGATTCCAAACCTGAAAACGTTTTCTCAAAACCCTATACAAAATCCTCAAAACAAATCTGAAATTCACTCTTCTCAAACCATTTTCTCTAAACAAATCTGATAATCTATACCTCCTCAAACCAGAAAACTTATTCAATTCTAAAACCTGTAATTCAGTTTCAAATGAAAGCCTGTAACACATTCTTCAAACCTGCAAATCATATTCAAATCAAGTCAAGCCTGTCTCTCCTTCAACCTGGAATCAAAGCAGAGATCAAACTTCTCTGTTTTGAAATCAAAGCCTGCATGTATTCTTCTAAAACAGAAGCAAGCAAATCTGGAATTTAAAGCAAATTCAAAGGCATGCAAGTTTTTAAATCAAAAATAAAGGAGCAACTCAGGTTTTCATAAGCAAAAGATATGCCAGCAACTCAACTTTTAAAGATTCAAGTGATGTTTTCAAAAATCAGAAAGGCCCTGTCTCTATTTTAAATCAGTGAGTAACTTTTAAAAATTTAAATCATAATTAGTTGCATGTTAGTATGGTTGAATTTAAATGTGTTTTGCATGTATATATATATAAGTGAATATTTGATGTGCATGCTGTTATTATAAGTGCTGTTTGCAAAAATCTGGAAGCTCTGTCTTCATTCTAAAATTGATGAGTAACTCTTAACATTTAAAATATAATTTGATTGCATGTTAGAGTGGCTGAATATAAATAGTATTGCGTGTGAATATAAATGAATGTCTGATGTGAATATGTATATGTGTGCATTACTGATTATCTGTGTCTTTCTGTTCTTAGTTTCAAAGCTAAGATGTTGATAAAATTTATTTTCTTCCAGACTAATCTCTGTTAGAATTAGGATTTCAAACAAAAGTTGTTTGTGAAATCAGGAAGTAAAGTTTAAATTGTTAATCAAGTTAGAATAACTTGAATGTTTCTGAAAATCTTAAGGAGAACAAAGTTAACTTAGAATAAGGAAAAATTCAAACATCCTAAATTATTAAGACAGGTATGTAATCTGAAACCTTAATCAAAGACTTGATTTTTAAGACTAAAATCATGGTTTTCAGAAATAGAATGAAGAAGCAATTTGGGTTTGCACTGTTTTTGGACTTTTGGGGTTTTTCTGGTGGTCTATGGGATTGGAAGAATCGGGTTTCTTCCAGTGGATGGAGAAGTGACCAGCGAAGATCGGAAATATATGTGATGGTGAAGTAGATCATCATGGAAGCAGTGGCGAGGGTTCTTTGTCTGTAGCCCTAGTTTTATCTGGGCAATTTGCTTTGGTCGATACAACCTGTAGATATGATCGAGTTGAACGGGGCTTTGGCAGATGAAAGCTTGGTCGTGGGTGAAAGCGTAGTCGGAGTTGTAGGATTTCTGGAGGTCGGAGGGCCATGATTTTTACGATGACAGGTTTTGATGGGGTTTTGGTCTTCTGTTTCCAGGTTTTTGTTTTGAGATACTCGAATTCGATTTCGAGTGAGAATCGAAGGAGTTGGGGTATGGATAGTCTGAGGTTGTCATCGCCGACCTGGGGAAGGTTGCGAAGTTGAACGGAGATGGTCGGAGCCACTGTACACGTGTACGTGTACGTCTGGGTATCTGTTGTGTTTTTGGGGAAGAAGGGGAGGTGACTCGGGTATGTACTCGTGATTTGGGGTGGAAGACTCGAAGAAACTCTCGAGTTAAATAAAGATAGGTTTGGGTTGAATTTGTTTACAGGGTTTAAGAGTAACCTGTCTTGTTTTAAAATTTAAATCTGAAGTTTAAATTGTTAAGTAATAATTTAAACAAAGTTTAAATCTAAATTAAAAGAAAGATTCCAAGTTTAGTTGAATTCTAGTTTTTGGAATAAAATAAAGTTTGAAAAAAAAAATGTATTTAAATAACTTTGAAGGTTTAAAGTGTATTTTAAATTGATTTGCTTTTAAAATAAATTTGGTTTAAAACTCGTTAAAAATTTCTTTTATGAATAGGTATAACTTTACATATGATTTAAAAGGTTTTAAATTATTGTAAAGTTTGTTAAAGATAAAATTATAATTATTTGAAATCTTTTATTTAAAATGAAATTTAAGATAAATTTAAAAGAAAGGTTTCAATGTATGTGTTAATAACAATTAAGTTATTAATAAGAATTAAGTTTTATCTTAAAAGTAATTGAGATTTAATAATTTAGGATAAAATAAATTATTAAGGAAATTAAAAGTTGATTAATCAATTTAATTAATTTATGACTTGGGTTAATAAATTAGTAATTAAGGGTTTAAAATTGATTAATGAAGGATTAATTAAATTAATTTAAAGGTTAATTAATTTGAATTAAGGATCATTAATTTTATAAGTTAATGGTTAGAAATAAAATTATTAAGGTAATTAAGGTTTAATTAAGTTATAGATAAGAACTTAATTAATTAATTAATTAGAGATTAATTTATTAATGATTAAAATTAATTAAGTTGTAATTAATAATGGTTAATGTTTAATTATTTTAGAAAGTTAATTAAAATAGTTAATAGTTAATGTAGATCATTAACTAAGGATAATTTATTAATGTGATTAATTTAGATAATTAATTAAATTAATTAATTTAAAAGATAATCATTTGTGAAATTGTTTAATAAAATTACTTAATGGAAGTAATTAAGAAATTAATTACTCATTGTAATTAATTGAATTTAAATTGATAAGTTAAGTTAATTAATTTAGTTTAATTAATTTAAGATAATCATTTAATGATTTGTATAATTACTTAATGTAATTTAAGGAGGTATAATTACTTAGGAAAGTAATTAATGGATAATTACTGATGTAATTAATAAAGTAATTAAGGGTAGTTAATTACTTAATGGAAGTTAATCAAGGGATTAATTAAGAAATTAATTAAGGAATAATTAATTTATTTTAAGAAGTAATTAAGGTTAGTTAATTACTGAATGTGATTAATCAATAGTGATTAATAAATTATGGTTTAATTAAAGATTAATTACTTAATGTAATTAAGTAATGATAAAATGTAATTAAGGATCATTAATTAATATAATTAATGATGTAATTAAGAATTGATTAATTAAGTAATAATTATAAATGAAGTGATTAATTAATGTAATTAATTAAGGAGTAATGTAATTAATTATAGTTAATTAATAAAAAAAAAGTAATTAAAGGTTAATTACTATAAGTGGTTAAGAATAATTAATTTGTATAATTAATTTAATACTAATTACTTGAATGTAATTAAATAATTAATCAAGGATGATTAATTAAATTGAATAATTGGATGATGATTGATTAATTAATTGATAATTAATTAATAATGATTTAAGCAGGATTTATAGATGTAGTAATTAATTTAATTTACTTTAAATTAATTAAAGATGAAATAATTAATTTAATTCATTTTAAATTAATTATAGATGGTGATAAATAAAATCATTGCTTATGAATGGATGATATTGTGTACCTTGAATGGTTTGAAATCTCAGATATGAGATAATTGATACTGTATGATTTGGATGCATTGGTTGCATAGTAAAGATGATATGAATCATCTGCTTATAATGATAATGTCGATTATCTATTGTGAATTATCCATCTGTATGTAAATAGATAATAGAATTAAATTGTTTTAACCTTTAAAACAACTTGGCCTTAAAAGATACGTTTTGGATTTCGATGAGACCGGGATCGGGTTTCCGTATACCGGATTTCCAGGTCTGGAGACCCGAATACCACATCGATCCAAATTTACGTTAGGTCGTGAAATCAAATTGGAGCAAGTGAAGACTCGAGGTGTAAGAACGATTCTTTGTCAATATAACTCTGAGGGTGATTCCGTAATGAGTTGACGGAGATAGTACTTTCAGATTCGAGATGAAGATTCAGAGTGCAAGGGTTATGGTCGTTAACTCTGAGGGTGATTCCAATACGAGTGTAACGAGATAATGCCTTCGGTTTCGTTCGAACCCGGAACGAACTTGTATGGATTGAATGCTTTCAGAACATCGTCAGGTGGACGATGAGCATTCTAAGTGATGTCCTGATTAAAGGTAATCGTAGCCTCAAGCCTCATCAAACCGGGAATGGCTAAAACAGGGGAGGTGCAGCAAGGTTAGTGGGTAGCACCCAAGTAGGACAAGATTATCCCTGTCTAGAGGTCCCTTCTTATTATTCGGTTGAGTGGGCAGTTGATTGCAACAACTGCTGGGATATCTTGTGCGGGAATTATCCAGTAAGGGATGTTCCGCCCTTGTGTTGCAGGGGATTGGGAGTGATCCTCGGTACGGTGATCTAGGCCACGTACTGTGACGGGCGGTACCCCGGTAGCCCTGCCATTGTATGGAATCCAAAATCCAATAAGTGCCGTACGTATTAGTTGTGCCCAACTATGTTGGAACGTGAGATGTAAGCATTCCAGCTATTTCTGTATTTTACTTGAAAACCCTAGACCCTATAATAATATAACTGGATTTCCTATCAAATGTTTTGGTTAGCGTAAGGTAAAAACTTACCCATGTTTATTTGTGGGGAGTCTTACGTGATACCTTTGTTTCAAAAGGTTTCGAAGTTAAGCAACTTTAACCTGTTACTCACACCAGACCCATGTCTGACCCAAGTTGTTTATTTCTGTTTTATAAACTCTTGGGTACTCAAATTTTTACGAGTAGCCAAGGGATTCAGGTTTAGCTTTGACGAATATTCTGGAGGAGCAATGGAGCAGGAGGCTTCGGCGTTCGTAGATATAGTATTCCGCTGTGTAGATCTCTGTGATAGTGTTTGTATTGTATTTGAGTTGTAATGTCTAGACAGATGTTTATAACTGTCTAGTATGTGATGTATATGTTGTGTAACTCTGATAAGTGTTGTATATTATGTAATACTTTTGTTATTAATATAATTTATTCGTTCCGCTGTTGAGATTTTGTTGTTGTTCTTCTTCTTCTCTTTCTTTTCTACTTTCTCACCTCTTTCTTTTCTTCAAAACGATGCGTCTTCCTGGACGTAGGATGGCGGGTCGTTACATCTATTAGTAGCGCCAAAAAATCTTTTGGTGGCGTTTTTTAAACGCTACAAAAAGATTTATGGTGGCGTTTGAAAAACGCTGCCAAAAATGCATTTATAGTGGCGTTAAAATAAATGCAACAAAAAATCATGGATTTTTAGTGGCATGTTTTCTCGTAACGATTATCAAAATGCCACCAAAAGTTTTTGTAGCGTTTTTTGAGCGCTACAAAAAATAAAATTTCTTGTAGTGATATAAACTTTGTCCCTCTTTATTTCTAACATTAATAATTGTTTCTTCTGCTTATGTAATTATATTTATAACACTGTACAGGATGCTGAAGAAGAGGTATATATTTTCACTCCTTAATAAGGGAGTAAGCCAAATGATACAATGTCTACAACTTCAAAATTACGTATTAAAGTACCATAATGTAAGGCGTTTTCCAGTAGTTTGATAAAATTTCAAGTTGCACCCAACATAATCCTCAAAAACCTGAGGTTTTATAAATACAAAGCATGTTATGGTTTTATAAATACTATTACTCATGTATGTGTACTGATTGTGTAGCTAAATTGAAATTCAATTGGGTTGGGCAATCTGTTTGTTTATTTCCAAACTTTTAACCATGCGGCACGATTGCAATTGTTTTTAGGGTACATGAAAGTACAACAATATGTGACCAAAAGAATAGTCTTTAATCGAATCGAGCTTCTTATTTGTTTGGTTTATTCAGCAGTATGGGCCCAACAGAATAGTCTTTAATTGAATAAATTTTAGTATATGAGTATAATTTTACCTCTTAGTATAATGAGAATGTCAAAGCGGCAAAGACTTTTACTCATTTCCCAATCAATTCAAGTTTAAAGTTATGTTATATATTTAGTAATACAATGCAAATTAGTAAAAGAAATAATGTAAATATAAAGTATCCAACATACACATACCTACAAAAGGAGATTGCATTACAGCAACCAATCATGCACATTACCCACAAAGTTGCATAGCCTCTTACTTCTCCTTCTTGCCACAACCTCCTATCTTCTCTTCTTTATTAAATACATAAATATGCTTATTAAACTATTAATAATATTTGTTAGTTTTTTAAGTTTTTATACTTCATCTGAACTCATGACATAATAGTTGTAAAATTAATATTTTAATTAGAAGTTGTAAACCAATGTGGCAAAAGGTACTAGAGCCTTCTGAAAATATTAACATGCCTTTTAACTTCATTCGCAAACAATATCCAATTAAATTATCATTTTCTTTAACAATTAATAAATCATAAGGACAAACCATTCCTCCTGTTGGAATTTATCTTCCAGACCACGTTTTCAGTCATGGTCAACTATATGTGGCGTTATCCAGAGGAGTTGCACGAAACTCAACAAAGATTTTAATACAGAAATGAAAAATTCCATGTAACAAGGGAAACTCACACTAGAAATGTAGTGTACAAAGATGTTTTATTGTCGTGTAATCAAAACTTAAACTAATTACATTTAACAGTATCTTTTCCACCAAATTTTTAAAATATATATTATTCATTTTCAACATATCACTGAGCAATGTCCTTCTGTATTTACCAAACGAACTACATCATTTCACTTATATTCCAGTTACTTTTCATACCCATGTATTAATTTATACGCAAATTTGAAACTTTCGATTATATCTAATATATAACAACAATAATTTAAAATTTTCCTGATCATTATAAAAACATGTATCACATAAACTGATCCCTAAAAAAATGTTTTTAACTCCGCCATCACCTACTACATAGTGATGCCGGTCTCAAGCCCGGATAAAGGAGGAGAGAAAACATTTTACAAGCAAAGAGGCAATAATATAGTCATGAAGGAATAGCAGCAAAATAATAGTATGAGTATGCAATCTTAATCGGCAAGCTTATGCAGCTGTATGACAATACATTTTTTGTATGTACTACTTTACATCAAATTTTTTTTACTCCCGGTTGTCTTCGCACACGTCCAACGGACGTGCCATACATACTGGTATTTATAAAACCCTTTAAAAATAAATGTATCTCGCAAGACCACACTACAAACAAACACAGATGGGTTTTTACCTAACGATAACCAAATCTTTTTATAAGAAAATCTAGTGATATTATATTAATGTATAGGGTTGAAAATAAATATATAACATAGCCGTAATGGTTATATTAATTAAAGGGGCTTTGCACGAAAGGTCCCTATTTCTGATGGTGTTACAAGAAAAGTCCCTGTAGAAATAAGTATGTAAATTTAGTCCCTGTTTTTTATAATCAGAAAACGCAAGTTAGCTTGCGCTTTTTAAAATTTCAAAAATTTCAAAATCATAAAGCGCAAACCAGCTTGCGTTTTCTTGATAGAAAGAGCAAGTTACCTTGCACTTTTAAAAATTTTCAAAATTTTTAAAATTTTCAAAAAAATTTCAAAATTAGAAAGCGCAAACTAGCTTGCACATTCCTGATAGAAAGTACAAGTTAACTTGCGCTTTTCAAAATTTTAGAAAATTTCGAAAAATATTTCAAAAATAAAAAAGTGCAAGGTATCTTGCATTTTCTATCAGAAAAGTGCAAGACGCTTTGCGTTTTTTTATTTTTGAAAAATAGGGACCAAATTTACAAATTCATTTCTACAGGGACTTTTTGTATAACAACATCAAAAACAGGGACCTATGACTCTTTTCTTGTTAATTAAATTCAATAACATATTAGAGTACATTTAAAAATGCTAAGGCGCATTTGCTAAATTATGTAGGATTTCCACGGAGATCTCCTTGGATCAAAACCGACTCCAATCTTCTGCTCAAGGATCAGAGATTTCCTACCAAGCATCATATATCTCAAGATAAAATATACCATAAGGTCAACATAGCTGGACCCCCCTAGGTATGTAATCGGAGTCATATCAACTACCGCAAGCAACAATCGATAAGCATATCTAAATAGGAAGTTGGCATACCCTTTAGATTAACTAAACACCCTGGCCATGCCCTTTCTCCATTTCTATCATTTTCCTGATGTCGAGGTTTTTTTCGACATCTTTCACAAGAGTCAATAATACTCGAACAAAACATGAATCCCATATGAATTCCATCATCTCAACATATCTTGGAACATACATGGATTCCATTATCTCGAATCTCCTTATTGATTCTAGCGCCTTGAACAAATCACGAACCTCTCCCAAAGCATATAACACATTTTTTTTGAAGTGGGTAAGGTTTTTAGTCATCTTATATAAGTATACTCCATAGCATACCGGACGCTCCAAAACCAATCGATAGATTTTTGGTTAACTCAACCCTAGTTCTGTCGAAAATAAATAGACAATAAATAAAGGTGGAGATCCTCTCTTATTTGCATGGATTTCCTTATCATTTGCCCTAGAAGGAAAGATGATTTTAAACGTAGGTTATAAAATCATCTCTTTTTCCTTCTTGATATTTCCTGAGTTAATGTTGGTCAATTTCAATAATAATGAGAATGATCGCAATTGGAAATATGTCTCACATACTTTCCATAATTAAGAAAACACATAAAGCATGATTAATACACCTAAAGCACGATCAAGTCACATAAACGACTTTTAATTCCCATTTTTAATTAATTTATCCTTTATTGATTAAAAAACTCTTTTACTAGTAAAACTTCTTTTACTCAATAAAACTCCTTTAACAGTTTAAAACTTCTATATTAATTTCTATCCTTAATTAATTAAACTCCTAACTAATTAAACTCCTAATTAATTAATACTCCTTTATTAAATAAAAACCTTCTTTTATTAATTAAAAATTTCTTTTATTAATTAATACTGAATTCAATACTTCAAAAATATCAATATACTTATCCCGTTGGTATATTCACAAATCATTTAAAAAGGTTTACTTACTTTAAAATATAATCAAAGAGGTTAAAAACAAATTTCTTAAATATTGTTACTATAAACCCCTTCTCACTTTTATACTTTAAACATAAACTTTTTTTTATCTTTATTCCAAAAGAATCCATGCTTATTATCATCTTTAAAATTCCACTATTAAAGATCTAAGTACATTCATAATCATTTAACTATATTTTTCCACTTTAAAATATAATTCAAGGGTTTATTGAAACTAATAATATCGTTATTATAACTAGGTTTTGAAATTTAGTTAAAACAAAATAACACAATAATATATATTAAATTATCCGTTGGAGTATTTATATTATAAAAATCTTTTGATTTCTTTCATATCATATATACCAACATGTTTTAGTAAAAATAGTATCAATTACTAATCTATGAAATCCATTATATCAAAACCTAAGATATTCCAAAATTGTTCACAATTAATTTTATTATTAGTTATATTAAAGTAAAAAAGTATTAAGGCAATTTTTAAGAATATACTTGGTGACATGACACTCAAATATAAATGTGATACTATTACCATATTACAGAAAAACATTTGTAATCAAAAGCTACTTTTTTTGGAAAATGGGTACTTTATTTATGAAGACAAGAGTTTACATAGACCAGGTGATAAAGAACAAATAGTGGTAAGATTTTTAAAAAAATGGAATCACTCAAAAACCACCATACCTCACCGAATGCACTAAAAACCACCACACTACTAAAAGCTATATTTTCTTTTTTAGTAGTTCTATAGTAATTAACTTTCATTGTTTAATTAACCACATATGCATTTTAGCTTTTGGTGGTGTATTACCTTTCCAAATATACCAAAATATATTCAACTTTGTACTTGAAAAATTAAGAAATTTATAAAAAGAGTGCGCTGTATAAATTTTATTATTATCCCAACAACAAGTTTTAATGTCATTTCTATTATCAATGTCATATAATTCTAATTTGGCACAATGTAAGGCAAACTTCGATAATATACATCTAGCTAAATTACGATTAAAACTAAATTTTAATAGAAAATTTAAATTTGATTTATATATTTTTGAAATCAACACATCCTTAAAACTACAAATTTTATAAAGTTCATTAAATTCTATTCTAAGAAGAATTACCGATGTCCAACTATCATGCCAAAAAGAGGTATTATTTCCTGAATGCACATCATTATTAATTCTTAATTTATAAATATTATAATTTTTATTATAGATTTCCAAAAATGAAAAATGTTATTTATATTATTAGCAGAAATATGTTGTATATTATATGCACCATTATACCATTGATTCGATATTATTTATTTCCAAATTAACTTCTCATTATTATCAGTAAATTTCCATATCCATTTACCTAATAAGAATGTGTTTAAAATATGTAAATTTCTAATACTTAACCTCCCTCATCTTTAGATTTGCATGTTATTTCCCGATCAACTAAACATGTTCAACTATTATTAGAATTATTACCACTCCATAGAAAATCTCTCATAATTTTATTTATTTTATCAATTACCCGTTCTGAAAAACGATAAAAGGACATCTAGTATATGGGTAATGCTGATAACACAAAGTTAATAAGGACTATCCTATCCTACCTTGATAAAAATCTACCATTCTATTTAATTAATCTATTATTAATTTATTACTTATTAATAACCAATCACCGTGTTTGAGTTTAGTTGGTCTTATTAAAAAAATCTAGATATTGTATGAGAAATTTCATAATTTTACAATCTAATGTACAAGCAATGTGATTTTCTATCTTATCTTTATCATTCAAAACTAATAGAAAACTCTTACCGAAATTTATTTTCAGACCTAAGAGCAACTCAAAACTATATAATATAAACTTAAGTGCCATAATATGTCATGGTAAATCAGATGTAAAGAGTGTGGTATCATCCACAAACTAAAGAATGGAAGTGACATTATTTGTAATTTCATTACCGATATTATATAGAATCTTATTTTTAGTGGCTAGTTTGATAATTTTAAGAAAAACGTCCGTAGCTAAATTAAATAAAAGAGGTGACAATGGATCACTTTGCCTAAGTCTACATTTCGATTGAATTTTATTTCCTAATATTGCATTAACCATAATACTTGAATTTCTAGTTTTAAGTAATGACATAATCGAACCAATCCATCTAATGTTGAAACCCCAGACCAAAAATAAATCATTAAGAAAATCCCAATCAATGGAGTCAAAAGCTTTTGCAAAGTCATGTTTTAAAAGTGCACAAGTGATATTATTTTTACAACGATGGTTAATGAATTCTTTAACTACTGCTACTCCATTTGTAATATTTCTACCTTTAATAAACGCAATTTGAGTATATCAATTAATTCATTCATTTAGTGTTTAACCTATTAGCTAAAACCTTAAAAATGATTTTGAAAGAACAATTTAATAGTGAAATAGGTCTCACGTCTTTTAGCTCATTTGCACCCACTTTCTTGTGTAATAGGATTACATTTGCAAAATTAAACCTACCCAATTGAAATAAACCATTATAAAATTCATCAAACATATTAATTAAGTCATATTTTAGAATACACTAGAAATTTCATAAAATAATATTGGGAATCCATCCGGGCTAGGTAATTTATTAATTGGTATATCTTTTATAGCGCTCAAAAGTTCCTCTTCTGTGAATGGAACATCTAACCCATCTAAATTGATTCTTGTGTCATTTGGATATAAATCATCCTATTTAGCTCTAATCTTATGTTTATTTTTAGTTCCCAAAATTTCTTTATAATAATTGAAAAATGCCTCATTTAATTCTTTTTGATCAAATTCTAACATTATTGATTAATATAGAATTAATGGTATTACGATGTTTTCTACCGTTAACTACTTTATGGGAAAATTTAATATTCATATCACATTCATCCATCCATTGAATTCAATATCTTTGTTTCTACATTATTTCTTCTTGTGTTAAAACTATTTAATTCATCTTTTAAATTTGAAAGCATGTTTTTTCTGAAATATTAAAACTCCCGAGTTCTTCTATTTTATTAAACTTTAAAATCTCATTTAGCAATTTATCCTTTTAATTCTAACATTGCCAAAAACAACTTTATTCCATTTCTTAAGAAAATTATTAAATCTCTAATTTTACTTACAAATATTTTAGCTATATTTCCAAAAAAATTATGATTATATTTACCTAAAGATAACCATTTGTTTGTAATTAATTTTGAGAAGTTATTCGCTAACAACCACATTTTTTTGAATCTAAGTGTTTTATCTTTATTGGTTTAGTTATTACAAAACAAGATAATTGGATAGTGATCAAAGTAACTCAGAAGCCTAATCACTTTACGAATGTGATATTTATCATATATTTCATCGCTAATAAAAATTCTATCTAAAAAGGTCATCGATGGATCATCTATTTTATTCGACCAAGTGCATCGTCTATTGTTTAACTGTAATTCAATTAAATTTCTATTTATAATGAATTATTCAAATTCTTCCATAGCAGAAAATTCACCTTCTCTAGTAGATCGTTCTCCTAAAAATATAGTAATATTGAAATCCTTACCCATCACCCACGGACTTGGAGCAATTGATCTAAACTCTAGACACTCACTCCAAAGAACTCTACTGTCCAAAATAGAGTTTGGTCTATAAAAAATGGTAATGTTTAAAAAAGAATCATTATCAAGATTAGAAAAAAATTAGATGTGTCGAATGTGATTTAGATAGATTGTAAAAGTTAACACAATTTTCTTTTCAACCTACCATTAATCCTCCAGAGCTACCCCTAGTAAAAAGATGAACCTATCGACTAATGTAAAGTCCTCCTAAACACCTATAATATATATAATCAGGGTGTTCTATTTTTTCCTTGTAATAAAACAATATCAATGCTATTACCTTTGAAAAAAAACTAATTTTACTACATTTTTCTAGATCATGTAAACCCTTAATGTTCCAACTAATGTATCTCAAAGTTCAAATGATCTAGCCTGATCTAATTCCTTACTCCTAATATATTCATTGTCTATCTGAATATCATCAAAAATAAAGCCAAAACTCCTAATTAAATACAGCATATCACCAGTGGATAAGCTACCTAAGGCACAAGGGTTGTACGTACTACCCAAAAATAAATCCAGGTCCAAGCTAGAGTCATCGGAAACTCTAGTGACCGCTTTAGGAAGATGAGCACTCATCCTCACCGATGTGACAGGAGACAAAATAAGTGAAAATCACAATCCTATTCATGCGTATTATCACTGTGTCCTATATGAGCAACGTGCATCTTTTCAAGAAGCTTTACGTTTGCTTTCTCAACCTAGGCCTGTCAACGGATGCTTTCGGATGTAGATAGTGCCATATCTGCATCTACATTCGAAATCATTTTCGGATATCGGATATCTGCATCCGTGGATACGAACAAATATCGAATAATTATCCTATCCACTAACGACCAATAAATCAAGAATTACAGAATGAAAATTTTAGTTTAACATAAATATTTTTCAATCTAATTGATTATGAAGTGTTAAAAATTAATAAATATGATGCTAATAAATAGTTTCGAGCAGTTAATGAGCATTAAGTGCATATAATATAAACTACCAACTGAAAATAATAATAAATGAATATCATCTACTGGATTAAAATACACATAATTTAAACTATAGTCTTGACATAAACTGGACGGATAATTTTTGGATGCGGATATCTTCGCATCCACATCCATAACCGTTTTTTCGGATATCAAATATTTTTGTTCTTTTCGGATGCGGATGCGGACGGATTTCAGATTTTTTCGGTATCCATTGACAGCCTTATCTCAACCCTAACATCTGAATAAGTTACTTTACTTTGTATTTGATATTTTCATCTTTAATAATCGGTTGCTCCATCCCAAAGCAAGATGGGTCCGCTGTACCCTGTACCCGAATTAGAGCATTTAAACAATAGTTGTTTGCTCCTCGACATGTGAAAAGTTTGCATTTTTTATATTCGCTTGCTCCATCCTAATACATAGTTTGTCCACACCTTGTATTTTATTTTCATAAGTTGAACATGCATATATATATTGCTCCATTCCTTTACTGTGCTTTTGTACGTTAGCCTTATCGTTGCATTCCTTTGTGTAAACTAATAATTTGTCTAATTGCAACGTAATCCAACACTATTCTATCTTTTTGCAACACAACCTTTGCCTATTTACGTGCCTTAGCTGCTTTCATTTTATCTTCATTCACCTCTAGCACGGTAGTAAATTCATTAGCCGTCCCTAATTCACCAAACTGTTGTGCACTAATATCACTTTGTATCCCATTATCATTCACATATTCATCTATATTAGTTTTATTCTCATCCTGTTGCATGTTCATACAATTTTGTGCAACCTAGAGACAATGTCCTCCTCTCAAGCAGCCATGGCTGTCATGAACATCCAAGATAACCTAATATTTTATGAAAACCCTGATCAGCTTTCTAGGGATTCTTCTTCTCCCCTCTTCAATTCTCCGACTTCTCCTCATCCTCTCTCCTTCTCAAATCTTAAAGATAAACCTTCGGTTCAAGAAAATGATGGTTTCCAATTGGTTATAAACCGTCGCAACCATAGTTTAGAGAAACCTCAGAGGCAATCTTAGAGGTCAGTGAATCAGAGGCAATTTCAAAGGCTAACGATGCAGAATCAACCAAGATCTACACCTAAAGGGCCGAACTATAACCACAGAAATTCTCAGATTCAGTTTCATAATGGACCAGATAATGCCTCAAGAAGTCTCCCTAAAGAAACAATCAACAAACCTGCATCTTCTTTGGAAAATATAGTTAAGAAAGGAGGGCTTAATTCCTATGATTATTTGAGTTATCATGGAGACAAAAAAAATTGTTGTAGTAAAGGACGAAATCAGTCGAAGAATTGAGGATAAATGCGATAATTCAATAGTTGCTTATTTGTTTGGTCCAAGAACCTATTATTATTATTTCAGGGATTTTGTTCCCAAAACATGGAACCTAGTAGAAAATTTTGAAATATGTATAAGAAGTAATGAGTTTTTTATCGTTCGATTTGCTATTGAAATAGATTGTAACAAGGCAATTCAAGGAGCTCCCTATTTTATTAATGGAAAACTCATTATACTGAAGAATTAATGGGACAAGAAAATGATTCTTAACCGTGATCAACTATCCACCTATCCAGGTTGGATAAGATTACCAGAACTTAACCTCAGATTATGGGACAAAGAAGCATTCGCTGGGAGAGCTAGTACTGTACTCAGCTATGCCAGAATCTTGGTGGAAATCAAAGCTTGTGAAATACTACCAGAATCTGCTTATATCAGCATGCACAATGGCGAGAATATTGTTAGTTCCTGAGATGATGGTTTTTATGACAACAACCTTAAGACTTGTTGTAAAATATAAATACTAGTATTCTTGTCTAGATATATATATATATATATATATATATATATATGCAGGGTATATATGCAGGTACTAAGGATGAAGACTGTACAGTATAGAAATTCAAGACTGAAGAATTCAGGATGAAAGAAATCAAGACTGAAGACTCATTAGTATCAAGATTTCAAGAGTTCAAGAGTTCAAGATATCAAGATAAGTAATAGAGTCTAGATTTATGTTAAAACTTCATGATAGCACTAAAATCTTTATTCGGATTTTAATAGTGGGATGGAACCTACGAACACTTTAGTGGGATGGAACCCATGACCTTTCTCCAGTGGAATGGAATTCACGAAATTTTCAAAATGATTTATTTTAAATATTTTTCCAAAAACTTTTTAAAAGTCAATCTCTCGGTTTAAATATTTTTAGCCTTAAACCATTTTTATTATCTTTTATATTTTGATTTCAAAATCATCTCTTGTTTTTAAACTATCTTCTGGTTTTAATATTCTAGGTTTTAAATCTCAAAAATATATTCTATACTTAGTTTTTAATATTACTTTTATATTATATATTATATATTTTTAAGATTACTTTTTAAATCTCTTTTGTTAGTTTAAACTATATTCAAAATGGTTTACAAAGTTTAGAAATTGTTTTGACATAGTTTTAGAATAGAAATCATTTTTTAAGAAAATCAATTTTCAAAATATACATAGGCACGTCGACATACCCCATCCCCTCATGTCGACATAGCGACTGTAGAAATTCAAATTTCAAATTTTCAAAAGAAGTGTCTATTCATCATAACCTTTCGTGAATGGACATGTCTATTATTCTCCTCTAAATACCAGTAGTTTTCAACGAATTTTTACTTAAGTTTTCTTAGTTTTCTCTCCACTTTCTCTTCCATTCTTATTTTCAAGTATTCTTAACAAAACTCTACCGAAATCCTATGTGAATCAAACTTGATCATCTAAAGTTTGATTCTTTGCCACTCTCTCTCAAAGATCTCAGTGCTATTTAGAGTTATAGGATCATTTGTAATCATAGAAGCATATCAAGTCTCTCTATCTATCAAAGTGATATTGGAAACGGTGTGATTATGGCCTATAAATCAATTGGGTGTGATTGTAAGCCATAAATCAATTAGATGATCTTGTAGCCTGGTTAAATCAAGAGAGTTTGCCCGGGACTCGGAGACATGAGGGTGTATCTCGTGGCCTTGAAATCGAGGTTGTAATATCGACTTATATTTGGAAAGAAATCCGCATAAGAAATTGTGTGGGACTGGATGTAGGGTAACTCCGTACTAGTATAAAATATCAGTATGTTCTTTCCTTTACTGCCTTTTATTTACAATTTTCATTTGTGTCTGGTTCTGTGATTGTCACTGTGATTGTGTATTTCATCTGTTTGTGTTTAATTTTAAAAGATTTCAAAAATTCCATAAAATCCATTAAACAATATTCACCCCCTTTAGTGTTATTACATCCTTAACGTAATCCGCATTTCCTACATTTGGTATCAGAGCATTGGTTTTCAAAGTTTTATAATCTAATTTTTGAAAAATTTCCAAATGGCTGCCAACACTGGTAATGTCAACACTATCACTAGTTCATTTATAGAGGGTCAGCCTACTGCCAGACCACCACTTTTTAATGGTAGTAATTTTTCATATTGGGCATGTAGGATGAAAATCTATTTACAATCAATAGGATTAGACACTTGGAATATCACACAAACTGAGTACATTGAACCCACAAAATTTTTTGCACAGTGGACTGTTGAGCAAAAAAATGTTGCACAAAACAATTCCAAAGCCATGAATATTCTATTCTGTTCACTTGATAGGAATTAGTTTAATAGAGTGTTTGTCTGTAAGTCTGCATATGAGATCTGGAAAACTTGCAAGTTGCTCATGAAGGAACAAGCAAAGTTAACCAGACCAAAATATTCATTTTGACTAATCAATTTCAATTATTGAAGATGAATCCAAAGAGTCCATTTCAGACATGTACAGTCGGTTTCAAGACATTGTGCGCTGCCCAATTTCAAACATGTACAGTGTGGTTGTTAAAAATCATTTTAAATCCTTAATGTGTGGTACTACCGAATTTAAATTTAGAAGTCTACTTCACCAAACTAAGGAAAATCTAAAAACTTGGAATAAAAATAGAAATAATAATGAAGCCAATCAAATTAGGCAAGAATGTGAGAGATTGCAAGATAATATAGACTTAGATAGTTATGACACAAACCAAATTAATGAATTTTTTTCTTATGCAAAAAAGCTTGCCAACTCTTTAAATGTAGAAGCTGCTAACCTTAAACAAAAAGCCAAAGTTGACTGGCTTTCTAGTAGTGATATTCCTAGTAAATTTTTCAATGCCAAAATGTCTAGCGGAAAATACTGTAATGGTATAGGAAAATTATTCAATAACAATGGGGCTATCATTAATGAAGCTGCTTGGTTAGAAAGGGAAGCTACAAATTATTTCTCTAATTTATACAACTATATTTGAAGTCCAAGTATATTTCCCAAAATTATCCCAAAATTTTTGTAGCATGAAAATAGCAATGATATTCTTCTTGCTCCTATTAGTCTAGATGAAATTAAAAATAATTATTTTCTCTACCAAAGATGACAAAAGCCCAAGCCTAGATGGCTTTGGGGTAAAATTTTACAAAACACATTGGATGAAATGAAAGCATTTTATTCTTGAGGCAGTTAATGAATTTTTCTTATCTAGAAAACTCTTAAAAAATTTCAATCATACCTTTATCACATTAGCTCCCAAGATTAAAAACCCTCATTGTGACGCCCCACCCCGAGACCTACATTAACAAAGAGTATTACTAGGTAATATTGTCTGCTAGTGTAGAGAATAGGGCTGGATAGGAGTGACCATCTATAGCCTTGTCTTAAATATCTATTGAATACGTCGACAAATGCCATATATATTTTTTTCTATCTCAAGTGGATCGACATATCCAATAAATACTTAATACAAAGCCATAGGTGGCTATAAGATCTATTAGAACAAAATACAACAACTCGAATGAAAAACACATCACAGAATAGTAGATCATCACATACATATACACATATACAGATATATCACAGAGTATACAAAATGATACATGTCAAGTGGTATAGCAACCACAATATACAGGCGAGTCAAAAGAATATACATATCAGAGTTACAACCAAAAAGGACTACACAAAAAGCTATAACAAAAGGAGCTAGCAGAATAGTCCATGCAGAAGCAGAATAGGCTAAGTCCAAATGTACCTAACTTGAAACATCTCGGTCTGACCCGAGTATAAAATACGCGGGTCAGTCTAGCTAAACAAATTTGTTTACAAGGATAAGCAATAATATGAGCATAAGCATAATGTGATAATATTCTCGAGTGAGAAGGGACAACTAAAGTGTATGATAACATCGAGTGATAGTATGGTATCAGTACAAAAACATATAATCTCAAAAGAGATAAAATAACTCATAAAACGCTAAAAGTAGCGAGCCTTGTATCATCGGCATTCATAAACCATCAAATATTGTTTAGGGGAAACCTAATCCTGCCATATTGCCAAACCCAAAACATGCATAAAGAGATCTCATCTCAAACATGCCACAAGGCAAATATATCTCCAAAGAGGAGAATAAAATCTCAAGTAAACGCCAAAAGGCAAATCTCATATAACGCCAGTGTAGGAAATTCAAATCTCAAAATAGAACTTCCAAGAGTTCAAATTCCCAAAAGGTAATAGCACAAATATATATCGAATGGTTCAAAGGACCAATTCCGAAAAGGGGAGATACATTAGGGAAAATAGTCAAAGAAACCATCTCAAAAGTGTTTGCACGTGCATGTGGCTGAAGCCTTGCCAAGTATTGTTATCTCTAATAGGTACCTCGCCCGAAGGCAAAACGTCACAATGACAAATACGCCGCAATGGCAAATATGCCGCAATGGCAAACGTCTCAAAGACAAATACGCCACAATGGAAAAATACGCCGCAATGGCAAACGCCGCAATGGCTATGACCCGAAGGTCCAGTACTGGCACGCCGCAATGGCAAATGTGTCACAAACTCTCGAATAGGAACCCGAATAGTGTTAACGTGTGTCCCATACCACACGTTCGCACTAAACGATTATTTACATTAGTTATTTGTTTATTTATATTTCACCTACCATTGTGAAAATACTCCTATACTATAGTTGTGCGTACACTTAACTCTACCGTTTGTTACATTAATAAAGATAGATCTGAACTGTACATGTAATATGCATCAGAAAAAAAATCAATAATAAATAAATTATAGTTCTCTCCTTTTACATTTCAGTTCTTTCTCTTACCGTTGTTTAAAATTTAGTCCATCGTTATTTATATTTAGACAAAAAAAATAACCACCACCACCAAAGATGTTTGTATACAACAAAGAATTCATGAAGGATGCGTTTGTTATTATGTTGTAGCGCGCACTATTGCATGATTAACATTTCCATCCATGATTGATTGTAATATAATTTTGCATATTAACCAAACTTCAAGAGCTAACATAATAACTGGCTATTGGTAACAACAAGACTTTTCCACATTACCATGAAATTTAGTGGTGAGTAACGCACATGGCTTTCATTAACACAGAGTGCCCCTGGAAAAAAAATTAACCAACACTTACATGAATTTGCCAACGTCTCAACAAAGTTCATTTTACTACAAAGAAAGATCAAATCGTACATAATGTATATATGACAAAACTCAGCACTGTAAAGGGTTATATGGTCTTTCTTGTGTCGTTTGTTTTGATGTATACTAGCTTATCAATTGTTTATATGTGGCATAATATGCTCCAAGTCAAATATTAATTACACATAATATCAAGTAGCAATTTTAAATTCTGAAGTTGATTCTGTGTATGCATGGAGTAGAGGAATATATCAAGTAAGTTTAACCAGGTAAATTCTGAATTTGATTCTGTTTATACTATTTAATCAATTGTTTATACATTATTTTATTTCCTAAAAATAACGCAGATGATAAAAACTAGATAGAATGAAATAGGGAGAAAGTAATGAGAAAATAAAAAACTCGCGATTTAACTATGTAAAATGTACGATTGGACCGCTGATTTAAAGGTTTGATCTACGTTCATGCACGATTGAGGTCTGATTGAGTTTCGGACCATAAAAGTACACGGTACATAGTTTTTGGAGGTCGGACCAGTTGGGTCCGATTAATAAAACACTGATTTATAAGTCTAATAATTTCCAAACTGCATTTCAAATATACATATGAAGAAAGATAGCTCACCGTGGCTTTTATTAATGTACTAATTTGAATGCTATAATAGTTTAGGAATGTAATAAAGTTTCATGGATTGCATTTTGTATGTTTTCAAGCTTGATTTAGCTCTACCAAGTTAGACATGTTTGAATTTTATAAGCAACTTATATAAATGTCATTGATTATTGTATATTTGCTCTATATCCTGTATCACAAATAAATATACACTAAAAGTATAAATCAATTATGTTATTGCTACTGTAGCAATTTAATCTTTATGCATATATTTCCTTAAATTATGATTTAATCACTATAAGAAAATGAGAATTGATATATCATCAACCTTGAGTTCCTATATACATCGAAGGTTGTAAATCATTGCCCAATTTGTTGGAAACAACTACAAATAAGATTTGTTGCTGTTTTGATATGTATTGTATATTCATCCTAGTTGCATGTATTCAATAGTATATGCACTAAAATATATAGTTCCATATTTTAGTATTAGATTTCTCTTCTAATAATATGATTACTATCGAAAACTTGTTAGTTGATAAAATGATATTATGAACTGTGGAGAGTGAAAAACTATATATCCATAAATTACTTCTACGTGAATTTGTAAAAATAAAAAATGAAAAAGAAAATCCTTTTTTAAATTTCTAAGTTCTCAATTGTAGTTTAAATTCTTAACTGTAGGTGAGCAGGGTTGGCACAAAGGGCAAGCATCTAAGCCCATGGGTCGGGACGGCTCACCCGATCAAGGGCAATTTTTGTAAAATTAAACTCATTACAAAATGTTTAATACTATGGTTCTTTGTATTCACCGTTACCTCGTTTTCAAGGTTCGAAACCCTTGTGTGAATAGACAACTATTTTTGTTTGCTAATCGGTATTTGGGCTGGGAACAAAAATTATGGTCCGCCGGTGTAGGTCGTGATCATTCTGTGCAAATGCATGGGAAATTAAGTTATCAGTAGACTCTACTACTTATGCTTCAGGTTTCTAATAACCTAAATACATTTTTTTTGTTTAAACCTACTTAGGCTGAGGGAGGATGTTGCAAGGTCCGCCATCGACCTACAAATTTTAACTCAGACACTCACGTAGGGACTTTTCAATTATGAAATTTTCTTCTCATTTTTGAGGTTGTTATATGCCTCCATAAATATCAAGTCATTAAAGTTCCACTGTCAAGATTCGAATTCTCTCCATCTACTGGAGAGTTGAGAACCCTTGTCAACCGCACTAGTGCCATAGAAAATGTATATATTTATATATAAATGTACAAAATCTTTGACAAATAAATTCTTTTTTCCTTCCATTATCATTTATGCAAGATTTATGATTGGGGTTCTTGCTACAATAAATAAGCACTTATCCCTATATGGTAGAGTCCTTGAATTTGATGGGACTATTTAGCTAACCGAAAAAGATGAATATTCTTATTAACCTATGACTATTCGTATTCGTCTCTTATATACTATGTACATGAGACTTCACTACAAAAGATACTCTTGGTTACTATAGCATGAAAATAGTTTTTCTTATTGTTTCATTTTTATTCGTCAAAGAATACTAAATAAAACGGTTATCTATTTATGTACTTGAAACTTGAGATCTATAACACAGAAAAGTAGCACGAAAAGAAAATGGTTCAAGAAAAAATAATAAGTTCTTGTGTTACGGAAGGGCCATTTGAAAGAGACATGAATAATTTTGTTATTACAAATTATATTGTTAACGTATTTATATAGTTTTATAAAAAATGTATTTTGATAATGTAACCAAATCTATAAATTTGATAATTCAACTACAATAATAGTATAGTTACACTAGTATAACAATTTCGAATTGCAGATAAAATAACAATACAAGTCCAGTTACAAAATACAAATTAGCAACATATTCTGACAACAACTATTTCATTTCATACATTATCTTGAACATTTTTCATTAAAATGGAGATGAAGAAGTTGATAAAATGGAAACGGAGGTGAAATGGAATAGAGAATGTGAATTATGGAGGGGTTAAATGAGTGTTGGGGTAATCAATAGCTAGCATCTGACGTTAACCGTTGATTTCCAACGGTTTACCCCATCGGACCATTTTCGTAGAGTCCACCAATGATGTGTTTGATGCATCAAACGCGATGTGAAATTCAACTAGAAAAAATATCAACGAGCTGTAGAAACATATTTGAATTCATGTATAGTATATTTCTCTACTGTTAATGCGCTTTTTAGCCAAGCAGATTTCAACCGCGCTCAAAAGATCAAAATAAGGATGAAACAACTCGAATAAATTAGGAGTACACTTTGAAGACCTTGAGAATCAACTTGGAAAAGTTTCATTCAATTTGGGACTAAGGGTATAACTCGGCATCGAACTATCCTTTCTCCCCCGTTTTGCTTCCCAAACTTCATACATCTCCTACACCACTCCAATTACTCGTGATCAACATGTTTTTCCATAGTTTGGATGACCAATTCCAAGGTTGATGAGAAGAAAACCAAGAAAGTAGGATAACTTAAGTGATATTGGAAAGATCACCGGAATCAACCAAGAGTCGATGAAAAGTGTTTGGAATACGTCAAGTAGAAGATAAAAGAGCAGACCAAATGAGAAAGCTCAACTTGCATGCATGGAAATAACTTGGCACCGAATTAGATAACTCGGTACCGAGTTATACTCTTGACTCATGTGCCTCCAAATTCTCTTGTGCGACATCAGGCTATCTCTTGGACCTTATTGCAAACGGGCTTCTAACCAAATATCTTTATTCTCCAATAAATACAAGCCTAATTACAACCAAAATGGGATCTTCTTCCTGATCATTTTCCTTTATTCCGGTGCCGGGACTCTGCTTATTCTTCCTCAAATACTCTAGAAAGCCCGTTGTGAATTGGAGATCCACTAGATTATGGTCAGATCTGATAAAATTAGTTGTAATATTGAAAAATAATAACAAATAACAAAGATTAAAGTGGATGCAGGCTGGAGATTACGCTGAACCACTATAAAAATTCTTGTGTCTCCTTTTACTTTTCTCCTTTTTCCTTTATTTTTGCTAGAACTGGTGCTTTCATCTGATACATGGGTGTTTGTGCCATTTTTGGTGCAAACATTAGGTGCTTTCACTAAGGAAGAACTAGATCGGAAGACTTAAAGCTGGAATCTGAGATTTGAAGAAGATGAAGAGGCCTAACACTAAATTCAAGGCCGGGGGAAACTAACCAAAGCATGGGGACAGTCAGGAGGTATCTTCAAACTCTTACCAATCCATCTACACGATCAGAGAGGAGATGGAGAGAACGATGAAGGAGATGCAAGTTGGAATGATAGCTAGACAACAGGAAATGCTGAAAGGATTTTTCCAAAAGATAGGACAACAAGGAATAGCTGGCATTGCTGGAATTCATAACCAAGGACACAAAACTAATGCAAGTGCTTCTAGAGTTCGATCAGAGCAGACTGGAACGGTGCCCCCATGGCCAAGACCACTCGGTACCACTAAGAATCCTCTTGGAACCAAGTGGATTTTACATGGAGGCAATGTTGGATTGGACTTGGGGCAAGCTGGGATGCCAAGAACGAACGATGTTGGAGCCTGAAATGCTAGACAAAATGCAAAAGTGCAGTACACAGAGGAATATATGCCAGAGCTTCCCCAAAGGAACGAAGGACAGAATGAAACCAGAGGTGCGGGTTAGAACGCAAATGTACAGGCAGAGGAGTATGTGCCATAATATGTGCCGGAATTTCCCACAGGATCAGGGGCAGAATGTAGCTGGTGATCCTAGACTTCCATTAGATGAAAGCAATTATACGGCTGAGATAATCAGAAGAATAGTTAGAGGTGGACCCCAGACTAGAGTTTGGAGGACATGAATAGGAATCATTTACTCATAACATCCAAAATGTGAGGAATCCTCCCGACTTCAAGCTTCAGACGTTGGAAATGTACAATGGGCAATATGAACCGACAGTTCATTTAATGAGGTACATTTGACACATGGAAGTGTTGGGTGCTTCTAAGGAGGTGATGGGGCAATGCTTTTCATTATATCTGATAAATTTAGCAGTTATTTGGTTCAAACAGTTGGAGAATGGATCCATGTGCACATGGATCGACCTAGTGAATAAGTTCATAAGACAATTCAAAGTTCACATCTCTAGGCCAAAGAATGCGATGATGCTATCAAGCGTAAAGTAGAGGCCTGGAGAGACCTTGAGAAGCTATCTGATGAGGTTTAATGTAGTAGCTGCAATAGTAGATAAGCCGAATCCATCAATAATCTTAATGGTGGAAATATCCAGAATCGCAAGCAAGACCGACTTCAGAGTTGCATCGGAGAGGGATCCACCAATGAATCTTGCGGAGTTGTACAATGAAGCTGAGAGATATCTACATCAGGAGGACACTGAAGTTGATAATTCTGATGTTAATGCTGTGGATAGTGGAGGGCAGCCTGTAACGGTTATTGTATTTTAATTACAGAAATGACACGAAGATGACGGACCATCGCTAGCCGTTGGAAAGGAAGTGTGTTGTCGTTATATACTGTTATTCTTGTAGTGACAAGAGTAAGGAAATATTTATGATAAATTCTATTTATACACCAAAAATTGTTTAACATACAACATTATTTTGCTAGGAAAATTTATTGCTATATTACCCTTCTTCTTAATTGCATTTTTAGTTTATATATTATAACACATCAAATTATAACATTAAAATTAATAATATTTGATCAAACCTATAAGTTTTCTATATATAAGATAATGAATATTTACCATGAAACCTATAATATCAATTAAGACAACTCTCATAACAACCTTATCAATTTAAAAGTATTTATTAATTTTTAAATTAGCATTGATTTTGTAATAACCCGCCACTCATTCTACAGAATGACGAATCATTAATAAGAAAGAAAGGGGTAGAAAATAGAAAAGAAGAGAAGAAAGAAACAACAACAACGATCTCACAGCGGAACGAATAAATTATATTAATACATAAACTATTACATAGTATACAACACTTATCAGAGTTACACAACATATACATCACTTACTAGACAGTTATAACCATCTGTCTAGACATTACAACTCAAATACAAGACAAGACACTATCACAGATATCAACACAGCGGAATACTATATCTACGAACGCCGAAGCCTCCTGCTCCATTACTCCTCCAGAATATTCGTCAAAGCTAAACCTGAATCCCTTGGCTACTCGTAAAAATTTGAGTACCCAAGAGTTTATAAAACAGAAATAAACACTTGGGTCAGACATGGGTCTGGTGTGAGTAACAGGTTAAACTTGCTTAACTTCAAAACCTTTAGAAAGAAAAGGTATCACGTAAGACTCCCCACAAATAAACATGGGTAAGTTTTTACCTTACGCTAACCAAAACATTTGATAGGAAATCTGATTTTATTATAATAGGGTCTAGGGTTTTCAAATAAATATGAAATAGCTGAAATTGTTACATTATTAAATTCCAGCATACTAGCCACAAAGTGGGTTATACAATCAAAACCGTAAGGGCACGTAGGAAGAATGGGTTTCCATCAATGGCAGGGCTACTGGGGTACCGCCCGTCACAGTACGTGGCCTAGATCACCGTACCGAGGAGTACGCCCGCTCCCCTGCAACACAAAGCCGGAACCATCCCTTACTGGATAATTCCGAACAAGATAACCCCGTAGTTGGCGCGACCAACCACACACTAAGCCGAATAAAAAGAAAAGGGACCTCTAGACATGGATCTATCTTGCTCTCAGTGGGTGCTACCCACGAAGTCTTGCTGCACCTCCCCTGTTTTAGCCATTCCCGGTTGATGAGGCTTGAGGTTACGATTACCTTTAATCAGAACATATCACTTAGAATGCTCATCGTCCGCCTGACGATGTGCTGAAAGCATTCAATCCATACAAGTTCGTTCCGGGTTCGAACGAAACCGAAGGCATTATCTCGTTACACTCGTTTTGGAATCACCCTCAGAGTTAACGACAATAACCCTTGCACTCTGAATCTTCATCTTCACTTGAGATTCACGACCTATCGTTAATTTGGATCGATGTGGTATTCGGGTCTCCAGACCTGGAAATCCGGTATACGGAAACCCGATCCCGGTCTCATCGAAATCCAAAACGTATCTTTTAAGGGCCAAGTTGTTTTAAGGTTAAAACAATTCAATTCTTATCTATACTACACACAGATAGATAATTTACAATAAATAATCCATATTATCATCCAAACAGATAATTCATATTATCATTTCAATCCAACCAAACATCTATATCATAGATCAGCACATCTCTTATCAGAGATATCAACAATGCAAAGCATTCAATATCATTCATCATCCTTAAGTAATGATTTATATCATCTCTAATCAATTTAAAGTGAATTAAATTAATTACTTCATTTTATAAATCCTTCTTACTTAATTATTAATTAAACCAATTAATTAATCATACTCTAAGTATCATCTTAATTAATCATTTCTGATTAATAATCCTTTAATTACTTTAAGTAATTAATCCTTAATTAATTTCACAAATTAATTATCTTAAACCATTTCAGTAATTAATCTTAAATTACTTCATCTATTATTTAACTGTACTTAATTACATTAATCTTTTATTAATTACAATTAATTAATTACCTTAATCATTTATTATTGACTAATTTATTTAATTAATCAATCCTTAATCATATCATTAATTAAATTAATTAATAATTCTTAATTACTCTTAATTAATTACTTTATTTAAATTAATTATATTTAATAATTAATTCTTAATTAAACCACATTTATTAATCACCTTTGATTAATCACATTTAGTAATTAACTACCCTTAATTACTCTTCCATAAATTAATTACTCATTAATTAATTATCTTTTAATTAATCCCTTGATTAATTATTCAAAAGTAATTAAACTCAAATTACTTTCATTATTAAAATCATCTTTAGTTAATTATATCCATTAATTAACTTTAATTACTTTCCTAAGTAATTACACTTCACTAATTACATTTAAGTAATTATACTTATCACATAACCAAGTGATTATCTTAAATTAATTAAATTAATTAATTTAACTTATCAAATTATTTAATTAATTACCACTAAACCATTGATTAATCAAATTATTAAATTATTCTTTAATTATCTTATTAATTTAATGACTCCTATATCATTAAACCTTTATTAATCTCTAAATTAAATTATTAACCTTTAACCACTTTAATTATTATTAACAGAAGACTTTAAAACAATTTACTTTTAATTCTTCTTTCTAATTTATTTTCAAAATTAAAGATTTAAAATAATTACAATTTAACTTTAACAAATTTTGAAATCAAATTTACAAAATCTTCTTAAATTCAAATGTTAAGAACACTTAACATTTATAAAGGTAATTTATAAGATTTTTAAATTCAAACCTTTATAAAACTATACTTTTAACATTTTTCATTTTGTTAAAACATTATAATTTTATAAACTATTTATTTCAACTAGGATACAAATTGAATTTAAATCCATACTTTAACATTTTATTTTAAAACTTTGTTTTGAAAACTGCTTTTCAATTTAAACTCAATTTAAATTTTAAAAGAAAATGCTGTCAGGTTTTAAAATATGCAACCTCCCAACTGACCCGAGCCAAACATCAAAATACCCGAGAAAAAGTTGAAAACTCCCGAGTATCCCTTCGAGTTTTTTCTTCCTTCTTATATTTAAAACTTTGTTATGTTAAAAATTTAATACAGTTAATCCACGCGAGTGTTCCTTTGAACTAACCCGAGCCAGCACCCTGATTTTACGAGAATGGCTTCGAGCCAACCATCAACTTACTCGAGAACGTCTACTTCTTCCTCAAACTTAACGTCTAACCAAACCCAAATGCACAGTTGACACTGCACATGCACGATGGAACAGATCGACGCCGACCAACTACGATGGCTTCTCCATGCCGACGATCAACTACATATCCTATTTCGACCATCAGAACCCCGATATGCACTCAAATTTTAAATCGAGCAGCCCAACACAATTACGAACAGGAACCCAAAGCCTGGAAATTGCTCGAACCCATTACTCCGATCATCAGATCGCCGTTGAAACTTTGGTGAGAACTTCGTCAATCCACCATCTTCCAGTACCCAAAACCCCAGCCAACTCGATCACCAGAGGAAGTCGAACTCACGCAAAAATTTTAACCCAGTAAAACTAGGTTTCCAAAACTCAAATCAAAATCATCATCACCACAGTCATTTATAATTCCTACTGTTATTTTTCCGATCAACACTGATAGCTCCTCTTCCCCTAGAATGAACTACGATCCTCCAAACTAATGCGATCAACAGAAATTACCCAAAAAGTAAAAACTGTTCATCCTCGAACTGCTCCATAATCCCATTACTAAAAATTATGATTTTCGATTTAAAAATCATGTTTTTGGATGATGTTTTAGATCCTAAGCCTGAATCATTGAATTATGACGTTTGAATTTTCACTATTTCAAAATTTGATCAGTTGTTTATAATTTCCAGAGATAAACAAAGTTATTTTAACTTAGATAAAATTTTAAAATCTACCCTATGATCAAACAACAAGTTTTGTTTTAAGACTTAAATCCTAACACAGATTAGATAATGAGATAATGGTTTTTTGTTTGAATTCTTAGTTCTGAAACTAAGAATCATTAAGTCACTGATAAAACAGTCAAGTACACATCCATACATTCACATATATACACAAAAATGCACTAACATAGATACATACAAACATACCAATTCTAGATATGAACATGCAACAGTTTTCATATATTTAAATTTAAAAAAAATGATGTTACTCACCTAATTTGAAGAAGACAGAGCTTCCAGATATGTTTTGAAAAGCTTTGAAAACTGAAATCCTTTTTGCTTCAAAACTTTAGTGCTTGATTTGGTCTGAAAACTGGAATGCTATTTGATTTTAAACTTGGTTGCTTGCTGCTTTATTTTGATTTAAAACTTGCATGTTAATTGATGTTTCTGGATCTTGCATGCAGACTGGAGTTTGATTCCAAATTAAAGAATTTGCAGTCTTTTTGATTTTGAAAAAATGGTTAACAGGGATTTGATTTACAAATTGAAGAATGTATTACAGGCTTTTGCTTTTAAAATGAATTACAGTTTGAAGAAGAAGTTTTTCAAAGGATTGATAATCTCTGGTTTTAAGGAATTTGGTTTGAGAGGAGAATTTTGTTACAGACTTTGTTTTTGGGAATTTTCAGGCTGAAAGTTTCTTGTCTTTGAGTTGAAGAAAAATAGAAAAAGAGAATGGAATGAGAAGTCTATGTTTATATAAGTTAATTTGTGGTTTAATAAAAATAAAAGAAAACCAAAAATTTAAAAACTTGACATTTGTCATTTACATTGTTAATTAGTGTACACTTGTTACTATATAGCCTTAGGAAATTTACACATGTCTTTTTAGTAATTTGTATTTATTTTAAATGTAAATAAATAGCCTTTTCTTAATTTATAAATTACTTATCTATATATATATATATATATATATATATTTTAAAGAAAATAAACCATATATATATATATATAAATAAGAGCTTATACATATATTTTAAAATCCAAAACTATTTGAATATTACCTCTTTTTAATTTCAAAATTAATTTACATTCAAATTCAAATTATATTTAAAAATCCAAGTTAAAGTAAATTTAAAACAACACATTCAATTTGAAATATCAATCCTATTTACATTAAAATCTATTTATCTATATATATATATATAAAACAATACACTATTAATATTGTGTTTTAAACTTATCTATATATATACTCTTAAATCTTATTTATTAAGCAATATATTAAAATAAATAAAATAATTCTGATTATTAATCTCGTTTCAAAACCATATAGTTATTTTGTTTAAATAGCTTTGAAAAGCTTATATTAAATAAATCCAAATATCCAAACTATCAATATATATATATTATTAGAAATTTAAAACAAGATTTTATTTATTAATTAAATTTACAAACCCAAGTTTATCTATTTACAATATATACCCATATATATATATTATAAATAGGAATCATTTTATTGGTTTTTAAAAGATAATTTCACTCAGTAAATATTTATTTAATCAGATTATTAAACCAATTCAAATTTTTATTATCAAATATTATCAAATCAATTTAATTATTTAAACAGATTATTAAATTGATATTGCCCCAAATTTCCGGGATATTACATTCCTCCCCCCTTAAAATAATTTCGTCCCCGAAATTTAAAACAAAGGTAATTTAATAATCTTTTTAAATCACAAGGATGTATTATCATCCATATGCTAACAATCATAGCAACCAATCATCCAAACAAACAATTCTAACTATCCAGCGAAAAAAAATTCTGAATAGAATTTCCTCGAGTTTCCCCAAGTATATATATACCGGAATACTCGCTCTACAAACAATCCAAACAACCAATACTACTAAGCTATAGAGCTCCTACTCATCTAGATCTATAAAACTAAACAGAATATCAGACTACAGACGAGTCTGACCTCCAGAACTGCTCGTTCTATAACCAGAGATAACACGTACTCCCTCAGAGATACGTAAAATACATCGAATTCCAATCATCCAAACTGATAATTCAACCTTGTAGACCAAGCTCTTATCCAAATCAGAACACAGAAAAGATCCAAAACAACTTGGAGCTGACTTCCCAGACTTACCCAATCTTATAGCTCCCTTTTACCAGAGAAAACTTCAATAACAATGAAGTCTTCAACTTCGAATTCCAAATTCCTCCGTCTCTTATCCACAAGATCCTCTTGACAATCCTGGGCTTCCTACAAATCCTTCCTGATCAGCTCAACCTTCGCTGATGCTTCTTGAAACAAACTGGACCAAAAATAACTCAACAGAATGATCCTCTCAAGATTTACCCATAATCCAGAACACAATCCTACTCACAAACATCAGTAGATTCCAAACTTACTTCTCCTATTCAGAGATGCACTCCCAAACTGCTTCCGCTACTCCATTCTAATCTGGAATAGAATGAAAATGCTGATGAAGAACACAAGCACATACTGGACAACACATCCCAGAAAATCTCTAATAATGCAAGAGAATACTCAGCAATCGTAAGTCACTTTTGCGATCAACCCAGCCAAAATGCAAAGAAACTGTTCTCTCTTTACCAATCAGAACAGCTTACACTTATCTATCCTATCTATCGAAGAAATGGATCCACTCTGCTGCTTCTGAACTCCTTCTTCAGAAAACTGCTCATCCAGGAAAACTTACTGCCAACACACAGAACACTCCGAGCTGCACTGCTGCCACAGATGCCAAAGACTTCCTTATCAAAGTTCTTCGAGAAACTCGAAACCCAAACCAAACAGAAACACCATGCTGAACTCAGCCACAACACCGACGCAGTCACACTTCCTCAACTTGTTCCAAAGAAAACATCTTCGGGAACATCCATAGTCACTGTGTCTCATCACATAGCCACTATTTCCTGAGATACCATCACTTGCTTCTGCCTCTAACCAACAGATCTAACTCTACTCATCCAACTTCAGAGATCGATGAAATCCTCACACCACAACAAAAATTACTCAAGAAAGACTGTAGACCCAACACCGTCTCGGTAGATACACTTCCAACCTCAACACTCAGACTCTTATTCCTAGATGATAAATTATTATCATCTCAACCAATCATTACAAATACCATATACATTTAAAATGATACTTTTTTTTATATAGAAATTATATCTGGGTAAAATTATTTCACCTTCCCTTTTTAAAACAATATTGTGTCCGTTGGCCTGGTCCAAGTGTTTAGAGATCCCTATCAATAACGTTAGCTACTCGTATTGAACAGAATCCATATACCACCCAACCGATCAATTCACACAATATAAAACCATTTTATATAACTAACAAATACGCGCTCTCGTATATATATATATACTCAGACTCAAACAGGTTGCTACAGATCCTATCTCTAATGAACAATCCTTCCGAACCTAGGTATTCACTCAACCTAGTGCTCTTGTAATATCCCGGAAAATTTGGGGCAATATCAATTTAATAATCTATTTAAATAATTAAATTGATTTGATAATCTTTGATAACAAATTTGAATTGGTTTAATAATCTAATTAAATGAATATTTAATTAGTGAATTTTATACTTTAAAAATTTAATAAAATAGAATTGTTATTTTTAAATTGAATGTGTTGTTTTAATTAACTTTAAATTAGATTTTTAAAATTTAATTTGAATTTGAATTTAGAATTTGAGAGGTAATATTTAAATAGTTTTGGATTTGTATAAATATACGGATAAGCTTTTATTTATATACATAATTGGTTTTATTTTCTTTAAAATACTTTATCTATATATATAAATAAGTAATAAGTATTTATTTAATTAAAGAAAAAGAGGTTTATTCACATTTAAAATAAATATTAATTAATTAAAAGGGACATGTGTTATTTCCTAAGGCTATGTAGTAACATGTGTTAATTGATTAACAACTCTAATGACAAATGTCAAGTTTTAAATTTTAGTTTTTCTTTTATTTTTAATAAACCACATTTTTATTTATATATACATATGTTCTTATCTTGATATTTTTTCCTATCTCCTTCTTTTCAAAACTTAAGAACTTCAGCCTGAGACAAATTCTCAAAAACTAAATCTGTAATCAAACATTCCTCTAACAAAATTTCTCAAAAAAAAAAAAACAAATTCTTCAAACCTGTAAAACATTTCCAAAGGCAAAGCCTGTAACCATTCTTTAACATCTTTCTGCAATCTGGAACTCCAGTCTGCATTTCTTTAAGCCTGGATACTTTCTTCCTCAAATCTGATCTAAGCACCACCTATCAACAAACAAGATAATGGCATGCATGCAAGATCCAGTAACATCAAGCAACATGCAAGTTTTAAATCGATGAAGCAAAAGGCAACTCAGGTTTTAAATCAAAAGAAATTGCCAGATCAAAATTTAAAGCCTGGAAAATTTCTCTGTTCTTAAAATTGGTGAGTAACATCTGTTTTAAAATCTAAATTATATAAAATCCGGTTGCTTGGGTGATATCTGAAGTGAGTATGTTATGTGAATGTGTACAAGTGCATCCTTCCTGTATGTATTTATTGATGTATATGTGTGTTTGTTGAGTGTCTGTTCTTGCTTATTCCTGTTTTTAAGTTAAGAAATTTGTAGAAATTCCATTATCCCCTTATCTGATCTTTATTAGGATTTCAGATTCAAACAATAATCGTTTGTTTAACCATGGGTTAGTGTTTAAAATTTAATTAAGTAAAAATATATATGAATGTCTCTAAGAAACTAGAAAATAACAGTGCATGTTTAAACAAGTGAAAATTCAAGTATCTTTATTTATCAATTCAGGTTTATAAACTAATTCCTTATACAAAATAATGATTTTTGAAAGAAAAATCACGATTTTAAATTGGGTAAATCTAGAGAATTAGTAGGATGGACGTGAATTGGGTTTTGTCGAAATTTTGGTGATCGGTGGGTTTTTAGGTTTCGTGATTGGAGTAATAGCTTGCTAAGTGATTGGGGATCATCACAAAAATGCTCGATGATTTTATAAATCATTGTGGAGGATGAACGAGAGTAATTTAGGGTTTAAGGCCAGTTTGTCGTGGTTGTTCTCGAGAAAATTTCGAAATCAATGGTGAACCGGACTTGACTGGAGGTGGGGGAAACGGAGCTTAGGACTTCGACGAGGCTTTGATCGGAGTATCAGATTTTCTGGTGACCAGAGGTGGTGAAACGAGGTGGTTTTGGATGATGGGTTCTGTTCCAGGTTTGGGGTCTGTTTCCAGGTTGTGATCGAGATTGCTCGAATTCGATTTTTGGAGTTGTTCGTAGTTCTGGGGGTCGCGATCGTGAGGGGTGGTCGTAGACGATATGCCGGTGATGATATCGATGGTCGGCGTCGAAGTTTTCAGATGTGCACGTGCACGAGATATCACGGTGTCTGGGTTGTTGTTTGTTTGGGGAAGATGTAGACTCGGGTTCGACTCGAGATTCTTGCGTGAGTGACTCGGGGAAATTAGGTTTTGACTCGGGTTTTAAAAAGGGGAGGCTCGGGTAGCTGTTTGGTTGATTTCAGTTTTAACTTGGAAGAGTTTTAAAATTTAAAATGAGTTTAAATTGTAAAGCAGAATTTAAAACAAAGTTTTAAATAAAAATTTGGAAGTATGGATTCAAATTTAAAATTGTATCCTTGTTTGAAATAAATAGGTTGATAAAATTTATAATGTTTTAACAAATTTGAATTGTTAAAAGTATATTTTAAAAAAAGGATTTTTAATTCAAATAAATTGGTTTAAAATCTTTTAATGTTAAGTGTTCTTAACATTTGATTTAAAAAGATTTTGTAAATTCGATTTAAAATTGATTAAAGTTAAATTGTAATTTATTTTAAATCTTTAATTTAAAATGAATCAAAAGAAAGATTTTAAAGTAAAATATTTTAAAGTCTTTGTTAATAATAATTAAAGTAGTTAAAGGTTAATACTTTAATTTAAAGATTAATTAAGCAATTAATTTAGTAATTAGAAATTAATTGGTAATTAAGAAATTTTTAAGTTGTAATTAATAAATAGTTGATTAAAGCTAAATTTCTTAAAAAAAAAAGTAATTAAAGAATTGTTAATAATTAATGAGAGATCATTAATTAGGAATTATTAAATAATTAATTAATGTGATTAATTTTTGATAATCAATTAGATTAATTAATTAATATAAATTGGTTAAGTATAAATTACTTAACGAAAGTAATTAAAGAAATTAATTACTTAAGGTAATTAATTAAATAAATTTGATAAGTTTAAATTAATTAGTTAAATTAATTTAAGATAATGATTTGGAAATTTGATAATTACTTAAATGTAATTAGTGAAAGTATAATTACTTAGGAAAGTAATTAAAGGTAATTACTGGATGTAATTAACTGAAGATGATTTAAAAATAAAAGTAATTTGAGTTAATTACTTTTGAATAATTAATCAAGGGATTAATTAAAGGATGATTAATTAACGAGTAATTAATTTATGAAGTGGAGTAATTAAGGGAAGTTAATTACTAAATGAGATTAATCAAAGGTGATTAATAAATGTGGATAATTAATTATTAAATGTAATTAATTTAAATAAGATAATTAATTAAGAGTAATTAAGGATCATTAATTAATAAAATTAATGATGTAACTAAGAATTGATTAATTAAGATTAATTAATAAATAATAAGTGATTAAAGTAATTAATTAATTGTAATTAATTAAGGATTAAGATAATTAAGTATAATTAATTAATTAAAGAAGCAATTAAAGATTAATTACTGAATGGTTTAAGATAATTAATTTGTGAAATTAATTAAGTATTAATTACTTAAAGTAATTAAAGGATTATTAATCAGGAATGATTAATTAAGATGGATACTTAGAGTAATGATTAATTAATTGGTTTAATTAATAATTAAGTAAGCAGGATTTATAGAATGAAGTAATTAGTTTAATTCACTTTAAATTAATTAGATGATATAAATCATTGCTTAAGGATGGATGAATGAGATTGAATGTATTTCATTGTTTGATATCTCTGATGAGATATGATTGATATATGATATGGATGTTTGGTTGAATTATAATGATAATGTGAATTATCTGTTTGGGATGATAATGTAGATTATCTATTGAATTATCTATCTTTGTGTATATAGATAAGAATTGAATTGTTTTAACCTTAAAACAACTTGGCCCTTAAAAGATACGCTTTGGATTTCGATGAGACCGGGATCGGGTTTCCGTATACCGGAATTCCAGGTCTGGAGACCCGAATACCACATCGATCCAATTTAACGATAGGTCGTGAATCTCAAGTGAAGATGAAGATTCAGAGTGCAAGGGTTATTGTCGTTAACTCTGAGGGTGATTCCAAAACGAGTGTAACGAGATAATGCCTTCGGTTTCGTTCGAACCCGGAACGAACTTGTATGGATTGAATGCTTTCAACACATCGTCAGGCGGACGATGAGCATTCTAAGTGATATGTTCTGATTAAAGGTAATCGTAACCTCAAGCCTCATCAACCAGGAATGGCTAAAACAGGGGAGGTGCAGCAAGGTTTCGTGGGTAGCACCCACTGAGAGCAAGATAGATCCCTGTCTAGAGGTCCCTTTTCTTTTATTCGGCTTAGTGTGTGGTTGGTCGCGCCAACTACGGGGTTATCTTGTTCGGGATTATCCAGTAAGGGATGGTTCCGGCTTTGTGTTGCAGGGGAGCGGGCGTACTCCTCGGTACGGTGATCTAGGCCACGTACTGTGACGGGCGGTACCCCAGTAGCCCTGCCATTGTATGGAATCCAAACTCCAATAAGTACCGTACGTATTAGTTGTGCCCAACTATGTTGGAATGTGAGATGTAAGCATTTCAGCTATTTCTATATTTTACTTGAAAACCCTAGACCCTATTATAATAAAATCAGATTTCCTATCAAATGTTTTGGTTAGCGTAAGGTAAAAACTTACCCATGTTTATTTGTGGGGAGTCTTACGTGATACCTTTTTCTTTCTAAAGGTTTTGAAGTTAAGCAAGTTTAACCTGTTACTCACACCAGACCCATGTCTGACCCAAGTGTTTATTTCTGTTTTATAAACTCTTGGGTACTCAAATTTTTACGAGTAGCCAAGGGATTCAGGTTTAGCTTTGACGAATATTCTGGAGGAGCAATGGAGCAGGAGGCTTCGGCGTTCATAGATATAGTATTCCGCTGTGTTGATATCTGTGATAGTGACTTGTCTTGTATTTGAGTTGTAATGTCTAGACAGATGTTTATAACTGTCTAGTAAGTGATGTATATGCTGTGTAACTCTGATAATTTGTTGTATACTATGTAATAGATTATGTTATTAATATAATTTATTCGTTCCGTTGTGAGATCGTTGTTGTTGTTTCTTTCTTTCTTCTCTTCTTTTCTATTTTCTACCCCTTTCTTTCTTCATAATGATGCGACTTTCTATGGAGAGAAAGTCGTGGTCATTACAGTGGTATCAGAGCATAGGTTGAGCGAATACCTAAGCTTTTGGTTAAGTGAATATCAAAACACTAGGTTGAGTGAATACCTAGGTTCGGAAGGATTGTTCATTAGAGATAGGATCTGTAGCAACCTGTTTGAGTCTGAGTATATATATTCGAGAGCGCGTATTTGTTAGTAATATAAAATGGTTTTATATTGTGTTAATTGATCGGTTAAGTGGTATATGGATTCTGGTCAATACGAGTAGCTAACGTTATTGATAGGGATCTCTAAACACTTGAACCAGGCCAACGGACACAATATTCTTTTAAAGAGGTAAATGAAATAATTTTACCCAGAAATAATTTCTATATAAAAAGTATCATTTTAAATATATATATATTTCTACCTATTTGTTGGGTTACCTGTTCGGGTTTTCCAATATAAGTTATAAAGGTAGATGGGGTAGTGGTGTGTGAAACACGACTACCAATGGTTGGAGTTTAAATGTTGAGGTTGGAAGTGTATTTGTCGAGACTGTAGACCCAATACCGTCTCGAGTAAGCTTTACTGTGGTGAAGGATTTCATCGATCTTCGAAGGAAACTGTAATGGTTCGGAGTTTATCTCTGAAGTTTGGATGAGTAGAGTTGGATCTGTCGATGAGGCAGAAGCGAGTGATGGTACCTTGATACCTCAGGTAATAGTAGCTGTATGATGAGATACAGTGACGATGGATGTTCCCGAAGATGTTTTCTTTGGAACAAGATTAAGGAAGTGTGTATGCTTTGGTATTGTGGCTGAGTTCAGCATGGTGTTTCTGTTTGGTTTGGAGTTCGAATTTCTCGAAGATCTTTGAAATAGGAAGTCCTTGGCATCAGTGTCAGCAGTGCAGCTCGGAGTATTCTGTGATGGCAGGAAGTTTTCTGGATGAGCAGTTTTTCTGGAAGTGAAGTTCAGAAGCAGCAAAGAGAATCCATTTCTTCGATGGATTGGATAAATAAGTGTAAGCTGTTCTGATTAGTAAAGAGAGGACAGTTTTCTTTGGAATTAGGATGGGTTGATCGCAAAAGTGACTTGCGATTGTCTGAGTGTTCTCTTGGGTTGTCAGAATTTTTCTGGATGTCTTCAGAGAAGTCAGAAGTTTGTCCGCATCTAAAGGTTGGGTTTTCTTATCGACTTGGATTCCAGGAGTGATACCGGTGGTTCAGTCTAGTGGAAGGATGTTTCCTAGAGATGGAGTTGGTGAAGCAGCTCAAGTTTTGCTGGAGTATCTGAGTTTTCTTTATGGATCAGTGAACCTTATTTCTGGAATAAGTTGTCCAGTCTGTGCTTGTGTTCTACCTCAGATCAGAGTTGAGCAGCGAAAGCAGTTTGGAGTGTATCTCTAGATGGGAGAAGTAAGTTTAGAATCTACTGATATTGTGAAGTAGAGTTGTGTTTGGATCTCGTCTGTGTTCTGATTTGGATAAGTATTTGGTCTTCTGAATTGAATTGTCAGTTTGGATAACTGGAATTCATTGTGTTTCACGTATCTCTGAGGGAGTACGTGTATGATCTATCTCTGGATTTGGAACCAGCAGTTCTGGAGGATTTGGTTGTTGAGTCAGACTCGTCTGTAGTCTGATATCTGTTTAGTTCTGTAGATCCAGATGAGTAGGAGATCTATAGCTTAGTAGTTTAGATTGTTTGTAGAGCGAGTATCCCGGTATATATATATACTTGGGGAAACTCGAGGAATTTTATCTAGAATTTAGTCTAGATAGTTAGAATTGTTTGATTGGATGAATTGGTTGCTATGGTTGCTAGCATATGGATGATAGTAGATGCTTGTGTTTTGAATTTAAATCTTTAATAAGATTATTAAATTACCTTTGTTTAAATTTTGGGGACGAAATTATTTTAAGGGGGGAGGAATGTAATATCCCGGAAAATTTGGGGCAATATCAATTTAATAATCTATTTAAATAATTAAATTGATTTGATAATCTTTGATAACAAATTTGAATTGGTTTAATAATCTAATTAAATGAATATTTAATTAGTGAATTTTATACTTTAAAAATTTAATAAAATAGAATTGTTATTTTTAAATTGAATGTGTTGTTTTAATTAACTTTAAATTAGATTTTTAAAATTTAATTTGAATTTGAATTTAGAATTTGAGAGGTAATATTTAAATAGTTTTGGATTTGTATAAATATACGGATAAGCTTTTATTTATATACATAATTGGTTTTATTTTCTTTAAAATACTTTATCTATATATATAAATAAGTAATAAGTATTTATTTAATTAAAGAAAAAGAGGTTTATTCACATTTAAAATAAATATTAATTAATTAAAAGGGACATGTGTTATTTCCTAAGGCTATGTAGTAACATGTGTTAATTGATTAACAACTCTAATGACAAATGTCAAGTTTTAAATTTTAGTTTTTCTTTTATTTTTAATAAACCACATTTTTATTTATATATACATATGTTCTTATCTTGATATTTTTTCCTATCTCCTTCTTTTCAAAACTTAAGAACTTCAGCCTGAGACAAATTCTCAAAAACTAAATCTGTAATCAAACATTCCTCTAACAAAATTTCTCAAAAAAAAAAGTAATTCTGTGCATAGGCTTAAAAGAAATATAAACAGAGATATCACACAATAGCTGACATGCAAATATATATCTATACATCCATATATCTATCTATAAAAACTCACATATATACACATAAGAACATACTTCTTTCAGAGTTAACATGCAACAGATTCTTATATTTAAAATCTAAAAATGTTACTCACCTTAATTTAAACAGAGGCAGCCTCTTTGAATTTTTGAAAAGCTTGAAACTGGTTTGAACTTTAAAACTGGAATGCCAAGTATTCAATACTATCACCCATTCATAAGTAATGATTTATATTATCTTAATTTAAATTGAATTAAATTAATTACTTTATTTTATAAATCCTTCTTACTTAACCATTAAAATTTGTACTCGAGCCTATCTAAGTTTACTTCGAGTCGCCTCTCCCACAACTTCGAACATCTCACGAAACAACTCGAGAAAATCTCGATCACTTCCCACTGCTATAATTCCCAGACTTCACCTAGACATATCCCGATCTCGTGCACGTGCACATCCACCAGCGTCAGCTCCGACCATCCACGACTTCCCCCACCAGTCGACGATCACTCAAGTACCAGAATACGACCATCACTTCTTCGATTAAAACGCGAAATCGAAATCGAACCTAAAATCGAAACCTGGAAACACTGACTCGCGACCAACCACCCACCTGTCATCGCCTCGTCTTCGCAAACCTGTCCACCAGAACTCCTCCAACTCCGGTCATCACTTCGACTACCTCAGAGCTTCAACTTCCCAAAATATCTCAAAGCTCGATCCATCAACGAAGACAAACGAAACAAATTCGTATCCTAACTTAAAACTAGGGCTACAGGAAAGAAACCATCACCACGGCTACCAAAAGAATTTGCATCATCATCAACTATTTTTCCAAGCTTCTCTGATGGCTCCTCTACCCACAAGAACAATCCCGGCCCTTCACTATCAATAGATCACCAGAATTCACCAGTTTCCCTCTTTTTGTTAAAACCAGAACTGCTCCTTTAATCCTAAACTAACCACTATGATTTTAATACTAAAAATCATGTTATCATTTATGTTTTCAATTTATAAATCTGAATTTATAAATTATAGAGTTCGAATTTTTACTTTTATATAACATGCACTGTTATTTTTGATTTCCAGAGACACTTGTGTTTAAAGTTTAACTTAACTAAATTTAAAACATTCTTCTATGATATATCAACAATTCTTACTTATAAGTTAAGTCCTAATAAACTAAATCAAGTGATAAAAGATTTAAAGGGAATTTTTAAAAAGAACTTAAATCAAGTGATAATCGTTTGTTTAACCATGGGTTAGTGTTTAAAATTTAATTAAGTAAAAATATATATGAATGTCTCTAAGAAACTAGAAAATAACAGTGCATGTTTAAACAAGTGAAAATTCAAGTATCTTTATTTATCAATTCAGGTTTATAAACTAATTCCTTATACAAAATAATGATTTTTGAAAGAAAAATCACGATTTTAAATTGGGTAAATCTAGAGAATTAGTAGGATGGACGTGAATTGGGTTTTGTCGAAATTTTGGTGATCGGTGGGTTTTTAGGTTTCGTGATTGGAGTAATAGCTTGCTAAGTGATTGGGGATCATCACAAAAATGCTCGATGATTTTATAAATCATTGTGGAGGATGAACGAGAGTAATTTAGGGTTTAAGGCCAGTTTTTGTCGTGGTTGTTCTCGAGAAAATTTCGAAATCAATGGTGAACCGGACTTGACTGGAGGTGGGGGAAACGGAGCTTAGGACTTCGACGAGGCTTTGATCGGAGTATCAGATTTTCTGGTGACCAGAGGTGGTGAAACGAGGTGGTTTTGGATGATGGGTTCTGTTCCAGGTTTGGGGTCTGTTTCCAGGTTGTGATCGAGATTGCTCGAATTCGATTTTTGGAGTTGTTCGTAGTTCTGGGGGTCGCGATCGTGAGGGGTGGTCGTAGACGATATGCCGGTGATGATATCGATGGTTGGCGTCGAAGTTTTCAGATGTGCACGTGCACGAGATATCACGGTGTCTGGGTTGTTGTTTGTTTGGGGAAGATGTAGACTCGGGTTCGACTCGAGATTCTTGCGTGAGTGACTCGGGGAAATTAGGTTTTGACTCGGGTTTTAAAAAGGGGAGGCTCGGGTAGCTGTTTGGTTGATTTCAGTTTTAACCTGGAAGAGTTTTAAAATTTAAAATGAGTTTAAATTGTAAAGCAGAATTTAAAACAAAGTTTTAAATAAAAATTTGGAAGTATGGATTCAAATTTAAAATTGTATCCTTGTTTGAAATAAATAGGTTGATAAAATTTATAATGTTTTAACAAATTTAAATTGTTAAAAGTATATTTTAAAAAAAGGATTTTTAATTCAAATAAATTGGTTTAAAATCTTTTAATGTTAAGTGTTCTTAACATTTGATTTAAAAAGATTTTGTAAATTCGATTTAAAATTGATTAAAGTTAAATTGTAATTTATTTTAAATCTTTAATTTAAAATGAATCAAAAGAAAGATTTTAAAGTAAAATATTTTAAAGTCTTTGTTAATAATAATTAAAGTAGTTAAAGGTTAATACTTTAATTTAAAGATTAATTAAGCAATTAATTTAGTAATTAGAAATTAATTGGTAATTAAGAAATTTTTAAGTTGTAATTAATAAATAGTTGATTAAAGCTAAATTTCTTAAAAAAAAGTAATTAAAGAATTGTTAATAATTAATGAGAGATCATTAATTAGGAATTATTAAATAATTAATTAATGTGTTTAATTTTTGATAATCAATTAGATTAATTAATTAATATAAATTGGTTAAGTATAAATTACTTAACGAAAGTAATTAAAGAAATTAATTACTTAAGGTAATTAATTAAATAAATTTGATAAGTTTAAATTAATTAGTTAAATTAATTTAAGATAATGATTTGGAAATTTGATAATTACTTAAATGTAATTAGTGAAAGTATAATTACTTAGGAAAGTAATTAAAGGTAATTACTGGATGTAATTAACTGAAGATGATTTAAAAATAAAAGTAATTTGAGTTAATTACTTTTGAATAATTAATCAAGGGATTAATTAAAGGATAATTAATTAACGAGTAATTAATTTATGAAGTGGAGTAATTAAGGGAAGTTAATTACTAAATGAGATTAATCAAAGGTGATTAATAAATGTGGATAATTAATTATTAAATGTAATTAATTTAAATACGATAATTAATTAAGAGTAATTAAGGATCATTAATTAATAAAATTAATGATGTAACTAAGAATTGATTAATTAAGATTAATTAATAAATAATAAGTGATTAAAGTAATTAATTAATTGTAATTAATTAAGGATTAAGATAATTAAGTATAATTAATTAATTAATGAAGCAATTAAAGATTAATTACTTAATGGTTTAAGATAATTAATTTGTGAAATTAATTAAGTATTAATTACTTAAAGTAATTAAAGGATTATTAATCAGGAATGATTAATTAAGATGGATACTTAGAGTAATGATTAATTAATTGGTTTAATTAATAATTAAGTAAGCAGGATTTATAGAATGAAGTAATTAGTTTAATTCACTTTAAATTAATTAGATGATATAAATCATTGCTTAAGGATGGATGAATGAGATTGAATGTATTTCATTGTTTGATATCTCTGATGAGATATGATTGATATATGATATGGATGTTTGGTTGAATTATAATGATAATGTGAATTATCTGTTTGGGATGATAATGTAGATTATCTATTGAATTATCTATCTTTGTGTATATAGATAAGAATTGAATTGTTTTAACCTTAAAACAACTTGGCCCTTAAAAGATACGCTTTGGATTTCGATGAGACCGCGATCGGGTTTCCGTATACCGGAATTCCAGGTCTGGAGACCCGAATACCACATCGATCCAATTTAACGATAGGTCGTGAATATCAAGTGAAGATGAAGATTCAGAGTGCAAGGGTTATTGTCGTTAACTCTGAGGGTGATTCCAAAACGAGTGTAACGAGATAATGCCTTCGGTTTCGTTCGAACCCGGAACGAACTTGTATGGATTGAATGCTTTCAACACATCGTCAGGCGGACGATGAGCATTCTAAGTGATATGTTCTGATTAAAGGTAATCGTAACCTCAAGCCTCATCAACCAGGAATGGCTAAAACAGGGGAGGTGCAGCAAGGTTTCGTGGGTAGCACCCACTGAGAGCAAGATAGATCCCTGTCTAGAGGTCCCTTTTCTTTTATTCGGCTTAGTGTGTGGTTGGTCGCGCCAACTACAGGGTTATCTTGTTCGGGATTATCCAGTAAGGGATGGTTCCGGCTTTGTGTTGCAGGGGAGCGGGCGTACTCCTCGGTACGGTGATCTAGGCCACGTACTGTGACGGGCGGTACCCCAGTAGCTCTGCCATTGTGTAACAACCCGCATATTTGTCGATTTTATATTTAAATATTTTATTTAAATATAACATCATTCGTCGGATTTTAGTCCGAAAAGCTACTTTTTGCAAACAGTCGAATTGGGACTCGAGACCACCCCCATTGAGTTCAAAACGTCGTTTGCGATCTTTTTGAGTGTAAGCTTCGATATGTTTGGAGCTAGTCAAAAATTTGACCATTTGCACTTTGGGTTTGGTTTTGAGTCCAACCCACTAGCCAACTTAATACCCCAAACTGAAACCCCCCTCTTCATTCACTCCCTCTTCCTCCACTTTTCAGTTCTAAGAAGATTAATGGAGGAGAAGAAAAAGAATTAAAACTCCAAGCCCTAGTTCTCTCTTGCAAATCAAATTCTAGCTCCAAATCCAAGTTGAAGCCATTGGTAAGCATCCTCTTCTCCTTCTCCAACTCTTTCTCCTTTCAATCTCAGAAATTTCCTAAACCTAAAATTCGGGAAATGTTTTTCTTTTAGCTTAGATTCAAGCTTGTTAAGTTGGAATTGAAGAGTGATTTCCCTTGCCATTGCTTCAAAGCTTCTTCTTCATTTGTTTGGGTTCAAAGGTGAGATTTTTTTATCTCACATCTAAGTCAATAATTATCTTCGATTGTTAGGTATGAATTCCTAACACTTATCCTTGTGCAATTCCTGAGTCATTGTTGCTCGACCGATCGTTATCGATGTCGTTTGGCCATTTTTGGCCTAGGTTCAGGGAATGCCCTGAATAACAGTTTCAGCCGTCTGAACGTATGGTTCAGACGTCTGAATGGAATACTGGGAATTTTCTTCTCCCAGCATTCAGACGTCTGAATCAAAATTTCAGACGTCTGAATTGGTTCGTTTTGAACCAGAAAAGGAATAGGCTAAAAAGTGCCTATTTCAGACGTCTGAAATCTAGAATTCAGACGTCTGAATTCTGTTCTGGAAAATAGTTTATTTTCCAGATTTAGACGTCTGAATTCTTGATCTCAGACGTCTGAATCTGTTGTGTTTTGCCTAGTTGTTTTTTTAGCTTGAATATCCAACTCTAATCAAATCGGGTTGATTCCCTTTTTGTTGTTATCATTTATTATCGGCCACTTTGTTAAGTCGCCCACCTATTTTTCCTTAGGTCGCTGGACAGCTTGCCTTCACTAGGTCGTACCGTGACGGGGCGCTGCCCCGCACCCCGCCGTGGGCGCTGCCCCCTGGACCCCCGCGACCTGACCGCCCGTCACAGTACGTGGCCTAGATCACCGTACCGAGGAGTACGCCCGCTCCCCTGCAACACAAAGCCGGAACCATCCCTTACTGGATAATTCCGAACAAGATAACCCCGTAGTTGGCGCGACCAACCACACACTAAGCCGAATAAAAAGAAAAGGGACCTCTAGACAGGGATCTATCTTGCTCTCAGTGGGTGCTACCCACGAAGCCTTGTTGCACCTCCCCTGTTTTAGCCATTCCCGGTTGATGAGGCTTGAGGTTACGATTACCTTTAATCAGAACATATCACTTAGAATGCTCATCGTCCGCCTGACGATGTGCTGAAAGCATTCAATCCATACAAGTTCGTTCCGGGTTCGAACGAAACCGAAGGCATTATCTCGTTACACTCGTTTTGGAATCACCCTCAGAGTTAACGACAATAACCCTTGCACTCTGAATCTTCATCTTCACTTGAGATTCACGACCTATCGTTAATTTGGATCGATGTGGTATTCGGGTCTCCAGACCTGGAAATCCGGTATACGGAAACCCGATCCCGGTCTCATCGAAATCCAAAACGTATCTTTTAAGGGCCAAGTTGTTTTAAGGTTAAAACAATTCAATTCTTATCTATACTACACACAGATAGATAATTTACAATAGATAATCCATATTATCATCCAAACAGATAATTCATATTATCATTTCAATCCAACCAAACATCTATATCATAGATCAGCACATCTCTTATCAAAGATATCAACAATGCAAAGCATTCAATATCATTCATCATCCTTAAGTAATGATTTATATCATCTCTAATCAATTTAAAGTGAATTAAATTAATTACTTCATTTTATAAATCCTTCTTACTTAATTATTAATTAAACCAATTAATTAATCATACTCTAAGTATCATCTTAATTAATCATTTCTGATTAATAATCCTTTAATTACTTTAAGTAATTAATCCTTAATTAATTTCACAAATTAATTATCTTAAACCATTTCAGTAATTAATCTTAAATTACTTCATCTATTATTTAACTGTACTTAATTACATTAATCTTTTATTAATTACAATTAATTAATTACCTTAATCATTTATTATTGACTAATTTATTTAATCAATCAATCCTTAATCATATCATTAATTAAATTAATTAATAATTCTTAATTACTCTTAATTAATTACTTTATTTAAATTAATTATATTTAATAATTAATTCTTAATTAAACCACATTTATTAATCACCTTTGATTAATCACATTTAGTAATTAACTACCCTTAATTACTCTTCCATAAATTAATTACTCATTAATTAATTATCTTTTAATTAATCCCTTGATTAATTATTCAAAAGTAATTAAACTCAAATTACATTCATTATTAAAATCATCTTTAGTTAATTATATCCATTAATTAACTTTAATTACTTTCCTAAGTAATTACACTTCACTAATTACATTTAAGTAATTATACTTATCACATAACCAAGTGATTATCTTAAATTAATTAAATTAATTAATTTAACTTATCAAATTATTTAATTAATTACCACTAAACCATTAATTAATCAAATTATTAAATTATTCTTTAATTATCTTATTAATTTAATGACTCCTATATCATTAAACCTTTATTAATCTCTAAATTAAATTATTAACCTTTAACCACTTTAATTATTATTAACAAAAGACTTTAAAACAATTTACTTTTAAATCTTCTTTTTAATTTATTTTCAAAATTAAAGATTTAAAATAATTACAATTTAACTTTAACAAATTTTGAAATCAAATTTACAAAATCTTCTTAAATTCAAATGTTAAGAACACTTAACATTTATAAAGGTAATTTATAAGATTTTTAAATTCAAACCTTTATAAAACTATACTTTTAACATTTTTCATTTTGTTAAAACATTATAATTTTATAAACTATTTATTTCAACTAGGATACAAATTGAATTTAAATCCATACTTTAACATTTTATTTTAAAACTTTGTTTTGAAAACTGCTTTTCAATTTAAACTCAATTTAAATTTTAAAAGAAAATGCTGTCAGGTTTTAAAATATGCAACCTCCCAACTGACCCGAGCCAAACATCAAAATACCCGAGAAAAAGTTGAAAACCCCCGAGTATCCCTTCGAGTTTTTTCTTCCTTCTTATATTTAAAACTTTGTTATGTTAAAAATTTAATACAGTTAATCCACGCGAGTGTTCCTTTGAACTAACCCGAGCCAGCACCCTGATTTTACGAGAATGGCTTCGAGCCAACCATCAACTTACTCGAGAACGTCTACTTCTTCCTCAAACTTAACATCTAACCAAACCCAAATGCACAGTTGACACTGCACATGCACGATGGAACAGATCGACGCCGACCAACTACGATGGCTTCTCCATGCCGACGATCAACTACATATCCTATTTCGACCATCAGAACCCCGATATCCACTCAAATTTTAAATCGAGCAGCCCAACACAATTACGAACAGGAACCCAAAGCCTGGAAATTGCTCGAACCCATTTCTCCGATCATCAGATCGCCGTTGAAACTTTGGTGAGAACTTCATCAATCCACCATCTTCCAGTACCCAAAACCCCAGCCAACTCGATCACCAGAGGAAGTCGAACTCACGCAAAAATTTTAACCCAGTAAAACTAGGTTTCCAAAACTCAAATCAAAATCATCATCACCACAGTCATTTATAATTCCTACTGTTATTTTTCCGATCAACACTGATAGCTCCTGTAACGATCCCGAAATTTAATTTAATTTAAATTAATAATTTATTGAATTTTTGAATTAAATAGAGTAATTAAATGAATTTTTGGATAAAAATTTGTAAATTTAATTAGAAAATTTGAGCGAGTTTCCCTAACTCAATTTCGAGTGAATTTGAAAATAATAAATATATAGATATATATTTTGACTTGAGTTTAAATTGTAAATAAATAATGGATAATAATATTAAATATTAAAATTTATGATTTAATTTATTTTTGATTTAAAGTTGTGAAATTAAATAATAAATTGATATGAAAGTTTTCAAATCATAATAAAATATGTTAATAAATCAAGTAAATTTTAAAGTAACACATTAACTATATAATTCATTTTGATACAAAATATAAAACAATAAAGTAAATAAACAAAACAAAGTACAAACAAATACAAAACAAAGTTGAAAACAATCAACACTTAAATACAAAACAAAAAGCAAGTGTAAACCTGGAAACAAGCAAGAACAAAAGCATAGAAACAAAGAAGACATCAAAACAAAATATAAAACAAAGAAATGAAGCCACCATAACATTATTCCAGCCGAAGTCAAAATGAAATAAACAAAGCATATGCCACCATACCATATCAACTTCTCATACTAGCCCATACTCTTAAGTACAACCAAATCAAAAGTTTGTAGGCTGTAAGGAAAACATACAATATTAAATAAGTTGTAGAGTATAAAATTTAGTCAAGCATATCTTTTCTAGTACAATAATATACGATTTCAGCCTCCAAGCAAAGAAACCATCTCTGAAATTTGTACAACTTGTACACTGCTTTGTATAAAGTATAGTGCACCCTGTAACCAGTTTTATAAATATCAAACTGTAAGCTACTTTTTCCCCATACCAGCTTTCATTTTCAGTTCGAACTAAATAAAACCAAGATAAAAACTTCTTTTAAAGACCTAAGGAAAAAAATTCTACAACATCAAGCAATTCAACAAGTCAGAGATCAAGAGAGTTTCTGTTAGCAAATTCAAGTTGTTTTCAAAAGCCTGTTGCTAAGCAAATTTAGATTGCTTTGTTCTTCCTTTTCTAATCAGGTGAGTAAACAACTTAAGAAATTTACGAATATTTGATTGTTGCTTGTTATATCTGAGTTTCGGAATTTCTTATTCATGCATATACAAGTATATATCCTCCTTGTGTATAGATATTGGAAGAATACAGATCTGTTTTGTGGAAAACAAGAGTTCAGAGTATTTAGTTCGAAAAGAAGAAAAAAATCAATATCTACTTACTTGATCTTTGTTAGGCCTTGGGTTCAAAAGAAAAAGTGCGTGTGTTAGTGTCAGTTAATTTTTAAAAATAATTTTATGAAGTATAAATATATCCAGGAGGAAAAAATCATATTTTTACTGATGAAACTGTAAAACTTGAAAAATTCGAATATAACAAAACCTTGATTCAAGTATATATCTCGGATCATAACTGAAAATGATGATTTTTAACATGAATCTGAGGATTTTTAGTGGGCTGTTGTATGAGCAATTTGATGATGTTCGAATTTGGCATTTTGATCGAATTCAGGCGACGTGTTGATCTGGGATGGTCGGGATTCCTCCAGATGATGGAGAAGTGATCGGGGAATTTAAGAAAAATGGTAGAAGGGATGGAAGATCACTGTAGTGATGATAGTGGGTGTTTCAAGTTTTTAACCCTAGTTTAACTAGGTTTAGTTGTTCGATCAACCACATATTCTACGATTGATCGAGTGTTCCTAGATTTTGGGAAACGGTAGTTAGGTCATAGTCGTAGTCGTCGCCGGAGCGGTGAATTTTTCTGGTGGACGGAGCTTAGTGCACGAAGTGTTGACAGGTTTGTAGAGGAGATGGTTCCAGTGTGTTTCCAGGTTTCGTTCGAAGGGTTCGATTTTATTTCGATGGGGATACCGGCGATCTGAGTGGTGGGTTCGTCGGAGAAGATGGTCGCCGACTTGTGTGGATGGTCGCGAGGGGTCGGAGTTGGTTGCGGTGATCTTGCACGTGCACGTGGTGTCGTGTGCCGGTGGGTTTCAGGTCGAGGAGAAAGTAGTTTCAGGGGATCGAGTATTTGCGTGGGTTACTTCGGGTGTTACTCGAGTTTTGCACTGCAATGTGTTGTTCGATTTTGCTAGTTTCAACTGGGAAAGACTTCAGGGGTGTGCTGGGTTTGAACTCGGGAAAGACTCGAGTCGTTCGAGTGTGTGACTCGAAGCAGAGGGAGGAAAGTGTCGAAGTGATTTTAGTCTGGGTTCGGGAAGTTTGTTAAAAGGTTGAAACAGTTCAGTTTGAAACTTAATTGGGAAAATAAGTTTTTGGATTTAAAATTTTTAAAATTTATTTATTTTAAATCTAAAATTTAAGATGAAATATAAAAAGTGAATTTGGAAACAAATTGTTTTAAGTACCTTGATTATGATGGTTTGATCATAAATAAGAAAATAGTCTTATCTTAAATAAATGGGGGTTTTTATAATTTGAAATTATTAAATTAATTAAAATGGATAATTTATGATTAGAAATTTATTAAGAACCAATTAAGTTGAAATTAACACCTAATTGATTTAATAATTAGGATTAATTAATAGATTATTAATGGTTAGAAAATTTCTATAAATAATGATTAAAGTTAATTAATCAAGTGATTAAGATATAATTACATTTAAGGTAATTAAATGTTGGCTTATTTATAAAAGTAATAAATTACTTAAGGATAATTATTTAAGGAAAATTTAATTAAGGTTAGATGAACGTGAAATTAACTTAAGGTTAATTTAATAAATATGATTAATTAAGAATAATTTAATTAATTAAAGTGTTTGATAAATTAAATTATATCAAATGATTTGTAATTAATAAATCAGAATTGGATAATCAATTCATGAGTAAATAAATGTAATTGGAAATAAATTTAATTAATTAGGATTTAATAATGAGTTAATCCTGCTTATAAATGATTATTGGATGTTTGACTTTACTTATGAATGTTTGGATTCTGTTGATTGTCGAATTGTTTGATATCCCTGACATATGATGCTTTGTGATACACCCTGATTTATGTTGTAATCTGTAATTTACTTATCTGTGATATATGTCTGTGCATAAAAGATAAGCGTTATAGTTTATATCGCTTATCAACTATATCCTGTATTTTGATCTGTGATGATTGATGTTGCACTATTGTGTGTAAAACCCCTGGACTACACCTTTACACACACAAATATGGATTTCACGTGGAAATCGGTTAAGTCACAGATGATTTAAATTTGATGTTTTTGAAATTGAAATTTTAATTTCAATTGATTTTGAAATTAGAAATTTGGGGTTTAAAGTGAAAAGCTTTTGAAATAGAATTTCAAAGATAAAAGTCATTTTGAATAACTTAACCGAGTTTTTGAAAATTTAAATAATTAGATTTAAATTTGAATTCAAGTTTGAAATTAAATCTATGATTTGGAAACTAGGGATAAAAGATGCTATAAATGTGTTTGTATGAATTAAACCATTTTAGAGTATTAATTTGGGAATTTGAATTTAAACCAAGGATTTCAACTCGTATGAATGAATCAGATTTCCAAATTGAAACAGTTTGTTTTCAAAAGATAAAAGCTTTTAGATAAGAAAAGAAATTCCAGTTTAAATTAAAGGAATTTCAAGTGAATTGAAAAATGGATTTTCCAAGTTATGAATTGTTTTGAAAGCTATGAATCAAATCTGTCTATTTTTAACAGATTTAAATTGATGTTTTGTTTAACCCATTCGAAATGAAATTGTTTTGAAAGCTATGAGTTAAATCTTTGATTTAACGAATTAATCAAATTGAAAGGGAAATTGATTTGGAAAATCTGTGAATGAATCTTTGTGAAATTAAGTGAACTTTGTGAATTTAATCTTTTTGTTTAAAAAGATTAAAATGGTAATTTGATAAACCATTTGTAAAGAAAGTTTGGGTTTAAGTTGTGACTTAATTGAAATCCCAATATCCATATGTTTTTGAATATTACGCTCACTATTCGGGTTAGCCGGGAAAGGACCTTTGGGTCGTATAACTCATTCCGAATAGTGATACGTCGTATATGGATCGCATTTGCTATATTACAGCATGATAGGGGGTTCTCGCTTCGCGGTTTGGTGGCGAACGGGAGACTCTTACCCCTACATGTCCCTGAGAGGGATGGGTTGGTTAGGCAGATGTCGTGACAGTCGAGAGGCTGGCCGTAAAAGTAAATGCGAGGTGCCAATGTAAGCCACGGTGGGACTGGGATGGTTGCAAAGCCTACCGGTGGCCGCTGTCTCTGGGACGTTACATTTGGTATCAGAGCTAAGGTTGAACTTTAGCTCAGGAGTATAACACGTTAAGTAGCTCATTAGAGATAGAGTGAAGTAAACTCTAGAATGAGTAATTCTCAGATATCCGTCTGAACGTCTCAGTAAATTCTCTTACTATCCACTGATAGTGAGTATGAGTGCAAGAAGAGAACGAGATAGGGGACAAGGGAATACGACTATAAATGGTCAATACCCTGTAACAGTGGAAATAACTTTCTCTATCAAATTTCTTTGATTCGTTCCCAAAATTCTTTTGATTTCTTCGTACCAGCTACAAGAAGTTTCGATGTGATGATGGCTCTACGAATCGTTGTAGAAATTCTTACCTCGTATCTTCATCGGTTTCTTATCAGCTTTTTGATTTAAACCTTAATGAATTTAAAATTGGAAATTTTAATTTGAATTAAATTGATTAATAGAATATGAAGGCTAAACTGAATCAAATCGATAAAACGATATCATTTGAAACCAAAATTTGAAATTCTATTGTAATTTCTTTTGAATACCAAAGTCCGAAGAGGGACAAATTGGTATTTATTCTGTGATATTCCGACTTGAATTCGGAATCCGTATCTTGTGTTCGAGTAATTATAGGAGATTGAATCTGTCTATCTCCGTGTTGTTTCGTGCCTGCGAATTTCGAGGACGAAATTCTTTTAAGGGGGGAAGTTTGTAACGATCCCGAAATTTAATTTAATTTAAATTAATAATTTATTGAATTTTTGAATTAAATAGAGTAATTAAATGAATTTTTGGATAAAAATTTGTAAATTTAATTAGAAAATTTGAGCGAGTTTCCCCGACTCAATTTCGAGTGAATTTGAAAATAATAAATATATAGATATATATTTTGACTTGAGTTTAAATTGTAAATAAATAATGGATAATAATATTAAATATTAAAATTTATGATTTAATTTATTTTTGATTTAAAGTTGTGAAATTAAATAATAAATTGATATGAAAGTTTTCAAATCATAATAAAATATGTTAATAAATCAAGTAAATTTTAAAGTAACACATTAACTATATAATTCATTTTGATACAAAATATAAAACAATAAAGTAAATAAACAAAACAAAGTACAAACAAATACAAAACAAAGTTGAAAACAATCAACACTTAAATACAAAACAAAAAGCAAGTGTAAACCTGGAAACAAGCAAGAACAAAAGCATAGAAACAAAGAAGACATCAAAACAAAATATAAAACAAAGAAATGAAGCCACCATAACATTATTCCAGCCGAAGTCAAAATGAAATAAACAAAGCATATGCCACCATACCATATCAACTTCTCATACCAGCCCATACTCTTAAGTACAACCAAATCAAAAGTTTGTAGGCTGTAAGGAAAACATACAATATTAAATAAGTTGTAGAGTATAAAATCTAGTCAAGAATATCTTTTCTAGTACAATAATATACGATTTCAGCCTCCAAGCAAAGAAACCATGTCTGAAATTTGTACAACTTGTACACTGCTTTGTATAAAGTATAGTGCACCCTGTAACCAGTTTTATAAATATCAAACTGTAAGCTACTTTTTCCCCATACCAGCTTTCATTTTCAGTTCGAACTAAATAAAACCAAGATAAAAACTTCTTTTAAAGACCTAAGGAAAAAAATTCTACAACATCAAGCAATTCAACAAGTCAGAGATCAAGAGAGTTTCTGTTAGCAAATTCAAGTTGTTTTCAAAAGCCTGTTGCTAAGCAAATTTAGATTGCTTTGTTCTTCCTTTTCTAATCAGGTGAGTAAACAACTTAAGAAATTTACGAATATTTGATTGTTGCTTGTTATATCTGAGTTTCGGAATTTCTTATTCATGCATATACAAGTATATATCCTCCTTGTGTATAGATATTGGAAGAATACAGATCTGTTTTGTGGAAAACAAGAGTTCAGAGTATTTAGTTCGAAAAGAAGAAAAAAATCAATATCTACTTACTTGATCTTTGTTAGGCCTTGGGTTCAAAAGAAAAAGTGCGTGTGTTAGTGTCAGTTAATTTTTAAAAATAATTTTATGAAGTATAAATATATCCAGGAGGAAAAAATCATATTTTTACTGATGAAACTGTAAAACTTGAAAAATTCGAATATAACAAAACCTTGATTCAAGTATATATCTCGGATCATAACTGAAAATGATGATTTTTAACATGAATCTGAGGATTTTTAGTGGGCTGTTGTATGAGCAATTTGATGATGTTCGAATTTGGCATTTTGATCGAATTCAGGCGACGTGTTGATCTGGGATGGTCGGGATTCCTCCAGATGATGGAGAAGTGATCGGGGAATTTAAGAAAAATGGTAGAAGGGATGGAAGATCACTGTAGTGATGATAGTGGGTGTTTCAAGTTTTTAACCCTAGTTTAACTAGGTTTAGTTGTTCGATTAACCACATATTCTACGATTGATCGAGTGTTCCTAGATTTTGGGAAACGGTAGTTAGGTCATAGACGTAGTCGTCGCCGGAGCGGTGAATTTTTCTGGTGGACGGAGCTTAGTGCATGAAGTGTTGACAGGTTTGTAGAGGAGATGGTTCCAGTGTGTTTCCAGGTTTGGTTCGAAGGGTTCGATTTTATTTCGATGGGGATACCGGCGATCTGAGTGGTGGGTTCGTCGGAGAAGATGGTCGCCGACTTGTGTGGATGGTCGCGAGGGGTCGGAGTTGGTTGCAGTGATCGTGCACGTGCACGTGGTGTCGTGTGCCGGTGGGTTTCAGGTCGAGGAGAAAGTAGTTTCAGGGGATCGAGTATTTGCATGGGTTACTTCGGGTGTTACTCGAGTTTTGCACTGCAATGTGTTGTTCGATTTTGCTAGTTTCAACTGGGAAAGACTTCAGGGGTGTGCTGGGTTTGAACTCGGGAAAGACTCGAGTCGTTCGAGTGTGTGACTCGAAGCAGAGGGAGGAAAGTGTCGAAGTGATTTTAGTCTGGGTTCGGGAAGTTTGTTAAAAGGTTGAAACAGTTCAGTTTGAAACTTAATTGGGAAAATAAGTTTTTGGATTTAAAATTTTTAAAATTTATTTATTTTAAATCTAAAATTTAAGATGAAATATAAAAAGTGAATTTGGAAACAAATTGTTTTAAGTACCTTGATTATGATGGTTTGATCATAAATAAGAAAATAGTCTTATCTTAAATAAATGGGGGTTTTTATAATTTGAAATTATTAAATTAATTAAAATGGATAATTTATGATTAGAAATTTATTAAGAACCAATTAAGTTGAAATTAACACCTAATTGATTTAATAATTAGGATTAATTAATAGATTATTAATGGTTAGAAAATTTCTATAAATAATGATTAAAGTTAATTAATCAAGTGATTAAGATATAATTACATTTAAGGTAATTAAATGTTGGCTTATTTATAAAAGTAATAAATTACTTAAGGATAATTATTTAAGGAAAATTTAATTAAGGTTAGATGAACGTGAAATTAACTTAAGGTTAATTTAATAAATATGATTAATTAAGAATAATTTAATTAATTAAAGTGTTTGATAAATTAAATTATATCAAATGATTTGTAATTAATAAATCAGAATTGGATAATCAATTCATGAGTAAATAAATGTAATTGGAAATAAATTTAATTAATTAGGATTTAATAATGAGTTAATCCTGCTTATAAATGATTATTGGATGTTTGACTTTACTTATGAATGTTTGGATTCTGTTGATTGTCGAATTGTTTGATATCCCTGACATATGATGCTTTGTGATACACCCTGATTTATGTTGTAATATGTAATTTACTTATCTGTGATATATGTCTGTGCATAAAAGATAAGCGTTATAGTTTATATCGCTTATCAACTATATCCTGTATTTTGATCTGTGATGATTGATGTTGCACTATTGTGTGTAAAACCCCTGGACTACACCTTTACACACACAAATATGGATTTCACGTGGAAATCGGTTAAGTCACAGATGATTTAAATTTGATGTTTTTGAAATTGAAATTTTAATTTCAATTGATTTTGAAATTAGAAATTTGGGGTTTAAAGTGAAAAGCTTTTGAAATAGAATTTCAAAGATAAAAGTCATTTTGAATAACTTAACCGAGTTTTTGAAAATTTAAATAATTAGATTTAAATTTGAATTCAAGTTTGAAATTAAATCTATGATTTGGAAACTAAGGATAAAAGATGATATAAATGTGTTTGTATGAATTAAACCATTTTAGAGTATTAATTTGGGAATTTGAATTTAAACCAAGGATTTCAACTCGTATGAATGAATCAGATTTCCAAATTGAAACAGTTTGTTTTCAAAAGATAAAAGCTTTTAGATAAGAAAAGAAATTCCAGTTTAAATTAAAGGAATTTCAAGTGAATTGAAAAATGGATTTTCCAAGTTATGAATTGTTTTGAAAGCTATGAATCAAATCTGTCTATTTTTAACAGATTTAAATTGATGTTTTGTTTAACCCATTCGAAATGAAATTGTTTTGAAAGCTATGAGTTAAATCTTTGATTTAACGAATTAATCAAATTGAAAGGGAAATTGATTTGGAAAATCTGTGAATGAATCTTTGTGAAATTAAGTGAACTTTGTGAATTTAATCTTTTTGTTTAAAAAGATTAAAATGGTAATTTGATAAACCATTTGTAAAGAAAGTTTGGGTTTAAGTTGTGACTTAATTGAAATCCCAATATCCATATGTTTTCGAATATTACGCTCACTATTCGGGTTAGCCGGGAAAGGACCTTTGGGTCGTATAACTCATTCCGAATAGTGATACGTCGTATATGGATAGCATTTGAAGACCGGTGTTGAAGACCGGATATTTTCGAAAATGAAAGGACAACCTGTCGAATGTCTCTGCACTGAGTCGCGCCGGTATAGAGATTTATATCACTCTTTTGTGACGGGAAGTCCGGACGTGATTGGATTTTATCCGGATTTGCAAGGGCTTCGTGAGAAGTGCCTTCGGTTCTGTTCGAACCCGGAACAGACTTATATGGATACATGTCTGACATTACACTTTGAGATATAAAGCCGATTTCTTTCAAATACATTTCTGTTTGGTGGCGGAGAATTTATTCTCTTAGCTTAACACCCTTCTCTGAGACGTACGAGCTCAGAGGTTATGTAGTTGAAATTTATCAGCGATATATCCCAATTTGGTAATTTGGCATGCTGAGTGGTGCTGTGTGATGATCAATGTTTGATCATTTGTGATATGATCTTTTGTTTGATCATTTATCTTTGTGATCATAGGTTGATCATCTACTGACCCAAAGCGTGGCTTTTTGAAAAAGCGTAGCTTTGTGGACGAGACTTCGTCGAGCCTCACAACCCGGTAATGGTCGAAACAGGAATCGTGCAGCAAGGTTTTCAGGGGTAGCTCCCCTAGGGTATGACCATTCCTTCTGGAAAAGGGTAGTATCATGGTATGGAGCCCAGATACTTACTCATGTGGATACACTTTCTTTATGATGTGTGATGTTGGATACCGAGCTCGGATAAAGGTCCCAAAGGACCGGGGGTGGCATATCTGAGGTTTCTTTTATCCCTTGGGAAAAGGGGTTGCCGGCCTTGTTTGGCAGAGAACAGTTGGTTCTCGGAACGTCCCACCAGAGGCGTTTCTTTCGTGGAATAGGAAGTTCCTTAGCCTGACCATTTGTTGGAAATCCAAACAAAACAATACGAGCCCTGTACGGTTTTAGTTGTATTACCTGCCATGGAATGTGGTGGTAACCTGCTATTGAACATGGTAGCTATAGTAGGCATAAGTGCGAAATGTCTATGCTGGCTAAGATTTATATTCTACTTTCGAAATTGTTTTCTACACTATGCACTAGTAATAATATCAAATGATTTGATTTTGCGTAGTAAGCATCTTTGACTATCATAAGAAGAAATCTCCTCCAATTCTGCGCTTGCATTGTGTGTGTGGTGGGAGGTCTTATGGTAGTTTCATTTTCCAAAAGCATTTCGAATTGATTTTAAAATTCTCTGCTATTTGTTTTAAAGATAAACTGTTTTTGTTGCTCACACCAGTCCCATGACTGATCTGGAGTTTATTGTTCCTTTCCTAAACTCTGGATGCTCAAAATTTTTCTACACGAGCAGTCAAGAGTTGGGTTTTTCAGATAGTCAGATTAGTAGGTTATCTGGAGCTAGTTCAGTTTTTGGATCGGACTGCACTTGCTTATCTTGGTGTATCGTTATTGGGAGTTCAAGCTATTTCTGGATTAGTGCTTTGAAGATGGAGATTATCCGCTACTGATGTTATCGTTTTCTTTTCCGCTGCTATTTGTTGTATCATATCTCTGATGTATATTGATATTCATTGTATCATTCTGTTGTATCAGATATTGTATATCAATGTATTATTCATTTATTCCGCTGTGTTATTTACTTAATGTTGTTATAAGCACCGGCGACTCGGATTTGAACGGTCGAATCTACGACATTCGAGTACGATGTAAAGTATGGATGTCGATTTTCGAACGCGAAAATCTGGGACGTTACAGCTCCTCTTCCCCTAGAATGAACTACGATCCTCCAAACTAATGCGATCAACAGAAATTACCCAAAAAGTAAAAACTGTTCATCCTCGAACTGCTCCATAATCCCATTACTAAAAATTATGATTTTAGATTTAAAAATCATGTTTTTGGATGATGTTTTAGATCCTAAGCCTGAATCATTGAATTATGACGTTTGAATTTTCACTATTTCAAAATTTGATCAGTTGTTTATAATTTCCAGAGATAAACAAAGTTATTTTAACTTAGATAAAATTTTAAAATCTACTCTATGATCAAACAACAAGTTTTGTTTTAAGACTTAAATCCTAACACAGATTAGATAATGAGATAATGGTTTTTTGTTTGAATTCTTAGTTCTGAAACTAAGAATCATTAAGTCACTGATAAAACAGTCAAGTACACATCCATACATTCACATATATACACAAAAATGCACTAACATAGATACATACAAACATACCAATTCCAGATATGAACATGCAACAGTTTTCATATATTTAAATTTTAAAAAAAATGATGTTACTCACCTAATTTGAAGAAGACAGAGCTTCCAGATATGTTTTGAAAAGCTTTGAAAACTGAAATCCTTTTTGCTTCAAAACTTTAGTGCTTGATTTGGTCTGAAAACTGGAATGCTATTTGATTTTAAACTTGGTTGCTTGCTGCTTTATTTTGATTTAAAACTTGCATGTTAATTGATGTTTCTGGATCTTGCATGCAGACTGAAGTTTGATTCCAGATTAAAGAATTTGCAGTCTTTTTGATTTTGAAAAAATGGTTAACAGGGATTTGATTTACAAATTGAAGAATGTATTACAGGCTTTTGCTTTTAAAATGAATTACAGTTTGAAGAAGAAGTTTTTCAAAGGATTGATAATCTCTGGTTTTGAGGAATTTGGTTTGAGAGGAGAATTTTGTTACAGACTTTGTTTTTGGGAATTTTCAGGCTAAAAGTTTCTTGTCTTTGAGTTGAAGAAAAATAGAAAAAGAGAATGGAATGAGAAGTCTATGTTTATATAAGTTAATTTGTGGTTTAATAAAAATAAAAGAAAACCAAAAATTTAAAAACTTGACATTTGTCATTTACATTGTTAATTAGTGTACACGTGTTACTATATAGCCTTAGGAAATTTACACATGTCTTTTTAGTAATTTGTATTTATTTTAAATGTAAATAAATAGCCTTTTCTTAATTTATAAATTACTTATATATATATATATATAAATTTTAAAGAAAATAAACCATATATATATATATATAAATAAGAGCTTATACATATATTTTAAAATCCAAAACTATTTGAATATTACCTCTTTTTAATTTCAAAATTAATTTACATTCAAATTCAAATTATATTTAAAAATCCAAGTTAAAGTAAATTTAAAACAACACATTCAATTTGAAATATCAATCCTATTTACATTAAAATCTATTTATCTATATATATATATAAAACAATACACTATTAATATTGTGTTTTAAACTTATCTATATATATATACTCTTAAATCTTATTTATTAAGCAATATATTAAAAGAAATAAAATAATTCTGATTATTAATCTCGTTTCAAAACCATATAGTTATTTTGTTTAAATAGCTTTGAAAAGCTTATATTAAATAAATCCAAATATCCAAACTATCAATATATATATATATTATTAGAAATTTAAAACAAGATTTTATTTATTAATTAAATTTACAAACCTAAGTTTATCTATTTACAATATATACCCATATATATATATTATAAATAGGAATCATTTTATTGGTTTTTAAAAGATAATTTCACTCAGTAAATATTTATTTAATCAGATTATTAAACCAATTCAAATTTTTATTATCAAATATTATCAAATCAATTTAATTATTTAAACAGATTATTAAATTGATATTGCCCCAAATTTCCGGGATATTACAGATTTTTTTTAGATTAAGAATTGATTTTGAAAAATTAGAGAAGCGATGGTATTAGTTTCAAAAATTAAAGTTAATTTTATTGAATTTTAACATTTAATATTAGAAATTTCAAATTTTGCATGAATGAGTTTTAAGTTTTAAAGATGAAAGATAATGAAGATGAAAACAATGTTAGTTTTGTAAAAGATATGGTGTACGTAAAGTTGTTTTTGGTATATGGTAGTTTATTATATTTTTCGCTGTATATTAAAAAATTACTGGTGTATGAATATAATTAGCCAATATTTATAGGAATGTTTCGACGGTGTTGTAATATTTTGTTTGTATGAATATAATTAACTCATTATGATCCTAGAAAAATCGAGATCTTTTACTGGAGTCATTAGACTTTGTCGATGAGAAACTTGAAGAAGCTGATCTGAGGGCGGCTGCATATCGGCATCGAGTCACCCGATATTATAATGAAAAAGTTCGACCGCGAACTTTTGATGTGGGCGACCTAGTTTTGAAGCGAGTTTTTCCAGTCCTGTCACATATGAATCCCACATGGGTGGGTCCCTACGTCATCGAACGGATGCTTGGAGAAGGAACCTTCAAGCTAGTGACTGTTGATGGTGTAACGCTCCCTAGAGCATGGAATAGCGAACATATATTATTATAATATCACTGGATTTTTTATAAAAATATTTTGGTTATCGTAAGGTAAAAACCCGTCCGTGTTTATGTGCGGTGTGGTCTTATGATATCTTTATTTTGAAAAGGTTTTATAACCTAATAAATCAAATTGAGTGTGTGTTTTTCACGCTGGTTTACCAGAATGATCCATGTGTTATTATTTATAATGATGCTCGAGTCAGACCGAGCATATTACAGATATAGATTTGGGTTGCTTTGGAGCTCAGGAGGCGAGCTGGAGACTGAGACATATTCTCGTACTTGTTTTATTCTATTGTAGTGTTTATTTGAAATTATCATCAATTGTGAGGACATGCTATTATAACTGTCCAGGCTGGTAATTATTGATTTGTGTACTCTGATTTGAGCTATGTATATTATAGTTTTGATTTGTGTAAAGAGCTATTAATATTATATGTTATTCGGTCTGCTGTGAGATTTTGTATTTTTTTACTTTTCCTATGTCTTCTACCTTCTTTCTTTTCCCCTAACAATCTGTCTTTCCGGCATCGATTGTTCGGCATGCTATATAGTGAACGTATTGTAGTCGATTTTCGAGGGTCACAAAGTCGGGTCGTCACAACTGACGTGATTAATTCATTAAAAACTTGAGTTATGATTACTACGGCTCTTCTTTTATCAACATGTTTGTAGAATAACAATATTTTGATACAAATTATTATTATTGTACGTTGTTGCATCTTGTTAATATGACTTCAATATTATTTGAGACGTCCAAATTCTAAGAAAAATATTCTACTATGAAAATTCAAATTCAATAGACCTTCCATATATTTGTCGTTCCTATTATTTAGACCAACAATGCAATTTGAGCATATATTGATCTCAAATTACATATTTTCAAATATGTTTATCATGGATAACACTTTTGTCCATGTGGTATCAATTATAAGTTCAATCTTGGGAAGAAAAGAACATAATTTATAGACAACAAATTGAATTATAACATTACACCTACTTTGAGGAAAGGTTTCCTTATTACATTTTGTATTAATCCATCTATGATTACTTTCCTTCTTCGATATTATATTTTTGTGTTGTGTAGACTACACAAAAAATGTTTACTATTTTACTAATTTATACTTGACCCTGAACTGCATAAGCTCGTTACATTTGGTAGCTTCATCGGTGCACTCATATGGTAATGCAAATACTATAAGGTGTCTAAAGATCTCTAATTGAAGATATAAGCTCATTTTCACCAACTGTACCTTTTTGTTTCACACAAAATGTTGTTTCTTTCAATGCTAATATACCACTAAATCCACCTCAAAATAGGTAGCACTAAAAAACATTGTTTCTTATGATTATAACAATGAAGCATTGTTCGCTGGTTCAAATATTTTTGAGTAAAATGTATTATCATGTTAATTCATTAGTGAAGTTAATTATCATGGCTTCAATTTATCTATATTCGTCTATGACATGCAATTTCATAATGATGTTAAATTTTTAATTTATTATATTGCTCACTGAATTTCCTATTATATTAAATACTTATATTAAATCTTTAGCCATGTTATATTTATTCCCTTACGAACTCTACGACATGTGGCTTTTATTTTACACCGATGAAAAATCTCATGCTGCTTTCAATATTTTATATTTAAATTAGAACATTTAGGTTAGAATTGATTTCAACTACAAAATTTTAATAAATCCCATGCATAGGTGTTATATTGACTAAAATTTCTACACTCAAATCTAACATTCCATTTATGGGTGTGCGAAGCATGGGTTTGCACTAGTATGTGTATATAGTCATCCTATATATATAATTATCCCCTTTAATATAATGAAAATGTCAAAAAGCAAAATGGATTTTGTTTTGAGTAAGTAGATTTCTTTCCAATATCATCATAGGTACAACTTTACTACCACGATATAATTAATTTTGTTATAAATTTATATCTTTTTACTCTTTTTGTACCATATTGTTATGCGTTAATATATTTATGCCTTCTTTTGTAAAACAACATTGTAATACAGATAAAAGAAATAGAACAAATGATGGTGCAATGAAAAGAAAAGAATAGTAAATAGTCCTAAATAATAATTTTTCTATTTTATGGGTTACCAAACACTAAATCGAATCACTCACTTTGCGACATTTATGTTTTAAAAATCCTGATGGTTATTAGTAGACCTATACAGCGATTATTGAATTTATTATCTATTTATGAGTTCACATGCAGGAGGTATTAATTTGATTAAATATAGAATGAAAAATACTAAAAGACTACATTTATTAATATACAATTTAGTTTTGGTTCAAATATATAATCTTTAATTTGAATTGGGTATCTATTATTAACCAGGAATTAATTTGTTATGTAGACAAAACTCCTACTATATACCTACAGAACATAGTTTATATGTTGTATGTTTATTTTACATTCATGAATCACATGTGGAAGCGTACTAATTTTACTATGTAGTTTAGCCAGGATAATATTAAGGCTAAGTAATATTATGTTAATAAAATGTTCATTGTTTTGTGTTTGATATTTTAGTTTCTGTTATTAAAATATAACATTTGGTGTTTTTTGTCTACCAATTTATCCAACTTGATGGTCAGGTAAATCAATCAAAGCTTGTAGAAAAAGGAGGCAAAAACCAATAACCTATCATTCTATCCAAAGAGGTTGCTAATTTTTCATATGGGAGAAACCTACGCAATCAACGTGAAGATTCAAGAGGCAACCAACATTGGCCGCTTATCGAAACGCAAAAGTCCGATTAACTTTTTCAACCTGCTGTCTCTCAAGGATAGGTTTACAGAAATAAACCGCAAATTAGAAGAAAAATCAATGCAAAAGAGTTATAATCGTTGATCAAACAAAATGGACTTACCTTTTATCACTGAATCATTATGTTAGCATCAACTCGCCAATCACCGTCTTTGTAAGCAACATCTACTCTTGTGGTTAAAAAATAATTTGTACCAAAAGAACTCCTATGTCCATGATTTTTTGTAAACAAGTTATCGTGGTCTCTGGAGATGGTCTATGTCACCTTGGATATCATTACCTTCAGCATTTGTAGAAGCTCTAGTAGAAGGTTAACGTTGCTATATAATTTAGTAGTCTATCCATATATTATGGTTGTAATACGTGAATCACATAATGAGAAATTTTTTGCAAGTTCAATAAAAAATTTCAGTATGGGCACATTAAGTACCCTCCAAATTCTGCATTCAGCATTATTTCAGTGCGAATTTTCATCAATTGTATTTTAAAGGTAGTCATAATTTTATTGGCTTACCTATGTTCGATCTAAAAGCGTTATGCACCACTAATATTATATGAATTTAAAAGAAGGTGCGCTATTCGGCAAATAAATGGTTGTAGTGTCTAGTTGGTAGATAATATCCTCCAATGTTTTCATTTTGAAAATGAAAAGTTGGGGCAAGGCACATATTTATGTTATCGTTTATCATATTAAGTACAATGCATGATCATGATAATGGGAGGATTTAAGATGACTTCTGCAAATAAATGTAACGCCCCACCTCTATGCTCACAATAACAAAGAGTATCTATGCTCACAATAACAAAGAGTATTAAAAGAATTACTGTCTGTTATCGCGAAGAATAAGGCTGGATAGGAGCGGCCATCCGTAGTTGGCCTTACACTAATATTGGTTACCTCGATAGGAGTGGTATATACTTTTTCAATTTTCCATCTTATTTATTTACTCCCATCGACATACCCAATTATCAGTAAAACAAGCTACGATGGTTCATAATAGTTTAGGACATTTGATATAATAATAACACAGATAATATAAATGCGGAACACAGATAAAACAAAAGTCTCATATATATATAACTGATGTCAGTTACAATATAGTTGACACAGTACATATGATACAACTACAACTGTCGACTCAAGAAGTTATATATACAAGTACATTATCGACTAATATACATGAATACATATCATCTTAAAACAGACACACTGACTACTACAACAAGACAAAGACCACTTCAAAGATACGAAAAGTCTTCATAGCTCAAACAGCAACTCAAAGCAGGAAATCTACAACCTGAAATAACTCGAGTCTGACCCGAGTATTAAATTCAAAAGAAAATAATACACGGGTCAGTCTAATTCAAACTCAGTTATTAATGCACAGAAGCAATAATAATCAATCTCAAATAGATGACAGTCACAGAAATCTCATGTATCCAACTCTCGATACGAAAATTGGATAACGGCAGATATAACACAAAACAGTGTTAAACGACAAACCAACGATCCAAATCAGAATACAACTCCAAAACATTGAAATTAACCAACGAAACAATCCAACAAATCGAAACATCAATTTAAAACTGTTAAATCTGATAGGGCTGCAGTACACGCACGCGTGTACTGCCTCGCCACTATCGCAGGAGATACACAAAAGCTCAGTGAAAGTCACAAATGATCACCAGGTCAAACCCCGAAATCGGGTTCACTCAAGAGCAATAAAATAATGTCACAAGGTCAAATCCAAAACGGATTCAACTCATGTGAAATTCGAAAATCAAATTCGAATACAATCAAGTGGTCAAAACTATCTACACAAATTCAAGGAGGCACCAAACAACAAACAAAATGCAAAGTGTTCAAGACTGGTCAGAGAAACCATGATGCATCTCATTTCAAATATGCAAAGGAACAATGGAGTATAAACCCAGTATCAACAATATTTGGAGTGAATGCAAGACAGTGGCCAGAAACTGCAAGTCCAAATCAACTTAAAAGCTCTCAATTCAAAATGACAGGAACATCATAGACCAGTGCAAAAAGACCCAAATAATACATGCACCCACAACAAGATCAAAGGCAAGGCAATGCTCACTGAAGACTACAAGTCAAGTGCCAGCAAAAATGTGCAACTTCAATACAAATACAAATGTACCAGACTCAAATGCATTCAAGCATGTGCAGACAGGCTAGCAAACTCAATACAACATGACAGTAAGATGGCCCAGTGACGACATGAATGATCCAGACCACAAAGTCAAGTTGTGGACAAGAATTAAGCAACATGAATGCAACAGTAACCCGACAGAGTGTACATGACTTTAACTATAGACAGAAGACCGAACCAACATCTCAAGCAACAGGGCCGGGCCAAAATAATGCAACATGAAGTGAATGCAACTACAGGTAAACAATATGATGCAACAACCTATATGTATAGTGAAAAGTGCAGTCATCAAACAATGTAAGCCTCAAGTAAGCATGGTTCAAAACGATACAAAATGAAGTGGTGAATGCAGAGAACAACATACATGAAGACCACAATACTTGAAACAGTGGCATTTCAGAAAAATCAGACTCGACAAGGTTCAAAATACAACTCACTAATTAGATGAAAATTGGAAGTGAGACACAAAAACCAGTTCAGTACAAATCTGAACTAATTAGACAGGGATATGAATGCACCAATATTAATGCAGACTGAACAACAAACTTTCCCAGTACCAACGAAACCCATAACTAAAACCCCACATGTAACAGCACTCGAGATCCAGATTAAATACAAAATGTATCGAGACTCAGTGCAACAAATTCAAGACATGAACCAGACTCGAGTGTTAGTGATGTACACATGACTACAGAATGCAAAGGCAACTACTGGAAGAAAATTGAACAACAGCATCAATGACAAATGCATCACATAGACAACATCAAAGCGATGTATGTATACAAATGGTCAAGTGAATGATAAGGCATACATACAGATGACAATGAAAGTGAAGTTCACCAACACAACTCAAGATTTCAGAGTGCAGCCAATGATCATACAACTATATACATACATGAATGTATGTATACAAATGATTAGCCACGAAAGTACAGAGCAATCAGGGGATGAATACAACATGAAGCAGTGCAGACTACCCAAAGTGAAGACTACACGAGCTCAATGTATCAGTAAAACAAGCTCGGGAGTGTGCAACAAGTTCGACCCAGGAAATCGAACAAGTCAAGGCAACAAATAAAACTAGGGCCTCCTGCATATATACAGGGGTCACAAAATCAAACTCATAATGATCAGTGAAATCCAGAAAATTCGATGAACAAAAAAAAGCAAGCCCAACATCGATTAAATCACAGGGCTACCAGAGGCTATGGCCAAAGTTATGTAATCTCACATACCCAAAATAACGACCGAAGTCGATAGCTCCATACTAAAGAAATAGCCGAAGACGAACGAAAATCAAAGCAACAGCCGAAATCACAGAGACGAAATCAATATCGTCAAAATCAGACTCGAAACAGTGATTACCACGCAAAACCACAGTTCAAAATCAACTCGAGAAGCAAATGTCAATATATACGAATTTAAGAAGTCAGATAACTCATTCTCGTAAAAATAATCGAAAGCCCGAAGACCAATTCAAGCATATACATATATACGAACGAACGTCAAAGAAATCATCAACAACAAAACCAAATTAAACTACTGAGCATCAAACTAAGCACGAATTAGATGTGAGTAAATCGATTTACTCACCTGTTTCAACGATCGAAATCTGAGGTCGTGGTAAACGAGGAAAACGGGCGAAGTTACTCTAATTTGTAGAAGACGAGGGCGAAGATGATGCCGCCATTTTATTTCGTTAGTTTACTTTCTTTTCTAGGGTTGGAAAACGAATGAAAGGGGAATGGGTACAAAACAGTCTCTCCACAAAAGGAACGGGCTAATTTACTAAAGATAGAAGTGAGAGTGTTATTGGGCCAGGGTTTAATTGAAAGCCCGTATAACTCTTTAACAAATTTTCAAAAGAATTTCAACCCAACATTCGAAGAGAATTCAACCGATTAAAATACCAACAGTAATTAGCTACCGATTTAATCGTCTAATGACGATGAACAATCGATACGGAACCTCGAGTTGTTACAGACTCCCCTCCTTATAAAAATTGCGTCCCCGCAATTTTCATAATTAAAGTTGTCTATAACAATTATTTTTCTAACAAAAATTGGTTAAGCTAGAAAATGAAGACCGAAAACACAGACATCCAAGAAATATTTCAATTTCATAAAAGAGATTCACAAATTCTCAACAAAATCTAACTATCAATAGATAATCAGAAAACAACAAAACTGATTAAACGCAATCATCAGCGATATTCAATTATCAATCAGATAATTAGAGTACAGAAATCACAAAACATCAATATCTAATTATCGATACGATAATTAGAAAATATCAAAATCTAATTATCAACAAAGATGATTAGAAAGCACAAACCACAATTCGCAAAACTGCAAATATCTAGTTATCTAACAGATAAATAGAAAACACGAACTCCATAATCAGCAACTCTAACTATCAACAGAGATAGAAAGAAAACAGCAATTCAATAAAAATCAGCATAATCAAGATTCAATTAGAGACTAGAAAATCTCGTATCAATAAAATCAGCAAACATCCAATTATCTAAACATTAGTAAGAAAACAAATCAACAAATATTCGATTATCCAAAAACGATAATCAAATTTCAAATCGACAAATATTCGATTACCACAAACGATAATCAAATCTCAATTCAACAAATATTTAATTATCAAAAGCGATAATTAAATCACAAATCAACAAATATTTAATTATCAAAAGAGATAATTAAATCTCAAATCAGCAAATATTTAATTATCAAAAGCAATAATTAAATCTCAAATCAACAAATATTCGATTATCACAAACGATAATCAAAATCAACAAATATCTAATTATCACAAGCGATAATTAGAAACAACAAATATCCGATTATCAAAAACGATCATCAGAACTCATATCAACAAATATCTAATTATCACAAGCGATAATTAGAAACAACAAATATCCGATTATCAAAAACGATCATCAGAACTCATATCAACAAATATCTAATTATCACAAGCGATAATTAGAAACAACAAATATCCGATTATCAAAAAATGATCATTAGAACTCATATCAACAAATATCCAATTACCTACAAAAAATTTGAAACAACAAATATCTAGAAATCAATTAAGAAGACTAGAAAATCAACATAAAAGGTTGGATCGATTCCATCAGATGGCGAGTTTTTAATTCGCCGCACGTGCATCAACAAATGGCCGAAGCCTACCAAGTACTCAACATAATTTTGGCGCCCAACAAATGAGCCGAAGGTCCAACAAATGACCCGAAGGTCTAGTACTGGTATTTGACCCGAAGGTCCAACAAATGACCCGAAGGTCCAACAAAGTGGCTCGAAAGCACACGAAATCATCAAATATTTCAATTAACGAGTCCGGAATTAACCGAAATAGCAAACGCACATGTCCCATACCACGTGTTTTACTAAATCGTTTGATTCACTTCATCGTTTCCTTGAAAGTGTAAATTCATCAAAACCACCAAAACAACAGATATTTCAATTAACGAGTCCGGAATTAACCAAAATAGCAAACGCACATGTCCCATACCACGTGTTTTACTAAATCGTTTTATTCTCTTCATCGTTTCCTTGAAAGTGCAAAATTGTGTATTTTGTAAAAATACACTTTACATTCTCAAATGGACAAGTCCGGAATTAAGCGAATTAGTAAAAGAAAGGGGTCATAGTCCTCGATTTTGCTGAATCGTTTAAGTCGCTTTCTCATTCTTTTGAAAGCGCAAACTGTTAAAATTCTTGAAAACACTTTTATTTATTTTGTAAAAATAACAATTCACATTCTCAACTGGACAAGTCCGGAGTTAAGCGAATCAGTAAAGAAAGGGGTCATAGTCCTCGGTTTTGCTAAATCGTTTAAGTCGCTTTCTCATTCTTTTGAAAACGCAAACTGTTAAAAATTTATAAAACAATTTTCATTTTAAAACGATTTTCCAATCACGTGATTAAAACAGCAAATCAGTAACAATTCCGATAAGGAAATTGTACTTCTCAAAATACCGTAAAAACGGTCACAAATCAGTATTGCGGAATAACCACTTGAAAGTCCACTTTTTAAAAATTTGACGGTTACTGAAGCCAAAGCGACAGTAAATTTTAAAACGTCAAAATCACATCAAAACAATTTACATCAAAATGTAATATCAGTGAATTTTCATTCATCAAAATGCCACAAAACACCGTGCTTCAAAAATTTAGCATTGGTGTAAAAATCCCGTTATAAAAATAACGGCAACAAAATACGTTTCATAACCAAGCATCGGTTCAACGTAAAATAAATGCAGTAACATGCAATTCATATTTGCACGCACATTACAATATAAACAAAGAAATCTTTGAATGTATCTTCGATGAAGACAATTCAAAACAGCAAAATCTAATCAATAGATGATTAGTACAAAAGAAAGCCAGCGGAAATTTCAACAAAAATCACATATCTGCAATTTCTTCGAACCCTCAATTCGGATTCGAAATTCTCAAAGAAACAAAATAATTACAGCTATGTAAACGACAAATGAAATTCATATCAATATCGTATTTTGATTTTTTAAATCAAAAAGATTATCAGTTGTATTCAGCGAAGACAGTTTCACTGTTTCCGCTGCGCACTCTGATAACAAAACACAAATCAATCAAATCATCATAACACAATTTCACCTTTATTTTTAAATAAATATTTAAAAATTTCACCCAAATTTCAAAACTTTAGTTTTGACTCAAAAACACAAATAAACCATCGACCAATAGTTGTAACATATGTTCCATCCAAGTTATGTTTTATATTATGTCCATAAACCCCAAGCTCTGATACCAACTGTAACGCCCCACCTCTATGCTCACAATAACAAAGAGAATTAAAAGAATTACTGTCTGCTATCGCGAAGAATAAGGCTGGATAGGAGCGGCCATCCGTAGTTGGCCTTACACTAATATTGGTTACCTCGATAGGAGTGGTATATACTTTTTGTAACGACCCGACTTTCCAGACCCGGAAAATCGAACCATTTGAGTTAAGAAGAAGAGGTAGAAGAAGAAAAAAAATAGAAAACAAAATCAGAATCTAACCATCGCAGCGGAATAAAATATAATATATATCAACAGATCTTTACACAAATCAAAAACTATATCTGTTTATATAATACATCATCAGAATACATCATCAGAGTACATCAACATCCATAACATACAACTGAATACACAGCGGAAAAATAATAACAAGTACGGGAGTACGTATCGTCATCCAGCTCGTCTCCTGAGCTCCATAGCATCATATCCTGAACCTGTTTATCTCGGTCTGACCCGAGCATCATATAAAACAATACCCGAGTCAGTCTGGAATACCAGCATGAGAAAATCACACTCAAATTGATTATTAAAGTTTCAAAATCCTTTGGAAACAAAAGCATCTCGTAAGACCACGTCACAAATAAACATGTCGGGTTTTTACCTTACGATAGCTAAAACACTTTTTATAAAAATCTTCTGATATTATAATAGTGTCTATTTACAAATACTTATTAAAATAGCCGAAATTGTTACATCTATTAAATTCCGGCATACTAGCCACAAAGTGGGTAATACAAACAAAACTCGTACAAGGCACGTAGGGAGAATGGATTTCCAACGAATGACTAGGCACTGGGGTACCACCTGTCACAGTACGTGGCCTAGATCACAGTACCGAGGAGTACGCCCGCTCCCCTGCAACACAAGGCCGGAATCATCCCTTACTGGATAATTCCAAATAAAATCACCCCACGGTTGGGATCAGCAACCGCACCACTAAGCCGAAATAAAAGGGACATCTAGACAGGGATGACCTTACTCTCAAGTGGGGCTACCCACGAAGCCTTGCTGCATAACCCCTGATTTTCAGTCATTCCCGGTTGATGAGGCTCGAGGCTAAACGATACCTTTTCAGAACATATCCCTTAGAATGCCCATCGTCCACCTGACGATGTCACGAAAGCATTCGTCCATACAAGTCCGTCCCGGGTTCGAACGGAACCGAAGGCACTATTCCTACTACATCCATTTTGGAAATATCCTCAGGATTAGTAGCGACTAGCCCTTGCACTTCACAGCTCCATCTTCGACTCCGAACACATTACACGAAACGTACAAACCGGATCGAAGTGGTATTCGAGTCTCCAGACCTAGAATCCTGGTATACGGAAACTCGATCCCGGTCTCTTCGAAACGATCAGCGCATTTGGCCAATATTGATAGTCGGTTATTTAACTATTAATTAACATCCACAAGCAACCATCACACAATAAATAATTTCCCACATTATTTATTTGCTCAAATATCTTTCCAAGATATATTTCCAAATTTTCAAAACTCATTTGAAAACAATTTCAAAACAGTTTCCGCTTACGGAAAACATTTCCCAAATAATTATTTCCACTGAATCACCAAGTACAAAATACTTTTAATTTTAAAATAATTTAAAAACACCAAATATATTTTATAACATTGAAATTTTAAAACTACTTTAATACTTTATCAAAATATATATTTTAAGAATATTTAAAATAAAACCACTTTATAAATATAAGCTGACTTCCTCTTTAAAACATAATACCAAATTACTTTTTATATAATTACTACAATAATAGATTTTTGAAACTACTTACTTTAAAAAGTTAACATTTAAAAATAATCAATTTTCTAAAACATGCTTTTTAAAACATATTAAAACTTTTAACTTATATTTAAAACTACCTTGAAAACGTACTTGGCTATCCAGAGAAATACACTTCTCATTTCCATCCTTTAAAAATAAATCAACATTTATTTTAAACCAATTCACATCTCTTTATAAATTCCCACCTTGAATTTATATTTTCTAATATCCACTGATATTTTATTTTACTTTATAAACCTAGTTTATAAATTCCAAAATCTCATTTCTCTTCTAAAATTCCAAATTTAAACAACTAAATCAATTTCCAATTGATTTCCCAATTTACTCTACTTACTTTGAAATAAATTTCCCTTGCTACTTCATTTATTCCAAAATACATTAACCTTTAGATTTTATTCCTTATTACGAGTTAAACCCCTTTTTACCAATATCAATTACAGATTTCCAAAACTCCTTATTTATTCTTTAATTAACTTTAATCCTTAATTTCAAAAATAACTTCTTTTATTTTTCAAATAATATCACTTAAGTATAAAATTTATTATCCCTTGTGAATTCAAAATCCCCCTATTTCATATTTGTTAAAAATTCCAAATCACCTTATTTTTATTTCAATTCGTTATAAATTTTATCCCAATTCCTCGAATTATTTTACTTAAACTTTTATTCCTTTATTTCTTTTCAAAAATTCAATTCCATAGATTTTATAATTTATTATACTGGACAATCCAAATCAACCACATCATCCAATAAAATCATCGCATGATATCAAATATTCAGAACACAGAATATTAAATAATCTAATAATTTTGAGGAATCCAGTTGGATCCCTCCAACCTGTTTCCCTGCATCCACAGACGTTAGCACAATATAAAATACCAATTCCACTTCAAGGTGGAATATCGCAGTATATGGGATTTATATAAATCATCCGCTATTATGCGGCGCATAGGGTCTCATCCGCTATACAATGCGGGAATATCAACAATTCCAATATATACATATGCCAATCTGTATATATTGCTATATACTACTATATATAATATAGCACATCCAAATCAATTCACCCATTCAATCAATTATTTAAATTTAACCATTTAAATTTAAATTCAACTGAGTGAGATTAACTCACCTTTGATTCTTCGTTTGTAACCTGATCCTAGTCTCGACTTGTTCTTCTTCAGATTTTGACCTTAAATAATATTAGATAATTTTTATTAATATTCGAAAATTTTGAATAATTAATTCCATGTGATAAATTTACTTAACTAATAATTTATTTTAACCAACTATTTCCCCTAAAACAAAATCTTATAATAACTATCTCTTTTTTTTTTTGAAATCACATATATAATTTTTATAAAATAACTTATAGAGATCAAAAATTCAATTTTAAAATAATTTCTTCACATTTTAAAATCCCATACATTTCAAATCCATATATTAATTCATAACAGCTTCACTTAATATATATCTAAATGTAGGATATTTATATATATATTTCTGACTTATATGTATATTTACAGTAAATTAAATGGAATAGTTTTATCTCTTTACTGTAAATTTATTTCCCTTTCAAATCCATATATACATATGTATATTTATTTCTAACCAGAAAACAAAAAAAATAAATTAAAATAAAATTACCTCACAGCATGCGTCTCTCGAGTTCGAGAACCCAGCCTCGTCGCAATCGGTCACGAACCCTCATCAGCCACGAACTCGCGACATCGATTTCCCATACTCACGTAATCGCCAACTTCACCTCCTCGACTCGCGGGTACCATCAACCTCCAACCCATGATTTCCGTCCCAATCCCTAAGTCGTCGCCGCCTCCTGGCGTTTGCCACCCAACTCCCATCGCGACCCAAAATCGATCACCGCCTCGCACGCGAGTGACAACCTCGCATCAGCTTGCTCCAATCGACGAGAACAACCTCGAGACCACTCCAATCCCCACGATTCGACCAAGCCCCAGATGTCGTCGAACTACATCGCGACGAATTCGATCGGCTGGAAACGGAATGGAATAAGAGGGCTTGCAAATTTATTGAAGGGAATAAGATTTAATTTCGAAAAAAAATGGCTTCGGCATTTTTTTCTCTTTTCGATTTCACTTCGAATTGAAGGGAATAAGGGAAAGGATATGCGGTTATAAACTGGGATAGACTAGCTTATTACAGAAGGTAGGGCTTGACTATGAAGTTATAAGATATTATTTATCACCGAAAATATCTCGTTATAACAACTCAAATTTCCGATATAAATTCAACGCGTTTGTATATTGTACGCTCACATAACAACTTCAAGCTCTATGAAAATTGAAATCCGATAATAATTCAATATTACGGATCCAATGGAACTGATTTCGTCGAATTCCAAGACTATGCCTCGGAAGGCTATTTTTAAATTCAATTTAAACTATAAAATTTTAAAACTGAATGAATCCCTTTTAAATTCAATTTTAAAAGTTCTTCTACCTTCAGTACTATCAATATAAATTTTAAAAGCCTTCAATTTATTTTTAACAGGCCTAAAAATCAAGATTCAATATTTTATCCAATTCCAATAATTAAATTCAATAATTAATTATCCAATAAATTAGTGATATTTGAAATTTAAGTCAAAATTCGCCGTTGAATATTTAAAATCAGTTAAATATTCCTATCTCAAATGCTCAAAAATTCCGGGTCGTCACATTCCTCCCCACTTAAAAGAATTTCGTCCCCGAAATTACCAGTTAGGAAGAATGATCCAATACCCATTACTATTTTCCAAAACCAAACAGTTTTAACAACACCCAAACAATCTTTTATTAATGATACACTAATCATCTTTTTAACTTCCCAAACTTATTCATAAGTTCAACCCATACCACCTACTTATCCATTCAAATTTAAATCTGAATTCAAATTTCGAACTATCAAAATTTTCTCAAAATTTTTCTAACTCCCTAAATTCCCGAAAATTTTTGCCAGCGTCTCCTTTGCGCGGCTAGCTCGGTACTACTACAAAATGGCTCTACGGCCTCCCAATCTCAAAAAGAAAACAAAAAGCCAAGTGGCTGGATCCAAAACCCAATCAAATTTCATATAGAAATTCAAATACATACCTTTTGTCGGGCCATTAAATTTATCTTTTAAAATCAAAATCCCAATTTATCCATTGCTTTTATACACCTGTATATCCTACTAAGCAATAATATTGCATCACAATTCCAAAGTCATTTTATACTTTTCTTTACAAATTTCAATATTTGTTTTACTTATGCCCGTACGATGCACATATATCATTCGTACGCAATATCACATTCGATCGCTCAATCGATCACACAATTTCACTTCCGAACTAGTATCGTCCACCCGACCTTCTAGTGCGGACTCAGATCTGGTTTCTTGATCAGAAACCGTCATTCTCCTTGCATAGCCACAAACCATGATAGAGAATATCCAGAATCAATCAACAATCCATATCCAGGTTCGCCGTCGAAAATCGAGTGAAAAATCCCAACTCGGATCGGTATAATTACCTCGAAATTCTGTGCTCGAATCCGGATCAAATCATTATGCGAATAAAATAATATACGTACATCCTACGTATAAATTCCAATTGATTATCAATTATATCAATTTCCTTTTTATTCACATTCATTTGATTGTTATTCACTTATTCACAACTATCCCATTTCACAACTTCCAATTTTAACCCTTCATGCAATTATCCACTTAGAATAATTTCCTCGATACCCACTTCACTTAAAGAATTTCATTTTTCCAAATCTTAAGTTTAATATAAATATTTATACACTTCTTACATTAATTTTCACTTTACTATCAAAGTTTATTTTCATTACTATTCATTCTGCCCACGCAACTTCATTTGAATTCAAATTGGCTTCCATTTGACTATTGAATTAGTTCCACTTACTAATTAATTTAAATCTCAATTAAAAGTTTATTTGCAAGCTTACTTTCCTTAGTTCTTTCGATTTCACTTACTTTACATTCATATTTAAACCAGATTCAATTATTCGGTTCCAATTCCATTTGCTTAGCAAATTTAGATTATTTATCGTTAATGAAAATTTTTCAAAATTTTCAAAAATTTTCTAACTTCGATTGATTTCACCAACCTCGATTTGAGTACAGTCTTTGTCACATCCTGGAATTTTCGACTTTCGAAAATTCGACATCGATACTCACTTTATCGACTGCCGAGAAATCGAGTGCCGGAAACTCCAATAGTGAGGGTTTTAAGAAAAAGAAAAAGTAGAAGAAGAAGAAGATAGAAGAAAAAGAGAAGAAAGAAAGAAGAAGAACAACAGAAAACACATCAGAACAGAAAACAATATCAGAATCTTACACATCGCAGCGGAACAATATATAATAGATAAACACTAGTCTTTTAAAACAAAGAACTATATCAGTTTATACATACATCAATCATCAGAGTCAATATACAACAATGGACAGTTATATAACTTGTCCTCATACAGAATACACAGCGGAATAAATACTATCAGATACAAATACTACGTCTCGTCATCCAGCTTATCTCCAAAGCTCCAGAATATCCAGAATATCCTGATAATATAACTCTAGGCTGCCCGTGTGGAAATTGGTGGGCACCCAGAGTTTAGAAGGGAACAATAAACTCCGAGTCAGTCATGGTGACTGGTGTGAGATCGTAAAACAGTTAGTCTTTAAAATAAACAACAGGATAATTTTAAAGTAAATTTCGCAATGCTTTTTGGAAAATGAGACTACCATAAGACCTCCCACCACACACACAATGCAAACGCAGAATTGGAGGAGATTTCTTCTTATGATAGTCAAAGATGCTTACTACGCAAAATCAAATCATTTTTGATATTATTATTAGTGCATAGTGTAGAAATCATTTCGAAAGTATAATATTAATCTTAGCCAGCATAGGCATTCCGCACTTATGCCTACTATAGCTACCATCCAAACAGTGGTGACCACCATAAGTGAATGGCAGGTTCTACAACTAAAACCGTACAAGATCGTATTGTTTCTTTGGATTTCCAACAAATGGTCAGGCTAAGGAACTTCCTATCCACGATGGGTACGTCCCTGGAATAGACGACCCGAGAACCTAACCGGATCTCTGCCAACACAAGGCCGGGTTACCTCTGCAAAAATAGGTAACTACTGACACGCGTATGCCATCCCCCGATCGTCACCGATCTTCCCGAGGATCCCCGATTCGCAACAAACCACATAGATAATAATAATGCAGTAACCACAGAGGTTAAGTATCTGGGCTCCATACCATGATACCACCTTTATCCAGAAGGAATGACATACACTAAGGGGCGCTACTCCCTAGAACCTTGCTGCATCCTTCCTATTTCGACCATTTCCGGGGTGTGAGGCTCGATGAAGTCTCGTCCATGAAGCTACACTTTCTCAAAAAGCCCTGCTTCGGGTCAAACAAAAATGATCAACCTATGATCACAAAGATATAAGATCAAACAAATGATCATATCACAAATGATCAAACACTGATCATTTCACAGCAACACTCAGTATGCCACGTTACCAAATTGGGATATATCGCTGATAAATTTCAACTACATAACCTCTGAGCTCGTACGTCTCAGAGAAGGGTGTTAAGCTAAGAGAATAAATTCTCCGCCACCAACAGAAATGTATTTGAAAGAAATCGGCTTTATATCTCAAATTGTAACGTCAGACATACAATCCATATAAGTCTGTTCCGGGATCGAACAGAACCGAAGGCACTTCTCACGAAGCCCTTGCAATTCCGGATAATTTTCAATCACGTCAGGATTTCCCGTCACTAAGGGTGATAAAACCTCTAAACCGAAGATCAGTCGATGTAGAGTAACTCGACGGTAATCCTTCCGTTTTCAAAAATATCCGGTCTTCAACACCGGTCTTCGAATGCAATTCATAACGACGTATTCACATATTCGGAATGGGTTATACGACCCCATGGTCCTTTCCCGACTAACCCGAATAGTGAGCGATTATTCAAAAATAAGTGTGGCATTCAATTTCATCCAATTCACAACAAATACCTATCTAAAGGTAATTATTGATAGTCGGTTATTTAACTATCAATAAAGATGCGCAACATCATCAGATTCCAAATAATTTTCCAAATTATTTCATCTTCAAAAATATCTTTACTAGATATATTATTTCCACACTTCAATCATTTGAAAACAATTTCAAATCAACTTCCCCATTTCAATTTATCTTTAAAAGATAAAATCTCAAAACAGTTCATTTCATATTAGAAAAGCATTTCCATACTTATTAAATAATAAGTATTTCACAATCATTTATTTTCAACACTTGGAAAATATTCAATATACTTAAATCAAATTAAGTATACATTCATTCTTTAAGGAAATCATTTATTCTAACATCTATTTGAGTCAAAACGGATGTTACGTAAAACATCGTTACGACGACTCGAAATCACTAGTATAGGGATTCGAAATTTTAAGGTAGATATATAAAAATCCCAATACTACATAAAACATTTTCTTTCCGAAAATCGTTTACTATAACAACAGTGTTATAGTCCATCATTTCCTTAGATTTCTCGAAAACGTCTATTTCAACAATAAATGTTGAAATCTATGATTCCGATATTTAACACGTTTTAAAACATCTTTAAAACAATTAACTTCATTTATAATATCGCTTTCCCAAACATAACCATTTTTACTTAAAAATATATTCACTGTCCAAAATCGTGAATATACTTCATTTAACCCAATTCCAATCATTTCTACACATCTTCATTTCAATAGGAATTCGCTATCCAAAATCGCGAATATATCTACTCTGATAATCTTCTATATTTAATTCATCAAATTCCATCGCTTTCGAATTTATAAACACGGTTATAAATTCTACTTCTATTTTAATAACACTTCGACTTATAAATCTTCTTTTTATCAACTTCTATATTCTACTTATCAAAATAAGTGATTTCGGATTTATAACCAACTTTTATAAATTCCAATTCCATTTATTAAAACTTCAATACCAAATCAATTTCAATATTGATTTCTAAATTTATTTTCAACTTTAAATATAATTTCCATATGGATTTCTCAAAAATTCATTTCCAAATATTAAATCAATTATAGATTGATTTCTAATTTTTTTATTTATCACTACTAAGTGAATTCCTCATTTTTCTCAAATTACTCAACATCCTGTTTTTAAATGGATTCTTTAAATTGAAATCATTTTTCATTGATTTCCCAAATCGTTCCAACTTACCAATTAAATTTCTAATTGGATTTCCAACTTATCTCCTTTTAAATAAATTCTTTTTAAAGAAAATATATTCTAATTGTCTCTTTTAATCTATTTAAAAATCCAAGTTTAAATTGAATTCTTCAATTTAAAATCACTGTTTTATGAAATCCATTTATTTAGCATTTTCACTTTATTCTGGAAATAATTCAATAAGATTATAAAAATTTACTTTTTATACTTTAAAAAAATTCCTTTCTTCAAAATTTCTTCAATTTCAAAAATTGATTCACTTAGAAATTTTCTACTTGAATTTCAAAAAATTCAATTTCGTTTATCTTTGGAATCCAATGATGTCAAACATCCATTCAGCTAAATTTTAGCTTTCAAACAATTTCCAGATATCAATATGATTAATAGCATCACTATAATCATTCACAGATTCATATCACAATAGAAATAAACTCAATCAATGTGAGGGGTCCAGTTGGATCCCTCCAACCTGTTTCCCTGCATCCAAAGACGTCAGCACAATACCAATTCCGCTCCAGTACGGAATTATCGCGGTATATAGGTTTTTATAAATCCGCTTACTAACGGCGCAATAGGGTCTCATCCGCTATACGAGGCGGGAAATCAACAATCCAGTATATACATATGCCAATATGTATATACTGCTATATATATAGATATATCCTATCATATCTAATATCACAATCAACATAGCAATCAGTCAATCAATAAATAATTGAAAATTCCACTTCATTTTTGAGTGAGAAAAATCTCACCTTAGCTTAAATTTTGCAATCCAATCCAATTCGTCTTGTTCCCTTTTCGATTTCAAACTGTATAAACATTTATACGATTTATTAATATTCGAACAGATCGAATAATAAATTTTCATTTGATAATTTTGATTCATCGATGATTTCATTTTAAACAGTTAATTTTAAATTCTAACTGATTTCCGTTTTGAAATAACTTATTTAACTAAGATTTTATTTTGTCCCCATTTCTTTTAATAAATTTATCTAACAAAATTTTAAATCAAAACTATTCTTCCTTTAAATAAATATTCCACTAAATTTTCTTGTCTGATATATACACACTTTTAAATTTTAAAACAGTCCAGATTAAAACTTTATACATACAAATATACTTACTTGATTAAATTAAAAAAATTGTAAATAAATTTTCCTTTTATCTTTTTCTGCTTCTAATTTAAACCCCTCCAAAAATTTATGCAATAAATTTGCTATTATCATTTTTTTTGTAAAATGTATATATATATATAAATTTAAAGACTGTATATACATATCTTCAAAAATCCTATCTGTATATAGATAAATATACTAACCTGAACATAACACATTTTACATATACAAATGTTTAAATTGAAAGATAACAAACAGATTTTTTTTATTATTTTATACTTTACTATAAAAATCTCCTAAACAATATGTAGTTAAAATATATACATTTTTTTTCTTTAATCTATAAATTAAAATTTTGCATATATGCTTACTGATCGATGCTGTCAATCTATATATTGAAATAAATAAATCGAACATCTTACAGCTTTGATCGATGCTCCAGCCCTTACTCACGACGAAACGTTCGACTTCGAACAAAGCATCGCACGCCACAACCATCATCGCGAAACCCAAATCAAACAGTCGCCGAGTTCCTTCTTCCAGTTTTGCTTCGCCACTGCCACGACGCTGCCTCCATCATCGAACGACACCTCGCCAATCTTCACCCTCCACGTCACGACTCACCTCCGGTCAACTCGCACGCGAGCGCGAACTCGCTGTCGACGCCGCTCCCTACGAACGCGATTCTAATCGCGAGTCTTCCCCAGTGCCGCCCTTCCAAGTCGCGAACTCGATGCCGCCACGCTACTTCCCACCTACACCGGTCTACGCGCGCCTCCCAGAACACTGTCGCGACCCCGAGTATAAAGAGACTGTAGCAGGACCCCAAATCGGCAGTAGAGAATATCGCATAGGAGGCAAGGATGAGCCGCGATGGCTGATGGAATAGCCAGGTATGCAGCGATGATTATTATGAAGGCGTTGATTTGAGAAAAATTTGGAAAGGGGAAAGTTAATTTCGAAATGCAGCCATTTCTTTTTCTTTGAACGATAAAAACTACTCGCGTGATAAAAGGTACGAAGGGGACAAGAGTTCGTGATTTTCTATCGAACGAGACTTCGGCCATGCCTTTGCACGATTTCTTTCGTGATTCCAGGCGTGATTAAAGGAGACAACATGTTGATGTTGACCCAATTTTTTTTAAATTTAAAATTTAAATCAAATTCGATTTAACTTCAATGCGTTTACCCACCGTATGGTCACACAACATCTCCGAAAAATATGACATTGGAAATCTGACAATAATTCAATATTACGGACCCAATGGAACTGGTTTCGTTGAATTCCGAGACTGCGCCTCAGACGGCTATTTTTAAATATCGGTTGAACGATATAAATTTCAAAACTGATCAAAACAGTTTAAATTTCAATTCTGAAAGTTCGATTATCTTCGGTATTATCAATATGAATTTTAAAAGCTTTCGAAATATTTTTCTTCAACTTTAAATTGAAGATTTAAATTTTATTCAACTTCAATAGATTAAATTTATAATTTAATCGCCAATTTCAAAGTTATTTTCGGGATTCAAATTAAATTATCGTTCAAATATTTAAAATTAATTAAATATTTCCAATTTAATTCGTTCAAAATTCTGGGTCGTTACAAACTTCCCTCCTTAAAAGAATTTCGTCCTCGAAATTACAAGTTAGGAAAAATGGTCCTTAACTCGTCTACTATTTTTCAACATTCAATAGTTTTATCAATTTATCAAAACAAATCTTTCTACTAAAGATTTGTTATCAATTCAACTAATTTTCCAATTCTAATTATAAGTTTCCGAACAATATTGTTTACTTCAAAATTCAAATTCGAGTTTAAATTCAAATTTTAAACTCTCAAAATTTTCTCAAAAATTTTCTAACGCCCTAAATTTCCGAAAAATTTCGCCAGCGTCTCCTTTGCGCGGCTACTACGGCACGACTACAAAACGTCCCTACGGACTCTCAGATTTCAAAAAGAAAAAAGAAAAAGCCAAGCGGCTAGACAAGAAATCATCAAAAACTCATATTATAATTCAAATACGTACCTTTTGTCGAGCCATTCAAATTTATCTTCGAAATTAAATTCCAATTCCTTTTATACCTGTATATCTACTAGCCATAATATCTAGTTATAACATCCAACTATTTTGCAAATTTCCTTACAAACTTCTAATATCAACTTCTTATACCATTTCTAGTTTACTATAGAAGTTATATCCATTATCATTCAATTTCACATTTCACATTCATTTGAATTTAATTTACACTTTCAATTTCTCATTTGAGTTCAATTCACAATTCCAATCTAATTTGGATTCAATTTACTTTCAATTCTGAAATATTGAATTTTATCAATTATCTTTTATTTACAACTGCTTATTTTAGATTAGTTTCAGTTACTAATTCTTATCACTCTCCATTATTGAATCTTTTAATTCATCTCTCATTCATAATTATTCAATTCAATTCATTTGCTTACGAATTCGAAATGAATTTCAACTTTCAATTTCATTTTCATTTAATTGATTCACATGTACTTACATTTATTTAACTCCATCTTTTAAGTTAGATTTATTCTATCAAAATTCAATTTGTATAAGTTATCAATTAAATAGTATTTCACAAATATGGTATTCCAGAATCTTACCAACATTTCAAAGCCATTTTGAAAACAATTCAAATCATCCTTTGAACTTTCAAAACAAAACCCAACTTTTTCAAACAACTTCCTTTTAAAACAATTTGGCAGCAATTTCTCTTTTGGAAACCCGAAAATGAATTCTAATGATGTGGCCATCATCATCAGGATTATTTCCCAGCGACCTAAAAGAGTTTAGAGCTTTCAACTCTCCAAAATACTTTTCAAAACCTTTCAAATTCATTTTCAACCCCAAAAAATGATTTAAACTTTCGAAATCTCCAAAAATTTCAAATTCTTTTCAAAACATTTCCAAAACTTCTCTGGAATTCCGTTTCAAATTATAAGTTACAATTACAACTTACATTCTTAAATTTCATTCGTATATGAATTTTATTTCTTAAATCTTGGAGTTATAATTTCCAGTTCGTATTCAATTTCAAATTTAATGATAACCTTTCAACATTATCACTTTCCTAACATCCATGCAACCATATACTATAATAATTCACAGAAAATCATTTCTTTTATATACAAAAATAGTTTTGGGTAAAATTATTTCATTCACCCTATTTAAAACAATACTGTGTCGTCTTGCCTCGTTTAAGTGTTTAGAAATCCCTATCGATAATATGGCGTCCCACATACCGACCAAAATTCACAAACATCTCAACGGATAAGCAAACACAATATAAAACAATTTTTATATTCACTAACAAATACGCGCTCGTATCTATTATTACACTCAACTCATTCTAAAGTACTACTGACTCTATCTCTAATGAGTAACACCCAACAGAGCAGGGTTGTCGCTTAACCATATGCTCTGATACCACTTTGTCACATCCTGGAATTTTCGACTTTCGAAAATTCGACATCGATACTCACTTTATCGACTGCCGAGAAATCGAGTGTCGGAAACTCCAATAGTGAGGGTTTTAAGAAAAAGAAAAAGTAGAAGAAGAAGAAGATAGAAGAAAAAGAGAAGAAAGAAAGAAGAAGAACAACAGAAAACACATCAGAACAGAAAACAATATCAGAATCTTACACATCGCAGCGGAACAATATATAATAGATAAACACTAGTCTTTTAAAACAAAGAACTATATCAGTTTATACATACATCAATCATCAGAGTCAATATACAACAATGGACAGTTATATAACTTGTCCTCATACAGAATACACAGCGGAATAAATACTATCAGATACAAATACTACGTCTCGTCATCCAGCTTATCTCCAAAGCTCCAGAATATCCAGAATATCCTGATAATATAACTCTAGGCTGCCCGTGTGGAAATTGGTGGGCACCCAGAGTTTAGAAGGGAACAATAAACTCCGAGTCAGTCATGGTGACTGGTGTGAGATCGTAAAACAGTTAGTCTTTAAAATAAACAACAGGATAATTTTAAAGTAAATTTCGCAATGCTTTTTGGAAAATGAGACTACCATAAGACCTCCCACCACACACACAATGCAAACGCAGAATTGGAGGAGATTTCTTCTTATGATAGTCAAAGATGCTTACTACGCAAAATCAAATCATTTTTGATATTATTATTAGTGCATAGTGTAGAAATCATTTCGAAAGTATAATATTAATCTTAGCCAGCATAGGCATTCCGCACTTATGCCTACTATAGCTACCATCCAAACAGTGGTGACCACCATAAGTGAATGGCAGGTTCTACAACTAAAACCGTACAAGATCGTATTGTTTCTTTGGATTTCCAACAAATGGTCAGGCTAAGGAACTTCCTATCCACGATGGGTACGTCCCTGGAATAGACGACCCGAGAACCTAACCGGATCTCTGCCAACACAAGGCCGGGTTACCTCTGCAAAAATAGGTAACTACTGACACGCGTATGCCATCCCCCGATCGTCACCGATCTTCCCGAGGATCCCCGATTCGCAACAAACCACATAGATAATAATAATGCAGTAACCACAGAGGTTAAGTATCTGGGCTCCATACCATGATACCACCTTTATCCAGAAGGAATGACATACACTAAGGGGCGCTACTCCCTAGAACCTTGCTGCATCCTTCCTGTTTCGACCATTTCCGGGGTGTGAGGCTCGATGAAGTCTCGTCCACGAAGCTACACTTTCTCAAAAAGCCCTGCTTCGGGTCAAACAAAAATGATCAACCTATGATCACAAAGATATAAGATCAAACAAATGATCATATCACAAATGATCAAACACTGATCATTTCACAGCAACACTCAGTATGCCACGTTACCAAATTGGGATATATCGCTGATAAATTTCAACTACATAACCTCTGAGCTCGTACGTCTCAGAGAAGGGTGTTAAGCTAAGAGAATAAATTCTCCGCCACCAACAGAAATGTATTTGAAAGAAATCGGCTTTATATCTCAAATTGTAACGTCAGACATACAATCCATATAAGTCTGTTCCGGGATCGAACAGAACCGAAGGCACTTCTCACGAAGCCCTTGCAATTCCGGATAATTTTCAATCACGTCAGGATTTCCCGTCACTAAGGGTGATAAAACCTCTAAACCGAAGATCAGTCGATGTAGAGTAACTCGACGGTAATCCTTCCGTTTTCAAAAATATCCGATCTTCAACACCGGTCTTCGAATGCAATTCATAACGACGTATTCACATATTCGGAATGGGTTATACGACCCCATGGTCCTTTCCCGGCTAACCCGAATAGTGAGCGATTATTCAAAAATAAGTGTGGCATTCAATTTCATCCAATTCACAACAAATACCTATCTAAAGGTAATTATTGATAGTCGGTTATTTAACTATCAATAAAGATGCGCAACATCATCAGATTCCAAATAATTTTCCAAATTATTTCATCTTCAAAAATATCTTTACTAGATATATTATTTCCACACTTCAATCATTTGAAAACAATTTCAAATCAACTTCCCCATTTCAATTTATCTTTAAAAGATAAAATCTCAAAACAGTTCATTTCATATTAGAAAAGCATTTCCATACTTATTAAATAATAAGTATTTCACAATCATTTATTTTCAACACTTGGAAAATATTCGATATACTTAAATCAAATTAAGTATACATTCATTCTTTAAGGAAATCATTTATTCTAACATCTATTTGAGTCAAAACGGATGTTACGTAAAAAAACGTTACGACGACTCGAAATCACTAGTATAGGGATTCGAAATTTTAAGGTAGATATATAAAAATCCCAATACTACATAAAACATTTTCTTTCCGAAAATTGTTTACTATAACAACAGTGTTATAGTCCATCATTTCCTTAGATTTCTCGAAAACGTCTATTTCAACAATAAATGTTGAAATCTATGATTCCGATATTTAACACGTTTTAAAACATCTTTAAAACAATTAACTTCATTTATAATATCGCTTTCCCAAACATAACCATTTTTACTTAAAAATATATTCACTGTCCAAAATCGTGAATATACTTCATTTAACCCAATTCCAATCATTTCTACACATCTTCATTTCAATAGGAATTCGCTATCCAAAATCGCGAATATATCTACTCTGATAATCTTCTATATTTAATTCATCAAATTCCATCGCTTTCGAATTTATAAACACGGTTATAAATTCTATTTCTATTTTAATAACACTTCGACTTATAAATCTTCTTTTTATCAACTTCTATATTCTACTTATCAAAATAAGTGATTTCGGATTTATAACCAACTTTTATAAATTCCAATTCCATTTATTAAAACTTCAATACCAAATCAATTTCAATATTGATTTCTAAATTTATTTTCAACTTTAAATATAATTTCCATACGGATTTCTCAAAAATTCATTTCCAAATATTAAATCAATTATAGATTGATTTCTAATTTTTTTATTTATCACTACTAAGTGAATTCCTCATTTTTCTCAAATTACTCAACATCCTGTTTTTAAATGGATTCTTTAAATTGAAATCATTTTTCATTGATTTCCCAAATCGTTCCAACTTACCAATTAAATTTCTAATTGGATTTCCATCTTATCTCCTTTTAAATAAATTCTTTTTAAAGAAAATATATTCTAATTGTCTCTTTTAATCTATTTAAAAATCCAAGTTTAAATTGAATTCTTCAATTTAAAATCACTGTTTTATGAAATCCATTTATTTAGCATTTTCACTTTATTCTGGAAATAATTCAATAAGATTATAAAAATTTACTTTTTATACTTTAAAAAAAATTCCTTTCTTCAAAATTTCTTCAATTTCAAAAATTGATTCACTTAGAAATTTTCTACTTGAATTTCAAAAAATTCAATTTCGTTTATCTTTGGAATCCAATGATGTCAAACATCCATTCAGCTAAATTTTAGCTTTCAAACAATTTCCAGATATCAATATGATTAATAGCATCACTATAATCATTCACAGATTCATATCACAATAGAAATAAACTCAATCAATGTGAGGGGTCCAGTTGGATCCCTCCAACCTGTTTCCCTGCATCCAAAGACGTCAGCACAATACCAATTCCGCTCCAGTACGGAATTATCGCGGTATATAGGTTTTTATAAATCCGCTTACTAACGGCGCAATAGGGTCTCATCCGCTATACGAGGCGGGAAATCAACAATCCAATATATACATATGCCAATATGTATATACTGCTATATATATAGATATATCCTATCATATCTAATATCACAATCAACATAGCAATCAGTCAATCAATAAATAACTGAAAATTCCACTTCATTTTTGAGTGAGAAAAATCTCACCTTAGCTTTAAATTTTGCAATCCAATCCAATTCGTCTTGTTCCCTTTTCGATTTCAAACTATATAAACATTTATACGATTTATTAATATTCGAACAGATCGAATAATAAATTTTCATTTGATAATTTTGATTCATCGATGATTTCATTTTAAACAGTTAATTTTAAATTCTAACTGATTTCCGTTTTGAAATAACTTATTTAACTAAGATTTTATTTTGTCCCCATTTCTTTTAATAAATTTATCTAACAAAATTTTAAATCAAAACTATTCTTCCTTTAAATAAATATTCCACTAAATTTTCTTGTCTGATATATACACACTTTTAAATTTTAAAACAGTCCAGATTAAAACTTTATACATACAAATATACTTACTTGATTAAATTAAAACAATTGTAAATAATTTTTCCTTTTATCTTTTTCTGCTTCTAATTTAAACCCCTCCAAAAATTTATGCAATAAATTTGCTATTATCATTTTTTTTGTAAAATGTATATATATATAAATTTAAAGACCGTATATACATATCTTCAAAAATCCTATCTGTATATAGATAAATATACTAACCTGAACATAACACATTTTACATATACAAATGTTTAAATTGAAAGATAACAAACAGATTTTTTTTATTATTTTATACTTTACTATAAAAATCTCCTAAACAATATGTAGTTAAAATATATACATTTTTTTTCTTTAATCTATAAATTAAAATTTTGCATATATGCTTACTGATCGATGCTGTCAATCTATATATTGAAATAAATAAATCGAACATCTTACAGCTTTGATCGATGCTCCAGCCCTTACTCACGACGAAACGTTCGACTTCAAACAAAGCATCGCACGCCACAACCATCATCGCGAAACCCAAATCAAACAGTCGCCGAGTTCCTTCTTCCAGTTTTGCTTCGCCACTGCCACGACGCTGCCTCCATCATCGAACGACACCTCGCCAATCTTCACCCTCCACGTCACGACTCACCTCCGGTCAACTCGCACGCGAGCGCGAACTCGCTGTCGACGCCGCTCCCTACGAACGCGATTCCAATCGCGAGTCTTCCCCAGTGCCGCCCTTCCAAGTCGCGAACTCGATGCCGCCACGCTACTTCCCACCTACACCGGTCTACGCGCGCCTCCCAGAACACTGCCGCGACCCCAAGTATAAAGAGACTGTAGCAGGACCCCAAATCGGCAGTAGAGAATATCGCATAGGAGGCAAGGATGAGCCGCGATGGCTGATGGAATAGCCAGGTATGCAGCGATGATTATTATGAAGGCGTTGATTTGAGAAAAATTTGGAAAGGGGAAAGTTAATTTCGAAATGCAGCCATTTCTTTTTCTTTGAACGATAAAAACTACTCGCGTGATAAAAGGAACGAAGGGGACAAGAGTTCGTGATTTTCTATCGAACGAGACTTCGGCCATGCCTTTGCACGATTTCTTTCGTGATTCCAGGCGTGATTAAAGGAGACAACATGTTGATGTCGACCCAATTTTTTTTAAATTTAAAATTTAAATCAAATTCGATTTAACTTCAATGCGTTTACCCACCGTATGGTCACACAACATCTCCAAAAAATATGAAATTGGAAATCTGACAATAATTCAATATTACGGACCCAATGGAACTGGTTTCGTTGAATTCCGAGACTGCGCCTCAGACGGCTATTTTTAAATATCGGTTGAACGATATAAATTTCAAAACTGATCAAAACAGTTTAAATTTCAATTCTGAAAGTTCGATTATCTTCGGTATTATCAATATGAATTTTAAAAGCTTTCGAAATATTTTTCTTCAACTTTAAATTGAAGATTTAAATTTTATTCAACTTCAATAGATTAAATTTATAATTTAATCGCCAATTTCAAAGTTATTTTCGGGATTCAAATTAAATTATCGTTCAAATATTTAAAATTAATTAAATATTTCCAATTTAATTCGTTCAAAATTCTGGGTCGTTACAGTCTTCATCCAACATTTACTTAAGTTAACAACTTAAGTTCATTTTCATTGCAGTTTGCACCAATTCATTCAATTAGCCCCCTTAACTCTGAATTCAATATTCTGTTTATTGAATAGTATTCAAAGCCATTTTCATTCATACCCACTTGAATTTTCGTTTGCTATACAAGCCATCACTATTTTAATTCAAATTTTCATTTTTGTTTAACACATTTCCACTTATATTTAATGTGTTAATACTCCAAGTCGAATTTTAATTAATAACTCAAATTCTGATTCTACTATTCATTTTTAATTCACTACCCAATTTTATTAATTCACAATTCAATTTCTATTTAACCAATTTAAATTCCATAACCCAAACTCATTTGGATAATATTTCAAGGTCATATTCCATTTATTTATACTTGAGTTCATTTACACTTAAGTTAATTTTGTTCCAATTTATTTCACTTAACAGCATCCAAAATATATGTGACGAGCTTTATTTATATCATCCACATTCGATTTGTTAGTATTTTATCTCGGATTGCAATTAATAATTTCTACTTAATCCAAGTTCATTTCCCATTTCATATCCAAATTACAAAATCAACTTTCTTTCAGCCAATTAAGGTTCTATTTCCATAATCCATTACTCCATTAAGTAATTTATTCCAATTTATACCTAATATTTGGTTTATTTCATCACTTCAATCCATTAAAGCAATCCCATTCACATTTTACTCTTTATTCCGGATTATACATTAAATTTAGTCAAGTATATTTATTTCTTTTTATTTGTTTTTCTATAAACAATTAAAATAAGATTCCAGAGTTTTTAACAATTTCCCAAAATTTCAAAATCACTTTTGAAATCAATCACATCCAAACTCCTTTTGTATATTCAGCTATCTCTTTGAATTTCAAAACCAAATCCAGTTTTGCAAACAATCCCAAATTTAACACGGTTTGGTAGCAATTTCTCTTTGGAAACTCGAAAATGAACATCGATGATGCTGCAGTCATCACCGAAATTATTTCCCAGCGACCGGAAGAGAATTAAATGCTTTTATCTCTTTAAACCATTTCAAATATTTTTAAATTTCAAATCTTTCCAGATTCCAAACTCAACTCAAAATATTCCTGAAATAATACCACTTATTATTTCCTCAAACTCTTTGAAAACTATTTCCAAATCTCAAGAAATTTCAAACCTTTCCCAAAATTCCAAACTTAAAATCCATTCCGATTTATTTTCCACATTTCTCTGGAATTCTATTTTAAAGTACAAATCTCATTTGTATATGAAGTTTATTTCAATTTTATAAATTACATTTGTAATCTATATCTCAAATTTTATTTTATTATAAAATTTTATTCTTTGCTTTGGTTATAAATTTCAATTTCTAGTTAAGTTTCCATATATTAATGATAATAATTCCATGTTATCACTTCTAACATCCAAACAACCATATATATTAACTAGAATAGTTTACAAAACGTTTCTTTTTATACAAAAATAATTTGGGTAAAATTATTTCATTTACCCTACTTTAAAACAATACCGTGTCGAATTGTTTTATACAAGCGTTTAGAGATCCCTATCAATGTTGTGGCGTCCCACACATCGACCAGAATCCATAAACTACTCAATAAACCAATCAACACAATATAAAACAATTTTATATTCACTAACAAATACGCGCTCATATCTATTAATACTCTCAAAATTCCCACCAGAGCCAAGGTTGTCGCCAACCTAGCTCTGATACCACTGTAACGACCCGACTTTCCAGACCCGGAAAATCGAACCATTTGAGTTAAGAAGAAGAGGTAGAAGAAGAAAAAAAATAGAAAACAAAATCAGAATCTAACCATCACAGCGGAATAAAATATAATATATATCAACAGATCTTTACACAAATCAAAAACTATATCTGTTTATATAATACATCATCAGAATACATCATCAGAGTACATCAACATCCATAACATACAACTGAATACACAGCGGAAAAATAATAACAAGTACGGGAGTACGTATCGTCATCCAGCTCGTCTCCTGAGCTCCACAGCATCATATCCTGAACCTGTTTATCTCGGTCTGACCCGAGCATCATATAAAACAATACCCGAGTCAGTCTGGAATACCAGCGTGAGAAAATCACACTCAAATTGATTATTAAAGTTTCAAAATCCTTTGGAAACAAAAGCATCTCGTAAGACCACGCCACAAATAAACATGTCGGGTTTTTACCTTACGATAGCTAAAACACTTTTTATAAAAATCTTCTGATATTATAATAGTGTCTATTTACAAATACTTATTAAAATAGCCGAAATTGTTACATCTATTAAATTCCGGCATACTAGCCACAAAGTGGGTAATACAAACAAAACTCGTACAAGGCACGTAGGGAGAATGGATTTCCAACGAATGACTAGGCACTGGGGTACCACCTGTCACAGTACGTGGCCTAGATCACAGTACCGAGGAGTACGCCCGCTCCCCTGCAACACAAGGCCGGAATCATCCCTTACTGGATAATTCCAAATAAAATCACCCCACGGTTGGGATCAGCAACCGCACCACTAAGCCGAAATAAAAGGGACATCTAGACAGGGATGACCTTACTCTCAAGTGGGGCTACCCACGAAGCCTTGCTGCATAACCCCTGATTTTCAGTCATTCCCGGTTGATGAGGCTCGAGGCTAAACGATACCTTTTCAGAACATATCCCTTAGAATGCCCATCGTCCACCTGACGATGTCACGAAAGCATTCGTCCATACAAGTCCGTCCCGGGTTCGAACGGAACCGAAGGCACTATTCCTACTACATCCATTTTGGAAATATCCTCAGGATTAGTAGCGACTAGCCCTTGCACTTCACAGCTCCATCTTCGACTCCGAACACGTTACACGAAACGTACAAACCGGATCGAATTGGTATTCGAGTCTCCAGACCTAGAATCCCGGTATACGGAAACTCGATCCCGGTCTCTTCGAAACGATCAGCGCATTTGGCCAATATTGATAGTCGGTTATTTAACTATCAATTAACATCCACAAGCAACCATCACACAATAAATAATTTCCCACATTATTTATTTGCTCAAATATCTTTCCAAGATATATTTCCAAATTTTCAAAACTCATTTGAAAACAATTTCAAAACAGTTTCCGCTTACGGAAAACATTTCCCAAATAATTATTTCCACTGAATCACCAAGTACAAAATACTTTTAATTTTAAAATAATTTAAAAACACCAAATATATTTTATAACATTGAAATTTTAAAACTACTTTAATACTTTATCAAAATATACATTTTAAGAATATTTAAAATAAAACCACTTTATAAATATAAGCTGACTTCCTCTTTAAAACATAATACCAAATTACTTTTTATATAATTACTACAATAATAGATTTTTGAAACTACTTACTTTAAAAAGTTAACATTTAAAAATAATCAATTTTCTAAAACATGCTTTTTAAAACATATTAAAACTTTTAACTTATATTTAAAACTACCTTGAAAACGTACTTGGCTATCCAGAGAAATACACTTCTCATTTCCATCCTTTAAAAATAAATCAACATTTATTTTAAACCAATTCACATCTCTTTATAAATTCCCACCTTGAATTTATATTTTCTAATATCCACTGATATTTTATTTTACTTTATAAACCCAGTTTATAAATTCCAAAATCTCATTTCTCTTCTAAAATTCCAAATTTAAACAACTAAATCAATTTCCAATAGATTTCCCAATTTACTCTACTTACTTTGAAATAAATTTCCCTTGCTACTTCATTTATTCCAAAATACATTAACCTTTAGATTTTATTCCTTATTACGAGTTAAACCCCTTTTTACCAATATCAATTACAGATTTCCAAAACTCCTTATTTATTCTTTAATTAACTTTAATCCTTAATTTCAAAAATAACTTCTTTTATTTTTCAAATAATATCACTTAAGTATAAAATTTATTATCCCTTGTGAATTCAAAATCCCCCTATTTCATATTTGTTAAAAATTCCAAATCACCTTATTTTTATTTCAATTCGTTATAAATTTTATCCCAATTCCTCGAATTATTTTACTTAAACTTTTATTCCTTTATTTCTTTTCAAAAATTCAATTCCATAGATTTTATAATTTATTATACTGGACAATCCAAATCAACCACATCATCCAATAAAATCATCACATGATATCAAATATTCAGAACACAGAATATTAAATAATCTAATAATTTTGAGGAATCCAGTTGGATCCCTCCAACCTGTTTCCCTGCATCCACAGACGTTAGCACAATATAAAATACCAATTCCACTTCAAGGTGGAATATCGCAGTATATGGGATTTATATAAATCATCCGCTATTATGCGGCGCATAGGGTCTCATCCGCTATACAATGCGGGAATATCAACAATTCCAATATATACATATGCCAATATGTATATATTGCTATATACTACTATATATAATATAGCACATCCAAATCAATTCACCCATTCAATCAATTATTTAAATTTAACCATTTAAATTTAAATTCAACTGAGTGAGATTAACTCACCTTTGATTCTTCGTTTGTAACCTGATCCTAGTCTCGACTTGTTCTTCTTCAGATTTTGACCTTAAATAATATTAGATGATTTTTATTAATATTCGAAAATTTTGAATAATTAATTCCATGTGATAAATTTACTTAACTAATAATTTATTTTAACCAACTATTTCCCCTAAAACAAAATCTTATAATAACTATCTCTTTTTTTTTTTGAAATCACATATATAATTTTTATAAAATAACTTATAGAGATCAAAAATTCAATTTTAAAATAATTTCTTCACATTTTAAAATCCCATACATTTCAAATCCATATATTAATTCATAACAGCTTCACTTAATATATATCTAAATGTAGGATATTTATATATATATTTCTGACTTATATGTATATTTACAGTAAATTAAATGGAATAGTTTTATCTCTTTACTGTAAATTTATTTCCCTTTCAAATCCATATATACATATGTATATTTATTTCTAACCAGAAAACAAAAAAAATAAATTAAAATAAAATTACCTCACAGCATGCGTCTCTCGAGTTCGAGAACCCAGCCTCGTCGCAATCGGTCACGAACCCTCATCAGCCACGAACTCGCGACATCGATTTCCCATACTCACGTAATCGCCAACTTCACCTCCTCGACTCGCGGGTACCATCAACCTCCAACCCATGATTTGCGTCCCAATCCCTAAGTCGTCGCCGCCTCCTGGCGTTTGCTACCCAACTCCCATCGCGACCCAAAATCGATCACCGCCTCGCACACGAGTGACAACCTCGCATCAGCTTGCTCCAATCGACGAGAACAACCTCGAGACCACCCCAATCCCCACGATTCGACCAAGCCCCAGATGTCGTCGAACTACATCGCGACGAATTCGATCGGCTGGAAACGGAATGGAATAAGAGGGCTTGCAAATTTATTGAAGGGAATAAGATTTAATTTCGAAAAAAAATGGCTTCGGCATTTTTTTCTCTTTTCGATTTCACTTCAAATTGAAGGGAATAAGGGAAAGGATACGCGGTTATAAACTGGGATAGACTAGCTTATTACAGAAGGTAGGGCTTGACTATGAAGTTATAAGATATTATTTATCACCGAAAATATCTCGTTATAACAACTCAAATTTCCGATATAAATTCAACGCGTTTGTATATTGTACGCTCACATAACAACTTCAAGCTCTATGAAAATTGAAATCCGATAATAATTCAATATTACGGATCCAATGGAACTGATTTCGTCGAATTCCAAGACTATGCCTCGGAAGGCTATTTTTAAATTCAATTTAAACTATAAAATTTTAAAACTGAATGAATCCCTTTTAAATTCAATTTTAAAAGTTCTTCTACCTTCAGTACTATTAATATAAATTTTAAAAGCCTTCAATTTATTTTTAACAGGCCTAAAAATCAAGATTCAATATTTTATCCAATTCCAATAATTAAATTCAATAATTAATTATCCAATAAATTAGTGATATTTGAAATTTAAGTCAAAATTCGCCGTTGAATATTTAAAATCAGTTAAATATTCCTATCTCAAATGCTCAAAAATTCCGGGTCGTCACACTTTTTTCAATTTTCCATCTTATTTATTTACTCTCATCGACATACCCAATTATCAGTATAAAACAAGCTACGATGGTTCATAATAGTTTAGGACATTTGATATAATAATAACACAGATAAAACAAAAGTCTCATATATATATAACTGATGTCAGTTACAATATAGTTGACACAGTACATATGATACAACTACAACTGTCGACTCAAGAAGTTATATATACAAGTACATTATCGACTAATATACATGAATACATATCATCTTAAAATAGACACACTGACTACTACAACAAGACGAAGACCACTTCAAAGATACGAAAAGTCTTCATAGCTCAAACAGCAACTCAAAGCAGGAAATCTACAACCTGAAATAACTCGGGTCTGACCCGAGTATTAAATTCAAAAGAAAATAATACACGGGTCAGTCTAATTCAAACTCAGTTATTAATGCACAGAAGCAATAATAATCAATCTCAAATAGATGACAGTCACAGAAATCTTGTGTATCCAACTCTCGATACGAAAATTGGATAACGGCAGATATAACACAAAACAGTGTTAAATGACAAACCAACGATCCAAATCAGAATACAACTCCAAAACATTGAAATTAACCAACGAAACAATCCAACAAATCGAAACATCAATTTAAAACTGTTAAATCTGATAGGGCTGCAGTACACGCACGCGTGTACTGCCTCGCCACTATCGCAGGAGATACACAAAAGCTCAGTGAAAGTCACAAATGATCACCAGGTCAAACCCCGAAATCGGGTTCACTCAAGAGCAATAAAATAATGTCACAAGGTCAAATCCAAATCGGATTCAACTCATGTGAAATTCGAAAATCAAATTCGAATACAATCAAGTGGTCAAAATTGTCTACACAAATTCAAGGAGGCACCAAACAACAAACAAAATGCAAAGTGTTCAAGACTGGTCAGAGAAACCATGATGCATCTCATTTCAAATATGCAAAGGAACAATGGAGTATAAACCCAGTATCAACAATATTTGGAGTGAATGCAAGACAGTGGCCAGAAACTGGAAGTCCAAATCAACTTAAAAGCTCTCAATTCAAAATGACAGGAACATCACAGACCAGTGCAAAAAGACTCAAATAATACATGCACCCACAACAAGATCAAAGGCAAGGCAATGCTCACTGAAGACTATAAGTCAAGTGCCAGCAAAAATGTGCAACTTCAATACAAATACAAATGTACCAGACTCAAATGCATTCAAGCATGTGCAGACAGGCTAGCAAACTCAATACAACATGACAGTAAGATGGCCAAGTGACGACATGAATGATCCAGACCACAAAGTCAAGTTGTGGACAAGAATTAAGCAACATGAATGCAACAGTAACCCGACAGAGTGTACATGACTTTAACTATAGACACAAGACCGAACCAACATCTCAAGCAACAGGGCCGGGCCAAAATAATGCAACATGAAGTGAATGCAACTACAGGTAAACAATATGATGTAGCAACCTATATGTATAGTGAAAAGTGCAGTCATCAAACAATGTAAGCCTCAAGTAAGCATGCTTCAAAATGATACAAAATGAAGTGGTGAATGCAGACAACAACATACATGAAGACCACAATACTTGAAATAGTGGCATTTTAGAAAAATCAAACTCGACAAGGTTCAAAATACAACTCACTAATCAGATGAAAATTGGAAGTGAGACACAAAAACCAGTTCAGTACAAATCTGAACTAATTAGACATGGATATGAATGCACCAATATTAATGCAGACTGAACAACAAACTTTCCCTGTACCAAAGAAACCCATAACTAAAACCCCACATGTAACAGCACTCGAGATCCAGATTGAATACAAAATGTATCGAGACTCAGTGCAACAAATTCAAGACATGAACCAGACTCGAGTGTTAGTGATGTACACATGACTACAGAATGCTAAGGCAACTACTGGAAGAAAATTGAACAACAGTATCAATGACAAATGCATCACATAGACAACATCAAAGCGATGTATGTATACAAATGGTCAAGTGAATGATAAGGCATACATACAGATGACAATGAAAGTGAAGTTCACCAACACAACTCAAGATTTCAGAGTGCAGCCAATGATCATACAACTATATACATACATGAATGTATGTATACAAATGATTAGCCACGAAAGTACAGAGCAATCAGGGGATGAATACAACATGAAGCAGTGCAGACTACCCTAAGTGAAGACTACACGAGCTCAATGTATCAGTAAAACAAGCTCGGGAGTGTGCAACAAGTTCGACCCAGGAAATCGAACAAGTCAAGGCAACAAATAAAACTAGGGCCTCCTGCATATATACAGGGGCCACAAAATCAAACTCATAATGATCGGTGAAATACAGAAAATTCGATGAACAAAAAAAGCAAGCCCAACATCGATTAAATCGCAGGGCTACCAGAGGCTATGGCCAAAGTTATGTAATCTCACATACCCAAAATAACGACCGATGTCGACAGCTCCATACTAAAGAAATAGCCAAAGACGAATGAAAATCAAAGCAACAGCCGAAATCACAGAGACGAAATCAATATCGTCAAAATCAGACTCGAAACAGTGATTACCACGCAAAACCACAGTTTAAAATCAACTCGAGAAGAAAATGTCAATATATACGAATTTAAGAAGTCAGATAACTCATTCTCGTAAAAATAATCGAAAGCCCGAAGACCAATTCAAGCATATACATATATACAAACGAACATCAAAGAAATCATCAACAACAAAACCAAATTAAACTACTGAGCATCAAACTAAGCACGAATTAGATGTGAGTAAATCGATTTACTCACCTGTTTCAACGATCGAAATCTGAGGTCGTGGTAAACGAGGAAAACGGGCGAAGTTACTCTAATTTGTAGAAGACGAGGGCGAAGATGATGCCGTCATTTTATTTCGTTAGTTTACTTTCTTTTCTAGGGTTGGAAAACGAATGAAAGGGGAATGGGTACAAAACAGTCTCTCCACAAAAGGAACGGGCTAATTTACTAAAGATAGAAGTGAGAGTGTTATTGGGCCAAGGTTCAATTGAAAGCCCGTATAACTCTTTAACATATTTTCAAAAGAATTTCAACCCAACATTCGAAGAGAATTCAACCGATTAAAATACCAACAGTAATTAGCTACCGATTTAATCGTCTAATGACGATGATCAATCGATACGGAACCTCGGGTTGTTACAATAAAGCTGTTGAAAATATTTGTTTTACAATTCATAGTGAATCCCTTTTGAATGAGACAACAAAGAGAAGAGGGACCAAGACGATCGTCTATATTCATAATGTTGTAAAAAAGATGATTGGGAATAAATATTGTACAAAACAAAAAACATGTAAGTAGAAATTTGTTCTATGTACTGAAACATTCAAATTTATGAAAGTATCTTACTACTCGGATTTACTCAAGTACTTCATATCATATCTTTGTAGTGTCAAGCTATACTATATCATTATGCAGCACTACACGATTTGAATGACTCATTGGATTAAAATACTTTAGAGGATATATGACTTGCATAATAAACAAAAAGAGTTATGAGTGAAGTCGTGAGAATGTATGATATAACTTGACTTCTCGAAGATTCATACAATAATTTGAAGCTTAGGAAATATTGTCCTTCTGTATACATTAAAATGTAATGAAGATACAAAAACAAAAGGTTAAACAAACATAAGCTGGTGAGACCACAATCTATAACCTGCATTTACAACCTACTTCTTCAGTGAAGGAGAAAACTACACAGAGACATGGTCGGTTGTGTTGATCAATAAGAAAGAACTGATATACATAAAGTAAATTATTAGTAGTAGCAGTAGTGATCCAAATTGGCTATACAACGCTTTTAATGAGAAAAGGTCAATTCGTATGGAAATAACAACCACATTGTGTTCAAGGATGGACCAAAATGTCGAACTTTTTGAAAATCAATACCCAAAGATGTAATTTTTATAAATAATCAAGGCTAAAGAGACCTTAAACTTATATTTCACTATTTTTGGTAGACTATACAGTTGTAACTGACATGGTTATATGTAGAGCACCTAACAAAAGAAATCTCGACAGATTTCAAGTAGACAACCAATGTCGATTAGTATGAAAGTCCATGATTAAAAGTAGAGTACAACGTCATGATTTAATGATAAGTGAACATAGTAGGAAGATGACAATAAAAAAAAGAATTAAGAATCCAAAACCAAAGTTTTTGCCAAAAGGAAGATAAATTTTATGTTAGGTTAAATAAATCTTTATCGAATAGTAATAGAGTAAGAAGATAACGATTGCATGAAGAAATTTTTAACCTCAAACTATATGGTTTCCATATTGGAACATATTACATGTATTCTGCCATACAATAGAGGAAGGGAAAAACAAACAAATCCCACCATGATGATGCATGACCGAAGGGAAGAAGAAAACACTGACCACATCTTTAGGTTCAGCAAGACATTAACTTGCAAATGATTAATTTGGTCAGTAGTAATATGCAGGTGGGATAGTGCATAATTTGAACTGCACTCAATGTAACAACCCATACTTTCAAATATTTTAAATTATTACATTTTAAATGAAGATTCAATTGAAACAGAGAAAAGTTTTCTACAAATTTTCAAAGATTTCATGAAATACAATATTTTCAGTACAGCCAACTTCCTCCGCACCTTGCTGTTTGATAAGCATTTTATGACCTCGGTGTGACCTTATTCTTGATATAGCGATGTAGAATTGGCCATGGGTAAAAACCGATCATGGAAAATATAAACCTTCATGGTCCAAAGTCTATCCTTGACTTTTTTTAATTGTCATTACAAAGCAAGCTTTGATTGGAAACTGCAGACGGTGAAGGATAAACGACCATTTTGTATTTGACGATTTATGGACAATTCTAGGAATTAAAACTTTATTTCCAACATTGGTGCCAGTAATAATTTTAGCTTCAACTACTTTTGATGCTAGCTTTGTGACGATCTAACGTGTTCCATTACAGAGACCTATACTTTGGTTTATATTTCTATGAAGCATTATTGGAATACCTGCTTTAAGGTTTAGTTTATGGTTAGGAATGCCTGAAGGGTGCAAAGTGTTTAAAAATTCAGTTGGAAATAATATATGTTGATCCTCGATACCTTAAGAAGCCGAGCTTACTATGTATGCACTAAGTTACGTAGTTAAAGATCCAGATAGAGATGATGTTACATAGCTGTTAATCTCTTCAACACAGTCATTATTTGGAGCCAAAATGCATCGAATATGCAAATAATTTGGTTCTATCAATCGTTTTTGCAAGTCTAGGTAGGTACTATATACTATCGCTATAATTGGATTAGAAGTTTGGTCAAATAGCAAATCTTGTGGTATCTTTATCCACGTTGGCTTAGTACTTTGTTGCAATGCTGTGGCATGACTTTTCCATCACCTACGTCCGGAACCCACTTCATGAAATTTTCTAGCTTCCTTATTACAGAAGGTGTACCATCTGTTGACGTTAGGCACATATCAGTGTATAGCTTGAAAACATGGCATTTGGTCCATAATTGAGATCTGTTTATGGAGGATTAGATGACTGCATTTCATGATCCTTTGGGTATGACAAGCAGTTGTCTAAGATCTCCCCCAACAAAATCATTTTTCCACCAAAGGTACGTTCAGCCAAATAGTTAACACAATCACCCATTAAGTCCTAAAGTGTTCGATCGAAAGCTTCCAATGAATTTCGATGAACCGTAGAAGCCTCATCCCAAATAATCAAATCCGATCGTATTATAAGTTATGGAAGGTTTGATTATTTTGGAATGCCGTTTGTTGTATCTTCTCCAACATCAATTGGTATTTTAAGCCCAGAATGGGTTGTTCTACTACTTGGAAGTAATAGGATGCTATATAGAATGATGCAACTGCCAGAACATTTTTTCCCTCTAAATGCATTATTGTTATTACCGTCTTTCAAAGGAAAGTTTTCCCTGTGACCCCGCTTCTTTAGACAAAAGAAAAACCTCATACATTATCGTTCGCTGACGTAGAGACAACATCGAAAATAGTCTTTTACTCGACATTTAGTCGACACAACATCATGCAGGCTTCTTATTCCAAAGCAGCAAGATCATGGCTTAGTTCCTCCTCTATTAGTCTATTATGGTAAGGATTTTGCAATGATAAGTCTAGGGTTGGCATAAGGGGAAAGTCGGCTAAAGAACGATTATTTAAATTAAGTATTTTTGCAAGCTCTATCAAGCAGTAGTTCTATCTTTCCTCTTCCATTCAAAACAAAGTAGGGTTGTTCCAAGGGTCGCTGATGCTATTGTATATCATTTGACAATAGTTTCTAATTTTTTTCCATAGCTCAAATGGATTAGAAATTTCACAAAAGAGTAGTAGTGTGTAAAACATTTGACGTAAGCTTTTTCCAGAAGACCAATTTCCTACTTCAGGTAGAGCATCATTCCATTCGTTGTCATTTTCTAGCAATCCCAGGGCAACACATGCAGATTCAAAATTAGAATACATCATACCATATACTGTTCTAATGTCTTCATAGCATGTTGGCCTCTTAACAACGTTCAACAACATTCACAAATAGAATCGTCCTCCAGAAGTAGGATGCACATAGTATATCCTACCTATTTTATCACCTTTTTACCTTCTTTTCCATTGCTTCCAGTGTTTATACCATACCCACTTTGTCAGGAAATCTACATATGTCAAACATCTTGCATCTGCATGTAGCATATTAATTCTCACCCATTCTGTAAACATGGTTCTTTCAATATTTCATATATCTACAATCTCAAATATGGTATCATTATCATTGAAATCTACTATATGCTCTCTTGGGAGATGAAAAGGAAGTCTTTTTATGGATGGTTTACAATATTGCACATGAAATTCAAATATACGCTAGCATCCCTCATAAGCCAAAACATATCGACAATTGAGATACCTTTTAATTTCATCATTTTGATAGGTTGCTCTTTCTTTATCATTATCATTTTTTTCAATAGCTATTGTTGCTCTATCATGTCCCTTATTGATATATTTGAACATATATTTTACAGACTTAGTTTTATTGCATACCTCTACATTTATATATGTATTATATTTAAATAATAAATCTACATTATGAGGTACGATCCATCCACTGTCAATGGGCCCTTCTTGCAAGGTTTATAAATCGGAAAACCATCTTTGTAAAAGGTTATATCATTCGTAAAAGGCTTAGGATAATGTTTTCCACATACATTACCTTCCATACACTGTGCATGTTTATAAGCCACACCATAAGGGCTGTGTACCATAAATTGTCCAACTGCATCGTAACCGATTTGATCTATGGTAGGGTTTGGCACTTCAACGCTTATAATCCTGTCAACCTGCAACGGGGTTTTTGGTTTGTCATTAGAATGCAGAAACGGTAAGATATGAGCATGTGGCAATCTGTGTTTTGGAAATTCTATCGTGTATATAACTGCACAGAAATAGGAATCGTAAAGTTAGAATTTGGTAAGTAATAATATGATTAAAATGTTGATTAACAGTGCATAGATGTCTATATGCGGGCCAGTATGAAGATTGTACCTACTTTAGCTCGTCCAAAATGTCCATTTTCAAAGATATCTTTGGTAAACTGTTTAAGCTTTATGTGGAAGACATAGGCAATGATATCTGATCGATGTTTAAGTTTTGACCTGGAATTAATTCAAGCGTATATTTGATTTCAGGCCACTTTGCATTACAGTAAAAGTTATAAACAAATCTAGACATCCTCCCCATCGATAAATAACCACCGCATCTTGATAATTTTGAACCATATATCTAGGACCACCAGTGAAACTAGAAGGTAAGATTGTACATTTACCAATTGCTTTAGCAGACGTACCCTTTGCAAGCACAGCATCTTGCAATCCTTTATAAAGTTCGGATCATATGTTTGATTGATTATTTCTAATCCATCTCAACCTATCTTCCTTAATGCTTGTGTATGCATATAAAATATATTGTTGCAGCAAAAGACCTCCACTAAGCAAAGTTTGCCCTTCAGTTTCCCTATTCTACAAGCGAAAAGCATAATACTCATGAATCCTCACATATATCCATTCACCATCAGAGGCAAACTAAACATTACGATATTCAATACACGACCTATATCTATCTTCAGCGCAAGGGAAGAGGATTGGATACTACATTGCCATGAAGCTCAGATGTTTTTCATTTATGTGACACAAGATGCATGTTTTCTCTTTTAACATAATATCTCTATGTACATTCAATTGATTGTCATTACCAACTATTAAAGCAGCAATCTTGGAGAAGTAGGTAAATTATATTGCCTTCCATCATTGTTCCTTCTAGAAAGAATTCGAATGCTAACATCGTGTAATGTAGCTACTTTGAATCGATCTCTTGCCATTCTTAAAACCTTTGCAAGTTCATTTGTTTCATCAAACATACATATTAGTATATCTATCAACGTTGGATCCACATCTTTAGTTTCGTTGTTCCCACATGCGCGTAGCCTATTTTCTCTTTCATTTTCTGTGTCATGAATGTATAGCTGTCCAAATTTGGGCACACCATCAACAGGGAGTAAAGATCCAATTTTATGATGATTTTGACCATTTAATCTAAATACATAAACTACTTTACCATCATTAACGCTATTGTCCACATGTCCACCCGTTGATGTGAATGCAAAAATAAAGTTATAATTCTGTATCTGCTCTCGAAAAAGCGAAGCCGTTCCACCTTCTTCATAATCCAGTAGATTTTTCAAAAGAGGTAGGGTTTCCTTTGATGGAGGTAAACAAACTTTTCCAACCTGACAACAAACTGAGAACTTTGCAAAGCTGGGGATATCATCCTTCCGGTTTCTCTCCTTGTACCAAACAATAGCACAACAATAACGGCACATGTTCGTTGAATTCTAAAATCCCACGATTTAAAGATACAACCTAATATGGTTAAAGAACGGGAAATAAATTATTTTAACATGAGCAAGTAATACGACTTCATAAAAAAGGCAGAGAAAAAACAACGTTGATGTATATTACCTTTGGCTAGGTCGGGATTGGCACGGAAAACAATAGTCAAGGGACTACACAACTGAAGCTAAGAGTTGGATACTTCGTAAGCCCCTTTCTGAGATGTGATAGAAGAGCATAAAGGAAGACTACACACTATAGGGAAGAGCATGGTACTCAGTTATGGAAGGTAGGGCAAAAACACATAGGAATGGGACGAATAAAAATTTTGGTTACATTGAGTAAATTTCTAAATGTGTAGATTTTCTTTAACTGCAGCACACGAACTCGATTACGTCGTTTCTTCCATTTACCTACATGCATATTATAGTTGCTGAAATTGTGTAACAAAACATGGCCAAAAGAAGAGAGCACAATTTAGTAGCTAGCACGACACATATATCCTGAAGAAGGTAAACATGACGCAAAAAACTTATGGGCATACTTGAGGATGGTACACTCAAATTGTACTGGTAGGAAGTGCCTCTGTTTGGAGCACGGAACATGCACCTGAAAAGTGAAGTTTTTAAATGGTTTCTTCTAGGTGAAACAAAAAATAGAAGATACTTGATAGCGTTAGGTTTTCACACATATCGACTCCGACTATGCAGTAGACGATAGTGGGTTTATTATTTAAATCGACAGCCTGGAAAATTACAAAATAGTTAAGATATGATAAATTGATTGTTAATATGCTCAATTGGTAAATGAGCTAAAGGAACTACATAATAGTCACGTTCTTCCTCAATGCAATTGTGTTTAAATTATTATGCATTGAATCCTATGTTGTTGTTGCAAGTGGAACAACGATGTGGAAATAAAGCGCAGAGGGAATACTTCGCATAGACCTTGACATAGTTGGCTCGATTTATGTAAGCAGGATTTATAACGTCTTATGGTTAAATGAAACAAAAGTGGGTTAGGCGTGAGAAAAATTGAGCAATCATACCGTTATCCACTAGAACGGATGAATGGTTTGTTCAGTCATTGTTTAGTGTTGTATGAACATAGCTAAATAGATTAAAAATTCAAGGTAGGAGGAGGAAAAGAAGTAGACGATGATCGCGAACACAATGAGAGAGAACTATTTTCTTCATCATTCAATGTATGAAGATGTTTCCTCTTTTGAGATGCAACATCACAAACTTCCAAGCAATTCCTTGAGGCTGGCTGCTAATAATTTAGCATTTGACTTCTTGTATCTTCTTTTCACCATTGGAGGAATAAGATCCGCTTCCGTGTTACCAACAGGCTATTAGAAGAGAGAATTAAGAGAGGTTGGTACGCAACCTCTGTCCATAATACAACAAACATAATGTAACGACCCGCTATTTTGGACCATTCGCATCCGCACATGTCGAATTTGAATAATTCAAAATACCACGTTGTTAATTTAAATTTGGCAAAACCGAACATATACAGTAAATAAATAATCACAGATCACAGACATAGAGTAATAAATGCAGCGAAAGCAAAAGATAGTAGTTCATGAAGCTACTATATACATATATAAGTTACATCAGAGTTAGAACAGATACGACGGAAGAGTAATACGATATATCAGATACAAATCAGAATACATCACTGGAATCATCGAATACTGAAAGCAGAATAGATGGCTGGATCTTCAAGCAAGCTCCAACTTCAAAAGTAAGTCTCGAATACTGGTACACTCAGTCTGACCCGAGCGTAAAGCAAAACACAAAACACTCGAGTCAAGATTAACATTCTTATATCAATAAATCTAACTCAAGTGAAATAGCAATTGAAATACAAGTAACTCAAAGGTTGTTTGGAATAACCATCCTTTAAGGATCCGTTAAACTATCTACTATGTAGTAGTGTACGATAAGTAGATAATGTCTATCAGTAATATAAGATATCAAAATAGTGTTAAGGCGTTACCATTATTCCCCTTAACACATTTTATAAAAGCGTCATAGTCTATACAGCACTGTAAACTCCACCGTAAACTAGTGGGCTATCAGGGAGTACTCCATAGGTATAACACAAAACAAATCGTAGTGGTCGCGTATATAGGGATACAAGTATGACAAGGCACATGAGGCAATACCCAAGGTAGTGAAACTACCGTTTGCCTGATCCGGACTGGTGAGAATGCATCGCCGCAGCGACCGCAACACCGCGAAACAACACTCCCAAAATCAAGGGTGCACCAATCGACAACAAGTAATGAGTAGTTCGAAGAAGTGTGTTCGCTCGAGGTAGCTAGCCCCCATTTGGCCCGGCACGGCTCCTGTTTTAGTCATTTCCAAATTGACACAAGTGTCAAGGCTATCCATTATCATTCTCTTTCTTCAGTCATCACGTTCATCAATCCAACCACTTCATTCTGGATCACACTCTACGTCTAGTTATTAAAGTGGTTTTCGATTTAGACAGAGAGTATGTCCCTAACCGATTCCGGTCTCTTTAATAACTTTCGTAATTATTACACCGATTGGTCGTTTGATAAATTTTAAAATCAAATCAAATTCAATTTCAATTAGAATTTGTAAATCAACACTTCATTTGTCTTTCTAAACCAATTTCCAAAATTTACGTTTCAAAACTTCCACATTCATAATTTCAAAATCATATAATTCAATTTCAATTTCTTTTTTTTAAAACAATTCAAATATTGATTCAAGTTCGTATATAAGTTTCATTCCGAAATTATTTAAATTAATTTAATTTAACATTCAAATCAATTTAGGTTCATTTATCGATTTCATTCAATCTTCGTTAAATAAATTTGTCATTCAAAACAATTTCTATTAAATTTCCAATTCATTAAATCCATTATTTAAATTCAACTTCATTATATCAAAACTTACAAATTTAATTAAATTAAATTCATCAAACTAAATTCTTTAAATTTCAAGTCTTACATTAATTTCAATAAATCACATTCTATTCCTTGTTAAAGAAATTCAATTTCACTTATTTACTTACTTAAATAATTTTCCAAAAACTTAATTAATAAAGAAACTCAATTTCAATTATTTACGAAGAAAAATTCACTTATTCAAAAGTTCAATTTTACTTATTAAAGAATTAAATTCAATTTAATCATTAAATAATTCAATCTTATTTAATTATTAAATAATTCAAAACTTAATTATTAAATAATTTCAAAGTTTAATAATTTTAAACTTAATTATAATTTCAAACTTAATTATTAAATCATTTCAAACTTAATTCAATCATTTCTTAAATTAAACAACATTCTTTCATCAATTACATTGTTAATATTTTGTTTCAGAATATTAAATATTAACATTTTCCTTTCATTAAAAATTCAAATTTCAACTTCATTTCAAAACCATATTATTTATTCAAATAAAATCTTCATTTTATTTTTAAATCAAATTATTGACCAATCGGGTTTTATTTAATTCTCTATCCTAAGTCAAGTTCATTTGGGTATTTATCATTTCAACCCGATTCCAATTCAATTCAAAATCAAAACATAGCAAAGGGAACTTGCAGTGTGATAACTGGGATGGTGTCAAAGTAAATAAACAAGCAATAACAACAATCAATATCAATCCAAATAATCCCGCAATAATCGTATTAATTCACATTGTTGTTTGTGCGAATTAATATAATTAATTCTAGAATCTACACTATCATTTCATGTAGATTAAAGATTATTACACTAATATTTATACGGTTCTTCACTTGATATCAATTATTCAATTCCATACTACATAAATTTTCCAACATACATTAAATGGTTCAAGGTGTACTTAACCAAATTTCTACGTGTCAACTAGTTTAACATTTAAAGGGGTCATATTTTACAGAATTTAACTAATCAAATTCAACATACAGATTCAATTTAAATGGTTAACTATCATATATCAAATCAATTGCATATTATTTATCACTTTAACATTAACAATTTAACGTCCAATATAAACATCAACAATCAATCAATTATCAACCAAACTGTATTATCATCGCATAAATGACAGATAATGGTGTCAGATGTCATAGGTGAACAGATACAGGTAATAGCATATATAATAGTGTAAATAACTAATAGCAGCATATTTCAATTTGTCATTTCAATTGAAATCAAATTTAATAAATAAAGAACATTAATCGTGAATGATTGCTCACCTTCGAGGCTAGAGAAATTTGACAATAGAGCAAGCTACGAATTCCAGAGAAAAATGAGATGGGCACGAATTTGATGAAGAAAGCGGGCACGATGAAGAAAAGCTGATAAATAGGAATTCGATGAGAATGAATCAAGTAAGCTTGGTAAACTGAAACAAATAAATATTATATCCATATAGATATTTTCTAATAATTATTATAAAATCAATATAAATTTATTTATTTTATTTTTATATAATATATATATATAGCAAAATAGTTAGTCAATGAAAATAAAAGAAACTATTGAAACTATATATAAAATACTTCCTTGTACATTCATATATAATATACATAAACGTATCTTGAACCTTCCTACATTGTATATACATATAGTCGGACGGGTTGTATGCAACTTGTAAAACTGTATAACATATTTTTTTTTATAGCTTTAAATAGTTAATAGTGTATCAACTGACAATATAATACAACTACAATATATATACGGCCTAACATACTCTGACATGCTCAAACAATGAATAAAGTGATCGGTCATCATCATAATAATACCTTTATAATATACGTGCTGAAAAGATGTAGTATAATGTTATTTACTAAATGCCAATCACAAGGTATCAACACACATGACCTATATGTATTAATAAGACAACAAGCTAACCTTTATACAAATATCTACTATATATATATATACTAGATACTACACATATATAACAAAGTCGAAGGGCATACGAAGTTGTAGTACAATTATATAGAATCGCGTTGTAAAATATAACATATGCAAATCATGTTTAAACAAAAGCAATAGGCGTATTGTTATAATAGGATAAAATAACACTATAATAACAACATATATATACTAACCGATTAATATATAAAACCAAACCTGTCTATAATTAGCTACAGATATAAAAATCACGACAAATAAAATAACCATAAAACAAAAGTTTTATCGATTGATACATATATATACCTTCCCGGTAGCAAAAATACACTAGTAACTATATGGTAACAAAAGTGACAGATGCAACTTATAAAACCTTAATTTATAATAAACTATAACCCAACTTGTAAACAAACCAAATATAAGCAAAATTATAATAAACTTTTATAAGAACAAGCATTCAAACTGAATCTTTTATAAAAATGTACACTTCATACGCTAATATTTGTATATATATATATTAACCTTATGCATCACTAACAGGTAATACTTTTAATAAGAAATCAAAATAACGAAACTTACCCAGATACATAGCTTAACATATATATAAAATACGAACCTATATAAAGCTGTTCACTATATTCAGTAGACATAGACCCAATATATAAACATTAACCTAAGTATAAATAACAACATATAATTGTATACATAAAATCCCAAATCTTATTATATGAATATTATTATACAAATATATATACTGGCTGATAGAATTTGACAGAGAAGAGGGCTACTCACCGCTGTGAAGGAAGCACTGATGGCTGATCTCGGTGAGGTGAGGTGGCAGCAGAGCTATGCCAACCTACATGGCTGTGGCTGCGCGAGTGGCGAGATGGAGGCTGGAACGGCAGTGGATGGCTTCCGGTTGTGGTGGCGTTCAAGGGGAAGGGCGGTGATCAGATCTGGGTCGGTGGTTGCAGTTTGTTGGGGTGGTGACTGAGTTTCTAGTTCGGCCGTGGGAGGCAAGGGGTGATGGGTGGTGAGCTCGGGTTGCATGCGGCCTGCCAGAGATAGACGGAGGGCCGCTCCGGAGACGCCCGCACAGGCGAGTGCGGCTACTCGAGGAGGAGGAGGCGCGGGTTTGTTTGCATGCGATAGTGGTTAGAAGAGGTGGGGTTCGAACCATGCGCGAGTTGGTTTGCAGGTTGCAAATTTTGTTTAAAAGAAAATTGGACAGGCATAAATGGAAGAAGGTATGTTCTCTCCTCTCCCAGCGAAAGAATAGGAAACAGTGTATATATTTAATTAATTTTTTTTTCTTTACGTTGGAAAGAGACACCGTCACGGCGGCACGAGAATTTTGAAAGTAATAAAAGCAATTGGCTATTGGTTATCAACCATTGGAAATTCAAACAGAAACAAGAGTCAACAGTTAAAACGGATACCGATACGACAACTGTATCGCTGTTTTGTCTCGAATTGGGCATCAAAACACACGAATGAATATACGGTAGAGATCAGCACAAAGAGATGATCACAACGGTATACAGATGTTAGCGGTACGATCGAATTATAAAAATTTGAATTTTCTACTGCCGGAAAATGCAAGAAAAACGCAGAAGAATAAGATCGACGGAGCTAAAGAAGTCCGAATTTGGAAAAACGAAAAATAGCGTTTGCTCAGAAGATGGTTTAGAATTTTTCTACGTAAAAATATTTAGGTTTCGAAAACATTTTATTTTCATCGCTTTTTTAACTGATTAAATTGAAGTAAATTTACGCATGAAATAAACTTTCATATTTTCGGACGAAAATTTACCAGTTGCTATGTTTAACTAGACGCATTCCAAATATCAAATTTATTTTTCAAAATTTTATCGCTTAAAATCGCACAAAATTTCAACTAATAACGTTATTAAAACTGGTTAAATCTATGGGTTGTTACACATAAATATGGTAGAACATACTGACATTAATCATAGATGAAGCTGATTGTGCACTTTGTCTATTGGACGACACTTTGTCTATTGGACGACAGTGTCAGTTGAACATTACTGCTCTTCTCTGCACGTTCAACAAAGAGTGCACCAGCATGTTTGATTAACGGAGTTGAATCGTCAAAAAGAGAGGTTGCTTTTATGGCTGATTTTCTCAAGGTTGCTTTAATGGCTGATTTTCTCTTTCTATTCTTGTTACACTACTCCATCCCCAATTTGGAATCTAGTATAAAGATATAAGATGTGAAATCCATATTACAAAATTTGCACTATGCATTCATCACCAACGGGCATAATATCCACTAAATGCAGTGATGCAAACATGAAAGTGTATAAAAAATGTTAACTTGATCGAAAAATACTTGGTTGCTTTTTCTCAAATGATGAAACCCTTGATGTATCATTTTCAGTGGAAACATTTTACTATTTAAAAAGGTTAATACATGTACATGTCATGTTCAAAAATATTCAAATTGATTTATAAATTTAGGAACACGGTTCCGGTGAACGATTATTGAAATCATTCCAAAAATGTGAAGTTTAGACATAGCAATGTGTGGCTGTATTCTAACTGCATATTTCTAATTTCAACAAAGTTTATTGTTGATTCAAAACATTAAGTAATATGAATTTTGAATGACTATATAAAGAATATAGATGTATGATATCGAATATCTAATATCATTATGAAAATAATAATCATACCCCTATATTAATTGATATTTTGATGCTATCATACGTCTATAAAATTTGATATTGATCCTCTACTCATAGTTGGGTTTAATTAGAAAGAATGAACTTGTGCTATGCATACGACAATTTTCGTGCAAGGTCACTAGTCATGCAGTATGCATAAAGTGTTATAATGGAAACCAACCAGAAACATAAATGAAAAGTGCAAATATTGTTATTATTCCATAATTAACCCAACCAACGATATTTTATTACATATTTATAGCTACTACCAACCAACAGAAATGCAGAGATATATTTCGTAATATATCTCTCATACGCAGTTAAATAAATAAATATATTTGCTCATATATTTATTTATTTTCCATAAAAAAAGATATTTGATAGAAATACATGCATAAATGTCTTTTACTAAGTCAAATCCAATATTTTTCATAATGAATTAGTCGACCAACCAACCAATTAATATATATATAAAATATTATCATATATCTTTAACATTTCATATATATGCATATTGCAAAGCATGGAAGAAACCATCATCCAACTTGAACGGTGAACACCATTTGTAGCATTAACTCACATATCCAAATACTTTAAAATGACACATGCCCTTTGAAGAAGTATGAATGTGAAATGACTTAAAATTTGAGTAGATATCAAAGGTGAAAAACATGATTCAGATATTGAAATTTGTGATAGAAGAGATGAACCAATTATCCCCACAATAAGCTGAGGCCCACTCCAATTATGTTTCTCATATTAATCACTCAATTTCCTAGTTTTATATTTTGATTTAGTTTTGTACGTACAACAACCCCCTTGCATAATAAAATTGTCATTATTTGTGTCTCTTGCCAAAGATATACCTTTATATTGCTATACTTAGCTCCAGTGCTAATTTTTTTCGTTCCTATGGAATAACATTTTTATCTCTTTTTCCTACAGTATGATGGAATATTTCAAGAGAATGATAAATGTGTGACCTAAAACATCATCTTTTTTAGTATACCATACTTTAGTTCCAGGTGAACTAAGGATACTACGTTCATAAACACAATTTCAGATAAGGTCTCACTTTCAGAGTTAGTCTCTTCATGTCTTCTGTTTTATGTTTTATTATGGCAGTGGTTGTTGAAAGTAAGGAAATGTACCAATGAATGCATACACACGTAAGCATATATGAACAAAGGTAAATCTAATCGTGCTTAGAATGAATTTTTATATGAAACCAAAGCTAATAGGTAAAAATACTAAATAGTCTAATCATGGAACCATAACTATGTGGTAGGATTTAAAAAGTTAACTGTTTCTTTCTTATTCGAGACATGTTGTGAAATGGTAGGTTCAAATACAAAGACGTTTTTTCAATAGAAATTACTTACTTTTCCACTGCTTAAAGCTAGTCTAGTTATTTAAATGTTGGCAATATGTCTTTGCTTCAGCTGACGAACTTGTTAAAATTTGTTCTGTTCAATAGCAAAAAGTATATCATTTTTGTTTATTTTGACACCAAGCTGACCAAATTGCACTATCTGTTATCTATATATAGTGGGTATGATTTGTTATCTATGTATGCCATAAAGTTTATATCTTTTGTTTGCACAAATTTTTATGGATTAGGCCAATAAAAAGACTACACCTATGGATGTGAGATGGCAGAATAAATTATTTTGTGTCACAAATGGAAATAAACAAATACTTTTTTGGAAATATCTGAAATTAATCAACATCATTGAATAAGAAACCATTCCAAAAGTATAATAATGTATTTTCTTAGTAATTAGAGAAGTTAAATTTTTTAAAACCTGAGTCAAAGCGGTATCGTTTTTCTTTAGTGGAAAATAGGCATAAGGACAAACTTTGAAAAAAATTAAGGCTAAAGGACATCAAGTTTCATCTTTGGGCTGAAGGACAAATTTTGACAAAAATTAGGCTGAAGGACAATGCTAGTTAGAACTAGCATTTTGTGTAGTGTAAAAACTGAATATAATGCTAGTCTATCTAGCATTTTGTATAGTGTAAAAGCTAAATATAATGCTAGTTAGAACTAGCATTGTCCTTCAACCTAATTTTTTCTAAAGTTTGTCTTTCAGTCAAAAAATAAAACTTGGTGTCCTTTAGACTAATTTTTTGTCAAAGTTTGTCCTTTTCCCTAATTCTCGCTTTTCTTTATGGGTTTCCGTCTATAATTTTAATAAAGATCACACCGGAACAATAAGATTGGTTGAAATGTAGACACATATAAACTAAAATATTCGCTGCAAGATTCAATTTATATGAAAATAACACATTGATGATACATGGAAATAAACAGTGAAAAAACACATGCTTTGATTCAATTGTGATAAAAAATAATGCTTGTGTTCATTATCTTTCTTAAATTAAACACCAATAAAGTGAGGAACATGAGCGCTATCAAAAAAAATTTGTACGACCCTACGTAACATAAAAAAATTTAACCTTAAAGTGCAAAACAGGTAAGCCAATCCCACACTTCTTGTTAACTTGTAATTTAAGGAGTGGGAAAGTAAAACGGATATCCAAAATCTTATACGAAGGTGCAACAATATACATAAGATATATTGAATAAATAACTAAAACATGCCAAAATAGAAAAAGTAATACCTTACATTAAATTTGCTAAGTAACCTTCTATCTCCTGTATCGTCTGCCACTTACTGAAAAGGTGCGAGCTTCAAATGATGATTGAGTAGGCATACGCAAGTCCATACAAATGGAGCAAGATCTATGAAGCCTGAACCAAGCTGCAGTACAAACACAATAGGTATACTTTCCAAAGTATTAAGTGACCTAAACATGCTTGACCATATAAAGTTACCTTTTTCTACTTTTTAGAGTATTATTATGTGTTTAATAAGTATGTACTGTAAATATGCATATTCAAATTATTGTTTTTGATCATAGTGTATTCGGCATCTTTCTTTCTCAAAATGATACCCGTGTAAACACATTCTGATACCATTACAAATAACCTTGTAATGAGAAAAGCGTTGACAATAAAGGAAAAAATAAGTAATACCTTATCCTTGCCAGTACACAAAGCTGGCCCCTCGCCGTACATATTCCATCACAATGGCAAAGGGTGTTGGCGGTAGGCAAACCTGGAAAGAAATCGATAATGATACGGAATTAAACGATGTATAATATATATGTACATACAGAGAACTTGGTGTTTACAACGAAAACGGTGCCACGTTTTTCCCATGCATCAATACCTAAGCCACCAATTTGTTCACAGTCACATCAAAGAGTGCTAAATGGTATGTGATATATATGTCCATAGATTGAGTGTTGCGGTTTCATCCAAACATCTTGTCATTTATTTGATTACTAATTTCAAGAAAATATCTCACCAACAGTTTTTTTGTTACAATCATTTTACAGTAAATCCTAACTGGATTTATAGATGAGTTCGTTTTCCAGATTCCTTTAACTTCTTTAACCTAATTTACTTGGTAAAAATTGAGATATGCTACTTTGTTCACTGTATTGATATACATTTAAGAACATTATCTAATATTCGGCGCCCAAGGAGCATCTTGATATCTAACAGTCATATAACAACAACAAAAAAGTTTCCTAACTTTACGTCCCGTTTCCGTTTACTCCTGGTTGATGAAATATATTCTCGGTAAACAATATAATTATTTTCCTTTTTGAAAAAAATCAATTATAAAAGACATTCAAAAAACAGTATAATTATGACAAAATTAATGATAAAAATTATTTACTAAGGAGATAGTGATAATTCAACTTAGGTAGAAATATACAACATTTTCTCCAGGGTAACTTGAACCATTACCTGATTAAAGCATATGTCGTTTAGGCTCGAATAAGGTCCCACTAATTTAGGGCTCATTTTAGTTGGGAATGCTATTGCAAGCCCTTTAGTTTGAAACGTAGTATTTCTTTTCTTCCGAGTAAGGTTGTAAATCTCAAATTACCTGGTAGACAATTATATTTTTCAAAATTTTTCTGAAGCCATTTACTATTACAACACAAAATGTTATCATAACCTCTAATCCAAATTCGCATGCCAGCTATTGAGCAACTTCTACTTATGGATTTTCTAGAAAAGTTAAATAAGAAAACGATTAATGATTGTACTCAAGAAAATTGATCACTGTAGAGTAGCAATAAGAAATGATTTTAAATTCAAATATGAAAACTTAAAGATAAAATAGAAGTAACTATGTGTAAAATTTATCAAAAAATTAGATGAAGTCAAAATGGATGCACCTCAAACACCCAATGATTATATAAATTATCATAAAAGAAATGGACAAATGAAAACAATGACAAAAAGAAAAGAAAAGTATGTATATACTTTTCCATCGTTGTTTTTTTGGAAAAAGGTACTTTATAAATAATATATAACACATATACTTCCATGATATGCCTCATTAAAATCCCCCTAACCTAATCGGGTGCCTTGCATGGAAAAAGAGTACATATCATTTTCATATATTAACAATACAACTAATTTGAGCCTGAACCAAATTGTAATAGATGGAGGAGTAAACAAAAGGGAATTACACTCAAAACCATCTGCATGAGCAATTTAGTTCAGCTAACAAACAAAATGAGAAACAAACCAATCAATAGCCACGTGAAGCATAAATAAAAAGTAAAACACACAGTTCAAGAACCAAAGCATCATTTTGTCTACAACAGGAGAGAGAAGCCAACCACTTTACCAAAATCAGATCTAAGTAAAAATGACGAACCCCACGAAATTAAATGGTGGAAACAACTGAACCCAATAAGATCGAAGTTGTCATCTGAGATTGCAATGGGAAGCAGAGCAGAGATCAAGGAGGTTGATGAGTAGCTCTTGGGTCTGTTGCAATTTGAAAGTCTGTTAAGAAAAGTTTTAGCTCTTGATTTAAGTTTTGAGATTTTAATCTGTACTGAATTAGGAACTTGCAGTCTTGAAGTAAAAGATTAAATCTCACTTTAGTTGGCATTTCAATGCCTTTGAATACACGATTATTTCGTCCACACCAGATATTCCATATAAGAGTAGTAAAAGTAATGTTAGTGATCTAGTTAAAAAATTAAATGCTTTCCTGTTTTTTGCTAAGATCTTCAAAAATTTGATTGATATCGTAGTTATTCCCGAGGTTAATCCTTAGAATTTTCATAGCATCTTCCAGTAATCTTCTTGAGTAGATGCAATTAAAGAAAAGGTGATCCCTATCTTCAATTTTATTTGAATACAACATGCATGTTTGGTCTATATTGGTATTCCATCTACTGACTCGCTCTTTTGTATTTAATTTGTTAAGTTTAGCCATAAGAGCACAAATAGACATCTTTCGGGCACAACTTTTGTCCCATATTATCTTTGTCCAATTTAATACAACATGCTTGCATCTTGTATAATTCCATGCTGATTTCAAAGTGAATAGTCCATTGCGGTTTGGAATCCAGTACCAGAAGTGATGTTGCATTTGCATGTGAATAGTTAAGTTCTAAATTAATTGATGCATTTGTGAAGGAACATACTACATATGATTTTTCCACTGATTTTCAGATTTTAGCATAGAAACTCTCTTACATCCACCAGTTATTGACATTGTGTTCCATCCAAGTCTATCAATCAATGAGGAACCATTAATGCATGGGTGGAACCAGATGTTGGTGTTTTCACCATTTACTATTTTCTTATCAATAATTCCTTTACACCATTGTCTGGCTCGTAAAATAGATTTCCAAGTATATGAATTATTGTTGTCTATAGTAGCAGTCCAAAAATTAACATTGCTACAATACTTGTTGTGCATCCATTTAGCCTAAAGAGACTCCCCTTGAATATATGTCCATAATAGTTTTGTTGCCACTACTTTAGCAACTTCATCAATTCATCTAATTCCATAACCACCTTCACATTTTGTTTTACACACATCATCCCAACACATTTTATGAGCTTTGGATTTCCATAAAAAACTAGCGCACAATGAATTGATTCTTTGAATTATTATCACATGAAACTGTGTGATTGTAGCCAGAATTGAATCATGGGGAAAATAACAGTTTTAATAAGTTTAGCCCTGCTACTAATATTAAGAAACTTACTGTTTGCACCAAATTTGGTCACAAACCCCAAGTATTGTGAAAGTACCAGTGTATGAATATAAATCAACAATATTCAAACACAAATATCAGATCTAAGCAAGCAACAAACAGCAATCCAGAAATAATGAACAATGACACACAATTTATAGTGGTTCGGCTATCTCCGGCCTACGTCCACTTCAAGATTTTTATGATTTTATTGCTCGATGCTTGAAGATTACAATTTCTTATCGCGTAGTACAATAGATTTTATGATTATAATCAGAATCTAAGGCAGCAATGGGGATCTGGAGTAAATCTGGCAGAGTCTGGGCGCCCTTTAACTCTCAAAATTGTCTGACCCCTTTTCTGAATGACCAGGGACTCTATTTATAGGTGTAGGAGGCTGATATTTCGCCTAAATTTCGGGAGACTACTTCTGGTACGTGTGGGGGCCCATGCGCCCGCGTCCAGGAAATCTGGGCCCGCTTCGGCATCGATTCGAACTCCATTCGAATCGATCAAAAAATCATCCGATCGAGCTGAAATTTGGTGTGGACATTCTTCAACATTTATGCGAGCTTCTGTGAAAATTTCGTTGCATTTGGATTAATGGTTTAGGAGATATGATCGATTCGAAATTGCTTTCTTCATCTGTTCATCCTGTTCGAATCGATCAATTCGAATCGATCCGCATGAATCGATGGTAATGCGTGTGAGCAGGTTGACGTGGCACGCGCTCTTCGTGTCGATCCGCTTTTCACTCCGGTTTGATCGAGTCACTCCGAGTATTCCGCCGCGTTCGTATCCATGCTTACACGTCAACTGGATGGATACGAACAAGTCTTTATCTATGGATTCGAACAATCGCCTCTATGATGGATACGAAGTAGGTATTGGCTGATTGATACGAAGCACACTATCTGTTGATGGATGCGAAGTGAGGTAATCTGATGGATGCAAACGAACGCTGCTCCATGGATACGAACTGCCGGGCATGCGCGAACCTGGTCGATACGGACCTGATGGATTCGAACTATACAAGACCAAACTCGATGGATACGAACATACTGAGGGGATGCCATTCTAATGGATACGAACCTGATGGATTCGAAATGGACATCACCTCCACTCTTTGATGGATTCGAACAGTATATTCTTCCTACCTTGTATCGATCATATCTCCTTCATACGAACTCCGATTAACCTAAAACTTGAAACGTAGCCTTTCCTAGTCCTCATCATCATCTTCAATCGATTTCGTCTTGATCGGACCTTAGCCAAATTTTGACGACATCCATTGCAGCCCTGTTTCCAATTGATCTCCAATCCTGATATCCATCATTCCTTGCCAATTTGTTGATATTTCGGCCTTGACCAAAAGGTGGGATAACATTTGCCCCCCAAAACATGCCTTATGATAATAAGGCGTGTTTTGAATAACTTCGAATATGATATCCAAAGTTCATAGCCAATTCCATGCCATCTAAACTCGATAACCGAGTTTTAATCCATCCTTAGTCAATTGCCAATAACCGAATCCAGGACCTCTCCGGGTCGATATCCAAATCCATAACCTCTCCTGGCTCTTGTCAAGCGCAATCCACACCTGACGACCGTGGTCTAGTGTCCCTGGACGTTGAGCTAACCTCTCCGGGTTCTTGCCAAGCGCAATCCATACCTGACGACCATGATCTAGTGTCCCTGGACGTAAGTAATGTCGTGGCTTAAGTCCTAAGCCGAATCCAGGTCGCTCCGGACCCTTGTTGAGCATAGTCCATACTCAACGACCTGAAATAATAACCGATAATATAGGGCCTAAGTCCTAGGCCGAATCCTGGTCTCTCTGGACCCATGTCGAGCATAGTCCATACTCGACGACCTGAATGAGTCACTTTACCACATTTGGGCAAAACGACTCACCCCTTGCCAGGCATAATCCATACCCGATGACCGTTTTATCAGAACACAAACAAAAATCCAGTCAAAATCCAATCCAAAATCCAAGTCAAACCAAAAAATCAAAAATCCAAACCTTCATCCAAAACAGAAACCAGTCATCCAAACGAAAATCCAAAACAGAAAGCAAACAAAACCAGGAGTTCAAACCAAACTCCAAAACCAAACCAGAAAACCAAGTGTCCAATCCAAAAACAAAAGACATATTTCGCAAACCATGGCTTCGCGGTTTATCATCATTCAGAGCATGCCTAGGGGCTATCTCCGTCCCCATACATGTGTAAATGACTTGGTTGCTCGCCAATGGTTTGTTACTTATTTCATATTACCCTGGTCAATGGATAACCAATCGACCATCATTCCTGGGCATCACACCATCATGGTTTGAGGTGGGTGGTGGTTGCTCCTGCTCCACCGCTGCATTCCGAGCCCCAACATACTGCCTCAATTGTCCATTCCACACATGCTCCTCAATTATGTCCTTTAGGTGCCTGCAGCTGTTGGTATCGTGTCCATCCAAATCATGGAAGAGACAGTGCCTTCCTGATGCCCTTTCCCGCTTGGATGGTTCTCTCCTAGCCGGCCTCCGGTAAGGAAGGTGATTCCGGGTTTCCATGTATATTCGCTCCAGTGTCTCATTCAACCATGTGTATGTGGAAAACTTTGGATCCTTCCATCGCTTCCTAGCTTTTTCAGAATCGTCGTCCGGCTTCCTTTTCTCTTTATCTTTATCCGAACCTCTATTGGATGGTCCTCCACCCTCAGTTACATTCACTTCCTTCTACTTTAGATCTGCACATGCATCCTCTTGTCGGAGGAACCTCTCAGCCTCATGAAAGAATTCTCCGAGATCCAGTGGTGGGTCTCGTATTAAGGATACCTTGAAATCCGAATCCTCCCTGACTCCTGACACTGCCGCCATTAAAACCATTGATGGATCCGGCCGATCCACCGAAGCAACTGCTGCATTGAATCGAGTTAGAAATGCTCTAAGCGATTCATCCATCCTTTGCTTTACCGATGTTAACGTCATCACGTTCTTAGGTCTTATGATATGAACCCGAAACTGTCCCAAAAACCTATCCATCAAGTCCTGATAGATCCTTCTTCCAGCTGCCTAAACCACATTGTAGCTAGATCTGTCAAATGCAACGGAAAACATCTGGCCATCACTTCCTCTGATGCCCCCAGCACTTCCATGTGTCTAGTGTATCTCATCAAGTGATCAGTCGGGTCGGCTTTGCCATTATATACTTCCACGCCAGGTAACTTGAACTTAGGTGGTTTCTGAGCTACCCTGATTTCCCGAGCGAACGGACTCCTATTCACTCCTTCCAAATCTCTATTGGTCAAGCCTCCACGCATAGTCTTCCTAATGATTTCCATTAATCCAGCACTGTTTGTCAGGGGTTGCCCCCCATGCTCCCGAGGGAACTCCAGCACATATTCTTCATGTGGTTCATTAGCAGCAATGTCGGCCCTAGCCTGTTGAACTCCTTCCAAAGTTTCTCCTGTGTTGGATCCGGCGGGCCTGCCACCAAGCCCTTGTTGATTGCCTTACGGTTCTGTATTCTGTCTTCCATTAGGTTCCATAACCCTAGCTCCTTGTTCCACATTAACAGCCGCTGTGGCTGGTCCTAAGTTCTGCATCCCTGCAGCTCTCATCTGTTCGAAGAAAGTTTGCATCATATCCTGTTGACTTTTCAGCAACCTCTCATGCAACAAATTTGTCATAGCTTCCATTTCGTCTCTCGTGATGTAGACAGAAGCTTGTCCTTCTCCAGCTCTGGAGGATGCCTCTTGACTTTCTCCTTGTTGGCTTCTCTCATCTCTTTGTCTTGTCTGTCGAGTCATTGTCTTTCAAACCTAGACTCTTCATGCTTTCCAAATCTGAACTTCAATCCGATGTAGCGGGTGCTAGTCCTTCTCAGTGAAAGCACCAAAGTGTTTGCGCCAAATTTGGTCACAAACCCCAAGTATTGTGAAAGCACCAGTGTATGAATATAAATCAACAATATTCAAACACAAATATCAGATCTAAGCAAGCAACAAACAGCAATCCAGAAATAATGAACAATGACACACAAATTATAGTGGTTCGGCTATCTCCGGCCTACGCCCACTTCAAGATTTTTATGATTTTATTGCTCGATGCTTGAAGATTACAATTTCTTATCGCGTAGTACAACGGATTTTATGATTATAATCAGAATCTAAGGCAGCAATGGTGATCTGGAGTAAATCTGGCAGAGTCTGGACGCCCTTTAGCTCTCAAAATTGTCCGACCCCTTTTCTGAATGACCAGGGGCTCTATTTATAGGTGTAGGAGGCTGATATTTTGCCTAAATTTCGGGAGACTACTTCTGGCACGTGTGGGGGCCCATGCGCCCGCGTTCAGGAAATCTGGGCCTGCTTCGGGATCGATTTGAACTCCATTCGAATCGATCAAAAAATCATCCGATCGAGCTGAAATTTGGTGTGGACATTCTTCAACATGTATGCGAGCTTCTGTGAAAATTTCGTTAAATTTGGATTAATGATTTAGGAGATATGATCGATTCGAAATTACTTTCTTCATCTGTTCATCCTGTTCGAATCGATTAATTCGAATCGATCCGTACGAATCGATGGTAATGCGTGTGAGCAGGTTGACGTGGCGCGCGCTCTTCGTGTCGATCCGCTTTTCACTCTGGTTTGATCGAGTCACTCCGAGTATTCCGCCGCATTCGTATCCATGCTTACACGTCAACTGGATGGATACGAACAAGTCTTTATCTATGGATTCGAACAATCGCCTCTATGATGGATACGAAGTAGGTATTGGCTGATAGATACGAAGCACACTATTTGTTGATGGATGCGAAGTGAGGTAATCTGATGGATGCGAACGAACGTTGCACCATAGATACGAACAGCCGGGCATGCGCGAACTTGGTCGATACGGACCTGATGGATTCGAACTATACAAGACCAAACTCGATGGATACGAACATACTGAGGGGATGCCATTCTGATGGATACAAACCTGATGGAATCGAAATGGACATCACCTCCACTCTTTGATGGATTCGAACAGTATATTCTTCCTACCTTGTATCGATCATATCTCCTTCATACGAACTCCGATTAACCTGAAACTTGAAACGTAGTCTTTCCTAGTCCTCATCATCATCGTCAATCGATTTCGTCCTGATCGGAGCTTAGCCAAATTTTGACGACATCCATTGCAGCCCTTTTCCAATTGATCTCCAATCCTGATATCCATCGTTCCTTGCCAATTTGTTGATATTCCGGCCTTGACCAAAAGGTGGGATAACACTTACTACGCCAGTGACTGAATTTTTTGTTAATTTTGTCTATTAACCAGCCAAAATCCCCAACTTTTAGAATGTTGTTAGATAAAGGGATGCCCAAATACATTATTGGCTGATTTCCAATATTGAAATTAAGAAAGTCTATAATTTGATGTTTGTTAGTAGCACTTTTACTAAAAAAACAGTGCGGATTTGTTTTCATTAAATTCCAGACCAGTTAAAGATTTAAGGTCTTGTAAAATGAGTTTAATCCTTTCAACATTCTTCATTGTAGCTTTTGCCAAAATAAGAATATCATCTGCGTATAATAAGTGTGTGATCACTGCTTCAGTTTTGAATATGGGAACAAAATTACCTTTCAAGTATTCCACATCAAGGTTTATAGTAAGGAATTCCATGACAATAGAAAATAGATATGGCGAAAGAGGGTCCCCTTGTCTTAATCCTCTCGAGTTGTTAATAAATCCATAGGGAGATCCATCAATTAAAACCGAAAATGAAGGAGTAGAAATGCATTCATATATGAGGTCAGTAAATAACAACGGAAACCCCATACAAATCAGCATATGATGAATAAATTCCCTACTGACTTTATCATAGGCTTTATGCAGATCAATTTTCAGGCATATATTGTTAGAATTTTTCATGTTGAATCCTCTAATCATTTCATATGCTAGCAAGGAATTATCTGAAATAACTCTACTAGGAATGAAAGCATTATGATTATATGATATAAGATCATTCATACAATATTTCATTCTATTACACAAGAGGTTGGCTAATATTTTATATGAGACATTGCATAGAGAAATTGGTCTAAAATCTATCATATCAGTAGCATCAGGTTTTTTGGGGATAAGGCAGATAAAAGTATGATTGATTTCTCTAATAATTTTCCCGAATTGGAGAATACCATTTATTGCATTCCAAATATCAAATTTAATTTGTTCCCAATGGACTTTAAAAAAATTTGAAATTAATACCATTTGGTCCAGGAGAGCTATTATCATTAATCTGGAAAACAGCTGCTCTAATCTCCTCTTTCTGAAATGGTTTACACAAATTATTTCTAGCATTTTCAGGTAGGATTTTCTTGCATGTTATGTCTAGAAATTGGTTTGAAGCTTGAGATGGTAAGAAAAGGTCAGAAAAATAATTAATAGCTACATGCGTAGTTTTTTCTGATGCTGATGACCAAGAACCATTGTCATTTAAAATGAAACTACTCCTTCGTTTAGGTTTGAGAGAATTTATTTTGTTGAAAAAAAAATCTGTTGGTTTATCCCCTTTAGTAAGCCAGGTAATTTTCATTCTTTGTTCATTTTCTACTGCATTTATTCTCATCATAGACTGTATTTGCTCATATTTAACAGTGTACTATTCCAAAAGACTATCATTCAAAGGATTACACACTAGCTGATTATACACTTCATTAGTCTCATCCTTTAGTTTATCCACAGCATTATATATGTTGCTTTTAATATTTGCCCATTTTTTCAGCACAGTCTTAACAGATTTCAGCTTGCATAAAAGCATGTGAAGGGGATTACCTGAGTACTCTTACATCAAAGTTTCATGAATAGAAGAATGGTATCTCATTTGGAGATGCCAAGAGTCATTATACTTAAAAGGTAATCTAGGCTTCATTTTATACTACAATAAAAGATTAATCATGATAGGGGTATGATCACTTAGAGAATGATTGCCAAAATTTATACCAAAGTGATTGAATTTATCTAACCATAAATTGTTAACAAAAACCCGATCTATCTTACTATGAATAGAAAACCCGGGGCCTCCTCTCCATGTAAAGAAGTTACCTGTAAACTCTGGTTCTACCAGTTTAGAGATAGATATGCAGTCTATAAATTCGTGTTCACCCATCGAGTTAAAGCAACCATTATTCATTCTATCATTAGGGGATAAAATAGCATTGAAGTCGCCCGCCACAATTTATGGTAGATTAACACACTTGGATTGATCTGAAATATATTTCCATAACTGTTTTTGCTTCACCTCTTCATTGAAAGCATACACCGTCGTGCACATAACACTTATACCACTTACATTATGAAGAATGCAAGTAATGTGTTGGTCATTAGTGTGTGAAATGATATTCGACCAATGCATAGAATCCCATATGATTAATATACGACTTTTTTTACCATTAGATATATTATGAGAAAATTTCCAATTATTTGAAATTTTGTACATAAATTTGTCAATATTATCTGTAGATGATTTATTTTCAAGAATGCTGATAAATGAAAACCTGTTACTATTCGAACATTGCAAAATTTCTAACTGCTTGGTAGAGGAATTCAATCCCCTTATGTTCCAAAAGAGGAACTGCATCTAATTAATATTTTCAGGGTTGCTACTGCCTTTAGGGGAAGTAGCTGTCCCCGATATCTTTGCTTTTTTTTGTTTTTTGTTTTTTTCCTTTTAGCTGAGTGACTAAGTTAATCCAGGCAGGATTCTCAGTAACATCAGAGCTAGCAGTGGCCTTAAATTCGAATGGAGTTTCCTTAGACCTTGTTTTCCATGTTGCTCTTGTTTTGGAGTTTAATAGAGATTCAGAGTTCTGGGCATCACTTTTGTAATCTTGTTGCTGTCCTCATTTGCATTGGTGTTATTACTATTTCCCAGTTTTGGGTTGTTGGAACTTAGTTGATTATATGAATTTCTAGGGTTGCTTTCCTGACTATTAGCCATGTTAGAGTCAATATTCATATCTGAACTGGATGTTGAAAGGTTTTGAGTATTTTCTTTGGGAAACCAAATTTTAGTGAATTGGCAATGATTTTCAGCGTGGCCAAAACTAGAGCAATTCGGGAAAATACTAGGTTTCCATTCATACATAACTTCCTGCCAAATAATTTCACTCTTCTCGGTTATAATGGGAATTTTGTTTGGAAACTTGAAAGAGTTATTAACTTCGATTAACACTCTAGCATTGGCAATTTTTATGATACCTTCAATAAATTTATCCAATCTGATGAGGGATCCCAACATTGAGGCAATACGACTAATCCCCTCTTCCATCCAATAACCAATAGGTAGGTTAGCAAAGCGAATCCAAATCGGTATGGAATGAAGAAGTTCTTTATTGAGCTGCATACCAAGCGACCATCTCTTCATCATTATCAACTTTTTATTGTAATAGTAGGGACCTCCTTCCAAAATTTTATCACAGTCTTGTTGTTTGTTGAATTTAATAACATAGAATCTATTTTCCTTAGAGTAAATGGAAAATTCATCATCTGGCTTCCATACTCTATTAATATAGTCTTTGAAATATGGATAATCTGGTTTAGGACCAACCACATAAATCACAATGGCATTATCCCACTGTTTTCTAGCATCCTGGACAACCTCAACGGACATTGGCATATTGTATAGAATTAAATTCACGGGGATGATAGAATTTTAACGAAATAGAAACAGGAATATCATTACCCTTGACGACCTTATTCCATGCTCGACTGGGAGAGGTGGTGAAAGTTCACTTGTTGCTAGCAGGTTTGTTACATATTAATTGGGACGATCAGACTTACTATTAGGCATAACATTATTTTGGTGAACGTTAGGATGAGGTGGTGTTCTTATGTTCTTGTTCTGCAGGTCGTGTGGCATGGTATTGGATACCCGAGTTTGTTGCTCAAACTTAGCCTAACGTTTCCATTTGCTAGAAGTAACCAAGATGAAACCATCATCAACAACAACGTTTTGGTCAAGGGATGACATATGGGAAAAGCCTGGAGGAGCATCTGGGAGGGGAGGGGGCGGACCCGGGGGAGGAGAGGCCTGACGGCTACAAGAGTTGGATTGGGGTATCACGGGAGATGGAATTAGGGGGACACGAGGCCAATAGGAGGAGGAGACGGGGGAAACAACGGCGACAAAAGGGATTCAGATAGACAGAAGAAGGAGCAGGCGGTGGCTGCTCTGCTTAGGTTTCGTGAATATAATTATATAAATTACTTCCAACGTTTTTTCAATGGTAAAGAACGTAAAAATATAATAAGTGTAGGAAATCAAATTTAATTCCCACTATTTCTCCAGCAAAAAAAGAAGCACGTCACCAACAACATAAAAGAAAATACATAAGTAAACCAAACTGATAAGGCTAGTTTTAATAACAATACCTTGCAAGTCTGACGTTGGAAGGAATGCTGGTGAAGCTAGCTGCTCTACTATATACCACTGTATTCCAGTCCTCGCTAGATGATCAATCAACATTTTGGGGTAAAAATCAATCAAAATATTAATGCAAGTTTAATATTCTAGTTTTTCTTAACAAAATAGAATAACAATATATGGAACTTATTGTAACGACCCAGAATTTTGAACAAATTAAATTGAGAATATTTAATTAATTTTAAATATTTGAATGATGATTTAATTTGAATCCCCGATTTAAATTTGAATTTGACGATTAAATTATAAAATTTAATCTATTGAAGTTGAATAAAAAAAATTTGGATCTTCAATTTTAAGCTGAAGAAAAATATTTCAAAAGCGTTTAAAATTCATATTGATGATACTGAAGATAATAGAAGCTTCAGAATTAAATTTCAAACTGTCCTGTTCAGTTTTGAAAATATATCGTTTAAATTGAATTTAAAAATAGCATTCCGTGGCACAGTCTCAGAATTCGATGAAACCAGTTCCATTGGGTCCGTAATAGTTTGTTATTACCGGATTTCAAATTTCGTATTTTTCGGACTTGCCGTGTGAGAGCACGGTGAATAAACGCGTTGAAATAAAATCAAATTCAATTTAAATTTTAAAATTTAAAATTAGTCAACCCAGCCGAGATTCTTTCTTCAGCCTGCTTTCTTTCAACATCGACACTTTTTCCTCTCTACAAAGTCGCGTACTTCTTGTTCCCTCTCGTTCTTTAAATCATCACTGTCTTCGTTCATTTTTCAGAAGTAAAATGGCAGAAGCAAATTCGAATCGTTTGAAAACAAGATTTATGGCCGCGTTCTCCCCTCGTTATTCAATTCAATCGAATGAATTTCCTTCCTTTTCTCCCAGATTCAAAATAAAAAAATAAAACGAAAATGGCCGTAGCCTTTCAGTTCAAAATCACGACCATGTCGCGAGACGATCTCGAGTAGGGCGGCGTCGCAAGAGGTCTGCAGGGGACTAGGCGCTTCGACTTCGCGAGTGTAGGCAGGATCGGAGGTCGCGACTAATCGCGTGAGGGTGGAGGCTTTCGCGAGTTGGCAGTGGGGTCGATTAGGGCTCGTCGTCGAAGCAGTGGTCTCGGAGGAGGGATGATGCTCGGCGGCATCCAGAACGAGGCGGTGGCACGAGTAATTTAGGGTATCACGATTGTCTGGGGGCAGTCGAGCTCGAGTTCGAGCATTCTGGGCAACGACAATGTCACGATTTTGGTGCTGCGGTGGCGACGCCGTGATACGAGCGACGAGCAGTGAGATTTATGGTGGTCGCGAGTTCTACAGCGTGAGGTAATTGTTTGCTATAAATTTAACTTGAATGGGTATAGAAAGAAAATAGAAAATGTTTTACAGTAAAATAATTCCAGTTTTGGATAAATTTGAAAATAAATATATATGGATTTGAAAAATAAAGTGATGATGAAGAAATAAATACAGTTTTGCAAATTCTATGTATATGTATATATGTAGTTTTACAAAAAAGAAAAGGAAAAAAATAATAATAAAAGTAAGCTAATGAAATTTTAAACACCTTAGTTCAATATATATGGATATGTAAGGCAGTTTTCGATTTTTACATATATATGTTTTTGAAGACAGTAAGGTATATTAAAAGTTGTTTTGTTTCTGATTTAGTAAATATACATATAATTTTAAAGGGTTTAAACGAGTTTTTAGATATTTTTAAAACTATTGATGATTTGTTTAAAAAGGGATTTTTGTTTAAAATTTAAAAGTACTAGTTTAAGTTAAGAAATATTTGTTTTAATTTAAATGTAATAAGCAATTATATTAGTAGGAAATTAGTTTTAGAGTTAATTTTTAGTTGAGAAAATTTTATTTAAGAAACTGGTTTAGTATAAAATCATCGGTGAATTGAAATTTTCAAATGAAAATTAATAGTTCGATTAATTCGGATATTAATAAAAATTGTATAATTGTTTATACAAGGTTGAATACAACGAAGAAAAATAAATCTGGATTTGGAATGGATTGCAAAATAAAAGCTAAGGTGAGATCTTCTCACTCAAAATGAATTGCAGTAATAATCACTGATTGATTTGATTGCTATTTGGATGTGATATTAGATATAGTAGGATATATCTATATATATATAGCAATATATACATATTGGCATATGTATATATTGGATTGATGATTTCCCGCCTCGTATAGCGGATGAGACCCTATTGCGCCGTTAGTAAGCGGATTTTTATAAAACCCATATACCGCGATATTCCACCTCGAAGTGGAATTGGTATTGTGCTAACGTCTGTGGATGCAGGGAAACAGGTTGGAGGGATCCAACTGGATTCCTCAACAATATTTATTTATTTACAGATATTGATGTATATTCTGTTATCATATGTGATATATGATGTTGTTGTTGTGATTGACTAATTGATGCGTTGCATCATTGGATTCAAGTTTTGAAGTTTTTAAAATAACGATTTTTAACTTTAAAAGAGATTTTAAAAGTGATTATTTGAAAGTATACGTTTATTAAATTTTTGAAATAATTTACAAACGTTAAAATTTTAAATGTATAAAAGTTAAGATATTTGTAAAAGATAACCGAAAGGTAAAATTTCGTTTGAAATAAAGGGTTAAGTCATAGATAAAATGATTTGAATTGAGAAATTGATTTTTTATAAATATAAAATATTGGGATTATAAAACGAGTTTTAATAAGTGTTAAAATGAAGAATAAAGGGATTGTATAAGTGAACGAAATTTTATATAAATAAATTATGAAGTTACAAAATAAATGGATTTTTGTAAAACAAAAGATTTATAAGTGATTTACTTATAAATCGGGTTTCGACATTTTTAATTGAGATTTGTGAATAAGTATGAATGGTTTATAGACGAGATTTATAAGATATATATATTTTATAAATCCAAACAATGGAATTTTAAACGTAGTTCGGTTATTGTTAAAAATAAGATTTTAAATGAAATCTTATAAGGAATAAGATTTAAAATGTGTGAAGTTATAAAATTGATCAAACTGTAGAATAAAAGATTTATAAGAGATTAACTTATAAATTGGATTTTTGCCTTTAAATGGAATATTGATCGAATTATTAATAAAGAAGATTTATTAAATTGAAGTCGTTAGAAAATAGAAATAGAATTTATAAACGTTGGTTTATAAATTCAAGATCAATTGAATTTGATAAATTTAATGTAGAGGGTTATTAAAGAAGATATATTCGCGATTTTGGATAGCGAATCTTTATTGAAATAAAATGTGTATAAAAGATTGAAACTTAATTAGTGAAGTATATTCACGATTTTGGACAGTGAATATATTGTTAAGTAAAATGGATATGTTTTGGAAAAGTGGTTTTACGAAATGAAGTAATTGTTTTAAAAGATGTTTTAAAACGTGACAAGTATCGAATACATAGATTTCAACATTCATTGTTGAAATAGACGTTTTCGAGGAATAAGGAAATGGTGTACTACAACACTGTTGTTATAGTAAATGATTTCCGAAAAGGAATGTTTTATGTAGTATTGGGATTTATATATCTATCTAAAAATCCGAATCCCTATACTAGTGATTTTGAGTCGTCGTAACGATGTTTTACGTAACATTCGTTTTGACTCAAATGTTTTCCTTAAAAAAATGAAATGTATACTTAATATTAATTTAAGTATATCGAATATTTTCAAATGTTGAAAATAAATGATTTGTGAATTACTTATTATTAAATAAGTATGGAAATGCTTTTCCAATATGAAATGAACTGTTTTGAGATTTTATCTTCAAAGATAAATTGAAATGTGGAAATTGATTTGAAATTGTTTTCAAACGATTAAGTGTGGAAATTATATATCTAGTAAAGATATTTTGGAAATAAAATAATTGGGAAAATTATTTGGAATCTGATGATGTTGCGCATCTTTATTGATAGTTAAATAACCGACTATCAATATTTACCTTTAATAGGTATTTGTTGTGAATTGGATGAATTTGAATGCCACACTTATTTTTGAATAAACGCCCACTATTCGGGTTAGCTGGGAAAGGACCATGGGGTCGTATAACCCATTCCGAATATGTGATACGTCGTTATGAATCGCATTTGAAGACCGGTGTTGAAGACCGGATATTTTTGAAAACGGAAGGATTACCGTCGAGTTACTCTACATCGGCTGATCTCCGGTTTAGAGGTTTTATCACCCTTAGTGATGGGAAGTCCTGACGTGATTGAAAATTATCCGGATATGCAAGGGCTTCGTGAGAAGTGCCTTCGGTTCTGTTCGATCCCGGAACAGACTTGTATGGATTGTGTGTCTGACGTTACAATTTGAGATATAAAGCTGATTTCTTTCAAATACATTTCTGTTGGTGGCGGAGAATTTATTCTCTAGCTTAACACCCTTCTCTGAGACGTACGAGCTCAGAGGTTATGTAGTTGAAATTTATCAGCGATATATCCCAATTTGGTAACGTGGCATACTGAGTGTTGCTGTGAAATGATCAGTGTTTGATCATTTGCGATATGATCATTTGTTTGATCTTATATCTTTATGATCATAGGTTGATCATTTTGTTTGACCCGAAGCATGGCTTTGTAGAAAGCGTAGCTTTGTGGACGAGACTTCGTCGAGCCTCACACCCCGGAAATGGTCGAAACAGGAAGGATGCAGCAAGGTTTTAGGGAGTAGCGCCCCTTAGTGTATGTCATTCCTTCTGGATAAAGGTGGTATCATGGTATGGAGCCCAGATACTTAACCTCTGTGGTTGCTGCAAATTTATTACTTTGTGGTTGTTGTGAATCGGGGATCCTCGGGAAGATCGGTGACGATCGGGGGATGGCATACGCGTGTCAGTAGTTACCTATTTTTGCAGAGGTAACCCGGCCTTGTGTTGGCAGAGATCCGGTTAGGTTCTCGGGTCGTCTATTCCAGGGACGTACCCATCGTGGATAGGAAGTTCCTTAGCCTGACCATTTGTTGGAAATCCAAAGAAACAATACGAGCCTTGTACGGTTTTAGTTGTAGAACCTGCCATTTAATATGGTAGCTATAGCAAGCATACTATAATGGTACCTATGCTGGCTAAGATTTATATTCTACTTTCGAAATGTTTTCTACACTATGCACTAATAATAATATCAAAAAGAATTTGATTTTTGCGTAGTAAGCATCTTTGACTATCATAAGAAGAAATCTCCTCCAATTCTGCGTTTGCATTGTGTGTGTGGTGGGAGGTCTTATGGTAGTTTCATTTTCCAAAAGCATTTCGAATTGACTTAAAAATTATTTTTGTTGTTATAAAGAATAACTGTTTTACGATCTCACACCAGTCTTGCTATATTACAGCATGATAGGGGATTCTTGCTTCGCGGTTTGGTGGCGAACGGGAGACTCTTACCCCTACATGTCCCTGAGAGGGATGGGTTGGTTAGGCAGAGGCCGTGACAGTCGAGAGGCTGGCCGTAAAAGCAAGTTTGGGGTATCACTGTCAGCCACGGTGGGGCTGGGATGGATGAAAAGCCTACCAGTTGTGACTGCTTACTTCGGTATGTGACAGCGTGGTATCAGAGCATATGGTTAAGCGACAACCCTGCTCTGTTGGGTGTTACTCATTAGAGATAGAGTCAGTAGTACTCTAGAATGAGTTGAGTGTAATAATAGATACGAGCGCGTATTTGTTAGTGAATATAAAAATGTTTTATATTGTGTTTGCTTATCCATTGAGATGTTTATGAATTTTGGTCGGTATGTGGGACGCCATATTATCGATAGAGATTTCTAAACACTTAAACGAGGCAAGACGACATAATATTGTTTTAAAATAGGGTGAATGAAATAATTTTACCCAAAACTATTTTTGTATAGAAAAGAAATGTTTTTCTATAAAGTACTATAGTATATGGTTGCATGGATGTTAGGAAGTAATAATAGTGAATTATTATCATTGAAATTAAATGAGAAATTGGAATTATAACTCCAAAGTTAAGAAATAAATTCACATACAAATGAAATTAAAGAATATAAATTATAAATGTGATTTGTAATTTGAAACGGAATTCCAAAGAAGTTTTTGGAAATGTTTTGAAAAGAATTTGAAAATTTTGGAGATTTGGAAAGTTTAAATTCCTTTCTGATTTGAAAATGAATTTCAAAGGTTTTGAAAAGTATTCTGAAGGGATAAAAGCTCTAAACTCTTTTCGGTCGCTGGAAAATAACTTCGATGATGACCGCGGCATCATTGGTGTTCATTTTCGGGTTTCCAAAAGAGGAATTGCTGCCAAATTGTTTTAAATGGAAGTGGTTTTGAAAATTTGGATTTTTGTTCTAGAAAATTCAAGGATAATTTGAATTGTTTTCAAAATGATTTTGAAATGTTAGGTAAGACTCTGGAATACTATATAAAGATATTATAATAAATAAGTTGATAACTTATACAATTTAAATTTTGATAAATTTAACTTAAAGATGAAGTTAAACAAATGTAAGTACAAGTGAATCAATTGTGAGTTAATGAAAGCGAAATTGGAAGTTAAATTAGTAAAATTAAAACTTGAATTGTGAACTAAATAAAAGAGATGGTTCGAATTTAAAGATAAATTCAAGTAAGTAGAAATAAATTTCAAATGAATGGAATTTACAATTGTAAGTGAATAAAACTGGAATTGAAACTGAATGTTAAAGACAAATTTGAATAAATGAATTAAAATTTGTGATGAATTAGTAACTGGAACTAATTTAAAATAGTATAGTTGTAAAGGAAAGATAATTGATAAATTCAATATTCAGAAGTTAAACTGAATCCAAATTAAATTGAAGGTGTAAATTGAATTCAAATAAAATTGAAATGTGAAATTGAATGATAATGAATATGCAACTTCAATAGTAAGCTAAAAATGTATAAGCAGTTTATATTGAAAATTTTGTAATAAAATGTGCAAAATGGTTTGAATGCTGTAACTAGATATTATGGCTAGTAGGATATACAGGTGTTATTAAGGAATTGGATTTGATTTCAAAGATAATTTGAATTGCTCGACAAAAGGTAAGTATTTGAATTATAATATGAGTTTTTGATGATTTCTTGTCTAGCCGCTTGGCTTTTTCTTTTCTTTTTGAAATCTGAGAGTCCGTAGGGACATTTTGTAGTCGTACCGTATTAGCCGTGCAAAGAAGACGCTGGCGAAATTTTTCGAAAATTTCGGGTGTTAGAAAATTTTTGAGAAAATTTGAAAGTTTAAAATTTGAATTTAAACTCGAATTTGAATTGAGAAGTTAAACAATATTGTTTGAAACTTATAATTGAAGTTGGAAAACGAGTTGAATGATAACGAATCTTTAATAGAAAGATTTGTTTTGATGAATTGATAAAACTATTGGATTGTGAAAAATAGTAGACGAGTTAAGGACTTTTTTTTCCTAACTTGTGATTTCGGGACGAAATTCTTTTAAGGAGGGAAGTCTGTAACGACCCAGAATTTTGAACAAATTAAATTGAGAATATTTAATTAATTTTAAATATTTGAATGATGATTTAATTTGAATCCCCGATTTAAATTTGAATTTGACGATTAAATTATAAAATTTAATCTATTGAAGTTGAATAAAAAAATTTGGATCTTCAATTTTAAGCTGAAGAAAAATATTTCAAAAGCGTTTAAAATTCATATTGATGATACTGAAGATAATAGAAGCTTCAGAATTAAATATCAAACTGTCCTGTTCAGTTTTGAAAATATATCGTTTAAATTGAATTTAAAAATAGCATTCCGTGGCACAGTCTCAGAATTCGATGAAACCAGTTCCATTGGGTCCGTAATAGTTTGTTATTACCGGATTTCAAATTTCGTATTTTTCGGACTTGCCGTGTGAGAGCACGGTGAATAAACGCGTTGAAATAAAATCAAATTCAATTTAAATTTTAAAATTTAAAATTAGTCAACCCAGCCGAGATTCTTTCTTCAGCCTGCTTTCTTTCAACATCGACACTTTTTCCTCTCTGCAAAGTCGCGTACTTCTTGTTCCCTCTCGTTCTTTAAATCATCACTGTCTTCGTTCATTTTTCAGAAGTAAAATGGCAGAAGCAAATTCGAATCGTTTGAAAACAAGATTTATGGCCGCGTTCTCCCCTCGTTATTCAATTCAATCGAACGAATTTCCTTCCTTTTCTCCCAGATTCAAAATAAAAAAAATAAAACGAAAATGGCCGTAGCCTTTCGGTTCAAAATCACGACCATGTCGCGAGACGATCTCGAGTAGGGCGGCGTCGCAAGAGGTCTGCAGGGGACTAGGCGCTTCGACTTTGCGAGTGTAGGCAAGATCGGAGGTCGCGACTAATCGCGTGAGGGTGGAGGCTTTCGCGAGTTGGCAGTGGGGTCGATTAGGGCTCGTCGTCGAAGCAGTGGTCTCGGAGGAGGGATGATGCTCGACGGCATCCAGAACGAGGCGGTGGCACGAGTAATTTGGGGTATCACGATTGTCTGGGGGCAGTCGAGCTCGAGTTCGAGCAATCTGGGCAACGACAATGTCACGATTTTGGTGCTGCGGTGGCGACGCCGTGATACGAGCGACGAGCAGTGAGATTTATGGTGGTCGCGAGTTCTACAGCGTGAGGTAATTGTTTGCTATAAATTTAACTTGAATGGGTATAGAAAGAAAATAGAAAATGTTTTACAGTAAAATAATTCCAGTTTTGGATAAATTTGAAAATAAATATATATGGATTTGAAAAATAAAGTGATGATGAAGAAATAAATATAGTTTTGCAAATTCTATGTATATGTATATATGTAGTTTTACAAAAAAGAAAAGGAAAAAAATAATAATAACAGTAAGCTAATGAAATTTTAAACACCTTAGTTCAATATATATGGATATGTAAGGCAGTTTTCGATTTTTACATATATATGTTTTTGAAGACAGTAAGGTATATTAAAAGTTGTTTTGTTTCTGATTTAGTAAATATACATATAATTTTAAAGGGTTTAAACGAGTTTTTAGATATTTTTAAAACTATTGATGATTTGTTTAAAAAGGGATTTTTGTTTAAAATTTAAAAGTACTAGTTTAAGTTAAGAAATATTTGTTTTAATTTAAATGTAATAAGCAATTATATTAGCAGGAAATTAGTTTTAGAGTTAATTTTTAGTTGAGAAAATTTTATTTAAGAAACTGGTTTAGTATAAAATCATCGGTGAATTGAAATTTTCAAATGAAATTTAATAGTTCGATTAATTCGGATATTAATAAAAATTGTATAATTGTTTATACAAGGTCGAATACAACAAAGAAAAATAAATCTGGATTTGGAATGGATTGCAAAATAAAAGCTAAGGTGAGATCTTCTCACTCAAAATTAATTGCAGTCTTTGACTGATTGATTTGATTGCTATTTGGATGTGATATTAGATATAGTAGGATATATCTATATATATATAGCAATATATACATATTGGCATATGTATATATTGGATTGATGATTTCCCGCCTCGTATAGCGGATGAGACCCTATTGCGCCGTTAGTAAGCGGATTTTTATAAAACCCATATACCGCGATATTCCACCTCGAAGTGGAATTGGTATTGTGCTAACGTCTGTGGATGCAGGGAAACAGGTTGGAGGGATCCAACTGGATTCCTCAACAATATTTATTTATTTACAGATATTGATGTATATTCTGTTATCATATGTGATATATGATGTTGTTGTTGTGATTGACTAATTGATGCGTTGCATCATTGGATTCAAGTTTTGATGTTTTTAAAATAACGATTTTTAACTTTAAAAGAGATTTTAAAAGTGATTATTTGAAAGTATACGTTTATTAAATTTTTGAAATAATTTACAAACGTTAAAATTTTAAAGGTATAAAAGTTAAGATATTTGTAAAAGATAACCGAAAGGTAAAATTTCGTTTGAAATAAAGGGTTAAGTCATAGATAAAATGATTTGAATTGAGAAATTGATTTTTTATAAATATAAAATATTGGGATTATAAAACGAGTTTTAATAAGTGTTAAAATGAAGAATAAAGGGATTGTATAAGTGAACGAAATTTTATATAAATAAATTATGAAGTTACAAAATAAATGGATTTTTGTAAAACAAAAGATTTATAAGTGATTTACTTATAAATCGGGTTTCGACATTTTTAATTGAGATTTGTGAATAAGTATGAATGGTTTATAGACGAGATTTATAAGATATATATATTTTATAAATCCAAACAATGGAATTTTAAACGTAGTTCGGTTATTGTTAAAAATAAGATTTTAAATGAAATCTTATAAGGAATAAGATTTAAAATGTGTGAAGTTATAAAATGGATCAAACTGTAGAATAAAAGATTTATAAGAGATTAACTTATAAATTGGATTTTTGCCTTTAAATGGAATATTGATCGAATTATTAATAAAGAAGATTTATTAAATTGAAGTCGTTAGAAAATAGAAATAGAATTTATAAACGTTGGTTTATAAATTCAAGATCAATTGAATTTGATAAATTTAATGTAGAGGGTTATTAAAGAAGATATATTCGCGATTTTGGATAGCGAATCTTTATTGAAATAAAATGTGTAGAAAAGATTGAAACTTAATTAGTGAAGTATATTCACGATTTTGGACAGTGAATATATTGTTAAGTAAAATGGATATGTTTTGGAAAAGTGGTTTTACGAAATGAAGTAATTGTTTTAAAAGATGTTTTAAAACGTGACAAGTATCGAATACATAGATTTCAACATTCATTGTTGAAATAGACGTTTTCGAGGAATAAGGAAATGGTGGACTACAACACTGTTGTTATAGTAAATGATTTCCGAAAAGGAATGTTTTATGTAGTATTGGGATTTATATATCTATCTAAAAATCCGAATCCCTATACTAGTGATTTTGAGTCGTCGTAACGATGTTTTACGTAACATTCGTTTTGACTCAAATGTTTTCCTTAAAAAAAATGAAATGTATACTTAATATTGATTTAAGTATATCGAATATTTTCAAATGTTGAAAATAAATGATTTGTGAATTACTTATTATTAAATAAGTATGGAAATGCTTTTCCAATATGAAATGAACTGTTTTGAGATTTTATCTTCAAAGATAAATTGAAATGTGGAAATTGATTTGAAATTGTTTTCAAACGATTAAGTGTGGAAATTATATATCTAGTAAAGATATTTTGGAAATAAAATAATTGGGAAAATTATTTGGAATCTGATGATGTTGCGCATCTTTATTGATAGTTAAATAACCGACTATCAATATTTACCTTTAATAGGTATTTGTTGTGAATTGGATGAATTTGAATGCCACACTTATTTTTGAATAAACGCCCACTATTCGGGTTAGCCGAGAAAGGACCATGGGGTCGTATAACCCATTCCGAATATGTGATACGTCGTTATGAATCGCATTTGAAGACCGGTGTTGAAGACCGGATATTTTTGAAAACGGAAGGATTACCGTCGAGTTACTCTACATCGGCTGATCTCCGGTTTAGAGGTTTTATCACCCTTAGTGACGGGAAGTCCTGACGTGATTGAAAATTATCCGGATATGCAAGGGCTTCGTGAGAAGTGCCTTCGGTTCTGTTCGATCCCGGAACAGACTTGTATGGATTGTGTGTCTGACGTTACAATTTGAGATATAAAGCTGATTTCTTTCAAATACATTTCTGTTGGTGGCGGAGAATTTATTCTCTAGCTTAACACCCTTCTCTGAGACGTACGAGCTCAGAGGTTATGTAGTTGAAATTTATCAGCGATATATCCCAATTTGGTAACGTGGCATACTGAGTGTTGCTGTGAAATGATCAGTGTTTGATCATTTGCGATATGATCATTTGTTTGATATTATATCTTTATGATCATAGGTTGATCATTTTGTTTGACCCGAAGCATGGCTTTGTAGAAAGCGTAGCTTTGTGGACGAGACTTCGTCGAGCCTCACACCCCGGAAATGGTCGAAACAGGAAGGATGCAGCAAGGTTTTAGGGAGTAGCGCCCCTTAGTGTATGTCATTCCTTCTGGATAAAGGTGGTATCATGGTATGGAGCCCAGATACTTAACCTCTGTGGTTGCTGCAAATTTATTACTTTGTGGTTGTTGCGAATCGGGGATCCTCGGGAAGATCGGTGACGATCGGGGGATGGCATACGCGTGTCAGCAGTTACCTATTTTTGCAGAGGTAACCCGGCCTTGTGTTGGCAGAGATCCGGTTAGGTTCTCGGGTCGTCTATTCCAGGGACGTACCCATCGTGGATAGGAAGTTCCTTAGCCTGACCATTTGTTGGAAATCCAAAGAAACAATACGAGCCTTGTACGGTTTTAGTTGTAGAACCTGCCATTTAATATGGTAGCTATAGCAAGCATACTATAATGGTACCTATGCTGGCTAAGATTTATATTCTACTTTCGAAATGTTTTCTACACTATGCACTAATAATAATATCAAAAAGAATTTGATTTTTGCGTAGTAAGCATCTTTGACTATCATAAGAAGAAATCTCCTCCAATTCTGCGTTTGCATTGTGTGTGTGGTGGGAGGTCTTATGGTAGTTTCATTTTCCAAAAGCATTTCGAATTGACTTAAAAATTATTTTTGTTGTTATAAAGAATAACTGTTTTACGATCTCACACCAGTCACCATGACTGACTCGGAGTTTATTGTTTCCCTTCTAAACTCTAGGTGCCCACTAATTTTCCACACGGGCAGCCTAGAGTTATGTTATCTGGATATTCTGGATATTCTGGAGCTTTAGAGATAAGCTGGAGGACGAGACGTAGTATTTGTATCTGATATTATTTATTCCGCTATGTATTCTGTATGAGGACAAGTTATATAACTGTCCATTGTTGTATATTGACTCTGATGATTGATGTATGTATAAAATGATATAGTTCTTTGTTTTAGAGATTATTCATTTATCTATTATATATTGTTCCGCTGCGATATGTGAGATTCTGATACTGTTTCTGTTTCTATTGTTGTTCTATTGTTCTCCTTCTTTCTTCTTCTTCTATCTTTTCTTCTGTTTCTTTTTCTTAAACCCTCACTATTGGAGTTTCTGGCACTCGATGGCTCGGCAGTCGATAAAGTGAGTATCGATGTTGAATTTTCCAAAGTCGAATATTTCGGTACGTGACACTTATGCTTGTCCTATTCATTAAACTCCATATATAAATTCGATTAACATGTTAAAGTAAATGTCAATTCGCATGCCAAATAAAATATGAAATTCATGAATTTATATTGTTCCAATAGTTGGGACTGAAATTTAATGTTGGTTTTCACATATATGTAAGTGACCTCTTTATTTATAGATCCATTTTTATCCACCTTTAAATAATGAATTTAATCATTAACCTCCATAAAACAATCACTTATCATATGCTAACACAATTGCAAAATCGAGGCAATGAATCAAAATATTGACCTGAAATTTTCAACCAAAATCCTCAAGGCTTTTCCTTTCTTACCTTTTACGCTTTCATTTCCTCTTTGTTAAAAATCCACTTACATTTACTGTATAGCCCAAGAATTCCTGCAGTAAAGACATAATTCAGTTTATTACTGTTACTTTTTCAGAATTTTGACCATACTCTTTAGGATTTAATATACTTCTGAAAATGGTATTGGAACATGGAAAACATATGAAGAGAGAAAATACTGAGAAGATAACACAATATACGGAGAAGATAATGTGGATAGGAAATCGTTTAAGGATTAGAATCAGAATTTACCAAATCCATATATCATAGAAAAAGCATAGCAGATCACCTTCGACCAAAAAGCTTAGATATGGATTCAGTCAAGGAGGTAGTTTCTAAAAATGATAGTAAATCGAAGAAATGCAGAAACGAAAAAATGAAAGAAATCAATAATTAACATGAAAAAGTCAAGGCAGCCAAAATCATATTTTTGGTATAATATAGCGAAAACCCGAATTGACGCAAAACAGGCAAAGCAGGAGCCTAACCAAACGAACATTGGACATAAACTGGAGCTGGGAAGTAAACAACGGTAAACTGTATACCATGAGAGCTCAACTTTTTATGTAGGGGTAATAATCCCAGCAGTTGAGCTGCAACAAAAATGGATGAATCAACCATATAATAATGAATAAATACCGAGATAGTGGCATATATAGAGATTTGATGTTTTGTTTGTTAATACTTAGTTTTGTGGATGTTCAATATGTTTAACTCGATTTAAGAATTTTAGGATGTATTATATATTTCTTGGAATGGATGTAGATGATATATTATTTTTAACCACGTAAAAAAATAAATGAAGGATTGGCCATATTTTTCTCATTGTCATCATTGTAAATTGGATCTGTTTATGTGAAAATATAAATGCATTAGGCAGTTAACATTATCATTTTCACAGTATTCTTGATTTTTCAGGATTGCATTGGATATTAAGTTTATTATATGGGATTGCAGTTGCTATTAAAAAGGAACATTATGTAATTTATCCAAGTTAACGTATTAAAGCACAAAGAATAAACATTATTTGGCATTATGTGGAATAATTCATCTTTTAGATTTTTTTACCGCTAACCATTTTAGAGATCCTTTTTATGGTTTCCTACTTCTTACATTGCAATGGAACACTTGATCAAAAAAATGAAAATTTTCTTTTCAGTCTGACCACATTTGGACTATTCTTTTATCTTCTACATATGCTTAATCAAATAATGACAGATAATAACAAAATTCAAGCAAGGAATACATGTACTTCTAACATGACAAAAGCTCAAAAATCAAGCTCTCAGGAGTCCTAGTCACCTTCTTTGATATTTTATAACCTCCATAATAGCCATTAGTAACTTTTAGGCTTAGAAAGCTAGGTGTAACTTCAAATATACCAACTCATCAAAGTTATATCCATAATTTTTTTCTAAAAGAACGTGGTCCCCCTCTTGTATGATTTTAAAAACAACATAGATAGTTTATTATGAAATAGCATGACTGCAATTAGTTTATTCCCCCCCATAACAGTTGAAAGAAAGTGCCAATATATAATTTAATGAATATATTTCCTATGAATAAACAAATCTTTATTCCGGTTACCATTACCATTATTTAGTATATATTACCAAATTATAATAAGTAAATATGCAAACTATCAATACATAAACTGCAGCTGAGAAATAAACAGCGGTAAACCGTATACCATAATAGCTCAGCTTTTTATGAAGGGACAATAATCTCACCGATTGAGCTGCAACAAAAATGGATGAATCAACCATAAAATAACAAATAGATACCAGGACAATGGCATATATATAGATATGATGTTCTGTAACATTTAAACTGCTAATATCAACTATACCAACTGCCCTTAAAACTTGTTTGTAGATAAAATGGATTGTTCAATCTAAGTGACCTCACTACTTCATGTAAGTTTATCAAGAAGTTGAACCCTTAAAACTAATAACTTGTTTGCTAGTTTCAAGAACAACAAAAACACAAAGCAAGTTATTCATGGATATGGTAGTAAAATAGTAAGAAAAAGGACGGGGTCTATTTGATTTATTCAGACAAAAACTAAATACCGAAAATAGCATAGTTGAGACATTAGATTAGAGAATGAACGGGAAAAAAAGCAAATACAACCATGGAAGCTCAAACACTAAAGCAATGGAAATATAATGGATTCATCAAAACAATTAGGTTTTTTACCTCCAATTTAATCTATAATTAGGCGAATAGCACATACATGTCATCTACACCTTTAACTACAAACCAACCAAGCATGGCCGAGCAAGCGTACAATGGAAGCAGCCAGAAAACAGGTGCGAGCAAGGAATGGCGAAAGAGGAAATCAATGGAGAGGGGTCAATGGTCAAGGAGGTTAGGCTAGGGTTTGTACAACCGTCGACGATCTATGGCAGATACCGATGGTAAAGGAACAGCGATGGCAGAAATCGAAGGGAATCTATCGATTACCAATTGTGGAAATGGGGAAGAGGGGATAAGCGAAAGGGGAACGATCGATCTCAAGCGGACGAAACTGGGAAAATAAGATTAGTGATGGGGAGAACAGAAGTTTCAAGTGGACAAAAGGGGGAAAGGAGAAAACTATGAACTGTGTAGAGGGAAACATATTTGGAGACGGTTCAGTTTGCAAAATTTTAAGGGGGCTTTTGTGCTCTTAAAATCAAACTCAGTAATCATAGTATAGCATAGATATAGAGTAGAGGATTCAATAAGCCTAGAGAAAGGATTAGAAATGTAGTAGGTAAATTATTTTTATTTTATTAAAAAAACTCCTGGCACCAGCATAAGGTGGATTGTAAGAAATATTGCTAGGAATTTGACGATGGTGTTGTAATATTTTGTTTGCACCATATTTGGACTCGTGCGATTTTTTTAATAAACGTATGAAACTTTTATACCAATTGCAGTTCTATAAATGTATAATCTACAACAAACTGTGTAGCGTTTGTTAGACATTGTAAAAAGTACATTTGTGTCATAACCGTCGATATGACAATGGTAAGCCAAATGTTGTTGAAGTGTTACAACATTCTTGTAGTGTTGATTTTTTTGTTAGATAATCATGATATATAAAAAGCAATTGAGATTTAGTAAAAATTGAACCAAACTTGAAAATGTAATTACAAAATTAAGCATTTTAGGTGTTATTTAATAGATAATAACAGTAACACTATAAGAGTTAAATAATGACTTTTACTGAAAAACTTACATTTTACTTATTATTTACAAATTGATCATCAAAGCTATAACAACCCGTATTTTTAACTATTTTAATATTAAATTTAATATAAATTTTGAATAAGAATGATTAAAAGTAAAATTTGTTGATTTATTCATGTAAATTATTAGATATGAACTTAGATAAAAATTTAAATAATAAAATTCAATATGAGAAAAGGCGGTAACATATATCAGAAAGTATGTTAAGTAATATGAAATAGCAAGTAATTGATAACGAAAATTTAATTGATCAATGTTAAGTAAAATAAGAGTCGAATGAATGCTCATTTAAAGGTAAAAGCATAAATTTATTTATATGAAATTATAGGCATTGAATGTGTTTATAATCAATAGCTGGAATTGAATAATAAATGCAGAATTATTTAGATAAAAATAAAATAATTATTTGATAACTAAAATTATTCCGAAATTCTAATATTGGAATTCATCGTAATTGAGTTATCCATGGGCTTTGATTTAGGAAGTGTAATCTTTGTATTTAGTATAAGAACTTTTATTGTTCTATATTTGAACAAACATTTTATTTTAAAATAGTGAATTTGTTTATGAATTTAAATGTAGGATCATTAGTTGTATAAATTTTGAACAAATATTTTAATTTACAAAATAGTTTAAGATCAAATTTGAATTTGTAATATTTAATTAATTTTGGATATTGAAACGTTGATTTCATAAGTTGAATAATTTAGATTTCAAATAAAGTGATTTATTTGACAATTTAATTGCTATATTTAATATTTGAAATTATTTAAATAATTGAATCCTGAATTAAATAATAATGAAAATGATTTCAATAGTTGATTTAAATTTTATTTAAACAAGAATGAAAATTGTTAACTTTTAAATTTGAATTTAAAAATGATTAAATTTATTTTGGGAATTTCTCGTTTTAATTAATGTGTAAAAATAACCATTTTGTGCACTGTCTTGGATTTCGACAAAATCAGTTTCATCGGATCTGTTATAGTGAATTATTGTAGGATTTCAAGTTTCATAGCGATCGGACTTGTAGTTCGGTAGTGCGAGCAAGAAACGCTCAGAAATTAATTAAAGGAATTTAATTTAAATAATTTGATTTTGAAAAGCTATCTTCTGAATATGATGGAATTGGCTCCCTATACCTATTCCATTGTGTTCGGAATAGGGGTATAACATTAGGAACGTTGGACGGCACGCGTCGTTTGGAGTTCAGAAAATTTCGTGGATTAATAGTGCCACTGAGATTTGTATGTAAGGCCCACATCGTTCAAACCCTAGCTAATTTTATCAGCCGCCGTTCATTTCTATTCAATGGTCGAAAATGCCTCAACTTCTCTCCTCGATTTCTCCCCATCCACTCATCGGATTCGAACGATTCCAAATGGAAAAGGAAGATCTCAACCTCCTCTACATATCCTACATTGAATTGAGGCGAAACATCTCGAGATCGCCAGAATCATGGCGAAATGGTTGCACATTTCTAGGGTTCTCGCACATCAACAGCATAGGCGAAGGCGACGTAGTCGCAGGAGGGAGTGGAGCTTGGAGAGGCGGCAGTGGCGGTGATGTCTGATGGTGTTCCGGAGCTCCAAGGTGTCGTGCGCACGGTGGTTTGGAGTTGCGGCTGATGGGTGCACGTGCGTCTGTTTTAGCATGAGCGGGAGTGAGGTAGGAGATAAGTTAAGTTGAATTAATATTTAATTAATTAATATAATTATGTTTTTAATTATATTGAATGTTAATTAAAGCGTAAATTTTTTCATACGAAGGTCCGATTCGAACGAAACAAGTTGCGTTGGGACGTATCGACGAGGACTATGACTTGGAGTTGAATTGAAGTTTATTTGACATTGAAAAATTTTCAGTTTAAATAAAGGTGGCTGTTTCAAACAACTCATGAAATACTAAATTTCCTAGTGCAATTTAAACACAGTAACGAAGTGATAAAATTATATTGATTGCTGTTTGAAAATTTAATTAGTTGAATTTGAATTGATTGACGTTAAAACCGACATTTTAAATTTGATTGATAAATTTGATATTTAAATTTATAGTGTAAACTGACCTTTAAAAATTGTTATGAATTGACTTTTAAATGGATAGTTGGAATCTATGGTAAATGTGACGTTTAAATTTGATAGGAAAATTTTGACATATTGTACACTTATTAAACGACATCAAAATTTGATATTTAAATCGATCTTAGATTGCATATCACCTTTAGTTAAACACCTCGACACTGATAATTATTGATTGTTGTGTGATATGGTTGAATTGGTTGATTTAAATGTTAACTCATATTGTGATGGATGATATTGTTGATTTGTTGTATGTGGCTAGTGGTTTTGATATTTTTGTGTTATCACGCTGTTATTATCACTATTGATGTGATTGATCACCTGGACATTTAAATTTGATATGGATGTTGGATTTTCTATTTGATATGTGAATGTCGATGCATAATTGACTCCTTTGGCATAAATTGTGATTTTATGTTTTTATCGTCGTTTGGCTAAAATTGAGTTTTATCTATTGAATTTTAAAGGGCTTTAAAATCTAACATTTAGAAATTTATATATTATAAAGAATTTGATTTTGTGAATCAAATTAAATTTTAGCTTTTGAAATTAACATGAATTTCATTTATAAAATTTTAAATTATAATTTTTTAACAATATATCTCTACCAAAAAGAGCAATAAAAGGGTTTGCAAATTTTCCTGTAACATTGATAAATGAAAAGGAAATGTTGTAAGAAGATCGATGTTTGGAATCCGACCATTAAATAATTTCTATACGATTGAATTGGATTATTTTAAAATTCTAGCTTAGGAAATGTTGGAATTCAAATTTGTTAAAAGAATTTATTTAAAGAATTCTATTTGAAATTTTGGAAGTTATGGTCAATATATGTTTTGAATTATGGAAATTTGATTATTTTAAAGATTTGAATCTTAAAATTCGAACACTGAAGTTAAATTGATTTAAGTAATTTAAATCGGTGTATTGAGATTCGACTCGAATTTATATAAACTGAAATGGTTTTGAAATAAGATTTGAATTGAAGCTCGAGCCACTAAATTAAATCATTTGAATCGAAATTGTAATCGAAATTGTAATCGAAATTGAAATTGACTAGAATTGAAATCGAAATTGAATGAAATTAAATTTGAAAGGAATTGAATGGAAACATTGGAAATTCAATTCATTTGTTTGGAATTTGGATCTAAGTTCAGATTTTTTGGAAATGGAAAGAAATAATTTATTTTGAAACCATATATTTTCTTGATTATGATTTGACTTACATGAGGATTTTTACTCCTGACTCGATTGTTTTGTTTTTCATTACGCACTGGTCGGAACGAGTTTTTCAATTATCGAAGATAGTCATTCCGTAGGATGAAGACGAAGATTTGGTATATCATATTTACTAGTATCTATTCCGCTGCATTATTTATTTTGTATATTGAAATGTATAACTCTAAAAATACTGTATATATCTCTAATGAAGTTATAAATTTAAATCTAATGTATATTTGTTAAACAGCTTCATTAACTGTTTATGTGATTATTATATTTTATCGTTCCACTGCAAGATTCTGTAGTTGTTTTCTTCCTTTTTTTTATTTGTTTAAAATAAACCCATTGATAATCTATCTTTTAAACGGTTTGAGTTGGACATATATGGTTTATTGTTGACTTGAACTGTTCAAAAGGGTGGGTGGTCACAGTTGGTATCAAAGCATTGGTTTATTGTATACCTAAACCTATAGGATAAGCTCATTGAATATATATATATATATGTATCTGAGAGAGTGTATTTGTTAGTGATATAAAAGTATTTTGAAATTAACAAATGAAATGATTTTAACTTGGATTATATATAAAATATAAAAGAATGAATTCTGTAAACTGATTAAATCATTCGTGACTGTTGACAATGATTGGATGTTATCTCTTTGTTGATTGATTGTTTGATTAATATGGATGTGCATATTATCACTTATTGATTGATGAGTCGTGCTCGGCCAGTTTTATGAGCATCGACTATTGGGTGTTGATTTGTGCATTTGACTATGGTTGGAAATTATGTTTTTGGAAATATATTTAACCAGTTTGAGAAACTACATGTTTTAACATGGATTCTGAAGTGAATATACATCTGAATTTTCCCCATGTATCATTTTAAAGAGTAATTGATATCATTTTAAAGTGGTGCATGAAATATGGATTATCCAGATATGATTTATAAACAAAAAGTTATTCAAACTGGAAATTTGAGTGTCTGAATTCCGGGAGTTTTTGAAGTTTTAAGATTCTGGAAATATATACCAGCATAAACTGAAATTATTTTCCGAGTAGAAATGTTACAAATGATTTCAAACTGATTTCAAAGGGAATTTTCAAAAAGATTTAAAAGAAATGAATGTCCGAAATGCACTTCTGTCGCTGGAAAATAATTTTGGTGATGACTACAACATCATTGGTATTCATTTTTGGGTTTCAGAGTGGGGGAGGCCACTTTAGTGGCTTTGTAACTTGATTGTTTAATGAAACTGAAGTTGTGAAAAACTATAGATTTGAAATTTGGAAAAGTTTTGAATTTGAATGATATTCGATTGGAAAGGGAAAAAATGATTGTTTAGATCATATATGGATTTGAAACAGAACTGCTATATGAAAATGATTGATTTCGAAGACCATTGACTCTATATAAATATTTGATTTGAAAAGTTTTCGATTCTTTATGAAGTGGTTTGTATAAGTATGAAGTTATATCGAAAACTATTGATTTTGAAAGGTATTGATATGTAAAGCGATAATCTTATATATAACGAAATTTATATAAGAATGATATGATATATTCGAGACTAATGATTTTGGAAAGTACTCGATTTGGAAATGAAATCTTATATATAATGGAATTTATATAAGGGTGACATTTGAAGTTATGATTTGGAAAGGGTACTATATATAATACGATATATTTTGAAGTAAAAGATATGGAATGTACCCTTCGTGATTTTTGATATTCATTATATTGATTGATTTAGGTCGTTCGGACATAAACTCATGAGTTTCCTCGAATTCCGTAGTGTAACCTATGGTCATATGATTCGATTGGCATAGCGTAATTTGGGGGGCGTGATGCCTATAATTTACTATGATTTCGCTATGATAGCGACGTAACCATTGTGTAGCTACGATCTATGGTCGATGTATTTGGCGTAATTAGAGGTGGTAGAGATTGCCTATAGTTTACTTTGATTTCGCTGGGATAGTGATGTAACCATTGGGTGTAACCACTAACTAAACTGTGATCCACTTGGCGTAATTCGAGGGGCGGTGATTGCCTATAGTTTACTATGTATTCTTGGGAAAGAGACGTAACCATTGGGCGTAACCACTAAGTAGACTATGATCCATGGGTGATTTGATTTTGATTTGCATGGCGTAATTCATGGAGTTGAGATTACCCAAAGTTACAGATGTTTCCTCTAGGATAGAGGCGTAACCATTGTGTAATGATTTTCGAGTGGTACTTTCCATATCTGTTTTAAAAGTTTTTCAAGTATTTTCACTAGATGTTGAAATGAGTCTACTAAGTACTTAGAGATTTCTAGTCTTATGCATGATCAATGTATTACTAGATTCTGTAAGAACGAGGATAAACTTGTTAAAACATCGAGTTATCAAAAGTATTTTTTTTCAATATATAATTATTTCGATATAAAAATATTTTGCATAAAAGAATTTTTAACAAAGAAAATTTCAAACATTTAAGAATTGACTATCGAAACCACTTGAATTATCTATTGGTGTAACTAAGAAACCAATGGAATAAATACGTAAGTTGTATATAGACCATTATATTTGCATTTACATTTTTGATTCAGATCTGAATACATGATTTTAAGGTAATTCACACCTGTCTGATTTAGGTTTGTTCGACGAACATTGATATGGATTTTTGATATGAATATGAAGTTCTCTATCATTGTTTATTACTATGTAAGGAGGATGGAAGTTTCTAATCAAGAAGTCGGATTAGAGTATGCACTAGAGTAGTCGTGTTACCAATACTAGTTCGGAAAATAAAATTGCGTGTTCGAGTAAAAGATCGAAATTGTTATACTTACGAATGGCATATATATATCGTACGGATTTTAATGAAATAACTGTATGCTATGGTTTCTAGCTATGATTGTTTCTTGCTTAGGATTTCTATGCTATTTGGTTGCATTTAGTTTAACATCATCCTTATCAGTTGCATTACATTTATGTGCTGCACATAGTTGTTACAATAATTTCTAGTTACATTTAGCTTTTACATCATTATAATTTCATATAAAATTACATCATCCTTTTAGTTGCGTCATATTACCATGTTATATCTAATTTTTTTGTTTTAATAATGATATGTTGTTTTGGTTGCATGTAAGTTTACAATGTGAATTGGTTATTTGTGTTAAACATAGTGAAATAAATTGAACGTGAATGAAATAGATATGAATTGATTGGATGGATATTATTTTGTGAATGATTTGTTTGTTGCAAATCCTTGCTATAACTAGTTGGTTGCATATGATTGTCATGTTTCTTGTGCTTGTGATAGAAATAGCTAATGTACCGTGTTTTGTCATGTTTAACTCTCTTTTGGGTTATGCAAGTAAAATTCAGGTACACTAAAGAAAGACTAATTTGAGGATTTTGATTTAATAAGTAAAGTTTTATTGCCCAACAAATAGGTACGTGTTTATATTACTTGTAACTACCCAGGATTTCGCAGTGATTTATAATTGTCATCAAACGATTAATCTGTTGGCTAATTACTGTTGGAAGCTTTTAAACCAAGTTGAAATTCTTTTGAAATTTGTTAAGGGATTTCGGGCTTTAAAATTTGAATTTTGGCCCAAGATTCTTTGGCGTGGGGCTGTGAGGAAAATCGAAACAAATGCCGTTCCTTTTTCTCCCGTTATTCATTCGTTCGCATGCCCTAAATCAAAACCAAATAAACGAAAAATGGCGGCTCTCTTTCGTTCCTCTCCCTTCCGAAATTAGGGTTTTCAGAAATTAGTAGATCGCGACTGTTAGTGCTCGATTCAACTCGATTGCTTCGTTAGTTGATCGTCACGAGTTGCTTTGGCGATTGCTGCCTTCTCTCCACTCGCAAATGCTTAAATTCATCGAGGCAAAGGTGAGTGATACTTGTTACTCACATCTAATTTTGAACTCCATGATTCTGCTATTTTTTTCGTATAATTTTGTTGTTGTTTAACATGACTTCGTTCACTTTATTTTTCGACTGTTAAATTGTGGTTCGAAGTTGTTGATTTCTCTATTGTTTTCAATTCACTCGGGTTTGAATACTTGATTGTCTTATGGTCTTGGATTTAAACTGTTACCATTGAATTTATTTGATGATGTTGATTTCGTTTGTGGCCACTAGGATTTTGATTTCTGTTAACACTGGTCACTTGATTCTGATTTTAGTACGAATGTTTGGGATGATTTACGACTAGGTGCATAATCGTATATATTTTCGTTAGTGATTCATTTTTGACTCCAGTCATTATCTGTTGCTTTGAATTCTTCTATTGGCATCGGCTTTGACTTTGATTAGTTGTTCCATAGCTTTGGCAAGGTTATTCTGTAGCATATTCGACTTTGACTTTGTTTATGCTATGGTATTGTTAGAATCATTCCTCAAAAATAATTCCTTTCTGACATCTATTTGCTTCGAACTTGATTACCTTCTGTTTTGTGACTCTGGCCATTTTGTCTTTGACTGTTGTATCACTTTGTTGGGGATGCTCGACTGTTGAATTTGGTGGTCTGGTTGTAGGAGTACTTCAATGTTGGCACTGCGCCTTGTTTTTTACTGTGATACTTGTACATTTGTTACTAGTTCATGTTCACATACATTTTCTACTTGGGTTGCATTGTCCAGTCCCATGTAGTTGTTACTGGTGACTTCGGCATACCTTAATTTACGATGCAGTTATCTTGGTTCAAAACTGATAATTGCTCCTGGGCATTGTATTTTGCTTGTTACTGCGTTGTCTTAGTTTGGGTACACTTGCCTATTTCACTTTTAGTTGCAGTAGTGCGCAGGTTCTTTATGTATCACTGCATATGATGTTTTCTATGTTATCGAGTTGCTTAATATGACTGCACTTGAATTCAGTGTGGTCTTGACTCTACATATACACTTCTTGTAGTGTAGTGTTGCAGACATTTACTTGTGCTGTCCAGTTGAGTTCGGCACTTGCGTTGTCGTTGCTTGACTGTTTAGTCTTTGTTGTTTTGAGTTTCACTGCCTGGTTGTGATACCACTTCCTTTGTGCACTTTACTATACTTCATTGAGTTGCTTTGTAGTTGTGTTGAGTCATGATAGTTGTGACTTGACCTTTGCTTTTTTTTATTTTGCTGATAGCATGTATATGTATACATGTTGTTGCCAGTTGCCTCTGTTGGGTACTGACTCTTTTTGTTCTTTAAGGTTGTGTGTTGTAGTGCCATGTTTTTGGTGCTCTCACCTTCATTTTGATGTTTTCATGTATTTTTTACCTCTGCACTCTTTGAGTCGGGTCCAATTGCTTCATATGCAGGGATCCTGAATTCGAGTCATTCGTTTCCGATAGTAAGTGAATACATATAGTTGTAATCATACATAAATATATGTATGTTGTTGCACCATTGTTGTTTCACTGCTTTACTGGGTATCATTTATTTGGTCCGTGTTTCACTGTGCAGCCCTGTACCCTGTTGAATTTGGGTTGGTCGCTGCATTAAGTTGTTTTCATATGTGACTTGAACTTTGTTTGGATATCTTTGAGCATACTTTGGGTTTGATGTGCACTGCATCTTGAGTGTGCTTGCATCTGAGTTTTTGGTTGAAGTTGCCCTTGTATTCTTGTGGTGGCTGTAGTCTAGACTGGGTCGTGCATTGCACTGACCACTGTATTCATTTCATTTCGATTCACTGAGCTTTCGTGTAATTCATCACTGTAGTGGTGAGGCAGTATACGCGTGCGTGTACTGCAGCCCTACCAGAAGTGACGTTTTAATTGATATTTCAATTGTTTGAACTGTTTCGTTTATTCAATTCAATATGTTTTGAATTGTATCTTGAATTGGTTTAATTTGATGATTTTGTTATTGTCTAATTACCTTCTAGATAATTGGATTATGAGTTTCTAATTATTCATTTAATAATTAGATTTTGTTGTTAATTGCAAATTTGGCAATTCTGATGTTTTCTAAATTATCTTCATTGATATTCTTTTCACTTATCTTTGTTGATTATTTGGAATCTGCTGATTTGTTGTTTAACACTATTACGTGTAACATTTACCGTTATCTGATTTCTTGTTAAAGGGTCGGATAGACGGGATTTATTGTGTCTGGCATCTATTTATTATTTAATTATTATTGCTTCTATGCACTAATAACTGAGTTTGAATTAGACTGACCCGTGTATAATTTTCTTTTGAATTTAATACTCGGGTCAGACCCGAGTTATTTCAGGTTGTAGATTTCCTGCTTTGAGTTGCTGTTTGAGCTATGAAAACTTTTCACATCTTTTGGAGTAGTCGTGTCATAGTATAGGTTGATATGTATTCATTTATATTAGTTGATAATGTACGTGTATATATAACTTCCAGAGTCGACAGTTGTAGTTGTATCATATGTATTGTGTCAAATGTATTGTAACTAACATCAGATATATATATATATATGAGACTTTTGTTATCTGTGTTCTGCATTCTTTTTGTATTTGTGTTATTATTATATATATTGTCCTAAACTATTATGAACCATCGTAGTTCGTTTTATCCTGGAATTGGGTATGTCGATGGGAGTAAATAAATAAGAGATCTTAAATTGAAAAATATATACCACTCCTATCGAGGTAACCAATACTAGTGTAAGGCCAACTATGGATGGCCGCACCTATCCAACCTTATTCTTCGTAATAACAGACAGTATTTCTTTTAATACTCTTTGTTATTGTGAGCATAAAGGTGGGGCATCACAGTTGGTATCAGAGCTTGGGGTTTATGGACATAATATAAAACATAACTTGGATGGAACATGTGTTACAACTATTGGTCGATGTTTTATTTGTGCATTGAGTCAAAACTAAAGTTTTGAAATTATGATGAAATTTTTAAATATCTTTATTTAAAAATAAAAGTGAAACTGTGTTTTGTTGATTTGATTAAATAGGGTTCTGTTTATTAGAGTGCGCAGCGGAAATAGTGAAACTGTCTTCGCTGAGTACAACTGATAATCATTTTGATTTAAAAATCGAAATATGAAATTTAAATAAATTTCATTTGCTGTTTACATAGCTGTGTTTATTTTGTTTCCTTGAGAATTTCGAATCCGAATTGAGGATTCGAAACGATTGCAGTTATGTGATTTTTGTTGAGATCTTTGTTGGTTTTCTTTTATGCTAATCATATATTGATTAGATTTAGCTGTTTTGAATTATTTTCATGGAAGATAATAGAGTAATTTCTTTATTTATATTATAGTGTGCGTGCGAATATGAATTGCACGTTACTGCACTAATTTTACGTTGAACCGATGCTTGGTTATGAAACGTATTTTGTTGCCGTTATTTTTATAACGGGATTTTTACACCAGTGCTATATTTTTGAAGCACGGTGTTTTGTTGACAAATTTAATGAATGAAAATTCACTGGTGTTACATTTTGATGTGAATTATTTTGATGAAATTTTGACATTTAAAAATTACTATCGCTTTGACTTCAGTAACCGTCAAATTTTAAAAGTGGATTTTCAAGCGGTTATACCGCAATGCTGATTTGTGACCCGTTTTTACGGTATTTTGAGAAGTACAATTTCCTTATCGAAATTGTTACTGATTTGCTGTTTTAATCACGTGAGTGGAAAATTCATTTTAAAAGGAAATTTGTTTTATAAATTTTTAACAGTTTGCACTTTCAAAAGAATGAGGAAGCGACTTAAACGTTTCAGCAAAATCGAGGATTATGATCCCTTTCTTTTAGTGATTCGCTTAACTTCGGACTTGTCCAGTTGAGAACATGAATTGTTATTTTTATAAAATAAATAAAATTGTTTTCAGGAATTTTACAGTTTGCGATTTCAAAAGAATGAGGAAGCGATTTAAACGTTTCAGCAAAATCGAGGATTATGACCCCTTTCTTTTACTGATTCGTTTAATTCTGGACTTGTCCGTTTGAGAATGTAAAGTGTATTTTTACAAAATACACAATTTTGCACTTTCAAGGAAACGATGAAGAGAATCAAACGATTTAGTAAAACACGTGGTATGGGACATGTGCGTTTGCTATTTCGGTTAATTCCGGACTCGTTAATTGAAATATCTGCTGTTTTGATGATTTTGAGGATTTTGCACTTTCAAGGAAATGATGAAGTGAATTAAACGATTTAGTAAAACTCATGGTTATGGGACATGTGCGTTTGCTATATTGGTTAATTCCGGACTCGTTAATTGAAATATTTGATGATTTCGTGTGCTTTCGAGCCACTTTGTTGGACCTTCAGGTCATTTGTTGGACCTTCGGGTCATTTGTTGCGCTTTCGGGCCACTCTGATGGACCTTCAGGTCAAATACCAGTACTAGACCTTCGGGTCACTCTACGGACCTTCGGGTCATTTGTTGGGCGCCAAAATTATGATGAGTACTTGGTAGGCTTCGGCCATTTGTTGATGCACGTGCGACGAACTAAAAACTCGACATCTGATGGGATCGATCCAAGCTTTTATGTTGATTTTCTAGTCTTCTTAATTGATTTCTAGATATTTGTTGTTTCTAATTATCTGCAGGTAATTAGATATTTGATGTTATGAGATTTAATTATCGTATCGGTAATTAGATATTTGTTGATTCTGATTATCGTTTTTGATAATCAGATATTTGTTGTTTCTGATTATCGCTTGTGATAATTAGATATTTGTTGATTCTGATTATCGTTTTTGATAATCGGATATTTGTTGTTTCTAATTATCACTTGTGATAATTAGATATTTGTTGATTCTGATTATTTTTTTTGATAATCGGATATTTGTTGTTTCTAATTATCGCTTGTGATAATTAGATATTTGCTGATTCTGATTATTGTTTTTGATAATCGAATATTTGTTGATTTGAGATTTGATTATCGTTTTTGATAATCGAATATTTGTTGATTTGAGATTTGATTATCGTTTTTGATAATCGAATATTTGTTGATTTGAGATTTGATTATCGTTTTTGATAATCGAATATTTGTTGATTTGAGATTTGATTATCCTTTTTGATAATCGAATATTTGTTGATTTGAGATTTGATTATCGTTTTTGATAATTGAATATTTGTTGATTTGAGAATTCTGATTATCGTTTTTGATAATTAGACCTTTGTTGTTTTCTGATTACCGTTTTGGTAACTAGATAATTGCAGTTTTGCGAATCGTAATTTGTGTTTCCTGATTATCTTTGTTGATAACTAGATTTTACTGTTTACTAATTATCGTATTGAAAATTATATATTGCTGTTTGTGATTTTTGTATTCAAATTATCTAATTGATAATTGAATATTGCTGATAATTGTAATTATTCAGTTTTTGCTATTTTCTAATTATCTATTGATAGTTAGATTTTGTTGAAAATTTGTGAATTTCTTTTATGAAATTAAAAGTTTTCTTTGGCGTTTGTGTTCTTGATCTGTATTTTTCTAACTTAACCAGTTTATGTTAGAAAAATATTTATGATTGACGACCTTAATTATGAAAATTGCGGGGACGCAATTTTTATAAGGAGGGGAGTCTGTAACAACCCGGGATTTCGAAGTGATTTATAATAGTCATCAAACGATTAATCTACTGGCTAATTACTGTTGGAAGCTTTTAAACCAAGTTGAAATTCTTTTGAAATTTGTTAAGGGATTTCGGGCTTTAAAATTTGAATTTTGGCCCAAGATTCTTTGGCGTGGGGCTGTGAGGAAAATCGAAACAAATGTCGTTCCTTTTTCCCCCGTTATTCATTCATTCGCATGCCCTAAATCAAAACCAAATAAATGAAAAATGGCGGCTCTTTTTCGTTCCTCCCTTCCGAAATTAGGGTTTTCATAAATTAGTAGATCGCGACTGTTAGTGCTCGATTTCTTCGTTAGTTGATCGTCTCGAGTTGCTTTGGCGATTGCTGCCTTCTCTCCACTCGCAAATGCTTAAATTCATCGAGGCAAAGGTGAGTGATACTTGTTACTCACATCTAATTTTGAACTCCATGATTCTGCTATTTTTTTCGTACAATTTTGTTGCTGTTTAACATGACTTCGTTCACTTTATTTTTCGGCTGTTAAATTGTGGTTCGAAGTTGTTGATTTCTCTGTTGTTTTCAATTCACTCGGGTTTGAATACTTGATTGGCTTATGGTTTTGGATTGAAACTATTACCATTGAATTTATATGACGATGTTGATTTCGTTTGTGGCCACCAGGATTTTGATTTCTGTTAACATCGGTCACTTGATTCTGATTTTAGTACGAATGTTTGGGATGATTTACGACTAGGTGCATAATCGTATATATTTTCGTTAGTGATTCTTTTTTGACTCCAATCATTATCTGTCGCTTTGAATTCTTCTGTTGGCATCGGCTTTGACTTTGATTAGTTGTTCCATAGCTTTGGTATGGTTATTCTGTAGCATATTCGACTTTGTTTATGCTATGGTATTGTTAGAATCATTCCTCAAAAATAATTCCTTTTTGACATCTATTTGCTTCGAACTTGATTACCTGCTATTTTGTGACTCTGGCCATTTTGTCTTTGACTGTTGTATCACTTTATTGGGGATGCTCGACTGTTGAATTTGGTGGTCTGGTTGTAGGAGTACTTCATTGTTGGCACTTCGCCTTGTTTTTTATTGTGATACTTGTACATTTGTTACTTGTTCACGTTCACATATATTTTCTACTTGGGTTGCATTGTCCAGTCCGATGTAGTTGTTACTGGTGACTTCGGCATACCTTAATTTACGATGTAGTTATCTTGGTTCAAAACTGATAATTGCTCCTGGGCATTGTATTTTGCTTGTTACTGCGTTGTCTTAGTTTGGGTACACATGCCTATTTCACTTTTAGTTGCAGTAGCGCGCAGGTTCTTTATGTATCACTGCATATGATGTTTTCTATGTTATTGAGTTGCTTAATATGACTGCACTTGACATCAGTGTGGTCTTGACTCTACATATACACTTCTTGTAGTGTAGTGTTGCAGACATTTACTTGTGCTGTCCAGTTGAGTTCGGCACTTGCGTTGTCGTTGCTTGAATGTTTAGTCTTTGTTGTTTTGAGTTTCACTACCTGGTCGTGATACCACTTCCTTTATGCACTTTACTATACTTCATTGAGTTGCTTTGTAGTTGTGTTGAGTCATGATAGTTGTGACTTGACCTTTGCTTTTTTTTATTTTGCTGATAGCATGTATATGTATACATGTTGTTGCCAGTTGCCTCTATTGGGTACTGACTCTCTTTGTTCTTTAAGGTTGTGTGTTGTGGTGCCATGTTTTTGGTGCTCTCACCTTCATTTTGATGTTTTCATGTATTTTTATCTCTGCACTCTTTGAGTCAGGTCCAATTGCTTTATATGCAGGGATCCTGAATTCGAGTCATTCGTTTCCGATACTAAGTGAATACATATAGTTGCAATCATACATAAATATATGTATGTTGTTGCACCATTGTTGTTTCACTGCTTTACTGGGTACTATTTATTTGGTATGTGTTTCACTGTGCAGCCCTGTACCCTGTTGAATTTGGGTTGGTCGCTGTATTAAGTTGTTTTCATATGTGACTTGAACTTGGTTTGGATATCATGGAGCATACTTTGGGTTTGATGTGCACTGCATCTTGAGTGTCCTTGCATCTGAGTTTTTGGTTGCGGTTGCCCTTGTATTCTTGTGGTGGCTGTAGTCTAGATTGGGTCGTGCATTGCACTGACCACTGTATTCATTTCATTTCGATTCACTGAGCTTTCGTGTAATTCATCACTGTAGTGGCGAGGCAGTATACGCGTGCGTGTACTGCAGCCCTACCAGAAGTGACGTTTTAATTGATATTTCAATTGTTTGAACTATTTCGTTTATTCAATTCAATATGTTTTGAATTGTATCTTGAATTGGTTTAATTTGATGATTTTGTTATTGTCTAATTACCTTCTAGATAATTAGATTATGAGTTTCTAATTATTCATTTAATAATTAGATTTTGTTGTTAATTGCCAATTTGGCAATTCTGATGTTTTCTAAATTATCTTCATTGATATTCTTTTCACTTATCTTTGTTGATGATTTGGAATCTGCTGATTTGTTGTTTAACACTGTTACGTGTTACATTTACCGTTATCTGATTTCTTGTTAAAGGGTCAGATAGACGGGATTTATTGTGTCTGGCATCTATTCATTATTTAATTATTATTGCTTCTATGCACTAATAACTGAGTTTGAATTAGACTGACCCGTGTATTATTTTCTTTTGAATTTAATACTCGGGTCAGACCCGAGTTATTTCAGGTTGTAGATTTCCTACTTTGAGTTGTTGTTTGAGCTATGAAGACTTTTCACATCTTTTGGAGTAGTCGTGTCATAGTATAGGTTGATATGTGTTCATGTATATTAGTTGATAATGTATGTGTATATATAACTTCCAGAGTCGACAGTTGTAGTTGTATCATATGTATTGTGTCAAATGTATTGTAACTGACATCAGTTATATATATATATATATATATATATATGAGACTTTTGTTATTTGTGTTCCGCATTCTTTTTGTATCTGTGTTATTATTATATATATTGTCCTAAACTATTATGAACCATCATAGTTCGTTTTATACCGGAATTGGGTATTTCGATGGGAGTAAATAAATAAGAGATCTTAAAATGAAAAATATATACCACTCCTATCGAGGTAACCAATACTAGTGTAAGGCCAACTACGGATGGCCGCTCCTATCCAGCCATATTCTTCGTAATAACAGACAGTATTTCTTTTAATACTCTTTGTTATTGTGAGCATAAAGGTAGGGCGTCACATTACTGGTTGGTTGATGATTTTATACCCCTGATGTAGGGAGCCACTTGGATTTTATTTTCTTTTGATTGATGTAACGACCCGCCATTCATTCCACAGAATGACGCATCATTAATAAGAAAGAAAGGGATAGAAAAGAGAAAAGAAGAGAAGAAAGAACTAAACAATATCAGAATCTCACAGCGGAAACGGAACAAAATATATTATATCACATAACTATTACATAGTCTTTACATAATCAGAGTTACACAGCTTATACAACACAAAATAGATAGTTATAAATTTCTGTCTATTATACAACTCAAGATATAACTCAAACAAAAGAATCAGAGAAACCAACACGGCGGAATACTATATATCTATGAATGTTGAAGCCTCCTGCTCCATATCTCCTCCATAGATTTGTCAAAGCTAACCTGAATCCCTTGGCTACTCGTAAAAATTTGCGTACCCAAGAGTTTAATAAAACAGAAAATAAACACTTGGGTCAGACATGGGTCTGGTGTGAGTAAACGGGTTAAAGTTGTTTAACTTTAAAACCTTTTTGAAAATAAAAGTATCACGTAAGACTTCCCACACATAAACATGGAAAAGTTTTTACCTTACGCTAACCAAAACATTTGATAGGAAATCCAGTTATATTATAATAGTGTCTAGGGCTTTCAAGTAAAATACAGAAATAGCTAGAATGCTTACATCTCACGTTCCAACATAGTTGGGCACAAATAAATCGTACGGCACTTATTGGAGTTTGGATTCCATACAATGGCAGGGCTACTGGGGTACCGCCCGTCACAGTACGTGGTCTAGATCACCGTACCGAGGAGTATGCCCGCTCCCCTGCAACATAAAGCCGGAACCATCCCTTACTGGATAATTCCGAATAAAATCACCCCACGGTTGTGATCATTCAACCGCACCACTAAGCCAAAATAGAAAATAGACATCTAGATAGGGATGACCTTACTCTCAATGGGCGCTACCCACGAAGCCTTGCTGCACCTCCCCTGTTTTAGCCATTCCCGGTTGATGAGGCTTGAGGCTACGATTACCTTTAATCAGAACACATCACTTAGAATGCTCATCGTCCACCTGACGATGTTATGAAAGCATTCAATCCATACAAGTTCGTTCCGGGTTCGAACGAAACCGAAGGCATTATCTCGTTACACTCATTTTGGAATCACCCTCAGAGTTAACGACAATAACCCTTGCACTCTGAATCTTCACCTTCACTTGAGATTCACGACCTATCGTTAATTTGGATCGATGTGGTATTCGGATATCCAAATCTGGAAACCCGATCCCGGTCTCATCAAAATCCAAAACGTATCTTTTAAGGCCAAGTTGTTTTAAGGTTAAAACAATTCAATTCTATTATCTATATACACACAGATAGATAATTCACAATAGATAATCTACACTATTATCACAAATAGATAATTCACATTATCATTCAACCAAACATTCATATCACAGATCAACACATGTCTCATCAGAGATATCGAACAATGCAAAGCATTCAATATTATTCAACCATCCACGAGTAATGATTTATATCATCTCTAATTAATTTAAAATAAATTAAATTAATTACTTCATTCTATAAACCCTGCTTAATTAATCATAAATTAATTATTAATTAATTAATTAATTAATTATCCTCTAATTATTCATTTCAATTAATCATCCTTGATTAATTATCTTTTAATTACATTCAAGTAATTAGCCTTTAATTAATTTCACAAATTAATTATTCTTAACCATTTATAGTAATTAACCTTTGATTACCCTATAAACTAATTAACTATAATTAATTACATTAATCCTTAATAAATTACATTAATTAATTACTCTTTTATTACTTATTATTGATTAATTAGTTTTAATTAATCAACCCTTAATTACATTATTAATTATATTAATTAATGACCCTTAATTACTTCCTTAATTAATTACTCCATTTAAATTAATTATATTTAATAATTAATCTTTAATTAAACACATTTATTAATCACCTTTGATTAATCTTATCCAGTAATTAACTTCCCTTAATTGCTTCATTAAATAAATTACTTACTCTTTAATTAATTATCTTTAATTAATCCCTTGATTAATTACAAAGTAATTTAATCCTTAAATCATCTTCCATTAATTATATCCAAAAATTACATTAATTACTTTACTAAATAATTATAGTCTATTAATTTATCACCTTAATTAATTCAACTTTAATTAATCACATTTATTAATTAATTAACCTTAAGTTATCACATTAATTATCTCTTAATTAATCATATTAATTAACCTTTATTAATCACATTAATTAACCTTTATTAATTATCTAAGTAATTAATTCTTAATTACCTTTCATTAATTACTTCCATAAAGTAATTATTCTTAATTAAACCAAAGTAATTATCTTAAATTAATTACATAATTAGATGTCTTCAATTAATTTAGTAACTATACTTTAATTAATAAGACCTTAATTAATTAAGATAAACCATTTACCTTAATTAAACATCCTAATTAAATATCCTTTAAAACTTATCTCCTTTAAATATATTAAAAAAACTTTGTTTAACCTTTAAGGAAAATTATTACCTTTATAATTACCCAATTATCATTATCATATAAATTTTTAAACATTTATCTTTAATTAATTTACTTAGTTAAGTTTTTAAAATAAATAAACATTTATCTTAACAAATTAAAGTTAACAAATTATAACTTCCTTCAATCAAATCATTTTAAACAATTATCACATAAAAGTTCAAACTAGATTCAATTTAAATTTTAAAACTTGCTTTTTATAAAACTTTTTAAAACTGTTTATAACTTTCTTCGGGTCCAACCCAATTTTCACCCAAGATCTACTCGAGTTTCTCCTTTCTTTTATTTCAAAAACTTAGTTTAAAATTTTTAAAACTATAACAACTAAAATGTTAATAGCTAAACATTTCAAACTACACGAGTTCTACACTCCAGATTCCCGAGCTCAACTCGGGTATTCCACTTCTTGCACTTCTTCGAGAAAACCCCCGAAAAACTCGAACTCGCCCGAGCATTTCTTCTTGTTCCCCAAACTATACTATATCCTCCAGATATACAACGTGCACACGTGCACGTGCACGCAAGTTCGCCAGTGCTCAGACCAACGTCGACGCCCTCGCCAAGTCGATAACCATCCCCCTGACCCACCTGGCTACCCAGACCATCGATATCACCATCGAAACGAAATCGAACCCATCGTTCGAAAACTGGAACAATACCGATCACCTAAAAACGCCTCGCTTCGACCATCTCAACCACCTGACGCCACGCAACCACAATTTAAGCTTCGTCAACCTCCCCTGCTTCAATCCCCCTAGGTCCCGTTCAACTCGATGCATTGATGACCACGAATTAGCCTCTCATCTCTCGACGTTCAAATCCTGACATTAAACCCTAGTTCGTCGTCGCTAAGTCGCCACGTCCATCGATAAATAAAATCCTTATTTTTCCTGTAATCTCCAACATGCCAGCTTTCACCACGAACAATCACGACTTCCCAATCATCGTTGATCAACGGATATTGATGAAAATACATTTTCCGTTCATCTCGAGATATCTCTCCAACTATTTACTTAAAAATCATGATTTCTTTACCTAAATTCATAATTTGCCAATACAAATCACAATATGAAATCAAATCATGAAATTAAAACAATCGATTTTTCTGTTATAAATAGATTTCTCTGTAACATTCTATTTTCTAAGAAAATTCTAAATATTTCTTCTTGGAACTATTTTTAAAAATGAAATTATAATGTTATAATCATTTTCTTTTTAAAGATCAAAGCTTGAATTTTTCTGTATAGGTAGATATGAATTTTTATGTGTTATTCATGGGCCTGTGAACACAACAGTGACAAGCATACATATACACAACCATGTATACAATATATAATGTAATTCAACTATAATTCAGGTAAAATCATCCATGCAAACCAAACTTAATTTGTTTGAATACTAATCTCTATAAAAGATTAGATGAGGGGATTAGAAATTTTACTTTAAATTTAACTCTGTAACTTAAACAGAGATGATACAAACATATACATGCACTCAGGGTTCTCTATATTCAAGTACACATATATTCAAATTTAAGATAAACATGCATACATATTTCAAACATATATGACAATTTTACTTTAAACATTTTACCACATAAACCCAAATTTAACTGTTTTTAAATCTAAGTTTACTCACCTTTTTAAAGAAGAACAGAGCAACTTTGTTTTTGAAAACAGCTTCAAACTTTAAACTGGAGTTGCTGGAATTTGTAAAAACTCGAGAACTTGAATTTGTCTTCGATTTGAAAACTGGAATGCTATTGCTTCTTTGATTTTAAAAACTAGAATGCATGTTGCTGAGACTTGATGAAGAGATGAGACAGTTTTGATTTAAGTTGAAGAAAATGCTTGCAGACTTGTTATTCTCAGGTTTGAAGAAAATAGTCTACAAGCTTTGATTTTTGATCTTGCTAATGGTTACAGGGATTTCTTTTTTTGAAGTTGAAAATGAATTACAGGTTGATGTCTTTGTCCAGAATCATGTTTTCTGGTTTTAGAGGAGTTGTTGAATTTCAGATTTTATTTTCCTTAGTTTTAGGTTTGAAGAAAAATAGAAAAGAATTGAAGGGAAGAAAGAACATGTATTTATAAAAGCTGAAATGATTTATAAAAATAAAAGAAATTAAAATTAAAACTTGACATGTGTCAAAACCCTTGTTTATTAACTTAACACATGTTAAATGAAGTTTTTATATGCTTACACTTGTCTTTTAAATATTTTATATAAACTTTTATTTAATTTTAAATGTAAATATAAAGCCTTTCATACTTAATTTATAATTTAATAAACATTTATCTTAATATATATATATATATAATTGCTTAAAGAAAATATTATAAAACAAATTTTATATACAAATAAAATCTTATACATATATTTTTAAATCCAACATATTTATCTTTATTGTTTAAGAAATAAAAAAATTAAAATTCCAAATACCCTTTGAAAAATATTATATAAAATTATACTTTCCAAATTACAATTTATATATATATATATTAGAATTTGAAACACTTTAATTAATTTCACACCAAAACTTCCATATATATACAATTTAAATAGATAATATTTTTAACATAAATTTGAGAATATTTATATTAAATTTCAAAACAACTTCAAATCATAACATATACATAATTATATATTACAATTTGAAAATACATCTTTTAATTAAACAAAAGATTCTCTATTCACAATATATATACCAAAATATATATATTATAAATAGAATAAAATTTTATTAGCTTTGGAGAATAAACCTTATTAGATTTTAAATTGTTAGAAAAGATATAAATAAATATTGCCAGATTAAATGTTTATTAGCCTTTAAAAGAACAAACTTATCAATTTATAAAATAAAATTATCAAATCAATTTAATTATTAATACAGATTATTAAATTGATATTGCCCAGAAATTTCGGGATATCACATTCCTCCCCCCTTAAAATAATTTCGTCCCCGAAATTAAAAACAAAGGTAATTTAATAATCTATTTAAGATTTAATTTACAAGCATATGTCAATCATATGCTAACAACCATAGCAATCAATCATCCAAACAAACAATTCTAACTATTCAGACAAAATTATGGATAGAATTTTCTCGAGTTTCCCCAAATATATATATATATATACTGGAATACTCGCTCTACATAATCCAAACAATCAATACTACTAAGCTACGGAGCTTCTACTCATCTAGATCTACAAAACTAAAGAGGATATCAAACTACAGACGAGTCTGACTCAACAACCAAATCTCTCTGAACTACTGGTTTCAAAACCAGAAATAGATCAAATACGTACTCCCTCAGATACGTGAAACACATTGAATCCCAGTTATCCAAACTGACCATTCAACCTTGTAGACCAAGCTCTTATCCAAATCACAACACAGAAGAGATCCAAAATACCTCAGAGCTGATTTCCCAGACTTACCAAATCTTGTAGCTCCTTCGATCGGAGAAAACTTATCCAAAATCAAATCTCTGTCTTCGAAATCCAAATTCCTTCGTCTCTTATCCACAAAATTCATAGGACGATCCTGGGCTTCCTACAACCTTCTAATCAGCTCAACCTTTGCTGATGTTTCTAGAAACAAATTGGACCTAAAACAACCCAACACAATGATCTCCTCAAGATCAACCAACAATCAAGAACAAACTCTACTCCTCAAACAATAGAAGACTAAACTTACTCCTTCAATCCAGAAAGGACAAACAGGAGCACTCGCCAAACTGCTTCCACTGCACGATTCTAATTTGAAGTAGAAGAAAATGCTGATGAAGAACACGAGCACAAACTGGACAACACATCCCAGAATATGGTTCCATAAATCCTTAAAAGAAAACTCAGATACTCCATCAAAACCAGAGCTGCTTCACCAAACTCCATCTCCAGCAATCAACCTTCAACAAGCTGAACCACCGGTATCATTCCTGGAACCAAGTCGATAAGAAAACTTAATCTTCAGATGCGGACAAACCTCTGACTTCCCTAAAGATATCCGAAAACTTTGATAACCCAAAAGATCACTCAGCAATCGCAAGTCACTTTTGCGATCCTATCCACCCTAATTCCAAAGACTGTTTTCCCTTTACCAATCAGAACAGCTTACACTTATCTATTTAATTCATCGAAGAAATGGATCCACTCTGCTGCTTCTGACCTTCTCCTCAAGAAAAAAACTGCTCAGCCAGAAAACTTCCTGCCAACACACAGAACACTCCAAACTGCACTGCTGCCACTGAAGCCAAAGATTCCCTAACCAAAGCTCTTCGAGAAACTCGAACCTCAAACCAAACAGAATCACCATGCTGAACTCAGCCACAACACCGAAGCAGACATTCTTCCTTAAATTTGCTCCAAAAGAAAACATCTTCGGAGACATCCTTAGTCACTGCGTCTCATCACACAGCTACTATTACCTGAGGTATCAAGATATCATTACTCGCTTCTGCTCAATCGACAGATCCAAACTCTACTCATGCACTTCAAAGATAGACTCCGAACCTTAACAGGTTTCCTTCAGAGATCGATGAAATCCTACACCACAGCAAAGCTTACTCGAGACGGTATTAGGTCTACAGTCTCGACAGATACTTCCAACCTCAAACATTCAAGCTCCAACCATTGGTAATTGTGTTATACACACCACCACCCTATCTACCTTTATAACTCATATTGGAAAACCCGAACAGGTAACCCAACAAATACGTAGAATAAATGTATATATAGTTATATAAAAATTACAAATACGTTCTCTCAAGATAGACACCACTCCAGAGCCTAGGTATTCACTCAACCTATTGCTCTGATACCACTGTAACGACCCGCCATTCATTCCACATAATGACGCATCATTAATAAGAAAGAAAGGGATAGAAAAGAGAAAAGAAGAGAAGAAAGAACTAAACAATATCAGAATCTCACAGCGAAAACGGAACAAAATATAATATATCACATAACTATTACATAGTCTTTACATAATCAGAGTTACACAGCTTATACAACACAAAATAGACAGTTATAAATTTCTGTCTATTATACAACTCAAGATATAACTCAAACAAAAGACTCAGAGAAACCAACACAGCGGAATACTATATATCTACGAATGTTGAAGCCTCCTGCTCCATATCTCCTCCATAAATTCGTCAAAGCTAACCTGAATCCCTTGGCTACTCGTAAAAATTTGAGTACCCAAGAGTTTAATAAAACAGAAAATAAACACTTGGGTCAGACATGGGTCTGGTGTGAGTAAATGGGTTAAAGTTGTTTAACTTTAAAACCTTTTTGAAAACAAAAGTATCACGTAAGACTTCCCACACATAAACATGGAAAAGTTTTTACCTTACGCTAACCAAAACATTTGATAGGAGATCCAGTTATATTATAATAGTGTCTAGGGTTTTCAAGTAAAATACAGAAATAGCTGGAATGCTTACATCTCACGTTCCAACATAGTTGGGCACAACTAAATCGTATGGCACTTATTGGAGTTTGGATTCCATACAATGGCAGGGCTACTGGGGTACCGCCCGTCACAGTACGTGGCCTAGATCACCGTACCGTGGAGTACGCCCGCTCCCCTGCAACACAAAGCCGGAACCATCCCTTACTAGATAATTCCGAATAAAATCACCCCACGGTTGTGATCATTCAACCGCACCACTAAGCCGAAATAGAAAAGGGACATCTAGACAGGGATGACCTTACTCTCAGTGGGCGCTACCCACGAAGCCTTGCTGCACCTCCCCTGTTTTAGCCATTCTCGGTTGATGAGGCTTGAGGCTACGATTACCTTTAATCAGAACACATCACTTAGAATGCTCATCGTCCACCTGACGATGTTCTGAAAGCATTCAATCCATACAAGTTCATTCCGGGTTCGAACGAAACCGAAGGCATTATCTCGTTACACTCATTTTGGAATCACCCTCAGAGTTAACGACAATAACCCTAGCACTCTAAATCTTCACCTTCACTTGAGATTCATGACCTATCGTTAATTTGGATCGATGTGGTATTTGGATATCCAAATCTGGAAACCCGATCCCGGTCTCATCGAAATACAAAACATATCTTTTAAGGCCAAGTTTTTTTAAGGTTAAAACAATTCAATTCTATTATCTATATACACACAGATAGATAATTCACAATAGATAATCTACACTATTATCACAAATAGATAATTCACATTATCATTCAACCAAACATTCATATCACATATCAGCACATGTCTCATCAGAGATATCAAACAATGCAAAGCATTCAATATTATTCAACCATCCATAAGTAATGATTTATATCATCTCTAATTAATTTAAAATAAATTAAATTAATTACTTCATTCTATAAACCCTGCTTACTTAATCATAAATTAATTATAAATTAATTAATTAATTATCCTCTAATTATTCGTTTCAATTAATCATCCTTGATTAATTATCTTTTAATTACATTCAAGTAATTAGCCTTTAATTAATTTCACAAATTAATTATTCTTAACCATTTATAGTAATTAACCTTTAATTACTCTATAAACTATTTAACTATAATTAATTATATTAATCCTTAATAAATTACATTAATTAATTACTCTTTTATTACTTATTATTGATTAATTAGTTTTAATTAATCAACTCTTAATTACATTATTAATTATATTAATTAATGACCCTTAATTACTTCCTTAATTAATTACTCCATTTAAATTAATTATATTTAATAATTAATCTTTAATTAAACACATTTATTAATCACCTTTGATTAATCTTATCCAGTAATTAACTTCCCTTAATTGCTTCATTAAATAAATTACTTACTCTTTAATTAATTATCTTTAATTAATCCCTTGATTAATTACAAAGTAATTTAATCCTTAAATCATCTTCCATTAATTATATCCAAAAATTACATTAATTACTTTACTAAATAATTACAGTCTATTAATTTATCACCTTAATTAATTCAACTTTAATTAATCACATTTATTAATTAATTAACCTTAAGTTATCACATTAATTATCCTTAATTAATCATATTAATTAACCTTTATTAATCACATTAATTAACCTTTATTAATTATCTAAGTAATTAATTCTTAATTACCTTTCATTAATTACTTCCATAAAGTAATTATTCTTTATTAAACCAAAGTAATTATCTTAAATTAATTACATTAATTAGCTGTCTTCAATTAATTTGGTAACTATACTTTAATTAATAAGACCTTAATTAATTAAGATAAACCATTTACCTTAATTAAACATCCTTATTAAATATCCTTTAAAACTTATCTCCTTTAAATATATTAAAAAAAACTTTGTTTAACCTTTAAGGAAAATTCTTACCTTTATAATTACCCAATTATCATTATCATATAAATTTTTAAACATTTATCTTTAATTAATTTACTTAGTTAAGTTTTTAAAATAAATAAACATTTATCTTAACAAATTAAAGTTAACAAATTATAACTTCCTTCAATCAAATCATTTTAAACAATTATCACATAAAAGTTCAAACTAGATTCAATTTAAATTTTAAAACTTGCTTTTTATAAAACTTTTTAAAACTGTTTATAACTTGCTTCGGGTCCAACCCAATCTTCACCCGAGATCTACTCGAGTTTCTCCTTTCTTTTATTTCAAAAACTTAGTTTAAAATTTTTAAAACTATAACAACTAAACTGTTAATAGCTAAACATTTCAAACTACACGAGTTCTACATTCCAGATTCCCGAGCTCAACTCGGGTATTCCACTTCTTGCACTGCTTCGAGAAAACCCTCGAAAAACTCGAACTCGCCCCAGCATTTCTTCTTCTTCCCCAAACTATACTATATCCTCCAGATATACAACGTGCACACGTGCACGTGCACGCAAGTTCGCCAGTGCTCAGACCAACGTCGACACCCTCGCCAAGTCGACAACCATCCCCCTGGCCCACCTGGCTACCCAGACCACCAATATCACCATCGAAACGAAATCAAACCCATCGTTCAAAAAACTGGAACAATACCGATCACCTAAAAACGCCTCGCTTCGACCATCTCAACCACCTGACACCACGCAACCATAATTGAAGCTTCGTTAACCTCCCCTGCTTCAATCCCCCTAGGTCCCGTTCAACTCGATGCATTGATGACCACGAATTAGCCTCACATCTCTCGACGTTCAAATCCTGACATTAAACCCTAGTTCGCCGTCGTCCATCGATAAATCAAATCCTTATTTTTCCTGTAATCTCCAACATGCCAGCTTTCACCACGAACAATCACGACTTCCCAATCATCGTTGATCAACAGAAATTGATGAAAATACATTTTCCGTTCATCTCGAGATATCTCTCCAACTATTTACTTAAAAATCATAATTTCTTTACCTAAATTCATAATTTGCCAATACAAATCACAATATGAAATCTAATCATGAAATTAAAACAATCGATTTTTCTGTTATAAATAGATTTCTCTGTAACATTCTATTTTCTAAAAAATTTCTAAATATTTCTTCTTGGAACTATTTTTAAAAATGAAATTATAATGTTATAATCATTTTCTTTTTAAAGATCAAAGCTTGAATTTTTCTGTATAGGCAGATATGAATTTTTATGTGTTATTCATGGGCCTGTGAACACAACAGTGACAAGCATACATATACAAAACCATGTATACAATATATAATGTAATTCAACTATAATTCAGGTAAAATCATCCATGCAAACCAAACTTAATTTGTTTGAATACTAATCTCTATAAAAGATTAGATGAGGGGATTAGAAATTTTACTTTAAATTTAACTCTGTAACTTAAACAGAGATGATACAAACATATACATGCACTCAGGGTTCTCTATATTCAAGTACACATATATTCAAATTTAAGATAAACATGCATACATATTTCAAACATATATGACAATTTTACTTTAAACATTTTACCACATAAACCCAAATTTAACTGTTTTTAAATCTAAGTTTACTCACCTTTTTAAAGAAGAACAGAGCAACTTTGTTTTTGAAAACAGCTTCAAACTTTAAACTGGAGTTGCTGGAATTTGTAAAAACTCGAGAACTTGAATTTGTCTTCGATTTGAAAACTGGAATGCTATTGCTTCTTTGATTTTAAAAACTGGAATGCATGTTGCTGAGACTTGATGAAGAGATGAGACAGTTTTGATTTAAGTTGAAGAAAATGCTTGCAGACTTGTTATTCTCAGGTTTGAAGAAAATAGTCTACAAGCTTTGATTTTTGATCTTGCTAATGGTTACAGGGATTTCTTTTTTTGAAGTTGAAAATGAATTACAGGTTAATGTCTTTGTCCAGAATCATGTTTTCTGGTTTTAGAGGAGTTGTTGAATTTCAAATTTTATTTTCCTTAGTTTTAGGTTTGAAGAAAAATAGAAAAGAATTGAAGGGAAGAAAGAACATGTATTTATAAAAGCTGAAATGATTTATAAAAATAAAAGAAATTAAAATTAAAACTTGACATGTGTCAAAACCCTTGTTTATTAACTTAACACATGTTAAATGAAGTTTTTATATGCTTACACTTGTCTTTTAAATATTTTATATAAACTTTTATTTAATTTTAAATGTAAATATAAAGCCTTTCATAATTAATTTATAATTTAATAAACATTTATCTTAATATATATATATATATATAATTGCTTAAAGAAAATATTATAAAACAAATTTTATATACAAATAAAATCTTATACATATATTTTTAAATCCAACATATTTATCTTTATTGTTTAAGAAATCAAAAAATTAAAATTCCAAATACCCTTTGAAAAATATTATATAAAATTATACTTTCCAAATTACAATTTATATATATATATATATATATTAGAATTTGAAACACTTTAATTAATTTCACACCAAAACTTCCATATATATACAATTTAAATAGATAATATTTTTAACATAAATTTGAGAATATTAATATTAAATTTCAAACAACTTCAAATCATAACATATACATACATATATATTACAATTTGAAAATACATCTTTTAATTAAACAAAAGATTCTCTATTCACAATATATATACCAAAATATATATATTATAAATAGAATAAAATTTTATTAGCTTTGGAGAATAAACCTTATTAGATTTTAAATTATTAGAAAAGATATAAATAAATATTGCCAGATTAAATGTTTATTAGCCTTTAAAAGAACAAACTTATCAATTTATAAAATAAAATTATCAAATCAATTTAATTATTAATACAGATTATTAAATTGATATTGCCCAGAAATTCCGGGATATCACAATTGATTTGGGCCTGTAGAGGCAGTTTGTAGATTTTTCGACTCAGTCGCGCAAAGGAGACGCTATAGAAATTTTCTGTAAATTCGGGTGTTAGAAAATTTTTGACATTTTATAATTGTATAACTTGTCTTACAAATAAACTAATATCAGAGTGGCATAGAAGAAGCGTGGTAAAGGTTTTGTAAATAAGATTTTTATGTTTTATATGTTGATTATTTTGAGTAAATATATCGAATGTATAATTCCTTTTCGAGGACGAAAAGTTTTGAGTGGGGAAGACTGTAATGACCCATATTTTTAACTATTTTAAATTATTAATTTAATATAATTTTTGAATTAGAATGATTATAAATAAAATTTATTGATTTATTCCTATAAATTATTAGATATGAACTTAGATTAAATTTTAAATAACATAATTCAATATGAGAAAAGATGATAACTTATATTAAAAAGTAAGTTAAGTAATATGAAATTGTAAGTAATTAATAACAAAAACTAAATTAATCAATGTTAAGTAAAATAAGAGTCGAATGAATGTTCATTTAAAGGTAAAAGCATAAATTTATTTATATGAAATTCTAGGCATTGAATGTGTTTATAATCAATAGTTGGAATTGAATAATAAATGTCATTTATTTAGATAAAAATAAAATAATTGTTTGATAATAAAAATTCATCTAAAATTCTAATATTGTAATTCATCGTAATTGAGTTATCCATGGGCTTTGATTTAGGAAGTGTAATCCTTGTGTTTAGTATAAGAACTTTTGTTGTTCTAGATTTGAACGAACATTTTATTTTAAAAAGGTGAATTTGTTTATGAATTTAAATGTAGGAGCATTGGTTGTATAAATTTTGAACAAACATTTTTATTTACAAAATAGTTTAAGATAAAATTTGAATTTGGAATATTTAATTGATTTTGGATATTGAAAGGTTAATTTCATAAGTTGAATAATTTAGATTTCAAATATAGTGATTTATCTGACAATTTTTTTTGGCAAAGCCAGTTGGCTTTATAATGGGTTGTGCCACTGTATATAAATAAGGAAAAGATGTCTGCACATGCACAATACAACTGTATATGGTTTTATAGTGGCCATACCACTTAAGCTACAAAACAGGTGAGAAGCTAAAACACCTATGCAACTATACAAATGACATAAGGAAACAGCGGCTCCTCCTCCAAGGAGGAGGAAGAGTCACTTCCATCAGGACCTAACACATGCAAGTAATCTGAAAAGCAAGACACAAGATCCATAACATACCCATGATATTCCTTGCAATAGATAAATTTCCTATCCCAACTATGATCACGAAGAAGAGCTCTATTCCTTGCACCTCGGGCACCTTCCACAGATAGTATAAGGCCGTCACCATCAACAGAATAATGGAGACACCTGGATTCACCATCGTCATCACTAACAAACATGTGGAAATCATATCTAGTGGGGTCATATCTCACCTCAGACTTAACATGTATCCAAGTTTTCTCAAAAGAATCCCACTCAATAGATTCCACATGAGGTATATCAGGAATAATAGCGGTATGGAAAACTACAACATTATGATCCGGAGGAGACAGTGAAGGCTCAATAGGAGGGACAATAGGGATGATGTGAGGAGAAGGCATCAAAGGAGGAACAATGCGCTCTTTCGGGATCCACTCCATGACCGGAGACCTAGGAAGAGATGGCCGACAAGAGAGAGGACTAGCAGTTTAGGGAGTAGTACAATCTGATGAGAGATGTCCAAATGCCTGACAAAGCATACATATGTCTTGTTTCCAACCATACCAAACCATAATCTCAACTACACGATTCTCAAATACTCGCACTTTGATTGAATTAGGCAAAGGCTTATCCAGAGATATTTTAATCAAAGCTTTAGCATAAACAAGTTTTTCCCTAGCAACTGCGTTAGCATCAAAACATTTCACTTTTCCAACAGAACTAGCTAGGCAGTTTAAACCTAACATATGTTGCAAAACATAGGGGATATGGGAAAAATAGGTCCAAATAGGAATAGATAATATCTGCTCTCTGGCACAGTTAATAGACGGGCTCCAGGTAGTAACAATAAAAAGCTTGCCTCTGATAAAAATAAGATCCTTACTAAGGATACAAAGACGCTCATTAGGCCTTGAGAATTTGAAGAAAAACATGGAGTTGTCCATGTGGACCAGGAGACTACCCTTTGGCTTCCATGCTCTAAAGCAGTGATCTTTAACTACGGAATAAGGCGGGTTAGTATTAAGAAAGAAACTGACTAGATACTCTAACCAATAATCAACACCCGCTTGAATAACCTCCGGAGGAGGAATCATAACTCCATCAGTACTGACCATATCAAAAGATCGGGACACATATGCACCCGTGTTTCTTGGCAATGAAGAGAATAGTGAGGACCACTTAACTCCCATCCTTGGTTCATTAGAATGCATTGCCACTGCTAATTTACTAGGATTAACAACCCCACTATCATTTATTACATTTGTCACATTTTGAAATTTAATAGGGCTCGGCTGCTATGTAGGTGAAACAACAGGAGATGAATCACCACGATTATCATCCCTGTTCCCATTCGATAGAGGAGCAGATCCAACATCAGTAGGCTTAACAGCAATATTAGAAGCCAAACCACTCAAATTCATAAAATCATCCACTATCAAACTGTTACGATAATTATTACATAAGTCAAGCGATGTTTCATTCCAACAGTTGACACAATTGGACTCATTTAGCACATTAGATAAGGCGTGCGTACCATCCGACACCAGGCGATGGTTAGCAGCAGTAGAGAAAGAGTCAAGGTTAGTGTAACGACCCACTATTTTGGACCATTCAAATCGACAATAAATCCACATATGTCGGCTTGAATAATTCAAAATAATGGATTGTAAATAAAATTTGGCAAAACTCAGCATATACAGTAAATAAAATAATCACAGATCACAAACACAGAGTAATATAACAATAATGCAGCGGAAACAAAAGAATAGTAGTTCATGAAGCTACTATATATATATATAACAGAGTTAAACAAGATACAACAGAAGTCTCGAATACAACAGTCAAATACAAGATCAGAATACATCACTGGAATCAACTGAATATCTGAAAGCTGGATAGATAGCTGGATCTCCAAGCGAAGCTCCAACTCCAAAGGCGAGTCCTGAATACTGGTACACTCAGTCTGACCCGAGCGTAAAGAAAACACAAAACACTAAAGTCAGGATTAACATTCTTATATCAATAAATCCAACTCAAGTGAAATAACGACTGAAATACAAGTAACTCAAAGGATGTTTGGGATAACCATCCTCTAAGGATCCATTAAACTATCTACTATGTAGTAGTGTACGCTAAGTAGATAATGCCTATCAGTAATATAAACTATCAAAATAGCGTTAAGGCGTTACCATTATCCCCCTTAACACATTTTATATAAGCATCATAATCTATACAGTACTATAAACTCCACCGTAAACTAGTGGGCTATCAGGGAGTACTCTATAGGTATAACACAAAACAAATCGTAGTGGTCGCGCATAGGGATACAAGTATGACAAGGCACATGAGGCAATACCCAAGGTAGTGAAACTACCGTTTGCCTGATTCGGACTGGTGAGAACGCATCACCGCAACGATCGCAACACCGCGAAACAACACTCCCAATTCAAGGGTGCGCACCAATCAAAAACAAGTAATGAGTAGTTTACGAAGAAGTGTGTCCGTTAGAGGCAGCTAACCTCATTTGGCCCGACACGGCTCCTGTTTTAGTCATTTCCAATTTGACACAAGTGTCAAGGCTATCCATTATCGTTCTTTATTCAAATCCAGCAACGTCATCATTCCAACCACTTCATTCTGGATCACACTTCGCGTATAATAGTTATTAAAGTGGTTTTTGGTTTCGACAGAGAGTATGTCCTAACCGATCCCGGACTCTTCAATAACTACGTAATTATTACACCGATTGGTCATTTAATAAACTTTCAAAATAGTTTATATTTCAAAACCAAAATATCATTGCCATTTCAAAACCATATCCATACGATATCATTTTCACTTCAAATAAATCCATTTCCAAAATCATATTACTTTCCAAAGTTATATCACTTTCGTAATTGTAAGTCTTTTAAAATCAAAACACTTTGGAAATCAAAACCCTGAAATTCATAACACTTTGAAACTATAGTTTGAAATAATAACATTTTGGAATTCATAACACTTTCCTCTTAAACAGTTTAGATATTAAAATTAGTGCATATAATAAAATAGTTTATAAAGTAAAAATAGTTTATATAAAATAGTTATAAGTGTGACGACCGCCCATGACCCCTGCACCGAATCTAGAGATAGTGTGCTATAAAGTGTGCCAGGCGACCATGGACGATTGTCAGGGTAGATTAAAACAACAGAATCTATCGTATTTCTCACAGCGCATGGACAAAATACAATAGAACATATGTATAGTGAAGCTTTACAGAACAAAATGACATCATATAAAACTCCATAATAGTTGAATACAAGCATCCACATAGTCAATACATCAAGCCTCACTACATATCTCTCAAAGAATACAAAACAGCGGAATATCCAGTACATATAATAAGAAGATAATATGCAACCCTCCAGCTCGTCTTCGATATCAGCATCGTGAGAAGAGAACAGCACCTGTCACCTGCTACCTAGTCTGCCCGTCCCAAAATGGACGAACAGCCCAAGGCAATAAGAATTAAAAACATAAAGCCTTGAGTCAGACAACAGTCTTAGTGAGCAGTAAATTAACTAACAACATACCAAAAGAGCATAAAGGAAAAGGAATAGGAATACAACCCTCCCACTCCAACCTCATTCTACAGTGATAGCCCCCAGACACACACTAAGCAAAAGCAAACATAGCAGAGCATACAATTTAAAGTAAAGCTACTATCACTCGAATCAAGGGCGATGTTTTCCAAGTATCAAGGCCTAAATCAGATAAGCACCCAGAAAATACAGCTCTTGAGTCCGAAATGACGTTACAACCAAACATCCATGACTCTGGCTATCACTGTTATCATTGCTTCGATATCACCATTAATTGAATGACCGGCACATTCTTTCAGCCGTCCGTCAAGGGCTAATGAAAACCCCGGTTCTAGACATAACTCCCGCACGTCGTCGCAGCCCGTGCCTAGGACTATCGAATCTGCCCAGAGTACTCGACCATCAACAGTTAATCGTTGGGACTATCGAATCTGCCCAAACGTACTCTTGCTTAGAGCATGCTAGAACCTTCAACAACGATGCTATCCAAACCTCCTAGTCATCCTCCTCGACGACTATTCTCATATCCATTCATTATCCTCAACTCGAATCATATCACCGAGTTATCAACATGCTTGGAATGATCCCGTCTGGATTAGACCAAGTCTTCATCACATGATGACTCGCTTCATTACATCCTCGCAAAGCCTCATCTCAACATCACATCATCGAATCTATGCATAAGAGCTTCATCATCCCGCTACATATGCCACGAGCAGCTTTCCCAATTCAAGAGCCTTTCCCTTAGCTTTTGAATCGTCTTCGGTCTAAATCTAATCATCAATCATCTAGTTCATAACAATCAATCAAATCAAACATCAATCCAAACAATCAAGCATTCAAATATGATCTAAGTAGACAATTATAACAATAATGGCATTTTCGTAATTAAAGAGTTGAAAGTCCAATAAGCATGAAAACATGGATTATATCTCTACAAACTTGATGAATGAACTTGCATAGGTTAACATATGATAAAATGGATGTAACATCATCATGAACAATGGATCTATATGGATCTACACTTTGGATGAAGAAAATGCATGGAAATCCCTATTTTAACACCAAATCGAGCCAACAATCCGATATACTCCTTTGGATCCGTGTGAGAGATAATCACCACTCACCAAATCACCTAAACAACCTCTAATCAACACGCTTCAGATCTGGACAGCAAGGGATCAAGCTTGATCTATCACGAATCCGCTTCAAACGAAGAAATCTCTCTTGAAAAGATGAAGATCTCCAATCTAAGCTCTTGAATCTTCAATCTTGATCTTCGATTTGGATGGATGGAAGCACTAGATTAGAGTGGAGAAAAGAAGTGAAGAAGTGTAGAAGTCGAGCTCTCAAAATGGCAGCACTTCGTCGCTTCAAAATCCGGATCCCAAAAATGAAGCCAACCCCCTCTATTTATAGGCAGAAAATCTCTTAAGTCGTAATCTGGTTATCTCCTTAAGTCGTTTTCGACTTACGACCTAGGACCTTGCCGACCTAAAACCCACCGACCTAAGCCTAACGACCTACAACAATGCGCATCTGCGACTTAACACATAGGCGCGACTTAACTTAGGTCGTTGCCGACCTAACTGCCTACAAAACACACATGTCTTAACGCGACCAAACACTTAACTGCCTTGCCGACATAACGAGGTTACGACTTAATACCTTAAGACTCCCACGCGACCTAACGCTTAAGCCAACACGCGACCTAACGACTTACTAAGCTACGACCTAAGACTTACAAAACCCTGCGACCTAACCACTTAGCACCCACGCGACCTAACGGTGTTACGACCTACCACTCAACTCTTAGGTCGCTCACTACAGCCCCAGCTTCCTTAGGTCGTTGCCGACCTAACTATATACTAGGTCGCTAACTCGCTAACCACTAGGTCGTAAGTTCCTTAGCTCGCGCTTCCCTTAGGTCGCAAACATTCTATAGGTTGACCCAAACTAACTCGCGACCTAAATCACTACGCAATCTAACTGCTGGTCTTCCTTAGGTCGTTACCGACCTAACTCTACCCCACGACCTAACCCCAGAATACTTAGGTCGCCTACTCCTCTTCCTTAGGTCGCCTAAACCTCTTAAGTCGGTCACGACTTATCACCTAGGTCGGTCACTACCTTAAGTCGGTCAACCCCACTTCCTTAACTCGGTTAATTCCTTAAGTCGGCAACTCGACCCAGACTTACCTCTTAACTCGTCCAAACCGACTTAGGACATAGACAAAATTCTGCCAAAATCTGAAACTTAACAGAAATGCAACCAAAGGCCAACTCCTTTATGATGTTTCGATCCGTGAAAATACGGGTCGTTACAATAAGTTAAAATAGTTTATAATAAAATAATATATATTGAAAATGATTTATATAAAATAGTTTATATTAAAATAATTTATAAAGTAAATATAAATAGTTGTAGATATAGTTTAAAAATACTTTATAAAATAAAATAGCTTCCACAAATTCACAAATCGATTCAAATTAACTTGACTTCCAAATTCATCATAATTCAATCTCAATTCATAAATTTCAACTCAATTCAGTTTCTCAATAAATCATTTTGAATTATAACGATTTCAAATACAGATTTGAAACACAAAATAAACCATTAAATTTCAACATATTTCAAAGCTTTAAATATTCCACATTTCAAAACTAAATTTGATAATTCCATTTATATCTCAATTTAATTTCATTACATTTAGTTTCTGAGATATTTCTTTAATCATTCCAATACATCTAAATACAACTTCAATTTACAAATTTAAATAAACAAAATATCCCATTTAAATTTATATAAATTTGAAATATTCATTTAAGTCACTTTAATCAAATTCAAGTTATAAAACATATCTTTAAAATTTCAAATTTAATAAATTTCAAATCAAACTTATTTAAGTATAATTCTTAAATAAATATAATTTCAAATCAATTTCAAATTTATCTTTCAACATGTATCATTATAAACTCTATATTTGAAAAATATAAATTTTAAATAAATACTTAAACATATTTTATATTGATTAAATCAACTTTATTAAATCAACTTTAATAAGTCTTTAAAAAGCAATATTTATTAAACCGTATATTTCTTTCCAAAACCATAGAACTCTTTTTCAAAATATTTATATATAGAACAACGGTGTTTGTATAAAATTTTCTATCCTATGGTCAAGTGATACAGATATTTATCATTCCAATCCGCAATTTAAAATATATTCGGGTATATATCTTTTCAACCCGAGATCCCAAATTCAATTCAATTGAAAATCGCTTGGGTTTATCAATTCAACCCATAACGATTTTCTCCTATTCTACAGATCGTTCGGGTATGTATCATTTCAACCCATAGTGAATTCTATACTAACAGGGAACTTGCAGAGTGATAACGGATGTGATAATAATATAACAAGCATATATCACCAATATAAATAACAGATAATGGTGTCAGATGTCCCATGTGAACTGATACAGGTAATAGCATATATATAACAGTGCGAATAACTAACATCAGCATATTTCAATTGGCCGATAATGGTGTCAGATGTCACAGGTGAACTGATACAGGTAATACCATATATATAACAGGGTAAATAACTAACATCAGCATATTTCAATTATCGTTTCAATTGAAATCAAATTTAATAAATAAAAGAACGTTAATCGTGAGTGATTGTTCACCTTTCGAGGCTAGATAGATAGACAATGAAGTTGAGTTACGAAACCCAAGCACGAATCCAAATCAAAGCTAGATTGGCACGAATTCGACGAATAGCGCTGATAACAGAAATCGATGAGAACAAATCAAAATTTGTTTGATAAAATTTAAACGAGATGTATATCATAATAAATTTTCCTTAAACCAAATATTCAATTTTAAAATACATATTCATTTTTAAATCAATCTTAAATTTTGAACATATAAAAAAATCAAAATATATATATATATATTTTTCAAAATCATTATTTCTTAACCCATCAACTAAAATCAAGATACCCGTATATATTTTTCTCTGAAATCAAAAAAATTTGAAAACCCAGACTTGTGTATATTCATATATAAGAATTGATATATAAGCCTATAAAGACTCACATACATTAAAACAAACATATATATACACATTATATCTATATATATACTTGTCTTTAAAATTCCAGATACTTATACTTTATATATTATTTATTTCAAATGTCCGGTAACATATCATCCTATAACTAACAAATCTAACATATATATAGTATAATATACATGCAAACACACATGTCTATGTAACATATTTATTTGCGCAGAACCATCAAAACAAACTTCACCTATTACATTGTATACATAAGTTTTATTAACGCCAACATTTTTTTTAAACATACAGTATCATACATATATAGTTCCAAACGTTTATATATGAATACACTTTAAGCTCGAAAACATCATATACACAGAGGAGGGATAAACAACTTTTATGTAACAGGTATAAGCCTATAAAATATGCAACCGAAATAAATAGCTTTATAAACCTATGTATATATAAACTAATATACTTAATATACTATATAAATTTTAAACTATATAACATATATACTTAAAAAAATGATATGTACACATAGAACCAAATCGTCACTGTATAATAATTTTATAGCAAACCAAACTTACAAATAAATAGTAAATACTCTATATACAACTTTATTATATAAATATACCACAGCATATAACTATGTATCAAAATAGCTCTGCACTAAACTTATGCAAACAACAGACCATACACATATAAAATTTCCATGCGAAATATATATATATATTAATATAAATAAACTACCCTATATATAATAAATACTATAACACCTATATTGATCTACTAAATATATATCTAAGTCATAAAATATATATAAGTCATAAAATATATATATCATTACCAAAGTAGGAGGCACAGGCGAGGTGCCGATGTACGGAGGAAGGGAAGAAAGGCGGCTTGGCTCAGGCGCGGGGAGTGGATGAGGCTCTCGGCCTGGAGACGTGGGAAGGAAAGAGTGACAAGGCCGGCGCTTGGGGTGTTGTGGAGATGGTTTCGGCCATGGGTTGAAGATGGTCTCGAGCAAGGCTATCGGCACGGTTTGGAGAAGGCGGAGGTCAGTTTGGGTTGCTGGAGTGAGGGAGGATGGTGATCTGTCGTGGCGCTTGAAAGCAAAGCATGGAGATGGGTGAGCAAGTAATCAGGTTTGGAACTAAGGAAGATGATGTTTATTTATTTTAGTATATTTTCTTTCTAGAGGAGAACGAACATAAGCGGAGCAAAAGAATGAAAGGAAATGAACCAGACAGTATATTGCAATAGTATGAATAGCAAAAGTCACGACTTGGATTTCTGGGAAATGTAAAAAGGCTACTGGCTATTACAGTTGTAACGACCCGCTATTTTGGACTATTCGCATCCGCACATGTCGGACTTGAATAATTCAAAATACTGAATTGTTAATTTAAAATTTGGCAAAACTGAACATATACAGTAAATAAATAATCACAGACACAGAGTAATAAGTGCAGCGGAAAGAAAAGATAAGAGTTCATGAAGCTACTATATACATATCAGGGTTAAATAAGGTACAACAGATGTCTCGAATACAATAATCAAATACAATATCAGAATACATCACTGAAATCAACTGAATATCTGAAAGCTGGATAAATAGCTGGATTTCCAAACAAAGCTCCAACTCCAAAGGTGAGTCTCGAATACTGGTACTCAGTCTGACCTGAGCGTAAAGCAAATCACAAAACACTCGAGTCAGGATTAACATTCTTATATCAATAAATCCAACTCAAGTGAAATAGCAACTGAAATATAAGTAACTCAAAGGATGTTGGAATAACCATCCTTTAAGGATCCGTTAAACTATCTACTATGTAGTAGTGTACGATAAGTAGATAATGCCTATCAGTAATATAAGATATCAAAATAGTGTTAAGGCGTTACCATTATCCCCCGTAACACATTTTTCATAAGCATCATAGTCTATACAGCACTGTAAACTCCACCGTAAACTAGTGGGCTATCAGGGAGTACTCCATAGGTATAACACAAAACAAATTGTAGTGGTCGCGTATATAGGGATACAAGTATGACAAGGCACATGAGGCAATTGTGACGACCGCCCATGACCCCTGCACCGAATCTAAAGATAGAGCGCTGTAAGGTGTGCCAGGCGACCATGGACGATTGTCAAGGTAAGATTAAAACGACAGAATCTATCGTATTACTCACAGCGCATGGACAAAATACAATAGAACATATGTATAGTGAAGCTTTACAGAACAAAATGACATCATATAAAACTTCATAATAGTTGAATACAAGCATCCACATAGTCAATACATCAAGCCTCACTACATATCTCTCAGAGAATACAAAACAGCGGAAAATCCAGTACATAATAAGAAGATAATATGCAACCCTCTAGCTCGTCTTCGATATCAGCATCGTGAGAAGAGAACAGCACCTGTCACCTGCTACCTAGTCTGCCCGTCCCAAAATGGACGAACAGCCCAAGGCAATAAGAATTAAAACATAAAGCCTTGAGTCAGACAACAGTCTTAGTGAGCAGTAAATTAACTAACAACATACCAAAAGAGCATAAAGGAAAAGGAATAGGAATACAACCCTCCCACTCCAACCTCATTCTACAGTGATAGCCTCCAGACACACACTAAGCAGAAGCAAACATAGCAGAGCATACAATTTAAAGTAAAGCTAATATCACTCGAGTCAAGGGCGATGTTTCCAAGTACCAAGGCCTAAATCAGATAAGCACCCAGAAAATACCGCTCTTGAGTCCGAATGACGATACAACCAAACATCCATGACTCTGGCTATCACTGTTATCATTGCTTCGATATCACCGTTAATTGAATGACCGGCACATTCTTTCAGCCGTCCGTCAAGGGCTAATGGAAACCCCGGTTCTAGATATAACTCCCGCACGTCGTCGCAGCCCGTGCCTAGGACTATCGAATCTGCCCAGAGTACTCGACCATCAACAGTTGGCCGTTGGGACTATCGAATCTGCCCAAACGTACTCTTGCTTAGAGCATGCTAGAACCTTCAACAACGATGCTATCCAAGCCTCCTAGTCATCCTCCTCGACGACTATTCTCATATCCATTCATTATCCTCAACTCGAATCATATCACCGAGTTATCAACATGCTTGGAATGATCCCATCTGGATTAGACCAAGTCTTCATCATGTGATTGCCTCGCTTCATTACATCCTCGCAAAGCCTCATTTCATCCCCACATCATCAAATCTATGCATAAGAGCTTCATCATCCCGCTACATATGCCACGAGCAGCTTTCCCAATTCAAGAGCCTTTCCCTTAGCTTTTGAATCACCTTCGATCTAAATCTAGTCATCAATCATCTAGTTCATAACAATCAATCAAATCAAACATCAATCCAAGCAATCAAGCATTCAAAAATGATCTAAGTAGACAATTATAACAATAATGGCATTTTCGTAATTAAAGAGTTGAAAGTCCAATGAGCATGAAAACATGGATTATATCTCTACAAACTTGATGAATGAACTTGCATAGGTTAACATATGATAAAATGGATGTAACATCATCATGAACAATGGATCTATATGGATCTACATTTAGGATGAAGAAAATGCATGGAAATCTCTATTTTAACACCAAATCGAGCCAATAATCCGATATACTTCTTTGGATCCGTGTGAGAGATAATCACCACTCACCAAATCACCTAAACAAACCCAAATCAACACACTTCAGATCTGGACAGCAAAGGATCAAGCTTGATCTATCACGAATCCGCTTCAAACGAAGAACTCTCTCTCTTGAAAAGATGAAGATCTCCAATCTAAGCCCTTGAATCTTCAATCTTGATCTTCGATTTGGATGGATGGAAGCACTAGATTAGAGTGGAGAAAAGAAGTGAAGAAGTGTAGAAGTCGAGCTCTCAAAATGGTAGCACTTCGTCGCTTCAAAAATCCGGATCCCAAAAAGTGAGAACAACCCCTCCTATTTATAGCTGAAAACTGCCCTTAAGTCGAAATCTGGCTATCTCCCTAAGTCGCTTCCGACTTACGACCTAAGCCTCTCCGACCTAACCCTTCTGCGCATCCAAACACCCAGCGACCTACGACCTAACGCTTGGCGACCTAAAGCAATGCGCTTTCCTTCGACCTACGACTTAGCCTATGCGCGACTTAGCGACTTACGACTTAGCGACTTACGACTTAATACCTTAGACTCCCACGCGACCTAACACTTAAGCCAACCTGCGACCTAACAACTTACTAAGCTACGACTTAAGACTTACAAAACCCTGCGACCTAACACTTAACTCACCCAAACACTTAGGTCGCTCACAACATTTTCTTAGGTCGCTGCCGACCTAGCTCTACCCCAGAATACTTAGGTCGCCTATTACTCTTCCTTAGGTCGCCTAAACCTCTTAAGTCGGTCACGACTCATCACTTAGGTCGGTCACTACCTTAAGTCGGCAACTCGACCTAGACTTATCCCTTAACTTGCCTATCCCCTTAGGTCGCAGATCTTCTCTAAGTCGCTCACGACTTATCTCCTAAGTTGCCAACAACATTTAGGTCGCGTACGACCTAGGACTTAGGCAATTTCAACCAAAATATGAAACAACTAGAAAAATGCTGAAAATCCCAGATTTTGACAAACTTTTCGATCCGTAAAATACGGGTCGTTACATTCTCTCCCCCTTAGGAATTTCGCCCCCGAAATTCCAAGCAATCATAGCAATCAAAGACTATTCTGTACGCCTACCATCCATAGCAATCAACAAACCATGCATCCAATTCTAGCTTAGCGTACAGAATTCTAAGACTTAGAACAAGTTACAATATCGCGAGATGAGACGACACCTTAGGGCCATACCTTGAAGAGTTCAGGATGAGCTGCCTTCATCCTCTCTTCCACCTCCCACGTACAGTCGTTATCATCATCACTCCATTGTATCTTGAGCAACTTAACTACCTTCCTCCTAAGCTGTTTCGTGTCGGTTTCAACAACACGAAGCGGTTTACGAGGTCTTCTATCAACTGGTTCAACTTCAAAATCTTCATAGCTATCTGCAGAAACTACTGCATTTGAGTCGTGCACATACTTCCGTAGATATGATACATGAAAAACATTGTGCACACTCGACATCTTCTCTGGTAACTCCAATCTGTAAGCGAGCTTTCCAATTCGCTCGATAATCGGGAATGGTCCAACAAATCTCGGAGTCAATTTTCCTCTCTTCCCGAATCGAATAACATTCTTCAGTGGAGAAATCTTCACAAAAACCATATCTCCTACGTCGAATTCCAAATCCTTTCGACGCTTATCGGCATAACTCTTCTGACGATCTTGGGCTGCCTTCATTCGTTGCCGAATGATTTCTATACAATCTGAAGTCTGTCGAATCATCTCTGGCCCAAGCATCAGCTTTTCTCCAGTTTCCAACCAACATGTCGGAGAGTTACACGGTCTTCCATACAATGCCTCATACGGTGCCATACCAATGCTTGACTGGTAACTGTTGTTGTATGAAAACTCCACCAAATGAAGGTGATCTTCCCATGATCCTCCGAAATCCAAAACACATGCTCTAAGAAGATCTTCCAAAACTCGGTTGACTCTCTCGGTCTGACCATCTGTTTGAGGGTGATAAGCTGTACTCAAACACAACTCGGTTCCCAAAACTTCCTGGAAGCTCTTCCAAAATCCACTAGTGAACAATGGATCTCGATCGCTCACTATACTTTTCGGAATACCATGGAATCGAACTATCCACTTAACATACAACTCAGCCAACTTTGATGCAGTCCTAGTCGATCGAACAGGAATGAATCTTGCACTCTTGGTCAGACGATCCACAATGACCCAAATTCCTTCATTTCCCGTTCTGGTTCTAGGTAATCCATCAATAAAATCCATCGACACTTGCTCCCACTTCCATGTAGGAACTTCTAATGGCTGAAGCAATCCACTTGGCTTCTTCTGTTCGGCTTTGACCAACTGGCAGTTCATACACTTGGAAATAAAATTTCCAACATCCTTCTTCATACCTTCCCAATAGTAGGTTCTCTTCATATCCCGATACATCTTATTCCCACCTGGATGAATTGTCAACTTCGAGTGATGACTTTCCTTCAGAACCTCACTCCTCAATTCATCTATATCGGGAACAACTAGTCGTCCTTGCTTCCGAAGCCAACCCTCTCGATCGACCTCGAATCCTTTATCCTTTTCTGGATCCAATCCAGATCCCAATTCACGGATAATCTTGACAAGCTTATCATCTCGCTTTTGGCTCTCGCCAATCCTTTCCACAAGAGTGGGTCTTATTGATAAGTTTGCCAACTTCTCAGGTTCCAATTCACATCTAGGCCTGAAGTCAAATCCAGCTAAATACTCGAGACTCTTCCATTCAGAAAACATGGCTCCCAATCCTGCATGTCTTCGACTTAACGCATCTGCCACTGCGTTACCTTTTCCCGGAGTATAAGCTATACCAAAATCATATGATGCCCAAAACTCTAGCCAACGTTGCTGCCGAAGATTCAAATCTCTTTGGGAGAAAAGATACTTCAGCGACTTGTGATCCGTAAACAACTTGAATCGAACTCCCAATAGATAATGTCTCCACATCTTCAGAGCAAATACAATCGCCGCCAATTCCAAATCATGAGTTGGGTAATTCCTTTCATGCGGCTTCAGTTGTCGACTGGCATACGCAACAACTTTATCCTTCTGCATCAGCACTGCTCCAAGTCCAGTACCACATGCGTCGGTGTAAACTACCATCTCATCATTCCCACTTGGAATAGTCAAAACAGGAGCACTCGTCAATCGCTCTTTCAGGATTCCGAAAGCTTGCTCACACTTAGCATCCCAACTGAACACTTGGTTCTTTTTCGTCAATCCTGTTAACGGTGCAGCTACCTTGGAGAAGTCTTTGATAAACCGTCGATAATATCCTGCTAATCCAAGAAAACTTCTCACATCAGATGCATTCTTAGGTCTAATCCAATCCTGGATTGCTGCCACCTTAGCGGGATCAACCGCTATTCCACTTCCAGAAATCACATGGCCTAAGAACCTCACTTCACTCTTCCAGAAGTGACACTTCGAAAACTTAGCCTTCAGCTGATGTTTCTGCAAGATTTCCAAAACCATACTCAAGTGCGTCTTGTGCTCCTCTTCCGTTCTGGAATAAATCAGAATATCATCTACGAACACAAGTACGAACTTGTTCAACTGATCTCTGAACACTCTATTCATAAGATCCACAAAATATGCTGGCGCGTTAGTTAATCCAAACGGCATTACCAGCCACTCAAAGAAACCGGATGGTGTCCTAAAAGCGGTCTTCGGCACACTATCCTTAGCCACTCTCAACTGGTGAAATCCCGTTGCCAAATCCATCTGAGAAAACACCTTAGCTTCGTGAAGCTGATCAAACAAGTCATCTATTCTCGGCAATGGATACTTGTTCTTCTTAGTCACCTTATTCAGCTCACGATAATCGACGCACAATCTCAATGACCCATCTGCCTTGGTTGCAAACACAACTGGTGCACCCCACTCGGACACACTACGCCGAATGAATCCTTTCTGTAAAAGGTCATCAACTTGCACCCTCAATTCCTGCTGTTCCCTAGGCGCCATCCGCCTAAGAGGCATCACAACAGGTCTGGCTCCTTCAACTAGATCTATACGAAACTCGATCTCTCTATGCGGCGGCAACCCTTTGACTTCGTCAAAGACATCCTCAAATCCATTTGCGATTGGCACTAAAGACAGTCCATCCCGTGGAACAACTAGCGAATACATGAAGCTCATGAAGACGCCTTCCTCATGCTTACATCGTATCACAATCTTTCGCCCCTCCACATTGTCGACTGTCACCTCCAGCCTCTCACAATCAACCTTAGCCGCATACTTCCTAAGCCAGTCCATACCCAAGATAATTCCGAACCCCGCAAATTTCAGAACAAAGCAATCACAAACAAAAGAGCAACCATGACTCGACACAATTAGACCACGGCATAACATACACAATCAAGACGAACCCCCAACTGGATTAGTCACAACCAATGGCCTATCAACAATATCCGGCTTCAAATCTAACCGGCCTACTAGTTCATTACAAACAAACGAATGCGATGCTCCAGTATCAAACAAAACTCTAACTGGAATACCACATAGGAAAAGAGTACCTTGAACCACCACACTCTTTCCCTTTTCTTCAGCAGTAGGAGCTTTTGAAGACGACGGAACAGCTCCCAAAGCATAAGCTTGCACAATCTGCTTGTCCCTCCTCGGCTCTGGACAATTCTTCCTGAAATGTCTCGGCTTGTCACAGTTGTGACGCTTCATCGGCACCTTAGGATTCTTACAATCCTTTGAGAAATGGCCCTTCTGCTGACAGTTGTAGCAAGTCACCTCGCCTTTCGGCTTCTTCTGGCCATCCTTACCCTTCTGCTGCTGCTGCTTCCTCTTCTGGTTTCCACCCTGCTGTGGTTTAGATTCTCCCTTGGTCACAGCAACAACAGATCCTTCCTTAGGAAACAGACTCTCATGCCTAAGAGCTTTCTCCACAAGCTTTTCAAATGAATCGTCCAAATGATCCACCAACTGTCTCCCAAGATAACTATCCAAGCCGGTCACAAACTTCTCATTCTTCTGATAAGCAGATTCAATATATGACCGGGCATACTTGGACAAAGCTTCAAACTCAGAAACATACTCAAGAACAGATCTTCCACCCTGCTTGAGCTCCACAAACCTCTTGAACAGAACAGACTTCTGAGCTGTAGAAATGAACTTAGCTTCAAATCTAGCTTGGAATTGCTCCCAAGTAATCTCTTCCTCCGCAGTATTGATGGTAACAGAATTCCACCAATCAGAAGCTCTCCCTTGAAGCTGCCTTGATGCCAACTTCCTCTTAGTTGCATCATCAATTCCCAAATCACCAAAGATCCTTCTACAAGCATCTATCCACCTCTAGACCTCAATAGTTGATTCTGTTCCCAAGAAAACCTTCCCTCCAAGAGCAGTATAATCCTTGCACAGCTTAGCAAAATCCGCTGGTTTCGGAGTTTGGACTTGAACTCCAACATCAACTGCCGCCCCCGGAACTGGTATCCTTCTCATGATCGAAGTCATCATAGCTTCGAACATGGCTGCATAATCAGCAGTCTCTTCAGTAGCACGGCCTTCCCTAGCAGCTGGTCTCCCTCTTCAACTCATTCTCAATATCTATAAAAAGGAATGATTAGAACATCTAGAGAAACAACTGCATAAAGGACTCAAACTCTACTAAGCTACTATATTATATATAGTATTCATCCATCAAAATACAATTACGTCTCTCATACGTAGTTACGACGGCGAGCGTTGGGTAAAATCGATTAACCAATGCTCTGATACCAAATGTGACGACCGCCCATGAACCCTGCACCGAATCTAAAGATAGAGCGCTGTAAGGTGTGCCAGGCGACCATGGACGATTGTCAAGGTAAGATTAAAACGACAGAATCTATCGTATTACTCACAGCGCATGGACAAAATACAATAGAACATATGTATAGTGAAGCTTTACAGAACAAAATGACATCATATAAAACTTCATAATAGTTGAATACAAGCATCCACATAGTCAATACATCAAGCCTCACTACATATCTCTCAGAGAATACAAAACAGCGGAAAATCCAGTACATAATAAGAAGATAATATGCAACCCTCTAGCTCGTCTTCGATATCAGCATCGTGAGAAGAGAACAGCACCTGTCACCTACTACCTAGTCTGCCCGTCCCAAAATGGACGAACAGCCCAAGGCAATAAGAATTAAAACATAAAGCCTTGAGTCAGACAACAGTCTTAGTGAGCAGTAAATTAACTAACAACATACCAAAAGAGCATAAAGGAAAAGGAATAGGAATACAACCCTCCCACTCCAACCTCATTCTACAGTGATAGCCTCCAGACACACACTATGCAGAAGCAAACATAGCAGAGCATACAATTTAAAGTAAAGCTAATATCACTCGAGTCAAGGGCGATGTTTCCAAGTACCAAGGCCTAAATCAGATAAGCACCCAGAAAATACCGCTCTTGAGTCCGAATGACGATACAACCAAACATCCATGACTCTGGCTATCACTGTTATCATTGCTTCGATATCACCGTTAATTGAATGACCGGCACATTCTTTCAGCCATCCGTCAAGGGCTAATGGAAACCCCGGTTCTAGACATAACTCCCGCACGTCGTCGCAGCCCGTGCCTAGGACTATCGAATCTGCCCAGAGTACTCGACCATCAACAGTTGGCCGTTGGGACTATCGAATCTGCCCAAACGTACTCTTGCTTAGAGCATGCTAGAACCTTCAACAACGATGCTATCCAAGCCTCCTAGTCATCCTCCTCGACGACTATTCTCATATCCATTCATTATCCTCAACTCGAATCATATCACCGAGTTATCAACATGCTTGGAATGATCCCGTCTGGATTAGACCAAGTCTTCATCATGTGATTGCCTCGCTTCATTACATCCTCGCAAAGCCTCATTTCATCCCCACATCATCAAATCTATGCATAAGAGCTTCATCATCCCGCTACATATGCCACGAGCAGCTTTCCCAATTCAAGAGCCTTTCCCTTAGCTTTCGAATCACCTTCGATCTAAATCTAGTCATCAATCATCTAGTTCATAACAATCAATCAAATCAAACATCAATCCAAGCAATCAAGCATTCAAAAATGATCTAAGTAGACAATTATAACAATAATGGCATTTTCGTAATTAAAGAGTTGAAAGTCCAATGAGCATAAAAACATGGATTATATCTCTACAAACTTGATGAATGAACTTGCATAGGTTAACATATGATAAAATGGATGTAACATCATCATGAACAATGGATCTATATGGATCTACATTTAGGATGAAGAAAATGCATGGAAATCTCTATTTTAACACCAAATCGAGCCAACAATCCGATATACTTCTTTGGATCCGTGTGAGAGATAATCACCACTCACCAAATCACCTAAACAAACCAAAATCAACACACTTCAGATCTGGACAGCAAAGGATCAAGCTTGATCTATCACGAATCCGCTTCAAACGAAGAACTCTCTCTCTTGAAAAGATGAAGATCTCCAATCTAAGCCCTTGAATCTTCAATCTTGATCTTCGATTTGGATGGATGGAAGCACTAGATTAGAGTGGAGAAAAGAAGTGAAGAAGTGTAGAAGTCGAGCTCTCAAAATGGCAGCACTTCGTCGCTTCAAAAATCCGGATCCCAAAAAGTGAGAACAACCCCTCCTATTTATAGCTGAAAACTGCCCTTAAGTCGAAATCTGGCTATCTCCCTAAGTCGCTTCCGACTTACGACCTAAGCCTCTCCGACCTAACCCTTCTGCGCATCCAAACACCCAGCGACCTATGACCTAACGCTTGGCGACCTAAAGCAATGCGCTTTCCTTCGACCTACGACTTAGCCTATGCGCGACTTAGCGACTTACGACTTAGCGACTTACGACTTAATACCTTAGACTCCCACGCGACCTAACACTTAAGCCAACCTACGACCTAACAACTTACTAAGCTACGACTTAAGACTTACAAAACCCTGCGACCTAACACTTAACTCACCTAAACACTTAGGTCGCTCACAACATTTTCTTAGGTCGCTGCCGACCTAGCTCTACCCCAGAATACTTAGGTCGCCTACTACTCTTCCTTAGGTCGCCTAAACCTCTTAAGTCGGTCACGACTCATCACTTAGGTCGGTCACTACCTTAAGTCGGCAACTCGACCGAGACTTATCCCTTAACTTGCCTATCCCCTTAGGTCGCAGATCTTCTCTAAGTCGCTCACGACTTATCTCCTAAGTTGCCAACAACATTTAGGTCGCGTACGACCTAGGACTTAGGCAATTTCAACCAAAATCTGAAACAACTAGAAAAATGCTGAAAATCCCAGATTTTGACAAACTTTTCGATCCGTAAAATACGGGTCGTTACAGCAATACCCAAGGTAGTGAAACTACCGTTTGCCTGATCCAGACTGGTGAGAACGCATTGCTGCAGCGATCGCAACACCGCGAAACAACACTCCCAAATCAAGGGTGCACCAATCGACAACAAGTAATGAGAAGTTTTCGAAGAAGTGTGTTCGCTCGAGGTAGCTAACCCCCATTTGGCCCAGCATGGCTCCTGTTTTAGTCATTTCCAATTTGACACAAGTGTCAAGGCTATCCGTTATCGTTCTCTTTCTTCAGTCATCACGTACATCATTCCAACCACTTCATTCTGGATCACAACTCCGCGTATAGTTATTAAAGTGGTTTTCGGTTTAGACAGTGAGTATGTCCCTAACCGATTCCGATCTCTTTAATAACCTTCGTAATTATTACACCGATTGGTTGTTTAATATATTTCAAAATCAAATCAATTTCAATTTCAATTAGAATTTTATAAACAAATATTTCATTTGTCTTTTTAAACCAATTTCCACAATTTTACGTTTCAAAACTTCCAAATTACCATTTCAAAATCTTATAATTCAATTTCAATTTTTATTTAAAACAAATCAAATATTGATTCAAGTTCGTATATAAGTTTCATTCCGAAATCATTTAAATTAATTTAATTTAACATTCAAATCAATTTAAATTCATTGATCGATTTCATTCAATATTCATTAAGTAAATTTGTCATTCAAACAATTTCTATTTAATTTCCAATTCATTAAATCAATTACTTAAGTTCAACTTCATTATATCAAAACTTCAAATTGAATTAAATTAAATTTGTCAAATCAAATTCTTTAAATTACAAGTCTTACATTAATTTCAATAAATCACATTTTTATTTCTTATTAAAGAAATTCAATTTCACTTATTAATTTACTTAGTTACAATTTCAAAACTCAATTAATAAAGAAACTTAATTTCACTTATTCAAGAAGTTTAAATTTACTTAATATAGAATTCAATTTTATTTAATTATTAAATAATTCAATCTTATTTAATTATTAAATAATTTCAAAACTTAATTATTAACTAATTTCAAAACTTAATTATTAATAATTCTAAATTTAATTATCAAATAATTAATTTTAAAACAACATTCATTCATCAATTACATTGTTAATATTTTGTTTCATATTATTAAATATTAACATTTTCCTTTCATAAAATTTCAAATTCCCGCTTCATTTCAAAACCTTATCATTTATTCAAATAAAATCTTTATTATATTTTAAATCAATTTATTGGCCAATCGGGTTTTATTTAATTCTCTATCCTAAGTCAAGTTCATTTGGGTATTTATCATTTCAACCCGATTCCAATTCAATTCAAAATCAAAGCATAGCAAAGGGAACTTGCAGTGTGATAACTGGGATGGTGTCAAAGTAAATAAACAAGCAATAACAACAATCAATATCAGTCCAATAATCAATTCAAATAATCCAGAAATAATCGTATAAATTTACATTTGTTGTTTATGCAAATTAATATAATTATTTCTAGAATCTACACTATCATTCCATGTAGATTAAAGATTATTACACTAATTATTCAATGCAATTCTACACTTGACATCAATTATTAAATTTCATACTTCATCAATTAATACAACATAAATTCAAATGGTTCAAGTGTAATTAACCATTTTTCTACGTATCAATTAATTAAACATTTAAGGGGTCATATTGTACAAATTTAACTAATCAAATTCAACACATATGTCAATCAAAATTTTAACTATCCTACGTCGATTTCAATTTCAAATTATTTATCACTTCAACATTAACAATTTAACGTCCAATGTCAACATCAACAATCAATCATTTATCAACCAAACTGGATTATCATTGTATAAATAACATATAATGATGTCAGATGTCACAGGTGAACTGATACAGGTAATAGCATATATAACAGTGTAATTAACTAATGGCAGCATATTTCAATTGTCGTTTCAATTGAAATCAAATTTAATAAATAAAAGAACGTTAATCGTGAGTGATTGCTCACCTTTTGAGGCTAGAGATCGAGAATAGACAACGAAGTTGAGTTACGAATTGCAAGCACGTCTTCTGAAATAAACTAGATTGGCACGAATCGACGAGCAAAGCTGTTAAATAGGAATTGCCGAAATCAAATCAAAACATTCAACATAGCAACAAATACAAAAAACATGTCTGCGTCAAAGTTTAACAATATAATTCTATGTGCTACCGAGATAGAAATGGTCTGAAATTTGGTATGAATAAAAATCAAAACTTGTATTTCAAACTGCAAAAGAATCACTTGATTTGGACAAGAGACGAAAAAAGTTACGATGTCACGAACATACACTCAGGCCATGTTGCGACTGTCAAATGTTCAGGTCAGAAAACCCCTTTGGGTCTGACTTTCAGGTAAGAAACAGAGGACTGAACAACCTCGTATGAAGCTAAAATTTTATATACAGAAAGTAGAAAACTTTATCTTTTAAACAAAAAGGGTATCACTGTATTCCGACGTAAGACGGAAGAGATACGATGCGTCAAACATGAACTTAGGTCGTGTTTGCAACAGTGAAATAATTTCAAGTACAAAAGAACAACTGCCTGGGTCAAACTTCCAGATCCTCGACCACTAATCAAACGATGTCGGATTTTGCTGGAATTTGACATGCATAAACTAGGTAACTTCGACTCTTTTGTAAAAATAGAATCAACCCATTCCGATAAAACATGAGTGAGATATGATATCGTGAACATGAGGTCTAACTGCTGTTCAGAAAAAAAAATAAACATGCAAACAAGTGCAAAATCAGTTTGGTTGCAACTTTCAGGTATAAAACAGAGGACCAAACGACCTTGAATTTTACTAAAATTTTACATACATAAACTGAAGAATCTCATCTTTCAATCAAAAAAAGAATCGTTGAATTTCGATAGGAAATGAAAGAGATACGCTGCGTCAAACATGTACACTGCTCGTGTTTGTAACAGCGCGAATAATTCTAAGTACAGCTGAAAATATTCAACAGTCCAACTTACGGACACAAAACGGTGTAACAAATTACATTCGAATGAAATGAAATTTTTCAGGCATATACAAGAGAATCTCAACTTTCAAAAAAAGTCGTTGAATTTCGACAAGAAATACAGAAGATATTGTGCCAAACATAAATATACTGTAACCATTGTGACATAATACTATAAACATATATATAACGTTATATTGATATATTAATGTATAAAATATGGGCTGTCAAATTATAATACATATATAAACTACTAACGTACAGTCCATATATTTTACACTTAAATAAAACGTGTAACAAGATGTATATATACTTACATGACTTATATAAATACTTTAAACAAAGCTTATATACATATAACAGCATACGCATAGAATTTCAATCCAACAGAAAATATACATATAAGATTCTTGTATAACTTGTACAAATCAATTATATGTTATATATAATATGTATTATAAACTGCCAAAATTTCCCATATATTCATAACAAATCAGAGTATATTAGAATTCATACTTTTGCAAACATACGTAAGCTTGCCTACTGGCAATGTGAACCAGACACAAGCAAATTTTATCATATACAGTAAACTTGTATACTGTGAACGTCTATACCTATTTTATATTTAAACCAATGTATACAAATGTTTAAAACATGTTACATGCAATTATATAAAACTAACCCATAAAACAAAGCTATACTTATATAGATATAAAAAAAATATAACGTATATATATTTATCATCAACTTACATAAATTCAACCGAGGTGGAGGGGGAGGAGAAAGTGCCTGCGTGGGAGAAAAGTGGTTCATGGATGTGGGCGGGTAGGAGAGATTTGTTTTTGGAGAGGTCGGCTTCCTTCTCTTCTTATTTTTTTTCATTTTTTTCTTTTTCGAATATGGCCGAGAAGAAAAATGGAGAAGGAGGAGATGAGTTGTGTCCATAGGGGAATGGATGAAAGGTGGTGGCAGAGGACAACACTCTCAGGTAATAAATGTAACTCCTACCCATATATCTTCTTTTCATAAAAAAAATTAAAATCTTATGAAACCAAAAAATATTTTGAAAATAGGGAACGCCAAAATAAGACTGAAATAATAAAGGCAACGGCCATTCATACACGGCAGATAATAACAAGCACATGGAACAAAAAATCACGAAATCGATACCGATACGATTATCGGTTTCGCGGATTCCATTGCGTACCGAACTTCAAAACGCAGAGTTGAATATGCCATAGAGATCAGCACGACAATACGATCAAAACGGTATATAGATATTAGTGGTACGATCGAATTATAAAAATTCGAATTTTCTACCAGCGGAAAATGCAGCAAAAACGCAGAAAAATAAGATCGACGGAGCTAAAGATGTCCGAATTTGGAAAAACGAAAAATAACGTCTTGCTCAGAAGATAATTTAGAATTTTTCTATGTAAAAATATTTGGGTTTCGAAAACATTTATTTTCATCGCTTTTTAACTGATTAAATTGAAGTAAATTTACGCGCGAAATAAACTTTCATATTTTCGGACGAAAATTTACCAGTTGTTATGTTTAACTAGACGCATTCCAAATATCAAATTTATATTTCAAAATTTTATCGTTTAAAATTTCACAAAATTTCAATTAATAACGTTATTAAAACCAGTTAAATTTACGGGTCGTTACAACAGTGGGAAGAGGAAAGATGGTCGGATGAGTGCAACACATTTATCATCTCTATTTTCCCAAGCAAATAATACCAAACGAAAGGTTATAAAAATCTATGCGTACCAGATTGTATAATCAATACCAGAGAATGGGAATGGCCACGATGAATTTCTGGAATATTAAATGCAAAAGTCTGTTTGGTTTAATACAGTAGAAAATGAATGGTCAAAGTATTCAAAAGGGTCAAAACAATACCGATACGGTTAGGCGTTTCTCGTGGATTCCGCTATGTACCGGACTTCAAAACACAGGAATAAATATACCGTAGAGATCAGTACGACGAGACGATCAAAATGGTATACAGATATCAGTGGTATGATTGAATAAAAAAAAATATTCGAATTTTCTACTAGCGGAAAATGCAGCAAAAATGCAGAAAAATAAGATCGACGGAGCTAAAGAAGTCCGAATTTGGAAAAACGAAAAATGATGTTTTAGTCAGAAGATGAATTAGAATTTTTCTATGTAAAAATATTCAGGTTTGGAAAACATTTTATTATCATCAATTTTAACTGATATAAATTGGAATAAAATTACACTAGAAAATAAACTTCCAAACTATCTAATGAAAATTTACTAGTTGCTATGATTAATTAGACGCATTCCAAATATCAAATTTTTATTTCAAAATTTTATCGTTTAAAATTTCACAAAATTTCAACTAATTACGTTATTAAAACGGTTAAAATTTATGGGTCGTTACACTTAGAAATTAGACCACATAGAGGATTAACAACCGAAGGACTCAATACCTGACCGGATACACGTACTGCAGCTACAAAAGCACCGGAAGCATTTGGACTTGTACTTTGGCCGTACGAGCTTGAAACGCGAAGAAATTAATTATAAGAATATAATTCAAATAATTTGATTTTGAAAAGCTATCTTCTGAATATGATGGAATTGGCTCCCGATACCTATTCCATTGAGTTCGGAATGGGTGTATAACATTAGGAACGCCAGGCGGCACGCGCCGTTTGGAGTTCCAGAAATTTCGCTGATGAATAGTGCCACGAGATTTGTATATAAGGGCCTCATCGTTCAAACCCTAGCTAATTTTCTCAGCCACCATTCATTTCTATTTAGTGGCCGAAAACACCTCAACTTCCCTCCTTGATTTTCCCCCATCACTCATTGTATTCGAACAATTCCAAAAGGGAAAAGGAAGATCTCAACCTCCTCTACATATCCTAAGGTTGAATTGAGGCGAAACATCTCGAGATCGCTAGAATCGAGGGGAAACGGTTGCACTTTTTAGGGTTCTCATGCGTCAACGGCATAGGCGAAGGCGACGTAGTTTCAGGTGGAGGTGGAGCTCGGAGAGGCGGCGGCGGCGGCAATGTCTGATGGTGTTCTGGAGCTCCAAGGTGTCGCGCGCACGGTAGTTTGGAGTTGCGACTTATGGGTTCGTGTGTGTCTGGTTTAGCATGAGCGGAAGTGAGGTAGGAGATAGCTTAAGTTTAATTATTATTTAATTAATTAATATAATTATGTTTTTAATTATATTATATATTAATCAAAGCGTAAAATTTCATTCGAGGTCCGATTCGAACGAAAAAGTTGCGTTGGGATCGTATCGACGAGGACTACGACTTGAAGTTGAATGGAAGTTTATTTGACACTGAAAAATTTTCAGTTCAAATAAAGGTGAGTGTTTCAAACCACTCACGAAGTACTAAATTTCCTATTGCAAGTTAAACTTATTTACGAAGTGATAAAATTATATTGATTGCTGTTTGAAAATTTAATTGGTTGAATTTGAATTGATTGACTGTTAAAACCGACATTTAAAATTTGACTGATAAATTTGATATTAAAAATTATAGTGTAAACCGACCTTTAAAAATTGTTAAGAATTTGACTGTTAAATGGATAGTTGGAATTGATGGTAAATGTGACATTTAAATTTGATAGGAAAATTTTGACATCTTGTACACTTATTAATCGACATCAAAATTTGATATTTAAATCGATCTTAGATTGCATATCACCTTTAGTTAAACAACCCGACATTGATAATTATTGATATTTGTGTGATATGGTTGATTTAGATGTTAACTCATATTGTGATGGATGATATTGTTGATTTGCTATATGTTGCTAGTAGTTTTGATATTTCTATGTTATCATGTTGTTATTACCACTATTAATGTGATTGATCACCTAGACATTTAAATTTGATATAGATGTTAGATATCCTACTTGATATGTGAATTTCGATGCATAGTTGACTGCTTTGACAAAAATTGTGATTTTGTGATTATGTCGCCGTTCGGCGAAATTGAGTTTTATCTATTGAATTTTAAAAGGCTTTAAAATCTAACATTTAGAAATTTATATATTAAAAGGAATTTGATTTTGTGAATCAAATTAAATTTTAGCTTTTGAAATTAACATGAATTTTATTTTCAAAATTTTAAATTCTAATTTTCTTTAATAATATATCTCTCCCAAAGAGAGCAATAAAAGGTTTCGCAAATTTTCCTGTAAGTGTAATAAATGAAAAGGAAATGTTGTAAGAAGATCGATGTTTAGAATCCAACCACTAAATAATTTTGATACGATTGAATTGAATTATTTTAAAATTCTAGCTTTGGAAATGTTGGAATTCAAATTTGTTAAAAGAATTTGTGTAAAGAATTCTATTTGAAATTTTGAAGTTATAATGAATAAATGTTTTGAATTATGGAAATTTGATTATTTTAAAGATTTGAATATTAAAATTCGAATATTGAAGCTAAATTGATTTAAGTAATTTAAATCGGTGTATTGAGATTAGACTCGAATTTATATAAACTGATATGGTTTTGAAATAAGATTTGAATTGAAGCTCGAGCCACTAAATTAAATCGTTTGAATCGAAATCGAAATCGAAATTTAAATTGACTTGAATTGAAATCGAAATTGAATGAAATTGAATTTGAAAGGAATTGAATTGAAACATTGGATATTCAATTTATTTGTTTGGAATTTTGATCTGAGTTCAGATTTGTTGGAAATCCAAAAAAACGGTTCATGTTGAACTATATTTCTCTTGATTTTGATTTCACTTACATGAGGATTTTTAGTCCTGGCTTGACTGTTTCGTTTTTCATTACACTCAGGTCAGACCGAGTTTTTCAGTTATCGAAGATAGTCATTACGGAGAACGAAGACAAAGATTTGGTATATCATATTTATTAGTATCCATTTTGCAGCAATATTCATTCTGTATATTGAATTGTATAACTCTGAAAATGATGTATATAACTCTAATGGTGTTATAAATTGAAATCTAATGTATATTTGTTAAACAGCTTCATGAACTGTTTATGTGATTATTGTATTTTATCGTTCTATTACGAGATTCTATAGTTGTTTTCTTCTTTTCTTTTGTTTCTATAAAATAAACCCATTGATAATCTATCTTTTAAACTGTTTGAGTTGGACATGTGTGGTTTATTGTCGACTTGAACTATTCAAAAGAGTGGGTCATCACAAATGCTTTTCACTTTTGTTGGAAGAATTGGAAGTTGTACCATACAAGTTTTTTGAATAACTAACTGTAATAATTTTTTATACATCCTCTTTTCTTTAATTCTGAAAAATTCAAATGCTTGTAGGTTACGTTTGGAAACCATACAAAAAAAATTGTAAACTTATAAATTTTTAGTAATTGCTTTGTAGATTCCACCAATATCTAATAATCATAATTATCCATCCACACCTTCCTCACCCTATTAGTGCATTTGAATATTATTGTTCAAAAATTAGCTCACTATCATTATTTATGTGTAAATAGGAAAAAATAATCACACCATAGGTGTTTCTACAAACCAAAGAAGTCATGGAAGATGTGCTTATTATTATGTTGTAACAAGCACTTTGGCATAATTAACATTTCCATTTATGTTTGTAACATATTTGTGCATATTAACCGTAATTCAAGTACTAACATAATAATTGGCTACTGGTAACAACATATTTTATACCATGATATTTAGCAGTGACTAATGCATAAGGCTCTCACTAATACATAGAGAACCTGAAAACAAATGTTAACCAAGAAATGCATGAATGCACCAACATCTCAAAAAAGTTCTTGTTACTGCAAATAAAAATCAAATTGTAATACTACCAAATTGAGCTATTTGTATACAACCCTTTAACTTTTTTGAATCATCTCCATAAGATTGTAAATCTAACAAGTTTCATACCACATTTCAGACAGACGGATAAAAAAAGATATTTTACAATGGCTTTGGTTTTGAATAAGTAACTTGGGAAAAAAATAATGTTTTTGTCGATTGTATTTTGTACGTTTGCAAGTTTGAACTAAATCAACAAAGTTGAACATGTTAGAATTTTATAAACAACCATATATGACAATGGATACTGTATATATTGCTCTAAATTCTACATCACAAATAAATATGAACTGAAAGAATAGATGCAATGATCACCTTTTCGACTTACGAATGTCAACAATAATACATCCATGGTATTCACATGCCAAGCACCCATGTGCTGGAAAGATAGAAGTTAGGGTAAAGAAAAAGAAGAAAAGAAAATGAACAAGAAAGAGAAGTACAAAAACACCATAATCTCATAATGGAATGATAACATATAATATCAAAACATAATACACAGTGCTACTCTAATTACATAGCATTTCAAAGTTACTGAACAAAGTACTATCATCAGCTTGGACAGTTAAGCAGTTATAATAGTATGTCCTCACATTTTCTACTATAATTACATAAATTAATGCAGCGAAAATAAATACTACATTAGGTAAAACATCTAGTTCCTCTCCAAGAGCCCAAAGCTTCCATAGCTAAATCCGAAAACATACTCCGGGCTGACCCGAGTATTATAAGAAAATAATACCCGTGTCAGTTTGGTTAACCAACGTGAGAAACTCAAATCATATGGATATTTATATTTATAAAACCCTTTAAAAATAAATGTATCTCGCAAGACCACGCTGCAAACAAACACAGATGGGTTTTTACCAAATGATAACCAAATCTTTTTATAAGAAAATCTAGTGATATTATAATAATGTCTAGGATTGAAAATAAATATATAACATAGCCGTAATGGTTACATTAATTAAAGGGGCTTTGCACGAAAGGTCCCTATTTCTGATGGTGTTACAAGAAAAGTCCCTGTAGAAATAAGTATGTAAATTTAGTCCCTGTTTTTTCTAATCAGAAAACGCAAGTTAGCTTGCGCTTTTTAAAATTTCAAAATTTTCAAAATCATAAAGCGCAAACCAGCTTGCGTTTTCTTGATAGAAAGAGCAAGTTACCTTTCACTTTTAAAAAATTTCAAAATTAGAAAGCGCAAGTTACCTTACGCTATTCAAAAATTTCAAAATTAGAAAGCGCAAACTAGCTTGCACTTACCTGATAGAAAGTGCAAGTTAACTTGCGCTTTTCAAAATTTTCAAAATTTTAGAAAATTTCGAAAAATATTTCAAAAATAGAAAAGTGCAAGTTATCTTGCATTTTCTGTCAGAAAAGTGCAAGACGCTTTGCGTTTTTTTATTTTTGAAAAATAGGGACAAAATTTACAAATTCATTTCTGCAGGGACTTTTTGTATAACAACATCAAAAATAGGGATCTGTGACTCTTTTCTTGTTAATTAAATTCAACAACATATTAGAGTACATTTAAAACCGCTAAGGCACATTCGCTAAATTATGTAGGATTTCCACGGAGATCTCCTTGGATCAAAACCGACTCCAATCTCCTGCTCAAGGATCAGAGATTTCCTACCGGGCATCATATATCTCAAGATAAAATATACCATAAGGTTAACATAGCTGGACCTCCCTCGGTATGTAATCGGAGTCATATTAACTACCGCAAGCAACAATCGATAAGCATATCTAAATAGGAAGTTGGCATACCCTTCAGATTAACTAAACCCCCTGGCCATGCCCTTTCTCTATTTCTATCATTTTCCTGATGTCGAGGTTATTTTCGACATCTTTCACAAGAGTCAATAATACTCGAACAAAACATGAATCCCATATGAATTCCATCATCTGAACATATCTTGGAACATACATGGATTCTATTATCTCGAATCTCCTCATTGATTCTAGTGCCTTGAACAAATCACGAACCTCTCCCAAAGCATATAACACTTTTTTTTGAAGTGGGTAAGGTTTTTAGTCATCTTATATAAGTATACTCCACAGCTTACTGGACGCTCCAAAACCAATCGATAGATTTTTGGTTAACTCAACCCCAGTTCTTTCGAAAATAAATAGACAATAAATAAAGGTGGAGATCCTCTTTTATTTGCATGGATTTCCTTATCATTTGCCCTAGAAGGAAAGATGATTTTAAACGTAGGTTATAAAATCATCTCTTTTTCCTTCTTGATTTTTCCTGAGTTAATGTTGGTCAATTTCAATAATAATGAGAATGATCGCATATGGAAACTATGTCTCACATACTTTCCATAATTAAGAAAACACATAAAGCATGATTAATACACCTAAAGCATGATCAAGTCACATAAACAACTTTTAATTCCCTTTTTTAATTAATTTATCCTTTATTAATTAAAAAACTCTTTTACTAGTAAAACTTCTTTTACTCAATAAAACTCCTTTAACAGTTTAAAACTTCTATATTAATTTATATCCTTAATTAATTAAACTCCTAACTAATTAAACTCCTAATTAATTAATACTCCTTTATTAAATAAAAACCTTCTTTTACTAATTAAAAATTTCTTTTATTAATTAATACTGAATTCAATACTTCAAAAATATCAATATACTTATCTAATTGGTATAAGCATATTCACAAATTATTTAAAAAGGTTTACTTACTTTAAAATATAATCAAAGAGGTTAAAAACAAATTACTTAAATATTATTACTATAAACCCCTTCTCACTTTTATACTTTAAACATAAAATTTTTTTTATCTTTATTCCAAAAGAATCCATGCTTATTATCGTCTTTAAAATTCCACTATTAAAGATCTAAGTACATTCATAATCATTTAACTATATTTTTCCACTTTAAAATATAATTCAAGGGTTTATTGAAACTAATAATATCGTTATTATAACTAGGTTTTGAAATTTAGTTAAAACAAAATAACACAATAATATATATTAAATTATTCGTTGGAGTATTTATATTATAAAAATCTTTTGATTTCTTTCATATCATATATACCAACATATTTTAGTAAAAATAGTATCAATTACTAATCTATGAAATCCATTATATCAAAACCTAAGACTATTCCAAAATAGTTCACAATTAATTTTATTATTAGTTATATTAAAGTAAAAAAGTATTAAGGCAATTTTTAAGAATATACTTGGTGACATGACACTCAAATATAAATGTGATACTATTACCATATTACAGAAAAACATTTGTTATCAAAAGCTACTTTTTTTGGAAAATGGGTACTTTATTTATGAAGACAAGAGTTTACATAGATCAGGTGATAAAGAACAAATAGTGGTAAGATTTTTAAAAAAATGGAATCACTCAAAAACCACCATACCTCACCGAATGCACTAAAAACCACCACACTACCAAAAGCTATATTTTCTTTTTTAGTAGTTCTATAGTAATTAACTTTCATTGTTTAATTAACCACATATGCATTTTAGCTTTTGGTGGTGTATTACCTTTCCAAATATACCAAAATATATTCAACTTTGTACTTGAAAAATTAAGAAATTTATAAAAAGAGTGCGCTGTATAAATTTTATTTATTATCCCAACAACAAGTTTTAATGTCATTTCTATTATCAGTGTCATATAATTCTAATTTGGCACAATGTAAGGCAAACTTCGATAATATACATCTAGCTAAATTACGATTAAAACTAAATTTTCATAGAAAAATTAAATTTGATTTATATATTTTTGAAATCAACACATCCTTAAAACTACAAATTTTATAAAGTTCATTAAATTCTATTCTAAGAAGAATTACCGATGTCCAACTATCATGCCAAAAAGAGGTATTATTTCCTGAATGCACATCATTATTAATTCTTAATTGATAAATATCATAATTTTTTATTATAGATTTCCAAAAATGAAAAATGTTATTTATATTATTAGCATAAATATGTTGTATATTATATGCACCATTATACACTACAAGAAAAATAGTCTTTTGTAACGCTAATTTATAACGCGTTGTTTCATTGTGTTATTGTTTATTCCATTTTTTTATTTGGAGCCAGTGTTTGGTTACGTAATGCTTTCTACCGCCAATTATTTCCTTTGGCCGCGTCCTCATCTAATTATTTTGGTCTTCCCTCCTCCTAAAATTATTTCCCTCTTATCTTCTTCCCTCTTCTCTTCTTTCCCAAATTATTTCCAATCCTCAAACAGAAAATTAGCAAATCCCAGCCGTCGTCGATATTTGTTCCCAATTCATGGTAAGTCTATCCCCCTGGGTAAACAAAACCAATTACCGATTTCAAACATCTTATACTTGATTAGGTTTTTGTTCAATTGGATTAGGAAACGAATAAAGATGTGAACCCATTTCTGTTCAGGTTGTATTTTGTGATGATAATGGCCGAAGACCCACCTAAGAGCTATATTCTCGACGTGGATATTAGCAGGGATCTAACATGGCTACAATGGGACGCCCGATGTGTTAGATACTCAGGTATAATTCCCATTATGACCTTCTACTCATCGTACTTGGTGTTTTGGTGCCTATCGGGCATGGATTCTAAGTATTATAGATAGCAGGTTGTTACAGTAAGTAGTTTCTTGTTATTGATCTTTCTATTTAAAAGTGGATTTCAAAACTGTAGCCTCGTCTTCAATGTTAAAGGTAGAAATGTGATTCATCTTGAGATTTGATCTCATTAAATTCCATATATATGAATAATTAAAACATATAGGAACTATATTTTCATCTTGCTCTTCACACAGAACGCATTTATTTTGACAACCATTCCCCATGCTCTCAGTCGATTAGTAGTTGATAGTCCATTTAAGATTGCTGTGTAGGCATGTAATGACATTTTTTAGCTTTAAAATTATGCTAAATTATATAACATTTTCATATTTTTCTTCGAAATAATTACAGTATGAATATAACGTAAACTTTCTCATGTTATCCCAAGTCCAGTATTCCTCATAGGCTGAGCTGTCTAATTTGATTTTGGAAATTATAGTATTTATGTCATTTATTTTTGGTAAATTTTTAGGTTGTAATCTTCCATAAATGATTATACTATTGACTGTTAAGTCTAATGTGGTTGTACCTGAATTCTATCCAAGCCAAGTATATGAACGTCAAGGGATAAACCAGAGAGAAGTTTATTAACCATTAACAATAATTTTATTCATAAACGCATGGCCTTATCTCTATGATGCAGTATGCTCTTCACTTCACTCAAGTAATTGATATTCACTTTCATCCAAATTTCTTTATGGTTACGATATTCGTTTCCCTACTATTAGTAGTCTTGATAATATGTATACGTGTTTGATCAAAATCATCTGGACACTCAATGTTTGCAAAGTATCTTTTTTTATCTACTAAATATGCTAGTGATCCTTTACAAAAAGACTTCAAACAAAATAAGCCATGGTTGCTTACAAGATGGTTCTTAAATATGACATGTATACAATTTTAAACGTGCGAGAAGATGTCAAACAAGCAAAAATTGTTTCATCTGTGCATTGCAAAAATGAGTAGAAAACCAACCGACATTAGCTGATCATGTGAGGTTTTCTCAAAGCACTCTACTTTTTTTTAGTTGCTGGTTTGTAAAGTTTTATTTGTTCAAAGCTTTACAAAATATTTAGTGCATAGCTATTTTCAACAGATTACTTGATCACCTTTAACTTAACTAGAACTTATATTTTCTTCTATGATGTTAAGGTAATGGACATCAAACGATTGAACATTATGATGAGCGAACACGAAATATACTCGAGAGAGAGGCTTCTGATCCCTATAAGAAGCAGCAAATCAAACATTTTGAGTAAAACATGCTTTATTGAAATGGATGCTTATGCAAAAAGAGAAGTGATAGTTCTATACCTTGATGAAAACGGGCTTCCTGAATTCCCTATTGCTTCCTTAGCCTTAAATACTGCTACTGAAAGAAGAGAATGAACCAAAGTTAATGTCAGATTTAATAGGTATGTATTTTTGCTCATAATCTTTTTATATTCATTTGGTGTTTCAGAATGGTTCAGTTAGTTCCTGATATTGTTACCATAAATCTTAATACCTTATGATATAAATATTGTTCCAAATCGAATCTCTCCAATTAATATTAATTATTGAACGGATTTAAGTCTTGATTTAACTTAATTTGATGGCGGCGTAGAACTGAGAATAATTCGCAACCCTTACCCTCGGTTATGATTGAAGGGGTAACGAATGAAATGCAGCAGCTTTTCGGGGCATTGTTCTGTTTGCACCCTTGTGAAATATTGTATTTATGTAAATCCAAAAGATTTTAACAAAGTTGAAAATTTCTACCTATACAAGCATAAATCTAGGTTTGCAGGGTAGTTTCATTATGAATCTTACAAAGTATCAAACTAGCTAGTGTGGTTGAAAACCATGTTATTTCTAAACATCATGTTCTTCCAACTTACGATTTTATTTATTTTTGATCAAAAATAAAGTCATCTGACATTTATAAAAGTATCCAGAGTATACTGCAAATGTATTATTTTCATATGAAAAATGAGAGGATCCTATACGTATATACTTTTTGTTTTTTTATATTTAGTGCTTTGAACTTCAATTGCAAAAAAAAGAAAAGAAAAGAAAAGTGTACTTATCAATCTGTGTACTTGAATGCTAACTTGTCAAGGGAACACACTTAATGTCAGAGGAATATAGTAACATGAAACAGCAAATTTGTTTATTGCTTGACGAAATGGGTGAACTTGCTTTAAGTCTTTGCACTGGAACAAATCTGTGCACTGGAAGAAACTGGTTTGCTTCAGTTTCACAATTCATTAAGAAAGTGAAAAACTTAGCTACGGTAAAGAAATAGGGTGAGAGGAGATCACCTAATCGAAGACCCCTATTGCTAGTGAAAAAACACTTAAGGATACCTTGCAGCACTAAGGAAAAGCTTGGTGTATTAATGCATTCATAAATTATATTTATGAAATGCACAAGGAACCCATTTTCATTATGATATAGCATATGTATTCTCGGTTGATCATATCATAAGCTTTTTGAAGATTAACTAACACAAAACTTGTCCACCCCCTTCTTATTAAAGTCCTGGACCTCCTGGTAATACATTATCCCTAGTGTATCTTCATTAATGAAGGCATATTGGTTTTATGAAACCAAATGTGATAGGATGTTTTTGAGTCTATCACACAACACCTTGCTATAAACCTTGCAGTACATATTACAACATGACATAGGTCTGTAATATGTGATGGATGTAGGTCTTTCTATCTTTGGAATCAAAGAAATAAAGGTGTGGTTAGTACCTTTAGGTAGTTTCACTGAGTGGAACATATCATTCATTGCTGCCAATAAATCATACTGGATATCCTCCCAGTGTAATTTCATAAATTTAGAGTTTATGCCATCAGGGCCTAGACTATTATCATTATGCACTGAAAACACAGCATTCTTCACCTATATCATAGTAATTTGTTGTAAAAGAAATTATTGGCCTTGTGTGTTGACGGTAGCAATAGGTTGAAAATCTGGGACCTCAATGGAGTAATGTCCATTAAATAAGTTTGTAAAATATGCGATTACACTGTTTCTGTCTCCTTTGGTTTGTAAAGTAATTCTCCATTTTCATCAGTAAAGGCCTGGATATTATTATATGTCTCCTATAAGACATTTTGGAGTAGAAAATTTTGGAATTGGTATCACCCTGCTGTAACCATAAAAATTTTGATTTTTGCTTCAAACTCCATGACTTTATATTCTGTTCCACTTGTAGTTTGTGTTTTGCATGCAACATATCTTCGTACAACTATATATCACATGGGCCATAATCAACTGCTAACTCAAGTGCGGCAAATTCTGTCTCTGCCTTTTCCAGATAAGTATCATCTCTCTCTCTTGTTACTATACATTTAGTTGGGATATATTATAATTAATGTATAGCAATATGAATGTATCAGTTCTGTTACTATACAAACGAGAAGTCATGCCTGGTCAAGTATGCAACTAGTTACTTTATGTACCTTTAATTTGGTCTTTATCATACAAAGTCATCTTGCTGAAAATCAACTATGTGTGTGTGTAATGTAGTGGGAATTTCAAATTGGTCCATCTGTTGGCATCTCAGCTGGAGATGAATTGTGGGTTGCTCGTTATATTCTCGAGGTAAATGCATATGTTCCTTCTCAGATAGCACTCTTGTATATGTTTTATAGTCATTGCAGTTTTATTTATATTACGTTTCTAACGTTCTTATCATGTGAACAGAGGATTACCGAGGTTGCCGGAGTGGTCTTATCATTTGACCCCAAACCTATTCCGGTAAAATATTATTTTTAACATGATTACATTATAATTTGTTTAAAAATACTGCATTGTGTGATAGGAGAAAATGTAAGTTTGATCTTTCCGAACACAATGGTACCTCCTTTTTCTTTTCTTTGAAAAAATAAAATAAAACCGTTCCTTTAAGTCAAGTTTAATTTTCAAAAGCATAAACTGACACACTTCATGCACTTTATTGTGCTCTCAGCAGTTCACAAACTGACACTAAATTCACGTTTACAATCTGGCTTTGTATCCAGACAGGTTTAGATATTGTATCCCTTCTTTCGCTTCCACTGGGTTTGTTTCGTTTTTCAAAAACTCATTCCAATTTTTTTGAGTAATTGTTGATGCATAATTTCTCAACCTATCTTCATCATTATCAAATTTGTCATGATAGTTTGTTCTCAATTCCCTCTTATGCCTCCTAAATGACTTAAGACATTTTTTTAAATTCCGCTGCATGTGACTATATCTCGCTAGCTACAAAGAAATAAAAGAGGTATGCTCAATAGAAACATCTCCATAAAATGATTCATTGCTAGATATTTTATTGTATATGATGAGATGAATTATCGCTGGATATTTTATTGTAGATGGTGACGTAAGATGGGGCATTAACGTGTGCGATAGAATATGCGACAATATTTGAGGTAACTAAGCTTTGATTTTTGGAAACTTCTTTGTAGCAATTATCATTATATGCAGTTCAACATTTATCTTCACTCGTTTTTTTGGCCCTGTATAATTTTAGATTTTTAGTGAGTATCTCATCCCTGCCGTAATTTAGAGTCTGTAGATCAGGTTGAATTGTCAAAACAGCTGCTCTTAGAAGAATCTTCCACGTGGATTGATAAATGGTAAATATGTGGATTCTTTTCTAGAAAGAAAAATATTATGATAGATGGTTCTAAAAGATGATATTCTTTCCAAAGTGTTAAAATCGACCGTCTAGATATACTGCCATGTTTTCCACTCTTTTTGGCATATTAATATTAACTATTGATTGATATGAAATATGTTTGCAGTTGAAGAATGCAAGTTAGAAATTTGAAGAAGAGAAGAAAAGGAAGAAGAGATCTTGAAGTTCTTTGCTGTTTTTCCAGTATAATCCGGGTCTTTTCTTCGTGTTTCTCTTAGCGTTTTATTGTGATATATCCGAACTTACATGTGGCAGACTATGTAAATAAGGGATTTAGTTTGTTGTGTTTTGTTATAAACTTTGACAGAATGCTGTGATCAGTATTTTATCTTTGCAGACTTTAATTTTTTAGTTCATTGCTTTCTACATGTCTCTTTCCTAGGTCTTCTTCTGTCTTGATGTTCATTTAATCACATGTTTATTGTAGATACAATTTTCTTTCGTCCAGTTTTTATTTTGCAGTTAGGAGCTTGTGTAATTTTGAGCATATTTGCAATATCTGATAAAAAGCTTGATACAGCCACATCCAAAAATATTGGGTAAAATGCCTTTATAATTATAGCGGCTATAATGAGCTATTGAATAAATCTTTTATAGCGGCAAAATGGTGTTATAAAGATTTCCAGTTCCGTTGAGATTCAGCTGTATTATAGCGGCTATAATGAGCTATTGAATTAACGTACCATAGCGGCGAATTTGCATTATAAAACTAAGCTCAACCATAGCGACATATTTTGTGTTATAAATATTCAATAGTTTTTTATAACATGTCGATATACAGCGCTTATCAAACCGCTATGGTTGTGATTAATAGCGGTTATATGCCGCTATAAAAGACTATTTTTCTTGTAGTGATACCATTGATTCGATATTATTTATTTCCAAATTAACTTCTCATTATTATCAGTAAATTTCCATATCCATTTACCTAATAAGAATGTGTTTAAAATATGTAAATTTCTAATACTTAACCTCCCTCATCTTTAGATTTGCATGTTATTTCCCAATCAACTAAACATGTTGAACTATTATAAGAATTATTACCACTTCATAGAAAATCTCTCATAATTTTATTTATTTTATCAATTACCCATTCTGAAAAACGATAAAAGGACATCTAGTATATGGGTAATGCTGATAATACAAAGTTAATAAGGACTATCCTATCCTACCTCGATAAAAATCTACCATTCTATTTAATTAATCTATTATTAATTTATTAATTATTAATAACCAGTCACCGTGTTTGAGTTTAGTTGGTCTTATTAAAAAAACCTAGATATTGTATGAGAAATTTCATAATTTTACAATCTAATGTACAAGCAATGTGATTTTCTATCTTATCTTTATCATTCAAAACTAATACAAAACTCTTACCGAAATTTATTTTCAGACCTAAGAGCAACTCAAAACTATATAATATAAACTTAAGTGCCATAATATGTCATGGTAAATCAGATGTAAAGAGTGTGGTATCATCCACAAACTAAAGAATGGAAGTGACATTATTCGTAATTTCATTACCGATATTATATAGAATCTTATTTTTAGTGGCCAGTTTGATAATTTTAAGAAAAACATCCGCAGCTAAATTAAATAAAAGAGGTGACAATGGATCACTTTGCCTAAGTCTACATTTCGATTGAATTTTATTTCCTAATATTGCATTAACCATAATACTTGAATTTCTAGTTTTAAGTAATGACATAATCGAACCAATCCATCTAATGTTGAAACCCCTGACCAAAAATAATTCATTAAGAAAATCCCAATCAATGGAGTCAAAAGCTTTTGCAAAGTCATGTTTTAAAAGTGCACAAGTGATATTATTTTTACAACGATGGTTAATGAATTCTTTAACAACTGCTACACCATTTGTAATATTTCTACCTTTAATAAACGCAATTTGAGTATATCAATTAATTCATTCATTTAGTGTTTAACCTATTAGCTAAAACCTTAAAAATGATTTTGAAAGAACAATTTAATAGTGAAATAGGTCTCACGTCTTTTAGCTCATTTGCACCAACTTTCTTGTGTAATAGGATTACATTTGCAAAATTAAACCTACCCAATTGAAATAAACCATTATAAAATTCATCAAACATATTAATTAAGTCATATTTTAGAATACACTAAAAAATTTCGTAAAATAATATTGGGAATCCATCCGGGCCAGGTAATTTATTAATTGGTATATCTTTTATAGCGCTCAAAATTTCCTCTTCTGTGAATGGAACATCTAACCCGTCTAAATTGATTCTTGTGTCATTTGGATATAATTCATCCTATTTAGCTCTAATCTTATGTTTATTTTTAGTTCCCAAAATTTCTTTATAATAATTGAAAAATGCCTCATTTAATTCTTTTTGATCAAATTCTAACATTATTGATTAATATAGAATTAATGGTATTATGGTGTTTTCTACCGTTTACTACTTTATAGGAAAATTTAATATTCATATCACATTCATCCATCCATTGAATTCAAGATCTATGTTTCTACATTATTTCTTCTTGTGTTAAAACTTTATTTAATTCATCTTTTAAATTTAAAGCACGTTTTTTCTGAAATATTAAAACTCCTGAGTTCTTCTATTTTATTAAACTTTAAAATCTCATTTAGCAATTTATCCTTTTAATTCTAACATTGCCAAAAACATCTTTATTCCATTTCTTAAGAAAATTCTGAAATCTTTAATTTTACTTACAAATATTTTAGCTATATTTCCAAAAAAATTATGATTACATTTACCTAAAGATAACCATTTGTTTGCAATTAATTTTGAGAAGTTATTCGCTAACAACCACATTTTTTCGAATCTAAGTGTTTTATCTTTATTGGTTTAGTTATTACAAAACAAGATAATTGGATAGTGATCAGAGTAACTCAGAAGCCTAATCACTTTATGAATGTGATATTTATCATCTATTTCATCGCTAATAAAAATTCTATCTAAAAAGGTCATCGATGGATCATCTATTTTATTCGACCAAGTGCATCGTCTATTGTTTAACTGTAATTCAATTAAATTTCTATTAATAATGAATTATTCAAATTCTTCCATAGTAGAAAATTCACCTTCTCTAGTAGATCGTTCTCCTAAAAATATAGTAATATTGAAATCCTTACCCCTCACCCACGGACTTGGAGCAATTGATCTAAACTCTAGACACTCACTCCAAAGAACTCTACTGTCCAAAATAGAGTTTGGTCTATAAAAAATGGTAATGTTTAAAAAAGAGTCGTCATCAAGATTAGAAAAAAATTAGATGTGTCGAATGTGATTTAGATAGATTGTAAAAGTTTAACATAGTTTTCTTTTCAACCTACCATTAATCCTCCAGAGCTACCCCTAGTAAAAAGATGAACCTAACGACTAATGTAAAGTCCTCCTAAACACCTATAAAATATATAATCAGGGTGTTCTATTTTTTCCTTGTAATAAAACAATATCAATGCTATTACCTTTGGAAAAAAAAATCTAATTTTACTACGTTTTTCTAGATCGTGTAAACCCTTAATGTTCCAACTAATGTATCTCAAAGTTCAAATGATCTATCCTGATCTAATTCCTTACTCCTAATATATTCAGTGTCTATCTGAATATCAACAAAAATAAAGCCAAAACTCCTAATTAAATACAGCATATCACCAGTGGATAAGCTACCTAAGGCACAAGGGTTGTACGTACTACCCAAAAATAAATCCATGTCCAAGCTAGAGTCATCGGAAACTCTAGTGACCGCTTTAGGAAGACGAGCACTCATCCTCACCGATGTGACAGGAGACAAATAAGTGAAAATCACAATCCTATTCATGCGTATTATCGCTGTGTCCTATATGAGCAACGTGCATCTTTTCAAGAAGCTTTACATTTGCTTTCTCAACCTAGGCCTGTCAACGGATGCTTTCGGATGTAGATAGTGCCATATCTGCATCTACATTCGAAATCATTTTCGGATATCAGATATCTGCATCCATGGATACGAACAGATATCGGATAATTATCCTATCCACTAACGACCAATAAATCAAGAATTACAAAATGAAAATTTTAGTTTAACATAAATATTTTTTCAATCTAATTGATTATGAAGTGTTAAAAATTAATAAATATGGTGCTAATAAATAGTTTCGAGCAGTTAATAAGCATTAAGTGCATATAATATAAACTGCCAACTGAATAAAATAATAAATGAATATCATTTACTGGATTAAAATACACATAATTTGAACTATAGTCTTGACATAAACTGGACGGATAATTTTTGGATGCGGATATCTTCGCATCCACATCCATAACCGTTTTTTCGGATATTGAATATTTTTGTTCTTTTCGGATGCGGATGCGGACGGATTTCAGATTTTTTTGGTATCCATTGACAGCCCTATCTCAACCCTAACATCTGAATAAGTTACTTTACTTTGTATTTGATATTTTCATCTTTAATAATCGGTTGCTCCATCCCAAAGAAAGATGGGTCCGCTGTACCCTGTAACCGAATTAGAGCATTTGAACAATATTTGTTTGCTCCTCGACATGTGAAAAGTTTGCATTTTTTATATTCGCTTGCTCCATCCTAATACATAGTTTGTCCACACCTTGTATTTTATTTTCATAAGTTGAACATGCATATATATATATATATATATATATATTTTGAAACTAGGTAAATTTATATCAAATATAATGGGCTGTGCAGCCCAAAGCTTTTACACCCGATAAGAGGAAAATAAACTTTACATTACAGGGTTTCCGACAAAGCCAAACGAAAACCTAAAACTTTCCTTTCATGGCGGCTCCCAGCTCTCTCCTCCACTTGATTCGGTCAACTCCTTCATCCTCAACTTCTCCAATTTTCGTGCTTCTTGTACCGTTGCAGTGGTGAGAATTCTTTTTGGAATCCTATCTAAAATCAAGCTTACATCTCTGCTAATTTGATTCGTGATGGCTAACACGTCTTTTTGTTTCTTGTTGAAAGCCCTCTCATTTCTCTCCCTTCAGATGTGCCAGATAGTGGTTGTGAGTCCAATTTTGCCAATTTCCTGCAACACCTTCGAGAGGCCGCTTCCATTGTTCAGGTATTCTACTTCCTCTTTAAGTCTCTGGGTGTTATTATTCCTAGAGTAATTTGTCTTTTGTATGTTCCACACCCGTGTGCTGTACTCGCATTCAAAAAACAGGTGTTCATGACTTTCCTCCAAGTCATTACATAGGTAACATGTAGTGTTTTCCACAATTCCCCATTTAAAAAGTCTGTCTTTGGTTGGGAGTCTTTTGAGTAGAGCTTTGTATAAAGTATGCGCCATTTTTGGGTTATTCGACCTGCTCCATACTACCTTCGTCCATATATTCAGGGGGTGTTTGTTCTATGAATCTTCCCAAGCTTCTCTGAACACGAATTTGCCATCTGAATTATTCTTCCATACCCAGTTGTCCTCTCTATTCTCTGTCTGTAACGACCCGACTTTCCAAACCCGGAAAATCGAACCATTTTAGTTAAGAAGAAGAGGTAGAAGAAGAAAAATAGAAAACAAAATCAGAATCTAACCATCGCAGCGGAATAAAATATAATATATATTATCAGATCTTTACACAAATCAAAACTATATCAGTTTTATATAATATAGCATCAGAGTATACACCAGAGAACACATAACATACAACTAGACAATAACCATATCATGTCCTCAATACAACAGGGTACAACAATCAACACAGCGGAATATATATATAAACAAGTACGGGAGATACGTCTCGCCATCCAGCTCATCTCCTGAGCTCCACAGCATCATATCCTGTAACCTATAATACTCGGTCTGACCCGAGCATCATATAAAACAATACCCGAGTCAGTCTGGAATACCAGCGTGAGAAAATCACACTCAATTGATTATTTAAGTTTCAAAAATCCTTTGAAATCAAAAGCATCTCGTAAGACCACGCCACAAATAAACATGTCGGGTTTTTACCTTACGATAGCTAAAACACTTTCTATAAAAATCCTCTGATATTATAATAGTGTCTATTCACAAATACTTATTAAAATAGCTGAAATTGTTACATGATTAAATTCCAGCATACTAGGTATACAAACAAATACCGTACAAGGCACGTAGGGAGAATGGATTTCCAACGAATGACTAGGCACTGGGGTACCACCTGTCACAGTACGTAGCCTAGATCACAGTACCGAGGAGTACGCCCGCTCCTCTGCAACACAAGACCGGAATCACCCCTTACTGGATAATTCCAAATAAAATCACCCTACGGTTGTGATCAGCAACCGCACCACTAAGCCGAAATAAAAAGGGACATCTAGACAGGGATGACTTTACTCTCAAGTGGGGGCTACCCACGAAGCCTTGCTGCATAACCCCTGATTTTCAGTCATTCCCGGTTGATGAGGTTCGAGGCTAAACGATACCTTTATAGCACATATCCCTTAGAATGCCCATCGTCCACCTGACGATGTCACGAAAGCATTCGTCCATACAAGTCCGTCCCGGGTCCGAACGGAACCGAAGGCACTATTCCTACTACATCCATTTTGGAAATATCCTCAGGATTAGTAGCGACTAGCCCTTGCACTTCACAGCTCCATCTTCGACTCCGAACACGTTACACGAAACGTACAAACCGGATCGAAGTGGTATTCGAGCCTCCAGACCTAGAATCCCGGTATACGGAAACTCGATCTCGGTCTCTTCGAAACGATCAGCGCATTTGGCCAATATTGATAGTCGGTTATTTAACTATCAATTAACATCCACAAGCAACCATCACACAATAAATAATTTCCCACATTATTTATTTGCCCAAATATCTTTCCAAGATATATTTCCAAATTTTCAAAGCTCATTTGAAAACAATTTCAAACAGTTTCCGCTTACGTAATACATTTCCCATATATTTATTTCCACTGAATCACCAAGTACAAAATACTTTTAATTTTAAAATAATTTAAAAACACTTTATTTTAAATATATTTTATAACATTGAAATTTTTAAAACTACTTTAATACTTTATCAAAATATATAATTTAAGAATATTTAAAATAAAACCACTTTATAAATATAAGCTGACTTCCTCTTTAAAACATAATACCAAATTACTTTTATATAATTACTACAATAATAGATTTTTGAAAGTACTACGTTAGACTATAACATTTAGAAATAATCAATTTTCTAAAATATGCTTTTTAAAACATATTAAAACTTTTAACTTATATTTAAAATTGCCTTGGAAAACGTACTTGGCTATCCAGAGAAATACCCTTCTCACTCCCATCTTTTAAAAATAAACCAACATTTATTTTTAAACCAATCCATATTCTTTTATAAATTCCCACCTTGAATTTATATCTTCAAATATCCTCTGATATTCCCTTTCACTTTATAAACCCAGTTTATATCTCCAAAATCTCATTTCTCTTAAATTTCAAATCCCAAAATATTTAAATCAATTTACAATTGATTTTCCAATTAAATTTACTTTGAAATAAATTTCCTTACTTAATCCATTTATTTCCAAGTTCATTAACTTCCAGATTTTATTTCTCATTATGATTTAAAATCTTTAAACTGAACACAAGTTTCAGATTTTACCAAATTCCTTCTTCCTTTTTAATTACGTTTAAACATTGAATTAAAATAAATTATTTATTCCTTTAAATAATATCACATAAGTTTTCTTAAATTTCAATATTTCTCTGTTTATTCAAAATTTCTCTTTTCCATATTTATTAGAATTTTGGAAATCACTTTTATTCTTAATCAGATTCATTCTCAAATTTATTCCAAATTCTTTATAATTATTTTACTTAAGAATTTACTCTTTTATTTCTTTTCAAAAATTCCATTCTAGAGATTTTGATAATTCAGCATATCCAAATCAGTCCAACCAAACCATAACATCCAATTATCCATATAATTCATCACAGGATATCAACAATCATATCACAGAATATTTAAACAAAATTAAATATTTTGAGGAATCCCGTTGGATCCCTCCAACCTGTTTCCCTGCATCCACAGACGTTAGCACAATACCAATTTCACTTCAAAGTGGAATATCGCGGTATATGGGTTTTATAAAATATCATCCGCTATTATGCGGCGCATAGGGTCTCATCCGCTATATAATGCGGGAATATCAACAACTCCAATATATACATATGCCAATATGTATATATTGCTATATACTACTATATATATAGCACATCAATCAATGCAATCATCCAATCAATTATTTAAATTTAACCATTTGAATTTAAATTAAAAATTCAGCTGAGTGAGATTAACTCACCTTTGCTTTATTGTTTTGCCGTCCATCCAACCCGATTTGATTTCCATAATTTCAGACCTTGTAAAAATATTTATACAGTTTATAAATACTTGAATTGATCAAACAGTTAACTATCACTTAGTTACCAACCATTTAATTTAACTAAAGTTTGGTTAACCTAATAATTTAAATCTTACACATAATTTCCTTTTAAAAGATTCAATTAATTAACACTATAAATTTAAACTAAGCTATTGATCAGTTTCCTATTAGATAAATTATTTTTAGTAACTGAAACAATTAACCAAGTTAATTAACCCAATTATTTCTAGTTCAAAAATTAAATAAGTTACTTTAAGCAGTTTAACCCCCCACATCTATTATTCTCTATTTAATAATTTTACTAAACCCCTTTAATTTAAATTTAAACTAACTCTTTTCCATAAAATATTTCCACCCACAAAATAATTCCAATTAAATGTATATATTATTTTAAATGGACATAGGCATGAGCGTATATAGATATACATATACACAATTGGTCTATATGACTAGCTGTTTTAATTCCAAATTCCTATACATATGTTCATTCAAATTAAATTAAACAAAACAGTTACCTTACTGAACGAATTCACCCCCCTCAACGTTCTCGAACAGCAATCACCGAGTCACCCATGGCTTCATCGAAAAAATGACTTCGTCAAATCCCTAAGTCGAACTTCACACAGTCATCACAACGTCTCCGGACTCCAAAGCAATGCCCTACCGAAGTGAACGCGCCTCCGCGCCTTGCCCTACGTGACCTCGCGTTCAACCCAACCTGCCCTAGCGCCATGCGATCTACCCCTACGAATGAGGACCCCTAGTTTTCGATTCAATTCGAAGTCGACCCCTGTACCTCTCGCACGCCAGAATCTCCTCAGTCGATCGCCATAGTCAATCGAACATCGAAAACCCAACGAAATCAACCTCGTGAAATGAACATGAGTGTGAAACTCGCCGTCGCCTGGGCTATGTTACCACCGCGAGCTCCCTCCTCCCGAACGCGATTCGAAAAGAAGAAAAACGAAGCTTCGGACATTTCGAATTTTGAGTGAACGAGAAAATGGTTTCGAGATTTGTTTTTCTTTCAGCTGTTAGGTTTATTATTATTCTTCTTTTGGCTTCCAAGGCAAGATTCGACAATAATATAAAAGGAAGCTTCTTAAACCAGCGTTATTTTAAATTTCAAGATAATTTTTCAACGCGTTTACTTATTGTATGATCAAACGATAAATCCGAATGCTACGAAATTTGAAATCCGGTAATAATACAATATTACGGATCCAATGAAACTGGTTTCGTCGAATTCCGAGACTGTGCCCCCGAAAGGCTATTTTTAAATTTAATTTAATCGATACATTTTTAAAACTGAACAAATTACTTTCGAATTCAATTTTAAAAGTTCTATTATCTTCAGTATCATTAATATGAATTTTCTAAGCCCTTAAAATATTTTTAACAAGCTTGAAACTCTTGATTCAGTATTTTCTCCATTTTCAATTATTAATTTAAATAATTTAATTATCCAATAAACTGTGATATTTGAAATTTTAAGTTAATAATTAATCTCTGAACATTTAAAATTAATTAAATATTCCAATTTCAAATATACAAAAATTCCGGGTCGTCACATTCCTCCCCCCTTAAAAGAATTTCGTCCCCGAAATTACTAGTTAGGAAGAATGATTCAATCCTCGTTAACTATTTCCCAAATTCAAACAGTTTTAACAATACCCAAACAAACTTTTATTAATGATACACTAATCATCTTTTAACTTCCCAAACTTATTCATAAGTTCAACCCATACCACCTACTTATCCATTCAAATTTTGAATTATCAAAATTTTCTCAAAATTTTTCTAACTCCCTAAATTTCCGAAAAATTTCGCCAGCGTCTCCTTTGCGCGGCTAGCTCGGTACTACTACAAAATGGCTCTACGGCCTCCCAATCTCAAAAAGAAAACAAAAAGCCAAGTGGCTGGATCCAAAACCCAATCAAATTTCATATAGAAATTCAAATACATACCTTTTTGTCGGACCATTAAATTTTATCTTCTAAAATCAAAAATCCCAATTTATCCATTGCTTTTATACACCTGTATATCCTACTAAGCAATAATATTCAATCACAATTCCAAAGTCATTTTATACTTTTCTTTCCAAATTTTCAACATTTGTTTTACTTAAGCCCGTACGATGCACATATATCATTCGTACGCAAAATCACATTCGATCGCTCAATCGATCACACAATTTCACTTCCGAACTAGTATCGTCCACCCGACTTCCTAGTGCGGACTCAGATTTGGTTTCTTGATCAGAAACCGTCATTCTCCTTGCATAGCCACAAACTATGATAGAGAATATCCAGAATCAATCAACAATCCATATCCAGGCTCGCCGTCGAAAATCGAGTGAAAAATTCCAACTCGGATCGATATATCTATCTTGAAATTTTGTGTTCGACACCTGGACCAAATAGCTATGCGAATAAAATAATATACATACATCTTACGTATAAATTCCAATTGATTATCAGTTATATCAATTCTCTTTATTCACATTCCTTTTTTATTGTTATCCCCTTATTCACAACTGTCCCATTTCACAACTTCAGTTTTAGTCTTCATTCAACTATTCACTTAGTATATTTTTTTTTCCAAAATTGCTAAGTATATTTCCAATACCAATTTTCTTAAGAATTTCATTCTTCAATTCTTAAGTTCAAAATAATTTTTTCTTATATTTATCTACTTCTTCACCACTGAAGTGTATATATTCAAATCGAATTCCAATTTCATATGAATTTCAATTTACTTCAATTTACCACTTCATTTCAAATATAAATACTTATTCCACATTTCAATTCAGATTTTCATTTCTAACAATTTTCTTAAATTCAATTCATCTCCAACTTCTGAATATTGAATTTTATTTAGCTCGAAAACAATCCAAGTTAATTCATTCAATAACTATTTCTCAACTTATTTAAACCACTCTTCTGTTGAGTTCAGTTTCCATTCAACATTTACTTAAGTCAATAACTTAAGTTTATTTTCCATTTAACCAACCCTTTAAAATTTTATTTCCATCTTTCATTTGATTCTTATTTAATCAAATTCCATCCATTTATTTATTTAATATAAGTGGTTCATTCACTCAATCATTTTGAATTTTAATTTCCATACTCAATTCATCTGGAATTATTTTATTAATAACCAGGTCATTTCCAATTTATTTTCACTTATTTGGATTTCATTCGCAATCCAAACCATCACTATTTTAATCCAATTTCATTAACTCACAATTCAATTTCATTAACTAATTTATTATCTAATTAGTTCCTCCGCTGGTTAAAATTAAATACTTGCTTTTTAATTCCAAATATCACTTCACTTAATTTTCTTAAGTTCAATTTATTTTATAATTCAAGTTTGGATTTATTTAAAAATTAAGATTACCCATCTTATCGTTTCCATTTGATAATTACAATTTCAAATTATAACTCTTAATGGTTCAAAGTAATGGATTCCGATTTATGACTTACAATTTCATTTCTATTCATAAGTTTTACTTACTTGCTTAAGATCTAGGACTATTCATTTAAGTCCATTTCCATCTTTACAATCAAATTTCAAATTATTACACTTAAGAACTTAAGAATATGAATTTCTTTACACAATTATAAGCATTTTACATTACCTTTATATCCAATTCAATTCGACTTCAACTTATTTACATTTAATTCAATTCCAATTCTCAATTCTTATTTAACTTATCTTAAGTTAAATTCAAATATATTTTATTCACCTTCATATACTCAAATTAGATTTTAATTCTAGGATACAATTTTATACAAGTTTTACAATTCATTCACCTTCAAGTTCTCTAACTCTTTTATCTACCAACTTATATTACTCATTGAGTTATTTTCATCTCATAATTATAATCCCAGAATTAAACTTTCATTCCCTTCTTATTTCAATCAACTTCATTCTATACTTTATATTATTGATTCATTTAAATTTCCACATTTATATTTTAAATAGAATTCCCAGACTCCAATTGCCCGGTTTAATTTCAAAACCATTTTGAATCCATAAATAACTCATACTCATCTGATATATCACATCAAATCCCAATTTCCAAAACAATCTGCTTTTACCAAACAATTTTCCCTTTGAATTTCAAAACCAACCCAGTTCACAATCACTTCCAATTTAAAACAGTTTGGTAGCAATTTCTCTTTGGAAACTCGAAAATAGACATCGATGATGCTGCAGTCATCACCGAAATTATTTTCCAGCGACCGTAAGAGAATTAAATGCTTTTATCTTTTTAAAACATTTCAAACATTTTTAAAATCCCAAATTCCCACTAGATTTCAATTCAATTTCAAAAATATTCATGAAATAATATCACCATTATTTCCCCAAAACCCTTAAAAACTATTTTTAAATCCAAAGGAATTTAAACCTTTCCTAAAACTTCAAATTCAAAATCCATTCAATTTTATATCCAAACATTACTCTGGAATTCTATCACATTTTATTTCAAGTTATAAGTCACATTTACCATTTACATTTACAAATTTCATTTGCTTATGAATTTATCTCATTTGATTATAAATCACATTTGTAATTCACATTTGTATATAAAGTTTATCTCAATTTATAAATTTCATTTTGTAATATAAATTTATTCTTCAACTTAGGTTATAAGTTTTCAATTTCTACTCAATAATGAGACTAACTCATTATGGTCATTTTCTAACAACCAAGCATCCAAATATATAACCATAATAATTTCAAATAATTATTTCTTTTATATACAAAATAATTTGGGCGAAATTATTTCATTCACCCTAATTAAAACAATATTGTGTCGAACTGTTCTATTCAAGTGTTTAGAAACCCCTTCGATACAGTTGTCCAGACTGTGCCGACGAAGGTTCATATGCCACTCAATAAACCAACCAACACAATATAAAACCATTTTATATTCACTAACAAATACGCGCTCATATCTATTGATACTCTCAAAATTCCCAACAGAGCCAAGGTTGTCGCCAGCCTAAGCTCTGATACCAACTGTAACGACCCGACTTTCCAGACCCGGAAAATCGAACCATTTTAGTTAAGAAGAAGAGGTAGAAGAAGAAAAATAGAAAACAAAATCAGAATCTAACCATCGCAGCGGAATAAAATATAATATATATTATCAGATCTTTACACAAATCAAAACTATATCAGTTTTATATAATATAGCATCAGAGTATACACCAGAGAACACATAACATACAACTAGACAATAACCATATCATGTCCTCAATACAACAAGGTACAACAATCAACACAGCGGAATATATATATAAACAAGTACGGGAGATACGTCTCGCCATCCAGCTCATCTCCTGAGCTCCACAGCATCATATCCTGTAACCTATAATACTCGGTCTGACCCGAGCATCATATAAAACAATACCCGAGTCAGTCTGGAATACCAGCGTGAGAAAATCACACTCAATTGATTATTTAAGTTTCAAAAATCCTTTGAAATCAAAAGCATCTCGTAAGACCACGCCACAAATAAACATGTCGGGTTTTTACCTTACGATAGCTAAAACACTTTCTATAAAATCCTCTGATATTATAATAGTGTCTATTCACAAATACTTATTAAAATAGCTGAAATTGTTACATGATTAAATTCCAGCATACTAGGTATACAAACAAATACCGTACAAGGCACGTAGGGAGAATGGATTTCCAACGAATGACTAGGCACTGGGGTACCACCTGTCACAGTACGTGGCCTAGATCACAGTACTGAGGAGTACGCCCGCTCCCCTGCAACACAAGACCGGAATCACCCCTTACTGGATAATTCCAAATAAAATCACCCCACGGTTGTGATCAGCAACCGCACCACTAAGCCGAAATAAAAAGGGACATCTAGACAGGGATGACTTTACTCTCAAGTGGGGGCTACCCACGAAGCCTTGCTGCATAACCCCTGATTTTCAGTCATTCCCGGTTGATGAGGTTCGAGGCTAAACGATACCTTTATAGCACATATCCCTTAGAATGCCCATCGTCCACCTGACGATGTCACGAAAGCATTCGTCCATACAAGTCCGTCCCGGGTCCGAACGGAACCGAAGGCACTATTCCTACTACATCCATTTTGGAAATATCCTCAGGATTAGTAGCGACTAGCCCTTGCACTTCACAGCTCCATCTTCGACTCCGAACACGTTACACGAAACGTACAAACCGGATCGAAGTGGTATTCGAGCCTCCAGACCTAGAATCCCGGTATACGGAAACTCGATCCCGGTCTCTTCGAAACGATCAGCGCATTTGGCCAATATTGATAGTCGGTTATTTAACTATCAATTAACATCCACAAGCAACCATCACACAATAAATAATTTCCAACATTATTTATTTGCCCAAATATCTTTCCAAGATATATTTCCAAATTTTCAAAGCTCATTTGAAAACAATTTCAAACAGTTTCCACTTACGTAATACATTTCCCATATATTTATTTCCACTGAATCACCAAGTACAAAATACTTTTAATTTTAAAATAATTTAAAAACACTTTATTTTAAATATATTTTATAACATTGAAATTTTTAAAACTACTTTAATACTTTATCAAAATATATAATTTAAGAATATTTAAAATAAAACCACTTTATAAATATAAGCTGACTTCCTCTTTAAAACATAATACCAAATTACTTTTATATAATTACTACAATAATAGATTTTTGAAAGTACTACGTTAGACTATAACATTTAGAAATAATCAATTTTCTAAAATATGCTTTTTAAAACATATTAAAACTTTTAACTTATATTTAAAATTGCCTTGGAAAACGTACTTGGCTATCCAGAGAAATACCCTTCTCACTCCCATCTTTTAAAAATAAACCAACATTTATTTTTAAATCAATCCATATTCTTTTATAAATTCCCACCTTGAATTTATATCTTCAAATATCCTCTGATATTCCCTTTCACTTTATAAACCCAGTTTATATCTCCAAAATCTCATTTCTCTTAAATTTCAAATCCCAAAATATTTAAATCAATTTACAATTGATTTTCCAATTAAATTTACTTTGAAATAAATTTCCTTACTTAATCCATTTATTTCCAAGTTCATTAACTTCCAGATTTTATTTCTCATTATGATTTAAAATCTTTAAACTGAACACAAGTTTCAGATTTTACCAAATTCCTTCTTCCTTTTTAATTACGTTTAAACATTGAATTAAAATAAATTATTTATTCCTTTAAATAATATCACATAAGTTTTCTTAAATTTCAATATTTCTCTGTTTATTCAAAATTTCTCTTTTCCATATTTATTAGAATTTTGGAAATCACTTTTATTCTTAATCAGATTCATTCTCAAATTTATTCCAAATTCTTTATAATTATTTTACTTAAGAATTTACTCTTTTATTTCTTTTCCAAAATTCCATTCTAGAGATTTTGATAATTCAGCATATCCAAATCAGTCCAACCAAACCATAACATCCAATTATCCATATAATTCATCACAGGATATCAACAATCATATCACAGAATATTTAAACAAAATTAAATATTTTGAGGAATCCCGTTGGATCCCTCCAACCTGTTTCCCTGCATCCACAGACGTTAGCACAATACCAATTTCACTTCAAAGTGGAATATCGTGGTATATGGGTTTTATAAAATATCATCCGCTATTATGCGGCGCATAGGGTCTCGTCCGCTATATAATGCGGGAATATCAACAACTCCAATATATACATATGCCAATATGTATATATTGCTATATACTACTATATATATAGCACATCAATCAATGCAATCATCCAATCAATTATTTAAATTTAACCATTTGAATTTAAATTAAAAATTCAGCTGAGTGAGATTAACTCACCTTTGCTTTATTGTTTTGCCGTCCATCCAACCCAATTTGATTTCCATAATTTCACACCTTGTAAAAATATTTATACAGTTTATAAATACTTGAATTGATCAAACAGTTAACTATCACTTAGTTACCAACCATTTAATTTAACTAAAGTTTGGTTAACCTAATAATTTAAATCTTACACATAATTTCCTTTTAAAAGATTCAATTAATTAACACTATAAATTTAAACTAAGCTATTGATCAGTTTCCTATTAGATAAATTATTTTTAGTAACTGAAACAATTAACCAAGTTAATTAACCCAATTATTTCTAGTTCAAAAATTAAATAAGTTACTTTAAGCAGTTTAACCCCCCACATCTATTATTCTCTATTTAATAATTTTACTAAACCCCTTTAATTTAAATTTAAACTAACTCTTTTCCATAAAATATTTCCACCCACAATATAATTCCAATTAAATGTATATATTATTTTAAATGGACATAGGCATGAGCGTATATAGATATACATATACACAATTGGTCTATATGACTAGCTGTTTTAATTCCAAATTCCTATACATATGTTCATTCAAATTGAATTAAACAAAACAGTTACCTTACTGAACGAATTCACCCCCCTCAACGTTCTCGAACAGCAATCACCGAGTCACCCATGGCTTCATCGAAAAAATGACTTCGTCAAATCCCTAAGTCGAACTTCACACAGTCATCACAACGTCTCCGGACTCCAAAGCAATGCCCTACCGAAGTGAACGCGCCTCCGCGCCTTGCCCTACGTGACCTCGCGTTCAACCCAACCTGCCCTAGCGCCATGCGATCTACCCCAACGAATGAGGACCCCTAGTTTTCGATTCAATTCGAAGTCGACCCCCGTACCTCTCGCACGCCAGAATCTCCTCAGTCGATCGCCATAGTCAATCGAACATCGAAAACCCAACGAAATCAACCTCGTGAAATGAATGTGAGTGTGAAACTCGCCGTCGCCTGGGCTATGTTACCACCGCGAGCTCCCTCCTCCCGAACGCGATTCGAAAAGAAGAAAAACGAAGCTTCGGACATTTCGAATTTTGAGTGAACGAGAAAATGGTTTCGAGATTTGTTTTTCTTTCAGCTGTTAGGTTTATTATTATTCTTCTTTTGGCTTCCAAGGCAAGATTCGACAATAATATAAAAGGAAGCTTCTTTAACCAGCGTTATTTTAAATTTCAAGATAATTTTTCAACGCGTTTACTTATTGTATGATCAAACGATAAATCCGAATGCTACGAAATTTGAAATCCGGTAATAATACAATATTACGGATCCAATGGAACTGGTTTCGTCGAATTCCGAGACTGTGCCCCCGAAAGGCTATTTTTAAATTTAATTTAATCGATACATTTTTAAAACTGAACAAATTACTTTCGAATTCAATTTTAAAAGTTCTATTATCTTCAGTATCATTAATATGAATTTTCTAAGCCCTTAAAATATTTTTAACAAGCTTGAAACTCTTGATTCAGTATTTTCTCCATTTTCAATTATTAATTTAAATAATTTAATTATCCAATAAACTGTGATATTTGAAATTTTAAGTTAATAATTAATCTCTGAACATTTAAAATTAATTAAATATTCCAATTTCAAATATACAAAAATTCCGGGTCGTCACACTATCGGTATGATTTTCCATTGGATCTCTTCTTTGTAGTTTAAGCATAATAGGTTTCTCTCACATTGCCATTCATTGTTATCTATGATCAAATCTACTTTGCATGTTGCGGCTTCATATGCTGAGAAAGTTTCCCACCCTAGTATGTCAATGAAACTCTGTGAATTTAGCCATGGGTCTCTCTATAAGTCTGTGTTACTGCCCGTAGCAATCTCTCTGTCTATATAAGTCTGCAGTTCATTTCTGATTTTTAAAATATTTTTCTAATTGCTCATTTGTGTAAACTAATAATTTGTCTGATTTCTACATACTATATATATTGCTCCATTCCTATACTGTGCCTTTGTACGTTAGCCTTATCGTTGCATTCCTTTGTGTAAACTAATAATTTGTCTAATTGCTACGTAATCCAACACTATTCTATCTTTTTGCAACACAACTTCTGCCTATTTACATGCCTTAGCTGCTTTCATTTTATCTTCATTCACCTCTAGCACGGTAGTAAATTCATTAGCCGTCCCTAATTCACCAAACTGTTGTGCACTAATATCACTTTGTATCCCATTATCATTCATATATTCATCTATATTAGTTTTATTCTCATCCTGTTGCATGTTCATACAATTTTGTGCAACCTAGAGACAATGTCCTCCTCTCAAGCAGCCATGGCTGTCATGAACATCCAAGATAACCTAATATTTTGTGAAAACCCTGATCAGCTTTCTAGGGATTCTTCTTCTCCCCTCTTCAATTCTTCGACTTCTCCTCATCCTCTCTCCTTCTCAAATCTTAAAGATAAACCTTCGGATCAAGAAAATGATGGTTTCCAATTGGTTATAAACTGTCACAACCATACTTTATAGAAACCTCAGAGGCAATCTTAGAGGTCAGTGACTCAGAGGCAATTTCAAAGGCTAACAATGCAGAATCAACCAAGATCTGCACCTAAAGGGCCGAACTATAACTACAGAAATTCTCAGATTTAGTTTCATAACGGACCAGATAATGCCTCAAGAAGTCTCCCTAAAGAAACAATCAACAAACCTGCATCTTCTTTGGCAAATATAGTTAAGAAAGGAGGGCTTAACTCCTATGCCTATTTGAGTTATCATGGAGACAAAAAAATTGTTGTAGTAAAGGACGAAATCAGTCGAAGAATTGAGGATAAATGCGATAATTCAATAGTTGCTTATTTGTTTGGTCCAAGAACCTATTATTATTATTTCAGGGATTTTGTTCCCAAAAGATGGAACCCAGTAGAAAATTTTGAAATATGTATAAGAAATAATGAGTTTTTTATCATCCGATTTGCTATTGAAATAGATTGTAACAAGGCAATTCAAGGAGCTCCTTATTTTATTAATGGAAAACTCATTATACTGAAGAAATGGGACAAGAAAATGATTCTTAACCATGATCAACTATCCACCTATCCAGTTTGGATAAGATTACCAGAACTTAACCTCAGATTATGGGACAAAGAAGCATTCGCTGGGATAACTAGTACTGTAGGCACCCTAATTAAATTCGACAAGCCTACAATAAATGAAACAAGACTCAGCTATGCCAGAATCTTGGTAGAAATCAAAGCTTGTGAAATACTACCAGAATCCGCTTATATCAGCATGCACGATGGCGAGAATATTGTTAGTTCCTGAGATGATGGTTTTTATGACAACAACCTTAAGACTTGTTATAAAATATAAATACTAGTATTCTTGTCTAGATATATATATATATATATATTTATATATATGTATGTATGCAGGGTATATATGCAGGTACTGAGGATGAAGACTGTACAGTATAGAGATTCAAGACTGAAGAATTCAGGATCAAAGAAATAAAGACTGAAGACTCATTAGTATCAAGATTTCAAGAGTTCAAGAGTTCAAGATATCAAGATAAGTAATAGAGTCTAGATTTATGTTTAAACTTCATGATAGCACTAAAATCTTTATTCAGATTTTAATAGTGGGATGGAACCTACGAACACTTTAGTTGGATGGAACCCATGACCTTTCTCTAGTGGAATGGAATTCACGAAATTTTCAAAAACATTTATTTTAAATATTTTTCCAAAAACTTTTTAAAAGTCACTCTCTTAGTTTAAATATTTTTAGCCTTAAACCATTTTTATTATCTTTTATATTTTGGTTTCAAAATCATCTCTTGTTTTTAAACTATCTCCTAGTTTTAATATTCTAAGTTTTAAATCTCAAAAATATATTCTATACTTAGTTTTTAATATTAATTTTATATTATATATTATATATTTGTAAAATTACTTTTTAAATCTCTTTTGTAAGTTTAAACTATATTCAAAATGGTTTACAAAGTTTAGAAATTGTTTTGACATAGTTTTAGAATAGAAATCATTTTTTAAGAAAATCAATTTTCAAAATATACATAGGCATGTCGACATACCCCATCCCCTCATGTCGACATAGCGACTGTAGAAATTCAAATTTCAAATTTTCAAAAGAAGTGTCTATTCATCATAACCTTTCGTGAATGGACATGTCTATTATTCTCCTCTAAATACCAGTAGTTTTCTTAGTTTTCTCTCCTCTTTCTCTTCCATTCTTATTTTCAAGTATTCTTAACAAAACTCTACCGAAATCCTATGTGAATCAAACTTGATCATCTAAAGTTTGATTCTTTGCCACTCTCTCTCAAAGATCTCAGTGCTATTCAGAGTTATAGGATCATTTGTAATCATAGAAGCATATCATGTCTCCCTATCTATCAAAGTGATATTGGAAACGGTGTGAATATGGCCTATAAATCAATTGGGTGTGATTGTAAGCCATAAATCAATTAGGTGATCTTGTAGCCTGGTTAAATCAATAGAGTTTGCCCTGGACTCGGAGACATGATGGTGTATCTCGTGGCCTTGAAATCAAGGTTGTAATATCGACTTATATTTGGAAAGAAATCCGCATAAGAAATTGTATAAAATTTCGGTGTGTTCTTTCCTTTACTGCCTTTTATTTACAAATTTCATTTGTGTCTGGTTCTGTGATTGTCACTGTGATTATGTATTGCATCTGTTTGTGTTTAATTTTAAAAGATTTAAAAAATTCCATAAAATCCATTAAACACTATTCACCCCCTTTAGTGTTAATACATCCTTAACGTAATCCGCATTTCCTACATTTGGTATCAGAGCATTGGTTTTCAAAGTTTTATAATCTAATTTTTGAAAAATTTCCAATTGGCTGCCAACACTGGTAATGTCAACACTATCACTAGTTCATTTATAGAGGGTCAGCCTACTGCCAGACCACCACTTTTTTATGGCAGTAATTTTTCTTATTGGGCATGTAGGATGAAAATCTATTTACAATCAATAGGATTAGACACTTGGAATATCACACAAACTGAGTACATTGAACCCACACAAAAATTTGCACAGTGGACTGCTGAGCAAAAAAATGTTGCACAAAACAATTCCAAAGCCATGAATATTCTATTCTGTTCACTTGATAGGAATTAGTTTAATAGAGTGTTTGTCTGTAAGTCTGCATATGAGATCTGGAAAACTTTGCAAGTTGCTCATGAAGGAACAAGAAAAGTTAAATAGACCAAAATATTCATTTTGACTAATCAATTTCAATTATTCAAGATGAATCCAAAGAGTCCATTTCAGACATGTACAGTCGGTTTCAAGACATTGTGCGCTGCCCAATTTCAAACATGTATAGTCTGGTTGTTAAAAATCGTTTTAATTCCTTAATGTGTGGTACTACCGAATTTAAATTTAGAAGTCTACTTCACCAAACTAAGGAAAATCTAAAAACTTGGAATAAAAATAGAAATAATAATGAAACCAATCAAATTAGGCAAGAATGTGAGAGATTGCAAGATAATATAGACTTAGATAGTTATGACACAAACCAAATTATTGAATTTTTTCTTATGCAAAAAAGCTTGCAAACTCTTTACATGTAGAAACGGCTAACCTTAGACAAAAAGCCAAAGTTGACTGGCTTTCTAGTAGTGATATTCCTAGTAAATTTTTCAATGCCAAAATGTCTAGCGGGAAATACTGTTATGGTATAGGAAAATTATTCAATAACAATGGGGCTATCATTATTGAAGCTGCTTGGTTAGAAAGGGAAGCTACAAATTATTTCTCTAATTTATACAACTATATTTGAAGCCCAAGTATATTTCCAAAAATTATCCCAAAATTTTTATAGCATGAAAATAGCAATGATATTCTTCTTGCTCCTATTAGTCTAGATGAAATAAAAAAAAAATTATTTTCTCTACCAAAGATGACAAAAGCCCAAGCCCAGATGGCTTTGGGGTAAAATTTTACAAAACACATTGGATGAAATGAAAGCATTTTATTCTTGAGGCAGTTAATGAATTTTTATTATCTGGAAAACTCTTAAAAAATTTCAATCATACCTTTATCACATTAGCTCCCAAGATTAAAAACCCTCACTGTGATGCCCCACCCCGAGACCTACATTAACAAAGAGTATTACTAGGTAATATTGTCTGCTAGTGTAGAGAATAGGGCTGGATAGGAGCGACCATCTATAGCCTTGTCTTAAATATCTATTGAATATGTCAACAAATGCCATATATATTTTTTTTCTATCTCAAGTGGATCGACATATCCAATAAATACTTAATACAAAGCCATAGGTGGCTATAGGATCTATCAGAACTAAATACAACAACTCGAATGCAAAACACATCACAGAACAGTAGATCATCACATACATATACACATATACAGATACATCACAGAGTATACAAAATGATACATGTCAAGTGGTATAGCAACCACAATATACAGGCGAGTCAAAAGGATATACATATCAGAGTTACAACCAAAAAGGACTACACAAAAAGCTATAACAAAAGGAGCTAGCAGAATAGGCTAAGGCCAAATGTACCTAACTTGAAACACCTCGGTCTGACCCGAGTATAAAATACGCGGGTCAGTCTAGCTAAACAAATTTGTTTACAAGGATAAGCAATAATATGAGCATAAGGATAATGTGATAATATTCTCGATTGAGAAGGGACAACTAAAGTGTATGATTACATTGAGTGATGGTATGGTATCAGTACACAAACATATAATCTCAAAAGAGATAAAATAACCCATAAAATGCTAAAAGTAGCGAGTCTTGTATCATCGGCATTCATAAAACATCAAATATGGTTTAGGGGAAACCTAAACCCGCCATATTGCCAAACTCAAAACATGCATAAAGAGATCTCATCTCAAACATACCACAAGGCAAATATATCTCCAAAGAGGAGAATAAAATCTCAAGTAAACGCCAAAAGGCAAATCTCATATAACGCCAATGTAGGCAATTCAAATCTCAAAATAGAACTTCCAAGAGTTCAAATTCCCTAAAGGTAATCGCCACAAATATATATCGAATGGTTCAAAGGACCAATTCCGGAAAGGGGAGATACATTAGTGAAAATAGTCAAAGAAACCATCTCAAAAGTGTTTGCACGTGCATGTAGCCGAAGCCTTGCCAAGTACTGTTATCTCAAATAGGTACCTCGCCCGAAGGCAAAACGTCACAATGACAAATACGCCGCAATGGAAAATATGCCGCAATGGCAAACGTCTCAAAGACAAATACGCCACAATGGCTAACGCCGCAATGGCTATGACCCGAAGGTCCAGTACTGGCACGCCGCAATGGCAAATGTGTCACAAACTCTCGAATAGGAACCCGAATAGTGTTAACGTGTGTCCCATAACACACGTTCGCACTAAACGGTTATTTACATTAGTTATTTATTTATTTATATTTCACCTACCATTGTGAAAATACTCCTATACTATAGTTGTACGTACACTTAACTCTACCGTTTGTTACATTATTAAAGATAGATCTGAACTGTACATGTAATATGCATCAGAAAAAAAATCAATAATAAATAAATTATAGTTCTCTCCTTTTACATTCAGTTCTTTCTCTTACAGTTGTTTAAAAATTAGTCCATCGTTATTTATATTTAGACATAAAAAATAACCACCACCACCAAAGATGTTTATATACAACAAAGAATTCATGAAGGATGTGTTTGTTATTCTATTGTAGCGCGCACTATTACATGATTAACATTTCCATCCATGATTGATTGTAATATAATTTTGCATGTTAACCAAACTTCACGAGCTAACATAATAACTGGCTATTGGTAACAACAAGACTTTTCCACATTACCATGAAATTTAGCGGTGAGTAACGCACATGGCTTTCATTAACACAGAGTGCACCTGAAAAAAAAAATTAACCAACACTTACATGACTATGCCAACATCTCAACAAAGTTCATTTTACTACAAAGAAAGATCAAGTCGTACATAATGTATATATGACAAAACTCAGCACTGTAAAGGGTTATACGGTCTTTCTTGTGTCGTTTGTTTTGATGTATACTAGCTTATCAATTGTTTATATGTGGCATAATATGATCCAAGTCAAATATTAATTACACATAATATCAAGTAGCAATTTTAAATTCTGAAGTTGATTCTGTGTATGCATGGAGTAGAGGAATATATCAAGTAAGTTTAACCAGGTAAATTCTGAATTTGATTCTGTTTATACTATTTAATCAATTGTTTATACATTATTTTATTTCCTAAAAATAGTGCAGATGATAAAAACTAGATAGAATGAAATAGGGAGAAAGTAATGAGAAAATAAAAAAACTCACGATTTAACTATGTGAAATGTACGATTGGACCTCTGATTTAAAGGTTTGATCTACGTTCATGCACGATTGAGGTCTGATTGAGTTTCGGACCATAAAAGTACACGATACATAGTTATTGGAGGTCGGACCGGTTGGGTCCGATCAATAAAACACCGATTTATAAGTCTAACAAGTTCCAAACTGCATTTCAAATAGACATATGAAGAAAGATAACTCACGGTGGCTTTTATTAATGTACTAATTTGAATGCTATAATAGTTTAGGAATGTAATAAAGTTTCATGGATTGCATTTTGTATGTTTTCAAGCTTGATTTAGCTCTACCAAGTTAGACATGTTTTAATTTTATAAGCAACTTATATAAATGTCATTGATTATTGTATATTTGCTCTATATCCTGCATCACAAATAAATATACACTAAAAGTATAAATCAATTATGTTATTGCTACTGTACCAATTTAATCTTTATGCATATATTTCCTTAAATTATGATTTAATCACTATAAGAAAATGAGAACTGATATATCATCAACCTTGAGTTCCTATATACATCGAAGGTTTTAAATCATTGCCCAATTTGTAGGAAGCAACTACAAATAAGATTTGCTGCTATTTTGATATGTATTGTATATTCATCCTAGTTGCATGTATTCAATAGTATATGCAGTAAAATATATAGTTCCATATTTTAGTATTAGATTTCTCTTCTGAATAATTTGATGACTATCGAATGCTTGTTAGTTGATAAAATTATATTATGAACAGTGGAGAGTGAACAACAATATATCCATAAATTACTTCTACATGAATTTGTAAAAAGAAAAAATGAAAAATAAAATCATTTTTTAAATTTCTAAGTTCTCAATTGTAGTTTAAATTCTTAACTGTAGGAGAGCAACGTTGGCACAAAGGGCAAGCATCTAAGCCCATGGGTCGGGACGGCTCACCCGATCAAGGGCATTTTTGTAAAATTAAACGCATTATTGTTGTGGATATTTAAGTAATGGACTGTAAATATATTACAAAGTGTTTAATACTATGGTTCATTGTCTTCACTGTTACCTCGTTTTACAGATCAAGGTTCGAAACCCTTGTGTTAATAGACAACTATTTTTGTTTGCTAATCGGTATTTGGGCTGGGAACAAAAATTATGCGCCGCTGGTGTAGGCAGTGCCGGCCCAAAGGAAACAGTTGCCCTAGTCGATTATGTAGGAAAAAATGAGATTATCAGTAAGTAAACAAAATGGTTGATTGTGAGAATTGAACCCTGGTCAAGAATAAAGCAAAGTGAAGTGAAACCACCAAGCTAAACTAACATTTAATTTTATGTTTCCCTTATAAATATTTATATCTAAACTTTTCAAATTAGATTAGAAGAATTTGTTGCCCTCTTTGGCGATGCAGGAGGTGTTGCCCTAGGCGAAAGTCTCAGTAGACTACCTCTAGGGCCGGCCCTGGGTGTAGGCCATGATCATTCTGTGCAAATGCATGGGAAATTAAGGTATTAGTAGACTCTACTACTTGTGCTTCAGGTTTCTAGTAACCTAAATACATTTTTTTGTTTAAACCTACTTAGGCTGAGGGAGGATGTTGCAAGGTCCGCCATCGACCTACAAACTTTAACTTAGATACTCACGGAGGGACTTTTCAATTATGCAATTTTCTTACTCATTTTTGAGGTTGTTATATGCCTCCATAAATATCAAGTCATTAAAGTGCCACTGTCAAGATTCGAATTCTCTCCCTCTACTGGAGAGTTGAGAACCCTTGTCAACCGCACTAGAGCCATAGAAAATGTATATATTTATATATAAATGTATTAAATCTTTGAAAAATAAATTCTTTTTTCCTTCCATTATCATTTATGCTAGATTTCTGATTGGGGTTCTTGCTACAATAAATAAGCACTTATCCCTATATGGTAGAGTCCGAAAAAGATGAATATGCTTATTAACCTATGACTACTCGTATTCGTCTCTTATATACTATGTACATGAGACTTCACTACAAAAGATACTCTTGGTTACTATAGCATGAAAATAGTTTTTCTTATTATTTCATTTTTATTCGTAAAAGAATACTAAAGAAAACGGTTATCAATTTATGTACTTGAAACTTGAGATCCACAACACACAAAAGTAGCACGAAAAGAAAATGGTTCAAGAAAAAATAATAAGTTCTTGTGTTACGGAAGGGCCATTTTAAAGAGACATGAATAATTTTGACAATGTAACCAAATCTATAAATTTGATAATTCAACTACAATAATAGTATAGTTACACCAGTATAACAATTTCGAATTGTAGATAAAATAATAATACAAGTACAGTTACAAAATCCAAATTACCAACATATTTTGACAGCAACTATTTCATTTCATACGTTATCTTGAACATTTTTCATTAAAATGGAGATGAAGAAGTTGATAAAATGGAAATGGAGGTGAAATGGAATAGAGAATGTGAGTTATGGAGGGGTTAAATGAGTGTTAGGGTAATCAATAGCTAGCATCTGACGTTAACCATTGATTTCCAACGGTTTACCCCAACGGACCATTTTCATAGAGTCCACCAATGATGTATTTAATGCATCAAACGTGATGTGAAATTCAACTGGACAAAAATATCAACGAATGGTAGAAACATATTTGAATTCATGTATAGTATATATCTCTACTGTTAATGCGCTTTTTAGCCAAGCAGATTTCAACCGTGCTCAAAATATCAAAATAAGGATGAAACAACTCGAAAAAATTAGGAGTACACTTTGAAGACCTAGAGAATCAACTTGGTAAAGTTTCATTCAATTTGGGACTAAGGGTATAACTCGGCATCGACCTATCCTTTCTCCACCGTTTTGCTTCCCAAACTCCATACATCTCCTACACCACTCCAATTACTCGTGATCAACTTGTTTTTCCAGAGTTTGGATGACCAATTCCAAGGTTGATAAGAAGAAAACCAAGAAAGTAGGATAACTTAAGTGATATTGGAAAGATCACCAGAATAAACCAAGAATCGATGAAAAGAGTTTGGAATACGTCAAGTAGAAGATAAAAGAGCAAACCAAATGAGAAAGCTCAACTTGCATGCATGGAAATAACTCGGCACCGAATTAGATAACTCGGTACCGAGTTATACTCTTGACTCGTGTGCCTCCAAATTCTCTTGTGCGACATCAGGCTATCTCTTGGACCTTATTGCAAACGGGCTCCTAACCAAATATCTCTGTTCTCCTATAAATACAAGCCTAATTACAACCAAAATTGGATCTTCTTCCGGATCATTTTCCTTTATTCCGGTGTTGAGACTCTGCTTATTCTTCCTCAAATACTCTAGAAAGTCCGTTGTGAATTGGAGATGCACTAGATTATGGTCAGATCAGATAAAATTAGTTGTAATCTTGAAAAAGAATAACAAATAACAAAGATTAAAGTGGACGTAGGCCGGAGATTACGCTGAACCACTATAAAAATTCTTGTGTCTCCTTTTACTTTTCTCCTTTTTCCTTTATTTTTACTAGAACTGGTGCTTTCATCTGATACATGGGTGTTTGTGCCATTTTTGGTGTGAACATTTGGTGCTTTCATTGAGAAAGAACTAGATTGGAAGACTTAAAGCTGGAATCTGAGATTTTAAGAAGATGAAGAGGCCTAACACTAAATTCAAGGCTGGGGGAAACCAACCAAAGCATGGGGACAGTCAGGAGGTATCTTCAAACTCTTACCAATCCATCTACACGGTCAGAGAGGTGATGGAGAGAACGATGAAGGAGATGCAAGTTGGAATGATAGCTAGACAACAGGAAATGCTGAAAGAATTTTTCCAAAAGATAGGACAACAAGAAATAGCTGGCGTTGCTGGAATTCATAACCAAGGACACGAAACTAATGTAAGAGCTTCTAGAGTTCGATCAGAGAAGACTGGAATGGTGCCCCCATGGCCAAGACCACTCGGTACCACCAAGAATCCTCTTGGAACCGAGTGGATTTTACATGGAGGCAATGTTGGATTGGACTTGGGGCAAGCTAGGATGCCGAGAGCGAACGATGTTGGAGCCTGAAATGCTAAACAAAATGCAAAAGTGCAGTATACAGAGGAATATATGCCAGAGCTTCCCCATAGGAACGGAGGACAGAATGAAACCAGAGGTGCGGGTTAGAACGCAAATGTACAGGCAGAGGAGTATGTACCATAATATGTGCCGGAATTTCCCCACAGGATCAGGGGCAGAATGTAACTGGTGATCCAGGACTTCCATTAGATGAAAACAATTATACAGCTAAGATAATCAGAAGAATAGTTAGAGGTGGACCCCAGACTAGAGTTTGGAGGACATGAACATGAATCATTTACTCATAATATCCAAAATGTGAGGAATCCTCCCGACTTCAAGCTTCAGACGTTGGAAATGGACAATGGGCAATATGAACCGACAGTTCATTTAATGAGGTACATTTGACACATGGAAGTGTTGGGTGCTTCTAAGGAGGTGATGAGGCAATGCTTTTCATTATATCTGATAAATTTAGCAGTTATGTGGTTCAAATAGTTGGAGAATGGATCTATGTGCACATGGATCGACCTAGTGAATAAGTTCATAAGACAATTCAAAGTTTACATCTCTAGGCCAAAGAATGTGATGACACTATCAAGCGTAAAGCAGAGGCCTGGAGAGGCCTGGAGAGACCTTGAGAAGCTATCTGATGAGGTTTAATGCAGCAGCTGCAATAGTAGATAAGTCGGATCCATCAATAATCTTAATGGTGGACGTATCCAGAATCGCAAGCAAGACCGACTTCAAAGTTGCATCGGAGAGGGATCCACCAATGAATCTTACGGAGTTGTACAATGAAGCTGAGAGATATCTACATTAGGAGGACACTGAAGCTGATAATTCTTATGTTAATGTTGTGGATAGTGGAGGGCAGCCTGTAACGGTTATTGTATTTTAATTACAGAAATGACACGAAGATGACGGACCATCGCTAGACGTCGGAAAGGAGGTGTGTTGTCGTTATATACTGTTATTCTTGTAGTGACAAGAGTAAGGAAATATTTATGATAAATTCTATTTATACACCAAAAATTGTTTAACATACAACATTATTTTGCTAGGAAAATTTATTGCTATATTACCCTTCTTCTTAATTGCATTTTTAGTTTTTATATTATAAAACATCAAATTATAACATTAAATTTAATAACATTTGATCAAACCTAAAAGTTTTCTATAGATAAGATAATGAATATTTACCATGAAACCTATAATATCAATTAAGACAACTCTCATAACAACCTTATCAATTTAAAAGTATTTATTAATTTTTAAATTAGCATTGATTTTGTTGAGATTAAGAATTAATTTTGAAAAATTATAGAAGCTATGGTATTAGTTTCAAAAATTAAAGTTAATTTTATTGAATTTTAACATTTAATATTAGAAATTTCTAATTTTACATGAATGAGTTTTAAGTTTTAAAGATGAAAGATAATGAAGATGAAAACAATGTTAGTTTTGTAAAAGATATGGTGTACGTAATGTAGTTTTTGGTATATGGTAGTTTATTATATTTTTTGTTGTATATTAAAAAATTACTGGTGTATGAATATAATTAGCCAATATTTATAGGAATGTTTCGACGGTGTTGTAATATTTTGTTTGTATCATATTGGAACCTAAGTAAAAAAAATCTAATATACACATTAAACAACAACAATTGCATAATTTTATAAATATATAATATACAATGATCTTTGTAGTATTCATTAGAGATTGTAAAAAGTACATTTTTCCCCAACCGCCGAAGACAATGGTAAGCCAAATGTTGTTGCATTGGTACAACGTTCTTGTAGTGTTGACTTTTATGTTAAATTTGATGAAGTCTTAGGTTACATTTGGAAACGACATTTTGAAAGCCTACCAATCTTTATTAATAGTTGTAGTACCTTTGGTGTCACACTTTTTTGTATCAACATGAACTACCAAAAATGCCCCTCTATCTTAATATCGCTTAAAATTTGGATCTAACTTCTTTTACAAATTCAAAATTCTCCTTTGCCAATATTACTGAATCTATTTTAATATCCCTTAAACATAGGATCTAATAAATAAACCTCTACAAATATTATCAAACCTTAGTGTCGCTTAAATATAAGATCTAATAACCAAATTTTCCTTACAAATTCAAAAAATCTCTACAAATATTACCAAATCTTAAAACCACTTAATCTAATATATTCAATTTATAGAAAAATAATTCATGCATAAAGCGCGTGTCATTATCACGCGCGAAGCGCGTGCCGTAATGCTCGTATCTAATAATCTTATTTATTTATCCACACCCTCCACGCCCTATCAGTTCATTTAGAATATTGTTCTATTTCTTTAAGCTGATGTGTAGAAGGGGAAATTCTAGAAATACTCTTATATTACAGTCCTCTCGTTTTACATTTCAGTTCGTTTTCTTACAGTTGTTCAAAAATTAGTTCATCGTTATTTATATTTAAACAGGAAAAAATAACCACCACCACCAAAGATGTTTGTATCCAACAAAGAATTCATGAAGGATGCGTTTGTTTTTCCATTGTAACGCGCACTTTTGCATGATTAACATTTCCATCCATGATTATAATATATTTTTGCGTATTAACCAAACTTCAAGTGCTAGCAAAATAACTGACTATTGGTAACAACAAGACTTTACCATATTACCATGAAATTTAGTTGTGAGTAACGCATAAGGCTTTCATTAATACAGAGTGCACCTAAATACAAAAATTAACCAAGACTTACATGACTATACCAACATCTCAACAAAGTTCATTTTACTACAAAGAAAGATCAAATCGTACATAATGTATATATGACAAAACTCAACACTGTAAGGGTTATATGGTCTTTCTTGTGTCATTTGTTTTGATGTATACTAGTTTATCAATTGTTTATATATGGCATAATATGCTCCATGTCAAATATTAATTACACATAATATCAAGTAGCAATTTTGAATTCTGAAGTTGATTTTGTGTATGCATGGAGTAGAGGAATATATCAAGAAGCTTTACCAGGTAAATTCTGAATTTGATTCTGTTTATACTAATCAATTGTTTATACATTATTTTTTCAAAAAAATAATGCAGATGATAAAAACAAGATAGAATGACACAGGGAGAAAGTAATGAGAAAATAAAAAACTCGCGGTTTAACTATGTAAAATGTACGATTTGACCTCTGGTTTGAAGGTTTGATCTACGTTCATGCACGATTGAGGTCTGATTGAGTTTCGGACCATAAAAGTACACGGTACATGGTTATTGGAGGTTGGACCGGTTAGGTCCGATCATGAAAACACTGATTTATAAGTCTAACAAGTTCCAAACTGCATTTCAAATAAGCATATGAAGAAAGATAGCTCACGGTGGCTTTTATTAATGTATTGTTTTGAATGCTATAATAGTTTAGGAATGAAATAAAGTTTCATAGATTGCATTTTGTATGTTTTCAAGCTTGATTTAGCTCTACCAAGTTAGACATGTTTGAAATTTATAAGCAAATTATATATATGTCAATGATTATTGTATACTTGCTCTATATCCTACATCACAAATAACTATACACTAAAAGTATAAATCAATTATGTTATTCCTACTATAGCAATTTAATCTTTATGCATATATTTCCTTAAATTATGATCTAATCACTATAAGAAAATGAGAACTGATATATATCATCAACCTGGAGTTCCTATATACATCGAAGGTTGTAAATCATTGTCCAATTTGTAGGAAACAACTACAAATAAGATTTGCTGTTGTTTTGATATGTATTGTATATTCATCCTAGTTGCATGTATTCAATAGTATATGCAGTAAAATATATAGTTCCATTTTTGAGTATTAGATTTCTCTTCTGACTAATTTGATGACTATCGAATGCATGTTAGTTGATAAAATGATATTATAAACCATGGAGAGTGAAAAACAATATATCCATAAATTACTTCTACGTGAATTTGTAAAAAGAAAAAAATGAAAAAAAAATCCATTTTAAATTTCTAAGCTCTCAATTGCAGTTTAAATTCTTAACTACAGGAGAGTAGGGTTGGCCCAAAGGTCAAGCATCTAATCCCATGGGTTGGGACGAGTCACCGGGTCAAGGGCAATTTTTATAAATTAAACTCATTATTGTTGTGGATATTTAAGTAATGGACTGTAAATAGATTACAAAGTGTTTAATACTATGGTTCGTTGTCTTCACTGTTACCTCATTTTACAGGTTAAGGTTCGAAACCCTTGTGTTAATAGACAACTATTTTTGTTTGCTAATCGGTATTTGGGCTGGGAACAAAAATTATGGGCCGCCGGTGTAGACCGGGATCATTCTGTGCAAATGCATGGGAAATTAAGGTATCAGTAGACTCTACTACTTGTGCTTCAGGTTTCTAGTAACCTAAATACATTTTTTTGTTTAAACCTACTTAGGTTGAGGGAGGGTGTTGCAAGGTCCGCCATCGACCTACAAATTTTAATCTAGACTCCCACGGAGCGACTTTTCCATTACGAAATTTTCTTCTCATTTTTTAGGTTGTTATATGCCTCCATAAATATCAAGTCATTAAAGTGCCACTGTCAAGATTCGAATTCTCTCCCTCTACTGGAGAGTTGAGAAGCCTTGTCAACCGCACTAGAGCCACAGAAAACTGTATATATTAATATATAAATGTATTAAATCTTTGAAAAATAAATTCTTTTTTCCTATCATTGTCATTTACACTAGATTTATGATTGGGGTTCTTGCTACAATAAATATGCACTTATCCCTATATGGTAGAGTCCTTGAATTTGATGGGACTGTTCAGCTGACCGAAAAAGATGAATATGCTTATTAACCTATGACTGTTCATATTCGTCTCTTATATACTATGTACATGAGACTTCACTAAAAAAGATACTCTTGGTTACTATAGCATGAAAACAGTTTTTCTTATTGTTTCATTTTTAATCGTAAAAGAATACTAAATAAAACGGTTATCTATTTATGTACTTAAAACTTGAGATCCACAACACACAAAAGTAGCATGAATGGAAAATGGTTCGAGAAAAAATAATAAGTTCTTGTGTTACGGAAGGGCCATTTGAAATAGACATGAATAATTTTGTTATTACAAATTATATTGTTAACGTATTTGTATCGTTTTATTAAAAATGTATTTTAATAATGTAACTAAATCTGTAAATTTGATAATTCAACTACAATAATACTATAGTTACACTAGTATAACAATTTCGAATTGCATATAACAAAACAAGTACAATTACAAAATACAAATTACCAACATATTTTGGCAACAACTATTTCATTTCAGACGTTATTTTGAACATTTTTCATTAAAATGGAGATGAAGAAGTTGATAAAATGGAAACGAAGGTGAAATGGAATAGAGAATGTGAGTTATAAAGTGGTTAAATGAGTGTTGGGGTAATCAATAGCTAGCATCTGACGTTAACCGTCGATTTCCAACGGTTTACCCCAACGGATCATTTTCGTGGGGTCCACCAATGACGTGTTTGATGCATCAAATGCGATGCGAAATTCAACTGGACAAAAATATCAACGAACGGTAGAAACATCTTTGAATTCATGTGTAGTATATATCTCTACTGTTAATCCGCTTTTTAGCCAAGCAGATTTCAACCGTGCTCAATAGATCAAAATAAGGATGAAACAACTCGAAAAAATTGGGAGTACACTTTGAAGACCTAGAGAATCAACTTGGAAATGCTTCATTCAATTTGGGACTGAGGGTATAACTCGTCACCGACCTATCATTTCTCCACAGTTTTGCTTCCCAAACTCCATACATCTCCTACACCACTCCAATTACTCGTAATCAACCTGTTTTCTAGAGTTTGGATGACCAATTCCAAGGTTGATAGGAAGAAAACCAAGAAAGTAGGATAAATTAAGTGATATTGGAAAGATCACCGGAATCAACCAAGAGTCGATGAAAAGAGTTTGGAATATGTCAAGTAGAAGATAAAAGATAAGACCAAATGAGAAAACTCAACTTGCATTCATGGAAATAACTCGGCACCGAGTTATACTCTTGACTCGTGTGCCTCCAAATTCTGTTGTGCAACATCAAGCTATCTCTTGGAACTTATTGCAAACGGGCTCCTAACCAAATATCTATGTTCTCCTATAAATACAAGCCTAATTATAACCAAAATGGGATCTTCTTCCTGATCGTTTTCCTTTATTCCGGAGCTGGAACTCTGCTTCTTCTTCCTCAAATACTATAGAAAGTCCATTGTAAATTGGAGATCCACTAGATTATGGTCAGATCTGATAAAATTAGTTGTAATCTAGAAAAAGAATAACAAATAACAAAGATTAAATGGACGTAGACCGGAGATTATGCTGAACCGCTATAAAATTCTTGTGTCTACTTTTACTTTTCTGCTTTTTCCTTTATTTTTACTAGAACTGGTGATTTCATATGATACTTGGGTGTTTGTGCCATTTTTGGTGCAAACATTTGGTGCTTTCACTGAGAAAGAACTAGATCGGAAGACTTAAAGCTGGAATATGAGATATGGAGAAGATGAAGAGGCCTAACACTGAATTCAAGGGCGAGGGAAGCCAACCATAGCATGGGGATAGTTAGGAGGTATCTTCAAACTCTCACCAATCCATCTAGATGATCAGAGAGGAGATGGAGAGAACGATGAAGAAGATGCAAGTTGGAATGATAGCTAGACAACAGGAAATGCTGGAAGGATTTTTCCAAAAGATAGGACAACAAGAAATAGCTGGCGTTGCTGGAATTCAGAACCAAGGACACGAAACTAATGCAAGAGCTTCTAAATTTCGATCAGAGCAGACTGGAACGGTGCCCCCATGGCCAAGACCACTCGGTACCACCAAGAATCCTCTTGGAACCAAGTGGATTTTACATGGAGGCAATGTTGGATTCGACTTAGGGCAAGCTGGGATGTTGAGAACGAACGATGTTGGAGCTAGAAATGCTAGACAAAATGCAAATGTGCAGTACACAAAGGAATATATGTCGAAATCAACCAATCCTTTCTCCCTATTTCACTTTCCAAACTCCATATATCTCTTATGCCACTCCAATTACTCGCGATTAAGTTGTTTTCCAAAGTTTGGACGACCAATTCCAAGATTAATGAAAACGAAACCGAGAAAGCAGGATAACTTAAGTGATATTGAAAGATCATTGGAATCAAACAAAAGTCAATGAAAAGAGCTTAGAACTCATCAAGTAGAGGATAGAAGAGCAGAGCAAATGAGAAATTTCAACTTGCACATGTGTAAATAACCTAGCACCGAGTTAGGTAACTTGGTACCAGTTATACTCTTGACTCATATGCCTCCAAGTTCTCTTATATGACATCGGGCTATCTCTTGGATCTCAGTGTGAGCGGGCTTCTACTCAATATCTTTATTCTCCTATATATACAATTCTAGCTGCAACCAAAAGGGGATCTTCTTCCTGATCTTTTTCCCTCACTCTGGAGTTGGGACTCAGCTTCTTCTTCACTCCTATCTTCTTCCTTAAATACTCCGTAAACTCCATTGTAAATCGAAGAAACACTAGATTGTGGTCAGATTTGGTAAAATTAGTTGTAATTCAGAGAGAGAACAACTAATAACAAAGATTAAAGTAGACTTAGGCTAGAGATTACGCCGAACCACTATAATAATTCTTGTGTCCTTTTACTTTTCTGCCATTTCCATTATTTTTACTAGAACTGGTGCTTTCATCTGAAACTTCGGTGTTTGTGCCATTTTTGGTGCAAACATCTATAATATAATATAAAAATAAAAATGTACCAAATATATGTATGGATAAAAATAACATTGAAGAAGTTCGACGTGCTTGTAAAATTTATATACGAATTTAGATGAAATGGTAAGGTGCAGAATGCAGGGGAATTCAAAGTATTATAGTCCCAATATCACAGACTTTGTAGTTTTTCATACTCATGCATGCCTCACATGTCTTATAATAAAGTTGCATATGCTATGCTAACTTGTTTATTATTTTCATGTGTAGAATAGCAGATTCAACACGCCCAGAGAAAGGATTGCAAATGCAGTAAGTAAATTATTATTATGAGCATTACAATACGAGCATGATGACATGTACTTTGCGCGTGGATATTTTTTAATATACAAATTAAATGTGTGATATTAAAATGTAATTTAAAATTTAATTAGGATTAACTGATTGACACGGGTATAGTATATGTAAAATTAGCATTTTTATGTATAGAACTGATTGCCTCGATTTTAGTACACATAAATTTACATTTTATTTAAGATAGGAGCAACTTAATTTTAAATTTAATCGAGGTATAATTGATTGATTAAGTTTTAGTAGATGATAAAATGATATTTTATTTAAGACATGAGCAGTTTTAGTTAATATATAAGAATGACTGACTAAGTAAAAGAATAGAATAAATTAAATTTTAATTAAGTTGGGAGCATATTTAATTATATGTAATTTAAATTTAAAGGGTATTTTGGAAAGTTTACGTTTACACCAAAAATGTGTGACGTCAAAATTATTACAACTATCATTAAAGAATTCATTAAAAAAAACTCAATGTCGATAAATACTAGCATAGCTAAAATGTAGGGAGATTTTGGCATCAATGAGAGCATATTTCTTTTCTACAATTGTAGTTTTTTAACAAATGCATGAAACTTCTACTATAATTGCAGACCGTCGATATGACAATGCTAAGCAAATGTTGTTGAAGTGTTATAATGCCCTTGTGGTGTTGATTTTATCACGTTACACTTGAATTTTGATATATAATAAGCAATTGAGATTTAGTAAAAATCGAACCCAACTTGAAAATGTAACCACAAAATTAAGTATTTTGCTTGTTTTATTATAGGTAAATATAGTAAATATTGTAGGAACTAAATAATGATCGTTACTAAAAAAGAAATTTAAATTGTAATTCTTATTTACAAATGGAATACTAAAGCAAGAAAGATAAAAGTTTCACAATTGATAAGTTATATCATGCGACTTTTTTGAATAAATAGTCAAAATAAACTTTCATCATAACTCTTTACCTTCATTTTGATAAACTTTGAAAACTATTTGCTTGTAAAAAAATTGAAAACCTACTGTAAAATATGTACTAAATGACTGTTAATAAAATAAGTGGACATTGATTCATTTGTATACTAATAATATTTTACCAATATTAGTAATTTCTTTATAAATTGCACCAATGTCTAATAATGTAATTATTCATCCACACCCTCCAAACCCTGTTTGTTCATTTTGAATATTACTACTCAAAAATTAATTCAAATAACCACCACCGCAGGTGTTTATATAAAACGAAGAATTAATGAAACATGTGTTTGTTATTCTGTTGTAACACGCACTTTTGCATGACTAACATTTCCCTTTATGTTTGTAACATATTTGTGCATAATAACTAAACTCCAAGTACTGACAATAACTGGCCATCGGTAACAACAGATTATAGCTTATTATCATGATGTTTAGTAGTGAGTAACGCATAAGGCTTTCATTAATTCAGAGTGCACCTGAAAACAAGAATTAAACAAGACATACTTGACTATACCAACGTCTCAAAAATGTTCATGTTACTACAAAGATAGATCAAATTGTACGTATTGTATAAATGATAAAACTTGGCTCTACTAGGGTTATACAGTCTTTCTTGTGTCAATTACTTTGATGTTTACTGATTAACCAATTGTTTCTAAGTAGCATAATATGATCCGACTCAAATAATAATTACACAAAAATATCAAGTAGCAATTTTAAATTCTAAATTTGATTCTGTATACGCATGGAGTAAAGGAATATATCAAGTAACTTTAATGGTTTTTACCGATTAAAGATCTGAACAAACAAAAATATTGAAACTCATTTGACAACTTTTATGTGTATTTCATGTTGATGTTAACAAGATCATATAACAATATTGCTTCTTTGAAACTTTGATATACGATAAATGTGAATATAAAATGAGAACTGAGAGGGATTTACGGTAAGGCGGTAATTTAAGTTGTAATTTCATACTCCTTGTTAACGTCGGTTTCTCTAAGCACCAATTTCTTCTTTTTTCAAATATAAACTTACCAAATTGAGCTAGTTTTTATGTATAGTCCTTTTACTTTTTTTTGAATCATCTCCCTAAGGTTTTAAGCATGGTTTTTATCATCAAATGAACCGTGAGTCGAAGCACGATGACTCAAGATTTTAGGTTTTGATGGCTCAATCGATCAAACTGTCTAAAGCGTGGATTATTTAAGATGTAACGACCCACTATTTTAGACCATTCAAATCGACAATAATCCACACATGTCTGACTTGAATAATTCAAAATAACAGATTGTAAATAAATTTGGAGCAAATGAAATCAAATACACAGAATCACAGACACAGAACATATCAGAATAACTCGCAGCGGAAATTAAAAATACCATAGTAGTTCATGAAGCTACTATAACAAACTCTCAAAACAAAATACATAATATTTGTTTGAAAACATATACAATAGAAATCTCAAATAAATAGAAGTTTATGAATACCAGAACTGAAATAGAACAACTGAACTAAAAGGAACATATAACTAGACAAGCAGAATCTCCAGCGATTCCTAGCTCTAGAAAGAAATCCAAAGCTAAGCTGTAAATACTCAGGCTGACCCGAGCGTAAAGTAAAATACAAAACACTCGAGTCAGGACAATATATACTTATATAATGTAAACCAACTCAAGTGAACTGTAGTAGAAATGCATAATAACTCAAAGGATGCTTGGGATCGCCCATCCTTTAAGGATTAGTTAAACTATAAATTAAATACATCCCGTGGTTAAAATTTCAAAATGGTATTTTATACTTCGAAATCAAATATCATTTCAAAATTCAATATCCTTCAAATATCCATTTCAAAATATCAAAATATCATATTTCAAAATAGTTTATATTTCGAAACAAATTACTTTATTTTAAATCATAAAAATGAAGTTATTATATTTAATAATTAAATTATTAAATTTCCAAAATTTTAATCTTTCAAAGTTCATTCGTTCACTTAAATTAATTAAAATAATGAAAATTCAACTTTCGCAGCATTTAAAAAATGCTACGGAAAGTCACATTTAAAACAGTTCAATTTAACAAAAGACATCATTTAAAATGCTGTAATAGGGTTACATTAGTTTCAAATAAACTTAGTTAAATTCAACCATTATAACATTTACAAAAATGCTATAATAGCCTTTAATTAAATTTAGCCATTTTGTTCATTATTATCAACTACAGCATTTACAAATGTTGTATTATCATTTACATTAGAATTAATAGCATTTCAGAAATGCAGTTAATTAACTTCAAATATTCAGTATAATTTCACAAACAATTATATTTTTATATAAATCATTTTTAACTTAAAAAATCATATAATTTCACTTTTAAAACAATCATTCAAATACCCTTATATTCATGATTTTATAAAGTTAAACCTCCATTCAAAAATCAAAATTTAATAATAATTCACTTATTAAATTCCAATATTAAATTATAAATTCATTAAATTAAATTAACTTAACACTTAAGTTTAAATTTTCAAATATAACTTAATTCCATTTTTTATTTACTTAACTTAAAATTCACTTTTAAGCCAAATTCACAAATTTCCAATTTTAGTTATATTTCAAAATTTCAACTTAAATATTCATTCATTTCACATTTTAACTTTATTCAAAATCATTAATATAATATAAAAATCATTTAAATTCACTTTAATCCAAATTATCATGAATTTATCACATTTCACATTTAATTTAAATTCCAATTATCACCAAATTAAAATTTCCCAAAATAACTTACATTTCAAATTTTCAAATTTTACCATTAATTTATTTCACTTATAAATTTTCAGAAAATCAATAATGCTTTACAAAAATCATTTTTATTTAGTTTAAATCAAAATATCATAATATTTACATTTTTAAAATATTTTTAAAAAAATTTATAAAACATATTTTAACTACGGGTCTGTATTTCATTTCTAGTCTAGGTAAAGTGATACGGGTAATATATCATTTCAACCTGTAATTTACAAAGAAAACCCGGGTTTGATCATTTCAAACCCGCAATCCCAAGGAAATGAAAAAAATAATTGAAAATCATTCAGGCCTATCATTTCAGCCCATAATGATTTTCTCCTATTCTAAAGTCCGTTCGGGTATGTATCATTTCAACCCATAGTGATTTTAATCTAAAGGGAACTTGCAGTGTGATAAACTGATAAAAATAATAGAACAGCATAATATAACAGTAACATATAATATAATAGGTGTTTAAGCATGGGTGAACATCATAAAATCATAACATAGCAAGTGTAACATGATAATGCATTTTACAGATTCAAAAGGGGTCAATTCACTAGTTATATATGTACATATTGTCTGGTGAGAATAACTCACCTGTTAAGCTGGAGATTTGCCAACAAAGCTCACAACACAAATATTACGAAGGCACGACAACTCTAATACAATTTGAGTGTGGAGAGAAAATCCAATGATATAGATCTTGTGTTACAACCCAAACAAAAATCAAAGCAAACCATAAATTTCAATACACTAGAAATGAAATAACTTTTAAATAAAAAGAGATACGAATGCCAAATCTTTTGCCTTGCTTTCTCTATTCTTTTGTCATGGCCTAGGGATGGTTTTGGATCAGGTTTGGTCATGTGTATGCATGGCCTAGGTAGTAGAATATGAGGAGGAAGTTTATACAAGGGAATATGAAGAGTTTAAGGCAAAATAGGTGGGTTTTGTTCACAAAAATGGCTCGGCCATGGGCTTGTGTGGTCAGGTCAGAGGGGTATGGATCAGGTCAGTGGAAGGAAAGGTGTGTGGTGGTCTGGCCAAAGGTGGTGGAGGCGGCCTAAGGTGGTGGTGGTGGTGGAAAATGGAGTGGTGAAGCAATAGTGGTAAACAATCATATTTTTATGGCTTGTTTTGCAATTTTTGTGGAGTTTTGGCATCATGGTGGCTCGGCCTTGGTCAAGACCAGAGGAGTAGCTGGTGGTGATGGCAGGGAAGAGATGTAGGGGGTGGTGGCCATGGATATGGAGTGGAGGCCATTCAAAGAAGCAAAGAAAACAAGGCAAAATACATGAAAAATGAGAAGAAAAGTGTAAAAAGTAGCCATTACCCATAGATTTTTCTTGAAGCCATGAATGAATGAGAAGGTAAAATGTTTTTGGGTGAATGGAGGCTGAAAACTCACGGCTAAAAACCAAAAATGCACAGCCAAGATAGTAATTGAGGAGTTATGGCAAATGAAAGGACAAAGGAGATGAAAGGACTTAAGGTAAATAAGCTTTTAAAACTCTTCATATTTCTTTTTCTTTATATTCAAATAAAACAAAAATAAAATCAGTAAATTGACTTTAAAATCGAAACAAAGTAATATAAAATAAAAATAATTAATTAATTTTAAAGAAAATGGAAAAAGAATATAAGAAATTGCTTAAAAATTGAAAACAGGGTCCAGAAATTACAAATAAATCACTATTTACTTTGGAAAATTAACAACTTCATTTTAAAAATATTTTAAAACAAAAATGTGAAGTAAAATAATTCATTTATATTTTCAAAATGAAATAAATAATTAAATTTAGAGAAATTAGAAAAAGAACTAAAGAAATTGCTTAAAAATTCAAAACAGGACTTAAAATTTACAAATAGAATATCACTAGTTTTAGAAAATTTCTATTTCACTTTAAAACAAATAAAAGGTCAAATAAATAAAATAAATGAGGAACAAAATAAAGTGGGAATGAGAATCAAATAAGATTTTAAGAAAAAAAATAGAAAAATAAATAAAGAATTTCTTTAATTAATTGAAACTGGAAATTAGAAATTGTAAGCAAAATACAACTGACACTGGAAAATGTCAATTATACTTTTAAAAAATGTTTTAAAACCAAAATATATGCACAACATGTTATTTTACCCATATAAATATAAATTAGAACATTACATGACCAAATAAAATATTATTTATACAATTTAAAATAAACAATTTGTTAAATACAGCAAATTACACACAATATTGAAAAAGGCATAACTTTCACATTATAAATCAGATTTCAACGAAACGAAAAGCATTATTCTTAAAATTTTATTTACTTTCATAATAAAAGATAAAATTCAAATTTTCAAACTTTCAAATTTCTAAATTAAAAGTCAAAGTTTGACCATATTGACCAAAATTCACTTTTCTGGAAAATATTCTTTTTAGTCATGTTTGGAATTCTAATTCACATCAAAATCAAAATTTATATTTAAAATAACAAAATTTATTCATTTTAATAAATAAAATAAAGTATTTAAATCAGGAAATTAATTAAAATAACCAAAATATACAATTAAAATAATCATAAAATACAGGGTTGTTACATAAGAAGATTTACACATTTACGCAAAAATACTGAAATAAAAATGTTAGTTAGTTGGACTGTAAAGGGTCTTTAAGGTCTGCAATTGAAGTTGTATACAGTTGCAGTGCACAACTGCACTAAAAAAACTACAGTTGTATATACAGTAGTAGTGCACAATGATAGAATTTTAGTGAAACCAAACTTGAGGAAACTTGCAATGATTTTGAGGATCTTGTAGCGGCAAAAAACAAAGTGTTGGAACTTGTTGTTTACATTTTGCGGCGATGATGATTTTGGCAATGTAGATTTTATTTCCCCTCAAAATAATGTAGAGGATGAGAACAAAATAGAATGAAATAGTGAGAAAGTAATTGAAAAATAACAGAACCACAGTTTAATCAGGTAAAACGAACGATTGGACCTTTGGTTTGAATATGATGCAGCCCAGAATGATGCCCAGAATGTTGAAGAGTTAGGTCGTGTACGACCTAACGAATTCTTTAAGTCGACACTAGTGGAGAAAGCACAAGTTGGTAAAGTGTTAGGTCGCGGACGACCTAACGAGACCCTTAAGTCACACCAACGACCTATAGAAGATCGCCCCCGAGTTAACGAAGTTTTAGGTCGCTCACGACCTAACGAAGTTTTAGGTCGCTCACGACCTAACAAAGTTGGCACGCGAGTTACGGGCTTCAAAGTGATGGAAGGGAGACGAGATAAAAGGTTACGACCTACTTTAGGTCGCGTAAACGAGCTACGACCTAAGATAGGTCGCTCCGATATTCTGGAAGAGGACTGCCTCGAGCTACGACCTAAGATAGGTCGCGTAAAGTCTTAAGTCGCGAAGAGAGTTAGGTCGCAGGAAATCCTTATGTCGCGAACTTGTTAAGTTGTTGAGTTGGATGCCGCCTTATTTTAGGTCGCTGAAGTTTGAAGACGTAGATTCTTTAAGCCGCTTTAATCTCTGCCGTTGATTCCTTAAGTCGCTGCTGGATACAGATGTTATGTCGTATGATTGTATAGTTCTTAAGTCGTGAGTAGTTAGGTCGTGTACGACCTAAGTGTTGTAAAGTCGTTATGTTGTCTTGTATGTTGGTTTGTAATATGGGTTGTATTGTAATGTGAACTGTTAGGTCGTTAACGACCTATACTAAGTCGCTGGGTTTTATAGGTCGCACCATTTTTAGGTCGTAGGTCGTTCACGACCTAAGTGTTGTGGAAATTTTGTTCTGTTTTGACATGTTGAGTTGTAGCCTATAAATAGGCAGGTTCGGTCATTTGTAATAGTTTTTTTAGTTGATTTGAAATAAAACTCTTGTCTTGTTAGCTTTGTGCTTTCACCCAATTGGTAGTTGAGTGTAATCTCCTATCTCCTCTTTCGGATAATCGAGTGCGCTCGATTCAACGATTGCAGAAGCCGATTCGCGGAATCAAGTGCGCTTGATCAACGCTCGAAGAATTGAAGATCTCTCCTCACGGTATCGTGCGCGATCAACGTGTCAGAGATAGCTAGAATTTGGTATCTTCGGATCAACGAATTTGGGCAACTCAGTGTTAATCCTCTTATTCGCGACTTAACAGGAGATAAGTTAAGGATGAGTCCGACCTAACAGCGTACGTGTTAAAGTAGTCTCCGACCTAAGCACGTACGACTTATAAAGTGTGCCGATTCAACAGGTCACGACTTAAAGCAGCATACGACCTAAGCTACAGGTCTGACCTAACAGCGTATGACTTAAGATAATCTACCACTTAAGAGCTAAGACCGACTTAAGTAGGTTACCGTCCTAAGAAATGCTCCGGGTTATGGAATGCTCCGAGTTAAGGAGGCTACCGACCTAACAGTGTACGAGTTAAAGTGTTCCGACTCAAAAAGTCTACGACTTAAGGCTGTTGCCAACTTGATGACTTAAGGATCTCCGGCCTACAACTTATGGTAAGTCACTGCCGACCTATGACTTGCAGTTGAATAGCTCGTATTCAGGAGTAACTAAAAGACAAGAGCTCCTATCTCGTCGCCGACCTAAGACCTACGACTTGCTATAAGTCGGCTCCGACCTAGGACTTGAGGAACAGAATCTCATCCAGATTTTTCCCTATAAATAGACCACCACTTCCAACATGAAGGGGACTTTTGGCGAATCATTTCAGAAACATCGTTACTCTGCCGAACTCTCAACTCATTCAGCAATCGAAGATCTCCAAACAATCGAGACACTACAACAAGCTTCGAGAGAAATCTCTTACATCCAACACGGATTCATCGAGTTTTATCATCGAAGTTTGAGCTAGCAGTCGAGATTGTCTTTGTGATCAAATTGTATTGATTTCATAAGTGAATTGTATTGATTTGTAATCGGATTTAGTAATAAAGAGATTCAAAGTGGACGTAGGCTCGATCTCGAGCCGAACCACTATAAACTGCTGTCTTTTACTGCTTTACTGCTATTTTACCGCTTAATTTCTGTTCCCGTCACACGGGTGGTGCTTTCACAATTCCATTACACACACCGGGTGTTAGCGTTCCTATTTCAGCGTTAACATTTTGGTGCTTTCACTGAGAACCCAACTCAGGCGGTCATTCACTATTGCTTCATGGAAGTTTGTTGAAAGAATTTCCTACAAAACCAGAAGTCTATCAGACATAATGGCTCCTGGAAGAAAACGTAAGTCTGCCAGAACTGATGATGACCACGACAATACTGCCACTTCTCTTTCTCCAAATCAGGCAGCTCCAAGCGTTGGTGTGACGCGACAAGAGTTAGATGCTGCTGTATCCGGACTGTACCAGCAGAATGAAACTCAGAATAATCTGATGATGGAAAAGCTGAATGCTCTACTTGGGGCTAATCAAAGACCAATAAGTAATGAGGAAAACTTTGCTAATGCTGCTCCCAATTTCGAAGGGAGAAATATTCCTCAAGGGGGATCGGGTGCTGCTGAAGGGGCACCCCTCCAGGCTGAAGGATCCAGGCCGTCACCGGTTCTCCGTGAGCATTTACCTGGACAAACCTCCGAAAAGATGGCTGAGGTCTATTCCGCGAAATCTCTAAACAATGAGGAATATATCTCTAGCATGGTTCGGCAAATAATGAAGGAAAGCATGCAAAGAAACGAAGATGAGAATGACTGGGGCTTCGCTCCGAGTAAAACTCCATTTACTGAAAGGATCCCAAAAGCTGAATTTCCCAGAAAATTCGTTCCACCTACCATTCCTTCTTATCGAGGAACGAGTGATCCGAATCAGTTCCTTTACAAATATGATTGGCACATGACTGGTGCTAGAGCTACTGACGAGATTAAATGCCGGTATTTCCCGGTATACTTGGAAGGAGTGGCGTTACTTTGGTTTACCAAACTTCCTGTGCGATCTGTTGACCAATTCTCTGATCTGGCCCGAAAATTCAAGGAACAATTCAGATTATACATTTCAAGAGCAAAGGATATAATGTCTCTCTCAAGTCTTGAACAGATTCCTGGAGAGCCCATTAAATCCTTCTTAAATCGCTTTAATTTAGCCCTAACAGAAGTTGATAACGCGGAACAGCGAATGATCTTAACCTACTTAATGCGGGCTATTGAAAAGTCTAGCGAGTTTGGAAAATGATTAAAAATGAAAGAACCAAACTCGCTCGAAAAATTCTACAAAAAGGCTGATGAGTTCATGCGCTTAGAGAATCTCTCCGCGTCGGCTAAAGTTGTGACAACAGTGGTGGAAAATAATGCTACAGTTCAGAACAAGAAAGAATCTGCAAATCAGAAGAGGGAAAGTAATGGTGGAAAGAAGCAGAAAGATCTCAAAAAACCCCGCTTCCTCAAACCTTCGGATTTTACTCCTCTGACTGATACCCCGGAGAATATTTTCATCGCCACTAAGGATGCTGTTGATTTTCCAAAACCATCAGCAGTAAAAGTTGGGAAAAATGCTGTTCAAAGCGGAAGATTTTGCAAATTCCATAATCAACCAGGCCACGATACCAACGAATGCCGCCACTTGAAAAGCCTAATTGAGGAGTTGTTGAGAGAGAATAAGTTGCAGTAGTATGTGAAAAGAAATAGAAAAGACCCGTCTTCATCTAACCTGGGGCAACTACCCCCAGCTCATTCGTCTGGTTCAGGAGAGAGGCCTGCTGAAAAAGAAAGACCTGTTATCAATGTGATCACAGGAGGACCTCATCCAGCTAGCAGGAGTTGGGGTGAGATGGAAAGGTATGCTAGAGCTTTGAAGTATGCTCCAACTGAAGAAAGTGTCTTGATCTTGGAAGATGCTGCACCTCTAAAGCAACAAAAGACTTTTCATGATGATATTATGTTCAGAACCAGGGATTCTATTGATGTGGAAGCTCCTACTGAGGACCCTTTGGTTGTTTCTGCCGGCTATTGTCAGAAGAGTTCTGGTTGATAGTGGTGCTTCGTGCAACATACTCTTTAAAAAGACATTTGACCAAATGAGAATTCCAATGACAGATGTACAAGCCTCTTCACACAAAATTGCCAGATTTACAGGAGAGCTGAAACAGCCAATTGGAACGGTGGACTTGTTTGTTGAAATCGGCGAAGGGCATAAGAAGTTGGTTCAAAAGCAAACCTTTGTAATTGTTGATGGATTCTCCGCCTATAATGCTTTCTTGGGTCGGCCAACTCTTGCTGCTTTCAGGGCCGTCCTCGCTCCGTGGTGCTTAACAATGAAATTTCCCACTGATAATGGGGTTGCTGTCATTAAGGGAGATCAGAACGCGGGGCGAGAATGTTATCTTGTAGAGCTCCGTGAGGCCAGAAAAAGAGAGATTGGAAAAGATGCGGCAGCTCCGCTCCGTATCAAAGAACCAACCTTGTAGTAGCTATGGAGTGGCCCCTGTACTGGCGAACACAGAAATGTAAGGAAAGAAATGGACCCCAGAAATGCCAGTACAGTGGAGAATAGAGTGGTACCTGTGGAAGTAACGGTACCAATATATGTTGATTCAAAAGACCCAAACAAAGTACTCAATGTGGGTTCACAGCTAAGCATAACAGTTCAAAACACGCTGATATCATTCTTAAAAGCCAATCTAGATGTGTTCGCTTGGTGTCATGCTGATATGTGTGGGATCTCCCCAGAAATTGCGGTTCATACTCTAAACATTGATCCAAAATTCACGCCAGTGAAACAGAAAAGAAGAACTCAAGGTCCAGAAAGGTCGATAGCGTTAAAAGAAGAAGTTGATCGGCTTATGGAGAATAATTTCATCAGGGAATCCACTTATCCAAATTGGGTTTCAAATCCAGTACTGGTTAAGAAGGTAAATGGAAAGTGGAGGGTATGCATCGATTTTTCGGATCTAAACAAAGCATGCCCCAAAGACTGCTTCCCGCTGCCCAGAATTGATCAATTGGTGGATGGAACAGCTGGGCATGAGTTGTTATCATTTATGGATGCTTACTTCGGATACAATCAGATTATGATGCATGAGCCGGATCAGGAAGACATAATCTTTATCACAGATGTGGGTCTCTACTGCTACAAAGTTATGCCTTTCGGATTGAAGAATGCTGGGGCAACCTACCAAAGGCTCGTCAATGCAATGTTCAAGCCTCAGATTGGTAGAACCATGGAAGTTTATGTCGACGATATGTTGGTAAAGTCAAAGAAAGCTGTAGATCACATGGGCCACTTGGAGGAAATGTTTGCAATTCTTCGAAAGTATGGAATGAAGCTCAATCCACTGAAGTGTTCATTCGGAGTAGAGTCCGGGAAATTCTTGGGTTTCATTATGAGCACCAGGGGCATCGAAGCCAATCCTACTCAAATCACAGCTCTAAGGGAGGTTAAAGCCTCTAAAACAAAGAAAGAAATGCAAAGTCTCAATGGAAAAGTCGCTGCTTTGAGTCGCTTCATTTCCAAGGCCACAGACAAATGCATTCCCTTCTTTAACGCTCTAAAGAAAGGAAAGAAAAATTTTGAATGGACTCCTGAATGCCAGAATGCTTTCGATGAACTAATTCGTCATATGGAAATGCCTCCAGTTCTTTCCAAGCCTAGTGATGGTGAAGATCTTTTCATCTATTTAGCAATTTCATCTCATGCTCTCAGCGCAGCACTTGTACGGGAAGATATGAAAGTACAGCGTCCAGTCTATTACATCAACAAACGGTTCACTGGGGCAGAGATGAATTATTCGAAGATAGAAAAGCTCGCCTATTGTTTGCTAATTGCTTCCAGGAAATTGAGACCATACTTTCAAGCTCATCCTATCAAGGTTCTTACTGATCAACCTCTAAAGCAAGTCCAGTTTCGTCCTGAAACTTCAGGTCGTCTTTTGAAATGGAACATTGAACTTAGCCAATATGACATCACTTACCACCCCCGAAGAGCAATCAACGGACAAGCTTTAGAAGATTTCATTGCGGAGTCTACTGACAAAGGTGACAATAAGGAAGAAACAACTGACTGCATTCCAATACAGTGGAAGTTGTATGTTGACGGCTTAAGAAATGATTATTGTTCTAGGGCAGGGGTTGTACTTGAAACCCCCGAAGGACGATCATTATGTTATGCATTGAGACTGGAATTTCCTTCAACAAACAATGAAGCAGAATATGAAGCACTTATTGCCGGTTTAAAAATCGCCAAGGAACTAAACATCAAAGTGTTACAGATTTTCAGCGATTCTCAGCTTATTGTTTGCCAGGTGAAGAAAGAATTTCAAGCCAAAGGAGGAAATTTGCCTGCATATTTGACAAAAACTTTCGAACTCCTCAATGATTTCGATCACTATTCAATAAGCCACATACCTCGAGAGGAAAATATGAAGGCAGATTCTCTAGCAAAGTACTCAAGTTCCGGAGAAGCTCAATTACTGGGATTAGTTCCTGTAGAAGTTCTGTCAGCTCCAAGCATTGATGAAATGGATGTTGATTGGATTATGGCTACGTCTCAAGAGCATGAATCATGGATGACTCCAATCAAAGAATACCTACTCAATGGTTCCCTACCAGAAAGTTCTAAGGAACGTCGAAAAGTATTGAGGAAAGCGTCAAGATATGTAATTCAAGATGGCTGATTATACAGACGGGGATTTTCAATGCCACTGCTCCGATGTGTAACTAAGGAAGAAGCCAAGACAATTCTAGCCGAGATACACGGAGGAGAATGTGGAGATCATTCAGCCGGTCAAATTCTAGCCAAGAAAGTCCTCCGATATGGGTACTTCTGGCCCGATATTAATCGAGATGCAGCTATCCACTCCCGAAAATGCGACAAGTGCTGAAGATTTGCAAAGATTCCAAGGGCACCTTCCACTGAACTAACACAAATGGTCAGTCCGTGGCCATTCGCTATTTGGGGGATAGATCTAATCGGACCATTACCAGTTGCCAAATCAGGAGTCAAATATGTTATTGTTGCTGTCGATTATTTCACCAAATGGGCTGAAGCTGAATCTTTGGCCACCATTACTTCTAAAAAGATGATAAATTTTGTAACGAAGAATATCATTTGCAGATATGGTGTGCCACAGAAGATAATCACAGACAACGGTACTCAGTTTGAAAGTAAAGAGTTCCAGGATTTTTGCAAGCAATTTAGAATTCGAAAAAGCTTCTCAGCAGTGGCTCATCCGCAGGCAAACGGGCAAGTGGAAGCAGTGAACAAAATTATCAAGTCAACCATCAAAAAGCAACTCGAAAAAGCAAAAAGTGGTTGGGTCGATAAGCTTCCATTAGCACTATGGGCATACAGAACTACTCACAAAACTGCGACTGGGCACACTCCATTTTCACTGGCATACGGGTCAGAAGCAATGATTCCAGTGGAAGTAGAAGTTCCTTCACACAGAAGAATTCACTTCAATGAAGCTGAAAATGAAAAGCTGCAACTTGAAGCACTCGATTTTCTTGATGAAAAAAGAGAAGAAGCTAGGCTCAGAGTTTCAGCTTATCAGCAAAGGATCGCCAGGCATTTCAACTCTAAAGTTCGCCAACGCAGCTTTAAGATCGGAGATTCAGTCTTGAAAAGGATCATGACAGCAACTGGGGTGTTTGGGCCAAACTGGGAAGGGCCATATGTCATAGCAGTAAACTTCTTGATGGCACTTTCAAACTCATAACTGTTGAAGGAGATCCAATTCCGAGAGCCTGGAACAGCAACCACTTACGTCCTTATTTTACTTTAAAAAAAAGCTCTGCTCAAAATTGTAAAACATTGATGAATGTATCGGTTGTATTGTAAAACATTGTAAATCAGTGTAAACGAATGAAAGCTATAAAGTGGACGTAGGCCCGATTCTTGGCCGAACCACTATAAATCTTGTGTTCTTTACTATTTCATAATGCCTGTTTTATTTCGATATGTACATACTTTAAATGTATTGATAAAATGTCGATTCAAAATTGCAGGACATTAAAACAAGGCTTGCTCGTCACAAAGCCAAGCGACCTCTATAAATCAACTATTACTCAAATACCAAGCAACAAAAAAAAATTCCAAATTCAAGTCCTATACAAGAAGAACTTCACATAAAAAGTTGGCGACTCCACTGTGGCAAACCTTCGTTAACTAGTTGTGATTGTCGATATGAACAAACACCCGACTAGATAACTCACGTTTGTCCCGTGAAGTCATTCAACAGTGAAGTCCACTTCTTCGGATAAAGCAACTTACTTGCAAAAGGAAAGAAGATGCACTTGGAAACGATAATAAAAGGTCGCTCATGAGCATATGATGAGAGAATATGGCCAAACAAACAAAGAAGCAGCCAAAAGGAGGTATGCCTCTCAATAAAAGGGCCGGTAGAACCACCGAAGGTACACCTTCCAAAGCAAAAGGAACAGGGCCCTTGCTAACTGATCGTGATGCATCCGATCAGGCGGCTTGCGTCCGTCCCGTGGATCTACTCGCCCCTGAGACGCAACCTTCCTGGCACACCAACCAACCAACGCTCCTTCTCAAAGGTCAACAAAGCCCTCTAACGAGGCACGCCAAAAAATGAAAGTACTTCTCTCAATCAAAAAAGATTGGTGGAACCACCGGAGGGGCACCTTCCTAAGCTGAAGGAACAGGGCCCTTGTTAATTGATTGCGATCGTTTGTGCAAACGAGCATCCAATCAAACAACTTGCGTCCGCCCCGTGGATCCATCCAACCATGAGAAAGTAACTTCCAGGCAATCAAAAAGCCCTTTTCGGAGGCACAAGCCCTCTTCGGAGGCACATGACCTCTTCGGAGGCAAAAGCCCTTTCCCAAGGCACCACAAGCCCTCTTCGGAGGCACAAGCCCTCTTCGGAGGCACAAGCCCATTTCGGAGGCACAAGACCTCTTCGGAGGCACAACTCTTTAAGAGGAGCCCTCTCTGGAGGCATGTCCCAAAATAGAATACTCGAACAAAAAAGCCTTCTCTGGAAGCACAGTTCAACTCTCAAAGGAAGCTTAACTTGTTCATCTCAAAAAGTTCCTCCTAAAAAAGTTGAAATGCTACAAAAAATTTTCAGAAAAGTTCATTTCACTGCATAGGGAAATCTACTTTCTTTTTTGACAAATGAAAGTGATCGTCCCCGATAGTTGAAGTGTTCTTCAGAAAGAAAGAGAAAGTAAAAATTTCTTCAAAAACGAGATATGATCTATTAAGAGCAGAATAATTCTTCCCTTAAAAGTGGAATAGTTATTCTCTAAAATAAGAATATCAGTCTTGTAAAAGCTAGAAATATTGCAATGCACTTGTGGTATGGGGGCAACACTATACAATTCAACTACATTAATAAAATGAATATGCAAGCAACACACCGCAAGTTCATTGCAATATCATGAAAAATAGATGTGGAATAAATGCATTCTCAAACACAGACCAGAAAGTTTGTATAAGTAAAAAGAGTCGTTTATTCTACACTAAAAATGAGAAACAGATGCGTTCTCACATACACAAGAATTTGTACAAGTAAAATAACTGTTTTATTTAGTACTATAAAAATTCTTTACATGTGCAGATATCACAAAAAGAAGCGGGGACCGGTACCCGCACAATCTCCGGTCGATACATGAAAAAAGCAAAAATAAGAAGTAGAAAATCCAGCTTGTTATTCCTTCTTCTCGCCAACTTTGGAGCCTTTCCCCGGCCTAATGATTAGTTTTTGAAGCCGTTGCGAACGGGTCGGGGCAGAAGGAGAAAGGGGCACGACTGGATCAACTTCTGCTTCCTTTCTAGCGGAAATATTCTTCTTCTTCTTCCTTATGGCACGCTTCCCCTTCCTCTTTGAAGAAGATTCGCTCCCCGGAGTAGCCAGCATTGTAGAAAGCTTCGTGTCATCGTCGAGAGACTGCTCCGGGGTCTTCTCGGTGTCATCAAGATCCTTCGCCTTCTGCTCCTGCGAAGCGGCCGTATCATCCAGGCCTTGAAGAGCTTCAATCTTCCCTGCCTGTGATCCCGGTTGGGAAGCAGAGGGAGGAGTAATCTGTGAAGATGGAGGAACGACGACTGAAGGAGTGGAAGTATGTGCAGTATTTGGTACCTCCGCTGTAGAAGAAAAGAAGTTAAAATCGACATTCTCCGGAAATAGAGAAGGTATCGATTCACCAAAGTTTAAGTAACAAGTAAGAAGGTCATCAAACTCGGTTAAATCAAATAACTGGTTCATTGGGCCCGGGACGATGCCAAAATTACCTGGAGGAGTTGGCTTTGCAAGCTCAATCTCAAATTTCTCGGCTTCAATATCGTCCGGTGCCTCATCCTCAGTGAGAGTGGTCGCAGTTTCTTGGGCAATTTTAGCTGGAAGTGAAGAATGGGAGCTGGAATCCATAATGTTAACATCGGCCGAAGTTGAAGTATGAACAGGGGAAGTTAAAGGAGCTTCCTCTTTTGGAAGCTCTTCTCCCGTTGATTCAGCTCGTGCTTTAGCAAGCTGCTCCTTCCCTTTAACAAGAGCGGCACGAGCCTCATCATCAAGATAGCGTGCCTCAAGTTCTGCTTCATCGTAGCCGGCACCTTTAAACATATCAACTGCGGCTTCCCACACTTCAGCCAGAGTAATTTCATAATCAGGACCCAGAAAAGCGAGGCTCCCACGACCCAGAACGCTGTGAAGATAAAAGTCAAATAAGGTGGAGCTGATGTTAGCTTTTGTTGTCTCATGTGATTGCTCGGCCTCCTCTTTTTCGGCGACAGGTGCAGCTCGACCAGCAACGGCCTCATCACGCTCTTTCTCAGCGTTAGCAAGTTGAGACTTCAGTAATTCAATCTCCACGTTATGGGAGTTAACTTTTTCCCGTAGTTCAGCATTTTCTGTGCGATATTTCTCAGCAATGTGCTGTTCGGCGGTAAGCTTCATTTCGACATCTCTTTGTGCAGCATGTGCATCCCGCACTTGCTTCTGAAAGACTTCTTCTTTTTGAGTATGTGATGCAGAAGAAGAGGCGAGATTTTCCTTAAGCTGTTTGACTTCAGATTCAAGCCTTGCATTGTCATCCGCAATGTTCGTCATCTCTGCGTCATGCTGCTTGCACCATTTATCCCATTCAGCTTTATCATTCTCCAGAGTCAGCATGTTTTCAAGATTCATATGGTTGACTCTCTGGAGTTCATCAACAAGTTTCTGCCATTACGACATCCTCTCAATGTTAAGCCTAACTGCATCAAGACTTTTAAGCATGTCTTGCTTATCGATTGGGACCAAATCCAGGTCAAAACACACTCCTTTTAAGCACCAGTTCAGAAACCGGCTTTGAAGCATTGGAGGGCCGTCTTTAACCTGATATTGGGGCCTGCTGATGATCGTTTGGATATCGGATTTCTTTAAAGGAGGAGAGCGAGCCAGAATATCAGAAGGGATAAGAGCATCAGTCTTTTCAGAAATTACAGACGCGTCACTTGGCTTGGACCGTTTGCTCGATTCGTCAGTAATATGAGTCTTCCCCTTGTCATCATAAGACTTTCGCTTATGGGAATCGTAACTTCTGTGAGAAGAATCATATCGATCGGCGTCTCTTCTTCTCTGCCGCTGCTCATAATCCCATTTTTCTTGAGCCTTCCTTTGAGCCCTTTGCTCGTCTGTCTCTCTCTGGTCACCAAGATATTTCCTAAAGTCATAAGATCCACGGCCTCCATGGCGCTGAAATGAGTCATAGTATGAGCCGGTACGCCCCATCGGAGAATCTGAAAACCGAAAAAGAAGTAAAGTTTAGAAATTTCCAGAAAAAGAGGATAAATGCTTATAAGTGCTGAAAAATCCTAAGTGTGTGCGGCGTGCGAACTACGTGCGTCAAACTACAAACCACGCTTTAGTATGGGAACAGAGACGATAGGTGTAGAAGGCGTCGAAGTTTGTTTCAAAGAGGAGGTCGCTTCAACGACAGGAGAGTTCGCTTTTGGAATATTATCCTTGAAAAGCTCTTGAGAAGTTATCATTATGTCACTCAAGTCATCAAAGGTGTCATCACCATGGTACTCAGCAGAATTCTCCTTTTCAACTTCCACATCGGCTGATTTTTCAGAAATTCGAGGATTTTCTTCCTCTTCAATAATTGGAGCAAGTGCCGGTTTGCTGGACGGTCCCGCAACACCAATAGAAGTAGAACACTTTACTAATGCAGTGTCTATAGTTGGCTCCTTTGAAGCCATCTCTTCCGTTGAAGCTGGGGCATCTGATGTCTATGCTGGAAGATTAGAAACTTCATGAGGCTGAGTAAAGTGAGAAGAGTGTAAAAGACCGAATTGATATAAAAATTCGTCTGTCAAAAGAAACTGGATACTCCTTTCCTCAACCGGCACCGCCATAAGCCTCTCAAAAGTCACCTTGTGACCGGGATCTCTAGAAGGAGGAGGAAGTGCTGAAAAGAAAAAAGGCAAAGTTAACACTTGACAACTTGGACTTTGGCAAGTTCAAAAGAACAGAAGGAATAGAGACAAGTGATCTTACTTCCTACTCTCCAGATAGCGTAAAACCCTGGGGGACAGCGAACATAGAAAAACTGGCTTAGAAAACTGTGAACACTGTCAGGGAGACCGATGATCAACTTACGGTTTCTAGCACTCCTCACGACTGTGATAGAAGGATGATCTTTGTTTTTGGCGAAAGTGCACAGATAACAAATTTCATCAAAACTTGGGAGACGATCTAGCGTTCTCCTGAATAACACACAAAGTCCCATCAGGATGGCGTATCCGTTGGGATGCAGCTGGAAAGGGGAGATAGTTAATCATAGAAGAAGTGTTCGCAGGAAGTCATTAAAAGGAGGGATAGCTCTATTCTGGCACATGTGTCGATTTACCGCAACAAAACCACGAGGAGGTCTATCAGCATTATCAGGCTTCCCGGGTAGTTGTGCGTCTGCTTCGGCAATTCCGAATTGAATACACAACTGGTTAAAGGTTCTGTAGTTCAGAGCGGTCGAGACCCTTTCTGGAGGATCATTTAATGGAACAGCAGCTGGAAAAGTCTCTTCAACTTGCTCTATTTCTTCTTGTGGAGAAGACATTCTACACAATCAACTGGATGTTCAAATTTGAAGGTGCACGTTTCTTAAAAAGTGTGAAGTGTTGTGCAAAACTAATGAAAGTAAAAGGCAAGTATAACTGGAATTAAACTAGTTGACAATCAATCGATTACAAAATTTCAGAACTTGTTAATGTTCAAGTGCAGTGTTAATGCAGACAAATCAGTTTCAGTTGACCATTACGATTTTGTTTTAATACTTCACTTGAATTGGTTATTGTACAGCATTTCATTCATATTCATTCAATTTAACTTTTTCTTTATCAACTAATCTGTCATTCGATGTGGGCAGTCGGTGACAGTATATTCGTCCCAGTATTCTGTGAATGTTGTATTAAGCAGGATTGTTAACTTGCAAATTGAAGCAATCTGTAAAAAGAAATACATGCAACACAGTTCATAGTTCAACAGTTCGAAGTCCAGGCAAAGTTTTAAAGTCATCTGCTAAGTCGCCGAAGACTCAAGTACTAACTCGGTGACGACTTAAGAAAGATTCCCTATGGGTCAAGGTCAGAAGTCCCCGAGTCTTAGGTCGGATAAAGAAGCAAAAACTCTAGTTCGAGGCAACAAGAAATCCTCCAAGTCCTAACTCGGAAGCGACTCAAAACCTAGGTCACATGAAATTGCTAAGTCGGTTCCGACTTAAATCATGGAAATCACTGGATCGCGTGAAATCACTAAGTCGTGACCGAGTCAGTACCTCAACCAACTTTCTTCCCTAACTCTTAACCCGTTAGCCCAATAACCTCACAGTCAATGACGATCCTCATTCCACCACACCATTGGATCACCTAAGGAGCCAATTCGAATCGCATCAGATTTGTTGCGAATCCGATGTATTACTGCCCTATCACAACTACAACATGGTCGATGGAAATTGCAGGACAATCGAAGGGTTATTCATGATGAATCGCGGCGCCTAAAACAAATGGAAGTCAAAAATTGGGAGGTTATCAATTCGACAGTGGACATGGGTGAACGAAGATCGGATTGACTTACGAAGTATACCAGGAAGATGATCGGCGATTGGATGGTTGGAGTTTATCTCTGAAAGCTCTAAATTGCGTCAATGGCTGATTCGAGAAGAAGAACAGATGAGGAGGAGGAAGAAGGATTCAACTATTTATACGCTGGAAGGTGAGTCGACTTACACAGTGTACGACCTAAGACTTATGTTAAGTCGCTTCCGACCTAACCAAAAAACAAGTTAAGAAAATCGAAGTATATGACCTACAACCTAGGCACACACTTCGAGGGGCAAATGTTAATCCTCTTATTCGCGACTTAACAGGAGACAAGTTAAGGAAGAGTCCGACCTAACAGCGTACGTGTTAAAGTAGTCTCCGACCTAAGCACGTACGACTTATAAAGTGTGCCGATTCAACAGGTCACGACTTAAAGCAGCATACGACCTAAGCTACAGGTCCGACCTAACAGCGTATGACTTAAGATAATCTACCACTTAAGAGCTAAGACCGACTTAAGTAGGTTACCGACCTAAGAAATGCTCCGGGTTATGGAATGCTCCGAGTTAAGGAGGGCTACCGACCTAACAGTGTACGAGTTAAAGTGTTCCGACTCAAAAAGTCTACGACTTAAGGCTGTTGCCAACTTGATGACTTAAGGATCTCCGGCCTACAACTTATGGTAAGTCACTGCCGACCTATGACTTGCAGTTGAATAGCTCGTATTCAGGAGTAACTAAAAGACAAGAGCTCCTATCTCGTCGCCGACCTAAGACCTACGACTTGCTATAAGTCGGCTCCGACCTAGGACTTGAGGAACAGAATCTGACCCAGATTTTTCCCTATAAATAGACCACCACTTCCAACATGAAGGGGACTTTTGGCGAATCATTTCAGAAACGTCGTTACTCTGCCGAACTCTCAACTCATTCAACAATCGAAGATCTCCAAACAATCGAGACACTACAACAAGCTTCGAGAGAAATCTCTTACTTCCAACATGGATTCATCGAGTTTTATCATCGAAGTTTGAGCTAGCAGTCGAGATTGTCTTTGTGATCAAATTGTATTGATTTCATAAGTGAATTGTATTGATTTGTAATCGGATTCAGTAATAAAGAGATTCAAAGTGGACGTAGGCTTGATCTCGAGCCGAACCACTATAAACTGCTGTCTTTTACTGCTTTACTGCTATTTTACTGCTTAATTTCAGTTCTCGTCACACGGGTGGTGCTTTCACAATTCCATTACACACACCGGGTGTTAGCGTTCCTCTTTCAGCGTTAACACTCAGTATCTTCCAATCCACCGATTGCTACTTTCATCGATCTACATTGTTTTTGATTAATCTGCTGCGTCAGTTTTGGTATCAGAGCTTGTTTAGCCAATCATAGCTAAATCGAGTCTTGGAGCCAATCATCTTGAAGAAGTTTGAATCGAAGTGAAGAATTGAGGTTATTAATCACGGCCGAGAGCAAGAGGGGAAGTTGTTCGACTTTGTATTGAAGTTTGGAGGACGGATCTATCTTGTTTGGAAGTTTGGTTGTTCATCGTGTTCATCGCAATTTGCAACAAGTGTGGAGATTTCGATCTATATCATTTTGGATCAAAAGAAGAAAAGTGTTTAAGTTTGACGAGCTAGTGTTGAGCCGTGCATTGCTTGTTGAAGTTGCGTTTGATTTGTGAAGAGTTTGTGAATTTTTCAAGTATGCCACCAAGGAGAGCTAATCGACATTAAAAAGTTGAAGCTTTGTATCAAAGAGAAGAAGCTGATGAGATGGAGCAAAGAATCAATGAGAACTTTAGTGAAAAGCTTAACGAAGGAATTGGTCGGTTAGAGAAGATGATGTTAGAGATGAATCAAAATCGGAGAAGGGTTTCACCTGAATCTAACCATGGGGGAAGTAGAGTCTCACCACAATCCAATCGAGAAAGAAGTGTTGACAATGATCAAAGGCGTGGGAGGAACGTGGATGATCGTGAACGGAGGAATGTAGATAGAAGGGATGATGGTGGTAGACGAGATGGTAGTAGAGATGTGGGTGGACGAGATAGACAACGATATACATCTGATTTTGAAGAAGAGTATGATGGTGGAAGTGTTCAAGGACAAGGACGAGGACAAGGAAGAAATTACTCTGAGTATGATCACAAGTGGGAGTCGGGGATGAAGACTGAAATTCCTGAATTCAAAGGTGGTATGCAAGCAGAGGAGTTTCTAGATTGGGTGGCTAATGTTGAAGAGATTTTTGACTTCAAAGAAGTTCCAGAACATCGTAGAGTGAAGTTGGTTGCTACGAGGTTGAGGGGTAGAGCTTTGGCATGGTGGCAGCAAACCAAACTTACACGTGAACGGATGGGGAAGTCAAAAGTTGATTCTTGGGAGAAGATGAAGAAATTGATGAAAGCAACGTTCTTACCTTACAATTATCAATCTTTGATGTATCAACGTTTGCAGAATTTGAGGCAGGGCACAAAGAATGTTAATGATTACGCGGATGAGTTTTATCAGCTTATTGCAAGGAATGATATTATGGAAACGGAAGAGCAACTGACATCTAGATTCATTGGGGGATTGTGAATGCAGATTCAGGATATGGTTAACATGTTTGATCCCAGATCTGTAGCGGAAGCACATCAGAAAGCGTTGGCTTGGGAGAAACAGGGACGACGAGGAGGTGGTGTGTTTACTAATTCCAACAATCAAGTGAAGGGTGTTAGTGGGAGTTCTAATGTTTCTAAACCTATCAGTAGACCAGTGGTGAAGGAGGTTGAGAAGGCAAAGGTTAACAACGGTTTCAAATGTTACAATTGTCAGGAATTGGGTCATAAAAGCAATGAGTGTCCAAAGCCAAAGAAGAGAACCATGATTACAGAAGTTGAAGATGAGGATGTTGATGGAGAATATTCTAGTCCAGTTGAGGATGAACAGGATATTGCGTTGGGAGATGAAGGTTGTAATCTAATGCTGAGGAGATCGTGTTTGACACCGAAGCAGGAAGAAGCTAGTTGGTTGAGGAGTAATATCTTTCAGTCGACATGCACTATACTGGGAAAGGTGTGTAAATTTTTGATCGACGCAGGAAGTTGTGACAATATTATTTCAACCGAGGCCGTAACAAAGTTGAAGCTGAAGACAGAGAAACATCCGAATCCATACAAGTTAGCATGGTTGAGAAAAGGAGGAGAAGTGAAAGTGGATAGACGAGTTCGTGTTCCATTCTCTATTGGGAAGAAATACAAAGACGAGATCTGGTGTGATGTAGTAGAGATGGATGTTTGTCACTTACTATTGGGAAGACCATGGCAGTATGATCGAGCAGTACAACATGATGGTCGGACCAATAGCTACAGCTTTATGTTTGAAGGCACGACGATTATCTTAGTTCCAAAGAAAAGACAACCAGGAGAAAGTAAGTCAGAAGAAATTGAAGAGCTGAAAACTTTATTATCTCTGAAGGAGTTTGTTAAGGAGGTTGAGGAAGAGCCGGAGGTATTCTTGTTGATTGGGCGTGAGAGTAGTGAAGAGGTTGAAATTCCAGAAGAAGCGAAGCCAGTTTTGAAAGAATTTGAGGATGTATTTCCAGATGAATTACCGAAGGAGTTACCTCCACTAAGAGACATTCAACATCAAATCGATCTTGTTCCGGGAGCAATGTTGCCACATAGACCACATTATCGAATGAGTCCAAAAGAACATGAAGAATTGAGAAGGAAAGTGGAAGAATTGCTTGAACAGGGGCGTGTGCAGGAGAGTTTAAGTCCTTGTGCTGTACCAGCTTTATTGGTACCCAAAAAGGATGGAACGTAGAGGATGTGCACAGACAGTCGAGCATTGAATAAGATCACAGTCAGATACAGATTTCTGATGCCGAGGCTTGATGATCTATTGGATCAAATTAGTGGGTCTGTAATCTTTTCTAAGATTGACTTGATCAGATTCGCATTAGACCAGGGGACGAATGGAAAACAGCATTCAAGACGAGGGAAGGCTTGTATGAATGGCTTGTCATGCCGTTTGGTTTATCGAATGCACCAAGTACATTCATGAGAGTGATGAATCAAATTTTCCGACCGTACATTGGGAAATTTGTGGTGGTTTACTTTGATGATATTTTGATCTACAGTGCTAGTACAGAAGAGCATGTTCAGCATTTGAAGAAAGTGTTAATTATTCTTCGTGAAGAACAATTCTATGCTGCTACAAAGAAGTGTGTTTTTACGGCGAGGAGTGTTTTATTTCTGGGGTATGTTGTGTCGAAAGAAGGAATACAGGTTGACCAAAGTAAAGTCGAAGCTATCAGAGATTGGCCGCAACCCAAGACAATAACGGAAGTTCGTAGTTTTCACGGGTTGGCTTCATTTTATCGAAGGTTTATTCCACACTTTAGCAGTGTAATGGCACCTGTTACGGATTGCATGAAGGATAAACAGTTTGCATGGACAGAGGAAGTAGGGGATGCTTTTGGGAAGATCAAGGAGTTGCTGACGTCTGCACCAATCCTAGTGTTACCAGATTTTCAGTTGTTGTTTGAGCTACACACTGATGCGTCAAAGGTTGGGATAGGAGGAGTGTTGAGTTAGAGGGGGCGTCCTATTGCATACTTTAGTGAGAAGTTGTCAGGAGCAAAGATGAGATATAGTACATATGATGTGGAATTCTATGCTGTTGTGCAAGCCATTAAACACTGTAGACATTATCTATTTCAGAAAGAGTTTGTTCTTTACACTGATCATGAGGCATTGAAGCATTTACAAGGGCATGACAATATTTCAGCGAGGCATGCATCGTGGATTGCATATCGGCAACAGTTTACGTTTGTTGTTAAACACAAATCTGGAGTGATGAATCGTGTGGCTGATGCTTTGAGCCGAAGGAATCACTTGTTAACTACAATGAAAGTTGAAGTAACATGATTTGATGTGTTACCAGAATTATTTGTCGATGATCCTTACTTTGCAAAGTTTGTTGAAAAAGTCATGGAGAGGAAGACGGATGAGTTTATGATGGTACACGGTTTTCTGTTCAAAGGAAATCGATTGTGCATACCTGATTGTAGTTTGAGAATGAAGATTGTAAAAGAGCTACATGAAGAAGGACATGTTGGGAGAGACCGTACATTACAGTTGATTTCACAGTCTTACTTTTGGCCATCAATGAGGAAAGAGGTGGAAAGGTTCGTGGAACGATGTCATATCTGTCAGGTTTCGAAAGGAACTGCGACTAATGCTGGTTTATATATGCCGTTACCTGTACCAACTAAACCATGGGTTGATGTGAGTATGGACTTTGTGTTGGGATTGCCGAGGACACAGCGTGGTAACGATTCCATTTATGTGGTGGTTGACCGGTTTTCGAAAATGGCATATTTTATTGCTTGCAAGAAAACGGCGGATGCTGTTCATGTTGCTCAGTTGTTTTTCAAAGAGATATATCGACTTCATGGGTTGCCAGAATCGATTGTGTCGGACAGGGATACTCATTTTCTAAGTCATTTTTGGCTAAGTTTGTGGAAGATGGTGGGAACAAAGTTGAACTTTAGCAGCGCTTATCATCTGCAAATGGATGGACAGACCGAGGTCGTGAACAGATCATTGGGAAACTTGTTGAGATGTCTAGTGCAAGACAATCTGAAGAGTTGGGATGTGAAGTTATGCCAGGCAGAGTTTGCTCATAATCATGCAGTGAACCGTAGTACGGGTTTCAGTCCGTTTCAGATAGTGTATTCAAGCTTACCGAAGGGACCGTTGGATTTAACGGTAATACCACACTCGAAGGGGACAGTTAAGAAAGCTGCTGATTTTGTTGAGGGGTTGACGGAATGTCATAAAATCGTTCAGGAACGATTGGAGAAAGCAAATGAAAAGTGCAAACGATCTGCAGATCTGGAGCGAAGAAATGTTGAGTTTAATGAAGGGGATTTGGTATATGCCGTGTTAACGAAGGATCGTTTTCCAGTGGGCGCTTATAATAAGTTGAAATCCAGAAAAATTGGTCCCGTACAAGTCGTGAAACGAATCAATGAAAATGCTTATAAGTTGAAGCTGCCAGAGGATGTGTACACTTCTGACGTGTTCAACGTTAAGCATCTTGTACCATATTATGGGAACGAACAATATGATGTGAAAGAATTTACAAATTCGAGGACGAATTTTTCCCAACCTGGGGAGGATGATGCAGCCCAGAATGATGCCCAGAATGTTGAAGAGTTAGGTCGTGTACGACCTAAGGAATTCTTTAAGTCGACACTAGTGGAGAAAGCACAAGTTGGTAAAGTGTTAGGTCGCGGACGACCTAACGAGACCCTTAAGTCGCACCAACGACCTATAGAAGATCGCCCCCGAGTTAACGAAGTTTTAGGTCGCTCACGACCTAACGAAGTTTTAGGTCGCTCACGACCTAACAAAGTTGGCACGCGAGTTACGGGCTTCAAAGTGATGGAAGGGAGACGAGATAAAAGGTTACGACCTACTTTAGGTCGCGTAAACGAGCTACGACCTAAGATAGGTCGCTCCAATATTCTGGAAGAGGACTGCCTCGAGCTACGACCTAAGATAGGTCGCGTAAAGTCTTAAGTCGCGAAGAGAGTTAGGTCGCAGGAAATCCTTATGTCGCGAACTTGTTAAGTTGTTGAGTTGGATGCCACCTTATTTTAGGTCGCTGAAGTTTGAAGACGTAGATTCTTTAAGCCGCTTTAATCTCTGCCGTTGATTCCTTAAGTCGCTGCTGGATACAGATGTTATGTCGTATGATTGTATAGTTCTTAAGTCGTGAGTAGTTAGGTCGTGTACGACCTAAGTGTTGTAAAGTCGTTATGTTGTCTTGTATGTTGGTTTGTAATATGGGTTGTATTGTAATGTGAACTGTTAGGTCGTTAACGACCTATACTAAGTCGCTGGGTTTTATAGGTCGCACCATTTTTAGGTCGTAGGTCGTTCACGACCTAAGTGTTGTGGAAATTTTGTTCTATTTTGACATGTTGAGTTGTAGCCTATAAATAGGCAGGTTCGGTCATTTGTAATAGTTTTTTTGGTTGATTTGAAATAAAACTCTTGTCTTGTTAGCTTTGTGCTTTCACCCAATTGGTAGTTGAGTGTAATCTCCTATCTCCTCTTTCGGATAATCGAGTGCGCTCGATTCAACGATTGCAGAAGCCAATTCGCGGAATCAAGTGCGCTTGATCAACGCTCGAAGAATTGAAGATCTCTCCTCACGGTATCGTGCGCGATCAACGTGTCAGAGATAGCTAGAATTCGGTATCTTCGGATCAACGAATTTGGGCAATTCAGTATCTTCCAATCCACCGATTGCTACTTTCATCGATCTACATTGTTTTTGATTAATCCGCTACGTCAGAATATAAGACCTGCGTTCGTGCATGAATGAGGTCTAATTGAGTTTCGGATCATAAAAGTACATAGTACATGGTTATTCGAGATCTGAATGAAGTTGGGACTAGTAAGGAAAGCATTGATTTATATGTCTAACAAGTTCCAAATAGATATAAAGAATGATATTTTACGGTGGCTTTTATTAATATACTAATTTGAATGCTATAATAGTTTAGGAATGAGATAAAGTTTTGTGGATTGCATTTTGTATGTTTTCAAGCTTGATTTAGCTCTACCAAGTTAAACATGTTTGATTTTTACAAGCAACTATATATATATATCAATGATTATTGTATATTTGCTCTATATCTTGCATCATAAATGAATATGCACTAAAAGAATAAATCAGTTATGTTATTACTACTATAGTAACTTAATAATTATGCATAAATTTCCCTAAATTATGATCCAATCACTACAAGAAAATGAGAACTGATATATCATCAACTTTTAATTCCTATATATATCAATGGTTGTAAATCATTGTCCAATTTGTAGGAAACAACTATAAATAAGATTTGACTTAGTTTTGATATGTATTGTAAATTCATTAAGTTGCGTGTATTCAAAATTCAATAGTATATGCAGTAAAATATATAGTTCCATTTTTTGAGTATTAGATTTCTCTTCTGAATAATTTGATGACTAGTGAACGCTAGTTGATAACATGATATTATGAACTGTAAAGACTGAAAAATAATATATCGATAAATTACTTGTTTTTTCTTAACAAAAAACACCCTTTTTTTTACATTTCTAAGTTTTCAAATGCAATTTAAATTTTGAGAAAATTAGGGAAAATGACAAACTTTGAAAAAAATTTAAACTGAAGTACACCAAGTTTCATTTTTAGGCTGAAGGACAAATGCTAGTTATAATTAGCATTATATTCAACTTTTACACTATACAAAATGCTAGTTATATCTAGCATTATATTCGATTTTACACTATACACAATGCTAGTTACAAATACCATTGTCCTTCAGCCTAAAAAACAAACTTGTTGTCCTTCAGCTTAAATTTTTCTAAGTTTGTCCTTGTGCCTATTTTCCAGTTTAATACTTAACTGTAGGCGAGCAGGGTCAGCCAAAAGGCAAGCACCTTAGTATTCTAGGCCGGCTCATTCTTTGCAAGTGCATGGAACGTTAAGGTATCAGTAGACACTTGTGTTTCAGGTTTTTACTAACCTAAATACATGTATTTATATATAAATGCATTAAATCTTATTCTTTCCATCATTGTCATTTACTCCAAATTTATGATTGGGGTTTCCTTGCTATAATAAATATGCAGTCATCCCTTTATGGTAGAGTCCTTAAATTTGATAGGACTGTTCAACTAACCGAAAAAGATGAATATGACTATTAGAGCACCCCAACGTGACTGAACCCCAATAGAGGGTGGTTGATCGCAATATTGAGTTCCCAACTGGCTACAAAGACCGCATGTCACTTTAGCGATCTTGGCAGTCAGTGATTTACTTGGCACTAATAATACCGAGTACTTATCGGCATTATTAATGCTGGGTAAATCAAATGAAATACAAAGCCCTAATTAACTTTGCTATCTTATCTAGCATTAATAATGTCGAATAACATGAATAAGTTAATTAATTATAAAACCTTGCCGTCCCCTCAATTTTGAACCGAACTTTTCAAACACAGTTTGTGAACAAGCTCAATTGTTACTACAATGTCTGTCATTACTTGATCATCTTCAAAGTTGCCGGCACTTGTATAATCTTATATTGAGGCTAATCATACGCATAAAATGAGGTTGTGTAGAGCCATGTATGTAAGCAACAATGGGTTTTAGAACTTAGTGAATGAGGTTTACAACAATCATCCTGATTGTACAAGGAGGTGCTCGTTTAGAAACCAAAACAACTTACGATGAATTTATGGCAGCTTCGATAGGTATTGGAAAATAGTTCAAGAGGTTGAAGATGAAAACATGTTTCAAGCAACTCGATCTACTTTTGATTTGCATTATATATTGGACTACCAATCAGAATTCGTCGGTCATGAGGCATTTAAACTTCGATACAGCTGGTTTACGCGTTTTGGTCAACTATGAATTATTGTATTTCCGTATGTAGTTTCTCTATCTATGTTAGTCGATTGTAGCAGTAGTTGTTGATATATGAAGAAGGAGGACTCTAATCTTATCTAGTACATAAGATGTTACAATAATATGTTCGACATATAACTTGTACTTAAGATGTTAAGATAATAACTAGAAACACGATTTCAAATATCGAAAGATACACAGAAAATTGAAAGATACATAGAAAAAGAAAGATACACATAATAAATCTATTTAATCCTACGAAGACAGTAGTTCTACTGCATAACGTCATTGAGTTGATTGCGAAGCCTTCTGATCTCTACACCCAATTCCGAAATGTAAGAAATAGCCCAAGAAGAGAATCGATCGTCTATCCACTATCCAAATTTGCATCCATTTGGATAAAGTGGACAACGGAAGTACCGACGACAACCATTATCCCCAGTCAGACGACTACATATCCCCATGTCGAACGACTACAATCGGTGATTCAAAACCACAGAAGCACATAATATTTGTGGACTGTACCTCATCGACTTCAGTGGCGTTTTGTACTTGTGGTACTACCTAGTGTAACTCTTGTGTATGGTGGGTAGATAGTTGCAGTTGTTGATGGTATATTTGTAGTTGTTGCATCCCGGTTTCAAGCTCTCTTTGTCGCATATCTACGTAATGTCATTCTTCCATGTCAATATATCATGTAGTTAAGGTTGTAAGTGGAGATGGATTAGGATTTGACGGTCTATACAAATGTTCAGTATAATTGTATGATTCTGGATAAGAAATAGGCATTTTAAGAGTTGGTGTTTTAAAATTGCAGACTGAAGTACCAAATTTAAACTAATAAGTATTTATAATGAAAATAATCTTTCACCCAGAACCAAGCTGCTCACTGAGCCATGCTGGAACCATTTCAGTGTTCGATCAAATCACCATGAAACATGTCACTTTCTATCAAACATTACAGTATACATTTTCGAATATTTTAAGTGTTCGATCAAATCACTCTGAACCGTGCTGCTTTCTGTCAAACGGTACAGTGTACATCCATCCGGTTGCATGTATAAATTCAATAGTACATGTAGTTAGATAGTTCAATCATGAGTATTAGATTTCTCTTGTGAATAATTTTGATGACTAGCGAATGCTAGTTGATAACTCAATATATCTGTAGGTGTGGCACAATGAAAAATGGATGCTTAGGTCTGTTAACAATCTAGGTTTGAAACCTGTCTTGCACACACTTCGCGGAAAAAAAGCATTAATTAGGGGTGTTATGGTGGAACCATCAACCGTTAAACCGTACCAACCGTTCATATGTTTACCATCTATAACGGTAACGATTGAAAAATTGGATAACCACGACTAACATTACTAACCATACATGATTGTTTTGTATAATATTTGACATTGAAGTATATAAAATAATAATTTAAGTTAATGGAATTGTAACGACCCAGAATTTTCGATCCCGAAAACCCCAGATAGTTAGAAAAGAAGAAAGAGATAGAAGAAGAAGAAACAGAAAACAAAACACAGAACCTCACAATCGCAGCGGATCAAAATATAATATCAAATAAAATAACAGTTTACAAAAGAATACTGTATTAGTTGATTACATTTAAATACATCAGAGTTACAACATATACACAAACACTGGACAGATACAATCAACATGTCCCAGACAAACTACAATATAACACAGCGGAATACACTCCATACGTTCCTGCCATCCAGCTCGCCTCCTGAGATCCAGAACGTCCTTACCTGAAAATCTGTAATACTCGGTCTGACCCGAGCATTACATCAAAGTAACACCCGGGTCAGGCTGGAAACCAGCGTGAGAAAACCCATCTAACAAGGAATACAACAGCATAAAACTACATAAAACCCGGGTAACTCGTATCAATTTACAAATTCACAATTTGTTATAGACATCACTTATTTCACATATCAATTTCTAAGTATCCAAAACTTAGATTTAATGGTCCAATTCACTTAAGTCATTCCATACTAACCCATTGGTTCCATATATCAATCTATAAGAATCGAAGTGATTTCGGGTATTAATAAATACCCGACTCCGGTCTCTCTGAATCCAATGTCATCCTAACCCAAGCTATTCATGTGCAATACAATTCAACTTAAAATACAAGATGTCACTGCTTTTAACTTAAACATATTATATCGTATAGTAGCACATCCAAGAGTCATCACCTAATCTAACACATACAATATCATCCAATCATTCACAAGCAAGGTTAATCAATCGCACCATTTCTAATTTAATTTAATTAACCTCAAATGAATTAAATTAATTACTTTAGTTACTTTTAAATCCTGCTTGTTAATTTGTTACAAACCAATTTATTTATCTTCCAATAATTCTTCTTCTCAATTACTCATCCTTGATTTTACTTTAATTACATTAAGTAATCAATTCCACAAATTAAGTATCCTTAACCATTTACAGTAATTAACCGTTAATTACTTTCATTAATTACATCAATTCATGATTCATATTCCCAATGATTAATTAACTATAATTAATCGCATTGGTCCTTAATTAATTACATTAATTAATTATACTTTTATTAATTTCCTCAATTGATTAGTCATAATTAGTGATAAATAGTAATTACCATCCTGTAATTACTTACCTTAATTACCATTAACATTTTTCTTTACATTTAACATTTAAATTAATCTTTTACTTAATTAAATCCTTTAATTGAGATTTGTAATAAGATAACCGTTAAGTTGATAATTTAAAACTAACAAAACTAAACTTCCTTAAATAACTTAAACTTTATCAGGTAGAGGTTCAAAATTTCTTACAATATGTATTTAAAAAAAAACTTACTTTTATAAAACCTTAAATTTCATTTAAGAAAACCCTACATAACCAATAGTTTAAGAAATAATTATACATAATTCATTTAACAAAATTTAATTTAAACAACTTTTAAAACTTCATAACCAATAGTTTAAGAAATAATTATCATATACAAAGTAAGTTTATATAGAAGTTTAAACTAAATTTAACTTTAAATTTCAAAACAAATTGATTTTAAATCATTTCAAAAACTGTTAAACAGTTTCTTCGGGTTTACCCGAAGACCACTCGGCCTATCCCGAGTTTCACTGCTATTTCCCCTAATCCAGAAATTTGAATGATTTAAGTTTTTTTTTTTAAAGAAAACTTACTGGCCTAAACCCCGCAATTCTTCTCGAGTTCAAACTCGAGCTATCACCCTCAAAACCCTACATCTCCTTCGAGTCAAATCACAACAAAATCCATAGCTCAAAACACTGACACCAGAATCACCTCGTGCATATGCACCATCGCCGGGGCCGTCTCCGACCTCTGACGATCCCTCCAACGCGTTACCCTACATCGCAGCAACCCTCTCCAATCATCAACCCACACTTACAGGCCTTCGAATAAGATTGAGCTACTTAGTCGAATCCTGGAACCCAACAACCTCCATTAAATCCCTTCGACCACTCAGCTCCGACCACCCGAGGTTCTGCCCTTCTGGCCTCGCCTTCGTCAATGACCCAGCTTCCATCACCCAAGACCCCACTGCACTCGACCAACTCAACAGCCGTGGAGATCGAATTTCTACGCCTAGCTAAAACTAGGGTTCTAAACGAAACTTAGTCGCCGCAGCCACCACAACTCCTGGATCACCATCCCGACATTTTTCCCTTCATCTTCGATCGCTCCTACATCAACCTTGAAGGTTCCGACCTCCCAGTCAACAGAGATCATCAGAAAATCCTATTAAACCAATTTCAGTTCATCTCAGAAATGCTCACTTATCCTCAAACTAGAAATTATGGTTTTAGTGTTAAAAATCATGTTTTGGTTTATGGATTCAATCTACAATCCTGGATTTATGAATTACGAAGTTTGGGTTTCCTCTTTATATACATTGCACTGTTAGTTTTGATTTACTGAGTCACTCATGCTTTAATTTGTGTGAATTAAAATTTTAAACCTTAATTTACGTTAAATCAAACATCTTTGTTTGTAACTTAGTCCTAACAACAATCGGTTCCAAAGAAAATGAATTTAAACCACAACAGAAGAACTGAAACTATAAATAGAGAAGCTTCTGTTGGAAAGAACATACATACTTCATACATATATATTTACACAGCAGATTCACCCAGTACAAATTTAGTTCAACAACACTAGCCTGCACCAAATTTTGTTTAAAACTTTAAGAGAAGTTACTCACAGGCATTTCAAAATGTACAGAGGAAACCAGGTTGTAATATTCACATTGTATTGTTTGAACAGAGGCACTGAATTTTTTTTTAAAAAAAACTTCCTACAAACTTACCTGAAACCATTTTTAAGTTAAAACCTGGTTATGTTCTTAACAATTTATGTTTAAGCATCAATACATATAACTGATCACTGGAAGTACAATTGACTTTGGATTATTCTTGCATTCTTTAGATTAAGAACAGAGAATAATATTTGAAAATACTGACATTCTCAAAAATGTATTTATGTATCCCTGCATATAATTATTTAAATCAATCATGCAAAACATTGTCTCGATTTAAGATCAGGTTTACTGCATGCATTCCGAGATTAAACAATTTAAAGTTTTCAATAACATCACTCAAAATCAAACAACTAAAGAGGATTTGATTACTCACGGACTATTTTAACAGAGGAGCAGAGAGAAGATCTGAAACTGGAAGTTGCTTCCTTGAACTTGAAACTGAAATTTTAAATTGTTGTCTTCACAGTTGAAAGCTTTTGAAAATGTTTACAGGCTCCTTCTCTTTTTTATTTTTATGGCAGCTTGTTTTAAGTTGGAAGAAGAAAGAAATGTTTATCTGTAGTTATACCTAGCTTGTTCGAACCTGATAAATGAAGACAGGGATAAGGCTTGCAGGGCAAGCCAAAGCTGATATTTGTTGTTTGTTTTCTTCTTTTGATTGATCAAAATTTATCTCCTAACCTACAATTTTTGACTAAAGATATTTTTATGAATGGAGGCTATTTCGGCTGATGAGATATATAAGTACTTTTGTTTCTTATTTAGTTTACATATCATAATTGTGTTTGCCTGTGTATACATATGTATATTTGCAATTTGCTGTATGAAGATATTTTGTTTGAAAGTATCCACTTGCAGGCAAACATTTAGCTTATATATACATATATCATGTTTATAAATATTTGCCTTTGTTGACTTCTAGCTTGAACTTTATATACTATTTTGTTGATATTTATTCCTTACACAAAGATTTTTGTGTTATACACTTGTGCTTATTATACTTTTATTCCTTTTCTAAGAGATTTTATTTTAAATTTTCAAATCAAATTTCCCCTTTCAAAATACAAATCTATATAAATAAATGGCAAATATTTCCAAAAGACTTATTTATTTTGAAATGATCAGTTTGCATTTTATTTATTTTAGATTAAATATCTAAAATAATACTACTAAAATACCGGGTTGTCACATTCCTCCCCCCTTTGAAATCTTTTCGTCCTCGAAAAGGAACGACGCCAAATTTATTAAAATGCTTAGAATCAGATAAATTTTCTTTGATCATTTTTAAACTGCTTTAAAAATCTATATAACATTTCCAAAATAGTTTTTATAAAAATACTTTTATAACTCAATGTTTCAACAAGTCCATCCTTGTTCTTATAGAAATTCGGTCATACGTTGATCAGGCGTAGGACTGAAAATCTATAAGTACTTGGTAAACTCGTTTCCAACACCCAGTGAAAATACTTTGGAAAATAATTTTATTGAAAATATTGAAAACGGTTTCGAAAATAGAGGAAATATCTTTGGTGAGAATGCTCTGGAAATCATCACCCCCATCCATGGTCGCAGTTAACCCGATGGTTACGTTGCCGTCTCGGCAAAATCCACAGATAACTGTAGGTCTCCGCGCCACTCGATTACGCCATGGAACCCGCTACAGATCGCAGTTATACCCGGGCTATACGTTGCTATCACAGCAAAGACCCATATAACTGTAGGCATCAGCGCCACCGAATTTCGCTACCAAAAGAATGAAACTCCTCCACTTGACCATAGACCGCAGTCTACCGATGTTGCGCTGCCATCCCGACAGAATCAAGTGTAGACTGTTGGCACTCATCCTCCACACGATTTTCGCTATGGTCCACACACAGTAGATCGCAGCGACATCGAGTTACACTATCGTCACAGCATAACCCAAATGCCTCTGTAGGCATCAGCGCCATCGACTTTCGCTACCAAATAATCCTCAGGAACTAGTTTGTCCGGACTCCTCACAGGATCAACTTTAGAATCTCCCCTTTAGAGGCTCAAGGCAGTACCACTCAGTGGCACTCCTGAGAAGTTCATTCAAGGGAGTGCCTTTTTCCCCAGAGCCACTTCAAAACACTTTATACTATACACATATAGTATTTTCAAATCATACACCGAGTATGAATCACAAATAAAGCTCCTTTACAAAATCGATTCTCAAAATCGATAATCCTCATATTAGGCTTTCCAAATTCAAATATTGATTTTTCCCAAAATCAAAAGCCTTTCCCAAAATTCAAAGGTTCCAAAAATCTTTCCTCAAAATCATTTTCACAAATCCTTTTTATAAATACATATATATAAAAGTTTTGAAAAATCTTTGAATCAATTTGTACTTGTATAAATTCACTTTTATACTTCAAATACTTTCAAAAATGATTTTCTTCTAGCAATAGATCCATCAAGGGGAGTTTACCATATATACGAAGATAAATAACTTTGTTTATTCCAAATCAAATATTCAAATTAGATTACTCATAAAGTCATTTACCAACTTATTTACTTTGATAAAGTAAATTTTAAACATAAAATATTCCATTTTCACTTTTATTTATTGTTTATTTCTCAAAATTTACTTCTATTTCAAAAATCATATTACGGTCCTTATATCCAATTCAATAACAATTCCAATCAAACTCGTACGATGTCCACATATCATCCGTACGCAATATCAATCGGATCGCTCACTCGATCACACAATTTCACTTCCGAACTAGTATTGTCCACCCGACTTCCTAGTGCGGACTCAGATTTGGTTTCTTGATCAGAAACCGTCATTCTCCTTGCATAGTCACAACTATGATAGAGAATATCCAGAACCAATCAAAAATCCATATCCAGGTTTGCCATCGAAAATCGAGCGAAAAATCCCAACTCGGATTGATAATATTATCTTGAAATTCTGTGCTCGAATCTGGATCAAATCATTATGCGAATAGAATAATATAAGTACATCCTACGTATTTATTTTCATTGATTATTAGCCAAATCAATTTCATTTCTATTCACATTCACTTTAATTTTCATTCACTTATCCACATTTGCCTAAATCCCTATTGGATTTTCACTTCAATTCTTATCTTAGTTGGGTATTTACTCAATAACAGTTTGAACTCCGACCAGTTTGTATTTAGAAAATAGCTTGAAAAATCTAAAAATAGACAATAGTTGAAAAATGATTATTAGTTTATAAAATAGCTGTAAAACAGTTAAGTAATCGTAAATAGTTGAAAAATAGTAAATAATTGCAAAATAGTTGTAAAACAGTAATCAGCTATAAAGTAGTAGAAAAATAGTAATTAGTTCATAAAACAGTTGTAAAATAGTTAAATAGTTCCAAAAGTAGTTATAAAATAAGCTTAAGATAGTTTTAGGTTTAAAAAGAAAAGTTGTATGGTAATTAGTTTGGAAAAATAGATTTATATTAAAACAATTTATTTTGAAAATAGTCCAGAGTCAAACTGTTTAATACCCCACCTCCATTTCCATCAATTCAATTTAAATTTCCACCTTCATTTAAATTGACTCAATCCCAATCTGAATAACTTCAATTTTATTTCAAATTAATCCAATTCAAATTTCTCATTTGAATTTTATACTTATCCATCATAAATCACAATTCCCATTAATTCAAATCAAATTCAGTTTGAACTAATTCAATTTAAATCTCAATTTAAATCATCTCGAATTATATAAATTCGAGTTAAATTTTCAAAAGTTGATTTAACCCCTTAAATCAAATTAATCTTTATTTTTAAATTAATAATCCAATTTATTTTAAAACATCCATCAGATCTCAAACCCATCTTGAGATCACACGATCTCCCAATTCAAATTAACCATTTAACTTCCCAAGTTAAATCTAAATTCACTTGATCCAGTCAATCTCACAAAATTTGAATTTATCCATTTCAAATTCTTAAACTTCCTATCAATATCCCTTCTCCCTTATAAGCTCAAAAACTTATCACATTTAAGGAAAATTCAAAACTGGACACCTAGTGTTTACTTCCAATCAACTTTGATCTTATGTATATCCCTTATACATATTATTTCCTTTACACACCAAGTTATCTTTAAATTTTAAACCACCTTTGGTTCAAAACAAATTTCCAACCACCTTTGTTGAAATAGGACCCTTCCATTTAAATATATTAAATAACATTATTTATTATTTCTTTATCAATTTGAAACAATTTTCAAATTCTGGACCCAGATTTAAAACTCCACAATTTGAATCGTCTTCAATTCCCATTTATAAGTCATACTTCCCTGAATGTTTTATTTCCCTAAAACATTTCATTATTTTAGGATAATAACCAAGGTTATTACAACTGGAAATCAATTCACTATTATCTTTATTTTGAAAACATTTCTACAAATTCAGGATTTTAATTTTAGTTTGGATCTATTTCAAACTTATCTTTATTTAATTTCAATCTGGTTGTATTTCTATTACTTCTTATATTTAATTCAATAATTTAACAACCAATTACCTTAACATTTATCGGTTAAGGAATATTGCTTTATATATATATATCAAAATATATTCTTACTTAAAATCATTTAAAAATCTTTATATAAGAAAATAACAAGTACGCTCTCATATATATATACTCAACTCATTCTAGGGTACTATTGACCCTATCCTTATGAGTATACCCACCAGAGCCAAGGTTCTCGCTTAACCTTCGCTCTGCTACCAAGTGTAACGACCCAGAATTTTCGATCCCGAAAACCCCAGATAGTTAGAAAAGAAGAAAGAGATAGAAGAAGAAGAAACAGAAAACAAAACACAGAACCTCACAATCGCAGCGGATCAAAATATAATATCAAATAAAATAACAGTTTACAAAAGAATACTGTATTAGTTGATTACATTTAAATACATCAGAGTTACAACATATACACAAACACTGGACAGATACAATCAACATGTCCCAGACAAACTACAATATAACACAGCGAAATACACTCCATACGTTCCTGCCATCCAGCTCGCCTCCTGAGCTCCAGAACGTCCTTACCTGAAAATCTGTAATACTCGGTCTGACCCGAGCATTACATCAAAGTAACACCCGGGTCAGACTGGAAACCAGCGTGAGTAAACCCATCTAACAAGGAATACAACAACATAAAACTACATAAAACCCGGGTAACTCGTATCAATTTACAAATTCACAATTTGTTATAGACATCACTTATTTCACATATCAATTTCTAAGTATCCAAAACTTAGATTTAATGGTCCAATTCACTTAAGTCATTCCATACTAACCCATTGGTTCCATATATCAATCTATAAGAATCGAAGTGATTTCGGGTATTAATAAATACCCGACTCCGGTCTCTCCGAATCCAATGTCATCCTAACCCAAGCTATTCATGTGCAATACAATTCAACTTAAAATACAAGATGTCACTGCTTTTAACTTAAACATATTATATCATATAGTAGCACATCCAAGAGTCATCACCTAATCTAACACATACAATATCATCCAATCATTCACAAGCAAGGTTAATCAATCGCACCATTTCTAATTTACTTTAATTAACCTCAAATGAATTAAATTAATTACTTCAGTTACTTTTAAATCCTACTTGTTAATTTGTTACAAACCAATTTATTTATCTTCCAATAATTCTTCTTCTCAATTACTCATCCTTGATTTTACTTTAATTACATTAAGTAATCAATTCCACAAATTAAGTATCCTTAACCATTTACAGTAATTAACCGTTAATTACTTTCATTAATTACATCAATTCATGATTCATATTCCCAATGATTAATTAACTATAATTAATCGCATTGGTCCTTAATTAATTACATTAATTAATTATACTTTTATTAATTTCCTCAATTGATTAGTCATAATTAGTGATAAATAGTAATTACCATCCTGTAATTACTTACCTTAATTACCATTAACATTTTTCTTTACATTTAACATTTAAATTAATCTTTTACTTAATTAAATCCTTTAATTGAGATTTGTAATAAGATAACCGTTAAGTTGATAATTTAAAACTAACAAAACTAAACTTCCTTAAATAACTTAAACTTTATCAGGTAGAGGTTCAAAATTTCTTACAATATGTATTTAAAAAAAAACTTACTTTTATAAAACCTTAAATTTCATTTAAGAAAACCCTACATAACCAATAGTTTAAGAAATAATTATACATAATTCATTTAACAAAATTTAATTTAAACAACTTTTAAAACTTCATAACCAATAGTTTAAGAAATAATTATCATATACAAAGTAAGTTTATATAGAAGTTTAAACTAAATTTAACTTTAAATTTCAAAACAAATTGATTTTAAATCATTTCAAAAACTGTTAAACAGTTTCTTCGGGTTTACCCGAAGACCACTCGGCCTATCCCGAGTTTCACTGCTATTTCCCCTAATCCAGAAATTTGAATGATTTAAGTTTTTTTTTTTAAAGAAAACTTACTGGCCTAAACCCCGCAATTCTTCTCGAGTTCAAACTCGAGCTATCACCCTCAAAACCCTACATCTCCTTCGAGTCAAATCACAACAAAATCCATAGCTCAAAACACTGACACTAGAATCACCTCGTGCATATGCACCATCGCCGGGGCCGTCTCCGACCTCTGACGAACCCTCCAACGCGTTACCCTACATCGCAGCAACCCTCTCCAATCATCAACCCACACTTACAGGCCTTCGAATAAGATTGAGCTACTTAGTCGAATCCTGGAACCCAACAACCTCCATTAAATCCCTTCGACCACTCAGCTCCGACCACCCGAGGTTCTGCCCTTCTGGCCTCGCCTTCGTCAATGACCCAGCTTCCATCACCCAAGACCCCACTGCACTCGACCAACTCAACAGCCGTGGAGATCGAATTTCTACGCCTAGCTAAAACTAGGGTTCTAAACGAAACTTAGTCGCCGCAGCCACCACAACTCCTGGATCACCATCCCGACATTTTTCCCTTCATCTTCGATCGCTCCTACATCAACCTTGAAGGTTCCGACCTCCCAGTCAACAGAGATCATCAGAAAATCCTATTAAACCAATTTCAGTTCATCTCAGAAATGCTCACTTATCCTCAAACTAGAAATTATGGTTTTAGTGTTAAAAATCATGTTTTGGTTTATGGATTCAATCTACAATCCTGGATTTATGAATTACGAAGTTTGGGTTTCCTCTTTATATACATTGCACTGTTAGTTTTGATTTACTGAGTCACTCATGCTTTAATTTGTGTGAATTAAAATTTTAAACCTTAATTTACGTTAAATCAAACATCTTTGTTTGTAACTTAGTCCTAACAACAATCGGTTCCAAAGAAAATGAATTTAAACCACAACAGAAGAACTGAAACTATAAATAGAGAAGCTTCTGTTGGAAAGAACATACATACTTCATACATATATATTTACACAGCAGATTCACCCAGTACAAATTTAGTTCAACAACACTAGCCTGCACCAAATTTTGTTTAAAACTTTAAGAGAAGTTACTCACAGGCATTTCAAAATGTACAGAGGAAACTAGGTTGTAATATTCACATTGTATTGTTTGAACAGAGGCACTGAATTTTTTTTTAAAAAAAACTTCCTACAAACTTACCTGAAACCATTTTTAAGTTAAAACCTGGTTATGTTCTTAACAATTTATGTTTAAGCATCAATACATATAACTGATCACTGGAAGTACAATTGACTTTGGATTATTCTTGCATTCTTTAGATTAAGAACAGAGAATAATATTTGAAAATACTGACATTCTCAAAAATGTATTTATGTATCCCTGCATATAATTATTTAAATCAATCATGCAAAACATTGTCTCGATTTAAGATCAGGTTTACTGCATGCATTCCGAGATTAAACAGTTTAAAGTTTTCAATAACATCACTCAAAATCAAACAACTAAAGAGGATTTGATTACTCACAGACTATTTTAACAGAGGAGCAGAGAGAAGATCTGAAACTGGAAGTTGCTTCCTTGAACTTGAAACTGAAATTTTAAATTGTTGTCTTCACAGTTGAAAGCTTTTGAAAATGTTTACAGGCTCCTTCTCTTTTTTATTTTTATGGCAGCTTGTTTTAAGTTGGAAGAAGAAAGAAATGTTTATCTGTAGTTATACCTAGCTTGTTCGAACCTGATAAATGAAGACAGGGATAAGGCTTGCAGGGCAAGCCAAAGCTGATATTTGTTGTTTGTTTTCTTCTTTTGATTGATCAAAATTTATCTCCTAACCTACAATTTTTGACTAAAGATATTTTTATGAATGGAGGCTATTTCGGCTGATGAGATATATAAGTACTTTTGTTTCTTATTTAGTTTACATATCATAATTGTGTTTGCCTGTGTATACATATGTATATTTGCAATTTGCTGTATGAAGATATTTTGTTTGAAAGTATCCACTTGCAGGCAAACATTTAGCTTATATATACATATATCATGTTTATAAATATTTGCCTTTGTTGACTTCTAGCTTGAACTTTATATACTATTTTGTTGATATTTATTCCTTACACAAAGATTTTTGTGTTATACACTTGTGCTTATTATACTTTTATTCCTTTTCTAAGAGATTTTATTTTAAATTTTCAAATCAAATTTCCTCTTTCAAAATACAAATCTATATAAATAAATGGCAAATATTTCCAAAAGACTTATTTATTTTGAAATGATCAGTTTGCATTTTATTTATTTTAGATTAAATATCTAAAATAATACTACTAAAATACCGGGTTGTCACAGGAATAACATGTACATTAATAGTATGTGCCTTCATGAAATAATAACATATGCATGCGTATTGATCGTTTTATAAACAAGCAAAAAAATTTGCAAAAAACAAGTAGAGTTATGAATTTATAATTAATAATGCATATAATTGAAAATATATGTACAACATGCTTCAAAATTGAAAATATAACGGTTAATCATCCTAAACGATTATGGTAACGGTTATAAGATCCATTTGAAGTTGGTCGGTTAACTATCCCATTGTAAGGTCCTCGGAGTTTCTAGAGAAAAAAAGAAAAAGAAAAACAACATATATTATGAACCGTGGAGAGTGAAAAATATATCAACAAATTACTTGTACGTGAATTCATAGAAGAAAAAAAACCTTTTTACATTTCTTAAGTTATCAAGTGCAGTTTAAAATCTTATCTGTTTGGGAGCAGGGCCAGCCCAAAATGCAAGCTCCTAAGTCCATGAGCTGACGCCGAGGGCAATTTATTTAAAATTAAACGCATTATTGCTGCGTATATTTAGAAAATTGACTACAGACAGATTACGAAGTGTTTGATAGGGTGGTTGGTAGGCTTTAGTGTTTCCTAATTTTTCAGATATAGGTTTAAAACCCATAGAAGCTGTTTACTTTTTTGGTAGTATGTTAATGGACAATTTTTTTTGTTTGGATTTTTTTCGATTCAGCCTCATTTTAAAACTTATTATCGCAAATAGCCTTGTTTTGAAACTTATATCAATTATAGCCCTATTTTGGCCAACTCAGTGTTGAGCTGGACAAAACATACTGGCGACTTTCCAAAAGTCGCCAGTGTATTTTTTTTTTGTTAAAAACATGCAGGCGACTTTGGAGAAGTCACCCACTGACGACTTCCAAAAGTCGCCCACTAGCGACTTTCCAAAAGTCGTCTGTATGTTCTCATTTAAAAAAAAACATATGGGCGACTTTTGAAAAGTCGCCAGTGGGTGACTTCTCAAAAGTCGCCCATATGGGGTTTTGTAACAAAAACAGAACCTCCCTCCTTTCCTCCTTCACATTTTTACTTTCCCTTTCTATCTCCAAAAACCCCAAAACCAACCCAAATCAGAAATTTTCGCCCCGAGGCTAAAATTTTTAGCATTTTATTCAACAAATTAGAAGATGACAAGCTCTTCAATACGGGATGCTCCTCTGGGTATGGATAAATCAAAATTCTTTCAATTTAGGGTTTTGGAAAAAAGTGCAAAATATTAGTTTTTAAGATTTGTAAGTAATCAATGATTGTAGAGATAACTTAATATAGGTGAAATCATTGTTAAATTATTGAAAAATAATGCGTAAATTCCTAGTGTTGATGTTGGAAAATAAATTTGATTATCCTGTTAACTTGTATATGTGTAGATTACTCGGAGATGTTACCATGACCTACCGATGGTTCTGTCCTATATTTGCAACAACGTCATCGAACGAAAAATCCTGAATTCGTCGCGGTAAAATTCTTTAGTTTTGAAATGTACATATTGATTGATATTGTATGTTAGATGTTGATATTATTTTTGTGATATTTTGACAAAGCAATATAGCAGACGGGACCATAAACCATTCGTCTAAAATGAAGAGAGTAACATCTGCTCATCCAGGAGTTCTACAGTTGATAGACCAAGCTGGATTTGGGCTAGTTTTTAGGGTGGGGCACATCCAATTGGATCATCATCTTATCACCGCTTTGGTGGATAGATGGAGGCCGGAGACATCGACATTTCACCTACGTGTTGGGGAGATGACTATCACGTTGGGTGGTGTTGCGTGCTTACTTGACATACCCACAGACGATGCTTCGTTGACCAACCCCGAGCCAGTCGATTTCCTTAGTTTATGCAAAGAGCTCCTAGGTTTAACTCCTCCAGCAGAGGAGTGGTGAAGTAACGAGATGATAGAGACAAGATGGTTATGCAATAGCTTGCAGATGACATACCAGCAGATGCCGCGGAGATTCAGATTCAACAACGAGCCAGAGGCATTATATTGCATATTATTTGCTCGAGGTTGATATGCAATCATTCGAAGACACAGATATGGCTTAGATGGCTTTCATTTTTTGAAAACTTTGATGTTTGTCGCCGGTATTCATGGGGCAGTGCAGTTCTAGCGTATGCATACTGCAAGTTGACGAAGCTTGCTTTGCAAGAGAGCACAAGCATCAGTGGTTGTGTGAGTCTATTACAGGTATTTCCATTGTTTACTTTCACCGACAGTTATTTCATATGCTCTTATCCAATTGAAAACATGTGTCTAATTTTATTTGCAGCTTTAGTGTTGGACTTATCTACCTGTAGGTAGAATAACCATGAGGAGGACGACGATTGATTTATCATTGCCATACGGTGCCAGGTATAATTAGTGCTGAAGTATAGTATGTATAGTTGTTCGGATTCGATAAGTTACAATTTTATATTTCTACAGGTGGGTAGGACCTAAAAGCACCATTTCATCACCGAGGCGTAATGTTTCCTTCTACCGTAATGAGTTCGATGTGCTAGACTATCATTCTGTGACTTGGACCCATACGTAGATGTGCTTGGAGATCTGCTAAACTTATGTACACTTCCATTCAGTTGTGGACTGCTCGTGTTCCTCTCATTTGCTTGAATGATGCCGTGTATCATCTTCCCGACTGAGTGATGAGTCAGTTTGGTATGGCCCAGCATTTACCGGAACAACCACCACATTACAGGATTTATATTGCAGTTGGGGAGTATGCTATGGCGATTGAGACATGGACTGGTCTCTATATGCACATGCAACAGGAACGCGAGTTCACATTGTCCGAAGAAGAATATCTTTCTTGGTACTGGAACATCATGCGTCGATATGTTCTTCGTGCCATGCAGCCACCTACAGCGCCTTCCGTTGTTGCAGACCCTTACACTCCCAGAGCACCCCTCGAAAGGAATGTGATACGTAGTATGTCCAATCTTTATTCAAATATTTGAAATATATGGCTTTTAAATTGTACTCTATGTTATTATGACAGGTGGACGACATTTACCGTGCGATCGAGATTGTAGACGAGCTTGCATAAGAGGTTCCTGAAAGGTCGCAGGGGAAATGCTTCAGTGTTAAACGCATCTTAGAATCTATTTTGGGGAGGAACAAGTTAACAAGACCAAACCGCCTCCACCGCCTCCTCCACCTCCACCACAGGCGCTCATCGAACATGCCATAGAAGCCTTCAATGTTCCTCCTACTACTCATACATATCAATGGTGGAGACATGGAAAAGATGCTTCTTCATCTCAACATACACAAGTTGAAGTTGCTCCCGGCCCTTCACAGCCTACAGATCCTACGAAAGCAAGCGAAGAGGAGGATTAGCCAGATGAAATTCCACTGTCTAGGAGGAAACCAAGATGCACTCCACTCGAACTTTGTAGGTTGAAGTAGTGGAGATGGTATAAATTGTTGAATTGCTTTGTCCGGTTTTGTTGTGTTTAATGAATTGTAGAAATATTGGGATTACTTGTTTTGTTAAATTGTTGGATGTCGGAATTGGAATTCAATTATTGAATCGTAGGACGTTGGAATTTGAATTCAATTGTTAAATTGGTGGATGTTGTAATTTGAATCATTGGATGTTGGATGATCGAATTTGATTGAAATGTTAAAATTTAATTATAGTGACATTGTAGTGAATTTGAACTAATTGTTGAAACTAGATTGAATTGCTGAAAATAGTTTGATGCAGGGCTTATGTTTTGAAACCCTGAACACACTTCTGCTGAAAATGGTATCAACAATGGATCTCATTTTAAAGATAATAAATTTTTTGATTTTTTTGTGAAAACAGTATGCTGATCCAATGTTTCTACAGAAAGTTATACATGTTTGAAATACTAAAAACGTAAAGGGTATTTGGGTCTTTATACGCGCATTAATTCGAAAACAGTGACCCGAAATTTATTAAAAAAACGTAGAGATGTTTTATGTATTTTCAAACCTTACCATGGATGTATGCCAAACGCACCCTTAATAATTTTCCACGACTCTGTATACTATACAAAAGTCTTAAGATCTTTATATCTTGATCTTTATATTCATAAGTATTCATGTCCACTTCTTAACTCTCTATATTGTACAGTCATTGTATTAATTCTTGTATAATATCCTGCATTATATTCTATATAATTTGACAAAAACATTAGTATCCATATTTTATATGAATGTATTATTGTTACTAAGGTTGTTATCATCAAAATAAATAACTGAGGTATTAACACTCTGCTATTTTGATGATGACAACCATTAATATCTTGTATATGTAAAATATGATATAACTCCCGATGAGTTAGATAACTCCCCACTAATAGGTGCATATGCGTATTTTATATTTTTGTACCCCTTCGTCGTTAATAAAATGGATGAAAATTAAGAAAGACTTAAGAAAAACTTAAGAGAAGCTTATGATAAACTTAAGAAAAACTCACGCTAACTAAAATATGCGATGATATATGATTTATAATCAATGATTTAAGCTAAAAATGTTATATATGATGCATATGATGAATTATACTAAACATGATGGTAAATGATAAAGTATATTTTATTAATATAATTTCAAACTATACAATTTCAATACATTCAAGTCAATCAAACAATATCATTCATACAAACAGTCAAAATTAATTTAATTCAATCCAAATACACACCAAGTCATTCAAACCAAATCCGAATGATATATATATATATATATATATATTTAAATACTAAATCCAAACCTAACAATTAGACGTTTCAAGGAACTTCAACCCAACCATCGGACCCAAAGATTGGATATGTTTTGATGGCATTCCAATCTTCATTATCCTGGTTAATAGTACACTCTGGATTGTTGGTTGGTTTGTCTTTGATTAAAGAAGAAATCATCCACTGAATCACATCAAAATGCTTTTCTTCTTCCTTTTTCATCTGCATTTGACGTATTTCTAAGTGCCTTTTATTTCATAGGATAATTAAGAGAATATCTCTGAAAGATTGGAGAGTTTGTTCAAGGTTTTCACATATTTTTTGAAGTGGAGAAGAAAATTTGTAAAAACATGTTCAAGAATGAATATAGAGTATAGAGTAAAATGATAAATGTGTTTTCTAAAAGAAATTGGCTGATATAAGAGTGGAAAGTCGTTTGGAATGAGTGGATAGTAGTTATTTTTATTTTGAAATTTTAAAATTTTACTTTCTTACCGTTATATATCGACATATCATATGTATGCATGTCGACATATCATATGTATGCATGTCGACATACATATCTAATTTGTCAAAGTTAAAGTATTTGTTATAGTTTTTGTTTTTATCCTACACTGTTATAAATTTATGATTTATAGAGACTGATAAACAATATAGAATAATAATATATAACTTTAATTACTTGTAAATGGCCATATGGTCTTTCTTGTATATGTAAATTCACATCTTCTATATGTAAAAAGATATTTGAAACATTCATTGTACCATTCCCACAAGTGTTTTGCTATTGACATCCACAAAATCATTTATGTCTTCTGTAACGATCCGGATTTTGCCCGCTCGAAAATCGACATCCGTACTTCACATCGTACTCGAATGCCATAGATTCGACCGTTCAAATCCGAGTCGCCGGAGCTTATAACACCATTAAGTATAACAACACAGCGGAAAAAGAATATATCAATTACATAACATTGATACAATGACAGATACAAAGTGGTACAACAGAATGATACAACAAATATCAATACACATCAGAGATATGATACAAGAAATAGCAGCGGAAAGAAAATAGATAACATCAGCAGTGGATAGAATATCTCCAATAGAATGCTCCAATCCATAGCTAGCGGAAAGCAAGGTCAGTTGTCCAAGGACTGACTAGCTCCAGATAATCTACTCAACCTGAATATCTGAAAAACCCAACTCTAGACTGCCCGTGTGGAAAATTATGGGCACCCAGAGTTTAGGAAGGGAACAATAAACTCCGGATCAGTCATGGGACTGGTGTGAGCAACAAAAACAATTTATCTTTAAGCAAACACAAAAGGCTTTTAAATATTGAAATCCGCAATGCTTTTCAAAAAATGAAACTACCATAAGGCCTCCCGCCACACACACAATGCAATCGCAGAATTGGAGGAGATTTCTCCTTATGATAGTCAAAAATGCTTACTACGCAAAATCATTCGATATTATTATCATTAGTGCATAGTGTTGAAAACCATTTCGAAAATATAATATTAATCTTAGCCAGCATACAACCATTGTTGTATGCCTACTATAGCTACTACGTTCAATAGCAGGTTACCGCCAAATTCCATAGCAGGTAATACAACTAAAACCGTACAGGGTTCGTATTGTTTCTTTGGATTTCCAACAAATGATCAGGCTAAGGAACTTCCTTACCGAAATAGAAACGCCTCTGGAAAGACGCTCCGGATCCTAACCGGATCTCTGCAAACAAAAGGCCGACGCTACCTCACGCTGTACAGTTGTAACTAGGTAACTAACACACTGACGCTACCTCACGCTGTACAGCTGTAACTAGGTAACTAACACACGAGTCATGTCATCCCCCGGTCGTTACCGACCTTTATCCGAGCGCTCGATAACCAACATCACACATAATAAATAAAGTGTATCCACATGAGTAAGTATCTGGGCTCCATACCATGATACCACCCTTTATCCAGAAGGAAATGACATACCCTAGGGGCGCTACCCCTACAAACCTTTGTCGCAACATTCCTATTTCGACCATTACCGGGTTGTGAGGCTCGACGAAGTCTCGTCCACAAAGCCACGCTTTTTCACAAAGCCACGCTTCGATCAACAAATGATCAGCAGCACTTCGTATGCCACATTACCAAATTGGGAATGTATCACTAGTAACCATCAACTACATAACCTCTGAGCTCGTACGTCTCAGAGAAGGGTGTTAAGCTAAGAGAATAAATTCTCCGCCACCAACAGAAATGTATTTGATAGAAACCAGCTTTACATCTCAAAGTGTAATGTCAGACACACATCCATACAAGTCTGTTCCGGGTTCGAACAGAACCGAAGGCACTTCCAAAGAAGCCCTTGCAAATCCGGGTATTCACAATCTCGATCAGACTTCCCATCACTTAGGGAATCTCTATACCGGAGCCATGATGTAGAGAAAATCGATAGGTCATCCTATCGTTCTTGCAAATACCCGGTCTTCACCACCGGTCTTCAAATGCGATCCATATCGTCGTATCACTATTCAGAATGGGTTATATGACACAAAGGTCCTTTCCCGGCTAAATCGAATAACGAGCGCAATTAAAAATCATATGGATACTGGGGTCTCAGTTAAATCACAGCTTAAAGCCCAAAACTTTTCATTCGAATGGTTAAAACAAATTACCATTTCCAATCTTTTAACAAAAAGATTCATTTCAAAAACCTTCACTGGTTTAAACAATTTCCACACTTTTAATCTTTTAACAAAAAGATTCAATTAACAAAGTTCACCCCGTTCACAAAGATCCATTTATGGATTTCAAAACAATTTCCATTTCAATTGAATTAACTCGTTAAATCTTTAAATCAAGATTTAACTTATAGCTTTTAAAACAATTCCATTTCAAGTTGGATTAACTCGTTCGGTCTTTGAATCAAAGACTCATTTTATAGTATTCAAAACATTTCAATTCCACTTCAAACTTGAAACCGTTCAACACAAATTGGAAGTTCATTACTTATGTGAAAGCTTTTACTATTTGAAAACAAATAGTTTCATTTCAGAAAAATCCAGTTATATTTACACGAGTTAAAACCCTTGAATTAAATTCAAATTCCCAAATCAATACCTTTAAAATGATTTAACCCATATATAACTTGTACAGCCTCTTTAATTCCTAGTTTCAAATTATAGAATTCAATTTCAAACTTGAATTCAAATTTAAATCAAATTATTTAAATTTCAAAACTCGATTAAGTTATTCAAAATAACTTTTATCTTTGAAATTCCATTTCAAAAGCTTTTCTTATTAAACCCCAATTTCCAATTTCAAAATCAATTGAAATTAAAATTTCAATTTCAAAAACATTGAATTCAAATCATCTGTGATTTAACCGATTTCCACGTGAAATCCATATTTGTGTGTGTATAAGTGTGGTCCAGGGGTTTTACACAATAGTGCACAACATCAATCATCACAGATATATCGATAAGCGGTAAAATCGATAACGCTTATCTTCATTTACAATTTCATAGATAAAATAAATTTATCAATCACGAAGGTTCATCATTACAATTCGATGTGGGTTTCGGATAACTAACTGGAATCCGACTCCCTGTCGCATCGAAGTTCAAGTGTCGTTTACGGGTCAAGGGTTTCATATTCATATAACAATATATTCATCACAGGTACCACAGTTCACCATAAAGCAATTCATAGCATCATAATCACATAACAGAGATATCAGTCCAATATGCAGCATTCAATGAAATCCAAACATCATAAGTAAGGTCAATTAATTATCTGACTAACTTAAATCAGATTAGTCACTAATCCTGGTTAATTACTGGTTAATTACAAATTATTTTGATTAATTATCCTTTAATCATTTAATTAATCAGTTTAAATTATTTAATTACTTTTAATTGAGTAATTATCTTCACGTAATTAATTACCTTTAATTACTTATATTAATTAATCTTAATTAATAAATCAACCTTTAATAAATCACATAAATTAATTACTTCTTAATTAATTGTCCTTGAATTAATTACCTTAATTTATCAATCAACTTTAATCATGTAGTTAACTTAACCTTAATCAATCTTTAATTAACCTTTAATTAATCACATAATAAATTAATCTTTAATTCCTCAAGGACTTAATAAACTTAAGATAAACCATTTATCTTACTTTAATTATTATTTAAACTTTTTTAAAAATAATCATTCCAATACCAATTTTTTCAAACTCAAACCAAATTTAAACATAATTTAACTTAAAGATCAAATCTTTAAAAAATCTTGATTTAAAACTGAAGTTCGAAACTTGTTCAAATTTTAAAATTTTAAAAGCTGTTTTCAACACAAAATTTCCAGACCCGAGCCAAATTGCAAAAGACACGAGCTTTACTTCGAGTTTTCTTCCCGCTCCATTACTTCGAGCAAAACCATCTTTTACCTCGAGTACAAACCAGAGGAAACCATCATCTTCCCCAACACCATAGCAACCCAGACACAATCGTGTACACGTACACGTGCACCACCGTTCCAACCATCTCCGTTCGACCTCGCCGTCATCTACAAGTCAGAGATGATCTTCTCAATTAGGCGAGCACCCAGATTCGATCAATTTGTTTGGAAATCGAAATCGAGTACTCGATCAAACTGGAACTAACACAAATCGACCAAAACAACCCGCTGACGTCGATCTCGTTGACTGGAACCCACCGCGCTGCTGCCAGAGCAGCTTCTCATCACCACGTTGCGACCACAACCCTCGCGATCGAGCCTGGAGCTCCATTTTCGTCGAATGAAGCTCGGCATTCTCCTCAACAAAACTGGTCCTTAAACCCTACTTCATCGACAACCCGCCACCATGGCCACTAATAAATTCCACCACCATTTTTCTAGTAATCTCCATCCTTCCAGCTACCACCGACATCAAGCTTGTCCAATATCGCCTCGCCCATCGTCGGCAATTGGTGAAAACTCGAAATTCGTTCAACTCACAAATTCTCGTGATATACTAAATTAAAAAACATGAATTTTCTTTTAAAAATCATGGTTTTCACTGTCGAACACAATGATGTATATGAATCAATAGATTTCGAGATTTGAATTTATCATGTTTATAAAACTTTTCATTGTATATTGAAATTCCCAGATAAACTCAATTTAAATCTTCTCAAAAGTATTTTTAAGGCCTAGATCTTGACTTTACAAACAAACATATTTAGTTTAAATACCCGGACCTAACAAAGATTAGAGTGAGGAAAATTGGAATTTTAATCCAAGCTTTAAACCCTGAAACTTAGAACAGAGATGATCACTTATATGTCCAGACATACTCACAGTATCTTCATTCGTATAAACATGTATTAAGATTTAAAACAATCATGCATACACATTTTCAAACAATCATACTTCAAGTATCAACCACAATATCAAAAGCACATAGGTAGATAAGTGAGTTTGCTCACCTCAAACTGATGATGAACAGAGCACAATGAAGTCTGGAATTGTTTTTTTTTCTGTAGATGGGAAGACAGAGAACCTGGATCATTGCTTGAGAACTAGATCTTGATATTGAATTCGAATTTGTTTTTGTTTAAGGCTTTGGACTGCTTTGTTTTCCAGATTGAACTTGTATGCTTTAATTCTTTTATTATTTGCCTGAAGCTTGTTTCAGGTTGATGAGTTTTATTGAAGTGTTTGTAGCATTTTCACTAAGCTTTCTTCAGATTGAACTGGAACTAAGAGTAGTTGTATGTATAGAAGACAATGTATACAGCTTTGAAAATGTTTGAAGAATTTGAGAAAATGTTTACAAGCATGCTCAGCCTTGTGAACGAAAGATGTACACATATAGAAAGAAAGAGGTGTGCAGGTACAAGATTTTCTTTTATTTGGTCAGGGATATTTCTTCCTTATGGAGGCTGAGGTGATTTCTTTGCTTGTACTAGAGATGATGGCATTAAATGCCTTGGTCCCTTTTCAAGTTTACATATACCATTTCTTTATTTTGTATGTACAACTTGTATATTTTCCATTTCGGCTGATAAGATTTGTTTTGGTGCTTATGTTTTTGATTCATTCTTTTGCAATACTTTATCATATATTTGCTAAGGTCTTCTCTTTGGTAAACCATCCATATATACATATTTTGTTTTCTTTCTTTTCTTTTCTTTTGCTTTGTCTTAATAATACTACCTTAAAATATAAATAAACTTCTATTTTAATTTATCTTATTTTTTTCCATTCTATTATTTTGTAGTCTATACTATTTATATTATTTTGTATTGATTTATTAACATAAGATTAAGATATATATATTTACTTTATATTGTATTGAATCCTATTTTTAATATGTTGTTAAATTCCTAGCAATTGTTTACTTTGTAATTTATTTTCATATTTCTTAAACCATTTATTTTACTATTTCTATTCAAAAATACAATTAATTATTAATTTAAATTTATATAAAATTCGGGGTCGTTACAAACTTCCCCCCTTAAAAGAATTTTGTCCTCGAAATTTGCCAAGGAGACACAAAGATAGATGAAGAATATTTCATCGAATCAAACTGAATATTTATTCTGCATTTGGCTTACCAAATCAGAATATCAATAACAAATACAAGAACGAATCTGTTTTAACACTTCATAAGATACTCGGGTTATCCAGAACTACAAAATATGCAGGGGCATCGGTTAGTTCGAAGGAATAACTAACCATTCGTAGAATATATTGGAACTTAAAAAATAGATAGATATATGGATATGATTTCAAAAATTTTCAGTTTAGAACTAAAGTATACCTATCAACCATAGCAATCAAAGCAATCAATTCATCCAAACAAACAATTTTGGCCTTTTCGGAGTTTACGTCCCATATTAGTATATCGAATTTCCTTTTTGGATCTACCAGAAACTATCGAAGAATTGAGAAAAGATGACGAACAAAATAGATTGATAGAGAAAAGATTGTTTCCTTGTTGTTACAGAGTATCGACCATTTATAGTCACATTCCCCTGTCTCATATCTCGTCCTCTTCTTGCACTCATACTTACTATTAGTGGATAGCAAGAGAATTTACTGAGGCGTACGGATGGATATCTTAGAGATTACTCATTCTAGAGTTTACTTCACTCTATCTCTAATGAGCTACTTAATGTGTTATACTCCTGAGCTAAAGTTCTACCTTAGCTCTGATACCACTTGTAACGATCCAGATTTTGCCCGCTCAAAAATCGACATCCGTACTTCACATCGTACTCGAATGCCATAGATTCGACCGTTCAAATCCGAGTCGCCGGAGCTTATAACACCATTAAGTATAACAACACAGCGGAAAAAGAATATATCAATTACATAACATTGATACAATGACAGATACAAAGTGGTACAACAGAATGATACAACGGATATCAATACACATCAGAGATATGATACAAGAAATAGCAGCGGAAAGAAAATAGATAACATCAGCAGTGGATAGAATATCTCCAATAGAATGCTCCAATCCATAGCTAGCGGAAAGCAAGGTCAGTCGTCCAAGGACTGACTAGCTCCAGATAATCTACTCAACCTGAATATCTGAAAAATCCAACTCTAGACTGCCCGTGTGGAAAATTATGGGCACCCAGAGTTTAGGAAGGGAACAATAAACTCCGGATCAGTCATGGGACTGGTGTGAGCAACAAAAACAATTTATCTTTAAGCAAACACAAAAGGCTTTTAAATATTGAAATCCGCAATGCTTTTCAAAAAATGAAACTACCATAAGGGCTCCCGCCACACACACAATGCAATCGCAGAATTGGAGGAGATTTCTCCTTATGATAGTCAAAAATGCTTACTACGCAAAATCATTCGATATTATTATCATTAGTGCATAGTGTTGAAAACCATTTCGAAAATATAATATTAATCTTAGCCAGCATACAACCATTGTTGTATGCCTACTATAGCTACTACGTTCAATAGCAGGTTACCACCACATTCCATAGCAGGTAATACAACTAAAACCGTACAGGGTTCGTATTGTTTCTTTGGATTTCCAATAAATGATCAGGCTAAGGAACTTCCTTACCGAAATAGAAACGCCTCTGGAAAGACGCTCCGGATCCTAACCGGATCTCTGCAAACAAAAGGCCGACGCTACCTCACGCTGTACAGCTGTAACTAGGTAACTAACACACGAGTCATGTCATCCCCCGGTCGTTACCGACCTTTATCCGAGCGCTCGATAACCAACATCACACATAATAAATAAAGTGTATCAATATGAGTAAGTATCTGGGCTCCATACCATGATACCACCCTTTATCCAGAAGGAAATGACATACCCTAGGGGCGCTACCCCTACAAACCTTTGTCGCAACATTCCTGTTTCGACCATTACCGGGTTGTGAGGCTCGACGAAGTCTCGTCCACAAAGCCACGCTTTTTCACAAAGCCACGCTTCGATCAACAAATGATCAGCAGCACTTCGTATACCACATTACCAAATTGGGAATGTATCACTAGTAACCATCAACTACATAACCTCTGAGCTCGTACGTCTCAGAGAAGGGTGTTAAGCTAAGAGAATAAATTCTCCGCCACCAACAGAAATGTATTTGATAGAAACCAGCTTTACATCTCAAAGTGTAATGTCAGACACACATCCATACAAGTCTGTTCCGGGTTCGAACAGAACCGAAGGCACTTCCAAAGAAGCCCTTGCAAATCCGGGTATTCACAATCTCGATCGGACTTCCCATCACTTAGGGAATCTCTATACCGGAGCCATGATGTAGAGAACATCGATAGGTCATCCTATCGTTCTTGCAAATACCCGGTCTTCACCACCGGTCTTCAAATGCGATCCATATCGTCGTATCACTATTCAGAATGGGTTATATGACACAAAGGTCCTTTCCCGGCTAAATCGAATAACGAGCGCAATTAAAAATCATATGGATACTGGGGTCTCAGTTAAATCACAGCTTAAAGCCCAAAACTTTTCATTCGAATGGTTAAAACAAATTACCATTTCCAATCTTTTAACAAAAAGATTCATTTCAAAAACCTTCACTGGTTTAAACAATTTCCACACTTTTAATCTTTTAACAAAAAGATTCAATTAACAAAGTTCACCCCGTTCACAAAGATCCATTTATGGATTTCAAAACAATTTCCATTTCAATTGAATTAACTCGTTAAATCTTTAAATCAAGATTTAACTTATAGCTTTTAAAACAATTCCATTTCAAGTTGGATTAACTCGTTCGGTCTTTGAATCAAAGACTCATTTTATAGTATTCAAAACATTTCAATTCCATTTAAAACTTGAAACCGTTCAACACAAATTGGAAGTTCATTACTTATGTGAAAGCTTTTACTATTTGAAAACAAATAGTTTCATTTTAGAAAAATCCAGTTATATTTACACGAGTTAAAACCCTTGAATTAAATTCAAATTCCCAAATCAATACCTTTAAAATGATTTAACCCATATATAACTTGTACAGCCTCTTTAATCCCTAGTTTCAAATTATAGAATTCAATTTCAAACTTGAATTCAAATTTAAATCAAATTATTTAAATTTCAAAACTCGATTAAGTTATTCAAAATAACTTTTATCTTTGAAATTCCATTTCAAAAGCTTTTCTTATTAAACCCCAATTTCCAATTTCAAAATCAATTGAAATTAAAATTTCAATTTCAAAAACATTGAATTCAAATCATCTGTGATTTAACCGATTTCCACGTAAAATCCATATTTGTGTGTGTATAAGTGTGGTCCAGGGGTTTTACACAATAGTGCACAACATCAATCATCACAAATATATCGATAAGCGGTAAAATCGATAACGCTTATCTTCATTTACAATTTCATAGATAAAATAAATTTATCAATCACGAAGGTTCATCATTACAATTCGATGTGGGTTTCGGATAACTAACTGAAATCCGACTCCCTGTCGCATCGAAGTTCAAGTGTCGTTTACGGGTCAAGGGTTTCATATTCATATAACAATATATTCATCACAGGTATCACAGTTCACCATAAAGCAATTCATAGCATCATAATCACATAACAGAGATATCAGTCCAATATGCAGCATTCAATGAAATCCAAACATCATAAGTAAGGTCAATTAATTATCTGACTAACTTAAATCAGATTAGTCACTAATCCTGGTTAATTACTGGTTAATTACAAATTATTTTGATTAATTATCCTTTAATCATTTAATTAATCAGTTTTAATTATTTAATTACTTTTAATTGAGTAATTATCTTCACGTAATTAATTACCTTTAATTACTTATATTAATTAATCTTAATTAATAAATCAACCTTTAATAAATCACATAAATTAATTACTTCTTAATTAATTGTCCTTGAATTAATTACCTTAATTTATCAATCAACTTTAATCATGTAGTTAACTTAACCTTAATCAATCTTTAATTAACCTTTAATTAATCACATAATAAATTAATCTTTAATTCCTCAAGGTCTTAATAAACTTAAGATAAACCATTTATCTTACTTTAATTATTATTTAAACTTTTTTAAAAATAATCATTCCAATACCAATTTTTTCAAACTCAAACCAAATTTAAACATAATTTAACTTAAAGATCAAATCTTTAAAAAATCTTGATTTAAAACTGAAGTTCGAAACTTGTTCAAATTTTAAAATTTTAAAAGCTGTTTTCAACACAAACTTTCCAGACCCGAGCCAAATTGCAAAAGACACGAGCTTTACTTCGAGTTTTCTTCCCGCTCCATTACTTCGAGCAAAACCATCTTTTACCTCGAGTACAAACCAGAGGAAACCATCATCTTCCCCAACACCATAGCAACCCAGACACAATCGTGTACACGTACACGTGCACCACCGTTCCAACCATCTCCGTTCGACCTCGCCGTCATCTACAAGTCAGAGATGATCTTCTCAATTAGACGAGCACCCAGATTCGATCAATTTGTTTGGAAATCGAAATCGAGTACTAGATCAAACTGGAACTAACACAAATCGACCAAAACAACCCGCTGACGTCGATCCCGTAGACTGGAACCCACCGCGCTGCTGCTAGAGCAGCTTCTCATCACCACGTTGCGACCACAACCCTCGCGATCGAGCCTGGAGCTCCATTTTCGTCGAATGAAGCTCGGCATTCTCCTCAACAAAACTGGTCCTTAAACCCTACTTCATCGACAACCCGCCACCATGGCCACTAATAAATTCCACCACCATTTTTCTAGTAATCTCCATCCTTCTAGCTACCACCGACCTCAAGCTTGTCCAATATCGCCTCGCCCATCGTCGGCAATTGGTGAAAACTCGAAATTCGTTCAACTCACAAATTCTCGTGATATACTAAATTAAAAAACATGAATTTTCTTTTAAAAATCATGGTTTTCACTGTCGAACACAATGATGTATATGAATCAATAGATTTCGAGATTTGAATTTATCATGTTTATAAAACTTTTCATTGTATATTGAAATTCCCAGATAAACTCAATTTAAATCTTCTCAAAAGTATTTTTAAGGCCTAGATCTTGACTTTACAAACAAACATATTTAGTTTAAATACCCGGGCCTAACAGAGATTAGAGTGAGAAAAATTGGAATTTTAATCCAAGCTTTAAACCCTGAAACTTAGAACAGAGATGATCACTTATATGTCCAGACATACTCACAGTATCTTCATTCGTATAAACATGTATTAAGATTTAAAACAATCATGCATACACATTTTCAAACAATCATACTTCAAGTATCAACCACAATATCAAAAGCACATAGGTAGATAAGTGAGTTTGCTCACCTCAAACTGATGATGAACAGAGCACAATGAAGTCTGGAATTGTTTTTTTTTTCTGTAGATGGGAAGACAGAGAACCTGGATCATTGCTTGAGAACTAGATCTTGATATTGAATTCGAATTTGTTTTTGTTTAAGGCTTTGGACTGCTTTGTTTTCCAGATTGAACTTGTATGCTTTAATTCTTTTATTATTTGCCTGAAGCTTGTTTCAGGTTGATGAGTTTTATTGAAGTGTTTGTAGCATTTTCACTAAGCTTTCTTCAGATTGAACTGGAACTAAGAGTAGTTGTATGTATAGAAGACAATGTATACAGCTTTGAAAATGTTTGAAGAATTTGAGAAAATGTTTACAAGCATGCTCAGCCTTGTGAACGAAAGATGTACACATATAGAAAGAAAGAGGTGTGCAGGTACAAGATTTTCTTTTATTTGGTCAGGGATATTTCTTCCTTATGGAGGCTGAGGTGATTTCTTTGCTTGTACTAGAGATGATGGCATTAAATGCCTTGGTCCCTTTTCAAGTTTACATATACCATTTCTTTATTTTGTATGTACAACTTGTATATTTTCCATTTCGGCTGATAAGATTTGTTTTGGTGCTTATGTTTTTGATTCATTCTTTTGCAATACTTTATCATATATTTGCTAAGGTCTTCTCTTTGGTAAACCATCCATATATACATATTTTGTTTTCTTTCTTTTCTTTTCTTTTGCTTTGTCTTAATAATACTACCTTAAAATATAAATAAACTTCTATTTTAATTTATCTTATTTTTTTCCATTCTATTATTTTGTAGTCTATACTATTTATATTATTTTGTATTGATTTATTAACATAAGATTAAGATATATATATTTACTTTATATTGTATTGAATCCTATTTTTAATATGTTGTTAAATTCCTAGCAATTGTTTACTTTGTAATTTATTTTCATATTTCTTAAACCATTTATTTTACTATTTCTATTCAAAAATACAATTAATTATTAATTTAAATTTATATAAAATTCGGGGTCGTTACATCTTCCATAACTATTAAGCACAACACAAAATCTTGTTTTGCTTATTACTTTCGTTATTTTATTTTATCAAATAGACAATCTAATTCTCAGACACTCAATTTGATTGTTTGGTTGTTAAATTAACGTATGGTAGTGCAAGACCGTTAATGAATGTAGAGTAATGATAGCGAATAATCATACGACAGTGAAATACCATTGTAAAACAAAGAACATGGGTGTTTTGACTGGATTGAAAAAAAGATTTGATGTTAAGAAACATATAAAAATTGATATCTATTAAATTTTTAATGATAGATAGAAATAATTTTATATGTGACAATAGCAATACAATTTTTCTTAAAATATCTCATAACGACAAATAGTCATTGCTAACCATGTCATATGAGTTGCCCGAGTTGAAATGCAATCATGTTGCTTGTAGTGGAAAAGAAAATTTATATTAGAATTAATATGTGTATTGATAAATAAAATGAATCTAACAAAGTTTTTTAATTGTATTAAAATGCAAAATTACAACTACTAAAGGCTTGTTTGGTTTCTTTTGAGTTTTGTATTTTTCTTTTTCAACATGCATTGTACAAACATGAGAATAGCGGAGGAAAAGATTTAAAGTTCTCAGTCATTGCCACGATGGAGGGAAGGCGGAGAGAATGGATTGATTTCCATACTTATGTTATTTCCCAAAACACTAAAAACAAAATAAATTAGTTTAATATTTTATTACCTCAACTTCAATTTGTAAATTGATTATCTTTCAAAACTATATGGACCATGCATAATTTTGTTTGGATGAAAACAAAAAAACAATGGAAATGTCTACATTTTCCTTAAATCGTTGTGGATTTATTGTTTCTACATAATGAATTTCAGATCATATGCTGCTTTCTAGTATTTTGCCAGATAGATTTCTCGAAACTTGTATTTTATAATGGTATAAAACATCTTCACTGCAAGTGGAAATCATCTTCAAACCAGTATCTTCCAAAAGTTGGAACAGCCAACCGATCATAATTAATCCATACATTTGTAGGGGTTAGCAAATGGTTGGTTCAGTTTAATACCGATTATAAATGTTGAAATAAAAATAACCTATCAAGAAATAAACTAAATCAAACCAAACCAATATTTTTTAAAACTTAACCAAACCAAACCGATAATATTTGGTTTGGTTTGGTTGGTTTATTTAGTTTATCTTAAAATGAATTAGATATTTTGGTTGTTGATTTATTATAAGATTAAAATAATTATTTGAGTCCACATGGTGCAAAGATTTTGAAAAAAAAATCACCTCTACTAAAAATATTAATATGAATTGAAATAAAAACATTATTGTTATGAAAATTCTATGAATAATAGCACTGGCAGGAATGATTTTGTTATTTTAAAAGAACATAATTTTTAAATTTGGTTAAATGGTTGGCTCGGTTTTAAATATAGATATTCAAACCCGACCGACAAAACAAAGAAATATAAAAATAGAAACCAAAACCAACCAATTAAATAACAAAACTGAACCAAACCGCCAAACTTAATTGGTTCGGTTGGTTTATTCGGTTTTAACCGATAAATGTGCAACAACATATTTTACGTATCGAATGGTCATAAAATATTATTTTAAATTTGTATTGGATTATATGATAATATACCTTTGGGGAATGTTGAGAAGTGACATTTTTTGACCTTAAGAAATTTTGTTGGACAATATTACCCTTGATAGCTTGTAACGGCTATAACTTTTGATAAATGTTGAATTAGAGCCCAAACCACTTCCATTAAAAAGTTATGATGATTTCCCTTTCCCTCGAGTAATCATAATATTGATTTGGACTTCTTGGCAAGAAGATATAGGTATTTGAATTTTGCTAGTTTTTGGAGTAACCTAATGAATAATTAGTGAGATTGGGGAGAGGCCAAATGACCCATTTTAGGTTTAAGGGTTAAATTGACTAATACAAACATCCCTAAATCATTTCTACCATCTCCCAAACAGATCTAAGTCTCCATTAACTCATTCTTTACCAAAATCCTTCTCTTTTCTCCTCCAAATCAGATCTAAATCTGTAACGATCCTGAATTTTGACATTTGAAATGTGAATATTTAATTGAGTTTAAATATTCGAATGATGGTTTAATTTGAAATTCAATATCAGAGTGAATTTGGCAATTAAATTATTGAATTTAATTTACTGAAGTTGGATAAAAATTTGAATCTTCAGTTTTTAAGCTGATTAAAAATAATCTGAAGGCTTAGGAAATTCATATTGATTATACTGAAGATAATGAAAGCTTCAGAATTGAATTTGGAACTGTTTTGTTCAGTTTTGAATTATATCGTTTAAATCGATATCTAAAAATAGCGTTCTGAGGCACAGTCTCGAAATTCGACGAAACTAGTTCCATTGTATCCGTAATATTGTATTATTATCGGATTTCAATTTTCGTGATGTTCGGAGTGATCGTTTGGCCGTACGATAAGCAAACGCGCTGAAATTAAATCGAAAATTTAATTTAATAACTGGTCCAAAAAGCTATCTTCTCCATACGATCGAATTTGGACTCGGAACCTTTTCCATTGCGTTCGGAATAGGCGTATAACATTACAAACGCCTGGTGGCACGCCTCGATAGGAGTTCGAAATGTTGAGTTGCATTTATCGAGACAATTTAAATTTGAATAATATTTTTTTTATAAGTTGCCTAGTCAAATTCATCCCATCAGCTTTTTCTTTCCATCATCTGAAATTCTTTTAGCATCAAAGCTTTTTGGTCTACCCTGCTAATTACTGTAGCCTGCATCTTTCACGCAAACGTCTTTTCCCGTTTCCCCATTATTTCATTAAAAATGCAGACGTATTCAAAAGAAAATCTCGTTCAAAAGAAAATTTTAATGGCCGAACAGTTCTTCCTTCTTTCCCTTTACAGTTCAAAGCCGAGGCTTCCTTCTCTTTCAATTCAAATCAAAATCGTCCTTTCCTCTTTTCTGCAAAAAAAAAATCTAAAATCAAAATCGAATAATGGCGGAAAATTTCAAACGACAAATAAAATCAAAAAACAAAACCTATAAATAGCGAGCCTCTTTCATAAATCACGAACCCTTTCTCTGATTTCATATGATAAGCCGAGCCCCTCTTCTTTTTTTCAAAATCAATCAGAACGAAATCCGATAAAATTGCTTCCTCTCCAGTTCATTCCCAAGGTCGAATCGAGTAAAGAGAATCGAATTGTTCGAAATTGTTGGCTCGCGACTTTCGGTGGTGGCGTCAGTGTCACGATAGGCTTGAAGGCGGAGTTCGTTGGGATCTGGATAGGGCGGAGGCCAGCAAGTCAGGTGGGTCGCGATTTGAGATGGGAAACCGTGCGACATTGGCGGTGGCAGGAATTTGTAGAGCGATGCGTGGGTTTTCGTCAGCGTTGATATGGGTTTCTCGAGGTAGTCTTATTTCTTTTTTTTAAGTTTTTAGTATTATTTGTATATAGATGAAGAATGAAATATTTAAGGTTTTAACAGAAGCTTTAAAAAGTTGTGTTTCAGAAAGAAAATAAAATATAGATACTGGAAGATTTTGAAATTTTATATAATAGGAATTTAGAAGTGTTAGAAAGTGTAATAAAAAAAATTAGATTATGGTGGTTTAATTGTTTAGTTAACCCATTTAATTTTTTTTAGTTACTAAAGATAAATTATTTAAAAGGAAATTAAGTTTAAATAAAATTCTTAGTTAAGTAAAACTATCACATGGCAATTAATTGTTCGATCATCTCGGATATTAATAAATTGTATAAATTATTTATACCAGGTTTGAAACCGTGAAGAAATGGTCAAAATGAAAGTGGATTGCAAAATAAAAGCAAAGGTGAGATCTTCTCACTCAAACAAAGGGTTTTGTTTAATTTTAAATAGTTATATTTAAAATTATTGATTGTGTTGATTATGTGCTTGAATGATAGTATATATATAGTAGTATATAGCAATATATATATATATATATTGGAATATATATTGTAGTTGTTGATTTCCCACATTATATAGTGGATGAGACCCTATGCGCCACATAATATCAGAATGATATTTTATAAAATCCCATATACCGTGATATTCCACCTCGAAGTGGAATTGGTATTGTGCTAACGTCTGTGGATGCAGGGAAACAGGTTGGAGGGATCCAACTGAATTCCTCAAATTATATGAATTTGTTTCATATGTTGTATGAATTTGTTTCATATGTTGTGTGATTATTTATTTATAATCTGTGAATGATTATATCTGTGATTGGATTTGTCGAAGGCTAAAATTTAGCCTAATGTATTTTTGGTATCGTTGGATACCAGAAATAAATAAATTGGATTTTTGAAATTAAAGTTTGAAATTTTAAGTGAATTCTTTTTGAAAGAATTGGGTGAATTTAAAAGAAGGAATTTAACAGTAAAAAGTTGATTTTGTAATCTTATCGAATTTTTTTCAAAATATGGTGAAAGGATTTTTATAAATGGATTTTGAATAGTATTATTCGAAAGTTGAAGAATTTATTGAAAGTGGAATTTTAAACCATTTGGAAGAGATAAAGGAATTTATTTTAAAAGGTGATAAATTTGTTTGAAATCCAATTTGTAATTGATTTGGTGTTGAATAAAAATGGATTTTGTGTTGAAACAAATTTAGAAATCGATTTGCAAATGATTTGGGATTTGAAATAAACTTAGAAACCAATTTGTAATTGATTTGGGGTTGAAATAAATTTGTAATTGATTTGGTGTTTGAAAGTGAATATTTGGAAAACGATTTGAAAATCGTGTATAAGTGAATATTTGGAAATTTAAATTCACAGTGGAATTTATAAAGAAAAGGGAAATGAATAATATCGGGGATTTTATTCCGCGAGTGAATGTGACTTGAAATTTGTTTTCAAAGTGATGAAGTGTGGAAAATATGATTTGAAATTTGTTTTCAAAATGTTAAAGTGTGGAAAAATATATATCTTGTGAAGATATTTTGAAAATAAATAATTTGGGGAAAATTATTTGTGTGAATGTTGTTGATAGTTAAATAACCGACTATCAATATTTGCCTTTGAAATGGCACTTGAATTTGTTTTTAAAACAAACGCTCATTATTCGGTTAAGCCGGGAGAGGACTTTGTGTCATATTACCCATTCCGAATAGTGATACGTCATGAATGGACATTATTTGAAGACCGGTGTGAAGACCGGGTATTTTCGAAAATGAAAGGACAACCTATCGAATGTCTCTGCACCGAGTTGCTCCGGTATAGAGATTTATATCACTCTTCTTGTGATGGGAAGTCCGGACGTGATTAGTGAATACCCGGATTGCCAGGGCTTCTTTGGAAGTGCCTTCGGTTCCGTTCGATACCGAAACGGACTTGTATGGATGTGTGTCTGATGTTACACTTTGAGATGTAAAGCTGGTTTCTATCAAATACATTTCTGTTGGTGGCGGAGAATTTATTCTCTTAGCTCAACACCCTTCTCTGAGACGTATGAGCTCAGAGGTTATGTAGTTGATGGTTACTAGTGATACATTCCCAATTTGGTAATGTAGCATACGAAGTGCTGTTGATCATTTGTTGATCAAACCGTGGCTTTATGAAAAAAGCGTGGCTTTGTGAAAAAGCGTGGCTTTGTGAAAAAGCGTGGCTTTGTGAAAAAGCGTGGCTTTGTGGACAAGACTTCGTCGAGCCTCACAACCCGGTAATGGTCGAAACAGGAATGTTGTGGCAAGGTTATAGGGGTTACGCCCCTAGGGTATGTCATTTCCTTCTGGATAAAAGGTGATATCATGGTATGGAGCCCAGACATTTTACCTATATTGATGCTGCAAATTTATTATACTTTGTGGTTATTGCTTTGTGGTTGAGGATCCTCGGATAAAGGTCGGTAATGACCGGGGGATGGCATACTTGTGTGTTAGTTACCTAGTTACAGCTATACAGCGTGAGGTAGTGTTAGTGTGTTGGTTACCTAGTTATAGCTGTACAGCGTGAGGTAACGTCGGCCTTGTTTTTGCAGAGATCCGGTTAGGTTTTCGGTGCGTCTTTCCAGAGGCGTTTTCATTTCGGTGTAAGGAAGTTCCTTTGCCTGACCATTTGTTGGAAATCCAAAGAAACAATACGAACCCTGTAAGGTTTTAGTTGTATAACCTGCTATGGAATGTGGCGGTAACCTGCTATTGAACATAGTAGCTATAGTAGGCATACAATAATGGTTGTATGTTGGCTAAGATTGATATTATACTTTCGAAATGTTTTCCACACTAGACATTAATAATAATATCAACTGATTTTCGTAGTAAGCATATTTGACTATCATAAGGAGAAATCTCCTCCAATTCTGCGTTTGCATTGTGTGTGTGGCGGGAGGCCTTATGGTAGTTTCATTTTCCAAAAGCATTGCGAATTTATTTTATTTTCTTTGTGAAAATAACTGTTTTACGATCTCACACCAGTCACCATGACTGACTCGGAGTTTATTGTTCCCTATCTAAACTCTGGGTGCCCATAAATTTTCCACACGGGCAGCCTAGAGTTATGTTATCAGGATATTCTGGAGCTTTGGAGACGAACTGGATGGCAAAGCGTACTACCGTACTTGTTTATTTATTCCGCTGTGTATTCTGTATGGGGACAAGTTTATATAAATGTCCATTGTTGTATTGAGTTGTATATTGACTCTGATGATGTATGTATAAACTGATATAGTTCTTTGTTTAAAAGACTAGTGATTATCTATTATATATTGTTCCGCTGCGAATGTGAGATTCTGATATTGTTTCTGTTTCTGTTTTTCTGTTCTTTCTTTTCTTCTGTCTTCTTCTACCTCTTCTTTTTAACCCTAATGGTTCGGTTTTCCGGCATTCGGTTGCGTGGCAGTTGATACAGTGGTCGTATTAATGTCGACTTTCGAGCGTCGAAAGGTCGAGTCGTTACATGTGGTATCAAATCTGTTGGTTAAGCGACAACCCTGGCTCTGTTGGGTGTTACTCATTAGAGATAGAGTCAGTAGTACTCTAGAATGAGTGTGAGTGTAATAATAGATATGAGCGCGTATTTGTTAGTGAATACAAAAATTTGTTTTGTATTGTGTTGACTTATCGGTTGATTGTTTATAGATTCTGGTCGGTGCAGTCTGGCCAACTGAAATCGATAGGGATTTCTAAACTCTTAAACAAGATAAACTGACATAGTATTGTTTTAAATAGGGTAAATGAAATAATTTTACCCAAAACTATTTTTGTATAGAAAAGAAATGATTTTCTATGAATTGTTATTGTATATGGTTGCTTGGTTGTTAGAAAGAGATAATATTGAATATTATCATTGTTATATGGAAATTTGATAATAGAAATAATGGTATAACCAAAGATTTGGAAATAAATTCATTTAACAAATGAAATTTATAAATATGAATTGAAAGGATAAGGAAATGAATTCATATACGAATGGGATTTGTAAATGTAAATTGTAAAGTGATTTATAATTGGAAATAGAATTCCAGAAAAAAAAATATTTGAAAATAAAATTCATTTTTGGAATGAAATTGGTAATGTGAATTTATAAATGAGTTTTATAAAATGAAATAAAAGTGCCAGAGTAATATTTGCAATGCGAATTAAAGAATATAAAGTAATTGTAAAAAGACTCTGGAATTTCTTTAAAATGTAATGAAATGTAAATAAGTTGATAACTTATAAAAATATTTGAAATTGGGTTGGAATAAGATTCAAATTGAAAGGAATGAATTTGTGAATGAACAAATGAGGTTACATTTGTAAATAAACGAATTGGAATTGAATAATGAAATGAGATTTGATTTGAATCAAATTGAATAAAAACCCAAACTTGGAAAAAAATAATAAAATGGATTGAATTCAAGTAAACAAACTTGATAATGTATTAATTCATGAAATAATGAATTGGAAGTGGAATTAGTTAAATTAAATTTGATTTGTGAGCTAAATTTGAAAGTGGTTTGAATTTGCAAAAAAATTCAAGTAGTAGAAATAAATTGAAATTTCCTTGTTATTGATAAAATAAATTCAGGATGAATTAAATATGGAAATTTGAAATTTAAAATGAATAAGTGAATATACTAATTGAATTAAATTTGTAGATGAAATGGGTTTGATTAAATGAGTTGTAAACCATTGAATTGAATGTAAATGGTATGTGAATTGGTCGTAAGCGATTAAATTTGTATTGAAATTTTATAAATTGCTTATGGAAATTGTTTTGGATGTATTGCTTATGAAAACTAAGTGTTCATTATTGAAAATATGTGAAGTTTTAATAGATTACCTATATTTGTCACTTACGTGTTTAAACTGAGTAAGTGCAGGTTTTTGGTAGCCGTTTTTCTGCATTTTGGGTTGCGCAATATGCTAATAAATAAGCCGCTTTGCTTAAAATGCTAATAAAGGTACGCCTACGCAATACAAAATAGGAAATATGAACTGTTTTCTACTTTTTCGACCGAGTGGGTCGATGTATATATATTTATATTGTGACACCCCACCTCTATACCCACGCTAACCAAGAACACTATGATGTAGTGCTGTCAATTAGCACGGAGAATAAGGCTGTGGAGGAGTGACCATCCATGTAACTTCTTTGTGCGAGCACCGATATGTCAGATAGAATAGAATGCATTTCATTTAATGAGGAAATCCGACATACCGATACAAACTCAAAGCTATCACACAGTGGCTATATATATAATCTTCGGAAACAAACATAGAAATAATCATAACATAAACCAGTCACAAACATCCATATCACAAAGGCGGAAGAAGATATGAATATATATATAACACATGAAAGTGTACATCAGAGTAATGGTCAGAAAGATCCATGATAATACAAAAGAATAGCAACACGTGCTATATAAAAGAATAAGTACACAACATAGAGTCTATATCTCAAATGTGTACAACCAAAAACTACTAATCTAAGTAGTTAGCCAAAAGTCAGAATAATCCAGAAGAGAAGTCAAGCAGAAGCACCTATAACATCTCGGTCTGACCCGAGTATTATTTATAAGAAAATAATAAATGGATCAGTCTAACTATAAATATCAGATGACATGATATAGAATAAGGGGTATGGCATAAACATATATAACCATGATGGCATACTACTATAAGTATGTAAATGAAAATCAACAAGGGATTAATCAATATCACAAGAATCTTCTCAAAGATCCAAACACATTAAAAGGTAATGACACACGAATTCACCAATACACAAAAATTGATAAAGCATATCAATGAAAACCATGAAAATTGGTGAAGCACTAAACCCAGAAATCAACACACGAAATCCAGAACAAATCCTAGAAATCAACACACGAAATCCAGAAATCACTAAAAGGGGGAAGTCCGAGCACACGGACGAGAAGCTATCTCATGGAAGCTATCCATTTAATTTTCCGAACACACGGATGGCCTGAAGGCCTTTGACACACAAACGGCCCAAAGACCATGGGGTGCAGCCCCATATATGTGAGTAGAAACATCACCCAAGCGGGGTCTAGTCTCCCTCGCAGACAAAGAGACATCGCTCAATCGCTAATCTAAATCATAAGAATGATCGTCATGATCATAAGGAAGTGTCAATCACACCAAGCTAGTAAATATATGAGTTTAGCTTCATGTCCCATAACCACTTGCTTAACTTAAATATTTACGAACAAGCTGTAAATCTTCACTAGAAAATTGTCACAAAAAGGGTTCAATCGAACAAGTCCAAGAGCTAACCGATGAAGTGAACGCAAGCGTTTCATACCACTCGTTTTACTAAGTCGTTTAAGTCGATTTTCTCATCCGAGTGAAGTAAAGGCTTGTATATACTAGTAGATTGGAAATCAGTTTGAGAAAACGAACTTTTGATATTTAAAATAGTGTTGAAATCGCTTTGATGAAAGAGTTTTGATATTTACTACTAGTATTGAAACCTTCATATTTTTGAAGTGATAAGTCACAAAACGATTGTTGAAACAAATCGAATCACGTAAATTCACGTTCGAAGACGTGAGTAAAGTCCAAAGAAATCAATCCCAAAACCATCAAAGTAGGAATTTATGTTGAAAGTTTTTCAGATAAGATCGCCTACGGAGGGGGGTCCAGGGGGTGGCAACCCCCTAGGTGGGGGTGCGGGGGCAACGCCCCTGCTACGGTGTTCGACCTAGTGAAGACAAGCGGCCTCGAGAAGCCAAATGACCTAAGGAGTCATGCGACCTAAGTTTAAAAAGGTGGGCGACTTAACAAAGTGGCCGAGCGACCTAACTGAAATGGCAGAGTGACCTAACAGAGTAAGTGAGGCCAAGCGACCTAAGGTCCATGACCTAGAGGCGAGCGACCTAAGAGCCTATGCGACCTACGACCTAAGTGCCAGTGCGACCTACGACCTAAGCACGCGAGCGACCTAGGGGATAAACGAGCTAACAAGCAGGCAAAGCCGGACGAGTTAATTTCCCAACGACCTAGCGACCTAAAAGAGGCGCGACCTAAAAGTGACGACCTAAAAGTGTACGCGACCTATAGACTCGCGACCTAACTGGACACGCGACCTAAAGAAGTACGCGACCTAAAGTGGTACGCGACCTAAAGAGTGCGCGACCTACTCGGTGAGCGACCTAAGCACGGCCGAGCTAACGACCTAACGAGGTAAGTAGGCTGAGCGACCTAAGGGGCGCGACCTAATGGAGAACGACCTATGGCCAGAACGAATTAAGGTCGAAAACGACCTAATCTCTGTGTGACTTTTCAACAGCAAACGACCTAGCCCAGGCAGAACGACCTAAGTGCAGTTTTTCACCGAAAACACTAAAAATTGGAGTTTTTCGCCAAACCAATCCAAACCAAATGCAAATATTCATACAAATGCAATAGGGGATCATTCCCAACAGCCCAATGACATCTATAGGCAAGATGTGAGATCAAAAATCTCACCTTTTCACTAAAATGGATGAAGATGGAGATTGAAAGAAAGGAGAAGCAATCCAAAGCTTGAATCCACTATCTTCTACTTGAATTTGATGTTGAATCTCGGATTTGCAAAAGAATTTAAGTTTGGAGTTTTAATTTCCACTTCCCACCACCATTTTTGATGAAGCTTGAATGTTATTTGATGAAGTGATGAAGAGAAGAGGGGGTTGGGCTGAGTTAGTGTGTGTTCAGCCCAAACCAAAGTCCTAAGCCAAAAACTGACGAAAATTTCACTATCTCCAAACATATCGAAGTTTACACTCAGAAAGATCGCAAACGTCATTTTGAACTCAATGGAAGTGGTCTCGAGTCCTAATTTGACCGTATGCAAAAAGTAGCTTTTCGGACTAACATCCGACTAACGATAAAATATTTAAATATAAAATCGATAGATATGCGGGTTGTTACATATATCTTTTGTCAAATTGCAAAAGCTCCTCCGTACAAAGGAGACTCCGCAAAAATTTTCTAAAAATTTTGGGAGTTAAAATTTTTTTGGAATTTTTGAAATTTTTTCACTTAACGACAAAAGGTTTAAAATTGGAATTTGAGATAAAGATAAATAAAACTCAATATTCAGACTTAAAGATGAATCGAATTCAAGTAAAATTCAAAATGAAAATCTGAATGAAAAATTTGGAAATAAAAGTATTGAGATTTGAAATGAATTCAAATAGAATTGAAGATAAATTGAATTCAAATGGAATTGAAAATGCAAAGTTGAATGGAAATGAATATATAACTTTGTTAATGAAGTAAAAATGAATATAAGAAGTATGTAAAAACTTATATTGAACTTAAGAAATGAAAGGTGAAATTCTTATGTAAATGGGTATTGGGAATCCAATAAGTAAATTTGGACATTGTTGTTAAGTAAAGTGTACAGGGATTATAAAGGCTAAGGAAAATGGAATTGGATTTTGATTTCGAAGATAAATTTGAATTTGCTCGACAAAGGTATGTATTTGAATTTCAGTATGAAATTTGACTGAGTTTCTGATTTTGCCACTTGGCATTTTGTTTTCTTTTGGAATTTGACAGTCCGTAGGGATATTTTGTAGTCATACCGAGCTAGCCGCGCAAAGGAGACGCTGGCAAAAATTTTCGAGAATTTAGAGAGTTAGAAATTTTTGAGAAAATTTTGAATTCAAAATTGGAATTTGGAATGAAATTGAATTGTTAAGAAAACCATATTTTTTGGAACTTATGGTTGATTTTGGAAAATTAGTTAAAGTAATAATGGATCTTTTATGATAAAAAGATTTGGGTTGATAAGTTGATAAAACTGTTTGGTTTTGGGAAAATGATAAATGGGTATTGGAGCATTCTTCTTAACTTGTAATTTCGGGACGAAATTCTTTTAAGGGGGAAAGATTGTAACGACCCTGAATTTTTACATTTGAAATGTGAATATTTAATTGAGTTTAAATATTTGAATGATGGTTTAATTTGAAATTCAATATCAGAGTGAATTTGGCAATTAAATTATTGAATTTAATTTACTGAAGTTGGATAAAAAATTGAATCTTCAGTTTTTAAGTGTAACAACCCGCATATTTATCGATTTTATATTTAAATATTTTATCTAAATATTTTATCGTTAATCGGATTTTCGTCCGAAAAGATACTTTTTGCATACGGTCAAATTAGGACTCGAGACCACTTCCATTGAGTTCAAAATGACGTTTGCGGTCTTTTTGAGTGTAAGCTTCGATATGTTTGGAGATAGTGGAATTTTCGTCACTTTTTTCTTTGGGCTTTTAGTTTGGGCTGAACCTCTTCTAACTCAACCCCAACCCATTTCCTCTTCATCACTTCTTCAAAAACAACAAAGCTTCATCAAAAATGGTGGAGGGAATGGGAAATTAAAATTCCAAGCTCAAGTTCATTAGCAAATTCAACATCTAATTCCAAATTCAAGTAAAGACATTGGATTCAAACTTGTGGTTGATTCTTCCATTACTTTTAAGCTTCTCCATCATCAATTTCGTGGAAAGGGTGAGATTTTTATCTAACATTCTTGCCTATAACTGTCATTGGATTGTTGGGAATGATTCCCTATCACTTGTGCACATGCATTTGCATTTGGTTTGGATTGAATTGGTGAAAAACCCAATTATTAGTGTTTTGGCAAAATTCTGGGCTTAGGTCGTTCGGCCTTGGAGAAGACAGGCCTGCAATTCTATCATGCCTTGTTAGGTAGTTCGGCATCCTTAAGTCGTTCGGCACAATTAAGTCGTTCGGCACACTTAGGTCGTTCGGCTGTTAGGTCGGTCCTTCTTAGGTCGTTCCTTGCTAGGTCGTTGGCAATGCTAGGTCGCTCGGCTTGCTTTCGTTAGGTCGTAACCCCTAGGTCGCTCGGCCATTGAAAACTTTGTGCAGTTAGGTCGCTCGACCTTTTTACCCTTAGGTCGTTCGCCTCTAGGTCGTTCGGCTACGTGAGTCGCGCCAATGTCTTAGGTCGCTAACCTTGTTAGGTCGCGCACCTTTTTAGTTCGACTTTGTTAGGTCGTTCGCCCAATTTAAGTCGTTCCACCTCTTAGCTCGACCTTGTTAGGTTGCGCACCTTTTTAGTTCGACTTTGTTAGGTTGTTCGCCCAAGTTAAGTCGTTCCACCTCTTAGCTCGACCCTGTTAGGTCGCCCACCCTTTATAGTTCGACTTTGTTAGGTCGCGCCACCCTGCTAGGTCGCGCAGCTCGATAGGTCGCACCATCTTCTGTCTTAGGTCGCTCGGCCTCATTCCTTAAGCCGTAGCTCCTTAGGTCGTTGCACCTTAGGTCGGCGACGTTAGGTCGCAAATTTCCTAAGTCGTATGCCCTGGATGTTTTATCTGCATTTCTACCTTGTTGGATTTGGAATTTAACTCTTTGGAGTTTATGCACATCTTCGAATCTGAATTTTAGTGAATTGATTTGTTTCTACAATCATTTTGTGATGTGGCACTTTAAAAATATGAAGGTTTCAATACTAGTAGTAAATATCAAAACTCTTTTATCAACTTGATTTCAACACTATTTTATTACAAAACTCTTTTTCTCAAACCGTTTTCCAATCTACTAGTATATACAAGCCTTTACTTCACTCGGATGAGAAATTTAATTAAACGGCTTAGTAAAACGAGTGGTATGAAATGCTTGCGTTCACTTCGTCGGTTAATTCTTGGACTTGTTCGATTGAACCTCTTGTGACAATTTTCTAGTGAAGATTCACAGTTTGTTCATAAATATTTAAGTTAAGCAAGTGGTTATGGGACATGAAGCTAAACTCATATATTTACTAGCTTGGTGTGATTGCAACTTCTTGATGATCATGATGATCATTTTTGTGATTTGATTTAGACTAGCAATTGTGTGATGTCTCTTTGTCTACGAGGGAGACTAAACCCCGTTTGTGTGATGTTTCACCATCACATATGTGGGGTATCGCCCCATGGTCTTCGGGCCATTCTTGTGGAGCTTCGGCTCAAATATTAATGGTTAGCTACCATGAGATAGCGTCTCATTTTGTGATACACGTGTTGGTGAGTTTTCATACTCCCCTTTTGAGATAGGCCTCCCCCTTCTTGTGATTTTTGGATTTCTTGTGATGATTTCTGGAATTTTGTGCTTCACCAATTTTCGTGATTTCCATTGATAAGTTTTATCAATTTTTGTGCATTAGTGAATTTGTGTGTCATTGACTTGTTATGAATACAAGTTTAGGGTATGATACCCTATTTTATCTTTGAGAAGATTCTTGTGATATTGATTAATCTCTTGTTGATTTTCAGTTACATACTTATAGTAGTATGCCATTATGGTAGTTATATAATATGTTCATGCCATATCATTTATTCTATACCATATCAACTGATATTTATAGCTAGACTGATCCGTTTATTATTTTCTTATAAATAATACTCGGGTCAGACCGAGATGTTACAGGTGCTTCTGCTTGACTTCTCTTCTGGTATTATTCTGACTTTTGGCTAACTACTTAGATTAGTAGTTTTTGGATGTACACATTTGAGATATAGACTCTGTGTTGTGTACTTATTCTTTTGTATAGCACGTGTTGCTATTCTTTTGTATTATCGTGGATCTTTCTGACCACTACTCTGATGTACACTTTAATGTGTTATATATATATTCATATCTTTTTCCGCCTTTGTGATATGGATGTCTGTGACTGATTTATGTTATGTTTACATCTATGTTTGTTTCCGAAGAATCATATATAGCAACTGTGTGATAGCTTTGAGTTTGTATCGCTATGTCGGATTTCCTCCTTAAATGAAATGCATGCTATACTACCCGACATATCGGTGCTCGCACAAAGAAATTACATGGATGGTCGCTCCTCAACAGCCTTATTCTCCGTGCTAGTTGACAGCATTACTCCGTAGTGTTCTTGGCTAGCGTGGGTATAGAGGTGGGGCGTCATAGCTTGGTATCAGAGCCAAACTTCGAAACAATGTAGAATAACTTAACAAGGATCATCGTCCTAAGTCCAACTTAGGAGTCGTGCCTTAGGATTTAATTCGAGTCTTCATACCGATTTATCCTATTTCCTTTTACGTATCCTTGTTTTATCTATCAAGATTTGCTTGATATTTATTTGGAGAATAACTTTTCTTCTTCTCTCTTTCTTAAAGGAGAGAATGTCTAGACTAGGTCATCCTAGAGCCGGACCATCTACTGTTACTCCCCAGGATGGAGTTTTTATGACTGCTCAGCAGCTGCTTGATTTAGTAAAGAATGCTCAAGCAGCTGGTCCTAATCAGGAACCTACTCATCCTAAGTCTTGATTTGCACGCTTGTGCAACGATTATACCAACTTGGGTGGGAAACCATTTAAAGGTTCCGAAACTATTATCGAGGTCCAGGCTTGGCTAAGAGCATGCAATCGAATCTTTTCTCGCCTAAATCTTATCGATCTTCACCGTGTTCAGGTGGCTTCCAGTATGCTCCAAGAGAGAGCATTGGATTGGTACGAACTTCTTATTTCTGAAATTAATGAAGCAGATCTCACCGGGGAGCAATTCCGGGAACGCTTCGAATTAAAATTCGTACCAGAAGCAGAGAAAGTGACAGTGGCTCGACGTTTCATAGACCTTGTTCAAGGTGAATCCTCTGTGACAGATTATGTTGCATCCTTCGAGTCACTGTCTAAATATGGGGTCGAATACATCAACACCCCATTGAAGAAGAATCAGAGATTCGTCTATGGCTTAAACAAGAATCTCAAGAAACCATTACTTCTAAAGTTAGAAGTTTCTTTCAATCAACTCATTGATATCGCTCTTCGTCTTGAAGAGGCTGATAGGGAAAGTGATGTTGACGTGGTGGGTTCCAAACAAAACTTCAACAACAAGATGAGGCCAAACAAATTCAAAGGTCCTTATCCCAACAAAAAGGGGAAACCTGCACCTCCGGCAGCAAAGACTTCTACCCCTAGTAGCGGGCAATGCTATAACTGTGGTTCTAAGGACCATTTTGCGAACAAGTGTTCAAAGCCCCGTTCTTGTCGCTATTGTAAAATCCCGGATCATTATATACATTTATGCCCCAGACTTCAGGGCAAGAAGGAGGGAAAGCTTAATGTGGCTCAAGCCCCTGGCAACACATCTCGCGGTCAAGGTATGTCTCATTCTTTCCTTGATGGCATTATTATATTTCATGATCAACCTATTAGAGTTCTCTTTGATACGGGAGCATCCCATTCTTTTATATCAAAGGAACTTGTAGACACTCTTTCTTTAAGTGTTGTTGCTTTAATGACTTCTTTAAGAATTGCGAATCCGGTTGGTGGATCCGCAACTCTTAGTTTGCTTTGTAAAGACGTCGAGATTATTTTGTGTGATTTTTCTTTCCTAGCCGATTTACATGTCATGCGTTACTTAGGCTTTTGAATGATTTTGGGTATGGATTGGCTTAATCGTTATGAAGCTCATATCCTATGTCCTGAGCGGACTATTTGTCTTCGACATCCACTATCTGTTAAGCAGATTTCTATTGTTCTTAAAGATTCGGATTCTGCTTTGGTTGCATCTTTATATTCTTTAAATCCTCGTGATGATGATAATGATGATGAGGAAGATGTCATTTCTCTTATTCGCGTCGTTCGTGAATTTTCCGACATATTTGAGCCCGTTTTAGGATTACCACCTATGCGAGCAATTGAGTTCAAAATTAATCTTATACCTGGAGCTCAACCTATTACTCGTCCTCCTTATCGCATGTCCAATAAAGAGAATGAAGAGATGCGCAAACAATTATCCGAATTGGAGACGAAGTAATTTATTCGCTCTAGTTCCTCGCCTTGGGGAGCTTCAGCAATTTTCGGAAAGAAATCTGATGGTACACTTAGGCTTTGCGTCGACTACCGCAAGCTTAATGATCTTACTATTAAGAATAAATATCCTTTACCTCAGATTGATGATCTGTTTGATCAACTTAGTGGTGCTAGAGTCTTTTCACAATTGGACTTGGCTACCGGTTTTCATCAGCTTCGTATTGCAGAGGATAACATTCCTTTGACTTCATTCCATACTCGTTATGGATATTATGAATGGCTAGTTATGCCATTTGGTTTAACGAATGCTTCGGCTTATTTCGTTGACCTTATGAATCGAGTTTTCAAAGATTTCCTCGATCGGTTTGTTCTCATCTTTATTGATGATATTCTTGTGTATTCTAAAACCGAGGAGGAACATGAAAAGCATTTTCGGATTGTATTGGAAACTCTTAGGAGCAATCAATTAAAGGCAAAATTTTCTAAATGCCACTTTTGGCAATCTAGTGTGAAGTTTCTCGGTCATATTATTTCCGAATTCGGAATATCAGTGGATCCTTCAAAGATTGAAGCGATTCAAAATTGGAAGACACCGGAGAGCGTGACTGATATCCGTAGCTTTCTCGGATTGGCAGGTTATTACCGCCGCTTCATAAAAGACTTTTCTAAGATTGTCGTGCCTCTTACTGGCTTAACCAAGAAAGGTGTTAAATACATTTGGTCGGACAAATGTGAAACTTCTTTTCAGAAATTAAAAGAACTCTTTTCTGATGCTCCTATTCTTGTTATTCCCGAAGGGAATCAAGATTTTGTTGTTTATACCAATGTTAGTCGCGTTGGTTTGGGTGTCGTTCTTATGCAAAAAGAACGTGTTATTGCTTATGCTTCTAGGCAATTGAAGCCGGCTGAGACTAGATATGCCACACATGATTTAGAACTCGCGGCTATCGTCTTCGCCCTTCGAATTTGGCGACATTATCTTTTGGGAGAGAAATTTATACTTTATATCGATCATAAGTCTTTGAAATATTTATTTTCTCAAAAGGAACTTAATTTGCGTCAACAGCGTTGGCTCGAATTCCTTGCTTCTTATGATCTTGATATTCTTTACACTCCCGGAAAGGAAAATCGAGTTGCTGATGCTCTTAGCCGTAAGCAACAAGCGGTTGTTTCTATGATGATATCCGAATGGCATGATCTCGAGGATTTATCCACTTGTGAGATTAGAGATCGTGTATCTGATTTATGTTCATCATTTGTTTTGTGTAGCCTTGAGGCTCGTCCTTCCCTTTTGGACCGCATTCTTGAAGCTCAAAAGCTAGATCCTGAATTGGCTCTTCTTAGCCAGAATATTAAGGGTAAAACCGATATTGAAGGTTTGAAAGACTTTGATATTAATTCTCGTGGCGGCATTCAAAAATTTGGTAGACTTATCGTACCAAATATTAGTGATCTTCGTAAAGATATACTAAAAGATTCTCATCGTTCCAAAAATTCCATTCATCCCGGTAGTAGTAAAATGTACGTGAATATGAAGCGACTTTATTATTGGGAGGGAATGAAATCTGATAGTGCTAACTTTGTTAAGTGTTGCATGACTTGCCAACTTGTCAAGGCCGAATATCGAAGGCCCGGTGGGTTATTGCAACCATTGGAAATTCCAATTTGGAAGTGGGATCAAATTTCCATGGATTTTATCGACCGTTCTCGTTCGGGTCATGATAGCTTATGGGTGATCGTTGACAGACTTACTAAATCCGCCCATTTTATTCCCGTTCGGTCGAACCAAACCGTTCCTCTTCTGGCCAAACTCTTCATCAAAGAAATTGTTAAACAGCATGGAGTTCCTACTTCTATTGTTAGCGATCGTGATCCATTGTTTACTAGTGGATTCTGGAAGAGTCTTCAAAAAGCTTTGAGAACGAAGCTTAATTTTAGCACCGCTTATCACCCCCATTCCGATGGACAAACTGAGCGTGTGAATCAAACTCTTGAAGATCTTCTTCGTGCTTGTGTTCTTGACTTTGGTGGAAGTTGGGAAGATCATATTTCACTTGTTGAATTTTCCTATAATAATAGCTTCCAATCTAGTATTGGTATGGCACCTTTCGAGGCACTCTATGGAAGGCCATGCCGATCTCCTTCTTGTTGGCTTGAGGCTGGTTTTAGGTCCAGACTTTATTCGTGATTCCACAGAAAAGATTGAACTTATTCGTCATACGATGAAAGAAGCTCAGAGTAGACAAAAATCCTATGCCGATAATCGAAGAAGGAAATTAGAATTTTCAGTGGGAGATCTTGTATTTATTCGTGTTTCCCCTATGAAGGGCGTGGTACATTTCAGTCGATCGGGAAAGTTAGCACCTCGATATATTGGGCCATTTCCTATCACCGAACGTATTGGTTCCATGGCTTATCGCCTTTCATTACCGGCTCAGTTTTCTGCCATGCATGACGTGTTTCACGTTTCTCAATTACGGAAGTGCCTTCGGGATTCCGTTTCTATTCTTGAGCCCGGTGTTGTGGAGGAGATTGAAGTTTCGCCTAATTTAACTTATGAGCAGCATCCTATTCGAATTATTGCTTCAGAGATCAAACGACTTCGAAATAAAGATGTTCCGCTTGTTAAAGTTCAATGGTCCTCAAATCCTAAGGATTGCTCTTGGGAATCTTGAGAATTCATCGAGCGTACACATCCGGACTTACTTTCTCATGCTCTTTAAGGTAAACTTTTTATTTCCAATTTCTTTTGTGTTAAGATGCTTTTATGGTTGTTACTTTTTATTTCCATCTTATATATTGCGAGGATGCAATTTCTTTAAGGAGGGGAGTCTGTAACAACCCGCATATTTATCGATTTTATATTTAAATATTTTATCTAAATATTTTATCGTTAATCGGAATTTGGTCCGGAAAACTACTTTTTGCATACGGTCAAATTAGGACTCGAGACCACTTCCATTGAGTTCAAAATGACGTTTGCGATCTTTTTGAGTGTAAGCTTCGATATGTTTGGAGATAGTGGAATTTTCGTCACTTTTTGCTTTGGGCTTTTGGTTTGGGCTGAACCTCTCCTAACTCAGCCCCAACCCATCTCCTCTTCATCACTTCTTCAAAAACAACAAAGCTTCATCAAAAATGGTGGAGGGAATGGGAAATAAAAATTCCAAGCTCAAGTTCATTAGCAAATTCAACATCTAATTCCAAATTCAAGTAAAGGCATTGGATTCAAACTTATGGTTGATTCTTCCATTACTTTTAAACTTCTCCATCATCAATTTCGTGGAAAGGGTGAGATTTTTATCTCACATTCTTGCCTATAACTGTCATTGGATTGTTGGGAATGATTCCCTATCACTTGTGCACATGCATTTTCATTTGGTTTGGATTGAATTGGTGAAAAACCCAATTTTTAGTGTTTTGGCAAAATTCTGGGCTTAGATCGTTCGGCCTTGGAGAAGACAGGCCTGCAATTCTGTCACGCCTCGTTAGGTCGTTCGGCATCCTTAAGTCATTCGGCACACTTAAGTCGTTCGACACACTTAGGTCGTTCGGTTGTTAGGTCGGTCCTTCTTAGGTCGTTCCTTGCTAGGTCGTTGGCAATGCTAGGTCGCTCGGCCTACTTTCGTTAGGTCGTAACCCCTAGGTCGCTCGGCCATTGAAAACTCTGTGCAGTTAGGTCGCTCGACCTTTTTACCCTTAGGTCGTTCGCCTCTAGGTCGTTCGGCTACGTGAGTCGCGCCAATGTCTTAGGTCGCTAACCCTGTTAGGTCACGCACCTTTTTAGTTCGACTTTGTAAGGTCGTTCGCCCAATTTAAGTCGTTCCACCTCTTAGCTCGACCCTGTTAGGTCGCGCACCTTTTTAGTTCGACTTTGTTAGGTCGTTCGCCCAAGTTAAGTCGTTCCACCTCTTAGCTCGACCCTGTTAGGTCGCCCACCCTTTATAGTTCGACTTTGTTAGGTCGCGCCACCCTGCCAGGTCGCGCAGCTCGATAGGTCGCACCATCTTCTGTCTTAGGTCGCTCGGCCTCATTCCTTAAGCCGTAGCTCCTTAGGTCATTGCACCTTAGGTCGGCCACGTTAGGTCGCAAATTTCCTAAGTCGTATGCCGTGGATATTTTGTCTGCATTTCTACCTTGTTGGATTTGGAATTTAGCTCTTTAGAGTTTATGCACATCTTCGAATCTAAATTTTAGTGAATTGATTTGTTTCTACAATCATTTTGTGATGTGGCACTTTAAAAATATGAAGGTTTCAATACTAGTAGTAAATATCAAAACTCTTTTATCAACTCGATTTCAACACTATTTTATTACAAAACTCTTTTTCTCAATTCGTTTTCCAATCTACTAGTATATACAAGCCTTTACTTCACTCGGATGAGAAATTTAATTAAACGGCTTAGTAAAACGAGTGGTATAAAATGCTTGCGTTCACTTCGTCGGTTAATTCTTGGACTTGTTCGATTGAACCTCTTGTGACAATTTTCTAGTGAAGATTCACAGTTTGTTCGTAAATATTTAAGTTAAGCAAGTGGTTATGGGACATGAAGCTAAACTCATATATTTACTAGCTTGGTGTGATTGACACTTCTTGATGATCATGACGATCATTTTTGTGATTTGATTTAGACTAGCAATTGTGCGATGTCTCTTTGTCTACGAGGGAGACTAAACCCCGTTTGTGTGATGTTTCACCATCACATATGTGGGGTAGCGCCCCACGGTTTTCGGGCCATTCTTGTGGAGCTTCAGCTCAAATATTAATGGTTAGCTACCATGAGATAGCGTCTCGTTTTGTGATACACGTGTTGGTGAGTTTTCATACTCCCGTTTTGTGATAGGCCTCCCCCTTCTTGTGATTTCTGGATTTCTAATGATGATTTCTTGAATTTTGTGCTTCACCAATTTTCGTGATTTCCATTGATAAGTTTTATCAATTTTTGTGCATTGGTGAATTTGTGTGTCATTGACTTGTTATGAATACAAGTTTAGGGTATGATACCCTATTTTATCTTTGAGAAGATTCTTGTGATATTGATTAATCTCTTGTTGATTTTCAGTTATATACTTATAGTAGTATGCCATTATGGTTGTTATATAATATGTTCATGCCATATCATTTATTCTATACCATATCAACTGATATTTATAGCTAGACTGGTCCATTTATTATTTTCTTATAAATAATACTGGGGTCAGATCGAGATGTTACAAGTGCTTCTGCTTGACTTCTCTTCTGGGATTATTCTGACTTTTGGCTAACTACTTAGATTAGTAGTTTTTGGATGTACACATTTGAGATATAGACTCTGTGTTGTGTACTTATTCTTTTGTATAGCACGTGTTGCTATTCTTTTGTATTACCGTAGATCTTTCTGACCACTACTCTGATGTACACTTTCATGTGTTATATATATATTCTTATCTTTTTCCGCCTTCGTGATATGGATGTCTGTGACTGATTTATGTTATGTTTACTTCTATGTTTGTTTCCGAAGAATCATATATAGCCACTGTGTGATAGCTTTGAGTTTGTATCGGTATGTCAGATTTCCTCCTTAAATGAAATGCATGCTATACTACCCGACATATCGGTGCTCGCACAAAGAAATTACATGGATGGTCGCTCCTCAACAGCCTTATTCTCCATGCTAGTTGATAGCATTACTCCGTAGTGTTCTTGGCTAGCGTGGGTATAGAGGTGGGGCGTCACATTAAGCTGATTAAAAATAATCTGAAGGCTTGGAAAATTCATATTGATTATACTGAAGATAATGAAAGCTTCAGAATTGAATTTGGAACTGTTTTGTTCAGTTTTGAATTATATCATTTAAATAGATATCTAAAAATAGCGTTCCGAGGCACTGTCTCGAAATTCGGCGAAACCAGTTCCATTGGATCCGTAATATTGTATTATTATCGGATTTCAATTTTCGTGATGTTTGGCCGTACGATAAGAAAACGCACTGAAATTAAATCGAAAAATTAATTTAATAACCGGTCCAAAATGCTATATTCTCCATACAATCGAATTTGGACTCGGAACCTTTTCCATTGCAATCGGAATAGGCATATAACATTACAAATGCCTGGTGGCATGTCTCGATAGGAGTTAGAAATGTTGAGTTGCATTTATCGAGACAATTTAAATTTGAATAATATTTTTTTTATAAGTTGGCTAGTCAAATTCATCCCATCAAAGCTTTTTGGTCTACCCTGCTAATTACTGTAGCCTGCATCTTTCACGCAAACGTCTTTTCCTGTTCCCCCATTCTTTCATTAAAAATGCAGACGTATTCAAAAGAAAATCTCGTTCAAAAGAAAATTTTAATGGCCGAACAGTTCTTCCTTCTTCCCTTTATAGTTCAAAGCCGAGGCTTCCATCTCTTTCAATTCAAATCAAAACCGTCCTTTCCTCTTTTCTTTAGAAAAAAAAAATCAAAAATCAAAATCAAATAATGGCGGAACATTTCAAACGACAAATAAAATCAAAAAACAAAACCTATAAATCACGAGCCTCTTTCATAAATCACGAACCCTTTCTCTGATTTCATATGATAAGCCGAGCCCCTCTTCTTTTTCTTCAAAATCAATTAGAACAAAATCACGATAAAATTGCTTCCTCTCCAGTTCATTCCCAAGGTCGAATCGAGTAAAGAGAATCGAATTGTTCGAAATTGTTGGCTCGCGACTTTCGGTGGTGGCGTCAGTGTCGCGATAGGCTTTAAGGCGGAGTATGTTGGGATCTGGATAGGGCGGAGGCCAGCAAGTCAGGTGGGTCGCGATTTGAGATGGGCGATGTGATAACCCGGATTTTGAAACATTTGTTAATTAATAATTAACTGGGTTAATTAATAGAAATACTAATTTTATTTGGATTAATAAATGAAATTCTGATAATTAGAATATATCTGGATATGTATATAGATGAATTTGAACTATAATAAATACTGACGTATAAATATCTAGATAAATATTCATTTGATAATATTTGTTTAATGATCTTCTTTTATAAATATTTATTTGGCAAAAATTTATCTTTTCAAAGCTAATATAATATATATATATATATAGAATCAACTTTAAACAAATTTTTGGAAATTCTATATATATTTATATGTAAGGGTGGTTTGTAAATAAATAAGGTGAGATTTAATTTAAGATTTAAAAATAATTTTTTATACTTGGAAATAAATATAGTTAGTATAAATGTAAAATACAAAGCACACATGTGAATGTAAACATATGTGGATATAAAATTAAGTAATTTATAAATTGATAAGGTTTAAAAACATAACTTATAAATAAATTTAATAAAAGGGTTTAGGCAGAAAAATACCTATTTGTGAAAAATGTTTAATAAGTAAAATAGGTATTTAACAAATGTAAACAAATTATAAAGTGTAATTACAAGTGTACATCATTTTAACAAATGTCATTTTCTTCTTTTATCTTTAAAAAAATAAAAATTAATAAAGGATAAAACTAAGTATTTAAACATCTCCATACCCCTCTTTCATTTCTTTTATCAGCCATTCTCTAAAACAAAACTAAGAAACAAAAACCTGTAACACAATTCAGTAAAACAAAAATCAAAGAAATTCAAACAATATCTCCACAAATTCAAGTTAAGAGCAAGCTAAGCAAATTCAAGCTAGGATTCAACAACTCAGATCAAAGAAATCTCTTTCACAAATTCAATCTGAAACTAAGCAAAGGATCATCTCAACTAAATTCCAGTTTCAAATTGCAGTTCAAAACAAAAATCAGTTCCAGATCTAAGAAAATAAGCTCTGCCTCTGTTTTTAATACAGGTGAGTAAAACGTTTAACTAAAATGCTTAGGGTGATAAATGTTAGTGCTTGTGTATTTCTGGATGATGTTTGTGCTGCATGTTTACATATATAGATATGAATCTCTATGAATATATATATATGTCTGATCTGTGCATGTTGGGTGTCTGTACTTATCTATTTTCAAAAGACAGAGTTTAAAAGTAAGTCAAAATTCAATACTCTTTTATCTGATCATTGTTGGGCTGTGAAATTCAAACATAAAATGTTGTTTAAATATAGATTAAAATTTAAATTTTGTATTCAAGCAAAATAGTTTTGAAAATCTCCAGGACTTAAGTAAATACAGCAAGGATGTTAAAAATGTGAAAAATCAATTAATTTAATTTGTAGATTCAAGTATGGAACTTGAATCGTCTTTGGAAAATTTGATTTTTAAAACCAAAATCACGAGTTTTAGTTTGGGAATTGAGGTAGCATTGTGGTGATGACCAGAATGTGATTTCGAGCAAATTCAGGTGATGGGTTTATCTTTGGTGGTCGGGATTTTTACTGGAGCAAGTTTAGAAATCATCGACGTCGAGAAAAATAGTAGAGGAGGGTATCGATCGTCGTGGCATCGGAAATCAGATAAACTAGGGTTTAAACACTTTGTTTTGTCGTAGTGGGAAACGAGATGACTGGGTCATCTATGGTGAATCGAGTGGCACCGGATCAATGGGGATAGTTGCGTGGAAGGCTTGCGGTGATGTGACCGGGGTTTCAGGTGGTACGGTGGTCGAAGGCGTGGTTGCGAGGCGTTTTTCCCTGGCGATGTTGAAGTCCAGTTCGAGCTGATCTCTCGTTTTTGTTTAAGATCGTGTACTTTGGAATCTGATGGCTCGAATCGATTATTGAATCGATTTAGAATTTGTTGGAGGCGATGACGTTTGCCGGAGCAATGGCGAACGATCGTGCACGTGCACGGCGATGTAACTGTATCTGGTGAATGGTTTCGCGTGAGACTCGGGGGTGATCTCGAGCGTGAGAACGAATAGATCGGGTAGGAATCGAGTTCGTGTGTGGTACAGTTGTTTTGTTTACCATTGCTAAGCTTAATTGTTAGTAGAAGAAGGAGATGGGAGGAAACTCGAGACCATCTCGAGTAAGTAACGGGTTTAACCCGAACCAGAGAACAGGAGGATTTAAGCATGTTTTTAAAGATTTTATAAAGTAAAACTTTGAAATTTAAAATGGTTTTGTTTTAAAACCTTTCCAAAATAATCTCTTTTCCATTTTAAATATTCTTAGAACTTTAATTAAGGAAATTGTAGGTTTATTAACTTAAGTTTGTTAAGTAAAAGATATTTTAAATTTTATTTTTATAAATAAAATTAAATGTTAATTAAAGGTTAGTGTTTTTAATAATTGAATTAGGTAAATAATAAAGATGATGATTTATCCTAAAAGTAATTAAGATTTTGATAATTAAATGAAGAAATTAAAGTGTGATTAATTTAAATAAATTATTGATTTAGAAATTAATTAATTAATTCTTAATAATTTATAATTAACCCTTAATTATCAATTAACTAATCACTAATTGCCAATTAATTACTTAATTAATCAATTATTAATTCCTAATTAATTTCTTAATTAATTAACTACTAATTATTAATTAATTAACTCTAATTATCTAATTAATAATTCTTAATTACAAAATTTATTAAACTCTTAATTAGTTAATTTATAATCTTTAATTATTAATTACAATATGATTAATTAATAATATGATTAATTAATGAGGATAATTAAAGGTTAATTAATGAGAATGGTTAAAGGATAATTAATTTAAGTAATTAATTTAAGGCTAATTACTTAATGTAATTAAAGGACAATTAATCAAAGGTGATTAATTAAGGTGGATAATTAAAGATTGATTAATTAATTGGCTTATAATTAATTAATGTTAAGTAAGCAGGATTTAAGAGTAATTAAAGTAATTAATTTAATTCAATGGTGGTTAATTAAATTAATTAGAAATGGTATGAATGATCAATCTTGCTTATGGATGATTGAATAATATTGAATGCCTTGGATTATTTGACATATCTGATATGTGATTGTGATGTTCTGTGAAATGAGATGCTTTGAATAAATTGTGATAATGTAAGTTATCTATCTGTGATAAAATCTCTATGTGAATATGATATCCTGAATTTAAATTAAATTGTTTAATTTAAACATCTTAGCTTAAAAAGGATGACATTTGAATTCGAAAGAGACCAGGATCGGATATCAGCGATATCCGGAACCACTTCGATTAGTAATCTATAATTCTTATGGATTTGATATGTGAAATCAATAGGCCGATTTGGAATAATATGGACCATTTAAACTAAGTTGGATACTTAGATATTGTTTTGTGAAATAAGTATTGACTATATAAGTTGTTTACTTGTGGTAAAGTACGAGTTACCCCGGGTTATATAAGTTCAACCAAATTGAAATTTCATGTTAGATGAGTTTACTCACGCTGGTTTCCAGCCTGACCCGGGTGTTACTTTGATGTAATGCTTGAGTCAGACCGAGTATTACAGATTTCCAGGTAAGGACGTTTTGGAGCTCAGGAGGCGAGCTGGATGGCAGGAACGTATGGAGTGTATTCTACAGTGTTATATTATTGTATATCTGAGACTTGATAATAGTGTTTATCCAGTGCATGTATAAATGTGTAACTCTGATGTATTAAAATGTAATCGACAGATATAATATTGTTTTGTAAACTGTTATTATTTATTATTATATTTTATCCGTTGCGAATGTGAGATGTTGATGTTTCTGATCTTCTTCTTCTTCTATCTCTTTCTTTTTTTTCATAACTATCTGGAATTTTCGGGTTCGAAAATTCCGAGTCGTTACAGTTGGTATCAGAGCTGAAGGTTAAGCGAGAACCTTGGCTCTGTTGGGATTACTCATTAAGGATAGGGTCAATGGTACCCTAAAATGAGTTGAGAGTATTATATATGAGAGCGTAGTTGTTATTTTCTTATATAAAGATTTTAAAATGATTTTAAAATTGAATGATTTTAATATAAGTTTATCTTTTGATATATAAAGCAATATTTCTTTCTAATAAATATTAAGGTAATTGGTTGTTAAAATATTGGAATTAAATTAAGTGGTAATAGAAATACAACCAAATTAAAATTGAATAAAGATAAGTTTGAAATGGATCTAAACTGAAATTAAAATCTTGAATTTGTAGAAATAAAGATAATAATGAATTGGTTTCCAGATATGATAATCTTGGTTATTATCATACATGGTTGATAATGAAATGTTGTAAATGATTAAGTAAAATGAAATGTTTTAGGGAAGTAAACTTTTAGGTGAATATGACTTATAAATTGGAATTGAAGATAATTTGAAATTGTGAAATTTTAAATCTAAATCCAGAAAACTTGAAATTGTTTTAAAGAAATTTGTTTTGAATTAAAAACCAAAGGTGGTTTAAAATTTTTAAGGTATAACTTGGTGTGTAAAGGAAATAAATATGTATAAATGAGGTTATACATAATATCAAAGATGATTTGAAGTAAACACTAAGTGTTGAATTTTGAATTTTCCCGGAAATGTGATAAGTTTTTTTAAAACTTAAGTGGGAAGTTTATTAATAAGAAGTTTAAAATTTAAAATGGAGAATTCAAATTTGAGTAAGGTTGATTGGATTCTGAAGATTTAATCATTTAAAAAGTTTTGAACTCTAATTTGAGCTTTGAAATAAGCTAAGTAAAGATACTTAAAATGGAGTTTGAAATTTGGACTCAAAATTTAATTGTTTAAAATTTTAGATTGTTGGTTTAAAAATAAGGGTTAATTTGAATTAAGGAATTAAATCAACATTTAAAAATTTAACTCAAATTTATATAATTCGAGATAGTTTAAAATTGAGATTTAAATTGAAATAGTTCAAACTGAAATTGATTTGAATAAATGGGAATTGTGATTTAAGATGGATAAGTTTAAAATTCAAATGGAAAATTTGAATTGGATTAATTTGAAATAAAATTGAGGATTGAATGAGTTCAAATTCAAATGGGAATTAGGATTAATTCATATAGAAATTGAAATGATTTGAAATTGAAGTGGATTCAATTTGAAATTAGTTTGAATAATTTGAAATTGTAATTAAAATGAATATGTTTAAAATCAAATGGAATTTGATTTGAATTTGGAAAGGAATTAAGATTAATTCAACTTGAATTGGGATTAAATCAAATTCAATGGAAATTGAAGTATTGAGTCAATTTAAATGGAAGTGGAAATTTAAATTGAATTAATGGGAAATTAAACAGTATGGCTCTGGATTATTTTCAAAATAAATTGTTTTAATACAAATATATTTTTCCAAACTATTTACTATACAATCTTTCTTCTTAAACCCCAAACTATCCTATACTTATTTTGCAATTATTTTGGAACTATTTAACTATTTTGAAACTGCCTTATAAACTAATTACTATTTTTCAGTTACTTATATCTAATCACTATTTTAAAAACTATTTTGCAATTATCTAACTATTTTATACATACTTAACTATTTTACAGCTATTTTACAAACTAATAACTATTTTTCAACTACTTATCTATTGTAACTTTTTCAAGCTATTTTTATTTAAAAATTGGTCAAAGTTCAAACTGTTTGTAATTGAAGTAATAACTCAATTGGAAATAGAAGCAATTGAAAATAAGTGAATGGAATTAAAGGAAATGTGAATAGAAAAGAGAATTGATTTGGCTAATAACCTATAAAGATAAATACGTAGGATATACGTATATTATTCTATTCACATAGTGATTTGATCCAGATTCGATCATAGAATTTCGAGATAGTATTATCGATCCGAGTTGGGATTTTTCGCTCGATTTTCAACGGCGAACCTGGATATGGATTTTTGATTGGTTCTGGATATTCTCTATCATAGCTACGACTATGCAAGAAGAATGACGGTTTCTGATCAAGAAACCAGATCTGAGTCCGCACTAGGAAGTCGGGTGGACAATATTAGTTCGGAAGGGAAATTGTGTGATCGAGTGAGCAATCAGATTGATATTGCATAAGGATGATATGTGTACATCATACGGGTTTGAATGAAATTGATATTGAAAATTTGTGGATAAAAACTGTAAAATGGTTTTTGAAATGAAAAGTGATATAGTTAATAACTTTATGAAAGATTTATCAAATTTGAATATTTGATTTGGAATAAAATAAAGTTATATATCCTTGTTATATAAGATAAATCTTCCCTTGTTGAATCTATAGCCAAAAGAAAAGGGTTTTTGAAAATATTTGAGGTATAAAAGAGGTTTTATACAAGTTTGAAATGACCCAAAGATTTTCAAAGTTATATATATATATATATATATAAAGGATTTTATGATAATGATTTTGGAAAAGGTTTTGGGAACCTATGAAATTTTGGAAAGGCTTTTGATTTTTGAGAAAATCAATTTTGGGAATTTGGAAAGCCAAGTTTGGAACTATCGATTTTGGATATCGATTTTGTGTAAAGGAGATTTTGATATAAATCATAAAGGATATGATTTGAAGATACTATAAGTGTATAGTATAAAGTGTTTTGAGAATAGCTCTGGGGAAAAAGGCGCTCCCTTGAAATGAACTTCTCAGGAGTACCACATGGGGGTACTGCCTTGAACCTTAAGGGGGGTTTCTAAAGTTGATCCTGCGAGGAGTCCGAACAAAACTAGTTCCTGAGGATTATTTGTGTAGCGAAAGTCGAGGGGCTGGAGCCCACAGAGGCATTTGGGTTATGCTGTGACGACAGTGTAACTCGATGTCACTGCGATCTACTACAGACCATAGCGAAAGTCGTGTGAGCCGCTGAGAGCCAACAGTCTGCGTTTGATTTTATATCGGTAGACTGCGACACTATGGTAACATAGCGAAAGTCACGTGTGCCGCTGAGAGCCAACAGTCTGCGTTTGATTTTATATCGGTAGACTACGACCTATGTTGGAGAAGTTTCATTTTGATAGTGAAATCGTGTGTGCCGCTGAGAGCCATCAGTTACATGGACTTTTGCTGCGATGGCAACGTAACCTTGGAATGTAACTGCGATCTGTTGTGGGTTCCATGATGTCATCAGTTACATGGACTTTTGCTGCGATGGCAATGTAACCCGTGATGTAACTGTGACCATGGATGGGGGTGATGATTTCCAGAGCATTCTTACCAAAGATATTTCCTCTATTTTCGGAACTGTTTTCTATATTTTCAATAAAATTATTTTCCAAAGTATTTTCACTGGATGTTGGAAACGAGTTTACCAAGTACTTATAGATTTTCAGTCCTACGTCTGATCAACGTATGACCGAATTTCTGTGAGAACAAGGATGGACTTGTTGAAACATCGAGTTATAAAAGTATTTTTACAAAAACTATTTTGATAATATTAAATAGATTTTAAAAAAAAGTGTTTTAAAAATGATCAAAGAATAATTTATCTGATCTTAAGTATTGAATAAATTCTGGTTGCATTTCTTTTCGAGAACGAAAAGATTCTAAGGGGTGAGGAATGTGATAACCCGGATTTTGAAACATCTGTTAATTAATAATTAACTGGGTTAATTAATAGAAATACTGATTTTATTTGGATTAATAAATGAAATTCTGATAATTAGAATATATCTGGATATGTATATAGATGAATTTGAACTATAATAAATACTGACGTATAAATATTTAGATAAATATTCATTTGATAATATTTGTTTAATGATCTTCTTTTATAAATATTTATGTGGCAAAAATTTATCTTTTCAAAGCTAATATAATATATATATATATATAGAATCAACTTTAAACAAATTTTTGGAAATTTTATATATATTTATATGTAAGGGTGGTTTGTAAATAAATAAGGTGAGATTTAATTTAAGATTTAAAAATAATTTTTTATACTTGGAAATAAATATAGTTAGTATAAATGTAAAATACAAAGCACACATGTGAATGTAAACATATGTGGATATAAAATTAAGTAATTTATAAATTGATAAGGTTTAAAAACATAACTTATAAATAAATTTAATAAAAGGGTTTAGGCAGAAAAATACCTATTTGTGAAAAATGTTTAATAAGTAAAATAGGTATTTAACAAATGTAAACAAATTATAAAGTGTAATTACAAGTGTACATCATTTTAACAAATGTCATTTTCTTCTTTTATCTTTAAAAAAATAAAAATTAATAAAGGATAAAACTAAGTATTTAAACATCTCCATACCCCTCTTTCATTTCTTTTATCAGCCATTCTCTAAAACAAAACTAAGAAACAAAAACCTGTAACACAATTCAGTAAAACAAAAATCAAAGAAATTCAAACAATATCTCCACAAATTCAAGTTAAGAGCAAGCTAAGCAAATTCAAGCTAGGATTCAACAACTCAGATCAAAGAAATCTCTTTCACAAATTCAATCTGAAACTAAGCAAAGGATCATCTCAACTAAATTCCAGTTTCAAATTGCAGTTCAAAACAAAAATCAGTTCCAGATCTAAGAAAATAAGCTCTGCCTCTGTTTTTAATACAGGTGAGTAAAACGTTTAACTAAAATGCTTAGGGTGATAAATGTTAGTGCTTGTGTATTTCTGGATGATGTTTGTGCTGCATGTTTACATATATAGATATGAATCTCTATGAATATATATATATGTCTGATCTGTGCATGTTGGGTGTCTGTACTTATCTATTTTCAAAAGACAGAGTTTAAAAGTAAGTCAAAATTCAATACTCTTTTATCTGATCATTGTTGGGCTGTGAAATTCAAACATAAAATGTTGTTTAAATATAGATTAAAATTTAAATTTTGTATTCAAGAAAAATAGTTTTGAAAATCTCCAGGACTTAAGTAAATACAGCAAGGATGTTAAAAATGTGAAAAATCAATTAATTTAATTTGTAGATTCAAGTATGGAACTTGAATCGTCTTTGGAAAATTTGATTTTTAAAACCAAAATCACGAGTTTTAGTTTGGGAATTGAGGTAGCATTGTGGTGATGACCAGAATGTGATTTCGAGCAAATTCAGGTGATGGGTTTATCTTTGGTGGTCGGGATTTTTACTGGAGCAAGTTTAGAAATCATCGACGTCGAGAAAAATAGTAGAGGAGGGTATCGATCGTCGTGGCATCGGAAATCAGATAAACTAGGGTTTAAACACTTTGTTTTGTCGTAGTGGGAAACGAGATGACTGGGTCATCTATGGTGAATCGAGTGGCACCGGATCAATGGGGATAGTTGCGTGGAAGGCTTGCGGTGATGTGACCGGGGTTTCAGGTGGTACGGTGGTCGAAGGCGTGGTTGCGAGGCGTTTTTCCCTGGCGATGTTGAAGTCCAGTTCGAGCTGATCTCTCGTTTTTGTTTAAGATCGTGTACTTTGGAATCTGATGGCTCGAATCGATTATTGAATCGATTTAGAATTTGCTGGAGGTGGTGACGTTTGCCGGAGCTGTGACGACCCGGCTTTCCACTCCCGGAAAATCGCATCGACGGTAAGAAAGAAAGGGGTGAGAAGTAGAAAAGAGAAGAAGAGAAAAGAAACAAACACAAATACTCACAGCGGAAACGAACAAAATATATTATATCACATAAATATTACATAGTATCATATACAACACTTATCAGAGTTACACAGATTACACATCATATACTAGACAGTTATAAACATCTGTCTAGTTATTACATCTCAATACAAAACAAAGATCTAAATAAGATCAACACAGCGGAAACTACTATCTATATCTACAACGTTGAAGCCTCCTGCTCCATTGCTCCTCCAGATTACTCGTCAAAGCTAACCTGAATCCCTTGGCTACTCGTAAAAATTTGAGTACCCAAGAGTTTATAAAACAGAAATAAACAACTTGGGTCAGACATGGGTCTGGTGTGAGTAACAGGTTAAACTTGTTTAACTTCAAAACCTTTTGAAAGAAAAGGTATCACGTAAGACTTCCCACACATAAACATGGGTAAGTTTTTACCTTACGCTAACCAAAACATTTGATAGGAAATTCGATTGTATTATAATAGGGTCTAGGGTTTCCAAGTAAAATACAGAAATAGCTGAAATGCTTACATCTCACATTCCAACATAGTTGGGCACAACTAATACGTACGGCACTTATTGGAGTTTGGATTCCATACAATGGCAGGGCTACTGGGGTACCGCCCGTCACAGTACGTGGCCTAGATCAACGTACCGAGGATCACTCCCAATCCCCTGCAACACAAGGCCGGAACATCCCTTACTGGATAATTCCCGCACAAGATACCTCACGGTTGGGATCAGCAACCGCACCACTAAGTCGAAAATAGAAAGGGACATCTAGACAGAGGTAACCTTGTCCTACTTGGGTGCTACCCACTAACCTTGCTGCACCTCCCCTGTTTTAGCCATTCCCGGTTTGTGAGGCTTGAGGTCACGATTACCTTGAAATAGAACACATCTATCTTAGAATGCTCATCGTCCACCTGACGATGTTCTGAAAGCATTCAATCCATACAAGTTCGTTCCGGGTTCGAACGAAACCGAAGGCATTATTTCGTTACACTCGTTTTGGAATCACCCTCAGAGTTAACGACAATAACCCTTGCACTCTGAATCTTCATCTTCACTTGATTCACGACCTATCGTTAATTTGGATCGATGTGGTATGCGGGTCTCCAGACCTGGAAATCCGGTATACGGAAACCCGATCCCGGTCTCATCGAAATCCAAAGCGTATCTTTTAAGGCCAAGTTGTTTTAAAGGTTAAAACAATTCAATTCATTATCTTTATACACCAAGAAAGATAATTCACAACAGATAATTAACATTATCAGATAATCCATACAATTCAACTAACATCCATATCATACAGCATATATCTCATCAGAGATATCAATCAATGTCAAGTATCCAATACTAACACCCATTCATAAGTAATGATTTATCATCTCTAATTAATTTAAAGTGAATTAAATTAATTACTTTATTTTATAAATCCTTCTTACTTAACCATTAATTAATTACATATTAATTAATTATCCTTTAATAATTCATTTTAATTAATCATCTTGATTAATTATCTTTTAATTACATCCAAGTAATTTATTTCAATTAATTTCTCAAATTAATTATCCTTAACCACTTATAGTAATTAACCTTTAATTACATCATTAATTAATTAACTAAAATTAATTAAGTTAATCAACTATAATTAATTACATTAATCCTTAATTAATTACATTGATTAATCACTTCATTTATTAATTATTGCTTAATTAATCAATCTTAATTACATCATTAATTATATTAATTAATGATCCTTAATTACAACTTAATTATTAATTACTTAATTAAATTAATTACATTAAGTAATTAACCTTTAATTAAACAATATTTATTAATCACCTTGATTAATCTTCAATCAGTAATTAACTACCCTTAATTACTTTCATTAACTAAATTAATTATTCCTTAATTAATTCTTAATTAATCCCTTGATTAATTATTCAAAGTAATTAACTCAAATTACTTCTATTAATAAAATCATTTATTCAACTAATTACTTCCAGTAATTATCTTATTATTTTCTTCCCTAAATAATCTTACCTTAATAATTACATTAAGTAATTATTATCATCTCTTGATTATTCTAAATTAATTAAACTTAATTAATTAACTTAAACTAAATCAAATTAACTTCAATTAATTACAATAAGTAATTAATTCTTAATCACTTCCATTAAGTAATTCCATTTAAAACAAATTCTATAATTGATTATCTTTAAATTAATTAATCTAATTAATTATTAATATTAATCACATTAATTAATTATTTAATAATCCATAGTTAATGACTTTCATTAACAATTATTTAATTACTTTCCTTAAGTAATTAACTTATATTAATATTATTAATTCTAAATTAATAAATCTTAATAACCAATTTATTAATCTCTAATTACTAAATTAATTAAGTGTTAACCATAACTTAATTAATATTTAATTTCTTATTAATTAATTCCTAACCATTAATTAATACTCTAATTTATAATCCCTATCTACAAATTAATCATCCCTAATTTATTTATCTTAATCCTAACTAAATTAGTTTAAACCTTTAATTATTTATTTAATTAATCCAAATGATTAATTAATCAAACAATTTAATTATCCATTAAATTTCCTAATTAATTTAATGAACATAAATCTTTAATTACTTTAAGATAAAACATTATTCTTATTGATAAACAAGTTATCATTTACCATTCATATTTGAAACATCCCTTTCAAATCTACTTCTAAAATTTCATTTTAAATTCTGTATTTAAAATGAATACCAATTTATTTTTAACTAAGTTTTTAAAACCAATTTAAAACTTTTACTTATTAAAAATTCTTATATTTTCTAAGAAGTTTTTAAAAGAACTTAAATCAAATTTCTTCTTAGATTTAACATTTAAACATATCTACACTTAACCTATTTAAACATTTAAAGTCATAAACTAATTATCTAATATTAAAGTTTAAAACTAAACTTGTCTTCATAAATCAAACTTTGATTTACTGCTTAATATTACTTCAAAATTTAATTTAAATTTAAATTTCAAAACAGACAGGTATAAAACCTGACAACACTAAAACTCTCTAGCCCACTTCTAAATCACTTCGAGTCGTAACCCAAAATTACCCGAGTCTTCCCCGCAAAAACCCTCAAAAATCTAGAGTCCTTCCTGCCACTTGAGTCCAACCTTCCAGCTCCAACTACTTCGAGTCGCACATCAAAATTCCCGAGACTCCCACGAACAAACCCGAGAAAAACTTGCATTCGTCTTCTCCAGTGAAACAGACTTCACCCAGATACAATCTTCGATCTCGTGCACGTGCACGGTCACCGGCGCCAACTCCGACCAACCTCGAGTATCTCCACAAGTCGACAATCCTTCCTAGACCAGAATCCACCCTCTCGATCATCAAAACTGGAACGAAAACGAAATCGAGCCTAAAACCAAACCTGGAACCATCAGTTCGAATTCGCCAAAGCCTGTCAACAATCCTTCTTGCTCGCGATTCCGACCATCAGAGAAGCTAATTCTCTGGCCATGCCTTCGTCTATATCTAAACTTCCATTCCCCAAAAGCTTGGAACACTCGATCCATCAACGAAAACAAACGAAACGAATTCGTAGCCTTACTTAAAACTAGGTTTAAAAATTTCAAACCTAAATCATTTCTGCCTCAATGTCTAATTCGATTTCTAGTCATTTTTCCTAGTATCCTTGATCATTACACTACCACTACTAAAGATTTCAAACTTCCAATTTCACTGAGATGATCGAAATCACCAGAATTTCATTTCCAACATAAACCAGAACTGCTCTTATTATACTAGACTAAAAACTATGATATTCATTCTAAAAATCATATTATCATCTATGCTTTCAATTTATACATTTGAATTTATAAATTACAGTGTTCAAATTTTCACTTTAATATAACATGTCTCTGTTGTTTTAGATTACAGAGGCACTCAGATATGAATTTGATTTAACTAGGCTTGTTAAACCTTAGTATATGATAATTAAACAATACTTACTTATAAGTTAAATCCTAATAAAAACTAAATCAAGTAGTAAGAGTTTTAAGAGAGAATTCTGGAGTCTGGCAATAAACAGAACAGAGAACAATATCATACATGCACACTTATATACATTCATGTATATACAAAATCATCTACAAACATTCACATCCAAACAATATTTATCACAGAGTTAAACATGCATCATAATTACCTAAGTTAATTTAAGTAAAAATGTTACTCACCAATAAAAATGGAGACAGAGCCTTATTCTTTTGAAAACTGTTTTGAAGACTTGAAAATATAAGGCCAAATCTTCTTTGCTTTTGATAAAACTTGTGATATGTTGTTTTAGACTTGCATGCAGACTTGAACAAATCCAGATTCTTTTTACTTTTGAATTTAAACTTGCATGTTGCTTCCAGAGATGAAAAATGCAGGCAGTTCTCTGAGTTGATTCCAGATTTAAAATGAATGCAAGCTTTTTGATTTCAGATCTGTAACTTGGTTACAGATCTTATGTTTTGAGGAAGATTTGTTTACAGACTTTGATTTTGTTTGAGGAAGATTTCCAGATTTGAATATGAATTCATTTTGCTTGAGAAATAATTACTGATTTAGATTAGAGGAAAAGTTGAGAAGTGGTATTGATTTTCAGGCTTTATTATTGGATTGAGGTATTAGATTTGTTCAGATTTGAATTAGAGAGAAAATCTGATTTCTCTTGGTTTTAAAAAAAAATGAAGATTAGAAAGAATGAATTGAAGAAATGCAATGTTAATATACATGTATATTTTTGATTTATAAAATAAAAGAAAATGAAAATAATTAAGGACACTTGTCCTATACAATTGTTTATTAAATTACACATGTTATAATGAAGCTTTAGATAAATGACACATGTCTTATAAGTAATTACTCATATTTCTATTTATTTTAAAAGTAAATAAAAAGCCCTTTCTTATTTATTTAAACACTTATCTATATATATTTCTTATTAAAGATAAACAAAAGCTAATTATACTTATAAATAAAAGTTTATACAAATATAAAAAAAAATCCAAAACAATTTAAATATATATTCTTTTGAATTTCAAAACTTAAATTCAAATTTAAATAAAATTAAATCCTAAGATTCCATTTAAAAGTCAAGTTATATATTTACATACACTATTTATTCAATTTAAAATAACAATTCCTTTTAGCATTAAAATTCATACATATTAAAAATAATACATTATACTTATTATTTGAAAATAACATATTTTATAATTTAAACAAGAGATTATATTATCAAGAAATATTTAAAAGAAATAAAACAAACCAATTTTGTAAATCTTATTTATTTAAACTTAAGTTAAAAATATCTTAAACCAATTAAATATTTTCTTAAAGTATTTTAAAACTATAAAATTACTTATTTAAATATCTTTGAAAAGTCCAGATTAAATTAAATATAAATTTCCAATTTACCAAAGCTTCTATTTACAATATATATAAATAAATATATATATTCAAATAGAAAATATCTTATTAACTTTTAAAAGATAAAATCATCAATTAAATACTAATTTAATCAGATTATTAAATTAAATTCAAATCTTATTATCAAAGATTATCCATATCAATTTAATTATTCAACAGATTATTAAATTGATATTGTTAAAATTTCCGGGATATTACATTCCTCCCCCCTTAAAATAATTTCGTCCCCGAAATTTAAACAAAGGTAATTTAATAATCTTATTAAAGATTTAAATTCAAAACATAAGCATCTACTATCATCCATATGCTAGCAACCATAGCAACCAAATCATTCAATCAAACAATTCTATCTATCTAGACTAAATTCTAGATAAAATACCTCGAGTTTCCCCAAGTATATATATATATACCGGGATACTCGCTCTACAAACAATCTAAACTATCAATACTACTAAGCTATAGATCTCCTACTCATCTAGATCTACAGAACTAAACAGGATATCAGACTACAGACGAGTCTGACTCAACTACCAAACTTCCTGAACTGCTGATTCTAAAACCAAAGATAGATCAAATACGTACTTCCTCAGAGATACGTAAAACACAATGAATTCCAATTATCCAAACTGGCAATTCAATTTCGAAGACCAAAAACTTATCTAAATCAGAACATAGAAGAGATCCAAAACACAACCCTACTTCACAACTATCAGTAGATTCCAAACTTACTTCTCCTATCCAGAGATACACTCCAAACTGCTTTCGCTGCACCATTCTGATCTGAGGTAGAACACAAGCACAGACTGGACAACTCACTCCAGAAATAAGATTCACTGATCCATAAATAAAACTCAGATACTTCAGCAAAACTCGAGCTGCTTCACCAACTCCATCTCTAGGAAACATCCTTCCACTAGACTGAACCACCGGTATCACTCTTGGAATCCAGTCGATAAGAAAACTCAACCTTCAGATGCGGACAAACTTCTGACTTCTCTGAAGACATCCAGAAAAATTCTGACAACCCAAGAGAACACTCAGACAATCGCAAGTCACTTTTGCGATCAACCCATCCTAATTCCAAACAGACTGTTCTCTCTTTACCAATCAGAACAGCTTACACTTATTTATCCAATTTATCGAAGAAATGGATCCACTATGCTGCTTCTGAACTTCACTTCCAGAAAAACTGCTCAGCCAGAAACTTCCTGCCATCACAGAACACTCCGAGCTGCACTGCTGCCACAAATGCTCCTATCCAAAGCTCTTCGAGAAACTCGGACTCCAAACCAACAGAAACACCGTGCTGAACTCAGCCACAACACCGAAGCATACACACTTCCTTAATCTTGTTCCAAAGAAAACATCTTCAGGAACATCCATAGTCACTGCATCTCATCATACAGCTACTATTACCTGAGGTATCAAGGTACAATCACTCGCTTCTGCCTCATCGACAGATCCAACTCTACTCATCCAAACTTCAAAGATAAACTCCGAACCATTACAGTTTCCTTCGGAGATCGATGAAATCCTTCACCATAGCAAAGCTTACTCGAGACGGTATTGGGTCTACAGTCTCGACAGATACACTTCCAACCTCAACATTCAAACTCCAACCATTGGTAGTCGTGTTTCACACACCACCACCCTATCTACCTTTATATCCTATATTGGAAAACCTGTACGGGTAACCCAACAGATAGGTAGAATATATATATATAGTTATATAAAAATTACAAATACGCTCTCTCACGATAGACACCACTCCAGGGTTTAGGTATTCACTCAACCTCGCTCTGATACCACGTGTGACGACCCGGCTTTCCACTCCCGGAAAATCGCATCGACAGTAAGAAAGAAAGGGGTGAGAAGTAGAAAAGAGAAGAAGAGAAAAGAAACAAACACAAATACTCACAGCGGAAACGAACAAAATATATTATATCACATAAATATTACATAGTATCATATACAACACTTATCAGAGTTACACAGATTACACATCATATACTAGACAGTTATAAACATCTGTCTAGTTATTACATCTCAATACAAAACAAAGATCTAAATAAGATCAACACAGCGGAAACTACTATATATATCTACAACGCTGAAGCCTCCTGCTCCATTGCTCCTCCAGATTACTCGTCAAAGCTAACCTGAATCCCTTGGCTACTCGTAAAAATTTGAGTACCCAAGAGTTTATAAAACAGAAATAAACAACTTGGGTCAGACATGGGTCTGGTGTGAGTAACAGGTTAAACTTGTTTAACTTCAAAACCTTTTGAAAGAAAAGGTATCACGTAAGACTTCCCACACATAAACATGGGTAAGTTTTTACCTTACGCTAACCAAAACATTTGATAGGAAATTCGATTGTATTATAATAGGGTCTAGGGTTTCCAAGTAAAATACAGAAATAGCTGAAATGCTTACATCTCACATTCCAACATAGTTGGGCACAACTAATACATACGGCACTTATTGGAGTTTGGATTCCATACAATGGCAGGGCTACTGGGGTACCGCCCGTCACAGTACGTGGCCTAGATCAACGTACCGAGGATCACTCCCAATCCCCTGCAACACAAGGCCGGAACATCCCTTACTGGATAATTCCCGCACAAGATACCTCACGGTTGGGATCAGCAACCGCACCACTAAGTCGAAAATAGAAAGGGACATCTAGACAGAGGTAACCTTGTCCTACTTGGGTGCTACCCACTAACCTTGCTGCACCTCCCCTGTTTTAGCCATTCCCGGTTTGTGAGGCTTGAGGTCACGATTACCTTTAAATAGAACACATCTATCTTAGAATGCTCATCGTCCACCTGACGATGTTCTGAAAGCATTCAATCCATACAAGTTCGTTCCGGGTTCGAACGAAACCGAAGGCATTATTTCGTTACACTCGTTTTGGAATCACCCTCAGAGTTAACGACAATAACCCTTGCACTCTGAATCTTCATCTTCACTTGATTCACGACCTATCGTTAATTTGGATCGATGTGGTATGCGGGTCTCCAGACCTGGAAATCCGGTATATGGAAACCCGATCCCGGTCTCATCGAAATCCAAAGCGTATCTTTTAAGGCCAAGTTGTTTTAAAGGTTAAAACAATTCAATTCATTATCTTTATACACCAAGAAAGATAATTCACAACAGATAATTAACATTATCAGATAATCCATACAATTCAACTAACATCCATATCATACAGCATATATCTCATCAGAGATATCAATCAATGTCAAGTATCCAATACTAACACCCATTCATAAGTAATGATTTATCATCTCTAGTTAATTTAAAGTGAATTAAATTAATTACTTTATTTTATAAATCCTTCTTACTTAACCATTAATTAATTACATATTAATTAATTATCCTTTAATAATTCATTTTAATTAATCATCTTGATTAATTATCTTTTAATTACATCCAAGTAATTTATTTCAATTAATTTCTCAAATTAATTATCCTTAACCACTTATAGTAATTAACCTTTAATTACATCATTAATTAATTAACTAAAATTAATTAAGTTAATCAACTATAATTAATTACATTAATCCTTAATTAATTACATTGATTAATCACTTCATTTATTAATTATTGCTTAATTAATCAATCTTAATTACATCATTAATTATATTAATTAATGATCCTTAATTACAACTTAATTATTAATTACTTAATTAAATTAATTACATTAAGTAATTAACCTTTAATTAAACAATATTTATTAATCACCTTGATTAATCTTCAATTAGTAATTAACTACCCTTAATTACTTTCATTAACTAAATTAATTATTCCTTAATTAATTCTTAATTAATCCCTTGATTAATTATTCAAAGTAATTAACTCAAATTACTTCTATTAATAAAATCATTTATTCAACTAATTACTTCCAGTAATTATCTTATTATTTTCTTCCCTAAATAATCTTACCTTAATAATTACATTAAGTAATTATTATCATCTCTTGATTATTCTAAATTAATTAAACTTAATTAATTAACTTAAACTAAATCAAATTAACTTCAATTAATTACAATAAGTAATTAATTCTTAATCACTTCCATTAAGTAATTCCATTTAAAACAAATTCTATAATTGATTATCTTTAAATTAATTAATCTAATTAATTATTAATATTAATCACATTAATTAGTTATTTAATAATCCATAGTTAATGACTTTCATTAACAATTATTTAATTACTTTCCTTAAGTAATTAACTTATATTAATATTATTAATTCTAAATTAATAAATCTTAATAACCAATTTATTAATCTCTAATTACTAAATTAATTAAGTGTTAACCATAACTTAATTAATATTTAATTTCTTATTAATTAATTCCTAACCATTAATTAATACTCTAATTTATAATCCCTATCTACAAATTAATCATCCCTAATTTATTTATCTTAATCCTAACTAAATTAGTTTAAACCTTTAATTATTTATTTAATTAATCCAAATGATTAATTAATCAAACAATTTAATTATCCATTAAATTTCCTAATTAATTTAATGAACATAAATCTTTAATTACTTTAAGATAAAACATTATTCTTATTGATAAACAAGTTATCATTTACCATTCATATTTGAAACACCCCTTTCAAATCTACTTCTAAAATTTCATTTTAAATTCTGTATTTAAAATGAATACCAATTTATTTTTAACTAAGTTAACCAATTTAAAACTTTTACTTATTAAAAATTCTTATATTTTCTAAGAAGTTTTTAAAAGAACTTAAATCAAATTTCTTCTTAGATTTAACATTTAAACATATCTACACTTAACCTATTTAAACATTTAAATTCATAAACTAATTATCTAATATTAAAGTTTAAAACTAAACTTGTCTTCATAAATCAAACTTTGATTTACTGCTTAATATTACTTCAAAATTTAATTTAAATTTAAATTTCAAAACAGACAGGTATAAAACCTGACAACACTAAAACTCTCTAGCCCACTTCTAAATCACTTCGAGTCGTAACCCAAAATTACCCGAGTCTTCCCCGCAAAAACCCTCAAAAATCTCGAGTCCTTCCTGCCACTTGAGTCCAACCTTCCAGCTCCAACTACTTCGAGTCGCACATCAAAATTCCCGAGACTCCCACGAACAAACCCGAGAAAAACTTGCATTCGTCTTCTCCAGTGAAACAGACTTCACCCAGATACAATCTTCGATCTCGTGCACGTGCACGGTCACCGGCGCCAACTCCGACCAACCTCGAGTATCTCCACAAGTCGACAATCCTTCCTAGACCAGAATCCACCCTCTCGATCATCAAAACTGGAACGAAAATGAAATCGAGCCTAAAACCAAACCTGGAACCATCAGTTCGAATTCGCCAAAGCCTGTCAACAATCCTTCTTGCTCGCGATTCCGACCATCAGAGAAGCTAATTCTCTGGCCATGCCTTCGTCTATATCTAAACATCCATTCCCCAAAAGCTTGGAACACTCGATCCATCAACGAAAACAAACGAAACGAATTCGTAGCCTTACTTAAAACTAGGTTTAAAAATTTCAAACCTAAATCATTTCTGCCTCAATGTCTAATTCGATTTCTAGTCATTTTTCCTAGTATCCTTGATCATTACACTACCACTACTAAAGATTTCAAACTTCCAATTTCACTGAGATGATCGAAATCACCAGAATTTCATTTCCAACATAAACCAGAACTGCTCTTATTATACTAGACTAAAAACTATGATATTCATGCTAAAAATCATATTATCATCTATGCTTTCAATTTATACATTTGAATTTATAAATTACAGTGTTAAAATTTTCACTTTAATATAACATGTCTCTGTTGTTTTAGATTACAGAGGCACTCAGATATGAATTTGATTTAACTAGGCTTGTTAAACCTTAGTATATGATAATTAAACAATACTTACTTATAAGTTAAATCCTAATAAAAACTAAATCAAGTAGTAAGAGTTTTAAGAGAGAATTCTGGAGTCTGGCAATAAACAGAACAGAGAACAATATCATACATGCACACTTATATACATTCATGTATATACAAAATCATCTACAAACATTCATATCCAAACAATATTTATCACAGAGTTAAACATGCATCATAATTACCTAAGTTAATTTAAGTAAAAATGTTACTCACCAATAAAAATGGAGACAGAGCCTTATTCTTTTGAAAACTGTTTTGAAGACTTGAAAATATAAGGCCAAATCTTCTTTGCTTTTGATAAAACTTGTGATATGTTGTTTTAGACTTGCATGCAGACTTGAACAAACCCAGATTCTTTTTACTTTTGAATTTAAACTTGCATGTTGCTTCCAGAGATGAAAAATGCAGGCAGTTCTCTGAGTTGATTCCAGATTTAAAATGAATGCAAGCTTTTTGATTTCAGATCTGTAACTTGGTTACAGATCTTATGTTTTGAGGAAGATTTGTTTACAGACTTTGATTTTGTTTGAGGAAGATTTCCAGATTTGAATATGAATTCATTTTGCTTGAGAAATAATTACTGATTTAGATTAGAGGAAAAGTTGAGAAGTGGTATTGATTTTCAGGCTTTATTATTGGATTGAGGTATTAGATTTGTTCAGATTTGAATTAGAGAGAAAATCTGATTTCTCTTGGTTTTAAAAAAAAATGAAGATTAGAAAGAATGAATTGAAGAAATGCAATGTTAATATACATGTATATTTTTGATTTATAAAATAAAAGAAAATGAAAATAATTAAGGACACTTGTCCTATACAATTGTTTATTAAATTACACATGTTATAATGAAGCTTTAGATAAATGACACATGTCTTATAAGTAATTACTCATATTTCTATTTATTTTAAAAGTAAATAAAAAGCCCTTTCTTATTTATTTAAACACTTATCTATATATATTTCTTATTAAAGATAAACAAAAGCTAATTATACTTATAAATAAAAGTTTATACAAATATAAAAAAAATCCAAAACAATTTAAATATATATTCTTTTGAATTTCAAAACTTAAATTCAAATTTAAATAAAATTAAATCCTAAGATTCCATTTAAAAGTCAAGTTATATATTTACATACACTATTTATTCAATTTAAAATAACAATTCCTTTTAGCATTAAAATTCATACATATTAAAAATAATACATTATACTTATTATTTGAAAATAACATATTTTATAATTTAAACAAGAGATTATATTATCAAGAAATATTTAAAAGAAATAAAACAAACCAATTTTGTAAATCTTATTTATTTAAACTTAAGTTAAAAATATCTTAAACCAATTAAATATTTTCTTAAAGTATTTTAAAACTATAAAATTACTTATTTAAATATCTTTGAAAAGTCCAGATTAAATTAAATATAAATTTCCAATTTACCAAAGCTTCTATTTACAATATATATAAATAAATATATATATTCAAATAGAAAATATCTTATTAACTTTTAAAAGATAAAATCATCAATTAAATACTAATTTAATCAGATTTATTAAATTAAATTCAAATCTTATTATCAAAGATTATCCATATCAATTTAAATATTCAACAGATTATTAAATTGATATTGTTAAAATTTCCGGGATATTACAGGAGCAATGGCGAACGATCGTGCACGTGCACGGCGATGTAACTGTATCTGGTGAATGGTTTCGCGTGAGACTCAGGGGTGATCTCGAGCGTGAGAACGAATAGATCGGGTAGGAATCGAGTTCGTGTGTGGTACAGTTGTTTTGTTTACCATTGCTAAGCTTAATTGTTAGTAGAAGAAGGAGATGGGAGGAAACTCGAGACCATCTCGAGTAAGTAACGGGTTTAACCCGAACCAGAGAACAGGAGGATTTAAGCATGTTTTTAAAGATTTTATAAAGTAAAACTTTGAAATTTAAAATGGTTTTGTTTTAAAACCTTTCCAAAATAATCTCTTTTCCATTTTAAATATTCTTAGAACTTTAATTAAGGAAATTGTAGGTTTATTAACTTAAGTTTGTTAAGTAAAAGATATTTTAAATTTTATTTTTATAAATAAAATTAAATGTTAATTAAAGGTTAGTGTTTTTAATAATTGAATTAGGTAAATAATAAAGATGATGATTTATCCTAAAAGTAATTAAGATTTTGATAATTAAATGAAGAAATTAAAGTGTGATTAATTTAAATAAATTATTGATTTAGAAATTAATTAATTAATTCTTAATAATTTATAATTAACCCTTAATTATCAATTAACTAATCACTAATTACCAATTAATTACTTAATTAATCAATTATTAATTCCTAATTAATTTCTTAATTAATTAACTACTAATTATTAATTAATTAACTCTAATTATCTAATTAATAATTCTTAATTACAAAATTTATTAAACTCTTAATTAGTTAATTTATAATCTTTTTGAGCAACACGGTTGTGTAGCGTGGCACTACACAGCCGATTAGATATTATATAAATTAGTAAATATTGCGATCAACAAGCCTGATCGCTGGCCAAAAAGTATTGAGAAGCAGACCGAGTTATATAAACAAAATACATATAGTGGAAAAAAGCACAGTGATGAAAAGGCTGGAGCTAAGTCGCGGTTTAGTGGTGTCCACGATGCCTGTCAGGAGGAACTGCTGATGTGCTGCCCGAGGATTCTGCCTGTGGGGAGCTGGGGTGAGGAAGTCTCAGCCTGAACGGAGCGGAGAAGCTACGACCTGATATAGATGAGAAATGGTGAGTAATACGTCTACAGGTTTCTTCAAGGCTGGATATGGGCTTGCAGAATACACGTGCATTGCGCTCGGCCCAGATCCACCAACTGAAAATAGCAACCGTGAGATCTATGTGGTAGTTGGGGGGGTTGTTCTGCCAGTGGTCGAAAAATGAGGTGAACGTGGGGATATGTCCGAGGATGTGAGCAGTTGTCGCCGCCCAGACCCTGACAGCAAAATCACACTCGAAGAAGAGATGTTGCAAACTTTCTGTTGAGGTGGAACATAGGACGCAGCTGGGGTCTACTACAATGTTATGGCGGAGGAGTCTGTCTCTTGTGTTAATTCGCCCATGGATGAGGCACCACTGTAGGAAAGCAAAGCGGGGCTGAATCCTGCACTTCCAGAGTCTGGGGAAGGTGAATAGTCGTCCAGGGTTGTTTAGGTGGGCGTAGCAGGAGGCAACGGAGAAGCCGGATGAGGGGTTGGGTGCCCAGGTGAAGGAATCTGGTCGGGAGTTGAGATGGGTGTTGCGGAGAATTGAGGAGGCGAGGTGAATCTCGTTGAGGGTAGAGAGGTCAAAGTATGAAGCCGGGAGAAGCTGGGCTGGGCCCGAAGTGGAAATGTCGGAGATGGAGGTGAAGATATTAGTTGTGTGAGCGAAGAGGTTGGGTAGGATGGAGGAGAGTGGAAGTTGATTGTGCCAAGTGTCTAACCAGAAGAGACAATTAGCCCCGTTTCCCGGGTTGACGTGGAATAGCCTTTTGACGCGTGGTAGGGTCGAAACTACTCCAGACCAGAAGGGGGATGGTTTTATGCCGTTGGGGGCGTGGAGGACAAGGTGAGGGTTAGAGTGATAGTGTAGGGTGGTGATCCATGATTTCCAGAGGGTGGGGCCAGGGGTTAGGAATCGCCAGAGCCATTTGGCGAGGAGCGATAAGTTGAAGTCAATTAGGTTAGTGATTCCAAGGCCACCGTTTGTCAGGGGAAGGCAGGCAGTTTGCCAGTTTACGAGCCTCTTTATGTTGCTACCGTTCCACAGAAAGGAACTTCTGATTGAATCGATTTTTTTGATTATCCAGGAAGGGAGTTTGTATAGTGACATCCAGTAAGTGGGGATCGATGATAGAACGGATTTAACGAGGACTAGGCGCCCTGCTGAGGACAAGGAATGGGCTTTCCATGAGAGGAGTCTTTTTTCTATCTTGGCGATGAGGGGGGACCAATCGGATCTATGCAATTTGGTTGGACGGATAGGGACACCGAGGTAGGAGATGGGGAAGTGTGTAATCTTACAGTTGAGCAGGCTGGAACAGGTTGGCCCGAGGTTATCAGCTTTACCGAGCATGATGATGGAACTTTTGCTAAAGTTAATGGACAAGCCTGATATGAGTTCGAATGAATATAGTGCTACTTTGAGGCAGTGGATGTGGTTGATCGTGGGTGATGCGAATAGGATGGTGTCGTCCGCGAATTGGAGGTTGGATATGGTTAGGTTAGAGTTGGGGAGGTTGATACCCTGAAAGATGTTGTTCGAAATTGCTAATTTGATCATGCGATTGAACACATCGGCCACCAGAACGAAGAGCAGGGGAGAAAGTGGGTCACCTTGTCGCAGTCCGCGGGCCGATTTGATTAGGCCCCCCGAGATCCCATTGATGGCTATCGAGGACATGCTTGAGTTGAGTATAGAAGATATCCAGTTACACCATTTTGTGGGGAAGCCTCTGTGTGCCATTAGCTCCCCTATGAATTGCCAGTTAACAGAGTCGAACGCTTTTGAGTAATCTAGTTTGAGTAGCATTCCTGGTGTTGAGGTCGAGTGGCAAAAGGAAATGATCTCCTGGGTCATTGCTACGCAGTCCATGATGTTACGGCCCGAGATGAATGCAGATTGCTCGATTCCAATAAGGGGGGCTATGACGCTCTGGAGGCGGTTGGCTAGGACCTTAGTTATGATCTTAAAGGTTGTGTTCAGGAGGCTAATGGGGCGAAAGGACGAGAGGGAGGTGGCGCCTGGGGATTTTGGGAGAAGAATTATATTTGCGTAGTTGATGCGGTCCACAGAATTTGGATTGGTATGGAATTCAGAGCACATTTCGATGATGTCGTACTTGACGATTTCCCAGTAGTGTTTGAAGAAGAGAGGCCCGAAACCATCTGGGCCAGGAGCCTTATCGTCCGACATGCTTTTAAGCGCTGCCCAAATTTCTTCTTCAGTGAAGGGCTGGTCAATGGGGATGAGGGGGTTAACCGGGTAGATCAGATTCCAATCGATTGGGGGGAGAGGAGGGGGGTGAAGGCCAAGAATGGATCGGTAATGGTCGGTGAAGAGTTTGAGGATGGCCGATTGATCAGTGGTAGTGATGTTGTCGTGAGTGATTTCGGGGATGTGATTGGATCTACGTCTGCCGTTGGCAAGACGGTGGAAGTAGGCAGTGTTCTTGTCTCCGTCTTCGATCCATTTCGCTTTGGACCGTTGCTTCCAGCCAATTTCTTCTTGCAGTAGCAACCTGTCAAGGTCCGCTTCCAGCTCTCTCAGACGAGAGCGGTCCGGATCCGGGAGCGGGGAGGTTTCTTCCAGGATATTAAGGTCAAGAATCTCATCTTGGATGGCTGAGATGCGCAAACGAATGGAGCCCCAAACTGATTTGGCCCAGGGTTTGATGATTTTTCGGAGAGAGCGGAGCTTGGAGACTACCCTGGCTGTGGCAGATTGTATGGGGGAGGGCTGAGTCCAGATTTCTCTGATGAAGTTGTCGAAAGATGGCTCGAGGAGCCAGAGACGTTCGAACCTGAAGGGTCTGTTGTGGCAAGCTAGGGAACCCGTGTCTAGGAGGAGTGGGCAATGGTCGGAGATAACAGTGGCTAGGCCCGAGACGATGGAGAGGGGAAATAAGTCCTCCCAGGCTGGGTTGAAAAGGAAGCGGTCAAGTTTTGCGAGGGATGGGTCAGATCTGCGGTTTGACCAGGTGTAAAGGCGATTATTAATGGGTGGGTCAATTAGGGAGCACTGGTTGATGAACTGATTAAAGGCTTCGGAGTCTTGGGAAAGGTTGCCAGAGTTCCTTTCTGTTGGGGATTTGGTGGTGTTGAAATCTCCTCCAACGACCCAGGGGCCATTGATGTGTGAGGAGAAGGAGAGACAGTTTGTCCAGAGGTCGTTTCTATTTCGAGGGTTGTGTGGGCCATAGATATTTGTGAAGAAGAAGATTGTGTTAGTTTGTAAGTGTCGAAGGGCTACATGTAGGGCTGAAGTGTGGTAGAAAGTTTGGCAGTGGGACCACACGGATTCATTCCAGGTTGTCATTATACCGCCGCACGAGCCGACAGCATTAATGTGGGCCCACCCAGTTAGGAATGGCCCACCGATCTGTCTGAGTATGTTGGGGTTTGGGTCTGATAGTTTGGATTCTTGCAGGAAAAGAATGTCTACTTTGTGAGGGGATATGACAAGGCTAACAGCGTGTCTTTTGCTGGGGTCCCCCAACCCCCGTGTGTTCCAGGATATTAGTTTCATTGGGAGAATGATAAGCGCTCCGATTCTAGTGCCTGCATGGAGGAGTAATGCTCTCCATGCAGGTTAACTCCCATGCAACGTGCCATTTTTTTATTTAAGCTTTTATTAAGTGACGAAAAGACAACGTGTTTAAAGAAACTACCAGGATGCGATGCTGCTCTGTCCAGTCTGGAGCTACGACGCACCGCTGTCGGTGTGATTGGCTGAGACCACTGTGCTACCGCTTGAGTGTCGGGCTGAAGCTCTTGATTTGTTCTAGGAGGGGCCACTTGACTGAGTTCCTCTGGGCTGTGGATAGGGAATTGAAGAGTGGGAGAGGGGGGGTCAGCTTGAAGTGGGGAGTGGAGGATCTGCGCCGGAAGAGATTGGGTGTTTGTATGAGGGGCATGATTGGGGGGAGGATGAGGAGGGACGGATGGGGGCGGAGTGGTTGGAATTTGCTGGAAGAGCGGGGATGAGAGGTCCAGGTCAGAGAAGGGGTCCCACCTGTGTTCCTGGACTGGCCATGGGTCCCAACCTCTTGGGCCCACCACCTCGAAGGATTGGTCGTAAATAAGGCCAGGCGCCGGTGGGGAGCCTGAGAAGACGGGGGAGTAGTTCAGGACGTCAAATCTTTCGTCTGACTCTAGGTCGTCTATCTGGATGTGTTGCTCGAAGATAGGGAAGTGCCTTTCGTAGTCGAGACCTAGCAGGTGGTTCTCTGGGCGCCTGTTCGGGTGCTCGTGTTCCCATCTTTCTATACGAAGGAGGTATTCAGTGTTGTTAAGGACCGAGACATAGGAAGATGGGGAGATGATGCCACTATAGAACTGGATTTGGATGTATAGGAAACGGTGGTCAAGCTCAGCCCATTCGCAATCGTCTTGAGCCAGGAATCTACCTACTGGCTTAACAGCTTCCGAAATGGCTTCTGAGTTGAAACGGAGTAGTTCAGGGAACCCAGAGATTCTTGCCCATGAAGGTGGGTCCAATGTCGGCGCGGGGCGGTCCAGCTCAGACCAGGGGTGGAATTGTATAGTTCCCGCGGTTGTAGGGATGGTCGATCTTTGGAGGATTTGGTCTCTGATAAGGAATGAGGGGCAGTAGAAGATGAAGCTGTTGTCGGATTGAAGCCAGAGAGGCCAGTCTCTGTGTTGGAATGTAGAGGATAGCGTGTGGCGGAGGGAGTCTAGGGACCAGGTGCCAGAGATAATGTTTGCGACGAGAAGTAGTGAAGGGTCTGCCATTGCGAAAGTTTTAGGGTTTGGAGATGAATAATGATGCTGTTTAGGGGTATGAGGTGGGCTATGAGGAGATGCAGGGGAAATGATTTGTCTAGGGGAGCTGAAGGGTTTCGTATGATCTGAGAGGGGATTGGACATTGGGGCCCAGCCGGCAGAGGGTTGTTTGTCCTTATTGGAAGAGGAGGGGACTTTGCTAGTTATTCGAGCCTGAGGCTGACTAGGGATTTTATTGGGACAGTGAGATTGTGGATGCCCGAAAAATCCGCACTTATAGCAAATCTTTGCATCTCTGCAAGACTGCGCCACGTGTCGGAGGCCTGCACAGCGAAGGCAACGGTTTTCTTTTTTTAGAAATTCAACCGTATGGCGCACATTTTTGAACTGAGGCAGTGGGTGACGTCTTCTGGCCGGGGGGTTGGGTAGGAGGGGAGAACGAGGAGCAGAGCTCGCAACCTGAGCATACGTTTTGGCAGGTATCTCGATGCATAGCGGCTGTTTGGATCCGGGTGGAGGCGGAGGGACTCGGGGTGGGAACTCTTGTTGGGTGGGGGCGCCAGGGGAGTTGGGGGATGAAGGGGACAGAATGGAATTGTATTTGCTGGGGACGAAGGAGATGGGGGGTGCGACAGGGAGGGCTGAGGACGCCATTAAAACATTCTTTTTAAAACGCTAATATGTTAATTTATAATCTTTAATTATTAATTACAATATGATTAATTAATGAGGATAATTAAAGGTTAATTAATGAGAATGGTTAAAGGATAATTAATTTATGTAATTAATTTAAGGCTAATTACTTAATGTAATTAAAGGACAATTAATCAAAGGTGATTAATTAAGGTGGATAATTAAAGATTGATTAATTAATTGGCTTATAATTAATTAATGTTAAGTAAGCAGGATTTAAGAGTAATTAAAGTAATTAATTTAATTCAATGGTGGTTAATTAAATTAATTAGAAATGGTATGGATGATCAATCTTGCTTATGGATGATTGAATAATATTGAATGCCTTGGATTATTTGACATATCTGATATGTGATTGTGATGTTCTATGATATGAGATGCTTTGAATAAATTGTGATAATGAAAGTTATCTATCTATGATAAAATCTCTATGTGAATATGATATCCTGAATTTAAATTAAATTGTTTAATTTTAACATCTTAGCTTAAAAAGGATGACATTTGAATTCAAAAGAGACCGGGATCGGATATCAGCGATATCCGGAACCACTTCGATTAGTAATCTATAATTCTTATGGATTTGATATGTGAAATCAATAGGCCGATTTGGAATAATATGGACCATTTAAACTAAGTTGGATACTTAGATATTGTTTTGTGAAATAAGTATTGACTATATAAGTTGTTTACTTATGGTAAAGTACGAGTTACCTTGGGTTATATAAGTTCAACCAAATTGAAATTTCATGTTAGATGAGTTTACTCATGCTGGTTTCCAGCCTGACCCGGGTGTTACTTTGATGTAATGCTCGGGTCAGACCGAGTATTATAGATTTCCAGGTAAGGACGTTCTGGAGCTCAGGAGGCGAGCTGGATGGCAGGAACGTATGGAGTGTATTCCACTGTGTTATATTATTGTATATCTGAGACTTGATAATAGTGTTTATCTAGTGCTTGTATAAATGTGTAACTCTGATGTATTAAAATGTAATCGACAGATATAATATTGTTTTGTAAACTGTTATTATTTATTATTATATTTTATCCGCTGCGAATGTGAGATGTTGATGTTTCTGATCTTCTTCTTCTTCTATCTCTTTCTTTTTTTTCATAACTATCTGGAATTTTCGGGTTCGAAAATTCCGGGTCGTTACAGGCGACCGTGCGACATTGGTGGTGGCAGGAATTTGTGGAGCGATGCGTGGGTTTTCGTCAGTGTTGATATGGGTTTGTCGAGGTAGTCTTATTTTGTTTTTTTAAAAGTTTTTAGTATTATTTGTATATAGATGAAGAATGAAATATTTAAGGTTTTAACAGAAGCTTTAAAAAGTTGTGTTTCAGAAAGAAAATAAAATATAGATACTGGAAGATTTTGAAATTTTATATAATAGGAATTTAGAAGTGTTTGAAAGTGTAATAAAAAAAATTAGATTATGGTGGTTTAATTGTTTAGTTAACCCATTTAATTTTTTCAGTTACTAAAGATAAATTATTTAAAAGGAAATTGAGTTTAAATAAAATTCTTAGTTAAGTAAAACTATCACATGGCAATTAATTGTTCGATCATCTCGGATATTAATAAATTGTATAAATTATTTATACAAGGTTTGAAACCGTGAAGAAATGGTCAAAATGAAAGTGGATTGCAAAATAAAAGAAATGGTCAAAATAAAGGTCTTGTGAAGATATTTTGAAAATAAATAATTTGGGAAAAATTATTTAAATCTGATGATTGTGTGAATGTTGTTGATAGTTAAATAACCGACTATCAATATTTGCCTTTGAAATGGCACTTGAATTTGTTTTTAAAACAAACGCTCATTATTCGGTTAAGCCGGGAGAGGACTTTGTGTCATATAACCCATTCCGAATAGTGATACGTCGTGAATGGACATTATTTGAAGACCGGTGGGAAGACTGGGTATTTTCGAAAGTGAAAGGACAACCTATCGAATGTCTCTGTACCGAGTTGCTCCGGTATAGAGATTTATATCACTCTTCTTGTGATGGGAAGTCCGGACATGATTAGTGAATACCCGGATTGCAAGGGCTTCTTTGGAAGTGCCTTCGGTTCCGTTCGATCCTGGAACGGACTTGTATGGATGTGTGTCTGATGTTACACTTTGAGATGTAAAGCTGGTTTCTATCAAATACATTTCTGTTGGTGCCGGAGAATTTATTCTCTTAGCTTAACACCCTTATCTGAGACATACAAGCTCAGAGGTTATGTAGTTGATGGTTACTAGTGATACATTCCCAATTTGGTAATGTGGCATATGAAGTGTTGTTGATCATTTGTTGATCAAAGCGTGGCTTTGTGAAAAAAGCGTGGCTTTGTGAAAAAGCGTGGCTTTGTGAAAAAGTGTGGTTTTGTGAAAAAGCGTGGCTTTGTGAAAAAGCGTGGCTTTGTGAAAAAGCGTAGCTTTGTGGACGAGACTTCATCGAGCCTCACAACCCGGTAATGGTCGAAACAGGAATGTTGCGGCAAGGTTTTAGGGGTCGCGCCCCTAGGGTATGTCATTTCCTTCTGGATAAAAGGTGATATCATGGTATGGAGCCCAGATATTTTACCTATGTTGATGCTGCAAATTTATTATACTTTATGGTTGTTGCTTTGTGGTTGAGGATCCTTGGATAAAGGTCGGTAATGACCGGGGGATGGCATACTTGTGTGTTAGTTACCTAGTTACAGCTGTACAGCGTGAGGTAGTGTCAGTGTGTTGGTTACCTAGTTGCAGCTGTAGAGCGTGAGGTAACGTCGGCCTTGTTTTTGCAGAGATCCGGTTAGGTTCTCGGGGCGTCTTTCCAGAGGCATTTTCATTTCGGTGTAAGGAAGTTTCTTTGCCTGACCATTTGTTGGAAATACAAAGAAACTGTGACAACCCGAGATTTTTGGGCAGTATTATTTTAGTAAATATTTAATTTAAATACAACTTATGTGTCATCCCGGAAATTTAGTAATATTATTTTGATAAGAATTCAATTTAATTAATTAAAATATAACTTAATATGTTAATATATATATGTGTATGTTTGGTAAAATAACTATGGTTTGAATATATACCTTGATATTAAAATATTCAAAATAAAACTTAGCTTATTCACCTTAAATTAATATTAAGCTCTACTATCTAACTTTTGATATATGTATATATATCGGATGTAATTTTGATGATAATGGTTAATAATGGAGTAAATTTTTATGTATATAAACATAAGTATAAAACAATTGTATAATTAAAATAAATCATATCTTATTAATTATAGAGTTTCAGCAAAGAAAAAATATGTAGTCTTATCAATATTTAAAATAAGTGTAAAAGAAAACATATGGTTATAAGTATACAAATAAATATATAAACACAAGAAACTATGAAATTAACATAAGTATAAAAATAAATAAGAAATGAGAAATAAGATGTTGATAGTTTAACTAAAAAAAAAAGATAAGTACAAAACAAATATATGATATTAACATAAATGTAGATATATAAACATAAGATAATTCTAGAAAATTATATATAGATACTTACTGGGATTACATGTACTTGTACATTATCAGAGGAAAAAGGGGGCATCTATATATACTTAGGAATGGATGAGCTTGCAAACATACAAGAGGACATAGCATTTAATATACATCATCTCAAGCACATAAAATATCAGCTCGAGCGTACAAAACACTTCAGCAAGGTCAAAACAAAGATCACGTCTGCATATGAATCAAATCAAAATAAAACAAAGAAGAAATTGTGGCCTGTACAAGATATCGCCTACCCTTCTCTGTATATACGTATCTCCTCTGTTCATTTCTTCCATTTGAAGTAAGTCAAAAAAAACGACTCTGCTGTTTAAAAACAAAATCCAACTCAAACAAAAGTAGATCAAAATCAATTTAAAACTTGCAGTTTTCAAGTGAAGTGGCAGATTTCAAAACCCTGTCTCCCTGTTCAAAGTTTCACTGTGAGTAAACTAACTATTCATACTAATCTGTGAGTAGTTTTTTCCTTTAAACCCTTAATTTGTTGAAATAACCTGATGCATATAAGGCTTGAAGTTTGATTATGGAAAATGTCTGCATGAATATATATCAGGTTTGTATGTTTAAAAATATTCAAAATATGAGTATGCACGACTGGTAACAGGCAATATGTCTCTGCTATTAATATCAGGTTTTCAAATTTTGTTCAAAATCCTAAACTATCACCCTAATTCGTTTTAAGGTCAGATCTCTAAATGAAATTTGATTATAGGATTATAACATCAATTGTAAAAATAGTTTCAAGGAATTTTATTAAGTAACCATCTCAAAAAAAAAAAAAAGCAAGGCAAACCAGAAGTTAGCACCACTATTTACAAACTTAAACAACAATCTCATCAAACAAGCAAGAAGATTTAAAGAAAAATCAAGTGTCAGCTCCCAGATTGTGCTCTGTTCATATAGTTTTCAAGTGAGTAAACAACCTATTTCAAGATTTAAGTTAAATTAAATTTGTGTATGAATGATTCATGATTTAGATAGTGTTTTTTTTGCTTGAGTATTCTTTTCAGATTTAACTCTGTATACGTATATAAATATGTCTATATATTACTTTGTTCTCTATTTTTGGTTTCAGGGTAGAAAATCATTAAGAAATCCAACACCACTTCATTTAATCATCATTTGACTCTGAAGTTTAAACCAAACAAGTTTGTTTTTACTTGATTTAAGATCTGGAAATAGTTTCTAGCAGTTTAGTATTTTGAAGCATCTGGGAAATTTATTTTTACAGGAATTTAACTATATGATAAATCTGAATGGCATGAAATATTAATTCAAGTATACAATTTGAATCGTCTTGCGAAGCTAAGATTTGTAAAACTAAAATGGTAATTTTTCATTGAATATGCTAAGAGCAGTTGTAGGATGAACTGTATTCGGGTTTTGAGCAATTCCAGACGGCCGAAGGACTTTGGGATGTCGGGTTTTCGTCTGAAGGAGAAGGAAGGCATGGCGTGGTCGGGGAAAATTGGTGGCTGAGGTTCCGGTTCGTCGTAGCATCGTGTATGAGCCAATTTAGGGTTTAACACTCGAACTTGAGTGTGGTCGGAGACGAGGAGATTTCGCCACATATAGTTGATCGAGTTGAACGGGCTTCAAGGTGATGCTAGCGGGATAAATCGCCGAGGTGAGGCCGGAGTTGAAGCAGCTCCGGTGGTCGGAGCGACTGGGACAAAATGTTTTGCTGGGTGTGGTGACGAGTTTCTGGTTTTTGTTTGAAGGCGAAATCTCGATCTGGAGATCTTTGTGTCGAGTTCGATCCTTGATCCCAAACGAGATAGCTGATGATAGGTGGTCGGAAAGCTAGTGGTGATCGTCGTCGATTTGTGAGCATGGACGGCGAGGGGTCAGAGTCGTCTAGATCGTCGTGCACGTGCACGTGTACATTGCACATCGCAGGCTTTGTTGGTTTGGGAACGGTGAGGTTCCTCGGGTTAGGCACGTGTTGTTTGGAAATTTTCTCGAAGTTAGAGATGACGTAAGTTTGCCTGGAGAATTTGTTGGTTTGACTCGAGAATTTGTATGAAGGCTTCGGTTAATTCGATGACTACCAGGTTTTGAGGTGAGTTTGTATGTACAGTTTTGTACAAGGACAAAGGAATACCAATTATTAGGCAACAGAAGTATAAGATTTAAAAGCAAATGGAATTAGTATTGTAAGTTTTCAAAGGAAGAAATCTAGTTTTAAACTAGTTTCAAAATTTAAATTTTAGAATTAAATGTTTTCTTTAAAATTTTCCTTGAGTTAAATAATGATTTAACTAGTTTATTAAAAAGGCAAAAGAATGTTTAGCCAAGTTGATTTACATAAGTAATTAACGATAGTTAATGAGTTAATGAAATTAATTAATATAAGTAGTTAAGGTTAATTAAGAATGTAATTAATTTAAGATTACTTGCTAAATGTAATTAATTAAAAGAGTGATTAATTAATGGGAGTAATTAGAAAATCATTAATTAATGTAATTAATGAGGGTAATTAAAGATTATTTAATGTGAATAGTTAAAGAAAAATTAAATTACTTAATTAGTTAAAGACTAATTACTTTATATAATTGAAGGAAAATTAATCAAGAATGATTAATTAAGATGTGTGATTAAAGAATGATTTATTAATTGGGATGTAATTAACAGATGTTAGGTATGCAAGGTTAAGGAAATCCCAGAGATTAAAGTCGGCATTTAATTTAATTAGAGAATTAATTAAATTAACTAGGAAATGTATATCTAATGAATCTTGTTATGGATGGTTGAATGACAGTAGATGCCTTGGATTGAAGATATCTCTGATGGGCAATTGAGATTTGCTGAGATATGAATGGGTTGAACTGTGATAATATAGGTTACCTATCTGAGTTGATTTGATAGGTATGATATCCTGGATATGAATTGTAACAACTTGAATTAGAGATGACATTGAATTCGAAGAGACCGGGGTCGGGTATCAGTAAATACCCGAAACCACTTCGATTCTTTATAAATTTTAGTTTGGAAGCGAACAGGCTGGAATGAAATAAGTTAAGTATCATGGATTTTTCAAAACTGGATAACGATTCTTGGATATTGTTTCAAGATAAATGATTGACTTAAATAAGATTAGAACTCGTAGTAAAGTACGAGTTACCCTGGTAATTCACTTAAGTTATATAGTTTGGTATTTCATATTATGGGTTTACTCACGCTGATTTCCAGCCTGCCCCGGGTGTTACTTCTATGTAATGCTCGAGTCAGACCGAGTATTACAGATTTTTCAAGTAAGGACGTTCTGGAGCTCGGAGGCGAGCTGGATGGCAGGAATGTATGGAGTGTTTTCGCTATGATATATATTGTTGTATATTTGGACATGTTGATTATATTTGTCCAGTGATTGTGTATATGTTGTAACTCTGATGTATTAAAGTGTAATTTAACTGATACAGTTTCTTTGTATAAATGGTATTATGTGATATTATATTTTGATCCGCTGCGAATGTGAGATTCTGTGACTTGTTTTCTGTTTCTTCTTCTTCTATCTCCTTCTTCTTTTCCTAACTATCTGGAATTTTCGGGATCGAAAATTCCGGGTCATTACAGTTGGTATCAGAGCAAAGGTTAAGCGAGAACCTTGGCTCTGGTGGGGAATACTCATAAGGATAGGGTCAAAGGTACCCTAAAATGAGTTGAGCGTATATATATACGAGAGAGCGTACTTGTTATTTTCTTATATAAAAGATTTTAAATAATTTTATATAAGAATATATTTTGATATATATAAAGCAATATTTCTTACTAATAAATGTTAAGTTATTGGTGGTTAAAAATTATTGGAATTCATGAGGATTAAGTGGTAATGGTAATACAACCAAATTGGAATTGAATGAAGATGAATTTGAAATGGATCCAAACTGGAATTAAAATCCTGAATTTGTGGAAATGTCTCCAGAATAAAGAAAATAATAAATTGGTTTTCAGATACAATAATCTTGGTTATTATCATAAATGATTATTAAGGTGAGTATAAATGAGTAAACAAAAATAAAATGTTTGGGAAGTAAAATATTTAAGTAAATATGATTTATAAATTCGAATTAAAGATGATCTAAATTGTGAAGTTTTAAATCTGGGTTCAGAATTTGAAAATTGTCCAAAGTGATGAAGAAATTGTTTTGAAAACCAAAGGTGGTTTAAAATTTAAGGATAACTTGATGTGTAGAGGAAATAAATATGTATATTTGGAAATAAAACTCATAGGGTGAGTTTTAAAATTTTTCCTTAGAATGTGATATGAAAATCCAAAGTGATAAGTTTTTGAACTTATAAAAAAAACTTTCAATAAAGGTTAATTTGGTTTAAAGAGTTAAACCAACTTTTGAGAATTTAACTCGCATTTATATAATTCGAGATGGTTTAAATTTGAAGTTGGAATTGAATTCATTCAAATTGAATCCGATTTAAATTAATTGGATTTGAGATTGAAGATGTATAAGTTTAAAAATTGAAATGGAAGATTTGAACTGGATTGAATCGAAATGATTGGAAATGAAGTGGGTTCAATTGATATTAGTCCAAATTGATTGGAATAATTTGAAATTGTAATTAAAATGAATATGTTTAAAATCAAATGGAATTTGATTTGAATTGTGGATAATTCAACTTGAATTGGGACTGGATCAATTTAATGGGAAATTGATCGAAATGGAGATGGGAAAGTGAACAGTTTTGACTCTGGACTATTTTCAGTATAATTGTTTTAATATAAACTTATTTTTCCAAGCTATTAAATATATAACCTTCTTTCTTAAAGCCAGATTATTTTATCCTTTTTTTACAATTATTTTGGAGCTAATTAACTATTTTTCAACTGTTTTTAAACTAATTACTATTTTCCAACAATTTTATAAATTAATTACTATTTTACGACTATTTTGCAATTATCTAAAATTTCTATAACTATTTAACTATTTTTCAACTATTTTACAAATACTTAACTATTTTACAGCTATTGTTCAAACTAATAATTATTTTTCAACTACTTATTCATTTTAAAATTTTCCAAGCTATTTTCAAAATTTAAATTGAACAGAGTTCGAACTGTTTATGATTGAATATCCATTTGGGATAAGGATTAAAGGGGTAATCCAATGGAATTGAAACAATTGTGATTATGTGGATAGAAATTAAAGGAAATGTGAGTAGAAAGAGGAATTGATTTATTTAATAATCAATGAAGATAAATACGTAGGATGTACATATATTATTCTATTCGCATAGTGATTTGATCCAGATTCGAGCGTTGAATTTCAAGATAGTATTATCGATCCGAGTTGGGATTTTTTCGCTCGATTTTCGACGGCGAACCTGGATATGGATTTTTGATTGGTTCTGGATATTCTCTATCATAGATGTGACTATGCAAGGAGAATGACAGTTTCTGATCAAGGAACCAGATCTGAGTCCGCACTAGGAAGTCGGGTGGACAATACTAGTTCAGAAGTGAAATTGTGTGATCGAGTGAGCGATCAGATTGATATTGCGTACGGATGGTATGGGTACATCGTACGGGTTTCAATAAAATTGATATTGAAAATTTGTGGATAAGCACTGTAAATGATTTTTGAAATTGAAAGTATATTTTATGAAATATACGATGAAATAAAGTGGGAATTGAACATTTCTATGATTAAAATTTACTTTATGAAAACAAGCAATATGGAGAATGACTTTACAAAAGAGTAATCAAAATATGAATATTGATTTGGGCTAAACAAAGTTATATATCTTTGTTACATATGGAAAACTCCCCTTGTAGAATCTATCGCCAGAAGAAAATGATTTTGAAAGTATTTGAAGTATAAAAGTGAATTTATACAAGTACAAATTGATTCAAAGATTTTTCAAAACTTTTATATATATGTATTTATAAGAAGGATTTTGTGAAAATGATTTTGAGGAAATTTTTTTGGAACATTTGAATTTTGGGAAGGCTTTTGATTTTTGGGTAAAACCAATATTGGAATTTGGAAAAGCCTAATATGAGAATTATCGATTTTTGGGAATCGATTTTTGGAAAAGGGAGCTTTATATGTGATTCATACTTGGTGTATGATTTGGAAAATACTATATGAGTATAGTATAAAGTGTTTTGAAAGTGGCTCTGGGAAAAAGGCGCTCCCTTGAATGAACTTCTCAGGAGTGCCACTGAGTGGTACTGCCTTGAACCTCTAAAGGGGAGGTTCTAAAGTTGATCCTGTGAGGAGTCCGGACAAACTAGTTCCTGAGGATTATTTGGTAGCGAAATTCGATTGCGCTGATGCCTACAGGGGCATTTGGGTTATGCTGTGACGACAGTGTAACTCGATGTCGCTGCGATCTATTGTGGGGACCATAGCGAAAATCGTGTGGAGGATGAGTGCCAACAGTCTACACTTGATTTTGTCGGGATGACAACGCAACATCGGTAGACTGCGATCTATGGTCAAGTGGAGGAGTTTCATTCTTTTGGCAGCGAAATTCGGTGGCGCTGATGCCTATAGTTATATGGGTTTGTGCTGTGATAGCAACGTAAGGCCCGGGTATAACTGCGATTTGTAGCGGGTTCCATGGCGTAATCGAGTGGCGCGGAGACCTACAGTTATCTATGGATTTTGCCGGGACGGCAACGTAACCATCGGGTTAACTACGACAATGGATGGGGGTGATGATTCCCAAAGCATTTTTACCAAAGACATTTCCTCTATTTTCGAAATTGTTTTCTATGTTTTCAATAAAATTATTTTCCAAAGTATTTTCACTGGGTGTTGGAAACGAGTTTACCAAGTACTTACAGATTTTCAGTCCTACGCCTGATCAACGTATGACCGAATTTCTGTTGGAACGAGGATGAACTTGTCAAAACATCGAGTTATAAAAGTATTTTTATAAAAACTATTTTAGAAATGTTATATTGATTTTTAAAGTAGTTTAAAAATGGTCAAAAAAAATTATATGATTTTAAGTATCTTAATAAATCTGGTTTCGTTCCTTTTCGAGGACGAAAAATTTAAAGGGGGGAGGAATGTGACAACCCGAGATTTTTGGGCAGTATTATTTTAGTAAATATTTAATTTAAATACAACTTATGTGTCATCCCGGAAATTTAGTAATATTATTTTGATAAGAATTCAATTTAATTAATTAAAATATAACTTAATATGTTAATATATATATATATATGTGTGTGTATGTTTGGTAAAATAACTATGGTTTGAATATATACCTTGATATTAAAATATTCAAAATAAAACTTAGCTTATTCACCTTAAATTAATATTAAGCTCTACTTTCTAACCTTTGATATATGTATATATATCGGATGTAATTTTGATGATAATGGTTAATAATGGAGTAAATTTTTATGTATATAAACATAAGTATAAAACAATTGTATAATTAAAATAAATCATATCTTATTAATTATAGAGTTTCAGCAAAGAAAAAATATATAGTCTTATCAATATTTAAATATAAGTGTAAAACAGAACATATGGTTATAAGTATACAAATAAATATATAAACACAAGAAACTATGAAATTAACATAAGTATAAAAAGAAATAAGAAATGAGAAATAAGATGTTGATAGTTTAACTAAAAAAAGATAAGTACAAAACAAATATATGATATTAACATAAATGTAGATATATAAACATAAGATAATTCTAGAAAATTATATATAGATACTTACTGGGATTACATGTACTTGTACATTATCAGAGGAAAAAGGGGGCATCTATATATACTTAGGAATGGATGAGCTTGCAAACATACAAGAGGACATAGCATTTAATATACATCATCTCAAGCACATAAAATATCAACTCGAGCGTACAAAACACTTCAGCAAGGTCAAAACAAAGATCAGGTCTGCATATGAATCAAATCAAAATAAAACAAAGAAGAAATTATGGCCTGTACAAGATATCGCCTACCCTTCTCTGTATATACGTATCTCCTCTGTTCATTTCTTCCATTTGAAGTAAGTCAAAAAAAAAAGAAAGAAAACAACTCTGCTGTTTAAAAGCAAAATCCAACTCAAACAAAAGCAGATCAAAATCAATTTAAAACTTGCAGTTTTCAAGTGAAGTGGCAGATTTCAAAACCCTGTCTCCCTGTTCAAAGTTTCACTGTGAGTAAACTAACTATTCATACTAATCTGTGAGTAGTTTTTTCCTTTAAACCCTTAATTTGTTGAAATAACTTGATGCATATAAGGCTTGAAGTTTGATTATGGAAAATGTCTGCATGAATATATATCAGGTTTGTATGTTTAAAAATATTCAAAATATGAGTATGCACGACTATTAACAGGCAATATGTCTCTGCTATTAATATCAGGTTTTCAAATTTTGTTCAAAATCCTAAACTATCACCCTAATTCGTTTTAAGGTCAGATCTCTAAATGAAATTTGATTATAGGATTATAACATCAATTGTAAAAATAGTTTCAAGGAATTTTATTAAGTAACCATCTCAAAAAAAAAGAAGCAAGGCAAACCAGAAGTTAGCACCACTATTTACAAACTTAAACAACAATCTCATCAAACAAGCAAGAAGATTTAAAGAAAAATCAAGTGTCAGCTCCCAGATTGTGCTCTGTTCATATAGTTTTCAAGTGAGTAAACAACCTATTTCAAGATTTAAGTTAAATTAAATTTGTGTATGAATGATTCATGATTTAGATAGTGTTTTTTTTGCTTGAGTATTCTTTTCAGATTTAACTCTGTATACATATATAAATATGTCTGTATATTACTTTGTTATCTATTTTTGGTTTCAGGGTAGAAAATCATTAAGAAATCCAACACCACTTCATTTAATCATCATTTGACTTTGAAGTTTAAACCAAACAAGTTTGTTTTTACTTGATTTAAGATCTGGAAATAGTTTCTAGCAGTTTAGTATTTTGAAGCATCTGGGAAATTTATTTTTACAGGAATTTAACTATATGATAAATCTGAATGGCATGAAATATTAATTCAAGTATACAATTTGAATCGTCTTGCGAAGCTAATATTTGTAAAACTAAAATGGTAATTTTTCATTGAATATGCTAAGAGTAGTTGCAGGATGAACTGTATTCGGGTTTTGAGCAATTCCAGACGGCCGAAGGACTTTGGGATGTCGAGTTTTCGTCTGAAGGAGAAGGAAGGCATGGCGTGGTCGGGGAAAATTGGTGGCTGAGGTTCCGGTTCGTCGTAGCATCGTGTACGAGCCAATTTAGGGTTTTACACTCGAACTTGAGTGTGGTCGGAGACGAGGAGATTTCGCCACATATAGTTGATCGAGTTGAACGGGCTTCAAGGTGATGCTAGCGGGATAAATCGCCGAGGTGAGGCCGGAGTTGAAGCAGCTCCGGTGGTCGGAGCGACTGGGACAAAATGTTTTGCTGGGTGTGGTGACGAGTTTCTGGTTTTCGTTTGAAGGCGAAATCTCGATCTGGAGATCTTTGTGTCGAGTTCGATCCTTGATCCCAAACGAGATAGCTGATGATAGGTGGTCGGAAAGCTAGGGGTGATCGTCGTCGATTTGTGAGCATGGACGGCGAGGGGTCAGAGTCGTCTAGATCGCCATGCACGTGCATGTGTACATTGCACATCGCAGGCTTTGTTGGTTTGGGAACGGTGAGGTTCCTCGGGTTAGGCACGTGTTGTTTGGAAATTTTCTCGAAGTTAGAGATGACGTAAGTTTGCCTGGAGAATTTGTTGGTTTGACTCGAGAATTTGTATGAAGGCTCCGGTTAATTCGATGACTACCAGGTTTTGAGGTGAGTTTGTATGTACAATTTTGTACAAGGACAAAGGAATACCAATTATTAGGCAACAGAAGTATAAGATTTAAAAGCAAATGGAATTAGTATTGTAAGTTTTCAAAGGAAGAAATCTAGTTTTAAACTAGTTTCAAAATTTAAATTTTAGAATTAAATGTTTTCTTTAAAATTTTCCTTGAGTTAAATAATGATTTAACTAGTTTATTAAAAAGGCAAAAGAATGTTTAGCCAAGTTGATTTACATAAGTAATTAACGGTAGTTAATGAGTTAATGGAATTAATTAATATAAGTAGTTAAGGTTAATTAAGAATGTAATTAATAAAAGATTACTTGCTAAATGTAATTAATTAAAAGAGTGATTAATTAATGGGAGTAATTAGAAAATCATTAATTAATGTAATTAATGAGGGTAATTAAAGATTATTTAATGTGAATAGTTAAAGAACAATTAAATTACTTAATTAGTTAAAGACTAATTACTTTATATAATTGAAGGAAAATTAATCAAGAATGATTAATTAAGATGTGTGATTAAAGAATGATTTATTAATTGGGATGTAATTAACAGATGTTAGGTATGCAGGGTTAAGGAAATCCCAGATATTAAAGTCGGCATTTAATTTAATTAGAGAATTAATTAAATTAACTAGGAAATGTATATCTAATGAATCTTGTTATGGATGGTTGAATGACAGTAGATGCCTTGGATTGAAGATACCTCTGATGGGCAATTGAGATGTGCTGAGATATGAATGGGTTGAACTGTGATAATATAGGTTACCTATCTGAGTTGAATTGATAGGTATGATATCCTGGATATGAATTGTAACAACTTGAATTAGAGATGACATTGAATTCGAAGAGACCGGGGTCGGGTATCAGTAAATACCCGAAACCACTTCGATTCTTTATAAATTTCAGTTTGGAAGCGAACAGGCTGGAATGAAATAAGTTAAGTATCATGGATTTTTCAAAACTGGATAACGATTCTTGGATATTGTTTCAAGATAAATGATTGACTTAAATAAGATTAGAACTCGTAGTAAAGTACGAGTTACCCTGGTAATTCACTTAAGTTATATAGTTTGGTATTTCATATTATGGGTTTACTCACGCTGATTTCCAGCCTAACCCGGGTGTTACTTTGATGTAATGCTCGGGTCAGACCGAGTATTACAGATTTTTCAAGTAAGGACGTTCTGGAGCTCGGAGGCGAGCTGGATGGCAGGAACGTATGGAGTGTTTTCGCTATGATATATTGTTGTATATTTGGACATGTTGATTATATGTGTCCAGTGATTGTGTATATGTTGTAACTCTGATGTATTAAAGTGTAATTTAACTGATACAGTTTCTTTGTATAAATGGTATTATGTGATATTATATTTTGATCCGCTGCGAATGTGAGATTCTGTGACTTGTTTTCTGTTTCTTCTTCTTCTATCTCCTTCTTCTTTTCCTAACTATCTGGAATTTTCGGGATCGAAAATTCCGGGTCGTTACAGAAACAATACGAACCCTGTACGGTTTTAGTTGTATAATCTGCTATGGAATGTGGCGGTAACCTGCTATTGAACATAGTAGCTATAGTAGGCATACAATAATGGTTGTATGTTGGCTAAGATTGATATTATACTTTCGAAATGTTTTCCACACTAGACATTAATAATAATATCAACTGATTTTCGTAGTAAGCATATTTGACTATCATAAGGAGAAATCTCTTCCAATTCTGTGTTTGCATTGTGTGTGTGGCGGGAGGCCTTATGGTAGTTTCATTTTCCAAAAGTATTGCGAATTTCTTTTATTTTCTTTGTGAAAATAACTGTTTTACGATCTCACGCCAGTCACCATGACCGACCCGGAGTTTATTGTTCCCTTTCTAAACTCTGGGTGCCTATAAATTTTCCACACGGGCAGCCTAGAGTTATGTTATCAGGATATTCTGGATATTCTGGAGCTTTGGAGACGAGCTGGATGGCGAAGCGTACTACCGTACTTGTTTATTTATTCCGCTGTGTATTCTGTATGGGGATAAGTTTATATAATTGTCCATTATTGTATTGAGTTGTATATTGACTTTGATGATGTATGTATAAACTGATATAGTTCTTTGTTTAAATGACTAGTGATTATCTATTATATATTGTTCCGCTGCGAATGTGAGATTCTGATATTGTTTATGTTTCTGTTTTTCTGTTCTTTCTTTTCTTCTATCTTCTTCTACCTCTTCTTTTTAACCCTAATGGTTCGGTTTTCCGGCATTCGATTGTGCGGCATTTGATACAGTGGACGTATTAATGTCGACTTTCGAGCGTCGAAAGGTCGAGTTGTTACAAAATCATTAACTTGGTGTCAATTAGTTGTTAGAACTAGGCCAGCCTGCAGCAAAAAATATTAGCGAATTTCAATTTTTTTACCATTTAGGATCTTTATTGGGTTTATGATGTCTAACTTATTTAGAACTTTTCTAAATTTATTTAAAATAAAATCATTATTTAATTTTATAAATAAAGTTTTACTTTATATTGTTTTGTGTTATGTTTGAATATGTGTATCATGTAGACATATGTGTGTGTATGCACGTGCAACGTAATAATGTATGCATGGTTTAACATGCATGTGCATAGATGTTGGGATTTACACTGTAACAAACATGTCACACCCTCTAGCATTCTAGCATGTTGTCTATTTGAAAGTATTTGTGTTCATCAAAATGAAGTATATATATACTATATAAAATTATAATATGTAAAACAAAATCATTTATATATATATATGTATGTATGTATGTAAATACGTAGATTTGATAATTATAATAATTCATATAAAATAATTATATATGTGTTTATGTACATATATACATAATTAAATAATAAAGAAATAATTTTGAACATAAATTTATACATATAATTTACTGCAGCAGACCCGAAAGTAATATAAACCTATACATATACATATATATACATATAAGTATATATGAATATACAAACATATAGATATATATATAATATTTATGTAAAAATTATGCATACTTGTAGTAGGCCCTCGGCTCAAAAATAATATAATTACTTCTAATAATATATTTATTTAAATATAAATATTTATAAACATACTAGCATATATATATATATATAAGTAAATAATAATTTTTATATATATATAAATTGTTGCATACTTACAATAAGCTTTTAGAACATAAAGTATTTTTATTTTATTTTATTTGGATTTATAAAATAATCTTAAATCAAAAAAAACTATACAAAATTAAACATTAAAAATTAAAAGTATCTAATATTATTATATTAAATTTTATACTTAATTTCATATTATATATGTGTGTGCATTTATTTATCAATATAACCAAATTCTAGTTAAAAATAAAAATAAAAATTGTACGGAATTAAATATTAAAAATTAAAAGCATCTAATGTTATTATTTAAAATTTTATACTTAATTTCAAATTATTTATATGTGTGTGTATTTATTTATTAATATAAACAATTTCTATTTAAAAATAGTAATATTAATACATAAATATATAATGAATATAAATATGTATATTAAAAATTTTAGTTATTGTCGTCGAATAATTTTTAAATGTAAATAAAATTTTATGAATTCCTAAAATATTAAATTTATGATTTTAATGTTTGGAATATGATTTATTAGTTTATAAAATTATATGTATTATTATTTAATTCGAAAAATGTTTTTTTATTCCTTGGCTGTGAGCTTAATAGCAGTATGCATTTAAAACAATAAAATTTCTACCATATATATATTGCTACATAAATATGTCCAACCATCTACCATGTGACAAAACATTAGTATACTAGATTCGTTATATGATCTAACAGCCTATGATATGAATCAATAATTAATTATAATATCATATAAATGTGATGAATAACCTTTCACTAAAGCCAAGAGATTACATCTTGAAACGATGATAGATGCTCCTTGATTCTGTGAGCAAATTAGAAGGTGCTTGCTTCCAAACTTCTAACTACCAAATAATCGAGTTGAAGTGCTTTTGATATGATTCAAACTTGAAAATTATTTGGTGGTTGAATATGGTAGTTGGGCCTCTACCATAGTTGTAGTAAGGGTAATTCTCAAGTACAAATGAAATGAGGTACTAGTGGAGTAAATAAAAGAAGCATTGAAGGAGTAAAAAATGGATCAGATCCACTTTTCTCTCTTTACCAATTCTTGCATTTTTCAAATTTAAACTGCTTAGTCATGTACTATACGTGGCTGGCCTACCCCTTGCATACTCATGGCTGAAATTAGAAGCTACCATATAGGCCTTAAAACCATTTCAAACCCAAACAATAATTGCTGCATTTAAATCTAATTTAAACGCATAGCGATATCGTATATCGATCAATATATTTATACTATTATATATACACTATTTTAAATTGTTCAACATATCAAATAAATTTTTATAATTTATTTTATAAATATTAATTAATTTAATTTATAATAATTATAAATTGATTAAATCAGGTGTTCTAAGGAGTATTCAACGTTTAAGTTATGAGACTCTTATGTACAAATTTAGTGAGCGATTAATATCGAACAATTTGAATATTAACGTTTATATGTCACCTAGTAGGTGGTGTGACATTATGGCCAAATTTATCGCTTACTTGATTTCAGCAAAATCCAGTTTTCCTTTGTACAGCCTTACCCGGTAGTGACTTGTTAAACCAAAAATTGACCTGTCACTTATGATGTCGTGCCAAACCAAAAATTGGTCTAACATCCACGATATCACAATGGTGCCGTTAGACCAAAGGTTGACTCAAGTACTAATGCACAACGATGTTATCCGAAATAGCCATGTAATGCCTATAGACTTTTGGGAGGGTAATGAAGTTGTTGAAAAGTTAGAACCATATGTCCAAAGGTATAAATAGGTAAGTCACTTAATTGTGCAATAGTCCATTATTTATTTGTTAATGGACTAAATAGATGATTCTCATAAGTCATCGTCCTTTTTTTATATGTCATCTAGGCACATTAGGCATTATGCAAGATAATCCTTAATTTAAAATAGGGCTTAAAGTATTTTGTTATAAGCGCGAGTCCAAGTCAAAATTTGTCATATGCACATCCATAGTTTGATAACGGTCATATATGCACAATTCATGAGAAATATACTATGTAAAATTGTTGAAGTCCTTGTTCTCATTATTTTCAATAGTTAAAAAGAATTCTTAATACCCCAATTCAATTTAGGGATAAAACTTTTTGAATTTAAGAATGAGGAAAAGAAAAATTATCCCTTTTTTGAATGACCGAGGGGGTCTATTTGTAGGAGTGGCGATATGCATCATGGCTGCAACGTCTCCTTCGGCATTATTGATTTTCGGCATCCTTCGTTATACTGATGATATACGCCAACCTTCTTTATATTAGTGATTTACGACATCCCATTGAAATTGATCATTTACGGCACCTCTCTGAACACTGATGTTTATGGCAACCTTTTATTCATTGTTGTTATGTGGCAACCTACCATGTCTCATGAAGTTTGAAGTCCTTCATAACTGTTAGCGTTCGACGTCCATCTTTCCATCGATGATACACGACATATATCGTGTCACAGTTATTCGATATCAACCACACCTCTTTAAAGTCCAGCAACCTTCCTTTGGTTCATGCTCTATGACATTAAGTAGAAGAGGCTCAGTGTCACTTGAATTGCTTGAGATCTGATATCTCCTTATTGCTGGGCATTCAATATCTCTTCAATGTAGTCGTTCGACATCATTTGTCATCTGCTTTTATAAGTCCGATATCTTCTTTCCTTATTGATAATGTTCGACAATAGTTCTTCCTGACATTCTGGTTGTTGAAGCCTGCTATTCTTAAGATATTTGACAGTCACTTTCGTGATAATCGGCAACATTCTATATTTGTGAAAGCTTGATATCATCCTGCTTTGTTGTAGTTAGACATCCCCTCTAGATTCATCATTCTTTGTTATTCTTGTATGTTTAGACACCGGACATTTCAAAGGGACATAAAAATTCGATATTATCTACTTCCTTATACTTTCGGAAACTTCTAAGTTTATTATCATTTGACATCTTTATAGGTTCAAAATCATATTGTGGTATCTTTCTTATTATTTAGGTTAAATAGCCTCATGCCATGTATATGCATGATATTTTTCTGGATGGGACAATTTTTTTGAATTTGATACTCTTAGAAATTCGACACCTTTATATAGAAGTCTGATATCTCTTTTTGGAGTCACTTGAAGTTTGATATCCTATCTTGTCTTTAATTTCATCATTCTTTGTGGCATGATATCTTCTGGTTGTAGTAACAATATCTTCCCTTGCTTCCATGTTTATTCCTCTTAGAAAATATGTGGATAACATTTGCCTTCCTCCTTGTATTAAAGAAGCTTTTACACTTTAGTTAAAATGAAAAAAAGTCTCGCCAGTCCAACTTTCTTGTAATTGTCAATCCTATTTTCCTAAAAAACATAAAGAAAATAATGATTTTTCATTCCTTTTCTTAGGTATGATAAATACATGAATTAGTTCATCTTCTTCTTTATGCTCAATTAATAAGAAAAATAGAAATCCATTTGGTAAGAAGCCCCATAAATTCTCTTGGTAAGAACACCAAAAATTTGTCTGGCAATAATATTGCTTGAATTGAAGACCGGAAATCCATATGGCAACAATGCCATAATATTATTTGAATAGAAGTTAGAAACCCATTCGGTAAAAGTATTGAAACTTTCTGAATATAAGATAAGAAATCTATTAGGCAATAATATAATAATTTTCTAAATAAAAGACTAGAAATCCTTCTGGCAATAATATCATAATCCTCTAAATGGAGGGCTAGAAAATTATCCTTTAATAATAATTTTTTAAATAGAAGATCAGAAAACCAGTACAGCAACAGTATCTGAATTGAAGTCCAGGAACTCATCTAGTAATAATATCTAAATAGAAGACTAGAAACTCATCTGGTAATAATATCTGAATAGAAGACCAGAAACTCATCCGGAAATAGATTGTTTTTGACCTTCCTTTGAAGGTTACTTTAACTTTTCCTTGATGTGAAATTGAATATGTTCGATTGTTCTTCCTTAAGAAAATTTCTTTGACCCATCTTTAGGGTAAATTTGAACTTGCTCGATTAATTCCTTTTGCTCCTTACCACTCTTTAGGTGGCGACTAAAGCTTTAATTTTCTTTGCCCCTTATCACTCTTTAGGTGATGATTTGAGCTTTAATTCTATTTGCCCCTTACTACTCTTTGGGTAATGATTTAGGCTTGAGCCTCTTTTTACCTTATAGGTAATGATTTTTGTTGGTCAATGCGTTTGGCTAGCCATCTTAGGCAGAACCAAAGACTAACCCGTACCCCCTCTAGGATGTGCTCTAGTCTGGCCTTATAGGTGGAACCGGAGACTGGTTTAGTGCTTTGGCCAAGCCATCTTAGGCAGGACCAAAGGCTTACTCCATCCTCCCTCTAGAAGGCACTTTGACCTAGCTACATAAGCGGGACCGAAGGCCTTTAGTGCTTTGGCCATGCCATCTTAGGTAGAACCAATGGCTTACTTTGACCTCCCTCTAGAAGGTGCTTTGATCAAGCCTTTCTGGCAGGATCAAAGGCTTTCTTTCTCCCTTTACTACCATCTTAGAGAGTGATTTAGGCTTTTCCTTTTAGTTATTTCTTTCATTTGATTATTTATTCCGTGAATATGCTTGTTTCAATCTTCTTTATTCATTCATTATAGGAAAGTAAGTCCTTAAATCTTTGTCTCTCTAAGTTCTTATTATAAGTTTCCATTAGGTCAGTGTAATCGATAAGCCCCTGGTGGAATCACTTCATGAATAACAAGCGATCCTTCCCACTTTGCCCCTAGTGTTCCGTCAGATGGATTTTCGGTATTTTCCATGACTTTTTGAAGTACTAAATCTTCTTTTTGAAATGATCTTCCTTTAACTTTGGGGTTATTATACCTCGATATCCTTTATTGATATTCGGCTGTTCGTATGGTCGCTTCATCCCTTAACTTGTTTATTAAACCGAAGGATTTTTTCCTCAATTCTTGATTGGGATCAAATGCATATGCAATCCTTTGATGAGATGAAACCTCAACTTTAATTGGAAGCATTGCTTCACATCCGTATGTTAACGAAAAATGGGTATGTCCTATTGCAATCTTAGTAGAAGTTCCACATGCCCAGAGTACTAGCGGTAGTTTTTCTACTAATTCCATTTTGCTTGACTAGTCATTTCTTAAGGGTGGTTTTAATAGTTTCATTGGCAGCTTCAATGGCTCCATTGGCCTTAGCATGATCTATGGATGAATTTTTTTGATTATCCCATTCTTTTTTTAGAATCTACTGAATTCTTTACTTTTAAATTGAGTTCAATTATCATATATGGTATTCCAAACTGTGTCACTATGTTTTTAATCTCAAAATTTGATACTTTTCTTGATGTTATGATTGGTAACGGTTCTACTTCTACCCATTTGGTAAAATAATCAATGGCTACCACCACGAACTTAGCTCCACCTTTAGATATAGGTAATTGCCGAACTAAATCGATTCCCCATACATCAAAGGGCCACATACTTGAAACTGGGGTCAATTCACTTAGGGGTATATGCGGAATTGTAGAAAATTTCTAAAATTTCTCATAGCTCTTTACATGATTCACTACATCATTACTCATTTGGGGCCAATAAATACTTTGTCTCGTGACCTTTTTATCTAATTTTATTCCAATGGAATGAGCTCCATAGAATCCCTCATGTGCTTCTCTTAATAGCATAAGCCATTTTCTAGACTAACACACCATCGGTAAGGGAGTGAATCTCCTTTTGATAAAGGATTTTGTTCATCATGGTAAAAGTCAAAGCTAGGTGCCTTATCTTTCTAGACACTTTCTTGTCCTTTTGTAATTTTCTTCCATCAAGTACTTAACGATGGGTGTCATCCAGATGCTTTCATATATTGACCATTAATCTCTATATGAATGGTTCTTTCTTTTCTTAACTATGGTTTCTTGATTTATCTTCTTTATTTGCTTGTTTAAGAGCTTGAGATCTACTCAATACCGTGACTTTATTTGCAGGTTCTAAAGCTTTTTCCTCTATGCTAAGGATTTGTTGGAAACCTACAAGCACATGTCGAGTTTCCAGTGCTCATCCCGAGCTAGCTAGTTTTGCTAAAGAATCAGCTTGAGAATTTTTTCCTCTAGGATCTAAGTGTATGGAAAATTCTCAAACCGAGCAAACATATTTAGTATCTTCTTAACGTAAATGATTAATTTGGCATCTTTCATTTAATATGTGTGATTTAACTAATTAACCATTAACTAAGAATCATTGAAAACTTCTATCCTTGGAATTTTTAACTGAAGAGCTAGGGTAAGTCCCGCTACCATTGATTCATATTCAGCTACATTATTTGTTGTGGGAAAATCCAACTTCATAGCCTAATGCAATCTATATCCGTCGGGTGTAATGACTACATAACCTACACCTGCACCCTATTCATTTGATGCTCCATCAAAAAATAATTTCCGCTTAGGCTTAAATCTTTTTCCTTTTCTGGTTGTTCTTTGATGAATCCTGTTCATTCATTTACGAAGTCGGCCGTAGCTTATCCTTTAATTACTACTCAGGGTTGGAACTCAATATCATATTGGCTAAGACAAATTCCCTATTTTACTAGTCTTCCTGATATCTTAGTTTACTAAAAACTTGCTTGAGCGGGAAGTTGTTTAGGACTTTGATTGGATGAGCCTAGAAATAGGCCCTTAGCTTTCAAGCGGTAAGCATTAAACAATATTCTAACTTTTTTATGACCGTGCATTTGGTTTCTGCATCTTTAAACCTTTTACTAATATAGTATACCGAAAATTGAGTTCCATTCTCTTTTCTTATTAAAACTGAACTAAACGCATGTTTGGAGACTGCCATGTAAAGATATAAATCCTTTCTCTCTATTGTCCTAGTTAGGATCGGGGGTTTCTACAGATGATCTTTTAGTTCCTTGAAGGCCTTTTGACAATCCTCTTCACCTTCGAAGTTCTTCTTTTTCTTAATTATGTCAAAGAACGATATGCACTTATCAGTGGCTATAGAAATGAATATATTTAAAGCTACCACTCTTCCATTTAAGCCCATCACATCTTTGCTTGTTTTTGGTTCCATCATGTTCCTAATTGCCTTGATTTGGTTAGGGTTGGCCTCAATTCCTTTGGCACTGATAATATATCCCAGAAATTTCCCAAATTGTATCTCGGGAGAACATTTCTGTGGATTCAATTTCATTTTGTACTTTCTTAGTAGTTCAAACATTTCTTCGAGATTTTTTAAGTAATTGACTTCCTCTTGAGGTTTGAATAACATATCATTTACATATATTTCCATTTTTCGACCAATTTGTTCTTTAATCATTCTATGTACCAATCTTTGATATGTATCCCCTGCATTCTTCAGCCCGAAAGGCATAACTTTATAATAGTATATTCCCCAATCCATTATGAAATTTTTGTGTTCTTCATCCGACCTGAACATGGGGATTTGATTATATCCTAGACAATATCTTATGTCCACTTGTTGCATCAACCAATTGGTCTATTCGAAGTAAGATATAACAATCGTTAGGGCACGATTTATTCAAATCTATATAATTGACACACGTTCTCCATTTTCCATTGGGCTTTTTGACCAATACAAGATTGGTTAACCATTTTGGGTAGACTCTAATGAATTCATTCACAAGTAGTCATTTAACCTCCTTTTCCAATGCGTTAGCTAGAACTTCATCAAACTACCTTTTCTTTTGTTGAATAGAAGCGATATTTGGATATATGTTCAGTGCATGGCACGTAATTGTTGAATCTATGTTGACCATGTCTGAATGGGTCCAGGAAAATACATCCTTGCTACACTAAAGAAATACAAGTTCCCAATTTGAGCGTGTCGTTTAGCTCCCTTCCAACATTTGCTATTTTTGTTGGATCAAGCAAATCCAGGTTTACTTCTTCTAGGTCTTTGGTTAGCTTTATCCTTTCCTGCTCATTTCTACAATTTAGTTCAGTGGTAATTTCTTTGCTATTTATTTCCTTGTTTATTAGGTTTGCCTCTTTCCCTTTTATTTTGCTCTCGAAAAAGTTAAATCTTTTTAACACATTCTCTACTTTCTCAGTTGCTATTGTCTCTTCATTTGCCTTAGATGGATAGCTTGGAGGACCATCATCCAAGGACTTTTTTATTTCAATTTTGGTTGACTCACACTTCTTCAAATAGTAATAAGAAGTACTATCTTTTTTGCATTGATCGAGTGCAGTAAAATAAAATTCACGAGAGCTAAATTACTCTCTTGTTATTTTCACCATCCACTGTTAGTTAGAAATTTCACCATCAGATACTTTGGGAACACAAAAGCATCAACTTCGTCTGGGCTTGGTCTCCTAAAGAAGGCATCATAGTAGGAAGGCTGATCCATTTTGACGAACAAGGTTTTGAAAGCTCTTGAATAGGGTAGGAACCTCATCAGCAATAGAAGCTTATTATGCCCCATTAGAGTGATCCTTTGTTATTGAACCAGAAGAAAGGCTCGAAGCTTGGCTCTAACTTCTCTTTTGGAATTCCATTCTAATCGAAGGCATGCTTGAAGATAACATCCATCATGCTTTCGGTATCAACTAGAATTTCGGATTCTATGAAAAGTCTTATCTATGTGGTTATCATTAGTGGGTCATTGTGCGGATGGTGAACCCCTCTTAACTCCTATGAAGTTTTCGTTAGACCATGCATCTGAAGTTGATATTTGCCATTTTTGAGCGGTGGCTCCTCTTGAATAGAAAATACTCTATCACTAGCCTCTCTTATGTACCTACTTCTGCCTTCCTTGTTGCTTTCAGCTAAATGTGGACCACCATGGATATCGTCTATTCAATTAATTGATGGAATAAAATATTGCCGAGAATTAATTTCCACAAACTCATTGCATTATTTAGCGGCCTCTGGTTACTTTCTTCAAGATTGGTATCTTTCTGATTCTCTTTGACAAATTCCTTCAAGAGCCCTGATCGGATCATATTTTGAATGATTCCAGCTAAAACATGAAATTCATTAGTCATGTGTCTATTTTCCTTGTGATTGGTGCAAAAATCTCCTCCTCTTGTTGGCTTGGGATTATTCCATGCCTTGTAAAAAGTTGGGAGGTTGCCTCAATCTTTAACTGCAACAAAATATAGGGGATTTGTTTGTTTAAGGCTACATAGCTAGATTTCAACATCTCCTCACATCTTCCTCTCTTGCTCTCATCCCATCTTGGCTTCTTATTAGGGTGATCGAAGCCAAATCTTCCTGCTTCCTTCTTTGTTTGAGACTTTCCCTTAGCTTGATACATTTCGTCTATATGGATGAATTTGTTAGCTTGGAAGTGGAAATCTTGAAAGTCACTACACCCATGGATATAAAGTTCCTTCCAGAAGAATGTTTGCTCAATCAATCCTGAACACACTACCGTTAACTTTTCTCTATCAGTTATGTTCTTTGCATTCAATGCCTCCGTGTTGAATCTTTTTGAGTATTCACCGAGCATCTCTCCAGGCCTTTGCTTAACATTGGACAACACACTAGAATCAATAGTAGGGTCCTTGCACACATAGAAATGTGCTGAGAATTCATAAGAGAACTACTTCAAGAAATAAATGGTTTTCTCTCTGCAATATCTATACCACTTAGTAGCTGCTCCTTGTAAAATGGTCGGAAAGAGCCTATAGTGCACGGCTCTAGAAGCACCGTGGATTTCCATTTGGCACTTGATGGCTAGAAGATGATCATCGGGATCTATGGTCCCATTATACCTTAGCGATGAAATATTGAGGTGAGATGGAATTTTGATAGACATTATTCTTTCCGTGGAGGGGGCTTCACGAAAATTGTGGTTGACTTTGGGATCAAGGGTCCTCTTTCCTTTGATATCAAGCATGTCCTTTTCCATTTATCAGCTACATCTATCAAATAGGCAATATTATTATCGTAATCACCTCTATATCGCATGCACTCCCTACGTGGGATTAAACATCCATATTGTTCGTTAGACCTTTCTGTTAATTCTTCCTGGCATTTTACTTTAACCATGTTATTTGCTAGCGATTTCGAAGAGAATACTGCAGCTCCAACCTTTTGTATTCCACTTTTCTGTGGGATCGTAACAATTTTGCCTTTATCCTTGCTTTTGATCATGGAAGTATCTTGATTTCTCCTTAGAGATTCGATCTCTTCTTCTTCAGTGGGCCTTGTTGTTTGAAACACTGTTATGACAGGACCATCTCAAGTAGTTCTTACATTTCTTCCATTTGCTACATTAAGTCTTTGATTTTGGCTCCACTATTTGTTAGCTTTGATGGTTCTGAAGGTTGACCAGGTTCTGCATTTTTTGTTTTAAGGCATGGAGTGACACTGTCTTCCAATGTTGTTTTTTGTACAATCTCCTCATTTCAAACATTAATTCTTTTAGCTCTCACCATTTTTTTGAAATAAAACTTCGAGTAACTGGTTTCAAGACAAAATTATAATGACCTAGAGGTTCAGGCCCACCTTTTAACATCAAAATGTTAAATACAAAATTGGCTTGTCATTTATGATGCCATGCCAAACCAAAATTTGGTCTAACATTCACGATATCATGATGGTGTCCTTTTAACAAAGATAGACTCAAGAACTAATGCTCAATGATGTTATTCGAAATAGTCTTATAATGCCTATGGACTTTTTAGAGGGTAATGAAGTTGTTTAAAAGTTTGAACTATCCAAAGGAAAAAATAGGTAGGTCACTTAATTATGCAATAGTTCATTATTTATGTGTTAATGGACTAAATAGATGATTCTCATAAGTCACTATCCTTTTTATTTATATGTCATCTAGGCATGTTAAGCATTATGAAAGATAATCCTTAATTTAGACAAGGGCTTAAATAATTTTGTTATTAGCCCGAATCCAAGTCAAAAATTTGCCATATGCACATCCATAGTTCAATAACAGTTATATATGCACAATTATGAGAAATATGCTATGCGAAAATTTCCAAGTCCTTGTTCTCATTCGAAAGTTACAAAGAGTTCTTGATTTTGCCCAAATTCAATTTAAGGTTACAACTTTTCAAATTTAAGGAGGGAAAGAAAAATGATCCCACTTTTGAATGGCCAAGGGATCTATTTATAGGAGTGGCGGAAGATGGCATGGCTGCCATATGTCCTAGGGCATCCTTCATTGTGCTGATGATATGCGGCAACCATCTTTATATTGATGATTTATGACATCCCTTTGAAAACTGATGATTTACGACACTTCTCTAAATACTAATGTTTTACATCAACTTTCTATTCATTGCTGATATATGGCAGCCTATCATGTCTCATGAAGTTCAATATCCTTTATAACTGTTAGCATTCATCATTCGTCTTTACTTTGATGATACATAACATTTTCCATACCACGGTTATTTTATACCAACCACACCTCTTTAAAGTTCAGCATCCTTCCTTTGCTTCATGCTCTACAACATTGAGTTATAGAGGTTCGTTGTCACTTGAATTGCTTGAGATCTGATATCTCCTTATTGCTAGGCGTTCGATATTTCTTCAATGCTGTCATTTGACATCATTTTCCATCTTCTTTTAGAAGTCGGATATCTCCTTGCCTTATTGTTAATGTTTAGCAATAGTTCTTCCCGACATTCTTATTGCTGAAGCCTGCTATTCTTTAGAGATTTGGCACTCACTTTCATCATATATACTTCATCATTCTCTCTTTGTGGAAGATTGATAACATCCTCCTTTGTTGTAGTTCGACATCCCTTCTAGATTCATCATTTTATGTTTAGAAGCTCGAAATTTTAAAGGGTCGTAAAAATATCATCTGCTTCCCTGTACATTCGGTAACTTCTAATGTTGTTATCGTTCGACATCTCTATAGGTTCGAAACCTTAATGTGTTACCTTTCTCACTATAAAGGTTTGACAACCTCCTTACAATGTTTATGTATGATATTTTTCTGGGTTGGCCAATTATTTGGAATTCGATACTCTCATAAATTCAACACCTTTAGATAGAAGTCTGAATTTTTTTTGGAGTCACTTAAAGTTCGATATCATTTCTTGTCTTTAATTTCAACATTCTTTGTGGCATGACATCCTCTAACTAAAGTAACATTATCTTCCGTTGCTTCCATGTTTATTCCTCTTAAAAAATATGTGGACAATAGGACTATTATTTACACCAATTATCTTCATCAAGACTATATCACTTTGGACTTGTGGAAATTGGTAACATTCTAAATTCCAATATCATCCATATTCAACTCTATAGTCCAATTACAAAGTCCTTGGTTCAATAATAACAATTATTATTGACCGAAATGCTTTGGCCAGAGACTTTGAGTTGGCTTCAGTTAACCATGACACTAACCTTATATAACTAAGGAGACGAATCCTTTCTTGAATAGTTTTTCACTTTTAATTCTTCAACTCTACCCAATTATGGTCGTCCGATGGACTCTGTGACACGATTTGACTATAATCAAAGCGGAGCTTCAAAATTGAAGATTAAGAGTATTATCAAGTCAAGAGAGCGGTGTAATTTTGTCACATTAGTATTTTCTATTTGACCTTAGTTATATTAACCAATAGAAAACTATCGAGGGAGTCATTCCATAGTTATCCTATAACTATTAGTATGTAACCCTTTGCTACCCGTAGCAGCCATGAGTAATACACGGCCCAATATTTGGAGAGCGTTACGTATTCTAGTCTTAGTGGATGCATCAATATTCGGTCTTGATACATCATGACTAGGAATATTTAAAATGATACGTTTGTTTTATTTTGATAAACCACTAATGGTCGCAATGTATTGTAACTACTATCACAAAACATACCAACTATGGATTTTCTATTAAATATAATTTTAGTTAAGTTAATTAATCAATATAACACATTATATCAAGTATATAATAGAAAGTAAACGCCATTTAGTTCAAACAAGATTGTTATCGAGTTCGATATATATAAAAAATTACATAATTGTCCTTAGGTCATATCCCTAACTCTATAAATATCCCAATTGAATTTGGGGTTAATTATGGAATCTTTATCCCATCCCATTAATCAGTTCGATGAGAACTGATAGAGTTAGATCTTTCGTGAATGGATCTGCTATGTTGGGTTGATTATCTACTTTGTCAATCAACTCTCTCTGATGCCGATAAACTACTTTTATCGTGTGGAACCATTCAGAGTATACTTTTCGACTTCTAATGAGCTTTTATTATTACATTGTTATCTTACAACAATGATTAATATTCTTAATTCTTGAAATCACCCCTAGCTCGGTTATAAATTTGTGCATTTATATATATATACACCGCTTTTATTGTGGCGCTATTCAAAGCGATGTACTTAGTCTTTCGTTGAATCAGCCACAATCTATCATTGGGAACATTTCCAACTTAAAGCTTCTTAATTAAGATTTGGACATGAATTTAGTATCGACATCCTATACTTGATAGTACTTATAAAGTTCGAGTTTGAACACTTATTCATAAAGAGTTCATTGTTTCGGTAAACAATTCTCTAGTATTTCACAAATACTCGAGAATACTCTAAGCTAACATTTAGTGATCTTGGTTTGGATTTGTGTTTTCCTCATGCATCAACTACATAAGCAACTTACGATAATATAAACAATACAACATGTATGATAATTTCTATTGTTAAAACATAAGAATCTTATAACATATCCCGTATCAAACATTTAATAACGTGTCTTTACATATTATATGAAACGTCCCCAACATTCTTTATATTTATATAAAAGATATTATTTACAAATCCAGTATCAAGTATTAAACAAAAAAAGTATTAATGATTTTAACATAAGTACATCATTAACAATTGGCGGTATATTGTTTACTTATAGTCTAGAAATATCTATGAACCTTTTATGGTTCTTTCTTATGGACACCCGCTTCCTCTGCATTTTGACTGGAAAAACAAACTATTTTATATATCTATCAAAATACTAACTAGATTCTAATGCTTATAGAATAATACTTTTGTGTCATTTCTTGGATCATATCCAAAAACCCACAAACTCAATATTGCTCCCATTGACTTCGAGACACTTTGGTAGTTATGTGCAAATAGTCTATTCTAAATCATTATTTAGAATTTTTCATCGTAACACATATGTACCAAAACAATAACTCTTGTCCAGCAATAATCTTGTCAGTAAATCTAAATTAACTTGAGCATGTCGAATAATGAATCTACTATGCTAATTTCAAAAATTGAAATTACGTTGTAATTCTTATCAACATTGTTCATTATATACCAATTGCATTAGTCTTTCTCTTGAAGACTCATTCATGGCCGATGGATTATATTCCTATGGGTACAACTACCAAAATCATAATTTTTGCTATACTTGGAATCCATTTCGAATTTATGCATCATACCATATCATAAAGTCAATACTCTTAATTGTTTAATTGACTGCTAAGGATTATTTATTCTTAATATTGATAAGAAAATCATTATGTCTCTTCAATGTGCAACACTATTAATTTGACATTCTAATGCATGCTGTTTATTTAGGTTTGGTTAATTTCATTTCATCCCATGTAATTGGTTTCCTCTTTGGATCATATCCAAATTCGTTTTAATACCAATAATTACTCAAAGAAATTCATTTGCTATGAAGTTGGTATTTCATGAAATAATAGTTGTTTCTCGATGCCATGAAATAGAAATTCATGAAAAATTTATGAATTTTTTTTATATAAAACTGATTTGGTTTTAGTTATAATACTTGTGTTGTGTTCAAAACATAAATTGGTCATCCAATGATAGTCGTTTCAAACTCCTTTTGAGGCGATTCACACAAGATTCTTTATGAACAATTATTAAGTGCAGTTTTTCGACTCACACAACCTGCCAACTTCATAGCCTAGGATATGTTGGGGTTTCTTATAAACATTTATCATGTATGATGTTGTAAACTATTCTTTAGATGAAATTAATTTTAATACTATGTACTACTTTCAAGTACACGACCTTATAGAAATAAGTTAATTCAACTTTACTCACAATTAATCGTATTTTGTTCAATAAATTTCGATTACCAAACAAAGTACGATTACTCTTCATCGATACATAAGTTATGTATCATAAAGATAAGCGGCTTTTAAGAATCTCTATTCTTTTTAGGTTCTTACGAAACCCATTCTAATATAATTACATATTCAATCGAATCGAATAAATTTTATTTTATATTGCATATTAATTTATTTACTTTCGTTTGATGCTCTATGAACTTATCATATACATACTACTTGTGTGTCAAATACACATGTCCATGTCTGTAATAACTCATCAGTGAATGTAATGAAGAATGTGGAACCATTTTGGTATTAGTAGACTTGTGATTGCATACATCTGTATGTATCGATACGAAGAGTTCATCAACTCTTATCATGATCCCATTAAATGGGTGCTTTGCCTTTTATTGTTTGAGATATAATTTATTAGTATCATATGATTCATAATCATATACTCAAAATATTATTTCTTTGAATCATGGCTTAGTCCACAATTTCAAAATAATTGTAAATAAATATAGATACTTCTGTATTTCTAGTGCACCACAATTAGTAGTACTATAGTTTTATTATATAACGAATATTCGTACTAAAGTAAAACTATGTCTATTTTCCTACCAATATTGAAAAATAATTATTATTTCATAAATATTGTTTGGTATGTTTTATAACAACAATTTGCGTAACTTGATGTGACCAATACGTGTTATATGAATGCCCCACTATTTCTGCCATTACTATAATAATGTATGAAATACGAGATCCACTTAATATAGGTTATTTATTTAATTTACCATAACTGGTTTATAGTTAATAATTTCCAAATCAAGTACCTTAATTTCAAAGAAATAAATATTATAGAAAACAATTATCTATACGCAAATACTTTTGGAATATTAATTATATTCTTATTCCAATGTTAATTGTATATTATTATTTTACAATTCTCGTTTTCAATGTCTCTTCATGAAGTAGAAGTGACTATTCATTCTCTTCATCCCAACCGTAACTTAGGTTACATCCACTCTTATAAATTCATTTCATTTCCAAACGGTCGAACCATTCATAGGAAATCCTTACTACAACATCATAGCAAACTCTTTAAAAAAGTGAATTTGGCATCCTTAACTTCTAAGCATATCAAATAAACTGCACTTCATGTAAACTGGTCAAACTGACATCTCGGTGATCGAATTCTTAGATTTATCTTCTAGCCTTTGGTCCAGTGTTAGATTTAACACATTGAGATCATTATTGTTATCAGTCATATTGAATCCATGATCTCACATTTTATTTTACTTACTTATCTTAGAGTACTAATTTCATCATGGTTTCATACATTTAAAATAGTGACCGTGTACTGTATAATATTTTTATGTGATTGTCTATGGAACAAATATCCATATTCTTATATTGCTTTTAGAGGCTGAATCTCATTGAAGACAACACACTGTCTCAGGTAAGCAAACTCGCAAGTGACCATGTTACGAACGTATTTAGTGGTTGTAAAATAAGGCGCTTCCATAGGTTAGCATGCAAAAAATATTTATTGGTAATTATATTTAATATTTATTTATCAATATTTAATTAAGTTCATTTGTATATTTTAGTTGATACACATTTTTTCAATTTTGTTAATTGTATAAATTTATCAATGTAGATTATTTTAACTTGATATAGCAGATGTTGTTACAATATTAGAAAGGTTAAATGTAACCATTTCAATTTCCTAATAAGGCTCCTATTAGTCTTTTGAAACTCTAAGATTAAACATAGAAGTCTTTGACTTCACTGTTGGATGCTGGACTCGTATATCTTGAGATTCTAACCTTGAGGTAAGCTCAACAAATAATAATCCTATATATTATGGATAACTCCTTATTGATTGTATCACATACAACTTCTAACCCTGTGATCCTTGTCCTAATCTCATCTTTACATTGAGGAAAGCTCAAAATAAAGAGAGATTATTCACCCATACCAACCATTTCAAAATGGCCTAAGTATAATATACATACCTTGAGGAAAACTCAACAAAAATATAGAAGTATCTTACCCCGTATAGTCTATATACTAATAGTACTACACATAACATCCCTAGCTTGAGGAAAGCTCAACAACCAAGGAGTACGCAAGTAATCTATTAATATATAAATGGAAGAGGAAAATTTTATATTAAAGATTCATAATCTTCAATATATGCAATTAAGTGAAATCGACATATGGAACAGTATATTTCTTATGAAATACCATCGTGATTCGAGCGTTGGACACATCACGAATCATGGTATATGTACTTTACGTATGCATTTATTCGTTAAGTTTATTTAGAGTTTCTTTAATGTTACACCGTTTATTATACATTTATATTATATAAGTTTTATAATTTGATTTATTTATATAATAGTCTTATATATAATATTATATTAATTAAATATTATTTAATTAATTTACACTTTAATTAATTATTATATTATTCAATTATAACATATTATATTGAATATACATACTATAACCTTTACAAAGTAATACACATATATCATATATATAATTTAATTACTTTTAAATAATTACTTAATTAAAAAACTTTAATTAAATTTTATTCATTTCGAAATTAAATTTTATTCATTTTGAACTTAAATTTATATGCACATGTATACCCATATTGTTTCAATCAATTCAATACAACATAACATATATCATTATATATATTATACATGTGTGTGTGTATATATATTTAATTAATTAAATTATTCAATTAATTCAATTATTTTATTAATCTTATTAATCAATAATATTTTTGAAATTATTTTATAAAATTTTGAAAATTTTATATTATAACTTTTAAAATGTATTTTTATGATGATGAATTTATACCACTGGCACCAATAGTATATAAATAATGCACTATCCGTGCTCGGTTGATATAGGATGGTCAACATGGTTTAAATAAACAATATAGCATATTACCCGTCATATTTTGCAGCACATGGATGAAATATAATATCACAGGTATAACACAATAGACCATAATAACTATGTCAACAATCATCATCAAAGCAATAGATCCACAAAGTTATACATCAAATGTATTAGAGTTTATACAATCGAAGTAAACACAAAGAAATTGTCTCAACGTAGAAATAAGCCAGCATTATCACAGGCTCCACAGCATTGCTCGACAGAAAAGCATAGGAATCCATATATTTATGTAAAACGAGATAGCTTCATCCAGGTCGTCCTCTAAATCGCTACTGCATAACCTAGACTTGTTATATAGTGCACTCATTTAAGAGTATCCAAGATAACAAGAAGAAAAGCATAAAACCTTAGGTCAAACAACAGTCTAGTGTGAGCAGTAAGTGAGTCTCAAAATACTGTGTATGTGAATATGGTAAGGAACAAGAGTACAGAAACCATACTTGCGTGTCCTTGCAACCAAAGAGTTAGCATATAACACTATAATAATCTACTCTACAATATCATAAAGGTATACCACAAACCAAATAAAGGATAACGGTCTTCATGGTATTCCTATTTCCAATACCTACTTCCTCTGATACATATGAGTGATTGCCTACTAAAGAAAACAACCAAAGCATTCATATCATCCATCAATAAACCTAACTATCACTCCTTGTGCTCTGAATATATGATAACTCCTATTGCCTCGAAGCCAGGGAGTAAAGGAAACCCCGGTTCTCTGTTGTACTCTTATATCTCGCAGCCTAAAGCTGGATAAATGTCTCGCAGCCCAAAGTTATACACTAGACCTAAAGCTACAGGTCTAAGGTATATAGGTCCCTCAATTGACCCATGAACGTCCCCACTTATAATACCCCTGCTTCAGGTACAACCGGAAACTCTCCAAGCATCAATGATCACTACGCCATAGATTGCATACTGCAACACCAAAGAACTGATGCAGGAAGTGCCAAAAAATGTTGCTGTAGGCTAAAAAAGGCAAAGGCAACACTTTCTCGGTGATGCATTTTGCCGCGTTGCCGCAGACCTCAAAGGCAACATTTTGACTATCTAAGGCAACATAAGAAATATTGTTGCAATAGAACCCTATTTGGGTCTATAGCAACATCCATAGGTGTCTGTACCAACATTCCAAAATGTTGCTATAGATATTAACTTTCTGAATTTGTGGGGCCCACAATGTAGAGCATATTTGATTTTTTAATAAAAATAAATATTTATTTAATAAAATGCTATCGCACAGAATTTGATATTCGAACAGTAATTTATTTAAATAAATATTTTATTTCAACATTTAAAATAGTACAAATTCCTGACTCCACTATTTTACAATTCAATGATATATAACACTGATATTCACATATACAGATATTCCTCACTACATCACTCAATTCACTCATTACATATGCAGTTTCAATTTATACAGACACCGACACTGACAAATATATGACGAGCCGAGCCGAAGGCGAGCCGAGTGCCGAGCCGAAGGGAGCCGAGAAGCGGGTCCGGGCGCAGCGCCGGCGGGGGTCCGGGGCACCGCAGTCCCGGCGGGGATCGAGCCTTCTTTGAAACTACGTAAAATGATGCACCACACATACTTCTAAACCACCAACCTCCATCCTCTAATTGCCTCACCAACAAACTATTTCAGCTGCCAAATTCGACTTCAGGTTGCCAAATCGCCTAATCACCTAATCACAATCGCTGATTACCCATTCCGACAACCCAAACATCATCAAACTTTCACACTGCAAATTCGCAACAAAACCAAGCACCACCCTTGGCTGATAGCAAACAACATTGCTTCTCACTGCAAGCTATATACCTACAGATTTGGACCATCAACTCTAAGCAGACTGCTTCGCCTTTCATCAACAAGAGAATCAAAGGTCAGTTCACATACATGTACATTAGTTCAAAGCACCAAGCTATATATCTTCAGATTTGGACCATCATTAGCCTACAAAAGAAAAACCAAACTAGTTTACTCAAGCATTACAATTCATACAAATTCAATTCAAATCAATTACAATTCATACCCATCATCACTTCACCGACCGCATCCAAACTGGAACAACCATAGCCCGCTACATCACTTCACCGACCGCATCCAGACACTACGCCAAATGTTTGTGGTGCAGATAAGTGGTTTTACAACAGTAGAAAGCTTATATATACGTGATATGTCATTTTTCGAACGTGAAAGAACAAAATGCAGTGAAAAATTTGAAGTATATCAATGTGAAACTACAGAAAACCAGACATTTTGATAACAATACCATTCACACAAAGTATCGAACACTTTTAGTGCATTACAAAATAGCTCTTCCAGTCATTCTCTATTCTATCTTTAAGGTGCAATATGGAAGACCACTCCAATCCAAATTCAACAATAGACCTCAAAATACATAAAGCAAGATGAAATTTTGAAACTTACCATTCGAAAACAGAAAATGCATAAATCCACAGTATCAAATATCAAAAAATGAAAGAAAAAAAGGTCAAAACAAACCGGAAATTAGACAGCCTGCTCTTCATTGGACTGCAGTGGTATCTCAAGCAACTCAAGAGGCACAGTCTCGACGCTCTTAGGTGTGTTCCTGGCAGCAACAGGAACAGCAAGAAAAGTCTTGGTCTTGTTATCGGCCTAATCTTTTCAAGCCCCACGTAATCTCCGACTTTAAATTTATTATCAGGATCGTGTGCTTGGTACCTATTCTTGATTCGAACTCTTCTCTTGTACTTCGGGTGTGGAGCTAAACGAACTACTTCAACTGCCAATTAAATAGAAAACGAAGTTGTGTCCTCTGAATACTGGAGTGGAAGATTGAATAGAAATGTAATAGAATCAGATCCTATTGGATTAAAATGGAACATCTTCTATACAGATTAGGGAAAACGAAATTAGGGATTTGGAAATTGGGGGTGAGAACGAAATGATTGAAAAGTAAAGCGGGAAAACGAAAATTTGGAACAAATTGTAGTGGTGATCCATTTTAACAGTCGGATTAAATGTAGACCGTTGGATCGTATTCACGCGGATTGCTAATTTTATTAATTTTTTAATTTGAATACATCTATAGCTACTGCAACATCTTGTTGATACCTATGCTAACACCTTGAAGCGAGTGTTGTAATAGACAAAAATTAGCATACCTATCGTTACATTATAGCTAGCAACACCATGTAATTTCGTTGCAGTAGGCCATCTATGGCGTGGTGGATTCTATAGCACATATACCTGAGCCAACCATTGCTCCATTTGAATACTAAGCCCTTCTTACTCTATCTAGTTTCCATTATTAACGAAGAACCCATCCATATTCCCCGATCATATGACTCCCTCTTTTATGCACTGTCATCTTTCGAACCTACTCTGAACACGTGCCAACATACGAAGACCATAGCTTTTCATCATGCTGTTATATCATCATCCAACCTGATACGAATGGGCTAGCACCTCTAGTATGATATATAGAGCATCCTTCTCTTGTCCTAAAAGTTTTACATCCATATCATATACCATGATACTCGGTATCGAGTTATAGGTATAACTCGGTGTCAAGTTATACACTTAGCCAACTAATGGTTAATTTATCTTCGTCTCTGGTACCCCCCTTCCAATGCCTTGGACCTTGACTCATCCCTCCGTAATAACTAAGCCCCAAAATCCAAAGCTCCTTCTTCTATTTCTAGAGATAACTCGGCATCACATACAACAGTTAGCTAAATTTCCTATATCAAGCTTTAAGCAACCTCCATTGGACAAACTATTTCCATTCACGAAGTTGAGAAGTGCACACGAGTTAGCACCATAACTCGGTGCCGAGTTATTACTTTAACTTCTACCAATTTTTAGGTTATCAAGTAGCCTCTTGCTATTATCCTGGGCCTATCTACCAAGTTTCATCTAATTCCAACTAACTTTGCCTCCGATTTGCTCTATTCTGCGGCCCAGCTTTCTATGCAATCACAACACTAGCAAACTAAATCAAATCATATCATCCAAACATAGAATAACAAGAAATTTCATCCAGTCAAACTTGTAATCCATCTGAAAAAGATAAACAAGGTAATTCCTAAAATAAATTTACATATAGCATGAATATATAAACATAAACCATGGGGATTTCTAATCAGTCTATATCATATGCATGGATTCGTGTCATTAAGGTTTAAAAAAGGTTTTAATGGCCAAAATCAATTTGAAACATATCAATTCCAATAATTTTACCATATAAACATATATAGTATGGTAAGAAGGCATAAACCACTCACCAATTACCAAATTCAACCATTTTTTATGTAGATCTAATCCAAATGGCGAAGAAAAGCACTCCAAATTAAGGAATTTGATGATCCTTGACTTCTAACTGAGGATCCAATCTCTAATCCACAATCTACTTTGATTCAGAAAGAAATTTTGATGATTTTGGATGAAATTAGGATGGACCTAGGGCTAATTAGAGTTTAGATTGATTTAAAATGAGAGGGAAAAGTTTTAATTTCGCTCGTCAGGCCTCTATTTATAGTGTTCTCTAATTGGACTAATGGGCTCACTAATGTGCTTAATTAATTTGACACTAATCCTGGCCAGTAGCTTTTAAACTTAAAATAGGCGTAATTTTCTAACCATAAGTCTGTTTTTCTATTATAATCATTCTACGGTATGGGAAATTGACATTCTGAAGCAATGGAACTAGTTTGAGACCTTAATTCAATAACTACCATAAGTCACAGCCCAAAAAGATTTTCAGGGCCAAAATTGTCATATAGAAATTCAAAAAAACACCATATGTGTGCAAAATGTCCCTAGGAGTCATATCCCAAAATTGTATAATCATATGACTAAATATCAATAAAATAAAAATATTTTACGATCCTCTAATACATAAAATACGGGTCGTTCCATTCTCCCTCCTTTAGGAATTTCACCCATGAAATCCCTAAACAAGCCAAAGTATAAGCAGCCACGGTCATCCTGCATGCCTACCAATCAAAGGCAACTATCACACATATCAAACAAGCAGCCATGCAACCAATAGTATAGTGAACTTAACCTAGCATGCAGAGTAATAAGTTATCAAATATAATATACAATGGTGAAAGTAGCTACGATAAATGTTGTGTCATACCATTCAAAAAGCTCTGGACACCTAGTCCTTATGCTCTCCTTCGTTTCCCACGTATAATTGTCATACTTCCGCTCCATTATACCTTTCCTAGTTTCACCATCTTGCTCCAAAAGCTATTTCTTATCATACCCAACAATACGAAGCGGTCTACGAGGTATAGGAACTTTTGGTTTTACCTTAACATAATCTAGATAATCTGGTGTGATCATCGTACCTGAGTCATGCACAAGCTCCTGTAGAAGAGAGATGTGAAAAATGCTGTGATTGCCTTCCATCTTTTGAGGTAATTTGACCCTATATGCTAGCTTTCTGATTCTCTCGACCAACAAAAAAGGACCTACAACTCTTGCTACCAGGTTCTCCTTTCCACCGAATTGAACTACATTCTTTAGAGGAGAAACCTTTACAAACACCATATCTCCGATAAAAAACTATAAATCTCTTTATCTCTTATCGATGTAACTTTTCTGCCAATCCTAATTTCCTTTCAATTCATTGTCAAACGACCTCAACTGTGATGACCCACCTTTCTGCCCCTAGAAATGACACTTAACACTTCCTCGGAGTTAATGTGTCATTGCCGAAGCATGAGAAAGATGAATTGTCGTGGGGTGAAATAAAGGAAAGAATAGAAAACCTCACACGAAACTACTAAATAACTCATAACAATCAATAGTACATCAGGTTACTCCTTAACAGGGAGTTATCAGAGTTACACAAAAGTACTACAAATCAGCCTAGGCAATTATAACATTCTTTACAAATGCTAAAACAAAATACACTTACCAAAACTAGAAAATATAGTTGAATGGATAACTAAGAAGATGAAAGCCTCCTGCTTAGTTTCCTTCTTCAAAGAGCCTATAATGATCTGCTACTCTTGGACTACTCAAATAAAAATGAGTACCTAAGAGTTTATGGAAACAAACAACTCGCGTCAAACGATATGTCCAGTATGAGTAAACTAAGGTATGTAATTAAATCGCTGATCAAGGAACAGGTTTACTCACACACAAATCAACATCCAAAAATAAAGAATGGATAAATAATTAAACACCATGAAGAGTGGTTGACTCTTCTTGATGCAAATAAGTTTGAAGGTTCGAATCAAATCAGAAAAGGGAAATCTCCAACAAACGACAAGGAGGGTGCATTCCCCTTAAAAGAAGTATACCTCTAGAAATATATTTGAAAACCCTAGGAACTCCAAGCCGGACCCTGCCAATCCTTAACGATAATTCGAGCATTTCACATCTAATTGCGCAAAACCAAATCCAACTTAGATGAGATGTGATAATACCCTAATGGGAGCAACCCCACATAACTTGGCCCTCAATAACACAGCTTTGATTTAGTCATTTCCGACAATGGATAATAATGCTCAACGGAGCAACAAATCGTCTTAGAATGATGATAATAAAGAAGCTGAGGTGACCAATAGCCGAGGAACCAACTGTCGAGGGAATAAAATGATTTTATATAGAAATTAAGTCTTATAGACTTATCACCACTCATTGAATTAAAATTTGTACTATTTATTGGTCAACGATAATACCGGACCAGTCAAGGTAGTGTTACCTCAAAGTCATGTCTCATGATTATTCTTAACTTTCAAAATAGTGACAAGTTTACTTCTTCGATCTTTAGTGCTAATTATACAAATAAATGTTTCCCTACAAGTGAATCGCTTTACGGAAATTAATTTATCTCCATAAAAAATTCAAATCTTTTCTTTTAGAAATCCAAATTCGTACTTGGCTTTAGATTACAAGTGTTAATTTTAAAACACTTTATCAAAGAGTTTACTAACTTTGAAACATCGTTATAAAAGGATATAACAACTTAAAATATCCATATTGCATAGATTAATTAACCTTAAAACTTTGTTAATGTAATGACCCATATTATTGACAGTTTAAAAACATTAAACTAAATAAGACTTTAGAATTTAATATTGTCAGAAATTAAATTTTATGATTTTTTAATGAAAAAAATATTAGAATACAATTTAATAATATTGATTGAATGTAATTGACAACCATTTTAATGTAATTTCAATAAAATGTAATAAAAAAGGTTAATAAGGAATAAAATAAATAATGTATCAAATTGTGAAATCATATGTTATAAATTGAAATATGTTAGCGTACAATAAGAAATCAATTATTTGTTAAGTAGATTTATAATCCTTGTTTGTAAATAATAAGTAATAGATACAAATTATTAATGTATAATCTTTGTTTTATTTATCATCTTATTATAAAATCCGTTAGAAATTAATTTGGAAATCAATGAAATTTAATATAATTAAATCTTTCAATTAATAAAAGCAAAGACGTTAATTGTAGAATATGAGTGTAATAAAGGAAACTTATGTTTAATTTATACATAAAGGAATTGTTGAGTAAATATAAAGAACGTGTAAATCAAAATAAAAGAATTTGTTGAAATTTAAAATATAATGAATTGGGATTTTTATTACTTTTATAATTTAATGTTGAAATTAATGTAATATTTATATCTTGGATTTAACATGGAAAATTTAATTTTAATAAAAATATTATTAATTTCCATTTAATCAAGAATGATGATAAGAAACTTTTATTTTAGAATATAAAAGTGGTTAAATCAGTTTAATAATAATTCCTTTTAATTAATGTGTAAAAAATAAGTGTAACTTGATTTTAAAGCTTACTTCAATATACAATAGAATTATGGTTTGAAATTAGTTTCATTGAGTTTATAAATATTGAAAACCAATACTATGTTATATGGGATGACCTATTTTCGTTTCGAGAACAAAACAGGATTTTCGGACTTTTGTTATCACTTTGGCACAATCAATATGTTCCATCTATTCCTGTCCATCTTTGTCAATATATATGCTGTTATGAAACCCTAGCAGCCTTTTGTTCTATTTTTTATACGTACATTTCAGTTCTAATCTACTCTTTCTCAATGGTCAATATCCTAAAACCCTAATTCCAATTTCAAATCAAATCCAAAAATTCAAACTACTCAAACCCTATCAAATTATATATCTTTGCAAAGCTCTCGACGAATGGAATCAGCATGTGCAGTTCGTTTTTCTATTAGAGGCTACGTTTGTCCAAAAATCAACGAAGAAGTCTCGGTCGTTCATCCTACGGTTTGTCGGTCAACAATGGATTGTCGACTATATGACAAACGGAAGGCACTAGCGTGTAGAGGGTGACTAGTGGAGTCGAGCTAATGGTTTGTATCTGGTCGAAGGCGTCTTGAGTTCGCCAGAATCGAGGTAGAAAGGCGTTAGCGAGTGTAGCAGCGGTAGTTGGAGCGTAAAGGGTGGAGGGTGTAGTTGCATGTTGGGGTCTGAGTCGATTGTTTAGTGTTTAGTTATGACGTGGTAATTTACCTCTTTTGCCCTTGATCTATTTTAAATTATATTTAATTTTTCAAATGTTATGTCCTTCGTAACTTTTACATACGAACTCCGACTGATGCACGGTTTCTTCCATTGGACTCGTATCAAAATTTTGGACAAAATGAACACGGTTTGATTGAATTTAGAGACTGTTGAGATTTTAGGCTTTTATTGGATTTTTAATGGAATTTAAATCAAAGGTGAGTGATTTAATCCACTCATGCAATACTAAATTTTCTTATGTTGGTTGAATTAAATGTATGAAGTGATAAGATTTTATTGAATGTTGTTTCGTAATTTAAATTGACATTAAAATTAATTTGAATTTTATAGTGAAATAAATTGACATTTAGATTAATATAGAATTTAATTGCTAGTTAAACACCAACAACTGATAATTAGTAATTGTTATGATATATTGGTTGATTTGGATGTTGAATGTTGTTGGATGTCTATTAATTTACGTTGGATGTATGGCTGTTGATTTATTTTGATATATTCATGTTATTACCCCATTTATTATTTAACATCCTATAAAGTGTCATTTGAATTATTTCAAAATAAACTAAGGAACATGTTGAAATGATATATACCTATGTTAATTAATTTCAGGTTGAAATGATATATATCCATCCATGTAATTAAAGTTGAATTAATTGATCACTTGGCCATAAGGTAGAAAATTATATACGGACACCAGATTGGTTAAAATAAATGGTTTCAAAATCTTGAATTTTAAATTAGTTTTAGTGATATTTTTTTAAAGAAATAAAAAAATTGGATTTAAATTCAAGCTTTGAAATGTTGAAATTGAAACTGTTAAATGAAACTTTTTAAAGATTAAATTAGAAATCTTAAGTTGAATTTGAGAAATGACTTAAATTTATTGAAAGTGAATTATTTTAAAGCTTAAATTTTAATTTAAAACTTTGAATTTACTGTAATTAAAGGTGTTTTAAATTGGTATTTCCAAGTTTTGGATGTGAAATCGATTTAAACTAAATTGTTTAAAAATGAGAAGTTAAATTGAAACTTTCAGCCATTTGAATATAACCTTTTGAATTGAATTTGAAGTAACGTTGAAATCGTTTTGAATTGAGGCCGATTTGAAATTTAAATCTTGAATATGAAGTTGACTTGAATTGGAAATCGAAATATTGATTTCGTTGTGATTTGGAACATGAGTTCAAATTGTTGTGAAAGAAAGAAACAGTTTTAATATAACTATTTTAATATATACTATTTTATTAACCAAATTATTTTAGTATATAAACTATTTTCATTATCCAAACTATTTTCAATATTAAAACTAATTTATATTCAAAACTATTTCCAATCTTTATATTATTTTAATTATCTCAAACTATTTTTCAATATTAAAACTACTTTAATTATCCAAACTATTTTTAATATTCAAAGTATTTTTGTTATTCAAAACCATTTTCAATATTCAAACTGTTTCAAAATTGGAAATTATTTAGATTTAAATCATCTATTTAAATACGAATGCTTTGATATGAAGGTATAACCTATTTTTGAATTAAAATGATTTGAAATCAATCTGATGTTTTGATATGAAATATGACTTGTTATTGAAATTTAAAAGAACCAACCTGTGTGAAAAATGACGTTTGGTTGTTAAAGAATCTGGGGCTGAATATCGGAATATTCTGTATCAATACCGGAACCACTTTAACAACTATGCAAGTGGTGGATGATCCAGAATGAAGTAGTTAGTTTGCTGAACGATTGCTGGGCTACGATGATGGATAGACCCCCACACTTGTGTCAATTTGAAATGACTAAAACACGATAACTTGTTCCTGACCATAGAGGCTAGCTACCTCTAACGACATTTGTTCTTCGTATTACTATATTGATTTTGACTTGATCGGTGCAACTTGGTTTGATTATAGGATGGATGTTCACGATGGGCCATTAGGGATTACTATCAGTCAGGCGACTCGAATTGGTAGTATCCTACCTTGTGCATTGCCTCACGTGCCTTGTCATACTTTTATCCTTATAAGCAACCACTGCGATTTTCTTTTAGTGTTGTCTTATCATGGCGCCTTCTTGATTACTGATGTTACTGGGGATGCTACTAAGGAAAACTGTAGGACAATGCTTAAAAATGTGTTAAAGGGGATAAATGTAAAGCCTAAGCGCTATTTTGATACTTTACTAATAGACAGTACATATATAGTGTATCTTACTACATATATATAGTTAACGGATCCTTAGGAGATGGAAAATCGCATAACATCTCTTAAGTTATTGCACTCACGTTGTACACTTGATAGGAAATGAAAAATCCCGTAAACATCTCTAAAGCTATTACACTCATATTTACCTGTTTTTGATTTAACTTACATAAGAACTTTTAGTTCTGACTCGAGTGTTTTGTCTTTACATTTCGCTCAGGTCAGCTTGAGTATTTCAGTGTTTGAAGACATTGTTCATTGAAGATGAAGATGGAGTTTGCCAGACCGTATTTACTATTAGTATTCCATTGCATTATTTTGGTATGTTTGTTGATTGTACTCTGATTATGTTGTAAAAATTGAAATCAAATGTATATTGTAAAACAGCTTCATGAATTGTTTATTTCATTATTATATTTTGTCTTTATGCTACTAGATTCTGTGTATTGCTTTCCTTCTTTTCTCTTATTTTCCTATTAAACCCCACTGATAATATGCCCTTTTGAATGGTTTGAGTTAGCCATGTGTGGTTATTATCGACTTAAATCATCCAAAAAGACGGGTCATCACTGTTAACTAGATAATTAATTTATTTTAATAACCTTTCGTTAAAAGGGTAAAACTCCTTTAAAGCTTCATTAATCCAATTAAATATTAATATATTAAATTAAACTAATTAAATAATGATTAAATATCATTATCTAAAAGTGAAAAATTAATTTAAAGTTTATTTAAGAAAATATTTATTTAAGGTTAAACAGGTTTATGAATCTTTAAAAGTAATTAATTAAAAAGGGTTAATAAATTTTAAAATATCATTAATTAATAAATTAATTAATCTTAATCCGTCATTATCAAAAGATTAGTTAGCATTAAACATCATTAAATAAAGAGATTGATTAAAATTAAAACATCATTAACTAAGTAATTAGTTTAATTTAAAACACATCATTAATAAGTTAATTAGTTAACTTTAATCCTTATAAATTAAATAATCAATTAAATAATTAATTAAATTAAATAATCATTACTAAAATAATTAATTATTTTTGGAAAAATAATTAACCAAAAACTTGCTTAATTTGTAAAATAATTCACATCACGATAATGAAACCAAATGGCATCGATAAAAGGTGATTTTCCAAAAGGGCCGATATAGCGACTATCACTATACAGCAGTTCGGAATTCGAGCATATGGCATTTGCAACACAACCACACATCACATAAAAAAGTTGTGAGCATAAATACATGATGATTACAATGACATAAAATATATCAAGCATTTAATAACAATACCATTACTTTTACTACTAGATTTCCATATAACCAATGATTCGCTTACTAACTTTCAAATTTGACTATCTTTCAAGCAACCAACCAAACCATTATTACAATTATATAATAAGCATTAAAAAGCTACAAGTATGAGAATGAATATAGTTTAAACTTTTGGTTTTAAAAGTAGAAGCTTTCCTCACCGAAAACACTTTAACTTAATTGGATCGCTACGACAAGTTGTCGAACTCACGAACTATATTCGTGACACCTTAGCTTGGGTTTTCAGGCCCTTAATGGACTAATTTAGGTTTGGCCTTGGCTATGATTGGGCTCACCCTAGGGCCTTGAGGTGGAAATGGCCTTGGTTTTGGTATAGGAGTGTTTGTATGTGTATACATGGAATTTATATTGATGATTGGTAGTGTATTCACTAGTTTTTTATTTTGGAATCTCTCTTGGAAGACATGGAAGTGTTGAAAATGAAGAGATAAGAAACGAAGATGTAAATGAATGTCTAAAGTGGAAAAGGCGTGGAGATGTTGGGTATTTATAGGCAAAGAAGTGGAATATTAAATTAATTAACTTTCAACATTTAAATATTATAAATGTTATCATGTTGCAAGCTTGTCATACCTCTCCACCCCCACCAAGTACACACATTGCCCCTCCTCTTAGGTCCAGCTACACCATGCTTTAGGTCTTATGCTATGTAGTTTAGGTGATGGTTAGGTTTTTTTATTAATTTACTAAGGTAATTTAATGTATTTTGTGCATTTTATGTCAAATCAAGGTTTATATTTAAACTAAGCTTGATTATTAACTCTAACACATCGATTAACTTATCACATGACATATGTGCATGTGTGTGTATGTGTAAATGAGTGATACAAAAATATGCACAACGTTTCCGGTGGCTTTCTGAAGCCGAAAAGTAAAAATTTTGGAAAACGTTCTTCGGTCACATTTTCTATTTTTATTTGAACTATTTATTTTAATAAACAAAATTTGAAAATAATTTTTATATCATCAATTAATATTTGAAACCTTTTTATTCGATTATTAAAATCCATTATTTAAATATTTAAAAATTATATAAATATTCAAACAAAGCAATTAATTTACGGATCGTTACACTCTCCCCTTAAGGAGAATTTCATCCCCGAAATTAATAAACAAAAGAAGATCCATAATGTATTTATTATAAAAATTCTTATTACAGTGTAATGAAACTATTCCATGCAAGAGCATTAAAACAACAAACAACTAACCTGACATTACATCATGGTAAGTTTCTCTAATATGATCCTCGGTCTCTAAAGTACAATCTCGAGTCTCATCACTCCATTGAACTTTTACAAGCTTGACCACCTTGTTCCTCAGTCTCCTTTCATCCCAATCTATAATATGTACTAGGTGTCATACTACCATCAAATTTGGTTCTATCTCCAAGTCATCTTGAACAGAAGTCTCAACAATCAACGATGGATCATGAACATGCTTTTCAGATGAAATACATGAAAAACATTATGGACTTTTGACAATCTTTTGGGCAGTTCTACTCTTTAGGCCAAAGATCCAATCCTCTCAAGGATCCTAAATGGTTCGATGGATCTGGGTGCTCGCTTTCCTGCTCTTCTAAATCTTAAAACTCCTTTGATCTGGGAAACTTTCACAAATACCAAATCCCCGATCGTAAACTCTAAGTCCATTCTCCATTGATCGGCATAACTTTTCTATCAATCTGAGGCTTCTTTCATCCTTTCCTTGATCATAGCGACTTTCTCTGATGCTTCTCAAATCATTTCTGGTCGAAGAACTAAACGATCTCTAGTCTCAACCGAACATGAAGGTGATTTACTTGGCCGTCCATACAAAGGGTCGTAATGTGCCATGCTAATGTTAGCTTGGTAACTGTTGTTATAAGAGAACTCTACCAAATGTAGATGGTTTTCCCAAGAACCTCCAAAATCCAAAATACATGCTTTCAAGAAATCCTCCAAAATCTGGTTCAGCTTTCAGTTTTTCCGTCTGTCCGCGGGTGATCACTTGTGCTCAAATTCAACTCTATCCCTAAAGCGGCTTGCAATGCTCCTCAAAATTGACTGGTGAAGATAGAATCTCGATCACTGACTATACTTATTGATATTCTACATAGTCAAATGATCTCCCTCAAATAAATCCATGCCAAAGAAGCTGCAATTCTTGTTGGCTTCAGTGGGATAAAGTGCGCGCTCATTGTTAACAGATCTACAATTACCCAGATGTCTTCATTGCCTCTTCTTGTTCTGGGAAACCCATCAATAAAGTCCATAGATACTTGCTCCCACTTCAAGTTTGGTATCTCTAATGGTTGGAGCAACCCAGCAGTCTTCTGCTAGTCACTCTTGACCTATTGGCAATTTGCACACCGACTCACGAACACCGAAATGCCTCTCTTTATCCCTTTCCACCATAAGGTTTTCCTCATGTTCTGAAACATTTTAGTTACTCCTGGGTGGTAGATAACTTTGACCGATGGCACTCTCTCAAGACATCTCGTCTAATTCCATTAACATCTAGTACGCAAACCCGTTCATTCATTCTTAAAATTCTACTGGAGTCTATCTAAAAACTAGATATAATTCCATCTTCAATATCCTTCTTAAGCCGAGCTAGAATAGGGTCTTCTTCCAGGAAATATCAATTCTCTCTATTATTGCTGGCTTAACTTCCAAATTTGCAATCGTCACCAGACTCCTACTCAACACATCTGCAACTGCATTAGCTTTTCCTGGGGTATAAAGAATCTCAAGGTCATAAGACATGAGAAATTCCAGCCATCTTTCCTGCTTAGGTTCAAATCCTTTTGAGTAAAAAGATATTGTAATGATTTATGATCCATAAATAACTCAAATTTTTCACCAAAAGATAGTGCCTCCACACATTCAATGCGAAGATAACTGCCAAAAGATCCAGATCATGCATAGCATAATTCTTCTCATGAGGTTTCAACCGACGACTTGCGTACGCTATTACTTTACCACTCTGCATCAAAATTGCTCCTAATCCGGTCCTACATGCATTCGTGTAAACTATTAATCCTTCACTCCCATCTGGAATAGTTGAAATGGGAACATTTGTTAATTTTTCATTCAATTCATTGAATGCTTGATCGCACTTGAGCGTCCAAACAAACTATACATCCTTCTTCATTACCCTGTTAGATGAGAAAAAATCTTCGAGCAATCTTTAATGAACCTTCTATAGAAACCTGACAATCCCACGAAACTCTTGACCTCCGTTGCATTTTCAGGTTTCTTCCAATCTTGAACCGCAATTACTTTAGCTGGGTCCACTGATATGCCCTCTCCTTAAACTATGTGCTCTAGAAATATCACTTCCAATTTCCAGAAATGGCACTTAGAAAACATGACTTCGTAAAGTACTAAGAACAACATGAAGATGGTACTTATGCTCTTCCTTTGTTTTAGAATAAATGAGGATGTCATCAATGAAGACTAGGACAAACTTTTAAGAAAGTCCCAAGCACTCTACCCATCAAATCTACAAAATAAATAGGTGCATTAGTCAATCCAGATGGCATAACCACTCATAAAAATGATCAGGGGTACAAAAAGCTGTCGAGGGTACACTCTCCTATGCTACCCTTAATTGATGAAAACCAATGGCAAGATACAAGTGCGAAAATATATGAGCCCTGTGGTGCTGGTCAAACATGTCATCAATCCTAGTTATATGATAATTATTCTTAATAGTCCTCTTATTTAATTCTTAGAAATCCACATATAATCTAAAAGAACCATCAACCATAGTAACAAACACTACTAGTGATCCCTAACTCGATGTGTTACGTCTGATCAAACCTTTCTTCAACAAATCAAACGTATGCTTCTCCAACTCTCTTCTTTCCTTTGGAGCCAACCTTCGAGGAGGTTGTATAATGGGTTTGTTTTCTGGAATAAAATCAATGTGGAACTCTACTTCTCGATAGGAAGGTAAACCTTGCACTTCTTCAAAAATATCCTTGAAGTCTCGGACAATTGGTATATTCCTTATCTCCTCTTTGGGTACTTCAAGCGAAAAGAGAAAACTGCTCATCGGCTTATTAGGCTCCCTACAATAAATATATACCCCAACATGCCAACATCACTAACTCTAACAATCCTTCGATCACGATTTATGATCACTCTAATCTTGGATAACCAATCCATCCCCAATAATACCCCAAAACCCATAAACCCTAGAACAAAGAAATCAAGGGGAAGAGGTAATTTTGATAAAAGATAGGAACATGTAGACACATTGTGCCAATACCTACTGAACCCCCAATTGGGTTTGACACACAAAGGGAAATTTTAGAAGGATAGGTTTAAGGTTAAACTTATCAACAAGATAAATTGAAATAAAACTATGGGATGCACCGATATCGAATGATACTCTAACAGAAATATCAGAGATGGATAGTGTACCTTGCAACACCTGCTTTTCTTTTGGATCTGTAGCAGTAGATCGTATCCCTTCAATTGAAAAAGCTTGTCCTTGTGATTCCTCCATTTGAAATGAGCACTTGTTCTTTATATGTTCAGGTTTGTGAAAATTGTAGCAAATTGGTTCACTATTAGGTTTCGGGCAATGATTTGCAAAGTGACCAATTTTGTTGCACTTGAAACATAGAATTTGGGAGAAATCAAACCGCTTCTTTGGTGCTGGAGCTCCAACCCCAGGGATCTTTCTTGACCACTTCTTCCCTTTGCGCTTGAAAAACGTGTTGCTTGCAACTGGGATATCTGATAAAGGTTGGGAATTAACTACCGGCACTACTCCTTTCTGAACTCCTTGCTCAACATCAAGAGCTTCAAACCTCAAAGCCATACTGATCAAATTGGTAGATGATTAGTCATTTCCCGATGGAATTCTAGTCGCATTCCTTTCACAAACATCTCATTCTTCTCTAGTGGTGTATCAATCAATCCTGGTCCAAAGCAAGATGATGCGTTGAACCTATGCTCATATTGTGCCAATGTCATCTCACCTTGTTTCAAATCCATGAAACTTTTGAACAAATGAGTCCTTCCCGCCTCTGGGATAAATTTATGTTCAATAACCTCTATAAACTGGGCCTAAGAGAAATTTTCTTTTGGTGTATTCGTGGTGATTGAATCCCACCAATCCATTGCTGCCTTTTGAAGCGGACGCAATGCCAATAATCTCTTTTTAGCATCTTCCAACTGAAGATCCTCGAATATCCTTTCACAAGAATGGAGCCATATCTGAACACCCAAAATATCCTCAGTTCCATAAATAGGCTTACCACCTAAAACAGTGTAATTCTTGCACAAGGGCACAAAGTTCTATGGTAGTTGAACTTGCATCATGCTTCTACTATCGGCTATACAACTGACACATTTTTAGGGGCTCTTCCATTTGTATTTGTGCTGGTTCTAGATCCCCTCCCTCTTCTTCCTCTTGTACTCCTTTTCAATAACCTGGATAAGTGACCGGTATCATTAGAATACAAAGATGGGCCAAAGATGATAAAATGGAAACTTGCAATAAAGGACCTAAAACTAGACTTTTAGAGGAGAAAAGCAAACGCTCTCTTAAGATTAACTCATTCTATGTCTCTACTCACCCTATCTCTAATAAGTTTTACCCCAATGAGGCTAAGGTATTAGCTAAACCAAAGCTCTGATACCAACTGTGACAACCCACCATTTTGACCCTTAGGAACAACACTTAACACCTTCTTAGTGTTCGTGTCCCGTTGCCCAAGCATGAAAAAGATGAATTGTCGTGGGATGAAATAAAGTACAGAATAGAAATCCTCACACGAAATTGCTAAATAAAACATAACATTCAATAGTATATCAGCTTACTCCTTAATAGGGGGTTAGCATAGTTACAAAAAAGTCCTACAAATCAACCTAGGCAGTTATAACATTCTGCCTTTACAAATTCTGAAACAAAATACACATACACAAACTAGAAAATACAGCGGAATAGATAACTAAGAAGATTAAAGCCTCCTACTTGGATGCCATCTTTAGAGAGCCCACGATGACCTTATACTCTTTGACTACTCAAATAAAAATGAGTAATCGAGAGTTTATGGAAATAAATAACTCAAGTCAGACGATTGTCTAGTATGAGTAAAACTTTAAACAAAGTTATGTAACTAAACACAAACATGTAAGACCACGCCGCTGAACATAGAATGGATTTACTCCCACATAAATCAACATCCAAATGTAAAGAATGGATAAATAATTAAACACCACAAAGGGTAGTTGACTCTTCCCGATGAAAATAAGTTTGAAGGTTCGAATCAAATCAGAAAAGAAAAATCTCCAAAAAATGGCTAGGAGGGTGCATCCCCCTTAAAAGAAGTATACCTCTAGAAATATACTTGAAAACCCAGGAACTCCAAGCCGACCCCCCCAATCCTTACCGAGAATCCGAGCATTTCACATCTAAATGCGCAAAACCGAACCCAACTTAGATGTGATGTGAAAATACCCTAATGGGAGCAACCTCACATAACTTGGCACCCAAAGCACATGCTTTGATTTAGTCATTTCCAACATAGGGTAACAAAGCTCACTGGAGCAATGAATTGTCTTAGAATGACGATAATAAAGAAGCTGAGGTGACCGATAGCTGAGGAACCAATTATCAAGGATATAAAACGACTGTGCATGGAAATTAAGTCTAGTACACTTATCACCACTAATTTAATTCAAAATTTTACTATTTCTTGGTTAAAAATAATACCGGACAAGTCAAGGTAGCGTTACCTCAAAATCATGTCTCACGGTTATTCTTAACTTTTGAAATAGTGACAAGTTTACTTCTTTGATGTTTAGTGCTAATTATACAAATAAATCGTTTCCATACAAGTGAATCGCTTTATGGAAATTAATTCATCACCATAAACAATTCATACCTTTTCTTTTAAAAACTCGATTTCATACTTGGCTTCACATTACAAGTATTAGCTTTAAAACACTTTGTCAAAGTGCTTACTAACTTTGAAACATCATTATAAAAAGGATTTAACAACTTAAAACATCCTTATTACATGGATTAATTAACCTTAAAACTTTGTTAACTAGTTAATTAATTACTTCAATAACCTTTAATTAAAAATGGTAAATATCCTTTAAAACATCATTAATTCAATTAATTAATTAATTAATTAATTAAATAATAATTAAATATCATTATTTAAAAGCGATAAATCAATTTAAAATATGTTTGTCTGATTATTAAAATCCATTATTAAAATATTAAAAATTATTTAAATATGCAAATACAAAACGATTAATTTACTGGTCGTTGCATCAACCTTCTCCGAAGTCTCTCTAATCATATTTAGCCCAAATATCAGTTTCTTGCTCGCTTCCCACCAACAAGAAGGAGCATTAAATAGTCAGCCATATAACGCTTCATACGAAGCCATACCAATACTCGACCGATAAATATTGTTGTATGCAAACTCCACCAAATGCAAATGATCATCCCATGACCCACCAAAGTATATAATGTGTGCTCGCAAGAGATCTTCCAATATACGATTCACTCTTTCGGTTTGCCCATCCATTTGCAGGTGATAAGATGTAATAAGATGCACCTCTATCTTTAACCCCTCTTGTAAGCTCTTATAAAACCCATTAGTGAACAACGGATCTTGATCGCTCACCATGCTCTTTGGTACAACATTAAATCGTACTATCAACTTTACATACAACTCTACCAGCTTGGCTGCCGTCCTATTTGATTTGATGGGTATAAACATTGCACTTTTGTTCAACCAATCAATTACGACCCAAATTCCATCATACCCTGCTCGAGTCCTTGACAATCCATCAATAAAATCCATCGATACTTGCTCCCATTTCCATTTAGGAATCTCTAATGGTTGCAACAATCCATTAGGTTTCTTCTGCTTTGCCTTTACCAATTGGCAGTTCATACACTTGGAGATGCCCCAACATCCCTCTTCATGCCTTTCTAGCAGTAAATTCGCTTCATATCTTGGTACATCTTGTTACCATGAGAATGAAAATTCAATATGGAATGAAGACACTCTCTTAACACTTCATCCCGCAATCTATCAACATAAAAAACAAACAACCTCCCGTCTTTACGAAGCCAACCTTCTCGATCGAGTTCATATTGTTTCATATCTTCAGATTCTACTCCTTCCTCTGTCTTTGCTATGATCTTCGCTAGCCTAGCATCTAGCTTTTGACTAGTACCGATCCTTTCAATCAGAATAGGTCTAATCGGTAGGTTTGCTAACATTTCAGGTTCTAACTCGTGGTGAGGCCTGAAATCAAATCGAGTAATATTTTATTTACTTCCATTCCAACAATATTGCTCCTAACCCTACATGTCTTATATTCAATGTATTGGCGACTGCATTCCCATTTCCTGGAGTGTAAGAAATACTGAAAACATAAGAGGCCAAGAACTCCAACCACTGTTGCTATCAAAGGTTGAGAACCTTCTAAGAGAAAAGGTACTTCAAGGATTTGTGGTCCGTAAATAACTCAAACCTTTTCCTAGTAAATAGCGCCTCCAAACTTTCAAAGAAAAAATAATTTCTGCCAATTCCAAATTTCCACCAATTCCAAATCATGAGCTGAGTAATTCCTTTCGTGTTTCTTTAGTTGTCGACACGCATAAGCCACAACCCTTCCCATCTGCATTAACACTACACCTAATCCAGCTCCATAGGCATCAGTGTATACAGTTAACTCTTCATTTCCACTTAGAATGGTCAACACCGGTACACTCGTTAACCTCTCTTTCAGACTCACATGCTCACACTTTGCGTTCCAAACAAAAGTCTTATTCTTCTTTGTCAAATTAGTCAACGGTGCTGCTGCCTTTGAGAAGTCCTTGATGAAGCAGCTATAATATCCAGTCAATCCTAGGAAACTTCTCACATCCATAGCATTCTTGAGCCAATTCCAATCCTGGACCGCTGCCACCTTCACAGGATCCACAACTATAACCCGCCCCTAAACAAAGTGACCCAAGAATCTCACTTCTTCTCTCTAGAAGTGATACTTAGAGAACCTCACTCTCAACTTGTGCTTCCTCAATATCGCTAACACACTCCTCAAATGCATATTGTGCTCCTCTTTAGTTCTAGAGTAGATCAGAATATCATCCATGAATATAAGCACGAACTTAATCGGCTGGTCTTTGAAAACCCAATTCATGAGATCCACAAAGTATGTCAGAGAGTTGGTCAACCCAAATGGCATCACCAACCACTCATAGAAACCAGATGGTGTACCAAATGCAGTGATAGGCACACTCTCCTTCGCTTCTCTCAATAGTGAAATCCTGTCACCAAATCCATTTAAGAGAACGACGTTGCACTATGCAGCTAATCAAGCAAGTCACCAATGTATGGGAGTGGATACTTGTTCAACTTCGTCACTTTATTTAGCTCATGGTAATATACACACAACCTCAATGTGCCATGCGCCTTCATTGCAAATATTGTAGGTGCGCCCCACTTGGATATGCTCCTTCGAATAAATTCTTTCAATAGGTCATTCACTTTCACCTTCAATTCCGTCTCCTTTCTGGGTGCCATACGCCTCAAAGGCATAATTATTGGTCTGGCTTCCTTCACCAAGTTTATTCGAAACTCGATCTCTCTATGTGGTGGCAATTCAGTCACTTCCTCGTAGACATCCAAATACTCTCTAGCAGTAGGCACTAATGACTATCCCTCTTGTGGAACCTCACGCGAATATAGAAAATCAACTATCACCTCATCTTCTAGTAGGCGTCTAATTACTACCGTTTGCCCATCCACATCTACAATTGTCACCAAAAGCTTTTTGCAATCCTCTATGGTCGCATACTTCCTTAGCTAATCCATACCTAAGATAATCCCAAACCTAACAGAGTTCAAAACAAAACAATCACAAACCAAAGAATATTCATGACTCGATAAAACTAGGCCACTACAAACCACCCAAAGACTAGTAGAGCCTCCAATAGGGTTCGTCATGATTAGGGGTCGGCGAACTATCTCAAGTTCTAATCTCAATATAACTACCAGGTCATTATAGATGAATGAATGAGAAGCATCGGTATCAAACAAAACTCAAACAAGAACATCCCCAATAGAAAGCATACCTTGAATGAGGACTCCCTTCCTCTTCCCCTTCGCCGAAGAAGCACTCGAAGAAGTCGGGACTGGTTCCAAGGTATAGGCTTTCACTACCTACTTATTCTTCATCATTTCTACGCAATTCTTCTTCAAATGCCTAGGCTTGTCATAGCTGTAACATTTCCTTCTCTTGCTCTCCTTTTAATCTTTAATCAAATGAGCATTTTCGTTGCATCTGTAGCAAGTAGATTCTCATTTTCTCTTCTTCTTACCACCCTTTCCCTATGACCACTTTCTCCGTCTGCCATTCTTCTTGCCTTCACTGTCTTGTTGTGGTTTTGGCTCCTCTTTTTCAGCAGAAACAATAATAGTAGGCTTAGCTTTAGGGTAAAAACTCTTATGGCGGAGCATCTTCTCCATTAGCTTTTCAAAAGGTTCATCAATAAGGTCCACTAGCTTTTCTCCAAGATAGTCACCTAACTAATGACGAACTTCTCATTCTTCCTCAATGGAGTGTCAATGAATGACATCCCATACATAGACAATGCACCAAATCCTACCATATGTTTGGAAATGGTCATATCTCCCTGCTTGAGATTAGCAAATTTTCTTGACAAAACCAACTTCAGAGTAGCCGGAATAAACTTCTCCTCAAACCTTTCCTTCAACGGATCACGCCTGAAGTGATCCTATGGAGTATCAATAGAAATAGCATTCCACCAATTTATGGCTCGGCCTTGTAGTTGTCTCAAAACAAACTTCCTCTTCGTAGCATCTTCCACCTCCATATCACTGAAGATGCGCCTACAAGTGTCCAACCAATCTTGCACTTCTATGGCTCACTCTGTTCCATAAAATGACTTCCTCCAAGAGTAGAATAATCTTTGTTCAGCTTGGTGAAATCAGCCCTATGCGCTTGCATGGGAGCACCTCCACCTATTACCTATCCATGAGCATTCCTCATCATATTAGCCATCATAGCATTGAACATGGCTTGGACATCAGGTGTAGTAGCTCCTGATGCCACTCCTACCTCTACTCCTGATGTTGAATTCCTCACAGCATTCCTTATATGTCATCTCGGTCTTATCTGTAACAAGAATGATCAGTCTATCATAAATAAAACTATGTCCATAGTGCTCATATGCATTTGACTTATAATATATAATATATTATTATATAGTTTTGAAAACCAAACTTATAACAAGTACACACACTCTGGTGTATGTTTGTGTACACACATATATACATATATACATATACACTCTCTCGATCTATTCTAATGCGATAACATATTCCCTACCTCTACTGGATCATGGTATCAACTCCAGTTAATCGTGTGACCAAAGCTCTAATATCAAATGCAAACCACCCTATACCACCGATACCAATAGTATATAAGTGTGCTGTCAGTTCTCGGCTTATATAGGATGATCATCATGGTTGAAATGAACCAATATAGCATATAACTTGTCATATCTCACAGCGCATGGATAAAATATAATATCACACATATAACAGATGAGACGGTAATAACTATATGAACAATCATCATCAGAGCAACAGATCCACAAAATTATATGTCAAGTGTAGTATATATAGCAGAAGTAAACTCAAATAAGTTGTCTCAACAAATAGAAATAAGCAAGCACTATCATGGGCTCCATAGCATTGCTCAGCAGAAAAGCGTAGGAATTTATATATGTGTACAATACGAGATAGCTCCTTCCAGCTCGTCCTCCGACAGGCTACTGCATCATTAAGACCTGTTATCTAGTCTACTCATTTAAGAGTACCCAAGATAATAAGAAGCAAAGCATAAAGCTTTGGGTCGGATAAGAGTTTGGTGTGAGAGGTAAGTGAGTCTCAAAATACTATACAGTTAAATATGATAAGAAATAAGAGTACATGAACCATACATGACTTGTCCCTGCAACCAAAGAGTTAGCATATAACACTATAATAGGCTGCTCTACAATATCATAAAGGTATACCATAAACTAAATAAAGGATATACGTCTTCTAGGTATTCCTATCTCCAATACCTACTTCCTCTAGTACCTATGAGTAATACCCTACTAAAGAAAACAACCAAAGCACCCATCAATAATCCTAACTATCACTCGTTATACTAAGAATATGTGATAACTTGTATGGCCCCCAGCTAGAGACTAATGGAAATTCCAGTTCTTTGTTTTACTCTCGTATCTCATAGCCCAGAACTAGATACGTGTATTGCAGCTCAAAGCTTGACACTAGACCCAAAGTTAGATACGTTTCTCGCAGCCCAAAGCTTGACACTAGACCCAAATCTACAATTCCTAGGTATGCATGTCCCTTAATTGACCCATGGGCGTCCCCGCTTACAATACACCTGCTTCGAGAACAACTGAAAACTCTCCCAGCATCAATGATTCCTTAGTACATCTACTCGATCCCGCCTTTGCTCCATTTGGATACCAAGCCCTTTCTGCTCAATCCAGTTTCCATTATTCATGAAAAACCCATGCACATTCCCCAATCATCCGGCTCCCTTCTTTATGAGCCACCATCTACAGACCCCTCCCAACAAGAACCAACATCTAAAGACCATAGTTTTCATCATGCCAGTATATCATTATCCCACTTGATACGAATGATCTAACACCTCCAACACAATCTATAGAGCATCATGTTCCTGCCCTGAAAGTTTCGCATTCGTATGATACACAATGGTAACTCAGTATCGATTTAAATGTATAACTCAATGCCGAGTTATACACTTAGTCAACTAATGGCTAATTTCTCTTCCAAATCTCTATTACTCCCCTTCCAATGCCCTAGACCATGACTCATCCTTTCTTGATAAAACGGCCTCAATCCAAACCTCTTTCTTCTAGTTTTAGAGATAACTCGTCGTAACATCCAACACTTAGCCAAATTTCATACGTCAAGCTATGAGCAACCTCCACTTGACAAACTCTTTCCGTCTATGAAGTCGAGAAGTACATATGAGTTAGCACCATAACTTGGTGCCGAGTTATGATTATAACTCATATCAACTTGCGAGTTATTATGTAGCTTCTTGCCATTCACCTAAGCCTATCTGCCAAATTTCATCCCAAGTTATGGTGCTAATTCCTATCAACTTTTCAAGTTATCATGTGGCTTCTTTCCATTCTCCTAAGTCTATATGCCAAGTTTCGTCCAATTACGACCTACTTTGCCTCTGGTTTGCTCAATTCTCCGACCAAACTTTCTATGCAATCATAATACAAGCAAATGACATCAAATCATGTCATCCAAACATAGAAAACAAGCAATTTCACCTAATCAAACTTGCAATCCATCAAGATAAGATAAGTAAGGCAAATTTTAACATGGATCTACATATAGCATGAATATATGAACATAAATCAATGTGATTTCTAATCAACTATATCATATGCATGGATTAACATGTCATTAAGGTTAGAATAAGGTTTTTATAGCCAAAATCAATTTAAAACATGTTAAATCCTATAAATCTACCATATAAACATGTATAGTATAGTGAGAAAGTGTAAACAACTCATCAATTACCAAATTCAACCAATTTGTATGTAGAGCTGATCTAAAGAGTGAAGAAAAGCACTCCAAATCAAGTAATTTGATGAACCCTAGATTCTAATCGAGGATCCAAGATGAAACTAGGATCGATCTAGGGCTAATTAGGGTTTAGACTTGATTTAGAATGAGAGGAAAAGTTTTAGTTTGACTCTTTAATCCTTTATTTATAGTGTTCTCTAATTAGAATATTGGGCTCACTAATGGGCTTAATCAATTACACACTAATCCTGACCAACAGCTTCAAAAAGTTAAAATAAGCATAATTTTGTAACTGTATGGCCTTTTTTGTGTTATGACCACTCTATTGAATGAGAAACCATCATCTTGAAGCAATGAAATTGGTTTGAGACCCTAATTCAACTCTTATCAAAAGTTATGGACAAAAAAATGGTTTTCAATGTCAAAGACCCAAAATGGTCACATAGAAATTCAGGAATCATAAGTGTGTAAAATGTCCCTAAAAATCATATCATAAATTATAGAATCATACGATCTCATATAAATAAAATAAAAATATTTTATGATCATCTGATACGTAAAATACATGTCGTTACAGTTTTGTTTTAAATTTAACTTTTAAATTTAAAAATTTTATTTTAAATTTATAAACAATTTTGAAATTAGCCCAAAGCACAAAACAAATTGGGTCTTTTCTGTTAGGATAAACCTTTAAGCTCACATAATTGTTCAGGCCAGGCCGATAGCCAGGTAGGACAGGGTACTTGATTACCCAACAATCCAATCTAGACACTCCCTTTCTTAGGCACCATACTAACTGAGTTGTAAGCTTAAATGGTTCGCCATATTATCACCAATTTAGACTGCTTAGGCCATTTGGCTCTAATACCATTGTGGGAATTGGGCTAGCATGCAGGGGAAGAAATAACTGAATTTCAATTTTTTTACCATTTGGATCTTTACTTTGCCTATGAAGTTTAACTCATTTAGAACTTTTCTAAATTTCTTTCAAATAAAATCATTATTTTATTTTATTTTATATTGTTTTGTACATGTTTGAATATGTGTATCATATAAAGTATGTGTGTACGTGCACATGCAACATAATAATGTGTGCATGGCTTAGTATTCCCATGTATAAGTACTGTGATTTAGACCGCAATGGAAAAGTTACGCCGTCTAGTATTCAAGCATGCTGTCTAAACAAAAATATTTTTGTGCATCAAAATTATATATATATATATATATGTAAAATTATACATATGTAAAACAAATTCATATATATATATATAAGTATGAAGAATTTATTATTACAATAATTTATATAAAATAATTAAATATATATATATATACACACATACATACATACATACATATAATCAAATCAAAAAATCCTTTCATAATTAAAAAAAATTAGACATAAATTTATATTTGTAAGTTACTATAGCAAACCCAAAATTAATGTGAAATTATGTGTATATATATATATTTATACATATATAATAATTTTTTTATGTAAAACTTTATACATACTTGCAGTAGGTTCTCTGCCCAAAAATAATATAAGTTTTTTAGTATATTTATTTAATTATAAGTATTTATATATATGCTAGCATATATATATAATAAATTTTACATATAAATTAGAGCGTACTTACAGTAAAATTTTTGGCCCATAAAATTTTTTTTTTTTTTGGATTTATAAAATTATTTTAAATCAAAAATAAAAATAAAAACCATATGAAATAAATTTTAAAATCATTAAAATTCATTCTAAATTCTGATAATTATGTAATGTTATTATAGAAAATTTTATACTTAGTTTCTTATTATATTTATATATACATATGTTTTTATTTATTAATATAATCAATTTCTAGTAAAAAATAGGAGTATTAATATATAAATATATATATTAATATATAAATATATGCAATAGTTAATTTTTTTTAATATATATATATATATATATTAAAAAAATTAACTATTTCTTTAGAATAATTTTTAAATGTAAATAAAATTTTATAAACTTTTAAAACATTTGGTTTATGATTTTAATGTTAAAAATATAATTTATTGGTTTATAAAATTATATTTATTATTATTTAATTACAAAAAGGTTTTCATTATTTCTTCGGCCATAAGCTTAAGATCAGTACGCATTCAAAATATATTTTTAATATATATATTGATACACAAATATGTCTAATCCTCTAACATGTGATAGAATGTCGCTATACTAGATTCGCCATATGATCTAATAGCCTATGATATGAATCAATAATTAATTATTATATCATATAAATAAGATGAATTACCTTTCACCAAGGCTAAGCGATAGTACATTTAATTTATAATAATTATAAATTAATTAAATCAAGTGGTCAAAGGAATATTTAGTATTTCGATTGTGTGACTCTTAGGTGTAAATATTATCAATGATTAATATTGGACAATTTGAATATTAATGTTCATACATTACTTAGCAAGTGGTGTGATGTTATGGCCAAATTTATCACTTACTTGGTTTCAGTAAAGTCCAATTTTACCTTTTCAAGCATTACCTAATAAGCCAGTAGTGACTATTATTTACACCAATTCTCTTCATAAAAACTATATCATTTTGGAATTATGGAATTTGGTAATGGTCAAACTTCTAGTATTGTCCATATTCAACTCTATAGGCCAAACTCAAAGTTCTTGGTTCAATAATAACAATTAATATTAACAGGAATGTTATGGCCGAAGACTTCGACTTTGAGTTAACTTTAGTTGACCACGATACTAACCTCATATAACCGAGCAGATGAATCCTCTCTTAAATAGTATTTCACTTCCAATACTTCCACTCGACCCAACTATGGTCGTTCAATGGACTTCGTGTCGTAATTTAACTATAATCAAAGAAAAGCTTCCACATTGAAAATCAACAGTATTCTCAAGTCAAGAGAACTGTGTAATTTTATCACATCGATATTTTCTGTTTGACCGTAGTTATATTAATTAATAAAACACTACCGATCGAGTCATTCAATAGTTATCCAATAACTATTAGTAAGTAACCCCTTGGCGGCCGTAGCAACCATAAGTAATATGTTGCCCAATATTTGGAGAGCTTTACATCTCTAATCTCAACGGATGCATCAATATCCTATCTCGATAATCTTGACAAGGAATATTTAAAACGATATGTTTATTATATTGTGATAAATCACTCATGGTTACAATGCATTATAATTACTATCATAAACATACTATTTATGTATTTTCTATTAAATATACTTTTAGTTCAATTAATAAATTAATGTAACATATATTATATAAAGTAAATAATAGAAATAAAACATTTTTTTGTTCGAACTAGATCGGTTTTCGTGTTAGATGTATGTAACAAATTATATAGTTGCCCCTAGGGCATACCCCTAACTTTATCAATAGTAAGGGGTTTGTTACAGATCTTCATATCCATATTTTTTAGGAAGAAAAATTTGAGCTTGGGTGTTGATTTTTAGATTTATCTCGATTTTCATGCAAAACTTGGATTTTGGTGGGTTTGGTAAGTGATTCATCCCTCTCACCTTATTATATACATATTTATAGGTTTTAACATGTTTTGAATCTATTTTTAAAGTCAAATTTATGTTTTATTGCTGTTTTAAAACCCTGCTTGTATTAAAAATGTGGGTAAATAGAGTTTTGGTGTTTTAAACATGTTATCGAACGTGTGATTGCTCGATATATATTAAGCTATGTTGTAGAAGTATTGCATGATAATTACTATGATTAGTCGTGTGATTTGCATGCTTGAATGTTGATTATTGCGTGTGTGGTATTTGTATGTATACTTAAATGGTTGAAAACGCTCATCGAAACGAATTAGAAGTATGAAACATGAAACCAAACTTCGAGGGATAGGGTTAAGGCTGTTAATAGTCGTATCAGTGCATATGGAATGCACCAGGATCAAAGAATGGAGTGTGGTAGTGAAATCAGTGTAAAATTGGAGTTTGGAGAAACTACAACATTTCTGTTCGGTAGTGTTTCTATTCGATAGCACTTTCTCAATGGTTGGGTGCTCGGGGTGTGCTTTGGGTTGGTGGTAGGGTGTTCTTGGGATATGCTATGGGTTGGTAGTGGAGAAAATCTGGACAGTAAATGCTATTCGGTAGTGCTGTGTTCGGGGTCCATACAAAAATTCTTGTCCCGGTGTGCTTCAGGTGGTGCTTTAGATTTTTCTTGGGGAATTTCAGGGCTTGCTTCGTGCTGGTACCCGAATAGGAAATAGGATGTGGTGTTTTGGAGCCACTTTAAGATTTTGCTAGAGAAATTTCGGACTGGGCAAAAGAATTACACGGATAGAAAATTTATGATTTGGGAGTTTTGGTCACAACAAGGCGAAACTACAGGATTTCTTCGAGACTTGTTCCGGAGTGCTAGTGGGTGATGTGGAGTGAGGTAGATAACTCCAAATGACCTGGGAAGGCCTTGAATTTCATGTGGCGACTAGTGAGACGATTACATAGCATTTCGGCATGACAACAATGCTTACTTTAGAAATTTGGTATGATGGTTCTACGTCTTATGATAAAACATTTTGTGTTTCAGACTAAGTTTCAAATAGACATATAAAAAAATGTTTTATGGTGACTTTATTAACGTAGCGATTTGAATGCAATAATAGGTAAAGTTCCTTGGATTACATTTTGTATGTTTGCAAGCTTGACTTAGCTCTATCAAGTTAAACATGTTTGAATTTTATAAGCAACTATATATGTCAATGATTATTTTATATTTGCTCTATATCCTGCATTACAAATAAATATGCACAAAAATAATAAATAAGTTATGTTATTGCTACTGTAGTAATTTAATATTTAAGCATAAATTTCCTAAAATTCTGATCTAATAACTACAGGAAAATGAGAACTGATATGTAACGCCCCACCTCTATGCTCACAATAACGAAGAGTATTAAAAGAAATATTGTCTGTTATTACGAAGAATAAGGCTGGATAGGAGCAGCCATCCGTAGTTGGCTTTACACTAGCATTGGTTACTTCGATAGGAGTAGTATATATTTTTCATTTTTCATCTCTTATTTATTTACTCCCATCGACATACCCAATTCCAGTATAAAACGAACTACGATGGTTCATAATAGTTTAGGACAATATATATAATACTAACCCAGATATAAAAAGATGCGGAACATAGATAACAAAAGTCTCATATATATATATATATATATATATATATATATATAACTGATGTCAGTTACAATACATTTGACACAATACATATGATACAACTACAACTGCCGACTCTGGAAGTTATATATACAAGTACATTATCGACTAATATACATGAATACATATCAACCTAAATCAGTACACTAACTACTACAAAAAGACGCAGCCCACTTCAAAAGATAAGAAAAGTCTTCATAGCTCAAACAGCAATCCAAAGTAAGATATCTACGACTTAAAATAACTCGGGTCTGACCCGAGTATTAAATTCAAAAGAAAATAATACACGGGTCAGTCTAATTCAAACTCAGTTATTAATGCACAGTAGCAATAATTATCAAATATCAAATAGACGACAGTCACAGACATCTCGTATATCCAACTTCTCGATAAGAGAATCGGATAACGGCAGATATAACACTAAACAGTGTTAAACAACAAATCAACAATCCAAATCATCAGCAAGATGAATAAAATGATTATCAATGAAGAAAATATGAAAACTCCAGAATTGCCTAAATAGCAATTTACAACAAATTCCAATTATTAAATAGATAGTTAGAATCTCAGAATGATCGATCAAATAAAATTTCTGTGTGGCTGCAGTACACGCACACGTGCACTGCCTCGCCACACAGTACGTGAAATCATCACAACAGTGATTACTAACAGTAATCACTGCAGAGGTCAAAGTGAAACCCAAGCCAACAAAACAGCGTAAACAACAAAAATCTAATTATCGATACGATAATTAGAAAACATATAATCTAATTATCTAAAAGATAATTAGATATAAACAAAATCATCAGCTTAAACCAAATCAGAATACAACTCAAAATATTTTAAATTGGCACACGAAACAATTCCAACAATTGAAATCATCAATTATAACCTCAAATCTGATTTGGCTGCAGTACACGCACGTGTACTGCCTCGCCAAAATCAGACGTACAGATAAATATATGTTAGATAAAGCTCCAAGTGAAACACAGTAAAACCCAAATGTTGAACAAGTTTAAAACAATGGGACAGCAAGAATATGAATGCAACAGTATCACTGCAATAGGTCGGGAAACAAGCATATGCAACAACAACAAGTGCTGTACACATGAATGCAACTACCCTCGAATACCAATGAACAATCAAACTGTCCAGACTTAAAAAAAACCAATACAATACATCACAGTCCAATATGCTATGGACAGTGGAAAATACAACACCAAGCTCAATAAATTCAAGCAGTCAAACTCAACTTAAAGAGATAGTTGACCAGCAGAAACTAGGTCAACATGCATATGTCAACAGCACAGAAATACATGAATGCAACTAGAAAGCAGAAACTAGGTCAACACTTAACACTTCCTCGGTGTTAATGTGTCATTGCCGAAGCATGAGAAAGATGAATTGTCGTGGGGTGAAATAAAGGACAGAATAGAAAACCTCACACGAAACTACTAAATAACTCATAACAATCAATAGTACATCAGGTTACTCCTTAACAGGGAGTTATCAAAGTTACACAAAAGTACTACAAATCAGCCTAGGCAATTATAACATTCATTACAAATGCTAAAACAAAATACACTTACCAAAACTAGAAAATATAGCTGAATGGATAACTAAGAAGATGAAAGCCTCCTGCTTAGTTGCCTTCTTCAAAGAGCCTATAATGATCTGCTACTCTTGGACTACTCAAATAAAAATGAGTACCTAAGAGTTTATGGAAACAAACAACTCGCGTCAAACGATATGTCCAGTATGAGTAAACTAAGGTATGTAATTAAATCGCTGATCAAGGAACAGGTTTACTCACACACAAATCAACATCCAAAAATAAAGAATGGATAAATAATTAAACACCATGAAGAGTGGTTGACTCTTCTTGATGCAAATAAATTTGAAGGTTCGAATCAAATCAGAAAAGGGAAATCTCCAACAAACGACAAGGAGGGTGCACTCCCCTTAAAAGAAGTATACCTCTAGAAATATATTTGAAAACCCTAGGAACTCCAAGCCGGACCCTGCCAATCCTTAACGATAATCCGAGCATTTCACATCTAATTGCGCAAAACCAAATCCAACTTAGATGAGATGTGATAATACTCTAATGGGAGCAACCCCACATAACTTGGCCCTCAATAACAAAGCTTTGATTTAGTCATTTCCGACAATGGGTAATAATGCTCAACGGAGCAACAAATCGTCTGAGAATGATGATAATAAAGAAGCTGAGGTGACCAATAGCCGAGGAACCAACTGTCGAGGGAATAAAATGATTTTATATAGAAATTAAGTCTTATAGACTTATCACCACTCATTGAATTAAAATTTGTACTATTTATTGGTCAACGGTAATACCGGACCAGTCAAGGTAGTGTTACCTCAAAGTCATGTCTCATGATTATTCTTAACTTTCAAAATAGTGACAAGTTTACTTCTTCGATCTTTAGTGCTAATTATACAAATAAATGTTTCCCTACAAGTGAATCGCTTTACGGAAATTAATTTATCTCCATAAAAAATTCAAATCTTTTCTTTTAGAAATCCGAATTCGTACTTGGCTTTAGATTACAAGTGTTAATTTTAAAACACTTTATCAAAGAGTTTACTAACTTTGAAACATCGTTATAAAAGGATATAACAACTTAAAATATCCATATTGCATAGATTAATTAACCTTAAAACTTTGTTAATGTAATGACCCATATTATTGACAGTTTAAAAACATTAAACTAAATAAGACTTTAGAATTTAATATTGTCAAAAATTAAATTTTATGATTTTTTAATGAAAAAAATATTAGAATACAATTTAATAATATTGATTGAATGTAATTGACAACCATTTTAATGTAATTTCAATAAAATGTAATAAAAAAGGTTAATAAGGAATAAAATAAATAATGTATCAAATTGTGAAATCATATGTTATAAATTGAAATATGTTAGCGTACAATAAGAAATCAATTATTTGTTAAGTAGATTTATAATCCTTGTTTGTAAATAATAAGTAATAGATACAAATTATTAATGTATAATCTTTGTTTTATTTATCATCTTATTATAAAATCCGTTAGAAATTAATTTGGAAATCAATGAAATTTAATATAATTAAATCTTTCAATTAATAAAAGCAAAGACGTTAATTGTAGAATATGAGTGTAATAAAGGAAACTTATGTTTAATTTATACATAAAGGAATTGTTGAGTAAATATAAAGAACGTGTAAATCAAAATAAAAGAATTTGTTGAAATTTAAAATATAATGAATTGGGATTTTTATTACTTTTATAATTTAATGTTGAAATTAATGTAATATTTAAATCTTGGATTTAACATGGAAAATTTAATTTTAATAAAAATATTATTAATTTCCGTTTAATCAACAATGATGATAAGAAACTTTTATTTTAGAATATAAAAGTGGTTAAATCAGTTTAATAATAATTCCTTTTAATTAATGTGTAAAAAATAAGTGTAACTTGATTTTAAAGCTTACTTCAATATACAATAGAATTATGGTTTGAAATTAGTTTCATTGAGTTTATAAATATTGAAAACCAATACTATGTTATATGGGATGACCTATTTTCGTTTCGAGAACAAAACAGGATTTTCGGACTTTTGTTATCACTTGGCACAATCAATATGTTCCATCTATTCCTGTCCATCTTTGTCAATATATATGCTGTTATGAAACCCTAGCAGCCTTTTGTTCTATTTTTTATACGTACATTTCAGTTCTAATCTACTCTTTCTCAATGGTCAATATCCTAAAACCCTAATTCCAATTTCAAATCAAATCCAAAAATTCAAACTACTCAAACCCTATCAAATTATATATCTTTGCAAAGCTCTCGACGAATGGAATCAGCATGTGCAGTTCGTTTTTCTATTAGAGGCTACGTTTGTCCAAAAATCAACGAAGAAGTCTCGGTCGTTCATCCTACGGTTTGTCGATCAACAATGGATTGTCGACTATATGACGAACGGAAGGCACTAGCGTGTAGAGGGTGACTAGTGGAGTCGAGCTAATGGTTTGTATCTAGTCGAAGGTGTCTTGAGTTCGCCAGAATCGAGGTAGAAAGGCGTTAGCGAGTGTAGCAGCGGTAGTTGGAGCGTAAAGGGTGGAGGGTGTAGTTGCATGTTGGGGTCTGATTCGATTGTTTAGTGTTTAGTTATGACGTGGTAATTTACCTCTTTTGCCCTTGATCTATTTTAAATTATATTTAATTTTTCAAATGTTATGTCCTTCATAACTTTTACATACGAACTCCGACTGATGCACGGTTTCTTCCATTGGACTCGTATCAAAATTTTGGACAAAATGAACACGGTTTGATTGAATTTAGAGACTGTTGAGATTTTAGGCTTTTATTGGATTTTTAATGGAATTTAAATCAAAGGTGAGTGATTTAATCCACTCACGCAATACTAAATTTTCTTATGTTGGTTGAATTAAATGTATGAAGTGATAAGATTTTATTGAATGTTGTTTCGTAATTTAAATTGACATTAAAATTAATTTGAATTTTATAGTGAAATAAATTGACATTTAGATTAATATAGAATTTAATTGCTAGTTAAACACCAACAACTGATAATTAGTAATTGTTATGATATATTGGTTGATTTGGATGTTGAATGTTGTTGGATGTCTATTAATTTACGTTGGATGTATGGCTGTTGATTTATTTTGATATATTCATGTTATTACCCCATTTATTATTTAACATCCTATAAAGTGTCATTTGAATTATTTCAAAATAAACTAAGGAACATGTTGAAATGATATATACCTATGTTAATTAATTTCAGGTTGAAATGATATATATCCATCCATGTAATTAAAGTTGAATTAATTGATCACTTGGCCATAAGGTAGAAAATTATATATGGACACCAGATTGGTTAAAATAAATGGTTTCAAAATCTTGAATTTTAAATTAGTTTTAGTGATATTTTTTTAAAGAAATAAAAAAATTGGATTTAAATTCAAGCTTTGAAATGTTGAAATTGAAACTGTTAAATGAAACTTTTTAAAGATTAAATTAGAAATCTTAAGTTGAATTTGAGAAATGACTTAAATTTATTGAAAGTGAATTATTTTAAAGCTTAAATTTTAATTTAAAACTTTGAATTTACTGTAATTAAAGGTGTTTTAAATTGGTATTTCCAAGTTTTGGATGTGAAATCGATTTAAACTAAATTGTTTAAAAATGAGAAGTTAAATTGAAACTTTCAGCCATTTGAATATAACCTTTTGAATTGAATTTGAAGTAGCGTTGAAATCGTTTTGAATTGAGGCCGATTTGAAATTTAAATCTTGAATATGAAGTTGACTTGAATTGGAAATCGAAATATTGATTTCGTTGTGATTTGGAACATGAGTTCAAATTGTTGTGAAAGAAAGAAACAGTTTTAATATAACTATTTTAATATATACTATTTTATTAACCAAATTATTTTAGTATATAAACTATTTTCATTATCCAAACTATTTTCAATATTAAAACTAATTTATATTCAAAACTATTTCCAATCTTTATATTATTTTAATTATCTCAAACTATTTTTTCAATATTAAAACTACTTTAATTATCCAAACTATTTTCAATATTCAAAGTATTTTTGTTATTCAAAACCATTTTCAATATTCAAACTGTTTCAAAATTGGAAATTATTTAGATTTAAATCATCTATTTAAATACGAATGCTTTGATATGAAGGTATAACCTATTTTTGAATTAAAATGATTTGAAATAAATGTGATGTTTTGATATGAAATATGACTTGTTATTGAAATTTAAAAGAACCAACCTGTGTGAAAAATGACGTTTGGTTGTTAAAGAATCTGGGGCTGAATATCGGAATATTCTCTATCAATACCGGAACCACTTTAACAACTATGCAAGCGGTGGATGATCCAGAATGAAGTAGTTAGTTTGCTGAACATTTGCTGGGCTACGATGATGGATAGACCCCCACACTTGTGTCAATTTGAAATGACTAAAACACGATAACTTGTTCCTGACCATAGAGGCTAGCTACCTCTACGACATTTGTTCTTCGTATTACTATATTGATTTTGACTTGATCGGTGCAACTTGGTTTGATTATAGGATGGATGTTCACGATGGGCCATTAGGGATTACTATCAGTCAGGCGACTCGAATTGGTAGTATCCTACCTTGTGCATTGCCTCACGTGTCTTGTCATACTTTTATCCTTATAAGCAACCACTGCGATTTTCTTTTAGTGTTGTCTTATCATGGCGCCTTCTTGATTACTGATGTTACTGGGGATGCTACTAAGGAAAACTGTAGGACAATGCTTAAAAATGTGTTAAAGGGGATAAATGTAAAGCCTAAGCGCTATTTTGATACTTTACTAATAGACAGTACATATATAGTGTATCTTACTACATATATATAGTTAACGGATCCTTAGGAGATGGAAAATCGCATAACATCTCTTAAGTTATTGCACTCACGTTGTACACTTGATAGGAAATGAAAAATCCCGTAAACATCTCTAAAGCTATTACACTCATATTTACCTGTTTTTGATTTAACTTACATAAGAACTTTTAGTTCTGACTCGAGTGTTTTGTCTTTACATTTCGCTCAGGTCAGCTTGAGTATTTCAGTGTTTGAAGACATTGTTCATTGAAGATGAAGATGGAGTTTGCCAGACCGTATTTACTATTAGTATTCCATTGCATTATTTTGGTATGTTTGTTGATTGTACTCTGATTATGTTGTAAAAATTGAAATCAAATGTATATTGTAAAACAGCTTCATGAATTGTTTATTTCATTATTATATTTTGTCTTTATGCTACTAGATTCTGTGTATTGCTTTCCTTCTTTTCTCTTATTTTCCTATTAAACCCCACTGATAATATGCCCTTTTGAATGGTTTGAGTTAGCCATGTGTGGTTATTATCGACTTAAATCATCCAAAAAGACGGGTCATCACTGTTAACTAGATAATTAATTTATTTTAATAACCTTTCGTTAAAAGGGTAAAACTCCTTTAAAGCTTCATTAATCCAATTAAATATTAATATATTAAATTAAACTAATTAAATAATGATTAAATATCATTATCTAAAAGTGAAAAATTAATTTAAAGTTTATTTAAGAAAATATTTATTTAAGGTTAAACAGGTTTATGAATCTTTAAAAGTAATTAATTAAAAAGGGTTAATAAATTTTAAAATATCATTAATTAATAAATTAATTAATCTTAATCCATCATTATCAAAAGATTAGTTAGCATTAAACATCATTAAATAAAGAGATTGATTAAAATTAAAACATCATTAACTAAGTAATTAGTTTAATTTAAAACACATCATTAATAAGTTAATTAGTTAACTTTAATCCTTATAAATTAAATAATCAATTAAATAATTAATTAAATTAAATAATCATTACTAAAATAATTAATTATTTTTGGAAAAATAATTAACCAAAAACTTGCTTAATTTGTAAAATAATTCACATCACGATAATGAAACCAAATGGCATCGATAAAAGGTGATTTTCCAAAAGTGCCGATATAGCGACTATCACTATACAGCAGTTCGGAATTCGAGCATATGGCATTTGCAACACAACCACACATCACATAAAAAGTTGTGAGCATAAATACATGATGATTACAATGACATAAAATATATCAAGCATTTAATAACAATACCATTACTTTTACTACTAGATTTCCATATAACCAATGATTCGCTTACTAACTTTCAAATGTGACTATCTTTCAAGCAACCAACCAAACCATTATTACAATTATATAATAAGCATTCAAAAGCTACAAGTATGAGAATGAATATAGTTTAAACTTTTGGTTTTAAAAGTAGAAGCTTTTCTCACCGAAAACACTTTAACTTAATTGGATCGCTACGACAAGTTGTCGAACTCACGAACTATATTCGTGACACCTTAGCTTGGGTTTTCAGGCCCTTAATGGACTAATTTAGGTTTGGCCTTGGCTATGATTGGGCTCACCCTAGGGCCTTGAGGTGGAAATGGCCTTGGTTTTGGTATAGGAGTGTTTGTATGTGTATACATGGAATTTATATTGATGATTGGTAGTGTATTCACTAGTTTTTTATTTTGGAATCTCTCTTGGAAGACATGGAAGTGTTGAAAATGAAGAGATAAGAAACGAAGATGTAAATGAATGTCTAAAGTGGAAAAGGCGTAGAGATGTTGGGTATTTATAGGCAAAGAAGTGGAATATTAAATTAATTAACTTTCAACATTTAAATATTATAAATGTTATCATGTTGCAAGCTTGTCATACCTCTCCACCCCCACCAAGTACACACATTGCCCCTCCTCTTAGGTCCAGCTACACCATGCTTTAGGTCTTATGCTATGTAGTTTAGGTGATGGTTAGGTTTTTTTATTAATTTACTAAGGTAATTTAATGTATTTTGTGCATTTTATGTCAAATCAAGGTTTATATTTAAACTAAGCTTGATTATTAACTCTAACACATCGATTAACTTATCACATGACATATGTGCATGTGTGTGTATGTGTAAATGAGTGATACAAAAATATGCACAACGTTTCCGGTGGCTTTCTGAAGCCGAAAAGTAAAAATTTTGGAAAACGTTCTTCGGTCACATTTTCTATTTTTATTTGAAATATTTATTTTAGTAAACAAAATTTGAAAATAATTTTTATATCATCAATTAATATTTGAAACCTTTTTATTCGATTATTAAAATCCATTATTTAAATATTTAAAAATTATATAAATATTCAAACAAAGCAATTAATTTACGGATCGTTACACTCTCCCCTTAAGGAGAATTTCATCCCCGAAATTAATAAACAAAAGAAGATCCATAATGTATTTATTATAAAAATTCTTATTACAGTGTAATGAAACTATTCCATGCAAGAACATTAAAACAACAAACAACTAACCTGACATTACATCATGGTAAGTTTCTCTAATATGATCCTCGGTCTCTAAAGTACAATCTCGAGTGTCATCACCCCATTGAACTTTTACAAGCTTGACCACCTTGTTCCTCAGTCTCCTTTCATCCCAATCTATAACATGTACTAGGTGTCATACTACCATCAAATTTGGTTCTATCTCCAAGTCATCTTGAACAGAAGTCTCAACAATCAACGATGGATCATGAACATGCTTTTCAGATGAGATACATGAAAAACATTATGGACTTTTGACAATCTTTTGGGCAGTTCTACTCTTTAGGCCAAAGATCCAATCCTCTCAAGGATCCTAAATGGTTCGATGGATCTGGGTGCTCGCTTTCCTGCTCTTCTAAATCTTAAAACTCCTTTGATCTGGGAAACTTTCACAAATACCAAATCCCCGATCGTAAACTCTAAGTCCATTCTCCATTGATCGGCATAACTTTTCTATCAATCTGAGGCTTCTTTCATCCTTTCCTTGATCATAGCGACTTTCTCTGATGCTTCTCAAATCATTTCTGGTCGAAGAACTAAACGATCTCTAGTCTCAACCGAACATGAAGGTGATTTACTTGGCCGTCCATACAAAGGGTCGTAATGTGCCATGCTAATGTTAGCTTGGTAACTGTTGTTATAAGAGAACTCTACCGAATGTAGATGGTTTTCCCAAGAACCTCCAAAATCCAAAATACATGCTTTCAAGAAATCCTCCAAAATCTGGTTCAGCTTTCGGTTTTTCCGTCTGTCCGCGGGTGATCACTTGTGCTCAAATTCAACTCTATCCCTAAAGCGGCTTGCAATGCTCCTCAAAATCGACTGGTGAAGATAGAATCTCGATCACTGACTATACTTATTGATATTCTACATAGTCAAATGATCTCCCTCAAATAAATCCATGCCAAAGAAGCTGCAATTCTTGTTGACTTCAGTGGGATAAAGTGCGCGCTCATTGTTAACAGATCTATAATTACCCAGATGTCTTCATTGCCTCTTCTTGTTCTGGGAAACCCATCAATAAAGTCCATAGATACTTGCTCCCACTTCAAGTTTGGTATCTCTAATGGTTGGAGCAACCCAGCAGTCTTCTGCTAGTCACTCTTGACCTATTGGCAATTTGCACACCGACTCACGAACACCGAAATGCCTCTCTTTATCCCTTTCCACCATAAGGTTTTCCTCATGTTCTGAAACATTTTAGTTACTCCTGGGTGGTAGATAACTTTGACTGATGGCACTCTCTCAAGACATCTCGTCCAATTCCATTAACATCTAGTACGCAAACCCGTTCATTCATTCTTAAAATGCTACTGGAGTCTATCTAAAAACTAGATATAATTCCATCTTCAATATCCTTCTTAAGCCGAGCTAGAATAGGGTCTTCTTCCAGGAAATATCAATTCTCTCTATTATTGCTGGCTTAACTTCCAAATTTGCAATCATCACCAGACTCCTACTCAACACATATGCAACTGCATTAGCTTTTCCTGGGGTATAAAGAATCTCTAGGTCATAAGACATGAGAAATTCCAGCCATCTTTCCTGCCTTAGGTTCAAATCCTTTTGAGTAAAAAGATACTGTAATGATTTATGATCCATAAATAACTCAAATTTTTCACCAAAAGATAGTTCCTCCACACATTCAATGCGAAGATAACTGCCAAAAGATCCAGATCGTGCATAGCATAATTCTTCTCATGAGGTTTCAACCGACGACTTGCGTACGCTATTACTTTACCACTCTGCATCAAAATTGCTCCTAATCCGGTCCTACATGCATTCGTGTAAACTATTAATCCTTCACTCCCATCTGGAATAGTTGAAATGGGAACATCTGTTAATTTTTCATTCAATTCATTGAATGCTTGATCGCACTTGAGCGTCCAAACAAACTATACATCCTTCTTCGTTACCCTGTTAGATGAGAAAAAATCTTCGAGCAATCTTTAATGAACCGTCTATAGAAACCTGACAATCCCACGAAACTCCTGACCTCCGTTGCATTTTCAGGTTTCTTCCAATCTTGAACCGCAATTACTTTAGCTGGGTCCACTGATATGCCCTCTCCTTAAACTATGTGCTCTAGAAATATCACTTCCAATTTCCAGAAATGGCACTTAGAAAACATGACTTCATAAAGTACTAAGAACAACATGAAGATGGTACTTATGCTCTTCCTCTGTTTTAGAATAAATGAGGATGTCATCAATGAAGACTAGGACAAACTTTTAAGAAAGTCCCAAGCACTCTACCCATCAAATCTACAAAATAAATAGGTGCATTAGTCAATCCAGATGGCATAACCACTCATAAAAATGATCAGGGGTACAAAAAGCTGTCGAGGGTACACTCTCCTATGCTACCCTTAATTGATGAAAACCAATGGCTAGATACAAGTGAGAAAATATATGAGCCCTGTGGTGCTGGTCAAACATGTCATCAATCCTAGTTATATGATAATTATTCTTAATAGTCCTCTTATTTAATTCTTAGAAATCCACATATAATCTAAAAGAACCATCAACCATAGTAACAAACACTACTAGTGATCCCTAACTCGATGTGTTACGTCTGATCAAACCTTTCTTTAACAAATCAAACGTATGCTTCTCCAACTCTCTTCTTTCCTTTGGAACCAACCTTCGAGGAGGTTGTATAATGGGTTTGTTTTCTGGAATAAAATCAATGTGGAACTCTACTTCTCGATAGGAAGGTAAACCTTGCACTTCTTCAAAAATATCCTTGAAGTCTCGGACAATTGGTATATTCCTTATCTCCTCTTTGGGTACTTCAAGCGAAAAGAGAAAACTGCTCATCGGCTTATTAGGCTCCCTACAATAAATATATACCCCAACATGCCAACATCACCAACTCTAACAATCCTTCGATCACGATTTATGATCACTCTAATCTTGGATAACCAATCCATCCCCAATAATACCCCAAAACCCATAAACCCTAGAACAAAGAAATCAAGGGGAAGAGGTAATTTTGATAAAAGATAGGCACATGTAGACACATTGTGCCAATACCTACTGAACCCCCAATTGGGTTTGACACACAAAGGGAAATTTTAGAAGGATAGGTTTAAGGTTAAACTTATCAACAAGATAAATTGAAATAAAACTATGGGATGCACCGATATCGAATGATACTCTAACAGAAATATCAGAGATGGATAGTGTACCTTGCAACACCTGCTTTTCTTTTGGATCTGTAGCAGTAGATCGTATCCCTTCAATTGAAAAAGCTTGTCCTTGTGATTCCTCCATTTGAAATGAGCACTTGTTCTTTATATGTTCAGGTTTGTGAAAATTGTAGCAAATTGGTTCACTATTAGGTTTCGGGCAATGATTTGCAAAGTGACCAATTTTGTTGCACTTGAAACATAGAATTTGGGAGAAATCAAACCGCTTCTTTGGTGCTGGAGCTCCAACCCCAGGGATCTTTCTTGACCACTTCTTCCCTTTGCGCTTGAAAAACGTGTTGCTTGCTACTGGGATATCTGATAAAGGTTGGGAATTAACTACCGGCACTACTCCTTTCTGAACTCCTTGCTCAACATCAAGAGCTTCAAACCTCAAAGCCATACTGATCAAATTGGTAGATGATTAGTCATTTCCCGATGGAATTCTAGTCGCATTCCTTTCACAAACATCTCATTCTTCTCTAGTGGTGTATCAATCAATCCTGGTCCAAAGCAAGATGATGCGTTGAACCTATGCTCATATTGTGCCAATGTCATCTCACCTTGTTTCAAATCCATGAAACTTTTGAACAAATGAGTCATTCCCGCCTCTGGGATAAATTTATGTTCAATAACCTCTATAAACTGGGCCTAAGAGAAATTTTCTTTTGGTGTATTCGTGGTGATTGAATCCCACCAATCCATTGCTGCCTTTTGAAGCGGACGCAATGCCAATAATCTCTTTTTAGCATCTTCCAACTGAAGATCCTCGAATATCCTTTCACAAGAATGGAGCCATATCTGAACACCCAAAATATCCTCAGTTCCATAAATAGGCTTACCACCTAAAACAGTGTAATTCTTGCACAAGGGCACAAAGTTCTATGGTAGTTGAACTTGCATCATGCTTCTACTATCGGCTATACAACTGACACATTTTTAGGGGCTCTTCCATTTGTATCTGTGCTGGTTCTAGATCCCCTCCCTCTTCTTCCTCTTGTACTCCTTTTCAATAACCTGGATAAGTGACCGGTATCATTAGAATACAAAGATGGGCCAAAGATGATAAAATGGAAACTTGCAATAAAGGACCTAAAACTAGACTTTTAGGGGAGAAAAGCAAACGCTCTCTTAAGATTAACTCATTCTATGTCTCTACTCACCCTATCTCTAATAAGTTTTACCCCAATGAGGCTAAGGTATTAGCTAAACCAAAGCTCTGATACCAACTGTGACAACCCACCATTTTGACCCTTAGGAACAACACTTAACACCTTCTTAGTGTTCGTGTCCCGTTGCCCAAGCATGAAAAAGATGAATTGTCGTGGGATGAAATAAAGTACAGAATAGAAATCCTCACACGAAATTGCTAAATAAAACATAACATTCAATAGTATATCAGCTTACTCCTTAATAGGGGGTTAGCATAGTTACAAAAAAGTCCTACAAATCAACCTAGGCAGTTATAACATTCTGCCTTTACAAATTCTGAAACAAAATACACATACACAAACTAGAAAATACAGCGGAATAGATAACTAAGAAGATTAAAGCCTCCTACTTGGATGCCATCTTTAGAGAGCCCACGATGACCTTATACTCTTTGACTACTCAAATAAAAATGAGTAATCGAGAGTTTATGGAAATAAATAACTCAAGTCAAACGATTGTCTAGTATGAGTAAAACTTTAAACAAAGTTATGTAACTAAACACAAACATGTAAGACCACGCCGCTGAACATAGAATGGATTTACTCCCACATAAATCAACATCCAAATGTAAAGAATGGATAAATAATTAAACACCACAAAGGGTGGTTGACTCTTCCCGATGAAAATAAGTTTGAAGGTTCGAATCAAATCAGAAAAGAAAAATCTCCAAAAAATGGCTAGGAGGGTGCATCCCCCTTAAAAGAAGTATACCTCTAGAAATATACTTGAAAACCCAGGAACTCCAAGCCGACCCCCCCAATCCTTACCGAGAATCCGAGCATTTCACATCTAAATGCGCAAAACCGAACCCAACTTAGATGTGATGTGAAAATACCCTAATGGGAGAAACCTCACATAACTTGGCACCCAAAGCACATGCTTTGATTTAGTCATTTCCAACATAGGGTAACAAAGCTCACCGGAGCAATGAATTGTCTTAGAATGACGATAATAAAGAAGCTGAGGTGACCGATAGCTGAGGAACCAATTATCAAGGATATAAAACGACTGTGCATGGAAATTAAGTCTAGTACACTTACCACCACTAATTTAATTCAAAATTTTACTATTTCTTGGTTAAAAATAATACCGGACAAGTCAAGGTAGCGTTACCTCAAAATCATGTCTCACGGTTATTCTTAACTTTTGAAATAGTGACAAGTTTACTTCTTCGATGTTTAGTGCTAATTATACAAATAAATCGTTTCCATACAAGTGAATTGCTTTATGGAAATTAATTCATCACCATAAACAATTCATACCTTTTCTTTTAAAAACTTGATTTCATACTTGGCTTCACATTACAAGTATTAGCTTTAAAACACTTTGTCAAAGTGCTTACTAACTTTGAAACATCATTATAAAAAGGATTTAACAACTTAAAACATCCTTATTACATGGATTAATTAACCTTAAAACTTTGTTAACTAGTTAATTAATTACTTCAATAACCTTTAATTAAAAATGGTAAATATCCTTTAAAACATCATTAATTCAATTAATTAATTAATTAATTAATTAAATAATAATTAAATATCATTATTTAAAAGCGATAAATCAATTTAAACTTCATTTGAGAAAATATTTATTTGAGGTTAAACAAGTTTATTAACCTCTAAAAAGTCATTAACTAAAAAGGGTTAATCAATTTTAAAATATCATTAATTAATAAATTAATTAACCTTAATCCATCATAAAATTAAGTGATTAATTAAAATTAAAACATCATTAACAAAGTAATTAATTAAATTTAACACACATCATTCATAAGTTAATTAGTTAACTTTAATCCTTATAAAATAAATAATTAAGTAAATTAAATAATCATTATTAAAATAATTAATTATTTTTGGAAACATCATTAATCAAAAACTGGTTAATTTGTAAAATAATTCCAAGCACGATAATGAAACCAACCGGTTTCAATAAAAGGTGATTTTCCGAAAGTACCGATATAGCGACTATCGTTATACGGGCAGTACGGAATTCGAGCATATGACATTTGCAACACAACCACATGTCACATAATAAAGGTATGAGCATAAATACATGATGATTAAAACAACATAACATATATCAAGCATTTAATAATAATAGCATTAGTTTTACTACTAGATTTCCATATAACCAATGGTTTGCTTACTAACTTTCAAATGCGACTATCTTTCAAGCAACCAACAAAACCATCGACCAAATCATTATTACAATTATTTAATAAGCATTCAATAGCTATAAGTATGGGCATGAATATAGTTTAAACTTTAGGGTTCAAAGGTGGAAGCTTTACTCACCGAAAACACTTATAACTTAACCGGATCGCTACGACAAGTTGCCTAACTCATGAACTATCATCGCGACACCTTAGCTTCGGTTTTTAGGCCCTTAATGGACTAATTTAGGTTCGTCCTTAGCTATATTTGACTCGTTCTGGTGTCTTGAGGTGGAAAAGGCCTTGGTTTTCGCATAGGAGTGTTTGTATGTGTATAGATGGAATTTAAATTGATGTTTGGTAGTGTATTCACTAGTTTTTGATTTTGGAATCTCTCTTGGAAGCCATGTAAATGTTCATGAACATGAAAATATAAGAAATGAAGATGTAAATGAATGTGTAAAGTGGAAAAGATGTGGATATGGTGGGTATATATAGGCAAAGAAGCGGAATATTAAATTAATTAACTTAAACATTTAAATATTATAAATGTTATCATGTTGCATGTTTTCCATACCTCTCCACCCCACCAAGTACACTCATTACCCCTCCCCTTAGGTCGACCTACACCATGATTTAGGCCTTATGCTATGTAGTTTAGGTGACGGTTAGGTTTTTTATTAATTTCCTAAGGTAATTTAATATATTTTGTGCATTTTATGTCAAATCAAGGTTTATATTTAAACTAAGCTTGATTATTAACTCTAACACATTGATTAACTTATCATATGACATATGTGCATGTGTAAGTGAGTGATACAGAAATGTGCACAACGTTTTCGATGGCTTTCTAAAGCCGAAAAATCAAAATTTTGAAAAATGTTCTTCGGTCAAATTTTCTATTTTTATTTGACTTATTTATTTTGGTAAAAAAAGTTTGAAAATGATTTTAATATCATTAATTAATATTTAAAATATGTTTGTCTGATTATTAAAATCCATTATTAAAATATTAAAAATTATTTAAATATGCAAATACAAAACGATTAATTTACTGGTCGTTGCATCAACCTTCTCCGAAGTCTCTCTAATCATATTTAGCCCAAATATCAGTTTCTTGCTCGCTTCCCACCAACAAGAAGGAGCATTAAATAGTCAGCCATATAACGCTTCATACGAAGCCATACCAATACTCGACCGATAAATATTGTTGTATGCAAACTCCACCAAATGCAAATGATCATCCCATGACCCACCAAAGTATATAATGTGTGCTCGCAAGAGATCTTCCAATATACGATTCACTCTTTCGGTTTGCCCATCCATTTGCAGGTGATAAGATGTAATAAGATGCACCTCTATCTTTAACCCCTCTTGTAAGCTCTTATAAAACCCATTAGTGAACAACGGATCTTGATCGCTCACCATGCTCTTTGGTACAACATTAAATCGTACTATCAACTTTACATACAACTCTACCAGCTTGGCTGCCGTCCTATTTGATTTGATGGGTATAAACATTGCACTTTTGTTCAACCAATCAATTACGACCCAAATTCCATCATACCCTGCTCGAGTCCTTGACAATCCATCAATAAAATCCATCGATACTTGCTCCCATTTCCATTTAGGAATCTCTAATGGTTGCAACAATCCATTAGGTTTCTTCTGCTTTGCCTTTACCAATTGGCAGTTCATACACTTGGAGATGCCCCAACATCCCTCTTCATGCCTTTCTAGCAGTAAATTCGCTTCATATCTTGGTACATCTTGTTACCATGAGAATGAAAATTCAATATGGAATGAAGACACTCTCTTAACACTTCATCCCGCAATCTATCAACATAAAAAACAAACAACCTCCCGTCTTTACGAAGCCAACCTTCTCGATCGAGTTCATATTGTTTCATATCTTCAGATTCTACTCCTTCCTCTGTCTTTGCTATGATCTTCGCTAGCCTAGCATCTAGCTTTTGACTAGTACCGATCCTTTCAATCAGAATAGGTCTAATCGGTAGGTTTGCTAACATTTCAGGTTCTAACTCGTGGTGAGGCCTGAAATCAAATCGAGTAATATTTTATTTACTTCCATTCCAACAATATTGCTCCTAACCCTACATGTCTTATATTCAATGTATTGGCGACTGCATTCCCATTTCCTGGAGTGTAAGAAATACTGAAAACATAAGAGGCCAAGAACTCCAACCACTGTTGCTATCAAAGGTTGAGAACCTTCTAAGAGAAAAGGTACTTCAAGGATTTGTGGTCCGTAAATAACTCAAACCTTTTCCTAGTAAATAGCGCCTCCAAACTTTCAAAGAAAAAATAATTTCTGCCAATTCCAAATTTCCACCAATTCCAAATCATGAGCTGAGTAATTCCTTTCGTGTTTCTTTAGTTGTCGACACGCATAAGCCACAACCCTTCCCATCTGCATTAACACTACACCTAATCCAGCTCCATAGGCATCAGTGTATACAGTTAACTCTTCATTTCCACTTAGAATGGTCAACACCGGTACACTCGTTAACCTCTCTTTCAGACTCACATGCTCACACTTTGCGTTCCAAACAAAAGTCTTATTCTTCTTTGTCAAATTAGTCAACGGTGCTGCTGCCTTTGAGAAGTCCTTGATGAAGCAGCTATAATATCCAGTCAATCCTAGGAAACTTCTCACATCCATAGCATTTTTGAGCCAATTCCAATCCTGGACCGCTGCCACCTTCACAGGATCCACAACTATAACCCGCCCCTAAACAAAGTGACCCAAGAATCTCACTTCTTCTCTCTAGAAGTGATACTTAGAGAACCTCACTCTCAACTTGTGCTTCCTCAATATCGCTAACACACTCCTCAAATGCATATTGTGCTCCTCTTTAGTTCTAGAGTAGATCAGAATATCATCCATGAATATAAGCACGAACTTAATCGGCTGGTCTTTGAAAACCCGATTCATGAGATCCACAAAGTATGTCAGAGAGTTGGTCAACCCAAATGGCATCACCAACCACTCATAGAAACCAGATGGTGTACCAAATGCAGTGATAGGCACACTCTCCTTCGCTTCTCTCAATAGTGAAATCCTATCACCAAATCCATTTAAGAGAACGACGTTGCACTATGCAACTAATCAAGCAAGTCACCAATGTATGGGAGTGGATACTTGTTCAACTTCGTCACTTTATTCAGCTCATGGTAATATACACACAACCTCAATGTGCCATGCGCCTTCGTTGCAAATATTATAGGTGCGCCCCACTTGGATATGCTCCTTCGAATAAACTCTTTCAATAGGTCATTCACTTTCACCTTCAATTCTGTCTCCTTTCTAGGTGCCATACGCCTCAAAGGCATAAATATTGGTCTGGCTTCCTTCACCAAGTTTATTCGAAACTCGATCTCTCTATGTGGTGGCAATTCAGTCACTTCCTCGTAGACATCCAAATACTCTCTAGCAGTAGGCACTAATGACTATCCCTCTTGTGGAACCTCACGCGAATATAGAAAATCAACTATCACCTCATCTTCTAGTAGGCGTCTAATTACTACCGTTCGCCCATCCACATCTACAATTGTCACCAAAAGCTTCTCGCAATCCTCTATGGTCGCATACTTCCTTAGCCAATCCATACCTAAGATAATCCCAAACCTAACAAAGTTCAAAACAAAACAATCACAAACCAAAGAATATTCATGACTCGATAAAACTAGGCCACTACAAACCACCCAAAGACTAGTAGAGCCTCCAATAGGGTTCGTCATGATTAGGGGTCGGCGAACTATCTCAAGTTCTAATCTCAATATAACTACCAGGTCATTATAGATGAATGAATGAGAAGCATCGGTATCAAACAAAACTCAAACAAGAACATCCCCAATAGAAAGCATACCTTGAATGAGGACTCCCTTCCTCTTCCCCTTCGCCGAAGAAGCACTCGAAGAAGTCGGGACTGGTTCCAAGGTATAGGCTTTCACTACCTACTTATTCTTCATCATTTCTACGCAATTCTTCTTCAAATGCCTAGGCTTGTCATAGCTGTAACATTTCCTTCTCTTGCTCTCCTTTTAATCTTTAATCAAATGAGCATTTTCGTTGCATCTGTAGCAAGTAGATTCTCATTTTCTCTTCTTCTTACCACCCTTTCCCTATGACCACTTTCTCCGTCTGCCATTCTTCTTGCCTTCACTGTCTTGTTGTGGTTTTGGCTCCTCTTTTTCAGCAGAAACAATAATAGTAGGCTTAGCTCTAGGGTAAAAACTCTTATGGTGGAGCATCTTCTCCATTAGCTTTTCAAAAGGTTCATCAATAAGATCCACTAGCTTTTCTCCAAGATAGTCACCTAACTAATGACGAACTTCTCATTCTTCCTCAATGGAGTGTCAATGAATTACATCCCATACATAGACAATGCACCAAATCCTACCATATGTTTGGAAATGGTCATATCTCCCTGCTTGAGATTAGCAAATTTTCTTGACAAAACCAACTTCAGAGTAGCCGGAATAAACTTCTCCTCAAACCTTTCCTTCAACGGATCACGCCTGAAGTGATCCTATGGAGTATCAATAGAAATAGCATTCCACCAATTTATGGCTCGGCCTTGTAGTTGTCTCAAAGCAAACTTCCTCTTCGTAGCATCTTCCACCTCCATATCACTGATGATGCGCCTACAAGTGTCCAACCAATCTTGCACTTCTATGGCTCACTCTGTTCCATAAAATGACTTCCTCCAAGAGTAGAATAATCTTTGTTCAGCTTGGTGAAATCAGCCCTATGCGCTTGCATGGGAGCACCTCCACCTATTACCTATCCAGGAGCATTCCTCATCATATTAGCCATCATAGCATTGAACATGGCTTGGACATCAGGTGTAGTAGCTCCTGATGCCACTCCTACCTCTACTCCTGATGCTGAATTCCTCACAGCATTCCTTATATGTCATCTCGGTCTTATCTGTAACAAGAATGATCAGTCTATCATAAATAAAACTATGTCCATAGTGCTCATATGCATTTGACTTATAATATATAATATATTATTATATAGTTTTGAAAACCTAACTTATAACAAGTACACACACTCTGGTGTATGTTTGTGTACACACATATATACATATATACATATACACTCTCTCGATCTATTCTAATGCGATAACATATTCCCTACCTCTACTGGATCATGGTATCAACTCCAGTTAATCGTGTGACCAAAGCTCTAATATCAAATGTAAACCACCCTATACCACCGATACCAATAGTATATAAGTGTGCTGTCAGTTCTCGGCTTATATAGGATGATCATCATGGTTGAAATGAACCAATATAGCATATAACTTGTCATATCTCACAGCGCATGGATAAAATATAATATCACACATATAACAGATGAGACGGTAATAACTATATGAACAATCATCATCAGAGCAACAGATCCACAAAATTATATGTCAGGTGTAGTATATATAGCAGAAGTAAACTCAAATAAGTTGTCTCAACAAATAGAAATAAGCAAGCACTATCATGGGCTCCATAGCATTGCTCAGCAGAAAAGCGTAGGAATTTATATATGTGTACAATACGAGATAGCTCCTTCCACCTCGTCCTCCGACAGGCTACTGCATCATTAAGACCTGTTATCTAGTCTACTCATTTAAGAGTACCCAAGATAATAAGAAGCAAAGCATAAAGCTTTGGGTCGGATAAGAGTTTGGTGTGAGAGGTAAGTGAGTCTCAAAGTACTATACAGTTAAATATGATAAGAAATAAGAGTACATGAACCATACATGACTTGTCCCTGCAACCAAAGAGTTAGCATATAACACTATAATAGGCTTCTCTACAATATCATAAAGGTATACCATAAACTAAATAAAGGATATACGTCTTCTAGGTATTCCTATCTCCAATACCTACTTCCTCTAGTACCTATGAGTAATACCCTACTAAAGAAAAAAACCAAAGCACCCATCAATAATCCTAACTATCACTCGTTATGCTAAGAATATATGATAACTTGTATGGCCCCCAGCTAGAGACTAATGGAAATTCCAGTTCTTTGTTTTACTCTCGTATCTCATAGCCCAGAACTAGATACGTGTATTGCAGCTCAAAGCTTGACACTAGACCCAAAGTTAGATACGTTTCTCGCAGCCCAAAGCTTGACACTAGACCCAAATCTACAATTCCTAGGTATGCATGTCCCTTAATTGACCCATGGGCATCCACGCTTACAATACACCTGCTTCGAGTACAACTGAAAACTCTCCCAGTATCAATGATTCCTTAGTACATCTACTCGATCCCGCCTTTGCTCCATTTGGATACCAAGCCCTTTCTGCTCAATCCAGTTTCCATTATTCATGAAAAACCCATCCACATTCCCCAATCATCCGGCTCCCTTCTTTATGAGCCACCATCTACAGACCCCTCCCAACAAGAACCAACATCTAAAGACCATAGTTTTCATCATGCCAGTATATCATTATCCCACTTGATACGAATGATCTAACACCTCCAACACAATCTATAGATCATCATGTTCCTGCCCTGAAAGTTTCGCATTCGTATGATACACAATGGTAACTCAGTATCGATTTAAATGTATAACTCAATGCCGAGTTATACACTTAGTCAACTAATGGCTAATTTCTCTTCCAAATCTCTATTACTCCCCTTCCAATGCCCTAGACCATGACTCATCCTTTCTTGATAAAACGGCCTCAATCCAAACCTCTTTCTTCTAGTTTTAGAGATAACTCGTCGTAACATCCAACACTTAGCCAAATTTCATACGTCAAGCTATGAGCAACCTCCACTTGACAAACTCTTTCCGTCTATGAAGTCGAGAAGTACATATGAGTTAGCACCATAACTTGGTGCCGAGTTATGATTATAACTCATATCAACTTGCGAGTTATTATGTAGCTTCTTGCCATTCACCTAAGCCTATCTGCCAAATTTCATCCCAAGTTATGGTGCTAATTCCTATCAACTTTTCAAGTTATCATGTGGCTTCTTTCCATTCTCCTAAGTCTATATGCCAAGTTTCGTCCAATTACGACCTACTTTGCCTCTGGTTTGCTCAATTCTCCGACCAAACTTTCTATGCAATCATAATACAAGCAAATGACATCAAATCATGTCATCCAAACATAGAAAACAAGCAATTTCACCTAATCAAACTTGCAATCCATCAAGATAAGATAAGTAAGGCAAATTTTAACATGGATCTACATATAGCATGAATATATGAACATAAATCAATGTGATTTCTAATCAACTATATCATATGCATGGATTAACATGTCATTAAGGTTAGAATAAGGTTTTTATAGCCAAAATCAATTTAAAACATGTTAAATCCTATAAATCTACCATATAAACATGTATAGTATAGTGAGAAAGTGTAAACAACTCATCAATTACCAAATTCAACCAATTTGTATGTAGAGCTGATCTAAAGAGTGAAGAAAAGCACTCCAAATCAAGTAATTTGATGAACCCTAGATTCTAATCGAGGATCCAAGATGAAACTAGGATCGATCTAGGGGTAATTAGGGTTTAGACTTGATTTAGAATGAGAGGAAAAGTTTTAGTTTGACTCTTTAATCCTTTATTTATAGTGTTCTCTAATTAGAATATCGGGCTCACTAATGGGCTTAATCAATTACACACTAATCCTGACCAACAGCTTTAAAAAGTTAAAATAAGCATAATTTTGTAACTGTATGGCCTTTTTTGTGTTATGACCACTCTATTGAATGAGAAACCATCATCTTGAAGCAATGAAATTGGTTTGAGACCCTAATTCAACTCTTATCAAAAGTTATGGACAAAAAAATGGTTTTCAATGTCAAAGACCCAAAATGGTCACATAGAAATTCAGGAATCATAAGTGTGTAAAATGTCCCTAAAAATCATATCATAAATTATAGAATCATACGATCTCATATAAATAAAATAAAAATATTTTATGATCATCTGATACGTAAAATACATGTCGTTACAGTTTTGTTTTAAATTTAACTTTTAAATTTAAAAATTTTATTTTAAATTTATAAACAATTTTGAAATTAGCCCAAAGCACAAAACAAATTGGGTCTTTTCTGTTAGGATAAACCTTTAAGCTCACATAATTGTTCAGGCCAGGCCGATAGCCAGGTAGGACAGGGTACTTGATTACCCAACAATCCAATCTAGACACTCCCTTTCTTAGGCACCATACTAACTGAGTTGTAAGCTTAAATGGTTCGCCATATTATCACCAATTTAGACTGCTTAGGCCATTTGGCTCTAATACCATTGTGGGAATTGGGCTAGCACGCAGGGGAAGAAATAACTGAATTTCAAATTTTTTACCATTTGGATCTTTACTTTGCCTATGAAGTTTAACTCATTTAGAACTTTTCTAAATTTCTTTCAAATAAAATCATTATTTTATTTTATTTTATATTGTTTTTTACATGTTTGAATATGTGTATCATATAAAGTATGTGTGTACGTGCACGTGCAACATAATAATGTGTGCATGGCTTAGTATTCCCATGTATAAGTACTGTGATTTAGACCGCAATGGAAAAGTTACGCCGTCTAGTATTCAAGCATGCTGTCTAAACAAAAATATTTTTGTGCATCAAAATTATATATATATATATATATATGTAAAATTATACATATGTAAAACAAATTCATATATATATATAAGTATGAAGAATTTATTATTACAATAATTTATATAAAATAATTAAATATATATATATATACACATACATACATACATACATATAATCAAATCAAAAAATCCTTTCATAATTAAAAAAAATTAGACATAAATTTATATTTGTAAGTTACTATAGCAAACCCAAAATTAATGTGAAATAATGTATATATATATATATATATATTTATACATATATAATAATTTTTTTATGTAAAACTTTATACATACTTGTAGTAGGTTCTCTGCCCAAAAATAATATAAGTTTTTTAGTATATTTATTTAATTATAAGTATTTATATATATGCTAGCATATATATATAATAAATTTTACATATAAATTAGAGCGTACTTACAGTAAAATTTTTGACCCATAAAATTATTTTATTTTATTTTTTTTGGATTTATAAAATTATTTTAAATCAAAAATAAAAATAAAAACCATATGAAATTAAATTTTAAAATCATTAAAATTCATTCTAAATTCTGATAATTATGTAATGTTATTATAGAAAATTTTATACTTAGTTTCTTATTATATTTATATATACATATGTTTTTATTTATTAATATAATCAATTTCTAGTAAAAAATAGGAGTATTAATATATAAATATATATATATTAATATATAAATATATGTAATAGTTAATTTTTTTTAATATATATATATATTAAAAAAATTAACTATTTCTTTAGAATAATTTTTAAATGTAAATACAATTTTATAAACTTTTAAAACATTTGGTTTATGATTTTAATGTTAAAAATATAATTTATTGGTTTATAAAATTATATTTATTATTATTTAATTACAAAAAGGTTTTCATTATTTCTTCGGCCATAAGCTTAAGATCAGTACGCATTCAAAATATATTTTTAATATATATATTGATACACAAATATGTCTAATCCTCTAACATGTGATAGAATGTCGCTATACTAGATTCGCCATATGATCTAATAGCCTATGATATGAATCAATAATTAATTATTATATCATATAAATAAGATGAATTACCTTTCACCAAGGCCAAGCGATAGTACATTTAATTTATAATAATTATAAATTAATTAAATCAAGTGGTCAAAGGAATATTTAGTATTTCGATTGTGTGACTCTTAGGTGTAAATATTATCAATGATTAATATTGGACAATTTGAATATTAATGTTCATACATTACTTAGCAAGTGGTGTGATGTTATGGCCAAATTTATCACTTACTTGGTTTCAGTAAAGTCCAATTTTACTTTTTCAAGCATTACCTAATAAGCCAGTAGTGACTATTATTTACACCAATTCTCTTCATAAAAACTATATCATTTTGGAATTATGGAATTTGGTAATGGTCAAACTTCTAGTATTGTCCATATTCAACTCTATAGGCCAAACTCAAAGTTCTTGGTTCAATAATAACAATTAATATTAACAGGAATGTTATGGCCGAAGACTTCGACTTTGAGTTAACTTTAGTTGACCACGATACTAACCTCATATAACCGAGCAGATGAATCCTCTCTTAAATAGTATTTCACTTCCAATACTTCCACTCGACCCAACTATGGTCGTTCAATGGACTTCGTGTCATAATTTAACTATAATCAAAGAAAAGCTTCCACATTGAAAATCAACAGTATTCTCAAGTCAAGAGAACTGTGTAATTTTATCACATCGATATTTTCTGTTTGACCATAGTTATATTAATTAATAAAACACTACCGATCGAGTCATTCAATAGTTATCCAATAACTATTAGTAAGTAACCCCTTGGCGGCCGTAGCAACCATAAGTAATATGTTGCCCAATATTTGGAGAGCTTTACATACTCTAATCTCAACGGATGCATCAATATCCTATCTCGATAATCTTGACAAGGAATATTTAAAACGATATGTTTATTATATTGTGATAAATCACTCATGGTTACAATGCATTATAATTACTATCATAAACATACTATTTATGTATTTTCTATTAAATATACTTTTAGTTCAATTAATAAATTAATGTAACATATATTATATAAAGTAAATAATAGAAATAAAACATTTTTTTGTTCGAACTAGATCGGTTTTTGTGTTAGATGTATGTAACAAATTATATAGTTGCCCCTAGGGCATACCCCTAACTTTATCAATAGTAAGGGGTTTATTACAGATCTTCATATCCATATTTTTTAGGAAGAAAAATTTGAGCTTGGGTGTTGATTTTTAGATTTATCTCGATTTTCATGCAAAACTTGGATTTTGGTGGGTTTGGTAAGTGATTCATCCCTCTCACCTTATTATATACATATTTATAGGTTTTAACATGTTTTGAATCTATTTTTAAAGTCAAATTTATGTTTTATTGCTGTTTTAAAACCCTGCTTGTATTAAAAATGTGGGTAAATAGAGTTTTGGTGTTTTAAACATGTTATCGAACGTGTGATTGCTCGATATATATTAAGCTATGTTGTAGAAGTATTGCATGATAATTACTATGATTAGTCGTGTGATTTGCATGCTTGAATGTTGATTATTGCGTGTGTGGTATTTGTATGTATACTTAAATGGTTGAAAACGCTCATCGAAACGAATTAGAAGTATGAAACATGAAACCAAACTTCGAGGGATAGGGTTAAGGCTGTTAATAGTCGTATCAGTGCATATGGAATGCACCAGGATCAAAGAATGGAGTGTGGTAGTGAAATCAGTGTAAAATTGGAGTTTGGAGAAACTACAACATTTCTGTTCGGTAGTGTTTCTATTCGATAGCACTTTCTCAATGGTTGGGTGCTCGGGGTGTGCTTTGGGTTGGTGGTAGGGTGTTCTTGGGATATGCTATGGGTTGGTAGTGGAGAAAATCTGGACAGTAAATGCTATTCGGTAGTGCTGTGTTCGGGGTCCATACAAAAATTCTTGTCCCGGGGTGCTTCAGGTGGTGCTTTAGATTTTTCTTAGGGAATTTCAGGGCTTGCTTCGTGCTGGTACCCGAATAGGAAATAGGATGTGGTGTTTTGGAGCCACTTTAAGATTTTGCTAGAGAAATTTCGGACTGGACAAAAGAATTACACGGACAGAAAATTTATGATTTGGGAGTTTTGGTCACAACGAGGCGAAACTACAAGATTTCTTCGAGACTTGTTCCGGAGTGCTAGTGGGTGATGTGGAGTGAGGTAGATAAATCCAAATGACCTGGGAAGGCCTTGAATTTCATGTGGCGACTAGTGAGACGATTACATAGCATTTCGGCATGACAACAATGCTTACTTTAGAAATTTGGTATGATGGTTCTACGTCTTATGATAAAACATTTTGTGTTTCAGACTAAGTTTCAAATAGACATATAAAAAAATGTTTTATGGTGACTTTATTAACGTAGCGATTTGAATGCAATAATAGTTTAGGAATGAAGTAAAGTTCCTTGGATTACATTTTGTATGTTTGCAAGCTTGACTTAGCTCTATCAAGTTAAACATGTTTGAATTTTATAAGCAACTATATATGTCAATGATTATTTTATATTTGCTCTATATCCTGCATTACAAATAAATATGCACAAAAATAATAAATAAGTTATGTTATTGCTACTGTAGTAATTTAATATTTAAGCATAAATTTCCTAAAATTCTGATCTAATAACTACAGGAAAATGAGAACTGATATGTAACGCCCCACCTCTATGCTCACAATAACGAAGAGTATTAAAAGAAATATTGTCTGTTATTACGAAGAATAAGGCTGGATAGGAGCGGCCATCCGTAGTTGGCTTTACACTAGCATTGGTTACTTCGATAGGAGTAGTATATATTTTTCATTTTTCATCTCTTATTTATTTACTCCCATCGACATACCCAATTCCAGTATAAAACGAACTACGATGGTTCATAATAGTTTAGGACAATATATATAATACTAACCCAGATACAAAAAGATGCGGAACATAGATAACAAAAGTCTCATATATATATATATATATATAACTGATGTCAGTTACAATACATTTGACACAATACATATGATACAACTACAACTGCCGACTCTGGAAGTTATATATACAAGTACATTATCGACTAATATACATGAATACATATCAACCTAAATCAGTACACTAACTACTACAAAAAGACGCAGCCCACTTCAAAAGATAAGAAAAGTCTTCATAGCTCAAACAGCAATCCAAAGTAAGATATCTACGACTTGAAATAACTCGGGTCTGACCCGAGTATTAAATTCAAAAGAAAATAATACACGGGTCAGTCTAATTCAAACTCAGTTATTAATGCACAGTAGCAATAATAATCAAATATCAAATAGACGACAGTCACAGACATCTCGTATATCCAACTTCTCGATAAGAGAATCGGATAACGGCAGATATAACACTAAACAGTGTTAAACAACAAATCAACAATCCAAATCATCAGCAAGATGAATAAAACGATTATCAATGAAGAAAATATGAAAACTCCAGAATTGCCTAAATAGCAATTTACAACAAATTCCAATTATTAAATAGATAGTTAGAATCTCAGAATGATCAATCAAATCAAATTTCTGTGTGGCTGCAGTACACGCACACGTGCACTGCCTCGCCACACAGTACGTGAAATCATCACAACAGTGATTACTAACAGTAATCACTGCAGAGGTCAAAGTGAAACCCAAGCCAACAAAACAGCGTGAACAACAAAAATCTAATTATCGATACGATAATTAGAAAACATATCTAATTATCTAAAAGATAATTAGATATAAACAAAATCATCAGCTTAAACCAAATCAGAATACAACTCAAAATATTTTAAATTGGCACACGAAACAATTCCAACAATTGAAATCATCAATTATAACCTCAAATCTGATTTGGCTGCAGTACACGCACGTGTACTCCCTCGCCAAAATCAGACGTACAGATAAATATATGTTAGATAAAGCTCCAAGTGAAAGACAGTAAAACCCAAATGTTGAACAAGTTTAAAACAATGGGACAGCAAGAATATGAATGCAACAGTATCACTGCAATAGGTCGGGAAACAAGCATATGCAACAACAACAAGTGCTGTACACATGAATGCAACTACCCTCGAATACCAATGAACAATCAAACTGTCCAGACTTAAAAAAAACCAATACAATACATCACAGTCCAATATTCTATGGACAGTGGAAAATACAACACCAAGCTCAATAAATTCAAGCAGTCAAACTCAACTTAAAGAGATAGTTGACCAGCAGAAACTAGGTCAACATGCATATGTCAACAGCACAGAAATACATGAATGCAACTAGAAATAATCAGACTTCAAGCTAAGCAATGGATCAGTAAAACGGTGACTTCAACATAACAGTGACAGCTATGCAAACTGAAACTAGATCAGTAAGCAAAACCAAAGTGCAACCGTATGTGCAAAGATGCACATCAGTCATGGAACAGATCAGAAGTGAACCCAACACCCTTCAGTAAAAACAAATAAACTTGAATTATTTATACGCAAAGATTATTAAATATCCTGGGCAACAAGTCTACACGCACGCAAGTTAAATGGTGGCGCACGCACATGAACAAATAATTTACCAATATAACCAGACTTTTATCTAGTTTCTTCAAATGCATGCATACATGCAAATGAATTACCTAATAGCATTTTTATGCGCGTTCTAATTAGAACAAATCTACACAATGAAAGTACCAGGATTTGCTTTGTGCTTCACACGCACGTATATATTGAATGTAGACAAAATAAATAAGTAAAACTGGCAAGGCTAGTTTTGATTTACTTTTCGCATCAGTTAGACAAACATTTTAATGAAACCAAACTGCCCAGGCCCAAAGACAAGCGCAAACGTATTAATGCTCGACTGCTCGATTTCATTTCATTTTATTTTTTTGAACCCACCTACCCTCGAAATCTGATGTTGTGCGATGAAGACTACAAGGGAATGCAACAGTACATACTTACGTGTTGCCTACATTTATATACAGTTAGGAATTTGAATAAGAATACATATAAATGAGTCACTTTTGTTTATGATCTGGGAATCAACTTCCAGATATTGCATGCCTACAAATAGATGATATTTGAAATACACTAGTACTCAAACACTACTATTCTGGACAACTATATGCGCGCATAATATAAATGCAAATTGATCTATGCCTAACCAGGTGTAGCCTGCTAATAAATTTAATTAGATACTTCAAAACCAAGGCCAGACAAAAAAAATAAATAAATCAGTGAACTGCAAATTCAAGGAGCTCAAGCGAACAGACCAGAGAAGGAACAGCAAGTAAAAGCAAACAGCAGTTTTATCAAATCAAATAATTCATCAACAATCGAATTAGAGGATGCGAGTGAAGAGAAAATCACTCGCCTATTACGAACAGTCAAAAAAACGAATCTAGATGTGAGTGAAAGAAATTCACTCACCTGAATCGAAGCAAAGATGAGCTCGACTCGGAGGAGGAGCCGCGAACGATCCACTGATCGACGAGATCATAGCGGCGCCTACGATTTCACAAGCCCTAGCTTTTGAGGAACGAACGAGAAGGAGCGAAGCAGCCACCATTTCTTTCGTTCGATTTGTTTAATTTTAGGGTTTTGAATCAAATGGACAAGGGGCTGGTTATTAACTTGATAATCATGGCAACAAAAGGGGTGGGCCAAAATAAATTTTAAAGCCCGTAAAACAAACGATGAATTTTACGAAAGAATTTCAATCGATTAAAATTTCAATAACAATCAGCTATCGCCATTAATCATTTAATGACGATAATCAATTGATACGAAATCCCGGGTTATTACAGACTCCTCTCCTTATAAAAATTGCGTCCCCGCAATTTTCATAATTAAAGTCGTCAATAACAATTATTTTTCTAACATAAACTGGTTAAGCTAGAAAAATAAAAGTCGGGAATCCAAACGCCGAAGAAAACTTTTAATTCCATAAAAGAAGTTGACAAATTCTCACAAAATCTAATCATTAAATAGATAATCAGAAAACAGCAAAACTGAATAAATGCAATTATCAGCAATATTCAATTATCAATTAGATAATTAGAATACAGAAATCACAAAACAACACTATCTAATTATCGATACGAAGACAGCAAAATCTAATTATCAACAAAGATAATTATAAAACACAAATCATAATTCGCAAAACTGCAATTATCTAGTTATCAACCAGATAATTTAAAAACAACTCTTATCTAATCACCAAAACAATAATCAGAATTCTCAAATCAACAAATATTTAATTATCACAAATGATAATCAAATCTCAAATCAACAAATATTCAATTATCAAAAACGATAATCAAATCTCAAATCAACAAATATTTGATTATCAAAAACGATAATCAAATCTCAAATCAACAAATATTCGATTATCAAAAACGATAATCAAATCTCAAATCAACAAATATTCAATTATCAAAAACGATAATCAAATTTCAAATCAATAAATATTCGATTATCAAAAACGATAACAAATATTTAATTATCAAAAGCGATAATTAAATCCCAAATCAGCAAATATTTAATTATCAAAAGCGATAATTAAATCTCAAATCAGCAAATATTTAATTATCAAAAGCGGTAATTAAATCTCAAATCAGCAAATATTCGATCATCAAAAGCGATAATCAAATCTCAAATCAGCAAATATTTAATTATCACAAATGATAATCAAAATTCAAATCAACAAATATTTAATTATCAAAAACGATAATTAGAAACAACAAATATCCGATTATCAAAAACGATAATCAGAACTCATATCAACAAATATCTAATTATCACAAGCGATAATTAGAAGCAACAAATATCCGATTATCAAAAACGATAATAAGAACTCATATCAACAAATATCTAATTATCACAAGCGATAATTAGAAGCAACAAATATCCGATTATCAAAAACGATAATCAGAACTCATATCAACAAATATCTAATTATCACAAGCGATAATTAGAAGCAACAAATATCTGATTATCAAAAACGATAATCAGAACTCATATTAATAAATATCTAATTATCACAAGCGATAATTAGAAGCAACAAATATCCGATTATCAAAAACGATAATCGGAACTCATATCAATAAATATCCAATTACCTGCAGATAATTGGAAACAACAAATATCTAGAAATCAATTAAGAAGACTAGAAAATCAACATAAAAGCTTGGATTGATCCCATCAGATGACGAGTTTTTAATTCGCCGCACGTGCATCAACAAATGGCCGAAGCCTACCAAGTACTCAACATAATTTTGGCGCCCAACAAATGACCCGAAGGTCCAACAAATGACCCGAAGGTCCAACAAATGACCCGAAGGTCTAGTACTGGTATTGACCCGGAGGTCCAACAAATGACCCGAAGGTCCAACAAAGTGGCTCGAAAGCACACGAAATCATCAAATATTTCAATTAACGAGTCCGGAATTAACCGAAATAGCAAACGCACATGTCCCATACCACGTGTATTACTAAATCGTTTGATTCTCTTCATCATTTCCTTGAAAGTGCAAAATTGTGTATTTTGTAAAAATACATTTTACATTCTCAAACGGACAAGTCCGGAATTAAGCGAATCAGTAAAAGAAAGGGTTCATAGTCCTCGATTTTGCTGAAACGTTTAAGTCGCTTCCTCATTCTTTTGAAAGCGCAAACTGTAAAATTCCTGAAAACAATTTTATTTATTTTATAAAAATAACAATTCACATTCTCAACTGAACAAGTCCGGAGTTAAGCGAATCAGTAAAAGAAAGGGGTCATAGTCCTCGATTTTGCTGAAACGTTTAAGTCGCTTCCTCATTCTTTTGAAGGCGCAAACTGTTAAAACCTTTATAAAACAATTTTTATTTTAAAACGATTTTACCAATCACGTGATTAAAACAACAAATCAGTAACAATTTCGATAAGGAAATTGTACTTCTCACAATACCGTAAAAACTCGTCACATATCAGCATTGCGGTATAACCGCTTGAAAATCCACTTTTCAAAATTTGAATGCTACTGAAGTCAAAACAACAGTAATTTTTAAACGTCAAAATCTCATCAAAATAATTTACATCAAAATGTAACACTAGTGAATTTTCATTCATTAAAATTGCCAACAAACATCGTGCCTCAAAATTTAGCATCGATGTAAAAAAAATCCCGTTATAAAATAACGGCAACAAAATACGTTTCATAACCAAACATCGGTTCAACGTAAAATTAATGCACTAACGTGCAACTCAAATTTGCACGTAATACAAAACGAACAAAGAAATCATTCGAATGTATCTTCAATGAAGATAAGTCAAAACAGCTAAATCTAATCAATATATGATTAGCATAAAAGAAAACCAGCAAAGATCTCAACAAAAATCACATAACTGCAATCGTTTCGAATCCTCAAATTGGATTCGAAATTCTCAAAGAAACAAAATAAATACAGCTATGTAAACAACAAATGAAATTTATTTCAATTTCATATTTCGATTTTTTAAAATCAAAAAGATTATCAGTTGTACTCAGCGAAGACAGTTTCACTGTTTTCGCTGCGCACTCTGATAAACAGTACCCAAATCAATCAAATCAGCAAAACACAGTTTCACTTTTATTTTTAAATAAAGATACTTAAAAATTTCATCTAAATTTCAAAACTTTTGTTTTGACTCAAAGCACAACTAAAAACATCGACAAACAGTTGTAACACATGTTCCATCTAAGTTATGTTTTATATTATGTCCATAAACCCCAAGCTCTGATACCAACTGTAACGCCCCACCTCTATGCTCACAATAACGAAGAGTATTAAAAGAAATATTGTCTGTTATTACGAAGAATAAGGCTGGATAGGAGCGGCCATCCGTAGTTGGCCTTACACTAGCATTGGTTACTTCGATAGGAGTAGTATATATTTTTCATTTTTCATCTCTTATTTATTTACTCCCATCGACATACCCAATTCCAGTATAAAACGAACTACGATGGTTCATAATAGTTTAGGACAATATATATAATACTAACCCATATACAAAAAGATGCGGAACATAGATAACAAAAGTCTCATATATATATATATATATAACTGATGTCAGTTACAATACATTTGACACAATACATATGATACAACTACAACTGCCGACTCTGGAAGTTATATATACAAGTACATTATCGACTAATATACATGAATACATATCAACCTAAATCAGTACACTAACTACTACAAAAAGACGCAGCCCACTTCAAAAGATAAGAAAAGTCTTCATAGCTCAAACAGCAATCCAAAGTAAGATATCTACGACTTGAAATAACTCGGGTCTGACCCGAGTATTAAATTCAAAAGAAAATAATACACGGGTCAGTCTAATTCAAACTCAGTTATTAATGCACAGTAGCAATAATAATCAAATATCAAATAGACGACAGTCACAGACATCTCGTATATCCAACTTCTCGATAAGAGAATCGGATAACGGCAGATATAACACTAAACAGTGTTAAACAACAAATCAACAATCCAAATCATCAGCAAGATGAATAAAACGATTATCAATGAAGAAAATATGAAAACTCCAGAATTGCCTAAATAGCAATTTACAACAAATTCCAATTATTAAATAGATAGTTAGAATCTCAGAATGATCAATCAAATCAAATTTCTGTGTGGCTGCAGTACACGCACACGTGCACTGCCTCGCCACACAGTACGTGAAATCATCACAACAGTGATTACTAACAGTAATCACTGCAGAGGTCAAAGTGAAACCCAAGCCAACAAAACAGCGTAAACAACAAAAATCTAATTATCGATACGATAATTAGAAAACATATAATCTAATTATCTAAAAGATAATTAGATATAAACAAAATCATCAGCTTAAACCAAATCAGAATACAACTCAAAATATTTTAAATTGGCACACGAAACAATTCCAACAATTGAAATCATCAATTATAACCTCAAATCTGATTTGGCTGCAGTACACGCACGTGTACTGCCTCGCCAAAATCAGACGTACAGATAAATATATGTTAGATAAAGCTCCAAGTGAAACACAGTAAAACCCAAATGTTGAACAAGTTTAAAACAATGGGACAGCAAGAATATGAATGCAACAGTATCACTGCAATAGGTCGGGAAACAAGCATATGCAACAACAACAAGTGCTGTACACATGAATGCAACTACCCTCGAATACCAATGAACAATCAAACTGTCCAGACTTAAAAAAAACCAATACAATACATCACAGTCCAATATGCTATGGACAGTGGAAAATACAACACCAAGCTCAATAAATTCAAGCAGTCAAACTCAACTTAAAGAGATAGTTGACCAGCAGAAACTAGGTCAACATGCATATGTCAACAGCACAGAAATACATGAATGCAACTAGAAATAATCAGACTTCAAGCTAAGCAATGGATCAGTAAAACGGTGACTTCAACATAACAGTGACAGCTATGCAAACTGAAACTAGATCAGTAAGCAAAACCAAAGTGCAACCGTATGTGCAAAGATGCACATCAGTCATGGAACAGATCAGAAGTGAACCCAACACCCTTCAGTAAAAACAAATAAACTTGAATTATTTATACGCAAAGATTATTAAATATCCTGGGCAACAAGTCTACACGCACGCAAGTTAAATGGTGGCGCACGCACATGAACAAATAATTTACCAATATAACCAGACTTTTATTTAGTTTCTTCAAATGCATGCATACATGCAAATGAATTACCTAATAGCATTTTTATGCACGTTCTAATTAGAACAAATCTACACAATGAAAGTACCAGGATTTGCTTTGTGCTTCACACGCACGTATATATTGAATGTAGACAAAATAAATAAGTAAAACTGGCAAGGCTAGTTTTGATTTACTTTTCGCATCAGTTAGACAAACATTTTAATGAAACCAAACTGCCCAGGCCCAAAGACAAGCGCAAACGTATTAATGCTCGACTGCTCGATTTCATTTCATTTTATTTTTTTGAACCCACCTACCCTCGAAATCTGATGTTGTGCGATGAAGACTACAAGGGAATGCAACAGTACATACTTACGTGTTGCCTACATTTATATACAGTTAGGAATTTGAATAAGAATACATATAAATGAGTCACTTTTGTTTATGATCTGGGAATCAACTTCCAGATATTGCATGCCTACAAATAGATGATATTTGAAATACACTAGTACTCAAACACTACTATTCTGGACAACTATATGCGCGCATAATATAAATGCAAATTGATCTATGCCTAACCAGGTGTAGCCTGCTAATAAATTTAATTAGATACTTCAAAACCAAGGCCAGACAAAAAAAAAAATAAATCAGTGAACTGCAAATTCAAGGAGCTCAAGCGAACAGACCAGAGAAGGAACAGCAAGTAAAAGCAAACAGCAGTTTTATCAAATCAAATAATTCATCAACAATCGAATTATAGGATGCGAGTGAAGAGAAAATCACTCGCCTATTACGAACAGTCAAAAAAACGAATCTAGATGTGAGTGAAAGAAATTCACTCACCTGAATCGAAGCAAAGATGAGCTCGACTCGGAGGAGGAGCCGTGAACGATCCACTGATCGACGAGAGCATAGCGGCGCCTACGATTTCACAAGCCCTAGCTTTTGAGGAACGAACGAGAAGGAGCGAAGCAGCCACCATTTCTTTCGTTCGATTTGTTTAATTTTAGGGTTTTGAATCAAATGGACAAGGGGCTGGTTATTAACTTGATAATCATGGCAACAAAAGGGGTGGGCCAAAATAAATTTTAAAGCCCGTAAAACAAACGATGAATTTTACGAACGAATTTCAATCGATTAAAATTTCAATAACAATCAGCTATCGCCATTAATCATTTAATGACGATAATCAATTGATACGAAATCCCGGGTTATTACAGATATATCATCAACCATTAGTTCCTATATACGTTGAAGGTTGTAGATCAATGTTCTATTTTTAGGAAACAATGACACAAAAGATTTAATCTTGTTTTTTTTTTTGAAATGATACTTTAAATACAACATGTCACTAGGACAACATATCACATGTCAATAAACGTACAAATCACGCTACGCAAGTTTCGAACTTGTGACCTCTTGCACCAAAGCCGAATCACTTAACCACTTGGACAATGGTTCTTGTCCACTTAATCACTTAACCACTTAATCTTGTTTGGATATGTACTGTACATTCATCCAGTTGCGTGTATTCAAAATTCAATAGTACATGCAGTTTAATAGTTCCGTTTTTGAGTATTAGACTTCTCTTGTGAATAATTTGATGACTAGAGAATGCTAGTTGATAACACGATATTATGAACCATGGAGAGTGAAAGACGATATATCTTATAAATTACTTGTATAAAAAAAATTAAAAAAACAAATTCCCCTTTTGCATTTCTAAATTCTTAAGTGCAGTTTAAATTCTTAACTACAAGGGTGCAGAGTAAGCCAAAAGGGCAAGCACCTAAGTTCGTTCGCTGGGTTACTAAAGGCAATTTTTTTTAAAATTAAACACATTAATGTTGTGTATATCTTTTTTAATAGTTGGAATAGAAACACAATCTTTTAGTCCAATCGCGAAGTTCCAAAAATACCCTTATTGGTATTTGTTTATTAATAAATATAATACATTTGATGTCATATTTTTTAGACATTAGCATGAATTATCAAAAATATTTCTCTAAATATGTTATCAAAAATTAGTACCACTTAAAATAGGATCTGACAATTAAGCTTCCTTTACAACTTCAAAATTTCCTCTATAAATATTTACCAAGTTTTAATATCACTTAAAAATAGAATCTAACAAACAAACTACTTTACAAATTCTTTTTTTATTAATTAATAATATAAATAAAATTTTAAACTAACAAAAAAGTAGATATTGAAAGTTAAAAATAAAATTCAAATTAACTACATATGATTCAACACAAAAATTTGTTAAATATTGATGGAAATCATTTTCTCTTGACCATATTAAACAAATATAATTTGTATAATACAATTTAGGTGCTTTCACCATGCGCGAAGCGCTTGCTATAATGCTCATTTAAATAATGACTGTAAATAGATTACAAAGAGCTTAATAGGGTGGTTGGATGGCTTTAGTGTTTCCTAATTTTCAGATCTAGGTTCGAAACCATAGAAGTTGTTTGCATTTTAGGTAGTATGTTAATGGGCAATTATTTTTGTTTACAAGTCTTTATTTGGGCTGGGAATAGGCATACCAAAGCTTAAATTTTTTGTTAGTACACATTATGATGCCTTGGGGCCTTGAATTCCCGACTTATCGTTGGTTGGCCGAGACAAAGCAAGGATCCCAACAAGAAAACACACGTTTAACCACTCAGATGTCACTGCGACCATAACCCATTTAAATTCTCGGCTTTTCACCACTATGCTAAAATAAATCAACAAACATAAAAAATTCTAAGTAAAATAAGCAGAATAATCCACCGAGCACGAACAATTTACCAAACCATGCATATATTTCAAAAGCCTAAACATGAACCGGCTCAACCAAGAGAAAGAGTATTGTATATTCCAGCTAGACCCCCTATCTAAAGCATTGTACCTTTAACCACTTATGCAATTCCTTAACAATAATGAGAATTTATTAAAAACAATCCTATTTGTTACTATAGCAAGAAAACTATTTTTCTTACTGCTCCATTTTTATTCTTAAAAGAATTCTAAATAAGACCGTTGTCTGTTTATGTGCATGAATCTTGAGATCCACAATTTATTTGCGTATCATATCTTAGTGAACTGAGTGGGTTATGGTTATAATTTTATACCATAAACTGGATGCAAAAGGACCACACGAAAGGGGCATGGGAAAGAAAAGAAAGAAGAATGCATTATTGTATTGCGGATGAGAAATTTGAATGAGGCATGAATAATTTTGTTAGTAATAATTATATTGTTAACGTATTTTTATTGTTTTTAAAAAATTATTTTGAGAAAGTAACTAAATCCTTAAATTTGATAATTTAACTACAAATGGTACAGTCAACTTATACTAGTACAACAATTTCAGTTATAGATACAATAATGATACAAGTACAACTACAAAATACGAATTATCAATGTAGTCCAACAGTAACTAGTTATTTGTAAGTTATCTCACTCTTTTTCCATGAAATTTGTTACATTTCATTCAACTAATTCGCGATTGTTATTCTCGAAAGTTCGAATAGTACTGTTGTATAAATTCTTCTGGAACTAGATCTTATTTGTTACCATGGAATTGGAGTTCTCTGTAGTGCACTAATTTTTCCTAATAGTTTGTATATCCATCAAATTTTCTACTTCAGAATCTTAATGATCATGTTCATCATACGCTTCAGCCATTGAAATAGAGATAAAGAAAAAAATGAAATGGAGATGGAGTTGAAATGGAATAGATGTACACTTATCAATGGATACTTTCAGATATAGGTACTGTCATATATGTGTCTGCATCCGAAAACATTTCGGGTATCGGATATCTGCATACGCGGATATGGACAGATATCGAATAATTATTCTATCCGCTAACGATCGATAGATTAAGGAATATAAATAGAAAATTTTAGTTTAGCATGATGCTTTTCCTATTCTATTAGTTATAAAAGTGTGCAAAATAACCAAATATAATTTTAATAAATAGGTTTAGACAATTAATATGCATTAAATGCATATAACAAAAAACTACTAATTTAATGAAAAATAAACATACATATTTCATTAAACTAAAATACACAAAATATGACTATAATCTTGACAAAAACCAAACATATAATTTTTGAATCCATATACCTTTATATCCGCTTCCGTATCCGTTTTTTTTAATATCAAATATTTATCTGCTTTTTAGATCCAGATGCAGATGAATTTCGAACTTTTCAAGTATGTATTAACGGGTCTAAATAGATAAGATGAGTTATAAAGGGGTTAACTGACCATTTGGAGGTAATCAACGGTCGGTGTCTAACATCAACCATTGGTTTTCAATAGTTCCTCTGTTGGACAATTTCTATGTGACCCACTAATAATGCGTTATGATGCGAAATTCAACAAGGTAGAAAATGGCTACGAACTTACGAACTGTACCTATGTCTTTTTTCTTTAAATTGAACCCTAAAATATTCAGGTTGACATGGATAGAATGTGCTTTTTGAAGGAAAATCCTACAGCACATACACTACTATTGAATTCTAATGTTAAGGAACTTTACAAAATAGTCTACAATTTATTTGCAATTTTATGTGTTAGCTTTACATCATATGAAACAATAGACCCCCGAGTGTTAGCGTTATTATTCTCATAATTTACTTGTACTGAATTTGTTGAATATTTGCTTTTGGCTTATTCATATAATTATTAGACTTTGAGCAAGGTATCATCCTAAATTGAGTACCTTTTATATATTCCAATTTTAACTCAATTAATTCACGTATGGTATAAATCTCTACAATATAACATGAAACAAATACTTGTACGGATAAAAATAGCACTGAAGAGGTTTGATGTGCTTGTAAAATTTATATAGTAATTTATATGAAATGGTAAGGTGGAGAATGCATGGGAACTCATAGTATTATGGTCCTAGTGTCTTAAACTTTGTAGTTATTCAACCCATGCATGCCTTGCATGTCTTGTAATAAAGCTACATGTGGTTTACTAAGAGCAAAACCAGCAATTGCTTGTTCAGATGAAAAACTAGTCACCGCTCAACCAGGTATAGCTTGTTAAGTTCCCCGTGGCTAGTTTTAAGCGATTCTGTGGTTGGTTGAGTGAACAAGGGATTAGTTTTTCAAACGGCGAAGTCTTTACCATTTTAAAAACTATCGCAAGAATTATCTCAACTTTTGAATGTCGAAGTCAAAAGAGAAAAGAACGAGAATCAAATTCAAATAAAAGCTACAATCAAGGAACAAACCAGTCAGAGGTCTCAAGATCATACGATCAAAAATCAACGTAGAAAACAAAATCACGAATTATTTAAATCGAAATTATACGAACGTAAACTAAGGGATTCAAGCCCTATAAATACCCATTAACATCATCGGCAAAGATTTATTCGTGTTCAAATAAATCAAAGAGCAAGCATCGTCCAGAACTCGAATCAAGTCGAGTATAAGTATAAATCGAAAAAGGAAAAAACGTACCAATTCAAAGCACGAATCGATCTCGACTTTGCAGCCACAAGCAATTGAATATCACTGATAGAAGAAGCAGCGAAGCAGAAACGAAAGCATCAAAGAACTCAAGCTTCCAATTTCCAAGCGGCGATTCAAATTGAAAACCCTAATAGTAGATTAAAAAAGAAATAAAACGACCGAACATTCTACTCCAAAGAAAAGGGAAAGACAATATATTGGGCAATTCTACACAAAAGAGAACGGCCAACATTCTACTCTTTTAATTATTATTTGGGCCAAATCTGTATTGGGCTTTAGTTAAAAATTGGGGTTTTTGTTTTAGTTTTATTTTTTTATAACTTCTATTTTAAATTGTGTAAATTCTAGTCGTGTGACTAGGGACAAACTATGGGGCGTAGTTTGAGAATTCGCAACTCAGTGGTTGAGTTGTGGCAGGGTTTTGAGTGTAGAGTTAGGTTAGTCATTAGCGGGTGTTGCAAATTTACGTGTGTAAGCGTTTAACTACTTAATTTCTAGTAGAACCTTGGGGGTAGCACGTAGGCAGGGTTTTGCCAAAGCTGGGTAAATCTGTGTTGTTCTATTTCTGCTTTTACTATTCTGCTATTATTTGTGCTGCTATTATTATTTCCGCATTAATTTTTATTATTATTAGTATCACCCTATTCACCTCCTCCTCTAAGGTGAAATCGATCCTACACCATAATATTTTGTAGTTCTTGCTCTTTTACTTCTTCTAGGTTCATTTTCATAAGATTCATTATGTTTTGTTCTAATAGGTGTAGTATAACTTGATATGCCCCCATTATTCCTCAATTTAAAAGGAAATCTCAATTCATAAAAATACGCGTCATTAGATTCTATTATATTGTGTGTAGTCAGATCATAAAATATGTATGCTTTGTTATTAATAGCATAGCCAATAAATACACATTCATATGCTCTACTTGCTAATTTTATTCTCTTATGGTCAGGTATACGAACATATGCTAAACATCCCCAAGTTCTAAAATAAGACACATTTAGTATATAATTTCTTAAGATTTCAAAAGGTGAAATTTTGCTTTTTGACTTAGGGATCCAATTCAAAACATAACACACGGTAAAAAAGATTTCCCTCACCAATTTGACGATGCACCTGAATTAAGTAAAATAGCAACTACTAATTCAGTTAATGTTCTATTTATTCTTTCAACTTTAGCATTCATTTCAAGTGAATATGGTGCAGTTCTTTCATGTATTATTCCATGTGAGTTGTAGAAGCCAATAAACAAAATTGATTCATATTCAGTTCCTCTATCACTATAGAATCTTTTAACTTTCTTATTAGGTTGATTTTCAATTTTAGTTATAAAAAATTTAAACATCTCAAATGCATCACTTTTATTTTTCATAAGGTATACATAAGTAAAATCAGAGCAATCATCAATGAAAGTAATAAAGTAGCGATGTCCATTTCTAGTCAGAGTGTCATCAAGCTCACATATATCAGAACGAATCAAGTCTAAGGGTTCTGATTCTCTAATTACAGATTTATATGGGGTTTTAGTTATTTTTACTTGACTACAAAAATCACATTTTTCAAAATCATTTAGTGACATATTAGGGATTATACCTAAGCTACTCATGTTCTTTATTATTCGTTTATTTATATAACATTGTCTAGAGTGCCAGATATTAAAATCACACAACATACAAGTAGAAGCAGACATTTTATTACATTTAACATTCAGTTTAAACATTCCATCGATTGCATAACCCCTACCCACAAACATACCATTGATAGTGATGATGTACATATCAGCCTCAATAGTCTGTGTGAACCCAGCCTTATTAAGAAGATAACTCAAAACAAGATTCTTTCTCATCTCTGGAGTGTGCATGATATCTTTTAGAATGATGGTCTTTCCAGAGGTAAACTTCAGCTCTACGCTTCCAATCCCAGCAACATTAGTGGTGTAAGAGTCTCCCAATAGCACTTTCTTGTCCTCAGTCTCTGTGTATGTTATGAACATAGCACGGTCGTAGCAGACATGTGTGTAGCGCCAGTATCTACCTACCAACCCCCTGATCCGCGAACAAGGTAAATCTCATCAGAAATCATAGCCGTAAGAGGCTCCTCGATCAGGTTAGCCTGCGGTGCAGAGCTTGGCCTTTTCCGACACTTGGGTGCTATATGACTTGGTTTTCCTTGCGAATTATGATTATGTATGTTGCGGTTCTGATTAAGCTTGTGATTCTGATTCTTAAAGCTTTTGGGATTCGGTTTCAGAACTGTAGCTTTCTTAGTGTTACCTAAAACAGCAAGCACTTCTTCCTTCATATCCTATTTACGAGATTCCTCCTCAATACGGAGACAGGTTATTAGACTTTCTAATGAAAATTCCTTAGTTTTATATCTAGGATTATTCTTAAAATCCTTCCAACTTGGAGGTAACTTATCAATCAAAACTACCATTAGTTGATAAACTACATCTCTACTGAACTGTCATCTGGTATTTGAGGTAGCGGTTGACGGCAAACTTCTTTGCTCCTGCTTCCTCTGTACCGTACTTTTTCTGCAGCGCTTCCCAGTTCTCCCTTTCTGTTTTGTCAAAGTTGTAGTAGTCATAGAGATCATCGCTGAGTATGTTGAGGATGAAGTTCTTGCATAGATAATCCTACTCTATCCAGATTTACAACTCCTTCGATTTCTCTTCCTAATCTTTCTGTAGATCTGCGTATGCTTCGTCGGGTCTGTTTGGCAGCTGCGGTTTATCTGTTGTTAGCATAGCGGCCACCTTCCTCATTATTAGAAAAAACTCCATCTTATGTCTCCATCACTTGAATGGAGGCCCTCGAACCTTAAAGGCGCAGTACAGACCATGGGGACCTGGAACAGCGACACGAGGGCAGCGGCATCCAAATCTGCAGCAGAAGTCATCGGTTCTGGCGACGTTTTCAATTTGTTGTAAATAGATGAAATTCAGTTGAGTCGTGTACTCTGTCACTGTCTTGAAAACGTTTCGGCGTTCTACTCGACAGTGCAAGCAGTCAAACAAACCCGCCTCTAAGATAAAACAGTCTCTTTTTCTTTCAGTTTTGTAGTATCGACCCGTCTGCACAAAAAGATTTGAGTTGGTTGCACTCAAAAAATGGCTGCTCGGTTTTTTGATTTTTGAAGAAGAGTATAGGTTTAGGTTTTTGCAGAGGGTAAAAAATAATATCGTTCTTCTTTTTTGATTTCGTTTATCCACTAATTAAAATTGACGGAGTACCAAGTAACGTATTATTGAGTCGTAGGGTGACGTTGACTAAGAAATCGGATCTAAAGTTTTACCGTCTCAAATAAATAACAGTCAGAAAATGTTTAATAATTTCCTCCAAAAATATAAGTGCTACACTACAACAAGCCCAAGTGGGTGCCCAAAGGGCCTAATTTAGCCTTTATATAGTCTTACAATGTGGGACTATTCACATAGAAGCCAACAATTATTCAATAAATACTTGATTCTTTCCTATAGTCCTACAATGTGTGACTATTCACATATGATCCAACATTTGTTCAATTTTTTTAATAATTCACTTAAAAGCTTTAAAACATTTCCTACAATTGCCATTATGGCCACTTCATACATCTTAATTTTTACATTATTAAAAGAAATTCGTGTATTATACTTAAACAGCAAGGTAAATTCTTGAAATTTATACGTTACTACATCCTTTGAAAAAAAAATTAAGTTGTCTTTTAGTAAGAAATTCTTGTTTTCTTCACCTGAAAGTCTTAAAGAAACAACAGTTTCAAAAAAAATAACTAGTTCATATATTTTAGAATCTATGATTGAAGAAAGTTAATCGCCAACATTTTTTTTACCACATTTCATTTTCATGGATATTTCTTGCATAAAAAATAAGAGAATTTTACATTTATGCTAACAAAAACGAAAAATATCTATCGTTTCGATTCTCCGGTATGACCGGTTCAACCATGTAAACCTTCGACCTTTGATCATCATGGTTTGATGGACGGTTCGGTTTGGATAACTATGGGTGTACGTAATGTTCGAACATAGTACCTTAGCTAAAATATGGAAATTCCAGCGTCAATGGGTGCATATATTTATTCCCTATTTGGGTTAGGTGGGTCATAGGCAAAGGTTTATGCATTATCTATGGTGAATGAATAAATAATTTTCGACCTTAATGCTTAAAAATTAACATTATGGCCTTGCCATGATTTACAACTTCTTGGCAAATTCTTCATTAGCATTACAAAATGATAGTGTTTGGTAGAATGCTTCATAGATTGGTAACAGAAAGGATACTCATCTATGTTGATTTCAGATTCTCTTATTCAAATTCCACTAGTTAACAGAAACGTAATCCTAACTAGATTTGCAATCTGAATTGAACTTATTTTAAATAATATTGTTTCAAATTGCATGCATATGATTAAGTTACCATAGAACAATGACGAACAATGGAAGCACTTAGGTAATGCAATTGCAAACCAAAAATATGAATGACACATAAAAATAGGTCACCATTGTTCTCACATGGAATGCTGAACCTCCAAACCATGGTTAAAAAATTCTATTACAAAAAACCATGCAACCATAATTTTATTTGAATATGCAGTTGTGGATTTCATTTGAAGTTTAAATATATTTGGCAAAAATTATTAAAGTTAATATAAACATGTTAAATTTTGATAAACTATATATAGAGTTGAAGAAGACGACGGTAGCTTGATATTAGTGAAGATGGTTCGTGAATCAAAGCTTGGAAGCGAAAGATATCGCAGTTTGAAACTAGGAATTCTAAATTTTGTCAATTCAAACGCTTGAGGTAGCTTCTCAGACGTATGAGATAGGTGTTAGACGTCTGAGTGACCCCCTCAAATGTATGATTTACTTGTATACCATCCCGAGAGTTTGAGTGCATTTTGGATGATTTTAGACATCTGAAATTGAGGGTCAGACGTCCGGTTGAGTGAACTCAAACGGCTGAGGCAGGAAGTCACACGTCTGACCGCTGTTTTTGGGACAGTTTTGCCTCTACAATTTTGTAACGATGGTTGTTGTTTTAAGTGCAAAATTGGTATTTTCCATTCGATTTTTCACCATATAAAAGGCCATTTTCATATCTGAAAAGATAATGATGGTGTTCATTCAAATTGAAAAGGAAATTCTCCATCGAATTTCTTCAATTCTTAATCTCCACAAATCAGATTTAATAGAATTTTGAGTGATTGTTTTAATTAATATCTTGTATTCTTTCGTCATTGTTAATAAAAAGACACTCTCTAAAGTGGATGTACACTAACGCGATGGTAGTAGAACTACTATAAATCATGAGTGTGATTTACTTTTATTATTTCTTTTATTGCTTGTTTGAGATTGCGATTTGGCTATATTTGAAACGAATTGTGATTTGATGTTGAGATATCGATTGGTTGTTTCTGCACATCTTTCAATGATCTAGCCTTTTAGCAACATTTGGAGTTTGGATTAAAGTTGTAACACCCCACCTCAATATCTGTACTACCAAAAGAATTACTAGTTAATCCTGTTTTGGTAATACAGAGAATGAGGCTTGTTAGGATCGATCTCACATGAATATTTCCTTGGGCTAACACCGGTACATACTAAATATCTCATATAACACAACCATACATATCCGATATCGGCATAAAGCAATAAACACATGGGTTTACGAGGATTGAACAATATACGACACATACAAATGAACATAGAGTCATAGATCATAGTAGAAAAATATAATATAACAAACTATAATGTCTTCCGCACTAAGACCATATATATACCAAATCAAATACAGGATATACAACTCACAACCATCTTATCAAATAAATACAAAGAGACATCCCGGGGAAAATATACAATGTCATCATAATCTCAAAAAAAGATATAATATGTATGCATATACTATCTCCTCTAAAGCTCAATCATCCAAAATAGCTGATGTTCTTGTACTCGAAAAGTCTCGGACTGACCGAGAATTATATAAATAATAAATGAGTTAGACTATATCCCAACCTAAGGTGAGAACATAACAATAAGCAAGGTAATAAATAGCAAAGTACGAACATGACTCAACATAACATCCATCACAACATTATAATAGTATACCATGCTACATAACTCAAATAGCACCTGTGTATATAAGTAGGTAAGAATCATGATAACCATAAATTGGTTGATAATAATCAAACGCATCGAAATCTTAAAATATTATGGATAAGGACGCGACATATCCGTAAAACCATAATAGAGGAATGAATCTCTAATCAAACCAAATCCAAGGGTCAGCAACAAAATATCTTGAGTAGTGGTCTTAACCGAAGTGAAGACTTCTGACTGTCAAGCCCTAAAATATAAATCAAGACGGCATAATCTCAAATAAACAATCAAAACATCAAATCTACACTAACAACCCTAATGGAAGTAATAACTTCTGGCTATGAAGCCACATGAGATAAATCAGGAAATATAGAACCCAAATAGAACGAAATCCATACAAAAATACGAAAATCAATATCCAGGAGATAACAAGAAATCCTAAATCCAAATAAAACATAATCAATACAAAATATCAAAAACAATATCCAAATGATTATTTGGGCCTATAGTCCTAATGGAAGTGACAACTTTCGACTGTTAGGCTCTTAGAGATAACAAGAAACACAAACTCAGTAAACATCAAAATCAATCAAATACACAATATAAAAAATCATATATCTTGACCCCTCTCTTTAGAGATATGAAACTCTCGACTAAATAGTCCTAGGAAATAGAAAAAACAAATCAAATAAAAAGGAGATCTCTCAGTGATATGCTCTTATGAGAGAAAGACAGACAAGCTCATAGCAAGTCTCAAATGTCATGGATAAACAAACGCTGTTGTCTTGGGTTAGATTAACTCAATTGACAAACGGACATGCATCCAGTCTCTAATATCAAATAATCATCGTCTCCAATGAGTTGATAATATTAAATAGCTCATATATAATGAATCTACCTAAGTCATCCAGATGGGAGGTAGACGTATCACAGCACTGTTATAGGAAACGCTAATGACTGCAGCTTGTTTCCTATAGTCCTTTAGTTACTCTTAAATTTTGACACGTATATCCATCACATGTCATAAATTTGTTGTCGGACTACACCGAACATTGGCCACAATCCCCACCTGCCCTTGGTAATAGGTTATTGGTCCTTAAATAACGTCTGGGAAATGGCTCTAATGAGAGAAATAACTCTTAGCCTATAAATCAACAAGATGACATCACGGATCCAGCGCACTACCCCTCAATCAGAACTGCTTGGATAGATAACTAGCCTATCTAGTGGGTCTAATTTATGTGCTCTCCATAGTGGCATGAACACTATGACATAGATTCCTAACTAATACTATTGACCATATAAGTCCCAATGAGAGTAATAACTAGCACTCTCGACTCTAGGAGTCTGCATGATAGTGACAACAACCACTCTCGACTAGACAAGTCCTATTAAGAGTTATATATGATACTCTCGACTCGATGAGTTCTAATAAGAGTGATAACTGATACTATCAACTCAATGAGTCATAATGAGATCCATGTCAAATACTCTCGAATCTAGAAGTCTCGATAAGAGTAACCTTAACTTAACAAATTCCTCGACTACTAGCCCTAAGAGTAAATAGCAATCCACGACTAGATATTCCTTTAAGGGTACAATAAAATACTCTTGACAGATGAGTCCTAATGAGAGTAATAATAAGTACTCTTGAATTCATATGTCCTAATGAGAGTGTCACAATTGATACTAGCCCTAAGAGTAAATAATAAGATCACTCAGCTAGTTTGTCCTAAGAGGATAAATTTGTAAATCTTAACTTATCTCTAGCTTATAGCCCTTGGAGAGTACCATGACTCTCGATTGCTAAGCTCTAAGGAGTCACCTCTAGATAATATCATAATTTCCTAACCCGTCTCCAAAATATAAGTGACATCTACTCACCAATAGTAATCAAACAAGTATTTCTTGAGCGTCCCATTCCACCAATATTACTCAAATGTTTACTAGAAGGTAGTAAACTACACTCATCAAACATCAATTATTCTATAATATGAGTTAATGGAATAATCGAAAAAATAATACCGAATACCACATACCAGATAGTATTACTAATTTGTTTATTCAATTATCTCATTATATATAGAATTAAAACATACCAACATCAGTATAAACCATTTCAAATCAAACTATATACGAAATGGGATTATAACTCAAAAATCTCAAATCCAATTAAATATTTCACAATTTAATTTATCTTCAAATTCGGTTGTTTATTTTAAAATTCCCTATCGAAAAAATTTCTTGAATCCTTTTTATCGAACTAAATCAAATAAACAAATTCTGAACCAATAAACATATAAAAAGAGGAATATATTTTAAAACTCTTAAAAATAGATTTTTATAACCAAAATCTTCGTTTTAAATCACTTTTTAATCCTTTTTACTAAATATCCAATTTTAAAAGGAATTCCCTTTTCAGAATTATTATTAAAAACCGTTATTTATACTTATAAAATTTCCTTACGTTCAATTACTCTTGAAAATCTATATTTTCATTTTTAAATCAACTTTTGTTTCCAAAACAATTTCCAATAAATCATTTAATTTTCCAACCACTATTATTTATTTATAAATGTACATTAAATAAATTTTAAAACAAAAAAATTAATTTTCCGAGGCTTTGAGAAATATTTTGAAAAAGGGAAAATCAATAAATCGTCAAAATATAAATTATGGAGTAAAATACTTCAAAATCAACAATGAATCATCAATATAAATTTTATCGTTCAACCCTAAAAACATGAGAAAACTATATAATATCGTATATGTACCAATATACCATAAAAACATACTTTTGTTTTAGTGTTTAAGCAAGCAATTTCGCTTTTATATGAGCAAAAGGAGAGCCAAAGTTGCCAGTTGATCTAAATATGCTCCAAGGGTACCTATTCTCAACTCAAGTTTGAATATTAGTCACATAAAAGAAGTATGGTGAGTATGCATTCATGAAATGGATAAACAACATAACACTATAGTTTTAGGCCATTTCTTTACAAAATTCCGAGGGCCAGAACACAAAACTAGTAAATGGTTTCAAAAAGTGAATTGTTACATACTGTGTTTGCTTTTGAAAACAGTTCTGGATTGCAAAATGGCCAATTGCATCTCAATTTATAATGGATTTTCTAAAGATAGAAAAACTGAAGCGAAAATTCAAGTGCATGTCCACTTAATTATCTTACATTTTTAGCCTAGAAAACTTCAAAAAATTTCAAAACAAAAGTTGCTGCATAAGTTCTTGACTTTTCGGAATAGGCAAAATCACCAAAATTGGACAAACTGTTCAAAAGTTATTGTCAAAACAACTCAGTTTTTTAGGCGGTGTTACATTTTCAAGACAGCAACAAACATCATTTTTAATTCATATTTGTATCATAGCTAACTTCAAATTTTTGAAAAGTGACCAACATGAAAATTGTTCCCTATGAAAATATCTTTGAAATGAAAGAAAAATTATCAAAATTTGGTCAAAGAGTCAAAAGTTATTACCGAAATGGTAGAGCACATCAAAGTGGGTAGCTAAATTCATGTTATAGATTGTTCTAAGTTCAATCAAAAAAAATCCTAAACCATAAAGCTAAAATTTTCAAGTTAATGTTTCACAGAAGTAAAATTTCATTTAGCACTCACAAAATGTTCTTTTTCATTTATATTTCACACACTAAAATATTTTGTTTAAACTTCTCTTTAAAAGCTTTTAATCCTAAATGCAGTAATCCATATCGTTTAATTTTTTCCCATTTCATATACACACATGTGTCTGTGTATTCATAAGAAATAATATTTCAAAGTAAATTCAAAGATATTAAAATTTACATTCTAACAATCAATCATTTTCTTATAATATTATTTTCGACCATTCGAGAACTATTCTTAAAATATAAATTCTCTTTTAAAACTCAAAAACAGAATTTTTAATAGAATTTTTTTCCAAACAATTCATTTTTGGATAAATTTTCATTATAGGCCTCAGAAAAAAATTATTTCCACTTTAGGCTTCGTTCAAAACTATTTATAAATATTGGTCTAGTTTTGCACAATCCAAATTTGCGCAGATGTATTTTTTTTATAAATTAATGCATGTGCAAATATGGATTATGCAATTTTATTTTATTTTTAAAATTTGTGTTTGTGCATTTTTGGAAAGCGCAAGTGTAATTTTATTTTAAAAAGGATTGTGCTTGCACATTTTTGAAAAGCCCAAGTATAAAATGCTAATATATATATAAATGGAGGCATATTTTTGTAATAAGTTTTGAACAAGGCCTAAAGTGGAAATAAGTTTTCTTTAGGGTCTGAAATGAAAATTTGTCCTTCATTTTTCTTCTTCAAACGATTTTAAAACATCTTTTCACAAACTTACTACTAATATTTATTTTCCAAAATTTCAGTTTCTTTCAAATTAATATTCAACTTATCTTAAATAATTACTTACTTTTTAAAAAATTATTTATAACACTTCTTTTTCAAGATAGCAATTCTTTTTAGATCATTGTGTCGAAATGCCTCATCTTAGTGCTTAGGCATCTCTATCGAATACGTGTGCATCTTCATCGAACGGAATTCTTAAAGCACTCGATGGACAAATTAATGCCAAAATAAACTACTAAAATAATTTCAATCGCTTTATAAAATAAAACTCATATTTTACAAATCATTTGTTTGTTTGAATAAAAATATTTATTTTCAAAATTCGTATATACATCGAATTCATCAATCATCAAAAACAATGGAAATCATCACACATCATCTATCCATAAAATAAAACAAGATTTATACAACAATACACACATTCTCAAACAAGCAAACAAACGCTTTTAGTGGAAAGCTATCAATATCCACTGCGCATTCTGATCACTACTGGTTCCTCTACTCAGCTCGCCTTATCACGGTCTAGAATTGTGAAGTATTTAAATTGTGAGATTTGGATCAGGGTCTTTTATAACTTCCCTGACCGAGCTACTTCATTCACATTCAAGCCACATTAAGGTTTACTCAACATCATGAATGCCAACATTACTGGTCAGGCTAACCACTCCCTACTTCACTACCTCACTCAACAATCTTCAATTCACTTGAAAACAAACACAGAAGAGGTTGAGAAAAGGATAATATATAGTAGAAAAACAACAAATAGTCGCCAAATGATTACACCATTAATCATCGTATACTCCTGTTATCCCACTAATATAGGGTAATTACCACACACCCAATGGGAACAGGGACTCTAAAGTCACTCTAAGGCCAAGATTCGTGTCACATACATTCTATATTGTTCTGTACCTACTCTGATACCAATCTATAGCACCCCATCTCTATACGCATGCAACTGAAGAGAATTACTAGGTAATCCTATTTGGTAATACGGAGAATGAGGCTTGTTAGGAGCGACCATTCATGAACATTTCCTTGGATTGACACCAATACGTATTAAAAATATCATATAACACATATATAGGTATCCCATGTCGGCACAAAGCAATGAACACATAAGTTTACGTGGATAGAACAATATACAACACATATAAATGAACATAAAGTCAGAGATTGTAGCAGAAAAATATAATATAACAAAATATTATGTCTTTTGCACTAAGACAATATATATACCAAGTCAAGTACATGATATACAATTCACATCCATCTCATCAAAAACAAATACAAGGAGACATCCCGGGGAAAATATAAAAAGTCATCACAATCGCAAAACATGATCTAATTTGTATGCATATATTGTCTCTTCTAAAGCCCAATTATCCAAAATGGATAATCTCTTTATACTTGAAAAGTCTCTGTGATGCAGCAGTGGAATTACAAAATGATGATTCTGTGAAAGTAGCAATCGATGGAAGGAAGAATACTGAATGGCCCAAATTCGTTGATCCGAAGATACCGAATTCTAGCTATCCCAAACACGTTGATAGCGCACTATACCATGTTTAAAGATCTACGATTCTTCGTACGTTGATCTGGCGCACTAGATACCGTGAATCGGCTTTAGCAGTCGTTGAATCGAGCGCACTCGATTATCCGAAAGTGGAGATAGGAGATTACACTCAACTACCAATTTGGTGAAAGCACAAAGCTAACAAAACAAAAGTTTTTATTCAAATCAACTAAACTATTACAAATGGCACCACCGGCCTATTTATAGAAGTTACAACCCAACACTGAAATCTGTACAACACTTAGGTCAGCCATGACCTAACAAACATCACGACTTACGACTTAAAAGTAGACGACCTAAACAAAACAGTTACAACACATTACAAATCTTCACCGACCTAACATAGGTCGTCAACGACCTAACAGATCAACACATTACAACAAAGAGACGACATACGACTCAACCATCAACGATCCAAGCGGCAGCGACCTAAGGAAGGAAACATATGTGGTCAACATGAGGTAATAGGTCGTTAGTGACCTAACTTCTTCAGCGATTAACACAATTCGCGACCTAGAGTTTTCACGCGACCTAACTAGGTCGTAGGTCGGAGAGCGACCTAAGGATAAACCTTCTGCATGCGACTTAAGACCATTGGCCCCTGGGATTTCTTCACGCGACCTATCTTCATAGCGGCGTATCTCTTCTCTGCGACCTAGCATAGGTCGTAATTTAATCCCGCGACCTAACTTAGGTCGAAACTCCTTAACTCGCAAATATCCACTAGGTCGTAGCTCGCTTGAGCGACTTATCGCGTTAACTCGTGTGAGTGTCTTCATGCTTAGCCCGTTAACTCGTGAGCGACCTTCACTAGGTCGTGAATCCCCACTAGGTCATGTCCGACCTAAAACACGTTGCTTGTTATCTCGTAAACGACTCAAGGATTGGTTAGGTCGTTCGCGACCTAACACTTCACTGTTTTCACCATTCTGGGCTGCATCATCCTCCCTTGGTTGGAAAAAATTCGTCCTCGAATTTGCGCCTTCCTTTTTTACAACAAGCTCATCTCCATGATACGATATAAGATGTTTAACATTAAACAAGTCAGAAGTGTAAACATCCTCCGACAGCTTCAACTTATAAGCGTTTTCATTGATCCGTTTCACAATTGTTACAGGACCAATTTTCCGAGCTTAAAGCTTATTGTATGCTCCTACTGGAAAACGATCTTTCGTTAGCACCGCATATACTAAATCTCCTTCATTAAATTCAACGCTTATTCTTTTTAAGTCCGCAGATCATTTATACTTTTCATTTGCTTTCTGCAATCGTTCCTGAATGATTTTATGACATTCTGCCAATCCATCAACAAAATCAACAGCCCGTTTAACTGTCCCCTTCGGTTGTGGTATTGTTGTGAAATCCAACGGCCCTTTTGGTAAACTTGAATAAACAATCTGGAATGGACTGAAACCCGTACTTCGGTTTATAGCATGATTATGAGCAAATTCTGCTTGACATAACTTCACATCCCAACTCTTCAGATTATCCTTCACAAGACATCTCAACAAATTCCCCAACGATCTGTTCACGACCTCGGTCTGTCCATCCGTCTACGGATGATAAGCGCTACTAAAGTTCAACTTCGTTCCCGCCATCTTCCACAAACTTAGCCAGAAATGGCTTAGAAATCTAGTATCCCGATATGAAACAATCAATTCAGGTAGCCCATGCAATCGATACACCTCTTTAAAGAATAACTGAGCGACTTGGACGGCATCCGCTATCTTCTTACAAGCGATGAAATGTGCCATCTTTGAAAACCTGTCCACTACAACATATATCGAGTCATTCCCTCTCTGAGTTCTTGGTAATCGCAGAACAACATTCATACTGATATCAACCCATGGTCTAATCGGCACGGGTAACGGCATATACAATCCCGCGTTCGTCGTTGTTCCCTTGGACACTTGGCAAATATGGCATCTCTCCACAAACTATCCAACTTCCCGCTTCATCGAAGGCCAATAATAAGATTGAGAAATCAATTGTAAAGTACGATCTCTGCCCACATGTCCTTCCTCATGCAACTCCTTTACAATCTTTATACGTAAGCTGCACTCCGGTATACATAATCGATTTCCCTTAAAAAGAAAACCATCCACCATTACAAACTCATCCGTCTTTCCCTCCTTGACTTCATCAACAAACTTCGCAAAGTAAGGATCATCGACAAACAATTCTGGCAACACATCAAACCCTATCACTTCAACCTTCATTGTAGTCAACACATGATTCCTCCTGCTCAATGCATCTGCCACTCTGTTCGTAATTCCCGATTTATGCTTCACCACAAAGGTCAATTGTTGTAAGTATGCAATCCACGAAGCATGCCTAACAGCAATCTTGTCATGTCCCTGCATATGCTTCAATGCTTCATGATCAGTATATAAAACAAATTCTTTATGAAACAAATAATGTCTCCAATGTTTGATAGCTTGCACGATAGCATAAAATTCCATATCATATGTACTATATCTCATCTTTGCTCCCGATAGCTTCTCACTGAAATATGCAATAGGACGTCCCTTCTGACTCAACACCCCTCCAATTCCAACCTTTGATGCATCAGTATGTAATTCAAACAATAACTGAAAATCCGGCAACACTAGAATCGGTGTTGTCGTCAAAAGCTCCTTGATCCTTTCAAAAGCAACCCTTGCTTCCTCTGACCATAGAAATTGTTTCCCCTTCATACAATCAGTCACTGGAGCCATCACGCTACTGAAGTGTGGAATAAATCTTCGGTAGAATGATGCCAAACCATGAAAACTTCTAACTTCTGTTATCATCCTGGGTTGTGGCCAATTTCTGATTGCTTCAGCTTTATTCTGATCCACCTGTATACCTCCTCCCAATATAACATACCCCAAAAATAAAACACTATGCGTCATGAACACGCATTTCTTCGTTGCAGCATAAAATTGTTCTTGTCGTAATACCATCAACACTTCTCTCAGATGTTGCAAATGTTTTTCTGAGCTTCTACTATATATCAGTATATCATCAAAGTACACCACTACAAACTTCCCAATAAATGGTCTGAAGATTTGATTCATCACCCGCATGAATGTACTCGGTGCATTCGAAAGACCAAATGGCATAACCAGCCATTCGTACAACCCTTCACGTGTCTTGAACGCTGTTTTCCATTCATCCCCTGGTCTAATTCGAATTTGATGGTAACCACTCTTCAAATAAATCTTCGAAAATATAGTAGCTCCACTCAACTGATTCAACAAATCATCAAGTCTCGGCATCGAAAATCTGTATCTGACAGTAATCTTGTTCAGTGCCCGACTATCAGTGCACATCCTCCATGTCCCATCCTTCTTCGGTACTAACAAAGCTGGCACCGCATAAGGACTTAAACTTTCCTACACACGCCCCTGTTCAAGCAATTCTTCCACTTGCCTTCTCAACTCCTCATGTTCCTTTGGACTCATTCTGTAGTGCGGTCTATGTGGCAACACAGCACCTAGAACAAGATCAATTTGATGTTGAATGTCTCTCAACGGCGGTAACTCCGTTGGTAGCTCTTCAGAAAATACATCGTCAAACTCTCCCAGCACTAGCTTTACTTCTTCAGGAATCTCAACCACTTCATGACTCTCACGTCCAACCAACAAGAATACTTTAGGCTCCTCTTCTACCTCCTTAACAAACTCCTTCAAAGATAACAAAGTTTTCAATTCTTCAATCTCCTCCAACTTGTTTTCTTCGGGTTGTCGCTTCTTAGGAATTAAAGTAATCTTTGTACCCTCAAACATGAAACTATAACTGTTTGTTCGTCCATCATGTTGCACCGCTCGATCATACTGCCACCGTCTTCCCAGCAACAGATGACATACGTCCATGTCCACAACATCACACCAAATTTCATCCTTGTATTTCTTCCCGATTGAAAAATTAACACAAGCTCTTCTTCCAACTTTCACCTCCCCACCTTACCTCAACCAAGCTAACTTGTAAGGTTTCGGATGCTTCTCTGTCTTCAATGATAACTTTTTCACAGCTTCTGTAGAGATAATATTATCACAGCTTCCCGCATCGATGACAAACTTGCAAACCCTTCCCAAGATAGTACATGTTGATTGAAAGATGTTACTCCTCAACCAGCTAGTTTCTTCCTTTTGCTTTGGTGTCAAACACGACCTCTTCATCATTAATGAATACCCCTCGTCTCCCAACACATTTTCTTCCTCCTCATCATGTAATGAATTAGAACATTCAGCCTCTACCTCATCTTCCTCTGCCTCAGCAATCATAGTTCTCTTCTTCGGTTTTGGACATTCGCTGCTCTTGTGACCCTCTTCTTGACAATTATAGCATTTGAAATTAGTGTTGACCTTTGGCTTAGCCACTTCATGAACAACAGACTTATTCGATGCCTTAGGAACATTAGAACTACTACCTGCTCCTTTGTTCTGCCCTGTAAAACTTGGAAACACACCTCCCCCGCGTCTTCCTTGTTTTTCCCAAGCCAATGCCTTTTGATGTGCTTCTGCCACTGATCTAGGGTCGAACATGTTCACCATATCTTGGATCTGTGCTCTAAGTCCCCCCACAAATCTAGCGGTTAATTGTTCTTTTGTCTCCATAATGTCATTTCGAGCAATCAACTGGTAGAACTCATCTGCATAATCAGTAACAACCTTCGTCCCTTGCCTCAGGTTTTGTAGTCTCTGATACATTAGTGACTGGTAATTGTAAGGTAAGAAAGTAGCCTTCATCAATTTCTTCATCTTTTCCCAAGCTACAATCCTTGACTTCCCCATCCGCTCTCTAGTAAGTTTGGTTTGCTGCCACCATGCCATAGCTCCCCCCCCCCTCAACCTAGTAGCAACCAACTTCACTTTACGATCCTCCGGAACCTCCTTGAAGTCAAATATTTCTTCAACATATGCTAACCAATCAAGAAATTCCTCAGCTTGCATACCACCCTTAAATTCTGGTATTTCAGTCTTCATTCCAGATTCCCACTTGTGATCATACTCCGACTGATTCCTTCCTTGTCCTCATCCTCGTCCATGAACACTACCACCATCAAACTCCTCCTCGAAATCTGATGTATATCGATGTCGATCCTGACCACCAACATCTCTACTACCATCCCGTCTTCCACCGACATCCCTTCTATCTACGTTCCTCCGTTCACGATCATTCACATTCCTATCTCGCCTTTGATCATCATCATTTCTATAACAATCTCGACTCACACTTCTATGATCATTAGCAACACTTCTTTCTCGATTGGAATGTGGTGAGACTCTACTTCCTCCATGGTTAGATTCAGGTGAAACCCTTCTCCGATTTTGATTCATCTCCAACATCATCTTCTCTAATCGACCAATCCCTTCATTAAGCTTCTCACTAAAGTTTTCATTAATTCTTTTCTCCATCTCATCAGCTTCATCTCTTCTATACAAAGCTTCAATATTTTGATGTCGATTAGCTCTTCTTGGTGGCATGATTCAAAACTTTCACAAACACTTCGATATACCAAATGATGAACAAGGCCTTCAACTTCAATCTTTGGCGTGCAAAGCTTCCCCCAAAAATTCAAACACCTTTCAAACTTAGATCCAAAATGAGATGGATCGAAATCTTCAACTTCGTTGCACTTAGGATGAACACGACTTGACTCTTGAATAAGAATTGGTTCCAAGACTCGGCTTAGCTATGATTGGCTAAGTCTAGCTCTGATACCAAATGATGCAGTAGCGGAATTACAAAATGATGATTCTGTGAATGTAGCAATCGATGGAAGGAAGAATACTGAATGGCCCAAATTCGTTGATCCGAAGATACTGAATTCTAGCTATCCCAAACACATTGATAGCGCACTATACCGTGTTTAAAGATCTACGATTCTTCGTACGTTGATCTAGTGCACTAGATACCGTGAATCGGCTTCAGCAGTCGTTGAATCGAGCGCACTCGATTATCTGAAAGTGGAGATAGGAGATTACACTCAACTACCAATTTGGTGAAAGCACAAAGCTAACAAAACAAAAGTTTTTATTCAAATCAACTAAACTATTACAAATGGCACCACCGGCCTATTTATAGAAGTTACAACCCAACACTGAAATTTATACAACACTTAGGTCGGCCACAACCTAACAAACATCACGACCTACGATTTAAAAGTAGACGACCTAAACAAAACAGTTACAACACATAACAAATCTTCACCGACCTAACATAGGTCGTCAACGACCTAACAGATAAACACATTACAACAAAGAGACGACATACGACTCAACCATCAACGATCCAAGCGGCAGCGACCTAAGGAAGGAAACATATGTGGTCAACATGCGGTAATAGGTCGTTAGCGACCTAACTTCTTCAACGACTTAACACAGTTCGCGACCTAGAGTTTTCACGCGACCTAACTAGGTCGTAGGTCGGAGAGCGACCTAAGGATAAACCTTCTGCATGCGACTTAAGACCATTGGTCCCAGGGATTTCTTCACGTGACCTATCTTCATAGCGGCGTATCTCTTCTCTGCGACCTAGCATAGGTCGTAATTTAATCCCGCGACCTAACTTAGGTCGAAACTCCTTAACTCGCAAATCTCCACTAGGTCGTAGCTCGCTTGAGCGACTTATCACGTTAACTCATGTGAGTGTCTTCATGCTTAGCCCGTTAACTCGTGAGTGACCTTCACTAGGTCGTGAATCCCCACTAGGTCGTGTCCGACCTAAAACACGTTGCTTGTTATCTCGTAAACGACTCAAGGATTGGTTAGGTCGTTCGCGACCTAACACTTCATTGTTTTCACCATTCTGGGCTGCATCACTCTGAAAGGCATGAGTGTTATATAAATAATAAACAGGTTAGACTATATCTTAATCCAAGGTGAGAACATACTAATAAGCATGGTAATAAATAACAAGTACGAACATGACTCAACGTAACATCCATTACAACGTCAAAATAGTATACCATGCCACACATCTCAAATATGACCCATGAAATACGTACAAGTAACTAAGAATCACCATAACCATAAATTAGGAAATAACAATCAAATACATCGAATTCTCATAACACTATGAATAAACACGCGGTGTATCCATAAAACCACAATAAAGGAACGAATCTCAAATTAAACAAAATCCAAGGGTCAACAACCAAAATATCTTGAGTTGCGGTCCAAATGGAAGTGAAGACTTCCGACTGTCAAACCCTAAAATATAAATCAAGAGGGTATAATCCCAAATATACTATCAAAACATCAAATCTCAGTTTAGAGCCCTAATCGAAGTAATTAATTCCAACTATTTAGCCACATGAGATAAATCAAGAAATATGGAACCCAAATAGAACGAAATCCATATAAAATACGGGAATCAATATCCAGGAATATTATCTCAATTTATAGTCCTGATGAAAGTAAATACTTCAAACCATTAGTCCTAGGAGATAGCAAGAAATCCAAACTTGAAATAAAACAAAATCAATAGAAAATATTGAAAACAATATCCAAATAATTATCTCGACCTATAGTCCTAACGGAAGTGATAACTTTCGACTATTAGGCCCTTAGAGTTAACGAGAAACACAAACTCAATAAACATCAAAATAAATCATATACTCAATATACAAAATCATACATCTCGACCCTAGTCTTTAGAGAGACGAAACTTTAGACTGAAGTCCTACGAGATATAAACAACAAATTAAACAAAAAGGAGATATCAATGCCATATGCTCTTGTGAGAGAATGACTAACAAGCTCACAACAAGTCTCTAATGTCATGGATAGACAACATGTGCTATCTTCAGTTAAATTATCTCAATTGATAGAAGGACACAAAGCCAGTACCTAATGTCAAAGAACCATCATCTCTAATGATATCAAATAGCTCATATCTAATGAATCCACCTAAGTCATTCAGACGGAAGACCGACGTACCGCAGCACTACTTTAGAAAATGCTAATGACCACAATTCATTTCCTGCAGTCCCTTAGTTATTTCTAGAATCATGCACTTGTATCAATTGCATGTCATAAACATGCTCTCGGACTACGCCAAGCATTGGCCACAATTCCTACTTTCCTTTGGTAATGGAATGTCGGTCCTTAAGTGATGTCGGGGGAATGACTCTAATGAGAGAAATAAATCTCAGCCTATAACTCAACAACCTGATATCACAAATCCAAGGCACAACCTCGCAATTAGGACTATTAGAATGGATAATTAGCCTATCCGGTCGGTGTAATTCACAACTATCCATGGTTATGTGAACCCGATGACGTAGATTCCTAACTAATACTCTCAACTATATAAGTCCTAATAAGAGTAATAACTAGCACTCTTGACTTTAGGAGTTTTGATAAGAATGAAAACAACTACTCTCGACTAGATAAGTCCTATTAAGAGTTATTCTAATATTCTCGACTTAATGAGTCCTAATAAGAGTGATAATTGATACTCTAAACTCGATGCCTAATGAGAGCCACATCAAATACTCTCGACTCTAGGAGTCTTGATGATGAGAGTAATCTTAACTTAACAAAATCCTCGACTACTGGCCTTAAGAGTAAATAGCGATATTTGAATATATAGTCCTTAGAGGATACAACAAACTAATCTTGTTGAGATGAGTCCTAGAAAGAGTAACAATAAGTACTCTAAACTCCATACGTCCTAAAGAGAGCATCACAACTAAATAATTCCTCGACTACTAGCCCTAATAGTAAATAATAAGACCACTGGGCTATCCCAACTTATCTCCAGCTTGTAGCCCTTAGAGAGTACCATGACTCTCGATTCCTAAGCTCTAAAGAGTTACATCTAGATGATATTATAATATCCTAACTTTCTTTAGAATATAAGTGACATTACACACCAACAATAATAAAAAAGTATTACTTGAGCGTCCCAGTCCACTAAATAATACTCAAATGATTATACTACACTCATCAAACATCAGTTATTCTATGACATAAGCAATGGAATAATCTAAAAGCTAATACCAAATACCCCAAACCAAATGGTAATACTAATATGTTCATTCAATATCCTCATTATATAGAATTAAAACACAAAAACATCAATATAAACAATTTCAAATCAAACTATATACGAAAAGAATTATAACTCAAAACTCTAAAATCCAATTAAACATTTCACAATTTAATTTATCTTCAAAATTGGTTGTTTATATTTAAAATCCCCTACCGAAAGTATTTCTTGAATCCTTTTATCAAACCAAATCAGATAAACCAATTCTGAATCGATAAACATATAAAAAAGGAAATATATTTTAAAAAATTTAACAATAGATTTTTTAACTAAAAATCCCCTCCTAGAGGATCACACATTTTTCTCAAAAAAATATAACTAAAAGTCCACCATTTAAATCCCCTTTTAATCCTTTTTACTAAATTCCCTTTTAAGAATATTATTAAAAACCATCATTTATACTTATAAAAATTCCTTACATTCAATTACTCTTGAAAATCTTTATTTTCATTTTTAAAACAACTTTTATTTCCAAAACAATTTCCAATAAATCATTTTATTTTCCACCTACTTTATTTATTTATAAATATACTTAAAATAAATTTTAAAAGACCAAAAATAATTTCCCGAGGCTTTCAAAAATAATTTAAAAACTAAAAAATCAATAAGTCGTCTAAATATAAATTATGGAGTAAAATACTCAAAAATTAACAACAAATCACCAATATAAATTTTATCGTTCAACCTGAATCAAATATCATCCAATTCTAGTCATTTATAAATTTACACACAACAAATAAACTTTACGATCCATCTTGACCAGAAATTCTAATGAGAGGAAATCGTCACAGCTAAATTGCCCTAAGTGATGTAAAATATACAAATCCAAATACAATCAGGTAATATCCCCTTTGCATTTTGATAATCCAACACACAAAATCTCATAATCTAATCCAACATCTAATATCAAAACAGCTAATTCAACTAATATTCCAAACATATTTTAAGCAAGCCATTCAATCAACAATCACAATCAATTCGACTAAGCAATGCAATCAACTATTAGGCTAAATATATATCCCAGTTTGGTGACCATCTTCATGGAAATAATTGGCTTGTTGTTCCATCCAAGTGAGAAATCTTAGTAGTCTTGCCCTACCTTTGTAATATTTGGGATTGGATATTGCTCCTTTTCTTTTAGAATTGTTGTCTACGAGCACATGTGTTTGTATTGTTCAATCTTCTATGTTCTGTTGCTTGTAGATGTAATTCATAGCATTTATGGCGTTAAATCCTAACACCTGTACTTAAATGTATTATATGGGTGGCGGTTCCATTAAAAACCACTGGCCTTTTGGCCAAGCCTTGTTGGCCATATATATATATATATATATATATATATATATATATATATAACAGGCAAAAGGAAAAAGATATAAGTGTGAGTGAGAAAACTCGTTTTAAGTGATTACTACTGAAACATCTTCAAATTGCGCTTCGTCCAAAGCATATACTCAAACAATTTCTACCCAATATCGGTCAACAACTGCATCTTCCTCCATCTTCGACCACTAGATCTCTCCCTCAAATAATAGCCACCCTTGTGCTTGACCCTACCGTTAGAAGCTAAACCAGATCGCAACCAAAATCTCACGTTGTCAGCACCTCACCGTCATTGCTTCACTCCTCCAGGTCGCAGTCAACGCTCATACGCACACATCCTCATTCCCAACGTCAACCGCCATCTCTCTCATTGTCTTTGCTATTGTCCAAGCTGTGAACCACCAAGTCACGGTCATTGCTAGGTCATGACACCTACCATCGCGTTGTTTGCATGTGCCTGACTTTGCTCGCTCACGATCTATTTCTTTTTCAATTAGTAAAAAATTATTAATTTGAGGATGTAATGCCCCAGAAACTCATGGAATCTTATTTTGGTTGAATTTTGAAAATATATGAATTCATTTGTATAGGAATGTATGGAATTAATTGTGTGCAAGTGTTTGTACATGTATGCACGTGCACATTGATATGGCACAAGGAAGAACTCCAAATTTCCTGAAATTAAAACAAGAATTAAAAAGCATTACAAACATGATTTTGTAATGAAAATTATTAAACCAAATATGGATATTTGATTTCTGGAATTATATGAATTATTCTAGAAAATAAGAAAAAACAAGTTTTGTTTTGAATCAGTAAACATATTTTACTTAATTAAAACCCAGAAAAAAAATTAGATAAGGATTTGAACCATGTATGCACATATATGTGCATGTCTTTCTAAAATTAAGGAGGAGTTAAATAAGCCTAGATAATATATGTATGCATATGTACATTTCTATAAGTACTGAAAGTATTAAAAAGATACAAGCAAGGGAAAGTATAACACTAAAATAGCAAAAGACATATTGCAAGCAAAACAATTGCTTTAGGCAGAAAATAGAAAGGAGGATTTTTTTAGAAAATAAACAAGTGACAATGTCACATAATTATCATGACTTAAGAAGAATATAATATATATATTTTGGAAAAGTAAAAGGGGAGGTAAGTATCACATATGGCCGGGGTATTAAGGGTGAAAATAAGCAAATTTGAAATGCAAAATGCATGAGCACTGGCCAGGGTAAGAATGAGATTTTACATTTGTAAAACCCTAGAAAACCTCTCTTATAAATCCAAGTATAAACCAGAAAAAAAATCATTTTTACCCGAGGCATTTAAGAAAACAAAGAAGGAAAATATTTGCAAGCAGAAAGGCAAGTTTTAAAAGGTTTCTTTTCTGGATTAAGCAAGAGAAGCATTTTCTATGAGTAATCTCACTAAACCCATGGCATTAAGTCCTGTTATGAGGCAGCCAAGTTTATGTTATTTTTCTACATATTTCTGATTTTATTACTATGGTTTTTATGGATGCTTTAATGGGTGTTTATGAATGCTTTTGATTGCTTTGAAGGTTGAGTATTTTGCTCTGTTTGGTTACACCCAGAAATGTTAAAGTATGAAATCATGAAAGTAAATAGAGAATACTTGTAACTGGTTTAGATATGGCATGAAAAATATAGAAATCAAAATGTATATGAGTTGAATTACACTTGTGTAAGTGCTGAGGCTCAAATGAAAGATTCAAGGTTGCAATGGAAATATCCAAAAGTGTTGAACCCTTGATCAAAAAGAAAACCCATGAGCCAGAAATCTTGTTTAAGCTAGATCTTGAATTTAGTTCAAACATGGTTGCTTATGAAACAATAATAACCCATATGCCTAGTCTCTATTCCCAGTTGTAAATATTCTTGTATTTTCTTTAATCCAGAATATTTGAAAATATGATTTCCCCTGGATATGAATGTTAGCTTGTTTCTGAATTATGCTTGTAATTTCTATGTAATGTTTCATGTACACTGTGATTCAATGTGATATCCCGGAATTTTGGGCAATATCAATTTAATAATCTATATTAAAAATTAAATTGATTTGATAATCTTTGTTAATAAATTTGAATTAATTTAATAATCTAGTTAAATAAATATTTAATTGGTGAATTTTATCTTTTAAAAGTTAATAAAATATTTTCTATTTATAATATATATATAACTGTATATATTGTAAATAGATGAGCTTTGGTTTGAAATGTAATAAATAAATAAATCTTGTTTCTAATATATATTTTGGTAATTTGGAAATCATGATTAATTTAATATTAAGCTTTTCAAAGCTATTTAATAAAAAAATTATATGGTTTTAAAATACATAAGATAAATGTTAATTGTTTAAAAATAGATTTTTAGCTTAAGTTTAAATTTAAATAAAAGGTTTGCTTTATTTCTTTTTAGATATTACTTGATATATAAGATTTAAAAATAGAAGTTTAAAATACAATTTACATATGGTATTAATTCATTTAATAATAGAAGTAATTTATAATCCCTTTTATAAATTATTTAAAATTGTCAAATTTGATATTTTCAAGTAATAATTATAATACTTTGTTTTTATAAACATAAATAGATTTTATGGAAATAGAATTGTTATTTTAAATTTAAATGGTAGTTATATATGCATATATATATAACTTGATTTTAAATTGGATTTTTAAATTTAAATTGAATATGAATTTGGATTTATAATAGAAATTAAAAGGATAAACATTCTAAAAATATTTAGACAAGCTTTTAATTCTATATAATTTGTTTATTTACATTTTCTCTAAAAGAGAAATGCATATATACATTTACATAAGAACTTATTTATTAAGTTTAAAATTTTTATTAACATTTTTAAATAAATAAAAATATGTATTAATTACTTAAAAGACAAGTGTAATAAAATTAAGACACCTAAATAACATGTGTTAAGTAATGGATTAAACAATGAGACAAGTGTCAAATTGAAGTTAGTTTTCTTTTCTTTTTTATTTACATATAATTTCAGCCTTTATATAAACATACATCTTGCATTTTCCTTTTCTTTTCTAATCTCCTTTCTAAACAAAGAAAACTGAATATAATTTCTCAAAGAAAAATCTATACCTCCTCAAAACCAGATCAAATTCTTCAACCTGTAAACTTATTTTCAAAAACAAAATTCAAAACAAAACCTGTAAATCAATTTCCAAGATCAAAATCAAAGCCTGAACTCATTTCTTAAACCTGGAAATAAGTCTGGAAATAATTCTTCAACTCTGTTTTGAGAGCAAGCAAATATAAAGCTATCTGTAATCAAGTCTTAAGCCATCTTCAACAAGTTCCATTAGCATGCAAGCTTTTAAATTAAAAGCAAGGTTCCATAACAACCAGTTGCAAAGAAATCAATAAAGCTATTTTCTAATCACAATGCTCTTTTCTTCATGTGAACAGGTGAGTAACATTATTTTTAAATGCAGAAGTATTGATGATCTATCTGCATGTTGATTTCTGGAATGAATATGCTCTGCATGTATATGTATTGGTGAATCTTCTGTGTGTATATGAATGCATATATCTGTGTTTGATATATATTTGTTTCTTGTCTGTTCTTGTTCTTATAATTAAGAATTTAGTAAATAATACATCATCACTTGATTCGATCTTTATTAGGATTTAAGATTAAAACAAAAGTTGTTTAATTCATTCCAAACTTTAGTTTAAAATTTATACTTAAGTAAAAAGAAATATTTAAATGACTCTGGAAATCAAATAACTGATCAAATCTAAAAATAAGTAGAAATTTAAACCTCATAAATTATTGTTTCAGGGTTAGGATCTGAAACATCATGTAGAAATATGAATTTTAAAACTAAAATTATAGTTTTTAAATTAGAATCGAAGCTGCAGTTCTAGTTTGAACTGGAAATGAAAATCTGAGATTTTCTGGTGATCCCAGTGTTAGGAGAGATCAGGACTTTGGGTAATGACGAAGGAGTGAATGTAGATGATGGGAAAAATACTTGATGGTGATGCATTTCATTGAGGGGATAGCAGCTGTGGATTTTTGTTTAGAACCCTAGTTTTAACTAGGTTAGGAAAATCGATCATCATGGCAACTCTAGTGGTTCGAGTTCAACCAAACTTTGAGAATCGATAGCATGGAGGTTGGCGAAGTTGTGGCAGAAGGCTCAGGTGCGCTGGTGATCGGCATCGTGGATTCGAGAAGTTTTCCAGGCATTGTTATGGTTCTAGGTGGATGCTCGAGTGCTCGAATTTGATTTCGAGATTGAATTAATGTTCTGATGGTCGGAATTTTGTGTGAGGCTGGTCGTCGACTTGTGAAGATCAACGTTGATGGTCGGAGTCGCCGCGTTTGGCTGTGCACGTGTACGGTGGTATGTTGTGTCGGTCTGCGTTTAGGTAGAGTTGTAGTCTCGAGTTTCCTCGGGTAAATTAGGTTGTTGACTCGAAGCTTTTAAGGTTTCGACTCGAAGTTTTTTTTAGTGGTCTCGGGTAATTAAGTGTTGCCAGGTTTAAAACCTGTCTGCTAAGATTTTTTAAAACTGAATGTAAATTTGTAAAGCAAATATTTAAACAGAAATTTACATCAAAGTTTTAATATAGATTCAGGTTTAGTTTAAATCTTAGATTGGAAATAAATAAGTTTATAAATTTAAATGTTTTAAATAAGTTTAAATGTTAGTTATATTTTAAATGTTTTAAATTTAAAAAGGAATTTGATTTAAGCTCTTTTAAAAATTCTTTTATAAGATATAGGAATTCTTTAACATGTAAAAGTTTTTGAATTGGTTTTAAACTTTGTTAAAGACAAATTGGTATTCATTTTAAATCCAGAATTTAAAATGAAATTTAAAAGTAAATTTGAAAATGGATGTTTTCAAATGTATTTGTGAATGATAGTTTAACCTTGGATAAGAAAATGTTTTATCTTAAAGTTAAAATCATTAAAACTTTAGGGTAATTAAAATGGTTTAAATAATCGAATTAATTAATGATTTGGATTAATTAATTTGTAATTAAGGATTTAAATTAACTTAATTAAGGTTTAAGATTAATTAAATAGAATGAATAATTTGTAATTAAGGATTATAAATTATAATATTAATTAATGATTAAGAATTAATTAATAAAGATTAATTAAATTATGGTTAACACTTAATTAATTAAACAATTAGAGATTAATTAATTGGTTATTAAGTTTTATTAAATTGAAATTAATAATGGTTAATCTAAGTTAATTACTTAAGAAAAGTAATTAAATAATTGTTAATGAAGATCATTAACTAAGGATTATTAAATAATTAAATAATGTGATTAATTTTAATAATTAATTAGATTAATTAATTTAAGGATAATCATTTGTGAAAATTGTTTAAATGAATTACTTAATGGAAGTAATTAAGAAATTAATTACTCATTGTAATTAATTAAGTTAATTTATTAGTTTAAGTTAATTAATTAAGTTTAATTAATTTAGAATAATAAATGGATGATTTGATAAATAAATTACTTAATGTAATTAATAAGTTATGATTATTTAGGGAAGTAAATAATAGATAATTACTGGAAGTAATTAATTGAATGATGATGTATTAATGGAAGTAATTTGAGTTTAATTACTTGTGAATTAATCAAGGGATTAATTAAAAGATAATTAATTAAGGAGTAATTAATTTATTTAAAGAAGTAATTAAGGGTAGTTAATTACTGAATGAGATTAATCAAGAGTGATTAATAAATGTGGTTTAATTAAAGGTTAATTACTTAATTAATTTAATTAAGAAAATATAATTAAGGATCATTAATTAATATAATTAATGATGTAATTAAGAGTTGATTTAATTAAGAAATAATTAAAAAATGAAGTGATTAATTAATGTAATTAATTAAGGATTAATGTAATTAATTATAGTTGATTAATTTAATTAATTTGTAATTAATTAATGAAGTAATTAAAGGTTAATTACTATAAATGGTTAAGGATAATTAATTTGAGTAATTAATTAAAGGATAAATTACCTGAATGCAAATAAAGGGTAATTAGGGGATAATTAATTGATTTGAAATTAATTGATGGTTAAGTAAGCAGGATTTATAAAATGAAGTAATTAATTTAAATTCACTTTAAATTAATTAGAGAGGGTATAAATCATTACTTATGAATGGATGAATAATATTGAATGCTTTGCATTGTTTGATATCTCTGATGAGATATATGCTGTGTGATATGGATGTTTTAGTTGAATTGTGATGGTAATATGGATTATCTGCTTATACTGTAAATTATCTATCTATGTGAATATAGATAATTGAATTGAATTGTTTTAACTTTAAAACAACTTGGCCTTAAAAGATACGTTTTGGATTTCAATGAGACCGGGATCGGGTTTCCAGATTTGGATATCCGAATACCACATCGATCCAAATTAACGATAGGTCGTGAATCTCAAGTGAAGATGAAGATTCAGAGTGCAAGGGTTATTGTCGTTAACTCTGAGGGTGATTCCAAAATGAGTGTAATGAGATAATGCCTTCGGTTTCGTTCAAACCCGGAACGAACTTGTATGGATTGAATGCTTTCAGCACATCGTCAGGTGGACGATGAGCATTCTAAGATAGATGTGTTCTATTTAAAGGTAATCGTAGCCTCAAGCCTCATCAACCGGGAATGGCTAAAACAGGGGAGGTGCAGCAAGGTTAGTGGGTAGCACCCAAGTAGGACAAGATTACCTCTGTCTAGATGTCCCTTATTATTTCGATTTAGTGTGCGGTTGGTCATGACAACCGTGGGGTATCTTGTGCGGGAATTATCCAGTAAGGGATGTTCCAGCCTTGTGTTGCAGGGGATTGGGAGTGATCCTCGGTACGGTGATCTAGGCCACGTACTGTGACGGGCGGTACCCCGGTAGCCCTGCCATTGTATGGAATCCAATTTCCAATAAGTGATAACGGACTTGATTGTATACCTATGTATGCTGGAATTTAATGAATGTAACAATTTTGACTATGTGAATACTTATTTGAAAATCCTAGACCTATTATAATATAACTGGATTTCCTATCAATGTTTTGGTTAGCGTAAGGTAAAAACTTTTCCATGTTTATGTGTGGGAAGTCTTACGTGATACCTTTGTTTTCAAAAGGTTTTGAAGTTAAGCAAGTTTAACCTGTTACTCACACCAGACCCATGTCTGACCCAAGTGTTTATTTCTGTTTTATAAACTCTTGGGTACTCAAATTTTTACGAGTAGCCAAGGGATTCAGGTTAGCTTTGACGAATTGTGGAGGAGCAATGGAGCAGGAGGCTTCAGCGTTGTAGATATAGATAGTAGTTCCGCTGTGTTGATCTTTGTATTGATCTTTGTTTTGTATTGAGTATTAATAACTAGACAGATGTTTATAACTGTCTAGTATGTGATGTATAATTTGTGTAACTCTGATGTATATGATACTATGTAATATCTTATATGATATATTATATTTCATTTGTTCCGCTGTGAGTATCTGTTGTTGTTTCTTTCTCTCTTCTCTTCTTTTCTCTTTTCTATCCCTTTCTTTCTTATTAATGATGTGTCATTCTGTGGAATGAATGGCGGGTCGTTTCATTTGGTATCAGAGCAATAGGTTGAGCGAATACCTAAGATCTGGAGTGGTGTCTATCTTGAGAGAGCGTATTTCTAATTTTTATATAACTATATATATATATATATATTTATTCTACCTATTTGTTGGGTTACCTGTTCGGGTTTTCCAATATGAGTTATAAAGGTAGATAGGGTAGTGGTGTGTGTAACAAGACTACCAATGGTTGGAATTTGAGTGTTGAGGTTGGAAGTGTATATGTCAAGACTGTAGAACCAATACTGTCTCGAGTAAGCTTTGTAGTGGTGTAAGGATTTCACCGATCTCTGAAGGAAACCTGTTATGGTTTGGATTCTATCTTTGAAGTGTGGATGAGTAGAGTTGGATCTCGGTTAGGCAGAAGCGAGTGATGGTATCTTGATACCTCGGGTAATAGTAGTTGTGTAATGAGATACAGTGACTATGGATGTTCCCGAAGATGTTTTCTTTGGAACAAGTTTAAGGAAGTGTGTATGCTTCGGTGTTGTGGCTGAGTTCAGCATGGTGTTTCTCTTTGGTTTGGAGTTCGAGTTTCTCGAAGAGCTTTGGATAGAAAATCTTTGGCATCAGTGTCAGCAGTGCAGCTCGGAGTATTCTGTGTATTGGCAGGAAGTTTTCTGGCTGAGCAGTTTTTCTGAAGGTGAAGTTCAGAAGCAGCAAAGTGGATCCATTTCTTCGATGGATTGGATAGTTAAGTATATGCTGTTCTGATTTGTTAAACAGTTTTCTTTGGAAATAGGTTAGGTTGATCGCAAAAGTGACTTGCGATTGCTGAGTGTTCTCTTGGGTTATCAGAGATTTGCTAGATGTTTCAGGGAAGTCAGAAGTTTGTCCGCATCTGGAGATTGAGTTTTCTTATCGACTGGATTCCAGGAGTGATACCGGTAGTTCAGCCTAGTGGAAGGATGATTCCTAGAGATAGAGTTGGTGAAGCAGCTAAAGTTTTGATGGAGTATCTGAGTTTTCTTTATGGATTTGTTGGACCATATTTCTGGGATATGTTGTCCAGTCTGTGCTCGTGTTCTTCATCAGCATTTTCATTCTACCTCAGATCAGAGTGATGCAGCGAAAGCAGTTGGGAGTACATCTCTGGATAGGAGAAGTAAGTTTGGAATCTACTGATAATTGTGAAGTAGAGTTGTGTTTGGATCTCTTTTGTGTTCTGATTTGGATAAGTATTTGGTCTTCAGGATTGAATTGCCAGTTTGGATAATTGGGATTCGATGTGTTTTACGTATCTCTGAGGGAGTACGTGTTTGATCTATCTTTGGTTTTAGAACCAGCAGTTCAGGAAGTTTGGTAGTTGAGTTAGACTCGTTTGTAGTCTGATATCCTGTTTGGTTTTGTAGATCAAGATGAGTAGGAGATCTATAGCATAGTAGTATTGATTGTTTGGATTCTGTAGAGCGAGTATCCTGGTATATTTATACTTGGGAAACTCTAGGGAATTCTATCCAGAGTTTTGTCTGGATAGTTAGAATTGTTTAATTGGATGAATTGGTTGCTATGGTTGTTAGAATATGATTAATAATATATGTGTGGTTTAAAATTAAAATCTTTAATAAGATTGTTAAATTACCTTTGTTTAAATTTCGGGGACGAAATTATTTTAAGGGGGAAGGAATGTGATATCCCAGAATTTTAGGCAATATCAATTTAATAATCTATATTAAAAATTAAATTGATTTGATAATCTAGTTAAATAAATATTTAATTGGTGAATTTTGTCTTTTAAAAGTTAATAAAATATTTTCTATTTATAATATATATATAACTGTATATATTATAAATAGATGAGCTTTGGTTTGAAATGTAATAAATAAATAAATCTTGTTTCTAATATATATTTTGGTAATTTGGAAATCATGATTAATTTAATATTAAGCTTTTCAAAGCTATTTAATAAAAAAACTATATGGTTTTAAAATACATAAGATAAATGTTAATTGTTTAAAAATAGATTTTTAGCTTAAGTTTAAATTTAAATAAAAGGTTTGCTTTATTTCTTTTTAGATATTACTTGATATATATGATTTAAAAATAGAAGTTTAAAATACAATTTACATATGGTATTAATTCATTTAATAATAGAAGTAATTTATAATCTCTTTTATAAATTATTTAAAATTGTCAAATTTGATATTTTCAAGTAATAATTATAATACTTTGTTTTTATAAACATAAATAGATTTTATGGAAATAGAATTGTTATTTTAAATTTAAATGGTAGTTATATATGCATATATATATAACTTGATTTTAAATTGGATTTTTAAATTTAAATTGAATATGAATTTGGATTTATAATAGAAATTAAAAGGATAAACATTCTAAAAATATTTAGATAAGTTTTTAATTCTATATAATTTGTTTATTTACATTTTCTCTAAAAGAGAAATGCATATATACATTTACATAAGAATTTATTTATTAAGTTTAAAATCTTTATTAACATTTTTAAATAAATAAAAATATGTATTAATTATTTAAAACACAAGTGTAATAAAATTAAGACACCTAAATAACATGTGTTAAGTAATGGATTAAACAATGAGACAAGTGTCAAATTGAAGTTAGTTTTTTTTACATATAATTTCAGCCTTTATATAAACATACATCTTGCATTTTCCTTTTCTTTTCTAATCTCCTTTCTAAACAAAGAAAACTGAATATAATTTCTCAAAGAAAAATCTATACCTCCTCAAAACCAGATCAAATTCTTCAACCTGTAAACTTATTTTCAAAAACAAAATTCAAATCAAAACCTGTAAATCATTTTCCAAGATCAAAATCAAAGCCTGAACTCATTTCTTAAACCTGGAAATAAGTTTGGAAATAATTCTTCAACTCTGTTTTGAGAGCAATTAAATACAAAGCTATCTGTAATCAAGTCTTAAGCCATCTTCAACAAGTTCCATTAGCATGCAAGCTTTTAAATCAAAAGCAAGGTTCCATAACAACCAGTTTCAAAGAAATCAATAAAGCTATTTTCTAATCACAATGCTCTATTCTTCATGTGAACAGGTGAGTAACATTATTTTTAAATGCATAAGTATTGATGATCTATCTGCATGTTGATTTCTGGAATGAATATGCTCTGCATGTATATGTATTGGTGAATCTTCTGTGTGTATATGAATGCATATATCTGTGTTTGATATATATCTGTTTCTTGTCTGTTCTTATTCTTATAATTAAGAATTTAGTAAATAATACATCATCACTTGATTCTATCTTTATTAGGATTTAAGATTAAAACAAAAGTTTTTTAATTCATTCCAAACTTTAGTTTAAAATTTATACTTAAGTAAAAAGAAATATTTAAATGACTCTGGAAATCAAATAACTGATCAAATCTAAAAATAAGTAGAAATTTAAACCTCATAAATTATTGTTTCAGGGTTAGGATCTGAAACATCATGTAGAAATATGAATTTTAAAACTAAAATTATAGTTTTTAAATTAGAATCGAAGCTGCAGTTCTAGTTTGAACTGGAAATGAAAATCTAAGATTTTCTGGTAATCCAAGTGTTAGGAGAGATCGGGACTTTGGGTAATGACGAAGGAGTGAATGTAGATGATGGGAAAAATACTTGATGGTGATGCATTTCATCGAGGGGATAGCAGCTGTGGATTTTTGTTTAGAACCCTAGTTTAACTAGGTTAGGAAAATCGATCATCACGGCAACTCTAGTGGTTCGAGTTCAACCAAACTCTGAGATTCGATAGCATGGAGGTTGGCGAAGTTGTGGCAGAAGGCTCAGGTGCGCTGGTGATCGGCATCGTGGATTCGAGAAGTTTTCCAGGCATTGTTTTGGTTCCAGGTGGATGCTCGAGTGCTCGAATTTGATTTCAAGATTGAATTAATGTTCTGATGGTCGGAATTTTGTGTGAGGCTGGTCGTCGACTTGTGAAGATCAACGTTGATGGTCGGAGTCGCCGCGTTTTGCTATGCACGTGTACGGCGGTATGTTGTGTCAGTCTGGGTTTAGGTAGAGTTGTAGTCTCGAGTTTCCTCGGGTAAATTAGGTTGTTGACTCGAAGCTTTTAAGGTTTCGACTCGAAGTTTTTTTTAGTGGTCTCGGATAATTAAGTGTTGCCAAGTTTAAAACCTGTCTGCTTTGATTTTTTAAAACTGAATGTAAATTTGTAAAGCAAATATTTAAACATAAATTTACATCAAAGTTTTAATATAGATTCAGGTTTAGTTTAAATCTTAGATTTGAAATAAATAAGTTTATAAATTTAAATGTTTTAAATAAGTTTAAATGTTAGTTATATTTTAAATGTTTTAAATTTAAAAAGGAATTTGATTTAAGCTCTTTTAAAAATTCTTTTATAAGATATAGGAATTCTTTAACATGTAAAAGTTTTTGAATTGGTTTTAAACTTTGTTAAAGACAAATTGGTATTCATTTTAAATCCAGAATTTAAAATGAAATTTAAAAGTAAATTTGAAAATGGATGTTTTCAAATGTATTTGTGAATGATAGTTTAACCTTGGATAAGAAAATGTTTTATCTTAAAGTTAAAATCATTAAAACTTTAGGGTAATTAAAATGGTTTAAATAATCGAATTAATTAATGATTTGGATTAATTAATTTGTAATTAAGGATTTAAATTAACTTAATTAAGGTTTAAGATTAATTAAATAGAATAATTAATTTGTAATTAAGGATTATAAATTAGAATATTAATTAATGATTAAGAATTAATTAATAAAGATTAATTAAGTTATGGTTAACACTTAATTAATTAAACAATTAGAGATTAATTAATTGGTTATTAAGTTTTATTAAATTGAAATTAATAATGGTTAACCTAAGTTAATTACTTAAGAAAAGTAATTAAATAATTGTTAATGAAGATCATTAACTAAGGATTATTAAATAATTAAATAATGTGATTAATTTTAATAATTAATTAGATTAATTAATTTAAGGATAATCATTTGTGAAAATTGTTTAAATGAATTACTTAATGGAAGTAATTAAGAAATTAATTACTCATTGTAATTAATTAAGTTAATTTGATTAGTTTAAGTTAATTAATTAAGTTTAATTAATTTAGAATAATAAATGGATGATTTGATAAATAAATTACTTAATGTAATTAATAAGGTATGATTATTTAGGGAAGTAAATAATAGATAATTACTGGAAGTAATTAATTGAATGATGATGTATTAATGGAAGTAATTTGAGTTTAATTACTTGTGAATTAATCAAGGGATTAATTAAAAGATAATTAATTAAGGAGTAATTAATTTATTTAAAGAAGTAATTAAGGGTAGTTAATTACTGAATGAGATTAATCCAGAGTGATTAATAAATGTGGTTTAATTAAAGGTTAATTACTTAATTAATTTAATTAAGAAAATATAATTAAGGATCATTAATTAATATAATTAATGATGTAATTAAGAGTTGATTTAATTAAGAAATAATTAAAAAATGAAGTGATTAATTAATGTAATTAATTAAGGATTAATGTAATTAATTATAGTTGATTAATTTAATTAATTTGTAATTAATTAATGAAGTAATTAAAGGTTAATTACTATAAATGGTTAAGGATAATTAATTTGAGTAATTAATTAAAGGATAAATTACCTGAATGCAAATAAAGGGTAATTAGGGGATAATTAATTGATTTGAAATTAATTGATGGTTAAGTAAGCAGGATTTATAAAATGAAGTAATTAATTTAAATTCACTTTAAATTAATTAGAGAGGGTATAAATCATTACTTATGAATGGATGAATAATATTGAATGCTTTGCATTGTTTGATATCTCTGATGAGATATATGTGGTGTGATATGGACGTTTTAGTTGAATTGTGATGGTAATATGGATTATCTGCTTATATTGTAAATTATCTATCTATGTGAATATAGATAATTGAATTGAATTGTTTTAACTTTAAAACAACTTGGCCTTAAAAGATACGTTTTGGATTTCAATGAGACCGGGATCGGGTTTCCAGATTTGGATATCCGAATACCACATCGATCCAAATTAACGATGGGTCGTGAATCTCAAGTGAAGATGAAGATTCAGAGTGCAAGGGTTATTGTCGTTAACTCTGAGGGTGATTCCAAAATGAGTGTAACGAGATAATGCCTTCGGTTTCGTTCGAACCCGGAACGAACTTGTATGGATTGAATGCTTTCAGCACATCGTCAGGTGGACGATGAGCATTCTAAGATAGATGTGTTCTATTTAAAGGTAATCGTAGCCTCAAGCCTCATCAACCGGGAATGGCTAAAACAGGGGAGGTGCAGCAAGGTTAGTGGGTAGCACCCAAGTAGGACAAGATTACCTCTGTCTAGATGTCCCTTATTATTTCGATTTAGTGTGCGGTTGGTCATGACAACCGTGGGGTATCTTGTGCGGGAATTATCTAGTAAGGGATGTTCCGGCCTTGTGTTGCAAGGGATTGGGAGTGATCCTCGGTACGGTGATCTAGGCCACGTACTGTGACGGGCGGTACCCCGGTAGCCCTGCCATTGTATGGAATCCAATTTCCAATAAGTGATAACGGACTTGATTGTATACCTATGTGTGCTGGAATTTAATGAATGTAACAATTTCGGCTATGTGAATACTTATTTGAAAATCCTAGACCTATTATAATATAACTGGATTTCCTATCAATGTTTTGGTTAGCGTAAGGTAAAAACTTTTCCATGTTTATGTGTGGGAAGTCTTACGTGATACCTTTGTTTTCAAAAGGTTTTGAAGTTAAGCAAGTTTAACCTGTTACTCACACCAGACCCATGTATGACCCAAGTGTTTATTTCTGTTTTATAAACTCTTGGGTACTCAAATTTTTACGAGTAGCCAAGGGATTCAGGTTAGCTTTGACGAATTGTGGAGGAGCAATGGAGCAGGAGGCTTCAGCGTTGTAGATATAGATAGTAGTTCCGCTGTGTTGATCTTTGTATTGATCTTTGTTTTGTATTGAGTATTAATAACTAGACAGATGTTTATAACTGTCTAGTATGTGATGTATAATCTGTGTAACTCTGATGTATATGATACTATGTAATATCTTATGTGATATATTATATTTCATTCGTTCCGCTGTGAGTATCTGTTGTTGTTTCTTTCCCTCTTCTCTTCTTTTCTCTTTTCTATCCCTTTCTTTCTTATTAATGATGCGTCATTCTGTGGAATGAATGGCGGGTCGTTTCATTCAATCACCTAGCTATCTCATGATAGGATCAAACATGAACACTTAGTAAATGAACTAATGATTGTGAGCCAAGAAGACTGCTGGAATGCTTGTTGTATTTAAAGTATGCAATTTGGCACATGGCTTGTTTAAGCCCTGAGATCTTTGTGCAATATTGTGAATTATTTTATTGCAATGTGTCCCCGTGATTCCTTTGTGGCAGATGAGGCTAGGAAGTAATTTGGTAAATGCAACCTTAAATTGATGAAGTAGGAACTTGAGTTATTCCTAGGTTGGTTGGACTGGAGCTATGATAGTTCCTGAGTATCTCTGTTTGACATGTATGTTTGCATAGTTGAAAGTGTGTACATAATTAGTTTTAATACTGATCATATATGCAAAATATTTCAGAAACAAGTCAGGCAAATTGATTAAAGAAATTATGCCAACCCGTACAAAATGCTTATGTTTCACTTATCTACTTAATATCATGGAATTTTTGATATTGCTCATACCAGATCCTGTATCTGACCCTTGTTTGCTTATGGCATCTGGGGTGTCTCATTTAAAATGGGGCAGCCTCTAATGCTCTTTCAGGGAATGCTGGTTCTAAATAGGAAGCTGCTATGGCTAATGAGAATGATTGGATAAGCATGCTAAATTAAAATTCAATAAGAGCTTAGAATGAAATATTTGCATGTAATCTTGGAAGTTTTATAGTTCTGTTTTAGTTGTTATGTAATGATCTTGAATGTCTGGATTTTATTTAGTTGTTTCAATTGAATTTGGTAATGTATTAAGGTTGGGAAGAAAAAAACCAAAGACTTAGTTGAATCTATGCAAGAAAATATATTTGAGTATTATGGCAGAAATCTGTAGATGATATATGCCTATATGTGAGTAATGAATATATATATTATATTAGTTAATTTTGAATTACTCAAAAGCTTTAAGTTTGAAGGTTAAAAATCTGAGTTTTAGCTAGAAGTAATATTTCAAGAATTTTGTGATAATATACAAAAGTGTTTTGATAAAAAGAATATATATATATATATATATATATATATATATATATATATATTTGTGCACTGTATAAAGATGTGTTCATGTTTTAAGGGATTTTTCAAGTATCTTGTATCTGAATTCACATTGCAATAGCCAGGCACTAATGTTTTGATGACCTAGTCATAAGATTAACCCACTTCAAAAGGAGTGAGGTCTGGGTTGATCAAGATGACCAGAGTTTTTGGGTTTAAAGGAAGAAAATGCATTTGTAAAATCTGAAGCTTTCTTTGCAAATGCATGTACAAAGACATTTTCAAATACTTGAGCAATTCACTTTTATTTTGGGTAACTTTCTTAGTCCAGAGAGCACAATACATCTGATATGCACACATATTACTTAAAAACTACTTTTGTTAAATGACCATAAAATCTGGATTTTCTAAATCCATTAAAGCAACCTTTAAATTAGGATGCAAGCTGAGGTAACTCAGGGATTAGGGAATGGATTAGATTTAGAGAAACACAACTATATAAATTGTGAAAGAATTACTCAACTGACTTGGTTGTAAGTAAAGGAATTTGTGATAAAATCACTTATGTTAAAAATGATAAATGGGTATATCATTTTTCCTTTCTGGCTTTGATCAAATATCAAATAATTAAACTAAAATTATAATGGCTTGCTATATATTCTGAGATCACTTTGCTAAGTCAAACTAACAGACAATCACCATAAGAATGATCAAAATTAATAGGTATAAATTATATATGATTACGGGAATTCATTCCCATGACTCAAATATCAAACAAAGGAAAATGAGCTATGTACTGGTTGACTGGAAATTCAAATTCAATCAGGATGCACTCTTGCTTACTAATACTCTGATCCAAGCAAGAGGGTCACATACATCTTCACATGTATGTGAATATATTTATTAATGAACTGATATAAATATATTAGTAGAAAAAATTAGGATCCTGGATAATTTAATAGAAAGGCTAAATGACTCTAGGAAATTTATTAATGTAAAAAAATCCTAATAAAAATTAGGTAAAATAAATAGGGTCATTTCATTTGGTATCAAAGCTATGTTAAAACTATACATAGCTAAGAATGATTGTATTGATTGATTGAAGTACTATAACCATATGTATGTACTGATTGTTTGTTTGAGTAAAATAATAATTCAGGTAGAAAGTTATAGAGAAAAAAAATAAATACTCATGATAAACTAACCCTATCTACCCATACTCTAGTTATCCAATCATGGTAGGAAGAGGATCTCATCACAATGCAGGATCAAGTACACCACAAATGCTTGATATGCAAGACTTTATGAGGGCTTTAAGTGATGGAGTAGGGCAGAGACTTGAGAACCCACATGAAGAACTTTCAAAACTATTAAAGACTTATACCAATTTGGGAGGCAAGAGCTTTGAAGGGACTGAAAATGTGATGGAAATTCAAGCATGGTTGAGAACACTGGACAGAATTTTCAATGACATGCAATTGGATGATCAAAGGAAGAGGCAAGTGGCCTCAAGACAACTGAAAGGTGTGGCTTTAAGCTAGTGGGAGGTAGTCATAGCTAGGATGATTGAGAATGAAATCACTTGGAATCAATTCAAGGAGATGTTGGAAGCTAGATTTGTTCCAGCATCAGCCAAAACTCTATTGCTTGAAGAATTCATCAGACTTAGGCAGGGAACCTTTAATGTGACTGAGTATACTCATAGGTTTGAGGGCTTGTCTAAGTATGGAGCTATGCTTGTGGCTGATGAGGCATCAAAGAATGATAGGTATATTAAGGGTTTAAACCCAGGGCTTAGTAGAGCTATGTTGCCATATGCAGATAAAACCTATGATCAAGTCATTGATCTGGCCTTCAAGTTTGAGCAACATTACAAGGAGAGGGAGAAGTATAGGAGTTTTAAGAACAACAACAATAAGGAAAATAAGGGAAGATATCACCCCTATGACAAAAAGAAGGAGGAGACAGAAAGCAAGAAAACCAATGATACTAAGACCACTGATACAAAGAGGAAAATAGTGTGTCATCATTGTGGAAAAGAAGGACATATCAAACCAAGGTGTCCAGAATTGAAGGGAGGAGCTTTCAAGTGCTACCTATGGGTAAGGAGGGACATATCAAGAGAAATTGCCCTGAGTATAAACAGCAAGGGAAGCTAGCAAGTTTGGAGAGCAAAAGCAAATCCATAGTAAAAGCTATTGCAGAAAACCATGGTCAAGTGGAAGGTACCTTATTTATTTGTACCCTACCTATATCAGTAGTGTATGATACAAGGGCAACACATTCTCTGATTTCCCATGAATTAGTTGCATTGCTTAAATTAAATTGCATACTGGTTGAAACCCCTTTGTTAGTGCAAAGCCCATTGGGAAGTTCTAGTGTTTTAAACATGATTTGTGTGGATGTGGAATTAAACATAGGAGGAAATGTTTTTATTTCCAATTTATATGTTTTAAATTATCCAAATATAGGTGTTATATTGGGTGTAGATTGGTTAAGGCAATACAAAGCCATAATTAATTTAGACTCATCCACCATATCATTACAAAATTCTAGAGGCCAAAGAATCACGATTTTGTGTGAAGTAGCCAAAGAAAGGAAATTATATCATTTGATTGACTTAAATAAGGATTCCAGTGAGCCTTCTATTGAAGAAATCCCCATAATTAACAAATACTTGGATGTGTTTGGAGAAGTTAAGGGTGTTCCACACCACAGACCAGTGGAATTTCAGATTAGTCTCATACCAGGAGCAAGTCCAATTATTAAGAAACCCACTAGGATGGGGCCAAGTGAGTTGAAGGAGTTGAAGAAACAGTCAGAAGAATTGGAAAGCAAAGGATTTATAAGACCAAGTAATTCATGCTGGGGTGCTCCAGTAGTGTTTGTAAGGAAACATGATGGTACTTTAAGGATGTGTATAGATTACAGGGAGCTAAACAAAGTCACTATCAAAAACAAGTACCCCTTACCTAGAATTGATGATCTTTTTATCAACTTAGTGGAGCAAAAATATTTTCTAGATTAGACTTGGCATCTGGATTCCATCAGATGAAGGTTGAGTACTCAAGTGTTAAGTATACAGCCTTTAACACTAGGTATGGTTTATATGAGTTTCTTGTCATGCCATTTGGGTTAACAAATGCCTCATCATACTTTGTAGACTTGATGAATAGGATATTCAGGGATTATTTAGACAAGTTTGTATTGATTTTTATTGATGATATTTTGATTTATTCTAAAACAGTAGAGGAACATGAAAATCACTTACACCTTGTTTTGTCTAGATTAAGAGAAAAAGAATTAAAAGCAAAATTTTCTAAGTGTGCATTTTGGAAAGAAGAAGTGCATTTCCTTGGGCATGTTATATCTGCCAAAGGCATTTCAGTGAACCCCAATAAAATTGTGGCTATCCAAGCATGGAAAAGGCCAAGCACATTGGGAGAAGTTAGGTCATTTATGGGGATGGCAGGGTATTATAGAAGATTTATAAAAGATTTTTCTAAGATGTCATCACCTCTTACCAACCTAACTAGAAAGAACCAACCCTTTATATGGACTGAGAAATGTGAACAAGCCTTTAGTGAAATCAAGGAGGCTTTAGTCAATGCACCAGTGTTGAGAGTACCAAAGGGAAATGAGGATTTGATTGTTTATACTGATGCAAGTGGTTCTGGGCTAGGAGCTGTATTGATGCAACAAGATCAAGTTATAGCCTATGCATCAAGACAATTGAAGCCACATGAATCAAAGTATGCAACCCATGATCTTGAGTTGGCAGCAGTGGTATATGCACTAAAGCTCTGGAGACATTATCTTCTAGGTGCTAAGTTTATTTTATACACTGACCATAAGGCATTGAAATATCTCTTTTCACAAAAAGATTTGAATATGAGGCAGCATAGATGGGTTGAGTTTCTAGCAGCATATGATTTAGACATACTTTATACTCCAGGAAAAGCTAATAAGGTTGCAGATGCTTTGAGCAGGCAGCATGCAAAAGTAGCCATGTTAATGATAGAAGAGTTTAGAAATTTATCTCTACTTACTGACTTGGAAATTGAGGAAAACAATAAGGTAAACATGGAGATGATTCAAGAAGGGAGTAAAGGAAAATTAAGTTTGATAACTTTGCAATCAGATTTAATTTTGAAAGTGGGGAAAATGCAAGAGGAAGATCCAGATTTATTAGAAAAGAAAACTCTAATAGAAAAAGGAGAAGAAGTAGCAAACTACCACACTGATAAGAATGGTTACATAAGGAATAAAGGTAGGATATGTGTTCCAAAGGATATAGGATTGAAGGAAGAGATACTTAATGAATATCATAGGAGCAAATATTCTATACATCCAGGCAGCACCAAAATGTACCAAAACCTAAAAAGGGATTATTGGTGGAGAGGGATGAAATCAGATGTGGCCAAACATGTTGCAAAGTGTATGACTTGCCAACAAGTCAAGGCAGAAAGCCAAAGACCCTCAGGCCTATTACAACCTCTAAGCATACCACAATGGAAGTGGGAAGATATATCTATGGATTTCATAGATGGTCTGCCTAGACCAAAGAGAGGAAATACAAGCATTTGGGTAGTAGTTGATAGATTGACTAAAGTGGCACACTTTATACCAGTGAAGGCAGAAAGAAATGCACCTAAACTAGCTCAAATATTCATGAAAGAAGTAGTAAGGTTGCATGGAATTCCTAAAACTATTGTGAGTGATAGGGACACAATCTTTACATCCAGATTTTGGAAGAGCTTTCAAGAAGCCATGGGGAGTGAGTTATGCTTGAGTACTGCATACCACCCCCAATCAGATGGTCAAACTGAAGTAATAAAAAAAGTTTTGGAGGATTTGTTGAGGGCGTGTGCATTGGACTTTGGAGGTAATTGGGAAGATCACCTCCATTTGGCTGAATTTACATATAACAATAGTTATCAAAGCACCATAGGCATGGCACCATTTGAAGCCTTGTATGGCAAACCATGTTTGTCACCAATATGTTGGGTTGAAGCAGGAGAAAAGGTTGTCTTAGGGCCTGAGTATGTTAAAGAGACTACAGAGAAAATTGAACTAGTGAGGAGAAAAATGGCAGCAGCTCAAGATAGGCAAAAGAAGTTTGTAGATGTAAGGAGGAAGCAGGTAGAATATGAGGTTGGTGATTATGTTTTCATCAAAGTTTCACCTATGAAGAAGGTGTTGAGGTTTGGCAAGCAAGGAAAACTTACCCCAAGATATATTGGACCTTACAAGATTTTGGAAAGAGTAGGTTCATTAGCATACAAGTTGGAGCTACCAGAAGAGATGAGTGCAATGCACAATGTATTTCATGTATCACAACTTAGGAGATGGGTGCATGATAAAGAGGAAATTCTAGAGAAACCCACTCAAGTTCAACTAAATCCTAATTTGGTCTATGAGAAAGAACCAGTGGGGATTTTAGCTAAAGAGGAAAAGCAGTTGAGGAGCAAAACTCTGAAATTGGTAAAGGTTCAATGGAGCCTAGACCCTAATGATTGTACATGGGAGTTAGAGGATAAGATAAAGATGGATTACCCTAAGCTTTTTGCAGTGGAAGGTAAATTCTAAATTCCTAAAAAGTTTAATATGTATGGTTGTTTTGACTGAATTGTTTGCTTGTGCAATGTTTGATAGATTTTATAAAAATCTGGAAATGTTTAAAGTAAAAATGAGAAAATTGTGATGACACAATTCCTAAAAAGGTGGGGTGATTGTAATGCCCCAGAAACTCATGGAATCTTATTTTGGTTGAATTTTGAAAATATATGAATTCATTTGTATAGGAATGTATGGAATTAATTATGTGCAAGTGTGTGTACATGTGTGCACGTGCACACTGATATGGCACAAGGAAGAACTCCAAATTTCCTGAAATTAAAACAAGAATTAAAAATCATTACAAACATGATTTTGTAATGAAAATTATTAAACCAAATATGGATGTTTGATTTCTGGAATTATATGAATTATTCTAGAAAATAAGAAAAAGCAAGTTTTGTTTTGAATCAGTAAACAGATTTTACTTAATTAAAACCCAGAAAAAAAAATTAGATAAGGATTTGAAACATGTATGCACATATATGTGCATGTCTTTCTAAAATTAAGGAGGAGTTAAATAAGCCTAGATAAGATATGTATGCATATGTACATTTCTATAAGTACTGAAAGTATTAAAAAGAAACAAGCAAGGATAAGTATAACACTAAAATAGTAAAAGACATATTGCAAGCAAAACAATTGCTTTAGGCAGAAAATAGAAAGGAGGATTTTTTTAGAAAATAAACAAGTGACAATGTCACACAATTATCATGACTTAAGAAGAATATAATATATATATTCTGGAAAAGTAAAAGGGGAGGTAAGTATCACATATGGCCGGGGTATTAAGGGTGAAAATAAGCAAATCTGAAATGCAAAATGCATGAGCACTGGCCAGGGTAAGAATGAGATTTTACATTTGTAAAACCCTAGAAAACCTCTCTTATAAATCCAATTATAAACTAGAAAAAAATCATTTTTACCCAAAGCATTTAAGAAAACAAAGAAGGAAAATATTTGCAAGCAGAAAGGCAAGTTTTAAAAGGTTTCTTTTCTGGATTAAGCAAGAGAAGCATTTTCTGTGAGTAATCTCACTAAACCCATGGCATTAAGTCCTGTTATGAGGCAGCTAAGTTTATGTTATTTTTCTACATATTTCTGATTTTATTACTATGGTTTTTATGGATGCTTTAATGGGTGTTTATGAATGCTTTTGATTGCTTTGAAGGTTGAGTATTTTGTTCTGTTTGGTTACACCCAGAAATGTTAAAGTATGAAATCATGAAAGTAAATAGAGAATACTTGTAACTGGTTTAGATATGGCATGAAAAATATAGAAATCAAAATGTATATGAGTTGCATTACACTTGTGTAAGTGCTAAGGCTCAAATGAAAGATTCAAGGTTGCAATGGAAATATCCAAAAGTGCTGAACCCTTGATCAAAAAGAAAACCCATGAGCCAGAAATCTTGTTTAAACTAGATCTTGAATTTAGTTCAAACATGGTTGCTTATGAAACAATAATAACCCACATGCCTAGTCTCTATTCCCAGTTGTAAATATTCTTGTATTTTCTTTAAGCCAGAATATTTGAAAATATGATTTCCCCTGGATATGAATGTTAGCTTGTTTCTGAATTATGCTTGTAAGTTCTATGTAATGTTTCATGTACACTGTGATTCAATCACCTAGCTATCTCATGATAGGATCAAACATGAACACTTAGTAAATGAACTAAGGATTGTGAGCCAAGAAGTCTGCTGGAATGCTTGTTGTATTTAAAGTATGCAAGTTGGCACATGGCTTGTTTAAGCCCTGAGATCTTTGTGCAATATTGTGAATTATTTTATTGCAATGTGTCCCCGTGATTCCTTTATGGCAAATGAGGCTAGGAAGTAATTTGGTAAATGCAACCTTAAATTGATGAAGTAGGAACTTGAGTTATTCCTAGGTTGGTTGGACTGGAGCTATGATAGTTCCTGAGTATCTCTGTTTGACATGTATGTTTACATAGTTGAAAGTGTGTACATAATTAGTTTTAATACTGATCATATATGCACAATATTTCAGAAACAAGTCAGGCAAATTGATTAAAGAAATTATGCCAACCCATACAAAATGCTTATGTTTCACTTATCTACTTAATATCATGGAAATTCTGATATTGCTCATACCAGATCTTGTATCTGACCCTTGTTTGCTTATGGCATCTGGGGTGTCTCATTTAAAATGGGGCAGCCTCTAATGCTCTTTCAGGGAATGATGGTTCTAAATAGGAAGCTGCTATGGCTAATGAGAATGATTGGATAAACATGCTAAATTAAAATTAAATAAGAGCTTAGAATGGAATATTTGCATGTAATCTTGGAAGTTTTATAGTTCTGTTTTAGTTGTTATGTAATGATCTTGAATGTCTGGATTTTATTTAGTTGTTTCAATTGAATTTGGTAATGTATTAAGGTTGGGAAGAAAAAAACCAAAGACTTAGTTGAATCTATGCAAGAAAATATATTTGAGTATTATGGCAGAAATCTATAGATGATATATACCTATATGTGAGTAATGAATATATATATTATATTAGTTAATTTTGAATTACTCAAAAGCTTTAAGTTTGAAGGTTAAAAATCTGAGTTTTAGCTAGAAGTAATATTTCAAGAATTTTGTGATAATATACAGAAGTGTTTTGATAAAAAGAAAATATATATATATATATATATATATATATATATATATATATATTTGTGCACTGTATAAAGATGTGTTCATGTTTTAAGGGATTTTTCAAGTATCTTGTATCTGAATTCACATTGCAATAGCCAGGCACTAATGTTTTGATGACCTAGTCATAAGATTAACCCACTTCAAAAGGAGTGAGGTCTGGGTTGATCAAGATGACCAGAGTTTTTGGGTTTAAAGGAAGAAAATGCATTTGTAAAATCTGAAGCTTTCTTTGCAAATGCATGTACAAAGACATTTTCAAATACTTGAGCAATTCACTTTTATTTTGGGTAACTTTCTTAGTCCAGAGAGCACAATACATCTGATATGCACACATATTACTTAAAAACTACTTTTGTTAAATGACCATAAAATCTGGATTTCCTAAATCCAGTAAAGCAACCTTTAAATTAGGATGCAAGCTGAGGTAACTCAGGGATTAGGGAATAGATTAGATTCAGAGAAACACAACTATATAAATTGTGAAAGAATTACTCAACTGACTTGGTTGTAAGTAAAGGAATTTGTGATAAAATCACTTATGTTAAAAATGATAAATGGGTATATCATTTTTCCTTTCTGGCTTTGATCAAATATCAAATAATTAAACTAAAATTATAATGGCTTGCTGTATATTCTGAGATCACTTTGCTAAGTCAAACTAACAGACAATCACCATAAGAATGATCAAAATTAATAGGTATAAATTATATATGATTACGGGAATTCATTCCCATGACTCAAATATCAAAAAAAGTATAATGAGCTATGTACTGATTGACTGGAAATTCAAATTCAATCAGGATGCACTCTTGCTTACCAATACTCTAATCCAAGCAAGAGGGTCACATACATCTTCACATGTATGTGAATATATTTATTAATGAACTGATATAAATATATTAGTAGAAAAAATTAGGATCCTGGATAATTTAATAGAAAGGCTAAATGACTCTAGGAAATTTATTAATGTAAAAAAAATCCTAATAAAAATTAGGTAAAATAAATAGGGTCATTTCAGAGGATTAGGGAAAAGTCGGGTTTGAAATGAGGGAAGAGCGGTGGTTGCAATTATTAAATTGGCTTGGTTTAATTTTTGGGCTCGAATGGTGAAATATGAAGGAGTTTCTAGAACCAAGAAGAATATGGCTCCTTTTATTCATTTTATTCCCTTTTCTTTTGTTTGTTAATACAATTCAATTTAATTTGAATTGATTTATGCTTCATTTCATACGATTATATTTCAATAATTATCCAATTTCATTCATTCAATGCCAATTTATTTTTCACTATTTTAATTAAATAAAAATTATACACTTTAAAAATATTTTAGTTATTAAAACAATTTAATCAATTTTAAAATATTTTTTGAAAAGAATTTATTAATTTAATTTAATATATTACAACAAAGATTTTTGTTATATAAACTTCAATTAAATAAGGATTTATTTTCAAAATAAAAATTATCAAAAATCAAGTTCAAATACTTCTATTTTAATTAAATTTATTTATTTACGATGTAGAAATCAAGGCTATTACAAAAGTGGTCTTGAATTCAAATTTCATAACATTTGGTATCAGTGCATTGGAGTTTGTAAGGTGTTTGTAGAAATGCCAAAATCGAAAAATATCTCGAATAGCCCTTTAATGGTTGGTCCAAGTAATGTAACACTATATGTACGTGGGTTGTACACGGTTTTTGGTTCATAATTGGTTATAGACAAGTGGAATGGTTATAATGATTTTAAAATTGGCAATGGAAGATGAAAGCGGTTAATAGGTAGAACCATGTGCATTAGGTTGTGTTTGAACGCATTTGTTGCCAACGGGCATCTCGGATGTTGAGAGAGAGAGGAAATGAAGAGTGGGCATTCACTACACTCTAACTTAGTATGGGTGAGAATGTAATCTCTGAAATTAGTGGTGAGACCACCGCTAAGGGTATTTGGGATAAGATGGAGGAATTTTATATAAAGAAATCACTAGCTAATCATTTAATCTTGTTGCGAACATTCTTCACCTATAAGACTAAAGATTGAGAAAGAGAAAAAAGGCGATGATCTTGTTATATTCGTTGCCAGACCATTATATGGGTTTCTTAAATAGCTTGATCTATAGCTAGGATACTTTGACTTTTAGTGATATTAAGCGGGTCTTCTTAGTGAGGAGTTTCAGGATCAAATGAACGACTTGAGTGATATTACTAGTAGTACTGCTAGTAGTGGTCATGGTTTATTTATGGAGAAGAGAGAAATGAGAATATAAAGGGAATCATGGGCGTTCTAAATCCAAGAAGCATAGTTGAAGAGGAAAGTCGAAGGAAAGAAATAACAAGTATTTAATTTGCAAGAGGCCTAGTCATTGGAAGAATGAGTGTCTAGACAAGGATAAGAAGAAGAAGGAAGTAACATCTTCATAAGTGGTGGTGGAGAGTGATGTTTGTGAGGTAAATGAAAATGTATTGATAGCAGTAGCATCATTTAGGTAGCAAATGGGTACTCGATTCGGGTGCATCTTAACATATGAACCTAATAGGAATTATTTTTCCTCTTATTTCAATAAGAAGGGAAATTGAATTATTACCTATAATAGTGCTATTTGTACATCAATGGGCATTGGCTCCGTGCGAACTCGGATGTTTGATAGAGTAATTCGCATGCTCACTAATATACACTATGTTCCGGTTCTTCATAAATCTATTATTTCCTTAGGGAAATTGGATTCTTTATGTTGTAAAATCACTATTGGGATGGCTGCTTACGGGTTTCGAAGGGCGCACTTGTGATGATTAAATATGTTAAAGCTCATGGAGTTTATTTGCTTCAAGGAGTGACTATCGAAGGTGAAATTTGTGTAGGTGTTGACAATTCTCATGGCTTGGATGCGACGAGGTCGTGGCATTTGAGTTTGGATCTTGTCTCGAAGAGGAGTTTGTAAATTCTTCAGAGAAGGGAGATGATCGGTAGAGAGAGTTTTAACAAACTTGAGTTTTGTGAGGGATGTGTCATGAAGAAGCAAACTAAAGTTTAACATTTTTCGAGAGATGTTCTTGAGAATGTTCGCATGGATGTTTGAGGGCCGGCATCGGTAATTTCTTGGATGCAACTTGTTATTATATTTCTTTTATTGAAAATTTATCTCAAAAGGTTTGGGTGTATGGAATAAAGGCCAAGTCGGGGGCATTTGCAAAGTTCAAAGATTGGAATGCTCTTGTTGAGAATGAGAGCGGTAAGTCTTTGAGGTGTTGAGATCCGACAATGGCGGGGAATTTATTTTCATTGTTTTCTTGGATCTTTGCAAGCATTATGGAATCCAGAGGCATTTTACTACACCCAAAGATCGACAATCAAATGGTGTAGCGGGGAGAATGAACCATACTCTACTTAAGAAAGCTCGATGTTTGAGATTGACATCGGGTTTGTCGAATGGATTTTGGCCCGAAGCTTTGTCAACTGCGGTGCATATTGTAAATCGAATTCCATGTTCAGCTATTAATAACAAAATTCCATAAAAATTGTGGAAGGGGAAGATCATTGACTTGAGTAATCTTCGTGTCTTTGGTAGTCCGTTTATGTGCATGATTTGGGGAATGATAAGCTTGAGCCTAGTGCTTTCAAATGCTTGCTTGATTAGACGAAGTTGTTAAAGGCTAACGGTTTTGGAATTCGGAAACGAAGAAGGTTATGAATTCATGTCATGTTACTTTTGATGAGTCGGCCTAGTTCAAGGAGAATGAGAGTTCATCGAATCTTTAGATTTGGTTTATCACAATCAAAGGAGATGGAAGTTTTTCCAACTTTTCGACCAAGGAGTAGGGCTGTTGGAGATGCTTGTGCTGAAGAAGAAATTGCATCACATAGTGCGTATGTATCCTCAAGGAGTGTTGGTGGTGTGCATGATTCTAGAGATGAATTGGTTCAAGGTGGAGCTGAAGGTGTTTGGGTGATAATATTGCAACTCAGGTTGGTCGTCGCGTTATAAGGCCACCCGAAAGATATGGTGATTGGAACAATTTGAGCTTTTGTGATCATTTGGACTATGCTCTTCATGTAGTCCAAGATGAGCCAATGGACTTTTATGACATCATGGATTCGAATGATAGCCCAAAATGGATTTACGACATAGAGGAAGAGCTACAATCTTTGTTATAGAGTCAACATAGGATTTCGTTCTACTTCCTAAAGAAAACCATGCTATTGGGTTAAAATGGATACATAAGGTGAATGACGATGGGAGGTATAAAGCTAGATTAGTAGCTAAGGGGTTTTATACAAAGAAAGAGAAAAAAGTATAATGAAATTTTTGCATCTGTTGTGCACTATACTTCAATCTGGATATTACTTTCTACAGTTGCTATTCATGTTTTGGAATTGGAGCAACTTGATGTGAAAACCACCTTCTTGCATGGTGACTTAGATGAAGACATCTAAATGGAGCAAACGAAAAGTTTTGTCGTTGATGGTAAGTCAAATTTAGTTTGCAAGTTGAAAAAATTCACTATATGGTTTAAAGCAATCACTTAGATAATGATATAAGATATTTCATCATTTTATGTTTGAAAATTGTTTTGATAGAAGCATCAAAGATGCTTGTGTATATTCCAAGACGTTGGACAATTATTGTTGGGCGTATTTACTCTTGTACATGGATGACATGCTAATTGCTTCTAAAGATAAACATGAAATCAATAAGTTCAAAAATTGCTTAAAATCGGAATTTGATATGAAAGATCTTGGAATGGTAAAGAAAATTCTGGGAATGGAAATAGAATAGAATCGAAAGTGTTTTGAGTTGATATTGACTCCAAAGAAGTATACTGAGAAAGTACTTTGCTGGTTTAGCATGGAGAATGCAAATGAATCTAATGCACTTTTACTTTTGCATATGAAGCTTTAGATTAAGAGACCACTTATCTTGGAGAAAGATAAGGCTTATATAGCAAGAGTGCTAAATGCAAGTGCGGTTGGAAGTTTAATGTACGTCATGGTGTGTACTAGGCCCGAAATTGCAAATGTCATCGGGATGGTTAGTCAATATATAGTTAATCCAGGAAAATTGCATTGGGAAGCCATGAAGTTTATTTTGAGAGACCTTAGAGGTACTTCACATCATGGTCTTGTCTTTGGGGGTAGTGAAGGAATGAATTGCAAGTTGATTTGTTATTGTGATTCTGACTATGTCGGTGGTAGAGATCGAAGGAATTCATATTTCGGATATGTCTTCACACTTGATGTTACAACCATAAGTTGGAGATCGAGATTGCAAACCGTAGTTGCTTTATCCACTATGGAAGCAAAGTTGATTGACGCATTGGAGGAAATTAAGGAAGCACTATACTTGAGGCGTTTGTTGTGTGAGTTATGTTTTGAAAATAACAGTATTGATGTTCAATGTGATAGCCAAAGTGCTAAACATTTGGTGGAGAATTTGATACCTCTTGTACTAAGCATATAAAGGTGAGAGAGTCATTTTTGGTAGCCATGAATGAAGATAAACTTGTTCGTCTTTGAAAAGTGTACACGAAGAATAATGCGGCGTATATGTTCACAAAAGCATTGTCGGTTGGGAGATTCGAGCTTTGCTCGAACTTGTTCGCTTGTTAATGTGCTAGTTGCCAAGAGGTGGCACAGTTGAGGTAGTGGTTTGGTTATCGATGATGAAGAGTATCAGTGAGAGATTGTGTTTATATCTTCTTGGTAAGTACTTGTTTGCACTCTAAGGTACTTTTGTCTTTTGGTAAGATATATTTGTGTTTTGGATACTTTCAACACTTCATTACCAAGAGGTAACTTTGTCGGAGTTGGTGGAGTGTAATAGGCTGTGGCTTTGCTGGAACTCATTGGAAAAGTATTCAAGTGTTCCTTGGTTGAAGATAGAATTTTGATGCTGACTTGGTGTCATTGATTTCTAGTGGTGTATGTAAATGGATATAATGTCAAGGTACAGTGTAAAATTTTGGTGACACGATATATATAGTTGAAGAAGATGAAAATAGTATGATATCGGTAAAGACGGTTCGCGAATCGGAGCTCTCATACTAAGCATATAGAAGTGAGAGAGTCATTTTTGATTGCCATGGTTGAAGATAAACTTGTTCATCTTCAAAAATTGCACACGAAGAATAATGTGGTGATATGTTCACAAAAGCATTGTCGGTTAGGAGATTCGAGCTTTGCTCGAACTTGTTCGCTTGTTAAAGTGCTAGTTTCCAAGAGGTGGCACGGTTGAGGGAGTGGTTTGGTTATCGACGATGAAGAGTATCAGTGAGAGATTGTGTTTCTATCTTCTTGGTAAGTACTTGTTTGCACTCCAAGGTACTTTTATCTTTTGGTAAGATATACTTGGGTTTTGGATACTTTCAATACTTCGTTACCAAGTGGTGCCTTTGTCGTAACTCGTTGGTGGAGTGTAATAGGCAGTGGCTTTACTGGAGCTCATTGGAAAAGTATTCATGTGTTCCTTGGTTGAAGATAGAGTTTTGATGATGACATGGTGTCATTAGTTTCTAGTGGTGTATGTAAATGGATATAGTGTCAAGGTCTAGTGTAAAATTATAGTGACACAATATATAGAGTTGAAGAAGATGAAAATAGTATGATATCGGTAAAGATTGTTCGCGAATCGGAGCTCGAAAGAGAAAGATATTGCAATTTGAAGCCAGGAATTCTAAATTCTATCAATTCTAACGTCTGAGGTAGGTTCACGGACATCATAGATAAGTGTTGGACATTTGAGTGACCCCCTTAGACATTTGAATCTTCTAGTATACCGTCCTATGAATTTATAATGTATTTTGGATTATTTCAGACATTGACATTAGAGGGCAGACGTATGGTTAAGTGAACTCGCTCTTCCTGGTTAAGTGTACTTAGACAGCTGAGCCTGGAAGTCAGAAGTCTGAAATTAGGGGGCAGATGTATGGTTGAGTGAACCCAGCCAGTTAAGGCTGGAAGGACATTGGATCGCTGTTTTGGGGATAGTTTTTCCCATGCAAGTGTGTAACGATGGTTGTTGCTTCAAGGGGCAAATTTCGTACTTTCCATTTGATTTTTCACCATATAAAAAGCTATTTTCAGATCTAAAAAGATAAAGTGGGTGTTCATTAAAATTGAAATGGGAATTCTCCATCAAATTTCTTCAATTCTTAATCCCTACAAATCAAATTCAATAGAATTTTAAGTGAACATTGTAATCAATCTCTTGTACTTTTTCATTGTTTGTAACAAAAAGGCTTTTATAAAGTGGATATACACTAACACGACATTAATGGAACCACTATAAATCTTATATGTGATTCACTTTTGTTTATTCTTCTATTGCTTGTTTGAGATTGTGATTTGGTTTTATTTATATCGGATCAAGGTTTGGTGTTCAGATATTGATTGGTTGTTTTTACTCATCTTTCAATGGTCTAACTTTATTGTGGCATTTGGAATTTGCAATAGAGCGGTCTTGAATTCAAATTTCATAACAGAACAATATTCCAGAGATGATTTATACTTCTATTAATGATGCAAATATTATTTGTACAAATTGACTTCCATATATTATAATTATAATACGATATTAAAAAACAAGGTTAATAAAAAAGCCAATGTTGTACAACGGTTACCGACAACAAATTATTGTTATGTCCATAATCTAAACATAACTTAGAAGACGATGTCTGTCATAAAGTATTTAGGCATTTTTTCTTTGGTGTAGAATTTTAATTAGAATGTCTAAAAAATATTAAAATGCAAAGTAATTTTATAAATATTGTAGAAAGAGCTTCTAAATTATTTGGATGTGTTTAATATTTTGTTTTTACAATATTTGAAACATATTCTATATAATTTTTTAATTGATGTATGAAAATTCTAACACAACTGCATTGTATTATAAAATATATAACCATATCACAATTTTTTAATTAATGTATGAAATTTATAACACAATTGCATTGTGTTGTAAATATATAATCTTGGATATGACAATATTAAACTAAGGTCATGCTATCTACACCCATTTAAACACCTTCCTTCACAAATTTATCCTTTCATCCAACCAAATATTTCACTTACCCATCCATATCTATTTTTCTATAACTTTTCATTTTTTAAACAATAATTCGACTTTTGTGCACTCTGTTGAAATAATGAAATCAATGCATATCTACCAATTTCTCCACGGTTGATTATAATTTTCAACTAATGATTCATCAATGCATACGAATTCAACTAGTTTGATTACGATTAAGCTTTTATCGACTTTAACAATAAGAAGATATTTCATTTTACTGTAAATTGTGCAACTCTAACTAAAATTAGAAAATAACAAATAGTCTGCAGATAAAATATGGTGTTACGATTGAACATAACAAAGACTCTTCCTTAGTAGTTTAATCAAAAATAAATAATCATTATTGCTTTTGCCGTTGTTTCAAAAAGAAAACAAAAAAGAATGACGAAAAAAATTGTAATAGAAAACTGTATGGTATAATAAAATACAACTAATTATCATTATTCTTTCTCTAAAAATTAACAGAATTTTAAAACTATTGATTTGCATGCATATTCTTAATATAGTTAAATGTTCTAACTCGGTAACTCCTAATCTGAAATTGATAAAATATTTTTATTTATGTTATTCATCTCTTTTTTTGTCAGTAATGGTTGATAGGAGGAAAATAATCATTTGATGATCGAATTTCATTCTACCTCTACATTACGTGGTTATACATAATCAATCGTGTTTACTAATAGAACCACTTTTAAGTCTAAGATGGATTTTTAAAGTAGGATTTATGATTTAATTATCTTTTAAATTTTTAAGTAGCATTAATAAGTATATAGATGGGTATAGATGGTGTTAAAGTGTTATAACTACATTCTTCGCCCACTGTGAAATATAATTTTCTTTCTAGCGTTGATTTTTATTTTATATGATCAAGTTACGGTTAAATTTTGGCTTATAATAAGTTTAATAAAAAAAATTGAACTAACTTTGAAATGTAACCATAAAATTAGTTGGTATCTTAGATGCAGAACTCTTTGTTGTGCCTATAAGTTCAAAAAAATTAAATGGGAATTAGGGACACATCCATTAGTTCTAAACTTATTTGTTTTACATCATTTTCTTTTAGAAACTATTTTCTACATCCCTCTTTTATTTTAGTTTCCTTCTTTTTTACTTCTCTTGTTTCCAAATTTAAAAATGGCCACTCTGATGTGTATTGCGGCAGTTACGAGTTATAAACATAAATCCTATGATTATAGTTAAGGTTTGTAAAATTACCCAAAAAAATCTTGTGAATTTTTCTTTTTTTAAAAAAAACAGGGATGTAATTTATAAAAGAAAATTGGGAGGGTCCTGATGCTAATTTTTTATAATTATAAGGATCTATGCTAGAATTTCTCAAGTTTTAAAACATTTAGTGTAATGAGTATTAATAAAGTAATGAAATTGAATCATTTGTATGTTATTAAACGTCTACCAATATTATCAATTGTTTGAAAAATTCCACCAATATCAAGTAATCATCAATGATTATATATCCTCACTTGTTAGTTCATCTCGAATATTGTTGTTCAAAAATTATTTCTTCATCATTATTTATGTTGAAATAATAAAAGATAACCAACATCACAAATGTTTATATAAACAAAATAATTCAAGAAAGATAAGTTTGTCATTTTGTTTTCACACACACTTTTGGATGAATAGTATGTCACAAGATTTTGATTATTTCGTTTGCATTTGTAACCTATTTGCTCATATTAACCAAGCTTTTCAAGACAAGCACCATTGTCCATGTGGTTAAGTGATTCGACTTTGGTGTAAGAGGTCACAAGTTCGAAACTTGCATAGCGTGATTCGAACGTTTATTGACATGTCATACGTTATCCCAGTGACATGTTGTATAGAAAGTACCATTTCAAAAAAAAACAAGCTTTTCAAGTAGGGGTGTAAGCGGGTCAAACCGAACTGGACGAAGGTGTGTTCTACTCCTGTCCTATAAGAGATTCGGACAAACAAGAACCGGATAAGTATTAAGCTTAAACATTGTTCGTATGAGCCGTACAATGGACGGATAATGTTCGGACAGTATAAAACATCAGACATTCTCGGATGAATATTTTTTTCTTGTCCTAATTCATGCCCGAAATGAGAATCGTACGAATGCGGACCGGATAACTTATAGCCTCGATTCAAGCCAAAAGTCAGACAATTGTACAAAATTTACAACCCTATTTTCAAGTACTAAAATATTAAATGGTTGTTTGTAACTACATAATCTACCAAGTATTTTCATGATATTTAGGGTGCATTTGCAACAATTTGTTGTCCAGTACAACTTTAGAAGGGTGAATGGTCAGTGGGAATTCTAAACGGTGCAGAGTCCATTTGGTTCGTTCCTTATGTAAGAAAATCGAACCTTTTGGTAATGATGCGACTAAGGCTTCAGACGCATCAGATGCCAACAATTATTTTTAGTAATTAATAAAAAAAATAAAATTATAATAAATAATAAAATTTTAAACAAAAATAATAAATAAGAATATAACCTTGGTGGTTGCCACCCTATGAACCTCATCTTCGTAACGTCAAATCTGCATATTGGCAAACATTTTCTTAAAAATCATTACTCACTTTCAATCATGTTAGTTTCACTTACATATTTTTTCTTGTATTCATATTGCATTTTTAAACCCGATTATATCAATTTTTTAATTTCACAATTCACATTAATTTATATTTTTATATTTATAGGAACTAGATCAGCCCACGGCGAAGCAAATGGGTAAATTTAAAAAAATCTACCAGTTGTATTTTACTGGGCCCGAGAAGTCTAAATTTATTTAGATTTTATCTAAATTTTGTTTAAAAAGTCCATATTTTATTTAATAAAGTTTCATACTAATATTAATTCTATATTAATAAAATGATATGTGTATAATATACATATATATGTGTACATGCACGTACAACATATAATGATGTAAATGGTTTAACATGCCTGTGTATGGATGTTGAGATTTACATCGCAACGTAGATATTTGCCCCTTCGTATACATACCTACCATCTAATATGTTATTGTATATATTTATAAATGTTTATATATAAATATTTATTACAAAAGACAATTATAAAAAGATATACACTTAATATAAATATGCATATGTATAAATATAACTAACATTGTAATATATTGTAAATAAATATAATAAATTCAAATTTTTACTATTATATATATATATATATATTTCAAAAATTAATTTTTTTAATAAGTATATAAATAAAAATTGGTATTAAAATATATGAAAATAAAATATTCATACATTAAAATACGTGTGTGTGCGTGTGTGTGTGTGTGTGTATTGATAAACTCATTTTGATATAAATTAATAATCATATATATATATATATAACAAATCATATACATTCGACGAGCAAATAAAAATATTTTTTCGGTTTTAGTGTTAAAATGTTTTCTTATTATGATTTTCGTATGTCATTTTAGAATAAAAAATTTAATTTATATATTCGGTTTAAAAAATTAATCTATATAAATTATAAAACATATAGATAAAATTTATATGCATTTTATATACATAGCGCGCGCGTGTATGTATTATGTATATGTTTTTTTACTAAACTAGTTTTCAATAATATTTATCTTTTATTTTCAAAAATCAAAATAAATGAATTGTAATATATTTTTTGCTACCAAATGCAATATGTACGCATATATTTACATGTATGTATATGTATGTGTGTCTATATAATAAAACATTCATCCAAATGTTGTCGACAATAACATATTAGGATTCATTATATATTCAACAACTATTCAATCACATATATAGCATAATAAACAATATATATACATTAATATATGATATTATATAGATTATTAACTTTCACCGAAACCTAATTGATACATCTAGATACTTTGAATCTAACCACCCCTTAATCGAATCTTTAATCCATAAAATGCTACTGGACTGAATGCAGCTACCACTGGTATTTGAATCTTATTTGATTTAATGTTTTAAGGTTGAAAATTTTAAGGAGAAGGGAGGGAAAGTGGTCGGCCTTTGCTGTAGAAAATGGAGCAAGGGAGTAAAAAATAAAACGAGAGGTTAGAAATGAATATATAGTGGAGATTTGAGGTGAAAAAGGAGGATCTAGATCCACCTTTCTCTCTTACCTATTCTTCTCTTTGAATTCAAAATTCATTCCCTCTTTAGCCATCATATGGCCAGCCTCCATATGCTATCATAGCCGCAATCAATAGGTCCCTTTATGGGCCTTAAAATCACTTCAAGCCCAATTAATAAATAACACATTTAAATCCAATTTAAGTGCATATCGATATCTTATATCGGTAAGTGTATTTATAACTACTATATACATACTTTTTATTATTGAGTAACACAAATTAAATAAAATTTTATAATTAATATTTCATAAATATTAATTTATTCGATTAATTTATAATAGTTTTTAATCAATTAAATCAGGTTGTAACAAGAGTATTCGGCGTTTTGGTTGTGTGACTCTTAGGTGTAAATTTGGTTAGTGATTAATATCAAACAATTCGAATATTAACCTTCACACGTCACATAGCAGGTGGTGTGACATCATGGCTGTAACAACCCATAAATTTTTATTTATTTTTTATAATATATTTAACTAAAATTTTGTGAAATTTTAAATTATTGAATTTGGAAAAAAAAATTAATATTTGGAATACGTCTAATTAAACATAGCAAATGGTAAATTTTCATCAGATAATATGGAAGTTTATTTTATTGTGTAATTTTATTTAAATTTAAATCAGTTAAATTTGATGATGATAAAATGTTTTCCAAACCTGAATATTTTTCTATAGAAAATTTGTAAATCATCTTCTAAGTGAGACGTCATATTTCGTTTCTCCAAATTTGGACTGTTATTGCTCCATCGACCTTATTTTCGACGAAATAGCAGCATTTTCGGTACCGATTATCGACTTTTGATACGATGATCGTACCACTGATATCTGTATACCGTTTTGATCGTCTCATCGTGCTGATCTCTGCGGTATATTCAATTCTGTGTTTTGAAGTCCGGTATACAGCTGAAACCGTGAAAATGGTCAACCGTACCAGTACCCGTTTATAACCCTTTTGGTTTCCTTGTCTTTCTATTATTTAACGTATAGATTCCAATAGACATTTGCTTTTATTAATTCTAAATTCAATAGCAGGCTATTGCTATTCCCAATCTTCAAAATATACTCACATTCGACCTTTCGCTGTACCCACTTTCTTCCTTCTCTATTTCTTGCTTTCTGCAATAAAATAATGTAATTCCAATATACATTTATAATACAAAATGGCTGCCTAATCAGCTTCTTCTTTTCATTTGAACCGCTCCTTAACCTCGGCTAGTCTTCCACCTCGCCGAAACATGCCTCATCATACCATTTTCCAAGACTGCATTGTCCTATACGTTCTCCTCTTCCCATGAAACCGCACGCCTTCAGCTTCCACCTCAGCTCGCACCCAACGCTCCTCCCACCAGCGCTCGAGTCTTGCCTCCACCACTCGCAACAAGCAACCCCGTCCACTACATCAACTGCCCTTGTTCCTTTGCTTCGCTGTTATGAATCGTGTGTGTATATATGCAAAGCCCATATATACATAGTTGCTTGAAATCTGGTTGGGTTCTGACTTGAATTTGTGCAACTTTTTTCCAAAGTAAGTTTTACAAACCACATTATATATGTTGTTATATATATAGTTATAAAATTTTATATCTATTAGCTTTTAACATTATGTTATGTTCAATGCATATGATATTATAATAAGTATGTAATGCTGCTGAAGCCTATTTTAATATTAAAGGCATACTTTGCCGAAGCCTGCTTCAATATTTGAAGAAACATACTTTTCTTGAAACATGTTTTATTATTTTATATGATATATATATATATATACTGTTGCCTATATCAAGTTGTTATATATATTAATGTATGGAAGTTATCTAAGTTTATATAATGTCTGCAAGTTATATATTGATTATATATATAATGTGGTGCGGTATACATAGGTTAGCCGTATATATTTATAGATATGTTAGTAAATAAAGTTAAGTCTATGTATTTTAGGTCCCATGCATAATCTGTAATTCAATCTGTATATATATTTGAGTATATATATAATTGCTCGCGTATTTAAGAAAAATAATTATTTCTCTATATTTATGTTATAATATATGTTATGTTGTATGGGCAGTAGGGTATATTTAAAGTGTTATATTTTTTTTCCATGTCAATCTATGTTTTAAAATACTGTTTTGAAGTATGTTTATACATATGTGTACTTTACACCTGTTGACTTATTTGGGTGAGTTTATATATGCGGGTTTAAGTGAAAATTCCACGTTGAGTCTGTAAACATGATAGCAACATATATACTAGTGTACATATAATATATGAGTTTAAGAGATGATGTCATGAACGGTGCATATAATATAATATTTGGAACGGTACATATAATATAATATTTGTATTTTAAATATATGGGTTAAGTTTAATAAGGATCTTGAAATATATATGTTTCGATTGTAATATATGTACGTATGTTTGATTTTAATATATGAGAGTATAGGTTAGTATAGCTATGCAAGTTAGTTATTATAATATAAAATATATGTCAAGTCTATATATCCTATAATTATCTTGCTTGCATGCATTTTTTTGAACCTGTTCATCTACTTTGTTTTGTTTTAATTTTGAATAGTATATAGATTTAAATTATAAGTTTATATAAGTTGTATATATTCATTTGTTTTAAAGTATTGATTTTATAATAAGTAAGTCTTCATACTTTCATTTGTATGTATATATTACAGTAAAGTAAGTTTATGTTGAATAAATATTGATTTTCAAATTTTAACATGTGTGTAAGTTTGTATATAGGCATATAGACATTAGTTTATATGTAGATATATATGAATTTGGTTTTTCAATCTTATACAGATATTTATGGGTTAGGATTTAATATTTATTTGAAATTAGATATATATACATATATATATATATATATATATTATTTAAAATATATGTTTAAATTGATTCTTTGAAAATTTATATATATGTAATATATCTTGTTGTATCAATCTCGTGCCATCTTAAATTACCATCTCAAATCGATTTATCACAGCAAATTCCTAGCTTGTCGCTGTTCCGTATGCGTATCTGTGTCTGTTTCATCCTCTTGTCTCTCTAGCCACGAAAGGTGAGCAATCACTCACGATTTACGTTCTTATATTTATTAAATTTGATTTCAATTGAAACGACAATTGAAATATGTTGCTGTTAGTTATTTACATTGCTATATATATGTCATTATCTGTATTTGTTCACCTGACACCATTATTTGTTATTTACATTGATGATATATGCATGTTATATTATTATCATATCTGTTATCACTCTGCAAGTTCCCTGTTAGTATAGAATTCACTATAGGTTGAAATGATACATACCTGAACGATCTGTAAAATAGGAGAAAATCATTATGGGTTGAAATGATAAACCCGAGCGATTTTTCATTGAATTGAATTTGGGATTGCGGGCTGAAAAGATATATACTCGTATATATTTAACTTACGGATTGAAATGATAAATATCTGTATCACTTGACCATAGGGTAGAGAATTATATACGGACACCCTTGGTCTATATATATAAATATTTTGAAAATGATTTCTATGGTTTTGAAAAGAAATATATGGTTTTAATAAATATTGATTTTAAAGATTTATTAAAGTTTATTTAATAAAGTTGATATATAATATGTTTAAGTATTTATTCAATATCTATATTTTCAAATATAGAGTTTATAATGATTCAGGTTGGAAAGATAAATTTGAAATTGATTTGAAATTAAATTTATTTAAGAATTATACTTAAATAAGTTTGATTTGAAATTTATTAAAATTGAAATTTTATAGATATGATTTTTATAACTTGGATTTGATTAAAAGTGACTTAAATGAATATTTCAAATTTATATAAATTTAAATGGGATATTTTGTTTATTTAAATTTGTAAATTGAGGTTGTATTTAGATGTTATTGAAATGATTAAGTAAATATTTCAAACTAAATAATAGTAAAGTGAATTTGAGATATAAATGAAATTATCAAATTTAGTTTTGAAATATTAAATATATAAAGCTTTGAAATATATTGAAATTGAAATGGTTTATTTTGTTGTTGAAATCTGTATTTGAGATCGATAAAATTTGAAATGGTTTATTGAGAAACTGAATTGAATTAAAACTAATGAATTGAGATTAAATTAAATTTGAATCTTGGAACTCGTGTTAATTTGAATTGATTGGTGAAATTTGAGGAAGCTATTTTATTATATAAAGTATTTTAAACTATATTTAAACTATTTTATATTTTACTTTATAAAATTATTTTAATATAAACTATTTTAATATAAATAATTTTCAAAATAAATTATTTTAATATAAACTATTTTAATATACTAACTATTTTATTAAAAACTATTTTAACTTATAACTATTTTATATAAACTGTTTTATTTTATAAACTATTTTATTATATAATATTATTAATATCTAAACTGTTTAAAGGAAAGTATTATGAATTTCAAGATTTTGATTTCCAAAGTGTTTTGATTGTAATAGACTATGATTTCGAAAGCGTTATAACTTTGGAAAATGATACGATTTTGGAAATGGATATATTTGAAGTGAAAATGATATCGTATTGATATGGTTTTTGAAATGGGAATGATATTTTGGTTTTGAAGTATAAACTATTTGAAATGACCATAGTGTTATAATAACGTTTGGTTGTTAAAGAGACCGGGATTGGATATGGGCATACTCTCTGTCGATATCGAAAACCACTTTAACAACTGTGTACGCGGTGGAGATTCCAGAATGAAGTAGGATGGTGACGACGATCCTATATGAGGTATATACGTGAACCCGACTCCCGTGAGTTGGCATAAGTGGCTAAAGGAGGAGCAATTGACGGGCTAATGAGGTAGCTCCTCTTATCGGACACACTCCATCGTATGCCATTCTATTACTTTGTGATTGATTTGGTGCGCACCCTTGATTCGGGAGTGTGGCTCGAGGTGGGTGATTGCTGCGGCTCTACGTTACCACCAGCCCGGAAGTGTAATTGGTATATCTACCCTAACATTGCCTAGTTGTGCCGTGTCACCTACCCTAGCGTGCCTTACTACGAGTTTGATTTGTGTCGTACCTATGGAGTATCCTCTGGTAGCTCCAGTTTACGGGGTATTACGGTACTGTATGGACTATTGGCATACCTAAAAATGTGTCAAGGTGGAAAATGTAACGCCTTAATGCTATTTTTAAATAGTATACTTTACTTTAGACATATTATAATAGTGTATATTACTACATAGTAGATAGTTTAACGGATCCTTAGAGGATGGTTATCCCAAACATCATTTAAGTTACTGTATTTCAGCTAATATTTCACTTGAGTTGGATTTATTGATATAAGAATGTTAATCCTGACTCGAGTGTTTTGTGTTTTGCTTTACGCTCGGGTCAGACTGAGTGATACAGCATTCGAGACTCACCTTTGGAGTTGGAGCTTCGCTTGAAGATCCAGCTATCTATTCTGCTTTCAGTTATTCTGTTGATTCCAGTGATGTATTCTGATCTTGTATTTGACTATTGTATTGAGACATCTATGTACTCGAGACTTCTGTTGTATCTTGTTTAACTCTGTTATATATATATAGTAGCTTCATGAACTACTATTCTTTGTTTCCGCTACATTGTTGTTATATTACTCTGTGTTTGTGATTATGTGATTATTTATTTACTGTATATGCTGAGTTTTGCCAAATTTAAATTAACAATTTGATATTTTGAGCAATTCAAATCCGACATGTATGGATGCGAATGGTTGAAAATTTCAGGCTGTTACAATGGCCAAATTTATCACTTACTTGGGTTCGGTAAAATCAAATTTTACTTTATTTAAGAGTTACCGAGTAGTAACAATTATTTACATAATTTCTCTTTATCAAAACTATAGCACATTAGGACTTATGGAATTTGGTAATAGTTAAAATTCCAATATCACATATATTCAATTTTATAGTCCAAACATAAAGTCTTTGGTTCAATAATAACAATTATTATTATCTGAACTACTCTAGCTAGAGATTTTAACATTGAGTTGACTTCAGTTGACTATGATATTAATCTCGTATAACCGTGGAGTTCCACTCAACCCAACTATAATCATTCGATGGACGTTGTGCCACGATTTGACTATAATCAAAGTGGGGTTTTCATATTGAAGATCAACATTATTCTCAAGTCAAGAGAACTATATAATATTGTCACATCAATATTTTCTATGTGACCTTAGTTATATTAGCTAACAGAATATCGCGTGAGTCATTCCATAGTTATCTAATAACTATCAGTACCCAACATCTTGGTACCCCTAATAGTCAAAAGTAACACACTACCCAACATTTGAAGAGCGTTACATACTCTAGTTTCAACGGATCTATCGATGTTGTTGGAACTGGACCGACCCGCAGCGGAGCAAATGGTTAAATTTCAAACAATTTCCATCATTGGATCTTTAACTGGACTATGTATTATATTTTTTTATTAATTTCTTCTTGCTGCATATTAAATCATTTTTAAATTTAAAATCCACATATACAAGATTAAAATAAAGTATAAAAATATTATTTTTGAATATATTATGTGTAATATATGTTATATAAAAATTTTGTACAAAATTTTATTTCTTTTAGTAAACATATAAATATATATATACACGCAGACAAATATTTTTTTAATTACATAATCAATTTTAGGTTAAATAAATAATTATATATGTTCAACGAATTACTTTTTTAACTTTACTACCGAATGAATTTTATACATGAATAAAGGATTTCGGGATTTAAAACATATGGTATATAATGTTAATCATTTATGTATGAATTTTAATTAATTGAAGTTATTAATAATATTATTTAAATAAATTTTTAGTTTTACTTTTAAGGCCGTGAGCAACTAATAAAGCAAACATACAAAAAATAACTTTTTATTATTTGTATAGATGCAATAATATAAACAACCAACCAATTTATGATAGCATTTCGATATAAAAGATTCATAAAATAATCCAGCATCCTATCATATGAATAATATAATATAGCATATAAATAGAATATAAAAAAGGTAAACTAGAGATTTACCTTTCAGCAAAGCCCTTGCATAAACATTGAAATGTTGAACTGGTCCCTTGAATCTGTTTACAAATCAGAAGTTGCTAGCTCCCGAACTTCCTTACCACCGACTATCGAACCAAAATGTTTTGATGTACTTTTGTACTTTGACTTTTAGGGCATAGTGGAGGGGGTTACTTGCTGAAAAAATCAGAGATGAAAAAGAGCAAAAGTGTAAAAGAAATGATGTAAAAAGGTGGCTTATAAATATGAAGTCAAGAGAGTGAAAAGTAGATCGCATCCTAATATTTCTCCCTTGCTGTTTCCACTCTTTTAATCATTCAAAGCCCTCTCTATTTGCCATCATATGGCCGGCCTAAACCTTCCCTCCTACAACAGAAATAGCATGCCCATTGGGCCTCAAATCCGGTCCAAATCCGAACAATATTCAATGCTATTTTAAATCATATTTAAACGTGTACCAAAATATCGGTATATTTATAACTATTATAAACACACTATTTAACATTGTTCAATATACATCAAATATAATTAATATAATTAATATTTCAAATATATTACTTAATTTTATTAATTTACAATAATTTATAAATTAATTAAATAAGGTGGTAAAAGGAATACTCAATGTTTCGGTTGTGTGATTCTTATGTGTAAATTTAGTCAGCAATTAATATTAAAAATTTCAAATATTAACATTCACACATCACTTAACAAGTGGTGTGACATTATGGTCAAATTTATCGCTTAATTGGTTTCAGTAAAATCCAATTTTACTTTATTAAGCATTACCCAGTAGTGATAATTATTTACACCAATTCTCTTTGCCAAAACTATATCACTTTTGGTTTATGGAATTGGTAACTGTATAAATTCCAATATCATACATTTTTTCTCTATATTCCAAACACAAAATCCTTCATCCAATAATAACAACTATTATTAATCGAACTACTTTGGATAGTGATTTTGACTTTGAGTAGATTTTAGTTGACGATGATACTAAACCTACATAACTGAGGAGATGAATAATCTCTTGAACAGAATTTCACTTTCAATTCTTCCACTAGACTCAACTAGAGTCATTCGATGGACGCCGTGCCATAATTTGAGTATAATCAAAGTGAAGCATTCATGTTGAATATCAACGGTTTTCTCAAGTCAAGAGAACTATATAAATTAGTCGTATTGATATTTCTGCTAGACCTCAGTTATTCTAACCAACAAAAAACTATTGAATGAGTCATTATATAGTTATCTAATAACTATTGGCGTTTAATCCTTGGTGCCCACAATAGTCATGATTAATACATTGTCTACCATTTGGAGAGAACTCTAGTCTCAACGGATGCATCGATATCTGGTCTCGATTCATCTTGACTACGAATATTTAAAATGATGTGTTTATCATATTGTAATACAGTGCTCATGATTACAACTATTTGTAATTACTATCGCAAACACACCATTTACGAATTTTCAATCAAACATATTTTAATTAAACATCTAATTATTTAGAACACATTATAAAAAATATATAACAATAAGAAAACACCTTTATTACAAATAAGAATTTATTATAGAGTTAAAGTTTACAAAATTGCTACTATGTCATACCCTTAACTCAATCTTCCACTTGCACTTGTGACCAATTATTGAATCTCAACCACATCCCTTCGATTAGCTTCTCGAGAGTTGATCGAGTTGGAACTTTAGTGAATGGATCTGCTATATTATTCTTGGTATCCAACCTTTATATCATGGCCTCTTTCTTCTCAATGAATTCTCTAATGAGGTGGAACTGTTGAAGAATATGTTGCGACTTCTAGTACGCTCTAGGCTCCTTTACGATCTATATAGTTGCATTTTTATCAGAGAACAATGCCACTGGATTCTTGATATCGGGAATCACTCTAAGCTCACTCAAAAATTTGTGTATCTAGAGTGCATCTTTAGCTGCTTCACCGAGGGCGATGTACTTGGCCTCCATCATCGAATCAACTATTGTCTCTTATTTGGAACAATTCCGACTGACGACTCTGTCATTTATATTATAGACATAACCAAACACTAATATAATATCATCAATGTCACTTTGAAAACTAGTCTGTATATCCCTTCATGTAGAGGTCTTCATTAGTGTAAATGAGCAATAGGTATCGAGAATTTCTTAAATACTTCAATATACATTTTATAGCCATCCAATGCTTTTCTCTAGGATTAGACTGGTATTGACTCACACATCCTAATGGATAAGCACATCTGATCTAGTACATAGCATAATGTATATTATGGATCGTATGGTTGAAGCACAGAGGATCGACTTCAAACGCCCTTTCTTCTCATCACATGAGGAGTGTTCTTCTTAGAAAGGACGATTTCAAATTATGTTGTAACATTTCCATGTCTGGAATTCTCCATACTGAACCTCTTTAGTATGGTATCTATGTATAAAGATTGGGATAATCCCAATAACCTCTTAGATCTATTTTTATACATCTTTATACCTAATATATAGGCTGCTTTCTCCCAAATCCTTCATGGAGAAGTTCTTTGCAAGCCACGCTTATACTGATTAAATTAATGAAATGTCATTGCCAATCAACAAATGATCATCGACATATAACACTAAGAATACAATAGCATTGCCTTGTTCCTTTCTATATACACACGCTTCCTCTATGTTATGATAAAAACCATATTGTTTTAATACTTTATCAAAACACACGTTCTAACTTCTTGAAGCTTGTTTAAGTCAATAGATGGACTTTAACAACTTACAAGCCATGCCATCACTCCTACTAACCATAAAACACTCGAGCTATGACATATAGACGGTTTCTTCTAAATCACCATTTAGAAATGTCATCTTTACATCCATTTTCCATATCTCTTAATCATGGAATGCAGAATGGCCAGCAAAATCTAAATGGATTCAAGCATGACTACGAGTGAAAAGGCCTCATCATAATCAACACCTTGAATATGATAAAAATCCTTTCACAACTAGCCTAGCCTTATATGGCTCTACTTGTCCATATGCATTTAGCTTTTTCTTAAACCCAATTATAACCGATGGGTTTTATCCCTTCACATAAGTCTGACAAAGTCCATATTTTTTTCATATGAGGAATCCTTCTCGGAATTTATTGCTCCAAGCCAAAGTGTAGAATCTTTACTCTACAGTGCTTGTTGGAAAGATAAAGGAGGGTCATCATCTAAGACACAGTCCTCCTTCTGTCAATCCATGAGAAAACTGTAGTATCTCACTGGGGCGCGAGGTTCCATACTAGTCCTTCCAATAGGTTCCCTGTTTTTGTATACAAGTGAATTTATTTCTATCATTGGTTAGGTCTCAATGTTAACTTACTGGATCTCATCCAAATTTACAACCTTGTTGGTTATTTCCTTTTCCAAAAAGATAGTGTGTCGAGAAACAATAAATTTTTGTTCCTTGGTATTGTAGAATATATATTCCATTGAGTTATTGGGATATCCTATAAACTTACATAATATAAATCTTACCTCTTCTTTATTCGGACCAATGTTCTTGATGTAGGTCGGATAATCCCATACCTTCAAATACCTAAGTTGGGGTTTCTCACCACACCACATGTCTTATGGTGTTTTATGCATGGATTTAGTATGTAACAGGTTCAACATATGCATTGTGTTTTCTAGTGCATATGCTCAATATGACAAAGATAACTTAGCATTACTCATCATAGAATGAACCATATCTAATATAGTTCTGTTCCTTTGCTCCGACATACCATTTTATTACAGAGTAAAGGTTGGAGTAACCTAGGAGATGATCTCATTATCTTTTAAGTACGTTGGAGTTCTTGTCCAACGTACTCACCTCCTAGATCGGATCGAAGAATCTTAATCTTACTGTTCTTCTAGTTTTCTACTGCATTCTTATACTCAACAAATTTCTCATGGATATCAGATTTTTTCTTCATAAGATACACATATCCTAGTCTCGAGAAATCATCTATGAAGGTAACAAAGTAAGAATTATTATGTTTTGTGATTACAAGCACCAAGCTACATAAATCACTATGTACTAACCCTAAGAGTTCACCAACTCTTTCGTTGCTCCCACTGAAGGGGTGCTTAGTCATTTTACCTTCGAGACACGACTCACATATAGCAAATGATTTAGAATCAAGTGATAGGAGAAAACCTTTAGTTTTCATTTTGTGCAATCATTTCTCATAATATGACATAGCCTGTCAAAGATAACTGTCATTTATATTGTTAGAAGAACTATTCACAGAACAAACATAATTAGTATTGATCACATATAATCATTTTCAAGAACATCATTACGGACATTGTTTCCATTCAAACTAATGTTCATATCATTATTCGCAAAATGAAATATATATCCAATCTCAAACAACATAGAAACAAAAACAATTCCACAAATGAAGTCTTTTACAAAATAACATTTATTTAAAATTAATACTACTCCATTAAGCAAACATGATTGATAATCTCCTATTGACATTGTGTCTACGATAGATCCATCAACAACTTAGAGCCTTATCTCTCTTTTTGCCATGCGATGCCAGTTCCTAAGCACTGTAACAAATTACAAATATGAGTTTCAAATCCAGTATCTAAAATCGAAGACATTTTACTGATTGCATGACAATTTCAAATCATAAACGTACCTGAAGAAGCTGTGGAACTATGCCGCTTTCTTTCTCTAAGAATATTTTGGTATTCTGGGCATTTCCCTTTCCAGTGACCTTTCTCTTGATAGTGATGACATTCACCCTTGTCATCGGTCTTCTTACTTTTCTTATTCTTCTTAACTTCTCTTTTATTCTTCTTCAAACTTTTCAAAGATGATGCACCACCCTTTACAGCAAGCATTGCTCCATGATCCTTGGATATAGACTCGGCAAACCTTAATATTTTAAGGAGCTCCACAAGGTTCGCTTTCAAATGATTCATATTGTAATTCATTATGAATAGCTTATACCAAGTTATAAGCGTACCAAGGATCAAATCAACTTGTAAATCATTGCGTATCTGTACGTTCAATTATGAAAGCCTACCAATATAGCTCTTCATCATCAGTGCATAATCATCCACTTTCCATCCTTCAATCATTTTGGTAAAGAATAGCTTCTTCGTAAGCCCATACCTTGCAGAACATGATTGTTCACTAAACATGGCCTTTATACTATCAAGTATCGCATGGAAAAACATGTTTTCGTGTTGCTTGTGCCATGGCTTGTCTAACGTAGACAACAAGAAGACTTGGATGACCTTTACGTTTGAAACCCATTTCTCATAAGCAAGTCTAAGTTCGGGGTCTACATCACTGGCACATTGTTTTTTAGGTTCGCTTGTAATAGATGACCACGGATGCTTGTAAGTCAATGCTATCTTAATCGCTCTTAGTTAATCGATATAGTTTGGTGTGATAAGCTTGTCACCTTTAGAAAATAATTTTAGAGTTGAAATTTTCTACAAGTATTAATTAGTAGATTATTAGGACAATATCATATTAGATGTTCATATAATATTAGTAAGGTTAAACTTTATGTTTCATTTTACTGATGAGATCCTAAGTTTTTTATGTTTCGCCAAACCTTAAGTCGAAACATAGAATTCTTTCGACTTCACTAGTAGGTGTTAAGACTCATTTGTCCTAGAATTCTGACCTTGAGTTTGCTTGACAAGTCATAGCTCCATAGACGATGGGTATCTCCTTGTCAGTTTTATCATATGCAATTCCTAACGGTGGTACCTTGTCCTAATTTCACTTTGACCTTGAGTTTGCTCAAAATATTGAAATGAAACTATTCACTCGTATCTACCATAATGCAATGGACTAAGTATAGTATGTGTACCATGATTTTTCTTAACGATATATTAATAATACTACATATAACATTCCTAGCTTGAGTTTGCTCAACAATCAGGGAATATGCAAATAATTTATTACTTTATATATGATAGAGGACAATAATATATGAAAAATTCATAATCTTCAATATATTACATAAAGTGACATCAATGTGGAAGGACTATGTAGTTGGATACTTCCTTGACAAACCTTTATCCTATACTGCTGTTGTTGAGCACCTCAAGAAGCTATGGAAACTTAAAGGATCTATGAAGGTTAAGTTTAATGGGGTTGTGTTTCTTTAACACCTTTCCAGCTGTGAAGATAGAGAGAAGATTTTAAAGGCAGATCCAATTATATTAAGAAACAAAATATTCATAATTCAAGAATGGAGTCCTGATTTGGGTAATGTGTGTGGTTAAGTCAAGTTAGTGCCAGTTTGGCTCCAATTAACTAATATCCCCATTTATGCCTGGTCTCATCTTGGAGTCAACTGTGTAACAACCCTGTATTTTGTAATTATTTTAAATTGAATTTTCTGATTTAAAAACTTTATTTTATTTATTAAATGGAAAATTTTGTTATTTTAAATATTAATTATGATTTGTATGTGAATTATAATCCCAAACATGAATAAATAAAGTATTTTTTAGAAATGTGAATTTTGGTCAATATGGTCAAACTTTGACTTTTAATTTAAAATTTTAAAAGTTTAAATTTTTGAATTTTATCTTTTATTATGAAAGTAAATAAAAATTCAAGAATACTGCTTTTTGTTTCGTTGAAATCTGATTTATAATGTGAAAGTTATGCCCTTCTAAATATTGTGTGTAATTTGCTGTATTTAACAAAATTTTTACTTTAATTTTATATAAATAATATTTTTGCTTGTTATGTCATGTTCTAATGTATGTTTACAAGTGTAACATGATGTTATGTATCTATTTTAGTTTTAAAACATTTTTAAAAGTGTAATTGACATTTTCCAGTGTGAGTTATATTTTGTTTACAATTTTTAATTTCCAGCTTCATTTAATTAAAGAAAATCTTTATTTATTTTTCTATTTCCTCAAGACCTTATTGTATTTAATCTCCACTTTATTTTGTTCATCATTTATTTTACTTATTTGACTTTTTATTTTTTTTAAAGTGAAATAGAAATTTTATAAGGCTAGTGATATTTATTTGTAATTTTCATGTCCTATTTCCAATTTTTAAACATTTTCTTTAGTTCTTTTTCTATTTTCTCTAAATTAAATTATTTATTTCACTTTGAAAATACTTTAGAAATTATTTTATTTCCAAATTTTGTTTTAGAATATTTTTAAAATGAAGTAAATAGTTTTCCAAAGTCAATGGTGATTTATTTGTAATTTCTAGACACTGTTTCAATTTTTAATCAATTTCTATAATTCGTTTTCCATTTTCTTTAAATTTATTTATTTATTTTATTACTTTGTTTCGGTTTTTCAAGTCAAATTACTGATTTTATTTTTGTTTTATTCGAATTAAAGAAAAAGGAAATTTGAAGAGACAAAAAGGCTTTAAACCGATGACTTTTCATTTGCTTGACCTTTCACATTTTGACCGTTCCTTCTTTATTGATTAGCCTTGAGTTTCTTACTCAGTTTTCACGTGAAAACATCTCATTCCATCACAAATTTTTGGCCATTTCAGATCTGAGAGCATGAAAGCAATGGCCTCTCTTTTCTTCTTCTTTTTTTCACCTTGTTTTGCTTGATTTTTGCCAGGCTTTCTCTTGTTTTGCTTGGCCTCAACCACTACCATCTTCTTTGACCACCACCACCATATCTCTCCCCTCCTCATCCACGGCCAAACACCCCACCCCTCTCTCCATCAGACCATGAACACAAAGTTGAGAAAACATCATCAAAACATTGCTAAATCCCTTAAAAACCATGCCTAGCCGAGCCAAACTTCAACAACACCGCCTTAGACTACCTTGGCCACCTCTCCATGCTCCACCACCACCTTGATATGACCATTTACCCTCAGCCTTACCTCTGTCCAGATTTGAAACATGTATGGCCGAACCCAAAAGTGACATAGGTTGAGCCTATGTTGACCAAAACTCCACTTTATGCCTTGTTCATTTGTATACCTCACTTTGTAACCCCAAAACCCTTCCTCTTCTCAAGCCTAGCCATGTATTTTCAGTTCCAAACCTGATCTATTTCCACTTCTAAACATCATGGCCGAGCCATATAAATGTATGGTTGAGCACAAGTTGAGGCAAAGTCAAGCATAAATTGTTCAGAGACTTGGTGATGTTATTTGTCTATCCTTATTTCCAATTGTTTCAACTATATTTGTGTTGAATATCTATTTATGTTTGTCTTGTTTTATTGTCTTGTTTATTTGTTGCATACAAGATCATTATCAAGGCAAACCATACATCCAAATCAAATCGTGCTTGTCGTGCCTTTGCAATCGTGCTTGTGTTTGTCTTGGTCTCTAGCTTTGTAAAAGGTGAGTCTTTCTCACTCCGACATATTTACTTATGAAATGGTAAATTGATGACAAGTGATTTGTAAATAAAAATGTTTATGCAAGTTAATGATAATTATATGATATGCTATGCCTTGTTATTATTATATTAACTTTGTAAATTATCACCTGATATATGATATATGACATTATATTGTGACATTGACATTGTTTATGTATATGATCACACTGCAAGTTCCCTGTTAGAATAGAATCACTATGGGTTGAAATGATACATACCCGAACGGAGTTTAGAATAGGGAAAAATCATTATGGGCTGAAATGATAGGCCTGGACGGTTTTTATTTATTTTATTTTAACTTGGGATTGCGGGTTTGAAATGATAGAACCAGGATTTTTGCTTTTTAAACTGCGGATTGAAATGATACATATCTGTATCACTTGACCTAGGTTTGAAAACTATATACAAACCCGTGGTTATTTTATAAAGTGTTTTTAAATATTTTTAAGTATTTAAAAATGTAAATTTATGAAAATTTGATTTAAATATATTTTAAATGGTTTGAATAAAGAATTTATGATATTTCTATAAGTTAAAGATGTTGAATAAATGACTAGTTAAAGTGAATTTTTGGAAATATAACTTAAATCGGAAAACTTGGAATTTTGGTTTAAAATGAAAATTAAGTTATATAAATAAAATAGAAATTTAATTTTATTTGGAAAAATGGGAAATATGATAATTTGTTTTACATGTGAATGTAAATGATTTAATAAAGTGTTATTGAGTTTTCTATGTATTGAAATGGTTAAATAAATGAATGCTTAAAAATGTAATTTGAAATATAACTTGACTAGGAAATGTGATATTTGGTTTTAAAATAAAGGATTAAGTAAATTAAATAAATTGGAAATTTAGTTTGATTTGTGAAATGGTAATTTAAAAATGTAAGTGTTAATAAATTATCAAATGTAAAAATAGGAAAATTGTACAGTTGAATGTGCTAAGTGAAATTATTGAAAATTTGGATTTTATTGTAAAAGTATACTTTATAAAAATCATAAATTAAAAGAGTATTGTTAATGAACATTTTTGAATGTTAAAAATATGATTTTTATAATGTTTAAAGGGTTTAAAATGAATTTTATTATTTGCTGGAAATACACTAAAATCTGGAAATTTCTTTTAATAGCATTCAGAAATGCTATGATTTCTGATTTGAACTAAAATTGAATAAAAGAGCTATTACAGCATTTCTGGAATGCTGTAGTTGCTATAGTTGAACTAAGTAGACTAAAAACTTGACTCAGGTCTATTACAGTAGTTCTGTAACTGCTGTAGTAGTCTGCTGTCTTTGCTGAATTTAATGAAACCCTTTATTTTGAAACCTGAGCTATTACAGCATTTCTGGAAATGCTGTCTTTTCTATTTTAAACTAAATTCCAACTAAAACTGAGATTTAACAGCATTTTTAAATGCTGTCTTTGCTGAATTAAAATGTTTTCAAGAATAACTTATAACAGCTTTTCCGAATGCTGTGAAAGGCTGAAATTTTCAATGTTTATGATTTTGAACTTAGTAAATGAACTCAGAATAGTTTAAAACTTTGGAAATTGAATAGTTGATTTGAAAGTATAATAATTACACTTTTAAATGGTTTAGATGAATTATTTTGATTGAAATATAAACTATCTAAAAGGTGACTTGAAATGATAATAAATGAAGGATATCTTTAAATTTAAAAAGTATTTAAAGTTGAATATTTAGATTTGAACTCAAATGATATTTTGATATATTAAAGTGATTTGAAATGAAGTTTTGAAAGGATATGATATTTTAATATATTAAAATGATTTGAAATGAATTTTTGGAAAGATATGATATTTTTAATATATTAAAATGATTTGAAATGAAGTTTTGGAAAGATATGATATTTTGATATATTGAAATGATTTGAAATGAAGTTTTGAAATGATATGATATTTTAAATATATTGAAATGGTTTGGAATTGATTTAATCTTTATTTTGATAAAGATTTGGATTTGAAATGATATTCTATTTTGAAGTATAAACTGTTTTAAATTTATAACCATGGGTTATAATAACGATTGGTTGCTAAAGAGACCGGGATCGGATATGGACATACTCTCTGTCGATACCGAAAACCACTTTGAAAACTGTGTACGCGGTGGAGTTTCCAGAATGAAGTAGGATGGTGGCGACAATCCTAACGTGTATACGTGGACCCAACTCCCGTGAGTTGGCATAAGGTGGCTAAAACAGGAGCGATCTCGGACCAGTGAGGTAGCACCTCTTATCGGACACACTTCTTCGATACCATTCTATTACTTTGTGATTGTTTGGGTGCACCCCTCGATTTGGGAGTGTTGTTCGAGGTGGAGCGGTAGTGGCTGCTATGCGTTTCCATCAGTCTGTGTGCGTAATTGGTATATCTATCCTGGCATTGCCTTGTGTGCCGTGTCACCTACCATATCGAGCTTTACTACGAGTTTCTATTTGTGTCGTACCTATGGAGTATCTTCTCGTAGCCTTTCGAGGTATGCAGGTACTGTATAGACTATTGGCACTATTTGTGTTAAGGGCTATATGGGTAACCCCTTAACGCTATTTAAAAGTATGTTTATTTTATGATTAGACATTATTATAATAGCGAATATTACTACATAGTAGATAGTTTAACGGATCCTTAAAGAATGGGCGATCCCAAGCATTCTTTAAGTTACTTGTATCTTTATTACAGTTCACTTGAGTTGGTTTACATTGTATAAGTATGTATGTCCTGACTCGAGTGTTTTGTGTTTTGCTTTACGCTCGGATCAGACTGAGTGATACGGCATTTGAGACTCACCTTTGGAGCTGGAGTTTTGCTTTGAAGATCCAGATATCTATTCATCTTGTTATCCAGTTGATTCCAGTTGTATTCTGAGTTGTACCTGATTATCATACGGTTACTCCTGTTGTATCTTGGTATTCCTATTGTATCTTAATTAACTCAGATGTATTTATATAGTAGCTTCATGAACTACTATCTCTTTTATTTCCGCTGCGTTATATTACTCTGTGTCTGTGATCTGTGATTATTTATTTACTGTATATGATGAGTTTTCCAAATTTTTATTTACAACGCGGTATTTTGAGCAATTCAAGTCCGACATGTGCGGATGCGAATGGTTGAAAATATCGGGTTGTTACATGTGGTATTAGAGCTCTGGGTTTAGGCAAACTCAGCATATAGGGTAAATTTAATTACAGAATCACCTTCGTTCGAACTTGAGTTCCTTCTTCTTCGATTCGGTTTCCTTTGAATTTTGGAACATTCCCTTCGGTTCCAAGTCCATTCTTGTCCTCCCCTATTCGTGTCTTCTTGATTCTAGAGTGTCCCATAACTCCACTTTGAATAATCTTTCTAATGAATTGGCGGTCCCGCCAATATTCTAATGACTTGTAAAGGGGTGAAACTTCTTTACAAAAAGCATTGATTCAACGGAGACTCCTGTATCCTTGGTTTACGATGCTACTATCTCTTGCTATGCCTGAATTCCATCTCTTGAGAACAAAGGTAGATTTGCTTCAGAATCCTACATTGCTCTTATTCGTTAAGTCATGGCTGACCTGGTTAAGGTTGCCCATGATTTATATAGCCTTATCCATACTCCCTATTCTATTGTTTAATCATCTTATCTTTTGTCTCTAACTTATATTCAAATCAGAGTTCTCTTTGATTTGATTCCATCAATTTGAATACTTATTCTTATTTTGAATCATTAATCTTGTATTTGAAAATTTTATATTTTAAAGATGTTTTATATTGTGTTGTTTGAGTTGTTGATGTTGATTTGGGTTTCCGATCGGTTTGTCTGATCAACGCTATCTATAGGATCTCCAAAACACTCGAACAGAGCAAACTGACACAATATGGTTTTCAAATTTAGTAGATAGATAAATTTTGTATAATTATAATATGTATAAGGTTAATTTTCTGATTTTTGATAATTAATGGAATTGGGTGTTAAGAAATAATATTTAACTTTGTATGTATTTTATAATCATTGGCTTTAGTTTCTTATCTAAATAATTAAACATGGTTATAAATTAATTTGGAAATTTAAATGAAAATTTTAAAACAAGAATTTAAGAATTAATTTCCGATGATTTCGAACTTTGGTTTTAAAGTTTTAAAAGGATATATTATTAAAAGTATTTCTAGTAGAAATTGTTTCAAAGGATTTTTAATTTGTAAATCGGTGCTCTTTTCTTTGTCGCTGGAAAATAATTTCGATGATGACTGCAGCATCATCGACATTCATTTTCGAGTTTCGAAGCGAAGAGACCATTCTGTAGTTTTGCTACAGTTTTTCTTTGGAGGATTAAATTTATTTGGATTTCTAATTATGACTTGATTTATAATATATGTGATTTAAGAGTTGATTTGATATATATTGTGTATATTTAATTATCTCTAAAATAGTTTGAAGTTAATCAGAATCTAATTCTTAAATTTTATCTTAAAGGATGATTTCAATTATAAAATGAAGCCAAAATTTGAATAAATATTTAAGCTTGAAATAATTGAATAATACTCAATTACATTCCAATATAACTTACCTAAATTATTCAAAAGTTGAATATGTAATTGGATAATATACAAAATAAAGAGAATTTTTATAAATAAAACTTATATTTATAAAGGATCAATAGAAGTAAATAGAGGAAAAGGGTTAATTGAATAATTTACAATATAATGATATTTAAAAGAAATTATAAATAAATTGGAATAGTTAAAAAGTGAAATACACTTAATATATATAGGATTTGATATATTAAGTGGAATAAAGAAGAATGAAATTTAGTGAATAAAGATGAAATATAATAAAAGATTGTTCAAATCCATGATTTTATAAATTGTTGATTTGATGATGAGATAATGAGATTTAAAAATAATTAAGATTTATTTAACTTAAGTGAAATCAAATGGATGAAATTAATTATTAATGTAAGTTGAAATTTACATGGTTTTAAATTTATTATCTTATTCTGTTTTCCAATATAATTTCTTTCTGGTTGTTTCCATTCTCCTACCTTCTAAGTAGGAAATCAAATTCGAAATGGTTAGCCTTGGAGCTACTATTCTCTTTCAGCTTGATCTTGCCTCTGATTTTCACCAACTCAGGGTTGCTGAGGAAAGTGTTCCCGAGACTGCTTTCCGTACTAAGAATGGTTTTTCTATGAATAATTAGTCATGCCTTTTAGTTTGACTAATGCTCCTGCTCTCTTTATTGATTTGATGAATCGTGTTTTTCGTATTGTGCTTAATAAATTGTTCTAGTCTTTCTTTCTTTCTCTTTTTCCTTCATCATTTAACTTTTCTATCTCTTCTGTGGTTCTCACTTCTCCCTATTTTTGAATCTGAGCACTGCTTACCATCCACAGACCGACGGTCAAACGGAAAGGGTGAATCAGATCCTCGATGATTTTTTTCATGCTTGTGTTTTTGATTCTGGAGGATCATGGGAAGATCATCTCCACCTTGTTAAACTTACCTATAACAGTAGTTATCAGATAAAATTTCAATCTTCTTGTCATCTTGCCTTAATCCTATTTCATTCTATCTTTTTCTGTGTTTTCCCGTACCTCATTCCTTTTCGGGGACGAAAAGTTTTGAGTGGGGGAGAGTGTAACAACCCTGTATTTTGTAATTTTTTTAAATTGAATTTCCTAATTTACAAACTTTATTTTATTTATTAAATGGAAAATTTTGTTATTTTAAATATTAATTATGATTTGTATGTGAATTATAATCCCAAACATGAATAAATAGAGTAGTTTCCAGAAATGTGAATTTTGGTCAGTATGGTCAAACTTTGACTTTTAATTTAAAATTTTAAAAGTTTAAATTTTTGAATTTTATCTTTTATTATGAAATTAAATAAAATTTCAAGAATACTGCTTTTTGTTTCGTTGAAATCTGATTTATAATGTGAAAGTTATGCCCTTCAAAATATTGTGTGTAATTTGCTGTATTTAACAAAATTGTTATTTTAATTTTATATAAATAATATTTTTGCTTGTTATGTCATGTTCTAATGTATGTTTACAAGTGTAACATGATGTTATGTATCTATTTTAGTTTTAAAACATTTTTAAAAGTGTAATTGACATTTTCCAATGTCAGTTATATTTTGTTTATAATTTTTAATTTCCAGCTTCATTTAATTAAAGAAAATATTTATTTATTTTTCTATTTCCTTAAGACCTTATTGTATTTAATCTCCACTTTATTTTGTTCATCATTTATTTTACTTATTTGACTTTTTATTTGTTTTAAAATGAAATAGAAATTTTATAAGGCTAGTGATATTTATTTGTAATTTTCATGTCCTATTTCCAATTTTTAAACATTTTCTTTAGTTCTTTTTCCATTTTCTCTAAATTAAATTATTTATTTCACTTTGAAAATACTCTAGAAATTATTTTATTTCAAAATTTTGTTTTAGAATATTTTTAAAATGAAGTAAATAATTTTCCAAAGTCAATGGTGATTTATTTGTAATTTCTAGACACTATTTTCAATTTTTAAGCAATTTCCGTAATTCTTTTTCCATTTTCTTTAAATTTATTTATTTATTTTATTACTTTGTTTCGGTTTTTCAAGTCAAATTACTGATTTTATTTTTGTTTTATTTGAATTAAAGAAAAGGAAATTTGAAGAGACAAAAAGGCTTTAAACCGATGACTTTTCATTTGCTTGACCTTTCACATTTTGACCGTTCCTTCTTTATTGATTAGCCTTGAGTTTCTTACTCAGTTTTCACGTGAAAACATCTCATTGCATCACAAATTTTTGGCCATTTCAGATCTGAGATCATGAAAGCAATGGCCTCTCTTCTTCCTCTCTTTTCTTCTTCTTTTTTTCACCTTGTTTTGCTTGATTTTTGCCATGCTTTCTCTTGTTTTGCTTGGCCTCAACCACTACCATCTTCTTTGACCACCACCACCATCTCTCTCCCCTCCTCATCCACGGCCAAACACCCCAACACTCTGTCCAAATCAAACCATGAACACAAAGTTGAGCAAACATCATCAAAACATTGCTAAATCCCTTAAAAACCATACCCAGCCAAGCCAAACTTCAACAAAACCACCTTAGACTACCTTGGCCACCTCTCCATGCTCCACCACCACCTTGATATGACCATTTACCCTCAGCCTTACCTCTGTCCAAATATGAAACATGTATGGCCGAACCCAAAAGTGACATAGGTTGAGCCTATATTGACCAAAACTCCACTTTGTGCCTTGTTCATTTGTATTCCTCACTTTGTAACCCCAAAACCCTTCCTCTTCTCAAGCCTAGCCATGTATTTTCAGTTCCAAACCTGATCTATTTCCACTTCTAAACATCATGGCCGAGCCATAGACATGTATGGTTGAGCACAAGTAGAGGCAAAGTCAAGCATAAATTGTTCAGAGACTTGGTGATGTTATTTGTCTATCCTTATTTCCAATTGTTTCAACTATATTTGTGTTGAATATCTATTTATGTTTGTCTTGTTTTATTGTCTTGTTTATTTGTTGCATACAAGATCATTATCAAGGCTATCCATACATCCAAATCAAATCGTGCTTGTCGTGCCTTCGCAATCGTGCTTGTGTTTGACTTGGTCTCTGGCTTTGTAAAAGGTGAGTCTTTCTCACTCCGACATATTTACTTATGAAATGGTAAATTGATGACAAGTGATTTGTAAATAAAAATGTTTATGCAAGTTAATGATAATTATATGATATGCTATGCCTTGTTATTATTATGTTAACTCTGTAAATTATCACCTGATATATGATATATGACATTATATTGTGACATTGACATTCTTTATATTGTTTATGTATATGATCACACTGCAAGTTCCCTATTAGAATAGAATCACTATGGATTGAAATGATACATACCCGAATGGACTTTAGAATAGGGAAAAATCATTATGGGCTGAAATGATTGGCCTGAACGGTTTTTATTTATTTTATTTTAACTTGGGATTGCGTGTTTGAAATGATAGAACCTGGATTTTTGCTTTTTAAACTGCGGATTGAAATGTTACATATCCGTATCACTTGACCAAGGTTAGAAAACTATATACAAGCCCGTGGTTATTTTATAAAGTGTTTTTGAATATTTTTAAGTATTTAAAAATGTAAATTTTTGAAAATTTGATTTAAATATATTTTAAATGGTTTGAATAAAGAATTTATGATATTTCTATAAGTTAAAGATGTTGAATAAATGACTAGTTAAAGTGAATTTTTGGAAATATAACTTAAATTGGAAAACTTGGAATTTTGGTTTAAAATGAAAATTAAGTTATATAAATAAAATAGAAATTTAATTTTATTTGGAAAATGGGAAATATGATAATTTTTTTTAAATGTGAATGTAAATGATTTAATGAAGTGTTATTGAGTTTTCTATGTATTGAAATGGTTAAATAAATGAATGCTTAAAAGTGTAATTTGAAATATAACTTGACATGGAAATGTGATATTTGGTTGGTTTTAAAATAAAGGATTATGTAAATTAAATAAATTGGAAATTTAGTTTGATTTGTGAAATGGTAATTTAAAAATGTAAGTGTTAATAAATTGTCAAATGTAAAAATAGGAAAATTGTACACTTGAATGTGCTAAGTGAAATTATTGAAAATTTGGATTTTATTGTAAAAGTATACTTTATAAAAATCATAAATTAAAAGAGTATTTTTAATGAATATTTTTGAATGTTAAAAATATGATTTTTACAATGTTTAAAGGGTTTTAAATGAATTTTATTATTTGCTGGAAATACACTAAAATCTAGAAATTTCTTTTAATATCAGAAATGCTATGATTTCTAATTTGAACAAAAATTGAATAAAAGAGCTATTACAGCATTTTTGGAATGCAGTAGTTGCTGTAGTTGAACTAAATAGACTAAAAACTTGACTCAGGTCTATTACAGCAGTTCTGTAACTGCTGTAGTGATCTACTGTCTTTGCTGAATTTAATGAAACCCTTTATTTTGAAACCTGAGCTATTACAGCATTTCTGGAAATGCTGTCTTTGCTGTTTTAAACTAAATTCCAACTAAAACTGAGATTTAACAGCATTTTTAAATGCTGTCTTTGCTGAATTAAAATGTTTTCAAGAATAACTTATAACAGCTTTTCTGAATGCTGTGAAAGGCTGAAATTTTCAATGTTTATGGTTTTTAACTTAGTAAATGAACTTAGAATAGTTTAAAACTTTGGAAATTGAATAGTTGATTTGAAAGTATAATAATTACACTTTTAAATGGTTTAGATGAATTATTTTGATTGAAATATAAACTATTTAAAAGGTGACTTGAAATGATAATAAATGAAGGATATCTTTAAATTTAAAAAGTATTTAAAGTTGAATATTTAGATTTGAACTCAAATGATATTTTGATATATTAAAGTGATTTGAAATGAAGTTTTGAAAGGATATGATATTTTAATATATTAAAATGATTTGAAATGAAGTTTTGGAAAGATATGATATTTTTAATATATTAAAATGATTTGAAATGAAGTTTTGGAAAGATATGATATTTTGATATATTGAAATGATTTGAAATGAAGTTTTGTAATGATATGATATTTTAAATATATTGAAATGGTTTGGAATTGATTTAATCTTTATTTTGATACAGATTTGGATTTGAAATGATATTCTATTTTGAAGTATAAACTGTTTTAAATTTATAACCATGGGTTATAATAACGATTGGTTGTTAAAGAGACCGGGATCAGATATGGACATACTCTCTGTCGATACCGAAAACCACTTTGACAACTGTGTACGCGGTGGAGTTTCCAGAATGAAGTAGGATGGTGGCAACGATCCTAAGGTATATACGTGGACCCAACTCCCGTGAGTTGGCATAAGGTGGCTAAAACAGGAGCGATCTCGGACCAGTGAGGTAGCACCTCTTATCGGAAACACTTCTTCGATACCATTCTATTACTTTGTGATTGTTTGGGTGCACCCCTCGATTTGGGAGTGTTGTTCGAGGTGGAGCGGTAGTGGCTGCTATGCATTTCCATCAGCCCATGTGCGTAATTGGTATATCTACCCTGGCATTGCCTTGTGTGCCGTGTCACCTACCATATCGAGCTTTACTACGAGTTTCTATTTGTGTCGTAACTATGGAGTATCTTCTCGTAGCCTTTCGAGGTATGCAGGTACTGTATAGACTATTGGCACTATTTGTGTTAAGGGCTATATGGGTAACCCCTTAACGCTATTTAAAAGTATGTTTATTTTATGATTAGACATTATTATAATAGCGAATATTACTACATAGTAGATAGTTTAACGGATCCTTAAAGAATGGGCGATCCCAAGCATTCTTTAAGTTACTTGTATCTTTATTACAGTTCACTTGAGTTGGTTTACATTGTATAAGTATGTATGTCCTGACTCGAGTGTTTTGTGTTTTGCTTTACGCTCGGGTCAGACTGAGTGATACAGCATTTGAGACTCACCTTTGGAACTGGAGTTTTGATTTGAAGATCCAGATATCTATTCATCTTGTTATCCAGTTGATTCAGTTGTATTCTGAGTTGTACCTGATTATCATACGGTTACTCCTGTTGTATCTTGGTATTCCTATTGTATCTTAATTAACTCAGATGTATTTATATAGTAGCTTCATGAACTACTATCTCTTTTATTTCCGCTGTATTATATTACTCTGTGTCTGTGATCTGTGATTATTTATTTACTGTATATGATGAGTTTGCCAAATTTTTATTTACAACGCGGTATTTTGAGCAATTCAAGTCCGACATGTGCGGATGCGAATGGTTGAAATATCGGTTCGTTACAAACTGGTTAGCAACTAGAATTGGTAAACTCTTATGCATGGATGAATACATAGAAAAGCTTGAAAGAATATCCTATGCAAAATGTATGGTAGAAATAAGGCGCAATCAAGCTTTGGTTGATAGCTTCCCAGTCAAGCATTTAGATGGAAGTGAGCAACAAGTTTTTGTCAACTATTTGTGGAAACCTGATATATGTGTGCATTGCAAATCTTTTGGGCGTGATACTTCTCCCTACTTATCAAATAATGAAACCAATAAAGAAACCCCTTTTAGGGAGTTTGTGGAGGTGAAGACACATTTGAATGATAAGAATGCGGGAGGAATTATAAAAAGGTAAGCATCTTGAAGAATAAAAAGGTATGGAAAAGAGTTACTAGGAGAAGGGGAGTACAAAGGAAAGCAGTTGAAGTTAATGTTGAAAGACAAATCCCAGACCAAGTTAATTTAGAAGAGAATGAAAAACAAACTGGTGATACTCCATCTGTTTCCCAAGTTCTGAGCTGTTGTGATGTAGGTGCTAATCAAGCTCATAATTTTGAATAGTGGTTAGGGTGGATAGCAACAAATTTCAATTTCTATCAAATTTAGAAGATAAACATGGAGATAAGGAGGAAGACTATGGATCAAAATAAATTGATGAAACAGTAGAGGAAGGAGTTGGAATGGAAACACATAGCTCACAAACTATATTATCCCATGATATAACTGTGCATGCATGCACACAACAATTAAATGCAACACAAGACCTACCTAACATCCCACCTGTTTCTTTAACTTCAGTGCCAACCTGTCCCGCCAACCCTATCTCTTCTAACTCCCCTGCTTTGAATGCTCAACATTCCCCTCTATCACAATCTCACCTTTCTCCACAAACAAATGTGTTACAACAATCTAGGCACTATGACATTGTACTTAATGTGATATCTACTCCACCATCTAATCCTTATTCCCACGTTAATGCTCCTAAAGGTTACATAGATTTCACCAATTCACAATCCACTAATACACATCCTCAAAATCGATCTACCATCAAAACTCCCTCTGATAAAAACAACAATACCAACAAAGCTTCGTGCACCAATACAACCAGACCTAAAAAGGACAACAACAAACTAAAGAACAAGAATTTGGCTAACTTAAATGAGGATAATATTTTGCCTTCTACAAGTTTAGCTCTAGATGGAAGCAAGTCCCCAACCTCTGCTACCAGAGGAAGCAAGGAAAATAATCAAAACAAGAAGTATCAGTAATGATACATCCTATTGCTTTGTGGAACATAAGGGGTGCTTACCAAGACACAAAACTATTCCAAGCCAGAAATCTAATCCTCAACTACAACCTTCATCTTGTTGCCATCCTTGAAACAAAGTTAGATTCTAATTTAACCTATAAAGCTGCAAAAATCATTCAACCAAATTAGATTCTTCATCACAATCTTGTGGAAGCTTCATATGGCCGGATAATGCTGTTAAGTGACCCATCCATTTACACTCTTAACTGTTAGTCCCTGAGAAGTTGGTTTTGATGACAACAACCTTAGAATTAGATTATAAAATATAAATACTAACAGTATGGTTTAGATATATATATGTATATGCAGGATGTATGTGTAGGTACCAAAGAATGAAGACTGTACAGTATAGAGATTCAAGAACTGATGAACTCAAGATCGAAGATATCAAGATTCAAGACTTATGAGTATCAAGATTATCAAGATTTCAAGATATGTAATTTAGTTAGGAATTTTGTTAAAACTCCTAGAAAAGCACTGACATCTTAAAATCCATTTTATTCATGGAATGGAATCCACTTCGAACCTGTTAAAGGGATGGAACCCTAAGTAGGATGGAACCTACGAAAAATCTAGTGGAACAATGTTTTGTTTCCACTAACTTTTATTCAAATGTTTTACAAAATTATATCTTGTTTTCAAAATCTTCCTTTTTAAATCAAAAACATCTATCCTGGTTTTAAAAACTTTTAGCCTCAAAATAATCTATATTTTCAATATCAAATTATTCTTGGTTTTAAACTATCTTTTAATTATAATATATTTAACTGTTAATATTTATACGCAGATTTAAATATAAAATTATAGTAAAATTTTATATATACCAAAATATTATTCTCTATACTTATTTATGTATTTTAACTATAGTTAAGTATATTTATAAATTTTAAAATAGTTTTAATACAAGATAGAAATTATTTTCAAAGAAAAACAAATTACAAAAAATAACTTAGGCCCGTTGACAACCCCAAGTACCCCTTGTCGACAAGGTGTGTGACGACCGCCCATAACCCCTACACTGAACCTAGAGAAAGTGCGTTGTAAAGTGTGCCAGGCAGCCATGGACGATTGTCAAGGTAAATTAAAACAACAGATGTTGGGCGTGTTCTCACCCAGAAGACCTCGAGACCAAGAAGCTTGATTCATCCATCCAGGCTCGCCTAAACTCATCCGGCATTCTCGTTCCCCAGAGCCCATTCGGCAGTCACTCATCCGGCATTCTCGTCCTCCAGAGCCCATTCGGCATTCTCGTTCTCCAGAGCCCATTCGGCGGTCTCATGCAACTGCCGAACCAACCTTCGTCCCTACCACCGGACCAAAGCCACCACCGGACCAAGCTCCTCCCAGCACCACCGGACCAAGCTCCTCCCAGCACCACCGGACCAAGCTCTTCCCACCATCTACCGGACCAAGCTCTTCCCACCATCTACCGGACCAAGCTCCTCCCAGCATCTACCGGACCATACTCCTTTCGGGCCAACAATACCAGGCCAGGTCGCATCAGCCCAGGCCCACCAGCTGTTATATACATCCATGACCCCTACCCCTAGCCTCACTCTATAAATAGAGGGGCGGGGGTACAACAATGGGCACAAGTTTGAGAGCTCAAGCACGAAAGGAACTTTCAAACAACTTTCTTTTACTTGTATCAAAGCTTTGTACTTGTAATCAGAATAAGAGAAGAGAAATAACATATAAAGTGGACGTAGGCACATTCTGGCTGAACCACTATAAATCTGCGTGTCTTTTTACAGTTTAGCCCCTGTTTTTCATATATTTGCATAAATCGCTCAAATCACTAAGAATAACATAAGATCTACTAAATCATACGACTTTGAGGTGTTTGTCCATTTTTTGTGCAAACATTTTTGGTGCTTTCACTGAGAACTAGAAGCTCGAAGCTTCAGCTTCATCCGCTTAACAAGTTTTCCTAACAGCATCGTCCGCCACTTGGAAAACATGCCTCCCAAACAGAGAAAAGATGTTAACAAAGGAAAAAACTTCGCATCCAGCAGTCTTCCAGATCCAGCTGTCACGAATCAAGTAAATCGTCCTCCTCCAGCAACAGTAACAAATGAAGAACAGGCTAACCCAACTACTCCTGCCACAGAACAGCCTGCAGCAATTACTAGAGCAGATCTGGACAGAGTTGTGGTTGAAGTAACTAACCGCTTCACGTCCCAGCAGGAAGCCTTGGTGGACCATCTCATGTCACGCTTAAGGGACGCTGAAGAATCCAACCGCAACACTGAATCATGGAGCGAGTCCCAGTCTGGAGGATCTCAGAGACAACAAAGATCTTCCTTCTTCGAAGGAGCTAACGGCAGAAGTAGCCGTGGTAGGAGCTGAGACCGAGCACAGCCCGAAGTTAGGCCTGAGGAAACGTTTGGTACCGAACCCAACGGGGAAGGTACTGGGCGAAGGTCAACTGTAGCTGAGCCTGTCATGCTGCCTAACCACAGAAACGCCAGTGAACGAGGCCAAGCTAGAGTCCAGCCCGAAGTTGGACTCGAGGAAGTGCTTAGATCAGAACCCAACAGGGGGAGATCAAGGCAAGGGCCAACTGTAGCTGACCCAAGCATGTTCCCAGAAGATCAAAGGCAGCCACTGGAAAATATGAGGAATGATAGACGATACCATCCCTACAGGTCATCTGGACGGAATCAATCCCACAGAACAGAACCAAACTCATTTCTATCTGCTCCAAGTTCTGATGAAAGGATGGCACGCTTATTCAGAGAATGTGTCCAATGGGAGCAAAGAGATCGAGGGATAGGCGCTAGGGTAACCAGCCCTTTCGCCCGCAATATCGAAATTGCTATCACCCCCCGAGAATGGAAGATGCCAACAATGGAACCCTACAAAGGAACCTCCGATCCCGTTGTACACTTACAGAGGTACACGCAGCATATGCTCATGAGTGGGGCGACAGAGGGAGTACTGTGCAAATGCTTTCCGCTCTTCTTAGCAGATCTCGCTACCTCCTGGTTCTGTCACCTACCCCAGGGATCCATCAGCTCGTGGGAGATGTTGAAAGAAAAATTTATCAGTCAGTTCCGCATTCATGTGGAGCAACCTAAGGACGCTTATTCCCTATCCAGTGTCAAACAGAAACCTGGAGAGAAGCTGCAGCAATACCTAACCAGATTCAACGCCGTAGCAGCCGCAGTCCAAGATGCCGATGAGAAGCGTATCCTAATGGCCCTCTGTAGTGGTGTGCATCCGGACACTAAATTTGCTAGAAGGTTGACAAAAGAAAAGCCAGCTACTTTACCCGATTTCTTCCATGAAGCCGGGAAATACATGAGGCTTGAAGATGCTGCCATTGAGGGGCAGTCAGGACAGCAAAATAAGACAACCCATAGCAACTCCCCTGCTGTGGCAAGGGACGTTCGAAGAAATGATTCCAGAGACAATGTTGGGGGCAAGAAGGGAGAAAAGCGCCTATATCGGCCAGGACCGAGATTCGACACTTACACTCCTTTGAACGAGACCGTCGAAAATATCTTCCTTGCCACCCAAGGCGAAGTTAGATACAAACGCCCACCATACAAGAAGGAATCTGATAATGCACAGAAGTCTGGAAAGTTCTGCCGCTTCCACGAATCTCACGGGCATGATACCAACGAATGCCATCATCTTCGAGATCTGATTGAGGAACACATCAGAAGGAAGAAACTGGAACGTTATGTAAAAAGTCAGGATAGGACTCCAGCTCCTGCCAACGAAAACCCAAGGCTACCCTCGCCGGGGGCCGACAGAGGAAACCGCAATGCTAGCAGCTCTAGTCAAGAAAAGATAGTGGTCCATACCATCTCAGGAGGGCCACACATCGCAGACAGAAGATGGAAAGAGATGGAAAGGTACGGAAAGTCGCTTAGAGACAATAAAGACTATGTCAATTCGGTTATAGAAGAACGCCACCCGAAGCGGAAAGAAAGTGATGACATCACATTCGGTAAGCGTGACCTAGAAGGAAGGCAGTACCCTCACATGGATCCCATGGTCATCTCTGCCCGACTTGGTCCCGCCGAAGTTTACCGAATCCTGGTAGACACTGGAAGCTCAGTAAACATCCTGTTCAAACACGCATTCGACAAAATGAAGCTATCAATGAAGGATGTATCTCCCTGCGATAAACCACTACACGGCTTCACTGGAGATGCGAAAATGCCCCTCGGGCAACTGGACCTCTTTGTTGAGATTGGAAGCCATCCTCGCTCCGCTGTACGGAAACAGACGTTTGTGCTAATAGAAAACCAGTCGGCCTACAACGCCTTCTTAGGAAGGCCATCCTTGTCTGACTTCCAAATTGTCTTAGCCCCATGGTGCCTAAAGATGAAGTTTCCAACAGACAATGGAGTAGGGGAAGTGGAAGGAGATCAGGACGTTTCTCGAGACTGCTATGTGACTGAACTTCGCAACAACCACAGGAAGGGTAAAGGGAAGGGTGTAGAGATTGCCCTCTGCACAAAAAATCTAGAAGCATAGCAATTAAAGAAAGCCCCTCCTCTTCGATATACCAGCGACCCTTTCAATGAGTTAGATCCTAGGGACAAAGAGGAGGAGGCCACCGCCGAGCCGGCAGAGGCTATGGTGTTTATATCTGTAGACAAGCACGACTCGAGTAGACTATTGAAAATTGGGTCCTAGCCAAAAGCCGAATTGAAGGAACAGCTCATCGATTTTCTCCGCCACAACTTGGATGTATTCGCTTGGTCACACGCTGACATGACTGGAATCTCCCCCGACATAGCCTGCCACGTATTAAACATTGATCCTACCAAGGTGCCTGTAAAACAAAAAAAGAGAAGTATGGGGGCAGAGCGATCAGCAGCCCTCGATGAAGAAGTAAAGAATCTACTCGCCAATGACTTCATACGAGAAGCTATCTACCCGGAATGGATCGCCAACCCGGTGCTGGTAAAAAAGGCTAATGGAAAGTGGCGAACCTGCATTGACTTTTCCAACCTAAACGACGCCTGCCCGAAGGATTGCTTCCCACTTCCCAGAATCGACCAACTTGTAGACAGCACAGCCGGGCACGAACTCCTATCTTTTATGGATGCATACTCAGGATATAACCAAATTCCTATGCATGCTCCCGACCAAGACCACACCAGTTTCATCACCGACCGAGGTTTATACTGCTATAAGGTAATGCCTTTCGGACTTAAAAATGCAGGAGCCACCTACCAGCGCCTCGTCAACAAGATGTTTGCAGGGCTAATAGGACAAACTATGGAAGTATATGTGGATGACATGCTGGTAAAGTCAAGGAAAGCCAAAGATCATGTAAGCCACCTAGGCAAGATGTTTCAAGTACTTCGGCAATATGGAATGAAGTTGAATCCACTAAAATGCTCCTTCGGAGTGTCATCAGAAAAGTTCTTAGGATTCATCGTTCATGCCAGAGGAATAGAAGCAAACCCTGAACAAGTCCGAGCGCTAAGGGATATCAAGATACCTTCCACCCGAAAGGAAATGCAAAGCCTAAATGGAAAAGTGGCCGCCCTAAGCCGATTCATCTCCAAGGCAACGGACAAGTGCGTCCCCTTCTTCGAAGCTCTAAAGAAAGACAAAGGAAAGTTCGAATGGACTGACGAATGCTTAACCGCTTTCCTTAACCTAATCGAACACCTCCATAAACCACCGGTACTCTCGACTCCAAGTGAAGGCGAAGAATTATACCTATACCTTGCTGTGTCATCTCACGCCCTAAGCGCTGCCTTGGTAAGGGAAGACAACCGCACGCAGCGGCCAGTTTACTTCGTCAGCAAAAGGTTTACTGGAGCAGAAGTCAAATATCCTAAACTTGAGAAGCTAGCATACTGTTTACTAATCACATCACGAAAACTACGTCACTACTTCCAGTCCCATTCCATCAAAGTTCTGACTGATCAACCACTAAGGCAGGTACTCCATCGTCCCGACACTTCTGGGCGACTACTTAAATGGTGCATTGAACTAAGTCAGTATGATATCACCTATCACCCTCGCACCGCCATCAAGGGACAAGCCATGGCTGATTTCATTGCAGAATTCACTACCAACGAAGGTAAGGAGAAATTGGAAATAGCAGAAGATATCAAGTGGAATCTCTTTGTGGATGGTGCATCAAACGAACAAGGCTCGGGGGCAGGTGTGGTAATAACCACTCCCAGGGGAAACAAACTACACTATGCTATAAGATTGGAGTTCGCCGCCACCAATAACGACGCAGAATATGAAGCAGTGATAGCCGGACTAGAAATTGCCATAGAAATCGGAGCCAATTCTTTGTGTCTTCATAGCGATTCTCAACTTATTGTTAATCAAATACTAGGAGAATTCCAAGCTCGAGAGGAACGACTCATAGCATATCTAAAGAAGACCAAGTTGCTTCTCAGCCGATTGGACCACTACTTAGTCAAACACATCCCTCGGGAAGAGAACCAAGAGGCCGACGAATTGGCAAAGCAAGCGAGTATGAGGGACATCGCCATCTTCGGGGCAGTAACCATCTCAAAGCAAACGGTCCCAAGTTTTGAACAAGTGAATCTGATAGCTGCAGCCGAAGAAGCAACTTGGATGACTCCCATCCGAGACTACCTACAAAATGGCACACTACCCAACGGGCATAACGAAGTCAAGAAAATCTTGAGGAAAGCGTCCCGCTACACAATACAAGAAGACATCCTCTATCGGCGTGGATTCTCTAACCCGTTATTAAGGTGTGTCGCTGGGAGAGAAGCCAAGGAAATCTTATCCAACATCCATCAGGGGAGCTGTGGAGATCACACCGGAGGGCAAGCATTAGCAAAAAAGATACTCCGTTACGGATATTTCTGGCCCACCTTAAGCAAGGACGCCTTAGATTTCGTCAAGAAGTGTGACAGATGCCAAAAATTTGCTAAGATTCCACGGCTACCAACAACTGAGATTACTCAAATGACCAGCCCTTGGCCCTTCGCAATATGGGGAATTGACTTAATCGGCGAGCTACCGATGGACCGAGGCGGGGCCAAATATGCTATAGTGGCGGTTGATTATTTCACCAAATGGGTGGAAGCAGAACCTCTGAATAAAGTATCTTCAGCAAAAGTTATTAACTTCTTGATCAAAAATGTTCTGTGAAGGTACGGAGTCCCACTCAAAATCATATCAGATAATGGACTTCAGTTTGACAGCGAGGAATTCGCCAACTGGTGCCGAGAGCACGGAATTCATAAAAGCTTCTCATCCGTAGCATATCCCCAGGCAAACGGACAAGTCGAAGCAGTCAACAAAATTCTAAAAACTCTGATCAAAAAGAAGCTCGAAAAGTCAAAGGGCGCTTGGGTGGATGAACTCCCTACGGCACTGTGGGCCTACCGCACATCTTTCAGAACATCAACGGGGCACACTCCTTCCTCTTTGGCATACGGATCGGAGGCTATGCTCCCAGTTGAAACCATTGTGCCTTCCCACTGTAGGATCCACTATAACCCAGAAGAGAATGAAGAGCTCCTCCACATGTCTTTGGATCTAGTTGAGGAGAGAAGAAATGATGCAGTCCTTAAAACAGCAGCCCACAAGCAGAAAGTGGCAGCGTAATACAACTCCAAAGTCAAGCATCGTACCTTACAAGAAGGGGATCTTGTCCTCAAGCGAATCTTCCCTCGCCCCGGAGCACTAGACCCCATCTGGGATGGACCATATGTAATTCATAAAGATCTCCACAATGGAGCTTATATTTTGTCAACAGTGGATGGAGAGGTGTTCCAGAGGGCATGGAACATCCAGCACCTCCGTCGATACTTTTCTTAACTTGTACTGCCCATATGAAGTGAATTAACAAAGAGAATCAGTGGACGTAGGCCTTTTCATGCCGAACCACTTTAAAAAACTTTGTCTCTTTTTTAACTTGTTCCTTTATATCTTGGCTACTTGTTAACTTTATCCTTTTCTGTTGAACAAAATCCTATGCGTATAGCATCTCCACCCAAAGCACTCCACGGCGCAACTTCACCTGGGCAAAACCTAACTGGTACTATGCGAATCTATGCCCTCGCCAATGAGACACTTTTGCTTCAGCATCCCTCTGCTGCGGGTTAACTCATTGCTCGCGACGGCCCTTAAAGCCAACTGTAATGAGCCGATTATAAGCCACCGAGAAGGCCGACTATAGCCGAGGCAGCTCATTATGGCGTTAGGCTCGCCGGCAACTGTGAACCGACTATAAGCCCCAACATAAGGTGTGGCCAGCCAGGGGCAGTTCACAGTTGACGATCGGCACCCACGCTAGCCGGCCACAGTAAATCGAATAATACCCATGATTACGGGCCATAATGGCCCGGGTAGTTACTGTGCGCGATCTCGGCTCCGATGTGTCTTAAGTGCGGCTGTGGTAAAAAAGAATTAACTCCCCGCGGAGGCGTAAGATGGGTGACAAATGTCTCCAAGACCCACAGCTAGGGAAAGTGACTACAAAACCCGTTTGCCACGAACTTAAGCACATCGAAGGCCTTCCGTGATTGGAAGTTTTACTTTTTCACATATTTCAATTTTACTTAAAAAGCTTTTCTCCTGTCCTCTATAACGGTCCCTAAAGTACAGGATGCAGAGTAGGAGATACTAGCCAATGGATGTAGGGACTCACGATTGGATGGCAGGGCACTCGACTGCATTCCATGCTCGGTCATACAAGATATTCAAAACTGCTATCTACGATTAAAACATGAAGGGCAGTATTTTCTTCTTTTGCGTACAAATACATGACTATAATTTGTTCACACCACAAGCTAATATTACAAGTCATGAAATTATGTTTTAAAACTAGAACCTGACATCAGACACAATTCAATTACAAGAATATGCATAGCTATATTTCTCATACGACATGTCAAAATAGCAACAAACATTCGGAAGACGACAAAATCAGCTTAAGTTAAAGAATTACACATCAAGAATAGAGCTATTTATTACAAGTAGCAAAATAATTACAACTTAAAAGTTACTCTACTGTTTTAAGGCTAACGTATACGGCCATGTCAAGTCTACAAAAAGAATTTTCCAGGTCTGATCAAGGGGCCGGCTGCATTGGAGTTTTATCCTTGTCCTGTTGACCACCTATTTAGTCAGAGAAAGGATTCATTAGTGATAAGCAACCAAAGTTAATGGAGAGACTAAAAAGGAAGACTTACCAGCACCTGCTTCTTGACTATCCTGATCGTCATCCTCAACTTGCACACCTGCCTCCTCAGCAGCAAGCAACCGCATACCCTCCTTCACCGCCATCTTCTCCTCCTTGGCAAACTGGGTAGTGACCACATCCATGCTGAAAGCCACACCACCATCTCTATCCGCATCAGCCTTAGCCTCCTTCAGAGCCCGAAGATAGATCTTGGCCATGACCCTAGGATAATCATCCATCCAGGATAGGTTGCCCTGCTTCCAGGTTCGGAAGTACATGTCCTGGAGCATTTCGTCCATCATCCCCTCATTCTCCTCAAACTCCCTCATCCGGGCCTCGGAAGCCGACAACCTTCCAACAGCAGCTTCTCTCTCCAAACGGTATCTCGAGCAGTCAGCCTGAAGGGATTTCTGCATCGCCTCCATTTCCTCCTTCAGCCTAACCTGAGCGAGCTCTGCGGCTTCAAGCTTCCCCGACAGCTCCTCTACCCGCTCAAGATCCGCCCTCCGAACCTCATCCACTGTCGAGATGGCCATATTTATCTGTTCCTTGCAGGCGGCCTCCATCTTCCGCAGTTCCGCCTTACTAGCCTCCTCCATAGCCTTCCTCAACCGCCCGGAGGCAGCCTCGTGCTGAGAAATCTGAATGGCCTGGTCAGCGAGCTGTTTGGCCTGGTCCGAAACCATCAATCTTAGTCGGATGTTGGCACTCCCAATCTCCTCTCCAGCCTTAACCAGCCGGGCATGATGCCCCATCAGCTTCCTAGTCTCCTCCACCACCCGATCAATACTAGCCTTGGCCTCGTCTCCCATGGTAACTATCCGAGTGGTAAGTAGATCAAGATCTAAGGACTTAGCCTCATCAAGCACCCGTACCATGGGATTGCGGGGAAGAAGGTGCTCACCAGTAACCTCGTCAAAGATAACGTCGTGGGAACTTGGATCCAGATCAGGATGACCCGCAAATGGATTACGAGCCAAGTCAGGACGGTCGATATGAGTAACGAAAGGGTTTCCGGACGGGTGCGGAGAGGGTGCAAACTCGCTGTCCTCCTCCGTGATATCATGAAGAGGCTGAGCCGGGAGCTGAGGACCGGGCGAAGGTTCGGATAAAGGATGACTCCTCTTTCTCTGCTGAATACCCTCTTCGATAACCCCGAGAAGAGGACGGTAGCCGACTACATCCCCGGAGCGGTGGGTCAAAGGCTTCGGCTTGACAGAAGTTTTGGAAAGCTTGTACTGTTCAAGCCTGTGCCGAAGATCTGAGGCCTTGGCCGTTTTACCTGCTCCTGATATGAAGAAAAAGTGTCACAAGCATATATTGATCTATAATTCGAGAAAACACGGCAAATTAAAAGATAATAAGAAAGGAAACACATCTGTGGTTGTACAAACCCTGGGGAGGAGTAGGATACTGCAATAAGTCCTGGATTTCATTCCAGGACGGGAGCGGGTCATAAAATATTCCTAAGTCCCTATCATAAATGGAGCCCGCAGGAATCAAAAGTTCACCTTGAGTCGTCGGAGCCACCTTGGCTGGAATAGTCTGAGGAGGCTCGCTTGCGCCAGTTCCAGCCTTGTCAGCTTTCCCAGTTTTCTCTACCAAAGCCGGATCTTCATCCAGCCCCTCGAAAGCCTGGTGGAACGCATCATCCGTCCACTCCTAAATCTCACCCGCTTGCCCAGGAAGCAAGGCCCTGATGCCATCGCCACCTTTATCACCTTCCCGACCATCTCCACCCTCACCTCTTTCCTCCTCTATGTCTTCCTCCTCCTGGGTAAGTGGACAATTACTGGGGGAGGGACCGTCCGACTTCTTGAGTTTCTTATCGCCGATGGCTGGAGGTTTTGTGAAAGGTTTCCTCTTGCTACTCTCTACCGTAACACCTTCCTTAGTCTGAGCAGCCGCCCTCTCCTCCGCCATTTCCCTCAGCTTGACTACTGACTGCTGTGGAAGGATTAAGTTATACTCCAGAAGGATCGCATTTCTAATCAGGAAGGCAGATGATCTATATTTCCCGAGAATAGCTTCTATCTCAGCCGCCGTCTGAACCAGGCGGTCAGTCTCCACAACCGCAAAGCCACCTGTCGCTAGCAAAAATGAGAAAGTATGAGAAGAAGCATCGCAATCGTAATGGAAATTATAAGTAAAAGCATCAACTTACATCCAGAAGTAAAGCGCCGAATTGAAACGGAGTCGTCCCTGACAAAGAACCATTCCTTCTTGAACATGCTGAATTTGGAATACAGATCCAAGACCGGCTTGAAAGTCACAGCTGACTCCAAGCTAATGTATGGGGACCCCTTCTTATAGCCCCTCAGATTATACAGATACCGGATCTCTCGGTTGGAAGGAGCACGACCATACTTCCTCTGGAAAATGACGAAGAGGCTCACCAGTATAGCATAGGAGTTGGGTTGAAGCTGGAATGGGGCCACCTTTAGATACGTGAGGAAGCTCGCTATCTAAGCGTTAAGAGGAGGAATGGCACCACACATGCAGTGGTATCTACTGTAGGCGAAGTACCCTTCAGGAGGGTCATACGGCATAACGTCTCTCCCAGGCAATAGCAAGTGCACCCTATCGATTCCAAAGGATCGGGAAATGACATCAAGCTGCTCCTCCTTGAGGGAGCTAGGAAAGCAATCGGGCGGGGAGTTCAGAAGTTCCTAAGGGTTGTACCCGTCCACTAGCGATCTCGGGGTTGGTCCGTGACGTTCTTGATTCGGCTGAGCTGGGGGCACGGCAGAGAAACCTCCTTCACCCCCGGATCTCTTCTTGTCTGATCGAGTTTCCGCTTTACGAGACATTATCTGCAAACACAAAGAAGAATGTCGTTAGACTAAAGGAAGTAAAGAAGCGAGTGTGTGCAGTCTAGAGTTTCACTCATAAATGCTCAAATTCCCGTTATCATTCGGTAAACTGAATATAAAATTTCATTCGGCATTCTCATCTGAAAATTTCATTCGGCATTCTCTTCTGGAAAGCCCATTCGGCAGTCTCATCTCGAGGAATTCGTTCGGCACTCTCAACTAATATCCATTCGGTACGTATGACACGCGCACTTCATTCGGTGGACACAGACGAAAAACCATTCAGCTAAGGGAAATTGAGTACCTGGTTCGGCAAGCTGAAATGGTTCGGCAGAGGATTAGAATTTGATTCGGCTAGGTGACTAACTTGGCTTGGCTGTTTCGTTCGGTAGAAGGTAATAGAGGCCCTGGGCCCTTACTTATAGACAACTATAGACGACCGGACCAGCTGATTCGGCGAAGGCATCCAAGCTGACGTCATTAGTTTTTAAAAAAAACAAAAAACAAAGCGCGGCACATTCCGGCATATGCCCCACTTTGGGGGGCAAATGTTGGGCGTGTTCTCACCCAGAAGACCTCGAGACCAAGAAGCTTGATTCATCCATCCAGGCTCGCCTAAACTCATCCGGCATTCTCGTTCCCCAGAGCCCATCGGCAGTCACTCATCCGGCATTCTCGTCCTCCAGAGCCCATTCGGCATTCTCGTTCTCCAGAGCCCATTCGGCGGTCTCATGCAACTGCCGAACCAACCTTCGTCCCCACCACCGGACCAAAGCCACCACCGGACCAAGCTCCTCCCAGCACCACCGGACCAAGCTCTTCCCACCATCTACCGGACCAAGCTCTTCCCACCATCTACCAGACCAAGCTCCTCGCAGCATCTACCGGACCATACTCCTTTCGGGCCAACAATACCAGGCCAGGTCGCATCAGCCCAGGCCCACCAGCTGTTATATACATCCATGACCCCTACCCCTAGCCTCACTCTATAAATAGAGGGGCGGGGGTACAACAATGGGCACAAGTTTGAGAGCTCAAGCACGGAAGGAACTTTCAAACAACTTTCTTTTACTTGTATCAAAGCTTTGTACTTGTAATCAGAATAAGAGAAGAGAAATAACATATAAAGTGGACGTAGGCACATTCTGGCTGAACCACTATAAATCTGCGTGTCTTTATACAGTTTAGCCCCTGTTTTTCATATATTTGCATAAATCGCTCAAATCACTAAGAATAACATAAGATCTACTAAATCATACGACTTTGAGGTGTTTGTCCATTTTTTGTGCAAACAACAGAATCTATCGTATTACTCACAGCACATGGACAAAATACAATAGAACATATATATAGTGAAGCTTCACAGAATAGAATCTCATCAATAAAACTTCATAATAGTTGAATACAAACATCTGAATAGTCAATACAACAAGCCTCACTACATATCACTCAAAGAATACAAAGCAGCGGAACATCCAGTACATATAATAAGAAGATAATATGCAATCCTCCAGCTCATCTTCGATATCAGCACCGTGAAAAGCATGATCAGCACTTGTCACCTGCTACCTAGTCTGCCCGCCCCAAAATGGACGAACAGCCCAAGGCAATAAGAGTTAAAACATAAAGCCTTGAGTCAGACAACAGTCTTAGTGAGCAGTAAATTAACTAACAACATACCAAAAGAGCATAAAGGAAAAGGAATAGGAATACAACCCTCCCACTCCAACCTCTTTCTACAGTGATAGCCCCCAGACACACACTAAGTAGAAGCAAACATAGCAGAGCATACAATGTAAAGTAAAGAAATTATCACTCGATTCAAGGGCGATGTTTTCCAAGCACAAACCCCCAAGGCCTAAACCAAGATCAGATAAGCATCCAGAAAACACTGCTCTTGAGACCGAATGACGATACAACCAAACATCCATGACTCTGGCTATCACTGTTATCATTGCTTCAATATCACCGTTAATTGAATGACCGGCACATTCTTTCAGCCGTCCGTCAAGGGCTAATGGAAACCCCGGTTCTAGACATAACTCCCGCACGTCATCGTGACCCGTGCCTAGGACTATCGAATCTGCCCAGGGTACTTGACTACCAATCCGTAGCCTTAAGGGACTATCGAATCTGCCCAACATACTCTTGCTTTGAGCATGCTAGAACCTTCAACAACGATGAGATCTCAGCCTTCTAGTCATCCTCCTCGACGACTATTTCCATACTAGCTCAAGCACCTCTCGAGCATCCATTATCCTCCAACTCGAACCATATCACCGAGTTATCAACATGCTTGGAATGATCCCATCTGGATTAGACCAAGACTATCCCATATCATCATCATCGAATCTATGCATAAGAGCTTCACCATCCGCTACATATGCCACAAGCAGCTTTTCCAATTCAAGAGCTTTCCCTTAGCTTTTGAATCATCTTCGGTCTAAATCAAATCATCAATCATCTAATTCATAGCAATCAACCAAGTCAAACATTAATCCAAGCAATCAAGCATTCAAATATGATCTAAGTAGACAATTTTAACAATAATGGCAATTTCGTAATTAAAGAGTCGAAAGTCAAATAAGCATGAAAACATGAGCAATGTCTCTATAATCTTGATGAATGAACTTGCATAGGTTAACATGTAGTAAAATGGTTGTCAAATCATCATGAACAATGAATCTATACGGATCTACACATGTGATTAGGAAAATGCATGGAAATCACTATTTTAACATCAAATCAAGCCAACGATCCGATATACTCCTTTGGATCCGTGTGAGAGATAATCACCACTCACCAAATCACCTAAACAACCCAAAAGCAATACGCTTCAGATCTGGACAGCGAAGGATCTAACTTGATCTATCACCAATCCGCTTCAAACGATGAAATCTCTCTTCGAAGAATGTAGATCTTCAATCTAAGCTCTTCGATCTTCGATTTTGATCTTCAATATGGATGGAAGGAATCACTAGATTAAAGTGGAGAAAAGAAGTGAAGAAGTGTAGAAGTCGAGCTCTCAAAATGGCAGCACTTCGTCGCTTCGAAATCCGGATCCCAAAAAGTGAGAAAGACCCTTCTATTTATAGGCTGAAATCTCCCTAAGTCGTTGCCTCAGAGTTAAGTCGTCTCCGACCTACGACCTAAGACCCCCACCGACCTAAGTCTTTGACCTAACAACTCATACGACTTAACAGCTGCTCCGCCTAACACATGCGCATACGACCTAACTACTAAGCCGACCTATGACTTAACTAATATGCGCGACCTAACAGGAGATACGACTTCCGACTTAGCGGCTTAACCCCTAAGTCGCTCATGACTTAATAACTTAGCAACTCTACGACTCACTATGCTACGACCTAACTTCCTTAAGTCGTCTAATGACCTAACTTCGCTAACCACTAGGTCGCTAACCTGCTAACTTCTATAAGTCGTCAACACTTAGGTCGCTCGACCGACCTATCCTACCATACGACCTAAAATCCTTAAGTCGCTAACTCACTTAAGTCGCTCTATTACTTAACTCGCTAACTCGTCCAACCGTCCTAACTCTTAACTTGCCGATTTCTTAACTCGGTCGGTTTTCTTAAGTTACCCCTATTCCTTAAGTCGGTCACGACTTATTACTTGAACAAAAATTCTGCCCAACACTATCAAACGACCTAAACCACTACACCTTAAGTCGTCCACTACCTTAGGTCGCTCCAACACCCTACGACCTAAGCTACCACGACTTAATTCCTATACGACTTAACTGCCTTAACTCGTATCTTGCTTAAGTCGCTCCAAAACTTCCATACGACCTAGGACTTAAACTCAGGACGACTTATCACAAATGCGACCAAATGTCAACTGTTTTACGATGTTTTGATCCGTGAAAATACAGGTCGTTACAAGGTGACAGTTGATTTCAAAAGTTTCAATTTCAAAAGAAGTGTCTATTCGTCATATCCTTTCACAAATGGACATGGCTGTTGTTCTACTATAAATAGGGGATGTTTTAAACGAATTTATATTCATATTTTCTCTGATTTCACTCCTCTTCTTCTTCCACATTTCTTTATATACATTTTTACCATTACTCTGCCGAAATCACCATTGAATCTAACTAGATCATCTCTGTTTTGATTCTCTATCACTATCTCAACAAGATCCCAGTGCTATTCAGAGTTATAGACTTCTTTGTAATCAATCGAGCAAGAAAAGGTGTGATTGTAGCCTGGAAAATCAATCGGGTGAACTTGTTGCCTGTAAAATCAAGTATCTCTACCCAGAGGACTGTGAATATGGAGCAGTGTACCTCGTGGCCATGAAATCGAGGGTGTAATTGTAAAATTTGATTTTGAAAGGAAATCCGTACTTGTGTTGCGGGACTGGTTGTAGGGTAATTCTGAACCAGTATAAAATCTGGTGTGTTCTTTCCTTTAATGCTTTTACTTTATATCTGCATCTGTGTTTGATTCTGTGATCATATCTGTGTCTGAATATTGCATACATTTGTGTTCAAATTAAGATAAACACAAAAAGAATTAATAATTCCTTAAACACTATTCACCCCCCTCTTGTGTTTATTCTTGCCTTAAGATCCTTAATCTGCATTTCTCACATTTGGTATCAGAGCAAGGTTTTCAAAGTTTCATAATATGAATTTTGAAAAAGCTTTTAAAATGGCTATGTTTAAAAAACTTGTTAATACTAGTTTAGAAATATTCAGATCATCACTGTCTCATGAGTCTACATATAATCGATATTCAAATTCAAGTTGTCTACCAAAATTGTATGATGTGCAGGAAACATGTTTTATGGGTGTTGAGGAATCAATCCACAATGGACAAATTGTGCAGATCAAAAAGAATAAATGGATACTCGATAGTGGATGCTCTAGACACATGACTGGTAATCCGGATATGCTGAATGATATAATATACAAAGACGGAGGACTGGTTAACTTTGGAGACAACTCAAAAGGATATGTGCTTGGCATCGGCAATGTCGGTAACTCTGAAACTCCTATTATTACTAATGTTTTGATAGTTAAGAATCTGAAACATAATCTGCTAAGTATTAGTCAACTTTGTGATAAAGGATATAAAATTAAATTTGAAAAAGATAAGTGTCACATTGAAGATAATAATTCAACCATAATATTTGAGGGAATTAGGAAAAAGAATATTTATATTCTTAGTATGAAAGTTTCAAATGATAACCTGTGTCTTTTGGCAAATACAAGTGACCCTTGGATTTGGCATAAGAGATTTGGGCATTTGAATTTCAAACTCTTATCTAGACTGTCAAAACATGATCTAGTAAGAGGTCTCCCTAAAATGAATTTTAAAGTAGGTAGTTTATGTGATGCATGTCAATTAGGAAAACTTAGAAAAGGTTCCTTTAAATTAAAAGATATGATTTCAACTTCAAAACCTCTTGAATTACTTCATCTTGATTTATTTGGTCCATCTCAAATTCAGTCAATAAATCACAGTAAATATGTTTTTGTAATTGTAGATGATTATTCTAGATTTACATGGACAATAAACATAAAAGTGATACTTTTGAAAGTTTTAAGAATTTTACAAAAAGGATTCAAAATCAACTTTCTGTAAAAATTATAACCATCCGTAGTGATAACGGTGGTGAATTTGAAAATGAAAAGTTTGAGGAATTCTGCAATAAAAAGGGAATAACTCACAATTTCTCATTTCCAAGAACTCCACAAGAAAATGGAGTAGTGGAACGTAAAAATAGGACGGTTCAAGAGTGTGCGAGAACTATGCTTTCAGATAGTAAATTACCAAATCATTTTTGGGCAGAAGCAGTTGCTACCGCCTGTTATATCTTAAATAGAATTTTAATTAGACCTTTAACTGATAAGACATCTTATGAACTTCTTCACAGAAAGAAACCTAAGGTATCTTATTTTAGAATTTTTGGAAATGTTTTATTTTAAATACAAAAGATAACTTAGATAAATTTGATCCTAAATCCAACAAAGGTATCTTTATCGGATATTCTAATAGAAGTAAAGCATACAGAGTGTTTAATTTAAGAACTAACACCATCGAAGAAACAATGCATGTTTCATTCGATGAAAATCTCAAAAATTTTGAAGATACAAATGATGAAGAGGATTTAATTACTCAAAATCAGGAGCCAACTGAAACTAATAATAAAATTAATCATCCTAATAAAAAGATTAAACTTTTAAAAGATCATCCTATAGAAAATATACTAGGAGATATGCAATATGTTGTTACAACTAGAAATCAACTAAGTAAAATGAGCAATGTAGCCTTTATATCAACTATTGAACCTAAAAATCCCAAAGAAGCATCAACCGATGATTCATGGATTTTGGCTATGCAAGAAGAACTAAATCAATTCACTAGAAATGATGTTTGGGAACTTGTTCCTAGACCTGAAAATAAAACCATAATTGGAACTAAATGGGTTTATAAAAATAAAATGAATGAAGAAGGTGAGGTCGTTAGAAATAAAGCCCGGTTAGTCGCTCAAGGTTATTGTCAAGAAGAAGGAATAGATTGTGATGAAACCTTTGCTCCCGTAGCAAGATTAGAAGCCATTAGGATTCTACTTGCTTTCGCAAATCATAATAATTTCAAATTATTTCAAATGGATGTTAAAAGTGCTTTTTTAAATGGATTTGTAAAATAGGAAGTATATGTTGAACAACCACCACTTTTTGAAGATGAAAAATTACCAAATCACGTTTACAAACTTAAGAAATCTCTATATGGTCTAAAACAAGCTCCTAGAGCCTGGTATGATAGACTAAGATCTTACTTATTACAATCAAACTTTGAAATTGGTAAAGTAGATAATACTCTTTTTACTAAAAGAAATAAAAATGATATTCAACTAGTACAAGTTTATGTAGATGATATCATTTTCGGATCAACTAATTTTGAAATGAATAAAGAATTTTCTGAAATAATGACAAAAGAGTTTGAGATGAGCCATATGGGTGAATTAAACTTCTTTCTAGGATTGCAAATAAAACAATTAGATAATGGTATCTTTATCAGTCAAGAAAAATATGCTAAAGACCTAGTTAGTAAATTTGGTTTGACTACTGCAAGTGGAAAACACACTCCCATGGCAACCAATGAGTACCTAAGTAAAGAAGATCTCTCGAAAAATGTAGATCAAAAATTATATAGAGGAATGATTGGATCACTACTCTATATCACTGCTAGTAGACCTGATATCATGCATAATGTTTGTCTCTGTGCAAGATATCAATCCCAACCTAAAGAGACCCACATAAAAGCTGTAAAACGTATCATAAGATATGTTAAACACACCTTTGAGTATGGCTTATTTTATCCTAAAAATGATTCTTTTGAATTAATATCTTACTGTGATGCTGACTATGCTGGTTGTAAATCAGACCGAAAAAGTACAAGTGGAACTTGTCACATTTTGGGGCATTCTCTAGTTTCCTGGTTTAGTAAAAAGCAAAACATAGTTTCTTTATCAACAACCGAAGAAGAGTATATTTCTGCTGCTTTGGCTTGTTCTCAAGTAATATATATGCAACAAACTTTAGATTTTGGTTTAAAAATCTCAAAATCACCAATTTATTGTGATAATACTAGTGCAATAAATTTATCCAAAAATCCTACTCATCATGCTCGAACTAAACAAATTGATATCAGACATCATATTCTCAGAGATAATATAAGTAAGGAAGTAATTACTCTCGATTATATCAATTCCGAGAATCAAATTGTTGATATCTTAACAAAACCCTTAAATGAATCTATATTTACTAAATTAAGAAGAGAATTAGGTATTTGTTCAATAACTAAAATATAGAATATAAATATATAACAAGTATAATTAAAATAAATCAAATAGCAAAAAAATAAGTACCTTGTCGACAACCCTCTTTTACCCCTGTCGACATATAACGATTTTTTTTCTCTTTTGAAATTTTCCCACCAAAATTCAAATAGGTGGTTATATATTCTTCTTATATCGAAATTATGTTCATTCTTTATGTTCTTTCTCTGCTCTAACTTCTGAAAACAATAAAACAATGGCCTCCTCCTCCAAATCAAACAAAAATTCAACCTTTTCGTTCACTTCTCCTTCTACCGGACTATTTCAACGAACTACGCTTGCACGAGTGATGAAAATGGAGGTTTCCTTGAAGGATGCACTGCAACTTATGACTGAAATTCAAATGGTGCAAATCAGATGGCCAAAGAACAAGAACGGCAAGGCAAAATCCTTAGAAGCTTGCAAAAGTTTCTAATGGACAATCACACCAATCCCGTCTTGATCGATGAAGAATCTTCAGGTGTTCAAATACAAGAAGACAACGAGGAAGAAGAAGAAGAAGCCCCCATGGAAGAAGAGCACGCTGAAGATGATAACAAATTTGTTTGGGTTGGCGAAGTGTGCTTTGACAAGGATGGAAATCTAGTCGAACAACGTGGAAATTTCTGTTTCCACTACCCAAATTGCTCGGTTCATAGATCTCCCATTGTCAAGGATACACATTAGTTTCTTTTCTATCTTTCTTATCGTTATTTGTATATGATCTTACTTACGTTTTCTACGCAAATGTAAATATAACATTATAAAATGATTTGTGTTATCATATTTGAATTCTCACATTATCATTATTATAAATATTATCATATATGGATTCTTAGTTAGGAGAGTTAGTTATTAAGGGCTATGTTTTAAATTCAGAATTAAGTATTGATTATTTATGATAACACTATCATTATAATCACATGTAATATAGTATTAGATTAAGGGGGAGTATATAGTTTGGAGCTAGTTTTTTGTTGATGACAAAGGGAGAGAAGTATAAAATAGGATAGTTAGGCATAGATTAAGGGAGAGTTATTAGTTTTATGGGGAATTATTAGGATAGAAGTGATATTTTATAAACAAAGGTTGTCATCATCAAAAAGGGGGAGATTGTTAGTCCTTGAGAAGTTGGTTTTGATGACAACAACCTTAGAATAAGATTATAAAATATAAATACTAACAATATGGTTTAGATATATATGTATATGCAGGATGTATATGCAGGTACCAAAGAATGAAGACTGTACAGTATACAGATTCAAGAACTAATGAACTCAAGATCGAGATATCAAGATTCAAGACTCATGAGTATCAAGATTATTAAGAGTTCAGGATTTCAAGATATGTAATTTAGTTAGGAATTTTGTTAAAACTCCTAGAAAAGCACTGACATCTTAAAATCCATTTTATTCGTGGAATGGAATCCACTTCGAGCCCATTAAAGGGATGGAACCCTAAGTAGGATGGAACCTATGAAAAATCTAGTGGAGCATTGTTTTGTATCCACTAACTTTTATTCAAATGTTTTACAAAATTATATCTTGTTTTCAAAATGATTTCAAAATCTTCCTTTTTAAATAAAAAACATCTATCCTGGTTTTAAAAACTTTTAGCATCAAAATAATCTATATTTTCAATATCAAATTATTCTTGGTTTTAAACTATCTTTTAATTATAATATATTTAACTTTTAATATTTATACATAGACTTAAATATAAAATTATAGTAAAATTTTATATATACCAAAATATTATTCTCTATACTTATTTATGTATTTTAACTATAGTTAAGTATATTTATAAAGTTTAAAATAGTTTTAATACAAGATAGAAATTATTTTCAAAGAAAAACAAATTACCAAAAATAACTTAGGCCTAACGACAACCCCAAGTACCCCTTGTCGACAAGGTGACAGTTGATTTCAAAAGTTTGAATTTCAAAAGAAGTGTTTATTCGTCATATCCTTTCACAAATGGACATGGCTGTTGTTCTACTATAAATAGGGGATGTTTTAAACGAATTTATATTCATATTTTCTCTGATTTCACTCCTCTTCTTCTTCCACATTTCTTTATATACATTTTTACCATTACTCTGCCGAAATCACCATTGAATCTAACTAGATCATCTCTGGTTTGATTCTGTATCACTATCTCAAAAAGATCCCAGTGCTATTCAGAGTTATAGACTTCTTTGTAATCAATCGAGCAAGAAAAGGGTGTAATTGTAAGAATTGATCACGGGTGAACTTGTTGCCCGTAAAATCAAGTATCTCTACCCAGAGGATTGTGAATCTGAAGCGGTGTACCTGATGGCCTTGAAATTGAGGGTGTAATTGTAAGAATTGTTTTTGAAAGGAAACCCGTACTTGTGTTGCGGGACTGGATGTAGGGTAATTCCGAACCAGTATAAAATCCGGTGTGTTCTTTCCTTTAATGCTTTTACTTTATATCTGCATCTGTGTTTGATTCTGTGATCATATATGTGTCTGAATATTGCATACATTTGTGTTCAACTTAAGATAAACTCAAAAACAATTAGTAATTCCTTAAAACACTATTCACCTCCCCCTCTCTAGTGTTTATTCTAGCCTTAAGATCCTTAACCGCATTTCTCACATTAACCCCATCCTATCCCATCAACAATTTTACCATTGTCACCTCATTCATATACCCTCCAACACTTCCCTCTACCTCACTATTGTCTATGCTCATAATCAACAATCTTCAAGGCAATGCATACTTAAGTATCTCCCTCATCTTGCTCAAGATACACATCCTTGGTTGATCTTTGGTGACTTCAACTATTTGTATACAACTGCTGGTAGAATGGGTGGCAACCTTGTATCCTTGAAAGAGATCCTTCCTCTAAACAATGATATACCTAACTCCTCCCTCTTAAATATCCCTTGTCATGGCTCATCCTTCTCTTGGAATGACATGAGTATAATTGGAAACAGAATTTTCTCAAAGGTTGATCATGCTTTTTGTAACTTTACTACCTTGTCCTCCTGGCCATTAATTTCTTATTACCTTCCACTCCCTTCCTCTCTGATCATTCACCACAAATTCTATCCTTTGGCATGGCAACTACTAGAAAGAAATCCTCCTTTAAATTTTTAATGCTTGGTTAATTGACGAAGATTTTATTGGTATAGTTAAAAAATCATGGAAAACTAATCATATTGGTAATCCAATGTATATTTTTCAATAGAAGATAAAGCATCTAAAGACTAAGCTAAGTGAATGGGCTGCTATGAAATGGAACAGGTGACCTCCAATCTAAGACTTTGGAATGTCGGCTTGCCCAGGATCAAATACATTGCATCAACAATCCTAATGATGTGCAAGTGGCCAACCATGAATATGATATTCAACTGCAATATAAAAAGGCATTGGATATAGAGGAGGATATGAAGAGGCAGAAACTAAGGCGGAAGTGGGAAGCTATGGGAGAAAGAAACACCAAATATTATCATGATAGTTTGAAGATAAAGCAGGCTCATGTGCATAGTGTCCAAGATCAGCAAGGTAACCTGGTTACATCTCTACATCAAATTGAAAAAGTCTTTATAAATTACTTTTCCAGTTTGCTTGGGAACCATGATGATTTTATCCCAGATTTAACCATTATAAATAATTCAACCTACCAACTCTATCTGACGAGCAAGTTTCCTACATTTCATCTGCTGTTAGTCTTACTGAAATCAAAGAAAGTATTTATAGTATGAAAAGGGATTCATGTGGTGGCTAGATGGATATAATGAAAACTTCTATGTTTCATGCTGGGATATAATCAAAGAGGATCTTTATAAGGCTGTCACAAATTTCTTTGATAAGAGAAAAATGCTTTCTGGAATCAATGCTACTAAGTTGGCTCTTATACCAAAGTGTATCAACCCCACTACCCCATCTAACTACAGGCCAATTGCATGTTGCAACATAACCTAAATTGCATCTCCAAAATCATTGCTACCAGGTTGAAACATGTTTTACCTTCCTTGATATCAAATAATCAAGCTACCTTCCTCCAAGATAGAAGCATTTTAGACAATGTTATGATCACTCATGAGCTTCTTAAAGATTACAACAGGATCAATTCCTCACCTAGAGCAATGCTTTAATTAGACATCAGGAAAGCATATGATACCTTGTAGTGGACGGCAATCTCCAGAGTCTTGGCCTGTAGGAAATTTCCAAAACATTTTGCCTCATGGATTTATACTTTCCTATCAACTGTTCACTTCTCCCTTATATATGATGGTTCTACTGTGGGGTATTTCAAAAGTAGGCAAGGTATCAGGCAAGGGAACCCCATGTCATCATATATATTTATCTTGGTCATAGAGGTTTTGACACAAATGCTTAACTTGGTTGTTGCTAATAAGAGGATTGTTGTTCATCCTAAGTGCAAAGAACTATCAATCACTAGTCTTATGTATGCTGATGATCTCCTCATATTTTCCAAGCTAACCATTGAATCAATAACAGCTATTATGGATGTTCTGGATAGTTTCCACAAGTTTTCTAGCTTATCCCTAAATCCTTCAAAGTCTAGCATCATGATATCTGGTGTGCCACAAAACCATGCAAAACAAACAAGATAATTGTCTGGGATTCAGCATCCCATTAACACAACCTCATATCTTGGAATACCACTTGCCTCCTCAAAAATCACCACAACCTAGTGCATTGGGCTTTATAACAAAATAACCTCTTCAATAAGCTCCTGGTTCAACAGATACCTATCATGGGCTGGTAGGCTTGTTTTGATTAATTCTGTAATATTCTCATATACCACCTACTGGTGTAGAACATTCTTATTCCCAAAAAAACTCATCTTGATGATAAGGTAAGCAATGTGCAATTTTCTATGGACTGTTTCCATTCTCTTTAACAAACTCAAGCCTATAAGTTTCAGCAAGGTTGAGATGGCTAAAAAGCATGGTGGTCTAGGCCTAAAAAATCTTTACTTCTGGAATCATGCAGCCTTCAGTAAGCGTACTGATAATCTCTTAAATAGGAAACACAACATTTGGGTGGATTGGGCAATCAAATACAACCTCAAAGATAAGAGTTACTGGATCATGAATATTACTCATGGTTCTTGCTGGATATGGAGGGCAATTTTAAACCTCAAGCCCCTATGTTGCCTCACTTTAGAGTAGTTACAGCACATGGTGGCAGGGCTAAATTTTGGTATGGCCCTTGGGCTAGGCAGGGGATGATTCTTGCAAACCTTCTAACTCATAGCTAGATTATGCAAACTGAAATCCCATTACAAGTTAAGTCGATGAATTATATTTCCAATGATGTCATCAACCTGCCATATAGCAGCAATCAAACAATTAGAAGCTTATGGTATGATATCCAGTTGCAACAATATCATGTTGTTCAGGTAGAAGGGGTATTGTGGCAACCTGATTTCAAAGACCATTCCATATCCATTGTTTACAAATGCCTCACTAGTCATACTTCTAATAATCTGTTTCCATGGAATAAAAGAGTTTGGAGTAACCATTTTAGATAGTTTGAAAACTTCTTACTATGGAAGGTCCTAAGGAATGCACTAAATACATCTGACAGGCTTGTGATGTTGGGTATGTAGGTTAATCATTTGTGTGTGTTTTACAATGATGAGATGGAGACAAACTTGCATTTATTCTTCAATTGTCCCTACATTCATCCTATATGGAAAGGTCTAATGACGTGGTAGGTAGAAACAACATAATAAGACAAAGCAGTATTGAATGGTGTATTTTGTATAAAGCAACAAGATGTAAGAGTGATTCTGGTATGCTGCTCCAACTTATTCTAAGGAAGTTCATTTATGTAATATGGAAGGAAAGATGTGACAGAATTTTCAAGGGTACTGGGACAAGTGAAATTGTAATATGTAAGAAAGTTAGGCTTGCTATAGCCTGTGGGATCAAATATGGCACCAACATGTTTGGTATGGACATTTTAGAGAAGTGGGGTTAGTTGTGGCTACTCCGTCTTTACTCTTTCTTATGTACTTTGTGTTGTATTTTTTCTTTATTTTTACATTTCTTGTATGCTCCATTGCTTGTAATGGTTCACTATTTTTATTGTGTGTGCAATAAAACTATTAGGGGCCCAGTAAAACCCTGCTCAACTTTGCTAAAAAAAACTTATGTAACAATGTGTTTCGAATGAAATACCCTCATGATTCAAGTGGACACATCAGGAATCGCGATATACACCAATTATGTACTTATTTATTCCTTAAGTCTATTTAGGGTTTCTATAATATTCCATGCTTAATTTATAGATTCTATTACATCATTTCCATTATTATATAACTTTTATATTTAATTAGCTAGTATAATAATCTTATGCATAATATTATATTAATTATATCATATTTAATTAATTTTAATTGATTAACACTTTAATTAATTATTTATTATTCAATTTTAACATATTATATTGAATATTTATATACTATAACCTTTATAATAATACACACACACATATTAATTAACTTTTAATTAAACTATTTTGTTAGATTTTATTAATTTTGAAAATAATTTATTTATATATGCATTTATACTTATATTGTCTTAAATGCTCAAGACAACATAACATATATCTTTATTTATTATACATGCATATGTGTTTTATTTAGTAAACCTTTTTAGTTAATTCATATATTTTACTAATCTTATTAATAAAATTTAATTTCAAAATTAACATATATTTATTTTCAAACATTTTCAAAATTTTCATTACCTTATAACTTTTATAATATATTATATATCTTATTTTAAATTTAAAATTTATACTTCAATTTTCAAAATAATTTGAAAATTAGACTAAGGCCCAATTCAAATATGGCATTTTCTATTATGGCAACCTTTAGTCTTACATATCTGTTGGGCTTGGCCGGTAGCCATATAGGGTAAAGTATTTGATTACTCGAACCCAATCATTCGGCACTGCCTTTCTAGATACCCTACAATCTGGATTGTCATCTTCATTAGTTAACCCTAACATGATTAATTTAGGTCACATAGGCTATTGGGCATTGATACCATTGTTAGAACTGAACCAGTCCGTAGTAGAGTAATTGGATAAATTTCAAAAAAAATTCCATTGTTGGATCTTTAATTTAGACCGCATAGGCTATTGGGCATTGATACCATTGTTAGAACTGAACCAGCCCGCAGTAGAGTAATTGGATAAATTTCAAAACAAAATTCCATTGTTGGTTCTTTAATAGGTTATGTAGATCTCTATTTTTCTATTAAAATCAATATTTTATTTAAATTTGACAAACAAATTTGATTTTATATTATTTGTATTATATTATATATGTGTATCATATACACATATGGGTATGCATGCACATGCACCATGATAATGTGTATATGGTTTAACATGCCTATATGTACGTGTTGGGATCTACAACGCAACTTACATGTTAGCCCCTCATGTATTTGATTCGATGTCTAAATGTACAAATGTTTGAATCATAATAATATGTATAATTAAATATAATACATATATATATATATTAAATGTTAGTTATAAACAATTTATATATAAAACATTTATAAAATTTATAATATATATGGAAATATATTAAATAATTAAATCACTAAATTAATTAAATATTAGTTTATAAAATTAATTTTAACATATATATATATATAGAATAATATGAGCACCATAACTAATTTATTAAAATAATATATGTTTTAAATTAATTTATGCAATACGCATAATATATATAACTAGATGTAAATAAATATATATATATAATAATTAATATAAATAATAAAAACAAAATTTTATAAATTATATTTCTGAAAATTTTGCCCTCAACCGTGTATGTATGTTTGAATCAAAAAAATTGTTAATTTCTTTTCATTTTTGCAAATTAATCATTTTTAAATTTAAAATCTATGTAAATAAAGTTAAAATAAAACATAAAAGTATAATTTTCGAAAGCATTATGTGTAATATATGTTACATAAAAATTTTGTCCAAAATTTATCATTTATGTGTATATATATGTACAAATATTTTAAATTGCATAATCAATTTAAGGCTAAATAAATAATGAAATATATTTATTAAAACTAATAAAATAATTATTTTATAGTCGAATGCATTTTATACATGAATACGTTATTTTCAAAATTTAAAACACATGATATATAACGTAAATATTTTATGTATGAATTTTGATTATTAAAAAATCATCTAATAATATTATTTAAATAATTATTTTAGGTTATAAGCAACTAATAAAGAAAATGTACAAATTTTTTTTGTGATTATTATTTATATAGATATAGATGCAATGATATACACAACCAACCAATTTGTGACAACATTTCGATATACAAGATTCACAATATAATCTACCATCCTATCATAAAAATGATATAGCATATAAATTGTATATAACAAAGATAAATTAGAGATTTACCTTTCACCAAAGTTCTTGCATACATGTTTAAACATTGAGTTCAACCCTTGAATCCGTTCACAAATTAGATGTTGCTAGCTCCTGAATCGCCTTACATTGACGAAAGAATCTAAGTGTTTTGATGTAATTTTGTACTTGAATTTTGGGGCTTAGAGAAGGTTGTTTCTAGCCAAAAATATTAGAGAAGGAGGGGAGCAATAGTGTAAAAGAAATGATGTAAAATGTGGCGTATATGTATGAGGTCAAGAGAGTGAAAAGTGGATCCCATCCTAATATCTCTCTCTTACTATTTCCACTCTTTTAATCATTCAAAATCCTATCTATTTCCCATCATATGGCCAGCCTAAACCTTCCCTCCTATAATAGAAATAACATGCCCATATAGGTCCCAAATCTGTCCAAATCCGAACAATATTCAATGCAATTTTAAATCTTATTTAAACATGTACTAATATCATATATCGTTTGGTACATTTATAACTATTATAAACACATCATTTACATTGTTCAATATACATCAAATAAAATTTTCTAATTAATATTTCATATATATATTAATTAATTTAAAATAATTTATTGATTAATTAAATCAGGTGGTAAAAGAAATATTCAACATTTCGGTTCTGTGACTCTTAAGTGTAAATTTGGTCATGCGATTAATATTGAAATTTTCAAATATTAACGTTCACATGTCACTTAGCCGGTGATGTAACATTGTGATCAAATTTATCCCTTACTTGGTTTTGGTAAAATCTAATTTTACTTTATTAAGCATTACCCAGGAGTGAAAATTATTTACACCAATTCTCTTCGTCAAAACTGTATCATTTTGGACATATAGAATTTGGTAATGGTAAAAATTCCAATATCGTCAATATTCAATTCTATAGTCCAAACACAAAGTCCTTGATTCAAACTAATCCTAGAAATCTGACTTATATGAGTAGTGATGCAAGGAGGTTTCTAATTAACTTGGTAGATGGAGACCATCCCTTATTATGATGAGTCAACCATCAAAGAAAAAGGGATCAATCTTTAAGATCATCATACAATCATTAGGATCATCGAATTTAATAAAGAAGAAAACATTTTCTCTTTAAAATATTTGAACTCCCCTTTTGTTTTCCAAGATCTCAGAATATAGGCATTAAAATCAGCAAAATAGGGTTTTGGTTTGATTATATAAGTGATTATGGTATTATCCCATTCTTATTTCTCTCTTTGCAAGCGCTTTCTTTTATCATAGAATTTTTTTATTGATATAGATTAGTGGGATATACTATATATCAAAAAATTTATCTTCTTGTTCATCTAAGACGATTTGTTTCAAAGATTTGATGCCTTGGTTCCCGTTGATTACCGTCGGTTGAGTGTCGAAGTCATTCCATGATGCCTTATTTCCATTTTAATTTTTAAATATGGGTTTCTGAACATAACTAGATTTCTGATCATCTTTATAAATATTTCTTCTTGATGATCCAAAGTTGACTCTTTGGTTTTGAATCCGAAGAGAATGTTTCATCTTCATGTTCATGACTAACTGAAATCCATCATCTTTGATGATTGGATTTATCAACGATTTGAACTCATGAAAGGAGATTTTGGATTATATGGTGGTCTATTAGGATTGAGAATTTCATTAGAGGATTATGAAAATTATTGAGAAATAGGTTGTTCGCCGTGGCTAGGCAAGACAACCTCATAAAATTCTTTAAATTTATGTCTCTTCGCTATGTCCTTTCCTAACCTTTCTCCTCACTTCCTATTCCTTGCATTTTTCTGTCTGACTATTTCTTGTTATGAAAAATTATGATTTTTAAATGCTCTATTAGCTTCATATTATATAACTAGAAATCCATGCAATTTTAATCTTAAATTTTCAATCCTTCAAAAAACTACTCAAAATGCTCATAATAAAGACTTTACTTTACTACTATATTTATCTATTTTGAGTTATATTTCATAAATATCCCGCTATTGCATCTTTAACCATTATCGTTTTCTCAACGGGCATTGTTAAATGGACTTTGAAATTGGAGAAGTGGATAATTTTTTCATTTTTCAAAAAAAAAATTTGTAAAATTTTTTTTGCCCCCTCCCTTATTAAAAAATCAAGCCCCTTTAACCATTCTCTTTCTTGGTTGCTAGCAAAAACTCATTTCTACCCCCTATAAATCCATATGTAAATGCTGGATGGAGCCTCATCCGTTAGATCCCTAACCCAACTCAAATCTGAGACATCCATCCATACATAAAGAAAAAACTCAATTTTCCTCTAGGAATTGTTATCGCCTTTCAGAAATTTCCCTCTTTTAATTTCAGCAAACCCTACATTTTCCTCACTTTCAAATCTTTACAAAACCCAAATATTACTCGAAATTTAAGGTTTTCGATCAAGAATTTTTAAGCTCCATATGTTTTCATTGGTACTGATATTAATTTCATAGTTCATGATTTTGTTATTTTAGGTTTTATTCTTCTGATGATTGTAGAAGCTCTTAAATCATTGAAATGAAAGAAAAAAAAATTAACAAATTTCTCTTTAACCATCCCTTGATAAAAACTAAAGGTAATTTTTATCAACTAAACTGAATTTATGATGTTGTTCCATAATTATTTATAGTGTTCATTTATTGATTTTTTTACCTCAATCGTTTATTTTAGCAACCTAATTGTTTAATTCTTTATATACATCCTCACAATTGTTTCCATATATTTTGTTAGCATGTTGATACAGACCATGATGAGAATTCTACTAGGCCAAGACATGTTATAAACATACCTCCCAAATATAAGAACTAATGCAACAATACCATATGCACGAGTTGAAAATGCAAATATAGACTGCAACTTGCACCTGAAAATAAGAGCATCTTTTTATAACAAATTTCTTTTATTAACATCTTTTCTGTTTTATGGTAGTGACTACAACCAATTATGAAACTTCTAGATGCTACTTGTCATGTAATAAACAGTTGTGCAGCTTTATATAACGGAATGATGAATACAGTTGGAGGTTGGAAAAACTTGTACTCTTTTATTTTACAGTATTTCTCTCTATTTTTCTTCTTCAATCCTCTCATCTCTCCTCTTAAGCTCTTTCTTCTTGTTGTTTGTATAAGTCGGACCTATCATTTAGTGCTTTCACTATTCACATCACCTCCTCTTAAGCATCACCATGACTCGCTTTGACAAAATTGCCTCATAACTAACTACCCAATAAAACACCATCGATTCCATCAATACCACTCTCCAAACAAGACACGGCCCTTGTCGATATACCCGATGTCAAATCCTCCCTTTCCTTCCAACAACTTGCAATCCAAACCCTAGCTATAGAAGACCTATCCGCCAAATTCTCCTCCATTCTTATAACTCCACCTGCCATAATACCCCCACCGCCCTCTTCAATGGTTGCTTCAGCCTCGAAAATACCACCAGTGTCATCTCTCATATCTCCAACAAACACTTCACCATAAGCAGTCCGGGGCACAAGGGTCTTGGTACTACCTAGGTGCGAAGAACCCCGGGGGTGACTACAATGAGCAGAAATGTCCCTCACCGGCTTGAACGACGAGCAAACACTCGAACGTGAGAGCAAGGGATCGCCCTAACCGACTTCGATGGATCTAATCCTTTGGATTAGATTTTCCAAACCAAACGATTTTTCACCTTCCATTCAACTCCCGATGAATAACTTGGTTTAAACTGAAGAGAACCGGTTCCATCGAGGAGTATCAGTCCACCTTTGGATCATAAGCAACCTTATCACTACACTACCACTCGAACAACATTTTCAATTGCTTTCTCTCTGGCTTAAAAACCCATATCAAACATGAACTCCTTACCCTTCAATCCATCTCAGTCACTGATGTTATGGACCTTGCTAAACTTATCGGAACTAAAAACAGGGAAAACAAAAACCAACCTCAACCTCTCCTTTCATTACCTCCACTTCCTTTGCCAAATCAACACACAAACACAAATTCTCCAATCAAAAACCTCACCTCAACTGAGATGCAAAGTCGAAGAGCTCGAGGGTTATGCTTTGATATGAAGAGAAATATTATCTGGGACACAAATGCAAAACTCAATCTATCCTCTTACTACTTTCTAATGATGATCCAATACGACTCTACCCGAGCTACCACAAGCCAAGCCAACTGATGACCCACCACCTGAAATGCTTTATAAATGACCTTGAGGACAAGGTCGCTTTTCCAGTGGGAGGCTACGATACAGACCATGATGAGAATTCTACTAAGCCAAGACGTGCTATAAATATAGCTCCCAGATATAAGAACTAATGCAACAGTACCATGTGTGCAGGATGAATACACTAATATAGACTGCAACTTGCACCTAAAAATAAAAGCACCTTTTTATAACAAATTTCTTTTATTAACATCTTTTCTGTATTATGGTAGTGGCTATAATCAATTATGAAACTTCTAGATGCCACTTGTCATGTAAAGAATGGTTGTAGCAACTTTACATATCGGAATGGTGAATACAGTTGGCGGATGAAAAAACTTGTGCTCTTTTATTTTTTACAGTATTTCTCTCTATTTATCTTCTTCAATCCTCTCATCTCTCCTCTTAAGCTCCCTCTTCTTACTGTTTGTATAAGTTAGACCTATCACATGTCGATATAATCCATTTATAGCTTTTCCTTCTTAAATTAGTAGAAGTAGCAATTTTAAATTCTGAATTTAATTCTGTATATGCATGGAGTATAAGAATACATCAAATAATTGTACATTACTAGAACAACGGTAAATAGCGACGAAAACTTTCGATGGTCGTCGATGGATATTTCCAATAGCCACCGACGGCTAATGATCTCCAAGGCTTTTACGTAACTAAAATATTGTGGTTATGGTAAACCATCAAAAATTGATGTAAATATTTTATCGGCGGCCGTTGAAATCCATCGGAAAAAAATCATATATACAGACAGTAAACCGAGACCTGATGCATTATCCCTTTCCCTTCCCAAATTTCACCAAGTCCCTAACTCGATTCCTCGTCGTCACCTTGCCCTCGTGTCTCCCCAATCATCTCCAACTTAATCATTCTCCACCCTCGACAAGCCTAGGCCCTTCAACAATCTTCAGTCAAGTTTTATTCCTAAACCTTAATTAATTTCGATTTGTTAAATTATGGTTAATTTGTTATTCTAGTTTTTTATAATGCCCCATTAATTGTTTACTATACCACATTGAATGCAAATTATAGTTAATATCATCTAAATGTCGAAAACATTAATTTGTTTACTGTATGTTAGTGTATATACATTGGTTAATTAGTGGATATGCGCATTAGAGCTAGCTTTGGTTAATTAGGGTAGATGTGCATGATTTAGTATATGTGTTTTCTAAAATGTCGAACATCGTAATTAGTGCTTTATTTTTTATAAATCCCTTAGAGAGTTTTTGGTCTCATTTGACAAGTATTGTATATGATCGTTATATTGATATTCGTTTTTATCATAGAACGGACATCTATTTTCATCTGATACAATATTTGTCAGATTTATCCCTATATTGGACAAGTTACAAATGCAATAAAGTAACTACATTTTGTAAATAATTTCATTCTAAATAGTTTACAAAATTTCGACAGCACTTCCTTTTTATTCCCTATATACACGTAGTTGTGTATGATAAAGGGAATACGAGGGAAATGCTGTCGAAATTTTGTTGACTTGTTTAAAATGAAATGATTTATGAAATGTAATTACTATTACGTTTGTAATGGAAAGTAAGATGATCGACCATCAAAGTAGAAAACAATAACCTAAAAATTCAATATTATATTCATAATGGTAATCCATAAAATGTATAAAAGATAATTAAAATGAATTATGGTTAAAGAAACAATAAAATGTATAAATGAATTGAAAAATAAAAAATTATAAAAAATAATACTGTATACTATATAAAACACTAAACGTACGGTCGAATTAAAAAATAAAGTGTCAATCCATAAAATGATTAATACATTTTTTAATTTCTATCATATGTTTTTATGTAGGAAAAACGATCAATTATTTTATTGATCGGAGTTGGATGTGTCAACAATGAAGGAAAATGGAAGGCTCAACAAGTGAACATTTATATAATGGTGTACACTTATTTATTGAATTCACTTTAATTAATAATGAAAACGACGAAGAAATTCACTGTCCATGTAGTAGGTACAAATTATTGAAGCATTTGATACCGGATATGATTAGAGTTCATTTGCGCCAATATGGTTTTGTGCCGAATTATTTGGTGTGGGATCGTCATGGAGAAATTGTAGCATCTAATCATGTACGGTTGGAGGAGGAGGTTCGTAATGAAATTATTACGATGAATCACATAGAAAATATGGTTGAAGATGCAGCTCGATCAATGTTTCATACTGTTGAAGTTGATAATGCCAATGTTAACTCGAAGAAGAACCAAATGTTGAAGCAAAAAAATTCTATGATTTATTGGATGCTGCTAAGAAAACCCTTTGGGAAGGTTGTTCAAGAAGCACTCTATTTTTAGTAATTGCGGAATATATTACTATGAAATCAAAATATAACTTCATAAAAGTCGGGTTTACAACTGCTATACAAGTTGCTAGAAGGCATATGCCCGATAATTTAATGTGCGAAAATCATTATGAAGTGAAAAAACTTATGTCTGCTTTTGGTTTTCCATATTAAAAAATAGAAACTTGTTTAAATGGTTGCATGTTTTGGAAAGAGACATCAATCTTACAAATTGTAGAACATGTAACCAAGAAAGATACAAAACATGAAAAAAGAAGGGAAATGAAGTTTTGTACAAGCGTATGCATTACTTACCTATCATTTCTAGACTTCAAATGTTCTATGCATCTTTTGTAACAGCGCATCATATGAGATGGCACAGTGTGAGAACACAGGAAGATCGTACATTAACACATCCAGCTGATGGAGAAGCATAGAAGCATTTTGATAAGAAATATCCCGCTTTCGCAGTGGAGAGCCGTAATGTTAGACTTGCTTTATGTACGGATGGATTTTCACCATTTTCTCAATTTGTTTCTAAATATTCATCTTGGCCTATAATCGTTACACCGTACAATTTATCTCCGTAGATGTGTATGAAAATCCATTTATGTTTCTCACAATCGTTGTCCCTGGCCCAGATGATCCAACACAAGGAATCGATGTTTATTTACAACTGTTAATTGAAGAGTTGAAAACATTGTGGTATGAAGAAGTTGAAACATATGATATTTCAAAAAAATAAAATTTTCGTAGGTTTGCTCCTTTGTTGTGGAATATTAGCGATTTTTCTGTATATGCAATGCTTTCGAGTTAGAGTTAGTCGATCGTCTAGCTTGTCCTTATTGCATGGAAGAAACATGAGCATTTTCTTTACCGCATAGGAAGAAAATTTCATTGTTTGATTGTCATTAGTGTTTTCTCCATATTAATCATTCTTTTAGAAAAGATAAAAAAACATTACATCTAATAGACATGGGAATTTACGACCACCAATGATTTGGTCAAACGAAGCTATATATGACATTGTAAAGGATTATCCAAAAATACATAAAATCAGAGAAAAGATTGAAATTCAAGGTAAATCGACGATTCATAATTGGTGCAAACAAAGTATATTTGGGTGTTGCCTTATTAAAAAAATCTCCTAATTCGTCATAATATTGACATGATGCATAACGAGAAAAACGTGTTGGATAATGTGTTTAATACAGTTTTGAATGTTAAGGGCAAGACGAAGGACGATTTAAAATCAAGACATGATATACAAGATATATGTAATTGTCATGAGCTTCATATCAAGCCAAATGACACTAAAAATCCCAAAGCATGCAATGAGCTAGAAAATAACCAAGTTGAAGTACTGTTAAAATAGGTGGAAAGATTAAGATTTCCCGATGGGATTTCTTCTAATCTTCGTAGATGTGTCGACTATAAGAACGGTAAACTGATTGGGATGAAAAGCCATGATTGTCATGTAATGATGGAAAATTTGTTGCCCGTCGCTTTTATAGAACTACTACCCGCAAAAGTTTGAAATGTCTTAACGGAACTAAATTTGTTTTATAAGGAGTTTTTTTCCACTACGTTAAAAGTTGATTATCTACCTAAACTTGAGGAAGAAATCTCTTTACTACCCTGCAAACTGGAAAAAATATTTCTTCCAGGTTTCTTTAATGTAATAAAACATTTATTTGTTCATCTTCCGTATAAAGCACCTCTTCAAGGTCCTGTGCAATATGGATACATCGTCCATTTGAGAGGTATTAATATTGAGTGTGTTAAATATTAATTTAATTACATATGTAAGTAAATCTTAATTTGAAATAATTTTGAATAGGTAATTAAATTCATCTAAAGAAAAAAGTGAGACAAAAAGCACGAGTTGAAGGTTCAATTTACAAATCATGTATTGAAGAAGAAGCTTCGTTCTTTTTCTCCCACTATTTCAGTGATCACGTTAACTTATCATTTGAAGGAGCTACGTATAATGATGAAGGCGTGGAACAAGATTCTTCTAAAGCAATGTCATCTATTTTTAGACAACATGGTCGTCCTGCTGGAAAATATGTGGACGTATGGTTAGACGATAGAGATTACCATATAGCGCACACATATATTCTTCTTAATTGTGCTGAAGTTGCACCATTTGTTAGGTGCTCTTAAATAACAAATCTAGATATATTTATTTTAATAATACACATGTACAGTAATTATAATGCAATATATTATCTATATCTACAGTGTTTATGAATCACAACATCTAAGTGGCGATATCAGTAAAAATTTCACTATTTGGTTTTCGAACTACGTTTATGATCTGGTATGTTGTGTGGTCGATGAAGGATTGCAACATTTAGCGATGTGACCAAAAAGTAAAGTCAAGGCATATCTAATATTCTTCGCCAATGGATATAAATTCAACACCAAAGAATATGGTATTGAAAAATTAATTAACAATATCGGTGTAATTATTAAAGGCATTAATGATCCAAATGATCATATAAAGGATTATTATGGCATGTTAACCTAGGTTTTGCTATTGACATATTTCACAAGACCTACGGAAGAAGTGTTTTTTGTTTAGATGCAACTGGTTCGGCAATGTTTCAGGTTCTGAAATCAACATGCACTGAAATTGTAATCTTATTGAAATAAAGCATACCTCGCGTTATCATAAGTACGATCCTTTTATACTCACCAAATAAGCCCTATAAGTTTATTACACTCCTTATTCATCTCTAAAAAGAGATAATGTAGGTTGGTCGGAAGTTTTTAAAACGAAGACAAGATTTACGTTTGATGCAAAGAATATTCCAGATGGACAAGCTTATCAAGCAGATATCGAGGAATATGGAGAAATAAAAATAACCGACGATCAAATCAATTTTGGACCTCTAAACGATGAATCAAATGTATTAGTAGAAGCATTTGAGATTGCAAATGAAAATAATATATAGTACGAGAACGAGTCTGAATCAGAAACAACAAGGACTGATTATTAATGTACATTTTAATATAAGATAATTTATGCGATTATTGATGCTATATTTTTCTCATTAACAATGATAGGCTTTTCTCATAATTAAATGATATGTTTTGGCATAATAAAATGATTTTTGTGATAGGTATTATGTCTTTTTTCCGACGTCGCGGTTCTTCACATTTAGGTTCCCCTTTTTCTTCTCAGAGAGGGACCATCGCCGGAGGTGATGGCAACAACCCATCAGAGCAGGCATCGCGTACCGTTGTGACTTTCCAACCTACAACAGATGGGTCATAGTATTAATATTAGCATTAAAAATATTTGGTGTATGATATATTAGTCATGATTTATTAAAGATTTGTTTCATATTTGACACAAGGGATTCAAACTAGAGCAATCAGGAATTGCTTTGAGTATTTGGAAACAAGTTTACAAGAGCAAGATGACTGCCTGCTGGCTTAGATGGAGTAAGATCCCAGACTCCATCAAGCAGAGTATCTAACATGACTTCCTTGTGAATATAAATTTATATATCATTATATATTACCACTTTACAATTTGCTTACTAAGTATAAATATATAACTTATATTTTATCAACGTGCAGAGGGCAGTAGACTTACAGGAAGCTAGCATTCCCCTTTGCCAACAGTGCCACTGGAGTTCAAAAATCGCTAAGAATTACTGAGACATAATGTCTGACCTTAGGAAAGAGAGGAAGAAACCTAACCAGATGAGCGCTGGCATATGGGATACTTCGGTTGCTTGGTGGAAAATCGATGAATTTAATGTAAGTCTACCATATATCACTTAAATTTGTTTTATAACTGTAAATTATAATGTCCCATTTAAATTAGCAAGCGTAGTCAGAGAGGAACTCCGCGAATAGAAACAAGAACCTAGCCACACATCGCATCAGTTCCAAGTCATTTCAGCATCATCGTGAGGATCTAGTAAATTTATTAATTGCAATTATAAACAGTTATTATATTAGTATTTTTTAAGTTACAGGTTATTAATGAACAGTTATTACAACATTAATACATATATACTGATTGTTTTAGGAAATATCGCGTGGAGTTCCCATCTCATATATGGATGTATTTGCTCATACTCATGACATCGAGCAAACAAGCGAAGCTGGCAACCTCATGTATGCATGGGAGGATGAGGATAAAGCAACTTCTTCCTATGTAATCATATTTTAAATTTTAAGTTATTAATATTGATCGGTTTAATTAATTAGTTATAAAGAATTAAAACAATGTTGTGCAAATTTCAATTGTATTTTCTTTTGCACTATAGCAAAAATTTCAAGAAGCACGAGCATAGTTGTTGAAGGGACGGAGCAGGTAGGGATGAGTTGATGCCTGATGAGGAGGATGCAATTTTTGACTCTATCGTGAAACCGACGTCGCAATGTAGGCGTTTTGGCAATGGGAACCTAGGGGTAATTTATGAAAATAAACTACCTTATAAAAGTTGCATAATTTTTATAAAAGTTACATAAGTTTTATAACAACTTATTTCTATTCGCAGGTTAGGACCTCCCAAAAAGCATACCAAAAGGCTTAGGACAAAGTAGAGATTGTAGAGATTAGGAGCAAGACCGCCTTTATGTTGTGGAGAATGCGCCGCTGAACCAGTCCTTGGTGGAGTATGTGCAGTAGCATGGATCATTCCCTTTGTCGTCGAGTGCTTCCAAAGGCGAGGATGAGTCTTGAAATGTACGTTATTTTGTGTTTGTACATTGTATATATGCACTTAGAGATAATGTGTATGATGTGTTTTATTATGTTTGATATACATTGATGAGAAGTTGGATGTTTTATGTTGATTTGGGTATGCTTGATACATTTTATGGAGATGTTGGATGTTTGATGTTGATTGGATATGCTTGGTACATTTTATAGATGTTGGATGTTTGATTTTATGTTTGTTAGATTGTTTGAGCTTGAATTTGTTGTTAATATTGTTGTTGGTATAATATGTGATTTTAGCTTTTATATATATGTGTGTGTGTGAAATGGAATCGAATGGCTGCTAGGAAAAAACCCAGATTACCGATGGTTTTCGATGGTTAGCGATGACTATCTGGTTACAATATTCCGACGGATAGAGATGGTTGTCGACAGACTATTAGTAAGGTTCGTGACCGTGTGGACACCGTCGACCGTTGGAAATCCATTACTAGTAGTCGTAGGAAGCCGTCGAAAGTTATGATCGATTCCGTCGAAATGAGTCGGGAAGTGTGTACACTATTTCGACGGTCGCCGACGGCTATCTACCGTCGGAATTTGATGTTATTCTTGTAACGTTAATGCTTTTTACTGGTTTGTAGATCTAATGAACATAATTTTTGAAACTCAATTTGACTTCTTTTATGTATTTCATGTTGATGTTAACCGGATCATATAACAATATTGCTTATTTGAAACTTTTATATACAATAAATGTGTATAAAATAGAACTGAGAGGGAGTTAAGGTGGCTTTTATTAACGCATTGATTTGATTTTAGTGCTACTATAGTTTAAGAATGGAATAAAGTTTCTGTGGATTGCATTTTGTATGTTTGTATATGTCAGTGATTATTGTATATTTGCTCTATATCCTGCATCATAAAAAAATATGAACTGAGAGAATAAATCAGTTGTGTTAACCTTACTGTAGTACACTACTAGAATGGCCTCAAAATGCGACAAAGCCTAGCGACGGCTAAAAAAAGCGGCCGTTGCTAGCCGTCGCTTATCGCGATTCAATTACCTGCAACCGAGAACACATTTTCATTATCCTCTCCCCCAAATCCTTTCCGAATTCCCCTCAGCTCCACCACCAGCCGCCGCCCTCCGCCGTCAGGAGCCGTCGTAACCTTCCGTCGCTAATTTCAACCTCTCCAAACTTGCCGGTATCTCCTATTTTGCTTTATCTTTGTTTAATTTAGGTTTAAATTAAATTAGTTGATGATTTAGAGATTTGGAATTGGATTATTTAGGGTTTTGGAATTGATGAATATATGTTATTAGTTTATGGTATATAGTTTATTATTTGAATTGAGTATATAATGGTAAACCTAATTTATAAAATTAGTTGATTATGCGTTTGAAAATGGCAATTATTGCGTAATAGGTGATGATAATTAGTGTTGATTTGGTAGTATTAATTAGTGAATTTATTGTTTACTATGTTGTTAAAAATTATGGCTAATTTAAAATCCAAAAAATAGTACATGATTATTGAATAATATGTTTGTTGATAAGTTTACGAGAATGTTTGTTATACAGTTGTAAGTGCTAACTACTTATTTAGTTCACAAAATCGTTAATTGAAATTTATGTAGTTAAACAAAAGTCAAAATATGTTTTAAAAATTTAGATTTAATTATTAAATATTTAAGTAGTTAAATGAATTATAAAATAGTTTTTGCAGTTGTTAAAATAGTAACTCATAGTTCCCATTTGCGAGATAAGGCATATTTTCTCGAGTTACTGATAGTTCGCATGGATTTTGATTCATAATTAAACGAATTCTATTTGGCTACATTACTAAAAAAATTTAAGATCATTATTTCACTACAGACCACTAATACTTCAATATTAATATATTTTTATTTGTGCTTTATTTATGTGAACCTCTTAGAGAAATTTTGGCCGCGTTTGACAAGCGTTGTATATGATCATTATATGGATATTCGTTTTTCCACAGAACGGACATCTATATTCATCTGATACAACATTTGTTGGATTTGTCCTAGTATTTGGACAAGTTACAAACACAATAAAGTAATCATATTTTATAAATCATTTCAGTTTAAACGGTTCAGAAAATTTCGATGGCACTTCCTTTTTTCCCTGTGTACACGCATTTGTGTACGATACAGGGAATAAAGGGAAGTGCTGCCGAAATTTTTTAGAATCGTTTAACCTGAAATGATTTATAAAATATGATTACGTTATTGTGTTTGTAATGGAAAGTAGGATAACCAGCCGTCAAAGTAAAAAAACAATAAACTTAAGAATTGGAAATTTGAATGCAATATTTATTTGAATCTTTGGAAACCAGATAACGTAAATATTTTTACAAGACTTTAATATGAAGTGTGTTATTCAATCTTCTAACCTACATTTTACAAATCAGGAAATATGTTCGATTATTTTCTCGATCGTAGTTGGATGTATGAACCTCGAAAAGGTATGAAAGGATCAATAAAAGAACGTTTCTGTAACGGTGTACAAGTATTTATTAGATTTGCTCAGTCTAATAATCGAAATAACATAGACATTCGTTGTCCGTGTAGTAAGTGCAAACATCTGAAGCATTGGAAACTAGATGTAGTAGAAGTACATTTGTACAAATTTGGTTTTTTGCCGAATTATTACTTATGGGATCGTCATGGAGAACTTGTTCAACCTACACCTAATCCTGTAGTGTCAGAGGACGATAACACTATGACCAATCCTATAGAAAACATGGTGCAAGATGCTGCACGATCAATGTTTCCTACCTTTGACCAAGGTGATGATGGGAACGAAAATGTAGACGAAGAGCCGACCGCGGAAGCTAAAAAAATTTATGATTTATTGGATTCGGCTAAGAAGCCATTGTGGGATGGATGTACAAGCGGAATCGAATTATCTGTAACCGCCGAATACATCACTATCGTACCTTGAAGAAGAAGCTTCATTTTTTTTCTCACATTACTTTAGTAACGATGTGAACTTATCGTTCGTAAGTGTTCCCCGTAATGAAGAAACTATTGAGCAGGATTCTTCTGAAACAATGTTATCTATTTTTAGACAACATGGAAGACCTACTGGAAAATGTGTGGAACTATGGTTAGATGATAGAGATTACCATGTGGCACACACATATGTTCTTCTAAATTGTGCTGAAGTTGCACCATTTATTAGGTACTTATGAATTCATATATATTTCAATTATACATGTATATATTAATTATAAAGGAATATAATACATATTTGCAGCATATACGATTCACAACATCCATCTGGTGATCTCAGTAAAGAATTTGCTGGATGGTTTTCAAACTACGTTCATGTTACAGGAAACTGTGTTATTGATGAAGGATTACGACATCTTGCTATAGGACCAAAACGAAATGTCAAGACTTATCCAATATTTTTCGTCAATGGATTTAAATTCAACACCAAAGATTACGGGGCTGAAAAATTAACTTATAACAGTGGTGTATTTGTCAAAGGAAGTGATGATTCAGAGGAGCATATAAAAGATTTTTACGGCGTCTTAACACAAGTTTTAGAGTTGACATATTATATACAACCTGCAGAGAAAGTTGTTTTATTCAAATGCAACTGGTTTAGTAATGTTCCTGGCTCTGGAATTAATGTGCACAAAGATTATAAGCTAATTGAAATAAGGCATACATCGCATTACTATAAGTATGATCCTTTTGTATTAGCTAAGCAAGCTTTACAAGTTTATTTTGCTCCATATCCGTCATTAAAAAAAGATAAAGCAGACTGGTGGGCTGTTTTTAAAACGAAGGCAAAATATACATTTGATAGAAATAATATTCCAGATGAAGCAGCGTATCAAGCGGATCTCGAGCCAAATACTGAAATAGTGATAACCGATGACATTGATGTAGGGTCGTTGATTGATGAATCGAATGTTTCAATAGATGCATTTGTAAGTACCGAAGAAAATGATATAGAGTACGAGACCGAGTCTAAATCAGAATACGATGAAGACTAGTCATAGATGGCATCGCTTGTTGTATAATTCTGAGCTATGTATTAACAATAATGACTATGTTATGTAATATTCTGAGCTATGTGTAATAATACTGATGACTATATATGCTCTGTATCATTCTGAGTTATGCATTATTCTTTTTATGTACGCTTTTTTGGATGATTATGTGCAGAGTATGTTTATGTGATGATTACCACTTGACTAATAATTATGTGATGATTATGCGACGATTAATGATTATGTGATATTGATTTGATGATTATGTGATTCTTCTGTTATCGGTACTTTTTGTAAGCAGTACATCTCAATCACCTTCACTTGGAGCTATGTCTGATAGGCGCCGTTATCGACTTAGTACATCTCAGTCGCCTTCACCTGGAGCAGGTCCGAGTAGCTCTGAGCCAGATCTCCATCGAGTTGCGGAGATAGTTCCGAAAAGTGCTGGGTATGTATCAAACTTATTTGAATTATATTATATGAAATATATTGAATATATACATCAACATTTCTACAGAGGGTTCGAGGTGGAACCGTCCGATTTTATTTTACAAGTATCAAAAGAAGCATACAAAAGTAGGATGTCTGGCTGTTGGCCTCAGTGGGATAACATCCCAATGCATATAAAAAACGCAATATGGGCTGATCTTATGGTAAGTACAACTTTGTAATATATAATTATGCCTTATATGAAACAAAAAACAATATGCCATCATGCCTTATGATATCACTTTTATGTATTCTGTTTTGCTAATTGTTTTTTAATTATATAATCTCTTTTACATAACACGTATGATAATTCAATATGCAGGCAGCTGTACGTGTGGATCCGCAAGATATGGATGTTTTTATAAATCATTGGAATAAGAAGATGCGGAAAAATTACAGAGAGACTCTTTCAAGGGCTAAGAGTTCGGGGAAAAAGCCAAGTTGGATAGGGGATGATATTTGGGCTGGATTCCAACAATATTGGGAATCGGAAACATTCAAAGTAAGTTATATTGTTACTATATTTTTACAATTAAATGTCTTGAATTATTTTACTTAATAGTGTGTATAAATTAATAGGAATTATCGGCAAGAAACAAGGCTAATAGGAACAAAAACCCTGCTTTACATCGTGGTGGCTCGAAATCCTTCCAACATAGGAGGGAATTGGTAAATAAATTAACTATTCTATTCTATTCTTGTATATAATCTATTCTTGTATATACTCATGCAATTTATCAATATAATCTATTCTTGTATATATTCAGTGGGCAAAGTATGGAAGGGAGCCTACAGCGGGTGAGGTTTTCAGAGTCACACATGCAGTGGAGCATACAGATGAGGATGGGAATGTTTCATATGATTGGTCGGACGACAAGGTTTCTTCTGTAATGGTAAATATGTTTATTTCTGTAATGAAAATATTTCATATTCGTTTACTTTACAGTAACTAAGTAAATTGTATATCAATTGTGTCAAATATCTGTTCGTAATTGTAGGAGAGATATAATGCAGAGCATGATCGAGTGATACAAGCGAGTGGACGAGAGTCGCTTACGGTTGATGAGTCTAATCGGATATGGGACTCAATCATTGAACCGGCAAGTCGAAACAGGCGTTACAGTTTCGGCAATATGGTATGTACTCAACGTTTACACAGTAGAAACCTGTATGCCATGAACTTCTTATTCATTTGAGTTTTTTAGCGATAACTTGAGTTTTCTTATTGTTAGTGTATGCCATGAACTTATTATTCAGTTGAATTATTTCACAGGCTCTTAATTTCCAAAGAGCATATAGGAGATCCATAGACGAGGAAGAGATTGCTCGGATGCAAACACAATTGGATGAGTTCAATGATTGGCGGAAGAGTCATTTGGCGACGCAGATAGATGAGCGTATTGCTGCCTTCTATCAGGAGCATGAGTCAATGCCCGGGGAAGGAGGTGCAGATGATGATGCTTAGTTGGTTTGTTTTGATGGGTACGCTTTATATACATATATGTACATATTATGAGGGGTTTGACATTTGGTAATTTGGATGTTGTGATTAATACTTAGTGTTTTGGTGGATTTGATATTTTGGTTGTTGTCATTGATACTTTGGCACTTGATATGTACTGGTTGTTTAATTTAGTTATGTGGGTTGGTTTGGTGGATTTTCATATTTGGTTATGTTGATTTTCTTATATGATTTTGTGAATATATGTTGGATATGTAATATTTGATGATTTGGTTGTGTTGATATTGATTATATGGCATGATGGAATGGTATTATATGTGCGGAATGATGGAATTAAATTATGTGGATTGATTGGGATTGAGGGTTGAAGGTGCTGGAATGTGGCACTAAATTCTGTTCCAGATTTGCAACGGCTAGCGACGGTCATTTGGTCACAGATTTGCAACGGCTAGCGACGGTCATGTTGCGACGCTTTGCATCAACAACCCCGGGAAACTAACAACCCCAACGGTTGATTCCACGTGGACAATTAACCATTATAAGCCGTTGCAAAATGAACGACGGAGCCGTCGCTATTGCCGTCGCTTTCTTTTGTTGCAACGAGATAATTAGCGACGCATTTTTGCGACGGCTAGCGACGGCCGTCAACGGCTAAAAGCCGTCGCTAAACAGTACTTCTTTTGTAGTGGTAATTTAATATTTATGCACATATTTTCTTAAATTCTGATCTAATACACCGAGGTTTTAGAATGTTCAATTTGTAGGAAACAAAGACAAATAAGATTCGATTTTGTTTTGATATGTATCGTACATTCAGCCAGTTGCATTTGTTCAAAATTCAGTACATGCAGTTTAATAGTTCCTTTTCTAGAATTAGACTTCTCTTGAGGATAATTTGATGACTAGCGAGTGCCAGTTGGTAACATTATATTATGAACTGTGGAGAGTGAAATCGTATGTGAAAAAAAAGAAAAAGAAAAAGGAATAAAAAAAATAAAAATAAAAAAAACCGTTTGCATTTCTATGTTCTGAACTGCAGTTTAAATTTAGCTATTTATTTAACGCATATTAGTTCATACTAGATATTGTCTACGCATGGTGCCTTTTTTTACTTATAATACGTCTATGCAGTTTAAGTATTATGTCAGTTACTCTTTCTTCAGGTGAAAAATAAAATATATGATATGGTTAAATTTTAGTTCCACGCTCATTTTCTAAAAATAAAAATTCAAATATTGTCCACTACAACTTGGTATAAAATATAAAAAAAATATTTTAACACGATTGCATGTTGTGAATTTATTGAGGTAATATGGATAGTAAGTTGATGTAGTAATATGCATAACAGGAGAGATGTTACTAAATTAGCAAGCACAAACAAAATATGCACAGTATCATCTGAATAATCAATAAGACTAAATTTGGGCAAGAATACACTAAGTACTGCAGTGTGCATGTTCAAGTATTACTATATAAAATTAATGTTATTGTGCGGCCCTTCTCCAAAAGATTTATCCCTTCATTTGATGGTTTGCCTATTTGTGAGGTACTAAGAGCAAGAATTATTGCGTTAGATTGTAATATTTTAGTTTAGTTTATTTAAAGTTTGGCTTACTCTGATGAGGGTTAATGTTTGCATGTCTATTTCAGATTGAGCTAAATGAATGGCAGTCAAAATTTGATTTTGAAATTTTATCTCATTTTGGCTTAATAAAATGAGAAAACTTATTATTTCACTATGACAATTGGATGGGTTAATTGACTATTACGAAGTCTTGCAGTATTGGTTAACAATGTATCTAACCAAGTTTCAACTAAATATTTAGATGAGTATTATTTATTGTACTTGACTTTATTTAAGTCATATCATAGGATCAAATCATAATTCGAATAAGCAAATTTTAAATAATGAAATGCTAAATATCCATTTAAATAAATCTGTTGCTTAGTATTAATTCGCATTGGTATTAGTAATTGCTTTATAGATTACACCAATATCTACTAATCCTTGTTATCTATCCAGGCCCGGTCCTTAGTCTAGGCAACTAAGACAATGGAATTGGGCAACCACCCTTCGTAGGGCAACCACATAGCAAAAACTGTAATTAAGTCTTAAGCCACAAAAACAATAACATTAAAACAAAAAAGGCAAAGGGAAAAAAAGGTAAAAGTATGATAATTCATTCATGTTAGTTTGTTTCACTGTAAAACTTAGCATTAGTTAATTTTAGTATGTGTTTATTTTTAATATTGAAAAACTCTAACTGTAATTTTTAGTACTTAACTTAAAAAAATCAATAAGCTTAAATATTTTATTCAAGATATAATATATAAAAATTTAGCATAGTTTTGATTGTGTAAATTAGGTTGAAGGGCTTCTATTTGCAGGGTAATAAGTTTTAAGGACATCACTTCTGAATAATTAGTTTTAAGGACAATTTACAGCATAATGATAAATTCATTTATCCTTTTAAGGTATCCAGGAAAATGATAAATCATTTTATCATTATTTCTGTATAACTGAAAATGATAAATTCTTTTATCTTTTTCCTGTAAAATGTCCTTAAAACTAATTTTTCAGAAGTAGTGTCCTTAAAACTTATTACCCTGCACAAATAGGCCCTTGAAGTGAAAATCCCCTTTGATTTATTTAAAGTTGTGTTAGGCTTATCTTTTTTGAAGCTCTACGAATTGAAAAATGGATGATCTTTATTAATTTGTCCTCAAATTTTCTAGTTAAGGGCAACCAAAACGGTAACCGTCTCGAGCAACCCAATTTTCGGGGCCGGTCCTGTATCTATCCACACCTCTGTCAGATCATTTCAAATATTGTTGTTTAAAATTTAGTTTATCATCTTTGTATATGTTTAAATAGGCAAAAATAATCACCACGACATGTATTTAAACAAAACAAAGAATTCATGAAAGTTGTATTTGTTATTCTGTTGTAACCCTCATTTTTGCATGACTAACATTTCCGTCTATGCTTATAACACATTTGTACATATCAACAAATTTCAAGTACCAACATAATAGCCGTAACAACAGGCTGTATCATGTTACCATGAAATTTAGTGCCGAGTAACGCTTTCATTAATACAAATTGCACTTTGAAAACAAAAATTAACCAAGACATACATGTTATGCCAACCTCTCATAAAAGTTCCTGTTACCACATCAATTTGTATATGCTGTATAAATGACAAAAACCGGCTCTGTAAAGGGCCATATGTTCTTTCTTGTGTCAATTGTTTTGATGCTCACCGTCTAATCAATTGTTTATAAGTGGGAGGAAATTATGTTTTTATTTATTTTATAAACATCTACAAATGGTTGATTTGAAAACCGTTTATATAACATATTGGTCTAATAACCCTATAAAACATTTTCCTCAAGAGTTATTTTCTTGTTGGTTCTAAACAATTTCCATATCGAGCCTTTGAAACTCCCCTTTCAAAATTTTAGAGTCCGTTTGGTTTCATTTTGTATTTTGAGTTTTGTGTTTTCAACTTTCACTAAGAAATAATAAGAATTAAGAGAAGAAGATTTATAATTCTTAGCCATTGCAACGACCAACGGATAACGAAGAAGTTAGATTGTTCTTCGTGCTTTTGTTATCTCTCGAAACACGAAAAACAAAATAAACTTGTTTTCTATTTTACATGTTAATTTCATTTTTCAAAATTTTTTGTTTTTCAACGATACATACAACGGACGCGCTTTTGTATAGACGAAAACACAAAACTAAAAACGACAAGTCAAACGGGGCCTTATATTTTCATAAAATTACACTAAATACAAAATCACTCTATCCAATCTCCTCATCCCATTATTCAATTTGTACAATTTCAGCTTATAAATTCAAAATCCTCAATTTCTTGGGTTAAGAACTAAAGTCATATTCGAGTAAGTTTGAAGATGGAGAATGTAAATAAAGAAGGTTCTAGCTCCGCTGCCGTTTTTCTTAGAATGAAAACAACGAGGAGTAGAAGGGTTTTCGACGACGATGAATATGAAGTGGGTGTACCAAATGTGATTTCATCGACATTCCAGTTTAGGTCGATCAAGCTGCTTCGAGAAGGAATTTATTGTATTTTCATGGACGGAAAAGATTTCACGGTACATCGTTTAAAAATTATTAGTGCGTTAATTTATTTTTATACGTTGCTAATTTATGTTAAAACTGTATTATATATAGACACTACAAGAAAACGTACAATTTCCGACGGCTGACGGTTGTCGACGGCCGTCGAAAGCCGACCCAAAAAGCTGTCGCAACAATGTTTGTCGCCGCACAGTTTTTCCGACGGCTTCCAACAACGTCCGTCGTGATTTTTCCGAAGGCTACCAATGGTCTTACCGACGGCTCTAGACGGCTGTCAAAGCCAAGTGGACGATTACAGTAATGCAAAAGAACCATCGTTAGCCATCGAAAGTCGTCGGAATATGTCGTCGCAAGCCGTCTGAAAATTTCGACCTACATGCCATTGTCTGCCGTTAGAATCCGTCGGAAAACCTGAAGTTTTTTATTGCGTTTTCTTCTGCGTTCTTGCCTACTGCACACAATCCAGAAACATAATATATTCCCACAAACAAGCTCATATTCAATTCAGATGTTCAATATAATATCAAATCATACAAACATAATCAAATCACATAAAGAAATAAACCAAGTATAACTCGCATAAAATCAAACCAACACTTCGTTAATTTTGTACGCGAGAATGGGGAAGAAATGTCTTGGCTGAGACCTGAAATTCTCGAATTTGCGACTGTTTCTGACAGCCGCCGACGGCCCGTCGAAAGCCGTCAGAAAATAGCGGTCGAAATCCGTCGCAAGTAGCTGTCGGTATTTCAGCCTTTTCTAGTAATGAGAATCACAATAAATGAGATGTTACAGAGCTGCTAAAATGGACAAAAAAAATTATATGTACATCTATAGATTAGAAATTCAGTGGTTGAGATATTCAGTAGATTCATGGATATTCTATTGAAAAATTCATATAAAAGATGTACTTATGTTGTAGTTGAGCGTCGATTGCCGACAACACTTACATTTTTATTCGGTATAACGAGAGCTGGAATAGTTTGGTAACGATAGCCAATTTTTACCGCTATTGTCGACTTTGATGTCAAGATCAAAAATAAGGTTTTATCTCATCTGGTAAAATATTTTGCCGAGAATTGTATGATGCAAAATATGAATAATTTGTACCACCATACTAGAATATTTGTGTTTTACATGACGGAGACTCTTTTTTTCACAACAACTAATGATACAATCAGTCTTGAATATTTGGAATCAGATATGGATAAGAAACTATATGTGATAAATGTAAACATAAAAGGAGAATGGAAGGGATTTATAGTAAGGCGGTAGTTTACTCAAAAGTTGTAAATTCATATTCCTTGTTGATCCCAGTCTCTATAAGCACGAATTTTTTCGTTTTCAAATCTAATATTACCAAATTGAGCTAATTTTATGTATAGTCCTTTTACATTTTTTAATCATCTCCATAAGATTTAAGTCCGACAAGTTTCAAACTACAGTTCAAATAGACATATAAGAAAAGATATTTTACGATGGCTTTCATTAATGTACTGATTTGAATGCTGTAATGGTTTAGGAATGAGATAAAGTTTTCGTGGATTGCACTTTGTATGTTTGCAAGCTTGATTTAGCTCTACCAAGTTAAACATGTCTGAATTTTATTAGCAACTGTATATGGCAATGATTATTGTATGTTTGCTCTACATCCTACATCATAACTAAATATATGCTAAAAGAATATATCAGTTATGTTACTGCTACAGTAGTAGTTTAATCTTTATGCATAAATTCCCTGAAATTATGATCTATTCACTATAAGAAAATGAGAATTGATGTATCATCAACCATTAGTTCATATATACGTCAAAGGTTGTAAATCATTGTCCAATTTGTAGGAAACAACTACAAATAAGATTTGATTTTGTTTTGATATGTATTGTACATTTATCCAGTTGCATTTATTCAAAATTCAATAGTATATGTGGTAAAATAGTTCCATTTTTGAGTGTTATATTTCTCTTCTGAATTATTTGATGACTAGTGAATGCTAGTTGATAACATGATTTTATAAACCGTGGAGAGTGAAAAACAATATATCAATGAATTACTTGTATGTGAATTTATCAGAAAAAACTCCCTTTTTACATTTCTGAGTTCTCAAGTGGAGTTTAAATTCCTATATGTAGGGAAGCAGGGTTGGTCCAAAGGGCAAGCACTTAAGCCCATGGGCTAGAGCAACCCATCGGGCCGGGCATAATTTTTTTAAAAGTAAAACGACGTTATTGTTATGTACATTTACAAATCTACTGTAAACAGATTACAAAGTGTTATATAGGGTCTTTGGTTGGCTTTTGTGTTTCATAGTTTTTCAGATCTTAAGTTTGAAACCCATTGATTGTTTGCTTTTTCGCAAGTATGTTAATGGACAATTATTTTTGTTTCCAGTTTTTATTTTGGCTAGCAAAAATTTAATGGGCCCCCATAACCATTGTAGGCCTGGCTCATTCTTTGCAGGCTCATTCTTTTGAAATTACTAATTTACACACAATTCTTTTAATACAAAAGGTGTGCTGAGTTAGGGGCTATCTCGGTCATTTAATAAATTTAGGTATATTAAATTACGTAATGGTTCTTATAACAATCTACAAAGAAAAAATTAATACAACTACGGAATTGCTTTATCAAAACCACTTCCATCAGGATAAGACTGTTAGAATGAATGAGAAATGTCAGTAAATAATCAAGTTTTCAAGGGTTACTGGGTCAACCATCTCAGCCGTTTTCTGGATTAGTGGTAGGAAATGTTAACGTCGTCAGTTCTCACCTCCTGCGAGTTGCGACACAGAGAGAGATTTGCGAAACTGGAAGAATGAATAAATTATTGCATTGTTGTATCTCTCCCGATTAAAATCATGCACTGCCTTAATATATCTTACAATTCCATTTGAATTTCTTTAGTAGTCTTTAGGGATTTGATGTGCATGCTGTTATTTTGTTGTTAATCTCATATAACTAACTGTTGATGGTAAACTTTGTTTGTGCCCAAATCTACTATCATTAATTTTCATAACATATATGACAATTGTTATTGCCTTGAATATGTTTGCTAATATGTCTAAGAGATGCGTGCAGCATGTATTCAGCCTCTATAAAATTGATGGCATTTTACTTTAACATGCATTAAAAAAACTTATTACTAAAAGCATTGCTTTCCTTTACATCTTCGATAAATAAGTCAAGCACTACTTAGTTTCGTTGCCAATATAATTGACAAAAATTGAAAATCAATGCAAATATGATGTTGTACAAATATAATATAAATAGAATTTGTTGAAAATTTTAGCTTAGTTCACTATTTTAGTGAAAAAAATTTGAATGTGAAACAATCAGTTTTTAAGTCAAAGAAAAACTGAGGCCACATTCACATTTCTGTAAAAACAGTCTCTTATGATATATGAGAATGATTCTTAGTTAATTTTTCTTTTTCTTTACTAACACTGTTGCCTTTTTCTTCTATTAAGGTTCTGTGATGCAAACACAATAGGGATTCTAGTTGAGATTGAAACACCAGATCATGGTTACTATCGTGGATGCAGTGCCGGCCCAAACACAACTGTTGCCCCATACAAAAATTAAAGGCATCTTGCCAGCATCAAACCTAGGTTGCTCCAAACAAGGAAAGGAGACACAATCACTAGGCTACAACTTGAATTGTAAAAGTTCACATACAAACATATTTTAGTAATTATAATACATAACCAAGCCACCGTAGGAATTGTTGCCCATGCCGGATCGGTTGTCCTAAGCGGCCGTCTTGCTCGTCTTACCCTGAGACCGGCCCTGCATGTATGCAACGTCTGAAAATTGACACGAGCTTTGAGTTTGCATTATATATTGAACCAATTTGTTGTCAAATACATATTTTATACCTATATGGGCTTGCCTCTGCAGGTTGCAATTTTTCACTATAAAAAAATAGAGGCTAAATAAGAGGTATGTTGGATGTGTAGTGATTTCTTTACCCACTCTCAAATTATGTAAAATGCACATACAACAACGATCGTTCTTTGAAATTTGTTTTCTCAAGCTTTAGCTTCATTTTATCAAAGAATCATGTTATATGTAGTCTCTTTTATATATAAGAAAATCATTCTTTGTAGGATTATGGTATTGATTTCAGTGATGTCAATCATCCTATAAAAGCTTTCATCCAACATTTACAAAGCATTTTGTTGTACATAAATCATCCAACATGATTTCATGTATTAGATTATATATCAACGATTCATTGTCATGCTAAGATTTGACATTGAAATTTCATCGCAGAACCGAAGACTTTTCTCATGTCACAAATTGTAAAAGAAAAAAAAAGCTCACTAATTTCTTTGTTTATATTTAGATTAATTTGAGAATGATTTTTATTAAAAATGTATAAAAGCAAATACCTTTTCTTTTACAAATATTATGTGAGCTATAAATTATAAGAATTTTTATTATTAATGTACAACTGTTCATGTGTTACGCACTACTTAAACTGATTATTACTTACTCATGCTTATTGTATATTATTATTATTATTATTATTATTAATTGCAAACATTATTTTATATTTAAACATAAAAAGCTTTTATAATTTATAGGTAAATAAATGTACGTGTAATTAACCAAACGTCCATGTTCTCATGACGGTCTTGACCGACACTCTAAGTGCAAATTTATTATGTTTAGCATACTACTTTGCACTAAAAACAGAATAAATCGTATTATTCTTTGCAGACGTCCAACGGACATGTCATACATGTTGTTTTATATATAAATGGATTAAATCTTCGAAAAATCTAGTTTTTTTATTTCGTTTAGTCATTTACTCTATATTTATGATTGGGGTTTTCTTCTGCATTCATCCCTATGTGTAGGTCTGTAAATGTTTGGATATGAATTCGGATAGTGCCATAACTATATTCGGAATCATTTTCATATAGAATATTAGATATATGTAGGGCTGTTATGGTAATGGTAAATTTACCATTACCATACCATTACTAGTAAATCGGTTACAATTTTAAAGTAAAGTCGGTATACCAGAATAATCGGTACAGTAACGGTAATTTACTAGTCCATTCATAATACATTGATATTCATGTAGGATGTTGTATTATGGGCATTTAGAAGCAAGAAAACAGTTCGATTTATTTCAGTAATTTAACTCAAATGATGATAAATACACTTCTTTCTATGTCCTTTATTAAGTGACCCAATGACATATATAATGAAGCATCATTCAGTGTAAAAATATATCAACTTATTATTTTTCTAGACAAACGGTAACTTACCATTACCAGTGTAACAGTTACCAATTTATCGTTATACCAGTCATCGGTATACTAGTCAATCGGTAACGATAACGGTAACAATTTTAGTTTACCAGTAAAAACGGTACGGTAACGATATTTATAAAATGGTAACGGTAACCATTATCATAACAGCCCTAAATATCTGTATTCATGAATGGGGACAGATATCGAATATTTATCGGATATTCTTCGACCGGTTTACAACCGATAAATCTAAACAAATAAATAAAAAATTGATCCATTATAAATCAATTTCCATACTAAAAGTATAAACAATAATAAATATGCAAAGAAAAATAATTTTAAGCAGCAAATATTGATTTTTATACACATAATAAAGCTAGTAAATAACCATTATTTTATGAACTAAAATACACAAAAAGATAAATATAATCTTAATAAAAACCGGACATAATTATCGGATGCAGAAGCGACCATATCCGCATATATATCCATATTTCGGGTATTAGATAACTATTTATATTTCAGATATGAATACAGACGGATTTTGAATTTTTCGGATACTCATTGACAACCTTATTCGATTTTGTTGAACAAGCGCCTAACATCGTCTTAAAACCAAGCGCCTGGTTTGATTTTGTTGGGAAATAGTAGGAATACATTTTGTAACTCGTAAATATGTAATATATAACCAAATTTCTATTGGAGATGCTCTTATATACTATGTACATGAGACTCCTAAAAAATGCTATTGATTACTATTCTCATAATCTTATACTTTAAACTAGAGGTGACACTAGAAAGGGACACAGAAAATGACTGCGAAAGAATGATGCATTATTTGGTTACGAAATGGACATTTGAAAGAATCATGAATAATTTTGTTGTTACTAGCTATATAGTTAATGCATTCATATTGTTTTAAGAAGGATGTGACATCCCGGAATTTCTGACAATATCAATTTAATAATCTGCATTTAAAATTAAATTGATTTGATGATATTTGTAAATGAGATCTGAATTGATTCAATAATCTTCTTTTAAATAAATATTTAACTGATAATTTATCTTTTAAAAGCTAATAAATTGTCTTCTATTTATAATGTATATATATATATTAGTATATATATATATATTGTGAATAGATAAGCTTTGTTTTCAATTTAATAAATAAATCTGGTTTCCTAATTTTAATATATTTTGGTAACTTGGGGAATGGATTTAAGTTAATATTAAATAAATAACTGTATGGTTTAAAATACTTAAGGAAAATATTAATTGTTTTAAATTTATTTTAGTTTAAGTTTGAATTTAAATAAGATAAACAAAAAGGTTGTTTTATTCTTTTTAAATATAGTTTGTTTAATAAGTAATTTATTTATAAAGTGATAATTTCTTTTATAAATTATTTTAATTTAATAATGAGTTATATTTTTAAATAATATTAATAATAATGTAATATCTTTACAAATGGGTTTCTTATAGAAATTGTTATTTTAAATTTATTAATTAAGGGAAGTTATGATTTGTAAATTTGAAATGAAATCTTTCAAAATATTTAAAATAAAATAAACCTTATTAATGTTAACATTTAGTCTTCTAACATAAGTAAAATATAAATAATAATAGGCTAAGTATTTTATAGTTTAAGTGTAAAAATAAAAGAGGAATAAAAGTAAACACATCACCTAAATTATAACTACATGTTAATAAACTATAGATACTCATGTTAATATAGGAACTTAGTTATATCACAAGATAACACTAAATCAAGGCTAGAAGTGTACACATTTGATAATTCTGGAAAGAACATTTAGTTGCAAGGCCGTAAGTAAGTAAGAAAGGCAAGAATAAAACAAAGAGTAAAAGTAAGAATACTTATCTTCATTGTGCAGGAAGTAAATAACTATGTACACTTAAACATATAGGTTCATGTTTGCTAGGCTGTAAGTAATTATGGAAGGCATAAAGGAAATAAGTATGCATGTTTGTACAGATGTACACTTGGAAAAAGATATATACAAAGATATCCAGTATACGAAATGAAGTAAAGTATTTAGTTTGTAGACATAAGGACATCTTCATTAAATGCAAAGCACCCCTAGTACATTGGCAATATCATATCAGCATGGTAGAGAAAATAAAAATCTCTGACCAAATATTAAAAGAAGCTTGTACAAATAAAATAAACATCCCCTGTAAACTCTATTCTATATATCAATCTACTCATTCATTTCGTTCAAAAGACTGAGCCTTCCCAGTTTTTAAATGTTCAAACTAGATCTGTAAATCATGTTCAAAAACGAGAGACATAGCAAATTTCCATTTTTACAACTTAAACATCATCAACATTCAAAGGCAAGCAAGATGATATAGGAAGATCGAGCCAAGCATTTTCCAGTTTTTAAAAGTCTAGGCTGTTTCCAAATAAAATGTGCTCTATCTTCTATTTTAACAGGTGAGTAACATTTAACTTAAAAAGTTAAGTATTTGAATAAACAAAAGCTTTTAAACTAAAATCTTGAATTGCTTAATGTATGTGTTAATCTGTAAGTAAACATACTATCCTTGAAATTTAAATTTCGATAATTAGTTCATGAAAAATCTTGTGCCTGCATATATTGTAAATAAGTAGTTCTGTAATGATTTCTGTTGTACTGGAAGCCTTACTATGTGATGTTCTTCAGTGTTCCAAGTTTCTGAGCAAAGAAAGTAAAGGAAACTAATACTTCTTTATATAAACATTTTAAACTTAGGAATTTAAAACTAAATAAGTTTGTTTAAGCTTAAATCATGGCCTGGAAAGTTGTTCGAAGCTTGACAGTGTAACATAGATACTGTGTAATAAATTTTACAATAAAAAGGAAAAGGAACCTATGTGTTAAATTCGAATATTTTGATTCATTGATTTGATTATATATTTGGAATAAACATTCAAAGATAGGATTTTTAAAACAAGAGTGATGATTTTTAGATAAGCATACAAGGTGTAGTTCATAAATGAACCAAAAATGCTCTTTTATCAATTCCTGATGGTTTATCAAATCTTAGAGGCTGAAATTTGTTGTGAAGCTAGTTTGATGATTTTTGAATCCAGGAAAAATGTTAAAAAATTTATCTATTGTATAAATTGTTGGGTAGAGGCGAGTTTAGGGTTCTGGCTCGAGTTTTTGACGTGGTCGGAGATAAGGGGATTGTGTTCTCCCTGATCGATCGAGCCGTACGAAATTTAGGGGAGGAGTAGCGTAGAGGATGGACGAGGTGAGGCCGGAGTGATGGATTTTCTGGTGGCCAGTTTTGCTTGGGCGAGGCGGTTTAGATGAAGAGGGAAGTTTGAGTTTTTCGAGCTAGAAGCTCGTTTCGACCAGGGGTTTGATCGTGTCGAATCGAACTTTGATATCGGGTATAGTTTCGTTTCGCGACTTGTTGAGTGTAGTGTGGTTCGCCAGAGCACCAGCGCCGCCATGTGCACGTGCACGGCAAGAGATGGGTGTCAACGTTTCGAAACGAGAGAAAGGAAGAAGCAGGGGAGACTCAGGGAAATATGGGGAAATACTCGGGTCCAACCCGAGTAATCTGGAGTTTAGCTCGGGTAGTTGTTTTGTTTCAGGTTGTTTGATTTTTAAAACAGAAATTTCTATTTAAACTCTGATTTTAAATTTAATCATTAATAAGAATAAAGTTATATCTTAAAATTAATTAGAATTTAACGATTTGTAATTCATTAAGTTAATAAGATAATTAAAATTGGATAATTAATTAGTTTAATTAATTAATGATATGGATGCTTAAATTTGTAATGATGAATTTTAAACTAAATTAATTAAAAATGGGTTTAAGTAAATTAATTAGGAATAATTAATTTGTAATTAAAGATCATTAATTTGATAAGATTAGATTTTAAATTAATGGTTAAATGTTAATTAATCAAGTAATTAAAGGTTAATTAAGTTACGGTTAAAAACTTAAATTAATTTATTAATTAGTGGTTAATTAATTGGTTATTAAGGATAAATTAAATTGTAATTAATATTGATTTATCTAAGTTAAATTTCTTAAGAAAGGAAATTAAAGAAATTATTAGTAGTTAATAAAGGTCATTAACCTAAGATTTGTTAATAATTAATTAAGGTGATAATTTATTAAATAATTAGATTGGTTAATTAAAGATAATCAATTATTAAAATGTTAAGTATAATTACTGAATGAAAGTAATTAAGGGATTAATTGCTTAATGTAATTAATCGAGTTTAATTTGATTTATTTAAGTTAATTAATTTAGTTTAATTAATTTAAATTAATCATCGGATGATTTGATAAGTATAATTACTTAAATGTAATTAATGAAGTGTAATTACTTAATGAAGTAATTAATGGAATTACTATATGTAATTAATTGAAGATGATTTAAATATGATAGTAATTTGGATTAAATTACTTGTGTAATTAATCAAGGGATTAATTAAGATAATTAATTAAGAAGTAATTAATTTATTTAATAAAGTAATTAAGGGTAGTTAATTACTGAAATGTGATTAATCAAGAGTGATTAATAAATGTGGTTTGGGTAAAGATTAATTTCTTAATGTAATTAATTTAAGTAGAGTAATTAATTAAATTGTAATTAAGGATCATTAAATTATATAATTAATGATGTAATTAAAGGATTGATTCATGAAGATAAATTAATCAATAATAAGTGTTTTGAGTAACTAATTAATATAATTAATTAAGGATTAATGTAATTAATTATAGTTAATTAATAAATGAAGTAATTAAAGGTTAATTACTGAAATTGGTTAAGGATAATTAATTTGTGAAAATTAATTAAAGAATAATTTCTTGAATGTAATGGAAGGATAATTAATCCAGGATGGTTAATTAAAAAGGAAATTTGAGAATGATTAATTAATTGATTTGTAATTAATTAATGGTTATGTAAGCAGGATTTTTAATGATGAAGTAATTAATTTAATTTACTTTAAATTAATAAAAGATAAGTAATTAATTTAATGCACTTTAAATTAATTATAAATGATGTATCCTTGCTTATATATGATGGATGATATTGATTTCCTTGAATGGTTTGAGATCTCAAATATGAGATAAGTAATGCAGTATGGTATGGTTGCTTTGGTTGAAGTATATGGATATTGTAGATTATCTATCTGTGATACTGTAGATTATCTATTTGTGATACTGTAGATTATCTATCTGTGATATTGTGAATTATCTATCTGTGTATATGGATAATAAAATGAATTGTTTTAACTTTAAAACAACTTGACCTTAAAAGATACGATTTGGATTTCGATGAGACCGGGATCGGGTTTCCAGATTTGGATATCTGAAAACCACATCGATCCAAATTAACGATAGGTCATGAATCTCAAGTGAAGAGGAAGATTCAGAGTGCAAGGGTTATTGTCGTTAACTCTGAGGATGTTTCCAAAATGAGTGTAACAAGATAATGCCTTCGGTTTCGTTCGAACCCGGAACGAACTTGTATGGATTGAATGCTTTCAGAACATCGTTAGGTGGACGATGAGCATTCTAAGTGATGAGTTCTCTAAAGGTAATCGTGAACTCAAGCCTCATCAACCGGGAATGGCTAAAACAGGGGAGGTGCAGCAAGGCTTCGTGGGTAGCACCCACTTGAGAGCAAGATTTTCCCCTGTCTAGATGTCCCTTTATATTCGGCTGTGTGGGCAGTTTGTGGCCACAACTGATGGGGTTGTTTCGTTCGGGACTGTCCAGTAAGGGATGGTTCCGGTCTTGTGTTATATGAGATTGGGAGTAATCCTCGGTACGCTGATCTAGGCCAGGTACTATGACGGGCGGTACCCCAGTAGCCCTGCCATTGTATGGGATCCAAAATACAATAAGTGCCATCGGATTTGATTGTAAACCTAGTATGCTGGAATTTAATCATGTAACAATTTCAGCTATTTCATATTTACTTGAAAACCCTAGACCTAGTATAATATAACTGAATTTCCTATCAAATGTTTGGTTAGCGTAAGGTAAAAACTTTTCCATGTTTATGTGTGGGAAGTCTTACGTGATACCTTTGTTTTCAAAGGATTTTCAAAGTTAAGCAACTTTAACCTGTTACTCATACCAGACCCATGTCTGACCCGGAGTTTATTTCTGTTTTTCTTAAACTCTCGGGTACTCAAATTTTTACAAGTAGCCAAGAGATTCAGGTTAGCTTTGACGATTTGTGGAGGAGCAATGGAGCAGGAGGCTTCAGCGATATAGATATGTATAGTGTTCCGCTGTATTGGTATCTCTGTATTGTATTTGAGTTGTATTAACTAGACAGGTTTTTATAACTGTCTAGTATGTGATGTATTATCTATGTAACTCTGATGTATATGTTATTATGTAATCTCTTATGTGATATATTATATTTCATTCGTTCCGCTGTTGGGATTCTGATGTTGTTTCTTCTTTCTTCTTTATCTTTTCTATTTCTCGCCCCTTTCTTTCTTAAGAATGATGAAACTTTCCGGTAGTAGAAAGTTGGGTCATTTCAGTTGGTATCAGAGCATAGGTTGAGTGAATACCTTAGCTCTGGAGTGGTGTCTATCTTAAGAGAACGTATTTGTAATTTTGATATATATATATTTATATATTTCTACCTATTTGTTGGGTTACCTGTTTGGGTTTTCCAATATAAGTTATAAAGGTAGATGGAGTAGTAGTGTGTGTAACACGACTACCAATGGTTGGAGTTTGTTGGGGTTGGAAGTGTATCTGCCGAGACTGTAGATCTAATACCGTCTCGAGTAAATTTTTGTTGTGGTGTAAGGATTTCACCAATCTCTGGAGGAATATCTTAAGATTTGGAGATCATTTTTGAAGTGCAAGTTTGGATGAGTAGAGTATGGATTCTCTCAGTTGAGCAGAAGATAGTGATGGTATTTTAGTATCTCGGGAATTAGTAGCTGTGAGATGAGACACAGGGATTATGGATGTCTCCGAAGATGTTTCTTTGGAACAAGTTTAAGGAAGTGTGTTTGCATCGGTGTTGAGGCTGAGTTCAGCTGGGTGTTTTGTGTTTGGCTTTGAGGCCTGAGTTTCTCGAGGAGTTTGGATTAGGAAGTCTTTGGCATCAGTGGCAGCGTTGCAGCTCAGATTTGTTCTGTGTGCAGGCAAGGAGGTCTTCTGTCAGTAGTTTTCTAGAGGTGAAGTTCAGAAGCAGCAATGTGGATCCATTTCTTTGGTGGATTGGCTAGATAAGCTTAGGCTGTTCTGATTGGTAAAGAGAGAACAGTTTTCTTTGGATATTAGATTGGGTTGATCGCAAAAGTGACTTGCGATAGTTGAGTGTTCTCTTGGGTTGTCAGAGATCTTTCGGGATTTCTGAGTTTTCTCTTTATGGATATGTTGAACCATATTTCTGGGATGTGTGGTCCAGTTTTTGCTCGTGCATCATCAGCATTTTCATCTACTCAGATCAAAGTTGTGAAGCGGAAGCAGTTGGGAGTGCATCTATTTTTCTTTTTCGGATAGGGGAAGTTGTTTTCTACTGATGATAGTGGAGTTTGTGTTCTTGGATTGATTGTGAGTGGATCATCTTGATAAGTTGTTTTGAGAAGTTTCAGCGAAGGTTGAGCTGATCAGTAGGGATGAAGGCAGCCCAGGATCGTCAGATGAGTTTTGTGGATAAGAGACGGAGGAATTTGGATTTCGAAGATGGAGATTTGATTTTGAGTAAGTTTTCTCCGATCGAAGGAGCTTTAAATTGGGTAAGACTGGGAAGCTAGCTCCGAGGTATCTTGGATCTTTTCTGTGTTTGTGAGGATTAATGTTTGGTCTTCTGGAGTGAATTGTCAGTTTGGACAACTGGAATTCGATGTGTTCCACGTATCTCTGAGGGAGTACGTGTAAGATCTATCTCTGGTGGTAGAGCCAGCTGTTCTGGGAGATTTGGATGTTGAGTCAGGCTTGTCTGTAGTCTGATACCTTGTCTGGTTTGGTAGATCTAGAGGAGTGGGAGCTCTGTAGCTTAGTAGTACAGTTTTGTTTGGATTCTGTAGAGCGAGTATCCCGGTATTTTTACCTGGGAAACTCTAGATAGTTCTATCCTGTTGTCTGGATAGTTAGATTTGTTTGATTGGATGAGTTGGTTGCTATGGTTGTTAGCATATAATTAAGGGGAAATTAATTTAAAGGACAAAAATTTATATATTTTTAGCCTCAAGGACACGACCTCAATATTTTACCCACAAGGACAAACATTCTTCTAAATTTTTTCATAAGGACAAACATTCTTTCAAAATTATTCATAAGGACAAACATTTTTCCAAAACTGCTACCGAACTAAAAACTGTTACCAAAAAACTGCTGCCGATAACTACAAACTGATACCTAAAAACTTAAAAACTGATACCTAAAGAAAGTTGTTCTTCAGGCTAAAATACCGAAGGTCTGTCCTTGAGGCTAAAATATTGAGATATTTTGTCCTTGACAACAATTTCCTATATAATTAATATATGCTTATGTTTTAAAATTAAATCTTTAATTAGATTATTAAATTAACTTTGTTTTAAATTTCAGGGACCAAATTCTTTTAAGGAAGGAATGTGACATCCCGGAATTTCTGACAATATCAATTTAATAATCTGCATTTAAAATTAAATTGATTTGATGATATTTGTAAATGAGATCTGAATTGATTCAATAATCTTCTTTTAAATAAATATTTAACTGATAATTTATCTTTTAAAAGCTAATAAATTGTCTTCTATTTATAATGTATATATATATATATATATATTAGTATATATATATTGTGAATAGATAAGCTTTGTTTTCAATTTAATAAATAAATCTGGTCTCCTAATTTTAATATATTTTGGTAACTTGGGGAATGGATTTAAGTTAATATTAAATAAATAACTGTATGGTTTAAAATACTTAAGGAAAATATTAATTGTTTTAAATTTATTTTAGTTTAAGTTTGAATTTAAATAAGATAAACAAAAAGGTTGTTTTATTCTTTTTAAATATAGTTTGTTTAATAAGTAATTTATTTATAAAGTGATAATTTCTTTTATAAATTATTTTAATTTAATAATGAGTTATATTTTTAAATAATATTAATAATAATGTAATATCTTTACAAATGGGTTTCTTATAGAAATCGTTATTTTAATTTATTAATTAAGAGAAGTTATGATTTGTAAATTTGAAATGAAATCTTTCAAAATATTTAAAATAAAATAAACCTTATTAATGTTAACATTTAGTCTTCTAACATAAGTAAAATATAAATAATAATAGGCTAAGTATTTTATAGTTTAAGTGTAAAAATAAAAGAGGAATAAAAGTAAACACATCACCTAAATTATAACTACATGTTAATAAACTATAGATACTCATGTTAATATAGGAAATTAGTTATATCACAAGATAACACTAAATCAAGGCTAGAAGTGTACACATTTGATAATTCTGGAAAGAACATTTAGTTGCAAGGTCGTAAGTAAGTAAGAAAGGCAAGAATAAAACAAAGAGTAAAAGTAAGAATACTTATCTTCATTGTGCAGGAAGTAAATAACTATGTACACTTAAACATATAGGTTCATGTTTGCTAGGCTGTAAGTAATTATGGATGGCATAAAGGAAATAAGTATGCTTGTTTGTACAGGATGTACACTTGGAAAAAGATATATACAAAGATATCCAGTATACGAAATGAAGTAAAGTATTTAGTTTGTAGACATAAGGACATCTTCATTAAATGCAAAGCACCCCTAGTACATTGGCAATATCATATCAGCATGGTAGAGAAAATAAAAATCTCTGACCAAATATTAAAAGAAGCTTGTACAAATAAAATAAACATCCCCTGTAAACTCTATTCTATATATCAATCTACTCATTCATTTCGTTCAAAAGACTGAGCCTTCCTAGTTTTTAAAAGTTCAAACTAGATCTGTAAATCATGTTCAAAAACGAGAGACATAGCAAATTTCCATTTTTACAACTTAAACATCATCAACATTCAAAGGCAAGCTAGATGATACAGGAAGATCGAGCCAAGCATTTTCCAGTTTTTAAAAGTCCAGGCTGTTTCCAAATAAAATGTGCTCTGTCTTCTATTTTAATAGGTGAGTAACATTTAACTTAAAAAGTTAAGTATTTGAGTAAACAAAAGCTTTTAAACTAAAATCTTGAATTGCTTAATGTATGTGTTAATCTGTGAGTAAACATACTATCCTTGAAATTTAAATTTCGATAATTAGTTCATGAAAAATCTTGTGCCTGCATATATTGTAAATAAGTAGTTCTGTAATGATTTCTGTTTTACTGGAAGCCTTACTATGTGATGTTCTTCAGTGTTCCAAGTTTCTGAGCAAAGAAAGTAAAGGAAACTAATACTTCTTTATATAAACATTTTAAACTTAGGAATTTAAAACTAAATAAGTTTGTTTAAGCTTAAATCATGGCCTGGAAAGTTGTTTGAAGCTTGACAGTGTAACATAGATACTGTGTATTAAATTTTACAGTAAAAAGGAAAAGGAACCTATGTGTTAAATTCGAATATTTTGATTCATTGATTTGATTATATATTTGGAATAAAAATTCAAAGATAGGATTTTTAAAATAAGAGTGATGATTTTTAGATAAGCATACAAGGTGTAGTTCATAAATGAACAAAAAATGCTCTTTTATCAATTCCTGATGGTTTATCAAATCTTAGAGGCTGAAATTTGTTGTGAAGCTAGTTTGATGATTTTCGAATCCAGGAAAAATGTTAAAAAATTTATCTATTGTATAAATTGTTGGGTAGAGGCGAGTTTAGGGTTCTGGCTCGAGTTTTGGACGTGGTCGGAGATAAGGGGATTGTGCTCTCCCTGATCGATCGAGCCGTACGAAATTTAGGGGAGGAGTAGCGTAGAGGATGGACGAGGTGAGGCCGGAGTGATGGATTTTCTGGTGGCCAGTTTTGCTTGGACGAGGCGGTTTAAATGAAGAGGGAAGTTTGAGTTTTTCGAGCTGGAAGCTCGTTTCGACCAGGGGTTTGATCGTGTCGAATCGAACTTTGATATCGGGTATAGTTTCGTTTCGCGACTTGTTGAGTGTAGTGTGGTTCGCCAGAGCACCAACGCCGCCGTGTGCACGTGCACGGCAAGAGATGGGTGTCAACGTTTCGAAACGAGAGAAAGGAAGAAGCAGGGGAGACTCAGGGAAATATGGGGAAATACTCGAGTCCAACCCGAGTAATCTGGAGTTTAGCTCGGGTAGTTGTTTTGTTTCAGGCTGTTTGATTTTAAAACAGAAATTGCTATTTAAACTCTGATTTTAAATTTAATCATTAATAAGAATAAAGTTATATCTTAAAATTAATTAGAATTTAACGATTTGTAATTCATTAAGTTAATAAGATAATTAAAATTGGATAATTAATTAGTTTAATTAATTAATGATATGGATGCTTAAATTTGTAATTATGAATTTTAAACTAAATTAATTAAAAATGGGTTTAAGTAAATTAATTAGGAATAATTAATTTGTAATTAAAGATCATTAATTTGATAAGATTAGATTTTAAATTAATGGTTAAATGTTAATTAATCAAGTAATTAAAGGTTAATTAAGTTACGGTTAAAAACTTAAATTAATTTATTAATTAGTGGTTAATTAATTGGTTATTAAGGATAAATTAAATTGTAATTAATATTGATTTATCTAAGTTAAATTTCTTAAGAAAGGAAATTAAAGAAATTATTAGTAGTTAATAAAGGTCATTAACCTAAGATTTGTTAATAATTAATTAAGGTGATAATTTATTAAATAATTAGATTGGTTAATTAAAAATAATCAATTATTAAAATGTTAAGTATAATTACTGAATGAAAGTAATTAAGGGATTAATTGCTTAATGTAATTAATCGAGTTTAATTTGATTTATTTAAGTTAATTAATTTAGTTTAATTAATTTAAATTAATCATTGGATGATTTGATAAGTATAATTACTTAAATGTAATTAATGAAGTGTAATTACTTAATGAAGTAATTAATGGAATTACTATATGTAATTAATTGAAGATGATTGAAATATGACAGTAATTTGGATTAAATTACTTGTGTAATTAATCAAGGGATTAATTAAGATAATTAATTAAGAAGTAATTAATTTATTTAATAAAGTAATTAAGGGTAGTTAATTACTGAAATGTGATTAATCAAGAGTGATTAATAAATGTGGTTTGGGTAAAGATTAATTTCTTAATGTAATTAATTTAAGTAGAATAATTAATTAAATTGTAATTAAGGATCATTAAATTATATAATTAATGATGTAATTAAAGGATTGATTCATGAAGATAAATTAGTCAATAATAAGTGTTTTGAGTAATTAATTAATATAATTAATTAAGGATTAATGTAATTAGTTATAGTTAATTAATAAATGAAGTAATTAAAGGTTAATTACTGAAATTGGTTAAGGATAATTAATTTGTGAAAATTAATTAAAGAATAATTTCTTGAATGTAATGGAAGGATAATTAATCCAGGACGGTTAATTAAAAAGGAAATTTTAGAATGATTAATTAATTGATTTGTAATTAATTAATGGTTATGTAAGCAGGATTTTTAATGATGAAGTAATTAATTTAATTTACTTTAAATTAATTAAAGATTAGTAATTAATTTAATTCATTTTAAATTAATTATAAATGATGTATCCTTGCTTATATATGATGGATGATATTGATTTCCTTGAATGGTTTGAGGTCTCAAATATGAGATAAGTAATGCAGTATGATATGGTTGCTTTGGTTGAAGTATATGGATATTGTAGATTATCTATCTATGATACCGTAGATTATCTATCTGTGATGTTGAGAATTATCTATCTGTGTATATGGATAATAAAATGAATTGTTTTAACTTTAAAACAACTTGGCCTTAAAAGATACGATTTGGATTTCGATGAGACCGGGATCGGGTTTCCAGATTTGGATATCCGAAAACCACATCGATCCAAATTAACGATAGGTCGTGAATCTCAAGTGAAGAGGAAGATTCAGAGTGCAAGGGTTATTGTCGTTAACTTTGAGGATGTTTACAAAATGAGTGTAACGAGATAATGCCTTCGGTTTCGTTCGAACTCGGAACGAACTTGTATTGATTGAATGCTTTCAGAACATCGTCAGGTGGACGATGAGCATTCTAAGTGATGAGTTCTCTAAAGGTAATCGTGACCTCAAGCCACATCAACCGGGAATGGCTAAAACAGGGGAGGTGCAGTAAGGTTTCGTGGGTAGCACCCACTTGAGAGCGAGATTTTCCCCTGTCTAGATGTCCCTTTATATTCGGCTGTGTGGGCAGTTTGTGGCCACAACTGCTGGGGTTGTTTCGTTCGAGACTGTCCATTAAGGGATGGTTCCGGCCTTGTGTTGTAAGGGATTGGGAGTAATCCTCGGTACGCTGATCTAGGCCAGGTACTATGACGGGCGGTACCCCAGTACCCCTGCCATTGTATGGAATCCAAAATCCAATAAGTGCCATCGGATTTGATTGTAAACCTAGTATGCTGGAATTTAATCATGTAACAATTTCAGCTATTTCATATTTACTTGAAAACTCTAGACCTATTATAATATAACTGAATTTCCTATCAAATGTTTGGTTAGCGTAAGGTAAAAACTTTTCCATGTTTATGTGTGGGAAGTCTTACGTGATACCTTTGTTTTCAAAGGATTTTCAAAGTTAAGCAACTTTAACCTGTTACTCATACCAGACCCATGTCTGACCCGGAGTTTATTTCTGTTTTTCTTAAACTCTCGGGTACTCAAATTTTTATGAGTAGCCAAGAGATTCAGGTTAGCTTTGACGATTTGTGGAGGAGCAATGGAGCAGGAGGCTTCAGCGATATAGATATGTATAGTGTTCCGCTATATTGGTATCTCTGTATTGTATTTGAGTTGTATTAACTAGACAGGTTTTTATAACTGTCTAGTATGTGATGTATTATCTATGTAACTCTGATGTATATGTTATTATGTAATCTCTTATGTGATATATTATATTTCTTCGTTCCGCTGTTGAGATTCTGATGTTGTTTCTTCTTTCTTCTTTATCTTTTCTATTTCTCGCCCCTTTCTTTCTTAAGAATGATGAAACTTTCCGGTAGTAGAAAGTTGGGTCATTTCAGTTGGTATCAGAGCATAGGTTGAGTGAATACCTTAGCTCTGGAGTGGTGTCTATCTTAAGAGAACGTATTTGTAATTTTGATATATATATATTTATATATTTCTACCTATTTGTTGGGTTACCTGTTTGGGTTTTCCAATATAAGTTATAAAGGTAGATGGAGTAGTAGTGTGTGTAACACGACTATCAAGGGTTGGAGTTTGTTGGGGTTGGAAGTGTATCTGCCGAGACTGTAGATCTAATACCGTCTCGAGTAAATTTTTGTTGTGGTGTAAGGATTTCACCAATCTCTGGAGGAATATCTTAAGATTTGGAGATCATTTTTGAAGTGCAAGTTTGGATGAGTAGAGTATGGATTCTGTCAGTTGAGCAGAAGATAGTGATGGTATTTTAGTATCTCGGGAATTAGTAGCTGTGAGATGAGACACAGTGATTATGGATGTCTCCGAAGATGTTTCTTTGGAACAAGTTTAAGGAAGTGTGTTTGCATCGGTGTTGAGGCTGAGTTCAGCTGGGTGTTTTGTGTTTGGCTTTGAGGCCTGAGTTTCTCGAGGAGTTTGGATTAGGAAGTCTTTGGCATCAGTGGCAGCGTTGCAGCTCAGATTTGTTCTGTGTGCAGGCAAGGAGGTCTTCTGTCAGTAGTTTTCTAGAGGTGAAGTTCAGAAGCAGCAATGTGGATCCATTTCTTTGGTGGATTGGCTAGATAAGCTTAGGCTGTTCTGATTGGTAAAGAGAGAACAGTTTTCTTTGGATATTAGATTGGGTTGATCGCAAAAGTGACTTGCGATAGTTGAGTGTTCTCTTGGGTTGTCAGAGATCTTTCGGGATTTCTGAGTTTTCTCTTTATGGATATGTTGAACCATATTTCTGGGATGTGTGGTCCAGTTTGTGCTCGTGCATCATCAGCATTTTCATCTACTCAGATCAAAGTTGTGAAGCGGAAGCAGTTGGGAGTGCATCTATTTTTCTTTTTCGGATAGGGGAAGTTGTTTTCTACTGATGATAGTGGAGTTTGTGTTCTTGGATTGATTGTGAGTGGATCATCTTGATAAGTTGTTTTGAGAAGTTTCAGCGAAGGTTGAGCTGATCAGTAGGGATGAAGGCAGCCCAGGATCGTCAGATGAGTTTTGTGGATAAGAGACGGAGGAATTTGGATTTCGAAGATGGAGATTTGATTTTGAGTAAGTTTTCTCCGATCGAAGGAGCTTTAAATTGGGTAAGACTGGGAAGCTAGCTCCGAGGTATCTTGGATCTTTTCTGTGTTTGTGAGGATTAATGTTTGGTCTTCTGGAGTGAATTGTCAGTTTGGACAACTGGAATTCGATGTGTTCCACGTACCTCTGAGGGAGTACGTGTAAGATCTATCTCTGGTGGTAGAGCCAGCTGTTCTGGGAGATTTGGATGTTGAGTCAGGCTTGTCTGTAGTCTAATATCTTGTCTGGTTTGGTAGATCTAGAGGAGTGGGAGCTCTGTAGCTTAGTAGTACAGTTTTGTTTGGATTCTGTAGAGCGAGTATCCCGGTATTTTTACCTGGGAAACTCTAGATAGTTCTATCCTGTTGTCTGGATAGTTAGATTTGTTTGATTGGATGAGTTGGTTGCTATGGTTGTTAGCATATAATTAAGGGGAAATTAATTTAAAGGACAAAAATTTATATATTTTTAGCCTCAAGGACACGACCTCAATATTTTACCCACAAGGACAAACATTCTTCTAAAATTTTTTCATAAGGACAAACATTCTTTCACAATTATTCATAAGGACAAACATTTTTCCAAAACTGCTACCGAACTAAAAACTGATACCTAAAAACTGCTGCCGATAACTACAAACTGATACCTAAAAACTTAAAAACTGATACCTAAAGAAAGTTGTTCTTCAGGCTAAAATACTGAAGGTCTGTCCTTGAGGCTAAAATATTGAGATATTTTGTCCTTGACAACAATTTCCTATATAATTAATATATGCTTATGTTTTAAAATTAAATCTTTAATTAGATTATTAAATTAACTTTGTTTTAAATTTCAGGGACCAAATTCTTTTAAGGAGGAAGGAATGTGACATCCCGGAATTTCTGACAATATCAATTTAATAATCTGCATTTAAAATTAAATTGATTTGATGATATTTGTAAATGAGATCTGAATTGATTCAATAATCTTCTTTTAAATAAATATTTAACTGATAATTTATCTTTTAAAAGCTAATAAATTGTCTTCTATTTATAATGTATATATATATATATTAGTATATATATATTGTGAATAGATAAGCTTTGTTTTCAATTTAATAAATAAATCTGGTTTCCTAATTTTAATATATTTTGGTAACTTGGGGAATGGATTTAAGTTAATATTAAATAAATAACTGTATGGTTTAAAATACTTAAGGAAAATAGTAATTGTTTTAAATTTATTTTAGTTTAAGTTTGAATTTAAATAATATAAACAAAAAGGTTGTTTTATTCTTTTTAAATATAGTTTGTTTAATAAGTAATTTATTTATAAAGTGATAATTTTTTTATAAATTATTTTAATTTAATAATGAGTTATATTTTTAAATAATATTAATAATAATGTAATATCTTTACAAATGGGTTTCTTATAGAAATCGTTATTTTAAATTTATTAATTAAGAGAAGTTATGATTTGTAAATTTGAAATGAAATCTTTCAAAATATTTAAAATAAAATAAACCTTATTAATGTTAAAATTTAGTCTTCTAACATAAGTAAAATATAAATAATAATAGGCTAAGTATTTTATAGTTTAAGTGTAAAAATAAAAGAGGAATAAAAGTAAACACATCACCTAAATTATAACTACATGTTAATAAACTATAGATACTCATGTTAATATAGGAACTTAGTTATATCACAAGATAACACTAAATCAAGGCTAGAAGTGTACACATTTGATAATTCTGGAAAGAACATTTAGTTGCAAGGCCGTAAGTAAGTAAGAAAGGCAAGAATAAAACAAAGAGTAAAAGTAAGAATACTTATCTTCATTGTGCAGGAAGTAAATAACTATGTACACTTAAACATATAGGTTCATGTTTGCTAGGCTGTAAGTAATTATGGATGGCATAAAGGAAATAAGTATGCTTGTTTGTACAGGATGTACACTTGGAAAAAGATATATACAAAGATATCCAGTATACGAAATGAAGTAAAGTATTTAGTTTGTAGACATAAGGACATCTTCATTAAATGCAAAGCACCCCTAGTACATTGGCAATATCATATCAGCATGGTAGAGAAAATAAAAATCTCTGACCAAATATTAAAAGAAGCTTGTACAAATAAAATAAACATCCCCTGTAAACTCTATTCTATATATCAATCTACTCATTCATTTCGTTCAAAAGACTGAGCCTTCCTAGTTTTTAAAAGTTCAAACTAGATCTGTAAATCATGTTCAAAAACGAGAGACATAGCAAATTTCCATTTTTACAACTTAAACATCATCAACATTCAAAGGCAAGCTAGATGATACAGGAAGATCGATCCAAGCATTTTCCAGTTTTTAAAAGTCCAGGCTGTTTCCAAATAAAATGTGCTCTGTCTTCTATTTTAATAGGTGAGTAACATTTAACTTAAAAAGTTAAGTATTTGAGTAAACAAAAGCTTTTAAACTAAAATCTTGACTTGCTTAATGTATGTGTTAATCTGTGAGTAAACATACTATCCTTGAAATTTAAATTTCGATAATTAGTTCATGAAAAATCTTGTGCCTGCATATATTGTAAATAAGTAGTTCTGTAATGATTTCTGTTTTACTGGAAGCATTACTATGTGATGTTCTTCAGTGTTCCAAGTTTCTGAGCAAAGAAAGTAAAGGAAACTAATACTTCTTTATATAAACATTTTAAACTTAGGAATTTAAAACTAAATAAGTTTGTTTAAGCTTAAATCATGGCCTGGAAAGTTGTTCGAAGCTTGACAGTGTAACATAGATACTGTGTATTAAATTTTATAGTAAAAAGGAAAAGGAACCTATGTGTTAAATTCGAATATTTTGATTCATTGATTTGATTATATATTTGGAATAAAAATTCAAAGATAGGATTTTTAAAATAAGAGTGATGATTTTTAGATAAGCATACAAGGTGTAGTTCATAAATGAACAAAAAATGCTCTTTTATCAATTCCTGATGGTTTATCAAATCTTAGAGGCTGAAATATGTTGTGAAGCTAGTTTGATGATTTTCGAATCCAGGAAAAATGTTAAAAAATTTATCTATTGTATAAATTGTTGGGTAGAGGCGAGTTTAGGGTTCTGGCTCGAGTTTTGGACGTGGTCGGAGATAAGGGGATTGTGCTCTCCCTGATCGATCGAGCCGTACGAAATTTAGGGGAGGAGTAGCGTAGAGGATGGACGAGGTGAGGCCGGAGTGATGGATTTTCTGGTGGCCAGTTTTGCTTGGACGAGGCGGTTTAAATGAAGAGGGAAGTTTGAGTTTTTCGAGCTGGAAGCTCGTTTCGACCAGGGGTTTGATCGTGTCGAATCGAACTTTGATATCGGGTATAGTTTCGTTTCGCGACTTGTTGAGTGTAGTGTGGTTCGCCAGAGCACCAACGCCGCCGTGTGCACGTGCACGGCAAGAGATGGGTGTCAACGTTTCGAAACGAGAGAAAGGAAGAAGCAGGGGAGACTCAGGGAAATATGGGGAAATACTCGGGTCCAACCCGAGTAATCTGGAGTTTAGCTCGGGTAGTTGTTTTGTTTCAGGCTGTTTGATTTTAAAACAGAAATTGCTATTTAAACTCTGATTTTAAATTTAATCATTAATAAGAATAAAGTTATATCTTAAAATTAATTAGAATTTAACGATTTGTAATTCATTAAGTTAATAAGATAATTAAAATTGGATAATTAATTAGTTTAATTAATTAATGATATGGATGCTTAAATTTGTAATTATGAATTTTAAACTAAATTAATTAAAAATGGGTTTAAGTAAATTAATTAGGAATAATTAATTTGTAATTAAAGATCATTAATTTGATAAGATTAGATTTTAAATTAATGGTTAAATGTTAATTAATCAAGTAATTAAAGGTTAATTAAGTTACGGTTAAAAACTTAAATTAATTTATTAATTAGTGGTTAATTAATTGGTTATTAAGGATAAATTAAATTGTAATTAATATTGATTTATCTAAGTTAAATTTCTTAAGAAAGGAAATTAAAGAAATTATTAGTAGTTAATAAAGGTCATTAACCTAAGATTTGTTAATAATTAATTACGGTGATAATTTATTAAATAATTAGATTGGTTAATTAAAAATAATCAATTATTAAAATGTTAAGTATAATTACTGAATGAAAGTAATTAAGGGATTAATTGCTTAATGTAATTAATCGAGTTTAATTTGATTTATTTAAGTTAATTAATTTAGTTTAATTAATTTAAATTAATCATTGGATGATTTGATAAGTATAATTACTTAAATGTAATTAATGAAGTGTAATTACTTAATGAAGTAATTAATGGAATTACTATATGTAATTAATTGAAGATGATTGAAATATGACAGTAATTTGGATTAAATTACTTGTGTAATTAATCAAGGGATTAATTAAGATAATTAATTAAGAAGTAATTAATTTATTTAATAAAGTAATTAAGGGTAGTTAATTACTGAAATGTGATTAATCAAGAGTGATTAATAAATGTGGTTTGGGTAAAGATTAATTTCTTAATGTAATTAATTTAAGTAGAATAATTAATTAAATTGTAATTAAGGATCATTAAATTATATAATTAATGATGTAATTAAAGGATTGATTCATGAAGATAAATTAGTCAATAATAAGTGTTTTGAGTAATTAATTAATATAATTAATTAAGGATTAATGTAATTAATTATAGTTAATTAATAAATGAAGTAATTAAAGGTTAATTACTGAAATTGGTTAAGGATAATTAATTTGTGAAAATTAATTAAAGAATAATTTCTTGAATGTAATGGAAGGATAATTAATCCAGGACGGTTAATTAAAAAGGAAATTTTAGAATGATTAATTAATTGATTTGTAATTAATTAATGGTTATGTAAGCAGGATTTTTAATGATGAAGTAATTAATTTAATTTACTTTAAATTAATTAAAGATTAGTAATTAATTTAATTCATTTTAAATTAATTATAAATGATGTATCCTTGCTTATATATGATGGATGATATTGATTTCCTTGAATGGTTTGAGGTCTCAAATATGAGATAAGTAATGCAGTATGATATGGTTGCTTTGGTTGAAGTATATGGATATTGTAGATTATCTATCTATGATACCGTAGATTATCTATCTGTGATGTTGAGAATTATCTATCTGTGTATATGGATAATAAAATGAATTGTTTTAACTTTAAAACAACTTGGCCTTAAAAGATACGATTTGGATTTCGATGAGACCGGGATCGGGTTTTCAGATTTGGATATCCGAAAACCACATCGATCCAAATTAACGATAGGTCGTGAATCTCAAGTGAAGAGGAAGATTCAGAGTGCAAGGGTATATTTGTGGGTCATTTGTGGCATGCGGGAAGGGCCCGTGCAGCAGGATTTGAAAAAGGAATCGATCGCGATTTGGAACCTGTTCTTTTTATGACCCCACTTAGTTAAGATTTTTTTCTTTATATCTATTGTTTTTTTCTGTTCTGGCTCGGCTATCCCACCTAGCCGAGCCATGCTTCTTTATTTTATGAAAGATAACAAGTCAATATTTTATGAAAGATAACAAGTCAATCCAAACGAATAAATAAAAAATTTAATTCCACAATAAAGAAAAAGGAGAGAGAGGGATTCGAACCCTCGATAGTATCAAAACTATACCGGTTTTCAAGACCGGAGCTATCAACCACTCAGCCACCTCTCCCAGAGGTAATCTCCATTTTATTCCTACGAATAGAACATGACCATATGAGATGATACACTAACTACCTGTATGTAGAAACCTCCCGGATTGAATCTATGTTTCGATATATCCACCTAATATACTATATATATATAATATATATGCATGATATAGTATATTATATCCATTTGTGAAGTAATTACGAAACTCCCTTCGACTCCATGTCCGAATAAAAAATACGCCGTCTGGGGGCTTTACCGGGATTAACTAGTAAAAGACCTAGATCCGGAAGTGATCTTAAAAACCCATTGCGTTCCGGGAAAAGATCGCAATATCGTATTCGTTTAGAAGAAAAACAGAAATTGCGTTTTCATTATGGTCTGACAGAGCGACAATTACTTAGATATGTGCATATCGCTGGAAAAGCTAAAGGGTCAACAGGCCAGGTTTTACTACAACTACTTGAGATGCGGTTGGATAATATCCTTTTTCGATTGGGTATGGCTTCGACCATTCCCGGAGCCAGGCAATTAGTTAACCATAGACATATTTTAGGATCTGTTTTCTCTATAAAATAAAGCTATAACTATAAAGGACCTGAAATACCTTGCTTACGTATCATTGGGAAGTGCATTAACATAAATACGGCAGTAAGAAGAGCTATATCTATTCCTGAATTTTTCGGATTAAATAAAATGACAGGAGTTTTTGGAATAACAATTGGTATATTTATTACATTAGCTAAAGCTTATTTGTTTTTGTTCATTCCTATCACAGCAAGATGGACTTTACCTAGACTGAGAATGGACCAACTTTTAAATTTTGGATGGAAATTCCTTTTACCTATTTCTCTGGGTAATCTATTATTGACAACTTCTTCCCAACTTATTTACCTATAAAGAATAGAATAAGATAACGATATTCTCCATTCATAACTGATCTTAAACAAGAGAAAGAAACATCAAATTATTCACGGAGATCTACAATATGTTCCCTATGGTGACCGGGTTCATAAATTTTGGTCAACAAACAATACGGGCGGCAAGGTACATTGGTCAAAGTTTCATAATTACCCTATCCCATACAAATCGTTTACCTGTAACTATTCAATATCCTTATGAAAAATCGATCACATCAGAACGTTTCCGCGGTCGAATTCATTTTGAATTTGATAAATGTATTGCTTGTGAGGTATGTGTTCGTGTATGTCCCATAGATCTACCCGTTGTTGATTGGAGGTTTAAAAGAGAGATTAAAAAGAAACAATTGTTTAATTATAGTATTGATTTTGGAGTCTGTATATTTTGTGGTAATTGTGTCGAGTATTGTCCAACAAACTGTTTATCGATGACTGAAGAATATGAACTTTCAACTTATGATCGTCACGAATTAAATTATAATCAAATTGCATTAGGTCGGTTACCAATGTCAGTAATTGGAGATTACACAATTCAAACAATTATGAATTCCAGTCAAATCAAAATGGATAAAGATAAACCCCTTGATTCAAGAACGATTACTGATTACTAATATTTTTTTATATAAAGATAAACAGAAACAAGTCTTCTTTTTTTTTATGAGAACCTAATAAACTTATCTTATTAACTATTGATTATTGAGAATCACTCTTTAATTTAAACTGTGAATATGTGTTTTCTTAATTATTTTAAAATATTAAAAAAAAAAATTTCTAAAAGAAAAAAGAAAAGATTGGCCGATAATTTTAATATTTAATAACTTTATCTATATCCACAGTAATCCATCCATATTAAGATTTAATTGCATTAAAAACTCATCATATAGAAGAAAAAAAAATAAGGGGAACACCCCTCTCTTTCCTGGACTATTTAGTAAGGTCATGAAACATTTTGACTGATTTTTCTCTTATACATAATGGATTTACCTGGACCAAAATTACGTCGATACTTCCACATATTACGGGTAACGTAGGAGACATCTCTATTTTTCCCCGGGGGATCTTTATAATTACCACTGCTTAGCTTTCAATTCGCCTCTGACCATCAAATTAAATGTGAATAACCCATTCTCCTCTCTTTGAAACAAGGGGCGCTTCCGGTTCTGTGCGTGCTTCAAACAATTTTGTCTTCTCCATATTACCATATCTCTAGAGTCAATAATTTCTATGAGGAACTACTGAACTCAATCACTTGCTGCCGTTACTCAACAGTTTTCTGTTGTCGTTAACTCTGAGGATGTTTACAAAATGAGTGTAACAAGATAATGCCTTCGGTTTCGTTCGAACTCGGAACGAACTTGTATTGATTGAATGCTTTCAGAACATCGTCAGGTGGACGATGAGCATTCTAAGTGATGAGTTCTCTAAAGGTAATCGTGACCTCAAGCCACATCAACCGGGAATGGCTAAAACAGGGGAGGTGCAGTAAGGCTTCGTGGGTAGCACCCACTTGAGAGCGAGATTTTCCCCTGTCTAGATGTCCCTTTATATTTGGCTGTGTGGGCAGTTTGTGGCCATAACTGCTGGGGTTGTTTCGTTCGAGACTGTCCAGTAAGGGATGGTTCCGGCCTTGTGTTGTAGGGGATTGGGAGTAATCCTCGGTATGCTGATCTAGGCCAGGTACTATGACGGGCGGTACCCCAGTACCCCTGCCATTGTATGGAATCCAAAATCCAATAAGTGCCATCGGATTTGATTGTAAACCTAGTATGCTGGAATTTAATCATGTAACAATTTCAGCTATTTCATATTTACTTGAAAACTCTAGACCTATTATAATATAACTGAATTTCCTATCAAATGTTTGGTTAGCGTAAGGTAAAAACTTTTCCATGTTTATGTGTGGGAAGTCTTACGTGATACCTTTGTTTTCAAAGGATTTTCAAAGTTAAGCAACTTTAACCTGTTACTCATACCAGACCCATGTCTGACCCGGAGTTTATTTCTGTTTTTCTTAAACTCTCGGGTACTCAAATTTTTGTGAGTAGCCAAGAGATTCAGGTTAGCTTTGACGATTTGTGGAGGAGCAATGGAGCAGGAGGCTTCAGCGATATAGATATGTATAGTGTTCCGCTGTATTGGTATCTCTGTATTGTATTTGAGTTGTATCGTGTTGTATTAACTAGACAGGTGTTTATAACTGTCTAGTATGTGATGTATTATCTATGTAACTTTGATGTATATGTTATTATGTAATCTCTTATGTGATATATTATATTTCATTCGTTCCGCTGTTGAGATTCTGATGTTGTTTCTTCTTTCTTCTTTATATTTTCTATTTCTCACCCTTTCTTTCTTAAGAATGATGCAACTTTCCGGTAGTAGAAAGTTGGGTCGTTTCAAAGGATGTATTTTAAAAATGTAACTATATCCGTAAATTTTATAATTCAACTATAATAATGATGATATATAAGTACAATAATTTCGAATTACAAATATACTAACAATATAAATGCAGTTACAAAATATAAATTACTAATGTAGTTCAACAATAACTAGTGCATTTCGTATGTTATTTTAAACGTTTACCATGAAATTTGTTGGATTTTCTTTCAACTGGTTCACGATCGTTATTTTCGGACATTCAAATATTAGAGTTATTGTAGAAAATTTTCCAGGATTAGATCTAATTTGTTGTCATGGAATTGGAGCTTTTTGTATCACTCTAGTTTTCTTAATAGCTTGTATATTCGTCAAATTTTTGATTTTAAAATCTAAATGATAACCTTCATTGTACTGATTAGCCACTGAATGTAGATAACGTAGATAATGAAATTGAGATTGAAGTGAAATGGAGTAGAGAATATGAGTCATAGAGGGATTAAATGACCTCTTGGGGTAATCAAATGCTGACGTCTGACGTCAACCATTGATTTTCAACAATTCTTCGTGGACCATTTCCGTGAGGCCGACCAATAACATGTTAAAAGCGATATTCAGCTATGCAAAAAATTGCTACAAACGATATTTATCTTCGTTTCTCTAAATTGGAACCAAATATTCATGTTGATCTAGATACCCTGTGCTTTTTGAAGGAAAATCCTACAGCACAAGCACTGCTACCAAATTCTGCTGTGAAGGCACTTAATAGGTTAGTTTACAATATACTAGCAGTTTTATCTCTTAACTTTACATCATATGATATTGTACCTACTTTTGCCTTCATGACTCCTGAGTGTTAGCATTATTATTGTCATGATTTACGTGTACTGAATTTGTTCAAAGTTTGCTTCTGGCTTACTTATAGAATTATTAGTTTTCGACTAAGGTATCAATCCAAATCGAGTAACTTTTTATATATGTCAATCCTAACTCAATGAATTCATGTATGGAATATATCTCTACAATATAACATAACAATATACCAAATACATGTATGGATAAAAATAGCACCGAAGAGATTCGATGTGCCTGTAAAATTTGTATAGGAATTTAGATGAATTAGTAAGGTGGATAATGCAAGAGAATTCACTAGGGATAGGCAATCTTTGTTTAAACCAAATAAACCAACCAAACTAGTTTATTTTCGTCTATTTGGTTTGATTTTGAAACTAAATTGGTTTATAATTGATCCGTGAAAAAAATTAGGCTTGGTTTTTGCTTTAACCAAATCAACCAAATTTTTATTATATTATCGAAATTACAATATTTTTTTGGTTTAGTTTACTAGTCTATATAAATTTAATTCATTATATATATATATATATATATATATATGTATATATATATATATATGTGTGTGTGTGTGTATATATATATATATTTGTATATGTATCAAAACTACTATTAAAAAGCATATGAATGCTAAATAAGAATATTTTAATCATATATTTTTATTTTATTCAATGAATATTCAAAACATAAAATGTGAATCATTTTTAATTTGGATAAACTGAATAACCAACCAAACTTAATTCGATCTGTTTGATTTTTTTTATTTTAATTAGTTTTAGTTCGGTTTAATAATTTTCATTGTCGAATCAATCAAACCAATCAAATGCTCACCATTAGAACTCAGAGTATTATAGTCTCAATATGTTTAGTTATTCGTATCCATGTATGCCTCACATGTCTTATAATACAACTGCACATGGTACACTAACTTGTCTATTATTTTCATGATTGTACAATATTTGGACTCGTGCAGAGTTTTAATTAACGCATGGATGTACGGAACTTCTACAACAATTGCATAATGTTATAAATATATTTTCTACAACAATCTACACTGTATTTATTATACATTGTAAATTTTGCACTTTTTTCCGACCGTTAATATGACAATAGCAAGCCAAATGTTGTTGAAGTGTTATAATGTTCTTTTAACGTTGATTTTTATGTTAAATAATTATGTTACACTCAAATATTGATATATAATAAGCAATAGAAGTGTAGTAAAATTTGAACCAACCTTGACATTGTGAATGCAAAATTAAGCATTTTGCATGTTTTCTAATAGATAATAACAGTAACATCTGTTACTAAGATAATATACATTTTACTTATTATCTCCAAATTGAACACTAAAGCAAGAAGGATAAAAGTTGACAAGCACCATTGTCCCAGTGGTTAAGTGATTCGACTTTGGTACGAGTGGTCACAAGTTCGAAATTTATGTAACATGATTCGAACATATATTGACACATGATATGTTGTCCCAGTGATATGTTGTATCTAAGTACCAATTCCAAAAAAAAGAAGGATAAAAGTTTCACTCCTGATTTTTGAAGTAAAAATTGAGAAGTTGTCTCGTACAACATTTTTGAACAACGAGTCCTACTCTTCATATATCTCTTTTATTTTTGTCCTAGAAACTCTGAGAACGCTGTTTGTTAGAAAATTTAGATATCTTAACAAAAATTAGAAACCTTAAAAAAAATGCGTACTCAAGAATTGACTATTAATAAAAAAAGTGAAAAATAAATTATTTGTATATTATACCAATATTAGCGATTGCTTTATAAATTCCACCAATTTCTACTAATCGTTATTATCTATCACATCCTCCACACCCCTCTCAGTTCATTTTGAATATTGTTATTCAAAAGTATATCACCGTTATTTATGTTTAAATAGAAAAAATAACTACCACCACATGTATTTATATAAAACAAAGAATCTGTGGAAAATGTGTTTGTTATTCTATTAGAACCCTCACTTTTGCATGATTAACATTTACATCAATGCTGGTAACATATTTATGCATATTAACCAAACTTCAATAATAAATGGCTATTGGTAACAACATACTTTAGCATATTACCATGAAATTTAGTGGTGAGTAAGGCTTTCATTAATAGACGGCGTACTTAAAAACAAAAATTAACCAAGACATACATATTATGCCAACCTCTTAAAAAGTCATGTTACCACTGTTGAAAATTGGAATTACTTGTTGAGAATAATTCATTTTCACTTGATGATAGTAGAATTCATTACTGGGAATTTATAAGGACATTACTTAGAACTTAAGAAATTATATAATAGGAAAACTATTGTAAAATGGAAAAGCCCAAATATTGTAAATATCTCTGATTTATTCTTTAACATATACAAATTATCTCTTAAGATTCCCCCTCAAACTCATAGTTTGGTAGCCATAAACACCGAGAGTTTGCCAACTAAAAATCAAAAACGAGATACTGAGTATGACTTAGTAAAGAAGTCTGCAATCTGCAAGGAAGAGGGAATGAAAGGTAAAGTAATAATGCCTTTTCAAGATGACGACGTGTGATGTGACAATCAAGCTTAGCATGCTTGGATCTTTCGTGAAAAACAAAATTATGAGAATGCTTAACAACACTCTTATTGTCACAATACATAGGAGTAGCATTAGAAAGGGACACTCCCATATCTGCAAATAACATACACATCCAAACAATCTCTTTGGTCGTAGATGTCATAACACGATTGAAGAATGAGAAACTATAGATCGCTTCTTGTACTTCTAAAATATAAGCGAGTCGTCCAGAAAGATACAAAAGCCAGTAACCGACTTGTGCTCTATGGGATTGCACGGTAATCATCATTAGATTAGGCACACAATTCTAAGGTAGAGGTGGATGAAAACAGAAGATTAGAGAAAATAGTACCTCAAAGATACTGTAAAATATGAAGGACGACTGACCAATGAACGATAGTTGGGGATGCTACAAGCTGACTAACAAATTGAACAAGATATAATATATTCGGACATATGATAGTAAGATAAACTAAACTTCAAACTATGGCATGATATAAAGTATGATATGATAGTGGTACACCATCCAAAGGAGCGTACTTTACATTAACTTCAATAGGAGTGTCAATGACCTTATTATTAGCAAGCCTAGCTTTCTCAAGAATATCTATGACATTTTTTGACTGAAAAAAGATAACCTTTTGGTGAGTATGCTACCTCAATTCCTAAAAAATATTTTAGAGGACCCGGATCCTTCATTTCAAATTTTCTTGCTAACTCCCTTTTCAAGGTAGAAATGCCATACATGTCATCTCCTGTAATAATCATATCTTCAACATACAATGAAAATATGATACGTCCTACACTAGCGTTTTTAACAAAAAGAGCATTATCATAGAATCTAAAGACAAAACCAAGATATTTAATTATAATGGAAAATTTCTCAAACCAAGCACAGGTGCTTGCTTGAGTCCATACAATGCTTTTTTAAGCTTGTTAACATATCCAGATTTATGAGATACACTTGGAGGAGGCTCCATATAAACTTCTTCATGAAGATCTTCATTTAAGATGGCATTTTAACATCAAAATGTGAAATAGACCACTGTCGAATTGAAGCTATAACAACGAGAGTATGAATGGTATCAACAGGAGCAAAAGTATCCTCATAATCCATGCCATATTGTTAAGAGTAACCATTCGCAACCAATCTAGCGTTAGATCTCTCAATTGTTCCATCGGATTTGGTTTTTATTTTATATACCCAACGATAGCCAACAACACTCTTACCATGAGGTAGAGGAACCCGATCCTAACTACCCATATTTTGTAAGGTAGAAAGCTCTTCATAGCCTCTCGTCGACAAGGATTAAGAACTGCCTCCCTATATGATGTTGGCACAAAAAGAATATGTATGGAGGTTAAGAATGAAGAAAAAGATGATGGGTAACAAGAATATGCAAAGTTGGGTAACTTTGTAGACTTATGAATGCGTGTGGAATTAGGAATAGGTTAATCAATAGGATCAACTAAAGATTGAGGGGCTATGGAAGAGGAAGAGGCTTTAGACGTTGCAGTTTTTGTGGGGTTGTTAGCATTGTTACTATCCTCAGAAGTGGGATCGATATGTATAAGATATGATTTGGTTAAATAAAGTGTATTGGGTGGAATAAAGTAAAATGGTATATGTTCAAGAAAAACAACATTTCGAGGCTAACAAAGTTTTCAAGTAGTTGCATCAAAACATTTATATCACTTTTTACCCTCACTATAGCTAAGAAAAATAAAAATGGCAGACCGAGATGATAACTTGTTACGTTCAACATGAGGAAGGAGAACAAAGCAAGTATAGCCAAACACTTTAAAAATAAAACAATCAGGTGCTTGTCCATACAATTTTTCAAAAGGTGAAATACCAGACATATAGGAGGATGGAATCTTGTTAATTAATCCAACAGCTTAAGTAAACTTCACTACAAAATTCCTCAGGAATAGAAGCAAAAGGTAACATAGATCGAATAGTTTAAAGAATATGTCTATGTTTTCCTGTAGAGATTCCATTTTGTTAAGGAGTATCAGTGCACGAGGTTTGTTAAATAGTTCCATCTAAGGAAAATAATTCACCAAATTTCTTAAAAGTGTAATCTCCACCTAAATCACACCTAAAACATTTTATAACATTTGAATGTTGAGTTTTGACAAGTGCTCGAAAGTTTTTGTATATTTCAAAGAAATAAGAACGATGTCTTATGAAATAAGTCAAACAATAGCATGTATAATCATCAATAAAAGACACATAATACTAAGACCCTCCTTTAGTAGAAATTGGAGTGGGTCCCCACGCATTAGAATGAATCAAATCAAATGGAGCAGAAGAAACAAAGATACTATTATTAAAAGGTAAAGAAGAAAATTTTGCAAGTTTTCATCCACTACAATCAGAAATATCATGAGTTTGTAAATTTTTTAATGCACCTGTTGATGCTAAAATCTTAAACGAGAAAATGAAACATGACCTAGACGAGAATGTCATAAGTAACAACTAGAAAAAAAGGTAGTTAAATGGATTGAGGATAAATCAATACAAGCAGCAGCACTAACTGAAACTTTTACTTCATCCAAAACTTATAAGCCTCCTTCCCTATGGCTTGTCCCAATCAACTTCTAAGACTGCAAATCCTATACAAAGCAAGAAGAATTGGTATATGTGACAATATTGCTAGAATCGTACAATTGGCCAACGAATGCAAGATTTAATGTAAGATTTGGAATATGGTAAACATTAGGAAGAGATAAATTTGAAATAATGACAGACCCAACTCCTGCTAAGGAAGTAAGAGTGCCATCAATAGTCATAGCGTGAATAGTAGATGATTTGGATAGAGAAATAAAGAATGAAATGTCTCAAGACATATGATGAAAGGCATCAGATGACATAGTTAGGGGTATACCCCATAGGTAATTATGTAATTTGTTACATATATCTAAATCAATAAAAAATATTGTTCGAAATCAAAGGTATTTTCTTTCTATTATATACTTGATATAATGTGATTATACCAATTAATTGATTTAATTAAAGTATATTTAATAGATAATCCTTTATACCTTTTTAAATGTTCCTAGTCAAGATACATTGAGACTGGATATTGACGTATCCGTTGAGACTGTAGTACGTAATGCTCTCCAAATGTTGGATAGTGTATTACTCATGGCTGTTGAGGGCACCATGGGATTACATACTGATAGTTACTGGATAATTATGGAATGCCCCACTCGATAGTTTTCTTTTTGTTAACATAACTAAGGTCTAACAGAAAATATCGATGTGACTGATTTACACAGTTCTTTCGATTTGAGTATACCATGAATCTTCAATATGAAAGCTCTACTTTGATTATAGTCAAATCATGGTGTGGCGTTCCATCAAGTAACAATAGTTGATTCGAGTGGAAGTATTGGAAGTGAAGCACTATTCAAGAGTGGATTCGTCTCCACAGTTATATGAGTTTACTCAAGTCAACTCAAAGTCAAAGTATTTGGTCAGTGCATTTCTATTAATAATAATTGTTATTATTAAACCAAGGACTTTTTTTTGGAATATAAAGTCGAATAGGGATGCGACTGGAATTTTGACCATTACCAAATCCTATAAGTCCAAAGTGATATTGTTTTGTTGAAGATAATTGATGTAAATAAATGCCACAACAGGGTAACAAATTGAAATTGGATTTTACCAAAACTAAATAAGCAATAAATTTGGCTAAAATATCACATCATCTGCTAAGTGATGTGTAAACGTTAACATTGGAATAGTTTAATGTTAATTGTTGATCGCCTTTACACCCACAAGTCACACAACCGAAACAATGAATTCTCTTTAGACCAAATGATTTAATTAGTTTGTAATTGTTATAAATTAATAAAACTAATTAATATTTATGAAATATTAGTTATAAAAATTGAATTTGATTTGAGGAATAAATATTGTTGTATATATATTTATAATGGTTATAAACATATCGATCGATATGAGATATCGATAAGGAACTAAATTGGATTTAATTAAATATATTTACCTGGGCTTAAATGGGCTATTAGCTCATGAAGTCAGAGGCAAAATTTCAGCAACAAACATTAGATATAGGGACGACCAAAATAGGGTAAAAGGATTTATGATGGTTGGCAGAGATTTAGTGAGAACATGTATGTGATGTGATCCACTTTTCTCTCTGATTCAACCATTATAAAAGGAACTCTAACCTTAACTTTAAAAAAGATTTTTGCAGCCTCCTATCTCCTTCATCTTATTTAAATTACACCTTACAACAACTCCAACAAAACTCAAATAAAATCATTTCAAATCAACAACTATTTAATTGCAAAAGGGTCTGCTATTTAGAATTAGCAATCTGTAGAATCAGGAAGTTTTCGAAAGAGGAGAACTCATCATTAGAAGATAGACATAAGGGCATTGGGTTTAGATAAGTATTCGGTTATATATATATGATACATAACCTTTGTATAACTGTATATTGTTCATATATATATATATATATTGTGATTATTGTATTGTTAGTTAGGTTGGATTCTTATAGGTATTGATGTTGTAACATATTAATTTGTCACGTGCATATGTTTATAAAAGAAAAAAACAAAAATTTTCATTAAGGATCTGATACACATGGCTAAAATCATTATATTCTGTTAATTAATATTTATTAATTAATTTATACATATATTAATAAGTTAATTAATGTGTTTATATGATTTGTATTAAACTATATGACTATTTCATATAAATAACTAAACTAATATTTTCCAATTGTATATTTACATGATTATGATTTTTAATAATGAAAAATAATTTTTTTGTAATTATTGAGTATTTTTATTATTATTTAATCATTATACAGATTAATAAATTAATATATAATAAATAATGTTTCAAAAATTCAATTTTAAAATTTCGTAAATTAAATTGTTATCATAGAAGACCTTAGTCAAAAACTTTGAATTTTTAAATCAAGTTTTATATTTCTCAAAATCATTTTTAAATTTGGCCAAAAGTATTTAATTAATGAAAAATAAAATTTTGATTTAGAAAATTTAGATATTTTTTCGTAAGCTATAAAATATCGTTCCCGATTTTCTAAAATTTTAAAATTCGAAATATTTGTTATTCAAATATATTCTATCATTTATTTATTATTATTTAACTAATTAATTCATAATATAGATATGTATGGTATGTATATTAATATAGTTAAATTATAATTAAATTTAAAGCTGCTGTGTATATGATTTGGAATGCAATTTTTTTTAATTTTATAATTTATATACAATTATATAAACTATTCTAACTGATACTTACATTAGTTAATACGTAATATATATACATACATCTTGTTATATATATATATATGAAATTAGTTTACTTTAACACATACATATAATATATATATATATATACACACACATATTAAAAAAATTAAAAATTAGACCTACATTTTGCATATACATATATGTTTATTTAATATATAACACTATAATATTTAATTATAATATTTTCTCATAATATACATATATACATATATATACACATATATGTACATATTTAGATTTTTATATATAATAAGTATAAATATATACACATATTTGGACAACATACAATACATATAAGACAAGCTAATATGTCTGTTGCAATGTAAACCCCAGCATCTACATACGGGCATGTCCTACATTGCACGAAATATCATGTTACACATGCACACGCATACACATATGTATATGATACAAATGTATACTTATATATAAATCGAAAATAAATTAAATAAATTAAATAAATTTCTATCAACAATTTATGAATTTAAATGAAATATATGTTTTTATTTCAATTAAAACTAGAAATGTTATAAATAAATTAGACTTCGTAGGCCTAATAAAGATCCAATAGGGTAATTGTTTTGAAATTCACTTGTAACTTCCACTACGGGCTGGTATGGTTCCAACACAAGAGTCCAAAACCCATAGAGATTTATTACCTAAAGAGTTTTTACTTATCTGACTTGTAGAGTAAGAAGCAGACATAGCTTGAGGCTATAAAGATAAGAACTTTTGAATTTGTTCGACTAAAGCATTGTGATTTATAAGAGTGTTTGAAGGAGCTCTTGCAGGGGCATATCTTGATTGTATGCAAAAAGTTTATCCCTTTTGTTTCATAGGACATTGATCAATATGGTGATCGATTTGTTTGTAGTAACGACAAAAAAGTTTACCGTAATTGTTTGGTATTGAATATGTAGGTACTGCTAACATGGAAGTGATTGGAGAAGCAACACTTTCTTTCTCTAAAAAGGACTTTAGACATATTTCCTTAGATAATAGCTCACTTACAACTGAATCAACCGACGGGAGTGGAGAGCGATGCAAAATTGAACCTCAAAGTCCTTCAAAAGCACTATAAAGTGCCATTAAGAATTGAGCTAATCGTTGCTGCTTTTTATGTGCGATATATGCTTTACATGCCTTCAATTCATCGGATTCTATAAGGGCCAATTGATCTCAATAGCTGTAACAACCCGCCTATTTTACGATTGTATATATAAATATTTTATTTAAATATAAAATCATTAATCAGATTAAAGTCCGAAAAGCTACTTATTGTAAACAGTCGAATTGGGACTCGAGACCACTTCCATTGAGTCCAAAATGGCATTTACAACTTTTTTGAGTATAAACATTGATATATTTGGAGTTGAGTAGAATTTTGACATTTTCACTTAGGGCTTTGGGCTTGGGTTTGGGTTTCAACCCACTAACCCAACTCATCTTATATCCTAACTCCACCCCCTCTCTTCTTCATTCATTCTATTATTTTCCTAACATTTCAAGCTTTAGAAAAATGGGGGAAGAGAAGAGGAATTAGAAATTCCTAAGCCCTAGATTCATTTGCAAACTCAAGTTCTAGCTCCAAAATCTAAGAGAAGCTTAGGTAAACATCCTCTTCATCTTCTCCATCTCATTTCCTCTTCAATTTCAGAAATTTCCTAAACCCTAACTTAGGAAATGTTTTTCTTTTGAGCTTAGATTGAAGCTTCTAGGGTTAAAAATTGAAGAGTGATTGTTCTTGCCTTGCTCTATAGCTTCTCTCTTGTGTTTTTAGGTTTAAATGTGAGTTTTTGAACTATAGCTTTCATTATTGTTAGGTATGAATTCCTAACATTTATTCATGTTCATTTGCTTTTAATTTGGATTGATTTGGTGAATTTTCCAATTTTTGGTTTTTGAAGTCCAATTTTGTGAAAATACTTGTATGGATGTTTGAACATGCTTACCGGGGTGTATCGAAGAGCCTATTAGGCTGGGTTGTCGCTTGGCATAATCCCTAGTCGCCGTTGCTTGATCGATCGGTTCCAATAGGATTTTGCACCTCTTGGGGGCGAGGCTGATTCTGCTCTGGAAGCAGGTTCAGTCGACTGAACCAGTAGGTCAGTCGACTGACCACCTGGGTCAGTCGACTAACCTGGAAACTGAAAGTTTCCAGGCATTATGTCAGCTGACTGACCATCTGGTTCAGTCGACTGACATGCTTGTCTCAGCCCAATTTGCCTATTTTGCTTGGGTTTCAAATTTTTAATTGATTCATGTTGATCCGATTTGTTGTTATCATTTATTATCGACTTTGATGACTTCTTCTTCGGGATTTTTGGGAATATCCATTTTGATGGATTCAGTATCGATTTATATGGATTTGATTCACGTCTTCGTATGTGAATTTTTGGTGATTGATTGTTTCTACAATCATTTCAGTGATTTGTCACTTTAAAATCTAAAGGTTTCTATACTAGTAGTAAATACTCAAACTCTTTCACAAAAACGATTTCCACATTACTTTTAAATACAAAGCTCATTTCTAAATCCGTTTTCCAATCTATTATTATATACAAACCTTTACTTCATTCGTATGAGAAATCTAATTAAACGACTTAGTAAAACAAGTGGTATGAAACACTTGCGTTTACTTCATCGATTAATTTTGGGACTTGTTCGATTGAAAATCTTGTGACAATATTTGAGTGGAAGTCTACAATTTGTTCGTAAATATTTGAGTTAAGCTAGTGGTTATGGGACATGAAGCTAAACTCTTATATTTACTAGCTTAGTGTAATTGACACTTTTTATTGATCGATGATGATCATTTTATGATTTAGATTAGTGATTGAGCGATGTCTCTTTGTTGGTATGGGGATTAAACCCCGTTTGAGGAGCTTCGGCTCAAATTTGGCGGGGTAGCGACCCGTGGTCTTTGGACCGTTTGCGGAGCTTCGGCTCAAATTTGATGGTTAGCGACCATGGAATAGCGTTCCGTTTGAGATACACGTGTTGGTGAGTTTTCATGCTCCCGTTTGAGATAGGCCTTCCCCCTTTTTGTGATTTCTGGATTTCTAGTTGATGATTTCTAGTATATATGTTTCACCGATTTTGCGATTGGCATCGATATGTTTGCCAATATTTATGTTTGGTGATTAATTTAAATAATGTGTCATTCCTTTTGGTTGTTTGAGAATATCTGAGATATTGTATGATTTTGATGTTGCCTTATGTATACTTGTTATAGTATGGCATTTTTGTTATCACACGTTTTTGTCACATCTCTTATCCTATCTCATTTTATCTGATATTTATAGCTAGACTGATCCGTTTATTATTTTCTTCTTAAATAATACTCGGGTCAGACTGAGGTATTGCAGGTGCTTCCGCTTGACTTCCTATCAGGGACTATTATCTGATTTTTGGCTAACTACTTTAGATTAGTAGTTTTTGTTATTATACATTTGAGATATAGACTCCTTGATGTATAATTATTCTTTTGTCTAGCACATGTATCTATTCTTTTGTGATGTACTGGATCTTATTTGACCACTACTTTGATGTACACTTTTATGTGTTATATTCATATCTGTTTCCGACTTTGTTATATGAATATCTGTGACTGATTTGTGTTATGTTTATTTCTATATTTGTTTCCGAAGGCCTCATAGCCACTGTGTGGTAGCTTTGAGTTTGTATTTGATATGTCGGATTTCCTCTTGGAATGAAATGTAAGTTATATTATTTGACATATCGGTGCTCGCACAAAGCAATTACACAGATGGTCGCTCCTCAACAGCCTTATTCTTCATGCTAGTCGACAACATTACTCCGTAGTGTCCTTGGCTAGTGTGGGTATAGTGGTGGGGCGCCATAGCTTGGTATCAGAGCCAAACTTCGGAACAATGTAGAATAATCTAGCAAGGATCATTGTCCTAAGTCTCTCTTAAGAGTCGTGCCATTGGATTTAATTCGAGTCTTCATACCGTTCTATCCTATTTCTTTTTATGATGCCTTGTTTTATAAATCAAGTTTGTTTGATATTCATTTTGAGAATAACCTTTTTCTTTTTCTTTCTTTCTTAAAGAAGAAGAGATGGTTAGATCTGGCAGTTCCAGCGCCGGTCAATCCAGTAGTCCTTCTCTGGATGGCGTATTTATGTCTGCCCAACAACTTTTGGATCTTGTAAAGAATCAAAAGTTTATCTGTGCTTTGAGTAAGGACCCTAAAAAGGTTTTGCCTCTAAAACTAGAAGTTCTTTTCGATCAGCTTGTAGATATCACTCTTCGACTTGAAGAGGCCGATAAAGAAAGTGATGTTGAAGTTATGGATGCCAAACAAAACTTCAACATCAACAAGAAGAGGAGTATTAAGTTCAAAAGCCTTAATCCCAACAAGAAAGGGAGGCGGGCAATTTCGGTAGCAAAGACTCCTACCTCTAGTCATGGACAATGCTACAATTGTGGTTCTATGGACCACTATGGGATTGAGTGTGCAAAACTCTTTTCTTGTCGCTATTGTAAAAGGGTGGGTCATCTTTTATTTTCATGTCCCAAACTTCAAAGTAGGAGAGAGGGAAAGCTGAATGTTGTGCAAGCCCTCAATAATACTTCTCATGGTCAAGGTATTTCTCCTTCTATCCTTGATGGCATTATTTTGTTTCGTGATTTTCCTATTCGAATTCTTTTGGGTACGGGTACATCTTCTTTTATGTCAAAAGAATTTGTTGATACTTTTTCTTTAAATATTTTGGGTTTGATGACTTCACTGAGAATTGTGAATCCGGTTGGTGGATCCGAAACACTCACTTTTCTTTGTAAAGATGTCGAGATTATTTTATGTAATTATTCTTTTCGAGCCGATTTGCATGTTATGCGTTACTTAGGCTTCAGAATTGATTTTTGGGAAACGATTGGCTTAATCATTATGAAGCCCATATCCTTTATCCTGAGCGGACTATATATCTTCGACATCATCAATCTGTTAAGCAGATTTCTCTTATTCTTGAAGATTCAGATTCCAATTCGAAAGCATCATTGTATTCTCTAAATCCTCATGATGACGATAATGATGATGAGGAAGATGTTATTTCTCTCATTTATATTGTTCGTGAATTTCCCGACATATTTGAGCCTGTTTTAGGATTACCATCTAAGCGAGCAATTGAGTTCAGAATTAATCTAATCCCTGGAGCTCTACCTATTACTCGTCCTCCTTATCGTATGTCCGATAAGGAAAATGAGGAGATACGTAAACAATTATCCGATTTGGAAGCAAAGCAATTTATTCAATCTAGTTCCTCTCCATGGGGAGCCTCGACAATTTTTGTGAAGAAATCGAATGGTACACTTAGGCTTTGCGTTGACTACCGCAAGCTTAATGATCTCACTGTCAAGAATAAATATCCCTTACCTCGGATTGATGATTTATTCGATCAACTTAGTGGTGCTAAAGTCTTTTCACAGTTTGACTTAGCAACCGGTTTTCATCAGCTCCGTATTGCAGAGGATAACATTCATTTGACATCGTTCCATACTCGTTATGGATCTTATGAATGGCTTGTTATGCCATTTGGTTGGACGAATGCTCTAGCTTATTTCGTTGACCTTATGAATCGAGTTTTCAAAGACTTCCTCGATCGATTTGTTCTTATATTTATAGATTATATTCTTATTTATTCTAAAACTGAGGAAGAGCATGAAAATCATCTTCGGATTGTGTTGGAAACTCTTAGGAGCAACCAATTGAAAGCAAAATTTTCTAAATGCCACTTTTGGCAATCTCGCGTGAAATTTTTGGGGCATATTATTTCTGAATCCGGAATTTCTGTGGATCCTTCAAAGATTGAAGCGATTCAAAATTGGAAGAGACTGGAGAGTGTGATGGAAATTCGTAGCTTTCTCGGATTGGCGGGCTATTACCGTCGGTTCATAAAAGACTTTTCTAAGATTTTCATACCTCTTACTAGTTTGACAAAGAAGGGATTTAAATACATTTGGTCTAACAAATGTGAAGCTACTTTTTAGAAACTAAAAGAACTCCTTTCCGACGCTCCTATTCTTGTGATTCCCGATGGGAACCAAGACTTTATTGTTTATACCGATGCTAGTCGTGTTGGTTTGGGAGCCGTTCTCATTCAAAGGGAACGTGTTACCGCCTATGCTTCTAGGAAATTAAAGCCTGCCGAGACTAGATATGCCACTCATGATTTAGAGCTCGCGGCTATTGTTTTCACCCTTAGAATTCGGCGTCATTATCTTTTGGAAGAGAAATTTGTTCTCTACACCCATCATAAATCTTTGAAGTATTTATTTTCTCAAAAGAAACTTAATTTGCGTCAGCAACGTTGGCTCGAGTTCCTTGCATCTTATGATCTTGATATTCTTTATACTCCCGGAAAGGGAAATCGTGTTGCCGATGCCCTTAGCCGAAAGCAACAAGCGGTTGTTTCTATGATGATATCCGAGTGGAATGATCTCGTGACTTTATCCACTTGTGAGATTCGAGATCGTGAATCCAATTCATATTCATCTCTTGTTTTATGTAGCCTTGAAGCTCATCCTTCTTTTTTAGACCGCATTCTTGAAGCTCAAAAGCATGATCCCGAATTGGTTCTTCTTAGCCAAAGTTGTAGGGATAAAATTAATATTGAAGGTTTGAAAGACTTTGATATTGATGCACGTGGCGGTATTCTAAAATTTGGTAGACTTATCGGGCCAAATATTTGTGATCTTTGTAAAGATATTTTAGAAGATTCTCATCGTTCTAAATTTACCATTCATCCCGGTAGTAGTAAAATGTACGCGGACATGAAGAGACTTTATTATTGGGATGGAATGAAATCTGACATTGCTAACTTTACTAAGCGTTGCATGACTTGCCAACTTGTAAAGGCCGAACATCAAAGGCCCGATGGGTTAGTGCAACCTTTGGAAATTCCAATATGGAAGTGGGATCCTATTTCCATGGACTTTATTGACGGTCTTCCCCGTTCTCGTTCGGGCCATGATAGCCTATGGGTGATAGTAGATAGACTTACAAAATCCGCCAATTTTCTTCCCGTTCGGTCCAATCGGACCGTACCTGTTTTGGCTAAACTCTTTGTCAAGGAAATTGTTAAATTGCATGGAGTTCCTACTTCTATTGTTAGCGATCGTGATCCATTGTATACTAGTGGATTTTGGAAAGGTCTTCAAAAAGCTTTGGGAACGAAGCTTAATGTAACAACCCGCATATTTTACGATTCGTATATTTTAAATGTTTAATTTAAATATAGTCTCGTTAGTCAGATTTTAGTCCGAAAAAGTCACTATTCGTTGAGGAACAGTCGAATTAGTGAAAATTCTATGTGGATAGTGCTATTTGGAGGTGGCTATTTGAAAACACCTTCAAACAAGAATTCAGACGTCTGAATTGGGTCATTCAGACGTCTGAAATTGTTGGAATCGATCCAAAAAGAAAACAGGCTAAAATAGCCATTTTCAGACGTCTGAATGACCCAATTCAGACGTCTGAATATTGTTCTGGACAACATCTGGTTTTCCAGATTCAGACGTATGAATTGGATATTTCAGACGTCTGAATGATGTTTGGAATTGAGAATCAACATTTTGGACTCGAGACCACTTCCATTGAGTTCAAAATGGTGTTTACAACTTTTTGAGTATAAGCTTCGATATGTTTGGAGTAAGTCGAATTTTGCTATTTTCTAAGTGGGCTTTTGGGTTTGGGTTTCACCCAACTCATTCTATACCTTAACTCAGCCCCCTCTCCTCTCCTCTTCACTTCATTCATTTCCTAAACACTCTAGCTCAGCTGAAAATGGGGAGATGAATGAGAAATTAAAATTCCAAGCCCTAGTTTTCTTTGCAATCTCAAATTCAAGTCCAAAATTCAAGGTGAAGCTTAGGTAAGCCTTCTCTCCATCTTCTCCACCTCATTTCCTCTTCAATTTCTGATATATTCTTAACCCTAACTTTGAGGAAACTTCATCTTTGATTATAGATTGAAGTTCTTGAGGTATTGTTGAAGAGAGATTAACCTATTGCTTGTTCTAAAGCATATCATTCGTGTTTGGGTTTAAAAGGTGAGATTTTTATCTCACATCTAAGTCTATATCTATCTTTGATGTTAGGTATAAATTCCTAACACTTGTTTATGTTCATTTGCTTTTCATTTGAATTGATTTGGTGAACATTCCAATTTTTAGCGTTTGAAGTCAAAATTTGTGAAAAATTCTTATGGTTGTTTGGACATGTTGGTTGGAGTGTATTGGTGAGTCTTTAAGGTTGGGTAGTCGTTTGGCGTCAACCCCTAGCAATTGTCACTCATCCGATCGCTTCTGATATGATTCGGCCATCATCGGCCTAGGCAAAATATTGCCTAGAGCTTCAGGTTCAAACGTCTGAAATATCCAATTCAGACGTCTGAATCTACTTGTCTCAGCCCAATTTGCCTATTTTGTGTGGGATTCCAATTTTAATCGATTTGGGATGATCCGATTTGTTGTTATCATTTATATTGACTTAGATGATTTCTTTTTTGGGATTTTTGATAATATCCATTTTTGATGGATTCGATATCGATTTCTTTGGATTTGATTCACGTCTTCGTATGTGAATTTTTGATGATTGATTGTTTGTACGATCATTTTTGTGATTTGTCACTTTAAATATAAAGGTTTTCTATACTAGTAGTAAATATTCAAACTCTTTTTCAAAGATGATTTCAACTCCATTTTTAAGTATAAAGCTTGTTTTCAGAACCGTTTTCCAATCTATTAGTATATACAAACCTTTACCTCATTCGTATGAGAAATCTAATTAAACGGCTTAGTAAAACAAGTGGTATGAAACGCTTGCGTTCACTTCATTGGTTAATTCTTGGACTTGTACGATTGAACTCTTGTGACAATTTTCGAGTGGAAATCTACAATTTGTTCGTAAATATTTAAGTTAAGCTAGTGGTTATGGGACATAAAGCTAAACTCATATATTTACTAGATTAGTGTAATTCACAATTTTTATTGATTGATGATGATCATTTTGTGATTTAGACTAGCGATGTGCGATGTCTATTTGTCTGCGAGGGAGACTGAACCCCGTTTCTGTGGAACTTCAGTTCAATTTGGCGGGGTAGCGACCCGTGGTCTTCGCGCCGTTTGTGGAGCTTCGGCTCAAAATTTATGGTTAGCGATCATGGAATAGCGTTCCATTTATGATACACGTGTTGGTGAGTTTTCATGCTCTCGTTTGTGATAGGCCTCCCCCTTTGTGATTTCTGGATTTCTAATTGTTGATTTCTAGAATTTGTATTTCACCAACTTTTGTGATTGGCATTAAAATGTTTGTCAATATTTGTGGTTTGATGAATAAAATAAAGAATATGATATTCTTTTTGGTGCTTTGAGATTTTTGAGATATTGTATGATTTTGTTGTTGTTTAAATCATACTTGTCCTAGTATGACATTATTGTTATCATACGTTTCTATTATATCTCTACTATATCTCATTTCTTTAATGATAATTATAGCTAGACTGATCCGTTTATTATTTTCTTATTAAATAATACTCGGGTTAGACCGAGATGTTACAGGTGCTTCTGCTTGACTCCTTATCTGGGATCATCTTTTGACTTTTGTCTAACTACATTAGATTGGTAGTTTTTGTTGTTATACATTTGAGATAGAGACTCCTTAATGTATACATATTCTTTTGTCTAGCACTTGTATCTATTCTTTTGTGATACTGTGGATCTTGTTTGACCACTACTCTGATGTACACTTTTATGTGTTATATTCATATCTGTTTCCTCCTTTGAGATATGAACATCTTTGACTGATTTATGTTATTTTTATTTCTATATTTGTTTCCGAGGGTCCACTTAGCCACTGTGTGGTAGCTTTGAATTTGTATCGGTATGTCGGATTTCCTCTTGAAATGAAATGCATGTTATACTATCTGACATATCGGTACTCGCACAAGGCAATTACACAGATGGTCGCTCCTCAATAGCCTTATTCTTCGCGCTAGTCGACGGCATTACCCCGTAGTGCTCTTGGCTAGCGTGAGCATAGAGGTGGGGCATCACAGCATGATATAAGAGCCAAACTTCGGAACAATGTAGAATAATCTAGCAAGGATCATTGTCCTAAGTCTTTCTAAGGAATCGTGCCATAGGATTTAATTCGAGTCTTCGTACCGTTTTATCCTATTTCCTTTTATGATGCCTTATTTTATCAATCAAGTTTGTTTGATATTCATTTTGTGAATAACCTTTTTCCTCTTCTTTCTTTCTTTCTTTCTTAGAGAAGAGAAATGGTTAGACCAGGCCATCCCAGCGCCGGTCAATCCAGTGCTACTCCTTAGGAAGGAGTATTTATGACTGCTCAGCAACTTTTAGATCTTGTGAACAATGCCCGAGCTATCGAACCCGATCCAGCGCCTATTCACCCTAAATATGTGTTTGCACGCTTGTGCAGTGACTATACCGCTTTGGGTTGAAAGCCATTCAAAGGTTCCGAGAGCGTTATAGAAGTCCAGGCTTGGCTTCGAACATGCGACCGCATCTTTTCTCGCATGAATCTTATTAATCTTCATCGAGTCCAAGTGGCTTCTAGTATGCTCCGAGAAAGAGCATTAGACTGGTACGAGCTTTTGATCTCTGAGATTATTGAAGCAGACCTTACTAGGGAGCTATTCCGGGAAAGGTTCGAGTTGAAATTCGTGCCGGAAGCTGAAGAAGTATCTCTAGCTCGACGCTTTATTGACCTTGTTCAAGGTGAATCTTCCGTGACAGACTATGTCGCTTCTTTTGAATCTATATCCAAATATGGGGTCGAGTATATTAATATCCCATTGAAGAAAAATCAGAGATTTGTTTATGGGTTGAACAAGAACCTCAAGAAAACATTACTTCTGAAATTAGAAGTTTCTTTTGATCAGCTAGTTGATATCGCTCTTCGACTCGAAGAGGCCGATAAAGAAAGTGATGTTGAGGTCAAACAAAACATCAACAAGAAGAGACCTTTTAAATTCAAGCCTAATCCCAACAAAAAGGGGAAGCAAACAACTTCGGTAGAAAATACTCCTAACTCTCGTCGTGGAGAATGTTACAATTATGGTTCTAAGGACCATTATGCAAACAAGTGCCCGAAGCCTCTTTTCTGCCGCTATTGCAAGAGTTCGGGTCATACTATGTCTTTGTGTCCCAAACTTCAAAGCAAGAAGGAAGGCAGGATTAATGTTGTATGAGCCCTTTCTAACACTTCTCGTGGTCAAGGTATTTCTCATTCTATCCTTGATGGCATTATTATATTTCGCGATATTCCTATTCGAGTTCTTTTTGATACGGGTGCATCTCACTCCTTTATATCAAAAGAACGTGTAGATGCTTTGTCTTTGAATGTTATTGGCTTGATGACTTCGTTGAGAATTGCGAATCCGGTTGGTGGATCCGCAACACTCAGTTTACTGTGTAAAGATGTCGAAATTATTTTATGTGATTATGCTTTTCGAGCCGATTTGCATGTTATGCGTTACCTTGGTTTCAGAATGATTTTGGAAATGGATTGGCTTAACCGTTATGAAGCCCATATCTTATGTCCTGAGCGGACTATATATCTTCGGCATCCTTAATCTGTTAAGCAGATTTCTCTTGTTCTAAAAGATTCAGATTCCAATTCGAAAGCGTCTTTGTATTCACGAAGTCCTCATGATGACGATAACGATGATGAGGAAGATGTCATTTCCCTCATTCACATTGTTCGTGAATTTCCCAACATATTTGAGCCCGTTCTAGGATTACCACCTAAGCGAGCAATTGAGATCAGAATTAATCTAATCCCTAGAGCTCAACCTATTACTCATTCTCCTTATCGTATGTCCAATAAGGAAAATGAGGAGATGCGTAAACAATTATCTGAATTGGAAGCGATACAATTTATTCAATCCAGTTCCTCTCCATGGGGAGCTTCAGCTATTTTTGTGAAGAAATCTGACGGTACACTTAGGCTTTGCGTTGACTACCGCAAGCTTAACGATCTCACCATCAAGAATAAATATCCCTTACCTCGGATTGATGATTTATTCGATCAGCTTAGTGGTCCTAAAGTCTTTTCACAGTTAGACTTAGCATCCGGTTTTCATCAACTCCGTATTATAGAGGATAGCATTCCTTTGACATCGTTCCGTACTCATTATGGATCTTATGAATGGCTTGTTATGCCATTTGGTTTGACGAATGCTCCGGCTTATTTCGTTGACCTTATGAATCGAGTTTTCAAAGACTTCCTCGATCGATTTGTTCTCGTCTTTATAGATGATATTCTTATTTATTCTAAAACCGAGGAAGAGCATGAAAAAATCTTCGGATTGTGTTGGAAACTCTTAGGAGAAATCAATTGAAAGCAAAGTGTAACGACCCACTATTTTGGACCATTCAAATCGACAATAATCCACGCATGTTTGACTTGAATAATTCAAAATAACAGATTGTAATAAAATTTGGAGCAAATAAAATCAAATACAGAATCACAGACACAGAATATTAGAATAACTCGCAGCGGAAATAAAACACCATAGTAGTTCATGAAGCTACTATACACAAACTCTCAAAACATATACAAAATCACATAGTCAAAATAAATATAATAGAAGTCAGGATACATTAATCAATAATACCGAGACAATACTGAATAAGAAATAACTGGAATAGAAGTCGATGAACCGATAGATAAATAAGCTCCAACAGATCTCTAGCTCTAGAAGGTGAATCCAAAGCTGTGATTCTCAGGCTGAGCTGAGCGTAAAGTAAAACACAAAACACTCGAGTCAGGACATATATACTTATACAATGTAAACCAACTAAAGTGAACTGTAATAGCAATGCATAATAACTTAAAGGATGCTTGGGATCGCCCATCCTTTAAGGATCCATAAAACCATCAATTTAATTACATCCCGTGGTTAAAATTCCAAATGGTAATTTATACTTCGAAATCAAATATCATTTCAAATCCATTTCAAAATATCAAAATATTTCAAATCAAATTATTCCATTTAAATCATTTAAAAATGAAGTTATTATATTTAATAGTCAATTTTCAATTCTCAAAATTTTACCATTTCAGAATTCATTTATTCACTTAAATTTATTAAAACAATGAAATTTCAACTTTTGCAGCATTTAGAAAATGCTACGGAAAGTTATGTTTAAAAACAATTCAATTAGCAAAAGACAGCATTTAGATGCTGTAATAGGTTTAGATTTCAAATAAAACTTTAGTTAAATTCAGCAACTACAGCACTTAGTTCATTTTAGCCATTTAGTTCATTTATATCAATTACAACATTTACAAAATGCTGTAATATCTTGAACTTTAGAAATGATAGCATTTCAGGAATGCTGTCAATTTAAATTCCAAACTTTCACTACAATTTCATAAACAATTAAAATTTATTAAAATCCATTTTAACTTATAAAACTCATATTTTCTTACTTTAAAAACAATCATTTAAATAACCCTTAATTTATGATTTTACAAAGCGAAAGTTTCACAAACAATTATCAAATCTTTAATAATTCACTTATAAAATAAATGTAAAATTTATAATATTTCATTTACTTAACATTTTAATTAAGTTTACCATTTCATAATTTTATTTAAATTCCATTTCATTTTCTTAACTTAACTTTTATTTTAAAACACTTTCACATTTTCCAAGTTAAGTTATACTTCAAATTTCAACTTTTAAACATTTATTTATTTGACTATTTTTAATTTATAGAAAAATCAATAACACTTTATAAAATCATTTTAAATTAAAATAAAAATCAAATTATCATAATATTTATATTTTTAACATATTTCATAATTTCAAGAAAATATATATATTAACCACGGGTCTGTATATAAATTTTTCTAACCTAAGTCAAATGATACAGATAATATATCATTTCAATCCGTAATTTACAAAGGAAAAATCCGGGTTTTATCATTTCAAACCCGCTATCCCAAGTTAAATGAAATAAATAAAAATCGTTCAGGCCTATCATTTCAGCCCATAACGATTTTTCCCTATTCTAAAGTCCGTTCGGGTATGTATCATTTCAACCCATAGTGATTCTATTCTACAGGGAACTTGCAGTGTGATAAACTGATATAAATAAACAGAATAACGTTATATAACAGTAACAGATGATATGACATGTAATTTACAAGTTTAACATCATTCATAAATAATCACAGGCAGTTATAGCATAACATAATAGTACTACACATTCAATTGTTGTCAATTCACATTTGCATAAGTATAAAATGTCAGGTGAGATTTACTCACCTCTATGGCTGGAGATTGCAATACAAATGACACAACGGAATCAAAAGCACAATGACAAGACTAGAATTTCAGTGGAGAGCGAGATTCAAGCTATAGATCTTGTGTTACAACCCAAAACAAAGCCAAACAAATTATAAATTTCAATGTAACCTTTAAATGATATAACTTTGGAATAAAAACAAATATGAATGCAATGACTTTTGCCTTGCTTTCTACATTTGCTTGCACAGCCTAGGGGATGTTTTGGCTCAGGTTTGGCATGACTTTGGCTCAGGTTTGAACATAGGAATGTATGGCATAAAGGCTAGAACAAGTGGAGGAAGTTACAACATAGGAAGGTGAAGAGGTTTTAGGCAACAAAGAGGAGTTTTGGTTCAACAAAGAGGCTCCGCCATGGGGTGTTTGGGGTTGGCCAGTGGAGTGTGGGTCAGGTCAGAGGTGGTGGTGGTGGCCAAAGGCGGTGGTGGTGGTGGAAAATGAAGTGGTAATGCAAATAGTGGTCACAACATTGTTTTTAAGGCCTAGGTTGCATTTTTGAGGGGTTTGGTCACCATGGTGGGTTCGGCCATGGTCATGACCTAGAGTATAGTTGGTGATGATGGCAGGGAAGAGGTGTAGGAGGTGGTGGCTGTGGATATGAGGAGGAGGAAGTGCAAAAGAATGCAAGAAACAAGGCAAAAACCATGAAAAATGAGAAGAATAAGAAGATGGAAAAAGTAGCCATTACCAAATTTTTTTGCAAGCCATGAATAGAATGAGGAACAAATGTTTTTTTGCAGGAATGAGCACTGGAATACACGGCCATACAAAGTAATACACAGCCAAAAGAAGTAAATGAGGAGTTGTGGCAATTGAAAGGACATAGGAGATGAAAAGACTTCAGTTTCTAAAGCATTTTAAAATCTTTCATATTTCCTTTTTCTTTAATTCAAATAAAACAAAATAAAATTAGTAATTTGAATTTAGAACCGAAACAAAGTAATATAAAATAAAAATAAATAATTAATTTTAAAGAAAATGGAAAAAGAATATAAGAAATTGCTTAAAATTTGAAAACAGGGTCCAGAAATTACAAATAAATCACTATTGACTTTGGAAAATTAACAACTTCATTTTTTAAAAATTATTCTAAAGCAAAGTTTTGAAATAAAATAATTCATTTATCATTTCTAAAGTGAAATAAATAATTAAATTTAGAGAAAATAGAAAAAGAATAAAGAAATAGTTTATTTAATTTAAACAAGGCTTAAAACTACAAATAAAACATCACTAGCTTTATAAAATTTCTATTTCACTTTAAAACAAATAAAAGTCAAATAAGTAAAATAAATGATGAACCAAATAAAGTGGAGATTAAATAAAATAAGGTCTTAATGAAATAGAGGAACAAATAAAGAATTTCTTTAATTAATTGAAGCTGGAAATTAAAATTAATAAACAGAATACAACTGACACTGAAAAATGTCAAATATACTTTTAAAATGTTTTAAAACCAAAATATATACATAACATGTCATATTACACAATATACACAAATTAGAACAAGATATGAAAAATAAAAATATTATTTATATAAATTAAAATACACAATTTTGTTAAATAAAACAATTTACACACAATATTGTAAAAAGCATAACTTTCACAATATTAATAATTCGATTTCAACGAAATGAAAAGTAGTATTCTTGAAATTAAATCTATTTTCAAAATAAAAGATAAAATTCAAATTTTCAAACTTTCAAAATTTTAAATTAAAAGTCAAAGTTTGACCATATTGACCAAAAATCACTTTTCTGGAAAATATTTTATTTAGTCATGTTTGGAATTCTAATTCACATCAAAATCAAAATTTATATTTAAAATAACAAAAATTTATCCATTTAAATAAATATATAAAGTTTTTAAATCAAGAAATTCAATTTAAAATAATTAAAATATACAATTAAAATAATCACAAAATACAGGTTGTTACACAAAGTTTTCTAAATGCCACTTTTGGCAATCTCGTGTGAAATTTTTGGGACATATCATTTCTGAATCCGGAATTTCCATGGATCCTTCAAAGATTAAAGCAATTCAAAATTGGAAGAGACCGGAGAGTGTGACGGAAATCCGTAGCTTTGTCGGATTGGCGGGTTATTACCGTCGGTTCATAAAAGACTTTTCTAAAATTTCCGTACCTCTTACTAATTTGACAATGAAGGGAGTTAAATACATTTGGTCGGACGAATGTGAAGCTTCACTTCATAAATTAAAAGAACTCCTTTTCGATGCTCCTATTCTTGTGATTCCCGATGGGAACCAAGATTTTATTGTTTACACCGATGCTAGTCATGTCGGTTTGAGTGCCGTTCTCACGCAAAGGGAACGTGTTATTGCTTATGCTTCTAGGAAATTAAAGCCTGTCGAGACTAGATATGCCACTCATGATATAGAGCTCGTGGCTATTGTTTTCGCCCTTAGAATTTGGCGTCATTATCTTTTGGGAGAGAAATTTGTTCTCTACACCGATCATAAATCTTTGAAGTATTTATTTTTCCAAAAGGAACTTAATTTGCGTCAACAACGTTGGCTCGAGTTCCTTGCATCTTATGATCTTGATATTCTTTATACTGCCGGAAAAGGAAATCGTGTTGCCGATGCACTTAGTCGTAAGCAACAAGCGGTTGTTTCCATGATGGTAACCGAATGGAATGATCTCGAGACTTTGTCCACTTATGAGATTCGAGATCGTGAATCCGATTTATGTTCATCTCTTGTTTTGTGTAGCCTTGAAGCTCATCCTTCTCTTTTAGACCGCATTCTTAAAGCTCAAAAGCATGATCCCGAATTGGTTCTTCTTAGCCAAAGTTGTAGGGATAAAATTGATATTGAAGGTTTGATAGACTTTGATATTGATGCTCGTGGCGGTATTCGAAAATTTGGTAGACCTATTGTGCTAAATATTATTGTTCTTCGTAAAGACATTTCAGAAGATTCTCATCGTTCTAAATTTACCATTCATCCCCGTAGTAGTAAAATTTACGCGGATATGAAGCGACTTTATTATTGGGATGGAATGAAATCTGATATTGCTAAATTTGTTAAGCGTTGCATGACTTGCCAACTTATAAAGGCCGAGCATCAAATGCCCGGTGGTTATTGCAACCTTTGGAAATTCCAATATGGAAGTGGGATCAAATTTCCATGGATTTTATTGATGGTTTTTCCCATTCTCGTTCGGGCCATGATAGCCTATGAGTGATAGTAGATAGACTTACAAAGTCCGCCCATTTTATTCTCGTTCGTTCCAATCGGACCGTACCTATTTTGGCTAAACTTTTTGTCAAGGAAATTGTTAAATTGCATGGAGTTCCTACTTCTATTGTTAGTGATCATGATCCATTGTTTACTAGTGGATTCTTGAAAGGTCTTCAAAAAGATTTGGGAACGAAGCTTAATTTTAGCACCGCTTATCATCCTCAGTCCGATGGACAAACCGAGCGTGTGAATCAAACTCTTGAAGATCTTCTTCGTGCATGTGTTCTTGATTTCGATGGAAGTTGGGAAGACCATATTTCTCTTGTTGAGTTTTCCTATAACAATAGCTTTCAATCTAGTATTGGTATGGCACCTTTCGAGGCACTTTACGGAAGGCCAAGGAGATCTCCTTCGTGTTGGCTTGAAGCCGGTGAGAAGCTGGTTTTAGGTCCAGATTTTATCTGTGATGCCACAGAAAAGATTGACCTTATTCGTCATAGGATGAAAGAAGCTCAAAGTAGACAAAAATCCTATGCCGATACTCGAAGAAGGAAATTAGAATTTTCAGTGGGAGATTTGGTGTTTATTCGTGTTTCACCTATGAAGGGTGTTGTGCGTTTCAGTCGATCGGGAAAATTAGCACCTCAATATTTTGGGCCATTTCCCATCAACGAACGCATTGGTTCTGTGGCTTATCGCCTCTTATTACCGGCTCAGGTTTCTGCTATTCATGACGTATTCCATGTCTCTCAACTACGGAAATGCCTTCGAGATTCCGACTCTATTCTTGAGGCCGGTGTTATTGAAGAAATCGAAGTTTCGCCTAATTTGACTTATGAGCAACATCATATCCGTATCATTGCTTCGGGGGTTAAACGCCTTCAAAATAAAGAAATTCCTCTTGTGAAAGTTCAATGGTCCTCGAATCCTAAGGATTGCTCTTGGGAATCTAGAGAATTCATCGAGCGAACACATCCGGAATTACTCTCTCGTGCTCTTTAAGGTGAACTTCTTATTTCAAATTTTCTTCTCTTTGAATTGATATGCTTTTATTGTTGTTACTCTTTAATTTCTTCTTAATTATTGCGAGGACGCAATTTCTTTAAGGAGGGGAGTCTGTAACAACCCGCATATTTTACGATTCGTATATTTTAAATGTTTAATTTAAATATAGCCACGTTAGTCAGATTTTAGTCCGAAAAAGTCACTATTCATTGAGGACCAGTCGAATTAGTGAAAATTCTATGTGGGTAGTGCTATTTGGAGGTGGCTATTTGAAAACACCTTCAAACAAGAATTCAGACGTCTGAATTGGGTCATTCAGACGTCTAAAATTGTTGGAATCGATCCAGAAAGAAAACAGGCTAAAATAGCCATTTTCAGACGTCTGAATGACCCAATTCAGACGTCTGAATATTGTTCTGGACAACATCTGGTTTTCCAGATTCAGACGTATGAATTGGATATTTCAGACGTCTGAATGATGTTTGGAATTGAGAATCAACATTTTGGACTCGAGACCACTTCCATTGAGTTCAAAATGGTGTTTACAACTTTTTGAGTATAAGCTTCGATATGTTTGGAGTAAGTCGAATTTTGCTATTTTCTAAGTGGGCTTTTGGGTTTGGGTTTCACCCAACTCATTCTATACCTTAACTCAGCCCCCTCTCCTCTCCTCTTCACTTCATTCATTTCCTAAATACTCTAGCTCAGCTGAAAATGGGGAGATGAATGAGAAATTAAAATTCCAAGCCCTAGTTTTCTTTGCAATCTCAAATTCAAGTCCAAAATTCAAGGTGAAGCTTAGGTAAGCCTTCTCTCCATCTTCTCCACCTCATTTCCTCTTCAATTTCTGATATATTCTTAACCCTAACTTTGAGGAAACTTCATCTTTGATTATAGATTGAAGTTCTTGAGGTATTGTTGAAGAGAGATTAACCTATTGCTTGTTCTAAAGCATATCATTCGTGTTTGGGTTTAAAAGGTGAGATTTTTATCTCACATCTAAGTCTATATCTATCTTTGATGTTAGGTATAAATTCCTAACACTTGTTTATGTTCATTTGCTTTTCATTTGAATTGATTTGGTGAACATTCCAATTTTTAGCGTTTGAAGTCAAAATCTATGAAAAATTCTTATGGTTGTTTGGACATGTTGGTTGGAGTGTATTGGTGAGTCTTTAAGGTTGGGTAGTCGTTTGGCGTCAACCCCAAGCAATTGTCACTCATCCGATCGCTTCCGATATGATTCGGCCATCATCGGCCTAGGCAAAATAATTCCCAGAGCTTCAGGTTCAGACGTCTGAAATATCCAGTTCAAACGTCTGAATCTGCTTGTCTCGACCCAATTTGCCTATTTTGTGTCGGATTCCAATTTTAATCGATTCGGGATGATCCAATTTATTGTTATCATTTATATTGACTTTGATGATTTCTTTTTCGGGATTTTTGAGAATATCCATTTTTGATGGATTCGGTATCGATTTCTTTCGATTTGATTCACGTCTTCGTATGTGAATTTTTGATGATTGATTGTTTCTACGATCATTTCTGTTATTTGTCACTTTAAAATATAAAGGTTTTCTATACTAGTAGTAAATATTCAAACTCTTTTTCAAAGATGATTTCAACTCTATTTTTAAGTATAAAGCTTGTTTTCAAAACCGTTTTCCAATCTATTAGTATATACAAACCTTTACCTCATTCGTATGAGAAATCTAATTAAATGGCTTAGTAAAACAAGTGGTATGAAACGCTTGCGTTCACTTCGTCGGTTGATTCTTGGACTTGTACGATTGAACTCTTGTGACAATTTTCGAGTGGAAATCTACAATTTGTTCGTAAATATTTAAGTTAAGCTAGTGGTTATGGGACATGAAGCTAAACTCATATATTTACTAGCTTAGTGTAATTCACAATTTTTATTGATCGATGATGATCATTTTGTGATTTAGACTAGCGATGTGCGATGTCTATTTGTCCACGAGGGAGACTGAACCCCGTTTCTGTGGAACTTCGGTTCAATTTGGCAGGGTAGCGACATGTGGTCTTCGGGCCGTTTGTGGAGCTTCGGCTCAAAATTTATGGTTAGCGACCATGGAATAGCGTTCTGTTTATGATACACGTGTTGGTGAGTTTTCATGCTCCCGTTTGTGATAGGCCTCCCCTTTTTGATTTCTGGATTTCTAATTGTTGATTTCTAGAACTTGTTTTTCACCAACTTTTGTGATTGGCATTAAAATGTTTGTCAATATTTGTGGTTTGGTGAATAAAATAAAGAATATGATATTCTTTTTGGTGCTTTGAGATTCTTGAGATATTGTATGATTTTGTTGTTGTTTAAATCATACTTGTCCTAGTATGACATTATTGTTATCATACGTTTCTATTATATCTTTACTTATATCTCATTTCTTTAATGATAATTATAGCTAGACTGATCCGTTTATTATTTTCTTATTAAATAATACTCGGGTCAGACCGAGATGTTACAGTTGCTTCTGCTTGACTCCTTATCTGGGATCATCTTTTGACTTTTGTCTAACTACATTAGATTGGTAGTTTTTGTTGTTATACATTTGAGATAGAGACTCCTTGATGTATACATATTCTTTTTTCTAGCACTTGTATCTATTCTTTTGTTATATTCTGGATCTTGTTTGACCACTACTCTGATGTACACTTTTATGTGTTATATTCATATCTGTTTCCGCCTTTGAGATATGAACATCTGTGACTGATTTATGTTATGCTTATTTCTATATTTGTTTCCAAGGGTCCACTTAGCCACTGTGTGGTAGCTTTGAGTTTGTATCGGTATGTCGGATTTCCTCTTGAAATGAAATGCATGTTATACTATCTGACATATCGGTACTCGCATAAGGCAATTACATAGATGGTCTCTCCTCAACAACCTTATTCTTCGCGCTAGTCGACGGCATTATCCCATAGTGCTCTTGGATAGCGTGAGCATAGAGGTTGGGCGTCACACTTAGTTTTAGCACCGCTTATCATCCTCAGTCCGATGGACAAACCGGGCATGTGAATCAAACTCTTGAAGATCTTCTTCGTGCATGTATTCTTGATTTTGGTGGAAGTTGGGAAGATCATATTTCTCTTGTTGAATTTTCCTATAATAATAGCTTCCAATCTAGTATTGGTATGGCACCTTTTGAGGCACTATACGGAAGGCCATGCCGATCTCCTTCATGTTGGCTTGAAGCCGGTGAGAAGCTGGTTTTAGGTCCAAATTTTATTCGTGATGCCATAGAAAAGATTCACCTTATTCGTCATAGGATGAAAGAAGCTCAAAGTAGACAAAAATCCTATGCCGATAACCGAAGAAGGAAATTAGAATTTTATGTGGGAGATTTTGTGTTTATTCGTGTTTCACCTATGAAAGGTGTTGTGTGTTTCAGTCGATCGGAAAATTAGCACCTCGTTATATTGGTCCATTTCCCATTACCGAACGCATTGGTTAGTGGCTTATCGCCTTTTATTACCGGCTCAATTTTCTGCTATTCATGACGTATTCCACGTCTCTCAACTACGGAAATGCCTTCGAGATTCCGATTTTATGCTTGAGCCCGGTGTTATTGAAGAAATTGAAGTTTCGCCTAATTTGACTTATGAGCAACATTTTATTCGTATCATTGCTTCGGAGGTTAAACGCCTTCGAAATAAAGATGTTCCTCTTGTGAAAATTCAATTGTCCACAAATCCAAAGGATTGATATTGGGAATCCAGAGAATTCATCGAGCGAACACAACCGGACTTACTCTCTCGTGCTATTTAAAGGTAAACTTCTCATTTCAAAATTTCTTCTTTTTGTGTTGTTATGCCTTTGTATGGTTGTTACGTTTTATTTCTTATTTCTTAAGATTGCGAGGACGCAATTTCTTTAAGGAGGAGAGTCTGTAACAACCCGCCTAATTTACGATTGTATATTTAAATATTTTATTTAAATATAAAATCGTTAATCGGATTAAAGTCCAAAAGGCTACTTATTGTAAACAGTCGAATTGGGACTCGAGACTACTTCCATTGAGTCTAAAATGGCGTTTACAACTTTTTTGAGTATAAACATCGATATGTTTGGAGTTGAGTAGAATTTTGACATTTTCACTTAGGGCTTGGGTTTGGGTTTCAGCCCAATAACCCAACTCATCTTATATCCTAACTCCACCCCCTCTCCTCTTCATTCATTCTATTATTTTCCTAACATTTCAAGCTTTAGAAAAATGGGGGAAGAGAAGAGGAATTAGAAATTCCTAAGCCCTAGATTCATTTGCAAACTCAAGTTCTAGCTCCAAAATCTAAGAGAAGCTTAGGTAAGCATCCTCTTCATCTTCTCCATCTCATTTCCTCTTCAATTTGAGAAATTTCCTAAACCCTAACTTAGGAAATGTTTTTCTTTTGAGCTTAGATTGAAGCTTCTTGGGTTAAAAATTGAAGAGTGATTGTTTTTGCCTTGCTCTATAGCTTCTCTCTTGTGTTTTTGGGTTTAAAGGTGAGTTTTTGAACTCACATCTATGCCTAAAGCTTTCATTGTTGTTAGGTATGAATTTGTAACATCTATCCATGTTCATTTGCTTTTAATTTGGATTAATTTGGTGAATTTTCTAATTTTTGGTTTGTGAAGTCCAATTTTGTGAAAATCCTTGTATGGATGTTTGAACATGCTTACCGGGGTGTATCGTAGAGCCTATTAGTCTGGGTTGTCGCTTGGCATAAATCCCTAGTCACCGTTGCTCGATCGATCGGTTCCGGTAGGATTTTGCCCCTCTTGGGGGCTAGGCTGATTCTGCTCTGGAAGCAGGTTCAGTCGACTGAACCAGTAGGTCAGTAGACAAAACTAGGGACAGAAAACATTCTGTCCCTGTATCAGTCGACTGACCACTTGGGTCAGTCGACTGACCTGGAAACCAAAAGTTTCCAGGAATTGTGTCAGCCGACTGACCATCTGGTTCAGTCGATTGACCTGCTTGTCTCATCCCAATTTGCCTATTTTGCTTGGGTTTCCAATTTTTAATCGATTCGTGTTGATCCGATTTGTTGTTATCATTTATTATTGACTTTGATGACTTCTTCTTGGGGATTTTTTGGGAATATCCATTTTGATGGATTCGGTATCGATTTATATGGATTTCATTCACGTCTTCATATGTGAATTTTTGGTGATTGATTGTTTCTACAATCATTTCTGTGATTTGTCACTTTAAAATACAAAGGTTTCTATACTAGTAGTAAATACTCAAACTCTTTCACAATAACGATTTCAACATTACATTTAAATACAAAGCTTGTTTCTAAATCCGTTTTCCAATCTATTAGTATATACAAACCTTTACTTCATTCGTATGAGAAATCTAATTAAACGACTTAGTAAAACAAGTGGTATGAAACACTTGCGTTTACTTCATCGGTTAATTTTTGGACTTGTTCGATTGAAAATCTTGTGACAATTTTTGAGTGGAAGTCTACAATTTGTTCGTAAATATTTGAGTTAAGCTAGTGGTTATGGGACATGAAGCTAAACTCTTATATTTGCTAGCTTAGTGTAATTGACACTTTTTATTGATCGATGATGATCATTTTATGATTTAGACTAGCGATTGAGCGATGTCTCTTTGTTGGTATGGGGATTAAACCCTGTTTGAGGAGCTTCGGCTCAAATTTGGCGGAGTAGCGACCCGTGGTCTTCGGACCGTTTGCGGAGCTTCAGCTCAAATTTGATGGTTAGCGACCATGAAATAGAATTCCGTTTGAGATACACGTGTTGGTGAGTTTTCATGCTCTCGTTTGAGATAGGCCTTCCCCTTTTTGTGATTTCTGGATTTCTAGTTGATGATTTCTAGTATTTATGTTTCACCGATTTTGCGATTGGCATCGATATGTTTGCCAATATTTATGTTTGGTGATTAATTTAAAGTGTGTCATTCTTTTTGGATGTTTGAGAATATTTGAAATATTGTATGATTTTGATGTTGCCTTATGTATACTTGTTATAGTATGGCATTTTTGTTATCACACGTTTTTGTCATATCTGTAACAACCCGAGGTTTTTACAGCAATTGATTATCGTCAAATGACGATTAAAATTGTGGCTAATTGCTGTTGGAGTTTTGTTGAATTCTCTTAAAATTGAGTTGAAATTCTTTATGATTTGGTGAAGGGATGTGGACTTTAAAAACTTAATGTGATAGCCCATATTTTCATTTGTTGTTGTGTGTGATAATTGTCAAAGTGAATAACGTTCCCTCCATATAAAAATATGATTCGACCCGTTTCCCTCCTTCATTCTTCCCACTCACTAAACCTAAAACGAAAATGGCGGCATCTCTTCTTCGTCCCAGATTCAAGATAGGGCGTTGAAATTGGGGCTGTCAATTTGAGTATCTCGTCCAAAGAATTGTGGCCACCGATCTCGTTCTTCTTTTCAAATTAGGGCTTAGGTTTTCGAAGGCAACAGACTTTGTCTTGCTCGATCGAAGGAGGAAATTGTTGCTTGCTCATCGAATCTAAGGTGAGTGATTTATTTCGCTCACATCTAATTCTACTGCTCAGTTTCGTGATTTGGGTTTTAAGTTGTTTTATTAGGGTTTGAATCCGTTTATCTTCGTCGTATATATTTGTTGAAATGGGCAATTTATTCATCTCGAACGCATGTTTCTGTTTGATGCTTGGGTTTTTATTTCTGACTTAGTTGGCTTCTTGATTGTCCCAGTACTGACTTTAATCTGTTCCTTCGACATTGATTCGTCACTGTCCTGTACTTGTTGTTGCCATTCACTGTTGCCGTTCCAATTGAGATTACTGGCTCCAGTGTTGATTTTCAGTTGACATCGGCCTTGACTTTTAGGCTGGAAATTGATTTTATGAAGATATTTGGGTTTGATATTATCTTGAGTTGAAACGAACTGTACCATGCTCTTGCAACTGCAGTTTCGTTATTTTTGAACTTGTATGTCGATTTCTCTGTCATTCGGTTGTGTTTAGATGTTTGAGGCGACTTTGAATTGTTCGTTTTCGTGGACATCTCTGTTTTGTATTGGTTTCTTGACTTTGTAAATTCATATATGTGGTGATTTTTGGTTGGCACAATATTGATTTTGTATTTCTACCTCGGCTGGAATTTGTAAAGATTGATTTTTGATTTAGTGACGATTCCTGACTTGAGTAAGCTACCAATACTTCGACACTTACTGTGTAGATCTCGGCTACATGTTCGAGTATGCTGCTGTTGATTTTGTTGTGGGATTGGTGGTCTATATGTTGTTATGTGCATAGCACTGAGCCTCCTATAAGCTCGAATTTGATTTGTGTATTTTGTTGACCAGTCTGGAATTTTCTTGAATTGCCTTGCTGTTCTTTGAATCATCCTTGCAGTTTCATTTGAACTTGCGGCATTGCCTTGGTATTAAGATGTTATTACAATTGAGTCTCTGGTTTTTTATTTGTGGAGCATTTTCGGGAATTCGTTTTTGTGCCTGTGCATTTTGTGGCAGTTTGTACCTGTGCATTTCATACATATATGTATATAGTTATGTGCATTTACATATGTACATACTTAAGTACATTGTTTGATTCATGTGTGCACCTGACTTCGGCTTTGAATTGCCTTACTCACCACAGTTTCGATTTTTGTTGGTTCGATTTTGTTGCTGCCTTATAATTGTGGCTTCACTCTTGATGTAGTTGAGCTTGTTGGTTGACTTACCGGTATATATATGCATACATACATTCGTATGTGGGTATGCATATGTTGTTGACCATTTTGCGAGCTATGTGTTGTCTTATTGTAATTGCGGTGCACTTTATACTGTGTAGCTAGTTGATTTTATATGTTGACTGGAGTTTCAATTCTTGTTAATATGTACATTCATTTATTCTTTATTGAAACCGGTTTTGCAACATTTCTATGCACTCTGTAGCATTATATCTGGGCTTCCTCAACTGTACTTGAGACATTGGGGTATGAGCTTCATTTTGATGGCACTGTCCAGTTTCATTTACTGGTTTACTTGTGCATTATGTTTTCACTGCATATAGCTTTGAATCTTCTTTACGTTGCATAGCCTTTGTATTGGTTTGAGCATCGCCTTCATGTGGTCTACACTTGCATAACTGCTGCTGCCTTGTTCTCTGGTCTTGGTTCAGGTAGTCTTGATTTTGAGTACCTATGTGTGTATGCACTTGCATCTGATGCATGTGCTAAGTTCATTTGAGTGTACTTCTTTCATTTTGTTGTAGTTGATTTGGACCTGTTTGAATTGCAGTCTACATTTCTGATAGTGGATTTGCACTTGAATTTCTAGCCTGTTACACTATTAGTTTTATTTGCAGTTGCGTTGAGTCGCGATAGCACTGTCTTGACTTGTACTTGACTCACTGGTTCGAGTCACTTGTGCATGTCACTATGCATTTCTATTGCACTTGAGTTTCATTTTGATTGAGTTGATGCCATTTGGTTCCGGTTCGTTAATCTTTTGGGTATTTCAGGTTGTAGTGGCGAGGTAGTATACGCGTGCATATACTGCAGCCCTACCAGAGTTGATGTTTTAAATTGAGTATTTTGTTGGTGTCTAATTATCTTTTAGATAATTAGATTCTATGACTGTCGTCTATTTGATTATTTGATTATTATTGCTTCTATGCACTAATAACTGAGTTTGAATTAGACTGACCCGTGTATTTTTTTCTTTTGAATGTAATACTCGGGTCAGACCCGAGTTATTTCAGGTTGTAGATTTCCTGCTTTGAGTTGCTATTTGAGCTATGAAGACTTTTAACATCTTTTGGAGTAGTTGTGTCATAGTATAGGTTGATATGTATTCATGTATATTAGTTGATAATGTACGTGTATATATAACTTCCAAAGTCGACAGTTGTAGTTGTATCATATGTATCGTGTCAAATGTATTGTAACTGACATCAGTTATATATATATGAGATCTTTTGTTATTTGTGTTCCGCATTCTTTCTGTATCTGTGTTATTATTATATACATTGTCCTAAACTATTATGAACCGTCGTAGTTTGTTTTATACTGGTAATTGGGTATGTCGATGGGAGTAAATAAATTAGCGATGAAAAATGAAAAATATATATCATTCCTATCGAGGTAACCAATACTAGTGTAAGGCCAACTACGGATGGCCGCTCCTATCCAGCCTTATTCTTCGTGATAACAGACAATATTTCCTTTAATACTCTTTGTTATTGTGAGCATAGAGGTGGGGCGTCACAATATCTCTTATCCTATCTCATTTTATTTGATATTTATAGCTAGACTAATCTGTTTATTATTTTCTTCTTAAATAATACTCGGGTCAGACCGAGGTATTGCAGGTGCTTCCGCTTGACTTCCTATCAGGGACTATCATTTGATTTTTGGCTAACTACTTTAGATTAGTAGTTTTTGTTATTATACATTTGAGATATAGACTCCTTGATGTATAATTATTCTTTTGTCTAGCACATATATCTATTCTTTTGTGATGTACTGGATCTTATTTGACCACTACTTTGATGTACACTTTTATGTGTTATATTCATATCTGTTTCCGCCTTTGAGATATGAATATCTGTGACTTATTTGTGTTATGTTTATTTCTATATTTGTTTCCGAAGGCCTCATAGCCACTGTGTGGTAGCTTTGAGTTTGTATTTGATATGTCGAATTCCCTCTTGAAATGAAATGTAAGTTATATTATCTGACATATCGGTACTCGCACAAAGCAATTACACAAATGGTCGCTCCTCAACAGCCTTATTCTTCGTACTAGTCGACGGCATTACCCCGTAGTGTCCTTGGCTAATGTGAGTATAGAGGTGGGGCGCCACAATAGCCGAATAGAATATTTGGATACTCATATTATTTTGTTAAAGTGCCCATATGCCATTTTTTAATTGATGCTATTTTGTAAATTTTGATTGTGCGAACAACCTTTCCAATTATCCAAATCTCATTTGCCTTCTCATACCTAAGTAACCGTGTGCTTTTGACATTCTCGACAAAATTGTTAATCCATGTAATGATTTTTTCATTATTTGCTTCCCAAACGTCTATTTCGTCTCTATTTTTCTTGGCAGACTGCTTGCAACTTCAGCTAACATAACCCTAAAGCATTTTCTTAAAAGAATTTCTTCATTACGTAACTCCAATATGAGTAATTTTTTCCACTCAATTTTACATGTATACATTGAAGTGAATCTTTTTTGCTAGCCATAACTCGATAATCGATAAAGCACAAAAATAATTTCCAGAACCTTTTTTTTCTTTCAAATCTTCCTTTTTTTCAATACAAAGAAAATGAAAGAAGTCTCAATATAAACAAAAGAGAAGAAAAAAGAGCTCACTTTCTAGAAGTATCCAGATCTGATACAAGGTCACAAGCATTGGATGGTGGCTTGGAATTGATGTCAGGATTAAGGAAAATCGTAGATTTGTTTTGTACGAGAAGAAGATGAAACATGGGACAATGATTTTGGTTAGAAGAGGAGGTAGGGGAGTGATACAGACTTTGTTGATGGTTTTAGTTGATGAAGGCTACACTTTTGAGCAGAGGAAGAGGAGACAGTTAGAAAAATCTTTGCTCTGATACCATGTTGAAGATTAGAGAATTGAATTATTTATCGAGAATAATTCATTTTCATTTGATGATAATACAATTCATTACTAGCAATTTATTGTGATATTACTTAGAGCCTAAGTAATTATACAATAAGAAAACTATTGTAAAAATGAAAAGCCTAGATATTTAAATACCTCTGATTTATTCTTTAACATACACAAATTATCTCTTAACAGCCACATCAAATTGTACATATTGTATAAATGATAAAACCCGGCTTTGTAAAAAGCCTTATGGTCTTCCCAATATTACATTAAATTCAAAACTAAAGCATATATCTTGACCACTCAATCCATTCTCCTAATCCCTTCATTCAATTTGTACAATTTCGGCTTATAAATTAAAAATCCTCAATCTATAGGGTTAAGAATTAAAGTCATATTCAAGTAATTTTGAAGATGGAGAATGTAATTGAAGAAGGTTCTAGCTTTGATGCCCTTGTGCTTAGAAGGAAAACATCGAGAAGGAGTAGAAGGACTTTCGACGACGATGGATAGGAGTGGTTGTACCGAATGTGATTTCACTGACATTCCCATTTAGGTCAATCAACATGCTCTGAGAAGGAGTTTATCACATTTTCATGAATGGGAAAGAGCTCACGGTGTATCGTTTATTATCATTAAAAAATTACTAATGCATTAGTTTCTTTTTATACATTACTAATTTATGTTAATACCGTATTATACATAGAATCCCGATGGAATGAGATGTCAAGGAGCTTTCACAACAATGCTAAAATGGAGGGAAAAAATGTACATCTATAGATTGCAGATCCGACGGTTAAGATATTTGGTAGATTCATGAATATTCGATTGAAAATTTCAAATAATAGATGTATTAATGCTATAATTGAGCGTTGATGACCGATAACACGTACATTTTTATTTTCAAATGCTGAAATGTGATTTATAGATTTTTATCTTGTTGACATCAATATCTGTTGGGTTGATCGGTATTTAATATAACGAGAGTTGGAGTCAGTTTGGCAACACTAGCCATTTTTTACTGTTAGTTGTCGAGTCCGAGATCAAAATTGGAAATATGACTTTATCCCATCTTGTTAAATATTTTGCTGAGAATTATATAATGCAAAATCTGAAAAATCCGAATCACATTACTAGAATATTTGTGTTGTACATGACGGGAACTCTTTTTTTCTCAATAATAAATGGCACAATCAGTGTTGGGTATGGAGTCGGTTATGGATTTGAATTTTTTTATATATGATAAATATGAATATAAAATGAGAACCGAGAGGCAGTAAGGCGATAGTTAACCCAAAGGTCGTAATTTCATATTTCTTGTTAATCTCAGTCTCGCTAAGCACCAGTTTCTTCTTTTTTAAATCTAAAATTACCAAATCGAGCTACTTTTTATGTATAGCCCTTTAACTTTTTTTCAATCATCTCCATAAGATTTTAAGTCTAATAAGTTTCAAACTACAAATTAAATAGACATATAAGAAAAGATAATTTATGATGGCTTTTATTAATGTACTGATTTGAATGATATAATATTTTAGGAATGTAATAAATTTTTTGTGGATTGCATTTTGTATGTTTGCAAGCTTCATTTAGCTCTACCAAGTTAAACGTGTTTGAAATCTATAAGCAACTATATATGTCAATAAGTATTGTATATTTGCTTTATATCCTACATCATAAATGAATAAGCACTAAATGAATATACTAATTGTGTTAATGCTACTGTAGTAATTTAATCTTTATGCATAAATTTCCCTAAATTATGATTGAATCACTACAAGAAAAATGAGAACCGATGTATCATCAACCTTTTGTTCCTATGTACATGGAAGGTGGTAGGTAATTGTTCAATTTGTTCAACATAATGACAAATAAGATTTGATTTTATTTTGATTCATATTGTACATTCATCCAATTGATGACATGATACTACGAACTGTGCTGACTGAAAAACAATATATGTATGTGAATTTGTTAAAATAAAATAAAAACCATTTTACATCTCTAAGTTCTCAAGTGATGTTTAAATTCTTATCTATAAGGGATTAGGGTTGGCCCAAAAGGCAAGATCCTAAGTCCATGGCGGGGAAAACCCACCGGGCCAATAGCAATTTTTTTTAAAATGAAATGCATTGTTGTGGTGTATATTTAAAAAACCGACTATAAATAGATTACAAAGTTTTTAATAGGGTGATCGGTTGGCTTTAATGTTTCCTAGTATTACAGATATAGGTTCCAAACCAATTGAAGTTATCTGCATTTTGCTAGCATGTTAATGAACAACTATTTTTGTTTACTAGTCCATATTTAGGCTGGGAACAAAAATTATGGGCCGCCAATGTAGGCCAGGATCAATCTGTGCAAGTGCATGGAAAGTAGGGATCGGTAGACAGTTATGTTTGATGTTTCTGCTAACCTATATATATATATATTATTAAATGTATTAAATCTTCCAAAAATCAAGTATTCATTCCCACCATTGTCATTTACTCCAGATTTATGATTGTGGTTTTCTTACTATAATAAATATGCAGTCATCCCTATATGATAGTGTCCATGAATTTGATGAGACTGTTCAACTAACCGTAAACGATGAATATGCTTATCATCAACCTATGACTACTCATATTCTATCTTCTAATACTATTATATATACTATTATATTACTACTGGGTTCCATTTCAAGCCCACAGAAGCCCCAACCGAAATTGTGAAATCAAACGTCACATTCTATCTTCTAATACCCGCGCAGCTCCCCTTAAAGCAATAATCCTAATTTCATTTACGCTTACATCATTCATATTATTTTTCGAAAAGCTACAGCTAATCAACCTCCCCTTCAATCAACCAAGAACCCTAATTTCATTTAGGTTACATCATCTAGATTCGTTTTCGGAGAACCACGGCTAACTAGTCGCCACCCCGATTGTTGCTGCTCGCGTCTCCCTCGAACGGTGGCATCGCCTCTTTTCCCACCGTTGTTTCCAATGGCTGTACTTCCTACCTCTGGATGCATCTGTGCAGCAATCTGGTGTTTATCTTGGTCGATTGTATTGCGCTTTACCATTGACGCAATCGTCCAGAAATTCGAAACTGTCCTCCAAATAAACTGCAAACGCAACGATTCTTCATTTCGTTATTTCAATTGTGCTCTAATTCATCGGTTGGTAATTCAAGTATCTTATGCTATTTACTTCTTGACATATATATCAATTTCAATAACTGATTTGAATTTTTTTTTATTAGACAAAATTGGAGCATCACATTTTGAAATCGAGGGTTTGCCATACTACTGCAACTACAAGTTGGTTAAACTTGGAATAAATTTGAGTAAGTTCAATTTTTGCCATTTTCATTAATTAATTCATCATATGTAACCTAGAATATTGGAATATTTCATTACTTTTATTGTCGTTTGGGGACTGCTGTTATCATTAAAAGTATAATAGTTGAAATTTATTGTATAACATAATTAGAAGGGACTGTTAATTTGTGTGTGTTTATGATTCTTGTTGCAAATTTACAGAAAATAGACACAAACCTCCTATTTATCCCTTTAAAATCCAATTTTGTTTTTGCATGTAAAACAGTTTCAAATAGAACTGATCTTTCTCTGATATGTTATGTTTGTTGGAAAAACCATCCTTAAGAAATTTGGATTTGTTTCAAAAAATTTCAAAATTTTCAATCAATATGGAATGTCCAAACTCTTTATTTCCCGCGTCGGGTTGAAATATTATTTTGAAGGGAGACAACGCACGATAGGATTAATAGTTTCTTATTTGGGTCTTAGGTTTAGCCCCTTAATTTCCATTATTATGTTATATTCAATTAATAGAGTGATATGTCAAAAAATAGAAAAAATGACTCTATTTTACCTAAGATTTCGATCGGTGATTTACCATCGACTACCCCATACAACATTCTGTGGTACAATGCTGATTGAGATATGAATTATCTTTTTTTTAACTCAAATTTTAGTCCGTTGTGTATTGCCCATCAAAATGGGTGAAATGAAGTCCATATTGCGGTCATATACGAAGAACTTTTGTTTGGACCTACTATATAAACAAGATTATGAATCAAAATAAGTTTTTTCTAAAAAATAAAAATTCCTAGCCTTGCCTATTACAATTAGGAGCTACCTTCCTAAGCTAGGTGTTTCCTGCAATCTAAATCTATTAGGTGGAATACAAAATGATGTTCTTTAAAATTTATCTATCACTTTTCAATTTTGTTAACATGGATCTTCATTTACTAGCTCATGTACTTTGATATATGTTTTAGGACACACACATATTTTTGGATATGCAGGCCAAACTCATAAGAAGAAAGTAAAAAGTGAGCCAATATTTAAGTCCAAGTTAGGGTAATGCCAAATTAATTTATTATTCTCAAATTTTACATTTGCAGTAGTTTAATTATAAAAAATAAAATAAAGTGAGAAATTTATTATATAGTAGAGTAAATAAGATTTTGACTTGGTTTGTCCATTGATTCTTAAAATGAATAAGAAAAAATATATTTTAATCGATAACATGATTGATACTTTATTCAAACAGAGCATTCTTCCAATTATAAATTTTGCAACTCAAAATAAATTTGTAGAGCACGGATAAAGAATTGCAAATAAATCAAGAACCGGTTTGGCTTCTTTGTTTGAAGATTACACCCAAGGTCGAAAATAACTACCTTATTACTAATTGTAATTCTTTGCAATTGCACCATAAAATATAAACTTAGTTTGGTTCTCATGAAAAACAAAAGTAATAATTCAAAAAGATATTTTTTTGGAATTCAGAAAGAGATTTAACAGACTTACAATTCCAGTTGAACCAATTTGGATTATTCTATTATTATTTTGATGTAATGATTGTCTATTGCTAACATTGTATTTCAGAATTTTGGATTCATAATTAATGATTCATGTTTTCAGCTGATATGATATTAAAATAAATCAAACAATTCATAGGTGAATGACTTTTATGACGAAATTTGTGTGATATAGTGTGATATAGTGTGCTTGTGTGCACGTGCGTGTACCTTGGTTCTTCAAACTGCAATATTTTATAGTTATAAATTGGTACAACTACTTAATTTTTGGCTTGTTGCCTCCATCCAATGATAGTGATTATGTTTAAGTTGGTTTGTCAACCACATGCTAATAATATTAAGTGCAGATTATGTTAATTTACAATGTTTATTTTTCATTTTTAAATTTATTTGTTTCCTGTTTGATTGATGGAGGTTTATGTATTCATGATAGCTTGGTCCTTTGTTCAAAAACTGAAATTCATTTGAGTAAGGTGTCTCTTGGAGGGCATCTGAACTTATATTAAAGTTAGAACTATCATTAGCTTATCTAAATTCTCGGCTTCACCATTCATTTCATCCACGATTCTACATGTGACATAAGAATGTAGGAACATGAAATATATATTCAGTCATTAATGAAAATAAGTTAATAACTAAAGGACAAATTTAATTGCACCTTAACTAAGGAATAATTTATATACTTTGACAAATGAATTGATGACGTATTTATTGTTCAAGTAAGTGTAATATTATCTTTAGTAAGATTAAGCTTAATAAAACATGATAATCATTTCCCCGTCAGTCTTAATTTATTTTTATATCAAAATACATGTTTTTGTGGCTGTGCATGAAATGGTGTTTTTAATAATCTATTGACTTTAATTGAGAAAATATATGTGAAATGCCGTAAACTTGATTGGAGGGAATGACGTTAAAAATGCCTCTATATACTCAGTAATAAGTAATAATGTCAATTTTTGCCTCCACATGAGGGTGACTTAATTTTTTGCTCAAAATATAATAACTCATCCCTGTGGCATTACCAATTTAATATATTTTCATTTCTTTCTCACTAAAACTAATTTTTCAACTCAGGAACTCAATTATATGCATGTATGCACTTTCTTTTGCTTCATCATCAAGGTAAATTATGTAGCCTATGTATTAATTACTTTGTCCTTTTCTTAATCATAACCATTTACTATTTTTCTGAATAATGGATTATGTAATGAATATTATACGTCAACATTATGAAGCTGCAAAAAAATCAAAGATGAACAATAACTAATTTTAAAAAACTCAACAGGTTCTCAAACATACATAGGCATGTGTTTATGGCAAAACAAAGTGTTTCTCTGTGGATGTTGTGTCTCTCGGTTTTCTTATTATAGGGGAAATTGAGAAGGCCATATTTACATGCTAATTTAAAGTTTTAAGAAATAGCAAAAGTGAAACAAATAGGGGATTTGTTTTTGTACTATACTTTTAGCTTTGTGGATCCCATTTAGAATCGGCTAGTTTCAGTATACAAATGAATCATTATCAACATTAATGTGTAATAATGCACTAATTTCCATGATATATTCGAGTTTGATGGCAACCTGTATGATAAATATATGCCTAATTTCCATGATGTATTGTCCCATTTGGCATGTTCGATGTTGCCATGCAAAACTGAGAAGCTGAAGCATTTATATATAGTAATAGTGATAATAGGTTCCTACTTCATTTTGTACCTCTTTGCTACCTTTTATTTTAACTACCCCAAACATTTCAGATCCATGAAATAATTTGTGCCATCAATTGTAACTTGATTTACATTTAATTTGGTTAGAAAATACAAGAAATAGGAGCACAGTCAATGGTGCAGTAGTTATCCCCCTTTTGAGGCTTGCATTAAGCAATGTCGATGTCATAACGTTCGTTGTGCATGTTTACCAAACTGCAATGGAATGCTTGCCGCTTTTAACAATTTTTTATACTTCTATTTAGCACTGAAATGAAGCAAATGTTTAAATCCAATGGCCACCTTCTTTTTGTACTCTTTCATGGTTCTTGAATGTGTAGTCTCTTTCTTCATGCACTTTATGTTGATGTTTGATTAGTTTATGTATAATTTTTGATGATGTATTTTGCTTGGATTAATAGCTGGAATAATAATTAGTACTATTGTCACTGAATGGTTGGTTTGTTTTCCATTCTTTGACTTGAGGGGTTGGTAAATTACTGCAACTTTAATGGCTGGTTACATGGAAGGGGGCTATGGTTTAAGCAACTAAATATCTTTGTATTATATTGTAAAATAAATATTTATATGCCTTGAATTTTAGGAAAACCCGTAAATTGTGAACACTTCCTGATTTGGATATAGTTCTTTGTTATTTATAATTGTATGGAGTACATACATACATACATACATATATATAGTCTGTTTTCAAAAAATATATGGTCATAATTGTATTTTTCAATTGAAGGGCTTAAGATGATTCATAAACTTGATCTTTGATATTGATGTTTGCTGTTGTGGTTACCCTCTTGCATTAGAACATAGGTTATATCACTGGGTAACATGCGCTTAAGTGTGTAGTTTTCATCGTCAGGTCACCACAAATTGCATAGTTTGATCCTACGTCTCCATCATGGTTATAAATGTTATTAGAAAGATTGAAAAACCTACTGATTGGTGGATGGAAGTGGTACAAGTTCAAAAGGAAATTCCTATTCCTGGACTTGGTTGATATGGATAATGAAAAAAATAGCGTGTATACATAAAATGAGTAACATGTATAGAGAGCATTGAAATGTGTAGTATGGCTGCGAATACATAAACAAAAATAAGGATACATAGATACCAAATGTTTTATATATCCTTTCTAATGTTTTTTTTACAATAGGTCAACGATCTTATTTAAATGATATAATTATCTAATTATATTTGAATTTTAAGTATACACACATTTATGATCATTTGGTAATGAATATATGGATTGCCCCTAATAGGCTTACGATAAACGGTGGCTACCTCACAACACCGCACATTGTTCGATAAGGAAAAAAATCATTCACAAAAAGAAAAATATTATTGAATAAAACAAGAATTACAATAACATTTTATATGAACTCCGTGTGCGTAGCACGGGTTCACACTAGTATACTATCGAAACTTCAGTCAAAAAGATACTAGCATGAAGACTATTTTTTTCCTCCACCTTTCTTCGTAAAAAAATACTAAATAATACCATAACTACTTATGTACTTGAATCTTGAGATCCATGGAAAGAATTCTGTTATTCCCGATTACATTGTTAAAGTTTATGTATTGATATTTTAGATGTATTTTAAAATGTAACTAAATCCATAAATTTGATAATTCAAATACAATAATAGTCCCGTAACACTAGTACAACAATTTCAAATTATAAATACAATAACAATACACGTGTTGTTATAAAATATAAATTACCAACGTAGTTCAGCAGCAAATATTCCATTTCATATGTTATCTTTAACATTTTTCATGAATTTTGTTGCATTTCTTTCAACTGGATTATCGTTGTCATTTTCGCACATTTGAATACTACAGTAGTTTTGTACAAATTCTTCAGGAACTATATCTGATTTATTGCTATGTAATTGGAAATTTCTATAACGTTCTAATTTTTCTAATAGCTTGTATATCTGTCAAATCTTCAATTTCAAAATATGAATGATCACCTTCATCGTACAGTTCGACCATTAAAATGGAGATAAAGAAGATGATAAAATAAAGATAAAGGTGAAATGAAGTAGAGAATGTGAGTTATAGAGGGTTTAAATGAATATTTGGAGTAATCAACATCTAGCATCTGACGATAACTGTACATTTTCAGGTTTACCCTAACGGACCATTTTTGTGGAGTCTATCAATGACGTGTTTAATGCGTCAAACGCGATGCGAAATTCAACTGGGAAAAAAATAGCTTCCGACGGAAGCTGTACTTGTTTTCTTTCAATTGAACCCTAAAATATCGGCTTGATGTGGATTGTTGAAATTGGTACCGAAATAAGCAAAAGAAGGAGTTGCGGAGGAAGAGACGTAGGCGAAACCCTAGAGCAGAAAATAAAATCATGTTGCGGTAGAGGAAGAAGAAGTGTTTGGTGATGATTTTGGAAGCTAGGGCTTCGTTTGTTCGGTGAAGTAGTTTGGAGCAGCTGCTGCTCTAAATTGCCGAGCGATGGAGGTAGACCGAATGAGATTTCTCGTTCGGTGGTGAGTTCGTTTGGAGGAAGTAGTTCAACTTGGAGCGGTGAAGAAGACCGAACAAAAGCATGGAGTTGGAGCGATGAAGAAGACCGAACGAAATATTTTGTTCGATAATTTGGTAATGTCGAATGAAATATTTCGTTCGGTATTTGCCGATCCAATTAGGAAGATGCAAATGCTGGTCCAAATTTTTCGCTCGGCGTTTTACAGAAGCAAATAACGCCGAACCAGATGCATGCCGAACCAGATGCATGCCGAACCAAACCTCAGGGCTGCTACATAGAAGCTACCCATCCTCATATCTTCACTCTATATATAGGGGAGCTTCCAGACAACAATGGCAGCCGAAATTGAGAGCTAATTTCAGCCAATTTCATAGCCATCCTAGAGAGCTGAAACTCTGTAGAATTTTATTTGTATTGTAAATTCTTCTTATGTATAGCCTCTAAAAGTGAATCAATCTTGTAACTCTAAAATTTCAGTGATTAATAAAATCTCATCTCCCCAAGTGGAGGTACACTGCCTAGCGGTAGTGAAACCACTATAAATACTGGTGTTGTTTATTTTTCTGCGTTGCATTGATCTGTGACTGTCTGTTCTGGTATTCATCTTTTGTTTGTTCCATCTCACTACAATCACAATCCAGTTGTTTTCCGCTGCATTGGATTTTTTTTATTCACTTAGACTGATCATCTGAAGGGATTTTCCCCAACATGGATAGTGTGCGCTTTTTGAAGCATATTCCCCCTTCAAGTGCACTGCTACTGAATTGAATACTTTTTTATGTATGACAATCCTAAATGTATTCATGTATGATATATATCTCTACAATATAACATAAAAATGTGCCAAATACTTGTATGGATAAAAATAGCACTGAAGAGGTTTGATGTGCTTGTAAAATTTATATATGAATTTAGATGAAATGGTAAGGTGAACACATGAGAACTCAGAGTATTATAATCCTAGTATGTTTGACTCTGTAGTTATTCATACCCATGTATTCCTCGCATGTCTTGTAATGAAGCTTCATACTGTATGCTGACTTGTCTATTATTTTCATGCCTAGAATAGACGATTCAACAAGCCCAGAGAAAGGATTGCAAATGTAGTATGTAAATTATTAGTATGAGGATTATAATAAGGGTGTTATGACATCATGCGTGGATTTTTATTAATAGACAAGTGTGTGATATTAAAATGTTATTTAAAATTTAATCAAGATTAGCTAATTGACATAGATATACTATATGGAAAATTAGCATTTTTAAGCATAAAACTGATTGACTCAAATTTAGTACACACGAATTTACATTTTAGTTAAGATAGCTGCTACTTAATTTCAATTTTAATTGAGATATAATTGACTGACTAAGTTTTAGTGGATGATAAAATGACATTTTATTTAAGACATGAGCGGTTTTAGTTAATACATAAGAATACCTGACCAAGTAATATAATATAAAATTTTGAATTTTATGTAAGGTGGGAGCAAATTTCTTTTCCACAATTGCATTTTTTCCACAAACATATTAAAATTCTACAACAATTGCAGACCGTCGGCATGACAATGATAAACAAGTGTTGTTGAAGTGTTAAACCGTTCATGTGGTGTTGATTTTATCATGTTACATTTGAATCTTGATATAAAATAAGCAATAGAGATTTAGTAAAAATCGAACCCAACTTAAAAATGTAACTACAAAATTAAGTATTTTGCGTGTTTTTTAATAGATAACAACATTAACATTATGTAACTACAAATTAAATATTTTGCTTGATTTTAATAGATAACAACAGTAACATTATGTAACTACAAATTAAGTATTTTGCATATTTTTTAATAGATAACAACAGTAACATTGTTGGAACAAAATAACGATTGTTACTAAAAAAATTATACATTTTAATTCTTATTTACAAATTGATTACCAAAGCAAGAAAGGTAAAAGTTTCACAATTGAGAACTTATATCATGCAACTTTTTTAATAACTAGCCGAAATAAATTTTCATACTCAATTTTCTCCTTCATTCTGGAAAACTCTTAAAACTATTTACATGTGAAAATTTTGAAAATATTACAATAAAATATGTGCTAAATGACTATTAATAATAAAGGTGAACATTTATTCATTTGTATATAAATAATATTTTACCAATATTAGTAATTACTTTATACATTCCACTAATATCTAGCGATCATAATTATCTATCCACTTCAACCACACTTTGTCAGTTCATTTTGAATATAATTGTTTGAAAATTAATTCAAATAACCACTACCACTAATGTTTATATAAAACCAAGAATTCATGAAAGATGTGTTTGTTATTCGGTTGTAAATCACCTTTTGCATGATTAACAATTCTCTTTATGTTCGTAACATATTTACCAAACTTCAAGTACTAAAATAATACCTAGCCTTTTGTAACAACAAATTTTACTGTATTACCATGACATTTAGCATCGAGTAACATACAAAACCTTCACTATTACAAAGTGCACTTGAAAATAAGAACTAGTTGTGTTCTCAATCAACGGTAATTGAAAAATGAGCGGGGAATTTAAGTTGGAAAGTTGGTTGAATGGGGAAAGTGTTCGTTGATGCAAACTGGGTATTTCGGTGGAGTATTATAAATGTGATTTTTAATTTAATTGATTTAGTTAATTAATTTTTTTTATTGTGTAATATATGTTTAATTAGAATGAAATAAAATCAATAAAATCTAAATACATTCAAATTAATTGAAATACTTTAACAAATACAATGATGCAATGCATAGAAAATACAACTGTTGGGGAAAATCCCTTCAGATGATCAGTCTAAGGGAATAAAAAACCCAATGTAGTGGAAATAACTGTATCATGATTGTAGTGAGATGAAACAAACAGAGATAAACACCAAAACAGATAGTCACAGATCAATGCAATGTAGAAAAATAAACAACATCAGTATTTATAGTGGTTCCACTACCGCGGGGCAGTGTACGTCCACTTGGGAAGAAGATATTTTATTGATCACTGGAAGATTAGAGTTACAAGATTGATTCACATTTGGAGGCTATACATAAGAAGAATTTACAATACAGACAAAATTTTGTAGAGTTTCAGCTCTCTAGGATGGCTGCCATTATTGCCCAGAAGCTCCACTATTTGTAGGGTGAAGAAATGAGGAGGGGCAGCTGCTATATAGAAGCCATTAGCCCTAAAATCGGGCCTAAGAAAGATCAACCAACCACCCGAAGGAATGAAGGCCCAAGTTCATAGCTGTTTAAACATATAGCCATGTCTTAGATCATTTACTTCACAAGCAAGTTAATTAAGCCTTGAAGCACAATTCACCATATGTCATTACTGAATCCATGAATGTGACTAGCGGCATTTCGGCAGTGTTACCATTAGTCAAATGGTCATTAGAATTGATAACTTCATTTTCAACATTTGGATCTGACATGTGCAAAACGTGAAAAGAGTATGTGGAAAAAAAAAGTGAATAAATGAAAGAGCTTTTAGTGAAGACACCCCTTGTAGTATCAAAGTGCTGACTAAAAATTTAGCCAGCCTTGAAATTCGACTAATGCTTTTGTATTAATAAAAGTTACTTGCTAAAACTAATCTTAAGAATGTAAAATGGGGAGTAAAGCAAACAGTTAAAGTAATTAATACAAGATTTTGAGTGGTTCTGTAGAAGCTTGCATACCTCCACTATGAATACCTCTTACTATACTTATCTCTTACACTCACAAGAAATTACAAGACAACAATAAGATATCTGGTTCTCAAACTTAACCTATTTTTTACCACTTTGATATTGTATGGCAATATGTATTTATAGCAGCCGATATGTACAGTAGGCAGCTGATATTGCATAACGAAACAAGTAGGAAACACTCATGGTCTTTGATTTGAGCGCATGGTTTGATGGAGAACAAATGTAAACGCGGTATGAATATGTGCTGGGAAGCACGCCTGCTGCAATTCCGAATGAGGCATGTGTTCTACGTTGATAAAAGCAATATGTTACATGAGTGGGTATGTTGAGAAAAGTGGCATCGGTATGTGTTCTAGGCAGAATGGCTGAAGAGAAGTTTTTTGCACAGCGACACTTGATTGCTTGTTGTCTAAGACTGCTCGGAACAAAGATAAAATGCTAAGGTCGGAGCTTGTAGTAATGAGCCGAGACATAATGATGAGACAGACCGCTTGAGGTAGGCCGTAGGCTGGTTGCTTTGAGCTAGATCATGTTATGATGGCTGGTCGACTCGTGCATTATCAGGCCAGGCTTAGGAATGCATGCCGGCCTATTTGTGACTTTCTTGTGAAATTTGCTGGGATGGAACCTGGTTGAATGTGAGTTGCTTTAAACTGGATCGAACAAAGAAGTGCTAAATGGAATGGATTTGAACAGAGTTTTAACGCGCTGATCGGTTAATGCGCTGATCGGTTAATGATACTTGTGAGAAATTCCAGTTGCATATATTAAAAATTTAATATTATATGCAGTTCAATAGTTTCATTTTTGAGTATTAGACTTCTCTTGTGAATGATTCAATAACTAGGGAATGCTAGTTGATAACATGATATTATTAACTCTTGAGAGTGAAAACCAACATAACGATAAATTACTTGTATGTAAATTTTTAGTCGACGATCAAGCTGTCGAGTCCAAGTTGTTGTTGCATCCAGCATAGTGCAAAACAAAGGCCTAGGTATGCAGGGGCGGATTTGCTATTGTTAGTATATATGCATGTGATTCGACATAAAATAAATAAGTAGTATGGAAAGAATAATGTTTGAAGAGGGCGGATATACGCAGTTTCTTAAATTACTACCTGAAAAAAGGTCCCTTTTTACGTTATCAAGTGCAATTTAAATTCTTATCTATAGGCGAGCGAGGTCGGCCAAGAGCGTAGCCCCTAAACCCATGGGTTGGGTCAACCCACCGGGCGAATGACAATTTTTTTTTAAAATCAAACGTATTATTGTTGTGTATATTAAATAATCGATCATGAATATATTACAAAGAGTTTAATATGGTAGTTGGTTGGCTTTGGTATTATGTTAATGGACAATTATTGCTGTTAACTAATCTTTATTTAGGCCAGGAACAAAAACGATCGGTCGCCGCTGCAGGCCAGGCTCCTTCTTTGCAAGTGCAAGGAAAGTTAAGGCATCAGGAGACGCTTCTGCTTTTCAAATAGGGCTGTAAATAGATACGTTTAGATATGGATAGCACCCGTATCTACGTCCGCATCCGAAATCATTTGATATCCGCATCCGCGGATTCGAATGGATATATCAAATAGTTAACATATCCGCTAACGGTTGATAAATTAAAAAAATGTAAATATAAAATTTTAGTTTAACATAACTATTTTTTAATCACATTGATTACAAAATTGTGAAAATAAACAAATATGATGACAATATAATAGTTATGAGAAATTAACATACGTAAAATTTATATAATACAAACTGTTAACTTAATTATAAAAAATAAACACAAATCTTTTATTGTACTAAAATACACAAAATATTAATTATAATCTTGAAACAAGTGGTATGAAACACTTGCGTTTACTTCATCGGTTAATTTTTGGACTTGTTCGATTGAAAATCTTGTGACAATCTTTGAGTGGAAGTCTACAATTTGTTCGTAAATATTTGAGTTAAGCTAGTGGTTATGGGACATGAAGCTAAACTCTTATATTTACTAGCTTAGTGTAATTGACACTTTTTATTGATCGATGATGATCATTTTATGATTTAGACTAGCGATTGAGCGATGTCTCTTTGTTGGTATGGGGATTAAACCCTGTTTGAGGAGCTTCGGCTCAAATTTGGCGGAGTAGCGACCCGTGGTCTTCGGACCGTTTGCGGAGCTTCAGCTCAAATTTGATGGTTAGCGACCATGAAATAGAATTCCGTTTGAGATACACGTGTTGGTGAGTTTTCATGCTCTCGTTTGAGATAGGCCTTCCCCTTTTTGTGATTTCTGGATTTCTAGTTGATGATTTCTAGTATTTATGTTTCACCGATTTTTCGATTGGCATCGATATGTTTGCCAATATTTATGTTTGGTGATTAATTTAAAGTGTGTCATTCTTTTTGGATGTTTGAGAATATTTGAAATATTGTATGATTTTGATGTTGCCTTATGTATACTGTTATAGTATGGCATTTTTGTTATCACACGTTTTTGTCATATCTGTAACAACCTGAGGTTTTACAGCAATTGATTATCGTCAAATGACGATTAAAATTGTGGCTAATTGCTGTTGGAGTTTTGTTGAATTCTCTTAAAATTGAGTTGAAATTCTTTATGATTTGGTGAAGGGATGTGGACTTTAAAAACTTAATGTGATAGCCCATATTTTCATTTGTTGTTGTGTGTGATAATTGTCAAAGTGAATAACGTTCCCTCCTTATAAAAATATGATTCGACCCGTTTCCCTCCTTCATTCTTCCCACTCACTAAACCTAAAACGAAAATGGCGGCATCTCTTCTTCGTCCCAGATTCAAGATAGGGCGTTGAAATTGGGGCTGTCAATTTGAGTATCTCGTCCAAAGAATTGTGGCCACCGATCTCGTTCTTCTTTTCAAATTAGGGCTTAGGTTTTCGAAGGCAACAGACTTTGTCTTGCTCGATCGAAGGAGGAAATTGTTGCTTGCTCATCGAATCTAAGGTGAGTGATTTATTTCGCTCACATCTAATTTTACTGCTCAGTTTCGTGATTTGGGTTTTAAGTTGTTTTATTAGGGTTTGAATCCATTTATCTTCGTCGTATATATTTGTTGAAATGGGCAATTTATTCATCTCGAACGCATGTTTCTGTTTGATGCTTGGGTTTTTATTTCTAACTTAGTTGGCTTCTTGATTGTCCCGGTTCTGACTTTAATCTGTTCCTTCGACATTGATTCGTCACTGTCCTGTACTTGTTGTTGCCATTCACTGTTGCCGTTCCAATTGAGATTACTGGCTCCAGTGTTGATTTTTAGTTGACATCGGCCTTGACTTTTAGGCTGGAAATTGATTTTATGAAGATATTTGGGTTTGATATTATCTTGAGTTGAAACGAACTGTACCATGCTCTTGCAACTGCAGTTTCGTTATTTTTGAACTTGTATGTCGATTTCTCTGTCATTCGGTTGTGTTTAGATGTTTGAGGCGACTTTGAATTGTTCATTTTCGTGGACATCTCTGTTTTGTATTGGTTTCTTGACTTTGTAAATTCATATATGTGGTGATTTTTGGTTGGCACAATATTGATTTTGTATTTCTACCTCGGCTGGAATTTGTAAAGATTGATTTTTGATTTAGTGACGATTCCTGACTTGAGTAAGCTACCAATACTTCGACACTTACTGTGTAGATCTCGGCTACATGTTCGAGTATGCTGCTGTTGATTTTGTTGTGGGATTGGTGGTCTATATGTTGTTATGTGCATAGCACTGAGCCTCCTATAAGCTCGAATTTGATTTGTGTATTTTGTTGCCCAGTCTGGGATTTTCTTGAATTGCCTTGCTGTTCTTTGAATCATCCTTGCAGTTTCATTTGAACTTGCGGCATTGCCTTGGTATTAAGATGTTATTACAATTGAGTCTCTGGTTTTTTATTTGTGGAGCATTTTCGGGAATTCGTTTTTGTGCCTGTGCATTTTGTGGCAGTTTGTACCTGTGCATTTCATACATATATGTATATAGTTATGTGCATTTACATATGTACATACTTAAGTACATTGTTTGATTCATGTGTGCATCTGACTTCGGCTTTGAATTGCCTTACTCACCACAGTTTCGATTTTTGTTGGTTCGATTTTGTTGCTGCCTTATAATTGTGGCTTCACTCTTGATGTAGTTGAGCTTGTTGGTTGACTTACCGGTATATATATGCATACATACATTCGTATGTGGGTATGCATATGTTGTTGACCATTTTGCGAGCTATGTGTTGTCTTATTGTAATTGCGGTGCACTTTATACTGTGTAGCTAGTTGATTTTATATGTTGACTGGAGTTTCAATTCTTGTTAATATGTACATTCATTTATTCTTTATTGAAACCGGTTTTGCAACATTTCTATGCACTCTGTAGCATTATATCTGGGCTTCCTCAACTGTACTTGAGACATTGGGGTATGAGCTTCATTTTGATGGCACTGTCCAGTTTCATTTACTGGTTTACTTGTGCATTATGTTTTCACTGCATATAGCTTTGAATCTTCTTTAGGTTGCATAGCCTTTGTATTGGTTTGAGCATCGCCTTCATGTGGTCTACACTTGCATAACTGCTGCTGCCTTGTTCTCTGGTCTTGGTTCAGGTAGTCTTGATTTTGAGTACCTATGTGTGTATGCACTTGCATCTGATGCATGTGCTACGTTCATTTGAGTGTACTTCTTGCATTTTGTTGTAGTTGATTTGGACCTGTTTGAATTGCAGTCTACATTTCTGATAGTGGATTTGCACTTGAATTTCTAGCCTGTTACACTATTAGTTTTATTTGCAGTTGCGTTGAGTCGCGATAGCACTGTCTTGACTTGTACTTGACTCACTGGTTCGAGTCACTTGTGCATGTCACTATGCATTTCTATTGCACTTGAGTTTCATTTTGATTGAGTTGATGCCATTTGGTTCCGGTTCGTTAATCTTTTGGGTATTTCAGGTTGTAGTGGCGAGGTAGTATACGCGTGCGTATACTGCAGCCCTACCAGAGTTGATGTTTTAAATTGAGTATTTTGTTGGTGTCTAATTATCTTTTAGATAATTAGATTCTGTGACTGTTGTCTATTTGATTATTTGATTATTATTGCTTCTATGCACTAATAACTGAGTTTGAATTAGACTGACCCGTGTTTTTTTTTCTTTTGAATGTAATACTCGGGTCAGACCCGAGTTATTTCAGGTTGTAGATTTCCTGCTTTGAGTTGCTATTTGAGCTATGAAGACTTTTAACATCTTTTGGAGTAGTTGTGTCATAGTATAGGTTGATATGTATTCATGTATATTAGTTGATAATGTACGTGTATATATAACTTCCAAAGTCGACAGTTGTAGTTGTATCATATGTATCGTGTCAAATGTATTGTAACTGACATCAGTTATATATATATGAGATCTTTTGTTATCTGTGTTCCGCATTCTTTCTGTATCTGTGTTATTATTATATACATTGTCCTAAACTATTATGAACCGTCGTAGTTTGTTTTATACTGGTAATTGGGTATGTCGATGGGAGTAAATAAATTAGCGATGAAAAATGAAAAATATATATCACTCCTATCGAGGTAACCAATACTAGTGTAAGGCCAACTACGGATGGCCGCTCCTATCCAGCCTTATTCTTCGTGATAACAGACAATATTTCCTTTAATACTCTTTGTTATTGTGAGCATAGAGGTGGGGCGTCACAATATTTCTTATCCTATCTCATTTTATTTGATATTTATAGCTAGACTAATCTGTTTATTATTTTCTTCTTAAATAATACTCGGGTCAGACCGAGATATTGCAGGTGCTTCCGCTTGACTTCCTATCAGGGACTATCATCTGATTTTTGGCTAACTACTTTAGATTAGTAGTTTTTGTTATTATACATTTGAGATATAGACTCCTTGATGTATAATTATTCTTTTGTCTAGCACATATATCTATTCTTTTGTGATGTACTGGATCTTATTTGACCACTACTTTGATGTACACTTTTATGTGTTATATTCATATCTGTTTCCGCCTTTGAGATATGAATATATGTGACTTATTTGTGTTATGTTTATTTCTATATTTGTTTCCGAAGGCCTCATAGCCACTGTGTGGTAGCTTTGAGTTTGTATTTGATATGTCGGATTTCCTCTTGAAATGAAATGTAAGTTATATTATCTGACATGTCGGTACTCGCACAAAGCAATTACACAAATGGTCGCTCCTCAACAGCCTTATTCTTCGTACTTGTAACGACCCTAGATTTTAGTTTAATTTAAATTTATAATTAAATGAATTTTTGAATTAAAATTGTATAATTTGTTATAAATGATAGCGAGTTTCCCCGATCGTAATAAAAATTCTGATGTTGAATCATTCAAATTTAAAATATTGTATATATACGTGAATATATATGTATATTATATGATATACGAGTAAACTTGAAATTTTATATATAAGTATATATTGATTTGAATTTAAATTTCTAGTAAATGGATTTTAAAATAAATATATATAGAAATACAATATAATTGATATTGCAGTAAAAATAACAAAATAAAATATTAGAACAAATAAAACAAAAATATAAAGATAAGTATAAAGGCAAGTAAAAGAAGTACATATATATACAAATCATTCCATCCCACCAAAACATAGCTGCAGCCACCAAGTACCATCATCTCAGCCGAGTAAAGTAAGCAAGGCAAGTAAATAAAAATGTTAAGTGTATGAAACAAGACAACAAAATCTATGTACATGCATAATTAAACAAATAAATAAACTGGACATACATATCAAATAGTAAGTATGCAAACCATCCCTATATCTATCAGCCGAAAGCAAAGGATAAGTGTAGAAACATAGGGGACATGCATTAAATGCAAGGCATGGAACAAAGTCAATTCGAGTTTGCTTAGGATCATTTCAGCCTGCATAAGGTTGTAAGCCATTAATGCAGAGGTATCTTTAGTACAAAACAAATATATTGACCTGTACAAAATAATATACCACTTGTACCACAATTCATCCCAGTTTAAACAATGAATAACAACACCTTGTAGCTTGTTTATATCCATCATCTTCCTCATTTCTTTTCGTTCCTTCAAAAAAACTAAGCAAACTTGAAGTAAACAAAACTCAAACCAAAGCTTCAGTTTAAAGAAAATTTAAAAACAACTTAAACAAATAAAGTCAAACCAGAGAATCAAGTGAAAGATTTCAACCAGGAAATTCAAACTGCTGTTTCAAGAAAATATGCTCTGTTCTTTCTTTTAACCACGGTGAGCAACTCTTATTTTTAGAAGCTTACCTTGTTTTGATTTCTTGATGCTTGTGAGTAACTTGACCTAGTATCTTCTTCTTTAGATCAGTAAGTAAACTCATCTTAGACCTGAGTTAGTTTGAATCATGGGTTTGTAAGTGGTCATATTGAAAGTTATTTGCTGATATGGTTTTGTGTTATGCCTGCATATATATATATATATATATATATATATTGAGAGTGTATATATCCCTGGTAACAAGAAAATAAAACTCTGTTAAAATTATTACAGGTTATACTTTTAGTTTAAATATCAACTTCCAGGATTACATGTGAATGAACCTCTAAACCCAAATTTTATTCTTTTTCTGTTAATGAACTATCCTCATAAAATATATGGAATTGTGTTTTGCATAGGGAAATACTTAAAGTATGTTTGTATAATTGTTGAATGTGCCTGCATGCTTGTAAATAATGATGCAAATCGGTATATATGTTTGCTCTGTTCTTTAATCCAGTTCAACTCAATTCAAAATAAATCCACATCTATTCATATAAACAATGTTAGGTTAAAATCTTGGAAAGGAAATTGTTTGTATGAAACAGATATTAAAAAAAAAATTGTTCCCACAAGAATTTACAGAGAAATTGATTAGAAGATAGAAGAACAGTGAAAGACAAAAACAAATCAGAAATTTGATTGTTAAAATTTCATGTTTGGATTTCATAATTAGTTTCGTCTTTAAAAATAATGATTTTTGAAAATAGAATCACAATTTTTAAGTTTATATATTGGAAGAAAAGAAGGGTTGAACGGGATTGGGTTTTTCGTCAAATTCTGGTGATCGTTGATGATTCGTGGATCGAGTTTCACGTCGGAGGTAGATTGCGAGTAGGGGATTCAGGGAAAAATGCTTGCATGATTTTTAGTTGATCATGGCGATGGTACTATTCGAAATTAGGGTTTAAGGTACCACTTTGGTCGATGTCAGAATTTAGGGGATTGAGTCAACGGGGGTAGGCCGGACTGGATCGCAAGGTGGGGAATCGAGCGAGGGGACGTCGATGCATCTCTGGGCGGTTTCTGGTGGCGAGTAACGGGCCGAGGTGGTGATGCGGTGGGTTTTTGGATAATCGATTTTTGTTGCTGGGTTCGTTCGAATTGCACATTTTGATTTGTTGGGTCGTTCACGAATCTGGGTGGATAGGATGTTGATTGGAGCATCGGCGACTTGCTAAAGAGGTCGGCGTTGGTCGAAGGTGGCCGGAGTGATGGTACACGTGCACGTGCACCTGTGCATGTTTGGGTGTTTCGAACTGATGATGATTGGAGAAGAAAGGAGCGACTCGGGTAAGGCTCGAGGTAAGTGCGTAAGTGACTCGAAGTAAGTGGAGAAATCGCAAGTGTTGGGTTTGACTCGGGAAATCTTCATGTCGAACTCGAAGTAAAACAGGGGAGGATCGGGTAATATTTTTGGTACAGGTTTAAAACTCGAAACCTGATCTGTTTGAGATTTCCAGTTTAAGTCTAAACTTTAAATCAAGAATTGGACTAAGATTTAAATTAATGATTTTTAATTTTAATTGATGGAATCTTAAATAATTGAAGAATTATTTATTGATTAATGGAAGTAATTAAGGTAAATTTGTTAATAATTTAAGTTGATTTACCAAGTAATTTGAGAATTTATAATTAAAGGTTAATTAATTTATATCAAATGATTTATAATTTATAAATCAGAATTCGATAATTAATTCATAAGTAATTAATTTACTTGGAAATAAATTAAATTGATTAGGATTAAACGATTAATTAATCCTGCTTATAAATGTTTATTTAATGTTTAACTTTACTTATGAATGATTATATTATATGAGATGCCTTGAATTGATTATCCTATCTGATTTGTGATGATTTATGATACATCCTGATTTATGTTGTGATCTGAAATTTCTATTTCTGTGATATATTACTATGTGAATATGCAAACCCTTGACCCATAGCACGACACTTGAATTTCGATGCGACAGGGAGTCGGATTCCAGTTGGTTATCCGAAACCCACATCGAATTGTAATAGCGAATCTTTGTGACTGATAAATTTATTGTATCTATGAATCTGTGAATGAAGATAAGCGTTATCGATTATACCGCTTATCGATATATCCGTGATGATTGATGTTGCACTATTGTGTGTAAAACCCCTGGACTACACCTTTACACACACAAATATGGATTTCACGTGGAAATCGGTTAAGTCACAGATGATGTAAATTTAATGTTTTTGAAATTGAAATTTTAATTTCAATTGATTTTGAAATTAGAAATTTGGATTTAAAGTGAAAAGCTTTTGAAATGGAATTTCAAGATAAAAGTTATTTTGAATAACTTAATCGAGTTTTGAAATTTAAATAATTTGATTTAAATTTGAATTCAAGTTTGAAATTGAATTCTATGATTTGAAACTAGGGATTAAAGATGCTGTATAAGTTATATTTGGGTTAAACCATTTTAAAGGTATTGATTTGGGAATTTGAATTTTAATTCAAGGGGTTTTAACTCGTGTAAATATAACTGGATTTTTCTGAAACGAAACTATTTGTTTTCGAATAGTAAAAGCTTTCACATAAGTAATGAACTTTCAAATTGTGTTGAAAGAATTTCAAGTTTGAAATGGAATTGGAATTGTTTTGAAAATTATGAAATGAGTCTTTGATTTCAAAGACCGGACGAGTTAATCTAAATTGAATTGGAAATCGATTTGAATTGTATGAATGAATCTTTGGAAATGAGTTTTGAAAGCTATAAGTTGAATCTTGACTTAAAGATTTAACGAGTTAATTCAATTGGAATGGAAATCGATTTGAAAATCTATGAATGAATCTTTGTGAATGGGGTGAACTTCGTAAATTAAATCTTTTGTTTAAAAGATTAAAGTGTGGAAATTGTTTAAACCAGTGAAGGTTTTTGAATTGAATCTTTTGTTTAAAAGATTGGAAATGGTAATTTGTTTTACCATTTGAATGAAAAGTTTTGGGCTTTAAGCTGTGATTTAACTGAGACCCCAGTATCCATATGACTTTTTTTATTGCGCTCGTTATTCGGTTTAGCCGGAAGAGGACCTTTGTGTCGTATAACCCATTCCGAATAATGATACGACGTATATGGATAGCATTTGAAGACCGGTGGTGAAGACCGGATATTTTTGAAAACGGAAGGATTACCGTCGAGTTACTCTGCATCGGCTGATCCCCGATATAGAGGTTTTATCACCCTTAGTGACGGGAAGTCCGGACGTGATTGGAAATTATCCGGATTTGCAAGGGCTTCGTGAGAAGTGCCTTCGGTTCTGTTCGAACCCGGAACAGACTTGTATGGATGTGTGTCTGACGTTACACTTTGAGATGTAAAGCTGGTTTCTATCAAATACATTTCTGTTGGTGGCGGAGAATTTATTCTCTTAGCTTAACACCCTTCTCTGAGACGTACGAGCTCAGAGGTTATGTAGTTGATGGTTACTAGTGATACATTCCCAATTTGGTAATGTGGCATACGAAGTGCTGATGATCATTTGTTGATCAAAGCGTGGCTTTGTGAAAAAGCGTGGCTTTGTGAAAAAGCGTGGCTTTGTGAAAAAGCGTAGCTTTGTGGACGAGACTTCATCGAGCCTCACAACCCGGTAATGGTCGAAACAGGAATGTTGCGGCAAAGGTTTGTAGGGGTAGCGCCCCTAGGGTATGTCATTTCCTTCTGGATAAAGGGTGGTATCATGGTATGGAGCCCAGATACTTAACTCGTGTGGACACGGTAATTTATTACTGTATGATGTTGCTTTGTTGGTTTTCGGGATCCCGGATAAAGGTCGGTAACGACCGGGGGATGACATGACTCGTGTGTTAGTTACCTAGTTACAGCTGTACAGCGTGAGGTAGCGTCGGCCTTTTGTTTGCGGAGATCCGGTTAGGATCCGGGGCGTCTTTCCAGAGGCGTTTCTATTTCGGTAAGGAAGTTCCTTAGCCTGATCATTTGTTGGAAATCCAAAGAAACAATACGAACCCTGTACGGTTTTAGTTGTATTACCTGCTATGGAATGTGGCGGTAACCTGCTATTGAACATGGTAGCTATAGTAGGCATACGATGAAATGTTGTATGCTGACTAAGATTGATATTATACTTTCGAAATGTTTTCCACTATGCACTAGTAATAATATCAAGAGAGTTTTTTTTGCGTAGTAAGCATTTTTGACTATCATAAGGAGAAATCTCCTCCAATTCTGCGATTGCATTGTGTGTGTGGCGGGAGGCCTTATGGTAGTTTCATTTTTCGAAAAGCATTGCGGGTTTCAATGTTAAAAGCCTTTTGTGTTTGTTTTAAAGATAAACTGTTTTTTTGTTGCTCACACCAGTCCCATGACTGATCCAGAGTTTATTCTTCCCTTCCTAAACTCTGGGTACCCACCATTTTCCACACGGGCAGTCTAGAGTTAGGTTTATCAGATATTCAGGTTTAGTAGATTATCTGGAGCTGGTTCAGTTCTTGGAGTTCATGGACTGACGTTGCTTATCTTGGAGCATTTTATTGGAGATATTCTATCCGCTGCTGATGATATCATTTTCTTTCCGCTGTATCATTATTTATCTCTGGTATTGTTGCATCATATTGATATCATTGTTGTATATCATTCTGGATATTGTATTCATTGGAGTTGTATATGATATCATTGTTTTCTTTTTCTTCCGCTGTGTTATTTACTTAATTGTGTTATAAGCTCCGGCGAATCGGATTTGAACAGTCGAATCTGCGGCATTCTAGTACAATGCGAAGTACGGATGTTTATTTTCGAACGCGAAAAATCCGGATCGTTACAGTACTAGTCGACGGCATTACCCCGTAGTGTTCTTGGCTAGTGTGAGTATAGAGGTGGGGCGCCACAATAGCCGAATAGAATATTTGGATACTCATATTATTTTGTTAAAGTGCCCATATGCCATTTTTTAATTGATGCTATTTTGTAAATTTTGATTGTGCGAACAACCTTTCCAATTATCCAAATCTCATTTGCCTTCTCATACCTAAGTAACCGTGTGCTTTTGACATTCTCGACAAAATTGTTAATCCATGTAATGATTTTTTCATTATTTGCTTCCCAAACGTCTATTTCGTCTCTATTTTTCTTGGCAGACTGCTTGCAACTTCAGCTAACATAACCCTAAAGCATTTTCTTAAAAGAATTTCTTCATTACGTAACTCCAATATGAGTAATTTTTTCCACTCAATTTTACATGTATACATTGAAGTGAATCTTTTTTGCTATCCATAACTCGATAATCGATAAAGCACAAAAATAATTTCCAGAACCTTTTTTTTCTTTCAAATCTTCCTTTTTTTCAATACAAAGAAAATGAAAGAAGTCTCAATATAAACAAAAGAGAAGAAAAAAGAGCTCACTTTCTAGAAGTATCCAGATCTGATACAAGGTCACAAGCATTGGATGGTGGCTTGGAATTGATGTCAGGATTAAGGAAAATCGTAGATTTGTTTTGTACGAGAAGAAGATGAAACATGGGACAATGATTTTGGTTAGAAGAGGAGGTAGGGGAGTGATACAGACTTTGTTGATGGTTTTAGTTGATGAAGGCTACACTTTTGAGCAGAGGAAGAGGAGACAGTTAGAAAAATCTTTGCTCTGATACCATGTTGAAGATTAGAGAATTGAATTATTTATCGAGAATAATTCATTTTCATTTGATGATAATACAATTCATTACTAGCAATTTATTGTGATATTACTTAGAGCCTAAGTAATTATACAATAAGAAAACTATTGTAAAAATGAAAAGCCTAGATATTTAAATACCTCCGATTTATTCTTTAACATACACAAATTATCTCTTAACAGCCACATCAAATTGTACATATTGTATAAATGATAAAACCCGGCTTTGTAAAAAGCCGTATGGTCTTCCCAATATTACATTAAATTCAAAACTAAAGCATATATCTTGACCACTCAATCCATTCTCCTAATCCCTTCATTCAATTTGTACAATTTCGGCTTATAAATTAAAAATCCTCAATCTATAGGGTTAAGAATTAAAGTCATATTCAAGTAATTTTGAAGATGGAGAATGTAATTGAAGAAGGTTCTAGCTTTGATGCCCTTGTGCTTAGAAGGAAAACATCGAGAAGGAGTAGAAGGACTTTCGACGACGATGGATAGGAGTGGTTGTACCGAATGTGATTTCACTGACATTCCCATTTAGGTCAATCAACATGCTCTGAGAAGGAGTTTATCACATTTTCATGAATGGGAAAGAGCTCACGGTGTATCGTTTATTATCATTAAAAAATTACTAATGCATTAGTTTCTTTTTATACATTACTAATTTATGTTAATACCGTATTATACATAGAATCCCGATGGAATGAGATGTCAATGAGCTTTCACAACAATGCTAAAATGGAGGGAAAAAATGTACATCTATAGATTGCAGATCCGACGGTTAAGATATTTGGTAGATTCATGAATATTCGATTGAAAATTTCAAATAATAGATGTATTAATGCTATAATTGAGCGTTGATGACCGATAACACGTACATTTTTATTTTCGAATGCTGAAATGTGATTTATAGATTTTTATCTTGTTGACATCAATATCTGTTGGGTTGATCGGTATTTGATATAACGAGAGTTGGAGTCAGTTTGGCAACACTAGCCATTTTTTACTGTTAGTTGTCGAGTCCGAGATCAAAATTGGAAATATGACTTTATCCCATCTTGTTAAATATTTTGCTGAGAATTATATAATGCAAAATCTGAAAAATCCGAATCACATTACTAGAATATTTGTGTTGTACATGACGGGAACTCTTTTTTTCTCAATAATAAATGGCACAATCAGTGTTGGGTATGGAGTCGGTTATGGATTTGAAATTTTTTATATATGATAAATACGAATATAAAATGAGAACCGAGAGGCAGTAAGGCGATAGTTAACCCAAAGGTCGTAATTTCATATTTCTTGTTAATCTCAGTCTCGCTAAGCACCAGTTTCTTCTTTTTTAAATCTAAAATTACCAAATCGAGCTACTTTTTATGTATAGCCCTTTAACTTTTTTTCAATCATCTCCATAAGATTTTAAGTCTAATAAGTTTCAAACTACAAATTAAATAGACATATAAGAAAAGATAATTTATGATGACTTTTATTAATGTACTGATTTGAATGATATAATATTTTAGGAATGTAATAAATTTTTTGTGGATTGCATTTTGTATGTTTGCAAGCTTCATTTAGCTCTACCAAGTTAAACGTGTTTGAAATCTATAAGCAACTATATATGTCAATAAGTATTGTATATTTGCTTTATATCCTACATCATAAATGAATAAGCACTAAATGAATATACTAATTGTGTTAATGCTACTGTAGTAATTTAATCTTTATGCATAAATTTCCCTAAATTATGATTGAATCACTACAAGAAAAATGAGAACCGATGTATCATCAACCTTTTGTTCCTATGTACATGGAAGGTGGTAGGTAATTGTAGGGCTGTTATGGTAACGGTAAATTTACCATTACCATACCATTACCAGTCAATCGGTAACCATTTTAAAGTAAAGTCGGTATACCAGCATAATCGGTACGGTAACGGTAAATTTACCATTTTTTACGGTAAAACATTGGTAATATTTTTTCAAAACCAGCGGTAACGGTAATTTACCAGTCCATTCATAATACATTAATATTCATGTAAGATGTTGTATTATGGATATTTAGAAGCAAGAAGATAGTTCAATTTATTTCAGTAATTCAACTCAAATAATGATAAATACACTTCTTTTCAATGTCCTTTTTTAAGTGACCTAATGAGATACATAATGAATCGTCATTCAGTGTAAAAATATATCAACTTATTTTTTTTTAGACAAACGGTAATTTACCATTACCAGTGTAACGGTTACTAGTTTATCGGTATACCAGTCATCGGTATACCAGTTAATCGATAACGGTAATGGTAAACAATTTTAGTTTACCAGTAAAAACGGTACGGTAACGGTATTTACAAAATGGTAACGGTAACCATTACCATAACAGTCCTAGGTAATTGTTCAATTTGTTCAACATAATGACAAATAAGATTTGATTTTATTTTGATTCATATTGTACATTCATCCAATTGATGACATGATACTACGAACTGTGCTGACTAAAAAACAATATATGTATGTGAATTTGTTAAAATAAAATAAAAACCATTTTACATCTCTAAGTTCTCAAGTGATGTTTAAATTCTTATCTATAAGGGATTAGGGTTGGCCTAAAAGGCAAGATCCTAAGTCCATGGTGGGGAAAACCCACCGGGCCAATAGCAATTTTTTTAAAATGAAATGCATTGTTGTGGTGTATATTTAAAAAACCGACTATAAATAGATTACAAAGTTTTTAATAGGGTGATCGGTTGGCTTTAATGTTTCCTAGTATTACAGATATAGGTTCCAAACCAATTGAAGTTGTCTGCATTTTGCTAGTATGTTAATGAACAACTATTTTTGTTTACTAGTTTTTATTTGGGCTGGGAACAAAAATTATGGGCCACCAATGTAGGCCAGGATCAATCTGTGCAAGTGCATGGAAAGTTAGGGATCGGTAGACAGTTATGTTTGATGTTTCTGCTAACCTATATATATATATTATTAAATGTATTAAATCTTCCAAAAATCTAGTATTCATTCCCACCATTGTCATTTACTCCAGATTTATGATTGTGGTTTTCTTACTATAATAAATATGCAGTCATCCCTATATGATAGTGTCCATGAATTTGATGAGACTGTTCAACTAACCGTAAACGATGAACATGCTTATCATCAACCTATGACTACTCATATTCTATCTTCTAATACTATTATATATACTATTATATTACTACTGGGTTCCATTTCAAGCCCACAGAAGCCCCAACCGAAATTGTGAAATCAAACGTCACATTCTATCTTCTAATACCCGCGCAGCTCCCCTTAAAGCAATAATCCTAATTTCATTTACGCTTACATCATTCATATTATTTTTCGAAAAGCTACAGCTAATCAACCTCCCCTTCAATCAACCAAGAACCCTAATTTCATTTAGGTTACATCATCCAGATTCGTTTTCGGAGAACCACGGCTAACTAGTCGCCATCCCGATTATTGCTGCTCGCGTCTCCCTCGAACGGTGGCATCGCCTCTTTTCCCACCGTTGTTTCCAATGGCTGTACTTCCTACCTCTGGATGCATCTGTGCAGCAATCTGGTGTTTATCTTGGTCGATTGTATTGCGCTTTGCCATTGACGCAATCGTCCAGAAATTCGAAACTGTCCTCCAAATAAACTGCAGACGCAACGATTCTTCATTTCGTTATTTCAATTGTGCTCTAATTCATCGGTTGGTAATTCAAGTATCTTATGCTATTTACTTCTTGACATATATATCAATTTCAATAACTGATTTGAATTTTTTTTTATTAGACAAAATTGGAGCATCACATTTTGAAATCGAGGGTTTGCCATACTACTGCAACTACAAGTTGGTTAAACTTGGAATAAATTTGAGTAAGTTCAATTTTTGCCATTTTCATTAATTAATTCATCATTTGTAACCTAGAATATTGGAATATTTCATTACTTTTATTGTCGTTTGGGGACTGCTGTTATCATTAAAAGTATAATAGTTGAAATTTATTGTATAACATAATTAGAAGGGACTGTTAATTTGTGTGTGTTTATGATTCTTGTTGCAAATTAACAGAAAATAGACACGAACCTCCTATTTATCCCTTTAAAATCCAATTTTGTTTTTGCATGTAAAACAGTTTCAAATAGAACTGATCTTTCTCTGATATGTTATGTTTGTTGGAAAAACCATCCTTAAGAAATTTGGATTTGTTTCAAAAAATTTCAAAATTTTCAATCAATATGGAATGTCCAAACTCTTTATTTCCCGCGTCGGGTTGAAATATTATTTTGAAGGGAGACAACGCACGATAGGATTAATAGTTTCTTATTTGGGTCTTAGGTTTAGCCCCTTAATTTCCATTATTATGTTATATTCAATTAATAGAGTGATATGTCAAAAAATAGAAAAAATGACTCTATTTTACCTAAGATTTCGATCGGTGATTTACCATCGACTACCCCATACAACATTCTGTGGTACAATGCTGATTGAGATATGAATTATCTTTTTTTTAACTCAAATTTTAGTCTGTTATGTATTGTTCATCAAAATGGGTGAAATGAAGTCCATATTGCGGTCATATACGAAGAACTTTTGTTTGGACCTACTATATAAACAAGATTATGAATCAAAATAAAATTTTTCTAAAAAATAAAAATTCCTAGCCTTGCCTATTACAATTAGGAGCTACCTTCCTAAGCTAGGTGTTTCCTGCAATCTAAATCTATTAGGTGGAATACAAAATGATGTTCTTTAAAATTTATTTATCACTTTTCAATTTTGTTAACATGGATCTTCATTTACTAGCTCATGTACTTTGATATATGTTTTAGGACACACACATATTTTTGGATATGCAGGCCAAACTCATAAGAAGAAAGTAAAAAGTGAGCCAATATTTAAGTCCAAGTTAGGGTAATGCCAAATTAATTTATTATTCTCAAATTTTACATTTGCAGTAGTTTAATTATAAAAAATCAAATAAAGTGAGAAATTTATTATATAGTAGAGTAAATAAGATTTTGACTTGGTTTGTCCATTGATTCTTAAAATGAATAAGAAAAAATATATTTTAATCGATAACATGATTGATACTTTATTCAAACAGAGCATTCTTCCAATTATAAATTTTGCAACTCAAAATAAATTTGTAGAGCACGGATAAAGAATTGCAAATAAATCAAGAACCGGTTTGGCTTCTTTGTTTGAAGATTACACCCAAGGTCGAAAATAACTACCTTATTACTAATTGTAATTCTTTGCAATTGCACCATAAAATATAAACTTAGTTTGGTTCTCATGAAAAACAAAAGTAATAATCCAAAAAGATATTTTTTTTGGAATTCAGAAAGAGATCTAACAGACTTACAATTCCAGTTGAACCAATTTGGATTATTCTATTATTATTTTGATGTAATGATTGTCTATTGCTAACATTGTATTTCAGAATTTTGGATTCATAATTAATGATTCATGTTTTCAGCTGATATGATATTAAAATAAATCAAACAATTCATAGGTGAATGACTTTTATGACGAAATTTGTGTGATATAGTGTGATATAGTGTGCTTGTGTGCACGTGCGTGTACCTTGGTTCTTCAAACTGCAATATTTTATAGTTATAAATTGGTACAACTACTTAATTTTTGGCTTGTTGCCTCCACCCAATGATAGTGATTATGTTTAAGTTGGTTTGTCAACCACATGCTAATAATATTAAGTGCAGATTATGTTAATTTACAATGTTTATTTTTCATTTTTAAATTTATTTGTTTCCTGTTTGATTGATGGAGGTTTATGTATTCATGATAGCTTGGTCCTTTGTTCAAAAACTGAAATTCATTTGAGTAAGGTGTCTCTTGGAGGGCATCTGAACTTATATTAAAGTTAGAACTATCATTAGCTTATCTAAATTCTCGGCTTCACCATTCATTTCATCCACGATTCTACATGTGACATAAGAATGTAGGAACATGAAATATATATTCAGTTTGATGGGGAAATTGAGAAGGCCATATTTACATGCTAATTTAAGGTTTTAAGAAATAGCAAAAGTGAAACAAATAGGGGATTTGTTTTTGTACTATACTTTTAGCTTTGTGGATCCCATTTAGAATCGGCTAGTTTCAGTATACAAATGAATCATTATCAACATTAATGTGTAATAATGCACTAATTTCCATGATATATTCGAGTTTGATGGCAACCTGTATGATAAATATATGCCTAATTTCCATGATGTATTGTCCCATTTGGCATGTTCGATGTTGCCATGCAAAACTGAGAAGCTGAAGCATTTATATATAGTAATAGTGATAATAGGTTCCTACTTCATTTTGTACCTCTTTGCTACCTTTTATTTTAACTACCCCAAACATTTCAGATCCATGAAATAATTTGTGCCATCAATTGTAACTTGATTTACATTTAATTTGGTTAGAAAATACAAGAAATAGGAGCACAGTCAATGGTGCAGTAGTTATCCCCCTTTTGAGGCTTGCATTAAGCAATGTCGATGTCATAACGTTCGTTGTGCATGTTTACCAAATTGCAATGGAATGCTTGCCGCTTTTAACAATTTTTTATACTTCTATTTAGCACTGAAATGAAGCAAATGTTTAAATCCAATGGCCACCTTCTTTTTGTACTCTTTCATGGTTCTTGAATGTGTAGTCTCTTTCTTCATGCACTTTATGTTGATGTTTGATTAGTTTATGTATAATTTTTGATGATGTATTTTGCTTGGATTAATAGCTGGAATAATAATTAGTACTATTGTCACTGAATGGTTGGTTTATTTTACATTCTTTGACTTGAGGGGTTGGTAAATTACTGCAACTTTAATGGCTGGTTACATGGAAGGGGGCTATGGTTTAAGCAACTAAATATCTTTGTATTATATTGTAAAATAAATATTTATATGCCTTGAATTTTAGGAAAACCCGTAAATTGTGAACACTTCCTGATTTGGATATAGTTCTTTGTTATTTATAATTGTATGGAATACATACATACATACATATATATAGTCTGTTTTCAAAAAATATATGGTCATAATTGTATTTTTCAATTGAAGGGCTTAAGATGATTCATAAACTTGATCTTTGATATTGATGTTTGCTGTTGTGGTTACCCTCTTGCATTAGAACATAGGTTATATCACTGGGTAACATGCGCTTAAGTGTGTAGTTTTCATCGTCAGGTCACCACAAATTGCATAGTTTGATCCTACGTCTCCATCATGGTTATAAATGTTATTAGAAAGATTGAAAAACCTACTGATTGGTGGATGGAAGTGGTACAAGTTCAAAAGGAAATTCCTATTCCTGGACTTGGTTGATATGGATAATGAAAAAAATAGCGTGTATACATAAAATGAGTAACATGTGTAGAGAGCATTGAAATGTGTAGTATGGCTGCGAATACATAAACAAAAATAAGGATACATAGATACCAAATGTTTTATATATCCTTTCTAATGTTTTTTTTACAATAGGTCAACGATCTTATTTAAATGATATAATTATCTAATTATATTTGAATTTTTAGTCATACACACATTTATGATCATTTCGTAATGAATATATGGATTGCCCCTAATAGGCTTACGATAAACGGTGGCTACCTCACAACACCGCACATTGTTCGATAAGGAAAAAAATCATTCACAAAAAGAAAAATATTATTGAATAAAACAAGAATTACAATAACATTTTATATGAACTCCGTGTGCGTAGCACGGGTTCACACTAGTATACTATCGAAACTTCAGTCAAAAAGATACTAGCATGAAGACTATTTTTTTCCTCCACCTTTCTTCGTAAAAAAATACTAAATAATACCATAACTACTTATGTACTTGAATCTTGAGATCCATGGAAAGAATTCTGTTATTCCCGATTACATTGTTAAAGTTTATGTATTGATATTTTAGATGTATTTTAAAATGTAACTAAATCCATAAATTTGATAATTCAAATACAATAATAGTCCCGTAACACTAGTACAACAATTTCAAATTATAAATACAATAACAATACACGTGTTGTTATAAAATATAAATTACCAACGTAGTTCAGCAGCAAATATTCCATTTCATATGTTATCTTTAACATTTTTCATGAATTTTGTTGCATTTCTTTCAACTGGATTATCGTTGTCATTTTCGCACATTTGAATACTACAGTAGTTTTGTACAAATTCTTCAGGAACTATATCTGATTTATTGCTATGTAATTGGAAATTTCTATAACGTTCTAATTTTTCTAATAGCTTGTATATCTGTCAAATCTTCAATTTCAAAATATGAATGATCACCTTCATCGTACAGTTCGACCATTAAAATGGAGATAAAGAAGATGATAAAATAAAGATAAAGGTGAAATGAAGTAGAGAATGTGAGTTATAGAGGGTTTAAATGAATATTTGGAGTAATCAACATCTAGCATCTAACGATAACTGTATATTTTCAGGTTTACCCTAACGGACCATTTTTGTGGAGTTTATCAATGACGTGTTTAATGCGTCAAACGCGATGCGAAATTCAACTGGGAAAAAAATAGCTTCCGACGGAAGCTGTACTTGTTTTCTTTCAATTGAACCCTAAAATATCGGCTTGATGTGGATTGTTGAAATTGATACCGAAATAAGCAAAAGAAGGAGTTGCGGAGGAAGAGACGTAGGCGAAACCTTAGAGCAGAAAATAAAATCATGTTGCGGTAGAGGAAGAAGAAGTGTTTGGTGATGATTTTGGAAGCTAGGGCTTCGTTTGTTCGGTGAAGTAGTTTGGAGCAGCTGCTGCTCTAAATTGCCGAGCGATGGAGGTAGACCGAATGAGATTTCTCGTTCGGTGGTGAGTTCGTTTGGAGGAAGTAGTTCAACTTGGAGCGGTGAAGAAGACCGAACAAAAGCATGGAGTTGGAGCGATGAAGAAGACCGAACGAAATATTTTGTTCGATAATTTGGTAATGTCGAATGAAATATTTCGTTCGGTATTTGCCGATCCAATTAGGAAGATGCAAATGCTGGTCCAAATTTTTCGCTCGGCGTTTTACAGAAGCAAATAACGCCGAACCAGATGCATGCCGAACCAAACCTCAGGGCTGCTACATAGAAGCTACCCATCCTCATATCTTCACTCTATATATAGGGGAGCTTCCAGACAACAATGGCAGCCGAAATTGAGAGCTAATTTCAGCCAATTTCATAGCCATCCTAGAGAGCTGAAACTCTGTAGAATTTTATCTGTATTGTAAATTCTTCTTATGTATAGCCTCTAAAAGTGAATCAATCTTGTAACTCTAAACTTTCAGTGATTAATAAAATCTCATCTCCCCAAGTGGAGGTACACTGCCTAGCGGTAGTGAAACCACTATAAATACTGGTGTTGTTTATTTTTCTGCGTTGCATTGATCTGTGACTGTCTGTTCTGGTATTCATCTTTTGTTTGTTCCATCTCACTACAATCACAATCCAGTTGTTTTCCGCTGCATTGGATTTTTTTTATTCACTTAGACTGATCATCTGAAGGGATTTTCCCCAACATGGATAGCGTGTGCTTTTTGAAGCATATTCCCCCTTCAAGTGCACTGCTACTGAATTGAATACTTTTTTATGTATGACAATCCTAAATGTATTCATGTATGATATATATCTCTACAATATAACATAAAAATGTACCAAATACTTGTATGGATAAAAATAGCACTGAAGAGGTTTGATGTGCTTGTAAAATTTATATATGAATTTAGATGAAATGGTAAGGTGAACACATGAGAACTCAGAGTATTATAATCCTAGTATGTTTGACTCTGTAGTTATTCATACCCATGTATTCCTCGCATGTCTTGTAATGAAGCTTCATACTGTATGCTGACTTGTCTATTATTTTCATGCCTAGAATAGACGATTCAACAAGCCCAGAGAAAGGATTGCAAATGTAGTATGTAAATTATTAGTATGAGGATTATAATAAGGGTGTTATGACATCATGCGTGGATTTTTATTAATAGACAAGTGTGTGATATTAAAATGTTATTTAAAATTTAATCAAGATTAGCTAATTGACATAGATATACTATATGGAAAATTAGCATTTTTAAGCATAAAACTGATTGACTCAAATTTAGTACACACGAATTTACATTTTAGTTAAGATAGCTGCTACTTAATTTCAATTTTAATTGAGATATAATTGACTGACTAAGTTTTAGTGGATGATAAAATGACATTTTATTTAAGACATGAGCGGTTTTAGTTAATACATAAGAATACCTGACCAAGTAATATAATATAAAATTTTGAATTTTATGTAAGGTGGGAGCAAATTTCTTTTCCACAATTGCATTTTTTCCACAAACATATTAAAATTCTACAACAATTGCAGACCGTCGGCATGACAATGATAAACAAGTGTTGTTGAAGTGTTAAACCGTTCATGTGGTGTTGATTTTATCATGTTACGTTTGAATCTTGATATAAAATAAGCAATAGAGATTTAGTAAAAATCGAACCCAACTTAAAAATGTAACTACAAAATTAAGTATTTTGCGTGTTTTTTAATAGATAACAACATTAACATTATGTAACTACAAATTAAATATTTTGCTTGATTTTAATAGATAACAACAGTAACATTATGTAACTACAAATTAAGTATTTTGCATATTTTTTAATAGATAACAACAGTAACATTGTTGGAACAAAATAACGATTGTTACTAAAAAATTATACATTTTAATTCTTGTTTACAAATTGATTACCAAAGCAAGAAAGGTAAAAGTTTCACAATTGAGAACTTATATCATGCAACTTTTTTAATAACTAGCCGAAATAAATTTTCATACTCAATTTTCTCCTTCATTCTGGAAAACTCTTAAAACTATTTACATGTGAAAATTTTGAAAATATTACAATAAAATATGTGCTAAATGACTATTAATAATAAAGGTGAACATTTATTCATTTGTATATAAATAATATTTTACCAATATTAGTAATTACTTTATACATTCCACTAATATCTAGCGATCATAATTATCTATCCACTTCAACCACACTTTGTCAGTTCATTTTGAATATTGTTTGAAAATAAATTCAAATAACCACTACCACTAATGTTTATATAAAACAAAGAATTCATGAAAGATGTGTTTGTTATTCGGTTGTAAATCACCTTTTGCATGATTAACAATTCTCTTTATGTTCGTAACATATTTACCAAACTTCAAGTACTAAAATAATACCTAGCCTTTTGTAACAACAAATTTTACCGTATTACCATGACATTTAGCATCGAGTAACATACAAAACTTTCACTATTACAAAGTGCACTTGAAAATAAGAACTAGTTGTGTTCTCAATCAACGGTAATTGAAAAATGAGCGGGGAATTTAAGTTGGAAAGTTGGTTGAATGGGGAAAGTGTTCGTTGATGCAAACTGGGTATTTCGGTGGAGTATTATAAATGTGATTTTTAATTTAATTGATTTAGTTAATTAATTTTTTTTATTGTGTAATATATGTTTAATTAGAATGAAATAAAATTAATAAAATCGAAATACATTCAAATTAATTGAAATACTTTAACAAATACAATGATGCAATGCATAGAAAATACAACTGTTGGGGAAAATCCCTTCAGATGATCAGTCTAAGGGAATAAAAAACCCAATGTAGTGGAAATAACTGTATCATGATTGTAGTGAGATGAAACAAACAGAGATAAACACCAAAACAGATAGTCACAGATCAATGCAATGTAGAAAAATAAACAACACCAGTATTTATAGCGGTTCCACTACCACGGGGCAGTGTACGTCCACTTGGGAAGAAGATATTTTATTGATCACTGGAAGATTAGAGTTACAAGATTGATTCACATTTGGAGGCTATACATAAGAAGAATTTACAATACAGACAAAATTCTGTAGAGTTTCAGCTCTCTAGGATGGCTGCCATTATTGTCCAGAAGCTCCACTATTTGTAGGGTGAAGAAATGAGGAGGGGCAGCTGCTATATAGTAGCCATTAGCCCTAAAATCGGGCCTAAGAAAGATCAACCAACCACCCGAAGGAATGAAGGCCCAAGTTCATAGCTGTTTAAACATATAGCCATGTCTTAGATCATTTACTTCACAAGCAAGTTAATTAAGCCTTGAAGCACAATTCACCATATGTCATTACTGAATCCATGAATGTGACTAGCGGCATTGCGGCAGTGTTACCATTAGTCAAATGGTCATTAGAATTGATAACTTCATTTTCACCATTTGGATCTGACATGTGCAAAACGTGAAAAGAGTATGTGAAAAAAAAGTGAATAAATGAAAGAGCTTTTAGTGAAGACACCCCTTGTAGTATCAAAGTGCTGACTAAAAATTTAGCCAGCCTTGAAATTCGACTAATGCTTTTGTATTAATAATAGTTACTTGCTAAAACTAATCTTAAGAATGTAAAATGGGGAGTAAAGCAAATAGTTAAAGTAATTAATACAAGGTATTGAGTGGTTCTGTAGAAGCTTGCATACCCCCACTATGAATATCTCTTACTATACTTATCTCTTACACTCACAAGAAATTACAAGACAACAATAAGATATCCAGTACTCAAACTTACAATGGCACTAAACTTAAGAGCTTATAAGGAGTTACCTATTGTGAATGAGGATTTTGAGTGTTTATATAAACCTATTTTTTACCCCTTTGATATTGTATGGCAATATGTATTTATAGCAGTCGATATGTACAGTAGACAGTTGATATTGCATAACGAAACAAGTAGGAAACACTCCTGGTCTTTGATTTGAGCGTGTGGTTTGATGGAGAACAAATGTAAACGCGGTATGAATATGTGGTTGGGAAGCACACCGCTGTAATTCCGAACGAGGCATGCGTTCTACATTGAGAAAAGCAATATGTTACATGAGTGGGTATGTTGAGAAAAGTGGCACCAGTATGTGTTCTAAGCAGAATGGCTGGAGAGAAGCTTTTTGCACAGTGACACTCGATTGCCTGTTGTCTAAGACTGCTCGGAACAAAGCTAAAATGCTAAGGTCGGAGCTTGTAGGAATGAGCCGAGACATGATGATGAGAGAGACTGCTTGAGGTCGACCGTAGGCAGGTTGCTTTGAGCTAGATCAAGTCATGATGGCTGGTCGACTCGTGCCTTGCCGGGCCAGGCTTGGGAATGCAAGCCGGCCTATTTGTGATTTGCTTGTGAAATTTGCTGGGATGGAACCTGGTTGAATGTGAGTTGCTTTAAACTGGATCGAACAAAGAAGTGCTAAATGAAATGGATTTGAACCGAGTTTTAACACGCTGATCGGTTATTGCGCTAATCGGTTAATTATATTTGTGAGAAAGTCCAGTTGCATGTATTAAAAATTCAGTATTATATGCAGTTCAATAGTTCCATTTTTGAGTATTAGACTTCTCTTGTGAATGATTCGATAACTAGGGAATGCGGGTTGATAACATGATATTTTTTCGAACAAAAATTGATAACATGATATTATTAACTCTTGAGAGTGAAAACCAACATAACTATAAATTACTTGTATGTAAATTTGTAGAAAAAAGGTCCCTTTTTACGTTATCAAGTGCAATTTAAATTCTTATCTATTGGCGAGCGAGGTCGGCCAAAAGTGTAAGCCCTTAAACCCATGGGTTGGGTCAACCCATGGGTTGGGTCAACCCACCGGGCCAATGGCAATTTTTTTTAAAATCAAACGAATTATTGTCGTGTATATTTAAATAATCGACCATGAATATATTACAAAGAGTTTAATATGGTAGTTGGTTGGCTTTGGTAGAATGTTAATGGACAATTATTGTTGTTAACTAATCTTTATTTAGGTCAGGAACAAAAACGATGGGTCGCCACTCCAGGCTAGGCTCATTCTTTGCAAGTGCATGGGAAGTTAAGGCATCAGGAGACGCTCCTGTTTTTCAAATTGGGCTGTAAATAGATATGTTTAGATATGGATAGCGCCTGTATCTACATCCGCATCCGAAATTATTTTTCGATACCGGATATCCGCATCCGCAGATACTAACGAATATATCGAATAACTAACATATCCGCTAACGGTTGATAAATTAAAAAAATATAAATATAAAATTTTAGTTTAACATAACTATTTTTTAATCACATGGATTACAAAAGTGTGAAAATAAACAAATATGATGACAATATAATAGTTTTGAGCAATTAACATGCGTAAAATTTATATAATACAAACTGTTAACTTAATTAAAAAAATAAACACAAATCTTTCATTGTACTAAAATACAAAAAATATTAATTATAAACTTGAAAAATTGGATGGATGGTTTTCGATTCCTTTTTACTAGATACCGAATATTTATCTATTTTTTGAAAACGGATGTAGACGAATTTCAGATTTTTCAGCTATTCATTAACGGTGGTGTTTTCAAGTTTTGACTATCGTAAATATTGTCTCCCAAGCGTGTAAGTACTTCTCTGGACCATTTTAATACATTAAGGGGCATAACAATATAACACTGGGCTTTATATTAAATACAATACATGAGACTTTAGTGAAAAAAGATACTATTGGTTGCTATAGCATCATAACTGATTTATCTTATTGCTTTATTTCTCTTCTTAAAAGAATACTAAATAAAACCATTATACATTTATGTACTTGAATGTTGACATCCCACAGTTTATATACCTATTAGATCCCAGAGAACTGAGTGGCTTGTGCTCATAATTTTATACCATAAACTGTATGTTCTTTTCTTTAAATTGAACCATAAAATATTCAGGTTGATGTGGATAACGTGTGCTTTTTGAAGGAAAATCCTACTGCACATATGTTACTACTGAATTCTACTGTTAAGACACTTTACAGGTTAGTTTACAATTTACTAGCAATTTTATCTCTTAATCTTACATCATCTGATACTGTACTGACTTTTGCAGTCATCACTCTCGAGTGTTAGCTTTATTAATCTAATAATTTATACATATTGAACTTATTCGAAGTTTGCTTTTGGCTTATTTGTAGAATTATTAGCTTTTGACTAAGGTATCAATCCAAATTGAATATGCTAATCCTAACTCAACGAATTCATGTATGGTATAAATCTATACAATATAATATAAAAATGTACCAAATATTTGTATGGATAAAAATAGCCCCGAAGAGGTTTGTATGGGAACTCAAAGTATTATAGTCCCAAAATCTTAGGCTTTGTAGTTATTCATATTTCATACCCATATATGCCTCACATGTCTTTGTAATACAACTACATATGTTATACTAACTTGCCTGTTATTTTCACGTGTACAATAGAGGATTCGATAAAACTAGATAATGCATGCAGTAGATAAAATTATCATTAATTTATTATTAAAACATAAAAAGAAAAACTCCTGGCATCAGCGTAGGTGCAAATAAATACCAACGTAGCTAAAGCACATAGAGGTTTCAGCGTCAACGGAAGCATATTTCTTTTCCATATTGGCTCGCAAGGAAATATTGCTAGGAATGTGTCAACCGTAGGATTGTTTTCACCCTAGAGTGGAGGTGAATAGGGTGATGCTAATAATAATAAAAATTAATGCGGAAATAAAAACAATAATAGAAAGTAATGCAATAGAGATCACACACAAATTTATCCATCTTAGCAATAACTTGCCTACGTGTTGCCCCTAAGATTTCTATTAGAAATTAAGTAGTCAAACGTTTACACACATCTTAAAATTTTGACTATTGTATTCTACAATCTCCCCCTTTTGATGATAACAAACATATATTAAGATTTTGACTCTATTAAATGTATTTGGTCTTGATGAATTCCATGAGCCCCCCTATTTGAATACTCCTCCTACAACAAAACTCCCCACAGATGTGTGTAGTTAAAACTGAAAATTTAATTTGAATAAAAACACTCTCGAATATTAGTAAGGATATTGCTCAAAAATCAAAATCTTAACCTCCCTCCCCCTTTTGTTATCATAAAAAATAATAATAGTAATTGAAATAGGTATGGTTTTAATTAAAAATATAAAATCAAATCAAGAGGAAAATATTAATTTCAAATTCCAATTAATCAAACAAAAATCATAATATTTTATTAATTAGAAACAAACTCCACTTTAGAGAAATGGTATGATTATGGATAATTTTATATAGTGACAAGAGTTTGATATTTTCAATAAAGGAATAATTTGTGCATTTTCTCTTTTCAAATATTATACAAAAAAATTTAAAGCACTTACTAACCATGCATAACCGTTATGACTTTTAAATGAGGTTAGTAGTTACTTCTTTTTTTTTTTTTAAAATGTCAAGTATTTTCTAACCATGCATAACCATGAGGACTTTTAAATGAGATTAGAATATACTTGACATTTATCCCTTTCTTATATGCGTCCCATCCATGCATAACCGCGAGGGCTTTTAAATGAGAATGGGAGCCCATATATAAAAATTCAAGTAATTCACTCATGCATAACCGCAAAGACTTTTAAACGAGAGTGAATACTTTAGGATATAATTATTTTAAAAAAAGTATTTCCTTATTTTGAAATACCAAATTCTGCACACTATATTATGATGTATGGATTGATAGAAAGATGAAAGTGATAGAAATGATCATGGAATAAGTACTAATCTAAAATTATTATAATTTTTTTTTTAATTTTCATGAAATTATAAAATTATACTTTCTCTTGTTATGAAATATATTTTAATCATTATCCATCACTTTTCAAGCACTATAATAATTTTGATAAGTTCCAAAAGATTCGATTAGTCAATGATTATCTTTTCTAGAGTAAATCTCTTACAAAAATAAACTAGAGTATTTTTATCATGATGAAAGCCCGAGTTTCAAAAAGTAAAATAAGTGAAAATCAATTTTCTGTAAGGGGGGTTTTGTGAAAATGACTTCTAGTTGTAAATCAATATAAATAATTGCAAAAATGATTTCAACATGAGATGATATCAGATACCACTTGTATTTGAGATATTGATGCAGCGTGTACCTTCCTAGGTCGCAAAGAAGAAGAAGCGAGCTATTCCTCCAGCCGATGCCACGAGCAAGCCCTAGGTCGCGACGAACGACCTTCCCTAGGTCGCGAACGACCTTCTCTAGGTCGCGAGCGACATATGGTAGGCCGCTTTCCCCTCCAGAATTACATCGCGAACTCCAGATTGCAAATGCCTTTGCCTTAGGTCGCGAGTCACTCCATTTCAGCTGAATCGTAGGTCGCGAACGAGCTACTGGAATTTTTTTTAGGTCGCTCCAGAAATACTAGGTCGCGTACAACATTTCCTAAATCGCTTAGCTTAAGTCGCTGATGATGCTTAAGTTGTATATGGATAGGTTGCGTGATGTTGTTTGTCTGTATTTTCTTTATGATGTACATATTAGGTCGCGTGTGTTGTAATCTGATAAGTCGTAGGTCGTTGAGTACTTGTGAGTTAGGTCGGTTGTGTTGGAAGGTCGTTAACGACCTATGATGGGTCGGTCTTGTATATGTTAAGTAATGAAGGTTTTGTAATGCGTTGTATTGTGATGTAAGCCTATAAATAGGCAAGTTAGGTCATTTGTAAAGGTGGTTGAATTTGAATAAAATTTCTTTTGTGTGCTCTTGTGCCACCATTAAAATTGGTAGTTGAGTGTTATCTCCTATCTCCACCTTCGGCATTCGAGTGCGCTCGAATCAACGATTGTTGAAGCCAATTCACGGAATCAAGTGCGCTTGATCAACGTTCGAAGAATTGTAGATCTTCTCTCATGACATCGTGCACGATCAACGTGTCGAAGATAGCTAAAGTCCGGTATCTTCGTGATCAACGGATTTGGGCGTTGGTATCATTAATTCATCGATTCATATTGCATCATCTAATCGTTTCATCGATTAGTTTGACACGAAATCTTCATTTCGTTGTCATCCGTTATTTCCACTGCGTCATTTGGTATCAGAGCAAGATCGCAAGGAGTTTGCGTAGATTTTTGAAGTTTGTGCGAGATTTGCATCATTTGGAGAAGTGGGTTATCGAGATTTTGAAGAGATTTGTTAGTTTGGTGATTTTTGAAGATTTCAACAAGTGGGTAGTTTTGATTTGAAGATTTTTAGATCAAAGTGAAGTTTTTTTGTTGGAATTTGTTGAAGAGTGATCATGCCTCCGAGAAGAGCTAACCATTATCGCAACATTGATGCTTTGTATGGAAGAGAAGAGGCCGATGAGATGGAGCAAAGAATTAACGAAAACTTTAATGAGAAGCTTAATGAAGGGATTGGTCGATTAGAGAGAATGATGTTGGAGATGAATCAAAATCAGAGAAGTGCTTCACCTGAATCTAACCAGGGGGAAGTAGAGTTTCACCACATTCAAATCGAGAGAGAAGTGTTGATAGTGATCATAGAAGTGTGGATCTAGATTATGATAGAAATGTTGATGATCGAAATCGTGACAGAAATGTGAATGATCGTGATCGGAGGAATGTAGATCGAAGGGATGTTGGTGGAAGAAATGGTGGTAGTAGAGATGTTGGTGGTCAGGATCGACATCGATATGCATCAGATTTTGAAGAGGAGTTTGATGGTGGTAGTGTTCATGGACGAGGACGAGGTCAAGGAAGAAATCATTCGGAGTATGATCACAAATGGGGGTCCGGGATGAAAACTGAAATACCGGAATTCAAGGGAGGTATGCAGGCAGAGGAATTTCTTGATTGGCTAGCTTATGTTGAGGAAATTTTTGACTTCAAGGAGGTTCCAGAAGATCGTAAAGTGAAGTTGGTTGCTACTAGGTTGAGGGGGAGAGCTATGGCGTGGTGGCAGCAAACCAAACTTACTAGAGAGCAGATGGGGAAGTCGAAGATTGTTGCTTGGGAGAAGATGAAAAAGTTAATGAAGGCTACATTTTTTCCGTATAATTATCAGTCTCTTATGTATCAGCGATTGCAGAATCTGAGACAGGGAACAAAGTCAGTGAATGATTATGCGGATGAATTTTATCAATTGATTGCGAGGAATGACATCATGGAGACGGAGGAACAGTTGACTGCTAGATTTGTTGGAGGGTTGAGAATGCAGATTTAAGATATGGTAAATATGTTTGATCCCAGAACTGTTGCTGAAGCACATCAAAAAGCTCTAGCTTGGGAGAAGCAAGGTAGGAGAGGTGGTGGTGTGTTTACGAATTCCAACAACCAGAATAAGGATGTTAATAGCAGTGCGGATGTTTCCAAAGTCGTCAGTAAGCCGATTGTGAATGAAGCCAACAAAGCAAAGGTCAATAGTAGTCTCAAATGCTTTAATTGTCAAGAGTTGGGCCATAAAAGCAATGAATGTACAAAACCAAAGAAGCGAGCAATGATTGTGGAGATTGATAATGAAGATGCAGAGGTAGAGTGTGTCAATTCACTACCAGTTGAAGAGGAAGAATTATTGACAGGAGAGGAGGGTTGTAGTTTGTTGTTGAGGAGATCCTGTTTAACGCCAAAGCAAGAAGATGATTCTAGTTGGTTGAGGAACAATATTTTCCAATCGACATGCACTATTCTGGGGAAGGTTTATAAATTTGTCATTGATGCAGGAAGCTGTGATAATATCATTTCTTCAGAAGCTGTAAAGAAGTTGTCATTGAAAACAGAGAAGCATCCAAACCCCTACAAATTAGCTTGGTTGAGGAAAGGAGGGGAAGTGAAGGTTAATCGAAGAGCTTGTGTTAATTTTTCCATTGGGAAGAAATACAAAGACGAAATTTGGTGTGATGTGGTTGATATGGATGTATGCCATCTGTTGTTGGGAAGACCATGGCAATATGATAGAGCTGTGCAACATGATGGTCGAACCAACAGCTACAGTTTTATGTTCGAGGATACACGAATCATTTTGGTTCCTAAAAGACGTCAACAGAGTGAAAACAAATTGGAGGAAATCGAGGAACTAAAAACTTTGTTGTCTTTAAAGGAATTTGTTGATGTGGAAGATGAAGTCGATTGTTTTCAACCACCAAAGTTTGATAAAGATGAAGTTGATGATTTTCAACCAACAAAATCTGATGAACATGAGGTTGAAAATTCACAACCAGCAAAGTTTGATGAGGATGAAGAAAGTGTGTCAGGAGATGAAGGGGGTGATTTATTGGTGAAGAAAGTAGATTCGACTAGTCTACAATCTACAAGAGAGTTTGTTAAAGAAGTGGAGGATAGTGCAGAAATATTCCTGTTGAATGAAAATGAAACCAGTGAAAGTGTTGAAATTCTCGAAGAGGTTAAGCCAATAGTGAATGAATGTGAAGATGTAGTTCCTGCAGAGTTGTCCAAGGAATTACTGCCACTAAGGGACGTACAACATCATGTTGATCAAGTGCCAGGTGCTATTTTACCGCATATGCCTTGTAATCATATGTGTCCGACAGAGCAGGTGAGTTGAGAAGACTGGTTGATGGGTTTCTATTCGAAGGAAGGTAATTGTATACTCCTGATTGCAGTTGGCGAATAAGATTTACCAAAGACTTACATGTAGAAAGACACGAGGACTGTGATCGTACCATGCAGTTGATTGCAACGTCTTGTTTTGGGCCGTCAATAAGGAAGGAGGTTGAAAGGTTTGTTCAGAAGAGCCATAATTATCAAATTTCGAAAGAGATTGCGACAAAGACAGGTTTATGTATGTCATTACCTATACATACTAGAATATGGGTGGAGGTAAGTGTGGACTTCGTATGGAGTTTGATGAAGACGCAAAATGGCAACGAATCTATCTACTTGAGGGTTGAACGATTTCTTGTTGGTACTTACAACAAGCTAGATGCTGGAGGGATGGGTCATTTGGAAATTGTGAAGGGAATTAATGAGAATGTTTGTAAGTTGAGTTTGCCCAGTCATCTTCCTATTGCCAACGTTGACAATATCAAATACTTGGTTCCATTTCACGAGGATAAGAGTGTCAAAGAAGAAGAACTTTTAAATTCGAGGACGAATTATTTCCAACAAAGGGAGGATGATGCAGCGTGTACCTTCCTAGGTCGCGAAGAAGAAGAAGCGAGCTATTCCTCCAGCCGATGCCACGAGCAAGCCTTAGGTCGCGACAAACGACCTTCCCTAGGTCGCGGCGAGCCTAGGTCGCGAACGACCTTCTCTAGGTCGCGAGCGACATACGGTAGGTCGCTTTCCCCTCCAGAATTACATCGCGAACTCCAGATTGCAAATGCCTTTGCCTTAGGTCGCGAGTCACTCCATTTCAGCTGAATCGTAGGTCGCGAACGAGCTACTGGAATTTTTTTAGGTCGCTCCAGAAATACTAAGTCGCGTACGACATTTCCTAAATCGCTTAGCTTAAGTCGCTGATGATGCTTAAGTCGTATATGGATAGGTCGCGTGATGTTGTTTGTCTGTATTTTCTTTATGTTGTACATATTAGGTCGTGTGTGTTGTAATCTGATAAGTCGTAGGTCGTTGAGTACTTGTGAGTTAGGTCGGTCGTGTTGGAAGGTCATTAATGACCTATGATGGGTCGGTCTTGTATATGTTAAGTAATGAAGGTTTTGTAATGCATTGTATTGTGATGTAAGCCTATAAATAGGCGAGTTGGGTCATTTGTAAAGGTGGTTGGATTTGAATAAAATTTCTTTTGTGTGCTCTTGTGCCACCATTAAAATTGGTAGTTGAGTGTTATCTCCTATCTCCACCTTCGGCATTCGAGTGCGCTCGAATCAACGATTGTTGAAGCCAATTCACGGAATCAAGTGTGCTTGATCAACGTTTGAAGAACTGTAGATCTTCTCTCACGGAATTATGCACGATCAACGTGTCGAAGATAGCTAAAGTCCGATATCTTCGTGATCAACGGATTTGGGCGTTGGTATCATTAATTCATCGATTCATATTGCATCATCTAATCGTTTCATCGATTAGTTTGACACGAAATCTTCATTTCGTTGTCATCCGTTATTTCCGCTGCGTCAGATATTCATGGTGGTGTATAGTGGTATATAAGAAAAACATGTACTCCTCAACACTTGAATTTTTTTTTGAAATTTTCAGCACGTCCATTTATATCAAACATAAGTAAAGTAATCTATATCGAGCAAAATCACACATTCAAAAAAAAATTCATCAAAATAGTTTTTGATGACATTTCAAAGTGAACCAATAAAAAACTAAAAATAGAAAAGTTGTAGCATTATCAGTTAGCTTTACAGAACTTCAAGAATTTTACAAATCGGAGTTAAGAAGCTCAAGATATGGCATAAATACTTCAACAATGTCGATGAAAACATAATTAACAATATGTGAACAAATTTGAGTTAAGAGATCATACCTCACTTTCCTTCGATGCCGTGATATCCGAAATGCGATCATCTCCATCTAATCTTTATAGGCTAAGGAACATTTAAATTTTAGTTTATCAATCACCTAGAACAACTCGAAATCTATCTCCATCAAATTTGTTCCTTAGCCCACTTATGTGTTTAAATTTTGGAGGAGGCAAGTGGTCTAGCTAAGGATGTAGGACCACTATCATTATCTATTGAAATATTTGGTACCCAAATTTGTCTATATAACAAACCATTAGTATCTACAATTGTACCCTTGGGAATCCAAATTTGTTTAAATTTCAAACCATTTATATTCGTACTTTTTGGAATCCATATTTGTTTAACGGTTTTGTGTTTGTATATATTTCGACAATTATTTTTGCCATGTCCAATATTTCCACACTTTACGCATTTGGGTATCACACTTTTCCCCTTAACAATGTTATTAGTCGTTTGTTCATATTTTGACATTTTCGCAAATCCAAATCCTTTCCTTTTATTCACGAAGAGTTGATTTTATAAGCGCATATTAAATGTTTTTTCTCTAGTGAAATTTTTTCGAGTAATCAACTCAAGTTTATTAACTTTGGATTTTAAAAGTTTATTTCCATTTATTAGCTTTGAACAATAACTAATGGTACTATCTCTTTTTTCAAAATTACTCAATTTCAAGCCCATATTTTCATTTTCAAGCTCTTTAATTTTAGTCTCAATTTCTAGCATCTCAGTTTCAAAGAGTTGGAGTTTTTTAAATTCAACTTGTTTCAAAATCCTTGATTTTTTCAATCTCCTTTTCAAACTCGTGATTTAATTGAATAATTTCAGATTTGCTCAAAATCACGTTTTCATTTTCAAGGGTTTTGAAATTTTCCTTGGCCTTATTTAATTTCTTTTCAAAAATCGCACATTTAGAACTTTCCGACTTCTTAAAACTATCCAACTCTTTTTGCAAAAAATATTATTTTTACAAATCAACTCAGTTTTGTTCTTCTTCCGAATTAAAATTTCGTTTTCTAACTTTTGAAAGTTTTCATGAAAACAGGCAAATTCTTTTTCATAGTCCAAACACCTTTTGCAATTTGAATTTTTATTTTTCTTAATATTTTTAAGCTCATTTTCCAAATCATTATTTTTCTGACACAGTTTAGATTGTTCCCTTTTCAACTTATTATTTTTCATCTCAAGAGCTTCATTATTTTCAATTAATTTTCAGCACAAGAGAACTAAATTATTAAATGAAAGATCACTTATCTCATTGGCTATTGAATCTGCAAATCTTGTCAAGCACGTTTCTTCAACTGAGTCGATTGTGGAGGATTTCTCACCGTTGTTGACTTTTGCACCGTATATTGCATTAAAAGTATTCCAAATTTCCTATGCACTTTCATAATGAGAGATATGGTTAAAATTATCTCGATTAATATGAGAATATAATATATACATAGCAAGAGCATTAATCAAAGTATTTTCTTGTCTACTATATCACATCCATTTTCAATAATATCCCAACATTTAGAATTGATAGATTTTAAATAAAATTCCATTTTTAATTTCCAATTTAAAAAATCCGTTCCATCAAAAATAGGGGGAATAATACTGGACTGACTCTCGCTAGATTTGCAACTAGGGTTAGACATCCTTGCTATTAACCTTACTCCGGTACCACTTGTAGGATCGTTTTCACCCTAAAGGGGGGTGAATAGGGTGATGCTAATAATAATAAAAGTTAATGCGGAAATAAAAACAATAACAGAAAGTAATGCAGTAGAGATCACACACAAATTTATCCAGCTTTGGCAATAACCTGCCTACATGCTGCCCCTAAGGTTTCTGTTAGAAATTAAGTAGTCCGACGCTTACACACGTAAACTTGCAACACCCGCTAATGACTAACCTAACTCTACGCTCAAAACCCTACCACAACTCAGCCATTGAGTTGCGAATTCTCGAACTACACCACCGTTGTTCGTAACTTAGTCACACGACTAGAGAGTTACACAATTTTAAAAGAGAATTACAAAATAAAATAAAACAACTAAACAAAACCCTATACGTCAATTAAGCCCAAAATAAAAAAAACTAGACTGGCCCAATAACTAATAAAACTAAAGAGACAGTCTTCTTTTTCCCTTTCAGTAGAATATTCGGCCTCCCCTTTTCTCTTTTATTTTACGACCGCTTGTTTCTCTTCGTTCTGGAATTAGGGTTTAGTGATAAATTGAACTCACCAAATCAACTCGATCGATTGCACTGATGAATTTACTTCAATTTGCCTTGTCAATCGATTCTCTGGCTTTGATAGGCTTGCGGTTGCTCCAATTGTCGAGTTTGATTCGTGCTTTGAATTGGTACGTGTTTTCCCTTTTTCGATTTATATTTATACTCGACTTGATTTGAGTTCTAGACGATGCTTGCTCTCTGATTTTGCTTGAACTCGAATGCTTAATTACCGATGATGATTATGGGTATTTATAGGGATTGAAACCCTTAATTTTCGTTCATATATTTCTCAATTGAATTCTTCAGTGAGTTTTGCTTGGCCGTGATTTTTTAATCGAACGATGGTGATAAATTTGACTTGTTCATTTCGTTGATACGTTGCTTCACGAATTTGAACTTGCTCCGTTCTTTCTCCTATGACTTCGGCTTGATAATTTCTTTTTCAAAACTGGTCCTTATTTTGAACCATGACTTTGGCATTTGAATATTTTGAATTTTAGAGATAATATTTTCTGATTTTCTTCTTTGACCGGTTCATCTTGTGACCCTCTGTGACTTGTTTGTTCCTTTCGTTGCTGGTAGTTTTTTGACTTCGAATTGGCTTCATGTAAATTGCTTCTCTTTACTTTGCTGGTAATTGTTATTCGAACTGCTAAGGTTACCTCGTTCTAGTTTGGGTCCTCTTGTGTTGATTTGTGATTGAATGTGTGTTGTTATCTCTGACTTGATTTCACTGGCTTCGTTCCATTGGAGTATGTCTATTGCACTGCATATATGTATACATGTGTATTAACGCATATATGTATACATGTGTATTAACGCATGTATATATGTGTGTTGTGTGTTTTGTATGCTTATGCAATTGATTGCCTTGATGTCCCATTGTTGTTGCATTTGCTTCTTGACTGGTTTGAGTTTACTGTCATATAATTTCTTGTTGCATATAAATGTGCACTGAGTTCGGGTTGGAGTCTCTTATCACGTGATCTGGTTTAGTTCATCTTGCTCATCCATGCTTGAAATGTGATTGGAAGGACTAGAGTCTTGTTGCATCATGGAGTTTTGGTTTGTATGTTTGAAGTCTGATTGAATGCATTGTGGTCTGGATCTTGGTCTGGTTCACTTCAGTTTGAAACTATGATTGCTTTGCATCCATGTGTGTGTGTGTGTGTGGTTTCATGTCTTCATTGATCTAGGTTATTGTGTGTTGTGCTGGCTGACACTCATGTTTGATCTTCATTTGCTTCGAGCTCAATTATACTAATTTGCTGGCCTCTTTGTCGTTTCCTCCTCACTTTCATATGTTTATCACTTTGATTTGTCCACTTGGTTGCACTGTCCACTTTGTTTCATATGTTTGGTGCACATGAGTCAAGTTTGTTGAACTTAGTCTAGGCTGCATTGTTATGTGATCTTGTAGTCTAGGCTTGCTTCTTTGTGCTTGGGGTCTGGTCTTCTTGTTCATGTAGTCATACTTGATTATTGTATGCTTGCACTTGTTCCTCTTGGAGTCTTCACTTGGATCTGTCTGCATTACTGGTTCTGGTTGTATAGACTTATATGTTGGTTCTACTTGAGTCATCATGTGTACTCGAGTGCTTGTGAAGTCTGGTTGTATTGATGGTTTCATTTAGGTTGCTTTATGTATGGTTTGGTCTAAAGTGAACTCTGTTTGGTTGGATCTATATCGATTCGAGTTCTACTGTGCAGTTTGGTTCCTGTGACTTGGTTGCATGAGTCTGGCCATTGTATTGAACTTTTATTCATGTTGTCTAACCATTGAAACTCGTACTTGACCATTCTATTTTTGTTTTTGTATTGCACCTGAGTTGAATCTAGCTTATGCTTGGGTTTGACCTTGTGCTCACATGTCCCTGCAATTTTAACAAGCAAGTGTATATTGGTATGCACGGCCTTGTGACATGTACAGTGTTACACTGTGCATGTTACAAGCTGTTCGTGTAAGATGAGTTCAAAAGAAAAATGATGACGAACAACCCAAATAACTAAGGCAAATAACATTTTCAAAACACACACTTCATTATACACTTCAAAATATTTCTTTTTCAATTTTATTGCGTCAGTATTTATTTTGCAGATAATTCAGATGCGGGATACTAGCTGGAATAGAATTGAAGATCAAATACGAGTGATGAGTGAATGTAGTAAGGTGAAAATGTATGTAAAAATTGTATAGTTAACACACATGTTGTAATTTGAAATTGTATAGTGATTGAAAATGTGTAAATGTAGTGAGAGCTCAAATTTGTACTATTTGAATTTGTAATAAAATATTTGTTTGAATAAAATATTTGTTTAAATATGAATTCTGAGTTATTTATTTTATTTGACAAATATTTATTTAATTATGTGGAAAAATAAAATAGTACAATAACAAATACATTTAAACAAATATATATATATATATATATGTTTATTATCATCAAACAAAAATCATAGGCTATTATATTCTACATCAACGATGTTGTAATATTTTGCTTGTATCATATTCAGACTCGTGCAATTTTTTTAATAAACGTATGAAATTTCCATAGCAATTGCCTAGTCTTATAAATATATAATCGGCAACAATCTATGTAACATTCATTTGATGTTGTAGAAAGTATGTTTATTCCCCAACCATCAATATCACAATGGTAAGCCAAATGTTGTTGAAGTGTTACAATGTTTTTGTAGTGTTGAATTTATGTTAAATAATCATGTTATGATATATAATAAGCAATTGAGATTTAGTAAAAATTGAACCAAACCTGAAAATGTAACTACGAGTGTTATTTAATTAGATAATAACATCAACATTGTAGGAGCCAAATTAATAATGATTGTAACTAAAAAAATATACATTCTATTTATTATTTACAAATTGATCACCACAATTTTCACTTTTGGAAGAATTAACAAGTTGTAAATTGCAACTTTTTTGAATAACTAGTCCTAATAGATTTTCATACATCCCTTTCCTTGATTCTGAAAACTCTAAAGACTTTAGGTTAAATTTGAAAACCTTACGAGAAAATTTAAAACCCTACCACTATTACTAATTGCTTTAAAGGTTCCACCAATATCTAGTCATCATAATTATCTATCCACACCATATCGGTTCATGTGTGTGTGGTGCGTTTAATGGCACTCATATTTTTCTAAAACCTCTTATCCCTGATTTCCATCACACATTCGGATTTAAATATTAATATGATGTAGAAGAGAAATAAAACTATTATTATTAAAATTAGAATGTGTGATGGAAATCAGGAGGCTAGAGGGGTGTTGTAGAATAGAGGTATCATTGAAAGCTCCTATATACACACACATATACATACATACACACACATATATACAAATATATACATATATCACTATTAAAAACACAGTAAATTGCGACGTTCATTTCTGACGGCCACCGACGGCGCGTCGGTATATTTGCGACGGCTGCCGATGGCAAGTAATTTCCGTGGAAAAAATGAAATTAAAATAAACTAACCGTTGGAATACGTTGGAAGCCGTCGCAAATGAAGTCATTGGCGGTCGTCGGAAGCCTTTGAAATTCGCGAATAGCTACAGCCCATCCCAACAGTCTCTTTCATTTAATTCTCTTCCCCAAATCTGCCCTCCCCTCCTCCAAACCCTCCTCCAACCCCTCCTCCACACCGTCAACAACTTTCCACGTCGCCAACGGGTCTTCATCTTTGATTTTCACCTAGCTCCATCACCTATTTCTCGGTAAGAAGGTTCAATTTCTAATCCCCGTTTAATGTTGATTTGTTAAATTAGGGTTAATTTATTGTTATAGTTGTATAATACCCCATTGATTGTTTGGTATACCCTATTAATGCTAATTAGGTTATTATTATAATTGTTTATCATATTTCACCAGACCAGTGGAAGAAGTTTATTTGTTTAGATGCAACTAGTTCGGTGATGTTCCAGGTTCTAGAATCAACATGCACCAATTTTTTTTAAAAATAGGTGTAATATCTTTGGTGTTACACTTTTTTGGTGTCGGCGTGAACTACCGAACACACCCTTAATACAAAATCTTAATATTACTTGAAAATAGGATTTAACAATTAAATTTCTTTTACAAATTCAAAATGTCCATCTACAAATAGTATCAAATCTTAATATCGCTTTAAAATAAGATCTAACAAATAAAGTTTTTTACAAATTCAAAATATCCATCTACAAATACCATCGAATCTTAATATCACTTAAAAATAGGCTGTGACAAATAAATTATTAATTAATAATATAAATAAAAGTTCAAATTTAAAAAAATAGATATTGCAACTTAGAAATAAAATTTAAGCTAAAAAAATGATTTCAATGGAAAAACATAGTTAAATATTTCTATAAATAATTAAAATAGGATCTAACAAATAAATTATTAATTAATAATATAAACAAAATTCAAATTTTAAAAAAATCAGATGTTGCAACTTAGAAATAAAATTTAAACTAACAAAAATGATTTCAACGCAAAACACGGTTAAATATTTCTTCAAATCATTTTCCCTTGAATGTGCTAAACATATACAATTTGCAAAATAAACAATACACGCACGAAGCGCGTGCCGTAACTCTCATATATTATTATCATAATAAAGCATACATCACGTTATCATAAGTACGATCCGTTTATACTAGCAAAACATGCCTTACAAGTTTATTATGCTCCTCATCTATCTCTAAAAAGAGATAAAGCAGATTGGTCGGCGGTTTTTAAAACGAAGGAAATATTTACGTTTGATGGAAAGAATATTTCAAACAAACAAGCTTACCAAGCGGATATCGAGGAAAATGGCTAATTTGCAATAACAGATGATCAAACTGATTTTGGACCTCTAAATGATGAATCAAATGTATTAGTAGAAGCATTTGAGACCATAGAGGAAAACAATATAGAGTACGACACCGAGTCTGAATCAGAAAACGACAAGGACTAATTTAATAGTATACATTTTGAAAAAAAGGTAATTTATGGGAGTATTGATGTTACACTTTTTTGTATGTTACATGCGATTATTGATGTTAAATCTTGACATGTTTACTTATAATTGAACGATATATTCTGCCATAATAAAATAATATGTATGTCATAGGTATTACAAATATCTTTTTTTAGGCGGCGGAGTTCTTCACAGTCCGGTTCCCTTTCTGGGTCTTAGAGAGGGACTGGTCATGGCGGTGGTGATGGCAGCGGAGCTTCGTAGGAGGCACTGTGTATGGTAGTTAGATTGCTACTGAAAGCTGATGGCTCATAAGCATTAAATTTACTTCAGCATTATAAATATTTTTTATAATATATTAGTCATGATTTGTCTGTATCATATTTAATGAAGGGGTTTTGAGCTTGAGCCTTCTAACATCATGCTCAGCATATCGAAGTAGGCATACATGAGCCATATGACTACATGCTGGCCGAAATGGAGCAGGATCCCGGACCATGTACGGGAGAGCATATGGCGGGACTTTTTGGTAAGTGTAAATTATATACCATTATATATAATCACTTTTCAATTTACTAACTATGTATAAATGTATAACTTATATTTTTTTCAACATATATATAGGGGCAGTAGACTTACAAGAGGAGAACGTGTCTCTTGCCAGCGCTACTGGAACTCAAAAGTGGCAAAGAATTATAGGGATACGATGTCTACCACAAGAAAACCTGGGAAGAAGCCACAATGGATGGGCACCAACGTCTGAGATGCGTGGGTCGCATGGTGGGGTGACGATAAATTCAAGATAAGTCAATCAAATATCACTTTAATTTATTCAGTATAGAATACATAATTTATATTTGTAAAATATAATCTTAATTTTTAATTTACAGGCGGAGTCAAAAATGAACTCTGCGAACAGGCAGAAAAATTCTATCACACACCATGATGGCTCAAAATCATTTCAGCACCATCGCGAGGAACTGATAAATTAATTAATTGCAATTACGAATAGTTATTACATTTTTAGTATAAATTTGTATGAACAAAAATAGTATACACCAATTATTGCAGGAAAGAGCGCGTGGGGGTCCCTTATCGTATATGGACGTGTTTGAGCATACTCATGCCATTAAGCAGACATACGACGAGGGATCAGTGTTGTATGCTTGACATGATGATGATAGAGCATACACCGCACGTGTAAGTATATTTTAAGTTATAAGTTATTAATAATGATCATTTTAATTAATTAGTTATAAAATATTATAATAATGTCATGTAATATATATTTGTATTTAGTTTTGCATTGTAGGAAAAATTTATGTAGGCACGTGCGTAGATGCTTGCACATTCCGGACGGGAGCAGTTGACCACTTGTGAGGAGGACGCGATCTTTGACTCTGTTATGGACCCGACCCAGAGAATAGGCGCTACGTACGGCAACCAATCGGTAATTTATAAAAATTAACTACGTTGTAAAATTTGCTTAATTTTTATAAAAGTTACGCAATAACTTAAACATATTTTGACTTATTTTGTAGGCTCGGACATCACAAAGTGCTTACCGAAGGGCTCAGGACAACGCAAAGAATAATGGGCTTAGACGGTAGATTGCACAGCTACAAGAGCAGGACCACCTTCGAGTAGTGCAAATGGAGCAGCTCGACCAGCATTTGGCCGAGTATGTGGAGCGTCATGGAACATTCCCTTCGTTCGGTGGTTCCGGAGCCGATGATGAGTCTTGAGGTACAATTTGCAAAAATTTTATGGACATGTGGTATTGGATGTAATTCATGTATATAAACATTGAGTGATGGTGAGGTTAATTTATGGACATGTGGAGTTTGATATTGATTTGTGTGGATGATTTGGTGGTTGATTTGTGGAGTTGATATGTGGAGTTTGATGTTGGATGTAAATAATGGAGTTGGATGGGTGAAAGTGATGATGGAAGGTTTGTTTTGTATTGATTGGATATGTTTGGATTTGATATTATGATGCTTGAGTTTTATATTGATATTGATATTGATTTCAGCTTATATATGTGGTTTATATATTGATTTAGATGAGTGGTGTTACATATTGGGATGAAAGTGATGCTGTGTTGCAGAAAAAAAAATTACCTAGAGTTCCGACGGCTTATTGGCCATATATTTCGATGGCTATCGACGGCTTTCTAGGCAAAATTTTCGATGGCATACGACGGCTAGTGACGGCTTAATGCAAAATTGTCATGCCACGTGGACGTCGTCGCCGTCGGAAAAGCCGTCAGAATTGCCGTCGAAAGAAACATCGCCAGCCGCCACAATAACTTCGTCGAAGCCGTCGAAAATGGACAAAAGTCGTGGTCCCTATTCCCACGGCATTTTCGACGGCTCGCGACAGCCACTGATAGCTCTGAGCCATCGTAAATCCCTGTTTATCTTATAGTGTATGTATGTATGCATATATGTATGTATATATCTCTTAGTCCTTCAACCGCTAACATCGTAATTCTCTAATTTCGAAATAAGTTATTAACACATAGGATTATGATGAAGAACCAATCTTAATTGTCAATTTCTACATCATTCTAAGTTTTCATCAGTACAAGATGATATGAATAAAATTCATTCGGGATTTCAATTTTAAGCATGTGTGTTCTTATGTTCCAATAAATTTTCAAAATATGGCATTTTTTATTATTTTTATCAATATCTCTTATTGCATGCATATTAATGTTTGTAATCTATATGTTTTATGGATTTTTAACTAAAGATAATTAATACAAATATTTTTCTAATTTCGTACCTGGTAATTGAGATTTGATGGAAATGATGTATTCAAATTTGTTTATGTGTATGATAATGGAATCTGTGGATAGGTTTCATATAATTTTTATAACAAATTAAATATGAGTTTAAACTTTCTCCCCTTAGAGTTTTTAGTATTTATTCGAATTTACCACTTATCTTTCATTCTCATTATCTAGATAAAGTCTCCTTCCAACAATTATCAATTAATTAAAAAAAATTATAATATTAACCTTATCTACTTAACATTAAATGTATTTAATATTAGCCAAAAAATGTTAATCATCCATGTTCTTGTTTTTTGTACTAACTCGAATGCTAATGTTCGGTTTTTTAATCCTAACTCGATAAATCAACAATGCCATTCCTCAAATCTTTTAAGTAACCATTCAATTCATGAAAGCATATCCTGATGAGGATCATATAAGTCCGTCATATTCATTCTCACACTACAAGAAAACGTATGATTTCCGACAGCAAAAACCGTCGGCGGCCATCGGTAGCCGTCGAAAACCGACGTAAAAAACCATCTTAAGTTCTCCCATCACCGCACAGTTTTTCCGACGGCTTCCAACAGCATCCATCGTAAACTTTCCAACGACTCCCGACGGAAAACACGATGGCTCTAGACGGCCGTTAGAGACATGTAGTCGATCAAGAGGAAGCAACAAATCGCCACTAGCCATCTGAAGCCATCAGAAAATATTCACTTGTAAGCCGTCATTAACCGTCGGAAACCATTGGAAAACCTGAAGAATTTCTCCGGAATTCTACTACGTTCTAGCCTCACATACATAATTCAGAAATATAATATAGTTACACACAAACACATATCAAATTCAGACATTCAATATATTCTCAAATCATACAAATATACTCAAATCACATAAAAAAAATTAAACCAACCATAAATCACATAACATCAAACTAACCAATACTCCGTTAACATAATATATATACATATCATTATACAATATATACACCGTGAAACATCACCAAATCTCACATCATCAACAACTTACCACCATCAACTCACAAATGTCAAACTGACTATCACCAAATGTACCATCAAATAATATACAGAACATCTCAAAGTATCTAACCGCACCATCTCAATGTATCATTAAACAATATTAAACAATGTTGCATTACAAAAAACATATTTATTACTCCTGTCAATCACCTACAAAACCTCCAGAAACAGCTGAAGATGGAAAGCTGCCACCATGTCGCTGCATATACTCAGCAATACGCTGGTCCAACAACTATGTCAACTCAATGGCCTGCCGATGGTTATGCTCCTCCAGCTACTCCTCCAACTGCGCCACCTTAGCTCTCAATTCCTCGATCTCTGCTAGATCGATCTGAGCTCTGCTTTGGCTTTCTCTCCTCCGTCTACCATGCAATACTTATTTAATTTAGTAAAAGTTCAATTACTATATATATAATCTTACTATCGAGCTATAGCATAATATTTAATTGTTATATCTATAAACTTATTATTGAGGCTAAAGCGATTTGAAGTTCTTTAGAACTGAAAGATTACTAAATTGTTATATCTAAATATATTATTCATTACCGCTTGATTTCCAAAACTGTATTGCCTATTTCATGAAGGGGGTCTATGACTGACTCAAAAATAACATCCTTCTCGTCCGTAGTTAGCTACTCTCGACTTGTTTCCTCTAGGAGTTTCTGCCATTTTTTCATAAACTGTGCCTGCATGAACAAATAAAAATACATTTGAAAGTAATAGCATAATATATTAATTCATTATACTTAAAACAAATACTAATAGTATATAAACTAAAATATGCTTACATGGCTCTTCCATGATTTATCGTCATCCCATGTATATGAAACAGTCTCTTCTGGATTTACTTGCTCGACGAGATGAGTACAGATAAATACATCCATGTACGATACAGGACCCTGCGTCTCCGCTTCCTGAAATTGATTATTATGCACTATTATTGTATATTCAAAATTATACATCATAATAGCTATTTAAAATTCACAATTAATAAATTTATCAACTCCTGGCGATATTGTTGGAATGACTTGGTCCCTCCTCGATGAGTGACAGGATTACTGTTCCAATTTGCAGAGTTTCTCTACGACTCTGCCTGTTCATTTGAATAACTAATACATTATTTACTTACCAAATATTTTTTGAAATTTCCATATCAATCAAATAATTAATAAAAGTTTAGTACACTTACATTCACTTCGTCACTCTCCCAATGCGCCAGCCAAGCCTCCCACACACAAGCTCCCATCCAGTTCGACTTCTTCCATTTATGCTTTACAGCCGATAGAATCGCGGTAATTCTTCCTCATCTTCTGCATCTAATAGTGCCGTACCACCTTCATGTCGTCTGCTTGGACGTCGACTGTGGCCTGCATTCATGATAAACAAGCGACAAATAATTAAACAATATAAGGTGAATAAAAAACAAGCGACAAACAAATAGAGAATGAAAAATAGAAGATTATACTTATAATGAAATCGTGCAATATACACTTCATGATGTGGGAAGAGATATTATCTCACTTAGGCCAGCAAACCGTCATCCTACTCTTATATGAATCTCTAAAAATTGATAGAACTACAGCTGACAGATGTAGGTCGAACCCCCTATGTTAAATATGATACAGATTATTATATCGTACACAAAATATTTATGATGCTGATTTTTTTTAATACTTACCCCTCTACTTTAGGCACCAAATACACAGCTGGACACTGTGGCGGCTGTGATGGGCCGCTGCCAACGCCTCCGAATGAGTGTGATAAGCTCCTCATTCTGGACGACATGATACCTGTCACAGACACATCATTTTATTAGAGAATAATAACGTAATAATGACATATATTATATAATAATGACATAATTGACATAAATTACAAAATATACCTGATTCAGATTGGGTCTCATATTTCGACGATAAGCAGAATATAACATTTTTAACATAAATTGCTAAATAAATGACATAAATGATATAAATGACGTGAATGACATAAATTACATAAATGACATAAATAACGTAAATGGCGATAAGCAGATTCGGTTTCATAAATGACATAAATTACATAACTTGCAAAATAAATGTCATCAATTACATATATTGCATAATACATCAGAATTCAACATAATATTTTTATCAATCATCATCGTCTTCTGATTCAGATTCGGTCTCATATTCTACATTATTTTCCTCTTCACTCTCAATTTCTTCTATCAAAACATTTGATTCATCGTCCAAAGGTCTAAAATCAGTACGATCGTCTGTTGTTATTATTTTGTTGCTTTGCTTAAGATCTGCCTGAGAAGCTTGTTCGTTTAGAATATATATCAAATGTTATACAACTCCTTGGAAAATGATATACTTTGACTCTAATTTTTCCTTCTGCCTTTTCGATTCTAGCTATATGGATTGGATAAATACATTATAAAGTATATGTGACCTGAATTTCGTCTTGTTTGAAGATTGTTTAGCCTTCAAATGAAAAGTTATTAGTCCGAATGTAGACGAACGACTATAAATTTGAGGATCAAGATCGACATTCTAAATTTATTTACTTTTTTATCATATTTTTGAAGTAGATCCAAAATACTTTGGATCTACATAAGATTCAAAAAAATTATTTTTCTATCGAATATTTTCTTTTATACGAATTTATAATGTTAAATACATTTAAAAATTCATAATTACTTATATAATGGTTAAAAATTATATTTAAATTCATAAAATAGTTATGCATCATAAATTTCACCGAAGTTGTATAATGGGCGGACTGAAAGTTGCTTGATTGATCGTTTGAGTTCGATTTTTAATAAAGTTAAATATCGAGTTACGCAACAAAAGATTATGGAAACACTAATTTAATTAGCCATAAACCGTCACAAAATTACAAAATTGAGTAAAAATATCTTGTTTAATTTTTAGGAATTAAATTAGTAATTTTATACAAATTTCAAGCTTCTATAAATAATAAATTAACATAATGTGATAAATTAAATTAATTAAAACTGGTGGACGTCGAAAGCCGCGAAAACCATTTGACGGAGCCGTCGACGGCCGTGGAAGGATCTGTAAGAATCCTTGTTGTTCCTTGTAGTGAATATGTTTACATATTTATGCAAATCGTTTGTCTTGAATGTGTTAAACATGTACAATTTGTAGAAAAACAATTCACGCGTCTGCATTAACATTCATTTGCATATAAATGCATTAAATTTTCGAAAAAACCAGTATTTTTCCCACCTTTGCCGTTTACGACAGATTTATGAATGAGAAGTTCTTGCTATAATAAATAGGCAATCACCTTATATGGTACAATCCTTGAATTTGATGGGACCTTTCAACTAACAAAAAAGACGAATATGCTTATCGACCAATGATTACTCATATTTGTCTCTTATATGCTATCTAAATGAGACTTCACTAAAAAAGAGACTATTGGTTCAAACTGGTTTTTCTTCTGTAGTTGAATCTTGAGATCCACAACACGCACAAAAAAGAAGGAAAACTTGTTTTGTTAGAAAGAGGCATTTGAAAGGGACATAAATAAAATTGTTAACGTATTTTCATTGTTTTAAAATAAAATATTTTTAAAATGTAAATAAATCCGTAAATTTTGAAATTCGACTACAATAATTGAAGTGCAGTTACACTAGTATAATAATTTCGAATTATAGATACAATAAAGATACAAATACAGTTACAAAATACAAATTACCATAGTAATTCGCTAGCAACTATTTCATTTTGTATAAATCTTGAATGTTTTGTATTTATTTTGTCTAATTATTTTCACCTGGTTCACAATCGTTATTATCGGACGTTCGAATATTTCAGTACTCTTGCAGAAATTCTTCGTCGTACGGTTCGGCTATTGAAATGGAGATGAAGAAGACGATAAAAATGAGATGGTGGTGAAATAAAGCAAAGAATGTGAATTATATGGAGTTAAATGGCCATTTGGGGGTGATCAAAGGCTGACGTTTGATGGCAATCGTTCTCCCCAACGGAACAATTCCGTGTGGCCATCAATGATGCATTGAATGCGACAAAAACGACCTGAAATTCTACTGGGAAGTGCCTGCAAAGGATACTTGTACCTTATTTTCTCTAAATTGAACCTTAAAATATTCAGGTTGACGTGGATAGCATATGCTTTTTGAAGGAAAATCCTACCGCACATACACTACTGCTTAATTCTAATGTTAAGGCACTTAATAAGTTAGTCTGCACTTTATTTTAGCAGTTATATCTCTTAACTTTGCATCATATGACACCGTACCTATTTTGCAGTCATGACATCCGAGTGTTAGCATTATTATTATTATTCTCATGATTTACGTATTGAATTCGTTCAAAGTTTGGTTATGGCCTATTCATAGAATTATTAGCGTTTGACCAAGGGGCATCAATCCAAATTGGGTACTTTTTTTAATATGCCAATCCTAATTCAATGAATTCATGCATGGTATATATCACTACAATATAACAGTACGGATAAAAATAGCACTGAAGTGCTTCGATGTGCCTGTAAAATATATATTATAATTTAGATGAAATGATAAGGCAGGGAATGCAAGGGAACTCAGAGTATAATAGACCCAATATATTAGACTTTTCTACCCACATGTGCCTCACATGCCTTTTAATAAAGCATTAAAGCTGCGTATGCTTATGGTATACTTCTGCCACATGTTGTTAGAAATGAATGAGAAATGTTGGGGAATCTGAAAGCATTAATTAGAGCCCGCGACGCGGACGAATGGACGTTTGAGGCGTATTAGAGGCACTTTGTATTTGATTTAGCATAGCGTGGCTGTTCAGACCGAACAGTTTTTACTTTTATCCGTTCGTATTCAAACGGTCGTAGAAAATGTCTGTACAATCTAATCGGTACGCTTTTTAGTGCTTATTTGTTAATTCCACAAGTACTACTCATAACAATTTGCGACGTACCTGTGACGGTTTGCTGCCGTTACAATTTGCAACATAATTGTTACAGTTCCGTAACTCTTTTGTGACGTTACCGTTAGCAATTTGTGTATACAGTTTAGTAACGCATTTCTGACGTTACTATATAACAATTTCGTACAACTTTCTGATGTTACGAATAATACATGTGTCAAGACAGTTTTGTATTGTTTGTATCGTATTTGGACTCTTGCAATCTTTTTTAATAAAGGTATGAAACTCCTACAATAATTGCATAGTTTTATAAATATATGATCTACAACAAACTGTGCTACATTACTCTGTAAAAGGTACATTTCTCTACAACGATAGATATGAAAACGGTAAACCAAATATTGTTGAAGTGTTACAATGTTCTTGTAGTGTTGATCTTTATGTTAAATAATCATGTTATAACTTATAATAAACAATTGGTACTTAGTAGAAGTAGAACAAAAATGTAACTACAAAATTAAGCATAGGTGTTTTTTAATAGATAGTAACGGTAAGACACTTCAAGAAACAGTGCAATTTTCGACGGCTCAAAACCGTCGGCTACCGTTGTAAGCCGTCGGAAATTGCCGCCGCAATCAAATCCATCGCTTAATAGAATTTCCGACAACATCCGTCCTCGCTTTTCCGATGGCTACAGATGACCAACCGACGGCTCCCGATGGCTGTCGAAAAACACGTGGACGATCACGGTGGGTACAGAAACCCGTCGAAAGCTGCCTTTTTTGTCCACCGCTGGCCGTTGGAAGCTGTCGGAAATTTTGGCCTACAGGCCGTCGGGAGCCGTCGGAATACCTGTTGGTGTTTTTCAGTTTTCCTGCTGCATTTCGCCTTCCATCCACAATCCATAAACACAATATATTCCACCGAACAAGCATATATCCAATTCAGATATTCAATATGAAATCAAACCATACAAATATAATCAAATCACATAAAGAAATAAATCAAGCATAACTCATATAAAATCAAACCAAACTTCGCTACCATAATTTACATACATCTCATTGTACAATATCTACATCAACTCCTCACCATCAACTTCCAAATGTCAAAATTACTACCACCAAATGTATCATCAAGCAATATACACAACATTTCAAATCCAACTCCACCAACTCAATGTATCATCAAAACTTAATAAACAATGACGTAAAACAGAAAAAACATACCTATCACTCCAGTCAATCACCTCTAGAGCCTCCCAAACCAGCTGAGGATGGAAAGCGACCACCATACTACTGCATGTACTCAGCAATACGTTGGTCCAGCAGCTGTGTTATCTCAATAGCCTGGCGACGGTTCTGCTCTTCCAACCGCACCACCCTAGCTCTCAACTCTTCGATCTCTGCTAGATCGAACTCAGTTCTAGCCGTTTAGCTGGCTCTTCTTTGTCTGCTGGCCTGCAATACTTATTTAATTTAGTCTATAATCTTACTACCAAAGCTACAACATAATGTGTTAATTTTTATATCTATAAACTTATTACTGAAACTAAAGCGATGTGAAGTTCTTTAAATCTAAAAGATTACTAAATTGTTATATCTTAATATATTATTCATTACCACTTGATTGCCAAAGCCGTAGCGCCTGTTCCGTGAGGTTGGATCCATGGCTGACTCAAAAATGACGTCCTCCTCATCCGTCGTCAGCTGCTCTCGACCGGTATCCTCCAGGAGTTTCTGGCATTGTTCCATAAACCTTGCCTAAATGAACAAATACAAATGCAGTTAAAATTAATAGCATGATATCTTAATTCATTATACTTTAACAATTAAAACAATTACTAATAGTACATAAACTAAATATTCTTACATGGCTCTTTCTCGATTTATCATCGTGCCAGGTATATGAAACTGTCCCATCTGGATTTACATGCTCGATGGCATGAGTACGGGTAAATACATTCATATACGACACGAGACCCTACACCTCAGCTTCCTGAAATTGATTATTATATACTGTTATTGTATATTCAAAATTATATAGCAGAATAACTATTTACAATTCAAATTTAATAAATTTACCAACTCCTGGCGATATTGCTGGAACGACTTTGACCCTCCTCGATGAGTGACGGGATTTCTGTTCCTATTTGCAGGGTTTCTTTCCAGCTCTGCTTGTACATTTAGATTTAATACATTATTTGCTTGCCAAATATTTTTTTGATATTTACGTATCAATCAAATAATTAATAAAAGTTTAGTACACTTACCTTCGCCTCGTCACTATCCCAATGTGCCAGCCACCCTTCCCATGCGCTCGCCCTCATCGAGTTCAGCTTCTGTCCTTTATGCTTCACTGCCAACATGGAATCCTTGTAGTTCTTCCTTATCTTCTGCATCCAGTAATGTCTTACTAGCTGTAGATCATCTGATTGTACGTCCACTATGGCCTGCATTTCATGATAAATAAGCGACCAAAAATTAAACAATAAAAGGTGAACAATAAATAAGCGACAAAAAAAATTAAGAATGGAAAAAGGATGGTTAGTCAGTATATGGTTAATCCAGGAAAATTGCATTGGGAAGCCATGAAGTTTATTTTGAGATACCTTAGAGGTACTTTACGTCATGGTCTTGTCTTTGGGGGTAGTGAAGGAATGAATTGCAAGTTGATTTTTTATTGTGATTCTGACTACGTCGGTGATAGAGATCGAAGGAATTCATCTTTCAGATATGTCTTCACACTTGATGTTACAGCCACAAGTTGGATATCGAGATTGCAAACCGTAGTTGCTTTATCCACTATGGAACCAAAGTTGATTTGACACATTAGAGGCGATAAAGGAAGCACTATACTTGAGGCATTTGTTGTGTGACTTAGGTTTCGAAAACAACAGTATTGATGTTTAATGTTATAGCCAAAGTGCTAAACATTTGGTGGAGAATTTGTTAGCTCTTGTACTTAGCATATAGAGGTGAGAGAGTCATTTTTGGTAGCCATGGATGAAGATAAACTTGTTCATCTTCGAAAAGTGCACACGAAGAATAATGCGTCGTATATGTCCACAAAAGCATTATCGGTTGGGAGATTTGAGCTTTGCTCGAACTTGTTCGCTTGTTAAAGTGCTAGTTGCCAAGAGGTGGCACGGTTGATGGAGTGGTTTGGTTATCGATGATGAAGAGTATCAGTGAGAGATTGTGTTTCTATCTTCTTGGTAAGTACTTGTTTGCACTCCAAGGTACTTTATACTTGGGTTTTGGATACTTTCAACACTTCGTTACCAAGTGGTGCCTTTGCCGTAGCTCGTTGGTGGAGTGTAATGGGCAGTGGCTTTACTGGAGCTCATTGGAAAAGTATTCAAGTGTTCCTTGGTTGAAGATAGAGTTTTGATGATGACATAGTGTCATTAGTTTCTAGTGGTGTATGTAAATGGACATAGTGTCAAGGTGTAGTGTAAAATTCTAGTGACACAATATATAGAGTTGAAGAAGATGAAAATAATATGATATCGGTAAAGTCGGTTCACGAATCTGAGCTCGAAAGAGAAGGATATTGGAGTTTGAAGCCAGGAATTCTGAATTTTGTCAATTCTAACGTCTGAGGTAGGTTCACGGATGTCTGAGATAGGTGTTGGACATTTGAGTGACCTCCTTAGACATTTGAATCTGCTAGTATACCATCCTATGAATTTATAATGTATTTTGGATTATTTCAGACATTGACATTAGAGGGAAGACGTCTGGTAAAGTGAACTCAGTCTTCCTGGTTAGTGTACTCAGACGGCTGAGCCTGGAAGTCAGAAGTCTGAAATTAGGAGGCAGATTTCTGGTTGAGTGAACCCGGTCGGTTAAGGCTGGAATTGACGTCGGACCATTGTTTTGGGGATAGTTTTTCCCATGCAAGTGTGTAACGATGGTTGTTGCTACAAGGGGCAAATTTGGTACTTTCCATTCGATTTTTCACCATATAAAAGGCTATTTTTAGATCTAAAAAGATAAAGTGGGTGTTCATTCAAATTGAAACAGGAATTCTCTATCAAATATGAGTTTCAGATCCAATATCTAAAACTGAAGACATTTTACTAATTGCATGACAATTTCAAATCATAAATGTACCTGAAGGAGCTGCGGAACTATGCCGCTTTCTTTCTCTAACAATATTTTGGTATTCTGGGCATTTCCCTTTTCAGTTACCTTTCTCTTGATAGTGATGACATTCACCCTTGTCATCGGTCTTCTTACTTTTCTTATTCTTCTCACCTTCTCTTTTCTGGTTCTTCAAACTTTTCGAAGATGATGCACCACCCTTTATAGCAAGCACTGCTCCATGATCCTTGGATGTAAACTCGACAAACCTTAATATTTTGAGGAGCTCCACAAGATTCACATTCAAATGGTTTATATTGTAATTCATTATGAATAGCTCATACCAAGTTATAAGAGTACCAAGGATCAAATCAACTTGTAACTCATTGCTTATCTGTACGTTCAATTATGAAAGCCTACCAATATAGATCTTCATCATCAGTGCATAATCATCCACTTTCCATCCTTTAGTCATTTTGGTAATGAATAGCTTCTTCGTAAGCCCATACCTTGCAGAACGTGATTGTTCACCAAACAGGGCCTTTATACTATCAAGTATCGCATGGAAAATATGTTTTCGTGCTACTTGTGCCATGCTTGTCTAACGTAGACAACAAGAGGACTTGGATGACCTTTATGTCTGAAACCTATTTCTCATAAGCAAGTCTAAGTTCGGGGTCTACATCATTGGCAGGTTGTTCTTTAGGTTCGCATGTAATAGATGACCATGGATGCTTGTAAGTCAACGCTATCTTAATTGCTCTTAGTTAATCGATATTGTTTAGTGTGATAAGCTTGTCACCTTTAGAAAATAATTTTAGAGTTGAAATTTTCTACAAGTTTTAATTAGTAGATTATTAGGACAATATCATATTAGATGTTCATATAATATTAGTAAGGTTAAACTTTATATTTCATTTTACTGATAAGCTCCTACTAGTTTTTTATGTTTCACCAAACCTTATGTCAAAACATAGAATTCTTTCGAGTTCACTAGGTGGTGTTAGGACTCATCTGTCCTAGAATTCTGACCTTGAGTTTGCTTGACAAGTCATAGCTCCATAAACGATGGGTATCTCCTTGTCAGTTGTATCATATGCAACTCCTAACTGTGGTACCCTGTCCTAATTTCACTTTGACCTTGAGTTTGCTCAAAAATATTGAAATGAAACTATTCACTCATATCTACCATAATGCAATGGCCTAAGTATAGTATGTTTGACATGATTTTGCTCAACCAAGACATATAGTTACCTTAACTCGGTTCTTCGATATATTAATAATACTACATATAACATTCCTAGCTTGAGTTTGCTCAGCAACCAAGGAATATGCGAATAATTTATCTTTATATATGATAGAGGACAATAATATATGAAAAATTCATAATCTTCAATATATTACATAAAGTGATATCAGTGTGGAAGGACTATGTAGTTGGATACTTCCTTGACAAACCTCTATCCTATACTGTTGTTGTTGAGCACCTCAAGGAGCTATGGAAACTTAAAGGATCTATGAAGATAAGTTTGATGGGGTTGTGTTTCTTTTCCACCTTTCCGGCTGTGAAGATAGAGAGAATATTTTAAAGGCAGAACCAATTATAATGAGAAACAAAATATTCATATTTCAAGAATGGAGTCCTGATTTGGGTTATGTGTGTGGTCAAGTCAAGTCAGTGCCAGTTTGGCTCCAATCATCTAATATCCCCATTTATGCCTGGTCTCACCTTGGAATCAACTGGTTAGCAACTTGAATTGGTAAACTATTATGCATGGATGAATACATAGAATAGCTTGAAAGAATATCCTATGCAAAATGTATGGTAGAAATAAGGCCCTATCAAGCTTTGGTTAATAGCTTCCCAGTCAAGCATTTAGATGGAAGTGAGCAACAAGTTATTGTCAACTATTTGTGGAAACCTGATATATGTGTGCATTGCAAATCTATTGGGCATGATACTTCTACCTACTTATCAAATAATGATACAAATAAAGAAACCCCTTGTAAGGAGTCTGTGGAGGTGAAGACACATTTGAATAATAAGAATGTGGAGGGAATTATAAAAAAGGTAAGCATCTTGAAGAATAAAAAAGTATGGAAAAGAGTTACTAGGAGAATGGGAGTACAAAGGAAAGCAGTTGAAGTTAATTTTGAAAGTAAAATCCCAGACCAAGTTAATTTAGAAGAGAATGAAAAAAAAACTGGTGATACTCCATCTGTTTCCCAAGTTCCAGGCTGTTGTGATGTAGGTGCTAATCAAGCTCATACTTTAGAAGAAGTGGTTAGGGTGGATAGCAACAAATTTCAAGTTCTACCAAATTTAGAAGATAAACATGGAGATATGGAGGAAGATTGTAGATCAAAAGAAATTGATGAAACAGTAGAGGAAGGAGTTGGAATGGAAACACATAGTTCACAAACTATACTATCCCATGATATAACTGTGCATGCATGCACACAACAATTAAATTCAACATAAGACCTACCAAACATCCCACCTGTTTCTTTAACTTCAGTGCCAACCTGTCCCACCAACCCTATCTCTTCTAACTCCCCTACTTTGAATGCTCAACATTGCCCTCTATCACATCCTTACCTTTCTCCACAAACAAATGTGTTACAACAATCCAGGCACCATGACATTGTAGTTAATGTGCTATCTACTCTACCATATAATCCTTATTCCCACACTAATGCTCCTCCCGGTTACATAGATTTCAGTAGCTCACAATCCACTAACACACATCCTCAAAATCCATCTACCATCAAAACTCCCTCTGACAAAAACAACAATACCAACAAAGCTTCCTGCACCAATACAACCAGACCTAAAAAAGAACAACAACAAACTAAAGAACAAGAATTTGGCTAACTTAAATGAGGATAATATTTTGCCTTCTACAAGTTTAGCTCTAGATGGAAGCAAGTCCCTAACCTTTGCTACCAGAGGAACCAAGGCAAATAATCAAATAAAGAAGTATCATTAGTGATACACCCTATTGCTTTGTGGAACATAAGGGGTGCCCACCAAGGCACAAAACTATTCCAAATCAGAAATCTAATCCTCAACTATAACCTTCATCTTGTTACCATCCTTGAAACTAAGTTGGATTCTAATTTAACCTATAGAGATGCAAAAATCATTCAACCAAATTGGATTCTTCATCACAATCTTGTGGAAGTTTCATATGGTCGGATAATGCTGTTAAGTGACCTATCCATTTACACTCTTAACCCCATCCTATCCCATCAACAATTTTACCATTGTCACCTCATTCATATACCCTCTAACACTTCCCTCTACCTCACTGTTGTCTATACTCATAATCAACAATCTTCAATGCAATGCTTGCTTAAGTATCTCCCTCATCTTGCTCAAGATACACATCCTTGGTTAATCTTTGGTGACTTCAACTGTCTGTATACAACTGCTGGTAGAATGGGTGGCAACTCTGTATCCTTGAAAGAGATCCTTCCTCTAAACAATGCTATACCTAACTCCTCCCTCTTAAATATCCCTTATCATGGCTCATCCTTCTCTTGGAATAACATGAGTATAACTGGAAAAAGAATTTTCTCAAAGATTGATCATGCTTTTTGTAACTTTACCGCCTTGTCCTCCTGGCTATCAATTTTTGTTACCTTCCACCCCCTTCCTCTCTGATCATTCACCACAAATTCTATCCTTTGGCATGGCAACTATTAGAAAGAAGTCCTCCTTTAATTTTTTAATGCTTGGTTACTTGACCAAGATTTTTTTGATATAGTCAAAAAAATCATGGCAAACTAATCATTTTGGTAATCCAATGTATATTTTTCAATAGAAGATGAAGTATCTAAAGACTAAGCTAAGTGAATGAGCTGCTATGAAGTATGGAACAGGTAACCTCCTATCTAAGACATCGGAATGCCGGCTTGCCCAGGCTCAAATACATTGCATCAAAAATCCCAATGATGTGCAAGCTGCCAACCATGAATATGATATTCAATTGCAATATAAAAAGACATTGGATATAGAGGAGGATATAAAGAGGTAGAAACTAAGGCAGAAGTGGGAAGCTATGGGAGATAGAAACACCAAATATTATCATGATAGTTTGAAGATAAAGCAAGCCAAAGCTCATGTGCATAGTGTCCAAGATCAGCAAGGTAACCTAGTTACATCTCCACATCAAATTGAACAAGTCTTTAAAATTTACTTTTCCAGTTTGCTTGGGAACTGTGATGATTTTATCCTTGATTTAACCATTATAAATAATTTCAACCTACTAACTCTATCTGACGAGCAAGTTTCCTACCTTTCATCTGCTGTAGTCTTACTGAAATCAAAGAAAGTATTTTTAGTATGAAAAGGGATTCATTTGGTGGCTAGATGGATATAATGCAAACTTCTATGTTTCATGATGGGATATAATCAAAGAGGATCTTTATAAGGCTGTCAAAAATTTCTTTGATAAGAGCGAAATGCTTTCTGGAATCAATGCTACTAACTTGGCTCTTATACCAAAGTGTATCAACCCCACTACCCCATCTAACTACAGGCCAATTGCATGTTGCAACATAACCTAAAATGCATCTCCAAAACCATTGCTACCAGGTTGAAACATGTCTTACCTTCCTTGATATCAAATAATCAAGCTACCTTCCTCCAAGGTAGAAGCATTTTAGACAATGTTATGATCACTCATGAGCTTCTTAAAGATTACAGCAGGATCAATTCCTCACCTAGAGCAATGATTTAATTAGACATCAGGAAAGAATATGATACCTTGCAGTGGACTGCAATCTCCAAAGTCTTGGCCTGCATGAAATTTCCAAAACATTTTGCCTCATAGATTTATACTTTCCTATCAACTGTTCACTTCTCTCTTATATATGATGGTTCTGTTGTGGGGTATTTCAAAAGTAGGCAAGGTATTAGGCAAGGGAACCCCATGTCATCATATATATTTATCTTGGTCATAGAGGTTTTGACACAAATGCTTAACCTGGTTGTTTCTAATAAGAGGTTTGTTGTCCATCCTAAGTGCAAAGAACTATCAATCACTAGCCTTATGTATGCTGATGATCTCCTCATATTTTCCAAGCTAACCACTAAATCAATCACAGCCATTCTGGATGTTCTGGAAAGTTTCCACAAGTTTTCTGGCTTATCCACAAATCCTTCAAAGTCTAGCATCATGATATCTGGTGTGCCACAAAACCATGCAAAACAAATAAGACAATTGTCTGGGCTTCAGCATCCCATTAACACAGCTACATATCTTGGAATACCACTTGCCTCCTCAAAAATCACCACAACCCAGTGCATTGGGCTTTACAACAAAATAACCTCTTCAATGAGCTCCTGGTCCAACAAATACCTATCACAGGCTGGTAGGCTTGTTTTGATTAATTCTGTAATATTCTCCTATACCACCAATTGGTGTAGAACATTTTTATTCCCAAAAAAACTCATCTTGATGATAAGGAAAGCAATGTGCAATTTTCTATGGATTGTTTCCATTCTCTCTAACAAACTCAAGCCTATAAGTTTCAGCAAGGTTGAGATGGCTAAAAAACATGGTGGTCTAGGTCTCAAAAATATTTACTTCTGGAATCATGCAGCCTTCAGTAAGCATACTAATATTCTCTTAAATAGGAAACACGACATTTGAGTGGATTAGACAATCAAATACAATCTCAAAGATAAGAGTTTCTGGGTCATGGATATTCCTCATGGTTCCAGCTGGATATGGAGGGCAATTTTAAACCTCAAGCCCCTATGTTGCCTCACTTTAGAGTAGTTACAACACATGGTGGCATGGCTAAATTTTGGTATGACCATTGGGCTAGGCAGGGGATGATTCTTGCAAACCTTCTAACTCATAGCCAGATTATGCAAACTGAAATCCCATTACAAGTTAAGTCGATGGATTATATTGCCAATGATGTCATCAACCTACCATATAGCAGCAATCAAACAATTAGAAGCTTCTGGTATGATATTCAGTTGCAACAATATCCTGTTGTTCAGGTAGAAAGGGTATTGTGGCAACATGATTTCAAAGACCATTCCATATCCACTGTTTACAAATGCCTCTTTAGTCATACTTCTAATAATCAGTTTCCATGGAATAAAAGAGTTTGGAGTAACCATTTTAGACAGTCTAAAAACTTCTTGCTATGGAAGGTCCTAAGGAATGCACTAAATACATCTGACAGGCTTATGATGTTGGGTATGCAGGTTAATCATTTGTTTGTTTTTTGCAATGATGAGATGGAGACAAACTAGCATTTATTCTTCAATTGTCCCTACATTCATCCTATATGGAAAGGTCTAATTACCGTGGCAGGCAGAAACAACAAAAGAAGACAAAGCAATATTGAATGGTGTATTTTGTATAAAGCAACAAGATGGAAGAGTGATTCCGGTATGCTGCTCCAACTTATTCTAAGGAAGTTCATTAAATATGGAAGGAAAGATATGACAGAACTTTCAAGGGTACTGGGACAAGTGAAATTGCAATATGTAGGAAAGTTAGGCTTGCTATAGCCTGTGGGATCAAATATAGCACCTATATGTTTGGTATGGACATTTTAGAGAAGTGGGGTTAGTTGTAGCTACTCCGTCTTTACTCTTTCTTACGTACTTTGTGTTGTATTTTTTCTTTTTTCTTTATTTTTACATTTTTTGTATGCTCTATTGCTTGTAATGGTTCACTATTTTTATTATGTGTACAATAAAACTGGCAGGGGCCCAGTAAAACCCCACTCAGCTTTGCTAAAAAAACTTATGTAATAATGTATTTTGAATGAAATACCCTCATGATTCAAGTGTCGGACACATCAGAAATCGCTATGTACACCCAATTATGTACTTATTTATTCCTTAAGTCTATTTAGGGTTTCTATAATATTCGATGCTTAATTTATACATTCATATTATATCATTTCTATTATTATATAAATTTTATATTTAATTAGTTATTATAATAATCTTATGCATAACATTATATTAATTATATCATATTTAATTAATTTTAATCGATTAACACTTTAATTAATTATTTATTATTCAAATTTAACATATTATATTGAATATTTATATACTATAACCTTTATAATAATACACACACGTATTAATTAACTTTTAATTAAACTATTTTGTTAGATTTTATTAATTTTGAAAATAATTTATTTATATATACATTTATACTTATATTGTCTTAAACGTCTCAAGACAACATAACATATATCATTATTTATTATACATGCATATGTGTTTTATTTAATAAACTTTTTTAGTTAATTCATTTATTTTACTAATCTTATTAATAAAATTTAATTTCAAAATTAACATATATTTATTTTCAAACATTTTCAAAATTATCATTACATTAGAACTTTTATAATATATTATATATCTTATTTTAAATTTAAAATCTATACTTTAATTTTCAAAAAAATTTGAAAATTAGACTAAGGCCCAATTCAAATACGGCATTTTCTATTACAACAACCTTTAGTCTTACATATCTATTGGGCTTGGCCGGTAGCCATATAGGGTGAAGTATTTGATTACTCTAACCCAATCATTCGGCACTTCCTTTCTAGATACCCTACAATCTGGATTGTCGGCTTCATTAGTTAACCCTAACATGACTAATTTAGACCACATAAGCTATTAGGCATTGATACCATTGTTAGAACTGAACCAGCCCGTAGTAGAGTAATTAGATAAGTTTCAAAAAAAATTCCATTGTTGGATCTTTAATAGGTTATGTAGTCTAATTCTTTTAGAACTTCTCTAATTTTTCTATTAAAAAAATCAATATTTTATTTAAATTTTATAAACAAATTTGATTTTATATAATTTTTATTATATTATATATGTGTATCATACACATATATGGGTATGCATGCACATGCAATATGATAATGTGTATATGGTTTAACATGCCTATATGTACATGTTGGGATTTACAGCGCAACTTACATGTTAGCCCCTCATGTATTAGATTCGATGTCTAGATGTACAAATATTTGAATCATAATAATATGTATAAGTAAATATAATGCATACATACATATATATTATATGTTAGTTATAAACAATTTATATATAATACATTTAAAAAATGTATAGTAGATATGGAAATATACTAAATAAGTAAATCGCTAAATTAATTAAATATTAGTTTATAAAATTAATTTAAACACACAGACTCAAATATATATATATATAGTATAATATGAACACCATAAATAATTTATTAAAATAATATATGTTTTAAATTAATTTATGCCAACGTATGATATATATAACTAGATGTAAATAAATAAATATATATAATAATTAATATAAATAATAAAAACAAAATTTTATAAAATTATATTTCTGAAAATTTTGCCCTCAACCGTGTATGTGTGTCTATATAAAAATTATTAATTTCTTTTCAGTTTTGCAAATTAATCATTTTTAAATTTAAAATTTGTGTAAATAAAGTTAAAATAAAACATAAAAGTATTATTTTCGAAAGTATTATGTGTAATATATGTTACATAAAATTTTTGTCCAAAACTTTATCATTTATGTGTATATATATGTACAAATATTTTAAATTGCATAATCAATTTGAGGTTAAATAAATAATGAAATATATTTATTCAAACTAATAAAATAATTATTTTACAACCGAACGCATTTTATACATGAATACATTATTTTCAAAATTTAAAACATATGGTATATAACGTAAATATTTTTTGTATGAATTTTGATTATTAAAAAATCATCTAATAATATTATTTAAATAATTATTTTAGGCTATAAGCAACTAATAAAGAAAATGTACAAAAAAAAATTGTGATTATTTTTTATATAGATATAGATGCAATAATATACACAACCTACCAATTTGTGACAACATTTCGATATACAATATTCATAATATAATCTACCATCCTATCATAAAAATGATATAGCATATAAATAGGATATAACAAAGATAAATCATCTTTCTCCAAAGTTCTTGCATAAATGTTTAAACATTGAGTTCAACCCTTGAATTCGTTCACAAATTAGACGTTGCTAGCTCCTGAATCGCCTTACATCGACGATAGAATGGAAGTGTTTTGATGTAATTTTGTACTTGTATTTTTGGGGCTTAGAGAAGGGTGTTTCTAGCCAAAAATATCAGAGAAGGAGGGGAGCAATAGTATAAAAGAAATGATGTGAAAAAGCGGCTTATAAATATGAGGTCAAGAGAGTGAAAAGTGGATCTCATCCTAATATCTCTCTCTTACTATTTCCACTCTTTTAATCATTCAAAATCCTATCCATTTCCCATTATATGGCCAGCCTAAGCCTTCCCTCCTACAACAAAAATAACATGCCCATATAGGCCTCAAATCTGTCCAAATCCGAACAATATTCAATGCAATTTTAAATCTTATTTAAACATGTACCAATATCGTATATCGTTCGGTATGTTTATAATTATTATAAACACACCGTTTACTTTGTTCAATATACATCAAATAAAATTTTATAATTAATATTTCATATATATATATATATATATATTAATTTAAAATAATTTATTGATTAATTAAATCAGGTAGTAAAAGAAATATTCAACATTTCGGTTCTGTAACTCTTAGGTGTAAATTTGGTCAGCGATTAATATTGAAATTTTCAAATATTAACGTTCACATGTCACTTAGCAGGTGATGTAACATTGTGATCAAATTTATCACTCACTTGGTTTTGGTAAAATCTAATTTAACTTTATTAAGCAGTACCCGGCAGTGAAAATTATTTACACCAATTCTCTTCGTCAAAGATGTATCATTTTGGACTTATCGAATTTGGTAATGGTAAAAATTCCAATATCGTCAATATTCAATTCTATAGTCCAAACACTAAGTCCTTGATTCAAACTAATCCTAGAAATTCCGACTTATATGAGTAGTGATGCAAGAAGGTTTCTAATTAACTTGGTAGATGGAGACCATCCCTTATTATAATGAGTCAACCATCAAAGAAATAGGGATCAATCTTTAAGATCATCGTACAATCATTAGGATCATCGAATTTAATATAAAAGAAAACATTTTCTCTTTAAAATATTTTGAACTCCCCTTTTGTTTTCCAAGATCTCAGAATATAGGCATTAACATCAACAAAATAGGGTTTTGGTTTGATTATATAAGTGATTATGGTATTATCCCATTCTTATTTATCTCTTTGACAAGTGCTTTCTTTTATCATAGAATTTTTTTTGATATAGATTAGTGGGATATACTATAGATCAAAAAATTAATCTTCTTGTTCATCTAAGACGATTTCTTTCCAAGATTTGATGCCTTGGTTCCTGTTGATTACCACCGGTTAAGTGTCGAAGTCATTCCACGATGATTTATTTCCATTTTAATTTTTAAATGTGGGTTTCTGAACATAACTAGATTTCTTATCATCTTTATAAATATTTCTTCTTGATGATCCAAAGTTGACTCTTTTGTTTTGAATCCGAAGAGAACGTTCCATCTTCATGTTCATGACTAACTGAAATCCATCATCTTCAATGATTGGAATTATCAACGATTTGAACTCATGAAAGGAGATTTTGGATTATATGGTGGTCTATTTGGATTGAGAATTTCATTAGAGGATTATTAAGATTATTGAGAAATAGGTTATTCGTTGTGGCTGGGCAAGACAGCCTCATAAAATTCTTAATTTGTGTCTCTTCGCTATGTCCTTTCCTAACCTTTCTCCTCACTTTCCTATTCCTTGCATTTTTCTGTCTGACTATTTCTTAGTATGAAAATTTAGGTTGTTGAAATGCTTTATTAGCTTCATATTATATAACTAGAAATCCATGCAATTTTAATCTTAAATTTTCAATCCTTAAAAAAACTACTCAAAATGCCCACATTAAAGACTTTACCTTACTACTATATTTATCTATTTTAAGTTATATTTCTTTAATATCCCGCTATTGCATCTTTAACCATTATTGTTTTCTCAATGGGCATTGTTAAATGGACTTTGAAACTGGAGAGGAGGATAATTTTTGCATTTTTCAGAAATTTGTTTTGTAAAAAAAAATTTTTGCCCCTCCCTTATTAAATAATCAAGCCCCTTTTACCATTCTCTTTCTTGGTTGCTAGCAAAAACTCATTTCTACACCCCATAAATCCATATGTAAATGCTGGAAGGAGCCTGTTAGATCCCGAACCCAACTCAAATCTGAGACATCCATCTATACACAAAGAAAAAACTCAATTTTCCTCTAGGAATTATTATTGCCTTTTAGAAATTTCCCTCTTTTAATTTCAGCAAACCCTACATTTTCCTCACTTTCAAATCTTTACAAAACCCAAATATTAGTCGAATTTAAGGTTTTCGATCAAGAATTGTTTAAGCTCCATATGTGGTCATTGGTACTGATATTAATTTCACAGTTCATGATTTTGTTCTTTTAAGTTTTATTCTTCCGATGATTGTAGAAGCTCTTAAATCATTGAAACGAAAGAAAAAAAAATAAAAAATTTCTCTTTAACCATCCCTTGATAAAAACTAAAGGTAATTTTTATCAACTAAACAGAATTTATGGATGTTGTCCCATAATTTTTTATAGTGTTCGTTTGTTGATTTTTTTTACCTCAATCGTTTATTTTAGAAACCCAACTGTTTAATTCTTTATATACATCCTCACAATTGTTTCCACATATTTTGTTAGCATGTTGATACAGACCATGATGAGAATTCTACTAGGCCAATACATGTTATAAACATACCTCCCAAATATAAGAACTAATGCAACGATACCATATGCACGAGTTGAAAATGCAAATATAGATTGCAACTTGCACCTGAAAATAAGAGCATCTTTTTATTACAAACTTCTTTTATTAACATCTTTTCTGTTTTATGGTAGTGACTACAACCAATTATGAAACTTCTAGATGCCACTTGTCATGTAATGAATGGTTGTGCGGCTTTATATAACGGAATGATGAATATAGTTGGAGGTTGGAAAAACTTGTACTCTTTTATTTTACAGTATTTCTCTCTATTTTTCTTCTTCAATCCTCTCATCTCTCCTCTTAAGCTCCTTCTTCTTGTTGTTTGTATAAGTCAGACCTATCATTTGGAGCTTTCACTGTTCACATCACCTCCTCCCAAGCATCACCATGACCCACTTTGACAAAATCGTCTCATAACTAACTACCTAACAAAACACCATCGATTACATCAATACCACTCTCTCCAAACAAGACACGACCCTTGTCGATATACCCGATGTCAAATCCTCCCTTGCCTTCCAACAACTTGCAATCCAAAACCTAGCTATTGAAGACCTATCCGCCAAATTCTCCTCCATTCTTATAACTCCACATGCCATAATACCCCCACCACCCTCTTCAATGGCCGCTTTAGCCTCTACAATACCACCAACGTCATCTCTCATATCTTCGACAAACACTTCACCATAAGCAGTCCAGGGCACAAGGGTCCTGGTACTACCCAGGTGCGAAGAACCTCGGGGGTGATTACAATGAGCAGAAATGTCACTCATCGGCCTAAACGACGAGCAAACACTCGAACGTGAGAGCAAGGGATCACCCTAACCGACTTCGATGGATCTAATCCTTTGGATTGGATTTTCCAAACCAATCGATTTTTCACCTACCATTCAACTCCCGATGAATAACTTGGTTTAAACTTAAGAGAACCGGCACCATCGAGGAGTATCAATCCACCTTCGGATCATAAGTAACCTGATCACTACACTACAACCTGAACAGCATCTTCAATTGCTTTCTCTCTGGCTTTAAAACCCATATCAAACATGAACTCCTTACCCTTCAATCCATCTCAGTCACAGATGTTATAGTCCTTGCTAAACTTATCGAAACTAAAAATAGGGAAAGAAAAAACCAACCTCAACCTCTCCTTTCATTACATCCACTTCCTTTTCCAAATCAACCCTCAAACACAAATTCTCCAATCAAAAACCTAACCTCAACTGAGATGCAAAGTTGAAGAGCTCGAGGGTTATGCTTTGGTATGAAGAGAAATATTATCTAGGACACAAATGCAAAACTCAACCTATCCTCTTACTACTTTCTAATGATGATCCAAATCCGACTCTACCCGAGCTACCACAAGCCAAGCCAACTGATGACCACCACCTAAAATGCTTTATAAATGACCTTGAGGACAAGTTCGCTTTTCCAGTGGGAGGCCACGATACAGACCATGATGAGAATTCTACTAAGCCAAGACGTACTATAAATATAGCTCCTAGATATAAGAACTAATGCAATAATACAATGTGCTTAGGATGAAAACACTAATATCGACTGCAACTTGCACCTAAAAATAAAAGCACCTTTTTATAAAAAAATCTTTTATTAACACCTTTTCTGTATTATGGTAGTGGCTATAACCAATTATGAAACTTCTAGATGCCACTTGTCATATAAAGAATGGTTGTAGCAACTTTACACATCAAAATGGTGAATATAGTTAGCGGATGAAAAAAATTGTGCTCTTTTATTTTTTACAGTATTTCTCTCTATTTCTCTTCTTCAATCCTCTCATCTCTCCTCTTAAGCTCCCTTTTCTTACTGTTTGCATAAGTCAGACCTATCACATGTCGATATAATCCATTTATAGCTTTTTGTCCTTAAATTAGTAGAAGTAGCAATTTTAAATTCTGAATTTAATTCTGTATATGCATGGAGTATAAGAATACATCAAATAATTGTACATTACTAGAACAATGGTAAATAGCGGCGAAAACTTCCAACGACCGTCGGTGGATATTTCCGACGGCCGTCGACGGCTAACGATCTCCAAGGCTTTTACGTATTTAAAATATAGTGGTTGTGGTAAACCATCAAAAACCGATGTAAATATTTTATCGACGGCCGTTGAAATCCGTCGGAGAAAAAAAACATGTATACAGACAGCAAACCGAGACCTAATGCATTATCCCCTTCCCCTCCCAAATTTCACCAAGTCCCTAACTCCATTCCCCGTCGTCACCTAGCCCTCGGGTCTCCCTAATGCACTTCCTTTTTATTCCCTATGTACACGTAGTTGTGTACGATAAAGGGAATATGAGGGAAGCGACGTCGAAATTTTGTTGACTTGTTTAAAATAAAATGATTTACAAAATGAAATTACTATTACGTTTGTAATGGAAAGTAAGATGGTCGATTATCAAAGTAGAAAACAATAACCTAAAAATTCAATATTATATTCATAATGTTAATCCGTAAAATGTATAAAAGATAATTAAAATGAATTATGGTTAAAGAAATAATAAAATGTATAAATGAATTGGAAAATAAAAAATTATAAAAAATAATACTATATACTATATAAAACATTAAACTGTACGGTCGAATTGAAAAATAAAATGTCAATCCATAAAATGATTAATACATTTTTTTATTTCTATCATATGATTTTATGCAGGAAAAACGTTCAATTATTTTATTGGTCATAGCTGGATGTATCAACAACGAAGGAAAAGGGTAGGCTCAATAAGTGAACATTTTTGTAATGGTGTACACTTATTTATTGAATTCACTTTAAGTAATAATAGAAATGACGAAGTAATTCACTGTCCATGTAGTAGGTGCAAATTATTGAAGCATTTGATATTGGATATGATTAGAGTTCCTTTGCGCCAATATGGTTTTGTGCCGAATTATTTGGTATGAGATCGTCATTGAGAAACTGTAGCACCTAATCCTGTACGGTCAGAGGAGGAGGTTGGTAATGAAATTATTATGATGAACCACATAGAAAATATGGTTGAAGATGCAGCACGATCAATGTTTCCTACTGTTGAAGTTACTAATGACGATGTTAACTCGAAGAAGAACCAAATGTTGAAGCAAAAAAAATCTATAGTTTATTGGATGCTGCTAAGAAAATCCTTTGGGATGGTTGTACAAGAAGCACTCTATTTTTAGTAATTCAGAATATATAACTATGAAATCAAAATATAACTTCATAAAAGTCGGATTTACAACTGTTGTACAAGTTGCTAGAAGGCATATGCCACCCGATAATTTAATGTGCGAAAATCATTATGAAGTGAAAAAACTTATGTCTGCTTTTGGTTTTCCATATCAAAAAATAAAAACTTGTTTAAATGGTTGCTTGTTTTGGAAAGAGACATCAATCTTACAAATTGTAGAATATGTAACCAAGAAAGATACAAAACATGATAAAAGAAGGGAAAAGAAGTTCTGTACAAGCGTATGCATTACTTACCTATCATTTCTAGACTTCAAAGGTTATATGCATCTTCTGTAACATCGCATCATATGAGGTGGCACAGTATGAGAACACAGGAAGAATGTACGTTAACACACCCAGCTGATGGAGAAGCATAGAAGCATTTTGATAAGAAATATCCCGCTTTCGCAGCAGAGAGCCGTAATGTTAGACTTGCTTTATGTACGGATGGATTATCACCATTTTCTCAATTTGGTTTTAAATATTCATCTTGGTCTATAATCGTTACACCTTACAATTTATCTCCATAGATGTGTATGAAAATCCATATATGTTTCTCACAATCGTCGTCCCTTGCTCAGATGATCCGACACAAGGAGTCGATGTTTATTTACAACTGTTAAGTGAAAAATTGAAAACATTATGGTACGAAGAAGTTGAAACATACGATATTTCAAAAAAAATGAATTTTTGTATGTTCGTTCCTTTACTGTGGAATATTAGCGATTTTTCTGTATATGCAATGCTTTCAAGTTGGAGTTCGTCGATCGTCTAGCTTGTCCTTATTGCATGAAAAAAACATGAGCATTTTCTTTACTGCATAGGAAGAAAATTTCATTGTTTGATTGTCATTAGTGTTTTCTCCATATTAATCATTCTTTTAGAAAAGATAAAAAAACATTACATCTAATAGACATGGGAATTTGCGACCACCAATGATTTGGTCAAGCGAAGATATATATGACATTGTAAAGGATTATCCAAAGATACATGAAATCGGAGAGAAAAATTGAAATTCAAGGTAAATCGACGATTTATAATTGGTGCAAACAAAGTATATTTGGAAGTTGCCTTATTAAAAAAATCTCCTAATTCGTCATAATATTGACATAATGCACAACGAGAAAAACGTGTTTGATAATGTGTTTAATACAGTTTTGAATGTTAAGGGCAAGACTAAGGACGATTTAAAATCAAGACGTGATATACAAGATATATGTAATTGTCATTAGCTGCATATCAAGCCAAATGATGCTAAAAAGCCCAAATCATGCAATGAGCTAGAAAATAACCAAGTGAAGTACTGTTAAAATAGGTGGAAGGATTACGCTTTCCCGATGGGATTTGCTCTAATCTTCGTAGATGTGTCAACTATAAGAACAGTAAACCGAGTAGGTTGAAAAGCCATGATTGTAATGTAATGATGGAAAATTTGTTGCCCGTTGCTTTTATGCTGCCCGCAAAAGTTTGGAATGTCTTAAGGGAACTAAATTTGTTTTATAAGGAGCTTTGTTCCACTACGTTAAAAGTTGATTATCTACGTAAACTTGAGGAAGAAATCTTTATACTGCCCTGCAAACTGGAGAAAATATTTCTTCCAGGTTTCTTTAATGTAATAAAGCATTTATTTGTTCATCTTCCATATAAAGCACGTCTTCAAGGTCCTGTGCAATATGGATACATCATCCATTTGAGAGGTATTAATATTGATTATGTTAAATATTAATTTAATTACATATGTAAGTAAATTTTAATTTGAAATAATTTTTAATAGGTACTTAAATTCATTTAAAGAAAAAAGTGAGACAAAAAACACGAGTTGAAGGTTCGATTTGCAAATCATATATTGAAGAAGAAGCTTCGTTCTTTTTCTCCCACTATTTCAGTGATCGCGTGAACTTATCAATTGAAGGAGCTACGTGTAATGATGAAGGCATGGAATAAGGTTCTTCTAAAGCAATGTTATCTATTTTTAGACAACATGGCCGTCTTCCTGGAAAATATGTGGACGTATGGTTAGACAATAGAGGGTAGTACCATATAGCGCAAACATATATTCTTCTTAATTGTGTTGAAGTTGCACCATTTGGTAAGTGCTATTAAATAACAAATCTTGATATATTTATTTTAATAATACACGTGTATAGTAATTATAATGCAATATATTATCTATATCTGCAGTGTTTATGAATCACAACATCTAAGCGGCAATATCAGTAAAAAAATTCGTTATTTGGTTTTCGAACTACGTTTATGATCTGGTATATTGTGTGGTCGATGAAGGATTGTAACATCTAGCGATGGGACCAAAAAGAAAAGTCAAGGCATATATAATATTCTTCGTCAATGGATATAAATTCAACACCAAAGAATATGGTACTTAAAAATTAATTAACAATACCAGTGTATTTATTAAAGGCAGTAATGATCCAAATGATCATATAAAGGATTATTATGGCATGTTAACTTAGGTTTTGCAATTGACATATTTCACAAGACCCACGGAGGAAGTTTTTTTGTTAGATGCAACTGGTTTAGCAATGTTTCAGGTTTTGAAATCAACATGCACCGAAATTGTAATCTTATTGAAATAAAGCATACCTCACATAATCATAAGTATGATCCTTTTATACTCACCAAACAAGCTCTATAAGTTTATTACACTCCTTATTCATCTCTAAAAAGAGATAAAGTAGATTGGCCGGCAGTTTTTAAAACGAAGACAAGATTTACGTTTGATACAAAGAATATTCCAGACGGACAAGCTTATCATGCAGATATCGAGGAAAATGGAGAAATAAAAATAACCGAGGATCAAATCAATTTTGGACCTCTAAATGATGAATCAAATGTATTAGTGGAAGCATTTGAGATTGCAGATGAAAACAATATATAGTACGAGAACAAGTCTGAATCAAAAAACGACGAGGACTGATTATTAATGTACATTTTAATAGAAGATAATTTATGCGATTATTGATGTTATATTTTTCTCATTAACAATGATAGGCTTAATTAAATGATATGTTTTGGCATAATAAAATGATATTTTTGTGATAGGTATTATGTCTTTTTTCCGACGCCGCGGTTCTTCACATTCAGGTTTCCCCTTTTCTTCTTAGAGAGGGACCACCGCTGGAGGTGATGGCAGCGGCCCATCAGAGCAGGCACCACGTACCGTAGTGACTTTCCAACCTATAACGGATGGGTCATAAGTATTAATATTAGCATTAAAAATATTTTGTGTATGATATATTAGCCATGATTTATTAAAGGTTTGTTTCATATTTAACACAAGGGATTTAAACTGGAGCTATCAGAAATTGTTCTGAGTATTTCAAAACAAGTTTACATGAGCAAGATGACTGCCCGTTGGCTTAGATGGAGTAAGATCCCAGACTCCATCAGGCAGAGTATCTACCATGACTTCCTTATCAATATAAATTTATATATCATTATATATTACCACTTTACAATTTGCTGACTATGTATAAATGTATAATTTATATTTTCTCAATGTGCAGGGGGCAGTAAACTTATAGAAATCTGGCATTCCCCTTTTCCAGCGGTGCCACTAGAGTTTAAAAATTACTAAGAATTACTGAGACATAATGTCTGACCTTAGGAAAGAGAGGAAGAAGCTTAACTGGATGAGCGCTGGCATATGGGATACTTGGGTTGCTTGGTGGAAAAGCGATGAATTTAATGTAAGTCTATCATATATCACTTAAATTTGTTTTATAACTGTAAATTATATTGTCCAATTTAAATTAGCAAGCGGAGCCAGAGAGGAACTCCGCGAATAGAAACAAGAACCCATCCACACATCGCATCGGTTCCAAGTCATTTCAGCATCATCGTGAGGATCTAGTAAATTTATTAATTGCAATTATAAACAGTTATTATATTAGTATTTTTTAAGTTATAAGTTATTAATAAACAGTTATTACAACATTAATACATATATACCGATTATTTTAGGAAAGAGCGCGCGGAGTTCCCGTCTCATATATGGATGTATTTGCTCAAACTCATGACATTGAGCAGACAAGCGAAGCTGGCAACCTCATGTATGCATGGGAGGATGAGGATAAAGCAACTGCTTCCTATGTAACCATATTTTAAATTTTTGCTTATTAATATTGATCGGTTTAAGTAATTAGTTATAAAGAATTAAAACAATGTTGTGCAAATTTCAATTGTATTTTCTTTTGCACTGTAGCAAAAATTTCAGGAAGCACGAGCACAGTTGTTGGAGGACGGAGCAGAAGGGATGAGTTGACGCCTAATGAGGAGGATGGTATTTTTGACTCTATCGTGGAACCGACGTCGCAATGTAGGCGTTTTGGCTATGGGAACCAAGTGGTAATTTATAAAAATAAACTACCTTATAAAAGTTGCATATTTTTTATAAAAGTTACATAAGTTTTATAACAACTTATTTCTATCCACAGGTTAGGACCTCCAAAAATGCATATCAAAAAGCTTAGGACAAAATAAAGATTGTAGAGATAAGAGCCATGATTGCATAGCTACAAGAGCAAGACCGCCTTTGTGCTGTGGAGAATGTGCCGCTGAACCAGTCCTTGGCGGAGTATGTGCAGTAGCATGAGTCATTCCCTTTGTTGTCGAGTGCTTCCAAAGGCGAGGATGAGTCTTGAAAGGTATGTTATTTTGTGTTTGTACATTGTATATATGCACTTAGAGATGATGTGTATGATGTGTTTTGTTATGTTTGATATACATTGATGAGAGGTTGGATGTTTTATGTTGATTTAGGTATGCTTGATATATTTTGTGGAGATGTTTGATGTTCGATGTTGATTGGATATGCTTGGTACATTTTGTAGATGTTGGATGTTTGATTTTATGTTTTTTAGATTGTTTGAGCTTGAATTTGTAGTTAATATTGATGTTGGTATAATATGTGATTTTAGCTTTTATATATGTGTGTATGTGTGAAATGGAGCCGTGATATAATATTAATGTTGGATTGTATGGGAACCGAATGGCTGCTAGGGAAAAAACTCAGATTATCGATGGTTTTCGATGGTTAGCAATGGCTATCTGGTTACAATATTCCAATAGACAGAGATGGCTGTCGACAGATTATTGGTAAGGTTCGTTGCCATGTGGACACCGTCGGCCATTGGAAAGCCATCGCTAATAGTCGTAGGAAGCCGTTGAAACTTATGGTCGATTCCGTCGAAATGAGTGGGGAAGCATGTACGCTATTGTCACGGCCGCCGACAGCTATCTGCCGTCGGAATTTGACATTATTCTTGTAATATTAATGCTTTTTAGTGGTTTGTAGATCTAATGAACAGAATGTTTGAAACTCATTTTGACATCTTTTATGTATTTCATGTTGATGTTAACCAGATCATATAACAATATTGCTTATTTGAAACTTTTATATAAAATAAATGTGTGTATAAAATGAGAACTGTAAGGGATTTAAGATGGATTTTATTAACACACGGATTTGATTTTAATGCTACTACAGTTTAAGAATGGAATAAAGTTTCTGTGGATTGCATTTTGTATGTTTGTATATGTCAATGATTATTGTATATTTGCTCTATATCCTGCATCATAAAAAAATATGACCTGAAAGAATAAATCAGTTGTATTAATCTTACAGTAGTAATTTAATATTTATGCATATATTTTCTTAAATTCTGATCTAATACATATAAGAAAATGAGAACTGATATATCGTCAACCTTTTGTTCCTATATGTTAACTCCTATTTTTGAAGCGACCTAAAACTTTGCGACTTAGCGACCTAACTTCTCCAGCAACTCAGCGACCTAAAGGATGGAACAGTCCAACGACTTAAAACTCTAACGACCTATCACTACCAGCGACCTAAGAGTACTAACGACCTAAAACTTACGCGACCTAACGACCTAATGGTCTTAGCGACCTAACGACCTAAAAGACAGAGCGACCTAACGACCTAATGGTCTTAGCGACCTAACGACCTAGAAGATGGAGCGACCTAACTGTCAACATGGGACAACAGTAACCCGCAGTAGAGAGGCAACACGACCTACGACCTATCTTAGGTCGTCCACGACCTAAAACTTACTACCCAGTTTGTACAAGCCGAGATAACTCCCTATGCCGCTTTTCCCTAGGTCGCTCACCATTCCCACTAGGTCGCCAACGACCTACAGCCTACCTTAACCTTAACCCGTTCACGACCTATGCCTTGTCAATATGTTCAAATGATCCAGTGCAAACTATTAAGTCGTAGCCTATGCTTCTTAGGTCACCCGCGACCTACGACCTACTCTTAGGTTGTTCACGACCTACGACCTAACTCCGAAATCTCCCTATAAATACAACACCAACTCCTATTCAAAGGGGACTTTTGGCTCATTTCTGGAACGCCGATACTCTGCTGTTTTCTCGACTCAACCGACACTTCAAACACCGAAGACACTTCAACGAACTTCAAAAGAAGATCTACACATCCGACATGGATTCAAATAGCTTTCTTACATCAAAGTTTTAGTTACTCGTCTCAAGTGTGTTGTAATAAAAATGTATTGTAAAGAGTTGTAATCAAATCAGCAATAAAGAATATAAAGTGGACGTAGGCTTAATTACAAGCCGAACCACTATAAAACTACTGTCTCTTTACTTTTCTGCTATTTTCTGCTTATATTATGTTCCCGTACCAACGGGTGGTGCTTTCACATTACTATCACTCACACCAGGGTGTTAGCGTCGATTTTTTACGTTAACATTTTGGTGCTTTCACTGAGAACTAAACTCAGGGATATTTTCATCATCGCTCCGCGAAGATTTGTTGAAAGAATTTCTTTAAAAACCAGAAGTCTATCTGAAATAATGGCTCCTGGAAAAAGGGGTAGAACTATCAGATCCGAAAATGCTCATGAGGGGACCTCTGCTTCCCCGACAGAGAACCAGCCAACTCCTACCGTTGGAGTCACAAGGGCCGAATTAGACGACGTAGTTTCTGGATTATACCAACAAATCGAAGCTCAAAATGCTTTGATGATGGACAGATTAAACGCTCTGCTTGGGGCAAATCGACAACCAGAAAATCATGAAACAACCTTTGCTGAAGAAGCCCATGATTCCCGGGAGAAAGGTATTCCTCAACGAGCAACTGGCACTGCCGAAGCGCCACCTTTCCAAGCTGAAGGTTCACGGCGGCAGCCAACTCTTCGCGAACATTTGCCCAGGCAAACTTCCGAAAGAATGGCTGACGTCTGCCCGGCGATGCCTCTGAACAATGAAGAATACCTATCAGGGATGGTTCGTCGAATCATGAAAGAGAGCATGCAGAGGAAAGAAAATGAGAGCGATTGGGGATTTGCTCCGAGTAAAACTCCATTTACTGAAAAGATCCTGAAAGCAGAATTTTCAAGGAAATTTGTACCTCCTACTATCCCGGCCTATAAAGGGACAAGTGACCCTAATCATTTCCTATATAAGTACGATTGGCATATGACCGGTGCGAGAGCATCAGATGAGATTAAATGCCGATACTTTCCAGTGTACTTGGAAGGAGTGGCTCTACTATGGTTCACAAAGCTACCAGTTCGGTCCGTAGATCAATTCTCCGACTTAACTCAAAAATTCAAGGAACAGTTCAGATTGTATGCTTCAAAAGCTAAGGATATAATGTCACTGTCTAGCCTTGAGCAAGTGCCCGGAGAATCTATCAAGTCGTTCTTGAGCCGCTTTAACCTAGCCCTAGCCGAAGTAGATAATGCGGAACCCCATATGATCCTGACTTACTTGATGCGAGCTATCAACAAGTCGAGTGAATTTGGAAGATGGTTAAAAATGAAGGAACCAAATTCACTTGAGAAGTTTTATAAAAAGGCCGACGAATTCATGCGCCTAGAAAACCTTTCTGCGCCAGCGAAAGTGGTTGTTGCCGAAGTCAAGAATAACGATGTTGCGTCTAACAAAAGAGAATCTGGAAATCAGAGAAGGGAAAATGATGGAGGAAAGAAGAAAGGGAATGAGAAGAAACCTTGCCGCTTTAATCCTTCAGATTTTACTCCCTTAATTGACACATAGGAAAATATCTTCTTCGCAATAAAGGATGTTGTCAAGTATCCCAAACCACCTGAGATGGGGAGGAGTGCAATCCATAGTGGGAAATTCTGTCGATTTCACAATCAACCTGGCCATGACACTAACCAATGTCGCCAGTTAAAGAATGTGATTGAAGAGTTGCTAAAACAGGGTAAACTGCAACAATATGTGAAGAAAAACGGAGTCGACCCAACCTCATCCACTCAGGGGCAACAACTTACTGCCCATCAATCTGGCTCTGGCAACAACACTGCAGTGCAAGAATCTGAAAAGCTTGTCATTAATGTTGTCACAGGGGGTCCACACCCAGCAGGCAGAAGTTGGGATGACTGCTAACTACCCGCAAAACTGCAGCTGGGGCATCTTTCATTCTCTCTGGCATATGAACCCAAAACTACGAATGCAATGGAAATGGAAATTCAATTCGAAGATTCTGGAACAACAATCATTTGCATCCATTTTTTACTTAACAGCATTGCTTAAATTTGTAAAATGATGGTGGATGTATAACTTTTGTATTGTAAACCGCTGAGAAATCAGTGTGAATCAATAATAAAGAACTATAAATCTTGTGTTCTCAAATGCTATAAAATGCCTGTCTCATTTCGATATGCAAGTATCTTTAAAATATTACTAAAATGTCGATTTAGTATTGTAGGCTATCAAAGCAAAGCTTACCTATTCAACACATCATGAAACCAAGCGATTCCTACAAATCATTCGGATGCCAAGTCACAAAAGTTCCAAAATTCAACTCCTACAAAAGAAGTGCTATTTACAAATAGTTGATGGTTTCACCAAAGCGGGCGCCTTCCTGACGAGAAGGTTTCAGACCCTTGTTAACCAACCGCGATCGTTTGTACAAACGAACATTCGGTAAAGTAGCTTGCGTCTGCCCCATGGATTCACTCAACGATAAAGTACACTTCTCTGGCATAAAAACAAACAGCTTGCAGAAGAATTGAACATATACTTAGAGTGATAGAGAGGAATCGCTAAGAAGCAAATGGTGGAAGGACACAAGCAACAAAGCCCTCTAATGAGGCACAAGCCCTCTTCGGAGACACAACTCTTCGGAGGCACATTTCACCGGAGTTGTAGTGAAAAATGCTCCTCTTCGGAGGCCCACTTCACCAGAGCTGAATTGCCAAAAAAGACCTCTTCGGAGGCACATTTCACCGGAGTTGAAGTGTAAAATGCTCCTCTTCGGAGGCCCACTTCACCAGAGCTGAAATGCCAAAAAGACCTCTTCGGAGGCACATTTCACCGGAGTTGAAGTGTAAAATGCTCCTCTTCGGAGGCCCATTCACCAGAGCTGAAATGCCAAAAAGACCTCTTCGGAGACCAAAATTGGTTCTCTTCGGAGACCAAAAATGCTTCTCTTCGGAGACCAAAATTGCTTCCTTCGGAGACCAAAATTGCTTCTCTTCGGAGACCCAAAATGGCTTCTCTTCGGAGACCAAAATTGCTTCTCTTCGGAGATCAAAATTGCTTCTCTTCAGAGATCAAAATTGCTTCTCTTCGGAGACCAAAATCTCTTCTCTTCGGAGACCAAAATCGCTTCTCTTCGGAGACCAAAATTGCTTCTCTTCGGAGACCCAAAATGCTTCTCTTCGGAGACCACAAAGCCTTCTTCGGAAGCACTAAACAAATAAAGCCCTCTAACGAGGCATATCCAAAAACTTCGTTAATGGAACCACTAAAAGGGCACTTTCTCAAGAAAGAAGATTCCAGGCCACAGCTGAATACTTACGATTATTTGTACAAACAAATATCCAGTAAAACAGCTAACGCCAGTCCCGTGGGCCCATTCAACGATAAAATACAACTTTCTGACAACAGATCAAAACATTTTTCAGAATCCCGCTTCACTGCGTAAGGGAATCCACTTTTCAACAAGTAAAAGTGATCATCCCCGAAATTTGAAGTGTTCTTTAGAAAGAGAGAGATAGAAAAACTTCTCCAATACAAAGTGTATTCTATTAAAAGCAGAATAATATTTCCTCAAAACGAAAGAATTATTCTCTAAAATAAGAATACAAGTCTTTTCAGAATATTGCAGTAAGCCATGGTACGGGGGCATATAGCTACATTAATAAAAACAACGCTCAAACATCATACCACGAGCTCACTGCGGTATCATATAAAGAAACTTGTGCAAAAAACAAGGAATAAATGCATTCACACATATACTGACAAGAAATTGTACAAGTAAAAAGAACCATTTTATTCCGTACTATAAAGTTTTTGTACATGTGCAGGTTTCAAGTGGGGACCGGTACCCGCACAATCTCCGATCAGTACATGAAAAAATAAAAAAGCAAAATAAGAAGCGTAAAGACCAGCTCATTACTACTTCTTCCCGCCACCTTTGGAGCTCTTGCCCGGCTTGATGACTAGTTTTGGAATCCGACACGGACGGGTCGGGGAAGAAGGAGAAGATGGTGTAGCCGGATCTTCTTCTATTTTATCTTCGCCAGCAAAAGCACTTTTCCTCTTCTTCTTCCTGATTGCAAGCTTCCCCTTCTTCTTTGAAGAAGACTCACTGCCCGGAGTAATCAGCTCGGATAGCTTCGTGTCATCATCATAAGGCTCCGGAGTCTTCTCATCTTCTTCATGTTCCCCAGACTTCTGCTCTTGAGAAGCAAGTGGATCATCCAAGCCTCGAAGGGCTTCTATTTGCTCTTCCTGCGACCCTGGCTGAGAAGCAGGAGTGACTTGAAGAGATGGAGGAGGAACAGCTGGAAGGGGAGAAGTTTGCGCAGCGCTCGGTGCTTCCGCTACAGAAGAAAAGAAGTTAAACCAGTATTCTCCGAAAAAAGAGAAGATATTGGATCATCAGGACTTAAGTAATAAGCAAGAAATTCATCAAGCTCGGTTGAATCGAATGAGTAGTCTACTTGAGCTAGATCAGACTTGAAGTTACCTGGAGAAGTCGGCTTAATCACGACGACTTCAAAGTTTTCGGCTTCAGCGTCATCCTGGGACTTCTCCTCGACTCGAGCAGTGGGAGACTCGGTAATAGCGGACTTAACTTCAGCTTTTGCAAGAGGTGGAGAATAAGAGCTAGAGCCAATAATGTCAGGATCGACCGAAGCCGGAAGATGAGCGGGATCGGTTAAAGGCGCTGTCTCCATACGCTCTTCTCCTACCACTTCGGCTCGCTCCCTGGCAAGCTGCTCTTTTCCCCTGGCAAGCGCAGTACGTGCCTCATCGTCCAGATAAAGCGCCTCAAGATCTGCTTCTGCATAGCATGTGCCTCCAAGCATGTCAATTACCGCCTCCCATACTTCAGCCAAAGTAATTTCGTATTTCGGTCCCAGAAATGAGAGGCTTCCGCGCCCCAAGACGCTGTGGATATAAAAGTCGAACAAAGTAGAGCTGATAGTGGCTTTGGTTGCCTCATGAGATTCTTTGGCTGCAACTTGACCAGCAACATCCTCATCACGCTCTTTTTCAACTTTAGAAAGTCGAGCTTTTAACGCTGCAATCTCCAGGTCTTGGGAGTTAACTCTTTCCCGCAGCTGAGCGGTATCTTTGCGGTATTTTTCAATCACATGTTGTTCTGCCTCGAGTTTGATCTCAGCATCTCTTTGAGCAGCATAAGCGTCTCTCACTTGTTTTTGGAAGACTTCTTCTTTTTGAGAATGCAAAGCGGAAGAAGTGGCGAGATCTTCCTTGAGTTTCTTAACTTCGGACTCAAGTCTTGCATTGTCGTCAGCAATGCTCGCCATCTCTGCATCATGTTGCTTACAAATTTTATCCCACTCCGACTTGTCATTCTCCATAGTTAACATGGCTTCGAGATTCATGCGATTAACTCTTTGAAGCTTGTCGACAAGTTTCTACCAACCAGACATCCTCTCGATATCGAGTTTGACAGCATCAAGGTTCCTCAGCATAACTTGCTTATCAATAGGAACCAAATCCAAGTCGAAGCGCACTCCTCTTAAGCACCAGTTTGGGAATCGGCTTTGAAGTGTAGAAGGAGCATCTTTGACTTGATACTGAGGCCTGTTGATAATTGTCTGAATGTCAGATTTCTTAAGAGCAAGAGAACCGGAGGGGATGTCAGGAGAGGTAGGAGCATCGGTCTTCTCAGAAATTGCAGACGCGTCTTTTTCACTAAGTCTGGCCCGTTTGCTCGGGTCCTCAGCAACATTACTTTTCCCTTTAACATCATAAGATTTTCTCTTATGGGAATCGTCATCTCTTCTTATTTGCTGCTCCTCATAAGCTTGTCTTTCTCGAGCTTTTCTAACCGCTCGCTCCTCATCTGTTTCCCTGGGAGTGGGGAGATAGCGTCGGGGATCATAATAATCACGTCTTCCGTAAGTTCGAAAATCATCATAATATGAACCACTTCGCCCCATCGGAGAACCTAAAAGTGAAAAAGACAAGTCTTAAAAATCTTCGAAGTAAAGAAGCTAAGTGCGTATAAGTGCCGAAAGTCCTAAGTGTGTGTGATGTGCAAGCTACGCGCGTCAAACTACAAACCACTCTCTGGTTGGGAAGTGATAACAGATTTTGAAGCAGGAGTCAACTGTTGGACCGATGAAATTTGTTGCAAAGCAGATGTCACTTCAACTACTAGAGATGTAACTTTAATTAAAGAAGTGTCGTCATTGAAGAGCTCCTGTGAAGTAATCATTAGATCGCTCAATCCCTCAAAAGTGTCGTCACCGTCATGTTTAGCGGGACTTTTCTTCTCAATTCCTTCATCATCAACATTCTCGGAGTTTTGAGGGGGTTCCTCTTCTTCAATTACAGGGGAAAGTGTGAGTTTACTAGATGATCCCGCAATATCAACAGAAGTAGAACATTTCACCAATGCAGCCTCTACGGTGGGTTCTTTAGATGCAATTACTTCCGCAGAAACTGGGGCATTTGATGTCTCTGCTTGAGAATCTGGGGCCACTAATGTTTCAGTCTCGGGACTAGAAACTTCGTGAATCTGGGTAGATCGGGAGGAGTGTAAAAGTCCAAACCGATGCAAAAACGTGTCTCTCAGCAAAAATTTAGCACTTCTCTCTTCAGCAGCCACAGCATTTAAAGTTTCTAAGGTTGGCTTGTGGTTGGGATCTCGAAGCGGAGGAGGGAGTGCTACAAAAGTAAAGAATGAAGTTCAGTACTTGACAATTCAAGTTTCAAGAAATTTAGGAAAAATGGAGCGGGCGGAAATAGGCAATCTTAATTCCGATTCTCCAAATGGCATAGAATCCTGGGGGACAGCGTACGAAGAAGAATTGACTTAAGAACCCGTGTGCACTATCGGGCAAGTCTAGAATCAATTTACGGTTTCTAGCACCTCTTACAAGTATAATTGAAGGGTGATCCTTGTTCTTCGCAAAGGTGCACAAATAGCAAATCTCCTCAAAACTTGGAAGACGGTCGAGCGTCCTTCTGAAAAGCACACACAACCCCATCAAGATGGCATAACCATTGGGATGTAGCTGGAAAGGAGAGATAGCTAATCGAAGAAGAAGCCGTTGAAGAAAGTCATTAAAGGGAGGAATAGCTCCACTTAAACACATCTGACGATTAACTGCTACAAAACCAAGAGGTGGCCTGTCAGCAGTATCGTTTACTCCAGGAAATAAGGCGTCTGCTTTGGCAATACTGAAATGGATACACAATTGACTGAAAGCTTTGTGGCTCAAGGTGGTCGAAGTCCTTTCCGAAGGATCAATCAATGGGTTAGCAATTGGAAAAGCCTCCTCAGCTTGTCTTGTTTCTTCTTGTTGAGAAGTCATTCTACACAAGGAACTGGATATTCAAATATGAAGGTGCATGTTTCCTAAAAGTGTGAAGTGTTGTGCAAAACTAGTACAATAACAAGCAAATATAACTGAAATCAGGTTAGTTGACATTTGTCGATTATAAAGTTTCAGGGCTTGTTATTTCAAGTTCAAGTACAATGTTGATGCAAACATATCAGCTTTAGTTGATTATTCTTTAGCTTTGCTTTAATACTTCACTTGAATTTATTGTTTCACAACATTTCATTCACAAAGTTCATTTAAGTTGATTATTCTTTATCGACTAATCTGTCATTCGATGTGGGCAGTCAATGGCAGTATATTCGTCCTAGTATTCTGCAAATGTTGTGTTTAAACAGGTTGTCAGCTTTAAAAGTTAGCATAATCTGTAAAGAAGTTCAGACAGTTCAAAGTTCAATCAAGTTCTGCCCAAATTTTACAAGTATTAGGTCGTCCAGCGACCTAGCATAGGTCGGAGTGTAACAGCCTAAAAAAATTTTAGCAATATTTTATTCTTTAATTTTAACTCTGGGGTTTTATTTTACGGAAGATGAATTTATAAATTTAATTAAATAATCACCCAAGATTTTTTTTATATAAGTAAATTCTATAATTCTTATTTTGGTTAAAACTCAACATTTATTGAAGTTATAAATCTTTAAATTTCTAATTTTCCAATCTTTTAGTTTAGTTGAATATATTCATAACAAAGTTTTATTTCACTTTTGTTCTTTAAAAATGGATTATATACTTTTAAATTTAATCATTTATATTTTTCTTAGTTACGTTTAGTAATAGATTCTTAACTTTGTAAATGAATAAAAACCCAATGTAAACAAATCATGTTTTATTAAGTAATAGATTGCAAAATTTATGTATAATTAAACTATTAATTACGCGTTTAAAAAAGGCGCATTATTTGATGGAATAAATAACATATAAATAGGAAAACATATAAAATTTAAAACCGTTGTTTTGTTATATTTTGGGCATAAACTATTGCGTCTGTTGCACGCACTTTTAAATATATTCACTTTCCTTCTGATTTAATAGAAACGTTATCCTCAAATTTATAACCATTCACATTCAAATTTTTGCCTTGTTACTAAATCAATTGCTCTGCACTTTTAAAGGAGGAAAATTCAACCGTGCCTTGCCATTACGTTTAAAAATATTTCACCTTCCTTTACTTCCATTTGTTTTGATAAGTATAAAATCTTTAAATTTCCATTTACCGCTCAAGCAAAAATATAATGGCTTGTCGTTTCTCTCGCTAATAAATTCATACTTGTTGCAATTAATTGCTCCAATCGTTCTTGCCATTCCGTTTTTATTTATCAACGCTTCTTAATATTTTCAAACGAGTGCAAATGCATGCTAAATAAATTCCTGCTGTTTCTCCAAGTAATAAATTCTTGTTTTTATTTAAATACTCAATCTTGTACGCAAATAATTTTCACCATCTTCCCATTTTATAAATATTTATTGCGTTTTTAAATCAACGCATTTACTTCCTAACAAATTTTAAATGTGTACAAAATGTTTGCCAAAGATTTCTTGCCATTTCCTTTTGCTAAATTCACGCAATCAATAACACTGTAAATATTCGCTCAAATCTTTCTTGCCTAGATTCTCGCACCTAAATCAACGCAAGATATTCTCTTGAATATTTACCCGTTCGCACAAATTATTCTTTTGGTTAATTTTTCATTTCCGTTTGGAAGCAAATTGATTGCTTGCCGTTTTATGTTCTCCTTAATTACGAAACCCATGGCATAATTCCATCACAACAAGATTTCCTACCTGTTTGCGCCAAAATTGGTCACAAACCCCAAGTGTTGTGAAAGCACTAGTGTATGAATACAAATCAGCAATATTCAAACACAAATATCAGATCTAAGCAAGCAACAAATAGCAATCTAGAAATAATGAACAGTGACACACAATTTATAGTGGTTCGGCTATCTCCGGCCTACGTCCACTTCAAGGTTTTTATGATTTTATTGCTCGATACTTGAAGATTACAATTTCTTGTTGCGTAGTACAGCAGATTTTATGAGTATAATCTGAATTTAAGGCAGCAATGGTGATCTGGAGTAAATCTGGCAGAGTCTGGGCGCTCTTTAGCTCTTAAAATTGTTCGACCACTTTTCTGAATGACCAGGGGCTCTATTTATAGATGCAAGAGGCTGATATTTCGCCTAAATTGAAGGGAGACCAGTTTTGGCACGTGAGGGAGCCCACATGCCCGCTTTTTGGAAGTCCGGGCCCACTTTGGGATCGATTCGAAGCAACGTTCGAATCGATCAAGAAATTGTCCAATCGAGCTGAAATTTGGTGTGAACATTCTTCAACATATGCTCAAGCTAGTGTAAAAATTTCATGGCATTTGGACTTATAGATCTTAAGATATGATCGATTCAAGATGGTGTTCTTCGTCCTGTGGATTCGTTCGAATCGATATGGTTCGAATCCATAGGGTCGAATCCATGCTCCTGCACGTGAAGGCGATGATGTGGTGCGTGTCCCTCGTATCGATCCGGTTTTCACTCCGTATTGACTGGGTCGACTCCATGTTCTTCGCCGCTTTGACTGGGTGGATTCGAGGTAATGGATTCGAAGGCATGCTCCTTCGCTCATGGACTCGAATGTGTGCGTGTTCGAATCGATTGTGTTGCACTGTAGCCCATCGATTCGAAGCCATCATAGCAGGATGGGTTCGAAGCTAAGTCACTGGACGGATGCGAAGTAAGACACCTTATTGAATACGAATACTGGTGGATTCGAACTACTTTCTTTGGCTGATAGACACAAAGCGTTGCGTGTCGATGGATACGAAGCATGGTGTCTGGATGGGTTCGAAATCACTCATGGGATGGAGTCGAATTGAATCCAGTTCATGGATTTGGAGATCTTCCCTTTGATGAATTCGAACTAAAGCTCGGTGCTGATGGATTCGAACCAAGGCCTCGTGGATGGATTCGAACCAATGTGTGGTCGATGGATTCGGAGCATGGCTTTCTTCTGATCGATTCGAGCCTATGCTATTCTCGAGGGATTCGAACCCAAGGCTGGGCTTATGGATTCGAACCTAGGGCTATTTCCTCCAACTTACATCGATGATATCTTGAGCGTACGAACTCGGATTGACTCGAGATTTGGAATGTTGTTTTATCTGGCCTTGCTTGACATGTCTTATCAATTGTAGCCCGATCCGGACTCGGAAAAAATTCAGTGATATCCATGGTGAACCTGCGATGCACAATTGATGTTCATGACTAATAATCATTGATTTTTAGTTAATCTTTGGGTATCTCGGCTTTGCCAAAAGTTGGGATAACATTTTGCCCCCCAAAACATGCCATTTGATAAAAGGCATGTTTTGATCAGTCTCAAGTCAAATGCAGTGAGTTCATGTTTTACTCATAGCTTATAGCATTTTCAATCAAGTCCATGGCTGTTCAAAGCCGAATTGTTATCAATTTTTTCCAGTGGAAGTTAAGAATGAAGTTCTACAGTCTCTCCATACTATCGGTGGTCACTCCGGACCCTTGCCAAGCCCATTCTAGACTTAGCGATCGAATAGAAAGATCCTATTGCACTCCGGCGTTGCTTTCTACCCCTTGCACTCTGGCCCCAGTTAGGGCGTAAAGCGGTGTCTTGGTCGTTCAGGACCGATCGTAGCCTCTCCGGGCTCCTGCTGGATCCCATCCTATCACTTTCCGGTGAAAGGGAAACAACGTTAAGTGAGTCAATCCTGTCGCTCTCCGGCGAAGCGACTCACTTCTTGCACTCCGGTTCAGTGTACCTGAACATTAAGCAATGTCATGGCCTAAATCGTGGGCCGATCATAGCCTCTCCGGGCTCTTATCGAATCCCGATCCATTCACTCTTCGGCGAATAGGAAACGATGCTTAAGTGAGTTGATCCTGTCGCTCTCTGGCGAAGCAACTCACTTCTTGCACTCCGGACCCCGCCTCTCCGGGTAAGGTCATAAGAGCGATCATGTTTATATTCATATTTAATGTTCATCCTTTAACTCTCCGGTTAAAAGGTTTATTTTAATAAGTGTTTCTTTATTAAATTCAAATCCTAGATGTTCAATCTCAAACACCAGGAAAAACAAGACAACGCCTCTCCGGGCGGAGCGGTCTATTTCCATCTTAGAGCATGCCTAGGGATCTCTCCGGTTCCCGTACATGAGTAAGTGGGATAGCCGTTTTATTTTGGAAATCAAATCTAAGAAAACTAATCGACCAGAGTCCAAATCTTGAACTTGGCCCTTGCCATCACAATTAGTTGATGACGAGTCATGATCCCGATCCAAAATCATTCCTGTTAGGTGGAGGTTGTTCAGGTCTTACTGTCGTTGCCTGTTCTCTGACATATTATGGCAATCTACCACTCCTGGCATGTTCTTCCACCTCATCCCTTAGGTGGCGGCATTCATCGGTAGCGTGCCCATCCAGCTCATGGAATAGGCAGTATTTTCCAGTCCTGCGTTCCCGCTCCGTGGGATCTCTCCTGGGTGGTTTTCGATACGGGAGTTGCCCCCGAGTTTCAGTGTAAATCCTTTCTAGGCTTGCCGTCAAATCTGTGTCTTGCCTGAATCTAGGCTCTCTGAATTTCTTCCGTTTATCAGGACCATCATGTGCGTCATCCTGCTTTCTCTTTCCTTTGTCTGCCCTGGACTGTTCCCTGGTGATTCCTTCGCCTTGTGCAGCATTTACTTCCTGCCTCTCGGCTCGCGATTCTTCTAATCGAATGAATCGTTCAGCTTCATAGTAAAACTCTCCAAAATCTTGCGGTGGGTCTCTTGTTAAAGAGTCTTTGAATTCGGTGCCTTCTCCAACTCCTGCCACTACCGCCATCAAAATCATCGATGGGTCTGGGCGATCTACAGAAGCCACCGTTGCATTAAATCGTAACAGAAAATCTTTTATGGACTCTCCGGTCCTTTGTTTTATTGATGCCAAAGTCATCACGCTCTTGGGTCGCGTTACGTGAACCCTAAACTGCTTCATGAAGCAATCCACAAGCTCGCCCCATGTCTTGATTGATCCAGTATCTAGCTGTCTAAACCAGAGCGCAGCCAAATCCGATAAGAATAAGGGGAAACATCATGCCATTACTTCCTCGGATGCTCCTAGCACTTCCATGTGTCTGATATATTTGGTGATATGCATGGTCGGGTCTAACTTTCCATCATAAGGATCCAGCATTGGTAGTTTGAATTTTGGAGGGTTCCTTGCATTTCGGATATTCGGAGCGAACGGACTTCGACTAACCTCTTCCAATCCTCCGCCTGACAATCCCCCTCTCATGATCCGTCTCACTAGGCCAATCATTCTTTCATCTCCATCCAGGGGTTGCCCCATTGTCATGTCTCTGTCTTGCCCTCCGAGTCTTGTAGGGAATTCTGGTACGTACTCTTCGGGTGGCTCGTTAGTATTTGTGTTGGCCCTAGCCGGTTGAGCTCCTTCCAAAGGTCCTTCTGCGTTGGATCCTGCGGGCCTGCCCCCAAGCCCTTGTTGATTGCCTTCTGGTTCTGTATTCTGTCCTCCGTTGGGTTCCATAGCCCTAGCTCTTTGTTCCACATTCACAGCCGTTGTAGCTGGTCCAAGGTTCTGTGTCCCTACAGCTCTCATCTGCTCGAAGAAATTCTACAGCATCTCTTGTTGGCTTTTCATCATTCTTTCCTGCATTAGGTTATTCATTGCCTCCATCTCATCTCTAGTAATGTAGATCGAGGCTTGTCCTTCTCCAGCGCCAGAGGATGCCTCTTGACTTCCTCCCTGTTGGCTCCTCTCAGCTCTTTGTCTTGTTTGTCGAGTCATTGTAGAGTCAAATCTGAATCTTTAAAATTTCAAATCTAAACTTTGAATCTATTGTAGCGGGTGCTAGTTCTTCTCAGTGAAAGCACCAAAGTGTTTGCGCCAAAATTGGTCACAAACCCCAAGTGTTGTGAAAGCACCAGTGTCTGAATACAAATCAGCAATATTCAAACACAAATATCAGATCTAAGCAAGCAACAAATAGCAATCTAGAAATAATGAACAGTGACACACAATTTATAGTGGTTCGGCTATCTCCGGCCTACGTCCACTTCAAGGTTTTTATAATTTTATTGCTCGATGCTTGAAGATTACAATTTATTGTTGCGTAGTACAGCAGATTTTATGAGTATAATCTGAATTTAAGGCAGCAATGGTGATCTGGAGTAAATCTGGCAGAGTCTGGGCGCTCTTTAGCTCTTAAACTTGTCCAACCACTTTTCTGAATGACCAGGGGCTCTATTTATAGATGCAGGAGGCTGATATTTCGCCTAAATTGAAGGGAGACCAGTTCTGGCATGTGAGGGAGCCCACATGCCCGCTTTTTGGAAGTCCGGGCCCACTTTGGGATCGATTCGAAGCAACGTTCGAATCAATCAAGAAATTGTCCAATCGAGCTGAAATTTGGTGTGAACATTCTTCAACATATGCTCAAGCTACTGTAAAAATTTCGTGGCATTTGGACTTATAGATCTTAAGATATGATCGATTCAAGATGGTGTTCTTCGTCCTGTGGATTCGTTCGAATCGATATGGTTCGAATCCATAGGGTCGAATCCATGCTCCTGCACGTGAAGGCGATGATGTGGTGTGTGTCCCTCGTATCGATCCGGTTTTCACTCCGTATTGACTGGGTCGACTCCATGTTCTTCGCCGCTTTGACTGGGTGGATTCGAGGTAATGGATTCGAAGGCATGCTCCTTCGCTCATGGACTCGAATGTGTGCGTGTTCGAATCGATTGTGTTGCACTGTAGCCCATCGATTTGAAGCCATCATAGCAGGATGGGTTCGAAGCTAAGTCACTGGACGGATGCGAAGTAAGACACCTTATTGAATACGAATACTGGTGGATTCGAACTACTTTCTTTGGCTGATAGACACAAAGCGTTGCGTGTCGATGGATACGAAGCATGGTGTCTGGATGGGTTCGAAATCACTCATGGGATGGAGTCGAATTGAATCCAGTTCATAGATTTGGAGATCTTCCCTTTGATGAATTCGAACTAAAGCTCGGTGCTGATGGATTCGAACCAAGGCCTCGTGGATGGATTCGAACCAATGTGTGGTTGATGTATTCGGAGCATGGCTTTCTTCTGATCGATTCGAGCCTATGCTATTCTCGAGGGATTCGAACCCAAGGCTGGGCTTATGGATTCGAACCTAGGGCTATTTCCTCCAACTTACATCGATGATATCTTGAGCGTACGAACTCGGATTGACTCGAGATTTGGAATGTTTTTTTATCTGGCCTTGCTTGACATGTCTTATCAATTGTAGCCCGATCCGGACTCGGAAAAAATTCATCGATGTCCATGGTGAACCTGCGATGCACAATCGATGTTCATGACTAATAATCATTGATTTTTAGTTAATCTTTGGGTATCTCGGCTTTGCCAAAAGTTGGGATAACACTACCTATTGCTTATAATAGGAATAGAACTAAATGGCAGTGTATAACAAGTAATAAATCTGTGCTCAATCAACTCATGGCCTTTTTAAATATCAATATTTATATTTTTGTTGCCTATAACTTCTCATCTAAAATCAAAGCCTCCTCTATGATACGTTCAAAACAAAATATCTCTTGCCGTTTTATCACTTGAATCACGCAACGCTTATTTACAAATATACCAGTCACAAACACGTTTACTTCCTTGCTTTAAAATTTACATGTAAACTTTACACACTTTCCTTTTGCTTAAATTGATATAATTAGTATAAAATATTAATTTCCCTGCCGTTCAAATTCATTTGTTGCATTGTCATTCACGTGCAACTTTCTACACTTGACTCTCCTATATATATGGAATAAAATCTTCCAATTGCTTCATACGTTTTTAAAAAAAAATCAATTACTCTTAACCGTTTTCTCCCACAAAATTTACGCAAATCATCCTTATAAATTAAAATCCACGTTCCAATTTCTTACCTCATCTGTTGCCTTCATTCTCTTCGTGCGTGGGCATCAACATAAGGTAATGGATGAACTTTTATCTTCATCTTTCTTTAATTTTTTTTTCTCTTTCTTTTATTTCCATTTATCTACCCACTTTGTTTCCTATCATCTTATTCGATTTTGTTCCAGTGCTTTATCAAATTTTGATATGTTCGAATGTGAAATTCATACTTTGTTTATTTATTTTTTAAGTTTTGAATCGGGATGTCACATCCGCTGAAATTGATCGTGCCTTCTGTACGCATGCTGGTGTAGATATTCTTTTTTTTGTATCAAAACTCCAGCATCTAGAGGTGAGTAAATTCTCACCAGACGATGTGTACTTATATAGTTGATAAACTGACATCACTTGAATCTGTAAATGCATATCATCCTGTTGTAACTGCTATATTATAATCATATGATGTTCACACCTGTATTTACACCTGTTATACTATATACTACTTTTCTGTTCAATTTTATCAGTTTATCACACTGCAAGTTCCATGTAGATTAGGTTCACTATGGGTTGAAATGATACATACCTGAACGGACTTTAGAATAGGGAAAGATCGTTATGGGCTGAAATGATAAGCCTGAGCGACTTTATATTTATTTTATTTAACTTGGGATTGCGGGTTTGAAATGAAAGAACCCGGTTTTTCTTTATAAACTGCGGATTGAAATGATACATATCTGTATCACTTGACCTAGGGTAGAAAATTATATACAGACCCGTGGTTTATATATTTTTCTGAAAATTTTAAAATATTTTAAAATGTAAATATTATGATATTTTGATTTAAATTTTATTAAAATGATTTCTACAAAATATTTGTGATTTTATACAAATTAAATAAGTGAATTAAGTAAATTGTGAAGTAGAATTTGAAATATAAGTTAATTTTGGAATTTATGATTTTGTTTTTAAATGGAATTTATGTAAAGTAAGAATATATGACAAATTTTGATTTAAAAATGAATTTAATGATTTTATTTAGAAATAATGATTTTATAAAGTGTTAATGATTTTGTATAACTTAAAATATGGAATAAATGAACGTTTAAGTTGAAATTTTTGAAATATAACTTAAATTGGGAAAATGTGAATTTTGTTAAAAGTGAAATTTTAATTAAGTAAAATAAATCGAAATAAGTTATATTTTTGAAATTTAAACTTAGTTTTTAAGTTAAGAATTTAATTAAAGAAATGAAAATTCAATTGTTATTTAATTTGATTTTTGTATGGAAATTTGACTTTATAAAATCATAGAAATAAAGGTATTTAAATGATTGTTTTTAAATGTGAAAATATATGATTTTATAAGTTAAAATGATTTATATTAAAAGTTAATTATGTATGAAATTGTAAATAAAACTCTGAATTTGATTTGACAGCATTTTTGAAATGTAATGTAAAGATATTACAGCATTGGAAAATGTTGTAGTTGTTTAAATGAACCAAATAGCAAATTTGAACTAAGGGTTATTATAGCACTTTGTTAGAGCTATAGTTGTTAAATTTGACTAAAATTTTAATTGAAACCAATTTAAGACATTACAGCATTTTAAATGCCGTCTTTTGTTAATGAACTGTTTTTAAACATAACATCTCGTAGCATTTTCTAAGTGCTGCGATAGTTGAATTTTCTTTGTTTAATAAATTCAAATGAATAAATGATCTTTGAAAAAGATAAAATTTTGGAAATTAAATATTTAATTATTAAATATAATGAATTGACTTTAAATGATTTAAATGGAATAGTTAATTTGGGATTAAATGGTATTTAAATTTAAATTAAATACATGATGTTTTGAAATGATATTTTGATATTTTGAAATGAATTTGAAATGATACTAAATCTTGGAATCAATAATTGAAGTTTACATTAGTATGAAAAATATTTGGTTTACTTGTAATTTGTTGGACTTATGAAATATAGGATAATAAAGCTTTGGAATTTATTTTATAATTTGAATAGTTATTTTGTGGATTAAATCTATATTTGAAATTTATAGGATTTGAAATGGTCTATGGAAATTTAATTGAAATAAATGATTGAATTGAATTGAAACTTTGGAAATTTTAATACTTTATTTGAAAGTATAATAATTACACTTTTAAATGGCTTAAATGAATTAATTTGTTGGAATATAAATTATTTAAAAAGGTGACTTGAAATGATAATAAATGAATGATATCTTTAAATTTAAAAAGTATTTAAAGTTGAATATTTAGATTTGAACTCAAATGATATTTTGATATATTAAAATGATTTGAAATGAAGTTTTGGAAAGATATGGTATTTTGATATATTGTAATGATTTGAAATGAAGTTTTGAAATGATATGATATTTTAAATATATTGAAATGGTTTGGAATTGATTTAAACTTTATTTTGATAAAGATTTGGATTTGAAATGATATTTTATTTTGAAGTATAAACTGTTTTTAAATTATAACCACGGGTTATAATAACGATCGGTTGTTAAAGAGACCGGGATCGGATATGGACATACTCTCTATCGATACCGAAAACCACTTTGACAACTGTGTACGCGGTGGAGTTTCCAGAATGAAGTAGGATGGTGGCGACGATCCTAAGGTATATACGTGGACCCAACTCCCGTGAGTTGGCATAAGGTGGCTAAAACAGGAGCGATCGACGGGCCAAGGATGTAGCACCTCTTATCGGACACACTTCTTCGATACCATTCTATTACTTGTGATTGATTTGGTGCGCACCCTTGATTTGGGAGTGTTTTTCGAGGTGGGCGGTAGTGGCTGCTATGCGTCACCACCAGTCCGGATGTGTAATTGGTATATCTACCCTGGCATTGCCTTGTGTTCCCTGTCACCTACCATATCGAGCCCACTACGATTTTGGTTTCAAGATCCGACCGCGTTAAGGTTCACCATCCCCTTAACGCTATTTTCTATATGATTATACTTTACTGATTAGACACTACTGTATATAGCGTATATTACTACATAGTAAATAGTTTAACGGATCCTTAAAGAATGGGCGATCCCAAGCATTCTCTAAGTTACTTGTACCTTCTTACAGTTCACTTGAGTTGGTTTACATTATATAAGTATATATTGTCCTGACTCGAGTGTTTGTATTTTTATTGACGCTCGGGTCAGCCTGAGTATTCACAGATTTGGATTCCACTTTCTGGAGATTATTTGCTTATCTAGTTTTATCTATCTCAGTTCTGTTGTTCTATTCAGCTTGTACTTGTTTATCATATTGAGACTTCTGTTGTATTTCATTTCTTCTATTATATCTTATGTAACTCTGTTATATTTGTATAGTAGCTTCATGAACTACTATTTCTTTTACTTCCACTGCATTATTATTACTCTGTGTCTGTGATCTGTGATTTTATTTACTGTATATTCTGAGATTTGCCAAATTTTTATTTACAATGCGGTATTTTGAGAAATTCAATTCCGGCATGAGTGTCTACCTATACACTTATAATGGATGCGAATGGTTGAAAATATCGGGTCGTTACAGTTGGTATCAGAGCTTTGGCTTTGAGGCAAAACTCAGCATATGGAGTAGATTTATTTACAGAATCACTTTCGTTCGAGTTTTAATCTTTTCCTCTTGATTCGAATTTCCTTTGAATTTTTGGAACGTTCCTGTGGTTCCAAAATTCATTCTTGTCCCTCACTATTCATCTTCGTTTGATTTTGGAGTACCACATAACTCCATTTCGAATGATCTTCATAGTGAATTGGCGGTCTCGCCAATATTCTAATTTTCTTATAGGGGTGAAACTCCTTTACAATTAGCATCGATTCACCAGAGATTTATATCTATCCTTGGTTTAGATGCTAATATCTTTTGTTATTCCAAACTCTATCTCTTGAGATCGGATGTAGATTTACCCCAGAAAATCCACATTTGATCTTATTCATTAAGTCACGGTTGACCCGGTTAAGGTTGCCCGTGATTTATCTAAGCTTATCCATCTTCATAATTTGTTAATTAATCATCTTGTCTTCGTTTCCAAAATATCTCCAAACATTTTGAATTGTACTTGTAAATCTATGTTTTGTTTTATATATTGTGTTGTTTGAGTTGTTGATGTGGATTTGGGCTTCCGATCGATTCGTCTGATCAATGTTGTGACGCCCCACCTCTATACCCACGCTAACCAAAAACACTACGGTGTAATGTTGTCAACTAGCATGGAGAATAAGGCTGTTGAGGAGCGACCATCTATGTAATTGCTTTGGGCGAGCACTGATACGTCAGATAGTATAACATGCATTTTTATTTCAGGAGAAAATCCGACGTACCGATACAAACACAAGCTACTACACAGTGGCTATAATAGTTTAGGACAATAAATATAAAAATAACACAGATAGACATAAATGCGGAACACAGATAAAACAGAAAGTCTCATATATATATAATAACTTATGTCAGTTACAATACATTTGACACAATACAAATGATACAACTACAACTATCGACTCTGGAAGTTATATATACAAGTACATTATCGACTAATATACATGAATACATATCATCCTAAAACTGTACACTGACTACTACAAAAATTAGACGCAGACCACTTCAAAAGATACGAAAAGTCTTCATAGCCCGAACAACAACTCAAAGAAGGAAATCTACAACCTGAAATAACTCAGGTCTGGCCCGAGTATTACATTTAAAAGAAAATAATACACGGGTCAGTCTAATTCAAACTCAGCTATTAGTGCAAAGAAGCAATAATAATCAAATATCAAAATAGATGATAGTCATAGAAATCTCGTATGTCCAACCTCTCGATAAGAGAATCGGACAACGGTAGGTATAACACTAAACAGTGTAAATCAACAAATCAACAATCTCAAAATGATCAATCAAACCAAATTTCTGTGTGGCTGCAGTACACGCACGCGTGCATTGCCTCGCCACACAGTACGTGAAATCATCTCAACAGTGAATACAAACAGCAATCAAAATTGTAGAGGTCAAGTCACGACTATCGTGACTCAACACAACTACAAAGGAATGAAACTCGATTCAACATAAATGGTCAACTAGCTATACTGTATGAAGTGCACAATAAATATGCAACTACTAAACCGGATCAAGCAAGTGCAACACAGTGACAAGCTACCCAGTCGAATTACATGTGCCCACAAGCCACCAAATGCATTCGAGCAAATGCAGACAACAAAGTCACCAATCAGACTAAAGTACAGAGATGATGATTAGTGCATAAGAAGGTCGAATACCACCATGAAAACTATAATTGCAAGCAGGTACAACAATTCAAATTTCAGTTATCACAAAGGCACAAGGAAGCTATATGCACATCTCAAAACATATAAACCAGCCAAACGAATGGATTAGTCGAGACAAAGTAACAAGATTGACTACAAAAGCATGTCTCGACTAAATACATAACCAAAGAGATTAATGTGTGCAAAGAGCTACAGACCAGAAAATAGTGCCTACTTGATTAGAGTTACAGACCAACAAAAAGTCAATACAACCATGGACAGGCAAACAAGTGATAAACATAAAAATGAACTAGCTCAAAATGCCCAAGCTCAAAGATAAATCCATCAAATGAAACAGTGCAAATATGGACTGCACAACAGGCTCAAAGCCAGTGCACAACATAGAAGGTAATAGTAAAGTGCCAAAAATCAACATTGTCAAACAAAGTCAAGGCAGATGTCACCAGAAAAATAGTGTCGTGATGACCAAGGCAGAGATGAACAGAAACGAACCATTCAACATGGGTTACTAATGTATATACATACAACATAGAGTGTGAACAGGGGTAAAAACTGTTATTACTCTAAACATCAATTAAATTGTCAAAAGAAAAAGGTACCCAAGTGTGTGTGGCAGAAGTGGAAGCAATGTGCAACCAGCATGTCGAAAATGCTCAGGGGTGAACATAAGAATGGCCAGAGTCGAAACACACTGGGTCAACAACCACCGGATTATAAAATTGCAGATCCATTGAACTAGACAAGGCATAGTTCGAATCAGTGAAATTACTCCAATATAATATCAAAGCAACGGGACTAAAATTCATGGAGTCGACTTCATGAAACCGGACGACCAAGTTAGAAACCAATCGAAATCAATACTGTATTATTCGAGCAAATAGGGAAATCAGTAATCAAGGTCGAAACAATTTCCATCATTGAAGCCAACCAACACAACCACGAAACCAAAAATAGTCGAAGGTAAAGCAGTAAGCAATAGACAGAGTACGAAATCAACAATATCGAAACGAGCGAACAAACCAGAAATCAACCCCAATATTCAAACGAAATCGAATAGCCAAGGAAATCGAACATCTGAAGTATGAAATAGATGTGAGTAAACTCACCTTCAATTCGACGAGCAAGCGCAATTCCTTACTCGATCGAGCAGAACGAAGGCAAGGCACATCAACGATGCCGTAATTCGTCAGAGTATCAGAGAATTCCAGAGTCACCACAAAGGGAATCGCAAGCCAGAGCTACAAAGATTGACAAAGCCGAAGCTCCAAATCGAAGTAGGGTAAAACCCTAATTTTAGAGCTACAGAAAGTCGCCAAAACGAACAAGGGCAAAGCCCTAATTCATTCAAGCAAGCGTCGAAGAAGAGGAGCCAATTCGTCAGAGAATCGAAGAATCGCCGAAAACCCCAATTATTGAGTCGCCATTTTTTTTTCTCAAGGGATCGGGCTAGTGAAAGGGATCGGGCCAGAACAACAAAGAGAAAGGGGATAATCATTTGTCACTAATATTTTTGGGCCAGAATAATAAAAGAAAGGGGATCGGGCTGGAGCGAATAAAAAGGAAGGGGGATGGCCGATGTTAAAAGGGCCGGCCATAAAAAAAATTAAGGAAATATATTTATTTAAAGCCCAAAACAATTTCTCAACCATTTTTATAAAATAAATTTCAAATTGATTTTTAAATTTCAATAGCAATTTTAATCATCAAATTTCGATAATCAATTGATGCAAAATACTGGGTTGTTACAAACGCTATCGGTAGGATTTCTAAAACACTTTGACAGAACAAACTGACACTATATTATTTTAAAATTTGGTTAATGAAATAAATTTTGATATAAGTAATATGGAACTTAATAAATTGATTTAAATTGATTATTTGAAATGTTACTTGATTTATCATTCTATAAATGAATTTATAAATAGTTGTTTATAAATTTGATTTGGGAAATGAAATGAATTTAAATCAAGAATTTGAGAATTTAATTTCTGATGGTTTCGAACTTTGTGTTTAAAGCTTTAAAAGGATATATTATTTAAAGTATTTTTGAATAGAAATTTGTTTCCAAAGAATTTTAAAGTTTAAAAATCAATGCTCTTCTCTTTGTCGCTGGAGAATAATTTCGGTGATGACTACAGCATCATCGACATTCATTTTCGAGTTTCGAAGTGAAGAAACCATTCTGTAGTCTTGCTACAGCTTTGTTTTGGGAAATTTGATTGATTTGAATTTCTAAAATATGATTTAATTTATAATATATATAGATATATGATTTAAATTTGATTTGACAAATTATGTACATACATTTATTTATCTCTAAATGGTTTGAAAGGAATCGGAAATTTTATTCTTAAATTCTATCTTAAATAATAACTTCAAGTATAAAAAGAAAATCAAAATTTTGAATAAATATTCAAGCTTGAAATGATTGAAATAGAATGTTTATATTGTATATTAATTTTAGAAAGTTTTATTTGTATAATTCTCAATTGCATTCCATTATAACTTACCTTAATTTTTTAAGTTAACAATGTAATTGGATAATATACAATATAAAAAGATTTTATAAATAAAATTTGAGTGGTTATAATAAATGTTATACACTTAAATTTTTGTTATAAAAAAGATTTACAAAGGTAAATAGACTAAAAGGTTAATTGAATAACTTACAGTACAAAATGATGATTAAGGAACTAAAATAAATTAAAACAGTTATAATAAGTGTAAGTATATTTAACATAGATGATAAAATATATTGAGAGAAATAAATTTAGTTATAATTAGGAAAAAAATATTAATTTATTGAACACATTTTTGAGTATTACAAATGATTTTGAAACTTATGATTTTAGAAATTTTTATTGGAAGATGAAGTAATGAAATTTGAAATAGTAAAATTTAACTTAAGTGAAATTAAATAGATGAAATCAATTATTAATTTAAAATTTAATTTGTATGGTTTAGATTAATGATTCTATTTTGAGTTTCAATTTAGTTTCCTTTCAGGTTGTTTCTATTTCCCTACCTTCTTCCTTTTCGAGGACGAAAAGTTCTGAGCGGGGGAGAGTGTAACAGCCCAAAAAAAATTTATCAATATTTTATTCTTTAATTTTAACTCTGGGGTTTTATTTTACGGAAGATGAATTTCTAAATTTAATTAAATAATCACCCAAGATTTTTTTATATAAGTAAATTCTATAATTCTTATTTTGGTTAAAACTCAACATTTATTGAAGTTATAAATCTTTAAATTTCTAATTTTCCAATCTTTTAGTTTAGTTGAATATATTCATAACAAAGTTTTATTTCACTTTTGTTCTTTAAAAATGGATTATATACTTTTAAATTTAATCATTTATATTTTTCTTAGTTACGTTTAGTAATAGATTCTTAACTTTGTAAATGAATAAAAACCCAATGTAAACAAATCATGTTTTATTAAGTAATAGATTGCAAAATTTATGTATAATTAAACTATTAATTACGCGTTTAAAAAGGCGCGTTATTTGATGGAATAAATAACGTATAAATAGGAAAACATATAAAATTTAAAACCGTTGTTTTGTTATATTTTGGGCATAAACTATTGCGTCTGTTGTACGCACTTTTAAATATATTCACTTTCCTTATGATTTAATAGAAACGTTATCCTCAAATTTATAACCATTCACATTCAAATTTTTGCCTACTAAATCAATTGCTTTGCACTTTTAAAGGAGGAAAATTCAACCGTGCCTTGCCATTACATTTAAAGATATTTCACCTTCCTTTACTTCCATTTGTTTTGATAAGTATAAAATCTTTAAATTTCCATTTACCGCTCAAGCAAAAATATAATGGCTTGTCGTTTCTCTCGCTAATAAATTCATACCCGTTGCAATTAATTGCTCCAATCGTTCTTGCCATTCCGTTTTTATTTATCAACGCTTCTTAATATTTTCAAACGAGTGCAAATACATGCTAAATAAATTCCTGCTGTTTCTCCAAGCAATAAATTCTAGTTTTTATTTAAATACTCAATCTTGTATGCAAATAATTTTCACCATCTTCCCATTTTATAAATATTTCTTGCGTTTTTAAATCAACGCATTTACTTCCTAACAAATTTTAAATGTGTACAAAATGTTTGCCAAAGATTTCTTGCCATTTCCTTTTGCTAAATTCACGCAATCAATAACACTGTAAATATTCGCTCAAATCTTTCTTGCCTAGATTCTTGCACCTAAATCAACGCAAGATATTCTCTTGAATATTTACCCGTTCGCACAAATTATTCTTTTGGTTAATTTTCCATTTCCGTTTTGAAGCAAATTGATTGCTTGCCGTTTTATGTTCTCCTTAATTACGAAACCCATGGCATAATTCCATCACAACAAGATTTCCTACCTATTGCTTATAATAGGAATAGAACTAAATGGCAGTGTATAACAAGTAATAAATCTGTGCTCAATCAACTCATGGCCTTTTTAAATATCAATATTTATATTTTTCTTGCCTATAACTTCTCATCTAAAATCAAAGCCTCCTCTATGATACATTCAAACAAAATATCTCTTGCCGTTTTATCACTTGAATCACGAAACGCTTATTTATAAATATACCAGTCACGAACACGTTTACTTCCTTGCTTTTAAATTTACGTGTAAACTTTACACACTTTCCTTTTGCTTAAATTGATATAATTGGTATAAAATATTAATTTCCCTGCCGTTCAAATTCATTTGTTGCATTGTCATTCACGTGCAACTTTCTACACTTGACTCTCCTATATATATGGAATAAAATCTTCCAATTGCTTCATACGTTTTTAAAAAAAAATCAATTACTCTTAACCGTTTTCTCCCACAAAATTTATGCAAATCATCCTTATAAATTAAAACCCACGTTCCAATTTCTTACCTCATCTGTTGCCTTCATTCTCTTCGCGCGTGGGCATCAACATAAGGTGGATGAGCTTTTATCTTCTTCTTTCTTTAATTTTTTTTTCTCTTTCTTTTATTTCCATTTATCTACCCACTTTGTTTCCTATCATCTTATTCGATTTTGTTCCAGTGCTTTATCAAATTTTGATATGTTCGAATGTGAAATTCATACTTTGTTTATTTATTTTTTAAGTTTTGAATCGGGATGTCACATCCGCTGAAATTGATCGTGCCTTCTGTACACATGCTGGTGTAGATATTCTTTTTTTTGTATCAAAACTCCAGCATCTAGAGGTGAGTAAATTCTCACCAGACGATGTGTACTTATATAGTTGATAAACTGACATCACTTGAATCTGTAAATGCATATCATCCTGTTGTAACTGCTATATTATAATCATATGATGTTCACACCTGTATTTACACCTATTATACTATATACTGTTTTTCTGTTCATTTTTATCAGTTTATCACACTGCAAGTTCCCTGTATATTAGGTTCACTATGGGTTAAAATGATACATACCCGAACGGACTTTAGAATAGGGAAAGATCATTATGGGCTGAAATGATAAGCTTGAGCGACTTTATATTTATTTTATTTAACTTGGGATTGCGGGTTTGAAATGAAAGAACCCGGTTTTTCTTTATAAACTGCGGATTGAAATGATACATATCCATATCACTTGACCTAGGGTAGAAAATTATATACAGACCCGTGGTTTATATATTTTTCTAAAATTTTTAAAATATTTTAAAAATGTAAATATTATGATATTTTGATTTAAATTTTATTAAAATGATTTCTATTAAATATTTGTGATTTTAAACAAATTAAATAAGTGAATTAAGTAAATGGTGAAGTAGAATTTGAAATATAAGTTAATTTTGGAATTTATGATTTTGTTTTTAAATGGAATTTATGTAAAGTAAGAATATATGACAAATTTTGATTTAAAAATGAATTTAATGATTTTATTTAGAAATAATGATTTTATAAAGTGTTAATGGTTTTGTATAACTTAAAATATGGAATAAATGAATGTTTTAGTTGAAATTTTTGAAATATAACTTAAATTGGGAAAATGTGAATTTTGTTAAAAGTGAAATTTTAATTAAGTAAAATAAATGGAAATAAGTTATATTTTTGAAATTTAAACTTAGTTTCTAAGTTAAGAATTTAATTAAAAAAATGAAAATTCAATTGTTATTTAATTTGATTTTTGTATGGAAATTTGACTTTATAAAATCATAGAAATAAAGGTATTTAAATGATTGTTTTTAAATGTGAAAATATATGATTTTATAAGTTAAAATGATTTATATTAAAAGTTAATTATGTATGAAATTGTAAATAAAACTCTGAATTTGATTTGACAACATTTTTGAAATGTAATGTAAAGATATTACAGCATTGGAAAATGCTGTAGTTGTTTAAATGAACCAAATAGCAAATTTGAACTAAGGGTTATTATAGCACTTTTTTAGTGCTATAGTTGTTAAATTTGACTAAAATTTTAATTGAAACTAAATTAAGATATTACAGCATTTTAAATGCCGTCTTTTGTTAATGAACTGTTTTTAAACATAACATCTCGTAGCATTTTCTAAGTGCTGCGAGAGTTGAATTTTCTTTGTTTAATAAATTCAAATGAATAAATGATCTTTGAAAAAGATAAAATTTTGGAAATTAAATATTTAATTATTAAATATAATGAATTGACTTTAAATGATTTAAATGGAATAGTTGATTTGGGATTAAATGGTATTTAAATTTAAATTAAATACATGATGTTTTGAAATGATATTTTGAAATGAATTTGAAATGATACTAAATCTTGGAATTAATAATTGAAGTTTACATTAGTATGAAAAATATTTGGTTTACCTGTAATTTGAATCTATTTAAAAGACATTGGACTTATGAAATATAGGATATTAAAGCTTTGGAATTTATTTTATAATTTGAATAGTTATTTTGTGGATTAAATCTATATTTGAAATTTATAAGATTTGAAATGGTCTATGGAAATTTAATTGAAATAAATGATTGAATTGAATTGAAACTTTGGAAATTTTAATACTTGATTTGAAAGTATAACAATTACACTTTTAAATGGTTTAAATGAATTAATTTGTTGGAATATAAATTATTTAAAAAGGTGACTTGAAATGATAATAAATGAATGATATCTTTAAATTTAAAAAGTATTTAAAGTTGAATATTTAGATTTGAACTCAAATGATATTTTGATATATTAAAATGATTTGAAATGAAGTTTTGGAAAGATATGATATTTTGATATATTGTAATGATTTGAAATGAAGTTTTGAAATGATATGATATTTTAAATATATTGAAATGGTTTGGAATTGATTTAAACTTTATTTTGATAAAGATTTGGATTTGAAATGATATTTTATTTTGAAGTATAGACTGTTTTTAAATTATAACCATGGGTTATAATAACGATCGGTTGTTAAAGAGACCCGGATCGGATATGGACATACTCTCTATCGATACCGAAAACCACTTTGACAACTGTGTACGCGGTGGAGTTTCCAAAATGAAGAAGGATGGTGGCGACGATCCTAAGGTATATACGTGGACTCAACTCCCGTGAGTTGGCATAAGGTGGCTAAAACAGGAGCGATCGACGGGCCAAGGAGGTAGCATCTCTTATCGGACACACTTCTTCGATACCATTCTATTACTTGTAATTGATTTGGTGCGCACCCTTGATTTGGGAGTGTTGTTCGAGATGGACAGTAGTGGCTGCTATGCGTCACCACCTGTCCGGATGCGTAATTGGTATATATCTACCCTGGCATTGCCTTGTGTGCCGTGTCACCTACCATATCGAGCCTACTATGATTTTGGTTTAAAGATCCGACCGCGTTAAGGTTCACCATCCCCTTAACGCTATTTTCTATATGATTATACTTTACTGATTAGACACTACCGTATATAGCGTATATTACTACATAGTAAATAGTTTAACGGATCCTTAAAGAATGGGCGATCCCAAGCATTCTCTAAGTTACTTGTACCTTCTTACAGTTCACTTGAGTTGGTTTACATTATATAAGTATATATTGTCCTGACTCGAGTGTTTGTATTTTTATTGACGCTCGGGTCAGCCTGAGTATTCATAGATTTGGATTCCACTTTCTGGAGATTGGAATCGCTGGAGATTATCTGCTTATCTAGTTTTATCTATCTTAGTTCTGTTGTTCTATTCAGCTTGTACTTGTTTATCATATTGAGACTTCTGTTGTATTTCATTTCTTCTGTTATATCTTATGTAACTCTGTTATATTTATATAGTAGCTTCATGAACTACTATTTCTTTTACTTCCGCTGCATTATTATTACTCTGTGTCTGTGATCTGTGATTTTATTTACTGTATATTCTGAGATTTGCCAAATTTTTATTTACAACGCGGTATTTTGAGCAATTCAATTCTGGCATGAGTGTCTACCTATACACTTATAATGGATGTGAATGGTTGAAAATATCGGGTCATTACACGGAGCCTCCTTAGGTCGCACTGTGCAAGTCACAGGGATCAAGGCAATTCAAATTCGTTCAAGTGTTAGCTCGGCCGCGACCTAAAGCCTATGCCGCAAAGAAGTTAGGTCATGAATTTGTTAAATCGTTCTGCTGTCATTCAATCAGGTTAATTTTACAAGTCTTAGGTCGTTTGAATCCCAGCACGACCTAAAAGTTAGGTCGCAGAAGGTTGTTCGGCTTTACTTAGGTCGCGAGAATTCTTAGGTCGGTTGGTATGTTAGGTCAGCCAGGTTTCTAAGGTCGCAAAAGTTTTTAAGTCGCTCAGATCTGTTAAGTCGCTGACGTCCTCTCCACGCAATATCTCGCCATCTCGTCAAACTGAAACCCGATAACCCGTTATCAACTACACAAAGAAATCCATCATCCTCTTCGTGAAATTCACCATCCCTTCATACCACCAAATCACCCGAAAAATGATTCAAAACATCCCCGATCCATCATAGATTCAATGCATTACCGCGCCTTCATGAATCAATCAAACGGCGATCAAAAGTCGATCGCAACAATCACTCAAAATATAGCACGACACATGGAATTGGACTAAGGTCGGAAAATGGGGATTCATAATTCAATGGTGATTATGATGGGATGGAGATCGAATTCACTTACGAGATATAATGGTAAAGATGAATCGGTGACTAAATGGGTTGAATTCACCCGTGAAAGTTCGAAGATTCGTCAATGGCAAAGTGGGAGATCGGAACAGTAAGGTGAGGAGGAAGAAGCGACCTAACAGTTTATATGGGGCAAAAAGGAGAAGACGAATAGGCACGCGAGTTAGCATATGTTTTAGGTCGCTCACGACCTAGCAGAGTTAGATCGAAGCACACGACCTAAGACATCGGCCTGTACTTCGAGGGGCAAGTGTTAACTCCTATTTTTGAAGCGACCTAAAACTTTGCGACTTAGCGACCTAACTTCTCCAGCAACTCAGCGACCTAAAGGATGGAACAGTCCAACGACTTAAAACTCTAACGACCTATCACTACCAGCGACCTAAGAGTACCAACGACCTAAAACTTACGCGACCTAACGACCTAATGGTCTTAGCGACCTAACGACCTAAAAGACAGAGCGACCTAACGACCTAATGGTCTTAGCGACTTAACGACCTAGAGGATGGAGCGACCAAACTGTCAACATGGGACAACAGTAACCCGCAGCAGAGAGGCAACACGACCTACGACCTATCTTAGGTTGTCCATGACCTAAAACTTAATACCCAGTTTGTACAAGCCGAGATAACTCCCTATGCCGCTTTTCCCTAGGTCGCTCACCATTCCCACTTGGTCGCCAACGACCTACAGCCTACCTTAACCTTAACCCGTTCACGACCTATGCCTTGTCAATATGTTCAGATGATCCAGTGCAAACTATTAAGTCGTAGGCTATGCTTCTTAGGTCGCCCGCGACCTACGACCTACTCTTAGGTCGTCCATGACCTACGACCTAACTCCGAAATATCCCTATAAATACAACACCAACTCCTATTCAAAGGGGACTTTTGGCTCATTTCTGGAACGCCGATACTCTGCTGTTTTCTCGACTCAATCGACACTTCAAACACCGAAGACACTTCAACGAACTTCAAAAGAAGATCTACACATCCAACATGGATTCAAATAGCTTTCTTACATCAAAGTTTTAGTTACTCGTCTCAAGTGTGTTGTAATAAAAGTGTATTGTAAAGAGTTTTAATCAAATCAGCAATAAAGAATATAAAGTGGACGTAGGCTTGATTACAAGCCGAACCACTATAAAACTGCTGTCTCTTTACTTTTCTGCTATTTTCTGCTTATATTCTGTTTCCGTACCAACGGGGGGTGCTTTCACATTACTATCACTCACACCAGGGTGTTAGCGTCGATTTTTTACGTTAACACTATATACACCGAGGTTTTAGAATGTTCAATTTGTAGGAAACAAAGACAAAAAAGGTTCGATTTAGTTTTGATATGTATCGTACATTCAGCCAGTTGCATGGGTTCAAAATTCAGTACATGCAGTTTAATAGTTCCTTTTCGAGAATTAGACTTCTCTTGTGGATAATTTGATGACTAAAGTTCCAGTTGGTAACATTATATTATGAACTGTGGATAATTTAACACATATTAGTTCATACTAGATATTGTCTACGCATGGTACTTTTTTTTACTTATAATACGGGACAAGTATTATGTCAGTTACTCTTTCTTCAGTTAAAAAATAAAATATATGATATGGTTAAATTTTAGTTCCACGCTCATTTTCTGAAAATAAAAATTCAAATATCGTCCACTACAGCTTGGTGTAAAATATAAAAAAAAATATTTTAACACGATTACATGTTGTGAATTTATTGAGGTAATATGGATAGTAAGTTGATGTAGTAATATGCATAAGAGGAGAGATGTTACTAAGTTAGCAAGCACAAACAAAATATGCATATTATCATCTGAATAATCAATAAGACTATAAATTTGGGCAAGAATACACTTAAATACTGCAGTGTGCATGTTCAAGTATTACTATATAAAATCAATGTTATTGTGCGGCCCTTCTCCAAAAGATTTATCCTTCCATTTGATGGTTTGTCTATTTGTGAGGTATTAAGAGCAAGAATTATGGTGTTAGATGGTAATATTGTAGTTTAGTTTACTTAAAGTTTGGCTTACTCTGATGAGGGTTACTGTTTGCATGTCTATTTTAGATTGAGCTGAATGGATGGTAGTCAAAATTTGATTTTGAAATTTTATCTCATTTTGGCTTAATAAAATGAGAAAAATTATTATTTTACTATGACAATTGGATGGTTAATTGACTATTACGAAGTCTTACGGTCTTTAACCAAATATATATTGTGCCTCATGTAGTAATGTGTTACAATTTTCAGCTTTATCGGTAATGGTTAACAATGTATCCAATCAAGTTTCAACTAAATATTTAGATGAGTATTATTTATTGTACTTGACTTTGTTTAAGTCATATCATATGATTAAATAATATTTCAAATAAGCAAATTTTAAATAATGAAATGTTAAATATGCATTTAAATAAATTGGTTGCTTAGTACGGATTCGCATTAGTATTAGTAATTGCTTTATAGATTCCACCAATATCCACTAATCATTATTATCTACCCACACCTCTGTTAGTTCATTTTGAACATTGTTGTTTAAAATTTAGTTTATCATCATTGTGTATGTTTAAATAGGAAAAAATAACCACCACATCATGTATTTATACAAAACAAAGAATTCATGGAAGATGTGTTTGTTATTCTGTTGTAGCCCTCATTTTTGCATGATTAATATTTCCATCTATGCTTGTAACACATTTGTACATATGAACCAAACTTCAAGTACGGACATGATAGCTGTAACAACAGACTGTATCATGTTACCATGAAATTTAGTGGCGAGTAACGCTTTCAATAATACCAAATGCACTTGAAAACAAAAATTAACCAAGACATACATGTTATTCCAACCTCTCATAAAAGTTCATGCTACCGCGTCAAATTGTATACGCTGTATAAGTGACAAAAACCAGCTCTATAAAGGGCCATATGGTCTTTCTTGTGTCAATTGTTTTGATGTTCACCGTTTAATCAATTGTTTCTAAGTGGGAGGAAATTATGTTTTCATTTATTTTTTAAACATCTACAAAGGGGTTTGAAAACCGTTTATATAACATATTGGTTTAATAACCCTATAAAATATTTTCCTCAAGAGTTATTTTATTGTTGCTTCTAAACAATTTCCATGTCAAGCCTTTGAAACTCCCCTTTCAAAATTTTAGGGCATGTTTGGTATCGTTTTTAGTTTTGCATTTTGTGTTTTCAACATACAATACAAAATACAAGAAAATGAGGAAAATCATTTTTACAATTCTTAGCCATTACGACGATCGACGGGAAATGGAGGGGATGAATTGTTTTCCATCCTTTTGTTATGCCTCAAAACACGAAAAATCAAATAAACTTGTTTTCTATTTTCTATGTTAATTTCATTTTTCAAAATTGCATGTTTTCCAACAATGTATAAGAAATACGCATTTTTGTTTAGACGAAAACACAAAACTAAAAACAGCAAACCAAACGGGGCCTTATATTTTCATAAAATTACACTAAATACAAAATCACTCTATCCAATCTCCTCATCCCATTATTCAATTTGTACAATTTCAGCCTATAAATTCACAATCCTTAATTTATTGGGTTAAGAACTAAAGTCATGTTCGAGTAAGTTTGAAGATGGAGAATGTAAATAAAGAAGGTTCTAGCTCCGCTGCCGTTTTTCTTAGAATGAAAACAGCGAGGAGTAGAAGGGCTTTCGACGGCGATGGATATGGAGTGGGTCTACCAAATGTGATTTCGTCGACATTCCGGTTTAAGTCGATCAAGGTGCTTCGAGAAGGAGTTCATCGTATTTTCATGGACGGAAAAGATTTCATAGTACATCGTTTAAAAATTATTAATGCATTTCTTTTTATACGTTACTAATTTATGTTAAAACCGTATTATATATAGACACTACAAGAAAACTTACAATTTGCGACGGCTGGCGGTCGTCGGTGGCCGTTGAAAGCCGATCCAAAAAGCTGTCGCAATAATACCTGTTGCCGCATAGTTTTTCCGACGGCTTCCAACAACGTCGGTCGTGATTTTTCCGACGGCTACCAATGGTCTTACCGACGGCTCTAGACGGCTGTCGAAGACAAGTGGACGATTATGGCAGTGCAAAAGAACCGTCGTTAGCCATCGAAAGCCGTCGGAATATGTCGTCGCAAGTCGTCTGAAAATTTCGACCTACATGTCGTTGTCAGTCGTCCGAAAAGAAGTTCCGTACAAGCGTATGCATTATTTGCCCCTCACCCCTAGACTTCAACGATTATATGCATCATCTGTAACAGCGCATCATATGAGATGGCACAGTGTGAGAACACCTCAAGAAGGTACGTTGACACACCCATCCGATGGAGAAGCATGGAAACATTTTGACAAGAAATATCCCGATTTCACAGCGGAGAGCCGAAATGTTAGACTAGGTTTATGTACAGACGGCTTCTCACCGTTTTCTTAGTTTGGTTCTAAATATTCATCTTGGCCTATAATAATCACACCTTACAATCTACCTCCGTGGATGTGTATGAAAACTCCAAGGTAAATCTACAATAAATCTCAGCAATTTTTTACCGTTTAATAAATAATTAATCATTGTAAATTTGCAGGAGGAGTCAGCTAGGAACTCGACAAACAGGAGCAGGTATCCTGTATCACATCGTGGAGGCTCCAAATCTTTCTAGCATCACCGTGAAGATTTGGTAAATTTATCTATTATCACATTTGTATATTGATCAGTTCAGTAATTAGTTATGTACAGTTAAATTATCCAAATTATCAATTGCAGGAACGAGCTCGTGGAGGCTCTGTTGGCTTAGTGGATGTGTTTGCTCATACCCACGCGTCTAGGCAAGTAGATGAGGCTGGCAATATCATATATCAGTGGGGTGATCAAGATAGGGCGACCGAGGCATATGTATGCATTTTTAATTTTCTAATACTTACACCGATAAATTTATTAATTTCTAGCTATGCAAAATAATTACATGCTACTATTTTTCAACTGAAATTGTTTTTTTTCCATCATAGTCGAGGTTGCAGGAGGCACAGGCTAATGCGCTTCAGCAGTCAGGTCGTGATGCGCTGACACAGGAGGAGCAGGATAACATTTTTACCGCCATTATGGATCCGGCGCAACGGAGTAGACGTTTTGGCTTCGGGAACTTAACGGTACTTAATCCTTTTACATATTTACAAAAAATCAACGTTTAGATATATAATGTTATAATATTTTATATGCTGAGACAACCCTTTTGCTATTATTTCTATTTGCAGGCTCGACAGGCTCAAAAAGGCCAAGACAAAGAAGAAATCAAGGAGCTTAGAGCTATGGTTGAGCAGCTATGAGAGGAGAATCGTCTACGAGCCATCCAGGTGGAGCAGCTGGATCAAAAGCTTGCATAGTATTTGCAGAATCATGGTACCCTTCCTTCGTCGTCTGGTGCTTCGGGAGGCGACGAGGATCCTTGAGGAGGTATGTTTTTGAGTATTTGTGTTTGAACAATGTATATATTGACTTGGAGATGTTTTGATGTTGATGGTGATGTTGTATATATTGGTACGGAGTGGGTGAGAAATATTTTGATGGCATGTACATGGTTTATTGACATTTGTTGATGGTATGTACGTTGATGGTATATTTTGTGATGTTTGATCGGTTTGGTTTGTTTATATTGGTGTTTTATTGATTTATGTGTGTTGTTTGTATTGATATTGATATATATGTGTGGAATTGATTGGAAATGGAATGGATTGGAAATGGTGTGGGTGGAAGGTAAATAGGCCTGCTGTTCTACAGCAAAATAAACCCAGTATTTCCAACGGCTTCCAACGGCATATTGGCCATTTTATTGTAACGGTTTCTAACGGCTTCCAACGGCTCCAAGCCGTTAGCGGCCGTTGGAAATTCCGTTGGAAATGGTCCGTTGGATTCGTTGGAAAGCGTTGTAAGGCGTGGGATTTATTCCAACGGCTATTCCAACGACTTCCAACGGCCGCCAACGGCTAGGAGCCGTTGGAATAGCCGTATTATCTTGTAGTGTAACATGGGTCATTCCCTTTGTCGTCGGGTGCTTCCAGAGGCTAGGATGAGTCTTGAAAGGTAAGTTATTTTGTGTTTGTACATTGTATATATGCGCTTAGGGATGATGTGTATGATGTGTTTTATTATGTTTAATATACATTGATGAGAGGTTGGATGTTTTACGTTGATTTGGGTATGCTTGATACATTTTGTAGAGATGTTGGATGTTTGATATTGATTGGATATGCTTAGTACATTTTATAGATGTTGGATGTTTGATTTTATGTTTGTTAGATTGTTTGAGCTTGAATTTGTTGTTAATATTATTGTTGATATAATATGTGATTTTAGTTTTTATATATGTGTGTGTGTGTGAAATGGAGGCGTGATATAATATTAATGTTGGATTGTATGAGAATTGAATGGCTGCTAGGGAAAAAACTCAAATTACCGATGGTTTTCGATGGTTAGCGATGACTATCTAGTTACAATATTCCGACAGACAAAGATGGTTGTCGACGGATTATTGGTAAGGCTCGTGGCCGTGTGGACACCGTCGACCATTGGAAAACCGTTACTAATAGTCGTAGGAAGCCGTTGAAAGTTATGATCGATTCCGTCGAAATGAGTCGGGAAGCGTGTACACTATTTCGACGGTCGTCAACGGCTATCTGCCGTCGGAATTTGATGTTATTCTTGTAATGTTAATGCTTTTTTTACTGGTTTGTAGATCTAATTAACAGAATTTTCGAAACTCAATTTGACATCTTTTATGTATTTCATGTTGATGTTAACCAGATCATATAACAATATTGCGTATTTGAAACTTTTATATACAATAAATGTGTGTATAAAATGAGAACTGAGAGGGAGTTAAGGTGGCTTTTATTAACGCGCTGATTTGATTTTAATGCTACTATAGTTTGAGAATAGAATAAAGTTTCTGTGGATTGCATTTTGTATGTTTGTATATGTCAATGATTATTGTATATTTGCCCTATATCCTGCATCATAAAAATATATGAAATGAAAGAATAAATCAGTGTTGTTAATCTTACTATAGTAATTTAATATTTATGCATATATTTTCTTAAATTCTGATCTAATACATATAAGAAAATGAGAACTGATATATCGTCAACCTTTTGTTCCTATATACACCGAGGTTTTAGAATGTTCAATTTGTAGGAAACAAAGACAAATAAGATTCGATTTTGTTTTGATATGTATCGTACATTCAGCCAGTTGCATGGGTTCAAAATTCAGTACATGCAGTTTAATAGTTCCTTTTCTAGAATTAGACTTCTCTTGAGGATAATTTGATGACTAGCGAGTGCCAGTTGGTAAAATTATATTATGAACTGTGGAGAGTGAAATCGTATGTGAAAAAAAAAGAAAAATAAAAAGGAGAAGAAAAAAAACCGTTTACATTTCTTAGTTCTGAACTGCAGTTTAAATATTGCTATTTATTTAACGCATATTAGTTCATACTAGATATTGTCTACGCATGGTGCTTTTTTTACTTATAATACGCGACAAGTATTATGTCAGTTACACGTATATGGTTAAATTTTAGTTCTACGCTCATTTTCTGAAAATAAAAATTCAAATATCGTCCACTACAACTTGGTGTAAAATATAAAATAATATTTTAACACGATTGCATGTTGTGAATTTATTGAGGTAATATGGATAGTAAATTGACGTAGTAATATGCATAACAGGAGAGATGTTACTAAGTTAGCAAGCACAAACAAAATATGCATAGTATCATCTGAATAATCAATAAGACTATAAATTTGGTCAAGAATACACTAAGTATTGCAGTGTGCATGTTCAAGTATTACTATATAAAATCAATGTTATTGTGCGGCCCTTCTCCAAAAGATTTATCCCTCCATTTGATGGTTTGCCTATTTGTGAGGTATTAAGAGCAAGAATTATTGTGTTAGATTTTAATACTGTAGTTTAGTTTATTTAAAGTTTGGCTTACTTTGATGAAGGTTAACGTTTGCAGGTCTATTTCAAATTGAGCCGAATGGATGGTAGTCAAAATTTGATTTTGAAATTTTATCTCATTTTGGCTTAATAAAATGAGAAAACTTATTATTTCACTATGACAATTGGATATGGGTTAATTGACTATTACGAAGTCTTCCGGTCTTTAACCAAATATATATTGCGCCTCATGTGGTAATGTGTTACAATTTTCAGCTTTATCGGTAGTGGTTAACAATGTATCTAACCAAGTTTCAACTAAATATTTAGATGAGTATTATTTATTGTACTTGACTTTGTTTAAGTCATATCATATGATCAAATCATATTTCAAATAAGCAAATTTTAAATAATGAAATGTTAAATATGCATTTAAATAAATTGATTGCGTAGTACGGATTCACATTAGTATTAGTAATTGCTTTATAGATTCCACCAATATCTACTAATCATTATTATCTACCCACACCTCTGTTAGTTCATTTTGAACATTGTAGTTTAAAATTTAGTTTATCATCATTGTGTATGTTTAAACAGGCAAAAATAACCACCACATCATGTATTTATACAAAACAAAGAATTCATGGAAGATGTGTTTGTTATTCTGTTATAGCCCTCATTTTTGCATGATTAACATTTCCGTCTATGCTTGTAACACATTTGTACATATGAACCAAACTTCAAGTACGGACATGATAGCTGTAACAACAGACTGTATCATGTTACCATGAAATTTAGTGGCGAGTAACGCTTTCAATAATACAAAATGCACTTGAAAACAAAAATTAACCAAGACATACATGTTATTCCAACCTCTCATAAAAGTTCATGCTACCGCGTCAAATTGTATACGCTGTATAAGTGACAAAAACCGGCTCTATAAAGGGCCATGTGGTCTTTCTTGTGTCAATTGTTTTGATGTTCACCGTTTAATCAATTGTTTCTAAGTGGGAGGAAATTATGTTTTCATTTATTTTTTAAACATCTACAAAGGGGTTTGAAAACCGTTTATATAACATATTGGTTTAATAACCCTATAAAATATTTTCCTCAAGAGTTATTTTCTTGTTGCTTCTAAACAATTTCCATGTCAAGCCTTTGAAACTCCCCTTTCAAAATTTTAGGGTTTGTTTGGTTTCGTTTTTAATTTTGCATTTTGTGTTTTCAACATACAATACAAAATACAAGAAAATGAGGAAAATCATTTTTACAATTCTTAGTCATTACGACGATCGACGGAAAATGGAGGGGATGAATTGTTTTCCGTCCTTTTGTTATGCCTCAAAACATGAAAAATCAAATAAACTTATTTTTTATTTTCTATATTAATTTCATTTTTCAAAATTGCGTGTTTTCCAACAATGTATAAGAAATGCGCATTTTTGTTTAGACGAAAACACAAAACTAAAAACAGCAAACCAAACGGGGTCTTACATTTTCATAAAATTACACTAAATACAAAATCACTCTATCCAATCTCCTCATCCCATTATTCAATTTGTACAATTTCAGCTTATAAATTCACAATCCTCAATTTCTTGGGTTAAGAACTAAAGTCATGTTCGAGTAAGTTTGAAGATGGAGAATGTAAATAAAGAAGGTTCTAGCTCCGCTGCCATTTTTCTTAGAATGAAAACAGCGAGGAGTAGAAGGGCTTTCGACGGCGATGAATATGGAGTGGGTCTACCAAATGTGATTTCGTCGACATTCCGGTTTAAGTCGATCAAGGTGCTTCGAGAAGGAGTTCATCGTATTTTCATGGACGAAAAAGATTTCATGGTACATCGTTTAAAAATTATTAATGCATTTCTTTTTATACATTACTAATTTATGTTAAAACTGTATTATATATAGACACTACAAGAAAACGTACAATTTCCGACGGCTGGCGGTCGTCGAAAGCCGACCCAAAAAGCTGTCGCAACAATACCTGTTGTCGCATGGTTTTTCCGACGGCTTCCAACAGATAGAAAATATAGAAAATTGTAAAGAGAGTTTTATTAATTGTGTGTTTTGATACAGAAATAAGCTCTGCTTATATAATGCAAAGTTATATCCATTTGGGCTGTAATATGGGCTAGGCCCAACTTATACAAAATACAATATACAAGGCTATTAGCCACTGTTCGTTCATTCTAACTTCCCCCTTTAATTCTATCTAGGGTTTCCTCTTCCTCCTTCTTCTCAGCGCCGCCTTCTCTAATCTTGAGATCGTTCTTCAGCTGAGTGAAATATTTTGCCGAGAGAGGTTTAGTCAAGATGTCAGCTCTCTGAAATTGAGCTGGAACATGGTTGACTCTAAGCTTTCCTTCCATTACCTTCTCACGAACAAAGTATAGATCTATTTCGAAATGCTTTATTCGTGAGTGTAGCACTGGATTTGCAGAGAGAAAAACCGAGCTTAAGTTGTCGCACCAGATTACTGGTGTATTTGTGATGTCGATTCTGATTTCTTTGAGAAGTGACTCGATCCAGATGATTTCAGCAGCAGTGGTGGCAATAGATCTATATTCCACCTCCGTACTCGAGCGAGAGGTCGCAGCTTGCTTCTTTGAGCGCCACGAGATCGGGTTGCTCCCTAGAAATATACAGAACCCTGTAGTGGATCTTCTGTCGTCTGGATCTGAAGCCCAATCTGCATCACAATAAGCCTGTATGTTTAATCCCTTTGCGTCGTTGAAATGTAGACCATGATCTATTGTCCCTTTCAGGTAACGTAATATACGTTTTACGGCCTTCCAGTGGTTGCTGAGAGGTCTATGCATAAATTGACATGCCTTGTTTACACTGTAGCTTAGATCTGGTCTAGTTATTGTAATGTACTGGAGTGCTCCCACGATACTTCTGTATTGTTTTTCATTGTTAATGGGTTCTCCTGATTCTTTAGACAGTTTGAGGTTACTGATCATTGGAGTAGGTAAGGGTTTGGCTTGATCCATGTTTGCTCTTTTTAGTAGATCTAATATGTATCTTTTCTGGCATAGGACTATCTCTGACTTGGATGTTTGAATTACTTCAATACCTAGAAAATGATGTAGATTCCCAAGGTCTTTGATTGAAAAAGCTTGGTCAAGATGCTTAATAGTTTGATTCATAACTTGAATGTCATTTCCTGTAATAATAATATCATCCACGTATACTAGAATGTAGGTGATCTTCTCTTGTTTGCATTGTATGTATAGTGAGTTGTCAGATTTAGTTGGTATGAATCCTAAGCTCATCAGTGTGGACTTGAGTTTCTCATTCCATACTCGTGGAGCCTGCTTTAATCCATATATTGCTTTGTGTAATTTGCATACCATGTTGTCATTTGCACTTGTCCTGTATCCCTCTGGTTGTTCCATAAACACTTCCTCCTTTAGATCCTCATTAAGAAATGCATTATTTACATCAAGTTGCTTAATCTTCCATTTTTTATGAAGTGCAATTGTCAGTATGAGTCTTATGGTAGTTGGCTTGACTACGGGAGAAAATGTTTCATTGTAGTCGAAACCATACTGTTGATTAAATCCTTTGGCTACCAGTCTTGCTTTGTATTTTGAGATGCTTCCATCTGTGTTCTTTTTAATCTTGTAAGTCCACTTGCAACTAACTATATTCTTGTCCTTGGGCATTGGGACAAGGCTCCAAGTCTTGTTTCTGATGAGTGCACTGTATTCAATATTCATGGCCTGTTTCCAGTTTTTATTGCTGACAGCTTCATTGTAGTCTTTTGGTTCTTTTGAATCTAGCTGAGCACTGTATACTTTAGGTTTGAAAATGCCACTCTTTGATCTTGTGATCATATGATGTTCTGTTCTTGCAGGTGATATGTTCTGAATATCTCTGTTGTCTTCAGGTTGATGTGATGTGAACTCGGAAGCATCTCCTTGGTTTGAATTGCTCTCATTGATCTGACTGGTGTCTTTGAAGGAGCTGGAGGATTTGTTGGAGTCATGACCTGATCCAGTCTCATCATTGGATAGTGTGTGTTGTGGCTGTTGGATCCTCTGCACACTTCCATCAGTTAGATCCCACTCAGGTATAAGAGGTATGGATGGCATTGAGAAATTTTCCTTAGTATGAACCTTTTTGGTTGTCTTGATATTTTTGTATGCAAAAGGGAAAATTTTCTCATTAAATACGATATGTCTTGTGACATAGATCCTACCATCATTGCTTAAGCATCTGTATCCTTTTTGGTTGTTTCCATAGCCTATAAATGTACATGGGGTGGATCTTAGATTTAATTTATAATTATTGTATGGTCTAAGACATGGAAAACATAAACATCCAAATGTCTTTAGACTTTTATAGTCTGGTTTGACCCCAAACAAGTACTCAATAGGACTCAAATGCTTAAGAACTTTGGTAGGTAGTCTATTGATTAAGTACACAGCAGTGTTGAAGGCTTTTGGCCAAAATTTCATAGGCATTGATGCCTGTGCTAACAAGGTTAACCCTGTTTTCACTATATGTCTATGTTTCCTCTCAACTATTCCATTCTGCTCAGATGTGTATGGACATGTTGTTCGATGAATGATGCGCTTTTTCTGAAAATATTCTTTTAGTGGTTTATATTCACTGCCACCATCTGTTTGCATAATTTTAACCTCATGACTCAATTGTTTTTCTACTAGAGTTATGAACTCTATTACAGTCTGTTTGGCATCTGCTTTGGATTTTAGAAAATATATCCAAGTATGTCTAGAATAGCAATCAACAAATGATATATAATACCTGAATCCATAGTCTGAATTTATTGGAGCAGGACCCCATAAGTCAGTTGCTACCAACTGAAGTGGTTTGTTAATAACAGTAGTAGAATCTGCAAAAGGTAACTTATGGCTTTTGCCTAATTGACAGTAGGTACAAACATATGGCACAGATATATCACAGGAAATATTATTGTTCATAAGAATTTGTTTTACAATGTTTACATTAGGATGTCCTAACTTGTAATGCCACAAAGTAAATATTTCTTGATAATTTGTAACATGAGACTCTGTGTTATTACACCATATATGTCTACTTTTGCTTTTTCCTGAGTTTCCAAAATTGAACTTGTATAATCCTCTGTCCAATTTACCCTGTAATAATATATTTTGATTTAGTAGGTCTTTGACTAAACAGAATTTTGGGTGAAACTCAAAATACACATTGTTGTCATTAGCAAATTGTGATACACTTAGAAGATTCTTTTTAATATGTGGGACTCTCAGCAAGTTATTGAGATGAAGAAGTCTTTTACCTTGAATACTCTTAGTACCAACATGTGTGATTTTTAGAGCTTCACCATTCCCCATATGTATAGAGTGCGTACCTGTATATTCTTTATTACCAAGATTGAGATTCTGCAGGTTGCTTGTAAGATGATTTGTGGCGCCTGAATCTGGGTACCAGTCTTCCTCTGCCACTTCATCTGACCTGGTATGTCTTTCTGTATTTAAAACTTGAGGCCTTGTCTTTTCTGATTGACTTCCTTGCCTCTGATCTATCTGTGCAACATTTGCACTTGAGTTGTGATTTCTTTGATTTTCTTGATTTTGCTGATTTGGATAATACTCAGTGTTAAGTCTAAAGTAGCACTGCCTTGCTGTATGTCCTGGTCTTTCACAGATTTGACATTTTGTTCTGTTATTGTTCCATCTGCCACTTCTTCCTCTACCCCTTTGAGTTGCGTTGTTTCTTTGATTGTTGTCTTGTCTGATAGTTTGATTTTCTTGCTTTCTTCCTTGATTTCTGTTCTTGAACTCGAGGCATAATTGAGTGAGAGTTCTGGATTACTTTCTTTTCTGAGATTCTGCAGTTGTCTCTTGTAATAAAGAATTCTTGCCGCAGACTGTGTATTGAAAATTTATTGAATTGTAGACCATATCTCAAATGATGTTTTACACCCTACAATTTGAGATAGTAAACCAGAACTGATGGATGAAAGTAACCAGGCAGCTAATAGACTGTCTTGCTTCTGATAGTTGATAAATTCTTTATTTACAGTTCTTTCACCTGAGCTATCTGTAACCATTCTTGCTGGTACAGTTGTGGTGCCATACAGAAAGTCTTCTAACCCATATCCTTTGATGCTCGTTTCAACTTGATATTTCCATAATATGTAGTTATTTTCATCGAGGGCAGTAGATACCAGATTACTCTTTGGTTTTATGATATCACTGTCCTTTGTTTGAGAAATGTGAGTATCTTGATTTCTTGATCTTGATTCATTCTGACTTTTAATACCACTTGTTGCAGATGATGCTGTATCATCATCTCCTGCCATGATGATGATGCTTCAATCAGGCTTCTGATCGAGGGAGCTTTATGGTGCAGCCAACGATCTTGTTTTCTTGAACTGGAATCTTGGCGAGGCACAGCTGTACTAATCAGAACAGGGTGAGTTATTCTCAGATGATGAGATGGCAAAGAACTGAGAGCAACCGAGGATGGTGAGTGATGAAATTGTTCTGACACCTCCTCCTGGATGGCTCTGTGATGATGAGCCAATCTCTGATGAGACTCCAGTAATGAACTGGGTCTGTGCTGTCGTTGGACAGACTTTGATAGCTCTGATACCATGATAGAAAATATAGAAAATTGTAAAGAGAGTTTTATTAATTGTGTGTTTTGATACAGAAATAAGCTCTGCTTATATAATGCAAAGTTATATCCATTTGGGCTGTAATATGGGCTAGGCCCAACTTATACAAAATACAATATATAAGGCTATTAGCCACTGTTCGTTCATTCTAACTCCAACAACGTCGGTCGTGATTTTTCCGACGGCTACCAATGGTCTTACCGACGGCTCTAGACGGCTGTCGAAGACAAGTAGACGATTACGGTAGTGCAAAAGAACCGTCGTTAGCCATCGAAAGCCGTCGGAATATGTCGTCGCAAGTCGTTTGAAAATTTCGACCTACATGTCGTTGCTAGCCATTAGAATCCATCGGAAAACCTGAAGTTTATTTTTGCGTTTTCTGTCGCGTTCTTGCCTACTGTACACAATCCAGAAACATAATATATTCACACAAACAAGCACATAACAATTCAGATGTTCAATATAATATCAAATCATACAAACGTAATCAAATCACATAAAGAAATAACCAAGTATAACTCGCATAAAATCAAACCAACACTTCGTTAATTTTATACGCAAGAATGGGAAAGAAATGTCTTGGCTGAGACCTGAAATTCACGAATTTGCGACGGCTTCCAACGACCGTCGACGGCCCATCGAAAGCCGTCGGAAAATGGCCATCGGAAGCCCTCGCAAGTAGCTGTCGGTATTTCAGTCTTTTCTAGTAGTGGGAATAACAATAAACGAGATGTTACGGAGCTTTCACAACAGTGCTGAAATGGACAAAAAAATTTAAATGTACATCCATAGATTAGTAATTCAGTGGTTGAGTTGAGATATTTAGTAGATTCATGGATAATCGGTTGGAAAATTCATATAAAAGATGTACTTATGTTGTAGTTGAGCGTCGGTTGCCGAACACTTAACATTTTTATTCGGTATAACGAGAGTTGGAGTTAGTTTGGTAATCATAGCCAATTTTTACAGCTATTATCCCATCTGGTTGAATATTTTGCCGAGAATTGTATAATGAAAAATCTGAATAATTTGTACCACCGTACTAAATATTTGTGTTTTACATGAAGGAGACTTTTTTTTTCACAACAACTAATGACACAATCAGTCTTGGATATTTGGAATCAGATATGGATAAGAAATAACTATATGTGATAAATGTAAACATAAAAGGAGAATGGAAGGGATTTATAGTAAGGCGGTAGTTTACTCAAAGGTTGTAATTTCATATTCCTTTTGTTGTTCCCAGTCTCTATAAGCACTAATTTTTTCGTTTTCAAATCTAATATTACCAAATTGAGCTACATTTTATGTATAGTCCTTTTACATTTTTTAATCATGTCCATAAGATTTTAAGACGAACAAGTTCCAAACAACATTTCAAATAGACATACAAGAAAAGATATTTTACGATGGTTTTATTAATTTACTGATTTGAATGCTATAATGGTTTAGGCATGAAATAAATCTTTTGTGGATTGCATTTTGTATGTTTGCAAGCTTGATTTAGCTCTACCAAGTTAAACATTTCTGAATTTTATTAGCAACTATATATGGAAATGATTATTGTATGTTTGCTCTACGCCTCTACGTCCTGCATCATAACTAAATATACGCTAAAAGAATAAATCAGTATGTTGCTGCTACTGCAGTAGTTTACCTTTATGCATAAATTTTCTGAAATTATGATATATTCGCTGTAAGAAAATGAGAATTGATAATATATCATCAACCATTAGTTCCTATATACGTCAAAGGTTGTAAATCATTGTCCACTTTGTAGGAAACAACTACAAAAATAAGGTTTGACTTAGTTTTGCTACGTATTGCAAATTTATCCAGTTGCATGTATTCAAAATTCAATAGTATATGTAGTATAATAGTTCCATTTTTTAGTATTAGATTTCTCTTTGATGATGACTAGCGAATGCTAGTTGATAACATGATTTTATAAACCGTGGAGAGTGAAAAATAATAAATCAATGAATTATGAATTACTTGTATGTGAATTTGTCAAAAAAACTCCCTTTTTATATTTCTAAGTTCTCGAGTGGAGTTTAAATTCCTATATGTAGGGAAGCAGGGGCCCATGGGCTGAGGCAACCCATCTGGCCGGGGGTAATTTTTTAAAAGGTTAAACGACCGTTATTGTTGTGTACATTTAAAAATCTACTGTAAACAGATTACAAAGTGTTTTATAGGGTCTTTGGTTGGCTTTTGTGTTTCATAGTTTTTCAGATCTTAGGTTTGAAACCCGTAGATTGTTTGCTTTTTGCTAGTATGTTAATGGACTATTATTTTTCTCCAGTCTTTAATTAGGCTAAGAAAAAATTGATGGGCCCCTATAATCATTGTAGGCCAGGCTCATTCTTTGCAAGCGCATAGGAAGTTAACGCATCAGTAGACACTTTTGTTTCACATTTCTACTAACCTAGATATATATATTTATATATTAATATATTAAATCTTCGAAAAATCTAGTTTTTTTATTTTTCGTTATAGCCATTTACTCCATATTTATGATTAGGGTTCTTTTGTAGTCATCCCTGTGTGTAAGTCTGTAAACGTTCGGATATGAATTCGGAAAGTGGCTTAACTGTATTCGAAATCATTTTCGTATAGAATATTGGATATCTGCATCCATTAATGGGGACGGATATCGAATATTTATCGGATATTTTTTGATCAGTTTACAACCGATAAATCTAAACAAATAAAAAAAATCAATTCGTCATAAATCAATTTTCGTACTAAAAGTATAAAAAATAATAAATATGCAGAGAAAAATAATTTGAGGCAGCAAATATTGATTTTTATACCCATAATAAAGCTAGTAGATAATAATTATTTTATGAACTAAAATACACAAAAGGATAACTATAATCTTAATAAAAACCGAACGAATAATTATCGGATGCAAAAGCGATCATAGCAGCATCTGTATCCATATTTCGAGTATCAAATAATCTTTTATATTTCGGATATGGATACGGACAGATTATGAATTTTCCAAGTACTCATTGACAGTCTGATTCGATTTTGTTGAACAAGCGCCTAGCACCGTCTTGATACTAGACGCTTGTCGAACAAGCTCTGATTCTATTTTTTTGGGAAATAGTAGAAATACATTTTGTACCTCGTAAAAATGTAACATATAACCAAGTTACGAAATGGACATTTGAAAGACTCATGAATAATTTAGTTGTTACTAGCTATATTGTTAATGCATTCATATTGTTTTTAGAAGGATGTATTTTAAAAATTTAACTATATCCCTAAATTTTATAATTCAACTATAATAATGATGATATATAAGTACAATAATTTCGAATTACAAATATACTAACAATATAAATGCAGTTACAAAATATAAATTACTGATTTAGTTCAACAATAACTAGTGCATTTCCTATGTTATTTTAAACGTTTACCATGAAATTTGTTGGATTTTCTTTCAACTGGTTCACGATCGTTATTTTCGAACATTCAAATATTAGAGTTATTGTAGAAATTTTTCCAGAATTAGATTTAATTTGTTGTCATGGAATTGGAGCTTTTTGTATCACTCTAGTTTTCTTAATAGCTTCTATATTCGTCGAATTTTGGATTTTAAAATCCGAATAATAACCTTCATTGTACTGTTTAGCCACTAAATGTAGATAACGTAGACAGTGAAATTGAGATGGAAGTGAATTGGAGTAGAGAATATGAGTTATAGGGAGATTAAATGACCTTTTGGGTAATCAAATGGCAACGTCAGACTTTACGTGTAGAAATTTGTTCAAATTTGCTTCTGGCTTACTCATGGTATTATCAGTTTTCGACTAAGGTATCAATCCAAATTGGGTACCTTTTTATATATGTCAATCCTAACTCAAAGAATTCGTGTATGGAATATATCTCTACAATGTAACATAATAATGTACCAAATACTTGTATAAAAATAGCACCGAAGAGATTTGATGTGCCCGTAAAATTTGTATAGGAATTTAGATGAAATGGTAAAGTGGAAAATGCAAGGGAACTCGCTAAAAGTGGGCGATCTTTGGTTAAACCAAATCAAACTAGTTTATTTCGATCGATCTGATTTGATTTTAAAACCAGATTGATTTATAATTGATCCGTGTAAATAATTAAACTTGGTTATTACTTTAACCAAATCAACCGAACTTTTGTTATGTTTTCGAAATTACTACATTTTTTTAGATTAGTTTACTGGTTTATATAAATTTTCTTAGATTAGTTTACTGGTTTATATAAATTTAATTTATCATATATATATATATATATATATATATATATATATATCAAAACTACTATTAAAAAACATATGAATACTAAATAAGAATATTTTAAGCATATACTTTTATTTTATTCCATGTATATTCAAAACATAAAATGTGAAACATTTTTAATTTGGATAAACTTGATAACCAACTAAACTTAATTCGATCGGTTTGATTTGTTTTTTATTTTAATTGGTTTTAGTTCGGTTTAACAATTTTCATTGTCGAATGTTTTTTATTTTAATTGATTTTAGTTCGGTTTAACAATTTTCATCGTTGAATCAATCAAACCAATCAAATGTTCACCTTTGCAACTCTGAGGATTATAGTCCTAATATGTTAGACTTTTTAGTTATTCGTACCCATGTATGCCTCACATGTCTTATAATACATCTGCACATGGTACACTAACTTGTTTATTATTTTCATGCTTGTACAATATTTGGACTCGTGCAAAGTTTCTTAATTAACGTATGGAAGTATGGATCTTCTACAACAATTGCATAGTGTTATAAATATATTTTCTATAACAATCTACGCTGTATTTATTATACATTGTAAAATTTACACTTTTTTCCGGTCGGCAATATGACAATAGTAAGCCAAATGTTATTGTTATTAAGATAATATACATTTTACTTATTATCTACAAATTGATCACTAAAGCAAGAAGGATAAAAGTTGACAAACACAATTGTTTCAGTGGTTAAGTGATTTGACTTTGTTGCGAGTGATCACAAATTCAAAATTTACGTAACGTGATTCGAACATATATTGACACGTGATATGTTGTACCTAGGTACTATTTCCAAAAAAAGAAGGAGAAAAGTTTCACTTCTGATTTTTAAAGTAAAAATTGAGAAGTTGTCTCCTACAACATCTTTGAACAACGAGTCCTACTCTCCTTACATCTCTTTTATTTTTGTCCTAGAAACTCCGAGAACTCTGTCTGTTAGAAAATTTAGATATCTTAAAAAAAATTGGAAACCTCACAAAAAAAATGCGTACCCAAAAATTGACTATTAATAAAAAAAGTGAATATTAAATTATTTGTATATTATACCAATGTTAGCAATTGCTTTATACATTCCACCAATTTCTACTAATCATAATTATCTATCACATCCCCTCTCAGTTCATTTTGAATATTGTTATTCAAAAGTCTATCATATAAATAGGAAAAAATAACTAACACCGCATGTATTTATATAAAACAAAGAACCGTGGAAAATGTGTGTTATTCTGTTCTAACCCTCACTTTTGCATGATTAACATTTACATCAATGCTTGTAACATATTTATGCATATTAAACAAACTTAAGTACTAACATAATAAATGGCTATTGGTAACAACATACTTTACCATATTACCATGAAATTTAGTGGTGAGTAACGCTTTCATTAATAGAGGGTGAACTTAAAACAAAAATTAACCAAGACTTACATATTATGCCAACCTCTTCAAAGAAATTCATGTTACCACTATTAAAAATTGGAGTTACTTGTTGATGAGAATAATTCATTTTCACTTGATGATAGTAGAATTCATTACTGGGAATTTATAGGGACATTATTTAGAACCTAAGAAATTATATAATAGGAAAACTACTATAAAATGGAAAAGCCCAAATATTGTAAATATCTCTAATTTATTTTTTAACATATACAAATTATCTCTTAAGATTCCCCCTCAAACTCACAGTGTGGTAGCAATAAACACCGAGAGTTTGTCAACTAAAAATCAAAAATGAGATACTGAGTATGACTCAGTAAAGAAATCTGCAATCTGCAAGGAAGAGGGAATGAAAGGTAATGTGACGACCGTCCATGACCCCTGCACTGAACCTAGAGAAAGTGCGCTGTAAAGTGTGCCAGGCGACCATGGACGATTGTCAAGGTAAAACAAAACAACAGAATCTATCGTATTACTCACAGTGCATGGACAAAATACAATAGAAGATATATATAGTGAAGCTTCACAGAATAGAATCTCATCAATAAAACTTCATAATAGTTGGATACAAACATCTGAAAAATCAATACATCAAGCCTCACTACAAATCACTCAGAGAATACAAAGCAGCGGAACATCCAGTACATATAGTAAGAAGAAAATATGCAATACACCAGCTCGTCTTCGTCATCAGCAACGTGGAAAGCAAGAACAGCACCTGTCACCTGCTACCTAGTCTGCCCGTCCCAAAATGGACGAACAGCCCAAGGCAATAAGAGTTAAAACATAAAGCCTTGAGTCAGACAACAGTCTTAGTGAGCAGTAAATTAACTAACAACATACCAAAAGAGCATAAAGGAAAAGGAATAGGAATACAACCCTCCCACTCCACCTCTTTCTACAGTGATAGCCCCCAGACACACACTAAGCAGAAGCAAGCATAGCAAAGCATACAATTTAAAGTAAAGCAATAATCACTCGAGTCAAGGGCGATGTTTTCCAAGTACAAACCCCCAAGGCCTAAACCAAGATCAGATAAGCACCCAGAAAATACCGCTTTTGAGACCGAATGACGATACAACCAAACATCCATGACTCTGGCTATCACTGTTATCATTGCTTCGATATCATCGTTAATTGAATGACCGGCTCATTCTTTCATCCGTCCGTCAAGGGCTAATGGAAACCCCGGTTCTAGATATAACTCCGCACGTCATCGTGACCCGTGCCTAGGACTATCGAATATGCCCAGAGTACTTGACTACCCAATTAGTAGCCTTCAGAGACTATCGAATCTGCCCAACGTACTCTTGCTTTGAGCATGCTAGAACCTTCAACAACGATGAGATCTCAGCCTTCTAGTCATCCTCCTCGACAACTATTTCCATACTAGCTCAAGCGCCTCTCGAGCAAACCATTATCCTCAACTCGAACAAATTCACCGAGTTATCAACATGCTTGGAATGATCCCGTCTGGATTAGACCAAGACTATCTCATATCATACTTTGCCTCATCATCATCATAGCAAAGTCTCATCTCAACATCATCATCGAATCTATCCATATGAGCTTCATCATCCGCTACATATGCCACGTGCAGCTTTTCCCATTCAAGAGCCTTTCCCTTAGCTTTTGAATCATCTTCGACCATCTTGTCTAAATCAAATCATCAATTATCTAATTCATAACAATCAATCAAGTCAAACATTAATCCAAGTAAACAAACATTCAAATATGATCTAATTAGACAATTATGACAATAATGGCAATTTCGTAAATAAAGTGTTGAAAGTCTAACAAACATGAAATCATAAAAAATGTCTCTACAATCTTGATGAATGAACTTGCATAGGTTGATCATGTAGTAAAATGGTTATCAAATCATCATGAACAATGGATCTACATGGATCTACACTTAGGTTTACAAAAATGCATGAAAATCACTAATTTAACACCAAATCGAGCCAACGATCCGATATACTCCTTTGGATCCGTGTGAGAGATAATCACCACTCACCAAATCACCAAAACAACTCAAAAGCAATACGCTTCAGATCTGGACAGCGAAGGATCTAACTTGATCTATCACCAATCCGCTTCAAACGATGAAATCTCTCTTCGAAGAATGTAGATCTTCAATCTAAGCTCTTCGATCTTCGATTTGATCTTCAATTTGGATAGATAGAATCACTAGATTAGAGTGGAGAAAAGAAGTGAAGAAGTGTAGAAGTCGAGCTCTCAAAATGGCAGCACTTCGTTGCTTCGAAATCCGGATCCCAAAAATGGAACAAAGCCCTCCTATTTATAGCTGAATTCCCTAACTCGTCTGTCTCCATAGGTCGTCTCCGACCTAAGCCTCTCCGACCTAAGACTTATCAAAATCCCCCAGTCTACGACATAACAAGTGCTTGACCTAACAGATAACTCGGTTACGACCTAACTGGGTTACGACTCACTCCTAAGTCGTCTACGACTTAACACATAGCCTAAGCGCGCGACCTAACAACAGCTCCGATCTAACAGGGTCTCCGACCTAACTATAAGGCCACAACTCAGCGACTTAAAGTCCACACGACCTAATACATAGGTACGACTTAAGACAATGCGACCTAACACTTAGCGTTATCTCCTTAACACGGCCACGACTCAATTAGGCTACGACCTAACTGTATACGACATAACTACGAGCGACCTAACAGGTGATACGACTTAACACTCATACAACCTTACGACCTAACTAATCTTAGATCGTCTACGACCTAACAAATCAAGCTACCAGACGACCTAATACATAGTGACCTATCTCTTAACTCGGTCAAAACCTTAAGTCGTCCACTATATCTTAAGTCGGTCACTATGACCTAACTCTATCCTTAAGTCGTTCCAAACTGTCAACCGACTTAAATCACTCCCTTATCTTTCTTAGGTCGTCGCCGACCTACCCCTTAAGTCATTAACTCGCCCAGACTTATCACTTAACTCGTCCAAAACTCATAAGTCGGCTACGACTTAGGACTTTAAACAAAATTCTGCCAAAATCTGAAACGACTTAACAGCAATGCAACCAAAGGTCAACTATTTTACGATGTTTCGATCCGTGAAAATACGGGTCGTTACATTCTCTCCTCCTTAGGAATTTTGCCCCTGAAATTCCAAACAAACAAAGCAATCAAATACTATTCTGCATGCCTACCATCCATAGCAATCAACAAACCATGCATCCAATTCTAGCTTAGCATGCAGAATTCTAAAACCAGGACAAGTTACAATATCGTGAGATGACACGACACCTTAGGGCCTTACCTTGAAGAGTTCAGGATGAGCTGCCTTCATCCTCTCTTCCACCTCCCACGTACAGTCGTTATCATCATCACTCCATTGTATCTTGAGCAACTTAACTACCTTCCTCCTAAGCTGTTTCGTGTCGGTCTCCACAACACGAAGCGGCTTACGAGGTCTTCTATCGACTGGATCAACTTCGAAGTCTTCACAGCTATCAGCAGAAGCCACTGTATTCGAGTCGTGCACATACTTCCGTAGATATGATACATGAAAAACATTGTGCACACTCGACATCTTCTCTGGTAACTCCGATCTATAAGCGAGTTTTCCAATTCGCTCGATGATCGGGAATGGTCCAACAAATCTCGGAGTCAATTTTCCTTTCTTCCCGAATCGAATAACATTCTTCAGTGGAGAAATCTTCACAAAAACCATATCTCCTACGTCGAATTCCAAATCCTTTCGATGCTTATCGGCATAACTCTTCTGACGGTCTTGGGCTGCCTTCATTCGTTGCCGAATGATCTCTATGCAATCCGAAGTCTGTCGAATCATCTCTGGTCCAAGTATCAACTTTTCTCCAGTTTCTAACCAACATGTCGGTGAGTTACACGGTTTCCCATACAATGCCTCATACGGTGCCATACCAATGCTTGACTGGTAACTGTTGTTGTATGCAAACTCCACCAAATGAAGGTGATCTTCCCATGATCCTCCGAAATCCAAAACACAAGCTCTAAGAAGATCTTCCAAAACTCGGTTGACTCTCTCGGTCTGACCATCTGTTTGAGGGTGAAAAGCTGTACTCAAACACAACTCGGTTCCCTTAACTTCCTGGAAGCTCTTCCAAAATCCACTAGTGAACAATGGGTCTCGATCGCTCACTATACTCTTCGGAATACCATGGAATCGAACTATCCACTTAACATACAACTCAGCCAACTTTGATGCAGTTCTAGTCGATCGAACAGGAATGAATCTTGCACTCTTGGTCAGACGATCTACAATGACCCAAATCCCTTCATTTCCCGTTCTTGTTCTAGGTAGTCCATCAATAAAATCCATCGATACTTGTTCCCACTTCCATGTAGGAACTTCTAATGGCTGAAGCAATCCGCTTGGCTTCTTCTGTTCGGCTTTTACCAACTGGCAGTTCATGCATTTGGAAATAAAATTTCCAACATCCTTCTTCATGCCTTCCCAGTAATAAGTTCTCTTCATATCCCGATACATCTTATTTCCACCTGGATGAATTGTCAGCTTCGAGTGATGACTTTCCTTCAGAACTTCACTCCTAAATTCATCTATATCGGGAACAACTAGTCGTCCTTGCTTCCGAAGCCAACCCTCTCGATCGACCTCGAATTCTTTATCCTTTTCTGGTTCCAATCCAGATTCCAAATCACGGATAATCTTGACAAGCTTATCGTCTCACTTTTGGCTCTCGCCAATCCTTTCCACAAGAGTAGGTCTTATCGATAAGTTTGCCAACATCTCAAGTTCCAATCCACATCTGGGCCTGAAGTCAAATCCAGCTAAATACTCGAGACTCTTTCATTCTGAAAACATGGCTCCCAATCCTGCATGTCTTCGACTTAACGCATCTGCCACTGCGTTACCTTTTCCAGGAGTATAAGCTATACCAAAATCATATGATGCCAAAAACTCTAGCCAACGTTGCTGCCGAAGATTCAAATCCTTTTGGGAGAAAAGATACTTCAACGACTTATGATCTGTAAACAGCTCGAACCGAACTCCCAATAGGTAATGTCTCCACATCTTCAGAGCAAATACAATCGCCGCTAACTCCAAATCATGAGTCGGGTAATTCTTTTCATGCGACTTCAGTTATCGACTGGCATACGCAACAACTTTATCCTTCTGCATCAACACTGCTCCAAGTCCAGTACCACATGCGTCGGTGTAAACCACCATCTCATCATTCCCACTTGGAATAGTCAAAACAGGAGCACTCGTCAATCTCTCTTTCAGGATTCCGAAAGCTTGCTCACACTTAGCATCCCATCTGAACACATGGTTCTTCTTCGTCGGTCCTGTTAATGGTGCAGCTATCTTGGAGAAGTCTTTGATAAACCGTCGATAATATCCCGCTAATCCAAGAAAACTTCTCACATCCTTTGCATTCTTAGGTCTAACCCAATCCTGGATTGCTGCCACCTTAGCGCGATCAACCGCTATTCCACTTCCAGAGATAATATGGCCTAAGAACCTCACTTCACTCTTCCAGAAATGACACTTCGAAAACTTAGCCTTCAGCTGATGTTTCCGCAAGATTTCCAAAACAATACGCAAGTGCGTCTTGTGTTCTTCTTCAGTTCTGGAATAAATCAGAATATCATCCACGAACACAAGTACGAACTTGTTCAACTGATCTCTGAACACTCTATTCATAAGATCCACAAAATATGCTGGTGCGTTAGTCAATCCAAACGGCATTACCAGCCACTCAAAGAAACCGGATGGTGTCCTAAAAGCTGTCTTCGGCACACTATCCTTAGCCACTCTCAACTGGTGAAATCCCGTTGCCAAATCCATCTGAGAAAACACCTTAGCTTCATAAAGCTGATCAAACAAGTCAACTATTCTCGGCAATGGATACTTGTTCTTCTTAGTCACCTTATTCAGCTCACGATAATCCACACACAATCTCAACGACCCATCTGCCTTGGTTGCAAACACAACTGGTGCACCCCACTCGGACACACTACGCCGAATGAATCCTTTCTGCAAAAGATCATCAACTTGCACCCTCAACTCTTGTTGTTCCCTAGGTGCCATCCGCCTAAGGGGCATCACAACAGGTCTGGCTCCTTCAACTAGATCTATAGGAAACTCGATCTCTCTATGCGGCGGCAACCCTTTGACTTCGTCAAAGACATCCTCGAATCCATTAGCGATCAGCACTGATGACAGTCCATCCCGTGGAACAACCAGCGAATACATGAAGCTCATGAAGACGCCTTCTTCATGCTTACATCGTATCAAAATCTTTCGCCCTTTCACATTCTCGACTGTCACTTCCAGCCTCTCACAATCAACCTTTGCCGCATACCTCCTAAGCCAGTCCATACCCAAAATAATTCCGAACCCCGCAAAGTTCAGAACAAAACAATCACAAATTAAAAGAGCAACCATGACTCGATACAATCAGACCATGGCATAACATACACAAACAAGACGAACCCCCAACTGGATTAGTCACAACCAATGGCCTATCAACAATTTCCGGTTCCAAACCTAACCGGCCTACGAGTTCACTACAAACAAACGAATGCGACGCTCCAGTATCAAACAGAACTCTAACTGGAACACCACATAGGAAAAGAGTACCTTGAACCACCACACTCTTTCCCTTCTCTTCAGCGGTAGGAGCTTTTGAAGACGATGGAACAGCTCCCAAAGCATAAGCTTGCATAATCTGCTTGTCCTTCCGTGGTTCTGGACAATCCCTCTTGAAATGCCCCGGCTTGTCACAGTTGTGACACTTCATCGGTACCTTCGGATTCTTACAATCCCTAGAGAAATGGCCCTTCTGCTGACAATTGTAGCAAGTTACTTCGCCCTTCGGCTTCTTCTGGCCATCCTTACCCTTCTGCTACTGCTGCTTCCTCTTCTTGTTTCCACCCTACTGTGGTTTAGACTCTCCCCTAGTCAAAGCAACAACAGATCCTTCCTTAGGAAACATACTCTCATGCCTAAGAGCTTTCTCCACAAGCTTCTCGAATGAATCGTCCAAATGATCCACTAACTGCCTCCCAAGATAACTGTCCAAGCCTGTAACAAACTTCTCATTCTTCTGATATGCAGATTCTATATATGACCGGGCATACTTGGACAAAGCTTCAAACTCAGAAACATACTCAAGAACTGGTCTCCCACCTTGCTTGAGCTCCACAAACTTCTTGAACAGAATAGACTTCTGAGCTGTAGAAATGAACTTAGCTTCAAATCTGGCTTGGAATTGCTCCCAAGTAATCTCTTCCTCCGGAGTATTGATGGTAATAGAGTTCCACCAATTAGAGGCTCTCCCTTGAAGCTGTCTCGATGCCAACTTCCTCTTAGTTGCATCATCGATTCCCAAGTCACCAAAGATCCTTCTACAAGCATCTATCCACCTCTGGACTTCAATGGTTGATTCTGTTCCCAAGAAAACCTTCCCTCCAAGAGCAGTATAATCCTTACACAACTTAGCAAAATCCACCGGTTTTGGAGTTTGAACTTGAACTCCAACATCCACCGATGGCCCCGGAGCTGGCATCCTTCTCATGATCGAAGTCATCATAGCTTCGAACATAGCAGCATAATCAGCAGCCACTTCAGTAGCACGGCCTTCCCTAGCAGCTGGTCTCCCTCTTCGACTCATTCTCAATATCTATAAAAAGGAATGATTAGCACATCGAGAGAAACAACTGCATAAAAGACTCGAACTCTACTAAGCTACTATATTATATATAGTAATCATCCATCAAAATACAATTACGTCTCTCATACGTAGTTATGTCAGCGAGCGTTGGGTAAAATCGATTAACCCCGCTCCGATAACAAATGTGACGACCGCCCATGACCCCTGCACTGAACCTAGAGAAAGTGCGCTGTAAAGTGTGCCAGGCGACCATGGACGATTGTCAAGGTAAAACAAAACAACAGAATCTATCGTATTACTCACAGCGCATGGACAAAATACAATAGAAGATATATATAGTGAAGCTTCACAGAATAGAATCTCATCAATAAACCTTCATAATAGTTGGATACAAACATCTGAAAAGTCAATACATCAAGCCTCACTACAAATCACTCAGAGAATACAAAGCAGCGGAACATCCAGTACATATAGTAAGAAGAAAATATGCAATACACCAGCTCGTCTTCGTCATCAGCAACGTGGAAAGCAAGAACAACACCTGTCACCTGCTACCTAGTTTGCCCGTGCCAAAATGGACGAACAGCCCAAGGCAATAAGAGTTAAAACATAAAGCCTTGAGTCAGACAACAGTCTTAGTGAGCAGTAAATTAACTAACAACATACCAAAAGAGCATAAAGGAAAAGGAATATGAATACAACCCTCCCACTCCACCTCTTTCTACAGCGATAGCCCCCAGACACACACTAAGCAGAAGCAAGCATAGCAAAGCATACAATTTAAAGTAAAGCAATAATCACTCGAGTCAAGGGCGATGTTTTCCAAGTACAAACCCCCAAGGCCTAAACCAAGATCAGATAAGCACCCAGAAAATACCGCTCTTGAGACCGAATGACGATACAACCAAACATCCATGACTCTAGCTATCACTGTTATCATTGCTTCGATATCATCGTTAATTGAATGACCGACTCATTCTTTCATCCGTCCGTCAAGGGCTAATGGAAACCCCGGTTTTAGATATAACTCCGCACGTCATCGTGACCCGTGCCTAGGACTATCGAATCTGCCCAGAGTACTTGACTACCCAATCAGTAGCCTTTAGGGACTATCGAATCTGCCCAACGTACTCTTGCTTTGAGCATGCTAGAACCTTCAACAACGATGAGATCTCATCCTTCTAGTCATCCTCCTCGACAACTATTTCCATACTAGCTCAAGCGCCTCTCGAGCAAACCATTATCCTCAACTCGAACCAATTCACCGAGTTATCAACATGCTTGGAATGATCCCGTCTGGATTAGACCAAGACTATCTCATATCATACTTTGCCTCATCATCATCATAGCAAAGTCTCATCTCAACATCATCATCGAATCTATCCATATGAGCTTCATCATCCGCTACATATGCCACGTGCAGCTTTTCCCATTCAAGAGCCTTTCCCTTAGCTTTTGAATCATCTTCGACCATCTTGTCTAAATCAAATCATCAATTATCTAATTCATAACAATCAATCAAGTCAAACATTAATCCAAGTAAACAAGCATTCAAATATGATCTAAATAGACAATTATGACAATAATGGCAATTTCGTAAATAAAGTGTTGAAAGTCTAACAAGCATGAAATCATAAGAAATGTCTCTACAATCTTGATGAATGAACTTGCATAGGTTGATCATGTAGTAAAATGGTTATCAAATCATCATGAACAATGGATCTACATGGATCTACACTTAGGTTTACAAAAATGCATGGAAATCACTAATTTAACACCAAATCGAGCCAACGATCCAATATACTCCTTTGGATCCGTGTGAAAGATAATCACCACTCACCAAATCACCAAAACAACTCAAAAGCAATATGCTTCAGATCTGGACAGCGAAGGATCTAACTTGATCTATCACCAATCCGCTTCAAACGATGAAATCTCTCTTCGAAGAATGTAGATCTTCAATCTAAGCTCTTCGATCTTCGATTTGATCTTCAATTTGGATGGATAGAATCACTAGATTAGAGTGGAGAAAAGAAGTGAAGAAGTGTAGAAGTCGAGCTCTCAAAATGGCAGCACTTCGTCGCTTCGAAATCCGGATCCCAAAAATGGAACAAAGCCCTCCTATTTATAGCTGAATTCCCTAACTCGTCTGTCTCCATAGGTCGTCTCCGACCTAAGCCTCTCCGACCTAAGACTTATCAAAATCCCCCAGTCTACGACATAACAAGTGCTCGACTTAACAGATAACTCGGTTACGACCTAACTGGGTTACGACTCACTCCTAAGTCGTCTACGACTTAACATATAGCCTAAGCGCGCGACCTAACTACAGCTTCGATCTAACAGGGTCTCCGACCTAACTATAAGGCCACAACTCAGTGACTTAAAGTCCACACGACCTAATACATAGGTACGACTTAAGATAATGCGACCTAACACTTAGCGTTATCTCCTTAACACGGCCACGACTCAATTAGGCTACGACCTAACTGTATACGACATAACTACGAGCGACCTAACAGGTGATACGACTTAACACTCATACAACCTTACGACCTAACTAATCTTAGATCGTCTACGACCTAACAAATCAAGCTACCAGACGACCTAATACATAGTGACCTATCTCTTAACTCGGTCAAAACCTTAAGTCGGCCACTATATCTTAAGTCGGTCACTATGACCTAACTCTATCCTTAAGTCGTTCCAAACTGTCAACCGACTTAAATCACTCCCCTATCTTTCTTAGGTCGTCGCCGACCTACCCCTTAAGTCATTAACTCGCCCAGACTTATCACTTAACTTGTCCAAAACTCATAAGTCGGCTACGACTTAGGACTTTAAACAAAATTCTACCAAAATCTGAAACGACTTAATAGCAATGCAACCAAAGGTCAACTATTTTACGATGTTTCGATCCGTGAAAATACGGGTCGTTACAGGTAAAGTAATAATGCCTTTTCAAGATAACGACGTGTGATGTGACAATCAATCTCAGCATGCTTGGATCTTTCGTGAAAAACAGAATTATGAGAATGCTTAACAATACTCTTATTGTCACAATACATAGGAGTGGCATTAGAAAGGGACATTCCCATATCTGCAAATAACATACATATCGAAACAATCTCTTTGGTGGTAGATGTCTTAACACGATTGAAGAACGAGAAACTATATATCGCTTCTTGTACTTCTAAAATATAAGCGAGTCGCCCAAAAAGATACAAAAGCCAGTAACCGACTTGCGCTTTGTGGGATCGCGCGGTAATCATCATTAGATTAGGCATACAATTCTACGGTAGAGGTGGATGAAAATAGAAGACTGGAGAAAATAGTACCTCAAAGATACTGTAAAATATAAAGAACAGCTGACCAATGAACAGTAGTTAGGGATGCTTCAAGCTGACTAACAAATTAAACAAGATATAATATATTCAGACGTATGATGGTAAGATAAACTAAACTTCCAACTATGGCATGATATAAAGTATGATCTGATAGTGGTACACCATCCAAAGGAGTGTACTTTACATTAACTTCAGCAGAAGTGTCAATGACCTTATTATCAGCAAGTCTAGCTTTCTCAAGAATATCTATGACATTTTTTGACTGAAAAAAAGATAACCTATTGGTGTATGCTACCTCAATTCCTAAAAAGTATTTTAGAGGACCTGGATCCTTCATTTCAAATTTTCTAGCTAACTCCTTTTTCAAGGTAGAAATGCCATACATGTCATCTCCTGTAATAATCATATCTTCAACATATAATGAAAATATGATACATCCTGCACTAGCATTTTTAACAAAAAGATCATTATCATAGAATCTAAAGACGAAACCAAGATATTAATTATAATGGAAAATTTCTCAAACCAAGCAGAGGTGCTTGCTTGAGTCCATACAATGCTTTTTTAAGCTTGTTAACATATCCAAATTTACAGGATACACTTGGAGGAGGCTCCGTATAAACCTTTTCATGAAGATCTTCATTTAAGATGGAAATTTTAACATCAAATTGTGAAATAGACTACTGTCGAATAGAAGCTATAACAACGAGAGTATGAATGGTATCAGCAGGAGCAAAAGTCTCCTCATAATCAATGTCATATTATTAAGAGTAACCGTTTGCAACCAATCTAGTATTATATCTTTCAATTGTTCCATCGGATTTGGTTTTTATTTTATATACCCAACGATAACCAACAACACTCTTACCATGAGGTAGAGAAACCAGATCTTAACTACCCATATTTTGTAAGGTAGAAAGCTCTTCATAGCCTCTTGTCGACAAGGATTAAGAACTGCCTCCCTATAAGATGTTGGCACAAAAAGAATATGTATGGAGGTTAAGAATAAAGAAAAAGATGATGAGTAACAAGAATATGCAAAGTCAGGTAACTTTGTAGACTTATGAATGCGTATGGAATGAGGAATAGGTAGATCTACATGATCAAATAAAGATTGAGGGGCCATGGAAGAGGAAGAGGCTTCAGGCGTTGCAGTTTCTGTGGGGTTGTTAGCATTGTTACTATCCTCAGAAGTGGGATCAATATGTACAAGATATGATTTGTTTAAATAAAGTGTATTGGGTGGAATAAAGTAAAATGGTATATGCTCAAGAAAAACAACATTTCGAGACTAACAAAGTTTTCGAGTAGTTGAATCAAAACATTTATATCACTTTTTACCGTCACCATAGCTAAGAAAAATAAAAATGGCAGACCGAAATGATAATTTGTTACGTTCAACATGAGGAAGGAGAACGAAGCAAGTATAGCCAAACAATTTAAAAATAAAATAATCAGGTGCTTGTCCATACAATTTTTCAAAAGGTGAAATACCAGACATATAGGAGGATGGAATCTTGCTAATTAATCCAACAATAGCGTGTATGTTTTCCTCCAGAGATTCCATTTTGTTAAGGAGTATCAGTGCACGAGGTGTGTTAAATAGTTCCATCTAAGGAAAGTAATTCACCAAATTTCTTAGAAGTGTAATGTCCACCTAAATCACACCTAAAACATTTTATAACATTTGAATGTTGAGTTTTGACAAGTGCTCAAAAGTTTTTGTATATTTCAAAGAAATCTGAACGATGTCTTATGAAATAAATCAAACAATAGCGTGTATAATCATCAATAAAAGACACATAATACTGAGACCCTCCTTTAGTAGAAATTGGAGAGGGTCGCCATACATTAGAATGAATCAAATCAAATGGAGCAGAAGAAACAAAGATACTATTATTAAAAGGTAAAGAAGAAAATTTTGCACGTTTGCATCCACTACAATCAAAAATATCATGAGTTTGTAAATTTTATAAAGCACCTGTTGATGCTAAAATCTTAAACGGGAAAATTAAACATGACTTAGACGAGAATGTCATAAGTAAAAACTAGAAAAAGAGGTAGTTAAATGGAATGAGGATAAATCAATACAAGCAGTAGCACTAACTGAAACTTTTAGTTCATCCAAAACATATAAGCATCCTTCCCTATGGCTTGTCCCAATTAACTTCTAAGACTGTGAATCCTGTACAAAGCAAGAAGAATCGGTAAATGTGACAATATTGCTAAAATCGTACAATTGGCCAACGAATGCAAGATTTAATGTAAGATTTGGAATATGGTAAACACTAGGAAGAGATAAATTTGGAATAATGAAAAATCCAACTCCTGCCAAGGGCATAAGAGTGCCATCAATAGTCATAGCAGGAATAGAGGATGATATGGATAGAGAAATAAAGAATGAAACGTCTCAAGACATATGATGAGAGGCATCAGATGACATAGTTAGGGTTATACCCTATAGGCAATTATGTAATTTGTTACATATATCAACTCAATAACCAATCTTGTTCGAAATCAAAGGTATTTTCTTTCTATTATATACTTGATATAATGCGATTACACCAATTAATTAATTTAATTAAGGTATATTTAATAAAGAATCCTTAAATGATACGTTTTGTGACAGTGGTTACAAAGTGATGTAACCATGAGTAATTATTACAATGAACAAAAATATACCTTTTCAAATGTTCCTAGTCAAGATACACTAAGACTGGATATGATGTATCCGTTGAGACTGTAGTATGTAATGCTCTCTAAATGTTAGATAGTGTATTACTCATGGCTATTGAGGGCACCATGGGGTTACATACTGATAGTTACTGGATAACTATGAAATTCCCCACTCAATAGTTTTCTTTTGGTTAATATAACTAAGGTCTAACAGAAAATATCGATGTGACTGATTTACACAGTTCTTTCGATTTGAGAATACCATGAATCTTTCATATAAAAGGTCTACTTTGATTGTAGTCAAATCATGGTGTGGCGTTCTATCCACTACAAGGAGAACAGTGATTTCCGACGGCTGAAAACCGTCGACGGCCGTCGGAAACCATCGGCGACCGTCGGAAATAGCCGTCGGAACATACATCGTCGGGGAGCAGTACTTTCGACGGTTTCCCGATGGAAGTCGCCGTACATATTCTCGACGGCTTCCGACGGCTTCTGACGGATTCCGACACGTATTGGGACCCGTCGGAAACCGTCGGCAAAAATTTCCTACAGGCTGTCGGAAGCCGTCAGAAATATCGTACCTGTAAACTGTCGGAAGCCGTCGGAAATCTGCTGTTTTTTTTATTACTGCTGCAAATGTAGCCTTCCATCCACATTTCTCTTTCAAAAACTATTAGCAATACTGCACAATCCAATATACAATATACCAACCAAATATCAAAACCCAAACTACACAAAATTAATCAAACCCACAAATATACCAAATTACATCAAAATAAAATACGTAATATACATAACCATTCCAACATTCACAACAACCCTAACAACAAGTGTTCTACCATGTCATACATACACAACATAACATAAAATCATCAACATCCACATCATCATACAACCACATAACCAAGTTTATCAAACATAATCATACAAAAATCAACAACTACCTCCACCGTCTACCAAATCATATAAAACTTAAAAAAACATACCTGAAAAAGAAAGCAATCAATCACTCTCCTCCAGATCCAGAGCCAGCAGAGGAAGGGAAGCAGCCACCATACTGCTGCATGTACTCAGTGATACGCTGGTCTAGCAACTATGTGGTTTGTATGGCCTGTCGGCGGTTCTGCTCCTCCAGCTGGGCCACTCTAGCCCGCAAATCTTCGATCTCTGCTAGATCGATCTGAGCTCTAGTCTGCCGACCCCGTCTCTGACTACTGGCCTGCAATAAATATTTAATTTAGCTATGTGATCTCTGTAAGTGTATTTGTAGGTATGCGAATTTTAGCTGTAATTCTAACACACAATCATATGGCCTATTGATGGGCCATAGTGACATTACGGGAATAACTGTCCTAATGAAAGTCAAATGACTTAAAACTAGTAAATTAAACATTTATTGGGAGAGGCGTAGGGTTTTGGGTACAAGATGCTTGTATAAATCCCTACGATTTAATTAATTATGACTTAAATATCAAATTAGCAGTAAAATAAATTATTTACCACTTGATTGCCAAATCTGTATCGTCTACCATGCTCTGCTCGACCCATAACGGACTCAAAAATAGCATCCTCCTCATCAGTCGTCAGCTGTTCTCGACCCGTATCAGCAAGAAGTTTTTGGCGCTGCTCCATAAATTTTTCCTGCATTAACAAATTAATAACATCATATCTTATTTCATTATAGTTTAACATGCAAAACAATTACTAATACTGCATAAAATGAAATATGCTTACATGGCTCTTGCTGGATTTATCGTTCTGCCATGTATACGAAACAGTTCCGTCCGGATTTACATGCTCGACAGCATGCGTACGAGTGAACACATCCATATAGCCCACGGGACCATGCGCCTCAGCTTCTTGAAGTTGATTTTTACATACAATTATTATACATTTAAAATTATATAGCATAAACTATTTACAATTATCATTCAGTAAATTTACCAACTCCTACCGATACTGCTGAAATGACTTCGACCCTTCGCGATGAGTGACGGGATTTTTATTTTTGTTTACAGAGTCTCTATCCGACTCTACCTATACATTCAAAATTTGATACATTATTTTTCGATCACGTCAAATTAATAATTCAAAAAAATTTAGTATACTTGCCTTCGCCTCGTCCGTTTCCCAGTATCCCAACCATGCTTGCCATACGCTCTCCCCCATCCACCGTGGTTTCTTACCAAATTTCTTAATTTCAGATATCGTGTCCCTATAGTTCTTGCGCATCTTCTTCATCCAGTATCCTCGTGCCAGCAGCATATCGTCTGTTTGGATGTCTATCTCAGCCTGTGTTTCACGATAAAAAATAAAAAAAAGATTACATTGTAAACGATAAACAGTAGAAAAACGACAAAAACGAATTAAAAATGGAAAACAGAAAAATATACATACTAGGACATCCTGCCATATGCACTCTATGATGTGAGGAGGGATGTTATCCCACTTCGGCCAGCAAGCACTCATCCTACTGCGATAAGAAGCTCTAGAGACATCCAGCACAACCTTCGAGGGAAGTAGGTCGAACCCCTTATTTTTAAATACGATACATATAAGTACGTATGTATATCATAAAAAAAAGATGCTGAAGAAAATTTAATTCTTACCCCTCTGCTTTAGGGACTAACGAAACTGCTGGACGCTGTGACTCTTGCGATGGGCCACTGCAATCGCCTCCTGATGAACGTGAAGAGCTCCTACCTCTATATGACATTGTGATAAACCTATGACATATATACACATCATTATATAAGAGAATAATAACATGATAATGAAATATATTTCATATGTAAATGACATCAACGGTATAAATTGCTTAATTAATGACTGAAATGGAAATATAAATGGAAGTGTGTTATACCTGATTCATAATGGGTGTACTGTTCCGACGATAAGTAGATTTCATTGCATTTTTAATTAAAATTAATAAATAAATGACAAATGGAAATGACATAAAACATGTAAACAATGGTAAACAGATTTGGTTTCATAGTCACATCAATTTCATAATACATCAAGAATTCAACATAGTTACATCAATTGCAAAAAAATCAGATTCAGATTTATATCAGTCATCATCGTCTTCTGATTCAAATTCGGTCTCGTTTTCTATGATATTTTCCTCTGCACTGTCAAACGCTTCTACCAAAACATTTGATTCATCGGTCAAAGGACCAAAATCTATATGATCATCTGTAATTATTATTTCGTTATTTTGCTCAAGATCTGCCTGATAAGCTTGTTCGTCCGAAATATTCTTCCCATCGAATGTGAATCTGGCCTTTGTTTTAAAAACTGCAGACCAATCTGCTTAATTTCTTTTTAGAGACGGATAAGGAGCATAATAAACTTGCAATGCTTGTTTGGCTAGTACAAAAGAATCATACTTGTGATAGTGCGATGTATGCTTTATTTCGATAAGATTATAATCCTTGTGCACATTAATTCCAGAACCTGGAACATTGCTAAACCAATTGCATCTAAATATAAACACCTCATCCGCGGGTCGTGATAAATATGTAAGTTGCAAAATTTGTGTTAGAACGCCATAAAAATCATTTAAGTGATTTTCTGGATCGTCACTACCTTTAACAAATACACCAGTATTATTCGTTAAATTTTATGCACCGTATTCTTTGGTGTTAAATTTATATCCATTGACGAAATATATTGGATATGTCTTGACCACTCTTTTTGGTCCCATCGCAAGATGTTTCAACCCTTCGTCAACAACATAATTTCTCGGCTCATAAACGTAATTTGAAAACCAACTGGAAAATTCTTTACTGAGGTCTCCGTTCGGATGTTCACGTTCATAAACACTGTTTATATAAACAAATTATTACATTAGGTTATACACGCGCATGCATTATAGAAAAGAATAAAACACAAATTATTATTTCAGACAAAAAAACGGTGCAACCTCGGCACAATTTAGAAGAATATAAGTGTGTGCTACATGAAGATCTCTATCGTCTAGCCATATTTCTACACATTTTCCAGAAGGCCGACCATGTTGTCTAAAAATAGATAACATTGCTTGAGAGGACTCTTGTTCGTCGCCTTCGTCATTACGAGGAACACTTTCAAATGAAATATTCACTTGGTCACTGAAATAGTGAGAGAAAAAGAATGAAGCTTCTTCTTCGATGTAAGATTTACATATCGAACCTTCAACTCGTGCTTTTTGCCTCACTTTTTTCTTCAGATGATTCAAATATCTATGCAAAATTAATTTATATTAACTTCATCTTTCAAATGCAATTAAATTACGTGATAACATATTACATACCTCTCAAATGGATACATCCATCCATATTGGACAGGACCTCGAAGTCGTGCTTCAGATAGGAGATGAACAGGTAAATGTTCCATTACATTAAAAAAACCTGGCGGAAATATTTTCTCTAATTTGCAATCAATATAGGAATATCCACTTCAAGTTTACGTAAACGTTGCACTTTTAAAGTAGTCGAACAAAGCTCTTTGTAAAACATACTAAACTCTGTTACTACCTTCCAAACTTTTAACGGCAGTAGTTCTTTGAACATAACAGGAAATAAATTTTCCATCATTATGTGACAGTCGTGACTTTTCATTTCGCTCAATCTACCATTTTTAAAGTCTACACATCTACGAAGATTTGATGATATCCCATCAGGAAATCTTAACCCTTCCACCCATTTTAACACAGCTTTAACTTGATTATTATCTAATTCGTAACATGCTTTGGGTTTTTTACTGTCATTTGGTTTCATATGAAGCTCAGGACGTTTGCATAATTCTTCTATATCACGTCTTGATTTCAAATCATCCTTCGTCTTCCCTTTCACATTCAAAATTGTGTTAAAAACATTATCAAATGCATTTTTCTCATTGTGCATCACATCAATATTATGACGAAGCAGAAGATGTTTCCAATACGGCAACTCCCAAAAAATAGTTTGTTTGCACCAGTTATGAACAACTGATTTGCCTTCAATTTCTGTTTGCTCTCCAGTTTCATATATCTTTGGATAGTCCCTAACAAGTTCATATATGTCTTCGCTTCACCATATCGTTGGTGGTTGTCTGGTTTCTACTCTATTAGCTAAAAAGTTTTTCTTGTCTCCTCTGAAGGGATGATTTACATGGAGAAAATATCGATGACAGTCAAACCATGAAATTTTCTTACCATGAGGTAAAGAAAATGCTCGTGTTTCATCCATGCAATATGGACATGCTAGACGACCGTCGGTACTCCATTCTGAAAGCATTGCATAGGCAGAAAAATCACTTATAGTCCACAACAAAGAAGCAAACATACGAAAATTTTTCTTCTTGGACACATCGTATGTTTCTACTCCTTCGTTCCACAGTATTTTTAACTCTTCAATCAACGGTTGTAAGTATACATCGATTCCTTGTGTCGGATCGTCGGGGCCAGGAACGACAACAGTAAGAAACATATATTGCGTTTTCATACACATCCATGGAGGTAAATTATACGGTGTAACGATAATGGGCCAGGATGAATATTTAGAACCAAATTGAGAAAATCGAGAAAAACCGTCCGTACATAATCCTAATCTAACATTTCGACTCTCCGCTGCAAAATTTGGATACGTTTTATCGAAATGCTTCCATGCTTCTCCATCGGCCGGATGTGTCAACGTACCCTCTTCCTCCATTCTCACACTATGCCATCTCATATTAGATGCAGTTACAGAAGATGCATATAATCTTTGAAGTCTTGGAGTTAAGGGTAAGTAATGCATACGCTTGTACGGAACTTCCTTCCCCTTCTTTTTTCTTGGTTTGTATCTCTCCTAGTTACAAATTTTAAAATTTCTAAGGTTTGCATCTTCTTTCCAAAAAAACATGTAGCCTTTTAAACATGTATCTATTATCTGATAAGGTAAACCAAAAGCAGACACAAGTTTTTTAACTTCATAGTGATTTTCACACATTAGATTATCGGGCGGCATATGTCTTTTTGCAGCTTGTACAACAGCCGTAAACCCAGCTTCAGTGATGTTGTATTTTGACTTCATCGCAATGTATTCTGCGATTACTGACAACTGAGTGCCGCTTTTACAACCATCCCAAATAGGTTTCTTAGCAGCATCTAGTAAATCATAAAAAAAATTTGCTTCAATATTTGGTTCTTCAACATTTCCATCATCGTCGCCAACTTCAACCATAGGAAACATTGATCGTGCTGCATCTTCGACCATATTTTCTATATGGGTCATCCTAACTATTTCGTTAACGACACTTTCAGACTCTACAGAAGTATTTGCTACAACTTCTCTATGCCGATCCCAAACATAATACTCGGGTACAAAACCGTTTTTGCGTAAATGAACTTTCACAATATCTGGTAACAAATACTTCAAATGTCTACACCTACTACACGGACAACGAATTTCTAGATCGTTTCCGTTATTACTTAAAGCGAATTCAACAAACACGTTTATACCATTATAAAAATCTTCTTTTATTGAGCCCCTCAGTCCTTTTCTTTGGTACATCCATCTCCTTCGATCAACAAAATAATCAATCATTTTTCCTATTTGAGAAAATTAGAAGTTCAAAATTTAATATTTATTTTCAAGAATACAAATTCGAAAAAGATTATTTTCATGGTCGTATAATATTTGAATTTAAAGAACAACTTCACAAATTTAAAAATATTTTCAAATAGGGCACATTTTATTTTTTAACGTATCGATATAAAAAATTGTATAAATTTTTTTTTCCATGGTCAGGCATCCTACTTCCCATTACAAACACAGTAAGCATTTACATTTCGTATATTACTTCGTCTCAAACGATTCAACAAAATTTCGGCAGCATTTCCCTTTTGTTCCCTGCATTGTACACAAATGCGTGTACGCAGGAAACAAAAAAGAAAAGTTAGGTCGAAATTTTATGAACCGTTTGAGACGAAGTAGTATACAAAATGTAAATGCTTGCTGTGTTCATAACTTGTCCAATACAGGGACAAATCCAACAAACATTGTACCAGATGAATATAAATGGTCGTTTTTTGAAAAAAAACAACTATTTATATAACGATCATGTACAACACTCGTCAGACGGGGCTAAAAACTGTCTAAGGGACATTAGTTAATTAAATGTGTGCATTTTACGAAAAAATACAGTTTTACTAACTGTTCACATTTACAAAAAAATATTTTAATTTAATACATTTATTCGACGTATTCCATCAACTTAAGGCTCATTTGACGCATTTTTTTTGTTGCATAAGTCAATACGTGCACAATATAATATTCCTAGCTCGTGCATTCATTTTATCTTAGTCCAACTAACACAATACAATGATAGCAGCGCTACACACATATACAATGGTATAACCAAGGCATACACAACGATTTCCATATACACGAACAAGCCCAAATTATACATGTTTTTCACAATTTCACGATAAAAGATGAAATAGGTATATCATGGAATGGTAGAAACTATTATAACACAATTGGAAACAATTTCAATCACCAATTAGCCCTAATTTATCAATTTATGCAAATCTAGAATTAGGGTAAAAACTCAATTTTTCTCGAAAATAAGAGATTATACCTTAGCTGGAGAGCAAGAGGTGTTGAATTCACAGTGGGGAGGAGGAAAAAGCACGAAATCAGCGATTGGAGGTCGAAAAGGGTGATTTGGGGTTTTTTTTCGAAATTTTGAGGTGGTTGGAAAATGAGGAAGAAAGGCTCGGCTGGGAGCTGTATCTCGATAATTTCCGACGGCCGCCGACGGCCCGTCGGAAGCCGTCGGAAAATGGCTGTCGGAAGCCGTCGCTCCCACCCGTCGCTATTTGACCTTTTTCTAGTAGTGATCGAGTAACAATAGTTGAGTCGAGTGGAAGTATTGGAAATGAAGCACTGTTCAAGAGAGAATTCGTCTCCACAGTTATATGGGGTTACTCAAGTCAACTCAAAGTCAAAGTATTTGGTCAGCGCATTTCTGTTAATAATAATTGTTATTATTAAATTAAGGACTTTTTGTTTGGAATATAAAGTCGAATATGGATGAGACTGGAATTTTTGACCGTTACCAAATCTCATAAGTCCAAAGTGATATAGTTTTGTTGAAGAGAATTGATGTAAATAAATGTCACAATCGGGTAAGACTTAACAAGTTGAAATTGGATTTTACCAAAACTAAATAAGCAATAAATTTGGCTAAAATATCACATCATCTGCTAAGTGACGTGTAAACGTTAACATTGGAATAATTTAATGTTAATCGCTGATCGAATTTACATCCACGAGTCACACAACCGAAACGATGAATTCACTTTAGACCAAATGATTTAATAGTTTGTAATTGTTATAAATTAATTAAACTAATTAATATTTATGAAATATTAGTTATAAAATTTGAATTTGATTTGAGGAATAAATATTGTTGTATATATATTTATAATGGTTATAAACATATCAATCGATATGAGATATTGGTAAGGAACTAAATTGGATTTAATTAAATATATTTACTTGGGCTTAAATGGGCTATTAGCCCATGAAGTCGGAGGCAAAATTTCAGCAGCAAACATTATATATAGGGGTGGCCAAAATAGGGTAAAAGGATTTATGATGGCTGGTAGAGATTTAGTGAGAAAATGTATGTGATGTGATCCACTTTTCTCTTTGATTCAACCACTATAAAAGGAACTCTAACCTTAACTTTAAAAAAGATTTTTTGTAGCCTCTTATCTCCTTCATCTTATTTAAATTACACCTTACAACAACTCCAACAAAACTCAAATAAAATCATTTCAAATCAACAGCTATTTGATTGCAAAAGGGTCTGTTATTCAGGATTAGCAATCTGTAGAATTCAGGAAGTTTCTGAAAGCGGAGAACTCATCATTAGAAGATAGACATAAGGGCATTAGGTTTAGATAAGTATTCGGTTTTATATATATATATGATACATAACCTCTGTATAACTGTATATTGCTCATATATATATATATATTGTGATTACTGTATTGTTAGTTAGGTTGGATTCTTATAGGTATTGATGTTGTAACTTATTAATTGGTCACTTGCATATGTTTATAAAATAAAAAAACAATTTTTTTCATTAAGGACTCGATACACATGGCTAAAATCATTATATTTTATTAATTAATATTTATTAGTTAATTTATACATATATTAATAAGTTAATTAATTTATTTATATGATTTGTATTAAACCATATGACTATTTCATATAAATAACTAAACTAATATTTTTCAATTGTATATTTGCATGATTATGATTTTTAATAATGAAAAATAATTTTTTGGTAATTATTGAATATTTTTATTATTATTTAATCATTATACAGATTAATAAATTAATATATAATAAATAATGTTTCAAAATTCAATTTCGTAAATTAAATTGTCATCATAGAAGATCTTAGTCAAAAACTATGAATTTTTAAATCAAGTTTTATATTTCTAAAAAATCATTTTTAAATTTAGCCAAAAGTATTTAATTAATGAAAAATAAAATTTTGACTTAGAAAATTTAGATATTTTTTCGTAAGCTATAAAATATCTTTCCCGATTTTCTAAAATTTTAAAATTCGAAATATTTGTTATTCAAATATATTCTATCATTTATTTATTGTTATTAACTAATTAATTCATAATATATATATATATATATATATATATGCATGTATGGTATGTATGTATGCATGTATATTAATATAATAAAATTAAGAGCTGCTATGAATACAATTTGGAATGCAATTTTTTTTTAATTTTTTAATTTATATACATTTATATAAACTATTCTAACCGATACTTACATTAGTTATTATGTAATATATATACGTACATATTGTTATATATATATATATGAAATTAGGTTACTTTAATACATACATATATAAAATATATATATATATATACATACATATTAAAAAAATTAAAAATTAGACCTACATTTTTCATATACATATATGTTTATCTAATATATAACACTATAATATTTAATTATAATATATTTATAATATTTTCTCATAATATACATATATACATATATACATATATATATATACACATTTAGGTTTTTATATATAATAAGTATAAATATATACACATATTTGGACAACATACAATACATATAAGACGAGCTAACATGTCTGTTGCGATGTAAACCCTAGCATCTACATACGGGCGTGTTCTACATTGCATGAAATATCATGTTACACATGCACACACATACACATATGTATATGTTACAAATGTATACTTATATATAAATCGAAAATAAATTAAATAAGTTTCTATCAACAATTTATGAATTTAAATGAAATATATGTTTTTATTTCAATTAAAATTAGAAATGTTCTAAATAAATTAGACTTTATAGGCCTAATAAAGATCTAATAGGGTAATTTTTTTGAAATTCACCCGTAACTTCCACTACGGGTTGGCTTGGTTCTAACACAAGAGTCCAAAACCCATAGAGATTTATTACCTAAAGAGTTGTTACTTATCTGACTTGTAGAGTAAGAAGCAGACATAGCTTGAGGCTGTAAAGATAAGAACTTTTGAAATTGTTCGACCAAAGTATTGGGATTTGTAAGAGTGTTAGAAGGAGCTCTTGTAGAGGCATATCTTGATTGCATGCGGAAAGGTCATCCCTTTGGTTTCATAGGACATTGATCAATATGGTGATTGATTTGTTTGTAGTAACGACAAAAAAGTTTACTGTAATTGTTTGGTATTGAATATGTAGGTACTGTTAACACGGAAGTGCTTGGAGGAGCAACACTTTCTTTCTCTAAAAAGGACTTTAGACATATTTCCCTAGCTAATAGCTCACTTACAACTAAATCAACTGACGGGAGTGGAGAGCGACGCAAAATTGAACCTCGAAGTCCTTCAAAAGCACTATAAAGTGCCATTAAGAATTGAGCTAATCGTTGCTGCTTTTTACGTGCGATACATGCTTTACATTCCTTCAATTCATCGGATTCTGTAAGGGCCAATTGATCTCAATAGCAGAATAGAATTCTTGGATACTCATATTATTTTGTTGAAGTGCCCATATGTCATTTTTTAATTGATGCTATTTTGTAAAGTTTGATTGTGCGAACAACCTTTCCAATGATCCAAATCTCATTTGCCTTCTCATACCTAGGTAACCATGTGCTTTTGACATTTTTGACAAAATTGTTAATCCATGTAATGATTTTTGCATTATTTGCTTCCCAAACGTCTATTTCATATGCATTTTTCTTGGAAGACTGCTTGCAACTTCAACTAACATAACCCTAAAGCTTTTTCTTAAAAGAATTTCTTCATTACGTAACTCCAATATGAGTAATTTTTTCCACTCAATTTTACATGTATACATTGAAGTGGGTCTTTTTTGCTAGCCATAACTCAATAATTGATAAAGCACAAATTTTTTTCCAGAACCTTATTTTTCTTTCAAATCTTTTTTTTCCAATACAAAGAAAATAAAAGAAGTCTCAATATAAATAAAAGAGAAATAAAAAGAGCTCACTTTCCAAAAGTATGCAGATCTGATACAAGGTCACAAGCGCCGGATGGTGGCCTGGAATTGATGCCAGGATTAAGGAAAATTGTAGATTTGTGTTGTATGAGAAGAAGATGCAACACAGGACAAGGATTTTGGTTAGAAGAGGATGTAGGGGAGTGATACAGGCTTTGTTGATGGTTTTAGTTGATGAAGGCTACGCTTTTGAGCAGAGGAAGAGGAGATAGTTAGGACAATCTTTGCTTTGATACCATGTTCAAAATTAGAGAATTGGATTATTTATCGAGAATAATTCATTTTCATTTGATGATAATACAATTCATTACTAGCAATTTATAGGGATGTTACTTAGAGCCTAAGTAATTATACAATAAGAAAACTATTGTAAAAAAAGGAAAGCCTATATATTTAAATATCTCTGATTTATTCTTTAACATACACAAATTATCTTTTAGCAGCCACATCAAATTGTACATATTGTATAAATGAAAAAAACCGGCTCTGTAAAAGGCTTTATGGTCTTCCCAAAATTACACTAAATTCAAAACTAAAGCATATATCTTGGTCACTCAATCCAATCTCCATATCCCTTCATTCAATTTGTACAATTTCGGCTTATAAATTAAAAATCCTCAATCTCTAGGGTTAAGAATTAAAGTCATATTCAAGTAATTTTGAAGATGGAGAATGTAATTGAAGAAGGTTCTAGCTTTGATGCCCTTGAGCTTAGAAGGAAAACATCGAGAAGGAGTTGAAGAACTTTCGACGACGAGGGATAGGTGTGGCTGTACCGAATGTGATTTCACCGACATTCCCATTTAGGTTGATCAACATGCTCTAAGAAGGAGTTCATCACATTTTCATGAATGGGAAAGAGCTCACGGTGTATCGTTTATTATCATTAAAAATTATTAGTGCATTAGTTTCTTTTTATACATTACTAATTTATGTTAAAACCATATTATATATAGAATCCTGATGGAATGAGATGTCAAGGAGCTTTCACAACAACGCTGAAGTGGAGGGAAAAAATGTACATCTATAGATTGCAGATCCGATGGTTAAGATATTTGGTAGATTATTGGATATTCGATTGAAAAATTCAGATAATATATGTATTAATGCTATAATTGAGCGTCGATGACCGATAACACGTACATTTTTATTTTCGAATGCTGAAATGTGATTTACACCATTAGATTTTTATCTTGTTGACATCAATATCTGTTAGGTTGATCGGTATTTGATATAACGAGAGTTGGAGTCAGTTTGGCAACGCTAGCCATTTTTTACTGGTAGTTGTCGAGTTCGAGATCAAAATCGGAAATATGATTTTATCCCATCTAGTTAAATATTTTGCTAAGAATTATATAATGCAAAATCTGAATAATCTGAATCACATTACTAGAATATTTGTGTTGTACATGACGAGAACTCTTTTTTTCTCAATAATTAATGGCACAATCATTGTTGGGTATGGAGTCGGTTATGGATTTGAAATTTTTTATATATGATAAATGTGAATATAAAATGAGAACCGAGAGGCAGTAAGGCGATAGTTTAACCAAAGGTTGTAATTTCATATTTCTTGTTAATCTCAGTCTCTCTAAGCACCAGTTTCTTCTTTTTTAAACCTAAAATTACCAAATCGAGCTACTTTTTATGTATAGCCCTTTAACTTTTTTCAATCATCTCCATAAGATTTCAAGTCTAATAAGTTTCAAACTACAAATCAAATAGACATATAAGAAAAGATAATTTATGATGGCTTTTACTAATGTACTGATTTGAATGATATAATATTTTAAGAATGTAATAAAGTATTTGTGGATTGCATTTTGTATGTTTTGCAAGCTTCATTTAGCTCTACCAAGTTAAACGTGTTTGAAATCTATAAGCAACTATATATATCAATAATTATTGTATATTTGCTTTATATCCTGCATCAAAAATGAATAAGCACTAAATGAATAAACTAGTTGTGTTAATGCTACTGTAGTAATTTAATCGTTATGCATAAATTTCCCTAAATTATGATTGAATCACTACAAGAAAAATGAGAACTGATGTATCATCAACCTTTTGTTCCTATGTACATGGAAGGTGGTAGGTAACTGTTCAATTTGTTGGACATAATGGCAAATAAGATTTGATTTTATTTTGATTCGTATTGTACATTCATCTAGTTGATGACATGATACTACGAACTGTGCTGACTGAAAAACAATATATGTATGTGAATTTGTTAAAATAAAATAAAAACATTTTACATATCTAAGTTCTCAAGTGATGTTTAAATTCTTATCTATAGGAGATCAGGGGTAGCCCAAAAGGCAAGATCCTAAGCCCATGGCGGGGAAAACCCACCGCGCCAAGAGCAATTTTTTTAAAATGAAACGCATTGTTGTGGTGTATATTTAAAAAACCGACTATAAATAAATTACAAAGTTTTTAATAGGGTGATCGGTTGGCTTCAATGTTTCCGAGTATTACAGATATAGGTTCCAAACCAATTGAAGTTGTCTGCATTTTGCTAGTATGTTAATGAACAACTATTTTTGTTTACTAGTTTTTATTTGGGCTGGGAACAAAAATTATGGGCCACCAATGTAGGCCAGGATCAATCTGTGCAAGTGCATGGAAAGTTAGGGATCGGTAGACAGTTATGTTTGATGTTTCTGCTAACCTATATATATATATTATTAAATGTATTAAATCTTCCAAAAATCTAGTATTCATTCCCACCATTGTCATTTACTCCAGATTTATGATTGTGGTTTTCTTACTATAATAAATATGCAGTCATCCCTATATGATAGTGTCCATGAATTTGATGGGACTGTTCAACTAACCGTAAAAGATGAATATGCTTATCATCAACCTAACTAGTCATATTCATCTCTTATCTGTACTATTATATTATTACTGGGTTCCATTTCAAGCTCACAGAAGCCCCCACCGAAATTGTGAAATCAAACGTCATATTCTATCTTCTAATACCCTTGCAGCTCCCCCTAAAGCAATAACCCTAATGTCATTTACGCTTACATCATTCATATTATTTTTCGAAAAGCTACAGCTAATCAGCCTCCCCTTCGACCAAGAACCCTAATTTCATTTAGGTTACATCATTCAGATTCGTTTTCAGAGAACCACGGCTAATTAGTCGCCACCTCGATTGCTGCTGCTCGTGTCTCCCTCAAATGGCGGCATCGCCTCTTTTCCCACCATTGTTTCCAATGGCTATACTTCCTACCTCTTGATGCATCTGCGCAGCGATCTGGTGTTTATCTTGGTCGGTTGTATTATGCTCTGTCATTGACGCAATCGTCCAGAAATTCAAAACTGTCCTCCAAATAAACTGCAGACGCTACGATTCTTCATTTCGTTATTTCAATTGTGCTCTAATTCATCGGTTGGTAATTCAAACTCATATTTTTGGATATGCAGGCCAAACTCATAAGAAGAAAGTAAAAAGTGAGCCAATATTTATATCCAAGTGAGGGTAAAATATATGGTATGCCAAATTAATTTATTATTCTCAACTTTTACATTTTCAGTAGTTTAATTATAAAAAATCAAATAAAGTGAGAAATTTATTATATAGTAGAGTAAATAAGATTTTGACTTGGTTTGTCCATTGATTCTTAAAATGAATAAGAAAATATTTTTTTTTATCGATAACATGATCGATACTTTAGTCAAACAGAGCATTCTTCCAATATAAATTCTGCAACTCAAAATAAATTTGTAGAGCACGGATAAAGAGTTGTAAATAACTCAAGAATCGGTTTGGTTTCTTTGTTCGTAGATTACACCCATGGTCGAAAATAACTACCTTATTCCTAATTGTAATTCTTTGCAATTGCACCATAAAATATAAACTTAGTTTGGTTCTCATAAAAAACAAAAGAAATAATATGAAAAGATTTTTTTTTTGGAATTCAGAATGAGATTTAACAGACTTACAATTCAAGTTGAACCAATTTGGATTATTCTATTATTATTTTGATGTAATGATTGCTTATTGCTAACGTTGTATTTTGGAATTTTGGATTCAAAATTAATGATTCATGTTTTCAACTGATATGATATTAAAATAAATCAAACAATTCATAGGTGAATGACTTTTATGACGAAATTTCTGTGATATAGTGTGCGTGTGTGCATGTGCATGTACCTTGGTTCTTCAAACTACAATATTTTATAGTTATAAATTGGTACAACTACTTCATTTTTGGCATGTTGCCTCCACCCAATGATGGTGATTATGTTTAAGTTGGTTTGTCAACCACATGTTAATAATATTAAGTGTGGATTATGTTAATTTACAATGTTTATTTTTCATTTTTAAATTTATTTGTTTCCTGTTTGATTGATGGAGGTTTATGTATTCATGATAACTTGATTCTTTGTTCAAAAAATGAAATTCATTTGAGTAAGGTGTCTCTTGGAGGGCATCTGAACTTATATTAAAGTTAGAACTATCATTAGCTTATCCAAATTCTTGGCTTCACCATTCATTTCATCCACGATTCTACATGTGACATAAGAATGTAGGAACATGAAATATATATTCAGTCATGAATGAAAATAAGTTAATAACTAAGGGACAAATTTAATTGCAGCATAACTAAGGAATAATTTATATACTCTGACAAATGAATTGAAGACGTATTTATTGTTCAAGTAAGTGCAATATTATCTTTAGTAAGATTAAGCTTAATAAATTAAACATGATAATCATTTCCCCGTCAGTCTTAACTATATTTTTATATCAAAATACATGTTTTTATGACTGTTCATGAAATGGTGTTTTTAATAATCTATTGACTTTAATTGAGAAAATAGATGTGGAATGCCGTAAACTTGATTGGAGGGAATGACATTAAAAATGCCTCTGTATACTCAGTAATAAGTAATAATGTCATTTTTTTTGCCTCCACATGAGGGTGACTTAATTTTTTGTTCAAAATCTAATAAATCATCCCTGTGGCATTATCAATTTAATATATTTTCATTTCATTCTCACTAAAACTTATTTTTTAGCTCAGGAACTCAATTATATGCATGTCTGCACTTTCTTTTGCTTCATCATCAAGGTAAATTATATAGCCTATGTATTCATTAATTTGTCTTTTTCTTAATCATAACCATTTACTATTCTTCTGAATAATGGATTATGTAATGAATATTATACGTCAACATTGCGAAGCTGCAAAAAAATCAAAGATGAACAAAAACTAATTTAAAAAACTCAACAGGTTCTTAAACATACAGAGGCATGTGTTTATGGCAAAACAAAGTGTTTCTTTGTGGATGTTGTGTCTCTCAGTTTTCTTATTATAGGGGAAATTGAGAAGGCCATATTTACAAGCCAATTTAAGGTTTTAAGAAATAGCAAAAGTGAAAAAAATAGTGGATTTGTTTTGTACTATACTTTTAGCTTTGTGGATCTCATATTGAATCGGCTAGCTTCAGTATACATATGAATCATTATCAACATTAATATGTAACATGCACTACACATGAAAGTGTGAAAGTGACGATATATTCGAGTTTGATGGCTACCTGTATGATAAATATATGCCTAATTTCCATGATGTATTGTCCCATTTGGCATGTTCGATGTTGCCATGCAAAACTGAGAAGCTGAAGCATTTATATATATAGTAATAGTGATAATAGGTTCCTACTACATTTTATACCTCTTTGCTACCTTTTATTTTAACTACCTCAAACATTTCAGATCCATGAAATAATTTGTGCCATCAATTGTAACTTGATTTACATTTAATTTGGTCAGAACATACAGGAAATAGGAGCACAGTCAATGGTGCAGTAGTTATCCCCCTTTTGAGGCTTGGATTAAGCAATGTCGATGTCATAACTTTCGTGTGCATGTTCACCAAACTGCAATGGAATGGTTGCCGCTTTTAAAAAAAAATTGTACTTTTATTTAGCACTGAAATGAAGCAAATGTTTAAATCCAATTGCCCCCTTCTTTTTGTACTCTTTCATGGTTCTTGAATGTGTAGTCTCTTTCTTCATGCACTCTATGTTGATGTTTGATTAGTTTATGTATAATTTTTGATGATGTATTTTGCTTGGATTAATAGCTGGAATGATAATTAGTACTATTGTCGGCGAATGGTTGGTTTGTTTTACATTCTTTGACTTGGGGGTTGGAAAATTACTGCAACTTTAATGGCTGGTTACATGGAAGGGGGATATGGTTTAAGCAACTAAATATCTTTGTATTATATTCTAAAATAAATATTTATATGCCTTAAATTTTAGGAAAACCCATAAATTGTGAACACTTCCTGATTTGGATATAGTTCTTTGTTATTTATAATTGTATGGAATACATACATACATACATACATTACATACATATATATATATAGTCATAATTTTGTTTTCAAAAAAAACATGGTCATAATTGTATTTTTAAATTGAAGGGATTTAGATGATTCATAAACTTGATCTTTGATATATTGATGTTTGCTGTTGTGGTCACCCTCTTGCATTAGAACATAGGTTATATCGCTGGGTAACATGCGCTTAAGTGTGTAATTTTCATCATCAGGTCACCACAAATTATGTAGTTTGATCCTATGTCTCCACCATGGTTATAGACATTATTATGAAGATTGAAAAACCTACCAATTGGTGGATGGAAGTGGTACAAGTTTAGAAGGAAATTCCTATTCCTAGACTTGGTTGATATGAATAATGAAAAAAAATAGTGCTTATACATAAAAGGAGTAACATGTGTAGAGAGCATTGAAATATGTAATATGGCTGCGAATACATAAACAAAAATAAGGATACGTAGATACCAAATGTTTTATATATCCTTTCTAATAATGTTTTTTTACAATAGGTCAACAATCTTAATTAAATGATATAATTATCTAATTATATTTGAATTTTTAGTCATACACACATTTATGATCATTTCATCATGAATATATGGATTGCTCCTAATAGGCTTACGATAAACTGTGGCTACCTCACAACACCGCACATTGTTCGAAAAGGGAAAAACTTGTTCACAAAAAGAAAAAGAAAAATATTATTAAAGAAAACAAGAATTACAATAACATTTTATATGAACTCATAGCACGGGTTCACACTAGTATATTATCAAAACTTCAGTCAAAAAGATATTATTGGTTACTATAGCATGAAAACTATTTTTTTCCTCCACCTTTCTTCGTAAAAAAAATACTAAATAATACCGTAACTGCTTATGTACTTGAATCTTGAGATCCAGGAAAAGAATTCTATTATTCCCAATTACATTATTAAAGTTTATGTTTTGATATTTTAGATGTATTTTAAAATGTAACTAAATCCATAAATTTGATAATTCAAATACAATAATTGTACTATTACACTAGTACAACAATTTCGAATTATAAATACAATAACAATACAGGTGCTGACCAACGTAGTTCAGCAGCAAATATTCCATTTCATATGTTATCTTGAACATTTGTCATGAATTTTGTTGCATTTCTTTCAACTGGATTACCGTTGTCATTCTCGCACATTCGAATACTACAGTAGTTTTGTACAAATTCTTCAGGAACTATATCTGATTTATTGCTATGTAATTAGAACTTTCTGTAACGTTCTAATTTTTCTAATAGCTTGTATATCTGTCAAATCTTCAATTTCAAAATATGAATGATCACCTTCATCGTATAGTTCGACCATTAAAATGGAGATAAAGAAGATGGTAAAATAAAGATAAAGGTGAAATGAAGTAGAGAATGTGATTTATAGAGGGTTTAAATGAATGTTTGGAGTAATCAACATCTAGCATCTAACGATAACTGTACATTTTCAAGTTTACCCCAACAGACCGTTTTTGTGGAGTCCATCGATGATGTGTTTAATGCGTCAAAGGCGATGCGAAATTCAACTGGGAAAAAATAGCTTTCGACGGCAGCTATACTTGTTTTCTTTCAATTGAACCCTAAAATATCAACTTGATGTGGATAACGTGTGCTTTTTGAAGCAAATTCCCACTGCAAGTGAACTGCTACTGAATTGAATACCTTTTTATGTATGACAATCCTAAATGAATTCATGTATGATATATATCTCTACAATATAACATAAAAATGTACCAAATAGTTGTATGGATAAAAATAGCACTGAAGAGGTTTGATGTGCTTGTAAATTTTATATATGAATTTAGATGAAATTGTAAGGTGAACACATGGGAACTCAGAGTATCATAGTCCCAGTATGTTTGACTCTGTAGTTATTCATACCCATGTATTCCTTGCATGTCTTATAATGAAGCTTCATACGGTATGCTGACTTGTCTATTGTTTTCATGCCTAGAATAGACAATTCAACAAGCCCAAAGAAAGGATTGCAAATGCAGTAGGTAAATTATTAGTATGAGGATTATAATAAGGGTGTTATGACATCATGCGTGGATTTTTATTAATAGACAAGTGTGTGATATTAAAATGTTATTTAAAATTTAATTAAGATTAGCTAATTGACATAGATAGACTATATGGAAAATTAGCATTTTTAAGCATAAAACTGATTGACTCAATTTTAGTACACACGAATTTACATTTTAGTTAAGATAGTTGCTACTTAATTCCAATTTTAATTGAGATATAATTGACTGACTAAGTTTTAGTGGATGGTAAAATGACATTTTATTTAAGACATGAGTGGTTTTAGTTAATATATAAGAATGACTGACCAAGTAATATAATATAAAATTTTGAATTTTAAGTAAGGTGGGAGCAATTTTTTTTCCACAATTGCATTTTTTCCACAAACGTATGAAACTTCTACAACAATTGTAGACCGTCGACATGACAATGATAAACAAGTGTTGTTGAAGTGTTAAACCATTCATGTGGTGTTGATTTTATCATGTTACATTTGAATCTTGATATAAAATAAGCAACAAAGATTTAGTAAAAATTAAACCCAACTTAAAAATGTAACTACAAAATTAAGTATTTCCATGTTTTTTAATAGATAACAATATTAAAATTATGTAATTACAAAATTAAATATTTTGCTTGATTTTAATAGATAACAACAGTAACATTATGTAACTACAAATTAAGTATTTTGCGTATTTTTAATAGATAACAACAGTAACATTGTAGGAACAAAATAATGATTGTTACTAAAAAATTATACATTTTGATTCATTTTTACAAATTGATTGCCAAAGCAAGAAAGGTGAAAGTTTCACAATTGAGAACTTATATCATGCAACTTTTTTAATAACTAGCCAAAATAAATTTTCATACTTATTTTATCCTTCATTCTGGAAAAACCTAAAAACTATTTACATGTGAAGATTTTGAAAATATTACAATAAAATATGTGCTAAATGACTATTAATAATAAAGGTGAACATTTATTCATTTGTATATAAATAATATTTTAATAATATTAGTAATTACTTTATAAATTCCACCAATATCTAGCGATCATTATTATCTATCCACATCAACCACACTTTGTCAGTTCATTTTGAATATAATTGTTTGAAAATTAATTCAAATAACCACTACCACCGATGTTTATATAAAACAAAGAATTCGTGAAAGATGTGTTTGTTATTCGGTTGTAAATCACCTTTTGCATGATTAACAATTCTCTTTATGTTTGTAACATATTTACCAAATTTCAAGTACTAAAATAATACCTAGCCTTTGGTAACAACAAATTTTACCGTATTACCATGACATTTAGCACCGAGTAACACACAAAGCTTTCATTATTACAAAGTGCACTTGAAAATAAGAACTAGGTGTGTTCTCAATGAATGGTAATTGAAAAATGAGCGGGGAATTTAAGTTGGAAAGTTGGTTGAATGGGGAAAGTGTTCGTTGATGCGAACTAGGTATTTTAGTGGAGTATTATAAATGTGATTTTCAATTTAATCGATTTAGTTAATTAATTTTTTATTTTTATTGTGTAATATACGTTTAATTGGAATGAAATAAAATTAATAAAATCGAAATACATTCAAATTAATTAAAATATTTTAACAAATACAATGATGCAATGCAAAGAAAATACAACTGTTGGGGAAAATTCCTTTAGATGATCAGTCTAAGAATAAAAACCCAATGTAGTGGAAATAACTGGATCGTGATTGTAGTGAGACGAAACAAATAGAGATAAATGCCAGAACAGACAGTCAGAGATCAATGAAATGCAGAAAAATAAATAACACCAGTATTTATAGTGGTTCCACTACCGCGAGACAGTGTACGTCCACTTGGGAAGAGGAGATTTTATTAATCACTGAAAGATTAGAGTTACAAGATTGATTCACTTTTGGAGGCTATACATAAGAAGAATTTACAATACAGATAAAATCCTACAGAGTTTCAGCTCTCTAGGATGGCTACCATTGTTGTCCAGAAGCTCCACTATTTGTAGGGTGAAGAAATGAGGACGGGCGGCTGCTATATAGCAGCCCTGAGGTTTGGTTTGGCATATTTGGTTTGACATAATTTGGTTTGACATACAGCACTTGGCATTTGGTTCGGCAAAGCCCAATCTGTACCGACATGCTTTTGGTTCGGTGCATACAATCTGGACCAGCATTCTCAAACCACCGAACGAAATATTTCATTCGGTCTTCCCCAAAGCACTGCATCAAACACTTTACCTCTTCACTGAATGAAACTCCCATGCCCTAATCTTCCAACCAATAGCCTCCACCATCGAACCAAATATCTGGTCCAATCCCCTCTTAATCATCACTGTTCTAACTGAAGCGGCACCAGCTTCCACCAGACAAGATTTCTCGTCCGGTCTTCCCACTCCACCAAGCGATCTTTAGTCCTCTGTGACTTCAACTCCACCAGCGATGGAATCAAGGTAACAATTCCAACAATCTCCACCTTGTTACCATATTCCATCAAGCCATCTGACTCTGTCTACATCTTTATGCTCCAAGCAATGGATACTTACCCAATGAGCTTCGATAATGCCATCACTCATTACACTCTATCAACAAACTCCGGCAAGGACACCACTTGTCAATAAAGTGTTCGAAGTGCCCATTCCATATAGAACCTATCAATCTCCACCAAGAAAAAAAACGTCTCCATGAACCATCTCAACTCTCCCCTCGTGCCACCCCGTGGCACCTAGCACTTCATTAAGCGAATCAAGTCCGAGCAATGCACGAACTTAGCAACAAGTAATGACTTGGTAAACATGTCTGCTGCATTCTCTTTTGTGTGTACTTTCTGAAGATGAACTAACTTCTCTTCACTCATCGAGATAAGAAACGACTCTCACCTCAATATGCTTCGTCCTCGAGCTGAATGCCAGATTTTCAGCTAAGTGAATTGCACTTTGACTGCCACAATGCACATTCACTCCTTCATATGCGAAGCCCAAATCACACTACAATCACCTTAAATTGAGCACTACCTTAGCTGCTTCAACTGCAGCTATGAGCTCTGCCTCTGTAGTAGACAGAGCCACAATCGTCTGCAACCTCGCTCTCCAACTGATCGTTGTCCCACTAATTGTGAGCACATATCCGGAGGTTGACTTCCTTCGATCTCTATCATGAGCATAGTCAGAATCAAAATCCAACTAAGCTGAAATCTCTTCCTCTGCCACCAAAGACAAGTTCATGATTTGGAGTTCCTTTAAGGTATCCGAAAATACACTTCACTGCTTCCTAATGCGTCTTTCCTGAATTTGCATGAACCTACTCACCAATCCAACTGCCTGTGCAGGCCTAGCGCAGACTATGACCTACATCAAGTTTCCAACTGCACTTGCATATGGGACCTTCATCATATAAGCCTTGTCCTTTTCCGAGATCGAAGAGCCTTTACTAGAAAGCTGTATCTGCAAAGGCATGGGTGTGTTGATTGCCTTTACCCCTTCCATGCTAAACCGAGCAAGCACCTTTCGAATATACTCCTTTTGAGTGAGGCTTAACAATCCTAGCTTTCTATCTATCCCTTTGGAATTCCATACCCAAATTTTTCTTTGCTTCTCCAAGGTTTTTCATTTCGAATTATGCTTTTAGCTTCCGCTTTAAACTATCGATTTCTGCCTTATCCTTGGAAGCAGTCAACATATCATCCATGTACAAGAGTAGGTACACCCATCTACCATTCTTTAAATGCTTGAAGTACATACAAGCATCTTTGATGCTATAATCAAAACCAAGTGAAAGCATAAAAGAGTCAAACCTCTTGTACCATTGTCTAGGCGACTGCTTAAGTCCATACAATGACTTTTTCAATTTGCAAACCCAATTTTCTTTCCCATCTATAGCAAATCCTTCTGGCTGCTTCATATAGATGGTCTCATCCAAGTCTCCATGCAAGAAAGCGGTTTTCTCGTCCAGTTGCTCCAACTCCAAGTCATGAGCTGTGATGATAGCAAACAAAATGGGGATGGACGTATGCCTCACTACTGGAGAGAATATCTCATCATACTCCAATCCCTTTTGTTGTGAAAACCCTTTATCAACTAGTCTAGCCTTGTATCTCCCATCATCCTTCACCTCGAATAACTATTTGCAACCTAATGCTCGGCTTTCTTGAGGAGGTGGTACCAAATCCCAAGTCTTGTTCTTCTTCAACGACTCTGACTCCTCTTCCGTAGCGCACATCCACTTTGAACTGTCACATGACTTCAAAGCTTCATTGAGGTCAAGCGGCTCCTCAAGAACCACATGTAGGGCATAGTCAAACTGATCACCAAGGCTAAGGTTCGCAAACTGCCAATCACCATACCTTTCAGGCGGCCTAATAGTCCTACGACTGACGGGATAGGTACTGCTTCGCCTAAACTCCTTTCAGCTCCTCCTTGAACTGAACTTCCTCTAGATTCATGCACATCACCAGCACTACTAAAAGGTACCTGTAGACTATCCTATGATGTTTCATTAACTGCGTTTTCCTCGACAGCATCAACAACAACTCTACTATTTGGCTGGAACATGGGAACTTCTTCCATCTCCTTAGGCCTATCAGAATCTTCTCATGTGGTAGATAACTTCTCCTTTGGATTGAACATAGCAGACTCATCAAAAGTAACATGTCTGGAATGAACAATCTTCCGATCAACAGGGTTCCAAATTCGATACCGTTTTATTCCATCGGTGTATCCCATTAGTATGCCCTTGTATGCTCTAGCTCCAACTTATCATCATCTGTATGGTGAATGTACACATGACAACCAAAAATTCGAAAGTAACCAAGAAACACTGCTTCACCTCTCCACTTTTCCTCTGGAATCTTCCCATCTATGGCTGAGCACAAAATTTGATTTATGATATGCACCGTAGTTTATAATGCCTCTACCCAAAAGCCTCTTGACTAGCCCGCCGTCAATCTCAAGCAACGAGCTTTCTCCAGTAGAATCCTGTTCATCCTTTCTGCAACCCCATTGGATTATGGATCGTGGGGTGTAGTGAAATGTCTTTGAATGCCATGCTGTCTACAAAAGTCGAAGAAATCCTTAGAGAAAAATTCACCACCATTATCAGATCTCAACACTTCAACTTAGAACCAGATTGGTTCTCAACAAGCACTTTCTAGTCTTTGAACTTCTCAAGACTCTCTGATTTGGCCTTCATCACATACACCCATACTTTCCGAGAAAAGTCATCAATAAAAGAGATAAATACTTTGCTCCTCCAATAAAAGGAGTAGCAACTGGTCCTCAAACATCTGTATGCACATACTCAAGTACTGGCCTCGATCTATGGAGTCCAACTTCAAAAGATACTTTAGTTTGCTTGCCTAACACACACTCCTGGAAAAAGTCCATCTTGTCGAAACTTTTTCCTTTGATCTTCTTCCGTCTCCAAAGGAACTCTAAGCCCTTATCTGAAATAAGACCCAACTTGAGATGCCAAAACCTTGTGGCATCCAAAGCACGAGAACTGTGTACTCCAAAACACGACTCTCCAAGAATTGTGGTTCCTTTCAGCATACACAGATTTCAGAACACATCTCCTTTCATAGGAACTAGTGCAACTCTTGAAACCTCCAGACTATCCTTCTCAATAGTTACCTTGCATCCCAAAGATGCAGTTGTCCTAAAGAAATTAAGGACTTCTAAAGACCTGAAACATACCAGACACCTGTCAATGTGCGTATCACTCCGTCAAACATCCTGATCCTTACTGTACCTTCATCCATTGCTCTCCAGCTAGCATCATTACCTATAAGAATAGAGCTTCCCTCTCATCCAATGAAAGAACTGAAGTAATCCTTATTAGGCATCATATGGAAAGATGCCCTCTATTACAATACCGAATGGTCTGAGACATCCGATACTGCTGCAGACAAAACATCGTCAGATACAAACTTCTCCACCGCAAATGATGAAGAACAATCTTCTTTCTTCTTCAAATCTGGACAATCCTTTCTCCAATGACCATGTTTCTTGCAAATAAAGTACTTCCCATCCTTAGACTTTCATCTCCTGCCATTATCGGGCTTCCTAGACTTGGAACGTCCTCTAGAGTGCCAATTCTTCTTATCATCTCCTCCTCTTTCAACAAAAAGGCCATGACTACTACTTCCACCTCTACTTCCTTCACTTATCTCCTTCATCTGATCTCTCAAGCCCTTGGATAGAAGGCCTGACTTCACATCTTCCATTGTCAATGTGTCTCTAGCAAAGATAAGGCTGTTAGCGAAACCTATGTATCGCTCCAGAAGAGAACACAAAAGATCATTGCCATTTTCACCTCATCCATCTTCAAGTTAACAATCTTTATCTTCATCACGAGATCATCGCAGAAATTAAGATGTTCCTTCACAAAAGTACCCTTTCTCATCCACATGGTGAAAAATGTATTCAGCAATATAAGGCGGTTAATCAGAGATTTCTTAAAGTAGAGATTTTCCAGCTTGGTCCAAATGCCCCTAACAGTGATCTCACTGCTAATCTCTAAGATGGCATTCGCCCCCATAGCTAGCTGTAAAGCAGTAAATGCCTATTTCTCGATCTCCTTCCTTTTCGCGACTGAGATGTCAGCCGTCAACTCCTCAGGTGCAAACACTACTGGATGAACTTCATTCCACATTAGAATAGCCTTCATCCCCCATTGCCACTTCTCGTAGTCTTTATCCCCATTCCATTTCTCGATTTCTAACTGTGATCCTAATGTGATATCATCCCTCTAGTATAGGGTCTTGTAACAACTGGAGTCGCTTTATCTCCTGCCATAGCATTTAACACTCCTCAATCAACCTTGCAGTTCTGATACTAGACTGTTGGGAAAATCCCTTTAGATGTTCAGTCTAAGGGAATAAAAAAACCCAACGCAATGGAAATAACTAGATCGTGATTGTAGTGAGACAAAACAAACATAGATAAACACTAGAACAGACAATCATAGATCAATACAATGTAGAAAAATAAATAACATAAGTATTTATAGTGGTTACATTACTACGAGGTAGTGTACGTCCACTTGGGGAGAGGAGATTTTATTAATCACTAAAAGATTATAGTTACAAGGTTGATTCACTTTTGGAGGCTATACATAAGAAGAATTAACAATACAGACAAAATTCAATAGAGTTTCAGTTCTCTAGGATGGCTACCATTATTGTCGAGAAGCTCCACTATTTATAGGGTGAAGAAATGAGGAGGGGTAGTTACTATATAGCAGCCTTGAGGTTTGGTTCGGCATATCTGGTTTGGCACAATTTGGTTCGGCATACAACACTTGGCATTTGGTTCGGCAAAGCCTAATCTAGACTGGCATGCTTTTGGTTCGGTGCATACAATCTGGATTGGCATTCTCAAACAACCGAACGAAATATTTCATTCGGTCTTCTCCAAAGCACCGCACCAAACACTTTACCTCTTCATAGAATGAAACTCCCATGCCCTAATCTTCCAACCAACAGTCTCCACCACCGAACCAAATATCTGGTCTGGTCCCCTCTCAATCACCATTGCTCCAACTGGAGCGGCACCATCTTCCACCCAACGAGATTTCTCGTCCGGTCTTCCCACTCCAACGAGCGACCTTTAGTCCTCCTTGACTTCAACTCCGCCAGCGATGGAATCAAGGTAACAATTCCAACAACAGTACTACAAAATTCTGAAAATCCTATTTATCGGCACCAGCTTAGTTTATCAGATAAGTTTGGTACTCTTTTGCATAACATTTTCCCGCAATCACCGACGACAACTAACTTTTTGCTACCATCTCAGTAAGAACATTGAATAAATCTTTATTTTCGGGTTGCATATCAATTACCAATGCTTCACCAGTATCAAATTCACCTCCTTCCCCAAAGACGTTGAAGATGAGCAATCATATTTGCAGAGTTTACACAATTTCCTATAGAATCTGTGCTGTTTGTGTTGTTATCTGTGCTCAGACTATTTGTATCCATGCGAGATTTTTTCACATGTTTCTCATGCATTCAGTCAATGATGTGGCACAGCTTCTCATTAGTTTCTCTACGATGTCTTCTCAAACAAGTACCTGTACCAGAGAATGAACCAACTTTTGGAGCTTATTGCAATGGAGTATTAGTTGGTGAATTCAAATTTGGAATTTTTCCACCTTGCGTATCATCTAGTGGACTAAAAACCCATCAAAAGTCCATATTCTATCAAACTGATTTTGTATAATAAAAGGGTTAGTTTGTTGCTGTAGTTCTTGGTTAGCAGAAGGCATACACGATGTTTGTCCAGTTGCATTTATCCCATGAAACAATTGTAGCATCAACTTCAAATTCTCAATCGGTCCTTTTTTATATTGTAGAATGATCATTCCAAATTTTTACAAGTAAAAAAACTAATAAAACATTACAAAAATAAAAAAGCTCGTATAAAATACTTTTACATGACAAATCCACCATTCAAAGTTGTCTACAACAGTTTGTCTATAACTATTCCAGCCAACACCAGTTTTGTTGTACAAACTTTTCCATTCAACCCATTTTCTTCGAACACTATTGTATTTGTATTTATTTCGGATTTTGACTTTATCTATCAGTTCAATAGACAGAATGTTTTCTACAGCTTGGTTTAACTTTTCCACTATAGCTTTGTGCACTTCCTTTTTATTACCACCACCGACTGTATATGCTTCTACAACACATTTCAGCATAATCTGATTAGCGTTAGAAGTTCAAGTAAGGGCAGCCTTTCGGCTTGACATTTTGATTTCCAAAACTTGTTAAAAAATATATAGAATATAGACATGAAAAAATGATAGACAAAAATATAAAAACATACTAAATAGCGTTTTAGATTGACGTGTACAAATTGTAGCTTGATGGCTTGGAAATGTGAAGTTTGAGTTGATGAAGGTGAAATATATAGAAGGGGAGGAGAAAGGAAGGAAAGGAGCCATTAGAGGTTAAACGGCCATACGCATCAGACGCATCAGATGCCAACGCTACTCTTTCCCCCTAATAAGCTAGGAGTAGAAATTTGGGGATTTCAACCTGTCAAACGCATTCCCAACGTTATCAGAGCAAAAAAATCTATGAACGGCTCCTTAACCAAGACATATATGACTGTGCCGATGTCTCAAAAAAGTTTATGTTACTACAAAGAAGGATCACATTGTACAACAAAATTCACTATTTAATCAATTGTTTCTAAGTGGCATAATATGCTCTAGCTCAAATAATAATTACACAAAAATAACAAGTACCTGATATACAGCATAAATTCACATCTTATTAAATGTAAATAGATATTTAAAAACATTCAATCGTTTAAAAAAGTGACTTGGCTTTGTGTATCATGTTTGTGAACAAGAGTTACCTTGACCGGGGTTTCAAGCATCACCTTTTTCTGGACGGTATTAACTGGATTGCGAGCATTGAAAAGTCCCAAAAGGGCATGTTGGATAAGTGAAAGATCAAGATCTACTCTCTAGTTATTATTGCCCTAGGCAGCTTGTAAAAAAGGTTTGCTTCATTTTCATTTTCCTGAGTTGAACTTGCACCTTTTCTCCCTAAGCTTTGCTTGCCCTACCAATTGAGCTAATGATGTTAATGTAAAGACTTTATATATCATGTGTTGTATTTCCTACAAGTTCCTTTCGCTTCATCAGCTATGGTTGCTCTATTGAGGGGGTTACCCTAAGAAGCCACTTAGTTGGCATAGCCCTAAAATCGGGCCTAAATAAGATCAACCAACCACCCGAAGGAATGAAGGACCGAAGTTTATAGCTGTTTAAACATATAGCCATGTCTTAGATCATTTACTTCGTAGGAAAGTTAATTAAGCCTTGAAGCTTAATTCACCATATGTCATTACTGAGTCCATGAATGTGACTAGAGGCATTGAGGCAATGTTACCATTAGTCAAATGGTCATTAGAATTGATAACTTCATTTTCACCATTAGGATCTGACATGTGCAAAACATGAAAAGAGTATGTGGAAAAAAAAGTGAAGAAATGTGAGAGCTTTTAGTGAAGACACCCCTTCTAATATCAAAGTGCTGACTAAAAATTTAGCCAGCCTCGAAATTCGACCGATGCTTTTGTATTAATAAAAGTTACTTGCTAAAACTAAGCTTAAGAATGTAACATGGGGAGTAAAGCAAATAATTAAAGTAATTAATACAAGTTATTGAGTGGTTCTGTAGAAGCTTGCATACCCCCACTATGAATATCTCTTACTATACTTATCTCTTACACTCACAAGAAATTACAAGACAACAATAAGATATCCAGTACTCAAACTTACAATGGCACTAAACTTAAGAGCTTATAAGGAGTTACCTATTGTGAATGAGGATTTTGAGTATTTAAATAAACCTATTTTTTACCCCTTTGATATTGTATGGCGATATGTATTTATAACAGTCGATATGTACAGTAGACAGTTGATATTGCATAACGAAAAAAGTAGGAAACACTCCTGGTCTTTGATTTGAGCGTGTGGTTTGATGGAGAACAAATGTAAACGCGGTATGAATATGTGGTTGGGAAGCACACCGCTGTAATTCCGAACGAGGCATGCATTCTACATTAAGAAAAGCAATATGTTACATGAGTGGGTATGTTGAGAAAAGTGGCACCAGTATGTGTTCTAAGCAGAATGGCTGGAGAGAAGCTTTTTGCACAGTGACACTCGATTGCCTGTTGTCTAAGACTGCTCGGAACAAAGCTAAAATGCTAAGGTCGGAGCTTGTAGGAATGAGCCGAGACATGATGATGAGAGAGACTGCTTGAGGTCGACCGTAGGCAGGTTGCTTTGAGCTAGATCAACTCATGATGGCTGGTCGACTCGTGCCTTGCCGGGCCAAGCTTGGGAATGCAAGCCGGCTTATTTGTGACTTGCTTGTGAAATTTGCTGGGATGGAACCTGGTTGAATGTGAGTTGCTTTAAACTGGATCGAACAAAGAAGTGCTAAATGAAATGGATTTGAACCGAGTTTTAACACGCTGATCGGTTATTGCGCTAATCGGTTAATTATACTTGTGAGAAATTCCAATTGCATGTATTAAAAATTCAGTATTATATGCAGTTCAATAGTTCCATTTTTGAGTATTAGACTTCTCTTGTGAATGATTCGATAACTAGGGAATGCGGGTTGATAACATGATATTTTTTTGAACAAAAAGTTGATAACATGATATTATTAACTCTTGAGAGTGAAAACCAACATAACGATAAATTACTTGTATGTAAATTTGTAGAAAAAAGGTCCCTTTTTACGTTATCAAGTGCAATTTAAATTCTTATCTATAGGCGAGCGAGGTCGGCCAAGAGTGTAAGCCCTTAAACCCATGAGTTGGGTCAACCCACCGGGCCAATGGCAATTTTTTTTAAAATCAAATGAATTATTGTCGTGTATATTTAAATAATCGACCATGAATATATTACAAAGAGTTTAATATGGTAGTTGGTTGGCTTTGGTAGTATGTTAATGGACAATTATTGTTGTTAACTAATCTTTATTTAGGTCAGGAACAAAAACGATGGGTCGCCACTCTAGGCTAGGCTCATTCTTTGCAAGTGCATGGGAAGTTAAGGCATCAGGAGACGCTTCTGTTTTTCAAATTGGGCTGTAAATAGATATGTTTAGATATGGATAGCGCCCGTATCTACATCCGCATCCGAAATTATTTTTCGATACCGGATATCCGCATCCGCAGATACTAACGAATATATCAAATAACTAACATATCCGCTAACGGTTGATAAATTTAAAAAATGTAAATATAAAATTTTAGTTTAACATAACTATTTTTTAATCACATTGATTACAAAAGTGTGAAAAATAAACAAATATGATGACAATATAATAGTTTTGAGCAATTAACATGCGTAAAATTTATATAATACAAAATGTTAACTTAATTAAAAAAATAAACACAAATCTTTCATTGTACTAAAATACAAAAAATATTAATTATAATCTTGAAAAATTAGATGGATGGTTTTCGATTCCTTTTTACTAGATACCGAATATTTATCTATTTTTTGAAAACGGATGTAGACGAATTTCAGATTTTTCAGCTATTCATTAACGGTGGTGTTTTCAAGTTTTGACTATCGTAAATATTGTCTCCCAAGCGTGTAAGTACTTCTCTGGACCATTTTAATACATTAAGGGGCATAACAATATAACACAGGGCTTTATATTAAATACAATACATGAGACTTTAGTGAAAAAAGATACTATTGGTTGCTATAGCATCATAACTGATTTATCTTATTGCTTTATTTCTCTTCTTAAAAGAATACTAAATAAAACCATTATACATTTATGTACTTGAATGTTGGCATCCCACAGTTTATATACCTATTAGATCCCAGAGAACTGAGTGGCTTGTGCTCATAATTTTATACCATAAACTGTATGTTCTTTTCTTTAAATTGAACCATAAAATATTCAGGTTGATGTGGATAGCGTGTGCTTTTTGTAGGAAAATCCTACTGCACATATGTTACTACTGAATTCTACTGTTAAGACACTTTACAGGTTAGTTTACAATTTACTAGCAATTTTATCTCTTAATCTTACATCATCTGATACTGTACTGACTTTTGCAGTCATCACTCTCGAGTGTTAGCATTATTAATCTAATAATTTATACATATTGAACTTATTCGAAGTTTGCTTTTGGCTTATTTGTAGAATTATTAGCTTTTGACTAAGGTATCAATCCAAATTGAATATGCTAATCCTAACTCAATGAATTCATGTATGGTATAAATCTATACAATATAATATAAAAATGTACCAAATATTTGTATGGATAAAAATAGCCCCGAAGAGGTTTGTATGGGAACTCAAAGTATTATAGTCCCAAAATCTTAGGCTTTGTAGTTATTCATATTTCATACCCATATATGCCTCACATGTCTTTGTAATACAACTACATATGGTATACTAACTTGCCTGTTATTTTCACGTGTACAATAGAGGATTCGATAAAACTAGATAATGCATGTAATAGATAAAATTATCATTAATTTATTATTAAAACATAAAAAGAAAAAATCCTAGCATCGATATAGGTGCAGTGTCGATAAATGCCAACGTAGCTAAAGCACATGGAGATTTTAGTGTCAATGGAAGCATATTTCTTTTCCATACTGGATCGTAAGGAAATATGCTAGGAATGCGTCGACGATGTTGTAATGTTTTGCGTGTGTCATATTTAGACTCGTGCAATTTAATAAACGTATGAAATTTCTACAGCAATTGCCTAGTATTATAAATATATAGTCGGCAATAATCTATGTAACATTCGTTTGATGTTGTAGAAAGTACGTTTATTCCCAACCATCAATATCACAATGGTAAGCCAAATATTGTTGAAGTGTTACAATGTTTTTGTAGTGTTGAATTTTATGTTAAATAATCATGTTATGATATATAATAAGCAACTGAGATTTAGTAAAAATTGAACCAAACTTGAAAATGTAACTACGAGTGTTATTTAATTAGATAATAACACCAACATTGTAGGAGCCAAATTAATAATGATTGTAACTAAAAAAATATACACTCTATTTATTATTTACAAATTGATCACCACAATTTTCACTTTTGGAAGAATTAACAAGTTGTAAAATGATACTTTTTTAAATAACTAGTCCTAATAGATTTTCATACATCCCTTTCCTTGATTCTAAAAAACTCTGAAGACTTTAGGTTAAATTTGAAAACCTTACAAGAAAATTTAAAAACCTACCACTATTACTAATTGCTTTATAGATTCCACCAATATCTAGTCATCATAATTATCTATCCACACCCTATCGATTCATGTGTGTGTGGAGCGTTTAATGGCACTCATATTTTGCTACAACCTATTGTCCCTGATTTCCATCACAAATTCGGATTTAAATATTAATATGATGTAGAAGAGAAATAAAACTATTATTATTTAAATCAGAATGTGTATGGAAATCAGGAGGCTAGAGGGGTGTTGTAGAATAGAGGTATCATTAAAAGCTCCTATAGTCCTATATACACACACCTATACATACATACATACATACACACACATATATACAAATATATACATATATCACTATTAGAAACATAGTAAATTATGACGTCCATTTTCGACGGCCGCCGACGGCGCGTCGGTATATATGCGACGGCTGCCGACGGCAAGTAATTTCCGTGGAAAAAATGAAATTAGAATAAACAAGCCGTTGGAAGCCATCGCAAATAAAGTCATTGACGGTCGTTGGAAGCCGTCCAAATTCGTGAATACCTACAGCCCAGGGCGACAGTCTCTTTCATCTCATTCTCTTCTCCAAATCAGCCCTCCCCTCCTCCAAACCCTCCTCCAACCCCTCCTCCATGCCGTCAATAACTTTCCACGCCGCCAACGGGTCTCCAACTTCGATTTTCAGCTAGCTCCATCACCTATTTCTCGGTAAAAAAGTTTAATTCCTAAACCATATTTAATTTTGATTTGTTAAATTAGGGTTAATTTGTTGTTATAGTTGTATAATACCCCATTGATTATTTGGTATACCCTATTAATGCTAATTAGGTTGTTATTATAATTGTTTATCATATTTCACCAGACCCGCGGAAGAAGTTTATTTGTTTAGATGCAACTAGTTCAGTGATGTTTCAGGTTCTAGAATCAACGTGCACCAAAAATCTTTAATAATAGTTGTAATACGTTTGGTGTTACACTTTTTTGGTGTCAGCGTAAACTACCGAAAACACCATTAATACCAAATCTTAATATTACTTGAAAATAGGATTTAACAATTAAATTTATTTTACAAATTCAAAATGTCCGTCTACAAATATTATCAAATCTTAATATCGCTTCAAAATAGGATCTAACAAATAAAGTTTTTTACAAATTCAAAACGTCCATCTACAAATATCAATGAATCTTAATATCACTTAAGAATAGGATCTAACAAATAAATTATTAATTAATAATATAAATAAAAGTTCAAATTTAAAAAATAGATATTGCAACTTAGAAATAAAATTTAAGCTAAAAAATGATTTCAATGCAAAAACATGGTTAAATAATTCTAAAAATAATTAAAATAGGATCTAACAAATAAATTATTAATTAATAATATAAACAAAATTCAAATTTAGAAAAAAAATCAGATGTTGCAACTTAGAAATAAAATTTAAACTAACAAAAATGATTTCAGCGCAAAACATGGTTAAATATTTCTACAAATCATTTTCCCTTGAATGTGCTAAACATATATAATTTGCAAAATAAACAATACACGCGTGAAGCGTGTGCCGTAACTCTCGTATATTATTATAGAAATAAAGCATACATCACGTTATCATAAGTACGATCGTTTATACTAGCAAAACAGGCCCTACAAGTTTATTATGCTCCTCATCTATCTCTAAAAAGAGATAAAGCAGATTGGTCGATGGTTTTTAAAGCGAAAGAAAGATTTACATTTGATGGAAAGAATATTCCGGATGAACAAGCTTACAAAGCGGATATCGAGAAAAATGGCGAAATTGCAATAACAGATGATCAAACTAATTTTGGACCTTTAAATGATAAATCAAATGTATTAGTAGAAGCATTTGAGACCACAGAGGAAAACAATATAGAGTACGACACCGAGTCTGTATCAAAAAACGACGTGGACTAATTTAATAGTATACATGTTGAAAAAGGTAATTTATGAGAGTATTGATGTTACACTTTTTTTGTATGTTATATGCCTTTATTGATGTTAAATCTTGATATGTTTACTTATAATTGAACGATATATTCTGCCATAATAAAATAATATGTATGTCATAGGTATTGCAGATGTATTTATTTAGGCGGCAGAGTTCTTCACGATCCGGTTCCCCTTCTGGGTCTCAGAGAGGGATAGGTCGCGGCGGTGGTGATTGCAGTGGACCTTCACAAGAGGCGCTGCGTATGGTAGTTAGATTGCTACCGAAAGCTGATGGCTCATAAGCATTAAATTTACTTCAGCATTATAAATATTTTTTATGATATATTAGTCATGATTTGTCTGTATCATATTTAATGAAGGGGTTTTGAGCTTGAGGCTTCTAACATCGTGCTTAGCATATCATAACAGGCATACATGAGCCGTATGACTGCATGCTAGCCGAAATGGAGCAGGATCCCGGACCATGTACGGGAGAGCACATGGCAGGACTTTCTGGTAAGTGTAAATTATATACCATTATATATAATCACCTTTCAATTTACTGACCAAGTATAAATGTATAACTTATATTTTTTCAACATATATACAAGGGCGGTAGACTTACAAAAGTAGGATGTGTCTCTTTGCCAGCGCCACTGGAAATCAAAAGTGGCAAAGAATTATAGGGATATGATGGCTACCATAAGAAAAACTGGAAAGAAGCCACAATGGATAGGCGCTAGCGTCTGAGATGCGTGGGTCGCATGGTGGGGTGACGACGAATTCAAGATAAGTCTATCAAATCATATTAATTTATTCAGTACAGAATACATAATTTATATCTGTAAAATATAATCTTAATTTTTAATTTGCAGGCGGAGTCGGACAGGAACTCTGCGAACAGGCAGAAAAATTCTGTCACACACCATGGTGGCTCAAAATCATTTCAGCACCATCGCGAGGAACTGTTAAATTAATTAATTGCAATTACGAACAGTTATTACATTTATACTATAAATTTGTATGAACAACAATAGTATACACCAATTACTGCAAGAAAGAGCGCATGGGGGTCTCATTTCGTATATGGATGTGTTTGAGCATACTCATGCCATTAAGCAGACATACGATGAGGGATCAGTGTAGTATGCCTGACATGAGGATGATATAGCGTACACCGTACATGTAAGTATATTTTAAGTTATAAGTTATTAATAATGATCATTTTAATTAATTAGTTATAAAATATTATAATAATGTCATGTAATATATATTTGTATTTAGTTTTGCATTGCAGGAAAAATTTATGCAGGCATGTGCACAGATGCTTTCGCATTCCGGACGAGAGAAGTTGACCACTTGCGAGGAGGACGCGATCTTTGACTTTGTTAAGGACCCGACCTAGAGAACAGGCGCTACGTACGTCAACCAATTGGTAATTTATAAAAATTAACTACGTTGTAAATTTGTTTAATTTTTATAAAAGTTACGTAATAACTTAAACATATTTTGACTTGTTTTGTAGGCTCGGACATCACAAAGGGTTTACCGAAGGGCTCAGGACAACGCAAAGATTAATGAGCTTAGACAGCAGATTGCACAACTGTAAGAGCAGGACCACTTCTGAGCAGTGCAAATGGAGCAGCTCAACGAGCGTTTGGCTGAGTATGCGGAGTGTCATGGAACATTCCATTCAATTGGTAGTTCCGGAGCCGATGATGAGTCTTGAGGTAGGATTTGCAATTTTTTTTATGGATATGTGGTATTGGATGTAATTTATATATATAAACATTGAGTGATGGTGAGATTAATTTATGGACATGTGGAGTTTGATATTGATTTGTATAGACGATTTGGTGGTTGATTTATGGAGTTGATATGTAGAGTTTGATGTTGGATGTAAATATTGAAGTTGGATGAGTGAAAGTGATGATGGAATGTTTGTTTTGTACTGATTGGATATGTTTGGATTTGATATTATGATTTTTGAGTTTTATATTGATATTGATATTGATATCAGCTTATATATGTGGTTTAAATATTTATTTTGATGAGTTGTGTTATATATTGGGATGCAACTGATGTTGTGCTGCAGGAAAAAAAATTACCTAGATTTCCGACGGCTATCGACGGCTTATTGGCCATATATTTCAATGGCTATCAACGGCTTTCGACGGCTTTCTGGGTAAAATTTTCGACGGCATACGACGGCTACTGACAGCTTAATGGAACATTGTCATGTCACGTGGACGTCGTCGCCGTCGCCATCGGAAAAGCCGTCGGAATTGCCATCGAAAGAACCGTCGCCAACTGCCACAATAACCTCGTCGAATCCGTCAAAAATGGACAAATGTCGTGGTCCCTATTCCCACGGCATTTCTGACGGCTCTGAGCCATCGGAAATCCCTGTTTATCTTATAGTGTATGTATGTATGCATATATGTATGTATATATCTCTTAGTTCTTCAACCACCAACATCCTAATTCTCTAATTTTGAAATAAGTTATTAAAACATAAGATTATGAAGAAGAACCAATCTTAATTGTCATTTTCTATATCAGTCTAAATTTTCATCAATACAAGATGATATGAATAAAATTCATTCAGGATTTCAATTTTGAGCATGTGCGTTCTTATGTTCCGATAAATTTTCAAAATATGGCATTTTTTATTATTTATATCAATATTTCTTATTGCATGCATATTAATGTTTGTAATTTATATGTTTTATGGATTTTTAACTAAAGATAGTTAATACAAATTTTTTTCTAATTTCGCACCTACTAATTGAGATTTGATCGAAATGATGTATTCAAATTTGTTTATGTGCACGATAATGGAATTTGTGGATGGGTTTCATATAATTTTTGCAACAAATTAAATATGAGTTTAAACTTTCTCCCCTAGAGTTTTTAGTATTTTTTCGAATTTACCACTTATCTTTCATTCTCATTATCCAGATAAAGCCTCCTTCCAACAATTATCAATTAATTAAAAAATTATAATATTAACCTTATCTACTTAACATTAAACATATTTAATATTAGCCAAAAAATGTTAATCATCCATGTTCTTGTTTTTTGGACTAACTGGAATGTTAATGTTCGGTTTTTTAGTCTAACTCGATAAATCAACAATGCCATTCCTTAAATCTTTTAAGTAACCATTCATTTCATGAAAGCATGTCCTGATGAGGATCATATAAGTCCTTCATATTCATTCTCACACTATAAGAAAACGTATGATTTCCAACAGCAAAAACCATCGGCGGTCGTCGGTAATCGTCGAAAACCGATGCAAAAAACCATCGCAAGTTCTCCCATCGCCGTACAGTTTTTTCGATGGCTTCCAACAGCATCCCTCGTAAAATTTCCGACAGCTCCCGACAGAAAACACGACGGCTCTTGATGGCCGTTGGAGACATGTAGCCGATCAAGAGGAAGCAACAAACCGCACTAGCCGTCGAAAGCCATCGGAAAATATTGACTTGTAAGTCATCGTTAACCGTCGAAAAACCTGAAGAATTTTTCCAGAATTCTGCTACATTCTAGCCTCACATACACAATTCAAAAATATAATATAGTCACACATAAACACATATCTAATTCAGACATTCAATATATTCTCAAATCATACAAATATACTCAAATCCCATAAAGAAAATTAAACCAACCATAACTCAAATAACATCAAACCAACCAACACTTCGTTAACATAATATATATACATGTCATTATACAATATATACACCGTGAAACACCACCAAATCTCACACCATCAACAACTCAAATGTCATCATCAACAACTCACCACCATTAACTCAGAAATGTCAAACTGACTATCACCAAATGTACCATCAAATAATATACAGAACATCTCAAAGTATCCAACCGCACCATCTCAATATATCATCAAACAATATTAAACAATGTTGCATTACACAAAAACATATTTATTACTCCTGTCAATCACCTCCAAAACCTCCGGAAACAGCTGAAGATGGAAAGCTGCCACCATGCTACTGCATATACTCAGCAATACGCTGGTCCAGCAGCTGTGTCAACTTAATGGCCTGCCGATGGTTATGCTCCTCCAGCTACACCTCCAGCTGCGCCACCCTATCTCTCAATTCCTCGATCTCTGCTAGATCGATCTAAGCTCTACTTTGGCTTTCTTTCCTTCATCTACCCTGCAATACTTATTTAATTTAGGAAAAGTTTAATTACTATAATCTTACTATCGAGCTATAGCATAATAATTAATTGTTATATCTATAAACTTATTATTAAAGCTAAAGTGATCTGAAGTTCTTTAGAACTGAAAGATTACTAAATTGTTATATCTAAATATATTATTCATTATCTTTTGATTGCCAAAACCGTATTTCCTGTTTCATGAAGGTGGTCTATGACTGACTCAAAAATGACATCCTTCTCGTCCGTAGTTAGCTGCTCTTGACTTGTTCTTGTCTGTATTTAGCTGCTCTCGACTTGTTTCCTCCAGGAGTTTCTGCCATTGTTTCATAAATTGTGCCTGCATGAACAAATAAAAATACATTTGAAATTAATAGCATAATATCTTAATTCATTATACTTAAAACAAATACTAATAGTATATAAACTAAAATATGCTTACATGGCTCTTCCGCGATTTACCGTCATTCCATGTATATGAAACAATCTCGTTTGGATTTACATGTTCGACGGCATGAGTACGGATAAATACATCCATGTACGATACAAGACCCTGCGTCTCCACTTCCTGAAATTGATTATTATGCACTATTATTGTATATTCAAAATTATACATCATAATAACTATTTATAATTCACAGTTAATAAATTTATCAACTCCTGGCGATATTGTTGGAACGACTTGGACCCTCCTCGATGAGTGACAGGATTACTGTTTCTATTTGCAAATCTTCTCTATGACTCTGCTTGTACATTTGAATAACTAATACACTATTTACTTACCAAATAATTTTTGAAATTTCCATATCAATCAAATAATTAATAAAAGTTTAGTACACTTAAATTCACTTCGTCACTCTCCCAATGCGCCAGCCAAGCCTCCCACACACTAGCTCCCATCTAGTTCGGCTTCTTCCGTTTATGCTTTACAGACGACATAATCTTGGTAATTCTTCCTCGTCTTCTGCATCAAGTAGTGTCGTACCAGTTACATGTCGTCTACTTGGACGTCGACTACGGCCTGCATTCATGATAAACAAGCGACAAATAATTAAACAATATAAGGTGAATAAAAAACAAGCGACAAAAAAATTGAGAATGAAAAATAGAAGATTATACTTACAATGAAATCCTGCAATATACACTTCATGATGTGGGAAGAGATATTATCTCACTTGAGCCAACAAGCCGTCATCCTACTCTTATATGAATCTCCAAAAACTGATAGAACTACAGCTGACAACTGTAGGTCAAACCCCCTATGTTAAATATGATACAGGTTATTATATCGTACAAAAAATATTTTTGATGTTGGAGATTTTTTAATACTTATCCCTCTGCTTTAGGCACCAGATACACAGCTGGACGCTGTGGCGGCTGTGATGGGCCGCTGCCATCGTCTTCGGATGAGTGAGATGAGCTCTTCCTTCTGGACGATATAATACCTGTCACAGGCAAATCATTTTATTAGAGAATAATAGCATAATACTGACATATATTGTATAATAATGACATAAATTTAAAATATACCTGATTCAGATTGGGTCTCATATTTCGACGATAAGCAGAATATAGCATTTTTAACATAAATTGCTAAATAAATGACATAAATGGTATAAATGACATGAATGACATAAATTACATAAATGACATAAATAATGTCAATGACGATAAACAGATTCGGTTTCATAAATGATATAAATTACATAACTTGCAAAATAAATGTCATCAATTACATAAATTGCATAATACATCAGAATTCAACATAATATTTCTATCAATCCTCATCGTCTTCTGATTCAGATTCGGTCTCATATTCTACATTATTTTCCTCTCCACTCTCAAATTCTTCTACCAAAACGTTTGAATCATTGTTTAGAGGTGCAAAATCAGTACAATCGTCTGTTGTTATTATTTCGTGGCTTTGCTCAAGATCTGCTTGATAAGCTTGTTCGTTGGAATATATATCAAATGTTATACAACTCCTTGAAAAATGATATACTTTGACTCTAATTTTTCCTTCTGCCTTTTCGATTCTAGCTATATGGATTGGATAAATACATTATAAACTGTATGTGACCTGAATTTCGTCTCGTTTGAAGATTGTTCAGCCTTCAAATGAAAGGTTATTAGTCCGAATGTAGACAGACGACTATAAATTTGAGAATAAAGATCGACATTCTAAATTTATTTACTTTTTTTTATCATACTTTTGAAATAGATCCAAAATACTTTGGATCGACATAAGATTCAAAAAAATTTATTTTTCTGTCGAATATTTTCTTTTATACGAATTTATATTGTTAAATACATTTAAAAATTCATAATTACTTATACAATGGTTACAAATTATATTTAAATTCATAAAATAGTTATGCATCATAAATTTCACCGAAGTTGTATAATGGACAGACTGAAAGTTGCTTGATTGATCGTTTGAGTTTGATTTTTAATAAAGTTAAATATCGAATTACACAACAAAAGACTATAGAAAACGCTAATTTAATTAACCATAAACCATCACAAAATTAAAGAATTGAATAAAAATATCTTCTTTAATTTTTAGAAATTAAATTAGTAATTTTATACAAATTTCAAGCTTCTATAAATAATAAGTTAAAATAATGTGATAAATTAAATTAATTAAACTTGGTGGTCGTCGAAAACCGCGAAAACCATTTGATGGAGCCGTGGACGGCCGTGGAAGGATCTGTAAGAATTCTTGTTGTTCCTTGTAGTGAATATGTTTACATATTTATACAAATCGTTTGTCCTAAATATGTTAAACATATACAATTTGTAGAAAAACAATTTATGCGTCTGCATTAACGATCATTTGCATTTAAATGCATCAAATTTTCGAAAAATCCAGTATTTTTCCCACCTTTGCTATTTGCAGCAGATTTATGATTGAGAAGTTCTTGCTATGATAAATAGGCAATCACCCTATATGGTACAATCCTTGAATTTGATGGGACTTTTCAACTATCAAAAAAGATGAATATGCTTATCGACCCATGATTACTCTTATTTGTTTCTAATATGCTATCTAAATGAGACTTCACTGAAAAAGAGACTATTGGTTCAAATTGGTTTTTCTTATGTAGTTGAATCTTGAGATCCACAACACACAAAAAAAGAAAGGAAAACTTGTTTTGTTAGAAAGAGGCATTTGAAAGGGACATAAATAATTGTTAACGTATTTGCATTGCTTTAAAAAAAATATTTTTAAAATGTAAATAAATCCGTAAATTTTGAAATTCGACTACAATAATTGAAGTACAGTTACACTAGTATAATAATTTCGAATTATAGATACAATAAAGATACAAGTACAATTACAAAATACAAATTACCATAGTAATTCGCTAGCAACTATTTCATTTTGTATAAATCTTGAACGTTTGGCATTTATTTTGTCTATTTTTTTTCACGTGGTTCACAATCGTTATTGTCGGAAGTTTGAATATTTCAGTACTCTTGTAGAAATTCTTCGTCGTACGGTTCGGCTATTGAAATGGAGATGAAGAAAGACGATAAAAATGAGATGGTGGTTAAATAAAGTAGAGAATGTGAATTAAATGGTGGGCCGTTTGGGGTGATCAAAGGCCGATGTTTGATGGCAATCGTTCTCCCCAACGGAACATTTCTGTGTGGCCATCAATGATGCATTGGATGCGACAAAAACGACCTGAAATTCTACAGGGAAGTGGCTGCAAAGGATACTTGTACCTTATTTTCTCTAAATTGAATCTTAAAATATTCATGTCGACATGGATAACATATGCTTTTTGAAGGAAAATCCTACCGCACATACACTACTGCTTAATTCTAATGTTCAGGAAGACACGTGGACAATCACGATGGATACCGAAACCCGTCGCAAGCTGTCTTTTATTGTCCACCGCTGGCCGTTGAAAGCCGTCGGAAATTTGGCTCACAGACAGTCGGGAGCTGTCGGAATACTTGCGCTGTTTTTTAGTTTTCCTGCTACATTTTCACCTTCCATCAACAATCCATAAGCACAATATATTCCAACCAACAAGCATAAATCCAATTCAGATATTCAATATATAATCAAACCATACAACATAATCAAATCACATAAAGAAATAAATCAAGCATAATTCATATAAAATCAAACCAAACTTAGCTATCATAATTTACATACATGTCATTGTACAATATGTACATAAATCCTTCATCAACTCCGCACCATGAACTCTCAAATGTCAAAATTACTACCACCAAATGTATCATCAAATAATATACATAACATTTCAAATCCAACTCCACCAACTCAATGTATCATCAAAACTTAATAAATAATGACGCAAAACAAAAAAAAACATACCTATCACTCCAGTCAATCACCTCCAGAGCCTCCCAAACCAGCTAAGGATGGAAAGCGACCACCTTACTGCTGCATGTACTCAACAATACGTTGGTCCAGCAGCTGTGTCATCTCAATGTCCTAATGACGGTTTTGCTTTTCCAGTTGCACCACCGTAGCTCTCAACTCTTCTATCTCAGCTAGATCGATCTCAGTTCTGGCCGTTTGGCTGGCTCTCCTGTGTCTGCTAGCCTACAATACTTATTTAACTAAGTCTATAATTTTACTATCAAAGCTACAACATAACGTCTTAATTGTTATATCTATAAACTTATTACTGAAACTATAGCAATGTGAAGTTCTTTAAAACTAAAAGATTACTAAATTGTTATATCTTAATATATTATTCATTACCACTTGATTGCCAAAGCCGTAGCGTCTATTCCGTGACATTGGGTCCATGACTGACTCAAAAATGATGTCCTCCTCATCCGTCGTCAACTGCTCTCGACCGGTATCCTCTAGGAGTTTCTGGCGTTGTTCCATAAACCTTGCCTGCATGAACAAATAAAAATACAATTAAAAGTAACAACATGATATATTAATTCATTATACTTTAACAATTAAAACAATTACTAATAGTACATAAACTAAATATGCTTACATGACTATTTCTCGATTTATCGTCGTGACATGTGTATGAAACTGTCCCGTCTAGATTTACATGCTCGACGGCATAAGCACGAGTAAATACATCCATATACGACATGGGACCATGTGCCTCAACTTCCTGAAATTTATTACTATGTACTGTTATTGTATATTCAAAATTATATAACAGAATAACTATTTACAATTCACATTTAAAAAATTTACCAACTCCTGGCGATATTGCTGGAACGACTTTGACCTTCCTCGACAAGTGACGGGATTTTTGTTCCTATTTGTAGAGTTTCTTTCCAACTCTGCCTGTATATTTAAATTTAATACATTATTTACTTACCAAATATTTTTTGATATTTACGTATCAATCAAATAATCAATAAAAGTTTAGTACACTTACCTTCGCCTCGTCACTATCCCAATATGCCAGCCACCCTTCCCACACGCTCGCCGCCATCCAGTTCAGCTTCAGCCCTTTATGCTTCATTGCCAACATGGAATCCCTATAATTCTTCCTCATCTTCTGCATCCAGTAATGTCGTACTAGCTGCAGGTCATCTGATTGTACGTCCATTGCGGCCTGCATTTCATAATAAATAAGCGACCAAAAATTATATTTTATAGTTAAATGAAATAAATGAGATAAAGTACATAAAGTGCAAAGTATATCTGATTCAGATTGGGTCTTATATTTCGACGATAAGCAGAATACACTGCATTTTTAACATAAATCGCTAAATAAATGACAGAAATGGTAATGACATAAATGATGTAAATGACGATAAGTAGATTCAGTTTCATAAATGACATGAATTACATAACTAGCAAAATAAATCTCATCAATTACAGAAATTGCATGATACATAAGAATTCAACATGGTATTTATATCAATCCTCATCGTCTTCTGATTCAGATTCTGTCTCATATTCTACGTTATTTTCCTCCCTACCCTCGAATGCTTCTACCAAAATGTTTGATTCATCGTTCAGAGGTCCAAAATCAATATGATCGTCTGTTATTATTATTTCGTTGCTTTGCTCAAGATCTGCCTGATAAGCTTGTTCGTTTTGAATATTCTTCCGATCAAACGTAAATCTTGCCTTTGTTTTAAAAACTGCCGACCAATCTGCTTTATCTCTTTTAAGAGACGGATAAGGAGCGTAATAAACTTGCAATGCTTGTTTGGCTAGTACAAACGGACCGTACTTGTGATAATGTGATGTGTGCTTTATTTCAATAAGATTATAATCCTTATGCACATTAATTTCAGAACCTGCAACATTTCTAAATCAATTGCATCTAAATAGAAACACTTCCTCTACGGGTCATGACAAATATGTCGGTTGCATAATTTGTGTTAAAACGCCACAAAAATCATTTATATGATTTTCCGAATCATCACTACCTTTACAAATATACCTGTATTATTAGTTAATTTTTCTGCACCGTATTCTTTGGTGTTAAATTTATATCCATTGACGAAATATATTTGATATGCCTTGACATTTCTTTTTGGTACCAACGCAAGATGTTTTAACCCTTCGTCAACCATACAATTTCTCGGTTCATAAACGTACTTTGAAAACCAATCAGAAAATTCTTTATTGAGATCTCCATGTTGATGTTCACTTTCATAAATACTGCATATATGAATAAAATATTGCATTAAATTCTACACGTGCATGCATTATGGAAATGAATAAATCATAAATTATTATTTCAGATTACCTAACAAATGGTGCAATCTCAGCAAAATTAAGAAGAATATAAGTGTGTGCTATATGAAGATCTCTATCGTCTAACCATACTTTTATACATTTTCCAAAAGGTTGACCTTGTTGTCTAAAAATAGATAACATTATTTGAGAGGACTCTTGTTCGTCGTCTTCATCATTAAGAGGAACACTTTCAAATGATATGTTCACATCGTCATTTAAATAGTGAGAGAAAAAGAATGAAGCTTCTTCTTCGATGTAAGATTTACATATCGAACCTTCAACTCGTGCTTTTTGCCTCACTTTTTTCTTTAGATGATTCAACTATCTATGCAAAATTAATTTACATTAACTTTAACTTCCGAATATAATTAAATTAATAGGTAACATATTACATATCTCTCAAATGGATACATCCATCTATATTGCACAACACCTCGAAGTCGTGCTTCAGATGGGAGATGAACAGGTAAATGTTCCATTGCATTAAAAAAAACCGGCGGAAATATTTTTTCCAAGTTGCAGAGCAATATAGGAATATCTTCTTCAAATTTATGTAAACGTTGCACATTTAAAGTAGTCGAACAAAGCTCTTTGTAAAAGGAACAAGCTCCGTTATTACCTTCCAAACTTTTAAGAGCAATAGTTCTTTGAATAGAACGGGTAATAAATTTTCCATCATTACGTGATAGTCATGGCTTTTCATTTCGCTCAATTTATCATTTTTAAAGTCAACACATGTACGAAAATTTGATGAAATCCCATCAGGAAATCCTAATCCTTCCACCCATTTCAACACAACTTTAACTTGATTATTATCTAACTCATAACATGCTTTGGATTTTTTACTGTCATTTGGTTTCATATGAAGCTCATGATGTTTGCATAATTCTTGTATATCGCGTCTTGATTTCAAATCGTTCTTAGTATTCCCTTTGACATTCAAAATTGTGTTACAAACATTATCAAAGACATTTTTCTTGTTGTGCATCACATCAATATTATGACAAAGCAAAAGATTTTTCCAATAAGGCAGCTTCCAGAATATACTTTATTTGCACCAATTATGAATAGTCGATTTGCCTGCAATTTTTGTTTGCACTCCAGTTATATATATATATCTTTGGATAGTCTCTTACAAGTTCGTATATGTCTTTGCTTAACCATATCGTTGCTGCTTGTCTGGTTTTTACTCTATTAGCCAAAAAGTTTTTCCTGTCTCCTCTAAACGGGTGATTGACATGGAGTAAACATCGATGACAGTCAAACCATGAAATTTTCTTACCATTTGGTAAAAAATGCCTGTGTTTCTTCCATGCACTAAGGACATACTAGACGACCGGAAGCACTCTATCCTGAAAGCATTACATAGGCAGAAAAATCATTTATAGTCCATAACAAAGAAGCAAACATATGAATTTTTTTCTTTGAAACGTCGTATGTTTCTATTTCTTCGTTCTATAGTGTTTTTAACTCCTCAATCAACGGTTGTAAATAAACATCGATTCCTTGTGTCGGATCGTCGGGGCCAAGAATGTTAACAGTAAGAAACATATATTTCGTTTTCATACACATCCATGGAAATAAATTATAAGGTGTAATGATAATGGACCAAGATGAATATTTAGCACCAAATTGAGAAAATGGTAAAAAACCATCCGTACATAATCCAAGTCTAACATTACGACTCTCCGCTGTAAACTTGAGATATGTTTTATCGAAATGCTTTCACGCTTCTCCATCGGTTGGATGTATCAACGTACCTTCTTTCTCTGTTCTCAAAGTATGACATCTCATATGAGCTACAGTTACAGAAGATGCATACAATCTTTGTAGCCTAGGAGTGATGGACAAATAATGCATACGTTTGTATGGAACTTCTTTTCCCTTTTTTATTCTTGGTTTATATCTTTCCTCGTTGCAAATTCTACACTTTCTAAGAGTGATGTCCTCTTTTCAAAACAACATGCAGCCATTTAAACATATATCTATTTTCTGATAAGGTAAACCAAAAGCCGACATAAGTTTTTTAACTTCATAGTGATTTTCACACATTAAATTATTGGGTGGCATGTCTTTTTGCAGCTTGTACAACATTTGTGAATCCGGCTTCGGTGATGCTGTATTTTGACTTCATCGTAATATATTATGCGATTACTAATAGCTGGGTGCCGCTTTTACAACCATCGCAAAGAGGTTTCTTAGCAGCATTCAGTAAATCATAAAAAAAATTGTTTTAATATTTGGTTCTTCAACATTTTCATCAGCGTCGTTAACTTCAACCGTAGGGAATATTGATCGTGCTGCATCTTCAACCATATTTACTATACGGTTCATCATAACAATTTCATTACCAACAATCTCTAATTCAGACTCTGCAGAAGTATTTGCTACAACTTCTCCATGACGATTCCAAACATAATACTCCGGCACGAAACCGTTTTTGCACAAATGAACTTTCACAATATCGGGTAACAAATACTTCAAATGTTAACACCTACTACACGGACAATGAATTTCTACATCGTTTCCGTTATTACTTAAAGCAAATTCAACAAATACATTTATACCATTATAAAAATCTTCTTTTATTGAGCCTCTCAATCCCCTTCTTTGATACATCCATCTTCTCCGATCAATAAAATAATCGATCATTTTTCCTATTTGAAAATATATGTCACAAATTCAAAAAAAATAATGGTCATTTTACGAATTCACATTTTATTTTTCAATGTATCGATACAAAAACTATACGCGTCAATTTTACCCCACTTAAGAATACAATATGGAAATGTTGGTTTATGGTTATCTTTTTTCCTGGCCAGACATCCTACTTTCATTATAAACACAGTAAACACTTACATTTCGTACGTTATTTAGTTTTAAACGATTCAACAAAATTTCGGCAGCACTTCCCTTTTGTTTCCTGCATTGTACATAAATGCGTGTACGTGGAAAACATAAAAGAAAAGTGACAGCGAAATTTTGTGAACCGTTTGAAACGAAATAATGTGCGAAATATAATTGTTTATTGTATTTATAACTTATCCAATATAGGGATAAATCCAACAAGTACTATACCAGATGAATATAAATGCCTGTTTTGTGATAAAAACGAATATTTATATAACGATCATGTACAACATTTATTGGATGGGATCAAAAACTCTCTAAGGGACGTAAAAAAAAGTAGTTTATAAAAACCAAATAATTACTTATTTTATTTATTTTAAAAAAACTATTAATTTACCACATTTATTCCGCGTATTTTATCAAATAAGGCCGCTTTAATATTGTTATCATTTTCCAATACAGTCAATTTTTTTAGACTCGTGCATTCATTATTGTTATATACAAGTCAAGATGTTATGCAACTCATGTCTTATTCCAATTAACACAATACAATGATAAAAACAACACAAATATAATGGTTTACATATACACACACAATCACAAATTATACATACTCTTTAAAATTTCACGATATCATATGAAATAGGTATACCATGTAATACTATAAACCAATATTAGTGTAACGACCCGTATTCTTACGGATCGAAACATCATAAAACAGTTGACATTTGGTCGCATTGTTGATAAGTCGTCTAGAGTCTAAGTCTTAGGTCGTATGGGGGTTTAGAACGACCTAGGGAAGTTGACGAGTTAAGGGGTAGGCGGCTTAGTGAAGTGGAGCGACCTAAGTATTGGAACGACCTAAGTAGTTAGGTCGTGTGAGAGTTAGGTCGTATAGGAGATAAGTCGTGTGTTGGAGCTTAGGTCGTGAAGGAAGTTAGGTCGTAGACGACTTAAGGAAATAGGCGACTTAAGTTAGTAAACGACTTAAGAGATTGGGTGAGTTAACGACCTAAGGGATAGGTCGGTTAGCGACTTAAGGAGGGTAGGTCGGTCGGCGACCTAAGAGCTAGCAGTATAAGAAGAGTTAGCAAGTTAGCATAGTTAGGTCGTGAGCGACCTAAGGTGTTAAGTCGTATCCTAGCTAAGAGTTAGGTCGGCTGCTTTTGTGTTGAGTTAAGTCGTGACATTTTAGGTCGCGACTTATGGTAAGTCGTTAAGTCGTTAGACGACCTAAAGTTATTAAGTCATATCCCAGTAAGCCGTTAAGTCGCGTGGTGATAGGTCGCGCGCCTGCGTTGTGTTAGGTCGTGAGCGACCTAGAAGTTGTTAAGTCGTGAGCGACTTAGGAGTTAAGCCGCTAAGTCGTAAGTCGTAACTCAGTTGAGTCGTTAGGTCGCATGGGTACTTAAGTCGAAGGTCTTAAGTCGTGGGGCTTTTAGGTCGTAGGCTTTCATGAGTTGTAGGTCGTATGGTCTGATAAGTCGTAGGATGGGTTGTCTCGCTAAGTCGTAAGTCGTGAGTCGGGGACGACTTATGAAGGCAGACGACCTAAGATAAAATCAGTTATAAATAGGAAGGTTGTTCTCACTTTTTGGGATCCGGATTTCGAAGCGACGAAGTGCTGCCATTTTGAGAGCTCGACTTCTACACTTCTTCACTTCTTTTCTCCACTCTAATCTTGTGATTCCTTCCATCCAAATCAAAGATCAAATCGAAGATCGAAGAGCTTAGATTGAAGATCTTCATCCATCGAAGAGAGATTTCATCGTTTGAAGTGGATTCGTGATAGATCGAGTTAGATCCTTCGCTGTCCAGATCTGAAGTGTGTTGCTTTTGAGTTGTTTTGGTGATTGGGTGAGTGGTGATTATCTCTCACACGGATCCAAAGGAGTATATTGGATCGTTGGCTTGATTTGGTGTTAAAGTAGTGATTTCCATGCATTTTCCTAATCTTATGTGTAGATCCATATAGATCCATTGTTCATGATGATTTGACAACCATTTTTCTACATGTTAACCTATGCAAGTTCATTCATCAAGATTGTAGAGATATTTCTCATGTTTTCATGCTTGTTAGACTTTCGACTCTTTATTTACGAAATTGCCATTATTGTTATAATTGTCTATTTAGATCATATTTGAATGCTTGTTTACTTGGATTAATGTTTGACTTGATTGATTGCTATGAATTAGATGATTGATGATTTGATTTAGACAAGATGGTCGAAGATGATTCAAAAGCTAAGGGAAATGCTCTTGAATTGGAAAAGCTGCACGTGGCATATGTAGCGGATGATGAAGCTCATATGGATAGATTTGATGATGATGTTGAGATGAGACTTTGCTATGATGATGATGAGGCGAAGTATGATATGAGATAGCCTTGGTCTAATCCAGACGGGATCATTCCAAGCATGTTGATAACTCGGTGAAATGGTTCGAGTTGAGGATAATGGTTTGCTCGAGAGGCGCTTGAGTTAGTATGGAAATAGTCGTCGAGGAGGATGACTAGGAGGCTGAGATCTCATCGTTGTTGAAGGTTCTAGCATGCTCAAAGCAAGAGTACGTTGGGCAGATTCGATAGTCCCTGAAGGCTAATGATTGATAGTCAAGTACTCTGGGCAGATTCGATAGTCCTAGGCACGGGTCACGATGACGTGCAGAGTTATGTCTAGAACCGGGGTTTCCATTAGCCCTTGACGGACGGCTGAAAGAATGTGCCGGTCATTCAAATTAACGATGGTATCAAGGCAATGGTAACAGTGATAGCCAGAGTCATGGATGTTTGGTTGTATCGTCATTCGGTCTCAAGAGCGGTATTTTCTGGGTGCTTATCTGATCTTGGTTTAGGCCTTGGGGGTTTGTACATGAAAAACATCGCCCTTGACTCGAGTGATAATTGCTTTACTTTCAATTGTGTGCTTGGCTATGTTGCTTCTACTTAGTGTGTGTCTGGGGGCTATCACTGTAGAAAGAGATGGAGTGGGAGGGTTGTATTCCTATTCCTTTTCCTTTATGCTCTTTTGGTATGTTGTTAGTTAATTTACCGCTCACTAAGACTGTTGTCTGACTCAAGGCTTTATGTTTTAACTCTTATTGCCTTGGGCTGTTCGTCCATTTTGGGACGGGCAGACTAGGTAGCAGGTGACAGGTGCTGTTCTTGCTTCCCACGATGCTGATGTCGAAGACGAGCTGGAGGCTTGCATATTATCTTCTTACTATATGTACTGGATGTTCCGTTGCTTTGTATAAGTCTCTGAGTGATATGTAGTGAGGCTTGATGTATTGACTATCCTGATGTTGTATTCAACTATTTTGAAGTTTTATTGATGAGATTCTATTTCTGTGCAGCTTCACTATATATATATTCTATTGTATTTTGTCCATGCGCTGTGAGTAATACGATAGATTCTGTTGTTTTAATTTACCCTGATAATCGTGCATGGTCGCCTGACACACTTTACAGCGCACTTTCTCTAGGTTCAGTGCAAGGGTCATGGGCGGTCGTCACAATTAGGTTATTGGAAACAATTACAATCATTAATTAACCCTAATTTATCGACTTATGCAAATCTAGATTTAGGGTAAAAATTAGATTTTTGACGAAAATAAGATATTATACCTTAGATTGATAGCAATAGAGTCTGATTGGAGATTGGAAGCTTGGAGGATTGATTTGGGGGTTTCAATGGGTTTTTTTTCGTGTTGGAAAATGAAGAATAAGAGGCTCGGCTGGAGCCTGTAATTAACGATTTTCCAACGCCTTTCAACGACCGCCGACGGTCCGTCGGAAACCGTCGGAAATTCGCCGTTGGAAGCCGTCGCTACGTGCTATCGGTATTTTAGCATTTTCTAGTAGTGAGAATTAAAGAGCTAAATATTAGTTATTACTTTGTAGATTCCACCAATATTTAGTAATCATAATTATCTATCCATATCCTATCAGCTCATGTTGAACATTGTTGTTCAAAAATTATTTCATCATCATTATTTATGTTTAAACATGCAAAAATAACCACCGCCAATGGTGTTTATATGAAATAAAGTATTCATGAAAGATGTGGTTGTTATTCTGTTGTAACGAGCACTTTTGCATGATTAACAATTCCGTTTACGTTTGTGACATATTTGTCATATTAACCAAATTTCAAGTACTAACATAATAACTAGCTATTGTTAACAACAGATTTTACCATAATACGATGATATTTAGTAGTGAGTAACGCATGAAGCTTTCATTAATACATAGTGCACTTGAAAACAAAAATTACCCAAGACATGCATGACTATACCAACGTCTCACAAAAGTTCATGTTACTACAAAGAAGATCAAATTGTAAAACTACCAAATTGAGGTGTGTATAGTCCTTTTACTTTTTTGAATCATCTCCATAAGATTTTAAATCTAACTAGTTTCAAATTACATTTTTGTCAGGCAGATGAAAAAAGATAATTTACAATGACTTTTGCATTTTGTATGTTTGCAAGCTTGATTTAGATCAACCAAGTTGAGCATGTTTGAATTTTATAAGCAACTATATACGACAGCGTTTACTGTATATTTGATCTATATCCTGCATCACAAATAAAAATGAACTGAAAGAATAAATCAGTTGTGTTGATGCTACTGTAGTAATTTAATATTTATGCATATATTTCCCTAAATTATGATCCAATCACAATAAGAAAATGAGAACTGATGTATCATCAGCCTTTTGTTCCTGTATGCATCGAAGGTTGTACATCTATGTTCAATTTGTAGGAAACAACGACATATAAGATTTAATTTTGTTTTGATATATACTGTACATCCATCCAGCTGCATGTATTCAAATTTCAATAGTACATGCAGTTCAATAGTTCCAGTATTAGATTTTTCTTGTGAGTAATTTTGATGGCTAGCGAACGCTAGTTGATAACATGATATTATGAACTATGGAAGAGTGAAAAATACATCAATAAATTACTTGTAAAAAAAAAGAAACCTTTTTCCATTTCTTAAGTTGTCATAGGGGAACAGGGTTGGCCCAAAGGGCAAGATCCTTAGCCCATGGGCTGGGAAAACCCACTAGGCAAAATTAACGCATTGTTTTGTAGTCGTGTATATTTAAAAAACCGCGAACGGTCACATATCACCTCGAATGACATACGATCCCGAACGATCGTCATTCGTGGCCAAATGAAACTATTAATTCCTTTGCAGGTCATCAACAGGATATGAACATCCAGCTTATGGCATTACAAAACACACCTTCTTATCACGAGGCATGTTTTGGGGGGCAAATGTTATTCCGCCTTTTGGCAAGACCGTGACACCAAGAACTTGACTAGAGACCAAAGACAGTTCGTCTAGAAGAACGATTATACACAGGCTCACTATGGATATCGACGAATTTAGTCCGAGTCCGGATCGAGCCAAAATTGATATGACACGTCAAGCCAAGCTATAGGAGTCAATGTTCCAAATTTCAGGTCAATCCGAGTTCGTATGCTCAAGTTACAACCGATGCAAAATTGGTTAAAACAGCGTGCTTCGACTCGCTCCGCTCACCTACTTCGACTCGCTCCACTTCGACTCGCTCAGCTCGCATCCCTCAGAAAAGCCTACTTCGACTCGCTCCGCTTCGCCTCCATCAGATGCCCACTTCGACTCGCTCCGTTCGAATCCATCTGGGAACCCTACTTCGACTCGTTCGGATCGCATCCATCAGCAAAGTCTTCTTCGACTCGCTCAGTTCAGATCCCTCAGAAGAGCTCACTTCGACTCGCTCCGCTTCAAGCCACAGTTCGACTCCATCGATACGAAGCTACAGTTCGTATCGATCACCTTCGACTCCGTCTCCTATGTAGTTCGTACCCATCAGGGATCTTCTGGTCGAATCCATCTAGTTGCCATATTCAAATCAATCGATCGAATTTAAGTTTCTATCGATACGAACGAGGTAGGGTCCAAGAACGACTTGATCAAAGCGGCGTCAAAGGCCAGTGATCCAAAGGTTCAAACACCACGTCATCAACTCAAGCAGCGACTCGAACAAGAGCGAGTCGAACAAGAGCGAGTCGAATAAGAGCGAGTCGAACGAAACATCCTACCAAAAACTCCATTTCGTATCGGTCATATCTTCCAATCTACAAGTCCAAATGCTATGAAATTTTCATAGAAGACTACGTGCATGTTGAAGAATGTCCACGCCAAATTTCGACTCCATTGGATGAAATCTTGAGCGAGTCGAATTCTGTTCGTGACGATCACGGATCGGACCGAAACTTCACGGGCTTGGGCGTACGGGCCTGATCACGTGCCAGAGAGGGTCTCCCGAGATCTGAGCGAAATATCAGCCTCCTACACCTATAAATAGACCCCCAAAGCCAACAGAAAAGGGATTCTTCTTCTTTGAGATCTCCAACGTCCAGACTCTGCCAGATCCAGATCCAAACTCCATTGTTGCTGCTACCAACGAATTTCACTGCTGCAAATCATAATTACCTGCTGTAATTCATTGAACTCACTTGTAAACATCAAAGAAAGATCAATAAAGCAAACTACTTCAAAGTGGACGTAGGCAATATCGCCGAACCACTATAAATCTTGTCACTACAACAAAAAGACCCTATTACAACTATATTTTTACAACTGTTTTTGGCAGTTGCGAAAAGGTATTTTTGTTGTAGTGTGTGTTTCTGTCTACTTCTTTCTGTTTTAAGTTTATTATTCTTCAGTTTTATCCTCTACAATACTTAGATCTGAGATCTGTGATTATATATTGCTGATTTGTGTTCATACACTGGTGCTTTCACGACATTTGGGGTTTGTGACCATTTTTGGCGCAAACAATACATGACCTAGAGAGCAATATACATTGATTATGCAGCCGGGGAGGATCCGAAAGCTCGAAATTGATGATTGGAAGCTTGGGGAAGAGATTTGGGGATTTAGGATGAATTATTTTCGTATGAAAAGTGAGGAGGAAGAAGGCTCGGCTGAGCCTGTATTACGCAAATTTCCGACGGCTTCCGACGGCCGTCGGAAGTCGTCGCCCCCCTCTGTCGGTATTTAGCTTTTTTCTAGTAGTGAATATGTAATTATAGGTCAGCGTCTTCACTTTGCTACCTATAATTTTATACTCTATCTACTGGGTTCTCTTTCTTCAGTAAAATAAAAAATTAATTTTTGAATCCACGTTAAATCTTTGTGTTCTCCACTGTTTTTTTTATTATTGTACGTTGAATTGACGGTGAATAATTAATTAACAAGCTATATATATATTCCTTTCCTCTTCTTCCGCGGCTAAGGTCCCGTTTGGTTTGCTGTTTTTAGTTTTGTGTTTTCGTCTAAACATAGATGCGCATTTCTTATACATCGTTGGAAAACACGCAATTTTGAAAAATGAAATTAACATAAGAAATAGAAAACAAGTTTATTTGATTTTTCGTGTTTTGAGGCATAACAAAAGGATGGAAAATAATTCATCTCCTCCATTTTCCGTCGATCGTCGTAATGGCTAAGAATTGTAAAAGGATTTCCCTCATTTTCTTGTATTTTGTATTGTATGTTGAAAACACAAAACGCAAAACTAAAAACGAAACCAAACAGGCCCTAAATATTTCGCAGCAGTATTGGAATTAAGCAACTTAATTAAAATTTGCACAGCAGTTCCAAACTACATTTCTAAAAGACATATAAAAAAGGATAATTTACAGTGGTTTATACTAATGCACTGATTTGAATGCTATAATAGTTTAGGAATGTAATAAAGATATTTTGAATTGCATTTTGTATGTTTCATGTTTGCAAGCTTGATTTTGCTCTATCAAGTTAAACGTGTTCGAATTCTATAAGCAACTATATACGTCAATTATTATTGTATATTTACTCTATATGCAGCCAGCATCACAAATGAATAAGCGCTAAAAGAATAAACTAGTTGTGCTAATGCTACAGTAGTAATTTAATATTATGCATAAATTTCCCTAAATTATGATCCAATCACTACAAGAAAATGAGAACTGATGTATCATCAGCCTTTTGTTCCTATATACATGGAAGGTTGTACAGCAATGTTCAATTTGTAGGAAACAACGACAGATAAGATTTAATTTTGTTTTGATATATACTGTACATCCATCCAGCTGCATGTATTCAAATTTCAATAGGACATGCAGTTCAATAGTTCCAGTATTAGATTTTTCTTGTGAGTAATTTTGATGGCTAGCGAACGCTAGTTGATAACATGATATTATGAACTATGGAAGAGTGAAAAATACATCAATAAATTACTTGTAAAAAAAAGAAACCTTTTTCCATTTCTTAAGTTGTCATAGGGGAACAGGGTTGGCCCAAAGGGCAAGATCCTAAGCCCATGGGCTGGTATAACCCACCAGGCAAAATTAACGCATTGTTTTACATTATTTTGTTGTGGTGTATATTTAAAAAACCAACTATAAATAGAATACAAAATGTTTAATGGGCTGCCAACGTAGGCCAGGATCATTCTGTGCAAGTGCATGGAAAGTTGGGGATTGGTAGAGAGTTATGTAATTATGTTTGAAGTTTCTGCTAACCTCTCTATATATATATATATATATATATATATATATATATATATATATATAATGTATTAAATCTTCCAAAAATCTAGTATTCTTTCCCACCATTATCATTTACTCCAGATTTATGATTGTGGTTTTTTGACTATATTTTATAAATATGCAGTCATCCCTCCAGATTTATGATCGATAGAGTCCTTGAATTTTATGGGACTGTTAAACTAACCGTAAAAGATGAATATGTTGTGAATATGCTTATCAACCTATAACTACTCGTATACTATAGAAACTTTAGTCAAAAAGATACTATTGGTTACTATAGCATGAAAACTGTTTTTTTTTAATTGTTTTCTTCGTAAAAAAATACTAAATAAAACCGTAACTACTTACGTACTTGAATCTTGAGATCCATGAAAAGAATTTTGTTATTCCCAATTACATTATTAAAGTTTATGTATTGCTTTTAAATAGATGTATTTTAAAATGTAACTAAATCCGTAAATTTGATAATTCAAATACAATAATGGTACCGTTACACTAGTACAACAATTTCGAAATATAGATATAACAACGATACAAGTGCAGTTACAAAATATAAATTACCAACATAGTTCAGCAGCAGATATTTCATTTCATATGTTATCTTGAACATTTGTCATGAATTTTGTTGCATTTCGTTCAACTGGATTACCATCGTCATTCTCACACGTTTGAATATTACAATAGTTTTGTACAAAATCCTCTGGAAGTATATATGATTTATTGCTATGTAATTGGGGCTTTCTGTAGCGTTCTAATTTTCCTAATAGCTTGTATATCTGTCAGATCTTCAATTTTAGAATCTGAATGATCATCTTCGTTGTACAGTTCGACCATTAAAACGGAGATGAAAAAGATGATAAAATAAAGATAGAGATGAAATAAAGTGGAGAATGTGAGTTATAGAGGGGTTAAATGAATGTTTGGAGTAATCAATAGCTAGCATCCGACGATGACCGTGGGTTTTCAGCTGTTTACCCCAACGGACCATTTTCGTGGAGTCCACCAATAACGTGTTTAATGCATCAAAGACGATCAAAATTCAACTGTGCAAAAAATAGCTTCCGACGGTAGCTGTTGTTATGCATCTAGTATACCAAAACAGAGAATAATCAATTATAAATTCGTCTCACAAGTTTATTAATCAGATTTCCACTACTCTGGAAGTCTGTATTAGCTAATTTAAGTAATAGTTATGTCGTAATTAAATTACAACAACAAACTAACAACTATAGCGATAACTACAGTGATAGTGATAGATCAAACGTAATACTATTTACAGAAATAGCACAACGTAGAAAACGAGAATATATATATATATATATATATATATATAAATCTAACCGAATGAAGAAGGAAATACCGTCTGAGGCTTGTCATAACAATTTCCTTAATACTTTATTTAAAGTCTCCCACGATACAACAGACGTAATCTGTACGAGATTGTAATGAGTATGTCAATTATGTGATATATTGTATAGAGTAGTAGAGAAAGAATAAGCGGAAGAAATTAGAATGGAATAGAATGAATGAGAATGTGATCAGGATTCTTTTCTATTTATAATTTCGTCCGCATCCCTTCAAACAGTCGCGTCCGCTTGACGGGGCGCACCCGCTGTCTTTTGAACGCTGCTGCTCGTTAACTGGTCGCACCCGCATCTGTTCGCATGCGCTTCAGAAGTCGCACCTCCTCAGTTAATCCGCGTCCGCTTATGAACAGTCGCGTCTGTTCGTATAGCCTGCAACTGTTAAAAAACTCAGCCCAGTTTTGCAGTAAAATTAGGATTATTATTAGACCCAAACCCAACCCGGTCGGACGGCGACGGGCACGTGTGGTGATGATGCATGATCTCCCTTCTCACAACGAAGCAAACATTTGAATGCCCCAAGACCCCAACCTCTTCATTAGAAATCTATTAATATACTTGGTTTTGTTTGTATATTTGGCGATATGGGACAAGTGTATTTTATTTACACTTTGTACTTAGGAATTCCAACAGCTGTATCTTGTTTTCTATCAATTGAACGTAAAATATCAGCTTGATGTGGATAGTGTGTGCTTTTTGAAGCAAAATCCCACTGCAAGTGCACTGCCAGTGAATTGAATACCTTTTTATGTATGACAATCTTAAATGAATACATGTATGGTATATATCTCTACAATATAACATAATAATAAAAATGTACCAAATACTTGTATGGATAAAAATAACACTGAAGAGGTTCGATGTGCTTGTAAAATATATATAGGAATTTAGATGAAATGGTAAGGTGGAGTATACAAGGGAACTCAGAGTATCATAGTCCCAATATCTTAGACTTTGTAGTTATTCATACCCATGCATTCCTCTCATGTCTTGTAATAAAGCTTCACATGTTATGCTAACTTGTCTATTATTTTCATGCTAGAATAGAGGATTCAACAAGCCCAGAGAAAGGGTTGCAAATGCAGTAGGTAAATTATTATTACGTTGATTATGATACGGGAGTTATGACATTTATTTCATGCATGGATTTTTATTTACAAACAAGTGTGTGATATTAAAATATAATTTAAAATTTAATAAAGATTAGCTAATTGACACAAGTATACTATATGGAAAATTAGCATTTTTAAGTATAAAACTGACTGACTCGATTTTAGTATACATAAATTTATATTTGAGCTAAAATGGTTGCAACTTAGTTTCAAATTTAATTGAGATATAATTGATTGACTAAGTTTTAGTAGATGATAAAAATGACATTTTATATAAGATATGAGCGGTTTTAGTTAATATATAAGAATGACCGACCAAGTAATATAATATAAAATTTTGGATTTTAAGTACGGTGGGAGCATATTTAGGTATAATTATATGTAATTTGAATTTAAATGGTATTTTGGAAAGTTCACGTTTACATCAGAAATGCGTGACATCAAATTTATTACAGTTGTTATTATAAATCTATTAAAAAACACGGTGTCGGCAAATACTTGCATAGCTAAAGCGTAGGGAAATTTCAGCTCAATGGGAGCATTTTCTTTCCCACAAACTTCTATAACAATTGCAGACTGTCGATGCGACAATGATAGACAAATGTTGTTGAAGTGTTAAACCGTTCTTGTGGTGTTGATTTTATCATGTTACACTTGAATCTTGATATATAATAAGCAATTGAGATTTACTAAAAATTGAACCCAACATGAAAATATAAATACAGAATTAAGTATTTTGTGTGTTTTTTAATAGATAACAACATTAACATTATGTAACTACAAAATTAAGTATTTTGCATGATTTTTAATAGATAACAACGGTAACATCATGTAACTACAAATTAAATATTTTATGTGTTTTTTAATAGAAAACAACAGTAACATCATAGGAACCAAATAACAATTGTTACTAAAAAAATATACATTTCAATTCTTATTTACTAATTGATTACCAAAGTAAGAAAGATAAAAGTTTCAAAATTGAGAAGTTATATCATGCAACTTTTTTAAATAACTAGTTGAACTAAATTTTGATCATGCATAACTTTTTCCCTTCATTCTGGAAAACTCTGAAAACTCTTTGCGTGTAAAAAATTTGAAAACCTTATAATAAAATATGTACTAAACGACTATTGATAAAATAAGTGGACATCAATTCATTTTTATTATAATAATATTTTACTAATATTAGTAATTTCTTTATAAATTCCACCAATATCTAATAATCATAATTATCTTTCCATACCTACCAAATTCTGTCAGTTCATTTTGAAAATTATTGTTCAAAAATTAATTCAAATAACCACCACCATAGATGTTTATATAAAACAAGGAATTCATGAAAGATGTGTTTGTTATTCTATTGTAATGCGCACTTTGCATGATTAACAATTCCATTTATGTTTGTAACATATTTGTGCATATTAACCAAACTTCAAGTACTAAAATAATAACTAGCCATTGGTAACAACAAATTTTACTGTATTACCATGATATTTAGCACTAAGTAACACACAAGGTTTTCATTATTACAAAGTGCACTTGAAATCAAGAACTAAGGCGTGTTCTTGACGAACGACAATTGGAAATTTAGCAGGGAATTTGGGTTGGAAAGTTGGTTGAACTGGGAATGTGTTTGTTGACGCGAACGGGGTATTTCAGCGGAGTATTTTAAATGTGATTTTTAATTTAATTGATTTATAGTTAATTAATTTTTATATTGTGTAATATACGTTTAATTAAATTGAAATAAAAGTAAAAAAACTTGAAATACATTCAAATTAATTAAAATACTTTAATAAATACAACGATGCAATGCATAGAAAGTACAATAGTATTACGGAATTATGAAAATTCTATTTGTTGGCACCACCTTGGTTTATCAAATATAGGGTACTCTTTGCGTGCCATTTTTCCACAATCACTGGCGACAAATAAAGTTTTGCTACCTTCTCGATAAGACAATTGAATAAATCTTTACTATCAAATTGCATAACAATTATCAACGCTTCACCAAAATCAAATTCACCTCCTTCTGCAAGACGTTGAAGACGAGCAACCATATTTGCACAGTTTACATAATTTCTTGTAGATTCTATGCTGTTAGTGTTGTTACCTGTGCTTGGACTATCTGTATCCATGCGAGATTTTTCACATATTTCTCGTGCATTCGGTCAACGATGTCGTAGAACTTCTCATCGGGTTTCTGCACGACGTCTTCTCAAACTAGTAGTGCACCAGAAGATGAACTAACTTTTGGAGTTTGTTGCAATGAAGGATTGGTTAGTGAATTCAAATTTAGAATTTGCCCATCTTGCGTATCATCTAGTGGACTAAAAAACTCATTAAATGCCCATGTTTTATCAAACTAGTTATGTATAGGAGAAGGATTAGTTTGTTGTAGTGGTTCTTGGTTAGCGGGAGGTGTATACGATGTTTGTCTAGTTGTATTTGTCCCATAAAACAATTGTTGCATCAACTCCAAATTCTCAATTGGTCCTTTTTTATACTTCAGAATGATCATTCCAAATTCCTACAAGTAAAGCAAAAAATAATAATAAAACATTACAAAAACAAAAAAATTAATAAAACATTACAAAACAAAAATGCAGTATACAATACTTTTACACGATCGCTCCACCAGTCATCACTGTTTGCAATAGTTTTTCTATAGCTATTCTAGCAAGAACCGGTTTTATATATTGCACAAACTTTTCCATTTAACACATTCTCTTCTAAAACTATCGTATTTACTCCGGATTTCGACTTTGTCCATTGGTTCAATATACAGAATGTTTTCTACAGCTCAGTTGAACTTTTCCGCTATAGCTTAGTGCACTCCTTTTCTATTACCACCTCAGGCAGTATATGCATCTATAACACATTTCAGCATAACTTAAGTAGCATTGGAAGTCCAAGTAAGTGCAGCCTTTCATTTTGACATTCTGATTTCCAAAAATTGTTAAAAAATATATAGAATATAGACACGAAAAAATTATAGACAGAAATATAAAAATATACTAAATAGTCTTTTAGATTGACGGATGCAAATTGTAGTTTGATGGTTTGGAAATGTAAAGTTTGAGTTCATGAAGGTGAAATATATAGAAGGGGAGGAGAAAGGAATGGAAGGAGCCGTTGGAGGCTAAATGACCATATGCATCGGACGCATCAGACGCCAACACTACTCTTTCCTCTAATGGTTTCAACGGGCGGGGAGCAGAACTTTGGAGCTTTCGACGCGTCGGACGCATTCCCAACGTTATCGGGGAAAAAAAGCTGTGAACGGCCCCTTAACCAAGACATACATGACTATGCCGACGTCTCATAAAAGTTTATGTTACTACAAAGAAAGATCACATTATACATGTTGTATAAATGACAAAACTCACTATTTAATCAATTGTTTCTAATTGGCATAATATGCTTTAGCTTAATAATACTTACACAAAAATATCAAGTACCTAATATACAACATAAATTCACATCTTCTTACGTGTGAATAGATATCTAAAAACATTCGAACATTTAAAACAAAGTGACTTAGCCTTGCGTATCATGCTCCCTCCTATTGTGAACAGGAGTTACCTCGATTGGGGTTTCAAGCACCTTCTTTTGGATGGTATTAATGGCATTGCAAGCACTTAAAAGGCCCAAAAAGGCATGCTGGATAGGAGTAAGATCAGGGCTGACACTCTAGTTATGGTTGCCCTAGGCAACTTGTAAAAAAAGGTTTGCTTAATTTTCATTTTCCAAAATTAAACCTACACCACTTCTCCCTAAGCTTAACTTGGCCTGCCAATTGAGCTAAAGATATCAATGCAAAGACTTTATATATCATGCGTTCTATTTTCTACAACTGCCTTTCGCCTCATCAGCCATGGTTGCTCTGTCGATGGGGTTTGTCTTAGGAGGCCATTTAGCTGCCCTAGCCCTAAATTTGGGACTAAGTAAGATCAATCAACCACCGAAGGGAATGAAGGACCGAAGTTCATAGTTGTTTGAACATACATCCATGCCCTTAGATCATTTACCTTGTAGGCAAGTTAATTAAGCCTTGAAGCACAATTCACCATATGTCATTGCTGAGTCCATGAATGGGGCTACCGGCGTTGGCGGTAGTGTTACATTAGTCAAACGATCATTAGAATTAATAACTTCATTTTCACCATTAGGATCTGACATGGTGCAAAACGTGGAATGAGTATGTGGAGAAGAAGTGTAAGAGCGTTAAGTAAAGACATTCCTTCTAGTATCAAAGTGTTGACTAAAAAGTTAGCCAGCCTCGAAATTCAACTAATGCTTTTGTATTAATAACGGTTACTTGCTAAAACTAAACTTAAAAATATAAAATGAGTAAAGTAAACAGTTAAAGTAATTAACACAAGGTATTGAGTGGTTCTATAGAAGCTTGCACACCCCTACTATGAACATCTCTATCTATATTTATCTCTTACACTTACAAGAAATTTCAAGATAACAATAAGATATCTGGTACTTAAACTTACAATGGTACTAAACTTAAGAGCTTAAAAGGAGTTACTTATTGGGAATGAAGATTATGAGTATTTAAATAAACCTATTTTTAACCCCTTTGATGTTGTATGGCAAGGGGTATTTATAACAACCGATATGTACAATGGACAGTTGAGATTGCACAACGAAAAAGGTGGGAAACATCCCTGGTCATTGATCTGATTGTGTGGTTTCAAAGAGAACAAATGTAAAGGCAGTATGAATATGTGGTTGGGAAGCATGCTTGCTATAATTCCATATGGGGCATGAGTTCTACGTTGAGAAAAGCGACATGTTATAGGAGTGGGTATGCAAAGAAAAGCAGCAGCGGTATGTGTTCTAAGTCGTACTAGGCTGTTTTTTTCGACATTTAGCAAACTTTTCCAGGAAGAAAGGCTGGAAGAAGCTTCTTGCATAGCGACACTCGATTGCTTGCTGCCGAAGCCTGCTCAAAACAAAGCTAAATAGGCTAGGGCTGAATCTTGTAGGAATAAGCCGAGATATAATAACGAGACAGGCTACTTGGGTCGGTCGTAAGCGGGTTGCTTTGAGCCAGATCAATTCATGATGGTCGATCGATTCGTGCCTTGTTGGGCCAGGCTTAGGAATACAAGCTGGCCTATTTGTGACTTGCTTGTGGAATTTGCTGGGATGGAACTTGGTTGAATGTGAGCCACTTTAAACTGGACCGAAATAAGAAGTGCTAAATGATATAGATTTGAACCAAGTTTTAATGTGCTGACCGATTAATTATACTTGCGAGAAATTATTACAGTTGCATGTATTAAAAATTCAACAATATATGTGGTTCAATAGTTCCATTTTTGAGTATTAGACTTCTCTTGTGAATAATTCGATAACTAGTGAATGCTAGTTGATAACATGATATTTTTTTTTGAGCAAAAAGTTGATAACATGATATTATGAACTCTTGAGAGCGAAAATAAATATAACGATAATGTTAACCATAAAATATAGATAGGAATGAAGGCCTTTCAGAAAGCCTCTGTATGAGTAATTAGTAACAGAATAAGACTTCCGCAAGCATAAATGAAAGGTAGTACCGACCGAGACGATATGCCCATCCCATGAAAGCTAAAGGAAAGAATTACTGAAGCACAACGAAGCGGCTAGGTATAGGGCCGTCAGGCTCCTTCTGGCTAGGATGGAAGGTTACTTCCGCAGTCATTCATCATAAAGTGTCAAAGTCTTTTCGCAACCCTACTTCAAGACCTTTCGCCTAAGAAAAAAGGGTTAATTCCACATGGGAAGGTTCATAAGAAATGGTTCTGCACTCAAAAGACTTTCGCAGGAAATAAATACCATTGTATTTGACATGGCAAAAGAAGGCTCCGCAGGAGAGATGCGGTAGTTAATAGAAATCATTCTGCAACTGTTAGCACCATAATTCACCACCGAAACCAGGTTTCAACGAGGAATAGAGATTGCTGAAAGATCTTCCGAAAGAGCCAAAGGGATGCTTTTAGGAAAGTCAAGGAGGCTTCCGCAACTGAGGTTCCGCATGGGATGGTTCCGCCCACAAAAGACTTTCCACTGAGAATAAAGACCTTCACCTTGAGTACTGCATAGGAAGGTTCCGCAGAAGAGAACTCAGCGCCAACGGAATATGTTATGTAAGCATCGCATTCATGGAAGAGCCTTCCGCTAGTGATGGATCCGCATTGAAGGCCTTCCGTAAGAGACATTAGTGTCATGTACAAATATTACCTTCCACAAATTCAACTTGCCACCTCATTCAACAGAACCTTTCGATGGGATCGAGAGGACTGCAATAGAAGATTAGATCATTAGATGTAAGGAAACACCATTCAAGCACTTCAAGAGACCACTTACAACCTTTCGACGGAGTCGAAAGGTCTCCTTCCGCATCAAACAAACTATCATTTTGGGCTAAAGAGTCAGTGGATCAAAGTTACAGGTGCCACATTCCTACCTTCCGACGAGGACGAAAGCATTCAGATATGTTCAAATAACTATAAACCAACCTTTCGGTGTGGTTGAAAGGTCACCCTTTCACGCCAAGCTGGAAGAATGCGAAACTAGTCTTCCGACATGATCGTAATGGCTTCTGCTAAAGGAGGGCCAACCCGCATCTATAAATAAGACCCTAGGGGTCCAATTTTGGGATCGAATTTTCCATTCTGCTCTCATTCTACAACTTTTTCTCCTGCTCACTACATTTGTAACCCTAATTTAGAAATCAAATTGGGGATTTGCTTCTTAAACTTTGTATCAAACTTAATTATGAGAAAATAAAGAGAATTATGGCTTGTGATCAACTTTGAATTTGGGGATGATCATGATCAGGCGTTAATTCAACAATAACTGCAGATCATACATGATTTATTTCTTATCTTCTTTGTTCATTCCAAGTATATGTCATGGAACCATCATGGGATATTTCCACGATTTTTATTTCCCTATATATTAAATTCATGGTTTCGGCCACATAAGGGAAATACAACTTGTGACTTAATAAATATACGATGTCAAATCCCTGATAAAGTTTCGTGACATATCATATCAACTCTTATTTTTATCTGAACATGCTAGAATGATGCATACCTTTCGAAAGGGATTCAAATCGCCAAATAACCATCGAGAAGGTCTACTCTTTCGGAAGGGGTACCTTTTGAAGATGTCTACCTTTGAATGGCAGAATGAATACCTTTTGGAAGGAAGAATTCGATCGTGAATACAATGTTGCGATCTTGTCGGAACCTAATAAAAAGGAAAATAAAGGAGGTTCCGATGAGGTCGAGAGGGGTTTCGGCTCTAGCACATTTCTACCCATCAAATCCAGAAAATTCATCAAAGACGAAAGGGGGGGTTTTGTCACTCATTCCTTTTGGCTATTATGAATTAGCAAAATACATGGGTTTTGCTGGAGACAAAAGGGGTTACGTTGGAGATATTAAAGTTCACAATTGAATTCAAACTCAATATTGTCCAAACCATTTCATTAATAATTCTTACTTTGCCTTCTTTTGCACGCTTTGTTCATTGATCATTACAAGGGTTGGAATATCTAAACATGATCAACGATCCAATGCACTAATAGAGGTGCTGATGATATTTATCGTCAACATTTTTTGGCACTAGAAGGAGGGCTCGAACCTCCATCCTTGTTATCTTAATACAACTAATGTGGAAACTTGGTTTGCTGTAGTAAAATGAAATCAAAAAGGCTTTCCTCCTTAAACGAAAGGGCCGAGCATGCAACTTCACTAGAAGAAAATGTTTCACCATCTTTCAACCTTGGGAATAGGGAACAAGGATAGTCTTCCACACTAGCTCAACCAACTCCACCACTGGCTCAAATCCGACTGTCTCCGCAATTGGCTCTAGCTTAGAATCTTCAACCAGAGGATCATATTGCTAAAATCACACACTTAGAGTGGAAAATGGCGGAGATGAAGAACATCCTAGATGAAGTTCTATCCCACAAGTCATCCACGAAAGCTGTCATAGCAGGAGAGGAAGTTGTCTTTCCTAGGAGAAACTTGAAAATCAGCACTAATGCCACGAAAAGCAAAACTAACATTTCCTTATCCAAGAAGAAGGATCGTCTCCCACTAAAGGTGAACTATCAAGGAAGGATTCAAGAGGAAGACAAGGACTATTCTGCAAGCTCTACCTCAGATGGCTACAAACCAAATAAGAAAGACTACTTAAATAATGAAGCTTACCTCAAAGACATGACAGAGAAGGCCGTGAAGGATCTATTGAATATTAAGTGTAAGAGAATAGCAGCCGAGAGAGTAAATGATAATGAGAGGGTTGCCCCCTTCATTGATGAGATAATGTCAGCATGTATTCCCTCTCACGTGAAGGTCCCTACAATGAAATATCATGGCACATCTGATCCTGACAACCATTTGATGGCATTTGACAGTCAAATGGATTTATACAATGCTTCTAGTGCCGTTACGTGCCACCTTTTTCCAGTCACTCTTCAAGGAGCTGCTGCCAAGTGGTATAAACAGTGTCATGGGAACACAATCTATTCTTGGATACAATTCTCTTATGAATTCTCGACTCAGTTCTGCATCTACAAAGACCCATTGATTGACTATACAGTGCTCGCCAATATAAGATAGAATCACGGTGAGTCATTGGGAGAATACTTGAAGAGATTTAACGTTGAAGCTTTGAAAGCCAAATAATGAACGATAGGGACAAGCTTATTGCAGTTCATTCAGGCCTTATAGTCAATTCTCCTTACTAGAAGGAATTATTCATCCATGGTTGCCGAGATTTACAAGACTTTCATTTTTAGGCCGACAAATTCATTCGGATGGATGAATTGTACTATTCTAAGAAAAAATCTAATCAAAGGAGGGATAGTCGAAAATTCAGCTCAGAAAGGATTCACAAAAAGTTTAGATGGGAAGATGCTAATGCTAACGCGGTGGCGTTAAACAAACTAATCTCCTACATTTATGCGATGACTCAGGACAAGGTCAATTTCCCGACCTCGTTCAAAGCTCGGAATTATCCAAAGCAAAAGAAAGGAGATAACTACTGTGCTTATCACAAAGCAAACGGTTACAGGACCAATGAGTGTAAAGTGCTGGCAAGGATAATTCAAAAAATAATTCGAGAAGGACAGCTAAAGGAGTTTGTGAAAAACCCACAACAGACTTCCTTGCCAGAGACTGATATAAGAAAACCTGCTGGTACAACTGTTAATATGATTGAAGACGAAAATCCATTGAACCTGAGTCCACACCAAAACAAAATCGACGTTATATATGGCGGACCACATCCTGCGGGCAGAAGTCAGAATGTCAGGAGTAGATACATTCGTAAAGCTAGGAAGGATGTGTTTTCTATGCAAGAAGAACCATCGCTCAAGAACCCAAAGTATAATATCAACATGCACACTTTGGTGATCAATCCCCAGGAGTTGAGAAGGGGAATCCATCACCCCCACAATTACCCATTGATGATCACGGCTCAGATAGGATCCTCAGTGGTTACAAAGATCCTGGTCGACACTGGAAGCGCAATAAACGTGACCTTCCGACATGCATTCGATCAAATGGGGATCTCTAAAGACAAACTTGAGCCTAGTCCTGAACCCATCTTTGGGTTCAACAACAAGGGAACAACTCCACTAGGACAAGTGAAGCTATTGGTACAGCTAGGACTCCCTCCATGCTCTCATGTTTTTGAAACAAATTTTGTAATCATAGACAAGCCATCATTTTACAATGCTTTCTTCGAAAGTCCAGCGCTAGATGAAGTGGACGCTTTTGTCTCACCTAAATATCTGATGCTCAAATTCCTTACTAAGAATGGCTGGGGAACTATTTGAGGCGAGCAATTTGTGTCAAAGGAAATGTACTTCGCAACTTTGGAACAATATAACAGAGAGTTTACTTGTTACTTTGATTCTACCATTAATTTACAGCCTTTGGATGATGGGTTTCTACATCCATCATTCGAAGTGAAGGAAAAATTCTAATAGAACTAACAAGTGTTTTGCCAAAAGATGTTTTATAGTTTATGGAAAGAGGAAGAGAATGGATACCAACTCAATAGAGGAACGTGAAATTATTACTGAGCTAGATTGTCGAGGAGAGGTTGAAAGAGTTATGCCAGTTGAGAAAACAGAGGAAATTACAATATATTCTACCAACTCTACCAAAATAGTCAGAGTGGGAAAAGATCTTGAGGAACACTTAAAATTAGAATTGGTGGAATTCTTAAAATCCAATAAGGATATTTCTGCTTGGACCCACTCTGACATGATTGGAATTGACCCAACAATCATGAGTCACACCCTAAATATCAATCCAAATATCCCTTCGGTCAGGCAAAAGAAGAGGCAATTCGATAAGGCAAGGACCGATGCCTTAAAGGAAGAAGTCAAGAAATTACAAAAAAAATGGGTTTATCCGGTAAGTCTTTTATCCCGAGTGGTTGGCAAATCTAGTTTTAGTAAAGAAATCTAATGGGAAGTGGCGAACTTGCGTGGATTATACGGATTTAAACAAAGCTTGTCCAAAGGATTGTTACCCACTGTTAAGGATAGACCAATTGGTTGATGCAACTAGTGGACATAAGCTGCTCTCCTTGATGGATGCCTACTCTGGATACAATCAAATCCCTATATTTAAACCTGATGAGGAGCATACCAGTTTCATTACAGATTGTGGAACCTATTGTTACAAAGTTATGCCAGTTGGGTTGAAAAATGCTGGGGCAACTTACCAAAGGTTGGTTAACCAGACGTTTAAAGATCAAATTGGAAGAAATATGGATGTTTACGTAGATGACATGTTGGTAAAATCCCAAGAGGCAAAGGATCATCTTGAAGATCTGGATGAAATGTTCAAAGTACACCAACAGTATCACATGAAACTCAATCCCCCAAAAATGCAACTTTAGGGTTCATTTTGGAAAATTCTTAGGCTATATTATCAGTGCACAAGGAATTGAGGCTAGTCCGGAATAGATTGAGGCCATTAAGGATATGGCAGAGCCTAAGACAAGTAAAGATGTTATGAGTTTGAATGGGAAAGTAGCAGCACTAAGCAGGTTTATTTCAAAGGCCACCGATAAGTGCATCCCACTCTTTGAGGTAATAAAGAAGAGGAAAATTTTCGAATGGAGATAAGATTGCAAAAAGGCATTTCAAGAGTTGAAATCACATTTGGAAAAACCTCCGATCTTATCTAGCCTTGAAGATGGGGAGGATCTATTCTTGTACATGGCAATCTCGGAGCGCGCGGTAAGCTCAGTATTGATCAGGAAAACCAAGGAATTGCAAATACCAATTTATTATGTAAGCAGAAGGCTGAAGGATGCCGAAATCCGATATGCGGTTATTGAGAAACTAGCATACTGTTTAATTCTCACGGCATGAAAGTTAAGACCTTACTTTCAAGCACACTCAGTAAAGGTATTGACCAACTTTCTATTGAAACAAGTCTTTAGTAAACCTGAAACCTCTGGAAGACTAATTAAGTGTGGAATTGAGCTAAGTCAATATGATATAGAATATCAACCCAGAGCGGCTATAAAAGGGCAACCATTGGCTGACTTCATTAATGAATGTATGGGATTCGTTTCAGACCAATTCGAAAAGGAAAAGGACTTGAAATCGAAGTGGAAGTTATTTGGGATAGTGCCTCAAATGAACAAGGGGCTGGAGCAGGATACGTAATAATTACCCCTAATGGACACAAACTTCATTCTGCTATGAAATTGGGGTTTTGGGCAACTAACAATGTGGCAGAATATGAATCTATGGTCGCTGTATTGACCCTTGCTTTACAACTCAAAATATCGAGGATTCAAATATTCGGTGACTCCAAATTAATGGTCAATCAAATCAAACAAGTATACCAGACAAAGGATCCCAAACTTAGTCAGTATGTGAAAAAGGTATTAAAAATTCTTACGCTTTTCGAAGATTTCTCTATACACCAAATATCAAGGGGAGACAATTCCCAAATAGAATCATTGGCTAAGTTGGCAAGTTCAAGAGGAGCCCCTAAGACTCGAATTGTGCCTGTTGGTTTCAAGCTAATCCCAATATTGAGAAAAATAAACAAGAGAAAACTAATGATGTACCGGTATTGACCCGATCATGGGCTATAGCACAAGAAGTGGGGGAAATGGATCAAGAAATGCCAAGTGAAGAATCCACAGCTCCAATAACGGAAGAATACTATGAAAACACTTGGATGGCCCAGATTATGAGTTATATTGTCAATGGGACATTACCTACAGATAAAACAGAGGCACGAAAGCTAAAGAGGCAAGCCCAAAACTTCACCATTATGGATGGAGTTCTATACAAGAAAGGATATGCCCTTCCCTATTTGCGATGTGTAAAACCCGAAAGCGAATTAAGAATATTAAAGGAAGCCCATGAAGGACTTTGTGGAGATCACTCCAATGGGATCAAATTGGCCAAAAAGATAATGAGACAAGGATTTCACTAGCCATAGTTAACCAACCAAGCAATCGAGAATGTTAAAAGATGTGAAAAGTGCCAACGCTACTCGAAGATACTACGTCTTCCTCCGAGTCAACTAACCTCCATCACCAGCCCATGGCCATTCGATATTTGGGGAATCAATTTATTCGGACCTCTTCCAATCTCCAAAGGTGGAGCGAAGTATGCTATAGTGGCAATTGATTACTTCACAAAATGGGTCGAAGTAGAACCGCTTTCAAAGATCACCTCTGGGAAAGTGCTAAGGTTTGTTATTAAGAACATTATCACAAGGTTTGGGATACCCTACAAGATAATCTCCGACAATGAAACCCAATTTGAAAGTGAAGAATTTTCACGATTTTGCCATAAGAATGGAATCATAAAAATTTTCTCTTCTATCGCTCACCTAATGGCCAATGGAGCCGTTGAGGCTGCCAACAAAACGATAAAGACGATCTTAAAAAGGAGACTAAATAAGGCAAATGGGAATTAGGTAGAAGAATTACCCCTAGAACTACAATGGGTCGTACCCCGTATTCGTTAACATATGGTTGTGAAGCAATGCTGCCGGTAGAAATTGAAGTACCTTCTCATCGAAGGATTGCCTACTCCTTCAACCCAAATCAAGAGCTAAAAAAGGAATCACTTGACTTGATTCACGAATTAAGAGATGAAGCAACCTTAAGAACGGATGAATACCAAAGGAGAATATCAAAGTACTATTACTCAAAGGTAAAAACGAGGACATTCAGACAAGGATATTTGGTACTTAGAAGAGTAATGGCCAATACAAGAAAACCATCAGATGGGCCATTGGGACCAAATTGGGAAGGTCCACTAATAATTTTCAAGGAAAACCCCCCAAGGGCCTACAAGTTATGCCATCTTGATGGTAATATGGTACCAAGAACTTGGAACACAAAACATTTGAAACCATATTTTCTAACTCTGAATGAATAAGGCATTTTCAAGAATGTCTCTACTATGATTCACTAAGAAAAGTCTATATGGTCGGGAGTAAAATTCTCCTTAAACTTGGACTACCTAAAATGGTAGGCTACCAATAATGGTAGAAATCCCTTGGTCGCGCCAAGATGGCCAGGTCAAGGCACCTCGTAGAGGGAGGGCGTAAGCCTTTAGCCGCGCTAAATTAAGAAATGGCCAGGTTAAAGCGGCACAAGCCCTTATCCGCGTCATACTATGGTCAGGATAAGGAGCCTCCTGGAGGGAGGACGGGTAATCCCTTGGTCTCGCCATGCTATAGCCTGGCCAAGGTACCAAACAAGTCCTTAGCCGCGTCTTGCTATGGCCAGGTTAAGGTGCCTCCTAGAGAGAGGTCGGATAAGTCCTCAGGCCCTTCTTGAGAATAAGCTAGCCGAGCATACCGAAAACCCGGATGAAATGTCTGGCGGACTAAGAAAAGTACCTTCCTGAAATAGGCACTGCCAGAAATCGGCACCGCCTAAAGTGGCAAACGCCAGAAATTAGCAACGTTTAAAATGACAACAGCCTGAAATAGGCACTGCTTGAAATAAGCATTAGAATCGGACAAAAGAGTCCTAGCATGAAATAGGCCAAAACAAATGGATAAAAAAAATTCATGCCCGAGAAAGAAAAAGCATGCAAGATATCATCAAAGCCTGAAGATGGAACATTCGACAAAAGAATCGGAAAGAATTCTCTGACTTCTCCTCATGAACATCTGCCAGATTGGTTTTCTTGTCTTCTATTATTAATTACCAGAAATGGTATTCTAGTTTTCTATTATTAATTACCAGAAATGATATCCTATTATTAATTACCAAAAATGGTATTCTAGTCTTCTATTATTAATTACCAAAAATGGTATTTTGGTTTTCTATAATTAATTACCAGAAATGGTATTCTAGTATTCTATTATTAATTACTGGAAAGGGTATTCTGGTCTTCTATTATTAATTACCAGAAATGGTATTTTGGTCTTCTATTATTAAATACCAGGAATGGGTATTCTGGTCTTCTATTACTTATTACCAGCTATGGATTTCTGGTCTTCCATTACTTATTATCAGATGTGGATTTCTGGTCTTCTACTGCTTATCGCCAAAAACAGTCTTATGATCTTCTATTATTGAATGGCAAAACAAGTCATCTGAACCTCCAACATTTACAACCAAAGATAATCTCTTGGACCTTCATTATTAATATTAGAATGGATGATCTGACTGGTATTCTGGTCCTCTCTCATTATTACCGGATTGATATAGGATTTTAGCCTTCTATTATGATGATCAAGATGATTCTGGTCTCCTATTATTATTTGATGTGGTATTTTCGACCTTTATTATTGTAAGATATGAACTTCTAAATTGCCTATATATGGTCTTCTAACATTCTATTGCTAAGACAAAATGGGAAATAATTACTATCTGGCAAGAAGCTAATAAATTCTGACCATCAAGACCCGAATCTGGGACTTCAAATACTTATGATCATTACAAGTTCTGAATTTTCAAGGAATAACTCTTTCGCTAAAATAGGATCGGAGTTAAAGGTCAACCAAAATGTAAAGGAACTTGTAGTATGAACTAGCCATGCAAATATTATTAGATATTTTGCAGGAATACGGTGACTATTTGGCAATCCTAGAATTTTTGTCCTAAAGAACAAAAGCCTTCTTTGTACAGGGGGGCTAAATGTTAACCATAAAATATGGATAGGAATAAAGAAGGCCCTTAAGAAAGCTTCCGCATGAGTAAAATGTAAAAGAATAAGACTTCTGTAAGCATAAAGGAAAGATAGTTCCAACCGAGACGATATGTCCATCCCATGAAAGCCAAAGGAAAGAATACTAAAGCATAATGAAGCGGATAGGTAAAGGACCGTCAAGCGCCTTTCGGCTAGGATGAAAGGTTAGTTCCATAGTCATTCATCATAAAGTGTCAAAGTCCTTTCGCAACCCTACTTCAAGACCTTTCGCCTAAGACAAAAGAGGTAATTCCGCGTGGGTAGGTTCATAAGAAATGGTTCCGCACTCAAAAGACTTCCGCAAGAAAGAAAGACGATTGTATTTGACTTGGCAAAAGAAGACTTCGTATGGGAGATGCGGTAGTCAATAGAAATCATTCCGCAACTATTAGCACCAAAATTCACCAACAAAACCAGGTTTCGATAAGGAATAGAGATTGCTGAAAGATCTTCCGAAAGAGCCAAAAGGATGCTTTTAGGAAAGTCAAGGAGGCTTCTGCAACCGAGGTTCTGCATGGGATGGTTCCGCCCACAAAAGACCTTCCACTGAGGATAAAGACCTTCACCTTGTGTTCCGCACAGGAAGGTTCCACAGAAGAAAACTCGGCGCCAACGGAAGATGTTCCGCAAGCATCGCATTCGTGGAAGAGCCTTCCGCAAGTGATGGATCCGCATTGAAGGCCTTCCGCAAGAGACATCAGTATCATGTACAAATATTACCTTCCGCAAATACAACTTGCCACCTCATTCAACAGAACCTTTCGATGGGATCGAAAGGATGCTTCCGCAATAGAAGATCAGATCATTAGATGCAAGGCAACGCCAGTCAGGCACTTCAAGAGACCACTTACAGACTTTCGGTGGAGTCGAAAGGTCTCCTTCTGCATCAAGCAAGCTATCATTTTGAGCTAAAGAGTCAATGGATCAAAGCTATAGGTGTCGCATTCCTACCTTCCGACGAGGACAAAAGCATTCAGATATGTTCAAATAGCTATAAGCCAACCTTTCGGCATGGTCGAATGATCACCCTTTCGCGCCAAGCCGGAAGGATGCATGCGAAACTAGTCTTTCGATGTGATCGGAACGGCTTCTGCGAAAGGAAGGCCAACCCGCATCTATAAATAAGACCCTAGGGGTCCAATTTTGGGGATCAAATTTTCCATTCTGCTCTCATTCTACAACTTTTGCTCTCGCTCACTACATTTGTAACCCTAATTTAGAAATCAAATTAGGGATTTGCTTCTTAAACTTTGTATCAAACTTCATCATGAGAAAATATAGAAAATTATGGCTTATGATCAACTTTGAATTTGGGGATGTTCATGATCAGGCGTTAATTCAACATTAACGACCAATCATACATGATTTGTTTCTTGTCTTCTTTGTTCATTCCGAGTATATGTCATGGATCCATCATGGAATATTTGCACGAGTTTTATTTCCTTATATATTAAATTCATGGTTTCGGCCACAGAAGGGAAATACAACTTATGACTTAATAAATATACGATGTCAAATCCCTGATACGGTTTCTTGACATATCATATCAACTCTTACTTTTATCTAAACATGCTAGAATGATGCATACCTTTCAGAAGGGATTCAAATCGCCAAATAACCATCGAGAAGGTCTACTCTTTCGAAAGGGGTACCTTTCGATGATTTCTACCTTTGAATGGCAAAATGAATACATTCCGGAAGGAAGAATTCGATCGTGAATACAATGTTGTGATCTTGTTGGAACCTAATAAAAAGGTATATAAAGGAGGTTCCGATGAGTACGAGAGGAGTTTCGGCTCTAGCACCTTTCTACCCATCAAATCCAGAAAATTCATTAAAGACAAAATGGGGGGTTTTGTTAGTCATTCCTTTTGGCTATAAATTAGCGAAACACATGGGTTTCGCTGGAGACAAAAGAGGCTACGATGGAGATATTAAAGTTCACAATTGAATTCAAACTCAATATTCTCCAAACCATTTCATTAATAATTCTTACTTTGCCTTCTTTTGCACGCTTTGTTCATTGATCATACCAAGGGTTGGAATATCTAAACATGATCAACGATCCAAAGCACTAATAGGGGTGTTGATGATATTTATCGTCAACGGATAAATTACTTGTATATGAATTTGTAGAAAATAGTCCCTTTTTACGTTCTCATGTGTAGTTTAAATTCTTATCTGTAGGCAAGTGGGGTCGGCCAAGAGGGTAAGCCCCTAAACCTATGCGTTAGGTTAACCCACTGGGCACTTGGCGATTTTTTTAAAATCAAATGCATTATTGTTGTGTATATTTGAATAATCGACCATGAATACATTACAAAGAGTTTAATAGGGTGGTTGGTTGGCTTTGGTAGTATGTTAATGGACAATTATTTTTGTGAAAGTGTGAAAAATAAACAAATATGATGACAATAAATAGTTTTGAGCAATTAATATGCGTAAAATTTATATAATACCAACTGTTAACTTAATTAAAAAATAAACACAAATCTTTCGCTGTACTAAAATACACAAAATATTAACTATAATCTTGATAAAAACCGGATGGATCATTTTTGAATTTCTTTTTCCTGGATATCAAATATTTATCCGCTTTTCGAAAACGGATGCAGATGAATTTTAGATTTTTCAGTTATTCATTAACAATGATGTTTTCAAGTTTTTACTATCCTAAATATTGTCTCCCAAAGTGCAAGTACTTTTCTAAACCATTTTAATACATTAAGGGGCATAACAGTATAACACCGGTCTTTATATTAAATACAATACGTGAGACTTTAGTGAAAAAGATACTATCGGTTGCTATAGCATGAAAACTGGTTTATCTTATTCTTCATTTCTCTTCTTAAAAGAGTACTAAATAAAACCATTATATATTTATGTACTTTAATCTTGAGATCCCACAGTTTATATACCTATTAGATCCCAGAGAACTTAGTGGGTTGTGCTCATAATTTTATACCATAAACTATATGTTCTATTCTTTAAATTGAACCATAAAATATTTAGATTGATGTGGATAGCATGTGCTTTTGAAGGAAAATCCTACTGCACATACCTTACTACTGAATTCTACTCTTAAGGCACTTTATATCTTAATTTACAATTTACTAGCAATTTTATCTCTTAACCTTACATCATATGATACCATATTGACTTTTGCAGTCATCACTCTCAAGTTTTAGCATTTTTATTCTAATAATTTATGCGTATTGAACTTGTTCAAAATTTGCTTCTGGCTTATTCGTACAATTATTAACTTTTAATTAAGGTATCAACCCAAATTGAATATGTTAATCCTAACTCAATAAATTCATGTATGGTATATATCTTCATAATATAACATAAAAATATTCCAAATATATGTATAGATAAAAATTGCACCGAAGAGGTTTGATGCACCTGTAAAATTTATATAGGTATTTAGATGAAATGGTAAGGTGGAGACTGTAGGGGAACTCAAAGTATTAGAGTCCCAATATCTTAGGCTTTGTAGTTATTCATATTTCATACCCATATGTGCCTCACATGTCTTGTAATACAGCTATTTATGGTATACTAACTTGTTTGTTAGTTTCACTTGTACAACAGAGGATTCAATAAAACAAGATAATGCATGTAGTAGGTAAAATTATTATTACTTTATTAAAAAATAAAATGAAAAACTCCTAGTATCGGCATAGGTGCAGTGTCGGTAAATACGAACATAGCGAAAGCACAAGGAAATTTCAGCATCAATAGAAGCATATTTCTTTTCCATATTGAATCGTAAGGAAATATTACTAGAAATGTGTCGACACTGTTGTAATATTTTATTTGTACCGTATTCAGACTCGTGCAATTTTTTTAATAAACGTATGAAATTTCTACAGTAATTGCCTAGTCTTGTAAATATATAATCTGTAACAATCTACGCAACATTCATTTGATGTTGTAAAAAGTACATTTCTTCCCTAACCGTCGATATGACAATTGTAAGCCAAATGTTCTTAAAGTGTTATAATGTTTTTGTAGTGTTGATTTTTATGTTAAATAATCATGTTATGATATATAATAAGCAACTGAGATTTAGTAAAAATTGAACCAAACTTGAAAATGTAACTACGTGTTTTTTTAATTAGATAATAATAGCAACATCGTAAGATCCAAATAATGATTGTAAAATCCCCCACTTGGTGGCTCAAAACTAACGATTATGGATGCCGTAGTCATCCATAGTTATTAATCTTCGGCGACGAAATACGGTAATGTTAGATACATTGATATAACAGAAACACATGGATATGGAATTTTTTTAATCATTAAACAACTTTCTCATTCCATCTCAAGTTATTTCAAATTCATTACATTGTCCCAGATTTGAGAATCACGTTAAAAGAAAAAATAATTATTACAATATACTACAAGAGCGACATACGAAAATGCCCACTTGGATGATCAGTGTGTGTGTGTGTAGGCAATTAAACAACCTTGACTTTACATCAAAACACAGCGGAATCAAAATAGAAAAGAACTCCTACTAGCAACTTGCCTCTTGACGTCTCTGGAAGCTTATTCGTCTAAGGAGAAACTGAAAACCTAGACTCTCAAACTACCCAAAATAAATTGAGCACCGAGAGTTTAAGGGAAAAACATAAACTTCGAGTCAGACATAAAGCCTGGTATAAATAATAACTTACCATCTCAACTCATTTAGATATCTAGTGAGACCATGTCACGTAGCGGAATGGGTTTTTCCCTCACTAGTAACTTATTCGAAAATTATTAGAACCATATACTATCTTACTACATTCATAATGGTTAAAACATAGCAAGTTAAAATATTATGATGATATGCAAATAGGTAAATCATTCTGGGTTTCCCATCCCCGTTCATTTGACAATTTTTCATAGCTATAGTTTCTAGGGTTACTATTAACCTATTAGTTTTCATGGGCTTACTAATAACTTGATTAAAATTTATGGACCATCTGTCCCCGGTCTCATAGTTTTCATAGGATCACTAACCTACTGGCCCCTGCCAATAACTTCCTTATTTCATGGGTTCTCCTTGAACCTATTGGTAAAAACTCCCTTATATCATAGTTTTCATGGGTTGACTATGAACCTATTGACTTCTGTCAATAACTTAATCCAGATGTAGTTTTCATGGGTTCACTACAAACCTGCCGGCCCCTACCAATAACTCTCATTAAAAATAGCTTTCATGGGTTCACTATGAACCTTTCTAAACTGAAAACTTCTTAATTAGTCTTTGAGCATCCTATATTTTAGTCTACCTGACCCTCTGAATGCAAATTTATTCATTCAGGAGTTACTAAACTTATATTCACTACTGTGTCAACCTACCTGGTTATTCTGCCCTTACTCCCGAAAATATAGTTATGAGTCCATTACTTAGTGAAAATATTTATAGAAGAAGCATATGCACAAAAATAATACCAATATTTATGGTTTAATATGCTTGTAATCATTTTTCACTTGAAACATGGTTAATCCCTTTAACCTATTATTTTATCAAGGAAAGCTTCTTCAAAAACTTCATATTTAAAAGCCATTTAAAAGCTCTTTTATAGTGTCATGGGTTTTTCCTTTAAAAATGAGATTGGATTCTTTGTTTTGAAAACTAAGGCTTTCAAAACCTAAACCACTGAAAAACCTTTTTCGAAAGCATTCAAATCTTCTTTTCAAAACACTAAGCATATGCCTTTTTAAAACATATATTTCAAAACCATCAAAACATAACTTTCGAAACACTTTAAAACATATCTTTCGAAAGAATCAAAACATTCCTTTTGAAAGTATTAAAGCATCACTTACTTATTTATAAAAGCATAGCTTCGAAACCATTGAAAGTACCCCTTTCGAAACCACTGCGTTTAATCTTAAACATAGATTTTAGGTCAAAGTGAATACAAACGGAAGTACTCATTTCGAAACTATTAAAAAGAGTTTGGGGAAAACAGATGGCTTTGGAACCATCCTTTCGAAAGCTTTAATCATTTAGGTAAAACATAAGGAAAGGTAGCTTCGAAACTACTTTCAAAGCCATTGCCTTCAAAACCTGTTGTATAAATGGCTACTGGAGCCCTTTCGAAAGCATTGGGAAGTGACTTGTAACATTTATAAAACAAAAGCTTACTTTTGAACTCGTTGATGCTTCAATCCATTCGAAAGGAATAAAGGCAACAGCATGGTTTCGACTTGGTTCAAACTACCCTTTCGAAAGCATTGATTTAAAAACAAGGCAACTCATTCGAAAGCTCCCTTTTTACAAAAAGGTGGCAACCTCTTCGAAAGCTATATTAAACCATTTCGAAAGCATTCTTTCAAAATAAGGCAAGCGACATTTCTTTGTATAGTAAAATAAAGGACCTCCGAAAGCTATTTAAATTGGTCTCGACCTCTTCGAAAGCACCGTTTCGACTTCATGCCTTCGCCTTTCTCCAATCCACTATGTATAAAAGCATCGATACCATGTGTATTGGTTTTGACTTAGATGAAGGCGAAGGTACGTGGTCAAAAGGGTATTACTGGAAGTGGCGAACCCATGCTTTTGAACAAAAACTGTATTATTGCCTTTTTTGGTAAATGCTTTTCAACTAACATGCCTATTTGTAAAACTTTAATTGGTTGTCATAAACTTTACAAAAATCTTTTTCTAAAATACTGTCGAATTCATTTCAGATTTAATTAAAAACAATTAGCACAGAAGTACTTCCAGTAATCAAAATAATTAAAACATATAAGTCCTCCAACTAAATTAATTTAATTTCCATGGTAAATTTCTTAGGAAAAATCCCCAAAAATCATACAAATTCACTTTTAATATGTTATCTAACATATATAAATTTTGTACCCAAATTCCTTTATATAGTTACCAAAATTAATTTCTAAATCCAATTGTTCATATTCTCCTTCGAAAATTCATAATAAATTTTCCATAGCTTGGATAATTATGAAAAATTTAACCCATCTCCAAAATAGTGATTTACATAACATATTAAACTCTCAATGCATTTGGAACCTAACATAAACGATTTTTTTCCTTAAAATCAAATAAAACATTTATCAAACAAACTTGTTTGAATATAACATATCATCATAAAAAATCATCACAGTGGATTTAAACTTAATCCCGAAATCAAATGATCTTTAAATCCAAAAATAAAGATGGTTTAGATTATTACTCACCTTGATTAGGATAAGGAACTTGAGATTTTATTTAGATTAATCCTCCTTGCTTGATTCCTTAGCTTTAATTGATTTTTCCCCTTTTCTTTCCCTAGGTTATGGCCGACTTGAGCTTTTGATTTATGTTTTTGAATAATGAATTACAAACGTGTACAGAAATCGAAATATGGGTTTAGGGGTTATGGGATTATGGTGACGACAAATCCCTGTAATGCCCTTGCGTTATGTTCTCACTAGTTAACCTATAAAACTGTTTATAAGCCCATTCTTTTAGGGTTATATTTAATTAAGCTCGGCCTCTACTGAATTTTCAAATCTCAATCCTCTTATCACGCTTATATTTACATTATTCTATTTAATTTATCTAATTAAATCTCCTGAATAATGTTATTAAAAATTAGGGTTGTTACAGGCTCCCCTCTTTTAAAGAATTTCGTCCTCGAAATTCAGTAAGGACAAAATATTAAACATAGCAATCATATGTAACAGCTCCTAACTACCATACTAGCCTATCCGACTAGCAACAGTCTATATAAAGCAAATATAGTACATACCCTCATAGCAAATCAGGATAGGTATCTCAATCCTGTCTTCTGTCTCCCAAGTACAGTATTTTTCATTATCGCTCCACTGAACTTTAACTAACTTGACTGTCTTGTTCCATAACCTTTTCTCATCCCTCGCTACAACCCGAACTGGTTGTCTAATAAAATTCAAATTCTTCTCTGCTACTAACTCTTCCAACTCTATCGGAGTAATAGTAGTCTCTGGATCATGCACATACTTGCGAAGATGAGACACATGAAACAAATTATGGACTCCTGCCATACTGCACGACAACTCTACTCTGTATGCGAGTATTCCGATCCACGCTATAACTTGGAACGGACCAACATATCTCGGTGCCAGTTTCCTTGACTTTCCAAATGGCACCACACCCTTCATCGGTGATATCCTAATGAAAACCCTATCTCCATCTGAGAATTCTATGTCTTTACGCCTCTTATCTGCATAACTTTTCTGTCTAAATTGGGCTTCCTTCATCCTTTCTTAGATCAACTCAATCTTCTTTGTCGCCTCTCTAACCAGATTTGGACCCAAGACTAATCTGTCTACAGTTTCCAACCAACATGTTGGTGATTTGCATGGCCTTCCATACAAAGCTTCAAAAGGTGTCATTCCTATACTATTATGATAAATGTTATTATAGTAAAACTCCACTAAGTGTAGGTGATCTTCCCAAGATCCACCAAAGTCTAATACACAAGCTCTTAACAAATCCTCGAATACTTTATTGACTCTCTATGTCTGCCCATCTGTCCGAGGGTGATACGCAGTACTCATCTTAAGCTTGGTACCTAATACATCCTATAAACTCTTCCAAAATTTGCTAGTAAACAAAGCATCCCTATCACTGACTATACTACAAGGAATTTCAAGCAGTCTAATTATGTTCTTCATGAACAACTTAGCTAAAACAGGTGTTGTCCTGGTTGACTTAACTGGAATGAAGTGGACACTCTTGGTCAACCTGTCCACCGTGTCCCATATACTTTCATTTTCTCTATTCGACCTCGGCAACCCATCTATAAAATCCATGGATATCGAATCTCGTTTCCAAATTCGTATCTCCAAAGGTTGAAGCAATCCACTCGGCTTTTGATGTTCGGCCTTCACTTTTTGACAGTTTACAACTGTTTAACCCACAAGCCAACATCCTTCTTCATACCTTCCAAGTAGAAACTCCTCTTCATATCTTGATACATATTTGTTCCTCCAAGATGAATCATAAATTTGGATTGATGACAGTCCTTAAGAACTTCTTTCCTTAAATCCTTAACATTCGAAACATACAACCATCCCTTCGTTCTTAGCCATCCTCTTTTGTCAAGACTAAAGTCCTTTAGATATCGATCTCTGATCCAATCTCAAGCCTTATATCTTCTCGACTAATAATGGATCGTCTTTCCGGTTAGAAGCAATTCATACGATTAGCACTAGTCGAACTTCTAAATAGGACAACATAGTGGTACTCTGACTAGAACTAGTAGTCGATCTTAACTGCACACTACAAGTGGTCAAAGCTTCTAAATCTTTCCATTCTGCCAACATAGCCAACACTACATTCTGATGTTTTCTGCCAAGAGCATCTGCTACTTTATTTCCTATCCTAGGTGTATATTCTATACCAAAATCATAAGCTGCTAAAAACTCCAGCCACATCTGCTGTCTCATATTCAACTTCTTCTGAAAGAATAAATAACTTAAGGACTTATGATTTGTGTATAGCTCAAATCTCTCCCCTAAGAGTAATGTCTCTATATTTTCAGGGCAAAGATCACTGCTGCCAACTCCAAATCATGAGTAGGATATCTTACTTCATGCGGGCTAAGCTGTCGTGAAGCGTAGGCAATAACTTTACCCTTCAACATAGCTCCTAATCTAGTCCCACATGCATCGGTATACACTACCAACTCTTGGTTTCCGTCTGGAACTACTAACACAGGTGCATTGCTCAACAAATGCTTTAACTTAAGGAATGCTTCCTCACATTTGTCGGACCAGATAAACTTCACATCCTTCCTGGTTAACTTAGTCAAAGGCACTGCTATCTATGAGAAATCCTTAATGAACCACCGGTAATAGCTAGCAAGTCCAAAAAAACTTCTAATCTTAGTCGCCGTCTCCGATCTCTACCATTTATCAATAGCTTCGATCTTATCTGGATCGACTAACAAACCCTTCTCTGAAACCACTTGACCAAGAAACTTAACCTCTTTCTTCCAAAAATGACACTTGGAAAACTTCTCTTTCAGCTGTTGCTGCCTCAGCGTCTCGAACACTACTCTAAGATGATCTTCATGCTCTCTTTCATCCTTAGAGTATACTAAGATGCCATCTATAAACACCAACACGAAACTATCCAAGTACTCTCGAAAAATTCGGTTCATCAGATCCTTGAAGAAAGTTGGTGTGTTCGTTAATCCGAATGGCATTACTAACCATTTGTATGAACCATACCTAGTCCGACACGCGGTTAACAGGATACTATCCTCTGCCACTCTTAACTGATGGAAACCTGTCGCCAAATCCAATTAGGAAAACACTTTGGCACCACACAGCTGATCAAATAGATCGTCAATTCTCGGCAAAGGATACTTATTCTTAATCGTCTTCTCATTCAATTACGATAGTCGATACACATTCTTAATGACCTATCCGGTTTCTTTACGAACACCGCGGCTGCTCCCCAAGGCGAACTGCTTAGTCTAATAAAATTTATCTCTTCTAGATCCACTAGCTGCACCTTTAATTCCTTCATCACAGGCGGTGTCGTTCTGCTAGGTTGTTCTACTTACAGGTTCAACTCTTGGCACAAGGTCTATCCGAAACTCAATAGCTCATTTCGGTGGTAGTCCTGTAACCGGCTCAAAAACATCTGCAAATTCTCTTGCTACTCGAACCTGACTTAACTCTTCTTTCACTTTCATAGCTCTCAACAAAAGCACAAGCACTTCGGTCTAAATCCTCCATTGAGAATCTGATTCGGTTATGACTATCAGTGTGGCTTAGTGATATTTCCCTATCCTGGCAAAATTTCCTAGCCTCATATCTACCCAACCAATCCATACCCAAAATGATTCTGAAATCTACAAAATAAAAAACATACAGATTGCATGCAAACTTATGACCTAACAATTCAAGTTCTAAGTGATCACATCTCATTCCCAGAATTGCATACCCTCATATCGGATTTGCAACCCTTAAGGAAGTAACAAAGTAGGTGGGTTCTAAGCATAACCAATCAACCAAACACTAAGGTATAAATGAATGTGATGTACCGATATCAAAAGGTACCCTGACTGGTATACTCTAAATCAAAAGCGTACCTTCCATCACAGCCTTTCCCTTCTCAGCAGTAGTTGGCCTAGCTGATGATGGTCCAACAACAAAGACTTTTCCCTTGTCCACCCTGACTGGTTCTGTACACTGATTCTTGTAATGCCTAACCCGGTCGCAGTTAAAACACTTCACACTCTTCTTGTCCATGGTCTTCTTCCCTTTGCCAATTCTGTATTCATGAGCATAATGACCTTTCTTATCGCATTTAAAGAAAACTAGATTAGCCTTTGTCTGCTTGGCAGCTTCTCCCTTCCGAGTTTCCTTCTTCTTAAAGAACTTCCTTTTCTTTCCTTGAGAACCCTGGGATTCAATCGGCTTTTCTTTCCCATAAGTAGCAAGCATTTCCTCATGTCGGATTGCCATCTCTACAACAACACTACAAGGATCACGCTGAAAGTGTTTATGCTGTAGGATTGTGTAATATGGAATATATAATAGATAACTAGTGTGGAAAGTAACTGTAAAATAAAAATAGCAGTAAAGTAAAATGACACCAGAAATTTTTATACCAGTTCGAACTCCCGTTCTACGTCCAGTCCCAAACTCCTTTTGGAATTTAAACTAGCAGCCCCCATTTAACCCGGAGGAATAGGTTTACACTGCCTGAGCTACCGAATAGGACTTGACTGCCTGAGCAACCGAACAGGACTTTACCGCCTAAGCAACCGAACAGGACTTGACCGCCTGAGCAACCGAACAGGACTTGATTACAAAGTAGATTACCTTGACCCTGTGTGTTCTAATAACACGGATTTGTCACTTGTAGTACACCCTTCCTATAAACTTTTCCCCAAGATAGACGTGTATATTTATGTGTGTATGAAGAATAGGAAGATCAATATTGCTTGAAAATATAGAAGTGAATATGTAAGCAATGATTGTATGAGAGATTGTAAATAATGAACTCAAGATTGCAAAGTGCTATAGATAAAAAAGAGATTAAAAAATTAAGTGATTAGATCTATGAATCTTGAGTGTTTATATTGTGTGTGATGAGATATGACTTCTGGAGATAGGCATCTGTTAGAAACTAAGAGATGTAACCATCCAAGAGGAAGATACCTTCTGATGAAAAGAAGTGACTTTTGGAAAAATTAACAGTTGCAGTTTTCAGTCGACTGAACATGCTTGGTCAGTCGACTAAATTCAAAACGTGCATAAAAATTTGCAAAGATTCAGTCGACTAACCTTGTGTGTTCAATCGACTGGCTTCTGGGTTTTTTAAAAAGTTTTTACATAGCCCCAGTCAGATGTTCACAGGGGTCAGCCAACTGAGTGCTGTTATTTCAGTGCACTAAAACATTTGTGTGTGTGTGTATATGAAGATTATAAAATGAATGCAAGTTTGTAGAAGAATTTGTGGGTGATGAACCTTGAGGGTAAATTTTAACAAAGCTCTAAACTAGACTTTCTATATATATACACTTATTGACTCTAGTTAAGACCAATATCAAAACGAACCATATTTGAGTCGATGAGTCCGGATTTGTCATAGTCGTAGATTCATGAACTTTCGTATATTGTCAGCATTCAAAACCTTATGATCCAACACATAGAGAGGTGGCAGGGTATCCCTGGCAATCTTGGTTCTCAATCCTCGAATAAATTTCTCATTCCTCTTGATGACGATATCAATGGTAGTATACCCATATCTGGAAAAATTATCAAACTTAGTAGCATACTCAATTACCGACATATCTCCCTACACCAAATCAATAAACTTTCTCATCAATGCCAACTTTGCAACTTCATACAAAAACCTCTGCTCAAATATCCTTCAAAATTCTGCCCAAGTTATCTTGTCCTCTGGAACTCCGGCAGTAACACTATTCCACAAATAGAGCGCTGCTCCTTACAACTGTCTAGAGGCTAGTCTCCACTTTTGCTCATCATTCAAACCTAAGTCAGCGAAGATTTCTCTTGCAATGCAACAACTAATTAATTATCAACTTCTATGACATCCTCCATTCCTACAAACGGCTTCCCTCCAAGACTGGTGTAATCTCTGCTCCACTTAGCATAATTATTTCCAATTGGAGCCGTAGGATTAGCTCCTCCAACATTCCCAGCTACTCCAGCAACTTCTCCTGCTTGCATTAGATCGACAAAGAACTGATACATCATCCCTATATCTACTAGCGTATTTCTAGAACATAGATTGACATCTGCATTTTGATTAGCATTTTCCTGTCGGCTCAGGTTCCTCCTGGTATTAGGTCGAACATTTTCATTTTTTGTGGTGCTTCCTCCACCGAGATTTCCTATTCTGTTTCCTGCTTCCATATCTTCCTTTCTCGTAAATCTGCATACACGCCTTAGTAAAATACAGAAGAACGGTTTAAGAGAGAGGGGCACAAAATTATATATATATATATATATATATATATATCAAATACAAGTACGTTACTATAGCGTTAACCCAAACCCCGATCTTATTTTCTGATTCCTTGGATTATGTTTTTGAAAAATCTTTTAGGCTTAAATTTCTTTTAAGTTTTCATAAATCTATGATTTGATACAAACTTGTAACATTCTCCACTTTGAGGCCCAAAACTAACGGCTATGGATGCTGCAGTCATTCATAGTTATTAATCCTTGGCGATCAAATACGGTAATGTTAGATACATTGATATAACAGAAACACATGGATATGGAAAACAAATTTAAATCATTAAACAACACTCTCATTCCATCTAAAATCATTTCAAATTCATTACATAATCCCATATTCGAGAATCACTTTTAGAGAAAATATAATTATTACAACATACACCGAGAGCGACATATGAAGATGCCCCCTTGGATGACCAGGGTGTGTGTGTGTGTAGGCAATTGAACAACCTTGCCTTTACATCAAAACACGGTGGAACAAAAATAGAAAAGAACTCCTACTAGCTAGCTTGCCTTCTGCACGTCTCCGGAAGCTTATTCGTCTGAGAAGAACCTAAAAACCTCAACTCTCAAACTACTCAAAATCAATTGACAACCGAGAGTTTAAGGGGAAAACATAAACTTCGAGTCAGATATAAAGCCTGGTATGAATAATAACCGACCATCTCAACCGATTTAGATGTCTAGTGAGACCACGCCGCTTAGCGAAACGGGTTTTACCCTCACTAGTAACTTATCCAAAAATTATAAGAACCATAAACTGTGCTCCTGCATCCACAATAGTTAAAACATAGAAAGTTAAAATATTATGATGATATGCAAACAAGTAAATCATTTTGGATTTCCAATCCCCGTTCATTTGACTATCTGTCATAGTTATAGTTTCTAGGGTTACTATTAACCTATTAGTATTCATAGGCTCACTAATAACCTGATTAAAGTTTATGGACTATCTGTCCGGTATCATAGTTTTCATGGTATCATTAAGAACTTATTGGCCCCTACCAATAACTTCCTTATTTCATGGGTTCTCCCCGAACCTATTGGTATTTCCAATAACTCCCCTTATATCGTAGTTTTCATGGGTTGACTATGAACCTATTGACTTCTGTCAATAACTTAATCCGGATGTAGTTTTTATGGGTTCACTACAAGCCGATTGGCCCCTGCCAATAACTCTCTTTAAACATAGTTTTCATGGGTTCACTATGAACTTGTATAATCTGACAACTTCTTAATTAGTCTTTAGGCATCCTATATTCTGGTCTACCTGACCCCCTGAATGCAACTCTATTCATTCAGGAGTTATTTAACTTATATTCACTACTGGGTCAACCTATCTAGTTATTCTTCCCTTACTCCCCAAAATACAGTTAAGGGTCCATTACTTAGTGAAAATATTTATAGAAGAAGCATATGCACAAAAATAATACCAATATTTATGGTTTAATATCCTTGATATCATTTTTCACTTGAAACATGGTTAATCCCTTTAACCTATTATTTTATCAAGGAAAGCTTCTTCAAAAACTCCAAATTTAAAAGCCATTTAAAAGCTCTTTTATAGTGCCATGAGTTTTTCCTTTAAAAATGAGATTGGGTTCTTTGTTTTGAAACTAAGGCTTTCGAAACCTTAGACTCTTACTTCCGAAACCATTGAAAAAGCTCTTTCGAAAGCATTCAAATCTTCTTTTCAAAACACTAAGCATATGCCTTTCGAAACACATTAAAACATATCTTTCGAAACGATCAAAACATACCTTTTGAAACTCTTTAAAACATATCTTTCGAAACCATCAAAACATACCTTTCGAAACACTTTAAAACATATCTTTCGAAACCATCAAAACATACCTTTCGAAACACTTTAAAACATATCTTTCGAAACCATCAAAACATACCTTTCGAAAGTATTAAAGCATCACTTGCTTATTTATAAAAGCATAGCTTCGAAACCATTGAAAGTACCCCTTTTGAAACCATTGGGTTTAATTTTAAACATATTTTTTGGGTCAAAGTGAATAAAAACGAAACTACCCCTTTCGAAACAATTGAAAAAAGTTTTGGGAAAAACGGATGGCTTTAGAACCATCTGTTCGTCGACGGAAATTCTATCGATTTAGAAAACAGTCGATCGAATTTAGAAATAAAATATAACCACAAGCGCACGGCGTACACTTATAGTACATGGCGAATACAGGTCGATCCGCAGGGAATTGATGATTTAAATTTTCTACTCAATCAAATTAACCAAAGTTGAAAAGTGTGAAGCTAAAAATGTAGAAAACTAGCAAAAGAAAATTGATAGAAAAATGAGAGTTAAATGACAATTTAGAGATAATTCCACTCTCTAGATCATATAGTTCAACAATTTATGAAATTATGATCTCTCTTCTTTGGTCATAAATGAGTTTAAATGATGTGTTTATCATAAGTATGGCTCATTTGTGCTATTAATTAGCTCAACATAAGCCATCAAACTATAACACAACCTTTAAACCATTTTTAATTCTCATGAAAAAGGACAACAAGTTGAAAGCAAAATCTATTTTAAGTATGGTCTATTAACTACTAATTAGAAATATAGACCATCAAATTTCAATTTCAACATTCACTTCTTTGCCATAATCATATTTAGATGAAGAGGCAATTTTTGTTTGTGATTGTTTAAGCATAGCCTATTTGTTATGAACAACATAGACTATCAAATTCAATATGAAACAATAAATCACATCAACATTCATTTAAGCACAAAAGAGAGCAATAATTATCAAAATGTTGAAGCTACATAATTAGAGGCTTCATTACCCCTAAATTGAAGGGATTAGCCTCTCATTTATGTTATCATAACAACACAAGCAGCTTGCAACATGAATGAAAAAGAAGAGGAAAAGAGAGCTAATTAACAAGAAATAAAACTAATCTACTTGCATTAAAATCAAACTACACTACTAGCATGAAAGGAAATAAACAAGAAAATGAAAAGAACATGTATTAAATTGCATAAAAAGTTACATGAAAAGAAGAAGTGGCTAAGTAGCCATGAAAAGACAGAGAGCTCTCATTTTATTTTCCTAAGAGAAGAGAGCCTAAAAGAGAGACTAAGGGAGAGAGAGGGTTACATGAAGATATGGGGTATTTATACAAGTGTTAAACCCTAATTCATATTTTTGGGGAATGCCCAAATTGCCCTTGAGATAGTGTGGTGGCCAAGTAATCATTAACATCCACTAATCCCCCACTTAAATGTACATGAAGCTTTAATGTCCTTTTATCATGTGCTTAGCTCCTAATTGAAAATCAAGGTAAGTGGGTGGGGTCCTCCATGATCATCACTTTGAATTATTTCCATCTTCATTTGTTCTCTTCACTCTTGTGCATGCATATATTATCATGAAGCCACTTGTAAAATTCACCAAATTTCCTATAAAACAACATAGAAAATTCCAAGTAAATTTTCACAATTTAATAAATGCATATAAATGACCATTTTTCCCCTATATGAAGATGAATATGTGACAATTTGAAAATAATTTGAATTTTGGTTTAAACAGGTTAAAATACCCGATATGATCATTTATTTAATTTAAATAGATTAAATATGGTGGTAAAAATATGCACATTTATATGCACATCAAATACCCCTACACTTATCTTTTTATTCGTCCTCGAATAAAGAAAAAATCCGTTTTCGTAGGGAGCACGATTGCATTGAGCGTATGCAACAAGCCGTTAAACCTCTGGGTGTCCCTAGTAGGACAAGTGTTGTCTCGTGAGTGTTTTCAGCGGATACTACCCACAAAATCCAAATGCAGGATGAAAATATTTACAAAATGCAAGATTTATTTACAAAGATATGAATGCAAGTTTTTGGAAATATTTACGAATGAAGGATTTACTTTTAAATTAACACAAATAAGTTAAATATAGGTTTGGTCATTATCTTGAAATTTAAGTCATTTACTCGTCAAAATTTCCAACAAAAATTAAGTTATCATAACAAATTGACAATAGTTTAACTCGTTGTTTCAGTTGATAACAAAGTGTAACCATGAAATAGGTCCTTAGTCGATTATCAAAGTTTATTAAAGTGGTATTTCATTTTATTTCAATAACAAATCAAATCAAATAAGTTAAAATAGTGCTTGGATTTCATTTGCTTACTCTCTCCATTTTTTGAAAATTTTATTGATATTTACAATATTTACATATGCCTAACTCAGATAAACTGAGGCCAGATATATTACCCATGCACTGCCTTGCGGACTGATGTGAGGAGAATACAGAGCATGGCGAGTGAACACACGAGTGTGAACACCTATTGACTGTAGGCGTTATTAAAAAGAATTTTTATATATATACACCTAACTCGGATAAACTGAGGCCAGATATACCGATCGTGCACTGCCTTTCGGGCTTACGTGAGAAGGGTACAGAGCATGGTGAGTGAACACACGAGTGTGAACACCTGACTCTAGGTGTTAAAAATATATACATATATACAAATGTTTTTTTTCTTTTTTTTTTAGAAAGAGAGAGTTTTGCAAAATCATCTTAGCACCATTTAACTTAGAAGACAAAAAAAATGTTGTATCCTTTACTTTAAATTCACCACTTTTTAAAACAAAGATTTTCAATTAGGATATATTTCATAATTATCACGTATTATTCTTCCTATATACTAGTTAAACCATTTTTATTTGTAATCAAACTTCATTTTTATTTTTGTTAAGACGAATAAATTTTCAAAAATTTCAATTTAATAAACCAAAACCATATATTTATCCTATAACGTTTCTTTAAAAATAAATCAAAAATGCTTAAAAAATAAAATTTGTTTTTTTTCGTTTTTGAGATTTTTTTAAAATTTTGGAAAGAAAAATTAAAAATAAACCATGAAAAATCAAAAGTGATGATGAGTCTCCCCCTACACTTGATTTTGACTGTGTCCCCACAGTCAACCCAAGTGAAAGGAGAAAAATAAAAATAAAAGTGGCCTTTATTTATATAAAAATGAACGGTATTTACACGAGATCAGAAAGTATATCGTCAAAAAGTAAATGAAACGGTCTTCCAAAAACCGATTCATTTGCCTCGTCAAGTATACGAGACATAGCTTAAGCTTGAAAAACCAAGCCATACAAGATTTCGAAGTTGAATTTGGATTTGGAAAAACGAATGTCGTTTTATTGAAAATCGTACGAATAATTTTTGGGGTTGATAAAACAATTGATTGAAGTTCAAGTTTATTTTCACCAAAGTGAATTCAAATTTATCATTGAAAATTTCTTCAAAATTGTTGATTTCAAAATCAAAATGGGGATTTAAATCTTCCCCTTTGGAATTCAACAACTCGTTTTCAAAACGTCCAAATAAATCGTGTTCGTTAAATTCGTCTTCCTTTGTTTAATTATCAACAACTTCATTGTACATATCAATTTGAAAATCCAAAGTTGTTGTATTTAAATTTTCGAATTCGAGAATAGGAAGATTGAATTTCAAATTTGGTTCCATGCCCTCAAAAGAATTGAAATCCAACTCAATTACCGTGTTTTCAACAACTTCACTAAGAATGTTATTTTCAATTTCAAAAGTTGTTTTTGAAAATCATCGATTTGGGTAAAGGATGGATTATTGTTTGACTCGTCACACGTTGGGATTTGATTTTGTTTATCACCTTGTTTCATATATGTTTCGAACAACAAATCCGTGTGTTCATCATAAATTTCGTTCATTTGTTCAACAAAATCCAATTTATAGTTATTAACATGAGGATTTTCACTTTGAAATTGTTGAGAACAAAGATTTTCAATTGTAACGTGGTTAAGATTATTCCCATTGCCAAATTCGTTTGAAAAATTGTTTCCACTTTCGTTTCGGTTTTGAAATTCATTTTGAAGTTCGAAATTGACTTGGCATGAGTTATACTCGGAATTGTTTGAATTTTGAAGTGAATTCAAATTTTGATTGTTTTGAAAACATTGATTTGAGTTATCGTATAGATATGAATTACATAACTCATTTATCTCTTGATTTTGTCGTGTAGAGAGTTCAAGTAAAGACGAAATGCTATTTTCAAGAGTCGAGGGTTGGTCATCGTTTTGAAAATTTTGTTGTTCGAAATTCGAATTATTTACACAATAGTTATTGTTAAAATATCCATACGAATTTGGAGTGAAATCATATGGATTATATTGATTTTCACAACTATTGTAAAATTCAAGTGAATATGGAAATTTGGACATTTTCAAGAATGTTTTTGGAGTTTTTTTTTATAAAGGAAAAATATCTACAAATAGAATTATTTTTCAAAATGGAAAATTGATTTTTGTTTTGTTTTTGATTTTTCAATTTTTTTTTGTTTTTTGAAAAGATTTTTTTTTTTTTGGATTTTGGTTTTTCTAAATTTTTTTTGAAAAAAAAGGAAAAAATTTCAAGGAAAAGGAATATTTACAATTTTTTTAGTTTTGGATTTTTGGAATTTTTTTGTTTTTTTTATAAAAATATGCATGAACTAATGCAACTAAATGAATGCAGAAGTTAATTACAAATGATTTATCCTAAGTTAACCCAAAATTGTATAATAACAATCTGTCCTAAATTAACAAGATAGTTCTTAGCCAGGTAACGGACAGGATTTATCGGTGCACCACGAATCATTGTAGTACTGCAGCCGAAGGTTTAAGTACCTTCAAAGGAACAACCACTATAATATTTACGAATCACCGTAATATTTATAAATGGTTATTACTCTGCCGTAGCCTAGACACCAAGAAAGTAAATTGTTCAAAGAAGACAACTTGTCAATATATAATTAAAAGTTATCGAGTCTAATCGTTTTTATTAACAAATTCTAGGATGAAATGCAAAGAAGAAATTAAACGTGCATTAACAATGCAACTACGAATGAAATTTTGTTTTGGATTTTTTGATTTTTTTGAATTTTTTTTAAATGCAAGCAATCAACAATGCAAGACAAATAAAAACAATAGATAAGAGTTAAAAGCAGCAATTTTTTTTATAAGCAAGTGGAGCAGTTTTATAGCAGCAGCTCCTCTTCTTCTGAAATTCTGCTTTGTCAACCTGAAATAAAAACAAAATATATACAATTTGTTATATCAAAGAAAGACTAAAACAAATGAAAAAAATAGAACAAACTAAAACCAAAAAAATTCACAACAACCCCACCTTTTTTTAACAAATTCCAAATTTTTTACAAATGAAAAAAATATTTTATGAGGTTTTACTTAAATTTTTTTTTAAAAGAAAGAATATAACAAAAGAAAACTTCAAACAAAGGAAAAAAACAAAACAAACAAATTGGAAAACCAAAACAAACCTTCTTTCTTTCTTTTTTTTTGAAAAATAGAAGCCTAAATTAAACTAAACAAATTATTCAACCCTACAGCCCGACCCAGCCAATACAAAGATTCTCAGTCCAAACCGCTATTCACGTAATCAAATCCCAAACGCAAAATCAAATACGAAAATTATCGAAATTAAAATTGTTGATCTGGCGCTTGCTTAGGGCAGTCACGATTGCTTTGATTGGTTCGATTTAGGGTGAGGGGAGGTTGCAATGTGATGGATTGGAGCGGTGATTGGAGGTTCGATTTGTCAGAGGCAAGGTATTCGATGAGAAGGAAGACAATATGGTTTTTTCGAGGTGATTTTGGGACTGTAATTTTGCGATGGGATTTGCGATTGGGTGATTTGCGATGAGTGGTGATTTCTTGTTCGAGTTGAGGTTGGTTGTTCGAAGCTATGTGGGATGAAGGTGCAGTTCCGGCAAAGGCAAAATGGCTGTGTGGTTCGTGGCTTTGCTGTGTTGCGTGAAATAGTGGTTAGAGTTGGTGATGTGTAGAAATGGTGGTATACTGATTGGTTAGGGGTGCAATAGTATCAACGGGGCAGTGATCTGTGAAGTAAGTGGTGATAATCAGGTTTGTTATAAGCAAGGCAAGGTGGTGGCACTGTTTGCAGTCAAAGTTGGATGATGGTGTGTGCAGTTGTCTCTGTCGAAGTATGGAGATGGTGCTTAAATGATGTAGAGGATGACTGGTGGTTGTCTAGGTGAAGGTGAACAGGTAAGTCGCGATGTGTAGGCTTGTAGTCTGGTATTGAGGAAGATTGAAGTGCTCGGTGAATTGTGGAATTGAGTTTGGCCAGTGATGTTTGGGTAGGAAAATGATGTAATGTGAAAAGGTATGGGATGTGAAATAATGTCTATAGTGATGTTGTACGTGCACTGTGAATTCTGATGGTCAGTGATACGGTAACTTTTTTTTGGTACGATAGTTTGGAAATGATCGAAGTAGCAAGTAAACTGCAGTTTTGTTATGGTTATGGCTAGATGGTCAGGAAGTTATGTTGCTGACTGGAAGGATAATGACAGTATGAAGGTGGGTTGTCTATTGGCTATAGCTGATGAAGTTTCTGTTGTGGGTTGAAGAAGTGGAATTGTCGACGGTTTGAATATGAGAAGGAGGATGGAAATGTATGATTCAAGAAAGCTTTGGCGGTTGATTTTGTGATGTAGACAGTGAATGTTTGGGCAGTGCATAGTTGAAGTCAGAGGGATGGTTGTATTGTATGGAAATGATGTTTGTTGCTGCAGAGGTAATAAGAGGGGATGCTTATGTGTGGTTGAGGAGATGTGTGCAATGTAAGTTGGTGTCAGTGGAGTTGCTGTAGGCAGTATTGATGTAAGAAATGTAGTTGTTTAGTGGAGTAATAGTGCAGAGGCAATGTTGTTCTGGTGATCTGAGGTTAAGGCAATGGTCAGTTGAAGATCGGTGAAATATGGATATTTTTTCACAATGGAGATGGGTAAATGCAGCAGCTGGAGATGGTTGTTGAATATGTTTGGTAATGTGCAGAGAGGGTTGTATTGGCAAGTGAATTGCAGTGGAAGGTTTGGTGAACCAGGTTGCAATGAACAGAGAGGTACACAACAGAGGCACACAACATAGAGTAACAACAGAAAGTGATATGTTGTAGTGTTTAATGTATTCGAAATAAAATGTGTAGGGTGAAATTTGTATATAGAAAAATTGTAAATGATTTGCAAAGTGAAATAGAGAAATAAATTTAGCAATGAAATTGTTTATGTTTTTGTATTTTTGTTTTTTTTAAGAAGAAAAATGCAAATAGACTAGAAAACAAACACACAACACAATTAAAACAAAAATCACAAAACAAAAACACAATCGAAAGTGTAAATTTTTTTAAACTACAAATTAACACACAACAAACACAAAATGAAAATCAAAATAATCCGAAGAATAGAAAATAAAATCAAAGCAATTCCCCGGCAACGGCGCCAAAAACTTGTTCGTCGACGGAAATTCTATCGGTTTAGAAAACCGTCGATCAAATTTAGAAATAAAATATAACTGCAAGCGCACGGCGTACACTTGTAGTACGGGTCGATCCGCAGGGAATTGATGATTTAAATTTTCTACTCAATCAAATTAACCAAAGTTGAAAAGTGTGAAGCTAAAAATGTAGAAAACTAGCAAAAGAAAATTGATAGAAAAATGAGAGTTAAATGACAATTTAGAGATAATTCCACTCTCTAGATCATATAGTTCAACAATTTATGAAATTATGATCTCTCTTCTTTGGTCATAAATGAGTTTAAATGATGTGTTTATCATAAGTATGGCTCATTTGTGCTATTAATTAGCTCAACATAAGCCATCAAACTATAACACAACCTTTAAACCATTTTTAATTCTCATGAAAAATGAAAACAAGTTGAAAGCAAAATCTATTTTAAGTATGGTCTATTAACTACTAATTAGAAATATAGACCATCAAATTTCAATTTCAACATTCACTTCTTTGCCATAATCATATTTAGATGAAGAGGCAATTTTTGTTTGTGATTGTTTAAGCATAGCCTATTTGTTATGAACAACATAGACTATCAAATTCAATATGAAACAATAAATCACATCAACATTCATTTAAGCACAAAAGAGAGCAATAATTATCAAAATGTTGAAGCTACATAATTAGAGGCTTCATTACCCCTAAATTGAAGGGATTAGCCTCTCATTTGTGTTATCATAACAACACAAGCAGCTTGCAACATGAATGAAAAAGAAGAGGAAAAGAGAGCTAATTAAAAAGAAATAAAACTAATCTACTTGCATTAAAATCAAACTACACTACTAGCATGAAAGGAAATAAACAAGAAAATGAAAGGAACATGTATTAAATTGCATAAAAAGTTACATGAAAAGAAGAAGTGGCTAAGTAGCCATGAAAAGAAAGAGAGCTCTCATTTTATTTTCCTAAGAGAAGAGAGCCTAAAAGAGAGACTAAGGGAGAGAGAGGGTTACATGAAGATATGGGGTATTTATACAAGTGTAAAACCCTAATTCATATTTTTAGGGAATGCCCAAATTGCCCTTGAGATAGTGTGGTGGCCAAGTAATCATTAACATCCACTAATCCCCCACTTAAATGTACATGAAGCTTTAATGTCCTTTTATCATGTGCTTAGCTCCTAATTGAAAATTAAGGTAAGTGGGTGGGGTCCTTCATGATTATCACTTTGAATTATTTCCATCTTCATTTGTTCTCTTTACTCTTGTGCATGCATATATTATCATGAAGCCACTTGTAAAATTCACCAAATTTCCTATAAAACAACATAGAAAATTCCAAGTAAATTTTCACAATTTAATAAATGCATAAAAATGACCATTTTACCCCTATATGAAGATGAATATGTGACAATTTGAAAATAATTTGAATTTTGGTTTAAACAAGTTAAAATACCCGATATGATCATTTATTTAATTTAAATAGATTAAATATGGTGGTAAAAATATGCACATTACGTGCACATCACCATCCTTTTGAAATCTTTAATCATTTAAGTAAAACATAAGGAAGGGTAGTTTCGAAACTCCTTTCGAAGCCATTGCCTTCGAAACATTTAGTATAAATGGCTACTGGAGCCCTTTCAAAAGCATTGAAAAGTGGCTTATTACATTTATAAAACAAAAGCTACCTTTCAAACTTGTTGATGACTTCAATTCATTCAAAAGGCATAAAGGCGGCAGCATGGTTTCGACTGGGTTCGAACTACCCTTTCGAAAGCATTGATTTAAAAAAAAGGCAACTCATTCGAAAGCTACCCTTTTTACAAAAGTGGAAATTAGCCACAAAGGCCTCTTTAGCAAGTGGAATTAGTTTCTAGGACACACAACTGAAATAATTACTTTCAAGGACAAAACGTAAAATAATTAGTTTCTGGTGCCTAAAAACCTATGAAATTATGTCCTTGAAAGTAGTTGGACCACTGACTTTGTTCTTGAAAGTAATTATTCTGCTGACTTTGGCCTTAAAAGAAATTTCTTTGAATGTGTGTCCTAGAAACTAATTGGACTGCAAAGTTTGTCCTTCTGGTGAAATGCCCCTTTACAAAAAGCCGACAACCTCGTCGAAAGCTATATTAAACCCTTTCGAAAGCATTCTTTCAAAACAAGGCAAGCAACATTTCTTTGTATAGTAAAACAAAGGACCTTCGAAAGCTATTTAAATTGGTCTCAACCCCTTCAAAAGCACCGTTTCGACTCCATACTTTCCGCCTTTCCCCAATCACCTACGTCTCAAAGCATTGATAGATGTGTATTGGTTTCGACTTAGATGAGGGCAAAGGTACATAGTCGAAAGGCTACTACTGGAAGTGGTGAAACCATGCTTCTGAATAAAAACTGTATCACTGCCTTTTTAGTTAAACGCTTTTCAACTAACTTGCCTATTTGTATAATTTTAATTGGTTGCCATAAACTTTACAAAAATCTTTTCCTAAAATACTGCCAAATTCATTTCAGATTTAATTAAAAACAATTAGAAAAGAAGTTTTTCCCTTAATCAAAACAATTAAAACATATAAGTCTTCCAACTAAATTAATTTAATTTCCATGGTAAATTTCTTAGGAAAAATCCCCAAAAATCATAGAAATTCACTTTTAATTTGTTGTTTAAAATATATAAATTTCAGACCCAAGTTCCTTTATATAGTTACCGAAATAAATTTCTAAATCCAATTATTCATATTCTCCTTTAAAAATTCATAATAAATTATCCATAGCTTGTATAATTACGAAAAATTTAACCCATCTTCAAAATAATGTTTTACATAACATATTAAATTCTCATGGTATTTGAAACCCAATATAAACGATTTTTGCCTTAAAATCGAATAAAACATTTATCAAACAAACTTGTTTGAATATAACATATCATTAAATCCAAGCATATTATCATCAAAAATCATCATAGTCGATTTAAACTTAATCCCGAAATCAAATGATCTTTAAAGCCAAAAATATAGATGATTTAGATTATTATTCACCTTGATTAGAATAATGAACTTAAGATTAGATTTAGAATAATCCTCCTTGCTTGATTCCTTATCTTTAATTGATTTTCCCCATTTTCTTTCCTTAGGTTATGACTGGCTTGAGCTTTTGATTTACGTTTTTGAATAATGAATTATGAACTTCTAGAGAAATGGAAATATGGGATTAGAGGTTACGGAAATATGGGTTTAGGAATGATCTGTGTAAGGAGCGTTTAATGGCACCCATATTTTGCTGCATCCCGCCCCTGATTTCCATCATAGATTTCAATTTAAACAATGATATGATGTAGAAGAGAGATAAAACTATTATTATTTAAATCAGAATATGTGGTGGAAATCGAAAGACTAGAGGGGTGCTGCAAAATACAGGTGCCATTAAACGCTCCTACACACACATGCACATACATACATACACACACACACACATACATACATATATGCATGTATGTATGCATGTATGTATGTATATATCTCTTAGTCGTTCAACCACCGACATCCTAATTCTCTAATTTTGAAATAAGTTATTAGAACATAGGAATATGAAGAAGAACCAATCTCAATTGTCATTTTCTTTATCGGTCTAAACTTTCATCAATACAAGATGATATGAATAAAATTCATTCAAGATTTCAATTGTTGAGCATATGCATTCTTAATGTTTCGATAAAATTTTCAAAATATGACATTTATTTATTATTTTATCAATATTTCTTATTGAATGCATATTAATGTTAGTAATTTATATGTTTTACAGATTTTTAACTAAAGATAACTAATACAATTTTTTTTCTAATTTCGCACCTGCTATTTGAGATTTGATGGAAAAGATATATTCAAATTTGTTTATATGTATGGCAATTGAATTTGTAGACGGGTTTCATATAATTTTTATAACAAATTAAATATGAGTTTATACTTTCTCCCCTAGAGTTTTAGTATTTTTTTTTGAATTTACCATGTATCTTTCATTCTCATTATCTAGATAAAGTCTCCTTTCAACAACTATCAATTAATTAAAAAAATTATAATATAAACCTTATCTACTTAACATTAACTGTATTTAATATTAGCCGAAAAATGTTAATCATTCATGTTCTTGTTTTTTTGCTAACGCGAATGTTCATGTTCGGTTTTTCAGTACTAACTCAATAAATCAATAATGTCATTCCTCAAATCTTTTAAGTAACCATTCAATTCATGAAAGCATATCTTGATGAGGATCATATAAGTCCTTCATATTCGTCCTCATTATATCAAAGCAGTACATTATGCACATCCGTTGGACGTGCACAAAGAAAATTAAGATAAAGTTCATTTTATTTTGAAATAATGGTTAAAAAAAGAGTTTTGCATCAATGGGGGCTAGGTCTCCTTTTCAGCCGCCTCTCTCTTTCTCCCATTCTTCCCTTTTCATCCAACCCAAACCTTTTCATCTCCATCCTTTATCTTTCTCTCTCCTAACCTAGCTTTCCTTATTGTTGCAATTCTCTTTTTTCTTGCTATCCTTTTTTTCTCTAATCGCGTCGCCTAAAACTTCTCCTCGCAACTAAATCTTGTCATTCATATTTGTCTTTTTCTACGGTTGTTAGGGATTTAATTTCAGTTTGTGATCTTCTCCTTACCATGTTTTCAAAACTAGTTAACTTGTCCTTGGTGATTGTTAGAAACAGAAGTGATGATGTTTGACTATGTTTGTTGTGCTTTGATTTTGGGTTTTCGTGGTTTACTTACTGCTTTATTTTGTTCTTAACAGTGGCGGTCTCTACGTCCAATCTAGTTATGAGGTTGTTGTGTTTTTTTATTTGCCGTTTGTTGAGAAATGTTGCAACCAAGTCCACAACTTGTCTTTTCTCATTTCCTTCAACTCACGCTTTTGGGATTGCTTCGGCAACATAAGTGTTCTTCGTTGTTGGAGATTGTCGTACTTCTTGGATAAGTTGTGGATGTGGCGTTGGTTGTGCTGTTCCTTGGCTCTTATGAGGTTTTGGCTGTTGTCATCTTATCTTGTTATCATGTCCCTTCTAGTATTAGGTGGCTTTTGTTTAGTTATTGTGAGTAGGAAATGTTTTGTTATGTGCTTCTTTGTTTCAGATTGTTTATTGGTATCGGGTGGCCTTTGGTTTGTTGCCGTGTTTAGGAAATGTTCTTTTATGAGGTTTTGTGTATCAGTTTGAGGTAGTTTTCATTGATTGCGTATGTACTTGCTTCTGTTCTAGGATCTTTCTTGCTATCGTGCTTTGGGTGGGTATTATGGTGTTGTATCTAGGTTGGGCAGTGAGTGATGTTTGTGTGTTTGAGTTAGGCACCTGTAAAAGTCATATGTTGTTGTCATAGTGTGAAGCATTTTGCTTCCTTTTTATCATAGTTTGGTGAGCTTTTGTTGTGCCTTGCCATAGTTGTAGCCGTTGTGTGAGTAAGTGTGAGTGAATGTCTTTGTGCTTCTTGTTTGTTGTATACACCCTGTGTGGTGTTGTGACTGCCTTGTGCGGCTTGAAGTTGTATGCACCTTGTGTGGTGTTCTACAGTTGTTCTTCATATGTGCAGAACACCTGTTTAAATTTCAATAATAAAAGGGGACATCCCACTATAAAACCGACTAGCCTTGCTAAAAAATAAAAATTAATAAAAAAAATAAAAAAGGGTCAAACTATAGATAATACATGTCACAAATAAATATGTGAGCTAACTTCTTTTCATTGATAAATAGTATGAACAAATGTACACAAAAATCAATGCTATGTTTTTTGTGCTTAATTTGGTTTTTGTATAAATTTTAAAGGAGAAAAACATCATGCATATTTATAATTTATACTTTTTCATAGAAATAACGATAAGCTTGAAATGAAAGCAGAACAAAAGTGGTCTAACTTATTATAAACTATAATTTTTGGTTATATGAGAAACACTAGCAGGTGACATTAATAATCACATATTAACCTCCATTTTCTTTAAAGCAGAATTCAAAATATCTTTTATCCTCATTACTACAAAGAATTGTGCATCCTTGTAGTAATCTAATGGTATTTTGATAATGATAAAATGTTTGGGAAATGTGATATATATTACAAACCATTATATAATTAAAGTAAAGCACAATCTTGAAATTTTGCAAAAAATAATACATCAATAAATATGGAAGTTTTCTTTACCCATATCTTTTTTGAATCATAATCCAATTTGGATAACTAATATGCATCAACAAAAATGACCTGTAAAATTGCTAAGAACATTACCATTAAAATAATCAATTATTAGTTGAACTTAGTTATTTCATTTTCTTCTAGTAATGATAAAATGATCAAGCAAAGTCATCAGAGTGCTTCTACTAAATTCTCCATATACAAATGGTGAGATGATAACAAATTTATGTAAGAACAACCTTGATATGATGAATACTTATGTAGCGATCCACATTTTGACATATTGACGGATCGAAAAAATTATTATTTTCATGGTCCTACCTTAGATTGGACTAGACCTTTGGGTAATATTATATTTTGACATTTATGAACTTTAAAATTAATTGTGGACATTTTCGACCATGGTTATCTTATAATGGCCATAAATTTTGATGATAGAAGCTAAATTACGGTTTGAAACTTATTTCAAATGAAATGCATCATGGTTTCTTGTTTTGTAGAGTGGTCGTAATAGTAACTTAGCCAAGTGGTTTAGGAGATTTCGCATACTTAAATTAAACAATTTTTAGGCAAATTTTGGTGTAATCGGCATAAGCCCATAAATAGACTCATTAGTGTATTTTGGGATTTGTGCTAATTACAATAATAGATGATAAAGTTAGGGATATACCTTAGGAGAAAATATGTAATTTGTAACATATACTTAACTTTATGATCGACCATTTTAATAATAAAGTATTTGACTTATATTATATACTTTGTTATATTATGATCTAATTAATAAAGTAATTAATTTAAAATATATAAATAAGAAAATTCTTAAATGAAATGTTATATGATTGTAGTTGCAATCGTGAGTAATTAATCATAATATAAAATAACATTTTACTTTAAATATTCATGGTCAAGATATTTCATGAAAGGATATCGATACATCCGTTGAGATTAGAGTACTAAGCTCTCCAAATATAAGGCAGTGTATTATTCATAGCTACTGGGGGGCACTAAGGCGTTTCATACCGAAAGTTATTAGATAACTGTGGAATGACTTGTTTGAAAGTTTCTTATTGGTTAATAACAACCAGATCAATTGAGAAATCTCGAAGTAACGATATTAGACGGTTCTCTCAATTTGAGAATACTGTTGAACTTCAATGTGGAAATTCCACTTTGATTATAGTTAAATCATGACATGGCGTCCATCGACGGACTATAGTTGGGTCTGAGTTGAAGCATGGGAAGTGAGATACTTTGAAATAGAGAATTCATCTTCTTTGTTATATGAGTATAGTATCATGATCAACTATAGTCAACTTAAAGTCAAAATATCTGGCTAGAGTAGTATAATAAATATTATTAATGGACCACGAAATTTATTTATGAACTAACTAAATTGAATAAGGATGACATTGGAATTTTAACCAAAATCAAATTCCATAAATCCTAAAGTGATATAGTGTTGACGAAAAGAATGTGTGTAAATAATTGTAACTAAATGGTATTGCTTAAGAAATTATAAAATATGATTTTATTGAAAAGTTTTATAAGTGATGAATTCGGCCAAAATGTCACATCACTAGCTGAGGTGGCGTGTGAACATTAATATTTGAATTTTAAAGACTAAATGACTGAATTCACACATCTTAGTCACACAACCGTATTTGTGAATTCTCTAAAAAAACCACAGAATTTAATTAATTTATATAAGGTTGTAAATTAATTAATTAATATTTAAGTAATATTAGTTACTAATTTAATTTATTTGATGTTTGGTAATTGATTGTAATTATTTGATGGACATAAAATTTATATTTGCGTATGTCGATATACGATATCAATGTAATTTTAAGCTGGGTTTAAATAAGAGAAAATTGTTTGAAAGGATTTTGATATTTTTACACCATAAATGGCCATCTATAACCGGCCATACAAGGGCAATTTGAGGGTTGGAGAGAGGGAAATAAAATTTAGGGAATTGATTAAGGGAGTTTCAGTTGAAAAAAGAGAGAAAGATTACGTTCTTTCAATTAAAACAAATCCACTAATTCATTTCCTTCATATATTTTGTTTCATTCGGTTTTTTCTCTCCTCTCATCATCCATGGCCGAAATAAAATGGGTAAATTGCAAAAAAAATCAACTCAAAATCAAATGAAAATATCAAATAAAATAAAAGCTAAGTGATTCATCCTTCTCTTACAAAGCATGGGGTGGATCTACTTGAGATCTAAGGAGAAATATCAAATAAAGTTGTTACAAAAGGCAAGAAATTATTATATGTTTATTGTCACCATTTATACATATAGTTAATTACTTGTTATAATCTTGTATGAATAATATTATTTAAGAATTGGCTAAAATTATTTAATACCTTAAACTACAATTGTCTAAAATAAAAAATTAAACCATACGTATGTAATTATTTTTGACCGTGAATTTTTTTTCATAGTTTAATATGTAGAAGACTTTCATGAATAATAGGATATGTCTACGGGGAACAAATTCTGTTACGAGCAAGACAGGTAAAAGTCAATGGTAGTCTTGAAGGAAATTTAAAATAAATAAAAAAACTTATTTTGTTCATGGCCTTGTATTGTGTTTTATATACTTTAAATTGATCCAAAACTTCTTAAAACTTCCGCAATTATTCATTTACATATTTCGAATTGGATGGTATGAAGTCAATTTGTATGAATGTGTGTGCGTGTGTAAATTTTTATTGTTACCGTATTTTTTTAAAATTGGTAATAAATATTATAAGTGATAAGCACGTTAAATTTAAAAGAGATTTGATACATACATGTGTATATATGGAAGTTTTAAAAGGATATTATAAGAAAAAGATTCATAGTATTTAGATGAGATTTAATGTTTACATATAGAAGTTTTAAGCATATAAAACTTTAAATGATAATTTGTATATAAAAGATCTTACGTGCAACATCCTTTTATAAATAGTTTTAAATGGTAAGTTAATTATGTAAGGTGTTAAAATATATGTGGAAACTTTAAGTCATGGGTTACATATTGAAAACTTAATGTTTAATGTTTATAGTTATAAACTTATAAAGCCAAAATTTCAAAACTTAATCAAAATTTTAAGATTATTACATATTATATTTATATTAAATAATTCAACGAGGATATATGTATGTATGTATGTATGTATGTATGTATGTATGTATACTTAGTATATGCATATTAGATATAAATCCCAATATCTACTCATGTATATATTACACCATGTTATATTTAGTTGAATCATTATGCTATGCTTACGTGTCTTCTCTAATCATGCCATTCATTTAGAATTACACCCTATATTATCATGTGACCTTTCTCATATCCAAAAGCGATAAATGTAACTCCTAATAAATTGCACAATTTTCACATCTATAATCTATTAAGTTGTTTCCTTAATTAATAATTTGTCCCTTCACATACCTAAATAATATAACACAAAAACCTAACTAAATTACATGCACTCACAATATATATATATATATTTGTGTGTGTGTGTATATATGAGTATCATACTTATGATATATTCAATTGTGATATATATCATTGTGTTATCTAATTATATTATGAATATATATAAGTTATATTCAAAACTTATATTAATTCAAACTTAATTAACGTGATTTATTAGAAATAAACAAAAAAATAATATTAAACAAATTATGATTTTATTGAACCACTAGATTGGATCTAGTGAAACCCATTAGACTTCATAGGCCAACCATTATCCAAACAGAATTTTTTTTGAAGTATAACCATTGTAATGAATGGGATTTTCGACCCTCGAAAATCGACACTAATACGTCCACTTTATTGCATGTCGAGCATCCAAGTGCCAGAAAAACCAATTATTAGGCGAAAAAGAAAATAAAGATGGAATAGAATCTCATATGAATAGAATAATTATATATTATTAACCACAAAATCCTTTACAGCAAAAAAATTTGAATATAATATCAGAGTCTAACCTAGATTCAGCTTGGACGGTTATAAATCCTCTGTTCTTACAAATGCTAAAAACAACAAAACAAATATAGCGGAAAATAGAATACATCCATACGTTGATGAAGATCTCCAGCTCTACTCTAGAAACTCCAAGCGTTCTCACCTAAACTTGAACTACTCGAATCTGACCCGAGTATTAAAATACTCGGATCAGGCCTGATAAATCAGCACGAGTCACGATTTATAAACATTTATGATGGTGTCATAGATCAACTTTGTTGTCGAACAAAACCCTATTTAAAAAAGAAGAGTATCTCATAAGACCACGCCGCACATAAAAACGAACGAGTTTTTACCTTATGATAACCAAACACTTAATATTTAAACCAATTGATATTGTCTCTAATGACATTGCTTTGAAAATTCTTTCCAACTAAATATATATAAACATAGCCGAAATTCTTAACATTGTTAAATTCCAGCAAGGGGTAGCATAATGTTTGCAAGGGATTACAGCTATTTTAGGAATATAACCAAAAACGTAAAGCTCGATTAGAATTGGATTTTCAACATGATAGGGAACTAGTGGCCTTTTTTTCATTTGCACATTTTCTACGTATAGTAATCATAGTACCCGGTGGCTTTTCATACAGGGACTCATAGACCACTGTACATCTCATACTGCTATACTACTATGTATCCGATGGATTTTCGTACAGGGACTCATACACCACTATAGCATAAAATATTGAGGGTCTAGACACTACTAGCCTCTAGGCAAGAGATGCACTTTTCTTTCCATATCCGCAATAACTGATAACCTAAAATATATGTTCTACATACCACATAATTACCCGTATAATTACCGGGATGTGATGCTTAAGAGGCTATGCTTATACTTTCCAAAAATCCACACTTTTCATTTCACAAAGCCATGCATTACCTTTCTCATAAAAGCTTCCACTCTAAATGCCACATTTCCATTTCTAACAACACGCTATTGATATCCACAAATGTACAACTCTGAGTTCATACATCACAAAGTAGGGTGTTGAGTATAAGAGAGTTACCTCCTACACCACCAAACAGATGTACATTTGTAGAGATCAACATGGTTTTAGAAAAGCAATGTCAGACACTCATCCATACAAGTTGTCTAGGAATAGAACAAACCAAAGGTACTCTCCTATTACATCTTGTTGGGAATCACCCCTAGGATTAGTAGCGAGAATTCCTTGCATCGAAGATTTTCATAACAGAGCACTACTGCCACCATATATATATTATGAAATCGTAGGGTTAGTGGCAAGTAGCCCTTCATCATTAAGATCTCCGTCTTTAAAATCATTATCTTCAATATGTCTTCACTTCTGAAAGTATACATTTGTTTGAAGTTGTTTCTGGATAGGAGTCACCAAAATCCAACCTCGGTTTCTCCGAACCAATCATCTATACAAAATATCAAGTATACATGTGATTATCAAACATCATCCAATTAATTAATCTTTCCATTCATTTAATTATCTTTTAGAGATATATTCTTTTCAACTATTCCATTTATCTTCTCAAGAGTATATGAAATCATTGAGCCTCATTTATCAAATTCTCTTGTTAATTAAACCCTTTTAAAATTTGAATAATTTCCAAATCATTTTATCTTTTACTTAGGAAAACATTTCCAAATTATTTTCAAATCATAACTCTTAGTGAAGATTTCTTATTTCAACTCATAACTTTTAATTGAGTTGAAACGATGTTATCTTAAGATTGTAAATTCAAAACTAGTTAATGTAGGATCTAGATTAACCCTAGAGGGGAGTGAATAGGGTTATAAATTTAGAAAACTTGAGAAAACAATTTTTTCTCTTTAATAAACCTAGCCCTAACTAAAACCCTAATTAAAAACTCAAGCCCAAAAAAAAACTGGCCCAACAAAATCACTAAAGCCTTGTTTAAGGCCGGTCCCTTTTTATCTTTTATCGGCCCGCTTTCTTTTTCTTTTGTAATTGAAGGAAATGGCGATTCTGGAACTTAGGGCTTTGGCTCGATCTCCTCTGTGAGATAATTGTGATGTCGTTCCTCTTTGTCTGCTGCTCTAAATTAGGGCTTCAACTCGATTTCCTCTATGAGATAATGGTGATGTCGTTCCTTCTCTAAATCAGGACTTCTGCCTTTGTGATTGTGAGCTTATCAACGGCTTCGGCTCGATGCTTTGTTGCTCTGAATTAGGACTTCGGTATGTGATTTTTTCTCTGTGCTTTCTTTAATTTGATTGCCTGTTTGTCAATGATGATTTGGGTTTTATTTCCGCTCTGCACACTTTCTCGATGATGATATCGGGATCTTTATATAGTCGTCTGATTTGATTTTCGTGATCCCTACGTTGTTGATTCTTTCCCTTAATTATGTTGTGATATTTTGGGAAATTTCTTCATACCCACAGTTTTGATTCTCAAACGTTCGATCTCTTTTATGACTGATACTTTAGAAACTTTCCTAAAATATTTTTGACTTTGACTATTTCAATTTGTTAACTCTTGATTAAAACTATGGCTTTGATTTTGTGATATCTTTTGGTTTTCTGGCTTCCTGTTCCTCACTGTTTCGACTTGTTTACTGTTGATCACAATCTTGTCTCTGACCATCTGTGATTTCGTCAGTTTCACTGGTACATTGTTTTTGTGACTTTCTGGCTTCTTTGATATAGATTGTGATTTCGTCATTCATACAGTTTCACTGGTACATTATTGTTCATCCCTGAGTTTTAGCTTTACTGTTTGGTGATGATTTCCTGATTTTGGCTTCTCTGTTTGGTGACGTGCATGTGTTTCCCTGTGCACTTATTGTGCACTAACTTGTAGTTGTTTCTGGCCATTCTTTGTGCTACTGTATTGACCAGTTGCTTGTAGTTCATCCATGAGTCACTTGTTCACTTGATTCATTTGAGCACTTTTATACTTGCTGCCTTGTTGGATTAGTGTACATGTATTCACTACTTGCTTGTTCATGCAATACTGTTGCACTTGTAACCTTTAGAGGCAGTTGGCATTTGAACTTGTTATTCACTGTCCTGTAATGTTTACTTCCTGTACTTGTGACTTGAGTTCATTGTTATGTCTTTGGTGCATTTGTCACTTGAACTCTGGTATGTGATACTTGTACTACCTGGTCTTTGCTGTGCACAGTGTATTTAAGTGTATACTTAGTTGTATTGTGTTCACTTTTCACCTTCGGTCTATTCTCTGATCTGATGTACTTTTGTTGTGTGCACTGACCATGTTATCCAGACTTGTTCATGTTACTTGTAGATAGTCCACATCTCTTTGGTCTCTGATGCATGCATTGCTGTTGTAACTGGACTTGAACTTGTTGCATTCCATTGTATATATGTGTTTCCATATTTCTGATGTATTCAGTGGTCTGTTTGCATATTCCACTTTATCCAGATGTACTTTCAGTGTAGACAGTTTTGAATTTCTTTGTTGCTATTGGATTCACTTCTGTAGTATCCAATTTTGATCTTGGTTGAGTCTGCACATTCACTTTGACTTAGTCTGGTTTGATGTCACTGAGTTGATTTGTAGTTTTGCTTCCTTGGCTCGTGTACATGCGCAGTTTTCAGTAATAATTGATTTTTCCAATTACACCTGAGTTGAATCTGATTTGGATTTGACCTTGTGTTTGGTTGACTGTGCACACGAGTTGGCGAGGTAGTGCACACGTGTATGAATGTACACGTGTGTATTGCAGCCACTCACTATTATCTGTCCCTGATATAAATACTGATATGCATAGATATTACACAATCAAAGATGATGACAATAACCCATATATCTGAGACATCTATAAAAACAAATTTTATATTATTGCAAATTCAAATTTGTTTATTTTCAGATTACTGCTGTAGTTGTTAATTATGCAGGTACACAGGAGACAGGACAAATACTGAAGCTGGACAATGCAGATAGACGCAGATGTGCAGAAGACTGAGTGTATGAGTGATGTAGTGAGGACAAAACTGTAATTATGAAATGTATGTATGAGATCATGAAATATATGTACTTAGTGTATGGGCTGAAAACATTGTACTGTATAAAATATTATATTGAAATAAAAATACCGTTTGAATTTGTTAAATTCTGTGCAATAGTATTATTACTTCAACATGAATATTTATTCCTGTATCTGCAACCACATCTATAATTCGATATATATTTTGTTATCATCAAACACTAAACACACATCAAACAATCTCCACCTTTTGATGATGACAAACATATATATTAAAGATTTTGAAATTCTGATAAATGTGTTTGAGCATGAAATTTTTAGCTCCCCCTATATGTATGCTCCCCCTACATGAATACTCCTTCTACAACTGAGACCACTCCCTGTTTAGAAGATTTAGAAAATTACAGAAGAATAAAAGAATTATAGAAAAATAACTAACAACATTTAACAAATTTGGTGAAGTATTCCAAAAATACTTATTTCCTTATCAAAATCTCGTTCTTCTCCCCCTTTTGTTATCATCAAAAGACTGACAAAAATAATAATGGAACAGTAAGGGAAAAAACAAATGTAAACCCCAAGAAAAACCATAATATATCATAACAAGATAACAATTTCCACATTTTAGAGAATGGATTGATGATTTGATTTTTATATAATGAGAAGAGGGATGTTTTATTTTATTTTTTTATTTTTTAAAAATAATTTGAACATTTAAGCACAAAAATAAGCACTTACTAACCACGCATAACCATAAGGACTTTTAAATGGGATTAGCAGTTACTCATTAGCTATCACGCTCCATCCATGCATAACCATAAGGACTTTTAAATGAGAATGGAGTGGTGATAACCTCACATGATCCATCCATGCATAACCATAAGGACTTTTAAATGAGAATGGATGCATGAGAAATATTTTAAAAAAAATTCTTTATTTTTTCTTTTTAATTTAAAAAGTAATTCAGTCTTCTCATTTTTCAAAACCATTATGAATGATAGAAAGATGGTAGAAATAGAAGTGGACGTGGAATAAGTTATCAAATTAATCATATTATGAAATTTCTTAAAATAAAACAAACATATTTCCACTACTGAATACCATATTCGAATCAATCTTTGAATGATATTCAAAACAGGTTTGAATCCTAGAAATTGAAGTTGAAAATAAATATCCAAGAATATTTCAATCAAAAATTGAAAAATGATTAGTTAATTTCCATAATCCCCAAATTCAAACGTAATCTGGAAAATATGTCTTCGAGGAGGGGTTTTGTGAAAATATCAGCAAGTTGATTCTCAGTTGAAATGAATTCAATGCAAATGTCTTCCCTAGCAATGTGATCTCTAAGAAAGTGATGTCTCACATCAATGTGTTTTGTGCGTGAATGATGAACAGGATTATTAGACAAGTCTATTGTACTTTTACTATCACATTTTAATGGAGCTAGTTTATAACCTAAGCCAAAAATCAGAAAGAGTTTGCATCATCCATAAAATTTGAACACAACAACTTCCTAATGCAATACATTCTGCTTTAGTGGTGGATAATGCAACACAATTTTGTTTTCGACTTGACCATGACACTAAAGAATGTCCTAGCATGAAACATGTCCCACTAGTGCTTTTCCTATCAACCAATGAACCCGCATAATCAACAACAGAAAAACCAACTAAATCAAAATTTTCACAAGAAGGATACCATAGTCCAAATTTGTGTGTGTGTGAAAGATATCTTAAAATTCGTTTAGTGGCTTTCAAATGAGATTCTTTAGAGTTAGATTGAAAACGTGCACACAAACACACAGAAAACATAATATCAGGTATAGAAGCAGTAAGATAGAGAAGTGAACCGATTATCCCTCGATATTTCTTTTGATCAACAGCAACTCATTTCTCCTCTATATCCAACTTTGTTGATGGGTTCATAGGAGTTTTCATTTGTTTGGAGTTCTCAACTCCAAATTTCTTCAGCAATTCCAACACTTACTTGGATTGTGAAATGAAAGTACCATCACTGCTTTGCTTGATTTGAGATCCAAGAAAATATTTCAATTCTTCAACCAAGCTCATCTCGAATTTAGCCTGCATGACTTATTCAGATTTCTCGCACAAGAATTTATTAGTAGCATTATAAATGATATCATCCACATAAATCTGAACAATCAAAAATTCACTTCCTTTACATACTAGAAACAGTGTCATATCAGCACTACCCTTTTTAAAGACCATTTTCCAAAAGATATGTACAAAGACAGTCATACCAAGCTCTAGGAGCTTGCTTAAGACCATATAATGCTTTTTCTAGCTTATACACATGATTTGGAAAATCATGATTTTCAAAACTAGGGTTTGTTCAACAAAAAATTCTTCTTTCAAATCACCATTTAGAAAGGCACTCTTCACATCCATTTGCTTAAGTTTGAAACCTTTATAACATGCGAAACTTAGTAAAATCCTAATGGCTTCTAACCTAGCAACTGGAGCGAATGTTTCATCAAAATCTATGCCTTCTATCTGGTTATATCCTTTTGCGACCAACCTAGCTTTGTTTCTAATTACGTTTCCTGATTCATCAGCATCAATAGTCCTACTTTCAGTTTTAACAATTTCTAAAAAATCCCTTTTATAGCATGGGTACTCAATAATCAATCAACCTCATAATTTGATCAGACAGATTAAGTTCAATGGAAAAAGATTGTTGGTCAATTTTCAAGTACAAATCAAAGTCATAGATAAAGATAAGTCATGTAAGATCATATCAAGTAAGTTAGAATCTGTTAACCATCATAATTACTTTGAGTAAATAGAAAATCAGAATTAACATCATCAATCATTTCACATAACTGGCTGATTTAATTCAGATTATGGTGCAGATTTTCACATGTTATCTATCGTTTGAAAATAAATACAATTACCTGTTTTACCTGTACGATAATCTTTCGTTGTTTGCCCATTGTGAATCTATCACCTTTATACTAGGCTAAGGAACGTTGTTTTATCGCTCGTTGTGTGTCTGGAATAGCCAGAATCCAGATAACACTAATGTTGTTCCTTAGCCTGCCACCACACCTACACGGTAAAAGGTTTTTGTGACCTATTTGTTTTTATAGGTCCATGGTTGTTAGTGGCAGAATAATTTGATGAATATGTTTGAGTAGACCCAAAACTATTAATATATGTTCCTTTTGGCACTCAAACTTGTTTTTTCCTTTCATTCTTGTTCCAATAGATATGAAATTTGTTTGTAGAATTTTTAGGAACCCAAACTTGTATAAATTTCAGGTTCTTGTTCCTATGACTACAATTTTCAACACGATGTCCAATTATTTCATATCCAGTAAAGACACTCTTACCTTTTGCACTATCATCAGCTTGTGTTTTCCCAAAACCTAGTCCTTTTTCTATTGTTAGCAAAAAGTTGATTTCCCAATAACATGTTGAACGATTTTTCTCCTCTTGAAAAGTTATTCAGTGATTTCTCAAGATTTTGGACTTTGGTTTTTAGTGTTGTGTTTTCAGTCACAAGTGAGGTTCATCTATTTATGAAATCCTTTTTCCTAGTGTCAATTGTTTCCCTAAGATTCAAGTTTTCTTTTTCAAGATTCTCAAAGCTATTCATCAGTTTTGATAATTCTGAATCTAAAATTTTACATTTTTTACAGTCTAGGTTTTGAATATTTTCAAGTTCAGTTTCTAACCTAAAATTTTCATGGGCAAGTACTTTTCTATCAGATTTCAGTTTTTCAATTTTAGATTCAAGAGCATCAACTATTTTAGTAAGATCAAGGCACATAAAAACAAGATCTTTATAAGAATAGTCACCTACCTCACTAGATTCCTCTGAGCTTGCTTCTGAATCTGATTTTCCCATAAGACACAAGTTAGCCTCCTCTGAGCTATCATCCGAGACTTCCTCTCCTTCTTCATCGTCCCAAGTTGCTGTAAAGGCCTTTTTCTTCTTTTTCTTTACTTTAGTGTTTTTGAGAAGTGGGCAATTTTGTTTGAAGTGACCAGGCTTGTTGCAGTTATAGCAGGTTAATTCATTTTCGGAGTTGTCAGAATCTTTTGACCTATTACCACTCGTTTTCTTCTTGCGTGGCCTGAATCTCGACAATTTTCTAAGATTATTAACAGCCATTGCAAGTTCTTCAATTGGATCTTCTACTTCATCATCGCTCTCTTCTTTGCTCTTTAAGGCAATCGTCTTCTTCTTTGATTCAGAGTTGTTGCGTTCCTCCTTTGCTTTTAGCTCAAGCTCATATGTCATCAGGTTACCGATCAAATCTTCCATGCTCAGTTTACTCAGATCTTTGGATTCTTGTATTGCTGTGACTTTTGCCTCAAAGTTCATCGGTAAGACTCGTAGTATCTTCCTCACTAGCTCTACCTCAGTGAATACCTTCCCAAGCGCTCTATCATTGTACACCAAGGTTGAGAAGCGTTTAAACATATCCTTTATGCTCTCGCCTTTGTCCATCACGAAGTTCTCGTATTCATTGCTAAACAGGGCTAGACGAGACTCCTTGACTTGAGAAGTTCCTTCTTGTGTCACCTCCAAGGTATGCCAAATTTCCTGTGCTGTTTTACAATGAGAAATTCTATTAAATTCAGTCTTATCAAGAGCACAGATCAAAGCATTCATAGCTTTAGCATTAGTAGTTTTTAATTTCTTATCATTAGCATCCCTCCTATCCTTTGGTTTAGGAATCTCAGTATCACCAACAGTTATAGTGGGAGATTTATAGCCAGATTCAATAATATCCCAAACATCATAATCAACAGAACTAAGATAAATACCCATCCTAACTTTCCAGTAAGCATAATCATTCCCATTAAACATAGGTGGCCTAACAATAGATTGCCCCTCAGAAAAAGCATTATTTGATGAATTCATGACTCTAGAGGTAAAGTAAAAATTACCAGGCTCTGATACCACTTGTAGGATCTAGATTAACCCTAGAGGGGGGGGTGAAAAGGGTTATAGCAAATTTTCTCGAATTAAAAACGAAATCAAACTGTAGATAAATAAATATGCTGAAAAGTAAATCACACACAAAATTTACCCAGCTTCGGCAACCCCTGCCTACTGCTGCATTCCCAGATTTCTATTAGAATTAAACAGTATTCCACTTACAAACACTCTAACAGACTCGCACACCCTGCTACCGCCTATAGATTTTTGTAAACTTGCACACCCTGCTCACTGAACTAATCCTAACTCGACAATCTGACACTACCTAATCCTAGGTGGTGATTTACCCTTCTTTTAAAAAAACAAGAGCAAAAATAAATTTAGAAAACTTGAGAAAACAATTTTTGCTCTTTAATAAACCTAGCCCTAACTAAAACCCTAATTAAAAACTCAAGCCCAAAAAAAAACTGGCCCAACAAAATCACTAAAGCCTTGTTTAAGGCCGGTCCCTTTTTATCTTTTATCGGCCTGCATTCTTTTTCTTTTGTAATTGAAGGAAATGGCGATTATGGAACTTAGGGCTTTGGCTCGATCTCCTCTGTGAGATAATTGCGATGTCATTCCTCTTTGTCTGCTGCTCTAAATTAGGGCTTCAGCTCGATTTCCTCTATGAGATAATGGCGATGTCGTTCCTGCTCTAAATCAAGGCTTCTGCCTTTGTGATTGTGAGATTATCAACGGCTTCGGCTCGATGCTTTGTTGCTCTGAATTAGGACTTCAGTATGTGATTTCTGCTCTGTGCTTTCTTTAATTTGATTGCCTGTTTGTCAATGATGATTTGGGTTTTATTTCTGCTCTGCACACTTTCTCGATGATGATATCAGGATCTTTATATAGTCGTCTGATTTGATTTTTGTGATCCCCACGTTGTTGATTCTTTCCCTTAATTATGTTGTGATATTTTGGGAAATTTCTTCATACCCACGGTTTTGATTCTCAAACGTTCGATCTCTTTTATGACTGATACTTTAGAAACTTTCCTAAAATATTTTTGACTTTGACTATTTCAATTTGTTAACTCTTGATTAAAACTATGGCTTTGATTTTGTGATATCTTTTGGTTTTCTGGCTTCCTGTTCCTCACTGTTTCGACTTGTTTACTGTTGATCACAATCTTGTCTCTGACCATCTGTGATTTCGTCAGTTTCACTGGTACATTGTTTTTGTGACTTTCTGGCTTCTTTGATATAGATTGTGATTTCGTCATTCATACAGTTTCACTGGTACATTGTTGTTCATCCCTGAGTTTTAGCTTTACTGTTTGGTGATGATTTCCTGATTTTGGCTTCTCTGTTTGGTGACGTGCATGTGTTTCCCTGTGCACTTATTATGCACTAACTTGTAGTTGTTTCTGCCCATTCTTTGTGCTACTGTATTGACCAGTTGCTTGTAGTTCATCTATGAGTCACTTGTTCACTTGATTCATTTGAGCACTTTTATACTTGCTGCCTTATTGGATTAGTGTACATGTATTCACTACTTGCTTGTTCATGCAATACTGTTGCACTTGTAACCTTTAGAGGCAGTTGGCATTTGAACTTGTTATTCACTGTCCTGTAATGTTTACTTCCTGTACTTGTGACTTGAGTTCATTGCTATGTCTTTGGTGCATTTGTCACTTAAACTCTGGTCTGTGATACTTGTACTACCTGGTCTTTGCTGTGCACAGTGTATTTAAGTGTATACTAAGTTGTGTTGTGTTCACTTTTCACCTTCGGTCTATTCTCTGATCTGATGTACTTTTGTTGTGTGCACTGACCATGTTATCCAGACTTGTTCATGTTACTTGTAGATAGTCCACATCTCTTTGGTCTCTGATGCATGCATTGCTGTTGTAACTGGACTTGAACTTGTTGCATTCCATTGTATATATGTGTTTCCATATTTCTGATGTATTCAGTGGTCTGTTTGCATATTCCACTTTATCCAGATGTACTTTCAGTGTAGACAGTTTTGAATTTCTTAGTTGCTGTTGGATTCACTTCTGTAGTATCCAATTTTGATCTTGGTTGAGTCTGCACATTCACTTTGACTTAGTCTGGTTTGATGTCACTGAGTTGATTTGTAGTTTTGCTTCCTTGGCTCGTGTACATGCACAGTTTTCAGTAATAATTGATTTTTCCAATTACACCTGAGTTGAATCTGATTTGGATTTGACCTTGTGTTTGGTTGACTGTGCACACGAGTTGGCGAGGTAGTGCACACGTGTATGAATGTACACGTGTGTATTGCAGCCACTCACTATTATCTATCCCTGATATAAATACTGATATGCACAGATATTACACAATCAAAGATGATGACAATAACCCATATATCTGAGACATCTATAAAAACAAATTTTATATTATTGCAAATTCAAATTTGTTTATTTTCAGATTACTGCTGTAGTTGTTAATTATGCAGGTACACAGGAGACAGGACAAATACTGAAGCTGGATAATGCAGATAGACGCAGATGTGTAGAAGACTGAGTGTATGAGTGATGTAGTGAGGACAAAACTATAATTATGAAATGTATGTATGAGATCATGAAATATATGTACTCAGTGTATGGGCTGAAAACATTGTACTGTATAAAATATTATATTGAAATAAAAATACCGTTTGAATTTGTTAAATTCTGTGCAATAGTATTATTACTTCAACATGAATATTTATTCCTGTATCTGCAAACACATCTATAATTCGATATATATTTTGTTATCATCAAACACTAAACACACATCAAACAGTTAATATTGAGTAAAAAAGAATCTATAGAAATTATATCGATTTTACTCAATGTTAATTTCCATATTGAACCTTTACTATCCGTCAAATATTCGATGAAATCACCTTTTAAATTCACATGTTAGTAAGGGTTCCCTCCTTGAAATTTAATACCATGTATAAAAAGATTATTTCTATACAATCCAAGTTGTATGAAATTAAATTTGTGAATTTGAATCTTTTATACTTGTCTTGTTTTCGACATTTCGACCTTATATATTCCTCGCCCATGAAAGTGATCAGGTGAGCCAGGGAACTGGTTGCTCCTGAACATCTCTTTAGTTTAAGCACCTCACATCCGGATTTCACGAATAGAAAAGTCCAGTCTACTCATCAGCTTTTAGAGCCAAGATCAAATCACTTATTTATAACAGTTTTTCTTCTACTCATTTATTTATACTCTTTTACAATAATTTAACCTCCCAACCATCTTTAAAACACTTATTTATTTATTTGAAAACATTTATAAAAAATTCAGGAAAGAATAATTAATTTAAAACTGTGATTTATAAAATTTACTAAAACTTTTGTGAAAAGTGCTGCAAATAGTGCTTTTATAGCTTCTTTGATCGAAACAACTTTTCTATCATCTAGAAGTACATTTTCATAACTCAAATCCCTTTTAAAACATTTTAATATACTTATAGAATTTATTCCATATTTTTAAAGAATTAAAAATATCCATTTTAAAGAATTTTCCTTTTTGGTTTCCGAATTGCCAAACCGGCTATTTTGGAAACTGTTTTGCTCATATTTCAAAATCTACTAAATAAATTCTCGATCCTTTTCTTTTGTTTGAAAACATGATTATAAGAGTTCATAAAATTCTTATTCCAAAGAATTCTGACACCGAATCCATCATATAAATGGATTTAAACTATTACAGCGCGATATAACAAACTATCATTACGCGACGCGTCTATTTTAACTCAATTTTCATATTCTTTCCAAACTTTATCGAAACACTTTAAATGTTTATAAAACATTTCTAAATCATTTTAAACCATTTCAACTAATATTTTCCATATTAGATCACATACACTTTTAAACTATTTCATAATATTGCACTATTATAATATTCATTTTCAACTTTGTTATATTTCAAAACCATTAAGAGGCTCAATAAACTCCATACACACACACACTCACTCACACACACACACACACACACATATATATATATATGGATTTATTTTCCGTAAACTAACCATGGTTAATCACTTAACCATTTCTTATAATGATTTCTCATTATTTATCTCAACCAAGTTATCAACCATATAACCGACCATATAATCAACCACATAATCAACCAATTTTCAACCAAGCATATCGATTTACTAATTAAATGTGCATATCATCATTTTAAGTTTTAAGTAATTAAATTAAACTCGATTACTCACGATTTATATTCACTCCACCAACTTTTCCCATAGCTTTCTAAAATCAAACCGATGGAAATCCGGTAGCGCTTCCTTCCCTTTTTCTTCAATCCGGAGCTCCCAAACTTGCTTTCTTTCTTCCTAAAGGGCTTGATCTTGGCTTAGAAGGGCGGATGCTCTCGGCTTTGATGGGGATGGATTGTGTCCGTGAGTTATAGGTGGGGAAAGGAGGTGATTTCACTTGGTTTTAAGGAATTTTGATCTCTTCTGTATATATATGTATATAATTTTATTTCTATTTGGAGATATTTTTCTTTATAATTTTCCTAAGGAAGAAGCCATTAAAATAGCTTGGTATGGAGGAGAAGAAGAAGTAGAAAGTGTGTGGACATGAGAGGGTATGGAGGTGTATTTATAGGAAAAAAAACTTGGAAAATATCTCCCACCACATCCCTTACATCACGTTCTAACCCACTCCCCTCCCTTCTCATCATTTTTCATATCACCACACCCCTCCGATGTGTGTGTAAGAGTGATGTGAAGTTTGAGTGTTAGTTTGCTTTTTTAGGAAGCTTAAGTAGTAAGAAAAGTGAAAATATCTCTGATATTTTGTTATATATGTATATATATATATATATGTATGTATATATGTTATATGTATGTAAATGTGTGCATGTGACATGTATGTGCATGTGTATGTAGGTGAAGAAGAGAATAAAAAACATTGCAATAACTTCGAACAACTTCCGTTTGTTATACCTTGAAAATCGGAAAGCCGATTCCCGATCATATTTTCACTTATTAATTAAATTACACATGATTGTAAAAAAAAATTTGAAAACTAATTTCTTATCTTTATAAATTAATTAAAATTATCATATTGAATTATAAAACCATATAAATCAATATTAAACGATTGTTTACAAAAAGTGTTATTATATCGATAAAGCGATATCAATTTTCCTTTATATTTTCAAAACATGTATATATTTTATAAAACTATTATAAATAATTTATTATCACTATATAACTAATTAAAATGAATTATTATCATTTTAAAAAAATTATTTGAATTAATAATCATTAAATCTCAATTTAAATTCGAAAATTAATATTAAATACGATGACATCACTGATGATGTCATAAATACATTTTATTTCCCAAAAATATTTTTATGACAACATTTCATAAACTTTAACTTTGATTCAAATCTTTTTATAAAGACATTTATATATAAATTTATCTTCGAAAGAAACTCTTTTATAATATACCCCCTTTAACCATTTTTTTTGAGTACCTTGATAAAAATTTAAGATCACTAATTAATTTATTAATGATCCATATTATTTTTAAAATTTAGACAGGTACTTATTATCTTTCAAGAAACCTTTATTGAAATATTTCGTAAAATTTTAATATAGATTTAAACACTTTTATAAAGCTGTTTCTGTATAACATCCCTTTAAACTTTTTATTTCCAAATATCTTATTAAATTGATTTGATAGAAGAAATGCATAGATTTAGAATAATCCAAAAAAAAAGATTCATTAATTAACATCATATTTATACACCCACTCCTAACCTTAGCCTTTATCACCGACTTAAAAGGATAATCTAGAGATTTCATAATCATTATATGGATACTAAGATTGTTATACATAATATTCTTGGACACTTTCGAAGGTAGACGGTGCTTCATCCTTGGCACTTAAGTTAACTGATCCTATCTTTTTCTTTGGACAGTATATCCAGAAACGTCCCCATTCATTACATGAAATACAAAACCATGTACTCCTACTAATTAAAGTAGCGACTATAGGAGGTGCCGTCTGAAGGGTACCTCTCTTAGCCTTCTTTTCTCCTTTTTAAAAGGACACTCCTTGACTATATATTCTAATTCTTTGCAGCAATAGCAGTTTTTTCCCTTCCCTGATGGAATTCTTGGTTTCTTCTTCGTTCTAAGGCACTCACGTAGAAAATTTCCTAGCTCTTTACACTTAAAACAACATATATCATCCCGAATAGGTTTTTCTTTTTTCTGTTTCTTTGTTTTCCTATCTTCAAACATAACTGCATAATTCCCTTCTTTTAAACACCTAAAGCAGTAAATGTTAGCATAAGCTCGTGGTATTAATTTTTTTTTGTTTCTCTTTCTGTATGTGCTCTTCGTGCTTGCTTTGGAGTCATCCAATACTCATCCCTCGGAATAAAAAAAATCCATCTTACCCCTAAGTGATATACCAAAATATCATCAGAAGTTTTACCATTTGTTTCTTAACTTAAAAATCTTTTTATCCAAATAACTTGATCCAAACATGTTCAAATTCGAACTTGCCTTGATCCTCTAATGATAAAGAGAATAATTTACTCAGTGTACGATATTGTTCGCCCAAGCCAACATTTAATCAATACTTAGATGATTATTCAAATCATCACCAACAAATTTAGACCTTATTCATTTATCTTTTCAAAAGGAATGTCTTGCAAATTTCCCAAATCACCCTAATATGTATATTCCTTTTGTACATAAAACATAATCCTTTTAAAAATAGTGTGCCGATTTTCGATGTTTAAGTATTTAGGAATCCCTATCGATTACATGGAGTTGTTCATGCATCGACCAAAATTCATAAACCACTTAACAGATTAATCATCACAAAACATTTTTATATTCCATAACAGATATGCGCTCATATATATAATACTCTCAAACTCATTCTATGGTGTTAATAACTCTATTTCTAATGATTTTACCCCACAAAAGCCTAGGGGTTTGCTTAGCCTAAGCTTAGATACCAAATGTAACAAACGAGATTTTCGACCCTCGAAAATCGACACTAATACGTCCACTATATTGCATGCCAAGCATGCTGGTGCTGGAAAAACCGATTGTTAGGGGAAAAAGAAAATAAAGATATAATAGAATCTCATCTGAAAGGAATAATCATATATTATTAACCATAAAATCTTTTACATTGAAAAAGTTTGAATATAATATTAGAGTCTAACCTAGATTCAGTCTGGACAGTTATAAATCCGCTGTCCTTACAAATGCTGAAAATAATAGAACAAACATAGCCGAAAATAGAATACATTCATACATTAATGAAGATCTTCAGCTCTCTTCTTGAATCTCCTAGTGTTCTTAGCTAAACCTAAAACTACTCGGATCTGACTCGAGTATTAAAAATACCCTGATCAGGCTTGATAAACTAGCGTGAGTCACGATTTATAAATATATATATATGATGGTGCCATAAATCGACTTTGTTATCAAACCCTTTTTGAAAAAGAAGAACACAGACGGGTTTTTACCTTATGATAATCAAAACACTTAATATTTAAACAAATTGATATTATTTATAATGACATTTCTTTGAAAATCCTTTCCAAGTAAATATATATAAACATAGCCGAATTTGTTACCATTATTAAATTCCAACAAGGGCAGCTGAATGTTTGTAAGGCATTATAGATATTTTGGGAATACAACCAAAACTGTAAAGCTTGTACTGGAATTGGATTTCCAACATGATAGGGAACTAGTAGCCTTTTCCTTCCTTTGTGGATTTTCCACGTATAGCAATAGTAACCGGTGGCTTTTCGTACAGGGACTCATACACTACTGTACATCTCGTATTGCTACACTACTAGCTATGTATCCGGTGGCTTTTCGTACAAGGACTCATACACCACTATAGCATAAAATATCAAGGTTTCAGACACTACTGGCCTCTAGGCAATAGATACACTTTCCTATCCATATCTGTAATAAACAATAGCCCGAAGTATATGTTTCGTAGACCACATAATTACCCGTATCATTTCCAAATCAATTTACCTTTTACTTAGGAAAACATTTCCAAATTATTTATTTAAATCTTAACAAAGATTTTTTATTTTCAGATCATAACACTTAACTGAGTTGAAACCATGTTTTCTTAACATGGTAAATTCAAAACCAGTTAATATTGAGTAAAAAAAAGAATCTATAGAAATTATATCAATTTTACTCAATGTTAATTTACGTATTCAACTTTTACTATCCGTCAAATATGTTGAATATGCTAGTATATGATTTTTGTTTGATGATAATAAACATATATATATATATATATATATATATTCGTTTAAATGTATTTGTTGTTGTACTATTTTATTTTTCACATAATTAAATAAATATTTGTTGGATAAAATAAATCACACAGAATTCAAATTCAAAGAAATATTTTATTCAAAGAAATATTTTATTACAAATTCAAATAGTACAAATTTGAGCTCTCAATACATTTATACATTTTTCAATTACAATACAATTTCGATTACATCATAAATTTTCAATTTACATATTACTCCTCACTACTTATTCACTCAACACTCGTGTTTTTATCTTCAACTCTGTTCCAGCTTGAATCCAGCATCTGAGCTATCTGCAACATAAACACTGACACAGTAAAATTGAAAAATAAAATATTTTGTAGTGCAAATTAAAGTGTGTGTTTTAGAAAATGTTATTTGCCTCAGTTATTTGGGTTGTTCGTCATTTATTTCTTTTGTATTCATCTACACGAACAATACAAAACTGAGGTGAACACAGACCAAATCTCTAATAGGTCAAGACAAAATGCACGGTAGAGACTCGTGTACAAAGTTTTAGCACCAGACATCATGGTGACAAGCAACACTGCCTCAACATTCAAATGGTTCACATGACAGCATACATGAAATAACAATATGAACCAAACCATTCTAACTCGAGGCAGGTCACAACATCTAGACAACAGGTTCAGAAACAAAACAAGATTTCAACATTCAAAGTGCACCAGACCACTTCAAATGACAACAAAAAGAAGGCAGCAGGGAATAAGGTGCATCACCAATAGTTCAAGCATAAACCAGAGAAATGAAATAACAAAACCAGATATGTACAAATATGCAGTAACAGACCAGAACAGTCATCAATGCAAAGTTGAAATGCAACAAGACTTCAAAATGCACAACAACCAGGCACCAAACAAAGACATAAGACCAAAAATCCAAATGTACAAAGGCAAAATGAAGCCTACACACACACACACACATATATATATATATATATATATATATATATATATATGCATGTATGTATATACTCATGGTGACCAACCAAGTGCAACATGACATCAAACCCATACAACCAGACCAGACTTGGATCATGTGTATATGCAACAAATACAAACCAACACACATGAAATCATTTTAGACATATCAAGCAGGTTAATGGTCAGTTCATATGAACATGAGTATGCTGCAGTAACATGTACATGTGAAACCAGATCACAAAAAACTTAAGTGAACATGCAATAAGAAGAAGTGCACAAACAAACAGTTTAAATGTTTCAAAAATAGTGGAGCAGCATGTATATTCATATGCAACAACAATGAGCAGAACAAGGCATCACAATACATATATACACACACATACATCTGTATGTATGTATATACATGGTGACACACATGAATCATTTCAGGCATGAACAAGAGCATGGAACAGAGGCTTAGCACATTCAGTACACATGAAGCATCAACTCAAACCCTAAATATCAAGTAATGCGGACAACAGTTCAATGTAACCAACTACACAACAACACCAGAAGCAGCATACATGTATACATGCGTGAACACACACACACACATATATATGCAATGGAAACCAGACTTCATTCCAAGCAAACAGTAAATGGTGATATACAACAAGAAATGTTATAACATGAAGCAGTTTACAGCTTTACAAAACAGTGCAAGTAGAAGTTCGAACAAGTCCGAGTAGTGTCAAATACAAATTTAAATGCCAACGTCAAAAATTCGAATATTGCCAGAAAATGAATGAAGCAGTAGTGTTTAAAAGAAAATCAAGCAGTGGGTCATACATTTTCAAACAGAGGTATATGTAGTAACGTGAACAAGTTGAAGTCAATTTTTATCTCAAAGTCAGCAAATTCAAATGCCATAATCAATGGAGCAAAAGAAGGAACCGACTTCAAAAGTATTCAGCGGATAATATTATGATCAAGTCAGAATTCATCTCAGTCATTAAATCCAAAATCAATGGCAAAGCACAGATATGCGAAGAATTCAAATGAGAAATATACGAACGTAATTTAAAGGATTTAATCTCTATAAATACCCAATAATCATCATAGGAAGAAATTCATTCAAGTTCAAGCAAATACTTAGAACAAAACCAAAAACTCGAATCAAGTCGAGAAAAATCAAAATCGATAAAAGATAATTCGCATACCAGTTAAAGAGTTCGATCTCGACATATTTGAAGAAGCCGTGAATGGAACCAATCATAGAAGCATCGAAGTGAATTGAGAAGCAACAGAAAACGATTCGAGCTTCAACCGTTCAAGCGGTTCCTCAAATTCCAAAAAACTTAGGTTTTGAAAAGGAACGAAGCAAATAAAAGATCGGCCGAAGTATACAGAAGGGAGATGTCCTTATTTCTCATATGTTATAAATTATAATGGGCCGGTCTATATTATTTTTGGGCTTAAGTTTTATTAAATAGGTTTTTTGTTTTATTTTGTTTAGTTTTTATTTTCAGTTATAATTTTCTTTTTTAAACTATGTAACTTTCTAGTCGTGTGACTAGGTTACGAACTACGGTGGTGTAGTTCGAGAATTCGCAACTCAGTGGTTGAGTTGTGGCAGGGTTTTGAGCGTAGAGTTTGGTTAGTCAATAGCGATGTCACAAGTTTACGTGTGTAAGCGCCTGACTACTTAATTTCTAGTAGAAACCTTGGGGGCAGCACGTAGGCAGGGTTTTCCGAAGTTGGGTAAATTTGGTGTGTGATCTCTTCTACATTATTTGCTGTGATTGTTTTTTATTTCCGTATTAATTTTTATTATTATTAGTATCACCCTATTCACCCCCCTCTAGGGTGAAAACGATCCTTCAAGTGGTATTAGAGCAAGGTTAATAGCAAGGATGTCCAACCCTAGTTGCAAGTCTAGCGAGAGTCGGTCCAGTATTATTCCCCCTATTTTTGATGGAACAGATTTTTTAAATTGTAAATTAAAAGTGGAATTTTATTTAAAATCTGTTAATTTTAAATGTTGGGATATTATTAAAAATGGGTATGATATAGTAGACAAGAAAAATACTTCGATTAATGCTCTTGCTATGCATATACTATATTCTCATATTAATCGAGATAATTTTAGCTATATCTCTCATTATGAAAGTGCACTGGAAATCTGGAATACTTTTGATGCAATATATGGTGCAAAAGTCAACAACAGTGAGAAATCCCCCACAATTGACTCAGTTGAAGAAACGTACTTGACAGGATTTGCAAAAGACAGCATTGATGAAGATTCAATAGCCGATGAAATAAGTGATCTTTCATTTCATGATTTAGTTCTCTTGTGTCGAAAATTAAATGAAAATAATGAATCTCTTGAGATGAAAAATAATAAGTTGAAAAGGGAACAATCTAAACTACATCGGAAAAATAATGATTTGGAAAATGAGCTTAAGAATATTAAGAAAAATAAAAATTCTAATTGCAAAAGATGTTTGGACTATGAAAAAGAATTTGCCTGTTTTCATGAAAACGTTCAAAAGTTAGAAAATGAAATTTTAATTCGGGAGAAAAACAAAACTAAGTTGATTTGTAAAAATAATATTTTGCAAAAATAGTTGGAGAGTTTTAAGAGATCGGAAAGTTCTAAATGTGCGATTTTTGAAAAGAAATTAAATGAGCTCAACGAAAATTTCGAAATCCTTGAAAAAGAAAACGTGATTTTGAGCAAATCTGAAATTATTCGATTAAATCACGAGTTTGAAAGGAGATTGAAAAATCAAGGATTTTGAAAAAATTTAATTTAAAAAACCTCAACTCTTTGAAACCGAGATGCTAGAAATTGAGACTAAAATTAGAGAGCTTCAAAATGAGAATATGAGATTGAAAATGAATAATTTTAAAAAGTGAGATAGTACCATTAGTTGTTGTTCGAAGATAATGAATGAAAATAAACTTTTAAAATCCAAAGTTAATAAACTTGAGTTGATTACTAGAAAAAATTTCACTAGAGAAAAATCATTTAATATGCCCTTAGAAAATCAACTCTTCGAGAATAAAAGAAAGGATTTGGATTTGCAAAAGTGTCAAAATATGAACAAATGACTAATAACACTGTTAAGTGGAAAACTGTGATACCCAAATGCGTAAAGTGTGAAAATATTGATCATGGAAAGAATAATTGTCGAAATATATATAAACACAAAGCCGTTAAACAAATATGGATCGCAGAAGGTACAAATATAAATGGTTTGAAATTTAAACAAATTTGGATTCCCAAGGGTACAATTGTAAATGTTAACGGTTTGTTATATAGACAAATTTTGGTACCAAAGATTTCAATAAATAATAATAGTGGTCCTACATCCTTAGTTAGACCACTTGCCTTCTCCAAAATTTAGACACATAAGTGGGCTAAGGAACAAATTTAATGGAGATAGATTTCGAGTTGTTCTAGGTGATTGATAAACTAAAATTTATATGTTCCTTAGCCTATAAAGATTAGATGGAGATCGTTGCATTTCGGATATCACTGCATCAAAGGGAAGTGAAGTATGATCTCTTAACTCAATTTTGTTCACATATTGTTAATTATGTTTTCATCGACATTGTTGAAGTATTTCTGCCATATCTTGAACATCTCATCTTTGATTTTTGAAATTCTTGAAGTTTTGGAAAGCTAACCGATAATGCTACAGTCTTTCTGTTTTTAGTTTTTATTGATTCACTTTGGAATGTCATGAAAAACTGCTTTGATGAATTTTTTGAATGTGTGTTTTTGCTCGATATAGATTACTTTACTTGCGCTTGATAAAAATGGACGTGCTGAAAATTTCAAAAAAAACAATTCAAGTGTTGAGGAGTACATGTTTTTCTTATATACCACTATATTTCACCATGAACACCTTAAATACAAGCGGTATCTGATATCATCTCATGTTGAAATCATTTTTTGCAATTATTTAATTATTTATATTTATTTTCAACTAGAAGTCATTTTCACAAAACACCCTTACGGAAAATTAATTTTCACTTATTTTAATTTTTGAAACTTGGGTTTTCATCATGATAAAAATATTCTAGTTTATTTCCCTAAGAGATTTACTCTAGAAAAGATAATCATCGACTAATCGAATCTTTTGGAACTTATCAAAATTATTATAGTGCTTGAAAAATAATGGATAGTGATTAAAATTATTTCATAACAAGAGGAAGTATAATTTATAATTTAATGGAAATTAAACAAATTTTATAATATTTTTAGATTAGTACTTATTCCATGAACATTTCTATCACTTCCACCTTTCTGTTAATCCATACACCACAATATAGTGTGCAGAATTTGGTATTTAAAAATAAGGAAATTTATTTTGTAAAATAATTATATCCTAAAGTATTCACTCTCATTTAAAAGTCCTCGCGGTTATGCATGGATGGAACGCATATAAGAAAGGGATAAATATCAAGTATATTCTAATCTCATTTAAAAGTCCTCGCGGTTATGCATGGTTAGAAAAATGTAACGATCAAGGATTTTCGCGCTCGAAAATCGACATCCATACTTTACATCGTACTCGAATGCCATAGATTCGAGCGTTCAAATCCGAGTCGCCGGAGCTTATAACACAGTTAAGTAAATAACACAGCGGAATAAAAGAATAATACATTGATATACAATATCTGATACAACAGAATGATACAATGAATATCAATATACATCAGAGATATCATATAACAAATAGCAGCGGAAAAGAAAACGAAACATCAGCAGCGGATAATCTTCATCTTCAAAGCACCAATCCAGATATAGCTTGAACTTCCAATAACGATGCACAAAGATAAGCAAGTGCAGTCCATATCCAAAGACTGAACTAGCTCCAGAAAATCTACTAAACCAGACTATCTGAAAAACCCAACTCTAGACTGCTCGTGTAGAAAATTTTTGAGCATCCAGAGTTTAGAAAAGAAACAATAAACTCCGGATCAGTCATGGCACGGTGTGAGCAACAAAAACAGTTTATCTTAAAAACAAATAGCAGAGAATTTTAAAGTCAATTCGCAATGCTTTTGGAAAATGAAACTACCATAAGACCTCCCGCCACACACACAATGCAAACGCGGAATTGGAGGAGATTTCTTCTTATGATAGTCAAAGATGCTTACTACGCAAAATCAAATTATTTTTGATATTATTATTAGTGCATAGTGTAGAAAACATTTCGAAAGTAGAATATAAATCTTAGCCAGCATAGGTACCATTATATTATGCCTACTATAGCTACCATATTAGATGGCATGTTCTATAACTAATACCGTACAAAGTTCGTATTGGAAGATGGATTTCCAACAAATGGTCAGGCTAAGGAACTTCCTATGCCACGAAGGAACGCCTCTAGAATGATGTCCCGAGAACCTAACCGGATCTCTGCCAACACAAGGCCGGGTTACCTCTGCAAAAATAGGTAACTACTGACACGCGTATGCCATCCCCCGATCGTAACCGATCTTCCCGAGGATCCTCGATTTCCAACAACCACAAAGTAATAAATTTGCATCAACCACATAGGTTAAATATCTGGGCTCCATACCATGATACCACCTCTATCCAGAAGGAATGACATACACTAAGGGGCGCTACTCCCTAGAACCTTGTTGCATCCTTCCTGTTTTGACCATTTCCGAGGTGTGAGGCTCGACGAAGTCTCGTCCACAAAGCTACGCTTTTTCACAAAGCCATGTTTCGGGTCAAACAAATGATCAAAGAAATGATCACAAAGATATAAGATCAAACAAATGATCATATCACAAATGATCAAACACTGATCATCACACAGCAACACTCAGCATGTCACATTACCAAATTGGGATATATCGCTGATAAATTTCAACTACATAACCTCCGAGCTCGTACGTCTCAGAGAAGGGTGTTAAGCTAAGAGAATAAATTCTCCGCCACCAAACAGAAATGTATTTGAAAGAAATCTGCTTTATATCTCAAAGTGTAATGTCAGACATGTAACCATACAAGTCTGTTCCGGGTTCGAACAGAACCGAAGGCACTTCTTACGAAGCCCTTGTAAATCCGGGTATTCACAATCCCGATCGGATTTCCCATCACTTAGGGGATCTCTATACCGGGAGTTACCCAGTGCAGAAACAATCGACGAGTTATCTTTTCGTTCTCGTGAATATCCGGTCTTCAACATCGATCTTCAAATGCTATCCATATACGATGTATCACTATTTGGAATGGGTTATATGACACAAAGGTCTTTTCCCGGCTAACCCGAATAGTGAGCGCAATATTCAAAAACAAATGGATAATGGGATTTCAATTAAGTCACAATTTAAACCCAAACTTTCTTTTCAAATGGTTTAACAAATTACCATTTTAATCTTTTTAAACAAAAAGATTCAATTCACAAAATTCACTTAATTTCACAAAGATTCATTCACAGATTTTCCAAATCGATTTCCATTTCAGTTTAACTCGTTAAATCTTTAAATCAAAGATTTAACTCATAGCTTTCAAAACAATTTCATTTCTAATGGTTTAAACAAATTATCATTTTTAAATCTGTTAAAAATAAACAGATTTAATTCATAGCTTTCAAAAAGAATTCATTCATAACTTGGAAAATCTATTTTTTTTCAATTCAATCTTGAAATTTCTTTAATTAGACGGGAATTTCATTTCTTATCTAAAAGCTTTTATCATTTTGAAAACAACCAGTTTCATTTTGGAAAATCTGATTCATTCATACGAGTTGAAGTTCTTGGTTAAATCCAAATTCTCAAAATTATACTTTTAAAATGGTTTAATTTCATATAAACACATTTTTAACATTTTTAACCTTAATTTCCAATCATGGAATTCAATTTCAAATTTGAATTCAAATTTAAATCAAATTATTTAAATTTTCAAAACTCGATTAAGTTATACAAAATAACTTTTATCTTTGAAATTGCATTTCAAAAGCTTTTCATTTTATACCCAAATTTCTAATTCCAAAATCAATTGAAATTAAAATTTCAATTTCAAAAACATTAAATTTACATCATCTGTGACTTAACCGATTTCCACGTGAAATCCATATTGGTGTGTGTAAAAGTGTAGCCCAGGGGTTTCACACAATAGTGCAACATCATTCAATCAGCACAGATCAAATACGACAATATATTCGATAAGCGATATAAAGTATAACGCTTATTTTTCATCAAAGATCAGAGATATACATATCACAGATAAATAAATTACATCACAGATAATTTATCACAGATCACAATACAAATCAGGGTGTATCACAAAGCATCATATATCAGGGATATCAAAAATTCAATCATTCAACAGAATTCAAACATTCATAAGTAGGGTCAGTTAATTGTCTGATTTTTTCAAATCAGATTAATTTCTTATCAATTACTAATCCTGGTTAATCAACATCAACAAATTACAAATCGTTTTGATTAATTATTCTTTAATCATTTATTAATTAACCATTAATAATAAATTAATTAACTTTTTATTTAAATTCATCAACCTTTAATTATTAAATAATTAACCTTTAATTATTAAATAATTAACCTTTAATTATTTAATTCACCATTTTATTAATGATCTTAAATTAATTGCTTTAATTAATTATTCCTCAATTAATTATCATTCTTTAATCACCTTCGTTAATTTAATTAACCTTTAATTTATTAAATAAACTTTTAATTAATCATATTAATTTATTTACTTAATAATTCCTAGTTAATTAACTTCATTAACTACAATATTTTCTTAATTACTTTCTTTAGAAATTTATGATTTCATTAACATTTATGTGTACTTTAACATTACACTTTAAATTTAGATTCAAATTCCAATTTTGGATTTAAGATTTTTATATTTAACATTAACCCAATTTAAATATCAATTAAAAATCCTATATAAGAAAAATCCTAACTAAATTACTTAAATTTTTATTTGAATTTAAGTTTTAACATACATTTCATTTTAACTTGCCAATTCAAGTGAAAACCAATTATTTAACTTTTCATTGGAAATTCTTTTTATAAAAGAACTTAAATCAAAATCTAATTCAAATATTTATTTGAATTCATATCTGAATACTTGATTTATAATTTAGATTTCAAGACAGTGTTCTGTTGTTAAAATCTGGAAACTCATATACCCGAGCTCCTCCTGTTCCAGCTTCGAGTCCACCACGTCAAAACTTCGAGTGAAACCCCAATCTACTCGAGAATTTCCCAAGACCATCCTTCTTCCCCAAAGCAAAAATTCCCACTGGACATTAACGTGCACGTGCACAAACCCCACGACCCTCTCCGATCGACGCTGCAGCCACCTAAGAATCATCGATGATCACCATAATCGATTCGAACGCCTAAATTCACGAAATCGTCATTGAATCAAAATCGAACAATTTCAAGGCCAATTGCTCATTCCTGTAACCCACGCAATCATCAGAATTTGGTTCGCTCCGCCACGACAGGCCATCGAAAACTTCGCAATTCTGGCCGAAGCTGCTTCGTTCATCAGTGAACGCATCCCCCTTGGTCCGATCGTTCGAAACGCTATGTCGACCCCACTAGTGCCTCGCGACTTCGACTGACAAAATACAGGGTTAAAACCCTATTTCCTCTACGCGCGACCACCTCGGTAAGTTAGAATTTTTTCCATCATTTTTCTAATGATCAACCATCCCCGAACCACCTTCTCACCAAACCACGAAGAACCTAACCTTGCCGTTTGACAGAATTTGAAAATTTTGTTTGTTGCCTCCAAACCCAAATTTCTCGACCATTATAAGCTTAACAATTTTAGGACCTTCACTAAAAATCATTATTTCGTGATATAAACTTGATTATGAAATCAGATTATGAAGTTAAGATGTTTGAATTTTCTGATATCTTATGATCTGCCTGTAAATTACCCTTTTCACAATATCTATTTAATATTTCTGCTTGGAATATATTTTTAAAATTCAATTTGCAATGTTCTAAACATTTTGTTTTTAGAGATTAGTACCTAACTTGGATTGTATTTGGATGATATATATTTCTAAACAGGTTTATCAACCCTGTGATGAAAAGAGTCAGAGGCACATTTGCTTGGAACCAACATGCATATCTTATTTCAAATGTACAGACATGTTTCAATCATCACCAACATTATCAAAGCATCACACCAAGTATAAGAAGGTAAAAGAGATTAATCTACTCCCAAATAATAATAACAGATTCAAAGTAGAAGGTTTGCTCACCATTGATGGGTTTTTGATGAAGGAAGATAGGAACAGTGGAATGAGCTTGTTTTGATTTTTATTTGTTTCCAGTTTTTGAACCTTTGCATTCCATCTTCATTTGAAATTTCCAGGTTGAATTTTGTTTTAGTTTTCAACATGATACTATCTCAGTTTTGAAATGAACGAATTTGAAATGGAGAAAGGTTGATAAAAGAATGAGTTTGATATAAGAAAATGAGTTGTACAGTATGTTACTATTGTTTTGTACAATAGGTAATATTATTTCTTTGTTCAATAGGAACCAGAGATTACAAGAAGGCTGAAATGATTTCCCCTTGTACATTAATACTTTAAAATAAAAGAAAATCTCATATACATGTCCCTGCCTTTACATGCCTATGCTAGGATGTGTGCTAATTTATTATGTTGTTTTGGTCTTGTCGGTTTATTTTCAACTTTTAGCTTTGCATTCTACCCTACAGGCTACATATTTTATATGCCTGGCAGCTCCCATACATTTTGTTTTCCATGCTTGCCTACCCTTCTCTAGCTCGGCTGAGATGATGTTGTTATGGTGGTGGAAATGATGTTTTGGGGCTGACATGATATGGTACAGGGTGTTGTATTTTATGCTTTTGTATTGTTGGTCTCGGCTGTACAAGTATATTTTCTTGTTTCTTTTTACAAGTTAATTCATACTAATATCATGTTGTCTTTGTTTTCTTACTTACCAGGCAACTTTTGTACTTTATGTTGTTTACTTATTTTTATTTCGGCTGTAGACAATTTTGTGGCAAGCTTTACTCATATGTATATATTTTTGTTTTACTTTGTTTTGTAATATGATTTGCTTTGAATATTTTGTTTCATTTTTTTTTCTGGTTTGTTTGCCTAGATGCTTGTCTTCATCCTATATACATAAATTTATATTTTATAAATATACTTTGTTTGTAGTTCATTTTACATATATATTAAATTCTAATTTAACTTAAACATTTATTTCCATTTATAACTAAATTCTTAAATTTACTTTAATATTTATTGTCTTATATTTAATTTATAAATTCAAATTATTATTAACCATCCATTCTAATATTTATTATTATCATTTATTATTAAACAATTTATTTACAATTTAAATTCAAGTCAAATATATATATCTATATATTTATTATTTTCAAATTCACTCGTATATGCCCAAATACATATATATCCACATATATACAATATTTATATTTTATTAAATTTAAATGATTTATATCAAAATATATTTGGATAACGGGGAAACTCGCAATCAATTATTATTAATTTTACAATTTTTATTCAAAAATTTATTTAATTATAAATTTAAATTAAATTAAAATCCAGGGTCGTTACAAAAATACTTGACATTTTTTTTAAAAAAGGAGTAACTACTTACCCCATTTAAAAGTCCTAACGGTTATATGGTTAGTAAGTGCTTCACATTTTTTTTGTATAATGTTTGAAAAGAGAAAATGCACAAATTATTCCTTTATTGAAAATATCAAACTCTTGTCACTATATAAAATTTTCCATAATCCTACCATTTCTCTAAAGTGGAGTTTGTTTCTAATTAATAAAATATTATGATTTTTGTTTGATTAATTGGAATTTGAAATTAATATCTCCCTCTTGATTTGATTTTATATTTTTAATCAAAATCGTAGCTATTTCAATTACTATTATTATTTTTGATGATAACAAAAAAGGGGAGGGAGGTTAAGATTTTGATTTTTGAGCAATATCCTTACTAATATTCAAGAGTGTTTTTATTCGAATTTTATTTTTGATTAATTTTTCAGTTTTAACTACACGCATCTGTGTAGGGGGAGCTTTGTTGTAGGTGGAGCATTCAAATAGGGAGAGCTAATAGAATTTATCAAAACCAAATACATTTAATAGAGTCAAAATCTTAATATATGTTTGTTATCATCAAAAGGGGGAGATTGTAGAATATGCTAGTATATTATTTTTGTTTGATGATAATAAACATATATATATATATTCATTTAAATGTGTTTGTTGTTGTACTATTTTATTTTCACATAATTAAATAAATATTTGTTGGATAAATTAAATTACATAGAATTCAAATTCAAACAAATATTTTATTCAATAAAATATTTTATTACAAATTCAAATAGTACAAATTTGAGCTCTCACTACATTTATGCATTTTTCAATTACAATACAATTTCGATTACATCATAAATTTTCAATTTACATATTACTCCTCGCTACATATTCACTCAACACTCGTGTTTTTTCTTCAACTTTGTTCCAGCTTGAATCCAGCATTTGAGCTATCTGCAAAATAAACACTGACGTAGTAAAATTGAAAAAGAAAATATTCTGCAGTGCAAATTAAAGCGTGTGTTTTTGAAAATGTTATTTGCCTCAGTTATTTGGGTTGTTCGTCATTTATTTCTTTTGAATTCATCTACACGAACAACTTTTGAAAAGCACATTGTATCACTGTACATACCTAAAGGCCATGTACACCAATATACACTTACGTGTTAAAACTACAGGGACAGGTGAGCACAAGATCAAACCCGAGCCAAGACTGGATTCAGCTCAAGTGAAAATGCTCGATCAAAGCAATAACCAGCAATACAAACATGCAGCTACCACCAGACAAAGTTTCAAGGCATGGTCCGGTTCAAAGCAATAGTTAGGAGCATCATAGACAAGACTACATGAAAAAAGCAAGTATGGCTTGAACAATACAAAACTGAGGTGAACATAGAACAAATCTCAAATGGGTCAAGACAAAATGAACGGTAGAGGCTCGTGTACAAAGTTTTAGCACCAGACATCATGGTGCAAGCAACACAGCCTCAACATTCAAATGGTTCACATGATAGCATACATGAAATAACAACATGAACCAGACCATTCTAACTTGAGGCAGGTCACCACATTCAAACAACAGGTTCAGAAACAAAACAAGATTTCAACATTCAAAGTGCACCAGACCACTTCAAATGACAACAAGAAAGAAGGCAGCAGGGAACAAGGTGCACCAACAACAGTTCAATCATGAACCAAAGAAGTGAAATAACAAAACCAGACATGTAAAATATGCAGTAACAAACCAGAACAGTCATCAATGCAATGTTGAAATGCAACAAGACTTCAAAATGCACAACAACCAGGCACCAAACAAAGACATAAGACCAAAAGTACAAATGTACAAAGGCAACATGAAGCACATACATATATACATGCATGTATGTATATATGTATATACTCATGGTGACCAACCAAGTGTAACATGACATCGAACCCAAACAACCAGACCAGACTTGGATCATGTGTATATGCAACAAATACAAACCAACACACATGAAATCATTTCAGACATATCAAACAGGTTAATGGTCAGTTCATATGAACATGAGTATGCTGCAGTAACATGTACACGTGAAACCAGATCACAAAAGACTTAAGTGAACATGCAACAAGAAGAAGTGCACAAACAAACAGTTTAAATGTTTCAAAATTAGTGGAGCAGCATGTATATTCATATGCAACAGCAATGAGCAGAACAAGGCATCACAATACATATATACACACATACATATGTATGTATGTATATACATGGTGACACACATGAATCAATTCAGGCATGAACAAGAGCATGGAATAGAGGCCAGCACATTTAGTACACATAAAGCATCAACTCAAACCAGAAATATCAAGTAATGCAGACAACAGTTCAATGTAACCAACTACACAACAACACCAGAAGCAGCATACATATATACATGCATGAACACACACACACAGACACACATATGCAGTGGAAACAAGAGTTCATTCCAAGCAAACAGTGAATGTTGATATACAACAAGCAATGTTATGACATGAAGCAGTTTACAGTTTTACAAAACAGTGAAAGTAGCAGTTCGAACAAGTCAGAGTAGTGTCAAATACAAACTTAAATTCCACGGTCAAAAATTTGAATATTGCTAGAAAATGAATGAAGCAGGAGTGTTTAAAAGAAAATCAAGTTGTGGGTCATACATTTTCAAACAGAGGTGTATGTAGTAACGTGAACAAGTTGAAGTCAATTTTTATCTCAAAGTCAACAAATTCAAATGCCAAAATCAATGGAGCAAAAGAAGCAAGCGACATCAAAAGTATTCAACCGATAATATTATGATCAAGTCAGAATTCATCTCAATCATTAAATCTAAAATCAACGTCGAAGCACAGAAACGCGAAGAATTCAAATGAGAAATATACGAACGTAATTTTAGGGATTTAATCCTTATAGATACCCAATAATCATCATAGGCAGAAATTCATTCGAAATCAAGAAAATACTTAGGACAAAACCAAAAACTCGAATCAAGTCGAGAAAAATCGAAATCGATAAAAGACAATTCGCATACCAGTTAAAGAGTTCGATCTCGACATATTTGAAGCAGCCGTGAATTGAATCAATCAAAGAAGCATCAAAGTGAATTGAGAGGCAACAGCAAACGATTCGAGCTTCAATCATTCAAGTGGTGCCTCAAATTCCAAAAACCCTAGCTTTTGTAAAGGAACGAAGCAAACAAAAGATTGGCCGAAGTATACAGAAAGGAGACGTCCTTATTTCTCATATGTTATAAATTATAGTGGGCTGGTCTACATTATTTTTGGGCTTAAGTTTTATTAAATAGGGTTTTGGTTTTATTTTGTTTAGTTTTTATTTTCAGTTGTAATTTTATTTTTTAAACTGTGTAACTTTCTAGTTGTGTGACTAGGTTACGAACTATGGTAGTGTAGTTCGAGAATTCGCAACTCAGTGGCTGAGTTGTGGCATGGTTTTGAGCATAGAGTTAAGTTAGTCATTAGCGGGTGTCGCAAGTTTATGTATGTAAGCGTCTGACTACTTAATTTATACTAGAAACCTTGGGGGTAGCATGTAGGCAAGGTTTTGTCGAAACTGGACAAATTTGTGTGTGATCTCTTTTGCATTATTTGCTGTGATTGTTTATTATTTCCGCATTTTTTGTTATTATTATTATCACCTATTCACCCTCCTTCTAGGGTGAAAATGATCCTACAAAATAATGGTGAAATCACCTTTTAAATTCATACGGATAGTACGAGTTCCCTCCTCGAAATTTAATAAAAAGTATAAGAAGATTATTTCTATACAATCCAAGTTGCATGAAATTAATTTGTAAATTTGAATCTTTAATTAATACTTGTCTCATTTCTCACATTTCGACCTTATATATTCCTCGCCCAAGAAAGAGACTAGGTGAGTGAGTGCACTAGTTGCTCCTGAACATCTCCTTAGTTTAAGCACCTCACATCCAGATCTCACGAATAGAAAAATCCAGTATACGCATCGGCTTTTAGAGCTAAGATTACATCACTTATTTATAATAGCTTTTCTTATAATCATTTATCTAAATCCTTTTAAAATAATTACGAAACCTCCAAATCATCTTTTAAACACTTATTTATTTGTTTGAAAATATTGATAAAAGATTCAAAAAGAATAATTAATTTAAAACTGTGATTTAAAAAAGTTATTAAAAGTGCTGCGAAAAGTGATGCAAATAGTGTTTTATAGCTTCTTTGATCAAAATAGTTTTTCTATCATCTGGAAGCCCATTTTCATAACTCAAATCCATCTTAAAGTATTTTAATATATTTATAGAATTTATTCCATATTTTTAAAGAATTAAAAATATTTATTTTAAAGTATTTTCCTTTTTGGTTTCCGAACTACCAAACCGCAAATATTTTGGAAACTAGTTTTACTCATATTTCAAAATATATGAAATAAAATCTCAATATTTTTCTTTTGTTTAAAAACTATGATTATAAGAGTTCGGAAAATTCTTATTCCAAACAATTCCGACTCTGAACCCATCGTATAAATGAATTTAAACTATTACGGTGCGCAATCGCGAATTGGCGTTACGCGACATGCCTATTTTAACTTAATTTTTATATTCTTTGCAAACTTTGTTGAAATATTTTTAAATGTTTATAAAACATTTCTAAATCATTTTAAACCATTTCAACTAATGTTTTCCATATCTAATATTCACGTTTAAATTATTTCATAATATTATATTATCATAATATTCATTTTCAACCTTATACTTCAAAACCATTAAGAGGCTCAATAAACTCCATACACATATTCATACAGATTTATTTTCCATAGATTAACCATGGTTAATAACTTAACCATTTCTTATAATGATTTCTCATAATTTATCTCAACCAAGTTATCAACCATATAATCAACCATTTCAAACAAACATATCAATTAACTAATTAAATATGCATATCATCATTTTAAGTTTTAAATATATATCCACTCCACCAAAATTTTCCCATAGCTTTCTAAAATTGAAACTGCGGAAATCCGGCAGCACTTCCTTATCCTTTTCTTCACTATGGAACTCCCGAACTTGCTTGTTTTCTTCCTAAAGGGCTCGACCTTGGCCTAGAAGGGTGGATGCTCTCGGCTTTAATGGGGATGGAGTTCGTTCGTGAGCTATAGGAGGGGAAAGGAGGTGATTGAACTTTGTTTTGAGGAGTTTTGATCTCTTTTGTATATGTATGTAATTTTATCTCTATTTGGAGATATTTTTCTTCATAATTTTCGTAAGGAAGAGTCCATTAAAATAGCTTGGAATGGAGGAGAAGAAGAAGTTGAAAGTGTGAGGAAATGACAGGGTATGGAGGTGTATTTATAGGAAAAAACTTGGAAAATATCTTCCATCACATCTCCTACACCATGTGCCAACCTACTCCCTCCCTTCCCACCATTTTCATATCACCCACACCCCTCCCATGTGCACCCATGTGTATGTAAGAGTTATGTGAGGTTTGAGTGTTAGTTTGCTTTTTTAGGAAGCTTAAGTAGTAAGAAAAGTGAAAATAACTTAGATATTTCGTTATATATGTATATATAAATGTGTATATATATATTATATGCATGCATATATGTGCATGTGACATGTATGTGCATGTGTATGTAGGTGCATAAGTGAATAAACAACGTTGCAACAACTTCGAACAATTTTCGTTTGTTAAACTGTTGAAAATCGGAAAACCGATTCCCGGTCACATTTTCACTTAATAAATTAAATTACATATAATTGCAAACAAAAATTTGAAAACTAATTTCTTATCTTTGTAAATTAATTAAAATTATTATATTTGTATGATAAAACCATATAAATCAATATTAAATGATTGTTTACAAAAGGTGCTATTATATCGAGAAAGCGATATCAATTTTCCTTTATATTTTCAAATCAAGTATATATTTTATAAAACTATTATAAATAATTTATTATCACTATATAACTAATTAAAATGAATTATTATTATTTTAAAACAATTATTTGAATGAATATAATAATTATTAAATCATTAAATCTCAATTTAAATTCATAAATTAATTATTAAATATGATGACATCGTTGATAATGTCATAAATACATTTTATTTCCTAAAAATAAAATAAATAATTTTATTTCATATTCTTGTTTAAATATGTAAATAAGTGTATGTATCCAGCTCTATGCACGGTTTCTTACGATTATAGAGTTGTTTATCGACAAAACGATTTTCGGTCATTTTATCAGTATTTTCCTAAGTACATGTTTTTGTAAATATCTATTCAAAAATAAGATTTTCGGTCATTTTATCAATATAATTTACCAAAGTGACCAATTTACAGGTCGTTGCACCTATTTCGTACAATGTAGATTAGCTTGGTTCCGTTAATGATATTAGAGCACAAATGGTCTATGTGGTCTACATAGCAATTTTAGGGCCAACTAATTAAACCTACATATGCGGTGAGTGTTTGAAAAAGTTGTGTATAGGCTTGAGGTTGAATAATCAAGTATTCTCCCCTTCTTGGCTACCAACATAGCCCAATTGGAGGAGTAAGTTTAAAAGGTTTGCCTAATTGCAAAGTCCAAATTGGTTTGGGTCTTGAGCTAATTTTTAAGTTTAAGTTTAAAAGTTTAAAATATATTTAAAATTTAAAAGTTAAGTTTAAGTTATAAAATAAAATTTATAAAAATAAATTAATATTTCAAAAATTATTTGAAATTTAATTAGTTGGATTAACTAATTAAAAATTAATTAATTAAATTAAAAATATGCATTGTTAAATAAGTAAAATATATCTTAAATTGTTTAAGGTAAACTAAAATAATTTTTGAATTTACTAAAATATTTAATTAAAATTGTTTTAATTAAATAAAACACTTATTTGGTAAATAAATAAATTAAATGTTCTTCATCTTAAAACTGTATAGGATGAAAAAATCTAAATTTTAATATAATTTAATTAATTAGTTAATTAAATTAATTAAATATGATTTAATTAATAATATACATTAGAATATTATATAAATGAATTAAATTATAAATGGCTACAAATAAATTAAACTTGCATAATATGAATGTATAATATAAGTGGAATTGCAAGAAACCCAACCTAGGTTTCAAGAACGAGTATATGCTATTGTACTCATACTGTGATTTCGTTCTCCCACTTGCAATTGGGTCAATTGTGGAATCTTAATCGCATTCCTCTGATTAGTTTAGAACTAATCGAACTTGTTTCTTAGTGAATGGATCTGTTATATTATTTTGCTGCATACTTTGTCAGTCAACGTCTCTCTATCGTTAATAAACTACCTTTATCATGTGTAACTTTCAGAGCATGTGTCCATACATCTATTGAGCCATAGGTTCTTTTTTATCTATATCACAGCTATATTTTCACAAAAAATGTCATGTGATTCTGAATCACTCCTAATTCAGTTATAAATTTATACATTTATTTATATTGCTTTTATTGTCGTGCTATTTAAGGCATTGTGCTTGGCCTTTGGTTGAATCAACCACCACGTCTCATTTGGAATATTCCCAACTCAAAACTCCTTAACTAAGGTTGAATATGAATTTTTGATTGACATACTATATTCTTATGAAGTTCGAGTCTGAATAATCCTTTACAAGAAGTTCGTTATTTCCGTAAACAACTCTACAGTATTTTGTAAATACTTAAGAATATTGTTAACTACCATTTAGCAATCTTAATAAGGATTTGATACTCATCGAACGTGCCAATTACGAAAGGAAATTGTGATACATTGGACAATATTGTTGATTCATGAGTTTTGATTCATGACACAAGCTTCAGAGATCATACGACGAGAATACTATATGAAAGCGACAAAAAGAGAATAAGTGCATACCGTGCACTACAAAGGAGATAATCTTACAATCCAGAGATTAGTATGGATATTTTATTTTATTTGAGTCTTAGAACAATGTTAAAATCATTCCTCAAATAGTCACACACGCACACAAAACATTTTATAGCAAAAACTATGTTCACTGTGCATATAACACCAGGTCGGCCGACCGACCAGGATCCTCGGTCGACCGACCCTGTATCATGTGCACAAAGACTTTCTGTTTTGTATACGTTTTAAACTCAGCTGACCGGCCAGGTTTTCCGGTCGACCGACCTAAGAAAAACGGCTAGTTTTCTGAAGAGACGCGATCATTTCATGAAGAGGAATGTCCTCTATTTCAAGAGGTATGGACACAACTGTTAACTAAAACTCTTCATGAAAGATTACAACTCTTCTACAACTATATAAACATATTCAATTCACTTCTACAATAACCGATTCTAGTTTATATTTCTGAAATCTAATCTCTATTCATTTCTGCAAATAAAAGCATTTATTCTTATTTAATATCACTAGAATCCTTGAATTAATTCATATACTTCGATTCTACGTGATTATCTTCCTTCTAAATCTTCACACACATACATACTCTTGAGGATTTGATTATAGGAAAGTTGTACTATCAAAAGACAATCAGTGTTATTCAGAACACATTCGTCAACAAACTATTTGTATTAAGTTGAAGTCCTCTTCGGCTATTGAGGCGGAAAAATTCCTGTTCGGCTGCTCAGGTGTCGTATACCTATTCCTCCGGGTTAAGTGAGGGGTTTAGTTTAAATCCAAAGGGTATTCTGGGACTGGACGTAGAACGGGAAGTTCGAACCAGTATAAAAATTCCTGGTGTGCTTACTTTAATTTGTACTTTACTGTTATCACCAGTTTCCGCATTAACATACCATATTACACGATCCTTAGTACTACACGTGTACTTTCATTTGGTATCAGAGCAAGGTCATCCTATAACCATCACAAAGTTATTTGATATTTACTTTTAGTAATATGGCAACCACACAAATTAACGATGTTAACACTCACACTAACTCTAGTTTCACTGAAGGTCAATCGACTTCACGACCTCCACTTTTCAATGGTATAAATTACAATTATTGGTCAACTAGAATGAGAATCTATATGCAATCAAGTGGATTTGATATCTGGAATATTATACAAAGAGAGTATACAACTCCGACTGGAGAATACTCAACTTGGAGTAACACACAAAAACTAGATGCTACTTCAAATGCAAAAGCAATGAATATTTTATTTTGTGCATTAGATAGAAATGAATTCAATAGAGTTAGTATGTGCACTTCCGGTTATGAAATTTGGAGAACTCTTAAAGTTTCACATGAAGGAACGAACAAAGTTAAATTGAGCAAAATTTCTATGTTGAAACATCAATTTGAAAATTTTAAAATGAGGCCAAATGAATCTATAAATGACATGTACTCTAGATTTCAGGATATTTATCATGCTTTATTATCACTAGAACAAAAGTTTACTGATTTTGATGTTGTAACAAAAATCTTGAATTCTTTAACGGATGAATGGGAACGAAAAGTCCTAGCTATTGAAGAAGCAACTGATTTGTCAACATTAAAACCAGAAGAGTTGATAGGTAATTTAATATCCTACGAAGTAAATTTGCAGGCAAAACGAAATGGAGCACAAGAAAAGAAAAATGTAGCATTCCAAGCAGAAAAAGATGATTCCGACTCAGATAATGAAGATATGGCCATGATCGCTAAAAATTTCAAAAAGTTTTTGAAATTCAACAGAAACAAATTCAAGGGAAACAAAAATAATTCCAACAACAAGTCCAATAGCAGCAAACCATCATCTTCAACAATGGAATGTTATGAATGTCATAAGAAAGGACACATGAAGAAAGATTGTCCAGATCGTAAAAAGAATAATTTCAAGAAGGAAAAAACCAAACGAAAAGCTTTTTCAGTCACTTGGGACGACACTGACTCATCATCCTCATCAGAGAGTGAAAGTGATAATGAACAAGCAAATGTATGCTTCATGGCTTCGTCAGACGATGTAAGTAATTTTACTTTTGAAGATTTAATTGAAATAAATTCTGAATTAGTAAATTTAACAAAACAACTTAAAAAGAAAAATAAGGAGTTGCAAAGAAAGTTAGATAGAATAGTTTTAGAAGTAGATATGTTAAAAGATGAGAAGGTAATATTGGAAGAAGAACTTGAAATCTCTCAACAATCGAATTCTAACTTATCTTCTCAAATTACGTCAATATCTGAGGAACTAGAAATTCAGAAAAATAAAAATGATGTTTTACTTTTTGAAAATAATAGTTTAATATCTAAGATTAAGGATTTAGAGTTAGAAAAATCCAGTCTTAAAATAAAATTTGATGATATTTCTAAAAATGTTTCTAATTTCAATAAAGGAAGAGAAAATCTTTCTAGTATACTAGAAAACTCTCAAACTTCTAACAATAAATCTGGACTAGGATTTAAGAAACAAAATAATTTTGCTAAAAGTAAAATTAATAATAAAATTAAGAAAGATATTAGGAAAACAGTTTATTCAAATACTAAAACTATTAAGATATGGATTCCAAAAACAAATAATACATTGATAAGGAATAAACATATCAAAAGTTTTATGGAAACTGTTCATAATAACAAAAATTATGTCTATAAAGGGAATTCTGAACCCGTATGGGTTTGGCTTCCTAAGATCTAACTCTTAGGACCCTAAAAAGATTGGGTACCAACTTTTTATAAATTTTTTGCAGGTACCACATAAGAATAGAGGAAAATGGATTTTAGATAGCAGTTGCCCAAAACACATGACTGGAAACAAAGAAATGTTATCAAACATTATATACTCAAATGGAGGAGCAGTCACCTTTGGAGATAACTCAAAAGGATATATCATCGGCAAAGGAAATGTTAATAGCAACGGTACATCTAATTTACCTCTCATTACTGATGTTTTATTAGTTAAAAATTTAAAACATAATTTATTAAGTATTAGTCAACTATGCGATAAAGGTTTTAATATAACTTTTTCAGAAAATAAATGTAACATTTTTGATAAAAATCACAACATCATTTTCGAAGGAAATAGAGATAAAAATATTTATATCCTAAATATGAATGTTAATAATGATTCAAATTTGTGTCTAGTAGCTAAATAAAACGATTCTTGTCTTTGGCACAAAAGATTTTGTCACATAAATTTTAATACCATCAACAAACTTGCGAAAAATAAATTAGTTAAAGCATTACCCAATATAAAATTCGAAACTAACATATTTTGTGATGCATGTAAATTAGGAAAATTAACAAAATCTTCTTTTAAATCAAAGAAAGTAATATCTACAGAACAACCACTTGAACTTTTACACATGGATCCTTTTGGTCCAACTCAAGTAAAATCTATTAACCATAATAGATATGTTTTTGTTATTGTAGATGATTTCTCTAGATATACTTGGATTTTCTTTTTGAAAAATAAAAGTGATACTTTTGATAATTTTAAAGTTTTTGTTAAAAGAATTCAAAATATTAAAACATTGAAAATTAAAAATATTAGAAGTGATCATGGAGGCGAATTTGAAAATGAAGTTTTTGAACAATTTTGTAACAAGAAAGGTATTTATTAACCATAATTTCTCTTTTCCTAGAACACCACAACAAAATGGAGTTGTAGAAAGGAAAAATAGAACGTTACAAGAATGTGCAAGGACTTTACTAAATGGAACAACTTTATCGAAACATTTTTGGGCAGAAGCTGTAGCCACTGCTTGTTACGTACTAAATCGCGTTTCTATTCGACCATTAACTAAAAATACACCATATGAACTTCTAAATGGAAGAAAACCAAATATTTCATATCTAAAAGTTTTTGGTTCCAAATGTTTTATTTTAAATACTAAAGATCAACTAGGTAAATTTGATCCAAAATCCGATGAAGGTATATTCGTTGGATATTCGGAACGAAGCAAGGCTTATCGAATTTATAATAAACGAACTCAAATTATTGAAGAAAGTTTACATGTTTCTTTCAACGAAAATTTTAAAAATATAAATCCAAGTGTTATTATTGATTCTGATGATGAATCTACTCAGAATGAAAATAATAATGCAAATGAAAATTTTGATATTCATGAAACCAATACAAACGTGACGTCTAATATAATAAAATCTCCACCTAGAATTTTAAGAGATCATCCTGTGCAAAATATAATTGGAGAAGTTAATACGAATGTTAAAACCAGACATCAATTAAATCAAGTTGGTCATGTAGCTTTTCTTTCTAACATAGAACCTAAGAATATAAAAGAAGCTTCAACTGATGACTACTGGATACTTGCCATGCAAGAAGAATTAAATCAATTCGAACGAAACGAAGTTTGGGAACTCGTTCCTAGACCCAGTGACCAATCAGTCATCGGTACTAAATGGGTTTTCAAAAATAAAGCAGATGAACTAGGAAATATAACAAGGAATAAAGCTAGATTAGTTGCACAAGGATATAATCAAGAAGAAGGTATTGATTACGAAGAGACGTTTGCTCCAGTCGCCCGACTTGAAATTTCCAAATCATGTATATAAACTTAAAAAGGCGTTATACGATTTAAAACAAGCACCACGTGCTTGGTATGATCGTCTTAAAGGTTATTTATTAGAATCTGGCTTTGAAATCGGTAAAGTAGATCAAACACTTTTTATTAAGAAAACTAATAAAGATATTTTAATAATTCAAATATATGTTGACGATATTATTTTCGGCTCGACAAATGAAAAATTATGTCAAGAATTTTCAACTATAATGACAAATGAATTTGAAATGTCTCATATGAGAGAATTGTCATATTTTCTTGGATTACAAATTAAATAAATTGAAAATGGAATTTTTATTAATCAAGAGAAATATTGCTATAATTTAATCAAACGTTTTGGTCTTGAAAACACTGCTGCCAAACCAACTCCCATGAGTACAACGGTTCATCTCGATAGAGATGAAGATGGCAAAAGTGTTGATCAAAAGTTATATCGTAGTATGATAGGTTCTTTACTCTATTTAACAGCGAGTCGCCCCGATATTATGATGAGTGTTTTTTTGTGTGCTCGATTTCAAGCAAATCCCAAAGAATCACATATGAGAGCAGTTAAACGCATTATTCGCTATCTAACTAAAACCAAAGATTTCAGACTATTTTATCCAAAAGAATGTCCTTTCGAATTAGTTTCCTATAGTGATGCTGATTTTGGAGGAAGTCAGACGGATCGAAAAAGTACGAGTGGAACGTGTCACTTCATTGGACGTTCCTTAGTTTCTTGGTTTAGTAAGAAACAAAACTGTGTTTCTTTATCAACATGTGAAGCAGAATATATATCTGCTGCTTTGGCATGTGCACAAGTCGTATATATGCAACAGACATTACAAGATTTTAATTGTCATCTTGAAAAATCAATAATTTATTGTGATAATACCAGTGCAATAAATCTTTCTAAAAATCCGGTCATTCACTCACGAACAAAACACATTGATATTCGACATCATTTTCTTCGTGATTGTTTGGAAAAAGGATTAATAAATCTAGAATTTATCAACACTGAAAATCAAATAGCTGACATTTTTACTAAACCACTAAATGAGAATACTTTTATAAAACTAAGACGTGATTTAGGTATAATGTCGTTTAAAGACTTATGAATAAAAATATGCAAAAATATGGAAAAACAAAAATTATTTTATTTCTGACCAAAGCGGCACTCGAACTCATGACTTCTGACTTATATGTTAGGTGTTGTAGTATAGCCACTTGAGCTATGGGTGTTTCTTGTTCCAGCTCTGTTTCTAATTTGTACCATTAAAACTTAATTTCAAAATATACTATTTTTGACTCTAAAGCATTGTATGTCATTCATTTACAAACAGTTTTTGTTTAAAAAGTTCTTTGATTAAAACTAAAATTTGATTTTAAACCACTATTTTTTTAGAAATAAATGGTTATATATACATACATATGTTTATTGAATAGAACATAAGATACAAAAAATCTACTTACAAAACAAAACTTGAAACAAAAATGTCTTCTAACAATGGTGTCTACAATTCTGAAAATTCTCATCTTTCTTATACATCCCCGGACGACGACTATTCTGATCGCATCACTGAAAATGGTCCCCAACCTACTTTTCCAATGCCTAATCGTGTTTTAGAATTCCCTTCTCCAGATAATGACCCCCGACACAGGTGGAAACCATGGGAAGACTCCCATACAGGTTATACACCTGATAAAAAGAAAGGGAAAAAGGAAATGGTAGTATCTCCATCAACCAAACAAAAGATTGATGAAATTCATCACTACCAACAACAACAGATGAATATGCAAAGGGAACTATTACGAACAGAAAGTCACGGCAAGACGTTTAAGCTTCCTTGAAAGGATTGCCATGAAATTTTGTTCATCTAAGAAGGATGATGTTGCTGAACCTTCTTACAGAACTCCATCTCCTTCTAACCATGTTCAATCTCCAATAGCTCCAATATGGTCACCGGTAGAAAACGTTCCATCTCCAAATTCATGGGAACGTCGATGCTGATGCACCATGGCTATAATTTACTATATATATGTTATTATTTTGAATAAGATGTATAGATATATATATAATGTAATAATATAATTATACTTCTATAATTCTTGTTTGAAAGACAGCATGAACTAGTCTGTTCACATGCCTCGGTCGACCGAAAAATCTGAATCGGTCAACCGAAGCTGTCCCGAGAGGTTTTTAAAAACAGATTTCTTACAAGTCGGTCGACCGAACAACCTGTCTCGGTCAGCCGAACTTGTTTCCAGAATGACATTATAACATTTTTTAACTCAGTCAACCGAATACCCTGCACCAGTCGACCGAAGTTCTTCCCGAAAGTTTCAGCACTATTCTGAACCTCAACTCGGTCGACCGACCCAGGGATTTCAGCCGACCGAACGAACTTTTACTGCTGAAATTGCCTACATATTTTAACCCAACCATTCAACTTTTTATCTCACCTCTTCACTTTACTCTCCCACAACAGATTTTAACCCTAGCCTCCATTACAACCTTCCTAAATTTCTTCAAATTCTTCAAAGAAAAAATGGCACCTAAGAAGAAATCTAAGACTACTGCTGGCCAATCTTCCTCAACTCCTGTAGACTCTCAAATTGCTTCTTGGCTAGTAAGTGAAAAAGCTTTAGAAAGATGGATAAGGCTTCAAGATGCAAAAATCTTTGAGGAGTCTTTTGTAAGTTATCCTGATTTTACCGCCTACGGTGTTGAAAATGCCGCTCTTGAAAGTGGTCTTGATGCTTTTCTTGACCATAGGAAAAACAACTTGAAAATTAATCATATAATGGTAAAGTTATTCCTAGCAAATCTCAATCTTGTAAATCCACCAAGAAACACTGAAAATTGTGTTTGGACATCGGTTTGTGGCACTTCGATTTTTCTCTCCATTGATCGAATGAATCATATTTTAAATGCTCGACCGGGTGGAATATCATTACATGATGTAGACTGTAATACATCAACTCGTGATCGCCTAAGTCATCTATTCTTTGAAGATGATGCTACCGATTTAAGGCAAACTTCATCTCTCCGACCTAAAGCACGACTTTTTCATCGATTCATGATGAAGTCTATTGTTCCAAGAGGAGGGTCATACCACTTAGTATATCCCGAAAACTTCAAGGAGTTATATGCTATGTGTGGAAATATTCGGGTAAATTGGACACAACTTCTCATGGATGAATTCCTTACGTTCAACCAAGGGAAAATGCTCCATATTTATTATGGAGAATACATAATGCGGTTGATTAATAACGTTGTCACCCATGCTTCGGAATTCGAAACATCCAAAGTTCGTACCTTTGACTCACGAACAATAAAATTAATGAAGTTACCCGATGCACCATCCCAAATAACCACCTTTCAGCAATGGCGTACCATTCCACGAGAACAACTACGTCGCAGCTATTCTACACCTCAACCATCCACTCATTCTACAGAACGTATAACTCGTCAGACCTCTATCCAAAGACCACCTCCCGGTACTAGCACAGCGGCTGCCATTGATATTTTGGCCCAAAATCAACTAGCTTTGGATTCCCGCCTTCGAAAAATTGATGGACGTTTCAAGAAGATCAAAGGCTTCTTCGTAAATTTATGGGATGCCTTATCATGCTCTTCTGAAGCCGGTGCTTCATTTGTTGCTCCTGGAAAAAGACCAGCACCAAATTTCTCTTGGTCTACATCCGAGAACACAAGTTCCAGCACATCGGCAACTCCCGCACCTACCACTCAAAGACGGGGTAAGGAACCGGCTCCTCTCGGTGAAAATCTTCATCCAGAACAGTGGGATACCGACGATAATGAGGAGTAATTGTAGTATTTTTAAATTTATTTTACTTTCAAGAATTTCTTGTACTTTATTTGTTTCTTAATTAATTGTTATGTTATGTTCTAAGCAAACATCTTTAAATTATTTCTAATTAAGCTCAAGAATGTACAATGTAAATTTAAATGTTTTGCATTACTTTAATCTGTTATAAGTATTCCTTTTTGTCGATGACAAAGGGGGAGAAATGTATGCAAACTAACGAATATTTGCAGAAAAGTCGCCATATACTCAGGGGGAGAACTATAATATATATGTCAATATTACTTCGTCACATAAGTATTGTCATCAATCAAAAAGGGGGAGAATGTTGATTCATGAGTTTTGATTCATGACACAAGCTTCAGAGATCATACGACGAGAATACTATATGAAAGCGACAAAAAGAGAATAATTGCATACCGTGCACTACAAAGGAGATAATCTTACAATCCAGAGATTAGTATGGATATTTTATTTTATTTGAGTCTTAGAACAATGTTAAAATCATTCCTCAAATAGTCACACACGCACACAAAACATTTTATAGCAAAAACTATGTTCACTGTGCATATAACACCAGGTCGGCCGACCGACCAGGATCCTCGGTCGACCGACCCTGTATCATGTGCACAAAGACTTTCTGTTTTGTATATGTTTTAAACTCAGCTGACCGGCCAGGTTTTCCAGTCGACCGACCTGAGAAAAACGGCTAGTTTTCTGAAGAGACGCGATCATTTCATGAAGAGGAATGTCCTCTATTTCAAGAGGTATGGACACAACTGTTAACTAAAACTCTTCATGAAAGATTACAACTCTTCTACAACTATATAAACATATTCAATTCACTTCTACAATAACCGATTCTAGTTTATATTTCTGAAATCTAATCTCTATTCATTTCTGCAAATAAAAGCATTTATTCTTATTTAATATCACTAGAATCCTTGAATTAATTCATATACTTCGATTCTACGTGATTATCTTCCTTCTAAATCTTCACACACATACATACTCTTGAGGATTTGGTTATAGGAAAGTTGTACTATCAAAAGACAATCAGTGTTATTCAGAACACATTCGTCAACAAACTATTTGTATTAAGTTGAAGTCCACTTCGGCTGTTGAGGCGGAAAAATTCCTGTTCGGCTGCTCAGGTGTCGTATACCTATTCCTCCGGGTTAAGTGAGGGGTTTAGTTTAAATCCAGAGGGTATTCTGGGACTGGACGTAGAACAAGAAGTTCGAACCAGTATAAAAATTCCTGGTGTGCTTACTTTAATTTGTACTTTACTGTTATTACCAGTTTCCACATTAACATACCATATTACACGATCCTTAGTACTACACGTGTACTTTCAAATATAACATATATGATAATTCCTATTGCCAATGCAAAAGGAATCTATCTCATACGCTTCATATTAAACATTTTAATATGGTGTATCTGTATACTGTTTGTGACAATCCCAGTGTATCCTAGGTTAAGGAGTTATAGGTTGTGTGAGTTGAGAGGTCGCACGTAATATTTACTCATGAGGGATCTTGTGCGAACAACCCCAAAGGAATTTGTGACCGATCAATGTTAATTGCCTAATTTATGTTATGACATAAGTCCGTAAACCTAAAACATAGTTGGTTTATACATATATATATATAGGCAAATTATAAATTTTTTATTAATACTTATTCCATTGCACTAAGAAACAATTGTTGTTTCAAGAAATGCCAACTTCATAATAAAGGAATATTTATAGATATTATTGATAGTAAAATAGACTTGAAAAACTATTGACAAAGGATGAAAATTGATTGAAATAAATAAATACAAGACTTTAGAATGTATAATGATTAATCTCACAAATTAAAGAGAAATTTTTAATTTTATTAACATCGAGAAAAGAACTTCCTCAATCTTAAGCAGGCCAATAAAGTATTGACTCTACCGTATGACATGATGTGCAAATCCAAAATGTATTTCAAGTACATTATCAAAATAATATTTTGAGATTGGTACCAATAGGATATGATCCATCGACTACAAAACTGTCTTCAAGAAGAAGATCAATGTAGTTAAAATATAAGTCACGCTAATATGAATAACATTTTAAATTTCAATTTTTGAAACCAACGTAGTAAATTCATAATTCAACTTGCTTTAGTTAATTCAGATTTTACTCACAAAATTTATTGCTCAGTAAGACTTTGAGTTTTGGTGCATATATTTTGCAACAAAAATTCTAAATAATGATTTAGAATAGATTGTTTACACATAACAACCAAAATGTCTCGAAGTCAGTGGGAGCGATGATCTAGTTTCTGAGTATTGGATATGATCCAAGAAATGATACAAAAGTGTTATTTGGTAAGCATTAGAGTTAAGTAAGTATTTTGATAGAGAAATCAAATAATTTGAATTTCAGTCAATATGAAGAGGAAGATTGTAAGTATAAAAAAGAATATAAATTAGTACAAAAATATGTTTCTAAATCTAGAAGTAAACAACACACTTATGATTATTAACGATGTAATCATATTAAAATCATTTTAGTTTGGTTGTTTGATGCTCGACATTTGTTTTGAAAATGACAACTTTTATTATCGGTATAAAAGGATGACGGGATTATCCCAAATGATATATGCGAACATGATATTAATTTTTTTTATTATGGAGCATGTAAGATGGGTTCCTTACACATTGACAATTGGAATTATCATACATGTTATATTGTCTAGAATATCTAAGTTCGCTCATGTATTTAATACATAGAACAAGTAACAAATCTGAATAAAGATCACTTAATACAATTTAGGGTGTTTTGAGTATTTATGAAATACTTGCAAATTGTTTATAGAAACAATGAACTCCTTATTATGAAGTGAGCGGACTCGAACTTCATTAATGGTATCGAGTCTAGTATGTCAATCCTAAATTCATGTTCAAACGTAAGTTTAGAACTTTTAGTTGAAATTGTTCCAAATAATAAGTAGTAACTGATTTCAACCAAAGACTACTACATACAATAAGTGTAAACAAATGCACAAATTTATAACTGAGATGATGGTGATTCTAAATGTTGGAAATCCCATGACATTGTTATACGATAATAATGTCATGATATAGTTCGTAAAAGAACCTAGAGTTCACTAGTAGCCGATGGACATACTCCAAATAGTTCCACATGATAAAGGCAGTTTATCAGCAATGGAGAGAGTTAATTAATAGAGTAGATAATTAAAAAAATAGAATACATGTTCATTAAGGGACCGACCCGATTAGATTTTGAGAAATCCAATTAATGAAGTTGGAATAAAGTTCCTTCATTGACCTCAAGTGCAAGTGGGAGATTGATATAGTTGCGGGTATGCACCCGGGGCAATTATGTAATTTATTACATATATCTAACTTTGTGACCAATCTTGTTCAAAATAAAAGGTGTTTTCTTTCTACTACATACTTGTTATATAGTGATATAAATAATTAAGTAATTAATTCAAATTATACAGATGGAAAATCCTTAAAAAGTATGTTATGTGGTAGTGATTACGAAGTGGTGTGATCATGAGAATTTTATCATATTGAAAATAGCACATTGTTTCAAATATTCTCGTTAGATGTTTCGAGAAAGGATATCGATTCATCCGTTGAGACTAGAGTAGGTAACGCTCTCCAAATATTGGGTAGTGTATTTCTCATGATTGTTGAAGGGTACCAAGGGGTTATGTACTGATAGTTATTGGATAACCATGGAATAACTCACTCAAGGGTTCTCTATTGGTTAATATAACTAAGGTCAAATAGATAATCTCAAAGTGACGATATTACACAATTCCCTCTACTTAAGAATACTATGGAACTTAAATGTGGACGCTCCACTTTTATTATAGTTAAATCATGGTATAACATCCATATAACAACTACAGTTGGCTCTAAGTTGAAGCATTGCAAGTGAAACTCCATTCAATAGAGAATTCATCTCCTCGGTTATATGGGGTTAGTATCACGGTACCATAGCCAACTCAAAATCAAAGTTCCTGGCCAAAGCAGTATAGTCAATAATAGTTTTTATTATTGGACTAAGGATTTTTGTTTGGAATTACAAAGTTGTTTGTGGATGATGTTGGTGCTTTGACCAAAACTAAATTCCATAAGTCCTAATGTGATATAGTTTTGACGAAGAGAATTGGTGTAAATAATCGTTACTACTAGGTAGCACTTATAGTAAGATTGGATTTTACCAAAATATCCGTAAGTGATAAATTCAGCCAAAATGTCACATCACTGGTTAAGGTGATGTGTGAATGTTACTTTTCAAACTGTTTGATACTAATCGCTGACTGAATTTATATCTTTGAGTCGCACAACCATATTAATAAATTCTCCAAAAAACCACATGATTTAATTAGTTTATAAACTATTGTAAATCAATTAAATTAATTATTATTTAAGAAATGTTAATTATTATTTAATTTAGTTGATGTTTGGGGGTTTGTTGTAATTATTTGACTGTATTTATAAAAGTTATATTTGTGTGCATCGATATATGATATCTGTATAATTTTAAATAGGTTTAAATAAAAGATAATTGCATGAACGGATTTATGGAAATTTTATGCCACTTGATGGCATATAATTTCAGCCGCCGTATGAAGAGAAATAAGGGAAGGGGGAGAGAGATAACCAAGAAAATTAATTAGGGAAGTTTTAGTTAAAAAATGAGAAGCGTTTTATTCTTTCAGCTAAAACAAATCCACTAATTCATTCCTACCAACATTCTTTTTTTTTTTCATTCATTCCAAAAAATTTATCAACCCCAAATCAAATGTGAACATAAAAAATAATGGAACATAGGTGGTTCATCTATCCCTTGAAAGGACTGGGTATGTACCTTGCAGATTTATGAAGATATCTTCATTCAATGTATGATTTATAGGCAACATACAAAGTAATTCTTCAATTCTATTTATTTATATATTGACATTTTAATATGTGTTGATTCCCTTACATGTTATCATTTATTCATATTTTTCGTATATTTTGGTACTGAATCATTTATAACAAATTTATATGTGTCTTAGTTGTCAGATGTAATTCAGTTGATTATTTTGAAATCATTTGATTGAATTCCCTTTAATTAAATATATGCATGGTACATGGTTGTTTTAATTTTTGCTTGAAAATAATTTTGATTAACTTTCAATTAAATTTTGATTGAATCAACTTTAACTACTTGAGCTTATTTTAAACTAAAAACATGTATTACATAGTTGTTGTTTGAATAATCTTGTTTAGTTGTTGATTACACATGTGTAAGAGTTATTTAATTTATAATACATAAGTGGATTTTTATGTAAAATCTTAATTCAATTGATTTCTTTCCTAAATTTAGAGTTGGATTTAAATTTATCAACTTTTGATTCATATATGCATGAATTCAATAGCAATCTTCAAATACATGTTTGTTTTATATATCAAAACATTATTTACAATAAACATATGTATGTGTATTCCATTATAAATTCAATTTTTTAAATAGACTTTTATGTAAAACCATAAAATTTATTTTAAACCCTTCCTTGATTATATGTGTATGTGTGTTATTATTCGAATCAATTAATCCAATTATAGAGAGAAAGAAATGAAAGGTTTCTATATATTGTCATATCTTACCTTAATTAATTGTATAAACTAGTGCGAACCCGTGCTTCGCACACGGGTGTGGTGAACATATTGTAGTTACATAGGTCAGTATACAAATAGAAAAATGGGTATAAAAATATATAAAGCTTGATTATTAGACATGTAGATTGCATTCTTTGTACCTTTTTTCAGTTCCCTCATTTTTAGTGCATTTGTTATATAACTCAAAAAGTAAGTCAACCTTTAATGCTAATCATAATTAGCTCAGTTTCGAAGGTTTGTGAAGACATATTCTTGTCAGTCAGTTTTCAGAGCGGAGCCAACTGAAAAGGTGTATCCGTATTTATATTTGCTTTCATTTTCGTGATATAGTAAACATGTCTATTTTAGTGTAGCAATACTTGTAGATCAAAGATTTAGAACCTTACATCACCATTGTAGCCTAATCAATTCATCTTCAACTGTTAGGCCATCAAAGATGTATATTAGTGTTTAAAGTTGCAAAACTAACCCAAAAAAGCAGGCACGCACTGAACTATCAAGACATAACAAACTTACAATTGGAAAAGATAACTTGAACTAAAATCTATATTAGTTACTATACTGCCGAAGAATGTTCTATGCCTAGTGAAAAAAATCATCCGTACAGAAAAATGTAAGGTCGTATTAAAAAAAAGAAAAAATGAATCACGGTTAGGTTATCTTAGATTATGTCTGATGTTAACATGGAAACAAAGGCAAAAAAGCTGATACCAACAAAATTTTGAAGTTAATTAATATTGCATCCATAGATCATGTTAAATACTACAACTGTTGACCCTCAAATAATATATTATATAAAAGTGTGCAAAAACGCAGGCCATGAGAAGTTAAAGAACGAATGTACCACTGTAGTAAAGCAAGTGGAAAAATAGTTATACAATTTATTTTGAATAATGATGGATGGTAAAAGGCTAAAATCTTAAAATAATAAATGCCTTGCATCTTGAAAATATGAGTTGAACGGTAATTGCAGGCTTTTATTTCTCTAGTAGTTGGATAGCCCGGCCAAAAGATCAAAAGCAACCTATAAAAAAGAATACTTAGAGTCAACAGTTATTACAGAATTTTTTGGAATATACAAATTATTATCAATGTGAGAGTTTAAACAGCTGAATATACAAATTAATAGGAAGTGGATTCATACGTATTAAGCAAACATCACAGGGGTATTGAAATAACTATAGTGTGCTAGTAACCAACAATGAAGAAAATGTAGCTGAAATTCTATTATTTAATTCATAATCAAAATGTAGGAAACTATACTGGTTAATTGCAATGGATCCACATACTTTTAGTATCGGAATGGATTTTGTTTATGGACATCTCAGTAATAAATTATAGTCTAGACTTTTGTATAAGTTTTAGTAAAAATGAGACGTACATCAATGAATTAATTGCCAATGTCCATGGGAACCTAATGTAAAAAATTACAACATGACCCTTATCCAATCTTATGCATTATGAACGCAACAAAGTTCATCTCTCAAAGCCGACAACACTGTAATTCTAAAGGACATCCCATGCATACCCGACTGCAAGCATGATGTCTAAATCCCACTTTTGCGCTTACACTTAGCGCCATAACATTCGCCCCCAAGTACAGCTTATAATTTTTCACATCTTTCCACCAAATTAATGTGTAAGTGTAATACAATGTGTTAAAGAAAAGGGGTCCGTAACGTGATAGCTGATAAAGGAGCCTAAGCACTGCATATCCAAAGATGTGGAGGTGACCAAGTATCCTAATTTTGAACGAAGCTTTTTTGAAACCACTATGTTGACAGCATCATTTTCTATGAATAGGATATTGAGATGTTTTAATACTGAGATGACATGGTAGCCTCATATTTGATTATCTTCATTTCCCTAACAATCAATCATTTCAATAGCTTTCTATTGCATATATATTTGGAAAGCCATTTTATTATTCCTTGTAATACAGAAAATAGTAAGACATGGAATACTAAGATTCTCATTTGATATGTTCATCATTTGATATGCGCAGTTTCATGTGAAACTAATGCATTTTGATGTTGCTCATTTAGTGCATATCTTTTGTTAAACATTAGAGGCTTACTAATACAACTTTGAAGAAAAAGTTAAAGTGTGTTTCAAAATCATATTCTAAATAAATTTTACGTGGTACTATGCAAGGAGAGACAATATGAGAATGAAATTCAGACACAATACATCAGCATATCCAATAATGCTCAAAAAAATCTGCAATAATGATAAACTTAATTAGTGCTGATTAAAAATTTAAATCAAATGTTAATTTGTATGATTTAATTAATTAGTTAAAAGTCACATATTTAAAGGAAATTTTTATTAAGGTTACTTAGCACTCGTAGACCGACCTAGCTCAAAACAACCATAAGTTCAGCGTGAAACTTCTTAGAATCTTAAATTAATTGTATCAAAAAATGAAACAAAATTATAGGGGATAATATAGAAATATTACTGCAACTGCATAACTAATCATACCATAGATGATTATGTTCACAATAGAAGGAGAAAATGATATGAAGATTTTAATATGTATAAGAAATAAATAGTAACGAAAACAAACTTGATTTTTTTTAAATAAAATAAATGTTTTATCACAATGCCTGTCAACAAATGGCTGTCTGTATTTCTATCGAAATCAGAAAGTAGAATCATAACTGAAATCTTTAGTGTTTTCAAAATTGATCTGATTTTACGAATCCAAAATGAACTTGAACTGAAATGAAAAAGGAAATCTTTGAACTTTTCTATATACATGCAGGGAAAGTAACAAAGTAGAAATCATGCAAACGGTTCAAGACCAAATAAAAAGTAATACTCCTAACCTTTAGATATCAATGGGCAGCGAAAAACAAAAGCCGAGAGAGTTCTTGAAAACTTACAGGGTCAGGGAATGAAGCAGCATATCCAAGAGTTGAAAGACCAAGGATCGGGGAATGAAGCAACATATCCAAGAGCTGAAAGACCAGAACACGACTTTGTAAAACCTTTTGAACCCTTTATTTTAGAATCCAAAGATTTCAACATTGATGTGCCAAAGTCCTGACTGTGATAGCCCTGGAAGTCATCAATGTTTATCAAATATATATGTTTCTATCAGTCAAATGTAAAAGACAACAATCCATTATTCCCCAAGATGATGAAGAAATTGAGAAACATGGATTCTAGAACTACTTATACAGTTCAAGTTGCATCGTTACTACTATTCAAATACACGGTAAGGTATTAGTGAAGTATCTTCCCAAATTCCCTAAAATTATCATATTTTGAATGAACTGAACTAAGTTGACAACGAATAGCTATATATTTCTAGTTTATAAATAAATTTGATTTTGACTTATAGTTTTCTTTAATAGAAACGTGATGATCTGTAGTCGTTTATTTGTTTATCTAAGAAACTAAAATATAAAACTGCAATATCTCCCTAGGGTAAGTCATTATGAGTAATTTGTTTTTACCAATAAGAAAGTGACCACGTCCACAACTAAAAACAATCACGTTAAAAAAAGTTTGTTTTGCCCTGTACTTTAAAAAAATCATTGACCTCTGTCTTACGCAGGTCGTAAGTTAGGTGCCATTTGATGAGTATTCCATTATCAACTCAACCATTAAGGTCGGCTCAGTCATTCTTCAGTCCACTCAAAAAAGCTCTGCTAAACATAATTTAGATTCTTAGCCTTTACTTTCAACTCATACAATGAATCAAGTAACAAATATTCATTTGAATGCTACTACTTATTTTCTGCTAGGTAAATAGTAATTTTTTCACTATCTTTATAGTACCTTCATGAATAAGAATATCCATAAATCATGTATTGAAACAATGGATGATAATATGTGGCAAAGTGTTCATGTTTTCGTATTCAAAAAAATCTTCCATCTATCCAAGCCACAACCAATGTAACAAAAATTCGAAACTCAATATTCAAATTCATTAAAGTAGTGAATAGGGATGTAAATAGTAGTCTTTATAGCCATCAAAACAATCTCATTTACCAATTGAACAATGACCAACAAAACAAAGTTATACTGGTTAATTCTGAAATTGTTGTTTTCTAAGTTAGCTACAAACAACTAAACTCATTTACCTCATTTACCAAATGAATGGGTTTAAAAATGTATAAGCATTAGTAAGGGTGGTAAGATATCTAAATGTGAAATCTACGATAATCTAGGCCTTCTGGTGGAATTACTTTCTTTTCTTCTTGGCTTACATATTGGATTTAGACAGTGTAGACAATGTGTGAACAGATATGCAAAATATGATATACTCATATCGGCGAAATTTCGAAAATCTAAAATGATGGAAAAACAATTAATATTACCCATGTAGATGCTTTGCTTTAGGATATATACATAGATGTAATCATCTAGTTGTAATAATAGTTAAGTATTATTGGATATAAGCTCCAAATTGGAATTTATAACCCAAAAAAATTGTGTATGCAAGGAAATCATATATGCATACATATAATATAATTAATAAATAAAGCACAATTAAGCATCTACGTTCAAACTATTGAGAACTAATTTCCCAAAAAAATATTTTGGGTCTTATTCACATACAAAAAGTTGGTGTACATGCGATTAAAAGAGAAAAAACAAATTAGGAAGTATTATGCATACTCATCTTCCCTAATTTACGATTGTACTATTCCATGACATTAATAATTTATTGGGTTTTGGAACCAATCATAATAAGATATATTGAAAATACTTTCCTCAGTAGTCTTCTATAGAAGAATCTAAAATATTATAAAATATTGCTAACAATATGAATAAGTTTACCTTTAAATCTCACCAAATATGATGCCACTCAAAATTCAATAGCCATTTGCTATAGTTAATTGTCATGTATAATTGTGCACTTTCTTAAATTTCACTAACATGATCCATGCCTCTTCACTGTAGCAGCCAATAATTTCTATGGTTTCCACTGCAAAAAAAGCATCTGTAGGAGGTGGAGACATACATGAATACAGAACTCAAATATATTCTTTATTGTAAAAAGTTTAGAGTTTTTTCCATTTCACCTTACATACAAAAATTGAAAGGAAAATTGGTAATAAATACAATGATAATTTGATAAATATGCAAGTAGTTGTATAACTAAGATTTGGAAACTGAAAGCTAATGCTAACTAAATTTTGCAGCAACTATGTTGCAGCTAGTATAAGATTAAAAAAAATTACTTTTCTATTAAGACATACATAAGGTGCATTGATATTTAGCTTGTATACATATTTATTTTGGCCCCTAGGATATTCCATTCATTTTTTATGCTTACTCAAAACATGAAGATAATATTAATATTATAGTTAAAGAATCATAATGGTGTTAATGTAGACTATGAGGCATGCCTTAAGTCAATATGCACAAATTAGGAAGTTTGTCATTTGTGAAAGCTTTTAAACCCAGGAAAATGTGAGAAAGGAAAAATGTTTAAAAATTACTCATATCCAAGGCTCCGTGTGGTTTTTAGTTTTGGGTTTCCATCCAAAAAGATGCCCACGACACTTTTTTTAAAAGACAACTAATTTGGTAAATGAATTTAATAATACACAAAAAACAAAAAAAATATCCCCGTGTTCTGGGAAATAATGCAAAATGGTTTAAATATTCTCAAAAGCAAACATATTACAATTATCCAGATACCTTATGTCTACCCAAAGATAGCAATAGTGTTCTTCTAGTTCTCAAAAGCAAACATATTAGGATTCCTTCACGCAACCAAACCATGACACACATATAGTGAGACACGCACAAAACTGTCATAAAGTATGCATGTATTTTATTATATATAATACATAAATACATATTTATACACAAAAATGACATAAAACTAACCAACAAAGTTTAAACAACCAACAGGTTTAAAAGGATGGGGCATTTTTTTAGCGGCTTTATATTTTTGGAATCTATTTTCTCAACCATAAATAAAAATGGAACAAAACAGAAAATAGATAAATAATCCAAAGGAAAAAATGTAACAGAAAGAACCTCAAAAATTGATGAAAAATTTGCTTGATGAAGGAACCAAAAGTGGAAAGCTGTGAAACTAATAGTTATGGCCCTTAGGAAGGAATATATTCCTAACCAAGTACCAAAAAATATTCTACCTAGCATAAGTAGTATTGTATGGTCGATAACATCTTCGCACATTGCAAGTACATTAATTCACATGAGTGCTTAGCATACAATCATGTGAATACCATGTTTTAGTGGCTAACATCGTGAATACATTAATGTGATACTCGCACAATACAAAAATAGAAATCAATATTTTTTGGCAAACCGTACAGTAGGAAATATAAACTGAAAAAACTAAATGTTAACGTAAAAATCGACGCTAACACCCCGGTGTGTGTATTAGTAATGTGAAAGCACCACCCGTTGACACGGGAACAGAATATAAGCAGAAAATAGCAGAAAAGTAAAGAGACAGCAGTTTTGTAGTGGTTCGGGTAGAAATTAAGCCTACATCCACTTTATCTCCTTTATTGCTGATTCAATTACAACTTTTACAACAACTCTTCGATTACAATTTGGTTACGACACACTCAAGACGAGTAGCTAGAACTTTGATGTAAGAGAGCTCTTTTTATCCATGTCGGATGTGTAGATCTCCTTTTGAAGTTCGTTGAAGCGTCTTTGGTGCTTGAAGTGTCGGATGAGTCGAGAAAATAGCAGAGTATAGGCGCTCCAGAAATGATCCAAAAGTCCCCTTCAAGTTGGAGTAGGTGGGGTATTTATATGTGAATTCTGGACAGGTGTTAGGTCGTGAACGACCTAAGATAGGTCGTAGGTCGCCAGCGACCTAAGGGGCACGGGCTTCGACTTAGTAGTTTTATACTGGATCATTTGAACATAGCGACAAGTCATAGGTCGTGAACGGTTTAAGGTAGGTTGTGAGCGACCTATGGGTAGGTCGTAGGTCGTGGGCGACCTAGTGGGTATGGTTGTAGGCATAACAGTGGTGCATTTGATCTGTCTGAATGAGGTGACAAGTGGTAGGTCGTAAGCGACCTAGGAAAAGCGGCAACTTAACTGTGTTGAGTTATCTGGTGGAGCGACTTAAGTTGGCGCGACCTATAACTTAGCTCGTTAAGTCGTTAGGTCGCTAGGTCCATTAGGTCGCTAGGTCACTTGACAGTTCCATCTTTAGGTCGCTAAGATTTTCTGTGATGTTAGGTCATTAGAGCTTTAGGTCGTTAGAGCTTTAGGTCGCTAGGTCGTTCCCTCCTTTAGGTCGCTAACTCGTTAGTTCTTTTAGGTCGTTAGGTCGTTTTGGCCTTTAGGTCGTTTGGTTGTTCTGGCCTTTAGGTCGCTGAGTTGTTAGTGTTTTAGGTCGCTGCAAAAAGAGGAGTTAACACCTGCCCCTCGAAGTACAGGCCTATGTCATAGGTCGTGTGCTTCGATCTAACTCTGCTAGGTCGTGAGCGACCTAAAACATGTGTTAGTTCGCGTGCCCATTCGACTTCTTCTCTCTGCCACATATAAACTGTTAGGTCGCTTCTTCCTCCTTACCTGATTGCTCCGATTTCCCGCTCTGCCATTGACGAATCTTCGAGCTTCCAAGGGCGAATTCAACCCATTTAGTCATAGATTCATTTTTACCAACATATTACGTAAGTGAATTCAATCTCTATCCAACCATAATCGCTGCCAAATCGTGAATCCCCATTTTCCGACCCAAGTCCAATTCCATGTGTCGTGCTGCATTTTGAGTGATGTTGTGATCGACTTTTGATCGCCGTTTGCTATGTTGTTGTTGTGATTCATGAAAGCACAACAATGCGTTGAATCTATGATGGATCGGAGAGGTTTTGAATCGATTTTCGGGTGATTTGGTGGTACGTAGGGATGATGAATTTCACGAAGAGGATGATGGATTTCATTGTGTAGGTGAAAACGAGTTATCGGGTCGTAGTTTAACGAGATGGTGAGCTATTGCGTGGAGAGGAAGTTAGCGACTTAGTGAATCTGAGCGACTTAAGAAGCCTGGCCGACCTAAGGATTTTCGCGACCTAAGGATTTCTCGAATCTGCGACTTAACTTTTAGGTCGCGCTGGGATTCAAACGACCTAGGACTTGGTTAAATTTGCACATGAATTCCAAGCAGAACGACTTAACAAATTAACGACCTAACTTTCTTGCGACCTAACTTTTTTGCGGCATAGGTTTTAGGTCGCGGCCGAGCTAGGACTTGGACGAACTTGCATTGCCTTGATCCCTTTTACTTGCACAGTGCGACCTAAGGAAGCTCCGACCTATGCTATGGCGCTGGACGACCTAAAGAATCCGACCTATGCTAGGTCGCTGGACGACCTAAAGAATCCGACCTATGCTAAGTTGCTTGAAAACAGTCTGGACGACCTAAGACTTGTAAAATTCTGAAGGGACTTGATTGAACTGCTTGAACTTGAACTATTTGAACTTTGTTGCACTTTCTTATAGATTACACTAACTTTTAATCTAACAACCTGTTAAACATAACATTTGCAGAAAACTAGGGCGAACATACTGCCATTGACTGCCCACATCGAATGACAGATTAGTCGATAAAGAATAATCAACTTAAATGAATTCTGTGAATGAAATGCTGTGAATCAACAAATTCAAGTGAAGTATTAAAGCAAAGCTAAAATAATCAACTAAAGCTGATTTGTTTGCATCAACACTGTACTTGGACTTAAAATAACAAGCCCTGAAACTCTATAATCGACACATGTCAACTAATTTGATTCCAGTTATATTTGCTTGTCATTTTACTAGTTTTGCACAACACTTCACACTTTTAGGAAACGTGCACCTTCATATTTGAATGTCCAGTTCCTTGTGTAGAATGACTTCCCAACAACAAGAAGGAACGGGACCAGCTGGAGAAGCCTTTCCAATTGCTAATCCGTTGATTGATCCTCCAGAAAGAACTCCGACCTCCTTGACTCATAGAGTTTTCATTCAATTGTGTATCCAGTTCGGTATTGCCGAAGCAGACGCTTTATTTCCTAGAGTAATTGATACTGCTGACAGGCCACCTCTTGGTTTTGTAGCAGTTAATCGTCAGATTTGCTTAAGCGGAGCTATTCCTCCCTTTAATGACTTTCTTCAACAGCTTCTTCTTCGATTAGCTATCTCTCCCTTCCAGCTACATCCCAATGGTTATGCCATCTTGATGGGGTTGTGTGTGTTGTTCAGAAGGACGCTCGACCGTCTTCCAAGTTTTGAGGAGATTTTCTATTTGTGCACCTTTGCGAAGAACAAAGATCACCCTTCAATTATACTTGTAAGAGGTGCTAGAAACCGTAAATTGATTCTAGACTTGCCCGATAGTGCACACGGGTTCTTAAGTCAATTCTTCTTCGTCCGCTGCCCCCCGGGATTCTATGCCGTCTAGAGAGTCAGAAGTAAGATTACCTTTCTCCGTTTACTCCATTTCTCCGAATTTCTTAGAACTCGAATTGTCAAATGCTTAACTTCATTTTTACTTGTTGCAGCACTTCCTCCTCCACTTAGAGATCCCGGTCACAAGCCAACCTTCGAAACTTTAAGTGATGTGGCTACTGAAGAGAGAAGCACTAAATTTTTGCTGAAAGACGTGTTTTTGCATCAGTTCGGACTTTTACACTCCCCCCGATCTACCCAGATTCACGAAGTTTCTAGTCCCGAGACTGAAACATTAGTTGCCCCAGATTCTCAAGCAGAGAGATCAAATGCCCAGTTTCTGCGGAAGAAATTGCATCTAAAGAACCCACCGTAGAGGCTGCATTGGTGAAATGTTCTACTTCCGTTGATATTGCGGGATCATTTAGCAAACTTACACTTTCCCCAGTAATTGAAGAAGAGGAACCTCCTCAACACTCCGGGAAAGCTGATGATAAAGGAGTTGAGAGAAAAAGTCCCGCTAAACATGACGGTGACGACACTTTTGATGGGTTGAGCGATTTGATGATTACTTCACAGGAGCTCTTTAAAGACGATACAACTAAAGTTACGACTCCAGCAGTTGAAGTGACATCTGCTCTGCAGCAAATTTCGTCAGCTCAAAAGTTAACTCCTTCTTCACAATCTGTTATCACTCCCCAACCAAAGAGTGGTTTGTAGTTTGACGCGCGTAGCTTGCACATCACACACACTTAGGATTTTTGGCACTTGTATGCACTTAGCTTCTTTAGTTCGAAGATTTTCAAGACTTGTCTTTTTCACTTTCAGGTTCTCCGATGGGGCGCAGTGGTTCGTACTATGATGATTTCCGATGCTATGGGGGATGCGATTCTTACGATCTCAGGTGCTATCTCCCTGCCCCAAGGGAAACCGATGGAGAAAGAGCTGCCAGAAAAGCTCGTGAAAGACAAACTTATGAGGAGCAGCAAAGAAGAAGGGATGATGACTCCCACAAGAGAAAATCTTATGATGTTAAAGGGAAAGGTCACATTGCTGAAGAACAAAGAAAACGGGCCAAACTTAGCGATCAACCGGCGTCTGCAATTTCTGAAAAGTCCGCTGCTTCTATCCCTCTTGACATCCCCTCCGGTTCTCCTGCTCTTGAGAAGTCCGACATTCAGACAATTATCAACAGGCCTCAGTATCAAGTAAGGGATGCTCCACCTACACTTCAAAACCGATTCCCATATTGGTGTTTAAAGGGAGTGCGTTTCGACTTAGACTTGGTACCGATTGATAAGCAAGCTATGTTAAGAAACCTTGATGCTGTTAAACTCGATATCGAGAGGATGTCTGGCTAGCAGAAATTTGTCGACGAGCTTCAAAGAGTTAACCGTATGAATCTCGAAGCCATGTTGACTATGGAGAATGACAAGTCGGAGTGGGATAAAATTTGTAAGCAACATGATGCAGAAATGGCGAGCATTGCTGATGACAATGCGAGACTTGAGTTTGAAGTCAAGAAACTCAAGGAAGATCTTGTCACTTCTTCCGCTTCGCATTCTAAAAAAGAAGAGGTCTTTCAAAAACAAGTGCGAGATGCACATGCTGCTCAAAGAGATGCTGAGACAAAACTTGAGGCAGAACGGCATGTAGTTGAAAGATATCGCAAGGATACCGCTCAACTGCGGGAAAAAGTTAACTCCCAAGACCTGGAGATTGCAGCGCTAAAAGCTCGACTTTCTAAAGTTGAAAAAGAGCGTGATGAGGCAGTTGCCGGCTAAGTTGCAGCCGATGAATATCATGAGGCAACCAAAGCCACTATCAGCTCTACTCTATTTGATTTTTACTTGCATAGCGTCTTGGGGCGTGGTAGTCTCTCGTTTCTGGGCCCTAAATATGAGATTACTTTGGCCGAAGTGTGCGAGGCTGTACTTGATATGTTTGGAGGTGATGGCTATGAAGAGGCAGATCTTGAGGCGCTCTATCTAGATGATGAAGCATGTACTGCCCTTGCCAGGGGAAAAGAGCAGCTTGCCAGGGAGCGAGCCGAAGTAGCAGGAGAAGAGCGTTTGGAGAAAGCGCCTTTAACTGACCCCGCTCATCTTCCGGCTTCGGTCGACCCTGATAACATTGGCTCTAGTTCTTATTCTCCACTTCCTACAAAAGCTGAAGTTAAAACTGCAACTACTGAGCCTCCCACTGTTCAAGTCGAGGAGAAGGCCCAGGACGACACTGAAGCTGAAAACTATGAAATCGATGTGATCAAGCCGACTTCTCCAAGTAACTTTGATTCAGATCCGGCTCAAGTGGACTGCTCGTTCAATTCAATTGAGCTTGATGAATTTCTTGCTTATTACTTAAGTCCCGACAAGCCAATATCTTCTCTTTTTACGGAGGATACTTATTTTAACTTTTCTTCTTCTGTAGCAGAAACATTGAGCGCTGTACACACTTCTCCTCTTCCAGCTGTTCCTCCTCCATCCCTTCAAGTCACTCCTGCTTCTCAACCGGGGTCGCAAGAAGAGCATATAGAAGCCCTTCAAGGCTTGAAGGATCCACCCGCTTCACAAGAGCAGAAGGCGGAAGAACTTGAGGACAGTGAGAAGACCCCGGAGCAGTCTTATGATGATGATACAAAACTTTCTGCGTTGCTTACTCCGGGAAGTGAGTCTTCTTCAAAGAAGAAGGGGAAGCGCGCAATTTCGAAGAAGAGAAGGAAAAGCACTTCTGCTATTGGAGAGGAAGCGGAAGTTGGCCCAGCTATACCTCTTTCTCCTTCCTCCCCAACCCGTCCACAACGGCTTCAGAAACTAATCATCAGGTCGGGTAAAAGCTCTAAAGGTGGCGGGAAGAAGGAGTAATGAGCTTGACTTTACTCTCTCTGTTTTGCTTTTTGCTTTTTGCATGTATTGACCAAAGATTGTGCGGGTACCGGTCCCCGCTTGAAACCTGCATATGTACAAAAACTTTATAGTATGGAATAAAATGGTTCTTTTTACTTGTACAATTTCTTGTCAGTATATGTGTGAATGCATTTATTCCTTGTTTTTGCACAAGTTTCTTTATTCACTTTATGTGATGCTGTAGTGAGCTCGTGGTATGATGTTTGAGCATTGTTTTTATTAATATAGCTATGTGCCCCCATACCACGGCTTACTGCAATATTCTGAAAAGACTTGTACTCTTATTTTAGAGAATAATTCTTTTGTTTAAGGAAACGTTATTCTGCTTTTAATAGAGTATGCCTTGCATCGGAGAAGTTTTTCTTTCTCTCTTTTTTTAGAACACTTCAACTTTCGGGGATAATCACTTTTATTTGTTGAAAAGTGAATTCCCCTACGCAGTGAAGCGAGCTTCTGAAGAATGTTTTGATCTGTTGGTCGAAAGTTGTATTTCATCGTTGAATGGATCTACGGGACAGACGTCAGCTGTTTTACCGGATATTTGTTTGTATAAATAATCGTAAGTATTCAGCTACGGCCTGGAACCTTCTTTTTGAGAAGGTGCCCCTTTAGTGGTTCCATTGACGAAGTTTTTGGATGTGCCTCGTTAAAGGGCTTCACTTGTTTAGTGCTTCCGAAGAAGGCTTTGTGTCTCTGAAGAGGGCTTGTGGTCTTCGAAGAGAAGCATTTTTGGTCTCCGAAGAGTCCGAAGAGAAGCGTTTTGGTCTCCGAAGAGAAGCATTTTTGGTCTCCGAAGAGAAGCATTTTTGGTCTCCGAAAGAGAAGCATTTTTGATCTCCGAAGAGAAGCGTTTTGGTCTCCGAAGAGAAGCATTTTTGGTCTCCGAAGAGAAGCATTTTGGTCTCCGAAGAGAAGCATTTTGGGTCTCCGAAGAGAAGCGTTTTGGTCTCCGAAGAGAAGCATTTTTGGTCTCCGAAGAGAAGCATTTTTGGTCTCGCATTTTTGGTCTCCGAAGAGAAGCGTTTTTGTCTCCAAAGAGAAGCATTTTTGGTCTCCGAAGAGAAGCGTTTTGGTCTCCGAAGAGAAGCGTTTTGGTCTCCGAAGAGAAGCATTTTTTGTCTCCGAAGAGAAGCATTTTTGGTCTCCGAAGAGAGCATTTTGGTCTCCGAAGAGAAGCATTTTTGCTTGTGTCCTTCCACCATCTCTTTCTTAGCGATTCCTCGTTATCACTTCAAGTACATGTCCCATTCTTTTGCAATTTGTTTGCTTTTTGCCAGAGAAGTGTACTTTATCGTTGAGTGAATCCACGGGGCAGACGCAAGCTACTTTACCGGATATTCGTTTGTACAAACGATCGCGATTAGTTAGCAAGGGTCTGGAACCTTATTGTCAGGAAGGTGCCCGCTTTGATGGAATCATCAACTGTTTGTGAATAGCACTTCTTTTGTAGGAGTTGAATTTTGGAACTTTTGTGGATTGACTTGAGTGATTTGTAGGAATCGCTTAGTTTCGTGATGTGTTGAGTTTGTAAGCTTTGCATTGATAGCCTGCAACATTAAATTGACATTTTAGCAATATTTTTAATATATTTGCATATCGAAATGATGCAAGCATCTTATAGCATTAAAGAACACAAGATTTATAGTTTTTTATTATTGATTCGCACTGATTTCTCAGTGGTTTACAATACAAAAGTTATACATCCATCATCATTTTAAAAATTTAAGCAATGCTGTTAAGTAAAAAATGGACGCAAGTGATTGTTGTTCCAGAATCTCAAGAAAGATTTGATAGATTCTCCGGGAACTTGTTCAAGGCTAGACAGTGACATTATATCCTTAGCTTTTGAAGCATACAATCTGAACTGTTCCTTGAATTTTCGAGTTAAGTCGGAGAATTGATCTACGGACCGAGCTGGTAGCTTTGTGAACCATAGTAGAGCCACTCCTTCCAAGTACACTGGAAAGTATCGACATTTAATCTCATCTGATGCTCTTGCACCAGTCATATGCCAATCATATTTATATAGAAAATGATTAGGGTCACTTGTCCCCCTATAGGCCGGGATAGTTGGAGGTACAAATTTCCTTGGAAATTCTGCTTTCAAGATCCTTTCAGTAAACAGAGTTTTGCTCGGAGCAAATCCCCAATCACTCTCATTTTCTTCCCTCTGCATGCTCTCTTTCATGATTCGGCGAACCATCCCAGATAGGTACTCCTCATTGTTCAGAGGTATCGTCGGGCAGACGTCAGTTGTTTTTTCGGAAGTTTGCCTGGGTAAATGTTCGCGAAAAGTTGGCTGCAGCCTTGAACCTTCAGCTTGGAAAGGTGGCGCTTCGGCGGTGCCAGTGGTTCTTTGAGGAATACGTTTCTCTTGGGAATTATGGGCATCTTCGGCAAAGGTTGTTTCATTGTTTTCTGGTTGTCGATTTGCCCCAAGCAGAGCGTTTAATCTGTCCATCATCAAAGCGTTTTGAGCTTCAATTTGTTGGTATAATCCAGACACTACATCGTCTAATTCAGCTCTTGTGACCCGGACGGTAGGAGTTGCCTAGTTTGATGCTGGGGAAGCGGAAGTCCCCTCGTGAGCATTTCTAGATCTGGTAGATCTACCCTTTCTTCCAGGAACCATGATTTCAGTTAGACTTCTGGTTTTTAAGGAAAATCATTCAACAAGTCTTTTCGAAGCAATGGTGAAAATATTCCTGAGTTCAACCTTCTCTGTGAAAGCACCAAAAATGTTAACGTAAAAATCGACGCTAACACCCCGGTGTGTGTATTAGTAATGTGAAAGCACCACCCGTTGACACGGGAACAGAATATAAGCATAAAATAGCAGAAAAGTAAAGAGACAGCAGTTTTATAGTGGTTCTGCTAGAAATTAAGCCTACGTCCACCTTATCTCCTTTATTGCTGATTCAATTACAACTTTTACAACAACTCTTCGATTACAATTTGGTTACAACACACTCGAGACGAGTAGCTAGAACTTTGATGTAAGAGAGCTCTTTTTATCCATGTCGGATGTGTAAATCTCCTTTTGAAGTTCGTTGAAGCATCTTTGGTGCGGTGCTTGAAGTGTCGGATGAGTCGAGAAAATAGCAGAATAGGCGCTCCAGAAATGATCCAAAAGTCCCCTTTAAGTTGGAGTAGGTGGGGTATTTATAGGTGAATTCTGGACAGGTGTTAGGTCATGAACGACCTAAGATAGGTCGTAGGTCGCCAGCGACCGAAGGAGCACGGGCTTCGACTTAGTAGTTTTGTACTGGATCATTTGAACATAGCGATAAGTCATAGGTCGTGAACGGTTTAAGGTAAGTTGTGAGCGACCTATGGGTAGGTCGTAGGTCGTGGGCGACCTAGTGGGTATGGTTGTAGGCTTAACAGTGGTGCATTTGATCTGTCTGGACGAGGTGACAAGAGGTAGGTCGTAAGCGACCTAGGAAAAGCGGCAACTTAACTGTGTTGAGTTATCTGGTGGAGCGACTTAAGTTGGCGCGACCTATAACTTAGCTCGTTAAGTCGTCAGGTCGCTAGGTCCATTAGGTCGCTAGGTCGCTTGACAGTTCCATCTTTAGGTCGCTAAGATTTTCTGTGATGTTAGGTCTTTAGAGATTTAGGTCGCTAGGTCGTTCCCTCCTTTAGGTCGCTAACTCGTTAGTTCTTTTAGGTCGTTAGGTCGTTCTGGCCTTTAGGTCGTTAGGTCGTTCTGGCCTTTAGGTCGCTGAGTTGTTAGTGTTTTAGGTCGCTGCAAAAAGAGGAGTTAACACTAAACAAAGTCAAAACAATTTCTATTGTAACCATTAATTTGGCTACTTCATGATAGCATTTCTCTTTTTGGGTTCAATGAAGGTTTTTGTATGAAAATAATTTTAGAGAAAACTAATGGTACATTCAAATGCTTTGGTTTTTGGTATTAAAGTGACGGATGTAAGAAACACACAGGGATTGTTCTGATACCGATAGAGTACATGCTTCTATACCTAAGGCTTATATAGTAATACCAAAATTTGAGAACTACTTCCTGATTTCAACTTCAAATATGAACACAATAAGATCTAACAATCAATATATATTGTGTCAAATTTTGTGTGTTATTTTAGATCTCAATAGTGTAACGACCCAGAATTTTTAAACAATTTAAAAAGAAATATTTAATTTATTTTAAATATTTGAATGATAGTTTAGCTTGAATTCCCGATCTAACTTTGAAATTGACGATTAAATTATAAAATTTAATCTATTGAAAGTTGAATAAAAATTTGAATCTTCAATTTTAAGCTGAAGAAAAATATTTCAAAAGCTTTTAAAATTCGTATTGATAATACTGAAGATAATAGAAGCTTCAGAAATTGATTTGGAAACAATCTGTTCAGTTTTGAAATTAAATCGTTCGAATCGATATTTAAAACTAGTGTTCTGGGGCGCAGTCTCAGAATTCGACGAAACCAGTTCCATTGGGTCCGTAATATTGAATTATTACCGGGTTTTAAATTTCGTAGCATTCGGAGTTGTTACGTGAGCACATGACACATTAACGCGTTGAAATTTTTAAACGAATTCAACTTAAATTTAAATTTTAAAATCTAGTCAACGTCAGCCCATTTTCTCCACTTAAAACACGCCCCGTTGTTCACGCTGAAGACCACGAAATTATCGTGCAACCCATCCCCTCTCTTTTTAAATACTCACATCCTCTCCCTCTCAGATTCGAAATCAAAATCGAAAGATAAAAATGGCGACTAAAATTTTCGTTCGAGTTCAAAATCGTTGGAAGGCTGATCCTGTTCTGTCCAAAACCCACAAACTAAAAAAAACAAATTAATGGCCGAAGCCAGGGGATCGCGAATCCCGTAGTCGCGAGGTAGACGAATCGAGGTCAGGGCATAGGGAGCTCGCAACGGCGGCAAGCGCGATGACGGCGGTGGTGGAGGCGCGCGAGGCCGCGGCATGGCGGCGTGCGCGTAGGTGATGGCTCGCGATCGATGGAGGGCCTGGGGTTTCGCGGCATAGAGGCCATGCTCATCGATTCATGTGGGCGGCAGTAGCGAGTAGAAGGAACGACAAGGTGGATCGGGAATTCGCAAGGCTGGGGATTGGCGTAGCATTGTGAGCGCTCGTGGAGGTCGACATCGCGGATTGTATCGCGAGGCATCGGCGTAGTTGAGACAAGTGATCGAGGAGTTGGACAAAAAAAAAATTCAGCAGTAAGGTATATTTTTATTTATTTTATTTATTAATTTCAATTGGTTTTAGTAGATAATATACATGTATACGAAAAAAAACAGTAAAGAAAAATTATAGTTAGCATTTACAGAGATTATGCAGTAAAATAAATAAGAAGTTTAGTCTAAAATCTATTTAATAAGTTCAAACCAAATCTTTTAGTTTAAAATTACCAAATGAAAATTGTTATTCGATTTATTTCTAATATTAATAAAATTGTATAATTATTTATACAAGGTATAAAGCAAGAAAAATCGAGAAATCAAGCTGGAATAAAAATGGATAGCAAATTAAAAGCTAAGGTGAGATTTTCTCACTCGAAGGAAATTTGATATTACAGTTATTGATTGTTTGACTGTTTGGATGTGATATAGTATATATAGTATTATATATAGCAATATATACATATTGGCATATGTATATATTGGATTGATTGATTTCCCGCACTATATAGCGGATGAGACCCTATTGCGCCGTTATTAAGCGGATGATATTTTTATAAAACCCATATACCGCGATTTCCACCTCGAAGTGGAATTGTTATTGTGCTAACGTCTGTGGATGCAGGGAAACAGGTTGGAGGGATCCAACTGGATTCCTCACCAGTATTTATTTATTTACAGATATTGATGTATATTCTGTTATCATATTGATATATGATATTGAATATTATGATTGACTAATTGACGTTGTTGCATCATCGGATTCAAATTTTGAAGTTTAAAAATAATGATTTTTACTTTAAAAGGATTTTAAAGTGATTTTTGAAAGTAGACGTTTTATTTAAAATTTTGAATTGATTTATAAAATAAAAACGTTAAAATTTTAAAGTTGTAAAAGTTAAGATTTTTGGTGAAATATAACCGAAAGGTGATTTTTGAAATAAACAGTTAAGTAATTTATAAAATAGTTTAAATTTGGATTTCTGAATTATTAAAAACGATGTATATAAAAGATGTACAAATTGATATTTATCAATTTAAATTATTGGAATTTTAAAATGAGTTTTTATAAGTGTTAAAAATGAAAGAATTATAAATTGTGAAGATATGAAATTTATAGAATTATAAATCGTGAAGATATGAAATTTATAGAATTATAAATCGTGAAGATATGAAATTTATAGATTTATAAAGTATGAAGTTATAAAATGAAGGAAATTGTAGAATAAAAGATTTATAAGAAATTTACTTATAAATTGGATTTTTGCCTTTAAATGGAATATTGATCGAATTGTTAATAAAGAAGGTTATAAATCGAAGTTGTTATAAAATAGAAATAGAATTTATAAACGTTGTTTTATAAATTCGAAATCAATTGAATTTGATAAATTAAATATAGAAGGTGATTAAAGAAGATATATTCACGATTTAGAATAGCGAATCTTTATTGAAATAAAATGTGTAGAGACGATTGAAATTGGGTTAAGTGAAGTATATTCACGATTTTGGACAGTGAATATATTATTAAGTAAAACCTATATGTTTTGGGAAAATGAATATTTTAAAATGAAGTTAATTGTTTAACGATGTTTAAAACGTGTTAAGTATCGAAAACATAGATTTCAACATTCATTGTTGAAATAGACGTTTCGAGAAATAAGGAAATGGTAGACTATAACACTGTTGTTATAGTAAATGGTTTCCGAAAGGAATTATTTTGTGTAGTATTGGGATTTATATATCTATCTAAATTTCGAATCCCTATACTAGTGATTTTGAGTCGTCGTAACGATGTTTTACGTAACATTCGTTTTGACTCAAATAAAATTTGTGAAAGAGAATAATTTCCTTAAAGAATGAAGTATATACTAAATTTTGATTTAAGTATATCGAATATTTTCAAATGTTGAAAATAAATGATTTGTGAAATACTTATTATTAAATAAGTATGGAAATGTTTTTCCAATATGAATTGAAACGTTTTTGAGAATTTATCTTTTTAAAGATAAATTGAAAACGAATATTTGAAAGTGAATGTTTGAAATTTGTTTCAAATGGTTAAGTGTGGAAAAATTATATATCTTGTAAAGATATTTTTGAAGAATAAATAATTTGGAAAATTATTTGGAATCTGATGATGTGGCGCATCCTTATTGATAGTTAAATAACCGACTATCAATATTTACCTTTAAATAGGTATTTGTTGTGAATTGGATGAATTTGAATGCCACACTTATTTTTGAATAAGCGCTCACTATTCGGGTTAGCCGGGAAAGGACCATGGGGTCGTATAACCCATTCCGAATATGTGATACGTCGTTATGAATTGCATTTGATGACCGGTGTTGAAGACCGGATATTTTTGAAAACGGAAGGATTACCGTCGAGTTACTCTACATCGACTGATCTTCGATTTAGAGGTTTTATCACCCTTAGTGACGGGAAGTCCGGACGTGATTGAAAATTATCTGGATTTGCAAGGGCTTCGTGAGAAGTGCCTTCGGTTCTGTTCGATCCCGGAACAAACTTGTATGGATTGTGTGTCTGACGTTACAGATTGAGATATAAAGCTGATTTCTTTCAAATACATTTCTGTTGGTGGCGGAGAATTTATTCTCTTAGCTTAACACCCTTCTCTGAGACGTACGAGCTCAGAGGTTATGTAGTTGAAATTTATCAGCGATATACTCCCAATTTGGTAACGTGACATACTGAGTGTTGCTGTGAAATGATCAGTGTTTGATCATTTGTGATATGATCATTTGTTTGATCATTTATCTTTGTGATCATAGGTTGATCATTTGTTTGACCCGAAGCATGGCTTTGGTGACAAAGCGTAGCTTTGTGGACGAGACTTCGTCGAGCCTCACACCCCGGAAATGGTCAAAACAGGAAGGATGCGGCAAGGTTATAGGGAGTAGCGCCCCTTAGTGTATGTCATTCCTTCTGGATAAAGGTGGTATCATGGTATGGAGCCCAGATACTTAACCTCTGTAGATGCTGCGAGTTTATTACTTTGTGGTAGTTGGAAATCGAGGATCCTCGGGAAGATCGGTGACGATCGGGGGATGGCATACGCGTGTCAGTAGTTACCTATTTTTGCAGAGGTAACCCAGCCTTGTGTTGGCAGAGATCTAACCGTAATGTTAGGTTATTTCTCGAGACGTCATTCCAGAGGCGTTCTGTTCGTGGCATAGGAAGTTCCTTAGCCTGACCATTTGTTGGAAATCCAAAGAAACAATACGTGACGTGTACGGTTTTAGTTGTATTACCTGCTATGGAATGTAGCGGTAACCTACTATTGAACATAGTAGCTATAGTAGGCATAAGTGCGGAATGCCTATGCTGGCTAAGATTTATATTATACTTTCGAAATGTTTTCTACACTATGCACTAATAATAATATCAAAAATGATTTGATTTTGCGTATCAAGCATCTTTGACTATCATAAGGAGAAATCTCCTCCGATTTTGCGTTTGCATTGTGTGTGTGTGCGGGAGGCCTTATGGTAGTCTCATTTTTCAAAAGCATTGCGAAATTGACTTTAAAATTTTCCTGTTGTTGTTTTAAAGATAAACTGTTTTACGATCTCACACCAGTCACCATGACTGACTCGGAGTTTATTGTTTCCCTTCTAAACTCTGGGTGCCCACCAATTTCCACATGGGCAGTCTAGTGTTATGTTATCAGGATATTCTGGATATTCTGGAGCTTTGGAAGCAAACTGGATGACGAGACGTAGTATTTGTATCTGATATTATTTATTCCGCTGTGTATTCTGTATGAGGACAAGTTTATATAACTGTCCATTGATGTGATGTGTTGTATATTGACTCTGACTGATGTATTGTATAAAACTGATATAGTTCTTTGTTTATAAAAGACTAGTGATTATTTATTGTATTTTGTTCCGCTGCGAATGTGAGATTCTGGTATTGTTCTGTTTCTGATGTTCTTCTGTTGTTCTTCTTTCTTTCTCTTCTATCTTTCTTCTTCTTCTGTTTTCTTTTTCTTCTACCTTTTTCTTCTTCTTAAACCATCATGGTTCGTATTTCCATGCCTCTTGAGTTAATCAATGGAGATTAGTGTTTATTCAAGGAGTACGGATTTGCGGGTCTTGACAAAGTGGTATCAGAGCATATGGTTAAGCGACAACCCTGCTCTGTTGGGTGTTACTCATTAGAGATGGAGTCGGTAGTACTCTAGAATCAGTTGAGCGTAATTATAGATATGAGCGCGTATTTGTTAGTGAATATGGAATTGTTTTGTATTGTGTTGACTTATCATTGATTGTTTATAGATTCTGGTCGGTGCAGTCTAGCTAACTGTGTTGATAGGAGTTTCTAAACTCTTAAACAAGATAAACCGACACAGTATTGTTTTGAAATAGGGTAAATGAAATAATTTTACCCAAAACTATTTTTGTATAGAAAAGAAATAATTTTCTATGAATTATCATAGTAGGTGGTTGTTAGAAAGTAATAACATTGAAATATTATCATTGTTATATTGAAATTGAATAAGAAATTGAAATCGTAACTCCAAAGTTAAAAAAATAAATTCACATACAAATGAAATTTAAGAATGTAAATTATAAATGTGATTTGTAATTTGAAATAGAATTCCAGAGAAGTATTTGGAAATGTTTTGAAAATAATTTGAAGATTTTGAGATTTGGAAAGTTTAAATCCTTTTTGATTTGAAAATGAATTTTAAAGGTTTTGAAAAGTATTTTGGAAAGATGAAAGCTCTAAACTCTTTTCGGTCGCTGGAAAATAATTTCGATGATGACCGTGGCATCATTTGTGTTCATTTTCGGGTTTCCAAAAGAGGAATTGCTGCCAAATTGTTTTAAATGGAAGTTGTTTGAAAATTTTGGGTTTTATTTTGGAAATTCAAAGGATAATTTGAATTGTTTTCAAAATGGCTTTGAAATGTTGAAAAGACTCTGGAATACTATATAAAAATATTTATGAAATATTATGAAGTTGATAACTTGTAAAGTTTAAAGTTTAAATAAAAATCTAACTTAAAGAGATAAAATCCATATACAAATAGAATTTGTGAATATGAAATATTAATGTGATTTTTAATCTGAAAATAGAGTTTCAGAAGAATATTTGCAACAAAATTCAATAATGAAATGTGAACAAGTTGATAACTTATAACATATTTGAAATCTGATTGGAATTAAGATAAATGAAATTAAATTGTGTTTGTAAATGAACAAATGAGATAACCTTTGTAAATAAATAAATTGAAACTTGAATTGTGAACTAAATAAAAGAATGGTTCAAAATTGCAAGTAAATTCAAGTAAGTAGAAATAAATTCCGAATGAATGAAATTTACAATTGCAAGTGAATAAAATTAAAACTAAAGTTTAAACTTTGTTTTGAATTTGGTAGTAAATGAAATTCAAGTTGAATATTGGAAATTGGATTTGATTTATGATAAATGAAGTAAAATTAAAATAAATTGAACTGGTATCAATTTGAGTTAGTTATAAACTAGAATGGATATGAATTCGCTTTGTTTAAAAAAAATGAATATGTAACTTCAATAGTAAGCTAAAATGTATAAACAGTTTATATTGGAAATTTTGTAATAGAATTTGCAAAATGGTTTAAATGTTGTAACTAGATATTATGGCTAGTAGGGTATACAGGTATTATAAAAAAATTGGATTTGATTTTCAGAGATAAATTTGAATTGCTCGACAAAAAGGTATGTATTTTAAATTATTATATGAGATTTGATGACTTTCTTGTCTAGCCGCTTGGCTTTTTCTTTTCTTTTTGAAATCTGAGAGTCCGTAGGGACGTTTTGTAGTCGTGCCGTATTAGCCGCGCAAAGGAGGCGCTGGCGAAATTTTTTGAAAATTTAGAGTGTTAGAAAATTTTTGAGAAATTTTTGGAAAGTTTGAATTTGAATTTAAACTGTTAAAGAAACAATGTTGTTGAAACTTATAAATTGAAGTTGGAAAAAGCTAGTTGAATGATAACGAATCTTTATTAGAAAGATTTGTTTGAAAAATTGATAAAACTATTGGATTGTGAAAAATAGTAGACGAGTTAAGGACCGTTTTTCCTGACTTGTAATTTCGGGACGAAATTCTTTTAAGGAGGGAAGTTTGTAACGACCCAGAATTTTTAAACAATTTAAAAAGAAATATTTAATTTATTTTAAATATTTGAATGATAGTTTAGCTTGAATTCCCGATCTAACTTTGAAATTGACGATTAAATTATAAAATTTAATCTATTGAAAGTTGAATAAAAATTTGAATCTTCAATTTTAAGCTGAAGAAAAATATTTCAAAAGCTTTTAAAATTCGTATTGATAATACTGAAGATAATAGAAGCTTCAGAAATTGATTTGGAAACAATCTGTTCAGTTTTGAAATTAAATCGTTCGAATCGATATTTAAAAATAGTGTTCCGGGGCGCAGTCTCGGAATTCGACGAAACCAGTTCCATTGGGTCTGTAATATTGAATTATTATCGGGTTTTAAATTTCGTAGCGTTCGGAGTTGTTACGCGAGCACACGACACATTAACGCGTTGAAATTTTTAAACGAATTCAATTTAAATTTAAATTTTAAAATCTAGTCAACGTCAGCCCATTTTCTCCCCTTAAAACACGCCCCGTTGTTCACGCTGAAGACCACGAAATTATCGTGCAACCCATCCCCTCTCATTTTAAATACTCACATCCTCTCCCTCTCAGATTCAAAATCAAAATCGAAAGATAAAAATGGCGACTAAAATTTTCGTTCGAGTTCAAAATCGTTGGAAGGCTGATCCTGTTCCGTTCAAAACCCACAAACTAAAAAAAAACAAATTAATGGCCGAAGCCAGGGGATCGCGAATCCCGTAGTCGCGAGGTAGACGAATCGAGGTCAGGGCATAGGGAGCTCGCAGCGGCGGCAAGCGCGATGACGGCGGAGGTGGAGGCGCGCGAGGCCGCGGCATGGCGGCGTGCGCGTAGGTGATGGCTCGCGATCGATGGAGGGCCTGGGGTTTCGCAGCATAGAGGCCATGCTCATCGATTCGTGTGGGCGGCAGTAGCGAGTAGAAGGAACGACAAGGTGGATCTGGAATTCGAAAGGCTGGGGTTTGGCGTAGCATTGTGAGCGCTCGTGGAGGTCGACATCGCGGATTGTATCGCAAGGCATCGGCGTAGTTGAGACAACTGATCGAGGAGTTGGACAAAAAAAAATTCGGCAGTAAGGTATATTTTTATTCATTTTATTTATTAATTTCAATTGGTTTTAGTAGATAATATACATGTATACGAAAAAAAACAGTAAAGAAAAATTTCAGTTAGCATTTACAGAGATTATGCAGTAAAATAAATAAGAAGTTTAGTCTAAAATCTATTTAATAAGTTCAAACCAAATCTTTTAGTTTAAAATTACCAAATGAAAATTGTTATTCGATTTATTTCGAATATTAATAAAATTGTATAATTATTTATACAAGGTATAAAGCAAGAAAAATCGAGAAATCAAGCTGGAATAAAAATGGATGGCAAATTAAAAGCTAAGGTGAGATTTTCTCACTCGAAGGAAATTTGATATTACAGTTATTGATTGTTTAACTGTTTGGATGTGATATAGTATATATAGTATTATATATAGCAATATATACATATTGGCATATGTATATATTGGATTGATTGATTTCCCGCACTATATAGCGGATGAGACCCTATTGCGCCGTTATTAAGCGGATGATATTTTTATAAAACCCATATAACGCGATTTCCACCTCGAAGTGGAATTGGTATTGTGCTAACGTCTGTGGATGCAGGGAAACAGGTTGGAGGGATCCAACTGGATTCCTCACCAGTATTTATTTATTTACAGATATTGATGTATATTCTGTTATCATATTGATATATGATATTGAATGTTATGATTGACTAATTGATGCTGTTGCATCATCGGATTCAAATTTTGAAGTTTAAAAATAACGATTTTTACTTTAAAAGGATTTTAAAGTGATTTTTGAAAGTAGATGTTTTATTTAAATTTTTGAATTGATTTATAAAAGAAAAACGTTAAAATTTTAAAGTTGTAAAAGTTAAGATTTTTGGTGAAATATAACCGAAAGGTGATTTTTGAAATAAACAGTTAAGTAATTTATAAAATAGTTTAAATTTGGATTTCTGAATTATTAAAAACGATGTATATAAAAGATGTACAAATTGATATTTATCAATTTAAATTATTGGAATTTTAAAACGAGTTTTTATAAGTGTTAAAAATGAAAGAATTATAAATTGTGAAGATATGAAATTTATAGAATTATAAATCGTGAAGATATGAAATTTATAGAATTATAAATCGTGAAGATATGAAATTTATAGATTTATAAAGTATGAAGTTATAAAATGAAGGAAATTGTAGAATAAAAGATTTATAAGAAATTTACTTATAAATTGGATTTTTGCCTTTAAATGGAATATTGATCGAATTGTTAATAAAGAAGGTTATAAATCGAAGTTGTTATAAAATAGAAATAGAATTTATAAACATTGTTTTATAAATTCGAAATCAATTGAATTTGATAAATTAAATATAGAAGGTGATTAAAGAAGATATATTCACGATTTAGAATAGCGAATCTTTATTGAAATAAAATGTGTAGAGACGATTGAAATTGGGTTAAGTGAAGTATATTCACGATTTTGGACAGTGAATATATTATTAAGTAAAACGGATATGTTTTGGGAAAATGAATATTTTAAAATGAAGTTAATTGTTTAACGATGTTTAAAACGTGTTAAGTATCGAAAACATAGATTTCAACATTCATTGTTGAAATAGACGTTTCGAGAAATAAGGAAATGGTAGACTATAACACTGTTGTTATAGTAAATGGTTTCCGAAAGGAAATATTTTGTGTAGTATTGGGATTTATATATCTATCTAAATTTCGAATCCCTTTACTAGTGATTTTGAGTCGTCGTAACGATGTTTTACGTAACATTCGTTTTGACTAAAATAAAATTTGTGAAAGAGAATAATTTCCTTAAAGAATGAAGTATATACTAAATTTTGATTTAAGTATATCGAATATTTTCAAATGTTGAAAATAAATGATTTGTGAAATACTTATTATTAAATAAGTATGGAAATGTTTTTCCAATATGAATTGAAACGTTTTTGAGAATTTATCTTTTTAAAGATAAATTGAAAACGAATATTTGAAAGTGAATGTTTGAAATTTGTTTCAAATGGTTAAGTGTGGAAAAATTATATATCTTGTAAAGATATTTTTGAAGAATAAATAATTTGGAAAATTATTTGGAATCTGATGATGTGGTGCATCCTTATTGATAGTTAAATAACTGACTATCAATATTTACCTTTAAATAGGTATTTGTTGTGAATTGGATGAATTTGAATGCCACACTTATTTTTGAATAAGCGCTCACTATTCGGGTTAGCCGGGAAAGGACCATGGGGTCGTATAACCCATTCGGAATATGTGATACGTCGTTATGAATTGCATTTGTTGACCGGTGTTGAAGATCGGATATTTTTGAAAACGGAAGGATTACCGTCGAGTTACTCTACATCGACTGATCTTCGATTTAGAGGTTTTATCACCCTTAGTGACGGGAAGTCCGGACGTGATTGAAAATTATCCGGATTTGCAAGGGCTTCGTGAGAAGTGCCTTCGGTTCTGTTCGATCCCGGAACAGACTTGTATGGATCGTGTGTCTGACGTTACAGATTGAGATATAAAGCTGATTTCTTTCAAATACATTTCTGTTGGTGGCGGAGAATTTATTCTCTTAGCTTAACACCCTTCTCTGAGACGTACGAGCTCAGAGGTTATGTAGTTGAAATTTATCAGCGATATACTCCCAATTTGGTAACGTGACATACTGAGTGTTGCTGTGAAATGATCAGTGTTTGATCATTTGTGATATGATCATTTGTTTGATCATTTATCTTTGTGATCATAGGTTGATCATTTGTTTGACCCGAAGCATGGCTTTGTTGACAAAGTGTAGCTTTGTGGACGAGACTTCGTCGAGCCTCACACCCCGGAAATGGTCAAAACAGGAAGGATGCGGCAAGGTTCTAGGGAGTAGCGCCCCTTAGTGTATGTCATTCCTTCTGGATAAAGGTGGTATCATGGTATGGAGCCCAGATACTTAACCTCTGTAGATGCTGCGAGTTTATTACTTTGTGGTAGTTGGAAATCGAGAATCCTCGGGAAGATCGGTGACGATCGGGGGATGGCATACGCGTGTCTATAGTTACCTATTTTTGCAGAGGTAACCCGGCCTTGTGTTGGCAAAGATCTAACCGTAATGTTAGGTTATTTCTCGGGACGTCATTCCAGAGGCGTTCTTTTCGTGGCATAGGAAGTTCCTTAGCCTGACCATTTGTTGGAAATCCAAAGAAACAATACGTGACGTGTACGGTTTTAGTTGTATTACCTGCTATGGAATGTGGCGGTAACCTACTATTGAACATAGTAGCTATAGTAGGCATAAGTGCGGAATGCCTATGCTGGCTAAGATTTATATTATACTTTCGAAATGTTTTCTACACTATGCACTAATAATAATATCAAAAATGATTTGATTTTGCGTATCAAGCATCTTTGACTATCATAAGGAGAAATCTCCTCCGATTTTGCGTTTGCATTGTGTGTGTGTGCGGGAGGCCTTATGGTAGTCTCATTTTTCAAAAGCATTGCGAAATTGACTTTAAAATTTTCCTGTTGTTGTTTTAAAGATAAACTGTTTTACGATCTCACACCAGTCACCATGACTGACTCGGAGTTTATTGTTTCCCTTCTAAACTCTGGGTGCCCACCAATTTCCACACGGGCAGTCTAGAGTTATGTTATCAGGATATTCTGGAGCTTTGGAAGCAAACTGGATGACGAGACGTAGTATTTGTATCTGATATTATTTATTCCGCTATGTATTCTGTATGAGGACAAGTTTATATAACTGTCCATTGATGTGATGTGTTGTATATTGACTTTGACTGATGTATTGTATAAAACTGATATAGTTCTTTGTTTATAAAAGACTAGTGATTATTTATTGTATTTTGTTCCGCTGCGAATGTGAGATTCTGGTATTGTTCTGTTTCTGATGTTCTTCTTTCTTTCTCTTCTATCTTTCTTCTTCTTCTGTTTTCTTTTTCTTATACCTTTTTCTTCTTCTTAAACCATCATGGTTCGTATTTCCATGCCTCTTGAGTTAATCAATGGAGATTAGTGTTTATTCAAGGAGTACGGATTTGCGGGTCTTGACAAATAGCCACTCCTTCCATTTAAAGATACCAATGACAGGAAGAAAAAAAGGATTTGGTTAGACATTTTACTGGGAATGGCATCCTAGTTGTATATTTTAATAAATATCATCCTTAATGTGAATTACAATGTCATAAAAGTTGCTATCCTTTTTTTATAAATTAAATTAAATTGCAAATTTATGGGCTACACGGTTAACCTGACTATCGTGCCCTGCTGTCATCTTCTCCCAGGAGTCCTTTTTTCCCTTTTCCAAATGTCCAGCCAGTTGGAGAGAATCCAACTATCAGGTTGAACCGGTTCTAATGTTCAAATTAAAATAGCCATAAATACAATAATTTAAATTACTTATAGAAAAGTATAATTAAATAAAAAAGGATGCTCAAGCAACATCAATTATATTATTTCATAACTGAATCAACCTGGTAATTGCAAGGAATCTTTATCATGTTCACTTTTTAGGTTGTGCATGCAAATAGGTAAAAGATGTAGTCTAGCGAACTTGACTCTGTAGGTTTACCCAAAATATACACTCCCGGAAGAAACCTTAAGAATATAGGCAAGCTGCATATAGTTAGGAAACACAACTTCATTAGTGTAACAACTAACATCAAACAAAGAATAATAAATTAAGAATACCATGTTTCAGTGGGAATACCAAATATAAAAGAAGATTGATCAGTAACAATGTTTTTATTATTATTTAAAAATAAAAAGGAAAAAATTGTTACTTGCCTCTAGGGTTTGAGGAGGATGATACTATGGTTAAAATTGATGAAAATAATGGTGATAGACGCGACTCTATTTGGCGGGAGAAGTTGTTAGGAGGGGTGGACAACCGTGGCAGAGCAGAAAAGCAACAAATCGGGGGACCTTATTATTTAGGATGGAAAAAAGAGGAAGGGGAGAGGCGAGGAAAGGGTGAGGCGCGGTGGAAGAACATAATTAGATTCATGAGGATGGGTAAAAAAAGGGGAGAGGCACGATGGAAGCTGCCGCGAAGCTAAGGTTCGGATTTGAAGGCGCTAGGGGATGCTGGTGAAAGGAAATGAATATTAATATCTAGGGTTTGGAGGAAGATAAGAAAAAGTATAAACGTGACCGTTCGGTTGCCAAATTTCAAAGGGGCTTATGTGAGCTTGAAATTCAACTCACTAATAATAGTATAGTATAGATTAAGAGCTATAAACAAACGGTTTTTTCTTTATATTACATTTGCAGGTTACTATTACATACTTACACACTGCTTATATGTTGCATTTGTACATTACACAAATGAATGTATTGGGTACATTGATTATAATATAAGTAAATTCAAATTAAATTTAAACTCCAATTTAACAATTTAAATATAAATAAATTATTTGAAATATTTTAGATTGGATCTAAAATCCATTTAGGTTTAATAGACTTAACATCCATTTTTTTTAAAATTCACTCATTTAATCCGCTTTCGATTGGCACAATTCCTTCAATGGCATCAGAGAAAAATAGTTTATAAGATCTAAATTAGTCATATTAGGGCCAACTAAATGAGTTTGGATAATCAAGTATCCCTCCCTACCTGAATACCGACCTGGCCCGAAAGGTAAAGTGAGCCTATAGGTCATCCCTAAAAGAAAAGGCCCGATTTGAATTTTGGCCATGAGCTAATTTTGAAAACCTGTTTGAAAATTTAATAGTTATTTTGAATTTAAAAATTAAATTTAAAATATGAAATAAAATTTATAAAAGTTATAAATTGCATTTTCAAAATAGTTTTGAAAATAAGTTATTATTATAAAAATGAATTGAAAATTAATTAATTGGATTAATTAAATAAATAATCAAATAAAAGTTAATAAATTAAATTAAAACATATATACATTGATATATGTGTGTATATATAACTATGAATGCTACAATATAACATGTATATATATTTATCTTAGATTATTTAAGGTAAATTAAAATAATTTTTAGTTTATTTAATATTTAATTAAAATTGTTTTAGTCAAATAAAATATTTATTTGATAAATAAATTAATTAATAGTTAATTAATAAAATAAGATGTACATATATAATGGTATATGCATGTAAAACTACAAATGTTATAGTTAACATCCATCTTAACATGTTTAGGATGAATCAAAAATAATTATGAAAAAATTATTTAGTTAGTTAAAGTAACAAATTAAAATTAATTAAATATGATTTAATTAATAATATACATAAGAATGTTATATAAGTTAATTAAATTAGAAAAGGTAATATATGAAATAAACTTATATAATATATGAATGTATAAAATCAAGTGGAACAGGAAAGAAACCCAAATGAGGAAATAAGTGCATATGTATACCATGATTTCCAATGTATCCAACATTTGAATCATGAGGGTATTCCAAAAGAAATATATTATTCCATAAATTAATATCACTCAAATAAATATATTAAAAAGTATGAATCTATAACATAAACATTGTCCTCTACCATTTATATTAATAGTTTACTTGCATATTCCATAGTTGTTGAGGTTTCCTCAAGCTAGAGATGATATGTGTAGTACTATAACACCCCCACTCCGAAACTTTAAAATAGACCCCAATGATGCTGCAGTCATCATTGAAATCATTTTCCAGCGATAAAGTGAGTTTAGTAATATTTTGCACGACATAAGTAATCGGAGCGGCAAAATAGCCTTTTCATTATATCAATTCAAATTACATAATTTATTACATCATTCTAACCTAAATCGTTGCCCACGCAAGGGGTAAATATACATAAAAAATAGATAGGGTGCTGTTTTGTCCATTATATGAAGATGCTAATGCAACGCATAACCAGTTATAAATCCTGGTTTTATGCAATGGAAATTCAAAATAACGTTTATTATAAATAGCAAGCCACCTGCTTCATCTTTGAAATCTTTATTCGTCTTACAAATGATACATGCCTAATGCATAAACTCAACATACCCGAATAGCTACCCGTGAGTTTATGAGAAATAATAAAACATGGGTCGGACATAAAGCCTAGTATAAGTAAAACCTTTACCCTAGTCATCCATAGTGAGACCACGCCGCTAATGTAGAACGGGTTTTCCCCTCATTTTATCATCATAGCATGGTATAATACATCACGTAAACAAATATTACATAAAAAGGAACATAAGCATATCCAATCGAGAAGTGTACTCTACACTTATCATCCATTTATAAATCATGACATATACTAATTCAAGTATAATATACCCTATACTTATTATCATACATAAACCATGTCATACAATTATTCATCGTCCATTCAATCATCACCTAATCTCATATTTTAGGCTTTCATCATTAAGTTATCATTAACTTATTTAGTGATTACCTCCCTAAGCCTAACTATCACTATTTCATCTTTTTTGAACAATGCGTCTTGATGAAATGGCCAATCATTCCACCAACGGTAGCCATCCTGACTAGATCCACCTTGACCCTTCTAAGAGATTGAATATAAGCACCTTGAATACATTCTAGTAAGTATCTTTACCAAGCATCAATAACCCCCTCTTAGTCCCTGAACTACTATCGTTCATGTTGCTAATTTATTCATTTTAGTTGTAACACCGCCCTGATGTTTTAATACCCTTCCTTAGCTTCCCTTTAGAGTTTATAAATCTTTTAGGATTGAACCCTATCGTGGCACCCTGCCATATACCATTGACTTTAGGCTAAAAGTCAAAGAACCATGCCATCCAATAACTCCATGAGCCGGTATACCTTTACGAACATAGTTCAACCCATTTCGTTCATTTGTTTATAGTGTACCCTATACTTCTTTTAGATAAAAATGTTTTGTCTTTCATTTAAATAATACTCTATCATTTATTAACTTCCCTAAGCTTTCTTCCATTTCAAAATAAGTTAACACAATTTTAACTAATAAAAATCTTTCTTTTATTTCATCCTATGAAATAGTTTAATAACACATGGAAACTATCTTCCATAGTGCCTAAAGCATTTTTCTCATTTCACATAGAAAATATAGCATCCCATGCTTTCGTGAGTTATGATTAGTCATTACGAACTAGCTATCCATAGCTTTCGAATATTAGGTTGGTTTATAATATATTTGGCTATCCCATAGCCTTCATAGGTCAATAACTTCCTTAGCTATCATGTATTACCTTTTAAGTAATGGTCATGGGTTAACTTCCCCATAGCTATCGCGTACTATTATTATTATATATATATAGTCATCACATACTATCTCATCAAATACCATTGTATGTAAATCCTCTTAAGGCCATCGTATGATATGTTGCCCATAGCCTTCATGCTTTATCTTATTTATAGTTATCGTGCGTCATCCCTTCTGAAGCCTTCGCATGCCATGTCTCCTGAACCTATCATTTGATATCTCATCCATAGCCATCAGGAGCCATTCCTTCTGTAGCCCATGTAGGCCATCCCTTCTATATCCTTCGTATGCTAATTAGTTCCATACTTGTAACTCCTCATAAATTGAACGCAATTAATTAAAAAGAAGTGGTCTTTTTTATTTGTTTTCTGTGTTGAACGCGGTATTTATTGGAAAATAGCAAAATCAGGAAATCTCATAAAAAACACTTAACTAATGCAAAAGAATAGAAAATGAGAAAAGGATGGAAGTTTATAAAATAAATTAGGAAATTTATTTGCTACTAAAAATAAAGTAGTATTAAGTCCAAAAATCTTAGAATTTTGGGAAGATAAATTTTAATAAGTGAAGGATAGGGAAATGTTGTTACGAAACCATGGGTCACTATCCCTACGCCTTGAAAGCTGAAATTTATGAATGAACTTATGTGTTGGTTGCTGCAATTTGAACCTAGGCCGAACAGACTGGATTTAATATAATGTAACCTAATGACTGGAATCGATCCGAACCCCTATAAATACAAATCTAACCCCTCACTATTATCATCATATTTTCTTGAGCAACGGCGAAGCTCCACCATTTTCTTTTCTCCATCAATTCTGAAATCTATACAACTATAATCTATAAATTTATAAGTGGAGAATAGCGGAAAATAATAGAGGAGGAAGATAGAATCGATTTGAGTCACCAAAGCTAAGGTAAATTGTAAATCTAAATCCAAATCTAAGTTAAGTTTAAATCTCTTCTCGGATCTTCTAATGAATATGTATATGCTTACGGTATATATTTTGATAGGGAGAAAAAGGGTGTCGAACAATAATAATAGGATTTAGATATGGGGATTCGGAAGCTTAAAGGTGAGTAGGAAAATTATATATTTTTATATAATATTGGATTTGTATTGTTGTAAATCTATTCCTTACATGCCTGAATATAAATAATTTTGAGTTGTAGGCTTAAATATATGCATGTAATGAATCTGGAAACAATACCTACATATTATGCGAATTGTTAACTTGAGTTAAATATAGTATATATCTGAATCTAGAAAGTAAGGGTTAAAGTAGTCCCTAAGTTAATAAATTGTATAGTAAATCCAGATTTTTGGATAAACGACATATGTTAGTAAATACGAATTAGAAGTTGTTATAAATTGAATTAGGATTTAAGTAATGTTTTAATTCATTAGAGTGAAGTGGGTTGCAATAAATTATCAAGTTTTATAAATATGAATAAATGTATATTGTTTGAAGTAACAAGAAACACCCTAAAAGAAAGAGATGTACAAAATAGGGATGTTTACCATATTTTGTACCATCTATTTCAATAATAGAAATATAATTCCTTATAATTCCAAACATAACACAAGTCCTCTTAGATAATTTATAGAAACTTACAGTGTTAACGTTTCCTTTTGGGAAGATGTAATTATAATGCATTAAAATGCCGAAATCCAAAAGTATAAACCAAAGTATAGCAAATAGAGATAGTAACAATAATTCAATTATAAATCTAATATATGTGTGTATATAAAGCAATGTAATGAGAAATTAAAAAAAAATCACAATAACCAAAGAAAGATAGTAATAGTTGAAAAGGAATGCATAATATACATAATAGTATCAAGTGAAAGTTAAGAAGTAAAGGATATTTAGTCTAATAAAGTAGAAGTAAGCGGTAAATGGCATTTTAAAAGGCATTAACGAAACAATAAGTAAGTTAGGTAAAATAACTAAATACCAATAGTTGAACATATGAGGCATAGTAACTAAATAGTTATTACAGTATTAAGCATTCATGTGCTAAGCTCAATAGAGCTCTCATTTAATAGCTCTCCCGAAGCTATCGTGGGTTATATGTATAAAAGCCTTCATGACTTATAATTTATATGTGTAAATGGTCTTCGTAAGTAGATAGGTTCAATGCTATCGCACATTAACTCGTTAATAACCATCATTGATTATTTATGTTAGGGCCATCGCATGTAAAGTCATATATATATATATATATATTTTTATGTTCTCGTGAGTTAAATAGTGATCTTGTGATTATGTTGGAAAATAATTCATTATCTTAACATTACATTAAATCCCATTTGATGTCAAATTCTCATTGGCTAATATTTTTCTTTACATGTTACTTTTTAAAAATGGCCAATTACGATTTTCGTTAGTTAATTAATTACCAATAATTAATCAATTTGTAATATCCCGGAAATTTGGGGCAATATCAATTTAATAATCTGTTTAAATAATTAAATTGATTGATAAATTTTTGATAATAAAATTTGAATTGGTTTAATAAACTAATTGAATAAATATTTAATTAGTGAAATTTATCTTTTATAAGTTAATAAAATGATTTCTATCTATAATATATATATATATATATATGAGTATATATTGTAAATAGATTGCCTTTGATTTGAAAGTTAATAAATAAATGAAATCTTGTTTTAAATTTCTAATGTATATTCTTATAGTTTGGAAATTATGATTTATTTAATATTAGCTTTACAAAGCTATTTAAACAAAATAATTATATGGTTTTAAATAAGATTAATAATAAGGATTATTTTATTTCTTTTTGAATATTGCTTAATAAATATGATTTAAGAAGTATATATATATAAGTTTAGAATACAATTTACATATGATATGTTAATTCAATTGGTAATAGTAGTAAATTAATAATCTCTTTTATAAATTATTTTAATATTGATAAAATGTTATTTTCAAACAATAATTATAATATATTGTTTTATATACAAATATAAATAGACATTAATAAAATAAGATTGTTATTTTCAAATTGAAAGTGTAGTTATATATGTATGTATATAACATGACTTTAAATTGGATTTTTAAATATAATTTGGATTTGAATTTAGATTTAATTTTGAATTCAAAAGAGGTAAGATTCAAATAGTTTGGATTTCAAAATATATGTAAACTTTTATTTATAATAATTAGTTTTGTTTCTTTATAATTAATATATATAGATATGTATTTAATAAGTTAAGAAAAAGGTTTTTATATTTAAAATAAATAAAACTAATTAATTAAAAGGACATGTGTTAGCTCCTAAGGCTTTAATATAATATGTGTTATAAGATTAAGGCATGAGAAAGACAAGTGTCCATCTTTTAAATTTCCATTTTTCTTTTATTTTTAAGAAATTATTTTCAGCCTATATAAACATTTTTCTTTATCTTCATTCCCTTTTTATCTTCACATTTTCAAAACTTAAGAAAGACTTCAGCCTGCAAACAAAATTTCTCCAAAAACAAATTCTGATAATCAATATACTCATCGAACCAGAAATGTAAACAAATCTGAGATAAAATCTTCAGCTATTTTCAAAACCAAACTCAATAAACATCTTTCTCAAATGCCCTGTTCTTCTTGTCAAAAAATCTGGGAAACAACTCAAGCTGTCTGCCTTCATTTCTTCAAATCTGGAAACAAGCAATAATCTGGAATTTTAAGCAACATCTCAACAAGATTAGCCTGCATGCAAGTTTTCTAGCAAACATTCAAGTTAAAAGTTTTCAAAAAGGACAAAGGCAACAGGAAGTTTTCAAAATGACCAAAAACTGTTTCAAAGGGAACTCTGATTCTCTGCTTTTAAAAATGGTGAGTAACAATATTTCTAAAACTTTAATATAAGATTCTGATTGCCTGCTTGTTTCTGGAATATGTTTTGTTTATGAGTAACATCTGTTTAAAATCTAAATTTTAAAAAATCTGGTTGCTTGGGTGATATCTGAAGTGAGTAATCTTCTATTTTAAAACTTAATCTGTTTATACATGTGATTGAATGTGATAATCCTTGAAAGTTATGATGTGTAGTATGCTTTGCATGTTTGTTTAGAGATGATTGCATATAAATATGTTATGTGAATGTATACCAGTTCATTTTTCCTGTATATATATGCGTGAATGTATGTTAGTATATGCATGTGTTGTATTCTGTTTCCAGATTTCTGATTTAAACAAGAAATCAAAATCTCTTGAATAAATCTTTGTTAGAATTTAAGTGCAAACAAAATTTGTTTATATCATCATAGATTAGAGCTTGAAGTTTATTTAAGTTAAAATAAAGTCTGGAATTTCTCTGGAAACCATAAGGACAGTAGCTTAACATATGTCGAAAATCAATATCCATAATTCCATGCTTTGATTATCTAAACAAGATCGTATGGTAGAATGAGAAATTTAGAAACAGAAATCATGATTTTTAAGATCGAGGATGTTGGGAAGTCGTAAGATGATCATATTATGCTTTATCATCGAATTCCGACGATTGGCACGGTATTGATCATCGAGATTGTGGCTGGAGGAAGTATGAGTGGTGGAGATTGATGGAAAAATAGTAGGGAATTTTTCTGATGGTCGGAGTAGCTTGGCGAAGTCGAACTAGGGTTTAATGATCAGATAAGGATGGTGAGTTTGTCGAGGCTTGTGCGCTAACAAGGGTGGATCGGAATCGATCGCGTGTGGGGGAAAGGTCGCGTGGGACTGTGACGCTGCTTTGGTCGGAAGGATGTGGGCTCCGGTGGATGGGATCGATGTCGGCAAGGCGTTTTCCAGTGATTAGTTTTGGTTCAGATGTTTCAACCTGCTCGATTTTGTTTCGGCGTCGTATTGGACCATCAGGGTGGTCGGAGATGTTTAGTGGGTTGACGATGACGTGTCTGAGGTCATGGAGATGGTCGGCGATGATCCAATCAGGTGTACACGTGCACCTTGTATCAGTGAGTATCTGGGTTGATTTTGGTTTGGGGAAGAAGCAAGGATCTCGGGGCAGGCTCGTGAAAAATGGTGAATATCTCGAAGCAGAGTGGAGAAGAATAGGCACGAGTTTTGGCTCGTGTAAAATAAGAATAGGCTCGGGTTAATTGAAGTGTTACAGGTTATAGAGCCTGTTTGTTTTAATTTAAACAGAGTTTAAAAATCAAATTTTTAAATGCAGATTCAAATTTAAACTTGAATTCCAGTTGTGAAATAAATGAGTTTTTATTTAACAACTTACATGTTTAAAAGAATAATTTTAAAAGGGTTTAATTTTAATGAATGGGTTTAAAATCTTATAAATTTTCTTTATAAATGTTAAGTGTTCTTAACATTTAGATTTAAAAAGATTTTGGTAAATTTGATTTAAGTCTTGGTTAAAGTTAAATTTGTTATTCAAATTTAAATCTTTAATTTAAAATGAATTAAATTGAAACTTTAAAGTAAAATGTTTTAAAGTCTTTGTTAATGATAATTAGAGTAGTTAAAGGGTTAATACTTTAATTTAAAGAAGAATTAAGGTTAAATGATTTAGGTTCATTAAATTAGTAAGGTAATTAAAGGGTAATTTAACAATTTAATTAATTAATGATTTAATGTTAATTAATTAAATAATTAAGAATTATAAGTTAATTAATGAAGTGTTAATTAATTTGGGATTTAGAATCATTTATTTAAATAAGTATAGGTTAATAATAAATGATTAGGAATTATTAATCAAGTGATTAAAAGTTTATTTAGCAATTAATTAAGTAAGTAAAGATTAGTTAATTGATAATTAAGAATTTATTTAGTTGTGATTAATTAAAAATTGATTTAAGCTTAATTATTTAAAAGAAAGTAATTTAAGGATTTTTAATAATTAATGAGGGATCATTAATTAATTAATTAGGATTATTAAATAAATAATTAATAAATGGGATTAATTTTGATAATCAATTGGATTAATTAATTAATATGGAATTGGTTAAGTATAATTACTTAAATGTAATTTGTGAAGTGTAATTACTTAGGAAAGTAATTAAAGTTAATTAGTGGATGTAATTAACTAAAGATGGTTTAATAAAAGTAATTTAAGTTTAATTACTTTGAATAATTAATCAAGGGATTAATTAAAAGGTAATTAATTAATGAGTAATTAATTTATGGAAGAGTAATTAAGGGTAGTAAATTACTAAATGTGATTAATCAAAGGTGATTAATAAATATGGTTTAATTAAAGATTAATTATTAAATATAATTAATTTAAATGGAGTAATTAAGGATCATTAATTAATCTAATTAATGATGTAATTAAGAATTGATTAATTAAGATTAATTAATAAATAATAAGTGATTAAATAATTAATTAATTGTAATTAATTAAGGATTAATGTAATTAAGTATAATTAATTAATTAGTGAAGTAATTGAAGATTAATTACTGAAATGGTTTAAGATAATTAATTTGTGAAATTAATTAAGTATTAATTACTTAAAGTAATTAAAGGGAAATTAATCAGGAATGATTAATTAAGGTAGATACTTAGAGTAATGATTAATTAATTGGTTTAATTAATAATTAAGTAAGCAGGATTTATAGGATGAAGTAATTAATTTAATTCACTTTAAATTAATTAGAGATGATAAATCATTACTTAAGAATGGATGAATGATATTGAATGCTTTGCATTGTTAATATCTCTGATAAGAGATGTGCTGATCTGTGATATAGATATTTGGTTTGATTGAAATGATAATATGAATTATCTGTTTGTGATAATGTAGATTATCTGTTGTGAATTATCTATCCATGTAGTATAGATAAGAATTGAATTGTTTTAACCTTAAAACAACTTGGCCTTAAAAGATACGTTTTGGATTTCGATGAGACCGGGATCGGGTTTCCGTATACCGGGATTCCAGGTCTGGAGACCCGAATACCACATCGATCCAAATTAACGATAGGTCGTGAATCTCAAGTGAAGATGAAGATTCAGAGTGCAAGGGTTATTGTCGTTAACTCTGAGGGTGATTCCAAAACGAGTGTAACGAGATAATGCCTTCGGTTTCGTTCGAACCCGGAACGAACTTGTATGGATTGAATGCTTTCAGAACATCGTCAGGAGGGCGATGAGCATTCTAAGTGATGTGTTCTGATTTAAAGGTAAATCGTAACCTCAAGCCTCATCAACCGGGAATGGCTAAAACAGGGGAGGTGCAGCAAGGCTTCGTGGGTAGCACCCACTGAGAGTAAGGTCATCCCTGTCTAGAGAGTTCCTTCTTTTATTTCGGCTTAGTGGTGCAGTTGGCGACGGCCATCTGTGGGGTGATTTTATTCGGGATTATCCAGTAAGGGATGGTTCCGGCTTTGTGTTGCAGGGGATTGGGAGTGATCCTCGGTACGGTGATCTAGGCCCCGTACTGTGATGAGCGGTACCCCGGTAGCTCTGCCATTGTATGGAAATCCAAATTCCAATAAGTGATAACGGACTTGATTGTATACTTATGTATGCTGGAATTTAATAATGTAACAATTTCGGCTATTTCATATTTATTTGAAAACCCTAGACCCTATTATAATACAATCGAATTTCCTATCAAATGTTTTGGTTAGCGTAAGGTAAAAACTTACCCATGTTTATTTGTGGGGAGTCTTACGTGATACTTTTTCTTTCAAAAGGTTTTGAAGTTAAACAAGTTTAACCTGTTACTCACACCAGACCCATGTCTGACCCAAGTTGTTTATTCCTGTTCTATAAACTCTTGGGTACTCAAATTTTTACGAGTAGCCAAGGGATTCAGGTTTAGCTTTGACGAATTGTGGAGGAGCAATGGAGCAGAAGGCTTCAGCGTTGTAGATATATATAGTAGTTCCGCTGTGTCAGTATCTCTGTAATGTATTGAGTTGTAATGTCTAGACAGATGTTTATAACTGTCTAGTAAGTGATGTATATGCTGTGTAACTCTGTAAAATTGTTGAATACTATGTAATAGTTTATGTTATTAATCTAATTTATTCGTTCCGCTATGAGATCGTTGTTGTTGTTTCTTTCTTTCTTCTCTTCTTTTCTATTTTCTACCCCTTTCTTTCTTATTGTCGATGCGTCCTTCAGTGGAGAGAAGGGCGGGTCGTTACAGTGGTATCAGAGCATAGGTTGAGCGAATACCTAAGCTTTTGGTTAAGTGAATATCAGAACACTAGGTTGAGTGAATACCTAGGTTCGGAAGGATTGTTCATTAGAGATAGGATCTGTAGCAACCTGTTTGAGTGTGTATATATATATATATATACGAGAGCGCGTATTTGTTAGTTATATAAAATGATTTTATATTGTGTTAATTGATCGGTTAAGTGGTATATGGATTCTGGTCAATACGAGTAGCTAACGTTATTGATAGGGATCTCTAAACACTTGGACCAGGCCAACGGACACAATATTGTTTTAAAAGGGAAGGTGAAATAATTTTACCCAGATATATTTTCTATATATAAAAAGTATCATTTTAAATGTATATGGTATTTGTAATGATTGGTTGAGATGATAATAATTTATCATCTAGGATTAGGAGTCTGAGTGTTGAGGTTGGAAGTGTATTTGTCGAGACTGTAAACCTAATACCGTCTCGAGTGAACTTTACAGTTGTGTAAGGATTTCACAATCTCTGAAGAAAACCTGTTAAGGTTCGGGGTTTATCTTTGTAGTTTGGATGAGTAGAGTTGGATCTGTCGGTTGGGCAGAAGCGAGTGATAGTATCTTGGTATCTTCTGGAAGAAGTAGCTGTGTGATGAGACGCAGTGAATATGGATGTTCCCGAAGATGTTTTCTTTGGAACAAGTTAATAAAGTGTGTCTGCTTCGGTGTTGTGGCTGAGTTCAGCATGGTGTTTGTGTTTTGTTTAAGGTCCGAGTTTCTCGAAGAGCTTTGGATTGAGAAGTCTTTGGCATTGGTGGCAGCAGTACAGCTCGGAGTGTTCTGTATTGGCAGGAAGTTTTCTGGCTGAGCAGTTTTTCTGAAGTGGAGTTCAGAAGCAGTAGAGTATATCTATTTCTTCGATGAATTGGATAGTTAAGTGTAAGCTGTTCTGATTGGTAAAGAGAGAACAGTTTTCTTTGGAATTTGGCTGGGTTGATCGCAAAAGTGACTTGCGATAGTTTGAGTATTCTTTTGAGTTATCCGATATTTTCTGGGATGTGTTATCCAGTCTGTGTTTGAGATCTTCATCAGCATTTTTATTCTACCTTATATCAGAGTGGTGCAACAGAAGCAGTTTGGCGAGTGCTCCTGTTGGTCTTTTCCAGATAGGAGAAGTTAGTTTGGAATCTTCTGATGTTTGTGAGTAGAGTTTGTTCTTGATCTTGGTTGATCTTGAGAAGATCATTTTGTTGAGTTATTCTCGGTCCTGTTTGTTTCGAGGAGCATCGACGAAGGTTGAACTGATCAAGAAGGATTTGTAGGAAGCCAGGATCGTCTGAAGAATTTGGTGGATAAGAGACGAAGGAATTTGAAATTCGAAGTTGGAGACTTCGTGGTTGTGAAGTTTTTCTCTGATTAAAGGGAGCTATAAGATTGGGTAAGTCTGGGAAGTTAGCTCCGAGTTATTTTGGATCTTTTCTGTGATCTAATTTGGATAAGTACTTTGATCTACAAGGTTGAATTGTCAGTTTGGATAACTGGAATTCAATGTATTTTACTTATCTCTGAAGGAGTACGTGTTTGATCTATCTCTGGTTTTGGAACCGGTAGTTTTGGAGGAATTGGTTGTTGAGTCAGACTCGTCTGTAGTCTGATATCTTGTTTAGTTCTATAGCTCTAGATGAGTAGAAGCTCTATAGCTTAGTAGTATTGATTGTTGGATTCTGTTAAGCGAGTATCCCGGTATATATATACTTGGGGAAACTCGGGGAAATTTTATCCAGAATTTTGTCTAGATAATTAAAATTGTTTGATTAGGTGAATTGTTTGCTATGGTTGTTAGCATATGGATGATAAAACATCCTTGTGATTTAAAAAGATTATTAAATTACCTTTGTTTTAAATTTCGGGGACGAAATTATTTTAAGGGGGAAGGAATGTAATATCCCGGAAATTTGGGGCAATATCAATTTAATAATCTGTTTAAATAATTAAATTGATTGATAAATTTTTGATAATAAAATTTGAATTGGTTTAATAATCTAATTGAATAAATATTTAATTAGTGAAATTTATCTTTTATAAGTTAATAAAATGATTTCTATCTATAATATATATATATATGAGTATATATTGTAAATAGATTGCCTTTGATTTGAAAGTTAATAAATAAATGAAATCTTGTTTTAAATTTCTAATGTATATTCTTATAGTTTGGAAATTATGATTTATTTAATATTAGCTTTACAAAGCTATTTAAACAAAATAATTATATGGTTTTAAATAAGATTAATAATAAGGATTATTTTATTTCTTTTTGAATATTGCTTAATAAATATGATTTAAGAAGTATATATATATAAGTTTAGAATACAATTTACATATGATATGTTAATTCAATTGGTAATAGTAGTAAATTAATAATCTCTTTTATAAATTATTTTAATATTGATAAAATGTTATTTTCAAACAATAATTATAATATATTGTTTTATATACAAATATAAATAGACATTAATAAAATAAGATTGTTATTTTCAAATTGAAAGTGTAGTTATATATGTATGTATATAACATGACTTTAAATTGGATTTTTAAATATAATTTGGATTTGAATTTAGATTTAATTTTGAATTCAAAAGAGGTAAGATTCAAATAGTTTGGATTTCAAAATATATGTAAACTTTTATTTATAATAATTAGTTTTGTTTCTTTATAATTAATATATATAGATATGTATTTAATAAGTTAAGAAAAAGGTTTTTATATTTAAAATAAATAAAACTAATTAATTAAAAGGACATGTGTTAGCTCCTAAGGCTTTAATATAATATGTGTTATAAGATTAAGGCATGAGAAAGACAAGTGTCCATCTTTTAAATTTCCATTTTTCTTTTATTTTTAAGAAATTATTTTCAGCCTATATAAACATTTTTCTTTATCTTCATTCCCTTTTTATCTTCACATTTTCAAAACTTAAGAAAGACTTCAGCCTGCAAACAAAATTTCTCCAAAAACAAATTCTGATAATCAATATACTCATCGAACCAGAAATGTAAACAAATCTGAGATAAAATCTTCAGCTATTTTCAAAACCAAACTCAATAAACATCTTTCTCAAATGCCCTGTTCTTCTTGTCAAAAAATCTGGGAAACAACTCAAGCTGTCTGCCTTCATTTCTTCAAATCTGGAAACAAGCAATAATCTGGAATTTTAAGCAACATCTCAACAAGATTAGCCTGCATGCAAGTTTTCTAGCAAACATTCAAGTTAAAAGTTTTCAAAAAGGACAAAGGCAACAGGAAGTTTTCAAAATGACCAAAAACTGTTTCAAAGGGAACTCTGATTCTCTGCTTTTAAAAATGGTGAGTAACAATATTTCTAAAACTTTAATATAAGATTCTGATTGCCTGCTTGTTTCTGGAATATGTTTTGTTTATGAGTAACATCTGTTTAAAATCTAAATTTTAAAAAATCTGGTTGCTTGGGTGATATCTGAAGTGAGTAATCTTCTATTTTAAAACTTAATCTGTTTATACATGTGATTGAATGTGATAATCCTTGAAAGTTATGATGTGTAGTATGCTTTGCATGTTTGTTTAGAGATGATTGCATATAAATATGTTATGTGAATGTATACCAGTTCATTTTTCCTGTATATATATGCGTGAATGTATGTTAGTATATGCATGTGTTGTATTCTGTTTCCAGATTTCTGATTTAAACAAGAAATCAAAATCTCTTGAATAAATCTTTGTTAGAATTTAAGTGCAAACAAAATTTGTTTATATCATCATAGATTAGAGCTTGAAGTTTATTTAAGTTAAAATAAAGTCTGGAATTTCTCTGGAAACCATAAGGACAGTAGCTTAACATATGTCGAAAATCAATATCCATAATTCCATGCTTTGATTATCTAAACAAGATCGTATGGTAGAATGAGAAATTTAGAAACAGAAATCATGATTTTTAAGATCGAGGATGTTGGGAATTCGTAAGATGATCATATTATGCTTTATCATCGAATTCCGACGATTGGCACGGTATTGATCATCGAGATTGTGGCTGGAGGAAGTATGAGTGGTGGAGATTGATGGAAAAATAGTAGGGAATTTTTCTGATGGTCGGAGTAGCTTGGCGAAGTCGAACTAGGGTTTAATGATCAGATAAGGATGGTGAGTTTGTCGAGGCTTGTGCGCTAACAAGGGTGGATCGGAATCGATCGCGTGTGGGGGAAAGGTCGCGTGGGACTGTGACGCTGCTCTGGTCGGAAGGATGTGGGCTCCGGTGGATGGGATCGATGTCGGCAAGGCGTTTTCCAGTGATTAGTTTTTGGTTCAGATGTTTCAACCTGCTCGATTTTGTTTCGGCGTCGTATTGGACCATCAGGGTGGTCGGAGATGTTTAGTGGGTTGACGATGACGTGTCTGAGGTCATGGAGATGGTCGGCGATGATCCAATCAGGTGTACACGTGCACCTTGTATCAGTGAGTATCTGGGTTGATTTTGGTTTGGGGAAGAAGCAAGGATCTCGGGGCAGGCTCGTGAAAAATGGTGAATATCTCGAAGCAGAGTGGAGAAGAATATGCACGAGTTTTGGCTCGTGTAAAATAAGAATAGGCTCGGGTTAATTGAAGTGTTACAGGTTATAGAGCCTGTTTGTTTTAATTTAAACAGAGTTTAAAAATCAAATTTTTAAATGCAGATTCAAATTTAAACTTGAATTCCAGTTGTGAAATAAATGAGTTTTTATTTAACAACTTACATGTTTAAAAGAATAATTTTAAAAGGGTTTAATTTTAATGAATGGGTTTAAAATCTTATAAATTTTCTTTATAAATGTTAAGTGTTCTTAACATTTAGATTTAAAAAGATTTTGGTAAATTTGATTTAAGTCTTGGTTAAAGTTAAATTTGTTATTCAAATTTAAATCTTTAATTTAAAATGAATTAAACTGAAACTTTAAAGTAAAATGTTTTAAAGTCTTTGTTAATGATAATTAGAGTAGTTAAAGGGTTAATACTTTAATTTAAAGAAGAATTAAGGTTAAATGATTTAGGTTCATTAAATTAGTAAGGTAATTAAAGGGTAATTTAACAATTTAATTAATTAATGATTTAATGTTAATTAATTAAATAATTAAGAATTATAAGTTAATTAATGAAGTGTTAATTAATTTGGGATTTAGAATCATTTATTTAAATAAGTATAGGTTAATAATAAATGATTAGGAATTATTAATCAAGTGATTAAAAGTTTATTTAGCAATTAATTAAGTAAGTAAAGATTAGTTAATTGATAATTAAGAATTTATTTAGTTGTGATTAATTAAAAATTGATTTAAGCTTAATTATTTAAAAGAAAGTAATTTAAGGATTTTTAATAATTAATGAGGGATCATTAATTAATTAATTAGGATTATTAAATAAATAATTAATAAATGGGATTAATTTTGATAATCAATTGGATTAATTAATTAATATGGAATTGGTTAAGTATAATTACTTAAATGTAATTTGTGAAGTGTAATTACTTAGGAAAGTAATTAAAGTTAATTAGTGGATGTAATTAACTAAAGATGGTTTAATAAAAGTAATTTAAGTTTAATTACTTTGAATAATTAATCAAGGGATTAATTAAAAGGTAATTAATTAATGAGTAATTAATTTATGGAAGAGTAATTAAGGGTAGTAAATTACTAAATGTGATTAATCAAAGGTGATTAATAAATATGGTTTAATTAAAGATTAATTATTAAATATAATTAATTTAAATGGAGTAATTAAGGATCATTAATTAATCTAATTAATGATGTAATTAAGAATTGATTAATTAAGATTAATTAATAAATAATAAGTGATTAAATAATTAATTAATTGTAATTAATTAAGGATTAATATAATTAAGTATAATTAATTAATTAGTGAAGTAATTGAAGATTAATTACTGAAATGGTTTAAGATAATTAATTTGTGAAATTAATTAAGTATTAATTACTTAAAGTAATTAAAGGGAAATTAATCAGGAATGATTAATTAAGGTAGATACTTAGAGTAATGATTAATTAATTGGTTTAATTAATAATTAAGTAAGCAGGATTTATAGGATGAAGTAATTAATTTAATTCACTTTAAATTAATTAGAGATGATAAATCATTACTTAAGAATGGATGAATGATATTGAATGCTTTGCATTGTTAATATCTCTGATAAGAGATGTGCTGATCTGTGATATAGATATTTGGTTTGATTGAAATGATAATATGAATTATCTGTTTGTGATAATGTAGATTATCTGTTGTGAATTATCTATCCATGTAGTATAGATAAGAATTGAATTGTTTTAACCTTAAAACAACTTGGCCTTAAAAGATACGTTTTGGATTTCGATGAGACCGGGATCGGGTTTCCGTATACCGGGATTCCAGGTCTGGAGACCCGAATACCACATCGATCCAAATTAACGATAGGTCGTGAATCTCAAGTGAAGATGAAGATTCAGAGTGCAAGGGTTATTGTCGTTAACTCTGAGGGTGATTCCAAAACGAGTGTAACGAGATAATGCCTTCGGTTTCGTTCGAACCCGGAACGAACTTGTATGGATTGAATGCTTTCAGAACATCGTCAGGAGGGCGATGAGCATTCTAAGTGATGTGTTCTGATTTAAAGGTAAATCGTAACCTCAAGCCTCATCAACCGGGAATGGCTAAAACAGGGGAGGTGCAGCAAGGCTTCGTGGGTAGCACCCATTGAGAGTAAGGTCATCCCTGTCTAGAGAGTTCCTTCTTTTATTTCGGCTTAGTGGTGCAGTTGGCGACGGCCATCTGTGGGGTGATTTTATTCGGGATTATCCAGTAAGGGATGGTTCCGGCTTTGTGTTGCAGGGGATTGGGAGTGATCCTCGGTACGGTGATCTAGGCCCCGTACTGTGATGAGCGGTACCCCGGTAGCTCTGCCATTGTATGGAAATCCAAATTCCAATAAGTGATAACGGACTTGATTGTATACTTATGTATGCTGGAATTTAATAATGTAACAATTTCGGCTATTTCATATTTATTTGAAAACCCTAGACCCTATTATAATACAATCGAATTTCCTATCAAATGTTTTGGTTAGCGTAAGGTAAAAACTTACCCATGTTTATTTGTAGGGAGTCTTACGTGATACTTTTTCTTTCAAAAGGTTTTGAAGTTAAACAAGTTTAACATGTTACTCACACCAGACCCATGTCTGACCCAAGTTGTTTATTCCTGTTCTATAAACTCTTGGGTACTCAAATTTTTACGAGTAGCCAAGGGATTCAGGTTTAGCTTTGACGAATTGTGGAGGAGCAATGGAGCAGAAGGCTTCAGCGTTGTAGATATATATAGTAGTTCCGCTGTGTCAGTATCTCTGTAATGTATTGAGTTGTAATGTCTAGACAGATGTTTATAACTGTCTAGTAAGTGATGTATATGTTGTGTAACTCTGTAAAATTGTTGAATACTATGTAATAGTTTATGTTATTAATCTAATTTATTCGTTCCGCTGTGAGATCGTTGTTGTTGTTTCTTTCTTTCTTCTCTTCTTTTCTATTTTCTACCCCTTTCTTTCTTATTGTCGATGCGTCCTTCAGTGGAGAGAAGGGCGGGTCGTTACACAATTCTTCCCTTAGCCAATTAATCGTATAAAATTGAAATTAATGGAAGAAATCTCAAAATTTCACCAAAAACCAATTTTATCATACTTTACCTTTTCCTAAAATTTCATATCAAAATAATTAATTTTATTATTTTTAATAATTAATCTACCCGAAATTTTTTATTTTCTCAACTTAGAAAATTCATAAAAATACGAATTAAATCCTAAAATTTTGGAATTTAAGACCAATCTTTAATTCATCACTATATATACTATATTAAATTTCGAATCATTTAGCTTAAATTAACTCATGTTTTACCATAAACATGAACTAATTTACTTCATATAAATTTCTAAGCATAATCAAATAATGTTTAATCATTCAAACATGTTTAACATCACCAAATCATTCACATGAAAATCTAATGCGAACCCAATAGGTTAGGATAGGTTTTCGAGAAAGATTTTACTCACCTTTTTCTTAAGAAACCTTGTTTTAATCTTCCTTTTTCCTTAAATTTGAAAGCTTTAATCTTTTAGCGTTGAAATCATTTTCTTCTTCCTTGAAAATGGTCGGCCTTGGTTCTTAAGTTTAAGGGTTTTGTTTTGTGAAATTAAATGAAGTGGAATGAATGAGGGGTTAGGGCTAAAGAAAGTGGGCTAGTGATTTTGCTTGGGCTAATATTTCATTCTAGCCTAGTCAGTTATTACATTTCCCTTAACATAAAATTTTCCATTCAAAATTTCAAAAGTTTATTTTCATTAACAAGGCCAACCTTAATTGCTCTAATTACCTTTGGTCCATTCAATTAACTTTATAAAGTATCCCAACTTAATTAATCAAATCTTTCTTAAGCAATTCTTGCAATTAAATTATCTATTCATTTCTTTAATAAAATTTTGTTATTAATTTAATTTAATTTTCCATATTATTAACCCACCAAAATAAAAGGTGTTATAATCTCCTCTCCTTAAAAAAATTTCATCCCAAAATTTCGATAAGGAAGGCAAAATTTACACCAACAACCAGAAAGTGTTCATACAAGTACAAAATATTACACTAGTACCCTACTAATGCAAGCCATCAATCATTAATTAAAATGTATCAATGCAACTACTAATGCATAATCATATCATATATGAACGTACTAGTATCCTACTAGTCTATACAATAGATAAACCAAGCACCTTGCTATATACATGAATGTCTAAAACAACTTGGATAAATATTGTTGATCTTATCCTTTACGTCCTAGATACAATCTTCTTTGTCGTCACTCCACTATATGTGAACAAGTCTAATAACATTGTTCCTAAACATTTTCGTATCATGACCTATTATCATTTTCAATCGTCTCACATACGTTAAATCTTGCTCTAGAGATAAATCCTCTATCGCCCTCGTTTCCACTACTAAACTTGGGTCATGTACACATTTTCCTAAATGTGATATATGGAAGACATTATTCACATCTGCCAAACCACTAGGTCACTCGAATTGATAAGCAAGTTTACCAATCTTCTCAATCATAGGAAATGGTCATATATATCTAGTGCCAACTTTCGTGCCTTTCCAAAGCACATAACTCCTCGCATCGGGGAAACCTTCATGAATACATGATTGCCTGCCGTAAACCCAATCTCTTTTCACTTGTTAGCATAACTCTTATGCAGCAATTGTGATGCTCTCATCTTGGCACGAATGAACTCTACCTAACTAGCTTCTCTTACCAAATTGGATCCTAACACGAGTCTATCTCATGTGTCCAACCAATAAACAGGTGACGTACATGGTGTATTATACATCGCCTCAAATGGTGTCATCCCGATACTAGACTAGTAAGGATTATTATTGGCATACTCTACCATATGCAGATGATCTTGCTAAGATCCTTCAAAATCTAAAATGCATGCTCTTAGAAAGTCCTCAAGTACGTGGTTCACCCTCTTAGTTTGACCATAAGTCTATGAGTGGTAATCCATGCTCAAGTTCAACTCCATACCCAATACACTCTGCAAACTTCTTTTGAATTTGCTGGTAAACAATGGGTCACTATTATTAACGATTCTGCTTGGTATCCTATGTAGTCTTAATACATTCTTAATATATAATCTTGCTAAACCTATTGTCGACCTTGTCGAATTCATAAGGGTAAATTGGGCACTCTTAGTCAGTCTAACGACTATCACTTAAATGTTATTATTTCCCGTCCTCGACACCTACGCAACCCATCAACAAAATCCATCATATGGAATTCCACTTCTAAGTCGGTACTTCTAAGGTTGAAGTAAACCGCTCAGCTTCTGATGCTCAACTTTCACTTGCAAACAGATGAGGCACTTTTTCACACATTCTCCTGTGTCTATCTTCATCATTTCCCAAAAGAAGACATTCTTCATATCACGATACATCTTCATGCCCTTGGGATGAATAGTAAACTTTTGACTGATGACTTTCCTTCAAGACTTCCTTCCAAAGGTCACCTATATCTGAAACGCATAGTCTTCCTTTCTTTCTAAGTTGTCCCTTCAAGTCAATCTCGAATCCTTTCACATCCTCAACATCTGCCTAGATCTCCAATCGCTTCACCCTTTTTTCAAATAATGGGTCCTCCTTTTGCTTTTTAGAATCCCATCCACAAGTGTTGGACGTACCTCCAAACTTGCTAACAAGCCCGGATCTATACTCGATCTTGTATTCTACCTATAATGCACTCCATAAGAGACTAACATCTTCCATTCTACAATCATGGCTAACACTCCACTGTAATGCTTCCTACTAAAAGCATTGGTAACCTTGTTCCCTTTTCCTAGCATATGTTTTATCCTAAAATCATATGCCGCCAAGAACTCCAGCCATCTCTACTACCTCATATTCAACTCCTTCTAAGAAAATAGATACTTAAGGGATTTGTGGTCCATATACAACTTGAATCATTCTCTCACAACAAGTAATGTCTTGATATTTTCAGTGTGAACACTACTGCTACTAACCCCAAGTCATGAGTCGGATATCTAACTTCAAGCAGTTTCAATTGCCTTTGTAACGGCCCGAAATTTAATCACTTTAAATATGGATATTTAATATATTATTAAATAATTTATATATGGATTTTAAAACTAAAAGTACCCGTTTGAATTTATAACCAATGATGGTGAAAAGATTTTTAAATTTTATGTAGAAAAATAAATGGTTCAAAGGAAATTAGAAAATGTGACTGAAAAGTGTTTTGAAAATTTTCAATTTTTCACCATTTAATTTTTTTTAAATGTTGTAAACACTTTAGTTGATATATTTACACATTTTAAATAATTTAAGTATGGATTAGGAAATTAAATAAGGGTAAATATCATAAGTGTACTTATGTAAGATGATGTGACTATTTTTAATTTAAATATCAAATTTAAATAAAGTAAATATGAAATGATGTTTCATTTCTTATCCAAAGTACACAATTTGGCAATACATGTTAGTTAAAAGGACTTACCCTTTCCTTAGACATGTAAAGCATGGTAGAGAGATAAGGATGATGATGTGGCATCATTCTAATGGAGGGTAAGTGTACATGGGGGTAGAATGGTAATTTAATTCCATTATTTTCAGTAAAATCAAATCTCCTTTTTTCTCTCTCCTTTCAATCTCACTTTTCAAAATTTTATTTTCCTTTTAAAAGCTTGAAAAATATCTTTAATGCCTTCCTTCAAAATTCCAAAACTTGAAACCATCTCCTTTTTGTTTTAAAAACTTTTAAATTTTCTTAAAAACACTTCCTTTCTTCCTCCGTTACCAGCTCGTAGCCAAAACAAGTCCATACCCACTTTCCTCTATGATGGCCAAGCCCACTTTCATTGTGGCCAAGCCTAATGGTGCCTAGGCCGAGCCCATTAGCTTGTTAAGGTTGAAAATATCACTATTGCTAAGGGATTCTCAAAGTGCTAGGCTATTTCAAAGTTTGAAAAAGATTTGAAAAGTTTTTGGTGAGTAAACGTTTTAATTTTTGGAAAGACTTTACCTTTATGTCTTGTAGTGTGTATATGTGTAATATGATGTTAGTTTAGTAGTAGATCCATGTTGTTTTGTTGATATGTGTTGTATTGGTTACGGTTTAAATTTGATTTGTTAAATGTAGCTTAGAAGTTTGGTTTGGATGTGAAAGTTGTCATCTTGCTTATATATTGATGGTATATATATTTAATTGGATGTGTAAACTTGTTAGTTTAGATATGTGTTATGAAAGTTAGTACCTTTATATGCTAATGAGACTGGAAACCACTTGGAAAGGTCAAAAGGGTTTATTTGTTTTCAAGTTAATAAAAGAAGAAGAAAAAGTTCATTAGATTTCAAAATAAAAAATTTCATATATGTTTTCAAGAGAATTAAGAGTGAAGCTAAATGTGAAGTTTGGAGTTAGATCTAAACTAAATCTAACTTTAATGAGTTGCATTCATAACGATAGTCGCTATGAATGCAGTTCGGATAAAGTTAGTGTTTAGATTTTAAAAATGATCCCTTTTTGAAATGGTTTTGAAAATCTTTTCAAAATGTTAATTGAGTTCAAAAGTTAATTAATTTGGTAATGAAATAAAAGTTTTACAATTAAATAATTAATTATTTAATTAAGATAACTATTAATTAATTATAATTAAGTTAATTAATTAGGATTTAATTATGGATTAGAGTTAATTTATCTTGATTAACCAATCAAGGAAGTTTAATTAATGATTAATTAAGTTAAAAGTTAATTAATAAATAATTTTGATAATAAAGTTAATTAATTATTTAATTAACTAATTACGGTTAATTGGTAATTAATTACTAATCAAGCAGAGTTTAATTAATTAATCTAATTGGGCTTAAATTATATTTAATCAGTGGTTAATTAAGTTAAATTAAGTTTTAAATTAGAGTTAATTAAGTTTTAATTAGTAATTAAAATAATGATTTAATAAGTAATTCAATAAAGATTCAATTATTATTTTATAAAGGTTAAATTCTAACTATATAAATTATTTTTGAGTCGGTCCTTTTTATAAGTAAACTAATTTAAACCAAGGGATCTTTTGTCTATGCCATTAAGTAGACAACGACAATGAATAAGTTATACTAGATTTTGATATCTGTTAGCAGAATAAAACACCGTTCTACTAGTGCTTTAATTGAATTGATTATTTGGACATCCTTTTAGCAGAATAAATCTCTGTTCTGCTATAAATAAACTTAACAGATTGTTTGGACATGGCAGGACAAATCACCTTCCTACTATCTTGTTATTTGGACTTGTATTTGCCAGTTGGTTTATATTGTCATGTTATTTCCTGATTTGTTTTATGGATTGTATTTACATTTATGATGACTTATGTAAGTGACTGTTATGTGATTTGGAAGACAAAAATTTAAATAAATAGTAACTTGATTTAGTATCATGTAGTCACTAAACCTCCTTTAAAATTTGTAGCATTATGGTTTTTAAAGTGACTTTAATTCTATATCAATTTAAGGTGAAATGTTTTGAATGTTTATGGAGATTTATAAAGAGTTTTATAAATGATTTTGGATATTCATAAAGAGTTTTATAAATAATTTCGGAGATTATAAAAGAGTTTATAAATGATTTAGAATTTAAGCAAAAGACATTCATAATTGGAAATGATTTATTAAAAGTTTTATTAAAGAAATTTATAAAAGGAATTTGAGATTGGGATTTACCTTAACCGACCTTCATAACTATGGTGGTGTGGAACTTTCGTTCCATGTTCAACATCGAAGGAATAATGTTTGGGGTTGTTCTAATCTCTAATTTAATAACGTTTGTTTGATCCTTTTACTATGATTTTGAAATAAGTAAGCTTTCACAAATGTTTTGTGAATATACTTATGTTAGTGAGATAAGTATATGAATGTTTTGATAAACATTTTGAAAAGAGATTTAATAAGTAAAGATTTTTTTTGAGGCTTAGTGGTTGCTATGTGTAGTTAAATCTCTGAATTGTTGTTGTTTATTTAGTTGATAGCTAAATAACCGACTATCAAATCTTGGCTAGTTTTGACTTAGGAGGTACATAAAAGCTTCGCGTGTTCATACGGGTTGAGTTTCGATTGGAAGACATCTTGAAGATGATTGAAGATGGTGCTCTTTAAAGTGGAAGAGCTACTTGCTACTAATCCCGAGGGTGATTCCAAAATGGATGTAGTAAAGGTAGTGCCTTCGGTTTTGTTTAGACCCAGAACGAACTTGTATGGATGAATGTTGGCATTGCATTTCTGCCTGGAGGGTAGATGCAACAGGGCTATGTGGGTCACACTCATTAGAGTAAGGTCATCCCAAGAACCAATGTCGATATCTCTATATATGCTTCGAGGCCATTTTTGGTTGATGATCACAGCCAAAGGGGTGATCATATTCGGTACTATCCAGTAAAGGGTAGGCCGGTTCTGTGGTATTAGAGATTGAAAGGTTTTCAATCTCACTGTACATTTTATCTAGAGGTGTACAGATTTTCGGAAGGTGGTCCCTTACCTTGCCATTTGTTGGAAATCCATTCTCCAATAAGTGCCTTCGGTTTTAATTATAAACCTATTATTGCTGTCATATACACACATCATAGCCACTTGATATATTTACTATAATATCACTGGATTTTACAATAAAAATGTTTTAGTTATCGATGAGGGAAAAACCTATCCTTGTTTATGTGCAGTGAGGTCTTACAACATACCTTTGGTTTTAAAGGATTTTATAAGTGATTATCAAATTTCTTGTGATTTGAGTTTCTCATGCTGCATTTACTAGACTGACCAGAGCATTATTTTCCTATAATGCTCAAGTCAGACCGAGGATATTTTCCAGATTAGCTTTGCATGCATTGGAGCTCAAGAGATGAGCTAGAGGCCAAGGATTATCGACATGTTTCTTTATGTTCCACTGCATGACTTTGTTGTATTTGTCAGAAATTATAAGGACATGTGTTATAACTGTCCAGGTGGATGATAGGCTAGTACTCTGATGGATGTATGTATATAAAAGTTTTCTTTTGTAAAGATCATTGTTATATTTTAGATTATTCGTTGCGATGTGTGATTCTGTGTTGTTTAGTTTCTTCTTGTCTTCTTTCTTTTTCTTTCCACTAACCATCAATCTTTCCGGGAATTGGTCATTCAGCACGTGTATACCGTGGATGTAATAGTGTTGACTTCTATGGGTCGAAAAGGCAGATCGTTACAGCCTTGATGCATAAGCTATCACTCACCCTCTTTGCATCAACACTGCCCCAAACTTTTTCCATAAGCATCTGTTGTACACTACCAGATCTGATTCCCTTCAGGCATAATCAGAACAGAAGCATTCATCAATAACTTCTTCAACTCCTAGAATAATCCTATACACTTATCAGTCCACATGAATATCTCATTCTTCTTAGTCAACTTAGTTAAATGTGATGTTATATTTGGGAAATACTTAACGAATTTATAGTAATAATCAGTCAATCCTAAGAAACTTCTGATCTCTATAACTATCTCTAGCCTCTTCCAACAATTGATAGTCTCTATTTACAATGGATCTACTACTAATCCATTCTCTAAAACAACATGCCTAAGAAACTTCACTTCCCATTTTCAGAAATGGTACTTTGAAAACTTCGCCTTTAACTTGTGTTGTCTAAGCATCTCCAATACTAATCTTAGTTGAATTTCATGGTCTCTCTCATCCTTAGAGTATACTAAAATATCATCAATGAAGACCAACACAAATCTATCCAACTGATCGTGAAAGATTTGGTTAATAAGATTAATGAAAATGTAGTAGGCATTAGTTAGTCCATATAGTATTACTAACTATTTATATGAACCGTACCTTGTTCGAAATACGGTCAAAAGAACACTATTTTCCACTACTCTCGGTTGATGGAAACCCATTGCCAAGTCTAGCTACGAGCATACCTGAGCTCTACTCAACTGGTCAAATAAATTATTCGTCCTGAGCAAAGGATAACAGTTTTGCACTATCAACTCATTTAGCTTTCGATAATCAATGCATATCTGTAAAGATCCGACTTCTTTACAAATACCGCGGAAGCTCTTCATGGCGAACTGCTCCACCTAATAAAACTTTTATCCTCAAGTTCCACTAGCTACTTCTTGAATTCCTCCATCTCCTTGGGTGGCATTTTTGTACCACTCCATAATTTTGGAATTAATTTAATTAATTAATTAAAGGGTAGAAATAAGTTAAATAAGAAGAAAGTGAGCAGTGAGTTACTGGAAATGAGTATGAGGGCCAAAACCCAGATTATTATGGGATTATAAGCATTATTCTTTTCCATGCAATCATTTCATTCCACTAAAATATAAAATAAAAGTTAGAGAAAAAGATTAATGGCAGTAGCTAAAGGAGAGCAAACAAAGGGAGGAAACATAAGCTGAAAGGGACATTTAGAAGACTTAATCAAGATATCCAAAAGATCTAGGTGAGTACAGTGTTGCCGTATCCAAATATAAGGTTTTTGTAAGATCTTGGAAACTATTGTATATGATGGAGATGCATATGGGTTTTCATTAACATGTAAATTGTTTAATAAATGTTTTGGGGAAAAATAGATAAACATTGGAAGTTTAGATATGTTTCCCTACCTTAATGATTTCAAAACATTATGAAGATTTTATATGGTGTTCTAACCATAATTTTAGAAATGGGTTTTTCGTTTAAGAGATTTATTATGCCGGAAATAATTTATCATGATTTATTGAAGGAGCATGTCCAAAAAATAAGTAAGGAAAATACTCATAAATCAAAATAAAGGATAAAATATATTAGAACTAGTGTTCGTGATTTTTTTGGGAATTTTATTAAGGTTTTCTGTGAGGGAAGTAAGCTGATATGTGATAGGTACTACGTTGGGGTAAAGAGGGAACTGCGGGGATGCATGTGATATAACATTATATGAAAAAAAGAAAACAAGTGTCAGATAAATAGGGAATCAAATCTAAATAAAATGCTAAAAAGAAATTAAAGGGCACTGCAAATACCCGAAAGTGAAATTGTAACGTATTATATGGCGACACATGTAAAGAAGATATGTCAAATTTTGTCTAGTATGGAGTTGAGGCGGGGCCTAAAGTTTTATAAAAGAATTACCACTATGGGAAAAAACGCATCAGATGATAGATATGCTCTATTGTCTGATTGCATATCTATCTGTCATTAAATCCCATGCTGTCTCATTGCACATTAGACAACAGATGTGCTCTGTTGTCTGATTGCATATCTATCTATCATTAAATCCCATGCGGTCTCATTGCACATTAGACAACAGATATGCCCCGTCATTTGATATGCACTAACACAACAAAAGAACCATATATGTCTGATTTTATAGTATCATTTCTAGAATTTCCTACTAGACAACATATATATTGACTAATATGCATATCAATTACACTTATGTTATATTTGCAGAATGAAATATTGAATCCTAATTTTATTTAGACAAATATTTTATTTCAAATCAAATTCAAATACAATACAACTTTCACTATCACTCTCATATATACAACTTTTCTCTACACTCTCACATATAACATTTTTTACTAGCACTCATTCACACTCACTCGAGTTTAATTCTGGTGTGGATCTTTATTTCCTTGCTCCAACTTGTGTCCAGCCATCTCCTATACCTATCAAATAAATAGTAAAATGGAAAAGAAAACAAACCTAAATTGCAAAAATAAAATTGAATATTAATATTAATATTGCCACAGTTTATGAGTTTCTTTTCTTTTCATGTTTTAAACAGGGACAAATATATATATATATATATATATATATATATGTATGTATGTATGTATGTATGTATGTATGTATGTATGTATGTACGTACGTATGTATGTGTGTGTGTGCATAAACAACTTATGATATGCACAATGTATCACTGTGAATATCACAAGGTCGGGCATCGATAAAATCTCATAGACTAGTTCAAAGGTCAAGCCCGAAGGCTCAACATAGTGCAAATTTGCACAAGGTCAATCCCAAGCCTCCTCGAGCTCAACTCAGGTGCACATATCATAATACAAGTTTCAGCAATTCAACAACTCAGGAGTACATAGTGCATACAAGTCAAGAAATCTCAAAACAATTTAAGCATAGTGCATATAGGAGAAGCTTAAGGTTGCATGAACAAGGCTGAAGTGCACATGTATAAACCAGACAAAAAAAGAGAAGAAAGTACATGGAAATATAGGAAATTCACATGTATAAACTCGACAAAACAAGGCAAGAATTCAAAATAGTGCACATAAACAAGCTCAGGAAACTCGACATACAGATGCAAAGTCAAAGCAAGCAGCAAACAAATTCATGGCAAACCAGCAAGCAAGCAAAGCCCAAGCAAGCAAAGCCAAAGTGCATAAATAAGTTCGGTGCACATGGATATGAACAAAGTCGAGCACCAGCAAACCAGATTCATGGCGGAATCAAAAGTATCTCAACACTGCCTTGAACTAAGCAGCAAAACCAAGCACACACATTGACTCAAATGCAATTCAAAATGGTTCAGAACTGAAAACAAGTTCAACTAAACCCTAAAATGATTCAAGCATGGAAGTTCACACATCAAAATAGTAAATTGAAAGTGTAACAAGAAATCACAGTGAAAAACAAGTGCCACAAATTAAAATAGCAAGTGCAACAGGTTAAAATAGCAAATGCCATAAATTAAACAAGCAGCACCACAAATTAAAACAACGACAGTGCCATTAACAGCAAGTGCCACAAATTACTTGATATGAAGCAGTGGCAACATTCACACATATATAATACATACATATGTATGTATGTATATACATGGAAGTCTCAAATTACTTGATATGAACCAGATCAGACTCATGTATAAAAGGCAGTTCACACATATATATGCAGTTAAAAGAATATTCACACATATATACATACATTTGTATATAAGTATATACATGGAAGTTCACACATATACACACATATACATAGTGATACGTAGATATAAATATACAGATATATGAAAACATTTATACAGATAACCAGAAACACGGTATGGTTTGCTTGAGTCTATTTATAGGTCAGAAATCAAACTACCTTAGTTTGGTGTACACATAACTAGAAACAAACACCTAGAAACAATGGTATATGTACAATGCCAAAGAGTAATGAACAACTAGTGCATTGGTTCGTGAAAAGAACATTGCAAAGATATGTATGCAATGTATATACTAGAATCAAAAGAACATTCACACATATATACATACATATGTATGCATGTATATACATGGACGAACCAACAGCCAACACAGGCATCAAAGCTCCAGGAAAATCGAACATTCACACATTAAAACAAGGAAGTGCCACAAATTAAAAAATTGGTTCAAGTGCCAGTGAAAATGCAACTCAAAACAAGTTCAACTCAAACTGGTTCAAGCTCAAGTAATTCAAAATGGTTTAGCTCAACGCAATTCAACAATTAGTTCAGCTCAAACCAGTTCATAACTTAAGTCATGTGCACATATATACATATATGTATATACATGTACACATGTGCATAGTCATACCAATGAAGTGGCCAACAAAATAAGGCAAGGATGTATCCATGTATATATGTATACATAACTTCAACAAGGCAAGGATGTATACATGTATATACATGTTCAACAACACAAATAAAGGCAACCAGCGAAACAATGAAGTGGCCAAAGATCTGACTGTCTATCATGTTATATAATGAGTATAGAGCATCCTCTAGGAAAGGAAATGGTACAATCAAATGAAGCAAATATAATAAAACAATCAGACAAATGCACTATATAATGTAGTGATTATAAGCTTATTATACAAATATAAGAAAATATATTATAACTAAAACTTATAAAGTAAACAAAGATAAGAAAAAAATATAAAGTTTGAATTAAATAGGGAAATAATAAAAGGTACAACAATACTAAGATCAAAAAAACCAACGAAAATTCAAAAGAAACCATTACAAAAATTGTGACGCCCCACCTCTATGCTCGTAATAACAAAGAGTATTAAAAGAAATACTGTCTATTATTACGAAGAATAAGGCTGGATAGGAGCGACCATCCGTAGTTGGCCTTACACTAATATTGGTTATATCGATAGTAGTGGTATATACTTTTTATTTTTCATCTATTATTTATTTACTCCCATCGACACACCCAATTCTAGTATAAAACGAACTACGACGGTTCATAATAGTTTAGGACAATGAATATAATAACAACACAGAGAATATAAATATGGAACACAGATTAAAAAAAATCTCATATATATATATAACCGATGTCAGTTACAATATAGTTGACACGATACATATGATACAACTACAACTGTCGACTCTAGAAGTTATATATACAAGTACATTATCGACTAATATACATGAATACATATCGTTCTATACAATAACACGACTACTACAAAATGACACTGACAACTTCAGAAGATGTGAAAAGTCTTCAAATCCCGAACAGCAACTCAAAGAAGAAAATCTACAACCTGAAATAACTCGGGTCTGACCCGAGTATTACATTCAAAAGAAAATAATACACGGGTCAGTCTAATTCAAACTCAGTTATTAGTGCATAGAAGCAATACTAATCAATCTCAAATAGATGACGTTCACAGAAATCTCGTATATCCAACTCGAGATACGAGAATTGGATAACGGCATATATATAACACTAAACAGTGTTAAACAACAAATCAACAATCCAAATCAGAATACAACTCCAAAGCATTGAATTTAACCAACGAAACAATTCAGCAAATCGAAACATCAATTTAAAACTGTCAAATCTGATAGGGCTGCAGTACACGCACGCGTGTACTGCCTTGCCTCTACAAACAACTCTAAACAAAATAAGGTCACCAGTGAAGCACGATGACCAAATGCAAGTGGATACAAAGCATCAATGCAATGCATTAGATTCGAGCAGAAAGGCACAGACTCGAGTGGAAGTGAATTAATTGACACAAATCAATGCCAACAACATGAACTGGACAGTGTACCAAGGATAAGGCAACAGAGGAATAATTAAAACAATGAACCAGCTTGCAAGATGAACCATGGTAACTGGTAACAAGTGATGTACACACAAATGCAATAGTGGGATGTACCAAGATGTATCAGTGCGACAGTCAACAAAGACAGGTGTACCAAGTAGATAGTAAAGTGACATGAATAAGTTGTACAAGTGAAACAGGCTACATGAACACAGTGAAGTACTACCCAATGCAGCTTCATGAATGGTCACAGGCGTGTACACCTAACTGCATGCATGTGGTTGTGAAACAGGCTAATGCAAGCTAATGTCATGAACAATGTACCAAGGCTACAACTTCACATAACCCAAACAGTACACCTGTATGCTAATAAGTCTCAACAGAAATCAAAACGTACACTTACAACATGAAACTGGACAGTGTGAACTCGACCAGAAGCAGTGAATACAAACGCAATAGTGTAAACATCGACATGAACAATAAGTGGAACCGAACCCCCATAAATCAAATGACACATACTCAAATACCCAACTGGTGATGCAACCCAGACTACAACCGAGGAATAATATGAGCAATGCATGCTACATGAAGACAGCAGACACACTGAAATGCAACTACCTCAAATATGATACAGTGAACTATAGGATATACAGGTATGCAGTGACAATACACAAGGTAAGATGTAAAGTCAAATTCATTGTCTTCTCACAGGAGGTAATATGAGAAACACAAGTTACACAAATCATTTTCGAACAAAGCATCAAGCTAAACTGCACATAGTCACGAACCAGTGCCTACACCATACTCAAGTTAACAGTATCAATAAAGACATCAAGTGAGACCAGAAGTGAGACCAGACCAACCAACTAATCAACAAACAAATGAATCAGATCAGACTCAAGTGATACCAGTGAATAACAAAAAGAACCTGACCCAATATCAAAACAAGTATGCAGGTCAGAACAGCAATGACCAAGGCTACAATATGTAAATTTGAGCTTATAATGAACATCTCGGAAGTAACCGAGTGCAATTACAATGCATAGCAAATATCAAGTGAAGAAGACTACAATCTATCCAAAAAATGCACATGTATACACATATATACACACATGTAAGCATGTATATACATGAACTAGATTGAAGCACACTGAAATACAAAGATGCAAACTAGTCTGGAAATCGCTCAGAATTAAACAGAATTGACCGAAGTCAGGTAAATTAAAATTCAAGTCGAAGCCATTCAAAATAAGGCCGAAGTCAATGAAATTCGAATGTACAAATCATAGCTGGAAAATCATGCAATCAGAAATGGTCGAAGTCAGCAGCAAAACAACACCGTGGTCATCACGAAATGAAGTCGTGATCACCAGGTGAACAAATATACACATTTGAACAAGTCAAAATCGAACAAATTCAACATCATAGAAATCAGTGAAAGTCGAAGGCAACAAGAGATCCGACGCAGTCAAAAATAATCAATGTCGAACATAAACAACATCGAAAAATCAAGTCGAAGCTAAAGGCAACTAGAACAAAATAAATAGACCAGTTCGAACAGTTCAAATTAGATGTGAGTGACGAAAAATCACTCACCTCGTCTTGATGAGCACGAATCTAAGAATCGAATAGCTCCGAGTTGAAGCTGTGGCATCACCAAGTCGATCGAAGCCAAAACGAAACCCTAGCAGCCCGTGCGAAATCGAAGAAACGATCATTCGATAGAGCAAGCACGCCGGAGCTTATAGTCTAACAATCATAGTCGGCTTCTTCTGAATTTCATGAAAACCCTAATTGTCGAAGGAAGGGGATCGAACGAACAAGAGCCACCATTCTTTTTCTTTCGTATGTAAATTTGTTTAGGGTTCGAATGAGAAAATCCCAGGGAAACGGGTTGAATTATTGGTATACGAAAGGAACGATATTCTCTATGAAAATTACCACTACAAAACAACTAAAGAAAATATGGACTACCATTTTAAAATTTTAAAGTCCACAACTTCTTCACCTAATCATAAAAGAATTTCAACTCGAATAAAATTCCAATTGCCACTGTCAAACAATTCAAATCGTCATTTGATGTTGATCAACTGTTATAAAACCCGGGGTTGTTACAGACTCCCCTCCTTATAAAAATTGCGTCCCCGCAATTTTCATAATTAAGGTCGTCAACTACAATTATTCTTCTAACATAAACTGGTTAAGCTAGAAAAATAAAAGTCAAGAATTCAAATGCCAAAGCAATCTTTTAATTCCAATAGAAGAGATTCACAAATTTTCAACAAAATCTAACTATCAAAAGATAGTCAAAAAGCAGCGAAACTGGATAAACACAATTTATCAGCAACATTCAATTTTCAACAAGATAATTAAAATACAAAAATCATAAACCAACAATATCTAATTATTAATACGATAATTATAAAACAACAAAATCTAATTATCAACAAAGATAATTATAGAACACAATCACAAATCGCAAAACTGTAAATATCTAGTTATCCAACAATTAACTAGAAAACACAAATTCCATAATCAACAAACTCTAACTATTAACAGAAATAGATAGAAAACAGCGATTCAATAAAATCAGCATACTCTAGAATCAATTGGAGACTAGAAAATCTCATAATCAGCGAATTAGCAATCAACCAATAGTCGAATATCAAAGACGATAATCAAATCTCAAATCACCAATATTCGATTATCAAAAACGATAATCAAATTTCAAATCAACAAATATTCGATTATCAAAACGATAAACAAATTTCCAATCAACAAATATTTAATTATCAAAAGCGATAATTAAATTTCAAATCAGCAAATATTTAATTATCAAAAGCGATAATTAAATCTCAAATCAGCAAATATTTAATTATCAAAAGCGATAATCAAATTTCAAATCACAAATATTCGATTATCAAAAACGATAATCAAATCTAAATTCACAAATATTCGATTATCACAAACGATAATCAAATTTCAAATTCAACAAATATTCGATTATCACAATCGATAATCAAATTTTAAATTCAACAAATATTCGATTATCAAAAACGATAATCAGAACTCATATCGACAAATATCTAATTATCACAAGCGATAATTAGAAACAACAAATATCTGATTATCAAAAACGATAACCAGAACTCATATCAACAAATATCTAATTATCACAAGCGATAATTAGAAACAACAAATATCCGATTATCAAAAACGATAATCAGAACTCATATCTACAAATATCTAATTATCACAAGCGATAATTAGAAACAACAAATATCTGATTATCAAAAACGATAACCAGAACTCATATCAACAAATATCTAATTATCACAAGCGATAATTAGAAACAACAAATATCCGATTATCAAAAACGATAATCAGAACTCATATCAACAAATATCTAATTATCACAAGCGATAATTAGAAACAACAAATATCCGATTATCAAAAACGATAATCAGAACTCATATCAACAAATATCTAATTATCACAAGCGATAATTAGAAACAACAAATATCCGATTATCAAAAACGATAATCAGAACTCATATCAACAAATATCTAATTATCACAAGCGATAATTAGAAACAACAAATATCCGATTATCAAAAACGATAATCAGAACTCATATCAACAAATATCCAATTACCTGCAGATAATTGGAAACAACAAATATCTAGAAATCAATTAAGAAGACTAGAAAATCAACATAAAAGCTTGGATCGGTCCCATCAGATGGTGAGTTTTTAATTCGCCGCACGTGCAACAACATATGGCCGAAGCCTACCAAGTACTCAACATAATTTTGACGCCCAACAAATGACCCAAAGGTCCAACATATGACCCGAAGGTCCAACATAGTGGCTCAAAAGCGCACAAAATCATCAAAATATTTCAATTAACGAGTCCGGAATTAACCAAAATAGTAAACGCACATGTCCCATAACCACGAGTTTTACTAAATTGTTTAATTTTCTTCATCGTTTCCTTGAAAGTGTAAAATTCATCAAAATCATCAAAACAACAGATATTCAATTAACGAGTCCGGAATTAACCGAAATAGTAAAAGTGTGGTTCCATACTCCGCACATTTGCTAAATCGTTTAAATCTCTTCATCGTTTCCTTGAAAGTGCAAAATTGTGTATTTTGTAAAAATACACTTTACATTCTCAAACGGACAAGTCCGGAATTAAGCGAATCAGTAAAAGAAAGGGGTCATAGTCCTCGATTTTGCTGAAACGTTTAAATCGCTTCCTCATTCTTTTGAAAGCGCAAACTGTTAAAATTTCTGAAAACAATTTTATTTATTTTGTAAAAATAACAATTCACATTCTCAACTGGACAAGTCCGGAGTTAAGCGAAACAGTAAAAGAAAGGGGTCATAGTCCTCGATTTTGCTGAATCGTTTAAGTCGCTTCCTCATTCTTTTGAAAACGCAAACTGTTAAAAATTTATAAAACGATTTTCATTTTAAAAACGATTTTCCAATCACGTGATTAAAACAGCAAATCAGTAACAATTTCGATAAGGAAATTGTACTTCTCAAAATACCGTAAAAACGGTTACAAATCAGCATTGCGGAATAACCGCTTGAAAAACCACTTTTAAAATTTGACGGTTACGGAAGCCAAAGCGACAGTAGTTTTAAAACGTCAAAATCACATCAAAACAATCTACATCAAAATGTAATATCAGTGAATTCTCATTCATCAGAATGCCACAAAACACCGTACTTCAAAATATAGCATTGGTGTAAAATTCCGTTGTAAAAATAACGGCAACAAAATACGTTTCATAACCAAGCATCGGTTCAACGTAAAATAAATGCAATAACGTGCAATTTAAATTTTTACACGCACTACAAAATGAACAAAGAATCATTCAAATGTATCTTCAATGAAGATAATTTAAAACAACAAAAATCTAATCAATAGATGATTAGTACAAAAGAAAGCCAGCGGAAATTTCAACAAAAATCACATATCTGCAATTTCTTCGAATCCTCAATTCGGATTCGAAATTCTCAAAGAAACAAAATAATTACAGCTATGTAAACAACAAATGAAATTCATATCAATTTCGTATTTTGATTTTTAAATCAAAAAGATTATCAGTTGTACTCAGCGAAGACAGTTTTACTGTTTCCGCTGCGCACTCTGATAAACAGAACACAAATCAATCAAATCATCAGAACACAATTTCACTATTATTTTTAAATAAAGTTATTTAAAAATTTCATCCAAATTTCAAAACTTTAGTTTTGACTCAAGCACAAATAAAACATCGACCAATAGTTGTAACATATGTTCCATCTAAGTTATGTTTTATATTATGTCCATAAACCCCAAGCTCTGATACCAACTGTGACGCCCCACCTCTATGCTCGTAATAACAAAGAGTATTAAAAGAAATACTGTCTATTATTACGAAGAATAAGGCTGGATAGGAGCGACCATCCGTAGTTGGCCTTACACTAATATTGGTTATCTCGATAGGAGTGGTATATACTTTTTATTTTTCATCTATTATTTATTTACTCCCATCGACACACCCAATTCTAGTATAAAACGAACTACAACGGTTCATAATAGTTTAGGACAATGAATATAATAACAACACAGATAATATAAATGTGGAACACAGATTAACAAAAATCTCATATATATATAACCGATGTCAGTTACAATATAGTTGACACGATACATATGATACAACTACAACTGTCGACTCTAGAAGTTATATATACAAGTACATTATCGACTAATATACATGAATACATATCGTTCTATACAATAACACGACTACTACAAAATGACACTGACAACTTCAGAAGATGTGAAAAGTCTTCAAATCCCGAACAGCAACTCAAAGAAGAAAATCTACAACCTGAAATAACTCAGGTCTGACCCGAGTATTACATTCAAAAGAAAATAATACACGGGTCAGTCTAATTCAAACTCAGTTATTAGTGCATAGAAGCAATACTAATCAATCTCAAATAGATGACGGTCACAGAAATCTCGTATATCCAACTCGAGATACGAGAATTGGATAATGGCATATATATAACACTAAACAGTGTTAAACAACAAATCAACAATCCAAATCAGAATACAACTCCAAAGCATTGAATTTAACCAACGAAACAATTCAGCAAATCGAAACATCAATTTAAAACTGTCAAATCTGATAGGGCTGCAGTACACGCACGCGTGTACTGCCTCGCCACTACAAACAACTCTAAACAAAATAAGGTCACCAGTGAAGCACGATGACCAAATGCAAGTGGATACAAAGCATCAATGCAATGCATCAGATTCGAGCAGAAAGGCACAGACTCGAGTGGAAGTGAATTAATTGACACAAATCAATGCCAACAACATGAACTGGACAGTGTACCAAGGATAAGGCAACAGAGGAATAATTAAAACAATGAACCAGCTTGCAAGATGAACCATGGTAACTGGTAACAAGTGATGTACACACAAATGCAATAGTGGGATGTACCAAGATGTATCAGTGCGACAGTCAACAAAGACAGGTGTACCAAGTAGATAGTAAAGTGACATGAATAAGTTGTACAAGTGAAACAGGCTACATGAACACAGTGAAGTACTACCCAATGCAGCTTCATGAATGGTCACAGGCGTGTACACCTAACTGCATGCATGTGGTTGTGAAACAGGCTAATGCAAGCTAATGTCATGAACAATGTACCAAGGCTACAACTTCACATAACCCAAACAGTACACCTGTATGCTAATAAGTCTCAACAGAAATCAAAACGTACACTTACAACATGAAACTGGACAGTGTGAACTCGACCAGAAGCAGTGAATACAAACGCAATAGTGTAAACATCGACATGAACAATAAGTGGAACCGAACCCCCATAAATCAAATGACACATACTCAAATACCCAACTGGTGATGCAACCCAGACTACAACCGAGGAATAATATGAGCAATGCATGCTACATGAAGACAGCAGACACACTGAAATGCAACTACCTCAAATATGATACAGTGAACTATAGGATATACAGGTATGCAGTGACAATACACAAGGTAAGATGTAAAGTCAAATTCATTGTCTTCTCACAGGAGGTAATATGAGAAACACAAGTTACACAAATCATTTTCGAACAAAGCATCAAGCTAAACTGCACATAGTCACGAACCAGTGCCTACACCATACTCAAGTTAACAGTATCAATAAAGACATCAAGTGAGACCAGAAGTGAGACCAGACCAACCAACTAATCAACAAACAAATGAATCAGATCAGACTCAAGTGATACCAGTGAATAACAAAAAGAACCTGACCCAATATCAAAACAAGTATGCAGGTCAGAACAGCAATGACCAAGGCTACAATATGTAAATTTGAGCTTATAATGAACATCTCGGAAGTAACCGAGTGCAATTACAATGCATAGCAAATATCAAGTGAAGAAGACTACAATCTATCCAAAAAATGCACATGTATACACATATATACACACATGTAAGCATGTATATACATGAACTAGATTGAAGCACACTGAAATACAAAGATGCAAACTAGTCTGGAAATCGCTCAGAATTAAACAGAATTGACCGAAGTCAGGTAAATTAAAATTCAAGTCGAAGCCATTCAAAATAAGGCCGAAGTCAATGAAATTCGAATGTACAAATCATAGCTGGAAAATCATGCAATCAGAAATGGTCGAAGTCAGCAGCAAAACAACACCGTGATCATCACGAAATGAAGTCGTGATCACCAGGTGAACAAATATACGCATTTGAACAAGTCAAAATCGAACAAATTCAACATCATAGAAATCAGTGAAAGTCGAAGGCAACAAGAGATCCGACGCAGTCAAAAATAATCAACGTCGAACATAAACAACATCGAAAAATCAAGTCGAAGCTAAAGGCAACTAGAACAAAATAAATAGACCAGTTCGAACAGTTCAAATTAGATGTGAGTGACGAAAAATCACTCACCTCATCTTGATGAGCACGAATCTAAGAATCGAACAGCTCCGAGTTGAAGCTGTGGCATCACCAAGTCGATCGAAGCCAAAACGAAACCCTAGCAGCCCGTGCGAAATCGAAGAAACGATCATTCGATAGAGCAAGCACGCCGGAGCTTATAGTCTAACAATCATAGTCGGCTTCTTCTGAATTTCATGAAAACCCTAATTGTCGAAGGAAGGGGATCGAACGAACAAGAGCCGCCATTCTTTTTCTTTCGTATGTAAATTTGTTTAGGGTTCGAATGAGAAAATCCCAGGGAAACGGGTTGAATTATTGGTATACGAAAGGAACGATATTCTCTATGAAAATTACCACTACAAAACAACTAAAGAAAATATGGACTACCATTTTAAAATTTTAAAGTCCACAACTTCTTCACCTAATCATAAAAGAATTTCAACTCGAATAAAATTCCAATTGCCACTGTCAAACAATTCAAATCGTCATTTGACGTTGATCAACTGTTATAAAACCCGGGGTTGTTACAAAAATTATCAACTTCAGTTAACTCTTTACTATTAACAACGAAGAAATCAACTTTTAAAGAATCAAATATACTCAAATCACTATAGGAAAATCAAGTCAAGATCGATACAAAATCACAGGCAAAGGTACATACGAATATATAGGAAATTGATTCCTATATAAGCACCCAAATCATCATAGTAAAATCAAGTCGAGATCAACACAAAATCGAAAAGGGGTAGAAATCATACCATATATCAATGGAAGAATACTCAACAAATTGAGCAAACCCTAATTACAAGCGGCTTTAATTCAGCGTTGTTGATTGAAGAATACTCGATAAATTAATTGAAGAGTACTTGACAAATTAAATGAACGTTCCAAAATTGAACGAACACTAATTACAAGCGGCTTCAATTTGGTTCCATGAGATTAGGTTTTGAGAGTGAGAGTATCGGGTTTTCTTATTTTTTGATAAGAGGGAAAATAATCGAAGGAAATAAGGCGGCCACGAATAAACTGAAGGAATGCCATTTTTTCCTTTTATAAATGAAAGAAAAAGGGAGGGAAAGTGAAGGAACGCAACCACAAAATAATTTAGATAATATTGAGAGGGAAATAAAAAATTTGATAAGGAGGCAAGAAATTTTTTTTGATAAATTTAATCAAACAATAGATAAATATTATCTGAAAGCAAATGTTGTGTGATCATAGTTGTGTCACAGAATAGATGATTTTTCCATGTGTTGTGTGAAAAAGTGGGATAACAGAGAATCTACCTTATGTTGTGTGAGCATTGTTGTTTGATTCACTTTGTGGCATAGTGTACGTATACGAGGGAAGCGGTAGTGATTTGCCAAAGGGATCCAGGGACTTTCAGGTAAAGTAGAACCGCGCCGCAATTTGTAGAGGACATTCCACACTGCAATAATATAAAGACGGAAGAAACTGAATTCAGCCGCAATATGCAAAAGATGTTCTGCGTCGCAATTTGGAAGTATCCACTTTAAAGAGTGAACTAGCACAAAGTTTGGGGCAAGGTTTTACTATGCCAAGGGAGGCTGTGAATGAAACCTAGTAAAAGACAAGTAGGTATGACTCGAGGAGAGACCAAGGGTAGTAAGGGAAAGAACTCATATGCTAGAGGTAAGGTTGGAAGGACTATTGATGCCTAGGTGGGAATGCTCACTCGAATGCACACCTAGGGAAGGTGAGGAGAGGCATTCAATGTCCAAAGACTACAATGGGAGATTTCAAGCAGTTTTAATTTAAATAAATTTTTAAGGACTGTAGGTGGCCGTTTCACAGTAGTCCCGAGTTTAAGTAAATAAATGGGGACTATGGGTGGTTGTATCACAGTGGTCTAGAACTTAAGTAAATAAATATAGAGGGACTAAATGTTGCTGCTTCTTTGGGGTTCAGGGTTTAACTAATAAATAGTTAAATACTACGGGTGGATAGGACTACACAGTTTGAACTAATGAATGAATCTAAAGAATACTGTATGGGGCTGAGTCTATGCAGTCTATATCTAAAGAATGAACTAAAAAGGGATACTCTAGAGGGGGATGATTCTAGGCAGTATCAGCTAAAAGGAAAACCTAAAAGTGGAGTTAAGAAGGGACTAAGCCGACTACGCGTTTGCAGATGCTAATAGTAGATTAATGGATAATCTAAAATGTGAGCTAAGTGGCGACTACATCGAGGGCCCAATAGTAAATGGGAACCGCTTAGGAACGTGTAAAGGCATAGTAGTAAATAAAAACTACTTATGTCAGAACTATATTTGTTTCACTTATGATGTTTTGATTAGTGAGGGGGAAACCAATTTGGTGCAGTACGGCATAGTCTCGTTATTGGATGAGTCAGAACAATAGAATAGGAAAATTACCAAGCAGGAATCCAAAGCGATAACTGCCAAACTCGAATATCAAGTAGGACTAATGGATGAAGCTGTAAACATGTCAAAGGCTCCTAAAAAAGCCAACATACCAAGCAGATCCAACCGCAAGACCCAAAACCAGTATATCAATCAAAGTCGTGGATCGATGTCGATCCATGACCACGGGTCGGTGCCGATCCACGGGAGTTTCCCAAAGCCACTTCACACTTTATGACATGTGATGCTAAGGCCTTTATTAACTCAAACGTGCAATTGGAGATGGTTCGCTAACCGCTTATAACTCAAACATCATCCTATTTTCATAGCAACCTTGCACTTCTCACCGAACCAAGAAGCCATCTTCAAGCCAAGCCTGTCCCAAAAGGTTGGAACCATACATGGGTGAATACAAGTCAACCAGGCATCTTCTAACGGTTAAAGAAGGCCATATGGCCTATCTTATGGATCGGTACCGATCCCTGAACATTGCTTAGGTGGCAATGATTTTTTCAGCAGAACTCCCATTGGATGTGGGGAATGTTGGCACAAACATAGTGGAGAAAATCATGTCAACCTACAGCTATAAATAGAGGAGGAGGGGCATTTTTTAAAGGACCTTGGGGTTTGTTTGACAAATTCTTGTATTTCTATTATTTTCCAAGGGCCATCACCAATCCATAAGAATATTTTTGTAAAAACCAATTAGAAACTTCAATAAAGTTTAAGTGGACGTATACCTCTGATTAGTCGAACTACAATAATTGCTCTGTGCTCATATTTCCTCATTTTTTATTTATTTTCTTCATTTTATTCTCTATTATTAGTCCTTGGGTGTTTGTGACAAATGTTAGCGTAAACATTTTGTTGCTTTCATTAAGAAGGCTCGTATTTGATGACCTGAATCTTGACTCTAAGAAGACGACGAGACCATCTACCATGAGAACCGCTATTGGAGGAAGCCAATAAGGACTTGGGAGCAACTAAGTGGTGTCCTCATGATCGAACCCCCCTTCCATATACATAACCAAAGATGAGATGGATACGATGATGACAGAAATGTAGGACAGAATGATAATTCACCAAGAAGAGAAGATGAAAGGATTCTTCAGAAGGACGGGGAAATTAGGAACAACCGGAGTTGCTGTATGCCAGAACTGAAGGCCAAAACAAACGCACCTGGGAAAAGAATGAAGAAAAATGAAGCAACCCTCGAAGAAGCACCATAACTAGTTCTGATACCCAAGCCCAAGTAAGTACTGAACCAAGGGGGCTTGGGCGCCTGATGAATTTGGGCTTGGATGGAGATGGGACATGCCCGGGAAATGACGTTGAACACCAAAACATGAATCGGAATGCAAATGCGCAAACAGAGGAGTATGTGCCATAATTTCCCTATAGGAATGGGGGGGTAGAATGAAATGTGCAATGAAGGCTTCCATTAGATGATAACGATATAATTACTAAAATAGTTAGCCAAGTGATGAGAGGTGGACCGTCAGATTAGAGTTTAGAGGATGTGAGCAGAAATGCATTCGTTCCTAACATCCAATACATGAGGAATCCTCCCAGTTTCAAGCTGTCGATGTTGAAGATACGATGGAAAAACTAAACTAATAGTTCATCTAATAAGATACATCTGACATATGGAGGTGTTGGGTGTATTTGAAGAGGTGATGATATAATGTTTCACCTTGTATTTGACAAACCTTGCGGCGATGTGGTTTAGGCAGCTGGAAAATAGATCCATAAGCACATGGACTGAGTTAGTAAATAGATTCATGAAGCATCTCATGGTCCATATTTCACGACCGAAGAATATGATGACGCTATTGAGCATGAAGCCAAGGGCCGAAGAGAACATAAGGAGTTATTTGGCTAGGTTTAACACGGTAACCGCTGTAGTACATAAGCTGGATCCATCGATGGTTCTGATGGTGGTAGTTTCAGGAGTGCTAGTAAAATGAATTTTAAGGTTTCTTTGGAAAGGGATCCACCAACAGACCTTGTGGAATTTTACCATGAGTCTACGAGATACTTGTGTCAAGAGGACGTTGAAACTGAAAAAGCAGAGGTTAATGTTATGGATGATGGAGGACCATCCAAAGCAGAATTTGAAAAGGGCAAAGAAAATCAAAAGGTGGAAAATGACTTTGGAGGATTAAAGCAACAAAGAAGGGAACTAAAATTCTCTTCTTTCACAGAGTTCAACAAAACCCCAGAGAAGATTTATCTCGATATCCTAGGGCAGATTCCATATCGGAAACACGATGAAAAGAGAACCCACAAATCATGAAAAGAGATCGGGAAGGTATTACCTATTCCATGAGTTGGATGATCATGAAACAAATGATTGTAGTTACATTCGTAATCTGATTGAGGAGCTGGTTTGGAAAAACCGATTGTTGCAGTACGTGAGGAACCATGCTGCAGCGATGCAGGAGGAGCGGCCATCGTCTGCAGTAAATGGAAGTGGCCTCGGATCTAGGTCGTGGATAGTTATCTCATAATAGAGACAGCAAGGAATCAGGTTTGATTCCTACACTTTGCCTTTATTTCCAACAAATAATGCAGTATTACAGTCAAGCCACTTACTTTTGTATAGGACCTCGATCGGTCCTTAGGCATGCTCTAAGTTGGACGTTAGGCTGTAATGCTTAGTAGGATGGATATCGTGATGTTTGTTAGATGTTGGTTTTGAATTCTATGACTGAATGTTTGATCGAAAATCACTCAAATGTGATAATCGATATTGATTTTAAAACACCAACGGAAGTTGGTTATCCTTTATTCATTGATTTTTGAACTGGTTAAATGTCGTTCTCCCGATTGAAGAGACGAGGCAATGAACTGTAAAGTACAAGTCCCCTTGCTGGAGAGCGAGCGGATTGGACTCTATAGTATAGCAAGTCCCCTTATAGAGAATGAGAAGCTGGACTCATTTGATCATTGGGTCCCCTCATCGGAGAGCGAGCATAGTGGACTCAACAAAAACTAATGATCCAGAGAGGTCGAGGATTCAACAAACAATCCGCAGAGGTCAAGGATTCAACAAACGATCTGTATATGTTGAGGATTCAACTAACAATCCAGAGAGATCAAGGATTAAACTAATGATCCAAAGAGATCATGAATTGAAGGCTCATTAATTACATTACCCGAAGGGAACAAAAACTAGCCTAGATATTGATAATGCGATTCGGAGAGATCGAAAGCTAGACTCTGGATTTGAACACCACTTGACTTCGTAACAAGTTGATAAGCGATTATCATATTAAGTCACTACTTCGATCTTGTTGGGCATTTAAATAATGGGATTTAGTTGACACTAGACAATCTATAAATGAAGTTCCAACCGGTGACAATAAGCTTCCACGATTGTTGACCTTTGATTACCTGACATATGATTTGTATGTCGTAACTTAAATCTCGGATGAACTCGGGATAACATTGATTTTAATACGTGATTGTTAATTCCTGGATGAACATGAGGAAATTTTGATTCACGATATAACATATGGCATAATAATTCTGAGAATATATGGAGTGATGATTATTTGTAACTAACACTCAATTAAGGACTCGAGCCCTTAGCTGAATTGGTTTGGAACAGTCTTTGATTTACAGATAATTTGCCGTGGTTTAGTTAGTTAATAGCTAAAATAATTCAACTACTGGTGTCTCGTCGATTTCGATATTTTTCCTTGAGCAAAGCACACCATCGATTCACAAGGCATGTTTCAAGGGAAAATTTTATCTAGCTTTGTCACCAAACCATATTTAGATGAGTCAGAATAACCAAATAACAAGATTACCAAGCAAGAATCCAAAGCGATAACAATTTAAACTTCGATATTGAGTTGGACCAATGGATGAAGCCGTAAACATGTCAAAGGCTCTCAAAATAGTCAACATACCAAGCAGATCCAAGCACAAGACCCAAAGCCATTATTTTTAATTGAAGTTGTTGATCAATACCGATTCATAGTCATGGATTAGTATCGACCAACGGTCAATCCACGAGAATTGCCCAAAGCCACTTCGCACTTCATTACATGTGATGCTAAGGCCTTCACTAACTCAAACATGCAATTGGGTATGGTTCGCTAACCTCTTATAACTCAAACATCGTCCTAACTTCATGGCATCCTTCCACTTCTTATCGAGCCAAGAAGCCCTTTTCAAGCCAAGCTTGTCCAAAGATGTTGGAATCACGCAAGGGTAAATACAAGTCAACTAAGCATCTTCTAAGGATAAAAGAAGGCCTTATGGCCTATCTTACGGATCGGTATGGATCAATAGGGCATGGATCGGTACCGATCCATAAACATTGCTTAGGTGGCCAATGTAAGGAACGTGGGTACGAATGTGGACGAGTGAATTCTGTTGACCTGCAGTTATAAGTAGAGGTGGAGTGGCATTGTATAAAAGATCTTTGAGGCTTATTTAATAAATTCTTGTATTTCTATTATAATTCCAGGGATCCTCACGGATCCATAAGAAAATCTATGTAAAATGAAATCAAAATCTTCAACAAAGTTTAAGTGGGCATAGGCCTCCGATTAGCCGAACCACTATAATGGTTGTGTGCTCATATTTCCTTGTTTTCAATTTATTTTCTTCATTTTACTATCTACCATTTTTCTTTGGTATTTATACCAACTTTTAGCGCAAAAAGTCTCACTATTGGTTTAGTTTGGGTAAGTATTATTCACACCAGATGTTATATCTGACCTGTATTTTTATTGTTGTTTTTTGCTAAACTCACATGTACTCATTTGAGTAGGCTGAGTTTATAGGATATGCATGTTTAAATTAGAATGGAGCCGTAGGTCGATAATGGAGCAGGAGGCTTGGTTAGCTATAAAGATATTATTTCCACTATTAGAGAGTTTAGGCTGCTTCCTTATATGTTGACCTATCTCTTTATTAAGTTATTTTCTATTATTATTTAACACTTGCATGGGCATGACTTTAGGTGTCAGTTTTGATGTAAAATGTATGTATTGAATATTATAGAAAAGCTTCTATATAATGAATATTTTTAGCTGCTCTGTTTACTTAGTCTATATTTGAATATACTGAACTCACTTCCATCGCTAAAAGATTCTGGTGATGACTATAGCATCATCAGTGTTCATCTTCGAGTCTCGAAGTGTGGGATGTTACAGTTTGGTATCATAGCATAGGCTAGGGACACTTTAGTAAAATAGAGCTAGAAAAATAGAAGTAGTACTAAGGATAAAGGGAACACCTCGGAGGTACGCGCTACTATGTATATATACGTTTACACACACACAAATATATATATATATATACATAGAAATATAACGTACTTGTATGTTTATAGATATATAAGAAGATATATCTACCGTTCTATTGTTGTTTCACTCCCTTTCTGTCCATTTCTAATGAAGACTTGCTAATCAGAAGAAGCAAGATGGATTTTAGCAGTGGGCGAATTATGATAGGTGGGGCAAGTGTAAGAAGGGAGGCAGAAAGTACGCACATCGATGGAGAGAATATGGGAGAAGTTCCCAGAGGAGTAGAGGAGGAAACTGCACGGTTGGCAAATGAGTCAGGCATGGATGTGATTATCTTATTTAGACAGTTCATGGCTCAGATAATGAGGGAAGCTGCACTAAAAGGTGTTCAGCCAAGACCTATAGCATTAAGAGAGGACTTCCCAATGATGAACAAAGAGTGTAGGAGTTTGGGAGGAAAGGCTTGTACGGGAAGGAGCCTACAGTTGAAGTACTGAACTGGCTAAGGATTTATGAGTGCATATTTAAAGACTCAGGCTTAAATGATGCACATAAGAGATGGCTGACACCAAGGCAACTACAAGAAGATACGTTGGATTAATGGGAGGCAGTAATTGTTGAGATCTAAGAGGGAGAGATTACCTAGGAGTAGTTTAAAGATAGGTTTGAGGCTGAGTTCATATTAGAGTCTCAATTGAGTGTGCCAATGAGAGAGTTCATTGATTTAAAGCAGGGTAATCTTATAGTGGAGGGTACATCCAGAAGAATGCAAAGTTCATTAGGGTAATCTTTGGTAAGTTGGCAGGGAGATCACTAATACTCCAATCAAGAAGAATGTAAAGTTCATTAGGGGTCTGAAGCAAGGTCTTGACCATAAGGTAATGGATCACTTAGCATTTCCTTATGAATTTGTTGTTGACTAGAAGGTATGATGGTGTGACGATAGCCTTATGCCACTGTACCTAATATACATGTATAGTGCACTGTGAAGGTATCCAACTGATGTAGGACGGTAGCCAAGAGTGTAAAGCAAAGAAAAATCCAAACACAGAGCCTGTAGAATATTTGGCAGCATATAGACAAAATATAATATAATAACATAGATGTAAACTAGGCGAGTCAGTTATATAATCAAATGAACCATAAATAAGAACATCAAGTGCAACAGGTTCATAAATTATACAAAAATTAAAATAATAGAGTGTATACATCTCAAATCTCCAAAATAACTCCACAACTGTCTCTAAGATAACACAAGTACTGGTATAACTCCACAGTATTACACAGTGGAGTATAAGCGGTTATAAGCTCCAAATATAGATATGTGAAAGCACAACCCCTTGCTCATACTCCGTACAGCTCCATGCACTATCCAGACCTATTATCCTTAATCTACTAATTTAAGAGTACCCTAGATAATAAGAAGTAAAGCATAAAATCTTGGGTTAGACAATAGTCTGGTGTGAGCAATACATCATCTCAAAATACTATAAAATCGTATATAGTAAATAAGGTATAGGGTATGAATAGTCATACCCTACATGTCCTTGCATCCAAAGAGTTAGCATATAAACATATTATATGTTAAACAACTATCACAAGTGGAAAATATAGGGTATAGGGGTATCACACAGCTTCTCAAGCACATAACAAACATAGCATCCATCATAAAGCCTCGCATATCTCACTTAAGTGCTTAAAATATATGATAACTCCTATAGATTCTCAATTCATTGCTTACGCAGATGACGAAGGATAGAACTTAGGTTGTCGTTCAAATTATAGGTACATACGAACTACCCTGGGTACACACAGGTTACCATGTCCCAACAATGAGCATCACAACCACATAGTCATCCATCAATTCTTTAGCATAAGTACTAATAGAATAACTACTTTACAGATGCTCAACTCATGACCATGCAAATAGCTAAGTACTAAACACACGTAAACGTCCAAAGACATGGGTACACGCAGACTACCCTAACCCACTCACAAGCATCATAACCTCATGTTATACTCTACTAGATATCACACAGAACTTGTCCTTTCGATCATCACCAGATGCTATAGTCACTCACCACATCAGGTCGTCAAAGTCGTCGCACTTCATTGGTCGCTATTCCAAGGTCATCTTGAGCTATCCTAGAGTCATCCATCTCTACTCCAAACCAGCTTCTAAAACCACCAAGCAAACTCTAAGTCTTACATATACCGAAATCCATGAACTTTCTCAACAATGCCGACTTAGCAACTTCAAACAAAACCCTCTACTCGATTCTCCTTCGAAATTCTTCCCAAGTTAACTCTTCCTCGGGAACTCCGGCAGTAACACTATTCCACCAATGAAGCATTGCTCCCTGCAACTGTCTAGAGGCTAGTCTCCTCTTCTACTCATCATTCAATCCTAGGTCAGTGAAAATTCTCTCATAATGCAATGGCTAATTCTCAACTTCTATGGCATCCTCCGTTCCCACAAGTTGCTTCCCACAAAGATTGGTTTAATCTCTGCTCAACTTGGCATAATTATTCCTAATTAGAGCCACAGGGTTAGCTCCTCCAACATTCCCAGCAACTACAGCAGCTGCTCCGGCTTGCATTAGATAGATGAAAAACTGATACATCATCCCCATACATTGGCGGATTTCCAACACCCATATTGGCATCTGCATTTTGATTAGCATTAGCCTGTCGACCCGGGTTCCTCCTGGTGAGTCGAACATTTCCATTTGTTATGGTGCTTCCACCGTCAAGATTTCCTCTTCCGTTTCCTGCCTCCATATTTTCCTTTTTTGTAGATCTACATACGAGTCTTAATAAAATACAAAAGAATGGTCTAAGAGAGAGGGGAACACGTACTTATATATATATATCAAATACAAGTACGTTACTATAGCGTTAACTCAAACCTCAATCTTATTTTCTGATTCATTGGATTATCTTTTGAAAAATCTTTTAGGCTTAAATTTCTTTTAAGTTTTCATAAACCTATGCTCTGATACCAAATTGTAACATCCCTCATTTCGAGACCTATAACTAACGGCTATGGATGTTGTAGTCATCCATAGTCATTAATTCTCGACGACCAAATACGGTAATGTTAGAAACATTGATATAACTGAAACACATGGATATGGAAAAAATTTAAAATCATCAAACAACTTTCACATTCTATTTCAAATCATTTCAAATTCATTACATAATCCCAGATTCGAGAACCACATTCAGAGAAAAAATAATTATTACAACATACGCCAAGAGCGACATATGAAGATGCCACCTTGGATGATCAGAGTATATATATATATATATATATATATATATATATATCTAGGAAATTAAACAACTTTGCCTTTACAACAAAACACAACGGAATCAAAATAGAAAAGAACTCCTACAAGCTTGCTTGCCTCCCACACATCTCCAGAAGCTTATTTGTCTAATGAGGTACCTGAAAACCTTAACTCTCAAACTACTCAAAGTTAATTGAGCATCCGAGCATTTAAGGGGAAAACATAAACTTCGAGTCATACATAAAGTTTGGTATGAACAATAACCTACCATCTCAAACCATTTAGATATCTAGTGAGACCACGCCGCTTAGCAGAATGGGTTTTTCCCTCACTAGTATCTTATCAAAACTTATGATAACCATACCCGTGCTTCTGCATCCACAATGGTTAGAAACATAGCAATTTAAAATATTATGATGATATGCAAACAAGTAAATTATCCTAGATTTCGCATCCCCATTCGTTTGACTATCTGTCTCAGTTATAGTTTCTAGGATCACTATTAACCTATTAGTTTTCATGGGCAAACAAATAACCTGTTTAAAGCTTATGAACTATCCGTCCGGTTTTATAGTTTTCATAGGATCACTAAGAACCTATGGGCCCCTGCCAATAACTTTATTAATTCATGGGTTCTCCATGATCCTATTGGTATCCCCAATAACTTCTTTCATATCATAGTATTCATGGGTTGACTAAAAACCTATTGACTTCTATCAATAACTTTATCCAGATATAGTTTTCATCGGTTCAATACAAGCCTATTTGCCCCTGCCAATAACTCTTTGTAAACATAATTTTCATGGGTTTACTATGAACCTTTTTATTTGTCAACTTCTCTAATCAGTATTTAGGCATCATATATTCTAGTCTACCTGATCTCCTAGATGCAATTGTACTCATACAGGAGTTAACTCAATTTACACTTTCTAATGAGTCAACCTAGCTGGTTATTCTACCCTTTCTCCCCAAAATATAGTGATGGGTCCATTATACTATGAACATATATATATTAGAAGAAGCAAACATAGTAATATAATAACACCAACACTTGTGGTTTAATATCCTTGAAATCATTTTCATATGAAACATGGTTAATCCCTTTAACCTATTATTTTATCAAGGAAAGCTTCTTCAAAAACTTTATACTTAAAAGCCATTTTAAAACTCCTTTATTTCTGCCATGGTTTTTCCTTTAAAAATGAGATTGGGTTCTTTGTTTTTAAAACTAAGGTTTTTGAAACCTTAAACCTTTACTTTCGAAGCTAATGGATAACCTCCTTTGAAAGCATTCAAATCTTCTTTTCAAAACACTAAGCATATGCCTTTCGAAACACTTTAAAACATCTCTTCGAAACCATCAAAACATAACTTTCGAAAGTATTAAAGCATCACTTATTAACTCATAAAAGCATAGCTTCAAAACCATTTGAAAGTACCCCTTTCAAAACCATTGGGTTTATCTTTAAAAATATCTTTTGGGTCAAAGTGAATATAAATGAAAGTACCCCTTTTGAAACCATTAACCTTTAAATAAAAGTGATAGGGAAAAACTGATGGCTTTTGAACCATCCTTTCAAAAGCTTTGATCAATTAAGCAAAACATTTGGAAGGATAGCTTCGAAACCCCTTTCGAAGACATTGCCTTTGAAACCATTAAATCCTTTCGAAAGCTTTAGGAAGCGGCTATTATGTTTATAAAACAAAAGCTACCTTTCGAATAAGTTGATGACTTTAATCCATTCTATAGGCATAAGGTCGGCAACATGGTTTCGGCTGCGTTGAAACTAACCTTTCGAAAGCTTTAATTTAAAAACAAGGCAACTCATTTGAAAGCTATCTTTTCGAAACAAAAAAGGCGGTGACTTCTTTGAAAGCTATAGAAAACCCTTTCGAAAGCATTCTTTTAGCAAGTGCATTTCTTTGGATAGTAAAACGAAGGCTTCAACCCCTTCGTAAGCTAGGTTTCGACTCCATACCTTCCGCCTTTCTCCAATCCACTACGTACCAACTTATTGATACCTTGTGTATTGGTTTTGACTTGGTTGATTTCGATTGAGGCGGAAGTATAAGGTCGAAAGGTAGCGTCTGAAAGAGGCGAAACATAATTTTTTGGTAAAGACTGTTTTAATGCCTTTTTAAGTAATTGCTTTTTAACTAACCTGCCTATTTGTAAACATTTAATTGGTTTCCATAAACTTTTCCAAAATTTTTCCAAAATAAAACTACCACATTAATTTCAGATTTAAATAAAATAATTTAGCAAATAAGCCCTTCCTTAAGCAAAACAAATAAAAGATTTAAGTCCTCTACTTAAAATAATTTAATTTTCCATAGTAAATTACTTAGGAAAAACCCTTAAAAATCATAGAAATTCACTTTTAATATGTTATCTAATATATGTAAATTTCGGACCCAAATTCTTCATAATATAGCCGAAATTAATTTCTAAACCCAATTGTTCATATTTTCCTTTGCAAATTCATAATAAATATTCCATCGTTTGGAAAATTATAAAAATTAAAACCCATCTCCAAAATAATATTTTAGATAACATATAAATTCCTCATGGTATTCTAAACGCAATATAAATGATTTTAGCCTTAAAATCGTATATAACATTTATCGAACAAACTTGTTTGAATATAACATATCATGAAATCCAAGCGTATCATCATCAAAAATCATCTTAATGGATTTAAACTTAAACCCGAAATCAAATGATCATTGAAAACAAAAATAGAGATGGTTTTTATTATTATTCACCTTGATTTGGATAAGGACTTGAGATTTGATCTTGGATTAATCCCCCTTGCTTGATTGCTTAGCTTTTAATTGCTTTTCCCCTTTTCTTTCCCTAGGTTATGGCTGGCTTTGATCTTCTTGTTTACGTTTTTGAGTTTTTGAGAAATGAACATGCAAAGTAAAAGAAACAAGATTTTAAAGGTAATGGGATTGTGGTGCGGCAATTACTTATTAAGCCCTTGCGTTAATTATTTTCTTATTAATTAACATATGAAACCTTTCATAGCTCATTCTTCGTATTTAATTAAGCACGGCCTTTAATTTAAATTTTCAAATCTCAATCCCCTTATCACTCTAATATTTACATTATTCTATTTAATTTATCTAATTAAATCTCCTGAATAATGTTATTAAAAATTAGGGGTGTTACATAATTACTCTGAGTCATCCGAGCAGCAATATAGAGTGTATGTAGTCTTAGAAGAATGTAGAACAGGATGTAAGTATGTTTTATTTTCTTTAACTTCGGAAGAAGAAGATCTTGGAGTAGTATGCATTTACGTGAGTTTTGAGATGTATTTAAATCGATTTTAGGGTTGCCACCCCCAAGAGTGGTACAGTTTCATATATACTTACTGCTAGAGACGGAACCATTTGGTCGACCTCCTAATAGAATGCCTTCGAATGAGATGGATGAGTTGAAGAAGCAGTTGGTAGAGTTAGAAGGAAAGAGTTTTATACATCCAAGCAGTTCACCTTGGGGAGCAATGATAGTATTTGTGAAGAAGTCTGATGGGTCATTAAGACTATGTATAGACTATCAAAGGATGAATGAGGGGGCAATGAAGAATAGGTATCCTTTAACAAGAATTGATAACCTTTTTGATCAACTAAATGGGGCTAAGGTGTTTTCGCAGTTGGACTTTGCTACAAGATTTCATCAATTGAGATTTGTGTAGGAAAGCATTCCTTTGACTGCATTCAAAATGAGGTATGGCTCATATAAGTGGCTAGTAATGCCATTTTGACCAACCAATGCATCTGCATTCTTTGTGAACTTGATGAACGGATTCTTCCATGATAGGTTGGACATATATGTGTTGGTGTTCATAGATGACATCTTAGTGTACTCTAAGGATTAGGAGGAACACACAGTTCACCTAACGCTTGTGCTGGAGACATTGAGATGGCATAAGCTAAAGGAGAAATTTTCTAAGTGCCATTTTTGGAAAAGAAAAGTGAAGTTCCTAGGCTATGTGATTTCATAAGAAGGGTTAGCGGTAGATCCTTCAAAGGTTGATGCATTAAATAGGTGGAAGAGAACTAAGACTGCGATAGAGGCGTTAAGTTTCTTAGTATTGGCTGCCTACTACCAGAGATTCATTAAGGACTTCTCTCGTGTAACTACGCCAATGACAAGACTATAATGACCACCCTACACTTACGATGCATAGAAATTGTCAAAGGAAAGAAATAGAAATAAAGATGAGGAATATGAAAGAAGAGAAGAGAAGAGAAGAGAAGAGAAGAGGAAGGAATAAAACATCACCTAATCATATAATCTGTCATATAACTCACAGCACAATAGATAAAATATAATAGTCATCACATATATAAAACAGACGAGACAGTAAATAACTGAATGAATCATAGAATCAGAATATACAGACTCATATAGTTATACAAAATAGTAATAGAGTTTATACAACTGATAAATAAACTCAAATAATACAATGTCTCTATTCATAGTAAATTAACACTGTTAAAGCTCGATGGTGTCACGCAGCGAAATAAACAGTAATAATCTAAAATATAAATATGAGAAAGCGTCCTCCTACTAGTCCATCTATATAGCTCCAAGTGTTGTTTACACCTGCAATCCAGTCTACTCATTTAAGAGCATCCAAAATAATAAGAAGCAAAGTGTAAAACCTCGAGTCAGACAACAGTCCGGTGTGAGCAATAAACAATCTCAAAATACTATAAAAGTTGATATAGTATATGGAACAGAAGGTATACTAATCATACCTGAACTATCCCTACAACCAAAGAGTTAGCACATAACATCGATAATATGATACTTTATAAATGTCATAAAGGGTACTCCATACTCAATAAACTATCAGGGTGTCTAGGTATCTCCATCCATGATACCTACTACATATTGAGTAACAGTCAGGGTTTCTAGGTATTCCTATTCCTAATACCTATCTCCTGTGACATCCTAGAGTGACATGTGGCTAGTGAACAACCGTAACAAACATATCATCCATCAAATAATACTAACTATCACTCATTGTGCTCTGGATCTATAATAAATCGTATGACCATTCTTCTGCCAGGGATTAATGAATAAAAACCCCAATTTTCAATTGTACTCTCATATCTCGCAGCTTGAAGCTGGATACGTGACCCAAATCTACAGGCCCAAAGTATATGGATCCAATCAACCGATTAATGGGAGTCCCCAGAAAGAATACCCTGTTTGAGTACAAAAGAAAACACTTCGAGTATCAACGATCTCTTAGCATGCATCTCCATGCTCTTCCTTGCTTCATCCATTTCCACGATAGAACTGTACTACGTCCTATCCATGGATCTTCCTTAAAGAACCCGCCCATGTGGAACTCATCACGACGCCAATCGATATTAAGCCTCTAACCTCGGAACCTAACTTTATGCACCAATGACCTACTCATCCGAAGTTATGAAAGTGTCAACCTCAGAACCTAACTCTATGCACCACCGAGCTATTCATCCGAAGAACTAACCATCATGTCAAAAACATCACATCATCGCAATCATCGAAAGAACTAGTCGAAGAGTGGTACATCAAGACACAGAATCGGTCGTACGAACTAATCATCATATCGCGCTCCCCTAAGCCACCTCACTGTCCATGTCAAAGGTCGACCAAATCGACCATCATCAACAATGATGGGTACCGACCACTCCACAATGTTCAATACCAAACACTCTGGTGCTGCACTTAGCCAAAAAAGGATAAGTACTAACAACCTGAAAACGTTCGATGTCCATCCTGAAGTTCGAAGCTTTGTCTAAATCCATCGTCTTCCATCCATAGACCCATCGGCATGCATTTTAGCACTCTCTTACAGCTTATCCCGTTCATTTGGAATTCCTATCAATGGCATGAAACTCTAATGTGTGGACTATTCCCTAACGTTAGATTGCCAATAAATCGACGTTTTCAACCTAATAATCAAACTAACATACATACATCCAACAAGCATATAAACGTCCATAATAGTATATGTATAATATGTATAATCCATCCAAATCAACCAATATGGGAAATAATATCAGTAATAGCTTAAGTCTAATAATTTCCTAACTATGGCACATCGATGGAAAATTTGTGATATTCTTTATAAATCATTTTAAAATAATTTTATTTTCTTTTATAAAAATCTAGTAGATATATAAGTATAGGAAAATCATATTTTAAAACCAAAAATCATTTCTGAACGCCAATCTAATATTATACAACCAATCATAGGATGGTGAGAGACAACATCACACACCTTAACTAAATCTGTCCAAACTTTCACCAAGTCGTAGAGCTCTTCGTCATGAGTGCAACGTAAGAAATGGTGTTCAAAACGGACCTCGTATGCATAAGATATGCATAATATAAGATATCGGATTATTTAAATTAAACTAACTTAAATGATAATTAACAACTCTAATTACCTAGGTTAACCTTTCTTCCCCAATCTTTGTTTCCAGGCCATGCACGATACTCTATAGGAATCCAAAGTCATGCACAAAACCTCCCCTTCTCTCTTTGATTCCTCACTTAACTCTCGATGATTCTCTATGCCATCTTTGCCAACGAATCCGTCTACGTGTCCTCTCCACAATGGTACCAAAGTGAACGAGCTTGAGCCATTGTTGCAAAATGCATCCATCACCTCCCTCCTCATGACCGTATAGGTCATGATCTTCTAGAAGGGATCGAGCTTGCTGAAAATTTATGGAAATGTGTAGTTTGTGATGAGAAACTCAACGATCATCTCCGATCCATCTAACTCTGCCTCAATCAATAGCAATATCAAACCTTATCTACCGTTTAAGTCACAACCATCCCTAAAATCATCACCGCACTCTCCAATGTGGACATGGTCATGAAGATCTCATCGATACGAGTGTAATGAAATTGGATGTAGGAGTTTTTCGTTGAGTGGTTTACCGAATATTAATTTTAGGAGATCAAAGAGAAGGGGTGGCCATGTTTATTTCTTATTCCATGCAAAAACAATGGAAAAGTAATGATTTAAGAGGAGGGTTTTGATTGGTTGTGTTTAAATAGTATTTTATTCATTTGATTTAATTTCTCAGATAAAATGGAGTGCGTTTTGAGCTCGTACGATCAACGACGCTTCCGATCGCCCCAAAACTCGTTTGTGTGCATCACCTCATTTTTCCAATCCTGATGGTATAAATTTCATCATTGTCCGAGACAGCACTCCAAGATGATAATTCAAGCTTTTTGAGACCGTTTCGACCATCGGATCATCCGAACTCCAAATATAGTGATCCATATACTTATTTTAATTCTTAACATCGATACAAACTCGATGAAAGTGGTATCGAATCCTGATTCGATCATATGCAGAAAATCACATTTTTGGGATCGTTAATTAATTAGCGATTAAATATTTGAATCAATTATTTAAATATCTTACTGTTAAAAATACGGGTTGTTACAGAGACTGACTTGGAAGAGTGGAAAGTTCACTTAGACGCAGGAGTGTGAGAAGGGGTTCCAGGAATTAAAGTACAATTTGACAAATACCCATGTGTTAGTGATACCTAATGGGAATGATGGTATGACCGTATATACTGAAGCATTAGGTTCGTGGTAAGGGCCAGTATCATTGCAGAAGGGCAAAGTAATTACATATTCATATAGATAGTTGTGACTCCATGAAGTTCAGTATTCAACGCATGATTTGGAGTTAGCAGTGGTTGTCTTCGCTTTGAAGATTTGGAGACATTATCTCTTAGTGGAGAGGTTTGAACTGTATACTAACCACAAGTCCTTGAGATATTTGTTCTCTCAGAGGGAGATGAACATGAGGCAGTAGAGGTGGGTAGAGTTTTGAACATCCTATGATTTTAGAGTAGAGTATACCCCAGGGAAAGGTAATAAAATAGCCGATGCTTTAAGCTGAAAATAGCAGAGTTGTGTTTTGGCTATGATAGAGGAATGAACCATCTTGGAAATGTTGTTTGGGTGTAATGTGTAGTTTCGTTCTAGTGCAGGTTCAAGCAGTACTTCTGAGATGTTATCATGCTTGGAAGTAAGGCCTATGTTGATAGAAAGGATTGTTGAACTACATAGGGGAGACAAGTTCGGTGATGACATAGCAAGGAGCTTGGGCTTAGGAATCAAGATAGTAGAGCTGAAGGGGTTCGATGTTGATAGAGAAAGCGGACTGTAGAAGAATGGAAGGTTGTATGTTCCAAGTATAAAAGGACTGCAGAAGAAAGTATTGTATGAATATCATCGTTCAATGTTCATAATATACCCTAGAGGTACAAAGATGTATCGAGATTTGAAGAGGAGTTTCTTCTTGAAAAGGATGAAGAAAGATGTGGAAGGTATGTGAGAAGATGTCTTAAATGCCAACAGGTGAAGGCAGAGCATCAGAAGCCTAGTGGGCTCCTGTAGCCTTTGGGTATTCCAATTTGAAAATAAGATTTGAATCAATGGATTTCGTAGATGGGTTGCCAAGGTCAAGGGTAGGGAATGAAATCATATGGGTCATAGTTAAAAGACTAACTAAGTGTCTCGTTTCATTCCAATGAAGGCCACAAGAACTTGGTTGAAGTTAGCAGAGATGTATATGAAGGTAGCAGTAAGATTGCATAGGGTGCCTAGCAATATTATTAGTGACCGAGATTCGTTGTTCGCCAGTAAGTTCTGGCAGCTTGCAGAAGGTGTTAGGTACAAAGTTGCACATGAGTGCTACATACCATCCACAAATAGATGGGCAGACCGATATAGTAAATAAGTCCCTAGAAGACTTGGTGAGAGGATGCATTTTAGACTTCGAAGGATCTTGGCTAGATTATCTACATTTGGTAGAGTTTTTATACAACGGCTTCTAGAGCAGCATTGGGATGACCCCATTTGAGGCATTATATGGAAGGCCATGTAAGTCGCTTGCATTTTGGTTGGAGGCGGGGGATAGGTTGGTGTTAGGACCGGATGTGGTCAAGGATGCTACTAAGAAAGCAGAACAGATGCGAGTTAGAATAAAGGCAGCTCATTCTAGGAAAAATAGTTATGCCGACACAAGGAGGAAAGAACTGGAATTTGTAATTGTGATCAAGTTTTCATAAAGGTTTCTCCAATGAGAGGCGTGGTATATTTTGGAAGGCTAGGAAGTTAGCACCCAGGTATGTAGGGCCATTTCCGATCATAGGTAGGATTGGGAAAGTGGCGTATAAGGTGGAGCTGCCTAGTGTTTTTCTAGGGATTCATAATGTGTTTCATGTATCGCATCTGCGGAAATGCTTTAGAGATCTAGACGCAGTATTTTGATCAAAGGGCAGTAGAAGACCTGGTCATAAAACTAGATATGACCTATGTGTATAGGCTGATTCGGATAGTTGATCGGGATGAGAAGCGGCTTTGAAATAAGTTGGTGAAGCTAGTATGTTTCTAATGGAATGTGGAGTAGGAGGACTACATGTAGGAAACAGAGGGTAAGGTTAAAAGGACCTATCAAGAGTTGTTTGTTTTAGATTAGCATAGAATCTATGTATTGAATTGTATAGTTGTGGACCATTTATATGCATGAATATCATGGTTGATTGTCATTTTAGTAGATATCACTAGTATGTTTTACCTATAAAATTGGAATTCATGGGTATGCTTAGTGTAAGCATAAGATACTTGGCAAATCTCTACCATGCCTTAATTGAATTTGGAAGGTGAAATTCATTTAAGGGGGAAGACTGTAATAACCCATAATTTTGGAATTAATTTAATTAATTAATTAATTAAAGGACCTAAATAAGTTAAATAAGAACGAAATGAGTAACGAGTTAATGAAAAAGAGTATAAGAGCCCAAGACTAAATTATTGTGGGACAATATGCATTACTATTTTCCATTCATTCATTTAATTCTACTAAAATGCAAAACAAAGTTAGATAGAAACATTAATGGTGGCAGCTTAAGGAGAGCAAACAAAGGGAAGAAACGTAAGCTGAAGGGGAGATTTAGAAGACTAAAGCAAGATATCCCAAAGATCTAGGTGAGTAAGACTAAACCTATTGTTACTGTATCCAAATATATGGTTTCCATAAGATCTTATAAACTATTATATATGATAGAGATGCATATGGGTTATCATTAACACGTAAATTGTTTAATAAATGTTTTAGGGAAAAATCGATGAGCATGGGAAGTTTAGATGTGTTTCTCTACCTTAATGATTTCAAAATATTATGAAGATTTTATATGGCGTTCTAACCGTGATTTTACAAATGGGTTTTTTGTTTAAGATATTTCTTATGCCGAAAATAATTTATTAAAGGAGTAGCCCAGAAAATAAATAAGGAAAATCCCATAAATCAAAATAATGGATAAAATATGTTAGAATAGGTGTTTAGGAATTTTCAAGGAATTTTATTAAGGTTTTCTATGAGCGAAGTAAGCTGATATGTGATAGGTACTATGCTGCGGTAAAGAGAGAACTGCGGGGATGCATGTAATATAAAATTATATGGAAAAAAGAAAACAAGTGTCGGATAAATAGGGAACTAGGTCCAAATAAAATGCTGAAAAGAAATGTAAAGAACACTAAAAACAACCGAACGTGAAATTGTAACGTATTATATGGCAACACATTTAAAGACGTCGTCAGATATGTCAGACTTTGTCTAGTACGGAGTTAAGTTGGCGACCTAACATTTTACGGAAGAACTGCGTATACGGGGAAGAGGTAGTGATTTGCCAAGGAGATCCAGGGACATCAGCGGAAAGTAGAACTGCACCGCAATTTGTAGAGGACATTCCACACCATAATAATACAAAGGCGAAAGAAACTGAACTACAATGCAATAAGCAAAAGATGTGTTGCACCGCAATTTGAACATTTTCACTTAATAAGTAAAGACTGAGCTATGCATACAGGTTGGGGTAGGTTGTATTGTGCCAAGGGAGAGTGTGGATGAAATATAATAAATGACAACTAGGTAGGACTCAAGGAGAGATCTGGGATAGTAAGGGAAAGAACTCCATGTTATACGTAAAATTGGAAGGGCTATTGATGTCGGAGTGATGATGCTCGAATGCACACCTTGGAAAGGTGAGGAGAGGCATTCAACTTTGAGAGATTGTAATGGGATTCAAAGCGGTTTCAAATTAAACAAATGTTTAAGGACTGCGGGTGATTGTTTCACAGTAGTCCAAAGTTTAAGTAAATAAATGGGGACTACGGGTTATTGTTTCACAGTGTTTAGAACTTAAGTAAATAAATATAGAGGGACTGCTTGTGGCTATTTCTTTGTAGTCTTGGTGGCTGGGACAATGTGGTTTGAACTAATGAATAAATCTAAAGAATTAAACAATGATACTACAAAGGGCACTGATTCCAGGCAGATCTACCAAAAGACAAACCTAAAAGGGATGTTAAGACGGGATTGCGCCAAGAGCGCACTAACAGATGGGAACAATAGATTAAAGAAAAAACTAAAATGGGAGCTAATTGGGGAATGCGCTGGGGGTGCAGTAGTATGGGAACCGCTTATGAATGCATAAAGGCGCAGTAATAAGTAAGAAATACTTGTAGTAGAACTATGTTTGTTTTACTTATGATGTTTTAGTTAGTGAAGGGGAAACCCATTTAGTGCCATACGACTCAGTCTCACTATTATCTTATTTTGTCTAAGTATTATTCACACCTGCCTTTATGTCTGAGGCGTGTTTTTGTTATTGTTTTCCCCATAAACTCATGGGTACTCATTTGAATAGGTTGAGTTTATGGGATAGGCAAGTTTAAATTAGAGCCACAGTATGAAGATCGAAGATGGAACATGAGGCTTAGCTACCTATAAAGATTTCATTTCCATTGTTAAAGGAGTTCAGGCAGCATCCTTATGTGACCTGTCTCTTTACTATATTATTTTCTATTGTTATTTGACCCCTTCATGGGCATGACTTTAGTGGTTAATTTTGATGTAAAATGTATGCATTGGATATTGTAGAAAAACTTCAATGTAATGAATATTTTTAGCTGCTCTATTTACTTAGTCTGTATTTGGATATACTTAAGACACTTCCATCGCTGGAAGATAATTTTGGTGATGACTGCAGCATCATTCATCTTCGAGTCTCAAAGCGGTGGATGTTATATTTTGCTAGGTTGTCTACTAACAAGTTGTGCCCCTAGCATTTAATTTATCTGGAATTTGATTTCCCTTCTACTGGTAATCCCATTATAGGTTTGAATACGTTTGCAAATTCTCGAACTACACATAGTCTACTAATCTCATCTTCTTGATCTCCCATAGCACATGACATTAAATCCAATTTCTCCTTTATTACATTCAACACTACCATAATTCTTTCCCCTCCCTTTGGATTTCGTATAGCGATAATCCTATCCACACAATAAACCCTAGCATCATTATGCCTGAACTAGTCCACACCTAAAATCACCCTGTACCCTACAAAATCAAACACATATGGGTCACAAACAAACAAGTGTCCACATAAGTTAAACTCAAGGTCAGTGCAGCTTAATACGCGAATGGCTTACCCACCGATAGGATTAACCACATGCAAGGACCTATCAGATTGTTAATGTCTAATTCTAGCCTATCAACCAAATCTCTCAAAATGCAAGTGTGAGTAGCACCAGTATCAAACAGGACTCTAACTAATATACCGAAAATCTAAATCATATCTTTGAGCACACCCTTTCCTTTCTCTTTAGTAGTCGGTCCAGATGAAGGTTCTTCCAAAGCATAAACCTTTACTACTTCGCTTCCAAGCAATCCATCTTCTTATAGCCTGGCCTATTATAGAAAAAGCACTTAGCCCTATCATTGTTCTTCGGTTGGGTACACTTAGTAGAGTAGTGCCTCTTCCAGCCGTAATTAAAACAAGGATCAGACCTCCTCGCTATTTCCATAACCATATCAAATGGAGCCAATAGACGAGCCATCACCTTGTGATTCAGCCCCTTCCTACGAACTTCAATGAACTTCTCATTCTTTTTCAGCTGAGTATTAATATGCTCCCTTCCATACTTCGACAAAGCATTAAAGCGCTTAATGTATTCTACCAAAAACATCTATTCTAGCTTCAACTTAAGGAACTCCTTCCACAAAACACTCTTATGAGATTTGAGGAAAAATTAAGCCTCCAATCGCTCTTTAAACTGCTCCCATGTTATCTCATCCTCTGGTATTTCAATAATCACTGCCTTCCACCAGTCCAAAGCATCCTCTTGAAGCTGATGAGAATCTAACCTTCTATTTTGAGCATTATTATATCCCAAGTCTCTAAAAATACACTCACACACCTTCAGCCAATTTAACACTTCCAAGGCAGTCTCCTTCTCTATGAACTCCTTTCCTCCATAGCTCTTGAAATCTTTGTTCATCTTGGAAAGGTTTGTTTCCCTTACTACCTCCTATCTCAGCTCAACAACTCCAGCTTGTTGTTGCCTCATCATCTCCATCATAAATTGGCAGAACAAAGCATTCAATCCACTCCTTCTTCAACCGGGCAGACATTTGAGTACCTGATTCAGTACGAACTTCTTGGTTCTCCTATCCTCCTTGACCATTATTTTGCATACTTTCATCTTCTTTACTAGCATTCGCTCTTATACTTCCTATTGTCAAACGTATGTTATGTAGATTCATTCTTTCCTTTTGCATAAGCAAGTGTTCTTAAGAAGCGGAAATAAAGAGAGTGAGATCAATCAAGTGGGGTAGATATATTCTCCTATATATCTATATCTAAAATACAAGTATGATATTATATATATATATATATGTGTGTGTGTGTGTGTATAGCGTATACCCTTTCCCATGATATTCATTTTCTATTAATAAATTTCCAATTAACTACTTACATGAACCTAAGCTCTGATACCATGTTGTAACATCGCCCACTCTGAAACCTGAAAATAGACACCGATGATGTTGTAGTCATCACCGAAATCATTTTTCGATGACAAAAAGAGTTCAGTATTATTTTGCACAACATAAGTAAACAGAGCAACTAAATAGCCTGTTCATTGCATCAATTCGAATTACATAATTAACAACATCATTTTAACCCAAATCGTTGCCCATACAGGGGTAAATATAAATAAAACATAGATAGAGTAGTGTTGTGTTTGATATATGAAGATGCCAACACAATGCATAACTAGTTATATATCCTGGTTTACATAGCGGAAAGTCAAAATAACGTTTATAATAAACAACAAACCTCCCGTTTCATCTTCGAAATCTTTATTATCCCTCAAATGATACATGTCTGATCCATAAACTCAACCTATTCGAATGAATACCTTTGAGTTTATGGAAAATAATAAAAGTACGGTTCAGACATAAAACCTAATATGAGTAAAACCTTTACTCTAATCATCGATATGGAGAGACCACGCTGCTAATGTGGAACGGGTTTTTCCTTTACCTTATCATCATAACATAGTATATCACATCATGTAAACAAATATTACATAAAAAGCAACCATGTGCACGTCCAGTCAAGAAGTGTACCACACACTTATCATCCAGTTATGATCAATGTTATATATCAATTCAAGTTAAGTATACCTTATAATTATCATCAACTAGGAACCATGTCATACAATCATTCATCGTCCATTCAATCATCACCTAATTTCATGTTTTAGGCTTTCATCGTTAGGTTATCAGTAACTTGTTTAGTGATTACCTACCCAAGCTTATCTGTCACTATTTCATCTTTTATCAAAAAACACCACCTGATGAAATGGCCACTCATTCCACCAATGGGAGCCACCCTAACTAGAGTCACCCTGACTCTCTAAGATGTTAAATGTAAACATCATGAATACATTCTAGTAAGCTTCCCTACTAAGATCAATATCCTATCTTAATCCCTGAATCGCTATCATTTATGTTGTCGATTTATTCATTTTAGTTATAACACCAACCTGATGTTATAGTACTCTTCCACGACACCTTGCCTTAACTCCACTTTAGAGTTTATAGGTCTTTTAGAATTGAACCCAATCGTGGCATCCTATCATATACCATTGGACTTTAGACTAAAAGTCAAGGCATCCTGCAATCCAATAACTCCATGAGCAGGTATATCTTTACGATCATAGTTCAATTCATTTCATTCATTCATTTCTAGTGTACCATATACTTCCATTACATTAAACATTTTTATCTTTTGTTAAATAATACTATATCATTTATTAGCTTCTCTAAGCTTTCTTCCATTTCGAAATAAGTTATAATAATTTTAAATTATAAAAATCTTTACTTTATTTCATCCCTATGAAATAGTTTAGTAACACTCGGAAATTGTCTTCCAAAGTGCCCCTAAGCGTTTTTCTCATTTTACTTAGAAAATATAGCATCCCTGCTTTCATGAGTTATGATTAGACGTCACGAACTAGCCATCTAGTAGCTTTCGAATATTAAATTATTTTATAGTATATTTGGCTACCCCATAGCCTTCGCAGATCAATAGCTTCCAAAGTTATCATGTATTATCTTTTAAGGAATGCTCGTGTGTTAACTTCCCTATAGCCATTGCTTACTACTATATATACATGTATGTATGTATGTATATAGTCATTGCATACTATCTCATTAGATACCAACATATGCAGATCCACTTAAGGCCATCGTATGTTATCTTGCCTAAAGCCTTCATGCTTTATCTCATTCATAGTCATCACGTTTCATCCCTTCTAAAGCCTTCGTGTGTTATCTATCCTAAAGCCATCGTATGTTATCTCATCCATAGCCATCGAGAGCCATTCCTTCTATAGCCTTCATGGGCTATCCCTTCTATAGCCTTTGTATGCTAAGTTCCATACTTAGCTTTCATATGCTAAGCTTAATAGAGATTTTGTTTGATAGCTCTCTAAAGGTTATCGTGGGTTATATGTATAAAAACCATCATGACTTATAGTATATATGTATATATAGACCTTCTTGAGTAGATAGCTTCAATGCTATCATGTACTAACACATTAATAGCCATCGTGGGTTGTTTCTATTAGGTCCATCACATGTAATGTCGTATATATGCTCTCATGAGTTAAATGACGATCTTTTAGTTATGTTGAAAACTGATTCATTGCCTTGTTTAGTATTAACTTTACACCAAATCCCATTTGATGTCTAGTTCTCATTGGCAAATATTTTTCTTTATAGGTTACTTTTAAGAAATGACTAAATACAACTTCCATTAGTTAAAATAAATTAATAAATTCTTCTCCTGGCCAATTAATTTATATAAAAATGAAAATTGACGGGAAAAATCTCAAAAATTCACTAAAAATCAATTTTATCATATTTTACTCTTTTCCAAAATTCAGGTTATAAATTTCACTAAAACTTAGAAATTTTTTACTTAAATTGTTCTAATCTTTTACTCTTTTACTGCTTAATTTATCTCTTTTTGAGAGATAGTACTTGGCGTGCTTCGAAAGCTTTAATCTTCTACTAAATTAACAAACATTGTAATCTTCCTTTTTCCTTAAATTCGAAAGCTTTAATCTTCTAGATATGAAAACTTTTACTTCTTCCTTGAAAATGGTTGGCTATGGTTCTTGGGTTTAAAGGTTTTGTTTTATGAAGTGAAATGAAGTGGAACGAATGAGGGGTTAGGGCTAATGAAAGTGGGCTAGTACTTTTGCTTAGGCTAATATCTCATTTAACCCAATCACACTATTACATTTCCCTTAACACAAACCTTCCCATTCAAAATTTTAAAATTTTATTTTCATTAACAGGGCTAACCTTAGTTACTCTAATTACCCTAAGTGCATTCAGTTAACTTTATAAAGTGTTGCACACTTGATTAAACAAATATAACTTAGGCAATTCTTGTAATTTAATTTATCTTATTCAGTTCTTTATTAATATATTATTATTAATTTAATTTAATTTCCCATATTCTAGACCCTCTATAATATAAGGAGTTACAACTTCTATTAATATATAGAATAGAGAAGGTAAGATAAGTGCATGTATTTGCTGAGCATTTCTTGAGATACATGAAACTTACTTAAGCCACCGTGAAATAGCGGTTACAAGTGAATAATCACTCTTGATTTGTTTAGCTTTCCTTAAGGTTAAGATAAGACTAGGACAAACATTGCAAAAATAAGGCAATTTACCAACGCCAAAAAGGCATCGGCGGGGCATTAGTAAACGCCCTATCGACGCTGCTCTGACACCTTAAAAGGCGTTGATAAAAAGTTGTGACGCCCCAACCCGAGACTCACATCAACAAAGAGTATTACTGGATAATACTGTCTGCTATTGTGGAGAATAGGGCTGGTTAGGAGCGACCATCCATAGCTTTGTCTTAAACATCCATTAAATACGTCGATTTGGTGCTCTATTTTTTTTCTATCTCAAGTGTATCGACATATTCGATAAATGCTTAATACAAAACAACCGTGGCTAATAGATCTATCAAAACAAAATACAACAACAAAATGTACATCACATAACAGAACAGCAGACAACATATATATACATATACACATATACATCCCAATACAATACAAAATGATACAACGGTAGTGGTACTATGACCATGATATATACAACGAGTCAGAATAATAGATACATATCAAAGTTACAAACTAGAACAAAACTACAAAAAGGTGATAAGTATATCACTACTAAATATCCTTAAGAGGATACCTTCAAAAAGGCAAGAACCACAATATTAATTAACTCGATAAATTGCCTTATATCATCGGCATAACACAAAAGCCAATATAATGGTTTTCGTAAACCAAACTCCTAAATAGGAGATTACAAAACCCAATATTCGCCAAAAATGGAAATCTCAAATAAATCCCAAAATAGGAAATCCCAAAATCTCTAAATATGCCAAAAGATGGCAATAACATGTAACTCCTAAAAAGGAAGTTATAAATCTCATAATAAATGCCAAAGATTGGCAAAACCAAATCTCAAAATATAGAACTCGATAAGGAGTTCAAATTCCAAAAATGTAATCGTCGCATAATAGTGTCTCAATAGCTCAAATGGCCAAATAATCTCGTAAGGTGATACATTTGGAAAATCATAATAAATCAATGAAATCATCACAAAAGATAGCACGTGCTTATAAAAATGTCCGAAGCACGCCAAGTACTGTCTCTCAAAATAAGGTGCCATGTCTCAAATGGACAAACATCCTGAAGGCCAAATACGTCTCAATGGACAAACATCCCGAAGGACAACATCCCGAAGGACAAACGACCCGTAGGTCAAGTACTGGAAATAACTCGAGAATGTGTCACAAACTTTCAGATAGGAACCCGAAAAGTGGTAACAGTGCGTCCCATACCATGTGTTCTCACTTATCGGTTTACTAACCACTAGTCAATGCCACACTAAGAAACAAAATCATTAAATCATAATATTTGCCTCATCTCATCGGAAAATACGACTCAAAGGTCAAAAACTTCAAATGAACAAGTCAAGAATTAACCGAGGAAGTAAATGCACGTGTCTCATACCACGTGTTTTACTAAAACATTTAATTCCCTTTCTCATACGCTCGAAGAGTGTAAAAACGTGTATTTTATATAGAAAATAATTTGTTTGGGAAAAGTTCTTAAAACAATTTTTCGAGACCATTTTGGAAAACAAATCTTTGAAATTCTCTTATTATAGAGAATATATAATTTTTATAGCTTTAAAAAAATTTAAAAATAGTATAAAATATTTATTTCAAAAGCAATTTTATTTTAAAAATTATTTGGAAAAACCCATGCTCGAAAATAGCCAATCATTGGCTTAAGAATTCATCACAAAAACGTGTCCATCCAAAACTCAAATAACAAAATTTATTGGCTTATCTATTGATAAGATGAAGCCCTACGAAAACATTCCGAAATATCACAAAAACAAGCAACATAAGTTGATAGAAGAAGCCAAACTAGCAGAGCAATACAATGGTAAAGGGAAACAGCCGACCTAGGCAAAATCAAAAGCCCATGTCTACCCATAGGTCGACCTATAGGTCGGCCTGAGCATGTGTATGGTCGACCTATAGGTCGCGAGACCTATAGGCAATTCTTACCGCTTGAGAACTGACTTTTGCACAACGATTTCGAGCATTTCCCAAAAGAATTTGACACCGAAATTTGGCATGCAGAGACTACAACACCTATACTACCATCTGGAACAATTCCGGCATGAATTTGAGATAAAATTGAAAGTTGTGAACATACAAAGAGGCAACCAAGAATAGATTATGACTGTAAATTCTAGACAACAATAATTCGTTTACAGTAAACGATTTTTAGCTGTTATGACTATCAAACTCTTGTCTCAACTAGATATTTGTGAGTTTAGCACTCACCTTTGCTAAATAGTTGAGCAAACCTTTGGAGACTCGAAGAAAGATGGAAGGTTGCCCTGGATTTGAGCTTCAGAAACTTGAAAATGATGATTATACAAACATGCAACATGAAAAAGCTAAGTTACAACCAACCAAATCTTCAAATCGGAAAAGGATGAAAGGAAATTTGGTTTTGGCTTTGATTACCTGAAATAATTGTCTTTAATTTGATTGTAACAACAAAGAGTTGAATTAATTTGGAGATTTGCATTTTGTTTTGAAAGAGGAAAGTGGTTTTTCTTCTTTTGTTCATTTACAGGCAAGGGAAAATACAGTACGTACAAGAAAATGAGAAAGAATAAATTTCTCATCTTAGTTAGGCTAAATTTGGGCTAAGACCCAATAAGAAAAAGGAATTGATAAAAAAAATCAAATTAACACTAATACGATAATACACCAATATTTACAAGTTACAACAAATATATACATGTTTTCAATTCTATAAAAATCACACGACATATTTTTATGCTCTTAAAAATATTTTACAACAAAATAAAAGATAATTTAGCTCTAAAAATTATTCATTATTAAAAACTCTTATTTTAATTAAATGCACAATATACACAATAATTTAACTAAAACACTATATTTCCATTTTTCACCATTTATTACCAACATTATTATATTAACTCATTTTTATTCTTTCAAAATTCATTGTTTATTCAAAATAAACAATTTTAAACCTCCAATTTATTTTTATTTCTCCATTATTAAATTGTAACTACTATTATAATTAAATTTTCAAGTAATCACCAAAACCAGGGTTGTTACAGACTTTCCCCTTATAAAAATTGGGTCCTCGCAAATTCTAGAAAAGAGTTGTATTCAACACGATTCATTTCATCAAGCGAAGGAAGATAGATAAGCCAGAGTTTAAATTTCTCACCCTCAACACAAGAAAACAGAAAGTTCGGATAAGATAGCTCATTAAATTCTATGGTTTCCCAAATGTAGTTATTGGGATTAGCGGACCATTGAATTTTTTTACAAGCAGAACATTCTTATTTCGAAGGCATTTTACCTTCAAAGCAAGAACACAAATAGGATGCTACATAATAATAAATCGGGTGAGATCGATTCCTCAAAAGCTTCACGAACAGAGTCGGGATTTAGTCACAAGTTTTTATCCCAGACTCCAATCCACAAGATAATAATCGATATGACTTTCCGCATAACACTACAAAGGGAGTCATACCGATATTAGATAGACAACTATTATGGAAAGAAAACCTAATAAGAGGTAGGTGGTTTCTACAAATACCACCAAACTCATACGACCGCATAAATGCAAGTCGTAAAATAATTGCACAAAAGCAAAATAAAACACAAGGAATAGATTTTTGTACTCTCTTATACTAATCAAACATTCTTAGAATTCTCAAACCCATTATCTTCAAAAATTAAATTCTCAATTTTCAACACTTGAAAAATTCTAAAGCTTCTTAATTAGATTTTAATTCAAACTCATTACTCTTTAATTAGAGTAAATAAAGTTTGAGTTGTCCATTCTCTAATTCTTCCATAAATTTTAATTGGTAACATATATTTTTCACATATGTTTCTCAAATTTTCTAAGTGTTAGAAATTTTTGAAAAAATTGGCGGAGTCTCCTTTGCACATAGGGCCATTTATAATATTACAAAAATGATTTATATAATATACATCGACCATTAGTTCAGAAACATAAAATATACCATCATTTAACTTTTAAAAATTTAATTTGAAAGCATACCTTTCTTTTTAGCATTTTAAAGAAAATTTGCATAATCTTATATATATATATAATCTTTTTGCTCAAAATATAGTCCAACAATCTTCTATCACTTGTACTTATCTCAAATAGATGATATTAGTTCATATTCATAAATAAGGAACACTACATTTAACTACTAAGGGGAAAATAGATCATTTACATTTCAAACCTGCTGTAAAGAAGACAGGTTTTGACAAAGCAAACAACAAAATCGGAAAACTTATATAAATTGAAAGTTGTTCTATTAAGTCTAAGCTTTCCAAAAATATAAAGATAATAAAAATTGGATTTACGGTTTGAAAGTTATGGTAGATTTATTCTTAGCTTAAATTTTAGAAAATTTCATAATAGGACAAAAACATTTATCCCATTCAAACCAATTTTAGACTCAGTAAAAAGCAAAATCTTTTAAAGTGGTAAAAATAAAATTTATATCTTACTAAAAGCTCTTTCATTTACAAAAAGTTTGAACTCTTTTGGAGTTAAAAATCTCAAATTATCGCTGTTTTAGTACAGCACTTTTTCAACCAAAAATTCAGCTTTTAAAATAAAAATAAAATTTTTGAATTTTTCAAACCTTTCCAAATTCAAACTACATTTTCTTTAACAAACCTTTTTATTGCTAAATCATTTATTATTACGTGATTCTTTTTTTCCCGAAAGCTAAGACATTCAAAATTAAATTTAACTCATATAGTTATTCTCAAAAGAAACAATTTACAAATTAGAAATACTTTCATCACTTTACACAAACATGTTTCCCAACAATTAATTTTTGAAAACTCATTTTGAAAGGGATTACCAATTTCTCTCATTATTAAGTGATAACTATCTATTAAAAATAAATTTTGGATTCACATATTAATTTTTCAATCATTCTCACAATTTAAAATAATCATATCTCATGACTAATTCATTTATTGTACCTTACATTTCTTATTATAGCATTTTATAATAATTAAACCATTTAAAGTCATATTTTCTCTTGCCTCAAATTAAATTTCCATATTTTTATCAACTTAAAATTAATTAAAGTTGATAATTAACTCAAACTTGTCTTCAAAAGAATTTTACAATTTTATTCCAATAAGTTTTAATACCATCAAGTTTTAAAATTAAAGCTTACCCAAAATTTATGCTAAAAATTTAAATTTAGCATTTTATTAATTTCCCTTAAGATAGAGTTTTAAATCGTACTATGTAACGACCCATAAATTTTCGATAATTAAAATGGTTAATTTAATAAGATTTTTATGATTTAATGTTGGAAGAATTAAAAATTTGTAATTTATTTATGATAATAATAACTAGGATGAATTGCAACAATATTTGTCTAAGTTAATTTTTAATGAATTGAATGAAATTCCAATCACTTAAAATGACTCAAATATTATAACTTGGTTATAAAGGGAATATAAGAAAACAAATGTAAATATTGGGTTAACTAATGAAATAATATATAGTCAATGGTAATGGAATCTAATTAGTATTGTATAGGTAATTGTGACACTTATTAGTAATAATATATTTATAACTGTGATTAAAAGTTAATGGTGATAATTATTATAAGTTACTGGTTTATTTGTCAGTTGAATTGAATTTGAAAAACCCATTTGCAACTGAAATGAAATTTTATATATTAGCTGAGTTCATGATCAATTACTAAAGTTAAATAATAATGCTGGATGCACTGAATGTGAATAAAGTAATTGAGTGATAACTAAAATTAAATTAAAATCTATTATTGAAATTTGTTGAATATTGAACAATTAAATTGTTTAAAATTATTATCGGAAATTAACTGAAAAATTGAATAACGGGAATTGAATAACTGTTTAATGGAAATGGTTGTTCTATAATTTGTATTTGTTTCAAAAGTTAAATTTTGAATTTAATATGATTAATTTGTTATTGAAATTTAATATATGAAAATAGAGTGAATAACTAAAATTTGATTTAATATGATTCAAATTGGTTTCCAAAGTAAATATAAGTTATATTTGGATTATAATAGAGTTAATAAGATTTTCAAATTTTAATTTTAAGAAATTCTGTAAATTTTGAAAGGTCGTCGATTTAATCGACGAGTAAAAATAGCCTTCCGAGGCACATTCTCGGAATTCGACAAAACCAGTTCCATTGGATCCGTAATAGTGTGTTATTATCGGATTTCAAATTTCGTAGCGTTTGGTATTATTGTTTGGTCATACGGGTTAGAAACGCGTTGAAATAAATATCGAAAATTTAATATTTTAATTCGATTCAAAAAGCTATCTTCCACATACGATCAAATTGGCTTCCGAAACACGTTCCATTGTGTTCGGAATGCGGGTAAAACATTACGAATGCCTGTCGGCACGTATTGTTTCGAGTTCGTTCAGAAAAGTGAATATATTAATAAAATAATATTTTATATGCGTATATATACATTTGAACTGAAACCCTAGCCTATAAGAATAACGCAGCCTGTAACGACCCGGAATTTTGAACAAATTAAATTGAGAATATTTAATTAATTTTAAATATTTGAACGATGATTTAATTTGTATCCCGAATATAACTTGGAATTTGACGATTTAATTTTAAAATTTAATCTATTTAATGCTGAATAAAAATTTTGAATCTTCAGTTTAAAGCTAGAGAAAAATATTTAGAAAGCTTATAAAACTCGTGTTGATAATTCTGAAGATAACAGAAGCTTCAGAATCCGATTTCGAATTGGTTTGATCAGTTTTGAAATTTATATCGTTTAACCGATAGTTAAAAATAGTCATTTTTCAAACAGTCTCGGAATTCGTCGAAACCAGTTCCATTGGGTCCGTAATATTGAATTATTGCCGGATTTCAAATTTCGTATCAATCGGAGTTTGTAGGTGTGCATACGATAAGGAAACGCGTTGGGAATTAAATTGAAATTTATTTTAAAAAGAAAAAGATAAAATAAACATACCTCAGCCATACCTAAATCACGACCTTCTGCAAAACCCACGATCTCCACGTTCCCCTTCCTCATAAAAATATACGAACCCCCCTCTTTTACTCTCGTTCGAAATCAAAACAAAGAAAAAAAAGAAAAATGGCCGAAGCCGTCTCCCTCCTCTCCTATTTCCTCTTCCCCCCCAAATCAAGTTGAATCGCAGTCGCGACCATAGCAAGGATTCGCGAGCAGGAGGTGATTCTCGAGTGGGCTTTGGCGAACGAAGGCGAGTGGTCTTGGGTTTCGTCGACCTCTGGAAGCTGGATGGTGGGATTCGCGATGGTGGTAGGGCGATTGGAGGAAGCACGACAGTACGATGACGAGGTGATGGAGGCGAATTCGTGAAGGTCGATTTGGGCGCAGCAGTTCGTGGCGAGGCCACTGTTGTTAGATCGAAGGGGAGATGGGATTTGCGGTGGTCGTGATGTCATGGGATTTGGTCTTCGTAAATGGTGAGCGCGACGTGAGCAGATGGCTAGAGTCGAGGCCGATGGTGGTCGATGTTCGCAGGCGTTGGTCTCGGCAGTGGGACCGTGAGGATTTCGTCGTTGGGGGGAAGGCTCGAAGTCGAGCAGGCAATTCAGGCGGCAATGATGGGAGTTCGATCTCGATTTTGAGATGGAGGCGACTTCATAGCATATGGTATTCTCATTTTTACCCAATTTAACCTAGTTTATAATTTTCTGTCTATGAAAACCAAATAAGAAAAAAATATAGATGTAAAGAGATAAGTATAATATTTTGGAAGTTAATTAGGAATTTTAAAATGTTAAGTAGTTATTTATAAATCAAAACTAATATAGTTTATGAAGTGAAATATTTATTTAAAAAGGAATAAGTATGTATATTAGCAGGAAATTTAGTTTTAGAGTAAATTTTTAGTTTAACAAATTTTATTGAAAAGAAATTGATTTAAAAATATTAATTTAAAGTAAAATTATTAGTAAAAATTTAAACCTATTAAATGGAAATTAATGGTTAAATTAGTTCAAATTAAAATTGTTAGACAATTTAATCCATTGAAAAGAAATTGTTATTCGATTTATTCGAATATTGATAAATTGTATAAATTGTTTATACAAGGTCTTAAATAAAGAAATCAAAGCAGAAATGGAAATGGATGGCAAATTTAAAGCTAAGGTGAGATCTTCTCACTCAGATTTAAATTTGAATTGCAGTTATTGATTGTGTTGATTGCTATTGAATGTGCTATTAGATATAATAGGATATATCTATATATATAGCAATATATACATATTGGCATATGTATATATTGGATTGATTGATTTCCCGCCTCGTATAGCGGATGAGACCCTATTGCGCCGTTAGTAAGCGGATTTATAAAAACCTATATACCGCGATAATTCCGTACTGGAGCGGGATTGGTATTGTGCTGACGTCTTTGGATGCAGGGAAACAGGTTGGAGGGATCCAACTGGACCCCTCACATTGATTGATTTTATTTCTACTGTAATGTGATAATCTGTGAATGATTATTGATGTATTGAATTGATGTCTGGAAATTGTTTTGAAAGCTAAAATTTAGCTGAATGGATGTTTAATATCATTGGATTCCAGAAATAAACGAAATTGAATTTTTGGTAATTCAAGCAGGAAATTTTAAGTGAATTGATTTTTAGAAATTGAATAAAATTTGAAGAAAAGAATTTAAAGGTATAAAAGTTGATTTTTATAGTATTATCGAATTTATTCTAGAATAAAGTGAAAATGTTAAATAAATGGATTTCGTAAAATAGTGATTTTAAATTGAAGAATTTAATTTAAAATTTGGATTTTTAAAGTAGATTGAAAGAAACGATTGAAATTTATTTCCTTAAAAAGAAATTTATTTAAAAGCAGATAAGTTGGAAATCCGATTAGAAATTTACTTGGTAAATCGAAACGATTTGGGAAGTAAATGTAAAATGACTTCAATTTAAAGAATCCATTTAAAAACAGGATATTGAAAAATTTGAAGGAAAATAAGAATTTATTTTAGTAGGGATAAATAAAATTAGAAATCAATCTGTAATTGATTTAATATTTGGAAATGAATTTTTGAGAAATCAGTATGGAAATTTTATTTCAAAAGTTGAAAATAAATTTAGAAATCAATATTGAAATCGATTTGGTATTGAAGTTTTTATAAATAGAATTAAAAATTATAAAAGTCGTTTATAAACCCAAAGTCACTTATTTTGATAAGTTAAATGTAGAAGTTGATAAAAGAAGGTTTATAAGTCAAAGTTGTTATTAATAAGAGAAATAGAATTTATAAACGTGTTTATAAATTCGAAATAGATTGAATGTGATAAATTAAAAATAGAAGGTTATTAAAGAAGTTATATTCACGATTTTGGGACAGTGAATATATTGTTAAGTAAAATGGATTTATTTTTGAAGAAGTGATATAAAAATGAAGTTAAACATTTTAAAGATGTTTTAAAATGTATTATGAATCGAAAGCATAGATTTCAACAGTTCTTGTTGAAATAGACGTTTTCGAGAAATTTAAGGAAATGGTGGACTATAACATTGTTGTTATAGTAAATGATTTCCGGAAGGAAATGTTTGATATAGTATTGGGATTTATACATCCATCTTAATTCTGAATCCCTATACTAGTGATTTTGAGTCGTCGTAACGATGTTTTACGTAACATTCGTTTTGGCTCAAATAAAGGTGTTAAAAGAATATTTTCCTTAAAGAATGAAATTATACTTAATTTGATTTAAGTATATCGGATATTTTCCAAGTGTTGAAAATAAATGATTTGTGAAATACTTATTATTTAAATAAGTATGAAATTTCTTTTCCAAAATGAAATGAACGTTTTGAGAATTTATCTTTGTAAAGATAAATTGAAATTGAATATTGAAATCGATTTGAAAATCGTATATCTGTAGATATTTGAAAAATATAGATTCGCTATGGAATTTATAAAAGGGAGACTGTTTAAAAATAAATATCAATTGATTTTTGAAGTGTGAAAAATTTTATATCTAGAAAAGATATTTTGGGAGATGAAAAAATTTGGAAAATTATTTGGAATCTGATGATGTTGCGCATCTTTATTGATAGTTAAATAACCGACTATCAATATTTACCTTTAGATAGGTATTTGTTGTGAATTGGATGAATTTGAATGCCACACTTGTTTTTAAATATACGCTCACTATTCGGGTTAGCCGGGAAAGGACCATGGGGTCGTATAACCCATTCCGAATATGTGATACGTCGTTATGAATCGCATTTGAAGACCGGTGTTGAAGACCGGATATTTTTGAAAACGGAAGGATTACCGTCGAGTTACTCTACATCGGCTGATCTCCGATTTAGAGGTTTTATCACCCTTAGTGACGGGAAGTCCTGACGTGATTAGAAATTTATCCGGAAATGCAAGGGCTTCGTGAGAAGTGCCTTCGGTTCTGTTTGATCCCGGAACAGACTTGTATGGATTGTGTGTCTGACGTTACAATTTGAGATATAAAGCTGATTTCTTTCAAATACATTTCTGTTGGTGGCGGAGAATTTATTCTCTTAGCTTAACACCCTTCTCTGAGACGTATGAGCTCAGAGGTTATGTAGTTGAAATTCATCAGCGATATATCCCAATTTGGTAACGTGGCATACTGAGTGTTGCTGTGAAATGATCAGTGTTTGATCATTTGTGATATGATCATTTGTTTGATCTTATATCTTTGTGATCATAGGTTGATCATTTTGTTTGACCCGAAGCAGGGCTTTTTGAGAAAGCGTAGCTTTGTGGACGAGACTTCGTCGAGCCTCAACAACCCGGAAATGGTCGAAACAGGAATGTTGCGGCAAGGTTATGAGGGTCGCGCCCTTTAGGGTATGTCATTTCCTTCTGGAAAGGGGTGGTATCATGGTATGGAGCCCAGATACTTACTCATGTGGATACACTTTCTTTATGATGTGTGATGTTGGATATCGAGCGCTCGGATAAAGGTCCCAAAGGACCGGGTGATGACATATTCGTGAGTTACCTGTTACAGGGGTAACCCGGCCTTGTTTGGCAGAGAGCAGTTTGTCTCTCGGGACGTCCAGCCAGAGGCGATCCTATTCGGCAGGAGGAAAGGAAGTTCCTTAGCCTGACCATTTGTTGGAAATCCATTTCCCAAATACGAAATTTGTACGGTTTTAGTTGTAGAACCTGCTATCTAATATAGCAGCTATAGTAGGCATAGTATCATGGTACCTATGCTGGCTAAGATTAATACTATACTTTCGAAATGTTTTCTACACTATGCACAAATAATAATATCAAAAATGATTTGATTTTGCGTAGTAAGCATCTTTGACTATCATAAGAAGAAATCTCCTCCAATTCTGCGTTTGCATTGTGTGTGTGGCGGGAGGTCTTATGGTAGTTTCATTTTCCAAAAGCATTTCGAATTGACTTTAAAATTATCCTGTTGTTTATTTTAAAGAATAACTGTTTTACGATCTCACACCAGTCACCATGACTGACTCGGAGTTTATTGTTCCCTTCTAAACTCTGGGTGCCCACAAATTTTCCACACGGGCAGCCTAGAGTTATGTTATCAGGATATTCTGGATATTCTGGAGCTTTGGAAGCAAGCTGGATGGCGAGACGTAGTATTTGTATCTGATAGTATTTATTCCGCTGTGTATTCTGTATGAGGACAAGTTATATAACTGTCCATTGTTGTATATTGACTCTGATGATTGATGTATGTATAAAATGATATAGTTCTTTGTTTTAAAGATTACTGATTTATCTATTATATATTGTTCCGCTGCGATATGTGAGATTCTGATATTGTAATCTGTTTCTGTCGTTGTTCTGTTGTTCTTCTTTCCTTCTTTCTTTTTCTTCTCTCTTCTTCTTCTACCTTCTTCTTCTTTTTCTTAAAACCATAACTTTTCGGGTTTCCGGCATTCGATGGCTCAGCAGTCGATAAAGCGAGTATCGATGTTGAATTTTCGAAAGTCGAAAATTTTCGGGATGTTACATTTGGTATCAGAGCATATGGTTAAGCGACAACCCTGCTCTGTTGGGTGTTACTCATTAGAGATAGAGTCAGTAGTACTCTAGAATGAGTTGAGTGTAATAATAGATACGAGTGCGTATTTGTTAGTGAATATAAAATTGTTTTATATTGTGATGATTGGTTTGTTGAGTGGTATATGGATTCTGGTCGGTATTGTCCGTACAACTCTATCGATAGGGATCTCTAAACACTTGAATAGAACAATTCGGCACAATATTGTTTTGAATAGGGTAAATGAGATAATTTTGCCCAAAACTATTTTGTATATAAAAGAAATGTTTTTCTATGAAGTACTATAGTATATGGTTGCATGGTTGCTAGAAGTGATAATATTAAAGTATTATCATTGAAATTAAATAAAGAAATTGAAATCAAAACTCCAAAGTTAAGAGATAAATCCATATACTAATGAAATTTGAGAATGTAAATTATAAATGTGATTTGTAATTTAAAACGGAATTCCAGAGAAGTTTTGGGAAGGTTTTGAAAAGAATTTGAAAATTTTGGAGATTTGGGAAGTTTAAATCTTTTTGGAGTTGAAAATGAATTTCGAAGGTTTTGAAAAGTATTTTGAAGAGATGAAAAGCTCTAAACTCTTTTCGGTCGCTGGAAAATAATTCCGATGATGATCGCGACATCACCGGTGTTCATTTTCGGGTTTCCAAAAGAGAAATTGCTGCCAAATTGTTTTAAATGGAAGTTGTTTGAAAAAATTTGGATTTTGTTTTTGAAATTCAAAAGATAATTTGAACTGTTTTCAAAAATGGTTTTTGAAATGTTGGTAAACTCTGGAATACTATGTAGAAATATTTATGAAATATTAATGTGAGATATAATTTGAAATAAAGTTCCAGAAAAATATTTGAAGATAAAATTCATAAAGGAATAGAATTAGTAATATGAATGTATAGATGATTTTATAAATCAAGATGTAAATAAGTCGAAGACTTATAAAATATTTGGAATTTGATAGAAATGAGATTCAAATTGAAAATGAAAGAATTTGTGAATGAGTAAATAAATTTGAATAAATGAAGTGAATAAGATTAAAACTGAATGTTGAAACCGAATTTGAATAAGTGAATTAGAATTTGAAATGGATTAGTAACTGAAACTAATTTAAAATGGTGCAGTATGAATGAAAGCTAATCAATAAAATTCAATATTCAGAAATTGAACTGAATCCAATTAAATGTTGGAATTGAATTCAAATGGAATTGAAATGTAAAGATTGAACGAAATTGAATATGCAACTTCAATAGTAAGCTAAAAAGGTATAAATAGTTTATATTGAAAATTTTGTAACAGAATTGGCAAATTGGTTTGAATATGTAACTAGATATTATGGCTAGTAGGATATACAGGTATAAAGGAATTGGAATTTAATTTCGAAGATAAATTTGAATTGCTCGACTAAAGGTATGTATTTAAATTTGAATATGAAATTTGATGATTTCTTGTCTAGCCGCTTGGCTTTTTCTTTTTCTTTTTGAAATCTGAGAGTCCGTAGGGACGTTTTGTAGTCGTACCGTATTAGCCGCGCAAAGGAGACGCTGGCGAAATTTTTCGGAAATTTAGGGCGTTAGAAAAATTTTTGAGAAATTTTGAAAGTTTAAAATTTGAATTTAAACTCGAATTTGAATTGAGAAGTTAAACAATGTTGTTTGAAACTTATAATTGAAGTTAGAAATTAGTTGAATGATAACGAATCTTTAGTAGAAAGATTTGTTTTGATAAGTTGATAAAACTACTTAGATGTTGAAAAACAGTAGATGAGTTAAGGACCTTTCTTCCTAACTTGTAATTTCGAGGACGAAATTCTTTTAAGGAGGGAAGTTTGTAACGACCCGGAATTTTGAACAAATTAAATTGAGAATATTTAATTAATTTTAAATATTTGAACGATGATTTAATTTGTATCCCGAATATAACTTGGAATTTGACGATTTAATTTTAAAATTTAATCTATTTAATGCTGAATAAAAATTTTGAATCTTCAGTTTAAAGCTAGAGAAAAATATTTAGAAAGCTTATAAAACTCGTGTTGATAATTCTGAAGATAACAGAAGCTTCAGAATCCGATTTCGAATTGGTTTGATCAGTTTTGAAATTTATATCGTTTAACCGATAGTTAAAAATAGTCATTTTTCAAACAGTCTCGGAATTCGTCGAAACCAGTTCCATTGGGTCCGTAATATTGAATTATTGCCGGATTTCAAATTTCGTATCAATCGGAGTTTGTAGGTGTGCATACGATAAGGAAACGCGTTGGGAATTAAATTGAAATTTATTTTAAAAAGAAAAAGATAAAATAAACATACCTCAGCCATACCTAAATCACGACCTTCTGCAAAACCCACGATCTCCACGTTCCCCTTCCTCATAAAAATATACGAACCCCCCTCTTTTACTCTCGTTCGAAATCAAAACAAAGAAAAAAAAGAAAAATGGCCGAAGCCGTCTCCCTCCTCTCCTATTTCCTCTTCCCCCCCAAATCAAGTTGAATCGCAGTCGCGACCATAGCAAGGATTCGCGAGCAGGAGGTGATTCTCGAGTGGGCTTTGGCGAACGAAGGCGAGTGGTCTTGGGTTTCGTCGACCTCTGGAAGCTGGATGGTGGGATTCGCGATGGTGGTAGGGCGATTGGAGGAAGCACGACAGTACGATGACGAGGTGATGGAGGCGAATTCGTGAAGGTCGATTTGGGCGCAGCAGTTCGTGGCGAGGCCACTGTTGTTAGATCGAAGGGGAGATGGGATTTGCGGTGGTCGTGATGTCATGGGATTTGGTCTTCGTAAATGGTGAGCGCGACGTGAGCAGATGGCTAGAGTCGAGGCCGATGGTGGTCGATGTTCGCAGGCGTTGGTCTCGGCAGTGGGACCGTGAGGATTTCGTCGTTGGGGGGAAGGCTCGAAGTCGAGCAGGCAATTCAGGCGGCAATGATGGGAGTTCGATCTCGATTTTGAGATGGAGGCGACTTCATAGCATATGGTATTCTCATTTTTACCCAATTTAACCTAGTTTATAATTTTCTGTCTATGAAAACCAAATAAGAAAAAAATATAGATGTAAAGAGATAAGTATAATATTTTGGAAGTTAATTAGGAATTTTAAAATGTTAAGTAGTTATTTATAAATCAAAACTAATATAGTTTATGAAGTGAAATATTTATTTAAAAAGGAATAAGTATGTATATTAGCAGGAAATTTAGTTTTAGAGTAAATTTTTAGTTTAACAAATTTTATTGAAAAGAAATTGATTTAAAAATATTAATTTAAAGTAAAATTATTAGTAAAAATTTAAACCTATTAAATGGAAATTAATGGTTAAATTAGTTCAAATTAAAATTGTTAGACAATTTAATCCATTGAAAAGAAATTGTTATTCGATTTATTCGAATATTGATAAATTGTATAAATTGTTTATACAAGGTCTTAAATAAAGAAATCAAAGCAGAAATGGAAATGGATGGCAAATTTAAAGCTAAGGTGAGATCTTCTCACTCAGATTTAAATTTGAATTGCAGTTATTGATTGTGTTGATTGCTATTGAATGTGCTATTAGATATAATAGGATATATCTATATATATAGCAATATATACATATTGGCATATGTATATATTGGATTGATTGATTTCCTGCCTCGTATAGCGGATGAGACCCTATTGCGCCGTTAGTAAGTGGATTTATAAAAACCTATATACCGCGATAATTCCGTACTGGAGCGGGATTGGTATTGTGCTGACGTCTTTGGATGCAGGGAAACAGGTTGGAGGGATCCAACTGGACCCCTCACATTGATTGATTTTATTTCTACTGTAATGTGATAATCTGTGAATGATTATTGATGTATTGAATTGATGTCTGGAAATTGTTTTGAAAGCTAAAATTTAGCTGAATGGATGTTTAATATCATTGGATTCCAGAAATAAACGAAATTGAATTTTTGGTAATTCAAGCAGGAAATTTTAAGTGAATTGATTTTTAGAAATTGAATAAAATTTGAAGAAAAGAATTTAAAGGTATAAAAGTTGATTTTTATAGTATTATCGAATTTATTCTAGAATAAAGTGAAAATGTTAAATAAATGGATTTCGTAAAATAGTGATTTTAAATTGAAGAATTTAATTTAAAATTTGGATTTTTAAAGTAGATTGAAAGAAACGATTGAAATTTATTTCCTTAAAAAGAAATTTATTTAAAAGCAGATAAGTTGGAAATCCGATTAGAAATTTACTTGGTAAATTGAAACGATTTGGGAAGTAAATGTAAAATGACTTCAATTTAAAGAATCCATTTAAAAACAGGATATTGAAAAATTTGAAGGAAAATAAGAATTTATTTTAGTAGGGATAAATAAAATTAGAAATCAATCTGTAATTGATTTAATATTTGGAAATGAATTTTTGAGAAATCAGTATGGAAATTTTATTTCAAAAGTTGAAAATAAATTTAGAAATCAATATTGAAATCGATTTGGTATTGAAGTTTTTATAAATAGAATTAAAAATTATAAAAGTCGTTTATAAACCCAAAGTCACTTATTTTGATAAGTTAAATGTAGAAGTTGATAAAAGAAGGTTTATAAGTCAAAGTTGTTATTAATAAGAGAAATAGAATTTATAAACGTGTTTATAAATTCGAAATAGATTGAATGTGATAAATTAAAAATAGAAGGTTATTAAAGAAGTTATATTCACGATTTTGGGACAGTGAATATATTGTTAAGTAAAATGGATTTATTTTTGAAGAAGTGATATAAAAATGAAGTTAAACATTTTAAAGATGTTTTAAAATGTATTATGAATCGAAAACATAGATTTCAACAGTTCTTGTTGAAATAGACGTTTTCGAGAAATTTAAGGAAATGGTGGACTATAACATTGTTGTTATAGTAAATGATTTCCGGAAGGAAATGTTTGATATAGTATTGGGATTTATACATCCATCTTAATTCTGAATCCCTATACTAGTGATTTTGAGTCGTCGTAACGATGTTTTACGTAACATTCGTTTTGGCTCAAATAAAGGTGTTAAAAGAATATTTTCCTTAAAGAATGAAATTATACTTAATTTGATTTAAGTATATCGGATATTTTCCAAGTGTTGAAAATAAATGATTTGTGAAATACTTATTATTTAAATAAGTATGAAATTTCTTTTCCAAAATGAAATGAACGTTTTGAGAATTTATCTTTGTAAAGATAAATTGAAATTGAATATTGAAATCGATTTGAAAATCGTATATCTGTAGATATTTGAAAAATATAGATTCGCTATGGAATTTATAAAAGGGAGACTGTTTAAAAATAAATATCAATTGATTTTTGAAGTGTGAAAAATTTTATATCTAGAAAAGATATTTTGGGAGATGAAAAAATTTGGAAAATTATTTGGAATCTGATGATGTTGCGCATCTTTATTGATAGTTAAATAACCGACTATCAATATTTACCTTTAGATAGGTATTTGTTGTGAATTGGATGAATTTGAATGCCACACTTGTTTTTAAATATACGCTCACTATTCGGGTTAGCCGGGAAAGGACCATGGGGTCGTATAACCCATTCCGAATATGTGATACGTCGTTATGAATCGCATTTGAAGACCGGTGTTGAAGACCGGATATTTTTGAAAACGGAAGGATTACCGTCGAGTTACTCTACATCGGCTGATCTCCGATTTAGAGGTTTTATCACCCTTAGTGACGGGAAGTCCTGACGTGATTAGAAATTTATCCAGAAATGCAAGGGCTTCGTGAGAAGTGCCTTCGGTTCTGTTCGATCCCGGAACAGACTTGTATGGATTGTGTGTCTGACGTTACAATTTGAGATATAAAGCTGATTTCTTTCAAATACATTTCTGTTGGTGGTGGAGAATTTATTCTCTTAGCTTAACACCCTTCTCTGAGACGTATGAGCTCAGAGGTTATGTAGTTGAAATTCATCAGCGATATATCCCAATTTGGTAACGTGGCATACTGAGTGTTGCTGTGAAATGATCAGTGTTTGATCATTTGTGATATGATCATTTGTTTGATCTTATATCTTTGTGATCATAGGTTGATCATTTTGTTTGACCCGAAGCAGGGCTTTTTGAGAAAGCGTAGCTTTGTGGACGAGACTTCGTCGAGCCTCAACAACCCGGAAATGGTCGAAACAGGAATGTTGCGGCAAGGTTATGAGGGTCGCGCCCTTTAGGGTATGTCATTTCCTTCTGGAAAGGGGTGGTATCATGGTATGGAGCCCAGATACTTACTCATGTGGATACACTTTCTTTATGATGTGTGATGTTGGATATCGAGCGCTCGGATAAAGGTCCCAAAGGACCGGGTGATGACATATTCGTGAGTTACCTGTTACAGGGGTAACCCGGCCTTGTTTGGCAGAGAGCAGTTTGTCTCTCGGGACGTCCAGCCAGAGGCGATCCTATTCGGCAGGAGGAAAGGAAGTTCCTTAGCCTGACCATTTGTTGGAAATCCATTTCCCAAATACGAAATTTGTACGGTTTTAGTTGTAGAACCTGCTATCTAATATAGCAGCTATAGTAGGCATAGTATCATGGTACCTATGCTGGCTAAGATTAATACTATACTTTCGAAATGTTTTCTATACTATGCACAAATAATAATATCAAAAATGATTTGATTTTGCGTAGTAAGCATCTTTGACTATCATAAGAAGAAATCTCCTCCAATTCTGCGTTTGCATTGTGTGTGTGGCGGGAGGTCTTATGGTAGTTTCATTTTCCAAAAGCATTTCGAATTGACTTTAAAATTATCCTGTTGTTTATTTTAAAGAATAACTGTTTTACGATCTCACACCAGTCACCATGACTGACTCGGAGTTTATTGTTCCCTTCTAAACTCTGGGTGCCCACAAATTTTCCACACGGGCAGCCTAGAGTTATGTTATCAGGATATTCTGGATATTCTGGAGCTTTGGAAGCAAGCTGGATGGCGAGACGTAGTATTTGTATCTGATAGTATTTATTCCGCTGTGTATTCTGTATGAGGACAAGTTATATAACTGTCCATTGTTGTATATTGACTCTGATGATTGATGTATGTATAAAATGATATAGTTCTTTGTTTTAAAGATTACTGATTTATCTATTATATATTGTTCCGCTGCGATATGTGAGATTCTGATATTGTAATCTGTTTCTGTCGTTGTTCTGTTGTTCTTCTTTCCTTCTTTCTTTTTCTTCTCTCTTCTTCTTCTACCTTCTTCTTCTTTTTCTTAAAACCATAACTTTTCGGGTTTCCGGCATTCGATGGCTCAGCAGTCGATAAAGCGAGTATCGATGTTGAATTTTCGAAAGTCGAAAATTTTCGGGATGTTACACAGCCGCCTCTATGCGATTAATGGCCGAAACTCTTTCATTTTCTCCCCTCGATCTTCGCTCATCCACTCGATATCGTCGAAAACTCTCAACTAGGAAATCGACGAGCTTGTCGAGCTCGTCAGATCCAACGGTGGAATTGGTTTATGGTCGTCGAATGGAGGTGTGGTTGGGTCGCGTTCGTCTCCAGTTCAAACGAGTATTTTGTGATGATTGGAGAGCCGAGCTTCGCGTGGCCTTGGGCGCTGGTGCATTGGAGCTAGAGCTTTCGATAGGCGGTGGTTGATCAAGCTATAGATGAGTATGGGGGAGGCGACGATCAACCCTAGGAGACGAAGTTGGGTTTCTTGCGTGCGACTTCCTCTTGTGTACGTGATGGAGAAGAACTGGATCTCGCGGCCCTGATCGATTGTTGGTTAATTTAAATTATATAAGTTTGTAAATCATTTATATTAAATTCGTTCAATCTTTAAAATTGGATATCTTCTTCGTACTTTATCAGAATTGGATGAAACCAGATGCGTTGGAATCGTGGTGACGACCACTATATTCTAGAATTGATTTGGGGACATTTGGAGCTAACTAAAATTTCAGGTTAAATCGAACGTCGTTCGATTTGATTTGAAATTTAAAACTCAAGGTGAGTGTTTTATAACGCTCACAACGTACTAGATTATTCTTTATGCTAGTTAAATTTGAAATTATAAAGTGATATGATTTTTTTTATTGGTCGTTATTTGATAAATTTTATCGTCATATAGATTGTCATCGAATTTAATGTTGAAAATGGAAATTGATTGTCAAATTGAAATTAGGATTTAATTGCAATTAAATTACCGAACATTGATAACTATGAAATTTCCGTGAATTATATTGTCTGTTTGGATGATTGGTTGCGATGGATGCTATTGATTGATGTTTGGATGTTTATTTGTTGTATATATCATGTCATCACCCTGTGTATTATTTACTGTTGTAAATTAAATCATTTTGAATAAATTGAGAAATAGGTTGAAATGATATACCTATGACATTATGATTTGAATTGAAATGATATATATATATATATTCCTGAAATTTAATTGAAATAACTGATCACTTGGCCATAGGATAGAAAATTATATATGGGCACCGGATTGGTTAAATAAAATAATTTTTGAAATCTTAGATTTGGAATTACTTTAAATGGTTTGATTTAAAGGAATTTAAAAATCAATTTTATAGAAATTGAATTTATCGCAAATTTGAGGTTGAGATGTTGAAATAAATTTTGGTTAAACAAAGTGTTTAATAATTTAAGTTGAGACTTTGAAATTAAAATTGTGATATGACTGAATTTCGTAAATTGATTTGAACTGTTATTCGGACTTTGAATATTATTAAGTAAAAGTGAGATAAAGACAACATTTTGAAATTTAGCTTGACATTGAATTATATTGAAGATTTGGATTTTTAAAACTGAATATTAAGGAATAATTTGTTTTAAATATTTGAATTGATAGTTTGAAAATCGAGCTCGAAATCATTATAAATTGAAATCGAAATTGAGACAATTGGATTTGAGATGGAATTAAATTTTAATTTGAAATCAAAATTGATTTGAATTGAAATTGAGATTTAATTGACTGAATGGAAATTTGAATTTGATTCAGATTGGTAAGTTGGAAATTAAACTGGTTGACTTTGAAGCTATTTCAAATTTGGTTTTCTTAAGTTATTCTGCTATATAAACTATTTTAAATACTTAAACTATTTTATACTAAACTATTTTAACCTATATTAACTATATTAAATTATTTTAACCTATGTAAACATATTAACTTATTTTAACCTATTTTAAATCTACTTAATTCAATTTATTTTATTTTAAACTAATTAACCTATTTTAATTTATTTTAATTATATTTAATCTATTTTAAATTTATTTAACTATATTAAATCAATTTAAAACTATTTTGAAATCTATCTTTAATATTTTAGAGTATTTTAACTATTTTTAAAAAAAAATTAGCTATTTTTAAACTATTCAAACTATTTTCCAAAATTTCCAGTTGGTCAATAAGGTGAATTGTTTATTTTTAAAATCTTGGATTTAAATACGAATTGGGCTAAATGAAGCTACAACCTGAATTGAAATGTGAAACAATTTTGAAATTGAAATGAAACATTGGGGCGAAATGATTTTGAAATGGAATCGTATATTTTGAGTAGATACGATGATTTTGAAATGGATTTGATTTTTTTGAAGCGAACTTGATATTTTGATATCAATTATGAATTGATTTTGAAAATGTAAAAGAACCATCCGGTGTGTAATAAGCGTTTGGTTGTTAAAGAGACCGGGATCAGATATGGGCATACTCTCTGTCGATACCGAAACCACTTTAACAACTGTGTACATGGTGGAGATTCCAGAAATGAAGTAGGATGGTTTGGCGACGATTCTATATAGTATGGCGTGACCCTGACTCCCGTAAGTCAGCTTAGATGTGACTAAAATCAGGAGCTATACCGGGCCAATGTGAGGTCATTCCTCTTATCGGGCATATTTCTTCGATACCATTCTATTGCTTTTGTGATTTGATTTGGTGGCCACCCCTCGATTATTGGGAGTGTGTCCGAGGTGGGCGATAGTAGCTGCTATGCGTCACCACCAGTCCGGGAGTGCAATTGGTATATCTACCCTGGCATCTCCTCGTGTGCCGTGTTCACATGCCCTAGAGCGCCTTCTACGAGTTTGTTTTGTACCATACCTATGGAGTGCCCTCTGATAGCCCTCCAGTTTACGGAGGAATTACGGTACTGTATAGACTATGTGGATATATAAAAATGTGTTAAGGGGGATATGGGTAACGCCTTTTAACGCTATTTTAATACTTTTACTTTACTATAGACATATTATAATAGCGTATTGTACTACATAGTAGATAGTTTAACGGATCCTTAAGAGATGGAAAATCCCGTAACATCTCTTGAGTTATTGCATGCACGTCGACACTGGATAAGAGATGTCAAACCCCGTAAACATCTCTGACGCCGTTACACTCATATTTATTTACGACTGATTTAACTTACATAAGGATGTTTTAGTCCTGACTCGAGTGTTTTGTCTTTTCATTACGCTCGGGTCAGTCCTGAGTTTTTCAGCTTATTGAAGATCTATTCTGGAGGACGAAGACGAATATTTGGTATACTATTACTATTATTATCCTTGCATCATGTTGTCTACTGCATTGTTTTATTTGTTCTGTTGTATATGTATAACTCTGATAAATGATGTATAAATGATAATCAAAAGTTTATTAAACAGCTTCATGAACTGTTTATTTGATTATTATATGTTATCTTTCCGCTGCGAGATTCTGTGGTTGTTTCTTGTTCCTTTTCTCTTCTTTTCTTATTTACCCCAATTAACAATCCTTCCTTTTGAATGGGTTGAGTCGACATGTGTGTTTGATTGTCGATTTAAACTGTCCAAAAAGGCGGGCTGTTACAGTTGGTATCAGAGCTTTGGTTTAGCGATAACCTTAGCTTTGTGGGGTCTGACTCTTTATAAATAGGGTAGTAATACCCTATGATGAGTCGCTGAGTGTATATGTATGAGAGAGCGTATTTGTTAGTGATATAAAATTGTTTTATACTGTGTTGGTTGATTTGTTGAGTGGCTTATGGATTCTGGTCAATCCGAGTAATTAACGTCATTGATAGGGATCTCTACACACTTGAACAGAACAATTCGACATAGTATCCTTTTGAAATTGGGTAAATGAAATAATTTTGCCCTAATTATATTTTGTATATAAAGAAATAATTTTCAGAAATTATTATGATTTATCAAGCTTGTTTTGGTTGTTAGAAATGATAATATTGATTGTTATCATTAATTGGATATTATGTTTTAATAAATAAGGTTTATTACAGAATAAACAATGATAAAACACCTTATGAATGGTTCAAGAAAAGTAAATTTTGTAAGAATAATTTATAAATGTGACTTATAAATCAAGATGGATTTAAATTAAGAAATATTGAATTTAAGACCCGGGGATTTTGAAATGGTTTTCAAAGCTTTGAAGAGAAATGTATAGTGATATGAGTTGAAAAATATTTATGGAAATATTTTGGAAGGATTTTTAAGAAGGAATGAATTCAGTACTCCTCTCTTATGTCGCTGGAAAATAATTTCGGTGATGACTGCGCAACATCATCGACGTTCATTTTCGAGTCTCAAAGTGGGGATACTTCTGAGAAGCTTTGTTTCGAAATTGTTTTGATAAATGGATTTTGGTTTAAACTCAAAAAGTATAATTGATACATATAAGATAAATGTATATATTTATTTCAAAAGATTTGAAATGAACTGGGCATTTAAATTTCTAAGTTCTGTTAATTGATATTTTTCAAGTTATCTGAATTAAATGTGAATAACCAGAACTTATGTAATAAGAGGATTAAAAACTCTAAGCTAAATGTTTTGAGAAACTTTAAAGTTGAAGTGTAACTCTTAAAATGGAAAAGTATTGAAAGGTAAAGAAAATATAAACAAGTTAAAAATTGTGAACATTCTAATTTAGTAAAATGAATTCTATAAATTTGTATAATATCACAGTGCATTCTAATAACATATAATATGAGTTATCAAATGCTAAAAGTTAAAATAATGATTTGGATATGTAATGGGATATTATACAAGTAAACAAAACCTAAAAGTAATGGAAATATACAAGTAAGTAAAACTTAAAAGTAAAATTAATTCTTTATAATGGAAATATTAGCTGTGATAAAAATGTTATTTACTTAAGTATAATATGAAATGATGAATGGCTAAATGGAATAAGTAAGTAGAACTTAAGAAAACCGGCAAATGAATCAAATAATATCTTTGTAAACTGGTTATAGAATTTAATATAAATTTGCAAAGAAATTATGAAATTGAATTTGTAGCTTTTGAGATAATTATAAACTTAGCTAAAGTCTAACTTCTTGTATATGCCTTTTATATAATGATTATAAACTAAAGTGATGATTAATAAAATGTTCCACAAATAAATCTGTTATTAACTGAAATTATGAAAATGAAGTAAATGTTAACAAATGAATTTGGTATATCTAAGAATCAATTGAAGAATGAAATTGAATTTAATTAAATTACATGAAGTGTGTAAAATGAACTTAACTAAGCAAATTGTATGAAATGATGCATAAGAAATGATAGTATAAAAGAATATGCTATGTAAAGAAATGGATATACTAAGTAAATACGGGATATGAATGTTGCATTGTGAATAATAAATTGTAAATGAAATGAAGGTAAGTAAAGAAAAATAATATAGACAAATTGTATAGGAATATATTTGAAGGTAATACGTAAGTTGTATGTATATTATTTTATCCGCATAACAATTTGATCTGAATTCGAGCATAGAATTTCGAGATAATTTATATCGATCCAAGTTAGGATTTTTCACTCGATTCTTGACGGCGAACCCTGGATATGGATTTTTGATTTGATTCTGGAATTCTCTATCATAGTATATGGCTATGCAAGGAGAGTAACAGTTTTCGATCAAGGAACTAAATCTGAGTCCGCACTAGAGAGTCGTGTGAACGATACTAGTTTGGAAGTGAAATTGTGTGATCGAATGAGTGATCAGATTTGATATTGCGTACGGATGATATATGTACTTCGTACAGGTTTAAGTAAAGCTAATATTGAAAATTGAAAATGCAAATTATAAAATGATTTTAAATTATATGATTGGATATCATTGATAAATAAGATGCAGGTATTTAAATTAAGGAAAATTTGGATTGCCCGACAAAAAGGTACATGTTTATTTGTCATTGGATTTGGTGATTTTTGATGGAGCCACTTGGCTTTTGGTTTTTCTTTTGTTGGTTTGGGGCCCGTAGAGGCGTTTTGTAGCTGTACCGATCAAGCCGCGCAAAGGAGACTCTGCCGAAATTTTTCGTAAATCCGGGTGTTAGAAAATTTTATAACTCGTTTGGATAACCAACTTGAAAATTTCATAAGCCAATCAAAATAGCGTAGTGGTAGTGTAGTAACAACTTTATAAATGAAATTTTCATTGTTTTATAAGTTGATAACTTTGAATAAAATATATCAAATATTGAATTCTTTACTTAGTTCCTTTTCCCTTCTTTTTCCTTTTCGAGGACGAAAAGTTTTGAGTGGGGGAGAGTGTAACGACCCGTAAATTTTCGATAATTAAAATGGTTAATTTAATAAGATTTTTATGATTTAATGTTGGAAGAATTAAAAATTTGTAATTTATTTATGATAATAATAACTAGGATGAATTGCAACAATATTTGTCTAAGTTAATTTTTAATGAATTGAATGAAATTCCAATCACTTAAAATGACTCAAATATTATAACTTGGTTATAAAGGGAATATAAGAAAACAAATGTAAATATTGGGTTAACTAATGAAATAATATATAGTCAATGGTAATGGAATCTAATTAGTATTGTATAGGTAATTGTGACACTTATTAGTAATAATATATTTATAGCTGTGATTAAAAGTTAATGGTGATAATTATTATAAGTTACTGGTTTATTTGTTAGTTGAATTGAATTTGAAAAACCCATTTGCAACTGAAATGAAATTTTATATATTAGCTGAGTTCATAATCAATTACTAAAGTTAAATAATAATGTTGGATGCACTGAATGTGAATAAAGTAATTGAGTGATAACTAAAATTAAATTAAAATCTATTATTGAAATTTGTTGAATATTGAACAATTAAATTATTTAAAATTATTATCGGAAATTAACTTAAAAATTGAATAACGGGAATTGAATAGCTGTTTAATGGAAATGGTTGTTCTATAATTTGTATTTGTTTCAAAAGTTAAATTTTGAATTTAATATGATTAATTTGTTATTGAAATTTAATATATGAAAATAGAGTGAATAACTAAAATTTGATTTAATATGATTCAAATTGGTTTCCAAAGTAAATATAAGTTATATTTGGATTATAATAGAGTCAATAAGATTTTAAAATTTGAATTTTAAGAAATTCTGTAAATTTTGAAAGGTAGTCGATTTAATCGACGAGTAAAAATAGCCTTCCGAGGCATAGTCTCGGAATTCGACAAAACCAGTTCTATTGGATCCGTAATAGTGTGTTATTATCGGATTTCAAATTTCGTAGCGTTTGGTATTATTGTTTGGTCATATGGGTTAGAAACGTGTTGAAATAAATATCGACAATTTAATATTTTAATTCGATTCAAAAAGCTATCTTCCACATACGATCAAATTGGCTTCCGAAACACGTTCCATTGTGTTCGGAATGCGGGTAAAACATTACGAACGCCTGTCGGCACGTCTTGTTTTGATTTCATTCAGAAAAGTGAATATTAATAAAATAATATTTTATGCGCGTATATATACATTTGAACTGAAACCCTAGCCTCTAAGAATAACGCAGCCGCCTCTATGCGATTAATGGCCGAAACTCTTTCATTTTCTCCCCTCGATCTTCGCTCATCCACTCGATATCGTCGAAAACTCTCAACTAGGAAATCGACGAGCTTGTCGAGCTCGTCAGATCCAACGGTGGAATTGGTTTATGGTCGTCGAATGGAGGTGTGGTTGGGTCGCGTTCATCTCTGGTTCAAATGAGTATTTTGTGATGATTGGAGAGCCGAGCTTCGCATGGCCTTGGGCGCTGGTGCATTGGAGCTAGAGCTTTCGATAGGTGGTGGTTAATCAAGCTATAGATGAGTATGGGGGAGGCGGCGATCAACCCTAGGAGACGAAGTTGGGTTTCTTGCGTGCGACTTCCTCCTGTGTACGTGATGGAGAAGAACTGGATCTCGCGGCCCTGATCGATTGTTGGTTAATTTAAATTATATAAGTTTGTAAATCATTTATATTAAATTCGTTCAATCTTTAAAATTGGATATCTTCTTCGTACTTTATCAGAATTGGATGAAACCAGATGCGTTGGAATCGTGGTGACGACCACTATATTCTAGAATTGATTTGGGGACATTTGGAGCTAACTAAAATTTCAGGTTAAATCGAACGTCGTTCGATTTGATTTGAAATTTAAAACTCAAGGTGAGTGTTTTATAACGCTCACAACGTACTAGATTATTCTTTATGCTAGTTAAATTTGACATTATAAAGTGATATGATTTTTTTTATTGGTCGTTATTTGATAAATTTTATCGTCATATAGATTGTCATCGAATTTAATGTTGAAAATGGAAAATGATTGTCAAATTGAAATTAGGATTTAATTGCAATTAAATTACCGAACATTGATAACTATGAAATTTCCGTGAATTATATTATTTGTTTGGATGATTGGTTGCGATGGATGCTATTGATTGATGTTTGGATGTTTCTTTGTTGTATATATCATGTCATCACCCTGTGTATTATTTACAGTTGTAAATTAAATCATTTTGAATAAATTGAGAAATAGGTTGAAATGATATACCTATGACATTATGATTTGAATTGAAATGATATATATCTATTCCTGAAATTTAATTGAAATAACAAATCACTTGGCCATAGGATAGAAAATTATATATGGGCACCGGATTGGTTAAATAAAATAATTTTTGAAATCTTAGATTTGGAATTACTTTAAATGGTTTAATTTAAAGGAATTTAAAATTTGATTTTATAGAAATTGAATTTATCGCGAATTTGAGGTTGAGATGTTGAAATAAATTTTGGTTAAACAAAGTGTTTAATAATTTAAGTTGAGACTTTGAAATTAAAATTGTGATATGACTGAATTTCGTAAATTGATTTGAACTGTTATTCAGACTTTGAATATTATTAAGTAAAAGTGAGATAAAGACAACATTTTGAAATTTAGCTTGACATTGAATTATATTGAAGATTTGGATTTTTAAAACTGAATATTAAGGAATAATTTGTTTTAAATATTTGAATTGATAGTTTGAAAATCGAGCTCGAAATCATTATAAATTGAAATCGAAATTGAGACAATTGGATTTGAGATGGAATTAAATTTTAATTTGAAATCAAAATTGATTTGAATTGAAATTGAGATTTAATCGACTGAATGGAAATTTGAATTTGATTCAGATTGGTAAGTTGGAAATTAAAATGGTTGACTTTGAAGCTATTTCAAATTTGGTTTTCTTAAGTTATTCTGCTATATAAACTATTTTAAATACTTAAACTATTTTATACTAAACTATTTTAACCTATATTAACTATATTAAATTATTTTAACCTATTTAAACATATTAACTTATTTTAATCTATTTTAAATCTACTTAATTTAATTTAATTTATTTTAAACTAATTAACCTATTTTAATTTATTTTAATTATATTTAATCTATTTTAAATTTATTTAACTATATTAAATCAATTTAAAACTATTTTGAAATCTATCTTTAATATTTTAGAGTATTTTAACTATTTTTAATTTTTTTTTAGCTATTTTTAAACTATTCAAACTATTTTCCAAAATTTCCAACTGGTCAATAAGGTGAATTGTTTATTTTTAAAATCTTGGATTTAAATACGAATTGGGCTAAATGAAGCTACAACCTAAATTGAAATGTGAAACGATTTTGAAATTGAAATGAAACATTGGGGCGAAATGATTTTGAAATGGAATCGTATATTTTGAGTAGATACGATGATTTTGAAATGGATTTGATTTTTTTGAAGCGAACTTGATATTTTGATATCAATTATGAATTGATTTTGAAAATGTAAAAGAACCATCCAATGTGTAATAAGCGTTTGGTTGTTAAAGAGACCGGGATCGAATATAGGCATACTCTCTATCGATACTGAAACCACTTTAACAACTGTGTACGTGTGGAGATTCCAGAAATGAAGTAGGATGGTTTGGCGACGATTCTATATGGTATGACGTGACCCTGACTCTCGTGAGTCAGCTTAGATGTGACTAAAATCAGGAGCTATACCGGGCCAATGTGAGGTCATTCCTCTTATCGGGCATATTTCTTCGATACCATTCTATTGCTTTTGTGATTTGATTTGGTGGCCACCCCTCGATTGTTGGGAGTGTGTCCGAGGTGGGCGATAGTAGCTGCTATGCGTCACCACCAGTCCGGGAGTGCAATTGGTATATCTACCCTGGCATCTCCTCGTGTGTCGTGTTCACATGCCCTAGAGCGCCTTCTACGAGTTTGTTTTGTACCATACCTATGGAGTGCCCTCTGATAGCCCTCCAGTTTACGGAGGAATTACGGTATTGTATAGACTATGGGGATATATAAAAATGTGTTAAGGGGGATATGGGTAACGCCTTAACGCTATTTTAATACTTTTACTTTACTATAGACATATTATAATAGCGTATTGTACTACATAGTAGATAGTTTAACGGATCCTTAAGAGATGGAAAATCCCGTAACATCTCTTGAGTTATTGCACGCACGTCGACAATGGATAAGAGATGTCAAACCCCGTAAACATCTCTGACGCCGTTACGCTCATATTTATTTACGACTGATTTAACTTACATAAGGATGTTTTAGTCCTGACTCGAGTGTTTTGTCTTTTCATTACGCTCGGGTCAGTCCTGAATTTTTCAGCTTATTGAAGATCTATTCTGGAGGACGAAGACGAAGATTTGGTATACTATTACTATTATTATCCTTGCATCATGTTGTCTGCTGCATTGTTTTATTTGTTCTATTGTATATGTATAACTCTGATAAATGATGTATAAATGATAATCAAAAGTTTATTAAACAACTTCATGAACTGTTTATTTGATTATTATATGTTATCTTTCCGCTGCGAGATTCTGTGGTTGTTTCTTATTCCTTTTCTCTTCTTTTCTTATTTACCCCAATTAACAATCCTTCCTTTTGAATGGGTTGAGTCGACATGTGTGTTTGATTGTCGATTTAAACTGTCCAAAAAGGCGGGCTATTACATACTATCTTTTGTTTATTACTATTTTTTTCCAAATAATCAATTACCAAAACAATTTTTTAAAGTCATCAAATTTAGCTTTGAACAAAATATTTATGCTATTCCAATATTCTCTAACCCATCTATTATTTTATCTCGAATATATCGTGTTATTAATCAAAGCATCACATGATTTCCAATTAAGACATCTCCTTAATTAGAAGTTATTTTACTCTATTTACTCAAATCATCATAAGATATCACTATGTAAATTCCAATATGTTGTACTTATACAACCGATTATAACATAATCATATTCAATTTCATAAATTTTACAATAATATAATGGCATAGCCTCACCATTGATTTATAGTGAAAACCCCCATCAATTGGCTGCAGAGTTGACCAAAAGATCAAAACTGCATCGCTACTTATCCAACACTCACTATGGTTCAATGGCTGCATTTGCCATTTAAAAAGATTAATGTTCAAACTCATTTTAATTTGTTTTCAAACTTTTACTCATTACAACTCAATTTTTATCGTGTCTGACTGTCTCATCATAGCATTTAGGAAATTCCTATCGATAACGTTGATCAAGCGCATCGACCAAAATTCTTAAAGCACTCGGTGGACAATCCAACACAAAATCATTTCTAAAATAATAAAATTGTCTCTTATTTAATCTATAAAATACTCTTAGCTTGTCCCAATAAAAGAATCCAATTATTCTTATAAGTATACTTTCAATGAGAAATAATTGCAATTTAAATTTATTGCTTACTTATTATTAATCATGAATACAAGGACGAACTCATCGAGATATTCCCATAATACTCGATTCATAAGATTGACGAAATAAGCTGGAGCATTCATTAAAACGAACGGTATAACGAGCCACTCTAAGATTCATAACGAGTGTGGAATGCGGTCAAAGAAACACTATCCTCCGCAACTCATAGCTAGTGAAAATCGGTGCAAGGTCAAGCTGAGGAAAGACCCTAGCACCACTCAATCGATCGAACATGTCATCAATCCTAAGCAATGGATTCAAAATGGTTAACTCATTAAGCTTGCGGAAATGGATGCAAAGCCTAAGAGTACCTTCAAATTTCTTAACAAAGATGACCGTGGCACCCCACGGTAAAGACTGGACCGAATGAATTGCTTGGCTTCAAGATTCAGCAATTACTTTTAGAGTTCCTCATTTCCTAAATGTACATCCTCGTGGGAGGATGACTATCAGGTTGAGAACCAAGAATGAGGTCGATATAAAACTCAACTACCCGATTGGGTGACAAACCCAAACTGGATTCAAGTACATTGGCAAAATCTCAAATAACCGGAATTCGAGATACATCATCATCTCGAGACTCAAGAGCAAGGAAAGATACTTTGGAATAACCATCAACATTCCGAAGAACAAAAGACAACAACTCAGCAAATTCAGGATACCTATAATATAGGATCCTTTTTAAAATATAGGTTTTGGACTTGATAATAAGCAAGCCAACCTATCCCAAAATCACATCAAATCCAGGATAAGGAATAACGTGTTAATTCACACAAAAAGAAAGACTACAAGGAACAACATCAATTTTGTCACACAATATGACAAGTAACATCAATTTTGTCACAAAATAAGAAACATCCCATGATATAACTTCAACAAACTCCATCGATACGAATAAGGGTAACGCATCCGTATCGAACAAAACTCGAATAGAGCGATCGCGATGAGGATTACTCATAAGGTAAGATATTATTAATTCAATTATGGAATACTATGGAATAAAAATGTATTCCTAGACATATTCCCAACTTATATCTACCCCAAAGGACTCGAAAATGTTAAGAACGCGATGGTTAAGGGAATTTGTAACACTTATATTGTACTTTGATGCACCATAATATATGTTATGTTATGTGTTTATCATATTTTGTTCTGAACTCAGCTCTGATACCAAGCTGTGATGCCCCACCCCGAGACCCACATTAACAAAGGGTATTTGTAACAACCCGTATATTTGGACCATTTAAATTGACAATAATCCACACATGTCAACTTAAATAATACAAAACATGAATCATTATGGGATTATAAATACATAAATGTAAAGGAGAATCAATACAACATCATAGACACAGAACAGTCACAGAATAATGCAGCGGAAATACATCGTCATAATAGCAGTTCATGAAGCTACTACATAAAATACAACAGTCTTAACATAAAGTGACTAAAAGAAAATACATAAATGTCCAACAGACTAGGACATCAATACAGGAATAGAAATAGACTGATAAATATAAATGCTAAGCCTTCAGCATCTTCAACCAACCTTGATCAGCAACTGGATAGCTTCTGACTGACCCGAGCATATACAAAAAGAAACACTCGAGTCAGGACTCAAAATCTTATACAAGAAAATCTAGTGCAAGGAAAAAGTCCATAACTTAAAGATGAATAAAATAAACATCTCTAAGGATCCGATAAACTATCTATATATACAATAGAATACGATAGATAGATAATGTCTAATCAGTAAAGTACGATATTAAAATAGTGTTAAGGCGTTACCATAATTCCCCTTAACACATTTTTATATTCCCAAGAGCATATGCAAGACCGTAGTTTCCCCAAAACCGGAAGTCACCAGAGGGCAATCCATATACTAGAGGTACAAATCAAAACGTAGTGGTCGCGAATAGGATAATCAGTATGACAAGGTACATGAGGCGATACCAACTAGGATACTAGTAGTTGCGTGATCCGGACTGATGTTGAGCATAGCAGCTACTACATCAACACCGCGAAACAACACTCCCAAATCCAAGGGTGCACCCAAATCGAATCACAAAAGTAATAGATATGGTATCGAAGAAGCGTGTCCGCTAGAGGTGGCGAACCTCAATGGCCCGGCACGGCTCCTGTTTTAGTCATGTCAGGGGTCATCCAAACTCGTTCTCTTTCTTCAGTCAACGCGTTCATCAAAACATCGCCTTCATTCTGGATCAACACTCCGCGTATAATAGTTATTAAAGTGGTTTTTGGTATCGACAGAGAGTATGTCCATATCCGATCTCGGTCTCTTTAATAACTACGTATTTATTACCCGATGGTCATTTAAGTTAAAGTTTAAACAAATCAAAGTCCAAAAGTCTAAGTTGCAAATTTGACTTTCAAAATTTGACATTTCCACGATTCAATTTATTTCAGATATTTAAAATCATATTTCCAATGAAATTTGTAGTTCAAACATTTGAGTTAACAATATAATTAAGTATTCAAGTTCAATTTAATAAATCCCACTTATTAAATTTAGTTCAAAATCAATTTATTCAATTTACTGGTCAATTTAGTTCGAATCATTAAATCAAATTCTATTCATTTCAATTCATATTTACATTCATCGTTACATTAAATATAATCATAAATTTTTAAATCAATTTCATTAACTAAATTTCTTTTTATCAAAACTTCCTTTGATTTATTTACCAAATTCAATTAAATTCCTACTTAAAGAAATCCATATCCATTTATTTGGTTCCATGATCTACATATCACAAATAAGCTATTTCCGAGTTACAAATCAACTCAATCCATATTCCATTTTCAATGTCCTGATTTGATTAATTGATTAATTTTTAAAATCATTTAAATTTATATTATCACTAATTTAAATCCATAAACTTAGTTAGTTCTGAATTCCACTTAAGTCAATTTTTCTTAATCTCAAATTAAGTTTATAACAAGTTCCAAATCTATTTATTTAAAACCGAGTTTAAATCTAAATCTAACAAATCTAATAAATTTTTTTTTATTATTAACTTCTAAAACTTACTTGTTTCTAAATCTCATTTCAATTAAATTCGTCAATTCATTTTATTCAATTAAATAGATTTATTAATCCGTTTCAATTAAATCCATTAATTTATTTCAATTAAATCCATTAATTTATTTCAATTTAATCCATTTAGTTCGTTATTTAATTTCCAAACAAATTATTAAGTTCATTCCTAAATTTCAAATAGATTTCAATTTCAAAAATGATTTTTGTTGACCAATCAGGTTTCTTATTTTTAAATTATCTATCCTAGGCCAAATTGTTTAATCGGGTATTTATCATTTCAACCCAACATCATTCAATATAAAACAAATCATAGCAAAGGGAACTTGCAGTGTGATAACTGGGATGGTGTTAAAGTAAATAAACAAGCAATAGCAACTGTACATAACAATTCAACAATTTATTAAATAATCCCGAAATAATCGTATTAACTTACATTTGTTATTATGCAAATTAATACAATTATTCCTAGAATCCACACTATTATTTCCTGCAGATTAAAGATTATTACATTATGATTTCACTTGGTGTCCGTTATCAAATTTCTACATCAATCGTACATTACATGGTTCAAAGTGAGGTTAACGTTATTTCCACGTGTCGATTTATTTAACATTTAAAAGGGGTCAAGTTCAACATATATAATCCATTTTAAATTGTTAACTATCCTATATCAATTAAATTTCATATTAAATTTCACTTATATTAACAACCAAATTCAACATCACATAACAAATTTTAATGTCACAACTATTTACCATAATTAACATCATATCACGGTTTCACATGTTAAATCAAATTAAACAATACATGGCGTCAATTTTAGAAATTTAAGTTCTATCAATACTCCATTTAACTTGTACAGAAATTTTATTTCAACAATTTTAACAATCAACAATTTAATATCCAAATTAATATTAACAGTAATTATCACTTGATTTTCATAGCATAATAGGTTGGGTCGTGAATGAAATATTCACCTTGCGTGGTTAGAGAAGATGACGAAGCACGAAGACGAATAGATAAAATAGACCCTAACAAGCACGACGCAAAATGAACACAACTGCAATCAACAAATAATTAATCAATAATCTGTTCATTGCAATATATATCGATTGAATATATATAAAACCATACCAAAGTAAAGAACTAGATAGATCCGATAAGCTGAATGGAAGCCTAAGTCTCCGGAGCAGTAGTTGGAACAAACACAGTAAAACACTGTATATGAGCAACCAGAAATTTCAGAAGTATATACTGCTACCTAACAGTCTCATATATATATATATATATTAATATATATAAAGTAAAGCAACAGATTTTTTTATAGAAAATATTACTGCACGAACTACACAAACAGAGACTTCGGGTCTGGAAGCGGATGGTGGCAGCGGTACACGGTTGGACGCGGGTAGGTTCGGGTGGCGGTGGAGGCGGACGAACTGGGTGAGGTGGCGGAGCGGGGCTGGTGCAGTGCGGCCGTGGGTGTGGGGTGGTGGTGCGGTGCGGTAGTGCGGAGGTGGGCTGGAGGGCGGAGCAGGCAGGACGGAGGTGGCTGGCAGAGCAGGCGGGGCGGATGTGGGCTGGTGGGCGGAGCAGTGTAGTGCGGAGGTGGGCTGGAGCAGGCAGGGCAGAGGTGGCTGGCAGGGGCGGAGCAGGCGGGCGGATGTGGGCTGGAGGGCGGAGCAGTGTAGTGCGGAGGTGGCTGCGGCGGAGCGGGCTGGGGTAGGGTGGAGTGGAGGTGGCTGGCAGGGGCGGAGCAGGTGGGTGATTTTCATTTTCTGGAGGGAAAGAAAAAAAATAAAAGAATTATGAAGAGGAGGGAGAAGAGAAAAAGGAAGGAGCACATACCAATAGCAGTGAGCAATAAATGAAGGCAGAGCAGTTAATGCAAGGCAGAGGGGATATATACAGAGAAGTTTGTAGAGAGGTTTAGAGTTCTCAGACTAAAGCAATGATTCTTCTGTAGAGTGATGGCTATTGGGTTTCTGAAGGGACAAGGCCCCTAGAATTCTGAGCGTTGGAGAGTTAAGTACCGGTTTGTGTGGCGTAACGGACCGGTTTGTACTTCATTAAACAATTTATAATTTGCAACGCCGAACTCCAATTGACACATATAAATATACCATTTTGATCAGCGTGACGAGGCGGACACAACGGTATGAAAATATTGATGGTTTGACATTGTTTGTGAAGTGGTAAATCTTATTGAACCATTTGCTCGAGCGATAATTTTACTAGCAATTAAAAGCGGAATTTGACGAAACGAAATGTGCCGTCATGATCAGAATATTTTTCTTATGCAACATTGTGAAAAATATTTGAGTTCGGACGATAGAAAATTTACACATAAAATTCAAACTAATATGTAAGTGCGACGAGCGAAATTTACTTCCTTATTATTCGACAAAATTTGGCGTACGCCTATGTCTATGTAGACGCATTCCAAATGTGAAGTTTGGGTAGCAACGGAATTTGTTTGTGAAAAATCAAATTTCTACACTAAATAAATGATTTTTAAAATTTTAAACTGGGTCTGAATTTCAGGGTCGTTACAGTATTATTGGGTAATACTGTCTGCTAATGCGGAGAATAGGGCTGGTTAGGAGCGACCATCCATAGCTTTGTCTTAAACATCTATTAAATACATCGATTTGGTGCTCTATTTGTTTTCTATCTCAAGTGGATCGACATATTCGATAAATGCTTGATATAAAACTACAGTGGCTAACAGATCTATCAGAACAAAATACAACAACAATATGTACATCACATCATAGAACAGCAGACAACATATATACATATACACAGATACATCCCAGTACAATACAAAATGATACAACGGTAGTGGTACTATGACCATGATATATACAACGAGTCAAAATAATAGATACATATCAAAGTTACAAGCTAGAACAAACTACAAAAAGGTGATAAGCAGATATCCAAGTCGGAAGCAGCATAGAAAAGTCCTATAGTAAGTATCTAATTTGAAACAACTCAGTCTGACCCGAGTATATAAAATACACGGGTCAGTCTAGTTTAAACAACTGATTAGTACAAGATAGGTATAATAAAGGGTAGAAGGTAATGATGCTTTCTCAAATGAGAAGAAGTAACACAAATGATATGTCAATATTTCCAAGTGAGGTAATAACAGAAAGTATATCACTACTAAATTTCCATAAGAGGATACCTTCAAAAAGGCAAGAACCACAATATCAATTAACTCAATAAATTGCTTCATATCATTGGCATAACACAAAAGCCAATATAATAGTTTTAGTAAACCAAACTCCTAAATAGGAGATCACAAAACTCAATATTCGCTAAAAATGGCAATCTCAAATTAATCCTAAATAGGAAATCCCAAAATCTCTAAATACGCCAAAAAGATGGCAATAACATATAACTCCTAAAAAGGAAGTTATAAATCTCATAATAAATGCCAAAGATTGGCAACCCAAATCTCAAAATATAGAACTCGATAAGGAGTTCAAATTCCAAAAATGTAATCGCCGCATAATAATGTCTCAACGGCTCAAATGGCCAAATAATCTCGAAAGGCGATACGTTTGAAATATCACAATAAATTAATGAAATCATCACAAAAGATAGCATGTGCTTAAAAAATGGCTGAAGCCCACCAAGTACTGTCTCTCAAAATAAGGCGCCACATCTCAAATGGACAAACATCCTGAAGGACAACATCCCGAAGGACAAAACATCTTGAAAGACAGCATCCCGAAGGACAAATACCTCTCAATGGACAAACATCCCGAAGGACAACATCCCAAAGGACAAATGACCCGAATGTCCAGTACTGGCAATAACTCGAGAACGTGTCACAAAATTTCAGATAGGAACCCGAAAAGTGGTAACGGTGTGTCCCATACCACACATTCTCACTTATCGGTTTACTAACCGCTAGTCAATGCAACATTAGAAAAAAAATCATTAAATCACAATATTTGCCTCACCTCATCGGCAAATACGATCCGAAGGTAAAAAACTTCAAACAAACAAGTCAAGAATTAACCGAGAAAGTAAACGCACATGTCCCATACCACGTGTTTTACTAAAATGTTTAATTCTCTTCCTCATATGCTCAAAGAGTGCAAAAACTTGTATTTTATATAGAAAATAATTTGTTTTAGGAAAACTAGTTCTTAAAACGATTTTTCGAGATCATTTTGGAAAACAAATCTTTGAAGTTCTCTTATTATAGAGAATATATAATTTTTATTGCTTTAAAATAATTTAAAAATAGTATAAAATATTTATTTCAAAAGCCATTTTATTTTAAAAATTATTTCAAAATTATTTGGAAAAACCCGTGCTCTAAAACAATAGATATCATCGAAAATAGCCAATCATCGGCTTAAGAATTCACCACAAAAACGTGTCCATCCAAAATCGAAACAACAAAATTTAGTGGCTTATCTATTGATAAGATGAAGCCCTTCGAAAACATTCCGAAATATCTCAAAAACAAGCAACATAAGTTGATAGAAGAAGCCAAACTAGCATAGCAATACAATGGAAAAGGGAAGCACCTAGGAAAAATCAAAAGCCCAGGTCGACCCAAAAGTCGACCTATAGGTCGACATATGGATGCTTGGGTCGACCCTAGGGTTGACCTGAGCATGTATATGGTCGACCTGTAGGTCGCAAGACCTACAGGCAATTCTTGCCTCTAGTGAACTGAATTTTGCACAACGATTTTGAGCATTTCCCATAAAAATTTGACACTGAAATTTGGCATGAGTGACTACAACACCTATACTATAATCCGAAACAATTTCGGCATGAATTCGAGATAAAATTGAAAGATATGAACATACAAAGAGGCAACCAAGTATAGATTATGACTGTAAATTCTAGACAGCAACAATTCGTTTACAGTAAACGATTTTTAGCAGTTACGACTATCAAACTCTTGTCTCAACTAGATATTTGTGAGTTTAGCACTCACCTTTGCTAATAGTTGAGCAAACATTTGGAGACTCGAAGAAAGATGGAAGGTTGCCCTGGATTTGAGCTTCAGAAGCCTGAAAATGAAGATTATACAGACATGCAACATGAAAAAGCTAAGTTACAGCCAACCAAATCACCAATCAGAAAAGGATGAAAGGAAATTTGGTTTTGGATTTAATTACCTAAAATAATTGTCTTTAATTTGATTGTTACAACAAAGAGTTGAATTAATTTGGAGATTTGCTTTTTGTTTTGAAAGAGGAAAGTAGTTTTTCTACTTTTGTTTGTTTACAGGCAAGTGAAAATACAGTACGTACAAGAAAATGAGAAAGAAGAAGTTTCTCATCTTAGTTTGGCTGGAATTGGGCTAATACCCAATAAGAAAAAGGAGTTAATTAAAAAAATTCAAATTAACACTAATACAATAATACACCAATATTTACAAGTTACAACAAATATATACACGTTTTCAATTCTATAAAAATCACACAACATATTTTTATGCTCTTAAAAATATTTTACAACAAAATAAAGAATAATTTAGCTCTAAAAATTATTTCCATTATTAAAAAGTCTTATTTTAATTAAATGCACAATTTATACAATAATTTACATAAAACGCTATATTTCCATTTTTCACCATTTATTACCAACATTATCATATTAACTCCATTTTATTCTTTCCAAATTCATTGTTTATTCAAAATAAAAAAATTTAAATCTCCAATTATTTTTATTTCTCCATTATTAAATTGTGACCACTATTATAATTAAATTTCCAAGTAATCACCAAAACCAGGGTTGTTGCAAAAGTAGTTCAGAAAATATATTTCAACTCCTTAAAGATGCCTTGTGTGGGATTGTTACTGACACAATAAAGATGCCTTTTTTCGACACCTATTTTCTGATGCTATTGCGATGCCCTGCCGTCCACTATTGAAATTTTATAACTTGGATTTTCCGATGTTTTTTCGATGACTATTCAATGCTATAACGACACCCAATTAATTATTAAAATTGGATTTTCCAATGCCATTCAAACGTCATGCCAAAGCCTTTGCCGAAACATATTTGCAGCGTTTCTGCTACATTTCTAACCTCAATTACACACTTAAATATATACAATATATATTCATCTCAATATAACATATTGATATCACAAATTCATATACCATACCATCACAAACCACCAAATTCATATACCAAAACATATTATCTAACGTTATAGTATCATAATATCCAAACAATACCATCATAATAAAAAAACAAATATCCAAGCAATACCATTACAATACAAACCAAGTATCCAAGCGGTATCACTACAATATATTCAAACCAAATATCCAAATAACAACACAAAAATACTTCTTACTCCCTTGAACCATGCCTACCATCACCGTCACCAGAATATCCTCATTCGCGAAGTGTCAAAAAAATGCATCTGTAAGCAATATAAGCTTCTTCTCTAGCTTACCAACTTGTGACTTCAACCGTCAATTTTCTCCTTCTGTAGCATTACTAAATGTGGCAGCTCAACCAAATGACGATCTCTGCATTTTAAACAAATTTTGTTAATAAAGAGTAATTTTGTATTTCAATTATTGTATTTATTGAAACAAAATTTTTAAATTTGTGTTAACCATATATTTGTTTGATTAATTGACTGAATTAATTTATATATTTGTTTAATTTTTTGGCTAATTTAGCAAAAAGATAATTTAACTCTTTAATTTATTAAAACAAAATTTATAAATTAACTCAATTATATATACATTTTTTTAATTCATTGAGCGATTTAACTTATATACTTGTTTAATTTATTGAGAAATTTAAACTCGAAATATACATGTTAATAAATATATTAATTATTTTAGAAATAAAAACCAAAACTGGAAACTTAATCAACTTCTTAAAATAACTTACCTTCATGTATTAATTAGTTTATACACAAATTCTATATATGTTCGACAATGTTAAAGGTGCAAGGCTTAAGATGAAGTGCTTAAATATATGTCAGATGAATTCTACTTATAACCACCATTTTCCTAATTATTAAACTACATGACCAATTTTTTTTCTGGTTAAATATAAGTAACATACTTTCAAAAATTTCAAAATAATATAATTTTATAAAACTTCATATTACAAATGCAATTATATTTACGTTTTGCAAATTATTTCAAATCGAATGATTAACCAAATTTCAACAGCACTTCTCCTTATTTCCCATATCATATGCAAAGATGCATACACACGAAATAAGAAGAAAGTGTCGTTGAAATTACATTAATAATACCACATTAATAACAATGAATTATCGAACAATTTAAAAACAATGCCAATAATATCTTAGACCATATACAACATATCGTATCAATGAATATATGTCAATGATCATATACCAACGAATATAAAAGCAACGAACCTATATCATAGCATTAAATAAAAATGAATCGAAACAATAAATCATATCAATGGAGGGCGGTGCTTACGACGGCTTAGAGGCTTATGCTTGCGATGGTGGCTGGTTAGATGGTGGTGGCTTGGAACCTTGTAAGGCGACTTGGAGGAGGCGATGGGCGTAGGAGGTGGCAACTTGGGCTTGCAACAACGAGGTGGCGGCCAAGCTTGGGAGGTGGTGGCTTGGGCTTGCAATGATGAGGTAGTGGTTAGGCTTGGGAGGTGGCAACTTAGGCTTGCAGTGATGATGTGCAAGTTGGGATTGTGAGGTGGTGGCTTGGGAAAGGAATGGCTTGGGGCAGGTTAGTGAAGGAGGTGGCCCTGGGCCTGTAGAGGGGTTTTGGCTTGTGCGACATGGAGGGAGGAGGAAGCGACCTAAGGAGCAATGGCATGGAGTTATTTTTTTAATTTGAAAAGTGACGGAGAAGAAGACGTCAACTGGGGTAAGTATGGATAGGGGAGATGCCATGGCTGATGCAGCCCAAACTGATGAAGTCTTAGGTTGTGAGCGACCTAACGTGCTGTTAAGTCGCGTGCGACCTAACGAGGAAGATAAGTCGTTGGAATGACCTAACAAGTGGGATAAGTCGCTGGAATGAGCTAACGAGTTAAAGGATAAGGCGTTCAAGCGAGCTAACGGGTTACTCGTTCCTTTAGGTCGCTCCGATCTTTCGAGTACCAGCTTTGACGAGTTACGACCTATGTTAGGTCGCAAGAATGAATTACGACCTATGTTAGGTCGCGAAAAAGTGTTACGACCTATGCTAGGTCGCGGAAGCGAGTTACGACCTATGTTAGGTCGCTGATGTGTATGCCGCAAGATTTCCTGAAGACATGTTCTTAAGTCGCTCAAGAATAGGTCGCAAGACCTTAAGTCGATGGAGGAGATTAGGTCGCTGCTGCCGTGTATGTTAGGTCGTTATGTGTAATTTCTTGAGTCATTGTGTTGGAACTCGTGTATGTTAACTCGTTTGTTCTTATGCCGTTTTACTTAGGTCGTGTGTTGATGTGTTGTATTGTATTTGTTTCTTTTAGGTCGCGTCTGTTAGGTCGCATTGTTTTTAGGTCATTCACGACCTATGTGTTGTCCAGATTTGTGTTGAGTGAGTTGTAAGCCTATAAATAGGCGGGTGGTATCATTTGTAAGGGTTGGTTGATTTTGAATAAAATTTGTTTGAGTGCTTTGTGCCTCTTTGAAATTGGTAGTTTAGGGTGATCTCCTATCTCCACTTTCGGTTAATCGAGTGCGCTCGATTCAACAATTGCTGAAGCCGATTCACGGTATCTAGTGCGCTAGATCAACGTCGAAGAATCGTAGATCTTTAAACACGGTATCATGCGCGATCAACGTGTTTGGGATAGCTAGAATCTGGTATCTTTGGATCAACGGATTTGGGCCTTTCGGTATCTTATATTCCATCGATTGCTATTTTCATCGTCACAATCATTTCTGTTATTCCGCTGCTGCATCATTTGGTATCAGAGCTAGACTTAGCCAATCATAGCTAAGCCGAGTCTTGGAGCCAATTCTATTGAAGAGTTTTGAAGTTTAGAGCCGAGAGCTAGAAGTGAAGTCGTGCATCATTTTTGAAGATCAAAGCCGAGAGTTTAAGTGTTGAAGTTTGTTTGATTCAACAATGCCGCGAGAAGAGCTAACCGTCATCAAAATGTTGAAGATTTATACAAGAGAGAAGATGTCGAACAAATGGAACAACGTATTAGTAACAAATTCAATGAGAAGTTGGATGAAGGTATTGGGAGGTTAGAGAAATTGATGATGGACATGAATCAGGGTCAAAGGAGAAGGTCGCCAGTCTCGAACCATGGAGGAAACAGAGTTTCGCCATCGGTTGCGGAAGCGAGAAGGGTGTCGCCACAATCTGATAGAGGAAGAAGAGAATCATCAGTTTTGACGAGAAGAGATCATCGTGAGTATAGAGATGAAGAAAGAAGAACCCAACGTGAGTTTGAGTATGAGCCATATCGAGATGATGAAAGACATAGTCGAAGAGACATGCGTGATCGAAGAGATGTTGATGGTCGAGATCGATATCGAAGCACACGAGATTATGATGAAGAGAGTGATAGAAGTAATAATCATTATCGAGATCGAGACCAAGGTCGAAATGTATATCGGGATGTTGAAGATGATCGTAAATGGGAATCGGGGATGAAAACTGAAATTCCAGAATTCAAGGGTGGTATGCAAGCTGAGGAATTTCTGGATTGGCTATCTAATGTGGAGGAAATTTTTGACTTTAAGGAAGTTTCCGAGCATCGGAGAGTTAAGTTGGTTGCTACACGTTTGAGAGGAAGAGCTATGGCTTGGTGGCAGCAAACTAAACTTACATGGGAAAGGATGGGAAAGTCAAAGATTGAATCATGGGAGAAGATGAAGAAATTGATGAAAGCTACGTTCTTACCTTACAATTATCAATCTCTTATGTATCAACGTTTGCAGAACTTGAGGCAGGGAACGAAGTTTGTGAATGATTATGCGGACGAATTTTATCAGTTGATTGCGAGGAATGACATAATGGAGACAGAGGAGCAGCTGACAGCTAGATTTGTTGGAGGGTTGAGAATGCAGATTCAAGATATGGTGAATATGTTTGATCTCAAATCTGTTGCTGAAGCTCATCAAAAAGCTCTAGCTTGGGAGAAACAAGGCAGAAGAGGAGGTGGTGTGTTTACAAATTCCAACATTCAAGTGAAAGGGGCTAGTAGCAATATGAATGTTTCCAAGGCTGTTGCAAAACCGGTTGTTAGTGATATTGTAAAAACTAAAGTCAACAGCAGTATCAAGTGCTTTAATTGTCAAGAGTTTGGCCACAAAAGCAATGAATGCCCAAAGCCTAAGAAGCGAGCAATGATAGCTGAGGTTGAGGATGAGGATGTAGAAGCTGAATGTTCCAATTCACCACATGCTGAGGAGGAAGAGTTATTGTCAGGAGATGATGGATATACATTGATGATGAGGAGAAATTTTTTAACTCCAAAACAAGAGGAGGAGACTAGCTGGTTGAGGAGCAACATCTTTCAGTCAACGTGCACTATCTTGGGAAGGGTTTGCAAGTTTGTCATTGATGCAGGAAGTTATGACAATATTATCTCTACAGAAGCTGTGAAGAAGTTAGCATTAAAAACTGAGAAGCATCCAAAACCTTACAAGTTAGCTTGGTTGAGGAAAGGTAGGGAGGTGAAGGTGAATAGAAGAGCTTGTGTTAATTTTTCGATTGGGAAGAAATACAAAGATGAAATTTGGTGTGACGTTGTGGATATGGATGTATGTCATCTGTTGTTAGGGAGACCATGGTAGTATGATAGAGCTGTGCAACATGATGGACGTACCAACAGTTATAGTTTCATGTTTGAAGGCACCAAGATTACTTTAATTCCCAAGAAACGACAACAAGAAGAAAGCAAGTTGGAGGAGATTGAAGAACTTAAAACTTTGCTATCTTTGAAAGAGTTTGTTAAAGAAGTAGAAGAGGAGCCTGAAGTATTTTTGTTGATTGGACGTGAGAGTCATGAAGTGGTTGAGATTCCTGAAGAAGTAAAGCCAGTGCTGGAAGAATTTGAAGATGCATTTCCTGAAAAGTTGCCAACGGAGTTACCACCGTTGAGGGATATTCAACATCAGATAGATCTTGTTCCAGGAGCTATGTTGCCACATAGACCACATTACAGAATGAGTCTAAAGGAACACGAGGAGTTGAGAAGGCAAGTGGAAGAATTGCTTGAACAAGGGCGTGTACAGGAAAGTTTAAGTCCTTGTGCAGTCCCAGCATTGTTAGTGCCGAAGAAGGATGGAATGTGGAGGATGTGCACCGACAGTCGAGCATTGAACAAGATTACAGTGAGATATAGATTTCCTATGCCTAGATTAGATGACTTGTTAGATCAACTTAGTGGAGCTACTATCTTTTCGAAGATCGATTTGAAGAGTGGTTATCATCAAATTCGAATTCGACCATGAGATGAATGGAAGACAACATTCAAGACACGTGAGGGGTTGTACGAATGGCTGGTCATGCCGTTTGGTCTTTCGAATGCACCTAGTACATTTATGCGGGTGATGAATCAGATATTTAGACCTTTTATTGGGAAGTTTGTGGTGGTGTATTTTGATGATATACTAATATACAGTGGAAGCGCAGAAGAACATTTGCATCATCTGAGAGAAGTGTTGATGATACTACGACAGGAACAATTTTATGCTGCAACGAAGAAATGCGTGTTCATGACGCATAGTGTTTTATTTTTGGGATATGTTATATCGGAAGGAGGTATACAGGTGGATCAGAATAAAGTTGAAGCAATCAGAAATTGGCCACAACCCAGGACGATAACAGAAGTTAGAAGCTTTTATGGTTTAGCATCATTCTACCGAAGATTTATTCCACACTTCAGTAGCGTGATGGCTCCAGTTACTGATTGTATGAAGGGGAAACAATTTTTATGGTCGGAGGAAGCAGGGATGCTTTTGAGCAGATCAAAGAGCTTTTGACGACAACACCAATTCTAGTATTACCAGATTTTCAGTTGTTGTTTGAATTATATACTGATGCATCGAAGGTTGGAATTGGAGGGGTGTTGAGTCAGAAAGGTCGACCAATCGCATATTTTAGTGAGAAGCTATCGGGAGCCAAGATGAGATATAATACTTATGATGTGGAATTTTATGCTATCGTGCAAGCTGTGAAACATTGGAGACATTATTTGTTTCATAAAGAATTTGTTTTATATACTGATCATGAAGCGTTGAAGCATATGCAGGGACAGGATAAGATTGCCGCCAGGCATGCTTCGTGGATCGCATACTTGCAACAATTTACATTTGTGGTGAAACATAAATTGGGAATTACGAATCGTGTGGCGGATGCATTGAGTCGAAGGAATCACTTGTTGACAACAATGAAGGTCGAAGTGACGGGGTTTGATGTGTTGCCAGAATTGTTTGTTGAGGATCCATACTTTGCGAAGTTTGTAGATGAAGTCACGGAGGGAAAGACGGATGAGTATGTCTTGATGGATGGTTTTCTGTTTAAAGGGACTCGATCATGCATGCCAGATTGCAGCTTGAGAATGAAGATTGTGAAGGAGCTACATGAAGAAGGTCATGTGGGTAGAGACCGTACATTGCAGTTAATTTCACAATCATATTTTTGGCCGTCAATGAGAAAGGAAGTTGAGAGATTTATGGAGAGATGCCATATCTGTCAAGTTTCTAAGGGAACCGCTACAAATGCAGGATTGTATATGCCATTACTTGTGCCTACCAGACCATGGGTTGATATCAGCATGGACTTTGTTTTGGGTTTGCCTAGAACTCAGCGTGGAAATGATTCCATATATGTGGTGGTTGATAGATTTTCCAAAATGGCACATTTTATCACTTGTAAGAAGACAGCTGATGCCATCCGTGTTGCTCAGTTATTCTTTAAAGAGGTGTATCGATTACATAGGCTACCTGAATCTATTGTTTCAGATCGGGATACTAGATTTTTAAGCCATTTTTGGTTGAGTTTGTGGAAGATGGTTGGAACGAAGCTGAATTTTAGTAGCGCTTATCATCCGCAAATAGATGGGCAAACGGAAGTGGTGAATAGATCATTGGGAAACTTGTTGCGATGTCTTGTGCAGGATAACTTGAAGAGTTGGGATATGAAATTGTGTTAGGCGGAATTTGCACATAATCATGCTATTAATCGAAGTACTGGTTACAGTCCGTTTCGAGTTGTATATTCAAGCTTTCCAAAAGGGCCGTTGGATTTGACGATAGTACCACAACCAAAGGGGATAGTTAAACGGGCTATTGATTTTGTTGATGGATTGGCAGAATGCCATAAAATCGTGCAGGAACGATTGGAGAAAGCGAATGAAAAGTATAAACGATCTGCGGATTTGAACCGAAGAAGCGTTGAATTTAATGAAGGAGATTTAGTATATGCTGTACTAATGAAGGATCGTTTTCCAGTGGGAGCATACAATAAACTTAAAGCTCGAAAGATTGTCCTGTAACGATTGTGAAACGGATCAATGAAAAAGCTTATAGGTTGAAGCTGTCGGAGGACGTACACTTCTGAAGTGTTTAACGTTAAACATCTTATACCCTATCATGGGGATGAGCTTGTTGAGGAAGAGGAGGGCGCAAATTCAAGGACGAATTTTTCCCAACCAGGGGAGGATGATGCAGCCCAAACTGATGAAGTCTTAGGTCGCGAGTGACCTAACGTGCTGTTAAGTCGCGTGCGACCTAACGAGGAAGATAAGTCGTTGGAACGACCTAACAAGTGGGATAAGTCGCTGGAACGACCTAACGAGTTAAAGGATAAGGCGTTCAAGCGAGCTAACGGGTTACTCGTTCCTTTAGGTCGCTCCGATCTTTCGAGTACCAGCTTTGACGAGTTACGACCTAAGTTAGGTCGCAAGACTGAATTACGACCTATGTTAGGTCGCGGAAAAGTGTTACGACCTATGCTAGGTCGCGGAAGCGAGTTACGACCTATGTTAGGTCGCTGATGTATATGCCGCAAGATTTCCTGAAGACATGTTCTTAAGTCGCTCAAGAATAGGTCGCAAGACCTTAAGTCGCTGGAGGAGATTAGGTCGTTGCTGCCGTGTATGGTAGGTCATTATGTGTAATTTCTTGAGTCGTTGTGTTGTAACTTGTGTATGTTAACTCGTTTGTTCTTATGCCGTTGTACTTAGGTCGTGTGTTGATATGTTGTATTGTATTTGTTTCTTTTAGGTCGCGTTTGTTAGGTCGCGTTGTTTTTAGGTCGTTCACGACCTATGTGTTGTCCAGATTTGTGTTGAGTGAGTTGTAAGCCTATAAATAGGCGGGTGGTATCATTTGTAAGGGTTGGTTGATTTTGAATAAAATTTGTTTGAGTGCTTTGTGCCTCTTTGAAATTGGTAGTTGAGGGTGACTCCTATCTCCACTTTCGGTTAATCGAGTGCGCTCGATTCAACGATTGCTGAAGCCGATTCACGGTATCTAGTGCGCTAGATCAACGTCGAAGAATCGTATATCTTTAAACACGGTATCGTACGCGATCAACGTGTTTGGGATAGCTAGAATCCGGTATCTTTGGATCAACGGATTTGGGCCTTTCGGTATATTCTATTCCATCGATTGCTATTTTCATCGTCACAATCATTTCTGTTATTCCGCTGCTGCATCAATGGCAATGCCCCGCCAATGCCAAAATATTAGCATCGGCAATGCATCGGTAACTTTGTGTAGGTAACGAGTTACCTAAGACTTACTGAAGCCATGCCGACACTATGACAGAGGTGTCTATGAGATGTCGGTAATGTCATGTAGGTAAATAACAAGTTTTCTGGTAGTGAAAGACCATGGGTTATCAATTGTTTATGATACAATTAGTAAGATGTTATTTATCTCTTGCGGGCCTATGATTTGTTCAGCATTCCTCAATGTCATAATCCCAAGGCAAGTGAGTCCTAACGTGCACTAGAGGAATAAAAATATTTCTATATTTTTCTTAGGGTTTTGAGAAACGTAAAAATCTAGTGGGAGCTTTATTAGAAAAATAAAATGGTAACATTTAACCTTTCTAATATTGTAGGAACATTTGATATATAAATTTAATATAATCTACATCAATAAATTTTTGTAACTAATATAATTTATAAAATGTTTATCGTTTGAAATATACAATCAAATAAAATTAAAGATTGACAAAGAAATATAAGATATACTTACCTTAAATCTTTTGGAATGTTGTCACTTCAAGGCCCATGCTACAACTTAATTATACGCTACTAAACACATTCGTAACTCGGTCGCTTATGTGTTTATTTGCCTAAGACTTTAAATTGTTTGCATGAGTTTTGAACCCTTAAGCAGTACAAGAATATCGATATTTGATCACATATAAATGTTATATGGTGAACAGTCATATTCCGTAATGTACGAAATTTCAACAAAATTAGTTCATTAGAAATAAGCAAATAAAATATTATGTGAAGTCGTGTATTCAATATGATTGATTACAATAAATATTTCCTTTGAATGGTTTGACCATCTTAGAAAAGGAAAGAAAATATACAAGAGTGGTGTAACTTAGGCATAGTTGGGATGAAGAGAGTAAATAGTCAACTCTGCTTCATGAATGGACATCAAAAACAAGAATTGTATAAAATATCAAAAGATACTTTATATGGAATGAGTAATGTAATTTCTATTCCAGATTGTATTATGGTATAGAAAATTATTTCCATAAAAGTCGTTACTATGAGTTTAAGATATTTGATTGAAAAATCTTGACCTTAACTACTTATAATAAAAGAAAGAAATAGCCTATAATAAGTAGTTGAATGAAGCTTTGTATTTCACACGCTATTATAGTAATAACAGAAATAGTAAAGGCATGCCATATAAAACTTGTATATTCGCTATATATATATATATATATTAATCAAACCTTAGTCAACAAAGGCATGTGTAAATTTAGTCATAAATATCATTAAATAAATCAATTAATCTAATTATAGAGAGAGAGAAATGAAAAGTTTCTCTACATATGTAATATCATATCTTCTATCAATTAATTGTATAAGTTAAGAGAGAGAGAGAGAGAGAAATGAAAGTTTTCTTTCTTTATATTATTTTTGCATTTGCAGGTTACTATTACATACTTCCACACTGCTTATATGTTGCATTTACACATTACACATGAGTGTATTAGATACATTCATTATAATGTAAGTGAATTCAAAATAAATTTAATAATCCAGTATAAAAATTTAAATAAAATAAAATTTTATTTAATATATTTTAGATTAAATCTAAAACCCATTTAGGCTTAAAAGACTTAACAAAGATCCAAAATAGGAATTTTTTTGAAATTCACTCATTTAGCCTACTTTCGACTAGCACAGTTCCTTCATTCAACTCTCATAAATTTAGTTTAAAAATAAATAACAAACAATTAAAATTATACATATTACAACATATAATAACTTAACCAAAACCATTATATATTTCAGGATTTAACACTTTTGTTTTAAGCAGTAATAAAAAAGGCTGTTCCTGTTTACACCCATCTAAAAACTTACGAATGCCACACATTGAGTAAATTAAATGATAAGAATTACTACAAAAACCCACCTTAAACATAAAAGAGCATTTGAAAGTAAACACGACTGGTTATGCATAGCCGAGTAATGTAGAAATAAAATAAAATATAAACCTAAATATAGTTCTCTTAATCCTCTCAACCATCAAAGGTAGAAAAAAATAAGATGAACAATGTTAATAAGAGTATTTTATTAATTTCATATTAGAGTTGACGAGTTAAGTTATTTAATTATGCTTAAAATAAGTTTGTAAATCAATATTTTTGGGATTTTGATATAAATGAAAATGATGCTTAATATATTTGACTATACCATACTCCTTTCCATCACAATTGGTTACATCATTCTTTTTTTCCTTTAATTATTGAAACAACAACAAAAGTAATAATGATTAGATATTTTTTATATAAGTAGTAATGGAGGTTCTTTACTATTTTCCATAATGGCACCAAATTTGAGTAGCAAATTATTCATTACTATGTTAATCTTAGTTAAATTTAGACAATTTACAAAAAAATAATATGAAAATCTACATATAGTTGAAGTTAATAACACCATAGTGATAACCAAAATGGTTGGATTCATTATTAATGGAAAATTAGATGAAAAAATCATTTGTTGTGGATAAACTGGATGAAGAAATTATGACTTCAACTTTTGAAAAGAGAGAGAGAGGAGAAGTTGAGTTGTAGTTATGAGAAAATTAAAACAAAAGTGGGTGCATGTGGATGAGTGAAGTATTTGATTAGGTGAGAGAATAGTTGGGTGAGAAAAATGTTTTAGTGGGTGCAAATAGTATCGCCCTAAAAAATTATTTTATTTATATTTCAAAAGTTATATAAGATCGAATTTAAATTGTTTTGAATTTTTCAGTTCCTTTTAAATATGAGCAGATTTAAAAAATGATAATGAAATAAAATTATTACATGCATCCAGTTGTAATAAAAATATCAATATATGTATATATGTGTATATATATATATATAATTTTATGTTTTACATATGTAAATTAACTGAAATTTAATATTGTTGACAGGTTCTTATTTTGAATGCGAATATCTCATAACATTAACTGTAAAATAAAAATAAAAAAATTAATAATTTTATATATTAAATTAATAATAAAATATTATTTTAAACATTAACAAGCAATAAAATGTATTAAATAAATTAAGGGTGTTACTATCTACACACACCTAACTAACACTCTACACCCATTTATCCTTCCACCCAACCAAACACTCCACACATCCACGTACACCCACCCAAATTATTTTTATTTCTCTTCCCCATGCGTGCATCAATTTGTTTTCTCTTCCAAAAAAAATTGTAAAAAAGTGTCAAACCCACTTCTTCTATAATCACATCTTTTATTTTAATACCTTAAAAATCTTCTATGCATTCATTCCATTCATCTCCAAAATCACTACCATGAACTACTGAATTGGAGCACCCAACATCATCTACAATCTACATATTAAATAAGAAAGAACATAATAATAGCATGTAATTCCCAAAAAAAAATTCAAAAATAAGGTAGTTTCATCGATCTATAAATTCAATAAAGCACAAAAAAAAATTCTAATAATTATGTGAATAACCACAACCATTAAAATTTATGGGCTTACAAACACTATCAAACATGAAGTGAGTTTAAATTTTTTTTAAGACTTATCTGTTTTATGAACCAAAAATAAATTGAAAGTGACTATTATCTTGAATCAAAACAGCAACAACTAATACAATTAATCCACCTACAAATTAATGAGATTACAACACATATAAATTCCATTCATAGTATGATATGAATAGGAAACCTTGCTTTTAATTCAATGAATTTCTTAAAAACATTAAAATAGGTCTTCCTTATATTATTAATTTTGGACATGCTCTGCCATTCATTGAAGATACAAAAGGCTATTGTTAATTTTGATAATTATGGTTTAATTGCTTTTATAAGCTTTCGGTCAATTACACCAAAACGTTTGGTTGTTTCGTCACTCAATTTTGCATAACTGGGCGAAGTGGGTTTTTATAATGTTTTTAGTGAATTAATTTTAATACCAGTTTAAGTGGCGTTAGGAATAGTTTAGACGCATGTAGATAGTAACACCCTAAATTAAATAAGTCAAAATATTACTCAGGCTCTTTTATCAATAAATACTAAATTTGATTTAGTATAAATGAATTTTATTCACATAAACACAAAATATAATCATGTGTATTTAACAAAGGATTTTTTTTTGAAATTCACCTTTTTAACCTCATTGTCAATGCACCTAATCCAACAAGGTACTCTTCCATAATCTTAAATTTTCTGAAGACTTTTATATTTGAAAACTAGATTTTCTTATTTTTTTAGGCTGAAGCGACCTTTTGTTTTGTTTTGGAGATGTCTAAAAATATTTAAAGAGAATAGAAGAAGATAACTATGAAATAGTTAATTGATAATTTTAAATTAGTTCATAATGGGAGAATTAATAATTTGATTCTTTAATTGATAAAATTGTCTAAATAAAGAAATATCTTTTTTACTCCCTTATCAAATTAACTTTTTTCTTTAACAATTCCCAAAAAGAATAAATACCTTCAAAGATTGAAATTCTTATTTGAGGGAATAGATAGAAAATATTCCTTTTATAAGACGGTATCAAGTATATAAGATTAAATAAACCTAATGGTAAGTTCTCTATTATTGGAACATGTCTCACATATATCAACACAATATCTATGACATTTCAAAATAAGCATGAATGTCTCGTAGCTTCATCAATTATAATAGAAGGTCATCAATACAAAATAATAACTAAAGTAGTCAATACATTAATGGAATGTTCTATATAAATTAAGTTGAAATATGAAAATTATCATATGTATTTGGGAACTAAAAATGAATTGAACTGAAACATGAAGGAATAATACAAATACTTCAACACAATTAAATAGTACAAAAATGAAAAGAAAGAATTAATATTTATGATACATATGATAATTGAGTGCTTTGAACGTAAATATTGTTTACTTTAATAACCATTATATATGTGTTGGATATAATAAATACTAATACTAATCACTTTAATAATAATTGGGCCAAGATTAAAATAGTATTCAAATATCAAATATTATAATATCATTTCACTTTAAGTCTCACTTATTAAAATAATAATAATAATAATGAAATCTTAATTTGAAGGATGGTGATGATAAATATTTAGCTGGAGATTAACATAATGGAGAAGGGTTGAGATGGACATAATCTTAATTTTAAGTAATTTTATATTTAAAAATTAGATTTTAGGTCCTTAAAAATGAGAACTTTTTTATTGTATAAAAACACAAGAAAGATGAGATACAAAATATGATTATGAAATAGTCAGTTGGTAATTTATATTAATTTTATAATGGAAGAACTAATGATTATATTCTTCCTTTAAAGAAAAATTATCTAACTAAAAATATTACATATTTTACTCTCCTTATCCAAATAACTTATTCATTTAACAGGTTTCAAAAACAATAAGAATGGCCACAGATCGAACTTATTACGTAAGAGAATAGATCGACAAGATTCCTTTTATAAAATAATATCAAGCATATAAGATCAACTAAACTTAAGCATAAGTGTTTTATTATTGGAATATATCTTTATAGATATCAAACTTATACTTATGACACCACAGGATATGAGTGGTTGTCTCATGGTGTATCCCTTAGAAATTAGAATAGAAGGTCATCAATACAAAATGATACCAAGAGCAATCAAAACACAAATAAAAAGTTGAATGCACTTGAGAATGGAAAGAGAAATGAACTGAAACAGAAATGAAAAACGAAAATATTACACCACAATTGAACATGTACAAAAAGAGATTAATAGATGATAAAGAACTAATATAAAAATATAATAAATGCTAAAATAATCTATAAGTGTGTGTACAAGAGTTATCATAGAAGTTGAATCAAAATCTCTTCTAATTTCTTTAATTTGTTTTAGCAAAAAAAACCTATATTCAAAGAAAGGTTATCGCAGTAACTTTTCGGAAGAGTAGTATCTTTTAATTTGATTTTGATAATCCTTATTCATTTGAAATGACCACTTGTTAGAGGTCAAACATTGTTATATTCTACAAATTGATTTTTTAATAAGCCAACACTAATTTTTTTAAACTTTATTGTTATGTAGTAAACTAAAACGATACGTACCCAAAGCCATAGCGCATATCACAAATGAGGGAGGAGGGAATGATATAACTCTAGCCAAAGCTATAAGATAACATGGACAACAAAATGATAAAACATTCCAATAGACATCAGAGGCAAAAACCTAGGATATCATAGTATATGAGGATACATTAGATCAAGACGATGAGAAAATGAAAGTGAAAGTGAAAGATGTGTATCTCTAGAAAAATGAAACCTGAGGTGAAAGAGTATATGATTATAACATTATAATTAAATTAAATTATCATTTGACATGGAAGATATATCGGAGCAGTAAGTGAAATTTTTTTCTTTCAAATTAAGAAGACAACAAGATTCTAAATGAAAATGAATGAGAAGGAAGAATATGAAAAGTTCAATATTCTTTTTTATGTAATAGAACATATATAAATGTTTTTTTAATTTCTTGGTTCCATAAAAATAAGTCAATTACCCACGAATCAGATTACTAATTAACAATTAGTCCATATTTTAAAAATTATACTTAAAATACCAAATATTCAATCAAATGTAATTTTTCATAAATCTTTGTACATGAGAAAAAGGAAACAAGGCATGTTTGATTTCCATAATGGCATGATCATATGTAGGATTTTATTGTTTATGTCTATATTATCTATAATATTTGTTGCTATTCATACATTAGCGAAAAATGACATTTTTAATAAAATTAACAAAGAGGTTGGATCTAAATCCCTATTACATGATGCCTTGTAACCCTCATTGTAATTCTCTATTTCTATACGTTATAATTTACTAAATATTTTATTGATTTGAGGTTTATATCATGTGGGAAGTCTTCATAAAATTTTAAACCATTTCAATATTACTAACCTCCTGAAAATTTAATTTGACTTAAGGAAATTCTGCTTTCAAAACATATTGTAAATATAGACCTAATTTTTCTTCCACTGAGTCAACGCACACTTATGATACATTTTGAAAAGGGTGTTACTATCTACACACACCTTATATACACCTTTCATCCATTTTTCTTCCTACACGCTAAATTATTGCACATCCCCCACCTACCCTCATCAATTTAACTTTTCATTCTTTCTCCCGCGTTTGCTCTTACCAAAAATAAACCAACTTTGCAATGTTATGTTTCCTCCCTCAAATCTAGTTTCATCCAAAACTAAATAGTGTAAACGTTTCCCAAATTACTATGACAAACAAAAAAACAGTTTTACAAAACTGTTCAATTTCGAAACCATTTTTCCACCAAAAATTAAATTAGAATATGCATTATTGTTTCAACCAAAATTAATTATAATACATACTATCTTAAAACCAAACATTGACAAAACTACAATAAATTCATCATTAAATTTAATGAGATTGCAACAAAAATAAATACCTTGCAAACTTTGAATATAGTAATAGAAAAAATAAATTCATACAACAATTTATTCAAAAACAAAAAATTAGGTCTTCTTACGTTATTATTTCAGTATGAATTAATTGATGATAAGAGAAGTTGTTGCTGTGTTTTATGTTAAAGTTTTGGTTTTTTATATTCGCGTTGTTTAATTATGCAAACCGTGTGATTTTTTCTTCACTTAATTTTGCATAACCGGTCAAAGTGGATGTTTGTAATGTTTTCTTTGAATTAATTTTAATTCATATTTAAGTGGTGCTACAGATAGTTTATATGTGTGTAGATAGTAACACCATTTTAGAAAGGAAACTTTTATGAAATACACTTTAACTTTCAAAACACAAAGCCGCTCTTTTCCGAAAAAAAAATTCAATAAACACCATTATTTTTTATTTCAGTCAAGCCACAAATAATCTAATGCTGTAAATATTTACGGGGAAAATTGTAAATATATATTTGCACTTTTGGCCAACAAAAAGTGTTTGTTCATATTAACCTTCTTATAGATTTGATTTTCGAAATTAAGATTAAAAATGTCGTAAGTAATCTTAGGAGGATAATTTAAAACCATTTATTAAGAAAGGATGCCCGTGTGTTAAGTTCAAAATAAAGGACGGATCTTCATTCCACTTTGGAAATTGTGCTATGAAGAATTTTATTTTGAAATGTCCTCATGATGCATTTTCAAAGTGCATCATGAGAGAGCACTAACTGAACACAAACCTGGCAAAAAAACAGATACTTGTAATATGTTTCCAATTTTGCTTAAACTTGTTATTAGATTTAAAATTTGAGTTAGATTTACAATTTCACTTTATTTAATGGTTAAATAATATATTTTTTTGACTCACATTAACCTATGTTTTCATGGGATCGAAATGGTCACAAAATCTGTGAAGATATCCACGTGATAAAAACATCATATAAACAGAAAATAATAATATCTAAATCCAATATATAATAGATTGAAGAATTTAATTGAATAACTTTGGGAAATCAAGTAATGGAGGATTTTGACCCTACCTCATTAACAAATTGCATAACACAACTTCATCACCATCAAAAATAATAAATTAAATCATAAATCTGTATCAAAATCATTCAAATTATGTGTCGTGATGAAAATACTAAACTATGTTGATGATATTTTTAAAATGTAAAGCACAATGAAGCTACTGAAAGTGCGCAAATTGACATTTTTTGACAATTAATATTTTATATTTGTATAAAACATAACAATTTTATAATTTCCAAACTATTACTATTAAAACAAATAAACTCAAATCATTGTTTGGGATAAGACATATCACATAACCAATAAATGGTGAAAAACAAGTAGTTTGGTTCGTATAAATGATTATGTATAATAAAAACAATCAAATTTACACAGAAAACATGACTATAAATGTTAAGTGCTAATGTCGTTTATCTTCATATATCGTATCATTTTAATTACATTGTGCAAGAAGTTTTGCCTCAGGTAATTAGTAATTAAAGTGGAAATTAGCATCCGTTCCTTATTTAAATATATACGGTTATAGAACTACAAATAAATGCAGCTAAAACTGTAAATATATGTGGTTCTCACTACACATTTTTGTAAAACGAAAAGTTGTAGTTTTAGCTGCAAATATGTTATATTATTTTTTTGCAAATATATGCAGTTTTGACTGCAATTATTTGTAGTTCTGCCTGTAAATATATACTGTTTGAATCGCATATTTTCATTGCAAAAGTTAATAGAGGCGTTTTGTGAAATTGTTTTTTGAAAAAGAAAGAATGGACATGGATTTTGAAACTATTATTGCGTGTTTGAAAAAAAAGTTTCCCATTAGTAAATTCCGAATCTTCAAATCCCTTGCATTTTAGGGTGTGAAAGACACAGTAAAAATGATATGATCTGAATGCGATCCAAAAACAAATTTCTCAATTGTTATTCAGGAAAAAAATAATTCTGAGAATAATCTTATATATATTGTGTAAATAAAAATAAGGATGTATATATACCGACCGAAATTTGGTCTTCGTCTACAGTGACAAATTTGTTAACCAGCAAATCAAAATAGACCATGAATACCAATCAATCAAAATTAACCTAAACTTTCCTTTTTATTTTTTAAAAATTATACATGTTATCTTCCCTATATAAATCCGCGAACTCTACCTCCATCAAGATCCCTGATCATCAGTCTACTCCAAAACACTATAAAAAAAATTTAAAAACAAATACAAACACTCAACAATGTCGGCAAAGAACAAGAAGCAGAGCATGGGGCGTCAAAAGATCGAAGTAAAGAAGATAACAAGCAATGGATCTCGCCAAGTATGCTTCTCAAAGCGCAAAGCTGGGCTCTTCAAAAAGGCCAACGAGCTCTCCATTCTATGTGGGGCTGAGCTCGTCATCCTTGCCTTCTCTCCTGGTGGGAAACCCTACTCCTTCAGCCACCCCTCCCTGGATCTCATTGCTGATCGCTTTCTCAATGGCAGTTATGATGATCATCGTCACCATCAACCCAATTCTTCCACTCCCATAATAACCTCAACAGACCAAAATATGTTTGGTTTGAGAAGTACTCAGAATCTGACCAATACTCATAATCTGAACATGCACGAGAGTTGCTCGGTGTCTATAGAAAAGGAAAGAATGAGGAAAGCTGAGTTAGATGATGTCTTGAGAAGTACATGGTTCAGTGATGAGAATATGGATAAGTTTGATTTGGGCCAACTTGACTTCATACAGAGGAACTTGGCTTCTATAAAAGAGCAGGTACACAAGGTTTTGATAAATTCTAGGTCTTTTTATGAACACCAACATCATCATCATCATGTAGTTGAAAGTATGATGGAGTTGTCCAATGGAGCTGTTGGTCCCTATGATCAGGGACAGGATTCGTTTATGGCGCCCTTTAATGTTATGAATAGTTATGATGTGCCCAATTGCTTTCCTTCCTTGTATCATGATCATAAAGATGCATATCAGTTTTAGAACTAGGGTTTTTGATTGATGAATTAGGGCAATGATCATCTTTACTCTTTGTTATCTGCTTGCTACTTTTTATTTTAATTGTTAGTCCAGTATTTTTATTTTTGATCTATTTCTAGTTCTTGATTGTATGCACTAATCAATATAGTTTGGGTTTAATTGAAATATGAGTTTTTAAGTTCTCAATTAATTAAAATAATGATAATAAAAGATATCTGAAATTTCTTTTATGGCAAGTTTTAAATTATTTCTGAATATGCTTGCTTTAAGGATATTTGATAATCTTTTTGGAGGATTACATTGAATATCTGTAGTCATTAATTACACTGATAGCTAGCTAGTGTTATGAATTTAAATGACATAAATAAATTTTGATTGAAGATTTGATGATGTTCTTAAGACTTAATTGAATGTAGTAAATGTCAATATATCATCAATAAAGGAATGTTTGTTTAAGATCTAATCTAATGCACTATAACAAATATAATACTAAATATACTGCAATATATAGTCAGCACAGTTGCATGTTACTCAATCCACATTGTAGCGGAAAAGGATTAGATAGACTCGTATAAACAAATATGCTGAGCGTATCCATTTGTAATTTTAAGTATACAAAATTGCATTGTAAATAGTTTCTGCCGTCATGCTTAAAAAAGGAGAATTTATAATACTATTAATAGAATAATCTTATAATAGCAAGCATGTAGTTACTTGAACTGTATTGTTAAAGGAATTCCCTTTTTTTTTCTTTTTTGTTAAAGTGGGATTTTTTTTCTTCTTCAATAATTTGCTAGATGTCATGGAGAACAAAAGAGAATGAAATTCCAATATAAAAATAATTTGTGATATTAGCATGTAAATTCAGTAATTAGCACAATGGCCATATTTGAATAACCTAATAATTAGGGAATATAAATTGGTTGATCACAGATTGGATCGTATTACATCTTGATTCTTTGGCAAAGATTTTATAAACGTTATAAGATTGAAATTTTTGAGTGGAAAACTAAAGAATGAGATAATAAAATGTGGGTGGAAGATAACCTGTTTCATGAACTCATGGCCACAAAAATCTTACAATAAATTAACCCAGCAATATATTTAAACTTTAATCAATATTTGCTACAGTAGGTTTGTCATAATTACCAAAATTTTGTCTAATTCTATTTTTGAAATTTAGTACTTGTGATAAATTAAAATTTAAAATAAATATTTTTACCCATATGAAGTTTACGTACATTCTTGTGGCTAAGTTTTTTAATTAATTTTTGAGTATGCAGAAGAATCATGTACGATATTTGATAGTAATTAATGATCAAAAGGCATTAATTGCTGTATGAAATCACTATTAACTAACGGGATGATATGGATGGTCATAAATGTATAGAAAATATTTCATTCAAACTAGCTTTACTTGATGATTGGATTGTAGTTTTTAGTACTTTCACTTAGTGGTCCATATAAAAGAACTGAATAAATTAAACCAACTTTTCTAGCTAAAACACTCTTTTAGTTTCAAAACACAAAACGTTCATTTCTCAAAAACTCATTGTAAAAAGCACCCACTACAAGAAAATAATCCTATTACAACTAGTTATTTACTACGTTCACAAAATGACAGTTGTAATAAAAGGTTTAACAACTGTTTTTCTTGATAATTGTAATAAAAGGTTTTAATAACTGTTTTTTTTCTGATAGTTATAATAAACATATATTTAACAACTAGTTTTTCATGATAGTCGTAATAAATGAATTTTTAACAACTGTTTGTTTTACCCCGCTATAATAAAGATCTATAACAACTTATTGGTTTTGACATTTGTAAATATTCATAATTTTCCAAAGTTTATAAAAAATTGAAAATCTTATTTTGCTAAGTTATTTGATTAAGACTTATTCTTGAATAAAATCATATTCATTAAAAACAAGCGGGCAATCTATTGCATTTGTAGTAAAATTTTACTATAATTAAAAATTTATAATTAATAATTAATAACTATAATTAATACTTTATAATTTTTAAGTGATAATTTATAATTAGTAACTGTTTTCCGGTATTATGACCAAGCCATATGTGGACATGTGCAATTAAAACGCTTAGCGGTTCTATAACGGTTGAGGTGCAAAAAGTTATAACGGAGATAAAGTGGGGATACAGTGGAAAATAGCGAAGTGCAAAAAACTTCATTATATGTAAAAGCAAATATTTAAAGTTAATTTATTCTCATTCTCACACCATTTGTGTAGGAAAAATAAATATTTTTAATCTTGTAACAAAACTGAAAATTATTATGATTTACGTAGACTAGATTTGGTGAATAGAATCGATATTTAACTTATATTGAGCACTTATGCCTTAAAATTAGGTATTTAAACTAAATTTATTGATTTAATTTAAATGAAAACCACTCAAATCAACTTTATATATTAATGTTGTTAAAGCGGGTGCTAAAAGTCTTGATTTAGCAGATGTAGCGAAAAATAATGGAGCTTAAAACTGATTTACTGTTTAATAGCACTAAATTGAAATAGCATGGCGGTTGGAGAGCGCTATGCGCTATAGGGGAATTTTATGAGGCTTTAACCACACAAATATGGACAATTCTTATCGATCAAATAGGAAAAAAGCAAAGCAGAAAACCAGACCAATAACTTCTGTACTCAAATATCAAGCGAAACTCATAGATAAGCCATTAGTGTGCTAAAGACCTTCGAAAATTGCCTACACGACAAGTCACTTTAGATGCCAAAGTCAAAAACCAACATCCAAGAAAAAGTATTGGATCGATATACCAACCCATGACCATGGCTAGGTACTGATCCATAGAAGTTGCTCCAAACTACCTTCTGCCTCATGTCGTATGGAGCTAAGATCATCATTGATCAAAGCTTGCAATTCAAGATGGATCGCTAACAATTCAAGACTCAAACATTGAATAATAAATCCAAGCTTCGTGGCAGCTAAACTATGCACCTTCGACTCATCACCGAACCAAGGATTTCATCCAAATGCAAGTTCACATCAAGATGGTTAACTTCCAAAAGAAGATGAGAACCATACATCAATCCCAAAAGGAAGAATAAGAGGTCAATGAACGATCACAAAAACAAAATACTCACAACTGGCAATGCCAGTTGTAATATGTCCTTAACAACGGTCATGCAAACGTCGTAATATGTGAAGTTGGATGCATTTTACAACTTGCAATGCCCATTGCATTAGGGTCTTTTCCAACTATTTTTGCCAGTTGCAATATGATATTTTACAACTGTTTTTGCCAGTTGTTAAAAAAATTTCAATTGAGAAAAAAAACTGCTCCAGTGCACCTTTAAATTTAAGAACCCTCAATTAGATCTGGTATTCATTCATGAATGGTGTTGAAACTAAAGAATGTAACATGAGAAAAATTATTGCAAAAGATCCCAGTTCTCTAAGTAATGAACTAAATAAGTAAATCATTGTATTACAGATAGTCCACAAAAGTTCCTAGTAGTATTTGGTAAACATCTTTAGATGTTGATCAACGCTTCCTCTTGCTTGCATTAGCAACAGATTTTAACGGACTGGCAACGGTATAGATGAACAAACCAACAAATTTAAACATTGAAACAAGTGATCCATACTTTGTAATAGGTCTCTGCACATACAACATTTGGTCATCAATAAATTTGGTACAACATTAGGAAAGCACCAGTAGAAAATTTGGATTTGCGATCGACATACCTTTGCCTAGGGAAATTCATCGCAAAAGAGCAGTACCCAAGAAACATGCATAATTATCCAAGTCAGGATCAAAGTAATGATAATGGCTCATATTTCTCAAAAGAGCAACAAATATAGTTATCAAACCCATTCAAACTTCTTTTCTGGAGATCTATCGGCGAGAATATCTAGTGGCAGAATTGGTGTTGAGAGTGCCTCCTAAAACAAATCATAATAATACCATAAGTATTGATTATATGATGTGTCAGCCATTGTATTAGAGTGTTCAACACCTAGCTTAATTTAAAAGACCATCAAACATTAGTTGATTCTTGTAAAAGAATAACCCAAATTATTTGATTTAGTTGGCACTTAACAAACCATTTCTAATACTTACACCTAAAAGCATGATCTAAAGATTGCATATATATTGCACTTCTATCTTCTCACCATTTTGAAAAAAAAAATTGAATTGGTACTTAGATACAACATATCATTGGGACAACATATCACATGTCAATATATGTTCAAATTACGCTACGTAAGTTTCGAACTTGTGACCTTCCGCACCAAAGTCGAATCACTTAACCACTGGGAAAATGGTACGTGTTCACCATTTTAAAATTAGCATTTCTCAGCGTTCAGTCTATTTTTATTATTTTTATTCTCTTCTACAGTGATTACATTTGCCACCTTCTCCTCAAACCGTCCTTTTACCTCTCTTATCCTTCCTTAATATTTCCAACTCCCCTCAATTTCCTCCTTCCTACTATGTTTCCAATTCAATCCATTCTCTCGCTTCACACAGTTCTCCATTTATTTCAATAACTTTTACTTTCTGGCCGTGGAACTCCTTTCCTCTCCACTACCAAATATGGTTTATGAACAACGATTTTATCTTCATCTACGACTAAAATATTTTACACCCCAACCACTCAGTTTCCAAACATCCTAAACAGAAAATATATGTAGAAATAACCACAGCCTTTCCTGTAGCCATGAGGTAAATGTGATTCTTCCTCACTGATTCCTTAGTTTTATATCTGCAATCGCCAAGAACAGGGATCAGATCCAACACTCGGATAAAAGGCTTAAGCAATTAAGAGCTCAGCAAAAAATAAGAGGTGAAAGTCGTTCATATTTCCAAACCCTTACTTTTTAAAAAACAAATTTCTGATTTCACGATAAGTTGTAATTCATCATCTTTGTTTACAACATTTATAAGTTCGCTAAAAAAATTCTAAGTTCACAATAAGTTGCAATTCATTATGTAACAACCACAGTTTGAAAACCACAATTATAGAAATGAAAAACTGTTGTGAACAGACTGAGAAAGAAGGAGCTTCTGCAACCGGTCACTGTTCATCAGAGTTGGCCTGGAGATCATCGGAGGGGAAGGCTGGAGATGGCAAGCAACTGTCAGAGGCGGAAAATATAAAGATCATGGAACGTGGAGAGAGTTAGATTTGTATATCAGTGTGTGCATGCCTGTGCACGTGCACAGCTGATATATGCACAATCCAGTCCAGCTATTGTTTAGAATGGTGCAGTCAACATTGTATATGAAGTATAATTGTGTGGGCTTATAATTCTTTGTATATGGGTTGTATGGGGTTACATCGGTATGAAGGGATTGATTCAGCCATTTGTGCTGCTGCATGTTTGTATAAATGCCAAAACATCCGTGTATTGAAATGTGAAGAAACTTGAATCAATATATCAAATTTTCTCGTGTCCATGCTATGCAGATTACCTTTACCTCATTCATGTTTTACTTAGTTTTGTTACCAATTTATTACTTTTAGTTATTAATACCTTCATTGTTAATTCTTGTGTCTGTTGTGTGATAATTCAATCTTCTATTCATTTTAATTATTTTTCTTTCAGTTGGTATTGAATCTGCAATTTTCTTTTAGTTTCAGTTTATCAATTTTTTTTAATCATGTTCTTTTATAATTCCAGTAAATTGACATTTTTGAATCCTTCTTCGTTGATTGTTCATTCCAGGTTTTATTTTTTTAATCCTGTTCATTCAGGTTTCTTTAATGTCCTTTGATTTCAACTGTTGAATTCTTGGAGGTAATCATGCGCAAAATTCTTGTGTGTGAATTAAAGTTCTTTTTCTTAAATTGTTGCTTCTTGTCCAAGTTTATGTGCAAATATACATGATTTAATGGTCATGTCTTCTTCGAGAAAATCTGCATCATCCCCGATAACTCCTTTGAGTCACACTTTAAATTTTTACTTCTTGATTTTCTTGCAGCCTGTCATCAATGTTATTCATTTCTTTTCATTCTTTAGTGCACAAATACATTTGTGCATGTGCACAAAAAATCAATACTTCCTTCTTCTTCCCAAACTCATCACCATCTTCCCAGTTTTTCTTCTTCAATAGTCATGGCCAAAGGTTCAAAACTTCCTGGGCCTTCCAATTAGGTATCAGAGCGGTCGTCGGAGATACAACAAAATCCCACATTCGATCTTGAAAATGCCCCAAATTCAGATCCAGATCCAACCCTAATTTCAAACCCAGACGATCCATGGCAAAGGTAAAAGGAAATTAACTACCGTGCCACTTATTCCCTAAGGAATTTAGAAATTACTGCTAGAAATTTGGAATATACTGTCCAGAATTTGGACAAGAAATTTGATCAATCCACCAGAGATATGCATACTAAATTCGAAGGAGTGCACAACATGTTGACCACCTTTGTGAATGAATATCGCCAAAACAGGAATACTTTTCATCACTACGCCATAAATAGCCTACTGCAACACAAAAAAAAAGTTGGCTCAGGCCCGAAAAATGTTGCCATAGGTCTATGGCAACACTTTTAGGGTGATGCAATTTTTGCCGTTGCCTTAGACCTCAAAGGCAACATTTTGACTATCTAAGGCAACATAAGTAATATTGTTTCAATAGAACCCTATTAGGGTCTATGGCAACACCCATAGGTATCTGTAGCAACATTCCAAAATGTTGCTATAGATATGAACTTTTTGAATTTGTGGGGCCCACAATGTAGAGCATATTTGATTTTTTAATAAAAATAAATATTTATTTAAAAAATGCTATTGCACAGAATTTGATATTTAAACAGTAATTTATTTAAATAAATATTTTATTTCAACATTTGAAATAGTACAAATTCCTGACTCCACTATTTTACAATTCAATGATATATAACACTGATATTCACATATACAGATATTCCTCACTACATCACTCAGTTCACTCATTATATATGCAGTTTCAATTTATACAGACACCGACACTGACAAATATATGCCGAGCCGAAGGCGAGCCGAGTGCCGAGCCGAAGGCGAGGCGAGAAGCGGGTCCGGGCGCAGCGCCGGCGGGGGTCCGGGGCACCGCAGTCCCGGCGGGGATCGACCTAACACAAATGAAGACTGAACTTAGCAAACCCCATCCTCAGCAACTTCATCACCCATCGGAACTACTGCCCATCTACCACTTACCTGAAACACAATTGCCTGAAACACTGACCATCTACCAAACACTGACCACACTCCCAACCTCTTTAACAAACACCCACTCACTGCCTCATCATATTACATCATCAACACATAGGCAGCCTATCAAGCAAAAACAGTGAAAGCATAAGGCATGTACAAGAGAAACATAGGCAGTAATATGATATACAAAGGACTTGGAGCATCAGTTCATGTTAAAGAACAAGGTTAGCATGGTACCAGTTCAGTCCAGACCAAATATATAAGGTTAGCATGACTTGGAGCACCAGTTCATGTTAACAAACTTAAGGTTAGATATATATCTAACAAACTAAATATATAAGTTGAGCGTGAATACCAAATTTGACTGTACAACAAAACTAGTATCCATCAAGAATCTGAACTCATTTGGATACATATTTTATAAAATGAATTTTTCTCTTAGGAGCTGCAAAACATCCAAAGTTAATAAGCTAACATATTCCCAAGCTTCAAAAACTGAAGAAGAAATCATCAAAAAGCACAAATAATATTAAAAAAAACAAACCAGAAGCCTTCATATGCAAAACAGATTGCTGCTGTGAAGATGCTTGAGTCTGAGAAACTGAATTTGAAGATGACGCCCTTGATTTTGCTTCTAGATCTGAAACACAACATTCGTTGTCTGTTGTTAATTTCGCCTCTAGACCGAATGATGGCACTGCGAGCCACTCTAGATCTGAAACACAGCATCACCGGTCAGTGGCATCGTAATCTCAGTAGTATCCAAGCCTCTATCTCGGCAATCTTCAGCAAACTTTCTAAGCACTGAACGCAACATGAAGCAGCAGGCGACTTCATCAATCAGACTTGCGGATCCCTAAAGAAGATGAATCGCGAATTGGAACTTGATACTTGATTTATTCTAATCGCCTGAAATCATCTTCCATCTCCACGTGAATTGATTTGAGAATTATGAATTGATTCTAATCGCGAATTGGAAGTATGAATTTGCTGGATTTCGTGAATTTGCTGGATTTCGTGAATTTGCTTTTTGATTTGGGGATTTCGTGAATTTGCTGGAAGTATGAATTTGGGGATTTCGTGAATATGGTAAACTGAAAGGGGATCTACACCAACATAAGCGGGAAAACGAAAATTTGGTAAAAAGTGCAGCGGTGATCCATTTTAACAGTCGGATTAAATGTAGACCGTTGGATCGTATTCACGCGGATTGCTAATTTTATTAATTTTTTAATTTGTATACATCTATAGCAACACTATATAAAAATGTTGCATCGTGTTACACTTGTTTAGCTAGAGCAACACATTTTTATGGCTAAGGTAACACCATAAATATAACGTTGCAGTAGGACCAAATTTTTATATCTATCGCAACATTTTAGCTGGCAACACCTTGCAAAAATGTTGCAGAAGGTCATCTATGGCGTAGTGCATCCACAACCACTAGAAACTTCCCAACCTTCGACACCCTTCCAGCCGTATCCACCTCCATCATCGCAACCTATGTATCCACTGTAGCCACCACCACCAAGAACCTTTACTCAGCTGCATAGAACACCTGTTGTACCACCAAGAAATGTTCCACTTTTTAACACTCTTCTAAGATATCCACAAGAACAACTACCCCCTCATCAACCTAGAAACCCATTACTAGACTATCCTATGCTTCATAAGCACAACCCATACCCTATTATCAAATTAGACTTTCCTACATATTCTGGTGAGGAAGGAGTAGCAGACTGGCTGAGATAGGTGGAGCGGTATTTTAAATTTCATCACACTGAAGAACATCAATGGGTAGAAATATGTTCATTTGCTTTAAAAAAAGAAGCCTTGGTATGTGAATACAATCAACAATAATGAATCATGGCCAGTCTTCAAGGAAGAAATATTGGTCAGGTTTAATTCTGAAGAAATAGAGAGGCCATATGAAACTTTATCCAAACTTAAGTAGCATACAACAGTTAGATCTTATTTGAGCAAATTTGAACAGTTGTAGGCTGTAGTAGAAACCTTGCCACCAAAGTACTTGCTTGATCGATTTATTGAGGGATTAAAAGAAGAAATTAGGTATGATGTACTCACTTCAAGACTAGTTGACTTTAGAGAGGCAGTATCCTTAGCAAAAATGTTTGAAAGCAAATGCCTTCAAACCAAAAAAATTAAATATCCACCACCTAGCACCCCAGCTACCCAAATCAGTCAACTGCCTCAACCAAAATCAACACAAGGTTCCACTTCTTATTCTCACTATAACCAAGTTAATAGCTCCAAAGACACTCAGCTTGAAACCTTGGCAAGGAGTAGAGGACTCACTCCTAACCAAATCATTGAAATGAGAAGGCAAAATTTGTGTTATGGTTGTAAGGAAAAGTGGTCAAGAGATCGCAAGTGCAAAACTCCTCAAATCTATGTGCTAGAAGGAATGATGCCTTTACAGGACTTGAAAGACTCCAGTGTTAATGATGTATCCACTATAGAATCTGACATTCAAGTTGAAGATACAGTAACCATCACCTTGCAAGCTTTATGTGGAATTCCTGCTCTATCCACTATTAAAGTTAGAGGAAGTATTCAGGGCAAATTCATTCACATTCTAATTGATTCTGGTTCTACCCATAGCTTCATTAATGATAAACTTGCCAGGAAATTGGGTTGAAAATTTGATGAAACAAAACTATTTGAAGTAATGGTGGCCAATGGGGAAAAATTATCTGGCTTAGGGGTTTGTAATGATGTTGTACTCAAGTGCCAAGGGTGTACTATGGTAGTAGACTTTCTTTTATTTCCTTTAGATGGCTGTCAAGTGGTGCTGGGGCTACAATGGATGAAAAGCTTGGGGGAAATAACACTTAACCTAGATTAGCTACAAGTTAAATTTGTGTATAATGATAAACCTTATGTGTGGCAGGGTTTGAAACAAGATGAGTTGAAATTTATCAATAAGAGGAAGTTAAATAAAGAATATGTGCATGGCCAAATAGCTATGATGGTATGTTGTCGGCTTATACAGTCAGAGAATAATGCTAATCCTATTCCACCAGAAGTTGATACCATGCTCAAACATTATCCTATGATCACCAGTTCTTCTCCAAGATTACCTCCATTAAGACCCCATGACCACAGAATACCAGTTTTACCCGACTCGAAACCTATTTGTTTAAGACCTTATAGGCACTCATACCACATCAAGAATGAGCTGGAAAAAATAATTCAAGACATGTTAGACTCCGGAATTATTAGGCCTAGCCATAGCTCTTATTCATCTCCTGTTGTTATGGTGGGGAAGAAAGATAGGACATGGAGACTTGATTATAGGCGGTTGACTGCACATACCATTAAAGACAAGTTCCCCATTCCACTGATTGAAGAGTTATTTGATGAGTTACATGGTTCTCAGTATTATTCAAAACTGGACTTAAGGTCTGGTTACCATCAAATCAGAATGCAAGAAGAAGACATCCATAAAACTGCTTTTAGAACCCATGATGGCCACTATGAATTTGTAGTGATGCCATTTGGGTTGGCAAATGCTCCTTCCACCTTTTAATCTCTCATGAATGATATATTCAGATCATATTTGAGAAAATTTATTTTGGTGTTTTTTGATGATATACTTGTGTACAGTCAAACATGGAATGACCATCTTAAACATCTTGAAATAACTTTTCACCTTTTGCAGCAAAATGACTTAGTGATCATGCTTTCTAAATGTTAGTTTGCCAAATAATCCATTGATTATCTAGGACATGTCATTTCTGCTGAAGGCGTTTCAGTTGATCCTAGCAAGGTGCAGGCTATTCTTAGTTGGCCAATATCACAAAGCTTGAAGGCCTTAAGAGGGTTCTTGGGACTTACAGGATACTACTGCAAATTTATAAAAGGATATGGAATAATTGCTATGCCACTAACCTCAATGTTGAAGAAGGATGCCTTTAAATGGAGTGATGAAGCAAAAGGAGCTTTTGAACAGTTAAAGCAATGCTTGGTAGCACCACCAGTACTAGCTATGCCTGATTTCACTCAATCTTTCATCTTAGAATGTGATGCCAGTAGGCAGGGAATAGGGGCAGTTCTCATTCAAAACAAAAGGCCTATAGCCTATTTGAATAAAGCTCTCCATGGAAGGAATCTAGCTTTGTCACTTATGAGAATGAACTCCTTGCTATCATCATTGCCACAAAAAATGGTCACAATACTTGATGGGGAGACAATTTGTAATAAAGACAGATCACTAGATTTTAAAGCATTTGTTAACACAACAGATACATACAGGTGTGCAGGGAAAATGGCTAGCTAAACTTCATGGGTTTGATTATAAAGTGGAATATAAAAGTAGTAAAGAGAATAAGGTAGCTGATGCCTTATCAAGGAGAGGTGAAATTGAGATGATTAAAGTACTAGTACAAGCTATATCCACAGTACAGACTCCTTGGCTACAAAAACTCAAGGAAGCTCTACATGATTCACTATGGTATCAATAATTATTAGTAAGGGTTCAAGCAAGAGAATTACCAGAAAATAAATACAAGACTATTGAAGACTTAATATTTAGAAAAAGGAAAATTTTAGTTGATCATCATTTAACCCAGTTGACTCGATTTCTCATTAAAGAACATCACTCATCTCCTTTAGGAGGGCATTCAGGAGTTAAGGCAACCATGCATAGGTTGAAGCAGGTCTTTCATTGGAAAAAAATGAAGACTGATGTTGAAAGATTTGTTAGATCTTGTGAAGAATGTCAAAGAAATAAACATGAGAACATATTAGTGCCAGGATTATTGCAGCCTCTTCCTACACCTGACAAGATCTGGACTGACATTTCCATGGATTTTATTGCATGTTTGCCTAAAAGCCACAAATACACAGTCATATATTGTAGTGGTTGATAGGCTGAGTAAGTATGCCCATTTCATTCCTCTTTAACATCCCTACACTGCAAGGGAGGTAGCATCAATTTTCTTCCAAGGGGTCTATAAATTACATGGAATGCCAAAATCTATTATGAGTGACCGAGACACTATCTTCACAATCACCTTCTGGCAAGAGCTTTTTAAGCTTCAAGGCAGTTCCCTTTAAGCTTACTTCAGCCTATCACCCCAGAGTGATGGCCAAACTGAAGTGGTGAATAAAATTTTAGAAGGGTGTCTATGGAGTTTTGTGTGTCATAAACCTAGTGAATGGTCTAAATGGTTGGCTTTAGCTGAATATTGGTATAACACTACTTGGAAGACTCCTACTAAAACCCACTCCCTACAAAATTGTTTATGGCATTGATCCCCCCACTTTCCTCTCTTATGTACCCACTGTCAAGGTTGAACAAGTAGAGGAAGAATTATTCACTCAAGATATTATGATACAGTTTCTTAAGGACAGCTTAAAATTGGCTCAAGAAAGGATGAAGAAGTATGCAAATATGAGAAGGACTGATAGACAGTTTGAAGTTGGAGATTGGGTTTATTTGAAATTGCAACCTTATAAACAGATTATAGCTAGGAACTTTAGGACCCATAAACTTTCACCCAAATTCTATGGCTCCTATAAAGTATTAGAGAAAATAGGCTCTGTGGCATATAAACTGCAACTCCCTGAAAATGCTCGAATTCACAATGTATTCCATGTTTCCCAATTAAAGAAGAAAATAGGAGATACTGTGGTGATACAAGATAACATTCCTAGTTTTACAGAGGAGCTTGTTGAACAGCCAGAAAAAATACTAGATAGGAGGATGGTTCCTTGAAATAATGATGTGGTGGTGGCCCCGTATTATGTAGAGACAAGAGGTCGCACCTTTCCCTCGAAAAAAGACTTGGCCTAGTTAAATGGAAAGACGGACTTGAAGAGGAGGCCACTTAGGAGGATTATTGGCCAGTGATCAAGAAGTTTCCCACATTAGACCTTGAGACAAGGTCTCTTCTTGAAGTATAGGGGAGATGTAACAACCACAGTTTGAAAAACATGATTATAGAAATGAGAACCTGCTGTGAACAGACTGAGAAAGAAGGAGCTTCTGCAACCGGTCACTGTTCATCAGAGTTGGCATGGAGATCATCGGAGGGGAAGGCTGGAGATGACAGGCAAGTGTCAGAGGCAGAAAATATGAAGATCATGGACCGTGGAGAGAGTTAGATTTGTGTATCAGTGTGTGCATGCATGTGCACGTGCAGCTGATATATGCACAATCCAGTCCAGTTATTGTTTAGAACGGTGTAGTGAACATTGTATATGAAGTATAATTGTTTGGGCTTATAATTCTTTGTATATGGGATGTATGGGGTTACATGGGTATGAATGGATTGATTCAGTCATTTGTGTCGCTACCTATTTGTATAAATGCTAGAACATGCTTGTATTGAAATGTGAAGAAACTTGAATCAATAAATCAAATTTTCTTGTATCCATGCTATGCAGATTACCTTCATCTCATTCCTGTTTTAGTTAGTTTTGTTACCAATTTATTACTTTCAGTTATTAGTACCTTCATTGTCAATTCTTGTGCCTGTTGTGTGATAATTCGATCTTCTATTCATTTTAATTCTTTTTCTTTCAATTGGTATTGAATCTGCAATTTTCTTTTAGTTTCAGTTTATCATTTTTTTAATCCTGTTCTTTTATAGTTCCCGTGGATTGACATTTTTGAATCCTTCTTCTTTGATTGTTCATTCAAGTTTCTATTTTTTTAATCCTGTTCATTCAAGTTTCTTTGATGTCCTTTAATTTCAACTATTGAATTCTTGGAGGTAATCTTGCGCAAAATTCTTGTGTGCGAATTAAAGTTCTTTTTCTAAAATTTTTGCTTCTTGTCCAAGTTTATGTGCAAATATACATGATTTAGTGGTCATGTTTTCTTTAAGAAAAGCTGCATCTTCCCCGATACCTCCTTTGAATCACATTTTAAATTTTTAGTTCTTGATTTTCTTGCAGCTTGTCATCATTGTTATTCATTTCTTTTCATTCTTGAGTGCACAAACACATCTGTGAACGTGCAGAAAAAATCAATACTTCAATTTCTTCCCGAACTCATTACCATCTTCCCAGTTTTTATTCTTTAACATCCATGGCCAAAGGTTCAGAACTTCCTGGTCCTTCCACATTATCAATTGTTTGTAATTCATTACGAGGTATCAAAGAAGTAACGATGTTGGTTTAAAATCAAAACTATTACCGATGAGATATGAGAACCACACATTTTTAGTTCATCATCTATCTTTTAATTCAATTTGAAGTCTAACTACATAAAACATACAGCAATTTGCAGCCACCATCTTAGCAAACACTGTCACATACAATACCATCAATGTTGAGACTTTTTGGGTCCTAATTTCTTATCCAAAATAGAGCATGGATCGATTGTAGACTTAAGTTCATTATGTTTTCAATAGTGAATGAAAATCATAACATTGCAAACTCCATCTGTTGTACAGTCAACAAAGATCCAAGGGATTTTTTGGATACAACATCCTCATCCATCTCAGTACCAGATCGGCATAAGTGTTCAAACTACAAAGGAGCTAGCTATAGCGGTATTCAAATTCAAGGATTCAACCTATCCATGGAAATACCACACTAGAATTTGATATCAATCCATCCATGCCATACGATGTTGCAATGGAAATAGCCATCAAATCTATAGTAGATTCATGTGCATAATTAATAAGAATTACATAAATGATTTATCGATGGATCGATTGTGTGTGCGTAGTTCTGTCTCCGTGTGTGTGTGGTTGTTTGGTGTGGGGGGGGGGGTATTGGATGGATGGGATTTTATTGCGTGTTAATTAAACACCTAATTGATCTTTCATATATTTATAGGCTGTATTTATAAGATTGAATTAGACTATGTGATTAAAGTGTAAAGTGTTATATCCTGCTTTATCTTCCATTACAAGTTGTTAATTCTACTGTCTAAAACTTGGCAAGTATTTCTACTTTTAACATGGAACATAAAACCAAATTTGTTAACAAATGTTAAGGAATTTAGACTAGAGATCACACTAGCCTAAACCCCAAAGCACAGCGGGAATGAGATCATTGTAAGAGGTGCAAAAACAACTTATCAATATCTTAAATTTAATCTTAATTCAATCCAAGTAAAACCAATCACAATCACCAAACAAGCAATAAAACCAAAAACGATAATGAAAACTAAACCACACACGAGATTATTAGTGGTTCCACTAACGTCTTGTTAGTGTACATCCACTTTGAGGAGGCTTTTATTACCAGAATGAAAAGAGTGCAAAAGATTGAATACAATGACCAATAGTCTTAGAGAAAAGAGTTGTGGAGAATAGAATTGAAGAAAAATATGTTTTTAATAAACCTTATTTTATGGAGGATGTACCCTTGATCAAAACCATTGGAGATTAAGTTTTTCTCTGAATTCAGAAAATAGCTTATATAGTGAGCCTCTTTTCCTTGGCAAATACCCAATTTTTCCCTTGAATCCCTCTCAAACAAGCACACTAAGCCTGGGTTAAAAAGTCAAAAATACAGCGGATCAGACGTCTGGCAAAACCCCTCATACGTCTGGCTCCATAAATCCACAATGCGTGCTACAGGTGCCCAGACATCTGACCCCTTTTGTCAGACGTCTGGCGCAAATCTTGGATTGTAGTTTTCCTATTCTCAAACATCTGGCAAGACCTCCCAAACATTTGAGAGAATTATTGGGTGACAGAAAACCTGTTGTCAGACGTCTGGGAATTCCCGCTAGACATCCGACTCTGTGTGCTTCTTTTTGTGAATCTCCTAACTTCAAACCACGATAACTTGAGCATCCGTGCTCCGATTCGCATGCCGTTTTCACCATTATCAAGCTATTCTCAACCTCTTTAATTCTCCATATAGCATTGCCAAAATTTAACACTCCACATTGATACTATATCCATCACCTTACAAGGACCAATAGTAATAAACCATCACCGCTTCCACCTTCTACCAAACAAGCTTGAATACTTTCACAATGAGCTCGACTAAGCCACCGTCCATTACACTCCATTAACGAGCTCCGACAAAGCCACCGTCCACTAATGAAGTGTTGTAAATATCCAAATCCTAAATCATCTTACCAAAAGACTAAAGTACTTAGGAGTGCAAACAAGTACTTACAACAAGAAGATAGAACTACTACCTCTCACTGATATTCTTCATCATCCATACACAAGTTCCTCCTCAACCGTGCCACCCCGTGGTACCTAGCACTTCAACCAGCGAATCAAGTTCGAGCAATGCTCGAACTTTCGAACTAGCAATGCTTTAGTAAACATATCTGCCACATTATCCTTTATGTGCACTTTTCAAAGATATATTTGCTTATCTTCATTCATGGCTACTAAAAATGACTCTCTCGCTTTAATGTGCTTAGTGCGTGAGCTAAAAGCCAAATTTTCGCCAAATGAATAGCACTATGACTATCATATTGAACATCGATACTATCGTGTTCAAATCTAAAGTAACACAATAATCGCCTCAAGTATAGTGGCTCTTTTGCCTCCTCTACCGTGGTTATTAACTCCGCCTCCATAATGGATAAAGCAACTACGGGTTGCAATCTCGATCTCCAACTTATGGTTGTACCACCAAGTATGAAGACATATCTAGAAGTTGACTTTCTTCGAACCTTATCACCGGCGTAGTCAGAGTCACAATAACTAACCAACTTGCAATTCATCCTCTCACTACCGCCAAAAATAAGATCATGAGATGATGTACCTCTAAGGTATCTCAAAATAAGCTTCGTAGCTTCCTAATGTGATTTCCCTGGATTAGTCATATACCGGCTAACCAACTCGATGGCATTTGCAATATCAGGCCTTGTACACGTCATATCATACATTAAAATTCCAACCGTACTAGCATATGACACCTTTGCCATATAAGCCTTATCTTTCTTCAAGGTAGGTGATCCCTAACTCGAAAGCTTCATATGCAGAGGTAAAGATGTATTTAACTCCTTTGCATTCTCCATACTAAACTTAGAAAGCACTTTCTCAATATACTCCTTTTGAGTCAATTTCAACTCAAATCCCTTTCAATCCCTTTCTATTTCTATGCCCAATATCCTCTTTGTTTCTCCAAGATTCTTTATTTTGAATTCCGATTTCAAACTCAATTTTAACTTATTGATTTCATTTATATCTTTTAAAACAATGAGCATGTCGTCCACATACAAGAGTAAATACACCCAACAATCATTTTCCAACCTCTTAAAATAAACACAAGCATCTTTGATGCTTCTATCAAAGCCATTTTCAAGCATTAAATGATCAAATCTCTTGTACCATTGTCTAGGTGATTGCTTTAAAGCATATAGTGATTTCTTTAACTTGCACACTAAATTTGACTTACCATCTACGATAAAACCTTCCGGTTCTTCCAATTAGATGTCTTCATCTAAGTCACCAGGCGAGAAGGTGATTTTCATATCAAGTTGCTCCAACTCTAAGTCATGAATAGCAACTATAGCAAGTAATACCTGGATTGAAATATGTTTCGCAATTGGTGTGAAAATCTCATCATACTCCTTTCTCTTTCTATGTGCAAAACCTTAGCCACTAATCTAGCTTTGTATCTTCCATCGTCCTTCATCTTGTATATCCATTTGCATCCAGTAGCATGGTTTCCTTTAGGAAGTGAAACCAAATCCCAAGTTTGATTCTTCAACAATGATTGCGTCTCTTCCTCCACGACACAAATCCACTTCGAGCTATTACTCGAATCCATGATGTCATCAAGGTCCATCGGTTTATCTTGGACTACATGAAGAGCATAATCCAAATTATCACAAAAGCTAAGATAGTTCAAATCACCATATCTATCGGATGGCATTATAGCACGTCGACCAACCCGAATAGTAATAGCATCACCCAAACGCCTTTCAGCTCCACCTTGAACCGAATCCTCTCTAGAGTTATGTACATCACTAATACTACTAAAGGAATCACATGGACTATATGATGTAACATCAACCGTTTCCTCCTTACAAGCATCTCCAATAATTATACTCCTTGGGCAAAAGATGGGAGCAACTTCCGTCTAGATGGGAGCAACTTCCATCTCCTTTGATTCATCTCGAACCAAATCTGGAATATCCGATGACTTTTATTCCCTTTAAATAAAGCCGACTCATCAAAAGTAACATGATGAGAATTAACCACCTTCTTCGTTTCTAGATTCCATATCTGATAGCCTCTTACACCGTCCATATAGCCAAGCAAGACCCTTTTGAAAGCTCTAGGTTCAAGCTTATCATTCCCCGGATCATTCACACAAACAGACTATCAAACACGCGAAAATACCTCAAGTCATTGCTCTTTCCCTTCCATGCTTCCTCTAGAATTTTATTATCAACAGTCAAGAATTCGATTTATAATATGCACCATGGTTGGCAAACCTTCGGCCTAAATCCCTTCGATAAACCCAATGCCAACCTCAAGCATCGAGCTTTCTCAAGTAGAGTACGGTTCATTCTCTCTGCAACACCATTCGACTATGAATCTCTGACGCAGCGGATTAAACAAAAAAATCTTCAATCGGTGAAAGTAGTAATCGGTGGATTGGTAGATACTGAAATGCCTAAATTCGTTGATCCGAAGATACAGAATTCTAGCTATCCCGAACTCGTTGATCGCGCACGATACCGGGTTCAAAGATCTTCAATTCTTCAAGCGTTGATCAAGCGCACTTGATTCCGCGAATCGGCTTCTACAATCGTTGAATCGAGCGCACTCGATTAACCGAAAGAGGAGATAGGAGATTACACTCAACTACCAATTTAGATGAAAGCACACAGCAATCAAAAGAGAATTTTATTCAAAAATCAACAACCCTTACAAATGTGACACTCGGCCTATTTATAGGTGTTCAATTTTACAACAGAAATTTCATCATCTCCTAAGTCGGTTCCGACTTATAGCCTCCGACTTACGACTCAAAAGTAACGACTTAAGACAAACAGTTACAACACATAAACACAACGCGATGACTTACGACTTAAGTACATACGACATACGACTTATAGAAATACAACATAATATCATACGACTCAACATTTAAGTACACGACTTAAGAACAAACGACTTATCCCAGCTCACGACTTAAGAAACCAGACGACTCATCTTAAGTCTTAACTCGGCAGCGACTCATCCCTTCTCTTAAGTCGTAGACGACTTAACTCTTGTGAATTTCCAGCTTGTGCAGTTCCTCCTGTATCCTTCTTCTTAAGTCTTGGACGACTTATGCCAGCCTCTCCCTTGAGTCGTGGACGACTCGTGCCTTCCGATTCAATAAGTCATGGATGACTTATCTCCTCGCCTACGTTAAGTCGGTCACGACTTATGCCTTCTCCCCAGTTAAGTCGGTCACGACTTAGACCTTCAATTTCTTTAAGTCGGTCACGACTTAGTACTTGGCCTACATCATCTTCTCCCCAGTTAAGTCGGTCACGACTTAGACAGTTAAGTCGGTCACGACCTATGCCTTTGAACATTTGAGCCTGACTTGCATCATCCTCCCCTGGTTGAAAGAAATTCGTCCTCGAATTTGCACTTTCATCTTCCACAACGAACTCATCCCCATGACATGGTACGAGATGCTTAACATTGAATACGTCAGACGTATACACATCATCTGGCAGCTTCAATTTATAAGCATTTTCATTGATTTTCTTCAAAATTTCCACTGGACCAATCTTTCGTGCTTTCAATTTATTGTACGTTCCCACCGGAAAACGATCTTTTGTTAACACTGCATAAACCAAATCACCTTCATGAAATTCAACACTCCTTCGTTTCAAATCTGCATATCGTTTATATTTCTCATTTGCTTTCTCCAATCGTTCCTGAACGATTTTATGACATTCCGCCAATCCATCAACAAAATCAGCAGCTTTCTTAACTGTCTTCTTTGATTGTGGCACTATCGTCAAGTCCAACGGTCCCTTCGGTAAGCTTGAATATACTATCTAGAATGGACTGAACCCTATACTACGATTCACCGCATGATTATGAGCAAACTCTGCCTGGCATAACTTCATGTCCCAACTCTTCAGGTTATCTTTCACAAGGCATCGCAACAAGTTTCCCAGCGATCGGTTAACCACTTCCGTTTGTCCATCTGTTTGCGGATGATAAGCACTACTAAACTTCAACTTCGTTCCGACCATCTTCCACAAACTTAGCCAAAAGTGACTCAAAAATCTGGTATCCCGATCAGAAACAATGGATTCCGGTAAACCATGTAAACGATATACCTCTTTGAAGAACAACTCAGCAACCCGTACAGCATCAGCTGTCTTCTTACAAGCGATGAAATGTGCCATCTTCGAAAATTTGTCCACTACAACATATATCGAATCATTCCCCCTCTGAGTTCTTGGCAACCCCAAAACAAAATCCATACTGATATCAACCCATGGTTTAACTGGTACAGGCAACGACATATATAATCCAGCATTAGTCGCAGTTCCTTTCGAGACCTGACAAATATGACAACGTTCCACAAACCTCTCCACCTCTTTCCTCATCGATGGCCAAAAGTAAGATTGCGAAATCAATTGCAAAGTACGATCTCTACCCACGTGGCCTTCCTCATGTAACTCCTTCACAATTTTCATTCTCAAACTACCCTCCGGTATGCATAATCGATTTCCTTTAAAAAGAAACCCATCCACCATCACAAACTCATCCGTCTTCCTCTCCTTGACTTTGTCAACAAACTTTGCAAAGTAAGGATCAACGACAAATAATTCTGGTAACATATCAAACCCCGTCACTTCAACCTTCATTGTTGTCAACAAATGATTCCTTCTGCTCAACGCATCCGCTACACGATTCGTCACTCCCGATTTATGTTTCACAACAAATGTAAACTGTTGCAGATATGCAATCCATGATGCATGTCTTGTGAAATCTTGTCTTGCCCTTGTAAATGCTTCAAAGCTTCATGATCAGTATACAGAACAAACTCTTTCTGAAATAGATAGTGTCTCCAGTGTTTAATAGCTTGCACAACAGCATAAAATTCCACATCATATGTACTGTATCGCATCTTTGCTCCTGACAATTTCTCACTGAAATATGCAATAGGACGTCCCCTCTGACTCAACACTCCTCCAATCCCAACCTTGGACGCATCGGTGTGTAACTCAAACAACAACTGAAAATCTGGTAAGACTAGAATTGGTGCAGACGTCAGCAACTCCTTGATCCTCCCAAAAGCATCCCATGCTTCCGCCGTCCATGAAAATTGTTTACCCTTAATACAATCAGTCACAGGTGCCATCATACTACTAAAGTGTGGAATAAACCTTCGATAGAATGAAGCCAACCCATGAAAACTACGAACTTCCGTTATCGTCTTGGGTTGCGGCCAATCTCTAATTGCTTCAACTTTACTTTGGTCAACCTGTATCCCTTCTTCCGACACAACATACCCCAGAAATAAAACACTATGCGTCATGAACACGCATTTCTTCATTGCAGCATAAAATTCTTCTTGTCGCAATACCATCAGCACTTCTCTTAGATGATTCAAATGTTCCTCCGGACTCCCACTATAAATCAGAATATCATCGAAATACACCACCACGAACTTCCCAATGAATGGTCTAAAAATCTGATTCATCATTCGCATAAATGTACTTGGCGCATTTAATAAGCCAAATGGCATTACCAACCATTTGTATAGACCCTCCCTAGTTTTAAAAGCAGTCTTCCACTCATCACCTGGTCTGATACGAATTTGATGATATCCGCTCTTCAAATCAATCTTTGAAAAGATAGTAGCTCCGCTTATTTGATCTAGCAAGTAATCCAACCTCGGCATCGGAAATCTATATCTCACAGTAATCTTATTCAATGCTCTACTATCGGTGCACATCCTCCACGTTCCATCCTTTTTGGGTACCAATAAAGCTGGTACAGCACAAGGACTCAAACTCTCCTGCACACGCCCTTGTTCAAGCAATTCCTCTACCTGCCTTCTCAATTCTTCATGTTCCTTCGGACTCATTCGATAATGTGGTCTATGTGGTAACACTGCTCCCGGAACAAGATCGATTTGATGTTGAATGTCTCTTAATGGCGGTAACTCCTTCGGTAACTCTTCTGGAAATACATCCTCAAATTCTTTCAATACTGGTTTTGCTTCCTCTGGAATTCCAACTTCTTCACTGCTCTCTCGCCCAATCAACAAAAATACTTCCGGCTCTTCCTCAACCTCCTTAACAAACTCTTTCAAAGATAGCAAAGTTTTCAGTTCTTCAATCTCTTCCGACTTATTCTCTCCTTGATGTCTCTTCTTTGGAACTAAGATAATCTTCGTACCTTCAAACATAAAACTGTAGCTATTGGTCCGACCATCATGTTGTACTGCTCGATCATACTGCCATGGTCTTCCCAACAGTAAATGACAAACATCCATCTCTACTACATCACACCAGATCTCGTCTTTGTATTTCTTCCCAATAGAGAATGGAACACGAACTCGTCTATCCACTTTCACTTCTCCTCCTTTTCTCAACCATGCTAACTTGTATGGATTCGGATGTTTCTCTGTCTTCAACTTCAACTTTGTCACAGCCTCGGTTGAAACGATATTGTCACAGCTTCCTGCGTCAATCACAAATTTACACACCTTCCCCAGTATAGTGCATGTCGACTGAAAGATATTACTCCTCAACCAACTAGCTTCTTCCTGCTTCGGTGTCAAACATGATCTCCTCAGCATTAGATTACAACCTTCATCTCCTGACGCAATATCCTGTTCATCCTCCTCAACTGGACTAGAATAACCTCCATCAACATCCTCATCTTCAACTTCCGCAATCATGGTTCTCTTCTTTGGCTTTGGACACTCATTGCTTTTATGACCCAATTCCTGACAATTGTAACATTTGAAACCATTGTTAACCTTCACCTTCTCAGCCTCCTTTACCACTGGTCTACTGATAGGTTTAGAAACATTAGAACTCCCACTAACACCCTTCACTTGATTGTTGGAATTAGTAAACACACCACCTCCTCGTCGTCCCTGTTTCTCCCAAGCCAACGTCTTTTGATGTGCTTCTGCCACAAATCTTGGATCGAACATATTAACCATATCCTGAATCTGCATTCTCAATCCCCCAATGAATCTAGATGTCAGCTGCTCCTCCGTTTCCATAATATCATTCCTCGCAATAAGCTGGTAAAACTCATCTGCATAATCACTAACAGTTTTTGTGCCCTGCCTCAAATTCTGCAAACGTTGATACATCAATGACCGATAATTGTAAGGTAAGAACGTTGCTTTCATCAATTTCTTCATCTTCTCCCAAGATTCAACTTTTGACTTCCCCATACGTTCGCGTGTAAGCTTGGTTTGCTGCCACCATGCCAAAGCTCTACCCCTCAACCTTGTAGCAACCAACTTCAATCTACGATGTTCTGGAACTTCTTTGAAATCAAAAATTTCTTCAACATTAGCCACCCAATCTAGAAACTCCTCCGCTTGCATTCCTCCCTTGAATTCAGGAATCTCAGTCTTCATTCCCGACTCCCACTTATGATCATACTCAGAGTAATTTCTTCCTTGTCCTCTTCCTTAAATACTACCACCATCATACTCCTCTTCAAAATCAGATGTATATCGATGTCGATTCTGACCACCAACATCTCTACTCCCTTCACGTCTACCACCATCCCTTCTTTCTATATTCCTCCGAACACGATCTCGGTCATCAACATTTCTATAACTATCTCGGCTCACACTTCTATGGTCATGGTCTTATTTCTCCCTTGATTGGAATGTGGTGAAACTCTACTCCTCTCGTGATTAGATTCAGGTGAAACCCTTCTCCGGTTTTGATTCATCTCTGTCATAAGCTTCTCTAACCTCCCAATGCCTTCATCCAACTTCTCATTGAATTTGTCACTTATACGTTGCTCCATTTGCTCGGCATCTTCCCGCTTATACAAATCTTCAACCTTTTGATGACGGTTAGCTCTTCGTGGCAGCATGTTTTGAATCTTCTACAAACTCTTCAACACTTCAAAATTCAAACACAATTCGAACTTTGATCCAAAATGAAATGGATCGAAACTTCCACTTTTGTTGCAAATCGCGATGAACACGATGAACAAATTCTCGGCCTCCAACACAAATCCGATCAAAACAACTTCGAACAAGCTCTACTCACTCGGCCGACTTGATTGGTGATGCACGGCTCAACTTGATTTCTTCAAAACTCCAAAACGATTAGGCTCCCAAGTCTCGATCTAGCTATGATTGGCTAGAACAAGCTTTGATACCAAAAACTGATGCAGCGGATTAAACAAAACAATCTTCAATCGGTGAAAGTAGTAATCGGGGGATTGGTAGATACTGAAATGCCCAAATTCGTTGATCCGAAGATACAGAATTCTAGCTATCCCGAACTCGTTGATCGCGCACAATACCGGGTTCAAAGATCTTCAATTCTTCAAGCGTTGATCAAGCGCACTTGATTCCGCGAATCGGCTTCTACAATCGTTGAATCGAGCGCACTCGATTAACCGAAAGAGGAGATAGGAGATTACACTCAACTACCAATTTAGATGAAAGCACACAGCAATCAAAAGAGAATTTTATTCAAAAATCAACAACCCTTACAAATGTGACACTCGGCCTATTTATAGGTGTTCAATTTTACAACAGAAATTTCATCATCTCCTAAGTCGGTTCCGACTTATAGCCTCCGACTTACGACTCAAAAGTAACGACTTAAGACAAACAGTTACAACACAGAAACACAACGCGACGACTTACGACTTAAGTACATACGACATACGACTTATAGAAATACAACATAATATCATACGACTCAACATTTAAGTACACGACTTAAGAACAAACGACTTATCCCAGCTCACGACTTAAGAAACCAGACGACTCATCTTAAGTCTTAACTCGGCAGCGACTCATCCCTTCTCTTAAGTCGTAGACGACTTAACTCTTGTGAATTTCCAGCTTGTGCAGTTCCTCCTGTATCCTTCTTCTTAAGTCTTGGACGACTTATGCCAGCCTCTCCCTTGAGTCGTGGATGACTCGTGCCTTCCGATTCAATAAGTCGTGGATGACTTATCTCCTCGCCTTCGTTAAGTCGGTCACGACTTATGCCTTCTCCCCAGTTAAGTCGGTCACGACTTAGACCTTCAATTTCTTTAAGTCGGTCACGACTTAGTACTTGGCCTACATCATCTTCTCCCCAGTTAAGTCGGTCACGACTTAGACAGTTAAGTCGGTCACGACCTATGCCTTGGAACATTTGAGCCTGACTTGCATCAAATCTCATGGTATAATAAAATGTCTCTGAATACCATGATGCTTGCAAAACTCCAAGAATTCTTCAGAAACATAATCTCTGCCATTGTTGGACCTTAAAACCTTCAAAAACTTACCACTCTCATTCTCGACAAGAGCCTTTCAAACTTTGAACTTTGCAAATGCCTCCGACTTGGCCTTCATGACATACACCCATACCTTCCAAGAAAAATAATCAATGAAAGAAATATAATAACGAGCTCCTCCCAAAGAAGCTTTCGGTGATGGTCCCCAAACATCCATGTGAACATACTCAAGAACCTTTCTCGAGTTATGTTTTCCTTCACCGAATGGCACTTTAGTTTGCTTCTCCATGACGCATTCCTCGCAAAACTCAAGTTTGTTGAAACTCTCTCCATCAATCATCTCCCTCTTTCAAAGAATATCCCAACTCCTCTCCGAGACATAACCTAACCTCAAATGACATAACCTAGTCGCATCCAAGCCACGAGAACTATCAACACCTACACTAGTTTCACCTTCAATAGTCACACCTTAAAGCAAATAAAAACCATGAGTCTTAGCATCTTTCATCAACACAAGCACACCTTCGAAACCCTTAAACTATTACTCTCAATAGTGAAATTACAACCCAAAGAATCCAATTGCCCAAAGGAAATAAGAGACTTCCAAAGTCCCGAAACATAGCATACATTGGTGAGCGTATGAACCACTCCGTCAAACATCCGAATTTACACGGAACCAATGCCCTTCGACTTACAAATAGCACCATTATCCATAACAATTGAATTTTCCTCTTTGTCATCAATAAGAAAAACAATTCCTATTCGGCGTCCTATGATAAGACACCCCCGAATCGAGCACCCATTCGCTACCTGAAACATCCGATGCTACTACCATCAAAACATCTACGTCTCCCTCACCAACTCCCTCTCCACCGCTACGGATGAACGTGCTGCTTCCATCTTTTCTTTCTCCATGGATGGACATTCATTCTTCCAATGACTAAGTTTTTACAAATAAAGCACTTACTATTTCTTTCCCTAGACTTTCCTCTCCAACCGGGCTTCCTTGATCTAGAACGCCCATAATTCTCCTTCTTCACCTTTCTATCCTTCTCCACGAATAAACCATGACCACTACTAGCACCACTACTTTCATTATCCAATTCCTTCATTTGATCCCACAAATCCTTACTAAGAAGACCCATTTTGACATTATCAAGCATCAAAGTATCCCGGTCATATATCAAACTATTTGAGAAACTCATATAACTTTCCAGTAACAAACACAACAATAACACCGCCTTTTTCTCTTCCTCAATCTTCAAATATACCGCCTTCATCTTCATTAGAAAATCATCAAAGGTATTCAAGTGCGCCTATAATGAATACCCTCCTTCATCTTATAGGTGAAGAATGTTCACAAAAATATCAAACGATTAATTAGTGACTTCTTTATATACAACTCCTCCAACTTGTCCCAAATACCCTTAGCGGTAGTCTCATCATTAATTTCGGAGATCACATTCTCCTCTATAGCAAGTTGAAATGTAGCAAATGCCCACTCTTCCATTTCCTCTCACTCAACATCCGAGATGTCAGCCGACAATAAGTATGTATCAAATATTACCCGATGCACTCAATTCTGCTTAAGAACCGCTTTCATCTTCCATTGCCACTTTTTAAAATCATTGTCACTATTCCACTTGTTTATAACCAATTGAGATCCTGAAGCCGCGTTCGATCCACAAACATATGGCACCACACTACTTGGATCAACCGTTGAGGGACTCTTCGAGATATTATCTGATTTCGACATCTTCACAAACACCCACCAACAATGAAAGCTTTGATACCAAATGCTATGGAATTTAGACTAGAGATCACACTAACTCAAACCCCAAAGCACAGTAGAAAACAAGATCGTTGTAAGAGGTCCAAAAACAATCTATTAAATATCAATCCTTATTTCAATTCAATCCAAGTAAAACCAATCACAACCATCAAAAAAGCAATAAAACCGAAAACAATAATGAAAACTAAATCACACACGAGATTTATAGTGGTTCCACTAATGTATTGTTAGTGTACATCAACTTTGAGAAGAGCTTTTATTACCACAATGAAAAGAGTACAAAAGATTGAATATAATGATCAATATTCTTAAAGAAAGATTTGTGGAGAATAGAATTAAAGAAAATTAGATTTTTGATAAACTTTATTTCATGGAGGATAAACCCTTGATCAAAACCCTTGGAGACTATGTTTTTCTTGGAATTCAAAAAATAGCTCATATAGTGAAACCTCCTTTCCTTGGAAAATACCTGATTTGCCCTTTGAAGCCCTCACAAATAAGCACACTAAACCTAGGACAAAAAGTCAAAAATGCAGCGGGTAAGATGTTTGAAAACTCCTCAAACATCTGGCTCTATAAATCCACTATGCTTACTATAGGATCCCAGACGTCTAACTCCCTTTGTCAAATGTCTAGCGCAAATCTCAGGTTGTAGTTTTCCTCTTCTTAAACATCTGGCAAGATCTTCCAAATGTTTGAGAGAATTCTCGGGTGATAGAAAACATGTTGTCAGACGTTTGGGAATTTCTACTAAACGTTTGACTTTTTGTGCTTCCTTTTGTGAATCTCCCAACTTCAAACCGTGATAACTTAAGCATCCATGCTCCGATTCGCGTAATGTTTTCATCATTATCAAGCTACTCTCAACCTCTTCAATTCTCCATATAGTATCGCCAAAATTCAACAACAAATACTCTCAAACCAGACAACTTATCCCATAAATTACTATTAATGATTAACCTTCCACAACACGGTCCCACAAAAGAACCATGTGCAAAGCATGGGTTTCATCCTAGTTTTTACAAAATAACAGAATCAATTTCGACAAGTGTACATAGAGGAAGAAAAGAGCCAGCAATGAAGCTTTTGTAGGAATCTGATATCTGTTAACAACAGGAGAGCTTTGGAAGTTACCCTTTGCTTATGAGTCCAAAACAACAGAATGGGAGACAAAGGCACTGCTATATAAGATTTTCAAAGTGAGGTCAAAATCGTAAATCATAAAGTAGTAGAAATAAAAGAAGCACACTTTAAGGAATTAATGAAAAATGTGGAATTAATGAAATACGCACGTAGAAATGTGAGCGATGCGGACATCTGCAAGTACCCAGACTTCGCTCAAACCCTACAATAATCTAGAGACTTCAGAAGTGAGTTCCAATCCTCTAAAAGGTCCGAAAGCAACATTGAATAAATTTATAGGCTTGGCATGAATAATTATAGACACGGTTATAGGACTTGATGCCGATAATGAACTGGCCATTGGAGGAGTGAGGAGGTCGTCGCCAATGAAATCTGGTTCCGTAGATTCGGGATTAGGTTTGGAGTTGGAGATGAAGGAGAGGTGGATGGAGCGGAAGGAGGAGAGGACGGAGAGAGCTCAAGATGGGAGAAACATGATTTTGATTTAGGGTCTGTTGACTTGGGATTTAAGTGCGTTGCTTATTTGTTGTAGGTTTATTTTAAAATTAAAGCTGAACTTTAAATTTTCTAACCTTTCCACGGGCTGGAGGATGAAAAATGAAAGGTGGAAGGACAAAAAGTTTATGGATATTTTTTAATTAATTTATATTTATTTTTCTGAATGTTTTTAAGTATTACTAACCAATCAAACACATATGTTTGTTGCTAAATATAAATCATTGTTAACTATTATTTGTAAATTATTAATTATAAATCATTATATAATAAAAAAATTAATTTAAAATTATTAATTATTATTTATAAGTTAATACATATGAATTATCAATTATAATAAATTATTAGTTAATTATAAATTATTAGATATTAAGTATATATTATTATTTATGCTTACGAAACAATGATGAATGAGGTTCTTCTCCCAATAGACCCATTCACGGAAGAGATATTGCATGAGGAATATCTTGAAGGTTCGATATGCCTACAACGCCGTCCTATAATAGAACGATAGACCCAAGGCAACACTCGTTAAAGTATGAATGGCATATGGATATGGCAAGAGTAACGGATGCTGTGAGATGTCGATATTTCCTAATATTTTTGGTGGGTGTTACTATGATATAGTTCACTTAGGTCGCGCAAAGGTCCATATCCTCGTTTGATCAACTAGCAAGGTGATTTGTTGAACAGTTTTGATTGCATGCAATATGTCCAAAAGACGTAATGTCATTATCGGACCTTTTATAGAATTTTGGAGAATCTTTGAATTTTTTTGATTAGATTCAACATGGTTGTAATGTAGGTAAGCAATGCCAAGGAGGACATTGTTTTGATGTTTTGGTCAGAGGAATACATCCCGATACGGATTTCGGTAAATGGTTAAAGATGAAACCACCACTGACTATGGAAGAGTTCTACTAAAAGGCAACTCAATATTTGCGCTTGGAAGAGGTACGTACGACGGTCGGGAAAGCCAAAGGTGGACTATCAGCCAAGGTGATTCAGAGTAACATGGTCATGAAACAAACAACAAAATTTTCGAGAATGTCACTGTTAATGTATGAAATAAAGGCAATAATCATAAGAAATTTAACTAGGGCAATGGAGGCAAAAAGCCGGATTTCAAGAAAAGTTCAAGGTTTTTAATGTACGAGTATTATATGTCATTGAATAATACAGTTGAAAATATCTAACTTATGATGCAAGATATTGAACATTATAAGAAACCAGTTCTAAGGGAATCGATAGAGAGATAAAAAAAGGTCCTGGAAGTAATGTAGCTTTCATGAGGCCTATGGTCATAGTACGAATGAATGTAGACATTTGTGAGATGTGATCAAAGACCTAATCCAGAAGAAGAAACTCCAGCAGTATGTGAAAGCCCATCATGATGGCGGGTAAGGGATTGCTCAGTCATTGAGGCAGTTGCCCCAATGAAGCCAAGATGGGCCTAGTAATGACGAGCCTAGGCACCTTGCAAATAGACTTATTATCAGTACTATAACTAGTGGACCTCTTCCAGCTAAAAAGAGATAGAATGAGATGGAGAGGTATAGATGTTCTTTAAAACATGTTGTGTAGGAAAGTTGTTCTACCATCGAAGACGGAGCTCCAACATAGCAATTGATAGCTATATGACGGATGACATTGTGTTCATAAACCATGATGTAGATAGGGTCGAAGCACATCTGCTTGATCCTTTGGTAATAACAGCCATGATTGGGCCAACAACTATGAAGAAAGTTCTTATTGATTGTGGAAGTTCTGTTAATATAAAGGGCTTATGATCAGATGATGATGGACGGTCAGGACATGAAGCAATGTAAATCCAAGATTCAAGTATTTGCTGGAGAGGCTACAGAGCCTGTTGGATGTGTGGATCTACCGATGGTTTTAGGTGAAGGTAACCTCAAGAGAGTGCAGTTCTGACCTTCGTGGTGATGGAAACATTTTTTACATATAACTCCTTTTTGGGTCGACCGACCCTCGCTAGTTTGCAAGCGTCCCTAGCCCCATGGTGTCTGACAGTGAAATTCCCCACATAGAATGGGGAAGGGTCATTCAAGATGACCAGAATATGGGACATGAATGCTATGTTGCGAAGTTGAGAGAAGCAAAGCGACGTGAAAAAGGAAAAGACGTAGAGAAGACATTATGCGTTAAGTTAACTGACGTAAGATTTAACAACCCACTCTAAAATGGGACTACCAACCCAGAAAAGGCCCATCAAACATAAAACAATCTCAAAGCTGGCTGTTGTTGGTAAAAAGAACAATACAGAGCTATTTATCTACATATTCAGACTCTTACAGAGGAAGAATAAAATATAATAATAGCAACAATACCCATTTTTGTCATAAATTCAAAATGTTATTTAAAACCATAATAAAATATCCATAATCACTATTACATACATGTAGTACAATATTCCAAAATTACAACATCAATATTTCATGGTTACATCAAAAACTAAAAATAATATGTAAATAAATAGATTACTGCCGCAAGTCTCATTAAGGTCTCCACCTTTAGCATCGGCCTTCCTAACATGTGTTGTAACGAAGAGGGAGTCGGAACAACATATGTCCGGTGAATAAAAAATCTTGAGCCTTATATTAGTACTTGGGAAGTATAATTTAAATAGGAATATGTCTTATGATTTCTACCTACATCATAAGTCGTTTCAAATATAAATCCTAAGGCTTTCCTCAAAATAAAATAAAAGGCTTTCCAAATATAAGCCCATAAAAAATTTGCTATCAACCTAATAACCCATATCTATTGTCCATAATGTCCTATTAGTACTCAAGTCACTTAATACCTTTTAATGAGAATTAGGCAGAATTCGACCATTTAATACCTTATTTAAGGCATGTCCACGTCATTTACTAGCTATAATTCCAATATGGACTCCTCATTAGTAACTATCTAATTGACATTGTATGAAATCTCTTTAGCCACTACATCCTATTGAAGTAGGCCCTTTCATGAAATATCCTTTATCATGTCTAAACCATAATCCCGTCCATTTACTACTTTCTACAAAGAGAAGAGGCGGGCCCTCACACAACACTTATTACCCATTATCTCACGTTAGCCCGACTATTCGTGGGTGCTAGGACTAACCTCGCGTCATCGTAGTTACTTATTATATGTGATGTCTCACATCAACCCCAAAGCCATATTGCTAGTAGCCAGACTAGCTGGGCAGACTCCATGTGCTTTTGACTGACCTCACATTCCTATAACTTAGTCATAATCTATATCACTCTTTACATATACTATCACACATCTCACCGTTTCCATAGTCAAGGCCTTATAAGAGTTCTTTCTTATTTCACCTTTAAGATTAATTACTTTCCTAAGGGGATTTATTAAAATTAATTATCTATATAACTAAGCAATTATACGTTATAATTGTATGGTAATTACACTGTATATGTGTGTGTGTACGCTTAGTAATTTCTACGCATGCAGAATTTATGCCCAAAACTAGTGTTTAAATGTCAATTCTTTCAAAAATTATACAAGTCTCATCACATATTATCAACAATACCAAAATTTCAAAATTCATATTCAAAAATTCCAATCGATAGACTTGTATACAACAAAAATTTAAACTTAACTTATTACATCAAAATAATGGAATATGTTGATAATAGAAACTACAATTCCAATTTTATGCTCTATTCAACTTTTTTTACATAAAAATAAACAAAAAATTTCTAGTTAATTCATGGGAATAAGCAATGCAAACTACGAATAAAATTCGTACCTCACACACTATTCCTTAATCAAAATCATTTAACCAAATTCAAAGAAAAAGAATAAGAAGTCGCATAGAAGGTAAAATTATCAAAACTGCAATTCTACACTACTCCCATTACTTTGACATTAACAATTGAGATTCCAACATAAAATTGACATTGCGTATTGAAAGGGTTTTGTGGGTTTATAATATGATGTTTTTGCAAACTAAAACTCCCGAATGCATATTCAAACCCAGACTATACTAATCGATTACTAAAAATGGAAAAGCTAAGAGTTGCACTCATAGTATATCCTTAGTTTTGCCTCCCTTGGATTACTACACTATAACAGTCATTTTATAATATTTATTTTTTTCAATTGTCAACACTTATTTGTATTGTAAATTAATCACAACAATATGTGTTGCTATGCTAGAAATGTGTGACCGAACGTAATATTTATAAAAAAAATTTTACTGCCAAACGCTTATTTACATTGGAGGTTAGCCTAAAATTAAGTAATTAACCCAATGTTACTGGAGAAAAAAAGTAAATGAGCCATTATTTTCATCCGTAGCCCTAGTCCCCTTCGCAACGCTTCTTCCTTCAACCATCCAGCCCCTTAAAAAAATTGCGAATCGGTTTCGCAGAGACTTGGTTTACTTCAGGGAATCGCAAGCGATATCATTCAATTTCGACTTCAGACTTCATGGAATTATCATTCGCGGCTTTAGGCTTCAGGGAATTGTTGGTATATCCTGCTAATAAAGTGGCAAGGTTGAAGTTGTTGAAGTTTGCCACATCAGTAAGGAGAGGCTCATTTTCTATTCGACCACACAGATTTGAGATCTGCAATACTATTGGTCCAAGTGGACATTTCAGTTTCTTAACATTTTGTATATATATATGTTTTAGTTAGAAAACTGTAGAGTAGATTCATTTTCTTCTCCTTCTTTTCTTGTTTTGTAAATAATAACAATGTCGAGCTGCTTCTACTGATTTTGAATGCATTCATCAATCTAGTTGAATTCCAATTCTATCATGGTATCAGAGCTCAAGTTTAATCCTAGCTCATTCTTCCGCGCAATTTCTCTATTCCTTATTTTTTTTCCTTTCTCTCGATTGATTTGTATTGATTTCGTAACCCTATTTTTTTAATCATGCCTGAAGTTGCACAAAATAGTTCCACTCTTCCTTTTAATCAAAATCCAGGTAGTATTTACTACATACATCCCTCAGATGCCAACTCAATTCAACTTGTCTCTTTCAAATTTAATGGTGAAGGTTTTACTAGTTAGAAAAGATCTATGTTACTGACATTATCTGCAAAAAATAAAGTAGGTTTTGTCAATGGAGTGATAAAGAAGCCAGTTGATGAAAGTTGTGCAGAATTTATGGCTTGGGAGAGATGCAATGATCTTGTATGTTCATGGATATTGTTCAATCTAGATGAAAACATAGCTGGCAGTGTCATGTTTAGGAGAACTGCTAGACAAATATGGCTAGATCTAGAAGAAAGATATGGATACACGTCATTGGCTCAGATCTATGCTCTCGAACTGAAGCTAGCAGAAATTACACAAGGAACACAATCTGTATCTGATTTCTTTACTGCAATTAAGTCTATTTGGGATGCTATTGATGAAGCACATCCATTACCTTATTGCACTTGTAATAACTGCACATGTAATCTTACAAAGAAGATCTATGATAGGCACCAAGAGAAAATGGTGATACAATTCATGATGAAATTGTCTGAGCAGTATGCAACGATCAGAGGCAACATGTTAATGATGCAGTCTTTACCAAAAGTCACTGATGCTTACAAGTTGTTTGCACAAGAAGAAAAGCATAAAGAGATTTCACAAATGCATTCACAAACGAAGTTTATGGCCTTTACTGCTGAAAAGAGACGTTTTAATGACAATTTTCAAAGCAAAAATGCTAAGAGCCAGAATGTTAGCAACACTCAGAGACCGACCAATTATCAAAAACAAGCTACTTACAAGCAGGCAGGGAGTTCAACTAAAACTGACAAACCTGGTTCTAAATATTTTTGTACTCATTGTGAAGTTCCAGGGCACAGCATTGATAGATGCTTTAAAATTCATGGGTATCCACCTAACTTCAGAGGATTCAAAGAGAAAAAGGTTGCTGTTCTAGCCTCTAATGATGCAAATGATGTGAAAGCTGACAAGATGCTTTCTGCTGAACAGTATAATCAACTGATGACTATCTTGAATTCACAGCAAATGGACAACAAAGGTGAATCATCCAGCAAACATGCACTGATGGCAGGTAAGCTCTGTCTTTTGTCATGTTCAAATACTAAATGGTTATTTGATAGTGGTGCTACTGACCACATTTGCTCTGACTTAACATATTTCTCTGAATACAAACCTGTTAGCGATATTGCTAACTATATAACCATTCCTGATGGCATAAAAGTTCGTGTTAAACACACTGGTACAGTTAAGCTGAACAATAGTATTTTGCTACATGATGTTCTACATGTACCTGGTTTTAAGTTTAATCTGATCTCAGTTCACAAATTATGTAAGGATCTGAATTGTGAACTTCATTTCACTCATGATCAATGTTTTGTGTATTATCAGAAGGAGACTTTGATTCCAGTTGGTAGATTGAAAGCAGGTCTTTACAATGTAGAAGCACAGAAGAATAATGTTTAGAATTCTAGATTACAGCATTATAATAAAGTTTGTCTTGCAGCTATTGAAGATGCAAAGTTATGGCATCTTAGATTAGGACATTTACCTTTTGATCAATTGAAGTTAGTTCATTTTAATCCTGAAATAAAGTCTTCTTTGAAAGATACCATTTGTCAAGTATGTCCTAAAGCTAAGCAAACTAGGTTAGCTTTTCCTAATAGTACTATAAAAACTACAAGTCCTTTTGAATTGATACATATTGATGTATGGGGTCCTCATTGTGTAAAAACTCCATCTGGTTGCAATCAATTCTTAACTATTGTGGATGATTTTAGTCGTTTTACTTGGATACATTTGTTAAGGAACAAAAGTGAATCTGCTTGTATCATGAAATGTTTTTTGAAAATGGTGCAAATTCAATTTAATACTTCTGTAAAATGTATTAGATCAGATAATGCTAGTGAGCTCTGTGAAGGAGAAATGAAAATCTTGCTTCAAAATAATGGGATATTGGCTCAACAAAGTTGTAGTGACACTCCACAACAAAATGGAGTAGTTGAAAGGAAGCACAAGCACCTGTTAGAAACTGCTAGAGCATTATACATTCAATCAAGGATTCCAGATAGATATTGGGGGTGATTGTGTACTCTGTGCAGCATATTTGATAAACAGAATGCCATTAAAAGCTATTCAAGGTGATACTCCTTATTTTAGACTATATGGAAAAGAACCTAAGCTAGATCATTTAAGAATTTTTGGATGTCTTTGTTATGTGACTACATCAAGAATTCAGAGGTCCAAAATGGATGAAAGAGCTAAACCATGTGTATTACTAGGTTATTCTGACAATAAGAAAGGTTACAAGATATTAGACATTGATACAAATAAGGTTAGCATCACCAGAAATGTGAAGTTTTATGAAAGGCACTTTCCTTACCATCTTTTCCACAGATCAAAATCTCCACATTCCAACTATTCTAATGCCATATTTCTACCAGCATGTTCTGCACCAATCTTTCATGAAACACCTGATTTTTCTTCTCCAAATACAATATTTCCATCAAATGATACTCCAACAGTTTCAGATTTGCCAGAATCTACTCCTACCACTGCAACACACCCTGCACTAATTGTTGACATAACTGATCCAGTTTCTGTTACACAATCTCTTCTTAGAAGATCAACAAGAGTTCATAAACCACCATCTTATTTAGATGATTATTCATGTAATACAGTAACAACCAGCTCTGTATCCGATCACTGGTGTAATTTGGTTGCATACACCTTGTTTCCTGCAGAACATAAAGCTTTTTTGGCTCAGACCTGTGACATAAAGGAACCTGCAAATTACAAAGAAGCAGTAACACAACCAATTTGGGTAGAAGCAATGCAAACTGAGTTGAAAGCTCTTGAAGCAAATAATACATGGGATCTTGTAGAACTTCCAAAAGAAAAAAAGGCAATTGGTTGCAAATGGGTCTTCAAAGTAAAACTGAAATCTAATGGAGAATTGGAGAGATGTAAAGCAAGATTGGTTGTGCAAGGGTTCAATCAAAAGTATGGTATTGACTATGCTGAAACTTTTAGTCCTGTAGTCAAAATGAGTACTATAAGAACCTTGATTGCTGTAGCAGCTAGCAAAGGTTGGTCTTTATTTCAATTAGACATCAATAATGCTTTCCTTCATGGTGATCTTAAAGAAGAAGTATATATGAAAGTTCCTAATGGTGTTTCAAATCCTGAAAATAAAGTTTGCAAGTTAAAAAAATCCCTTTATGGTCTCAAACAAGCTTCAAGACAATGGCATGAAAAATTAGCAAATTCATTGAATAAGTTAGGATTTATTAAATCCCACCATGATCATAGTCTGTTCATAAACAGATGTATTAACAAAATTTGCATTGTTGCAGTATATGTAGATGATATCATAGTAACAGGCACTGATATAGACGCTATTGAAGCCTTGAAAGTTCATCTTCATAATGAATTTAGCATTAAAGATCTTGGTAGATTGAATTATTTTCTGGGCATTGAAGTGGGTTATTTGCCTAATGGAATAATTTTGAGTCAAAGAAAATTCACAAAAGAATTAACTTGCAGAATGTGGGTTTGATCTGACAAAGAAAGCCTTAACTCCTCTTCCTTTGAATACAAAATTACAATCAGATTGTGGTGAGCTACTTACTAATGCTGAAACTTACAGATCATTGGTTGGTAAGCTAAATTTCCTTACAAATACAAGACCTGATCTAGCTTATGCTGTGCAAACTTTAAGTCAATTCATGCAATCTCCTAGAACTTCACATCAGTCAGCTCTGCTTCATACACTTAGATATCTTGCTAATACTGAAGGACAAGGAATTTTATTAAAAGCTTCAGATCAACTTTGTTTACAAGCATATTCAGATTCAGATTGGGCTTCTTGTGCAGATTCTAGAAAATCAATAACTGGTTTTGTACTTTTACTTGGTGGTTCCCCAATCACTTGGAAGTCAAAGAAGCAAAGTACAGTATCAAAATCGTCTTCTGAAGCTGAATATAGAGCGATGGCAGCAGCAGCATCTGAAGTAACTTGGATTGTGAGGCTACTAGAAGATTTAGGAATCACAACACTCAAACCCGTTGCTCTGCATCGTGATAATCAATCTGCACTACATATTGCTCACAATCCTGTTTTTCATGAGAGGACTAAACATATTGAAATAGACTGTCATTTCACTCGAGAAAAAGTGCTTGAAGGCTTACTTCAACTTACGTATCTTCCAACTCAGCATCAATTAGCTGATGTATTTACAAAAATTCTACCTTCAGCGCAATTTAGAGAACTTTTGTCCAAGTTGGGTATGTCTTCTTAGCCATTCCAACTTGAGGGGGGTGTTGGTATATCCTGCTAATAAAGTGGCAAGGTTGAAGTTGTTGGAGTTTGCCATATCAGCAAGGAGAGGCTCATTTTCTATTCGACCACGCAGATTTGAGATCTGCAATACTATTGGTCCAAGTGGACATTTCAGTTTCTTAACATTTTGTATATATATATGTTTTAGTTAGAAAACTGTAGAGTAGATTCATTTTCTTCTCCTTCTTTTCTTGTTTTGTAAATAATAACAATGTCGAGCTGCTTCTACTGATTTTGAATGCATTCATCAATCTAGTTGAATTCCAATTCTATCAGGAATCGCGACTTAAGGGAATCGCGATATCACTCGATTTCGACTTCTGAGAATCGCGATATCAGGCTATTCGATTTCGACTTCAGGGAATCGCAATATTAGGGTTTCGTCGCAACTTTGTGATTTATCATTCTGGAATCTTGAAACATGATCGACAGGAAGGACGCTTGGTGATTGTTATCTTCCCTTATTAGCTCAAATTAATTTTAATGGAATTCATTGAATATTTTGTTTCTTATGATCAGCAAATCATGTCGAATTAAATGTGAAGGTATCGTTCATGAAATTCTATCTTTATTTGCACATGCATAAATTTTGTCTACATATGAGGCTATGTGACAAAATCAAACTTAGGAAACTTTGTCCTTTTCCCCTTCACATTTATTCAGTTTTAGGGGTGGACCTCACTTAGAAGGTATTGCCTTTATGATAACAGAGGAATTGGGTTTTAGTAAATACATTATACATCAATACATATTTCTGTTAAACACTATGGAGTTGGAGTTGCATTTGTTTAACTTTTTCCACAACGAGCAATGCTAGGTGATGCCCTGATGGAAAACTGGATTGACCATAGCATTATACATTTGTTTAAAAATCAATGTTCCAACATTTTATGAAAATAGCTGTCCCATATGTAATGTATAATCCCACAATTGACAAGGCTCTACTGTTTGTACCTTAAAATTTGTTGAAATTACTCGATTTCAGTCGGCAATAGAGCGTTGGTATATAAAGTATCTATGTTCTCACAACAGTTTCACATCAATCGACAATCTATTGCCGATAACAAAGAAAATACAAACTTTCAACTGTCGATTGGAAACTTTTTTATTATTATAACAAAAGTGCACTTAATTTTAAGCAGAGCAATCGTCAATTGGAAACTCGGTTATTATCAGCATTTTCCATGGCGCGAATGGTGATGGTCTTAAACCACTGACTACACAATCTAGTCTAGATGTATAATAGGGGACTGTATCATCTTTTCAACATGGTTCTCAACCATTCTAACTAGTAAACTAATAAACAATCTTCTTGGGTACATATTAATTTAGTCATGGAAACCTGTGAATTGAAACCCAACCACCAATTAGATGTTTGAGCTGGGTACATCAGTCAATAGTATTTGATCAGGCGGTGATTCTTATCTGATATATCACCATATAATTACTATTTTAAATACTAAATGTTTTGTTGCTTAGGTTCTGAACCAAAAACTTGGTAGTCATATTTAACATGTCAGATGTATAGTGGAATTGGGAAATTGTACTTGGCAGACAAATATTTGGATTTAACAGTTATTTCTGATGTAAAATTTGTAGAAATGTTGGACTCGATTATCTTTGGAAGAAGTACCTTCACTTGCATTAATATTAAATTACAGGAAACCTTATCTTTCAGTCATTTTGTATGCATATATTACATACTGCGAAAGACTTCTTATGATTCCAAACCTTATCTTTCAGTCATTTTACACATCTTCTCATTGATAGCTCTTATGTGAACTCACTAATTTGGTAAATTTGCATCATTAGTTAACATGAAGCAAAATGATTTTCTAAATGCCTATATATGTTTGTACAAGATTTGTTGCCAACATATTCCATAAGTAGATAATACTATCTAGTCAAGAGAAAAATCTAGGATGTTATAGAATACATGGAATGTCAGTATTAAGAGTGATTCTATTCAATCTCTTTATTTATTTTGGCCCTTATATTCCCTAGAATTTTAGGCTATTGGAAATATATTTCTTTATTTTGGCCCTTATATATTCTTTATTTAGTTTTATCATATGCACATGTTCTAATTTACTAACATGTGTGTTCTAAAGCCCGAACCGAATTAGAGAATTAGACAACAAATTGAAACATAATTGAAAAATAATTATATCCTTAGAGATCATTTTCTCAACCGAATTATTTTGGCCCTTATAGATCATTTTCAATCTATAATCTGTTATGGGTAGACAACAAATTAAAAAAGAATTAGAGAAGGAAGATTTATTTCTTAAACAGGAAAAAGTAATCTTTTACTTGCACTCATGAATAATAAATGAGCTAAGCATCTTCTCAAGTGACATGTTAAGTTCATGGCAGCAGCTATATAATTTAATATCAATACGTTATAGTCAGGCCTGAACCTGTCTTTTTAACCATTTATATTGTTTCACGCAATATTAAATTTACACGATATTAAAAGTGTACTTGAAAAACATTCATTTTATTTCTTTGTATTAATGGATTGGTTCCTCAAACTGCTATCGTATCATAGATGTAGTACACAGCAAACCATATATAATCGAAATTAAAACTACATGCTTGCTATGAATATATGAATAACATTAAGATATATATATATATATATATATATATTAAATGATATTGACAGTAGGTGAACTAACGATATAGAATTTATGTATCTGCACATAAGGAAAAAAACATTAAAGCAAAAATTAAATATGTTGCCTACTCTAATTTATTAATTATGCAAACTTTTCTTTTTCTGTTTCGTTATGTCCTTTTTGATTAAATGATTTTTGTTAAGACAACTAGACAAAAAGGTAATTTGTATCAGTCTCAGGTTTCCTTTGAAATACTCAACGGGGTTTTCAATGGAGAAGAGGGTTAGAAAGCGGGTGGAAGAGTGGCAGAAGCTTCCATATGTTAGCCCTTATGAAGATGGGTCAAGGCTGAAGAAGAACAGTGATTTGTGGGAGAAGTGGGCAGTAGGGATGATGCATGAGGTTTTGAGTTTGACTGTCTCGAAGAAGATGACAAAGAAGACCTTGTGAGGATGGTCAAATTTGTGATCAGGTACCATCTTTGCTACATCTACTATTTATATGTTTTGGGGAAATGTCATTTGTTTCATAGTCGAAGCCAGAATAATTTGGATTACTACCCTGGTCATACACACCTGAGAAAAAAATGCATTTTCTTGTTCCCATCTTTTAAGAACTAAATGATAATTGATGTATAGAATTTATGCTGAGGCGTTTGAATTCTCCGTCAAATGCCTTAACTTTTGAATTCACATCTATATATAACCATGCAATATGATTTATCTTTTATCTTTTGGTATGTCTTTTATCCTTTTATCTCTTAATCTTCTTTTTCATTTATATCCTTTTGTAGTTTATTCTTTCATTTATTTTGGTTTGTCATTTATTCTTTTATCTTTTATCATTTATTCTTTTAGTTTATTATCCATTCATTTATATCTTATATTTTATCTGGTACCTTTTAGTAATTTAGTGTATCCTCAATTCTTTTATCTTTTATAATTTACCTTTATCAATTATCTTTTAGTTAAGATTTAAATGATAAAGATAAATATATTATCAAAATAAACTTATTTAGCCTTTTCAATAGAAAACATATTGGGAGAAGTGAAAGATTGAATATGTTTGGTATGTATTAATGGAAAAATAGATTTGATGAAAAATAACCGTAGGATCCAATTCATATAAAAGTTAAAAGGTTAATAACTTCGCTAAAATGATTGAAGGATTTATCATTTTATGTACACAGAAATAAAACAATTCTTTATATGTAAAAAGGTAAAAGAAAATATCTTTTCATATAAAATAATAAATGTAGTTATCAATATTTTACATTAGATTGTAATAAAACATCAAATTCACGTGGTTACGAAATTATGCACCTAGATCATCTCTTGACTCTTTTGTATTTCTACTGAATTCATTGTGATAAAGCTTTGTTGAAATATCATTTTACAGTAGATCGTAAAATTCCAGTAAATATTCTGCTAAAGTACAATCTTATTGTTAGAATGAGTTTTTCTTTCGTGTAAATGTTTAAGTTTTAATTGCATAGGTGTACAGCTACGTATAAAGTGGTCGCAGCCAATAAACTGAGAGCTAAATCTAAAAAAGGAAAATAAAGCATTATCTCACAATCCAGAAAAAAGGGGTGAGAGGAAAATATTTATGGGCACTGCATGAGTAGTAAAACATGGCATCTTTTTTTCTGGTGATGATATAACAGCTAATAAATTTTATATTATATATGCAGGTCTAAGAAATTATGAATAAAGAAAAGACGATTCATGTATTACTGCGCAATCCCCTAACTGTTGCTTAGGTTAATTCAGATTATTTCCTTGGATATCCAATGCAAGGTAAGAGGAACCCTACTGATGCTTTAATCAAATGTACGATTTATATTGGTGCTCTAGTTATGCTCACTGCTCTTATTATTAGGGACTATTTTTAGAGTTGTTACTCTCTCTATTGTGCTTGCAAGGTCACTTCTCTCCGGAGTCCTGATTGTAATCTGTAATGCCAAAAAATTATATTTGAGGTAAAAACATAAAATATTGTTTACTTTAAGACTTTTACTCATGCTCATACAATTGCATTATTGTGTCTTTTGTTTTCATTGTCTGAGCAAGTTAAATGAGATACACACACATGCATATGCAAAATATGCATATACATATACACATATGCATATATATATATATGTGTGTGTGTGTGTGTGCGCGCGCGCGCGTGCGTGCGTGCGTGTGTTATTGCTATCTAAAACCTTAAGTTTTTGGTGTATATTAATATATATATATATATAAACAGAAGAGTCTAGTTTTGAGAAATTTGTTTATGTGGATATGAGTTCAATATCTAGTGTGTTTAAGGTTATTAACTTATGTTTCCTTTTGGTCATTGTCATTTTACTCTTGGCTAAGGTACTTTAATCATTCTTCTAAAAAAATTAGTCCTACATTGCTGCAATGAATATTGTACTTGGTCATTGTCATATTACTCTCGGCTAAGGTAATTTAATCATTCTTCTAAAAAATTAGTACTAGATTGCTGCAATGAATATTGTACTTGGTCATTGTCATATTACTCTCGGCTAAGGTAATTTAATCATTCTTCTAAAAAATTAGTACTAGATTGCTGCAATGAATATTGTACTTTTAAGCATAAAAGATAACATACACTTATCTTACTTTATGAGCTCAACTAGTGAATGGATAAATATATCCAGTACCTAATTGTTGCTTAAAATCTTCATATTCTTTCTCCAAAACCACTACTTTACAGAATATTTATCAGGTGGAAAATTATATGCAGTTTAACATAATAGAATATAAGCCATAACTGAGACCACTGTTGGCCTCAGTTGCCTGAGTTTAGACAACTGAGGCCTCAGCGGCCTCAGTTTTTAGAAGACTAGATAGAGTGGGAATCCACAAAATTCATATGGAACTATATGAGCTATCTTAAAAATACGGCAATGTTTTGGAAAATGGAGATTCATCAGTTTGAAAAAGAAAATAATGTTTTGAAAATAATACATTTTTTTGGGGTGAAATTATACAGAAAACGGGTGTAATATGTATATGAAGAAATTAAACTAACAGTATCCTTATGCTCCCCGTGCATTTATCTAGTCTCCTTAAATTGCAAAATATTTGGAAATTGGAAGGAGGAAACTATCTGACCTGTTTGGAAACCAAGGCTTTCAGTGCATGTTTCCAGGTTTTTTTTTTGATTGAGCAGGCCTAAGGACTGCCTTGTTAAAGGATGAATGTATGGTTCTTGTGTTTTTTATCCAAGCTCTTTTGATTTCTGGGCGTGAATTAAGTCCAAACATTAAATTGTTCCAGTCCTTTCTCATTCTTTTGTTACGAATATGGATTCAGAGGTGGAAGTTAGTGCACACAGCTATGTATACACGTTTCAAGCTGCAGTGATATAACAAAATAATAATAATAATAAATCATCTAGTAAAATACTTCCATATATTATAAGTTAAGAACTGCATTATGACACATCGTAGTATATTTCTCTTTTGCATAAAAACATGTACAGACTTGCATAATTTGAATATGTTATATGTTAATTCAATGCTTGAGCTTCGCAAGAATGGAACGAGGTGTGGTATCTGTAGGTGTTTAAGGGAGGTTCACTGATATAATTTTCTTCTTGTCTACAGCTAGCGACACTATTTTTTTCTTTGGCTTTGTTTTCCTAGTCGTTTTTCTTTGATAGTACTCGTGCTTAACCAATATATGCTGGAATCTGGTCTTTGTGATTGAGTGATGTAGTATTAACTAACATTTGTTCATACTATATGTATTTACTTCGGTTGATAGGTTTGAATAGAATGCAAGTAGTAGTTTGGAATCTACCGGGAAAAAAAGGGGCATGGCTGCTACTATTGGTAGCAGCATGGTAGCCGTAGCCTTAAAGGTCATCCCTCCCTCATCATGTTTTGTTCTTGCACCATGGAACTTCATTGAATTTATATCACATTGAATATTGAATTTGCATGTAGATATGATTCCGGAAAACTAAGATTATTCCAAATTATTAAAAATCAAATTCATTGAATCTTGTTTGAGTTATTTTATGAAGACATCATTAAAAAGCATAAAACTAGAAAATGCTTAAAAAAAAACTTCTCCAACACTTCACCAACGTATATATCCAACCAAAATCTTTGCATTAGAACATATAATCATTATGTATCCACTCACGTTGTCACTATTTTCAGATAATGATGGTAGAATGTAAACAATTTACAATTTGTCATATTGCATATTTGCTTGTTTTATTTAATGTCTTTTTATTGTTAAATCATGTGTTTTCACCTTGATTACTATTTGTCATTCTTTTAGTGTAAATTTTAATTTAATATGATATTGAATGCATGTAGGTACTTATAGAAGAAGCAGAAGAAAAGAGGAAACTGGGTGGTAGTTCTAGTGGTAATGATGAAGTAGAAGATCTTGAAAATGATCCAATTACGGAAGTTTTTAGTATGGAATTGTTAAACTATGTCTTATCTTTTGTTATTGCAATTGGTATTAGTATGGAATTGGTAAACTATGTATTGATAAGTTAATTTTGTATTGAACTTCTCTTTTATTAATTGATACTGTTTTATTATTGATTATGAATATTGTTTATTGATATTGAATGAGTTATAATTTGCTAAATTAAGATAATATTTCATATTATATATAGTCTACATTATATCTTTTAACATTCAAACCATTATATCTTTCAACATTCACGTTACTGATAATTGTTTATTTGTATTTATTTGCAATGCTTATAAGCGTTGGAAGATATTTTTTTCCAACATTTATAAGCGTTGGCAGATCTACTTTTCCAACGCTTATAAGCGTTAACGGAAAAAAAAAATCTTCCAACGCTTATAAGCGTTGCAAATAATTGCCCATGCCCCTATAGCGATACATATAAGTATTATTGAAATTTTTGACAACGCTTGTACTCGTTGGAAATCCTCTGTTTTGGTGTGGTGGATTTGACATGCTTTTGACAATCTTTATCAGATCTTCTCTTTTTGATATATGTACAACCACGGATTTGTACATATTGATTAGATTCAAAAATTAAGGGATTGAAGGAGAATAGATTGAGAAAATAAACAATAAACAAAAATAAATGTATAAGATTTCTTACCGGAAACCTTAATGGAGTTTTCTGAATCTATGAAGAGACAAACCAGAGCTTCGCTAATATTCCTAAGTATTTGTGAATAAAAGGGAGGGGCTAGGCTCTTATTTATAGTGGTTGGAATGCATCAAAATCGTCAGATTTAGGCCGGCTAAAATAATAAAAATCCATACGTTCAAAGATAAAAATCCATACGTTTAAAGTGCAAACCTTAGCCGCAACTTCACAGTCAATAGTCGACTGATCCTAGGGAGCTGATGCAGTGCATACCTTAGTGGACAACTCGAACGACTTAGCAATGGCGAGCTACGACCCAACATCGACGACCTAAAACCCAGTCCACGACCTAATTCCCACGACTTAACACTTTTCCGATCCAAATCATCGCCGCGACCTACGACTCATCACCTACACGACTTACGACTCAACCTCCAACGCGATTTAACTCCAATCGCCCGACCTAAAACAATCTCCGACCTAACTCCATGCCACGACCCATCCAGTATTCCAAGCCCCGACCTAAAACAACTTCCCCGACCTAATCCACTTCCACAACCAATCCATCGCGACTTAATGTCATTCGTCCCCGACCTAAAACAATTTCCCCGACCTAAACTTCTCCACGACCTAAACCTAAGTCGCGTACGATCCTCGCCATCACCACAACCTAATTCCAGACTTCAGCTTAACTCGCGAGTTGAGTTCGATAAGTCTCGAGCTGATGACGATAAGTCGTGAGTTGGTGAAGATAAATCGCGAGTTGATAAGTCGCGAGAAGTTTAATCGGATGTCTGCCGTTCTTTAAGTCGTTGAGAAACATTTTGATAAGTCGTGAATGATTGTGATAAGTCGTGAACGATTTTCATAAGTCGCGAGAAGATTGAAACGGATGCCTACTGTTCTTTAAGTCATTAAACACTATTGTTGAGTCGTTTGTACTGTAGCTCGTATTTCTGTTAAGTGTTGTAAATATTCTAAGTGTTAGGTCATTCAAGACCTATGAGTTGTGGTGTAAGTGTTGTGTTGTATGCCTATAAATAGGCGAGTTATATCATTTGTAAAGGTTGTTGAATTTGAAATAAAATTTGGTTTGTGCTTTGTGCCTCCATTTTAAATCGGTAGTTGAGTGTTATCTCCTATCTCCACCTTCGGCATTCGAGTGCGCTCGAATCAACGATTGTTGAAGCCAATTCACGGAATCAAGTGCGCTTGATCAACGTCGAAGAATTGCAGATCTTCTCTCACGGCATCGTGCGCGATCAACGTGTCGAAGATTGCTAAAGTCCGGTATCTTCGTGATCAACGGATTTGGGCGTTTGGTATCATTAATTCATCAATTCATATTGCTTCATCTAATCATTTCATCGATTAGTTTGACACGAATTCTTCAATTCGTCGTCATCCGTGATTTCCGCTGCGTCATTTGGTATCAGAGCTAGAGCGCAAGGAGTTTGCATAGATTTTTGGAGTTGTGCGAGATTTACATCATTTGGAGAAGTGAGTTATCGAGATTTTGAAGAGATTTGTTCGTTTGGATATTTTTGAAGATTTCAACAAGTGGGTAGTTTTGATTTGAAGATTTTTAGATCGAAGTGAAGTTTTTGTTGGAATTTGTCGAAGAGTGATCATGCCTCCGAGAAGAGCTAACCGTTATCGCAACATTGATGCTTTGTATGGGAGAGAAGAAGCCGATGAGATGGAGCAAAGAATTAACGAAAACTTTAATGAGAAGATTAATGAAGGGATTGGTCGATTAGAGAGAATGATGTTGGAGATGAGTCAAAATCAGAGAAGGGTTTCACCTGAATCGAGCCATGGGAGAAGTAGAGTTTCACCACATTCCAATCGGGAGAGAAGTGTTGATAACGATCATAGAAGTGTGAGTCGAGATTGTTATAGAGATGATGATGATCGAAGACGTGAGAGGAATGTGAATGATCGAGAACGGAGGAATGTAGATAGAAGGAATGTTGGTGGTAGACGTGATGGTAGTAGAGATGTTGGTGGTCAGGATCGACATCGATATACATCGGATTGTGAGGAAGAGTATGATGGTGGTAGTGTTCATGGACGAGGACGTGGACAAGGAAGAAATCGGTCGGAGTACGATCACAAGTGGGAATCTGGGATGAAGACTGAAATTCCAGAATTCAAAGGTGGTATGCAAGCTGAGGAGTTTTTGGATTGGTTGTCTAATGTGGAGGAGATTTTTGACTTCAAGGAAGTTCCATAACATCGTAGAGTGAAGTTGGTTGCTACAAGGTTGAGGGGTAGAGCTTTGGCATGGTGGCAGCAAACCAAACTTACACGTGAACGGATGGGGAAGTCAAAGGTTGAATCATGGGAAAAGATGAAGAAATTGATGAAAGCAACGTTCTTACCTTATAATTATCAATCGCTTATGTACCAGAGGTTGCAGAATCTAAGGCAGGGAACGAAGTCAGTTAATGATTACCCAGATGAATTTTACCAACTCATTGCTAGAAATGATATTATGGAGACAGAAGAACAACTAACTGCTAGATTCATTGGGGGATTGAGGATGCAGATCCAGGATATGGTGAATATGTTCGATCCAAGGTCTGTAGCGGAGGCACATCAGAAAGCGTTGGCTTGGGAGAAGCAGGGAAGGCGTGGAGGTGGTGTGTTTACAAATTCCAATAATCAAGTGAAGGGTGTTAGTGGAAGTTCTAATGTTTCTAAACCTATAAGTAAACCAGTGGTGAAGGAGGCTGAGAAGGCAAAGGTTAACAATGGTTTCAAATGTTACAATTGTCAGGAGTTGGGTCATAAAAGCAATGAGTGTCCAAAGCCAAAGAAGAGAACCATGGTTGCAGAAATTGAGGATGAGGATGTTGATGGAGATTATTCTAGTCCAGTTGAGGAGGATGAACAGGATGTTGCGTCAGGAGATGAAGGTTGTAATCTAATGCTAAGAAGATCATGCTTGACATCGAAGCAAGAAGAAGCTAGTTGGTTGAGGAGTAATATCTTTCAGTCGACATGTACTATACTGGGGAAGGTGTGTAAATTTGTGATTGACGCGGGAAGCTGTGACAATATCATTTCAACCGAGGATGTAACAAAATTGAAGTTGAAGACAGAGAAGCATCCGAATCCATACAAGTTAGCATGGTTGAGAAAAGGAGGAGAAGTGAAAGTGGATAGACGAGTTCGTGTTCCATTCTCTATTGGGAAGAAATACAAAGACGAGATCTGGTGTGATGTAGTAGAGATGGATGTTTGTCACTTACTTTTGGGAAGACCATGGCAGTATGATCGAGCAGTACAGCATGACGGTCGGACCAATAACTACAGTTTTATGTTTGAAGGTACGAAGATTATCTTAGTTCCAAAGAAGAGACAACAAGGAGAAAGTAAGTCGGAAGAGATTGAAGAGCTGAAAACTTTATTATCTCTGAAGGAGTTTGTTAAGGAGGTTGAGGAAGAGCCGGAAGTATTCTTGTTAATTGGGCGTGAGAGCAGTGAAGAGGTTGAAATTCCAGAAGAAGTGAAACCAGTATTGAAAGAATTTGAGGATGTATTTCCAGAGGAGTTACCAAAGGAGTTACCGCCACTGAGAGACATTCAACATCAAATTGATCTTGTTCCGGGAGCAATGTTGCCACATAGACCACATTATCGAACGAGTCCGAAGGAACATGAAGAATTGAGGAGGTAGGTAGAGGAATTGCTTGAACAGGGGCGTGTGCAGGAGAGTTTAAGTCCTTGTGCTGTACCAGCTTTATTGGTACCCAAAAAGGATGGAACATGGAGGATGTGCACAGATAGTAGAGCATTGAATAAGATCACAGTCAGATACAGATTTCCGATGCCAAGGCTTGATGATTTATTAGATCAAATCAGTGGGTCCGTAATCTTTTCTAAGATTGACTTGAAGAGCGGTTACCATCAGATTCGCATTAAACCAGGGGACGAATGGAAGACAGCATTCAAGATGAGGGAAGGATTGTATGAATGGCTGGTAATGCCGTTTGGTCTATCAAATGCACCGAGTACATTCATGAGGGTGATGAACCAAATTTTCAGGCCATACATTGGGAAATTTGTGGTGGTTTACTTTGATGATATTCTGATCTACAGTGCTAGTACAGAAGAGCATGTTCAGCATTTGAAGAAAGTGTTAATTATTCTTCGTGAAGAACAATTCTATGCTGCTACAAAGAAGTGTGTTTTTATGGCGAGGAGTGTTTTATTTCTGGGGTATGTTGTATCAGAGGAAGGTATACAGGTGAACCAGAGTAAAGTTGAGGCAGTCAGAAGTTGGCCACAGCCCAAGACAATAACAGAAGTTCGTAGTTTTCACGGGTTGGCTTCATTCTATCGAAGATTTATTCCACACTTTAGTAGTGTGATGGCGCATGTTACAGATTGTATGAAGGGTAAACAGTTTTCATGGACGGAGGAAGCAGGAGTTGCTTTTGAACGAATCAAGGAGTTGTTGACGACAACACCAATTCTAGCATTACCTGATTTTCAGTTGTTGTTTGAATTACATACTGACGCGTCGAAGGTTGGAATTGGAGGGGTGTTGAGTCAGAGGGGACGTCCGATTGCATATTTCAGTGAGAAGTTATCAGGAGCGAAGATGAGATATAGTACATATGATGTGGAATTCTATGCTGTTGTGCAAGCCATTAAACACTGGAGACATTATCTATTTCAGAAAGAGTTTGTTCTTTACACTGACCATGAGGCGTTGAAACATTTACAAGGGCAAGACAAGATTTCAGCGAGACATGCATCATGGATTGCATATCTGCAACAGTTTACGTTTGTTGTGAAACACAAATCGGGAGTGACGAATCGTGTTGCGGATGCATTGAGTAGAAAAAATCATGTGTTGACTACAATGAAGGTCGAAGTGACAGGGTTTGATGTGCTACCAGAGTTATTTGTTGAAGATCCTTACTTTATGAAGTTTGTAAATAAAGTGAAGAAAGGAGAGACGGATGAGTTTGTGATGGTAGATGGTTTTCTGTTTAAGGGAAATCGATTATGTATTCCAAATAGCAGCTTGAGAATGAAGATTATCAAGAAGTTGCACGAGGAAGGACATGTAGGACGGGATTGTACATTGCATTTGATTTCTCAATCTTACTTTTGGCCATCAATGAGGAAAGAAGTGGAAAGGTTTGTGGAGCGATGTCATATCTGTCAGGTTTCGAAAGGAACTACGACCAATGCTGGATTATATATGCCGTTACCTGTACCAACTAAGCCTTGGGTTGATGTGAGTATGGACTTTGTTTTGGGTTTGCCTCGAACTCAAAGGGGAAACGATTCCATTTATGTGGTGGTTGACCGATTTTCGAAAATGGCACACTTTATTGCTTGTAAGAAGACGGCGATGCTGTTCGTGTGGCTCAGTTATTTTTCAAAGAAATCTATCGACTTCATGGATTGCCTGAATCGATTGTTTCAGACAGGGATACTAGATTTCTAAGTCATTTCTGGCTAAGTTTGTGGAAGATGGTGGGAACGAAATTGAAATTCAGTAGTGCTTATCATCCACAGACAGATGGACAAACTGAAGTTGTGAACAGATCCCTGGGAAATTTATTGCGGTGTCTAGTTCAAGATAATCTGAAGAGTTAGGACTTAAAGTTGTGTCAGGCGGAGTTTGCTCATAATCATGCTGTTAACCGAAGCACTGGTTACAGTCCATTTCAGATTGTATATTCGAGCTTGCCAAAGGGGCCGTTGGATTTAGCAATAGTACCGCAACCGAAGGGGACAGTTAAACGGGTTGTTGATTTCGTTGATGAGTTGAAAGACTGTCATAGAATTGTTCAGGAACGTTTGGAGAAAACAAATGAGAAGTATAAGCAAGCGGCATATAAAAAGAGAAGAAGTGTGGAGTTCAACGAGGGTGATTGGGTGTATGCTGTGTTAACAAAGAATCGTTTTCCAGTGGGTGCTTATAACAAGTTGAAAGCCCGAAAGATTGGTCTGGTATAAATTATAAAATGGATCAATGAAAATGCTTATAAGTTGAAGCTGCCAGGGGATGTTTACACTTCTGACGTGTTTAATGTTAAACATCTTATACCTTATTATGGAGATGAACAATCCAATGGGAAGGAACTTTTAAATTCGAGGACGAACTTTTCTCAACCGGGGGAGGATGATGCAGTGCATACCTTAGTGGACGAACTCGAACGACTTAGCAATGGCGAGCTACGACCCAGCATCGACGACCTAAAACCCAGTCCACGACCTAATTCCCACGACTTAACACTTTCCTGATCCAAATCATCGCCGCGACCTACGACTCATCACCTACACGACTTACGACTCAACCTCCAACGCGATTTAACTCCAATCGCCCGACCTAAAACAATCTCCAACCTAACTCCATGCCACGACCCATCCAGTATTCCAAGCCCCGACCTAAAACAACTTCCTCGACCTAATCCACTTCCACAACCAATCCATCGCGACTTAATGTCATTCGTCCCCGACCTAAAACAATTTCCCCGACCTAAACTTCTCCACGACCTAAACCTAAGTCGCGTACGACCCTTGCCATCACCACAACCTAATTCCAGACTTCAGCTTAACTCGCGAGTTGAGTTCGATAAGTCGCGAGCTGATGACGATAAGTCGTGAGTTGGTGAAGATAAATCGCGAGTTGATAAGTCGCGAGAAGTTTAATCGGATGTCTGCCGTTCTTTAAGTCGTTGAGAAACATTTTGATAAGTCGTGAATGATTGTGATAAGTCGTGAACGATTTTCATAAGTCACGAGAAGATTGAAACGGATGCCTACTGTTCTTTAAGTCGTTAAACACTATTGTTGAGTCGTTTGTACTGTAGCTCGTATTTCTGTTAAGTGTTGTAAATATTCTAAGTGTTAGGTCATTCAAGACCTATGAGTTGTGGTGTAAGTGTTGTGTTGTATGCCTATAAATAGGCGAGTTATATCATTTTTAAAGGTTGTTGAATTTGAAATAAAATTTGGTTTGTGCTTTGTGCCTCCATTTTAAATCGGTAGTTGAGTGTTATCTCCTATCTCCACCTTCGGCATTCGAGTGCGCTCGAATCAACGATTGTTGAAGCCAATTCACGGAATCAAGTGCGCTTGATCAACGTCGAAGAATTGCAGATCTTCTCTCACGGCATCGTGCGCGATCAACGTGTCAAAGATTGCTAAAGTCCGGTATCTTCATGGTCAACGGATTTGGGCATTTGGTATCATTAATTCATCAATTCATATTGCTTCATCTAATCGTTTCATCGATTAGTTTGACACGAATTCTTCAATTCGTCGTCATCCGTGATTTCCACTGCGTCAGGAGCGGTTGACCATTAACGTTTGTTTGGGGAAGATTTTTGTGTCCTTGTTTTTTATTTATTCTATTTCTTAATTATACTTTAATGTTAATGGTAATTTTAACCTTTACTTAACCCCAAGTCTAATAACTATTAACTTTTGAAATTAAAATTTTAAAATTAATTATTCATTTGAACTTGAATTTTATTTAAATTATTTTAAACCTAAAAACTTCAAACATCCATAAATTTTCCATTTGTATATGGAAATTGATCAGAATTTCGCCACGAACGCAACCGGCATAAGTTTCATGGTCAAATTCCAACTTTTGCAAAATTTCCATTTGTATCCCTATCTTATTTAATTTAATTTATCCAATTTATTTATGGTTGATTTTATGAGGTGTTACACATAACAACCACTGTCTTAGCCCTGGCTCGGTCGGCATAGCAAATTCCACAAAGCTATGGATATGAGGAATGAGCTAGAGGATGTGAGGGCGGCCCCGATCAAGTTGACGATCAACATCCCGATCTGTCAAGATAACCCTACTCTGGTCCTGAGGATTAGATCTCAACTCAATATGAGGATGAAAAGGAGTTGACAGGGTATCTATGAGAAAATATTGATGTGTTTGGCTGGATGCATTCCGGCATGTGTGGAATATCGCCGATATAACATGCCACGCTTTGAATGTGAACCCCAGATGTCTTGCTACAAAGCAGAAATGGCGTAACCTGGGCCCGGAGCGATCCACTATGCTGAAAGAAGTGGATAAGCTAAAATCATCTGCGATTCTCTATATTCGGAATTAGTCTCTAACTCGGTGCTAGTCAAGAATCCAAATGGAAAATGGCGGACATGCATCGACTATTCAGACTTGAATAAGGCGTACCCAAATGACAGCTTCCCACCGTCAAAGACCGACTAACTAGTAGATTTGATAACCGGTCATGAATTGCTATTATTCATAGATGCTTATTCTGGCTATAATCAAATTCCAAGCACATCCCAGATCAGGAACATACCAGCTTCATAACCGACCTAGGATTGTACTGTTACATTGTTATGCCATTTGGTTTGAAGAATGTCAGAGCCACCTACCAGAGACCGATAAATTCATTGTACATAGATAAGATCGGGGGTATGATGGAGGTTTATGTGGACGATAAGCTAGTAATGTCACAGCGATCGATGAACCATTTGGAAGACCTGTCAGAAATGTTTGGTGTGCTCCGAAAGTATGGAATGAAACTGAACCCACTGAAATGCTCGTTTGAAGTTACATCAGAAAAATTATTGGGTTTCATAGTAAACTCGAGAGGCATAGAGGAAATCCATAAAAGATTGTGTCCTTAAGAAATGTTAAAGCCCCAAACCCAATAAAGGAGGTACAAAGCCTAAACAAAAAAGTAGCCGCATTAAGTCGATTTATCTCAAAGGCTACAAACAAATGTATACCATTCTTCGATGTCTTTAAAGTAGGAAAATTTTTTTTGCTTGGATGCAAGAGTGTAAGAATGCATTTCAAGCTTTACTTGATTATCTGGAAAGACCACCCATCTTGTCAAAGCCTTTGGAAGGGGAAGATTTGTTTTTTTTGTTTGGTAGTATTTGTTCTTGCCCTGAGTGCTGCCCTTGTATGCAAAGAGTCCAGGATCTAAAGGATGCTATATTATATCAACAAGCGGTTAGCAGAAGCAGAGAGAAATTATCCGAAGTTGAAAAAGCTACTCTGTTGCTTGTTGTTCACATCAAGGAAACTTCGTCCCTACTTCCAAGTCCATCCAACTAAGGGAAGTTCTGCAACGACCCAAAACTTTAGGAAGGTTGTTGAAGTGGAACATCGAACTAAGTCAATATGATATATCATATCATCTGAGGAGACCGATTCAGGGGCAAGCGCTGATCGATTTCATTAGTGAGTTCACTACCCGGGATGATGAGAAAGAGAAGGGTAAAAAGTGGAGTGCTCAATGGAAGTTATAGATGGACGGGGCATCCAATGAACGTTACTTGGGGCCAAGAGTGGTTTTGGTAACCCGCGAAGAACGATCAATTTGCTACGCCTTGAAACTTGAGTTCCCCACAATAAATAACGAAGTCGAATATGAAGCACTGATCATGGGGCTCAAAATTGCGAAGGAATTAGGAGTCAAAACTCTACACATATACAGTAGCTCAAAATTGATGGTTTGCTAGGTGAGAAAAGAGTTTCCAGCCAAGGGAGAAAAGCTAGCCTCTTATTTGACGAAAGTTCTGGAACTACTCAATGATATTGAGCACTACACGGGGGAGAAGAACACAAAGGCCGAGTCACTAGCCAAGTTGGCTAGCTCTGAGGATGCATAGCTTATGGGCTTAGTTCCAATGGTGATATTATCAGGTTCGAGCATCGATTAGATGGACTTCAATTGGATCTTGGAGGCTGAAGTTGAAACGGCATCATGGATGACCCTAATTAATAAATACTTGCTGAAAGGAACCATTTTGGATGGAAGGAATAAATGGAGAAAATTCCTCCGCAAACTTCACAATTTATTGTCTAGGAAGGAGTATTGTATAGGATAGGGTTTTCGGCTCCCTTGCTATGTGTTAGTACCATAGGTTGGTTTTGATGATAACAACTATAGATATTATAAAAAATATAGATACTAATGCTTTTTATCAAGTTATATGCAGTATATAATGCATGATATTAGACAGGAATTGATTAATAAGACTGTAAAGTACCAAGTGCGGAAGTATTGAAGATTCAAGAGTTCAAGATATTATCCCAGATAAGTTATAGAGTCTTAGATTATATGTTAAAACTCTAATAGCACTTTTCCTGATCTCTCTCTCTATTTTGAATGTTTTGAAATGTTTTCCAAAGTATCCTAGTTTTCAAAAAATGATCTTTTCAAAATATTTCTCAAAATGATTTTTACTCTCTTATATTCACAAAGATATTATTTTGAGTTTTTAAGCTTTTATATATATTGTATTTTGATTTATACTTCAATTTTAGACATTTACTTATAAGTTATAATTATATTTGTTATATATATATGTGTGTGTGTGTCTGTGTGTTATTTACGTTATATTTAATGCTTATATTAAAGCTTTCAAAATTATACTATATAGTCTTATTAAGTTTTACTTTGTATTAGTTTTGAGTTTTACAGTTTATATATTTTACTTTGATTTTAAAAGATATATATATATATATATATTTACTTATATACTTGTATATACTATTTTATTTTTATATTTAAATATTTCAAAATAATTTCTTTAGTTTTATTATGATTAAATATGTATAAACTATGATTAAATGATTTTACAAAGTATCAAACTATTTTATAAAGCGATGGATTTTCAAAATAATGTTTTTAATTTTTTTTTAAATTTTATAAAGTGTATGTCGACATACTCTATGTATGTATGTCGACATAGTGGCCGATATTTTCAAAAATCAAATTCCAAAAAAAATGTCTTTTCATTGTATCTCTTCATGAATGGATATGATCATTATTCCTCTATAAATACCAGACTTCCAAACGAATTTTTTAACACAATTTTCTGATTCATCTCTCCTCCTTCCTCTCTCTCATTTTCTAAATAATAATATACCCAAACTCTACCGAAATTCAACCAAAATAAAACTTAATCACCATTAGTTTGATTCTCTATCATCTATTTACTAATCTCTCTTATCTCTCTCACTCAAATTAGATCAAAGTGCTATTCAAGAGTTATAGGATCAAATGAAATCAAAATTGAAGATCTACCGTAAATCTCTATCAAATCAAATTGATATACTTGTGAGTGTGATTGTAGCCTGTGAAATCAATTAGGTGTGCTTAATAACCCATAAATCTAGTGGGTGTGCTTGCAGCCCAAAAATCAAGCGACTCTACCTAGAGGTCAGGATTCTAGAGGGTGTGTCTCATTAGCCTTGAAATCGAGATTGTATTTGCATTTACTAGTTGAAAAGAAATCCGTACAAGGAATTGTGCGGGACTGGATGTAGGGTAACTCCGAACTAGTATAAAATCGTGGTGTGTTTTTTCCTTTTTACTTTTACTGCATTTACTTTTATATGTACCTTGATTCTATGATTGTTTCTGAGATTGTTGATTACATCATTCCAAGTAGAATCTTAAAGAATTTGAAAAATATTCATATAATCAGTTAAACACTATTCACCCCCACTTTAGTATTAATTTAGCCTTAAGATCCCTATTCCGCTGACTCACACTATGGTGTGTCGCCAATGAAGAAGCTAAAAGGATCCTGACAGAGTACATTAAGGAGTCTGTGGCGATCACACCGAAGGGCATACGCTAGAAAGAAAGGTTTTTTGCTATGGATACTTTTGGCCAACCATTAACTGGGATGTGGCTAATTACACTAGGAGATGTGATAAATGCCAAAGACTAGCAAAGATTCCTAGGGCCCCATCAATAGAAGTTACACAAATGGTCAGTCCCTAGCAATTTGTAGTGTGGGGTTGATATTGTTAGAAACTGGAGTGTCTACAACACAATGTTGGATCTTAAGGCTATTCAGACACTAGAAGTGGTGAAATGTGTATTAACTACTTACTTATGAATATAAAGAAGTAATCAAAGAATAAGTAAGTAATAAAGTAAAATGCAGTAATGTAAATAACACCCGGATTTTTATACTGGTTCGGATTAACCAATCCTACATCCAGTCCTGCACTCTGTCGTGCAGAATTCCACTATAACCGCTTGCTTTCCACAGGTGGCAAGAACACCTTTACAATCTTGGTTTCACGGGCTACAAGACACACCCTCTTGATTTTACAGGCTACAAGAACACCTTCTCCTTATCACCAACAACAAACTATGGCAAGTAGTCGTATCTTCAATACAGATTCTTGCAGATTCGGTACAATGATCTTATAGACCTCCAATGGCAATATATCTTTGAATTCTTTGAGGAATAGGATGAAATCAGAGAGAGAATGATGTGAATTCAAGTACAACTCTCTGATATTGTGTGGCTTGCAAATCAGTGAAGAATTTGAATGAAATAGTATCGATTTGCAAGGAGATTTGAAGAGTATGCAATGGAATTCTTTTGCAAATGTTTGGAGAAGGAGTAAGAGAAAATAAGAATTCCTGATGATAAAATTCATTTTCAGAGGCCTTTATATAGTGGTTGAAGAGACATGTCTTTTGGTGAAGAGGTGGAGGGAAATGTCTCTTCATTTGAAATTTGAAATTATGAAAAATGGCTATCATGTTGACATCCCCCTACCTAGTATGTCGACATGGGTATGTTGCAAAATGACAGCAACACTAATAAGTGTTGCGAATTTTCAGCATTTCAAATTACCTTATATTTATGGATTTTGTGATTCGGTTGAGGTCAATGGTTGATGATCTTCAAGTATGATTGCCAAGAGATCTTTAACAAGATATTCTAAGGTTCAACCAACTCCTCATCACTTCAAACACCTTTATCCTTCAGCATTCTTTTCTAAATTGGTTTTGTTCTTCAATTGCTCTGATTAACCTTCTTCTATACTGTATTCTTGATTATCTATGTAAATGTCTCCATAATATATCTGATATGACTGCATAACTCGGGGATACGTTAGTAGTAATATTTATGTGGTTGTTATCATCAAAATTAATACCTAGGGTATTAACAATCTCCCCCTTTTTGATGATGACAACCATATAAATATTTGAGAGATAAAATATAATATTTTTATATTTGACTCCCCCTAACTCTATGCACTCCCCCTATCATTTTGCCTAGTATATTTATACCTTTTCTCCCCCTTTGTCATCAACAAAAAGGGTAAAAAAGAGTCGCTTAAATCACTGCTAGACAATATGTAGAGTTTGTATATAGAGATAAATGCTTATAAATAAAACACTTGAGGGGAAACCAAATCAATTCAAAACATGAAATAAACTTATCAAACAATAAGATGAGTTTTAGAGTTACCGACTTTGCGGATGCCAATAACAAACCCTTTTCATATTTATCCACTGTTCAGTAGATTTCTTGTAATATGCTTTGAGCATTTGCTATTTGATATACATTGTTTGGTACCTGAAATATTATAAAATATGCACACTGGTACCCTTTTTACTTTGGGGTCCATGGGGTTAAGTTTTGGGATGCCAAACCCATAAAAAGTTTGAACGTCCTCTCAAAATATAATCATTAGATGAATGAACCTTATTAATAAAATTATCAATATATTTTTCTTTTTCAGTATCATCCAACCTTTTTGGAACCTATAAATTAATGAATCTATTTGGAGGTTTTAACTTTAGTTTCCTAGGTTTTGGTTTGAACTTGGTAGCCTTAACAAACTTAGTATTTTGAATACTATTTTTCTTTGATTTAGCCTTAGGGGTGTATCCAAGTCCATGTTTATTCCTAGTGTGGTTAGATGCAGATAATAATTTTTCTAGACTATCCTTCCCTTTGTTAGATTTATCAACATCAATTTTCATTTTGTCAAAATCCTTATTACGGTTAAGAATAACATTGTCTAGAGATGTTATTTTGTCATTCAGATCAGTGATCTGTGACTTCATTGAAAGATTTTCTTATTTTAAGGATTTATTTTCACTTTTTAGTTTTTCAAAACTTCCAAGTGTCAAATCCTTTTCATCATTATACCTATTAAGTCTTTCAATTTCATCTTCTAGACATTGTTTTTCTTCAATTAACCTTTCATTAAATATTTTTAATCTATCTATCTCTGCCAAACTATTGTTGTACTCTTTCCTAAGTATTTTATATCCTTGATTCATATCATTCAAAACATTAGTGATTTCTTTATTAAAATTCCATACCTGGTCATCCTTTACCATGAAGCACATGTTGGCATTTTCTGTTTCTGAATCACTATCACTTGATGATGTATCTGAATCATCCCAGTTTGCATTGAATGCCTGTTTCCTCTTCTTATTGAAAGTGTTTGAAAAGTACTTTGATTTCTTCAAGTTGGAGCAGTCTCTTTTCAAATGACCGGGTTTATCACATTCGAAACACTTAACAACATTTCCATTTCTAGAATTATTGTTGTTAGTTTTTCGAAGTTTGTTTGTTATCCAATACTTCAAGAATTTCTTGAACTTCTTGGTCATAAACTCGATATCATCATCAACAGCATCATCATCTGGTTCGTCGTTGTCGATCGTAGCATTGAGTGCTAGTGATTTCTTCTCATTTGCCTGATTCTCTTTTCTAATCTGCAACTTTACTTCATAGGACATCAGGTTACCAATTAAATCTTCTATTTTCATAGTACTAATATCATTGGCTTCTTCAATTGCCAGAGTCTTCTGATCCCATTCACTGGGAAGTGAATTCAAGATCTTTCTGACTTGGTCTTCTTTAGTAATTTTCTTTCCTAATGATATTAAGGCATGTACTATATCTTGAAACCTAGAATACATATCAGAAATAGACTCATTTGGTTTCATTTGAAAGAGTTGAAACAGGTTAGTTAGCATAGATATCTTTGTTTGTTTTACTTTACTGGTGCCTTCATGTGTGACTTGCAGTGTTCTCCAAATTTCATATGCAGAATTACAAATAGACACTCGATTAAATTCATTTCTATCTAAGGAGCAAAATAAAATGTTCATGGCCTTAGAGTTATTAAGTGCTTGTGTCTTTTGGTCTAGTGTCCATTTTAAATATTCAGTTTGAGGCTCTATGTACTCTATTTGGGTAATGTTCCAAATATCCAAAACATTAGACTGCAAATAACATTTCATCCTACAAGCCCAATATGCATAACTATTGCCATCAAATAGAGGGGGTCTAGTGGTAGATTGCCCTTCTACAAAGGTGTTAAAAAATGTGTTACTAGTGTCATTAGCCATTTATACTTTTCAAAAACCAAGTTATGAATTTTTGAAAACCAATGCTCTGATACCAATTGTTAGAAACTGGAGTGTCTACAACACAATGTTGGATCTTAAGGCTATTTAGACACTAGAAGTGTGAAATGTGTATTAACTACTTACTTATGAATATAAAGAAGTAATCAAAGAATAAGTAAGTAATAAAGTAAAATGCAGTAATGTAAATAACACCCGGATTTTTATACTGGTTCGGATTAACCAATTCTACATCCAGTCCTGCACTCTGTCGTGCAGAATTCCACTATAACCGCTTGCTTTCCACGGGTGGCAAGAACACCTTTACAATCTTGGTTTCATGGGCTACAAGACACACCCTCTTGATTTTACAGGCTACAAGAACACCTTCTCCTTATCACCAACAACAAACTATGGCAAGTAGTCGTATCTTCAATACAAATTCTTGCAGATTCGATACAATGATCCTATAGACCTCCAATGGTAATATATCTTTGAATTCTTTGAGGAATAGGATGAAATCAGAGAGAGAATGATGTGAATTCAAGTACAACTCTCTGATATTGTGTGGCTTGCAAAAAAGTGAAGAATTTGAATGAAATAGTATCGATTTTCAAGGAGATTTGAAGAGTATGCAATGGAATTCTTTTGCAAATGTTTGGAGAAGGAGTAAGAGAAAATAAGAATTCCTGATGATAAAATTCGTTTTCAGAGGCCTTTATATAGTGGTTGAAGAGACATGTCTTTTGGTGAAGAGGTGGAGGGAAATGTCTCTTCATTTGAAATTTGAAATTCTGAAAAACGCCTATCATGTCGACATCCCCCTACCTAGTATGTCGACATGGGTATGTTGCAAAATGAACAACAACACTAATAAGTGTTGCGAATTTTCAGCATTTCAAATTACCTTATATTTATTGATTTTTGTGATTCGGTTGAGGTCAATGGTTTATGATCTTCAAGTATGATTGCCAAAAGATCTTTAACAAGATATTCTAAGGTTCAACCAACTCCTCATCACTTCAAACACCTTTATCCTTCAGCATTCTTTTCTAAATTGGTTTTGTTCTTCAATTGCTCTGATTAACCTTCTTCTATACTGTATTCTTGATTATCTATGTAAATGTCTCCATAATATATCTGATATGACTGCATAACTCGGGGATACGTTAGTAGTAATATTTATGTGGTTGTTATCATCAAAATTAATACCTAGGGTATTAACAATCTCCCCCTTTTTGATGATGACAACCATATAAATATTTGAGAGATAAAATATAATATTTTTATATTTGACTCCCCCTAACTCTATGCACTCCCCCTATCATTTTGCCTAGTATATTTATACCTTTTCTCCCCCTTTGTCATCAACAAAAAGGGTAAAAAAGAGTCGCTTAAATCACTGCTAGACAATATGTAGAGTTTGTATATAGAGATAAATGCTTATAAATAAAACACTTGAGGGGAAACCAAATCAATTCAAAACATGAAATAAACTTATCAAACAATAAGATGAGTTTTAGAGTTACCGACTTTGCGGATGCCAATAACAAACCCTTTTCATATTTATCCACTGTTCAGTAGATTTCTGTAATATGCTTTGAGCATTTGCTATTTGATATACATTGTTTGGTACCTGAAATATTATAAAATATGCACACTGGTACCCTTTTTATTTTGGGGTCCATGGGGTTAAGTTTTGGGATGCTAAACCCATAAAGAGTTTGAACGTCCTCTCAAAATATAATCATTAGATGAATGAACCTTATTAATAAAATTATCAATATATTTTTCTTTTTCAGTATCATCCAACCTTTTTGGAACCCATAAATTAATGAATCTATTTGGAGGTTTTTACTTTAGTTTCCTAGGTTTTGGTTTGAACTTGGTAGCCTTAACAAACTTAGTATTTTGAATACTATTTTTCTTTGATTTAGCCTTAGGGGTGTATCCAAGTCCATGTTTATTCCTAGTGTGGTTAGATGCAGATAATAATTTTTCTAGATTATCCTTCCTTTTGTTAAATTTATCAACATCAGTTTTCATTTTGTCAAAATCCTTATTACGGTTAAGAATAACATTGTCTAGAGATGTTATTTTGTCATTCAGATCAGTGATCTGTGACTTCATTGAAAGATTTTCTGATTTTAAGGATTCATTTTCACTTTTTAGTTTTTCAAAACTTCCAAGTGTCAAATCCTTTTCATCATTATACCTATTAAGTCTTTCAATTTCATCTTCTAGACATTGTTTTTCTTCAATTAACCTTTCATTAAATATTTTTAATCTATCTATCTCTGCCAAACTATTGTTGTACTCTTTCCTAAGTATTTTATATCCTTGATTCATATCATTCAAAACATTAGTAATTTCTTTATTAAAATTCCATACCTGGTCATCCTTTGCCATGAAGCACATGTTGGCATTTTCTGTTTCTGAATCACTATCACTTGATGATGTATCTGAATCATCCCAGTTTGTATTGAATGCCTGTTTCCTCTTCTTATTGAAAGTGTTTGAAAAGTACTTTGATTTCTTCAGGTTAGGGTAGTCTCTTTTCAAATGACCGGGTTTATCACATTCGAAACACTTAACAACATTTCCATTTCTAGAATTATTGTTGTTAGTTTTTCGAAGTTTGTTTGTTTTCCAATACTTCAAGAATTTCTTGAACTTCTTGGTCATAAACTCGATATCATCAACAACAGCATCATCATCTGGTTCATCGTTGTCGATCGTAGCATTGAGTGCTAGTGATTTCTTCTCATTTGCCTGATTCTCTTTTCTAATCTGCAACTTTACTTCATAGGACATTAGGTTACCAATTAAATCTTCTATTTTCATAGTACTAATATCATTGGCTTCTTCAATTGCCAGAGTCTTCTGATCCCATTCACTAGGAAGTGAATTCAAGATCTTTCTGACTTGGTCTTCTTCAGTAATTTTCTTTCCTAATGATATTAAGGCATATACTATATCTTGAAACCTAAAATACGTATCAGAAATAGACTCATTTGGTTTCATTTGAAAGAGTTGAAACAGGTTAGTTAGCATAGATATCTTTGTTTGTTTTACTTTACTGGTGCCTTCATGTGTGACTTGTAGTGTTCTCCAAATTTCATATGCAGAATTACAAATAGACACTCAATTAAATTCATTTCTATCTAAGGAGCAAAATAAAATGTTCATGGCCTTTGATTTATTAAGTGCTTGTGTCTTTTGGTATAGTGTCCATTTTAAATATTCAGTTTGAGGCTCTATGTACTCTATTTGGGTAATGTTCCAAATATCCAAACCATTAGACTGCAAAATAACCTTTCATCCTACAAGCCCAATATGCATAACTATTGCCATCAAATAGAGGGGATCTAGTGGTAGATTGCCCTTCTACAAAGGTGTTAAAAAATGTGTTACTAGTGTCATTAGCCATTTATACTTTTCAAAAACCAAGTTATGAATTTTTGAAAACCAATGCTCTGATACCAATTGTTAGAAACTGGAGTGTCTACAACACAATGTTGGATCTTAAGGCTATTCAGACACTAGAAGTGGTGAAATGTGTATTAACTACTTACTTATGAATATAAAGAAGTAATCAAAGAATAAGTAAGTAATAAAGTAAAATGCAGTAATGTAAATAACACCCAGATTTTTATACTGGTTCTGATTAACCAATCCTACATCCAGTGCTGCACTCTGTCGTGCAGAATTCCACTATAGCCGCTTGCTTTCCACGGGTGGCAAGAACGCCTTTACAATCTTGGTTTCATAGTCTACAAGACACACCCTCTTGATTTTACAGGCTACAAGAACACCTTCTCCTTATCACCAACAACAAACTATGGCAAGTAGTCGTATCTTCAATACAGATTCTTGCAGATTCGGTACAATGATCCTATAGACCTCCAATGGCAATATATCTTTGAATTCTTTGAGGAATAGGATGAAATCAAAGAGAGAATGATGTGAATTCAAGTTCAACTCTCTGATATTGTGTGGCTTGCAAATCAGTTAATAATTTGAATGAAATAGTATCGATTTGCAAGGAGATTTGAAGAGTATGCAATGGAATTCTTTTGCAAATGTTTGGAGAAGAAGGAGTAAGAGAAAATAAGAATTCCTGATGATAAAATTCGTTTTCAGAGGCCTTTATATAGTGGTTGAAGAGACATGTCTTTTGGTGATGAGGTGGAGGGAAATGTCTCTTCATTTGAAATTTGAAATTCTAAAAAATGGCTATCATGTCGACATCCCCCTACCTAGTATGTTGACATGGTTATGTTGCAAAATGAACAGCAACACTAATAAGTGTTGCGAATTTTCAGCATTTCAAATTACCTTATATTTATGGATTTTTGTTATTCGGTTGAGGTCAATGGTTGATGATCTTCAAGTATGATTGCCAAGAGATCTTTAACAAGATATTCTAAGGTTCAACCAACTCCTCATCAGTTCAAACACCTTTATCCTTCAGCATTCTTTTCTAAATTGGTTTTGTTCTTCAATTGCTCTGATTAACCTTCTTCTATACTGTATTCCTAATTATCTCTATAAATGTCTCCATAATATATCTAATATGACTGCATAACTCGGAGCTACGTTAGTAGTAATATTTATGTGGTTGTTATCATCAAAATCAATACCTAGGGTATTAACAGATATTATCGATGTGATACCAATGTCAAAAGGTGGAGTGAAGTAGCCATTGTTGTAGTTGACTATTTTACGAAATAGGCTGAAGTGAAACCATTAGCCATAATCACCATGAAGAAAGTGATCAATTTCATGGTTAAAAGCATTATTTATCGGTCTGGGATTCCACAAACTATCATTTCAGATAATGGATCCCAATTCAATAGCGTCGAGTTCAAAAATTTATGCAACAAGTATCGAATAGTGAAGAGGTGTCCAGTAGTAGCACACTCGCAAGAAAATGGACATGTGGAAGTGGTAAATAAGATAATCAAATCCATCCTTAAAAAATTACCGACTAGGCTAAGGGAAAGTGGGTTGATGAATTACCTCTAGCACTTTGGGTTTATCGAACTACCCACAAGTCTGCAATTGGTCACACCCCATTCTCTTTGGCCTATGGATCAAATGCCATGATTCCAGTAGAATTAGAGATGTCTTCTCATCAAAAGATCCATTACAACCCTAAAGAAAACGAGGAACTCCTACTTGAGTGCCTCAATATGGTGGATGAGAAGCGCGATGAAGCTGATTTGAGGGCTGCTGCTCATTGAAAATGAGTGGCTCGATATTATAATGCAAAGGTTGGGAACCAGATCTTCGAGATCGACGATCTCGTTCTCAAATGAATCTTCTCTGATCCAGTGAATATGGGCCTAAGCTGGGAAAGTCTGTATGCTATTGAACATAAGCTTTAAGATGGAACATTTAAGCTAGCGAATGTTGATGGAATCACACTTCCGAGTGCATGGAATAGCGAACATTTAAGGTGCTATTTTGGTTAAAGCTAACTTTGTACATATTTAGTTGATTTTAATGTAATAAGGCATAACCATTCTTGTGGATATAAAATGAATTGGCGTGGAGATCGGTGAATTTGTGTTCTCATTAGCCTAATCATGCACTATGAATAACATCAAAATCGAACAATCTACATTTATACGATACATGTATGAAGGTGCCAAGAGATAGGACCCAATCAAACTTTGCGGTCCATGATTGGGCTTAAGGAACGTAATTGTTCTAGATATCTAAAGATAGATGCCGATTAACTCCTTTAACCTATGGCTCGGGTGTCAGAGTATTACAACATAAGGGTCAAGTAAGACAATACACCCTAAGGCCTTTGCCTAGAGTTAGGCAAGGCATCAAACCATTGCCTTGAGGTTGGCAAGACCAATAATCAACGCATGGAGTTAGGTGAGATATGATGCAAACATCCAGAGATAAACGTTGCGATGCTTAGATATAGGCTTTTTGCTTAGTTAGCCATGTAGATAAGGCATATATGATCAATGTCCAAAGCTAGACAAGATCAAATAAAAATGTCTAGAAATATACTTTCGAACCAAATGCTCAAGGTGATTAATCTTAGTCAATGCCCAGAGATAGGTAGGATTGAACACGGATGTCCAGAGGTTGATATCCAAGATACTACTTTTCGAAGGCAAAGAGAGTGATATAAAAATCCAACCATGCCACTTGTCAAATAAAACTTGACTGGATATAAGCGAGGCAAACTTGTATATTAACTAAGTAATAATGAGGAAATTATCCACGTGAACATGAATGTGGTGGATGATAGTATTACTCAAAACTTGATATAGTCGCAATTAGTATAAAAATTATATAATAAGCTAAGTACATAGATAGAAAATGCAAAGTTTAAAAAGAAACCGATTAATTCTTTATTGACATACTTTTTCAACAAAAAGTGGTGGTTGTACCTGCACAACATCAGCCTGTGTACATAGATTCAAAGCTAAACAAAAACAATAGAAAAAAGGATAACTGTAGCTAAGTCTTCCTCCTCCTCTTCTTCTCCTTCCTCCCTTCTCCAAAAGAGTGGGTACCAGATTTGCTAGGCTTCGCTCTGCTCATTCCCCACTCTCCTTCAAAAACTAACCATTTTGATCATTTTCCTAATCATAGTTGCTTCCTAGAGATTCGAGAGCCTCACCTTGAATATCACCAGAAATGGGACCAGAGGCAGGAACAACAATTGGTATCGAAGGCAATGAAAATGATAGAGGAGGACGAATACCATCAAACTTTTCCTTTTTAATCTCCTTAGTCAATATGGCTTGCGATCGCTACATCTCCAGCGTCGTTGGTTCTGACGAAAGTTTGATGAATCCAGTGATGATGATGTCCTCATTTCCTTGGATCCCATGAAGATTGCTTGTAGCCCTTCATACAAGGCATGGATCATTTTAGCATCGAGACTTGGAGTGGCACCTGCTAGAGAGGCCGAGATCAGAATGTGAGAAGATACAATAACTAATTCAGTCAATGTAGCTTGTGTACCCAAAGGTAATCCTCTTTTAGGCAAAGGGACAATCGAAGCTTGACCAGAAACTTGAAAAACAGAAAAGTAGAGATTAGTGACGTTAATCGGTTTCATATGAGCCATCTCGAATACAAGCGAGGTTAATGATATACCTCCAGGGGATATGGAATCCGTGTGAGTATGAGTATCGACAGAACCTCTCTCCAGAATAGGAGATAAGAGGGGTAACTTCGGAAATGATCCAGTGCCTACCAAAATAGGATCTTTGGGGTTGTATTGGACATCCAATGAGGATGTCAGAGCAGTTGAAATATCGAAAGCTGACGGTGGAAATAGCAGCAGAGCTGGGAAGAGAAGAAATGATCTCAGTAGTTAGGGGCCATGAGATCAAAGGAGTAGTAGTGTCAACTGCAGATCCTTAGGGGACAGAACCAGAACTCTCACCCAGTTCCATCAAACCAAGCTCAGTTGGACCCTAGTAGATACCTCGGTAGGAAAAGCTCGCCTATCTTGAGTGCTTCTATGTTTTCTTGCTCTAGAAGGTAGAGATTTAGCTTCTCCTAGTCGATTTTAGCCCCGTCAAAGTGCTCTCTCTCTCTTGTTTCAAAATTTCCTCCCAGTCCATGGCTAAAGCCTAGGGATACCCCTCTTCTAACCATCTCAATTTTCCAAACTTGATAACATTTGCATAGAATTGCACAAGAAGGGGCTCAAGGCCAAATTAACTTTATCCTTCGCAGCCTTAACCTGATCATCAACCATCTTCACTCAGGCCTAGGCATCATTTCTCATCTTGTGAGTGTCTAATAACTCCCCGCAATAATCCTGAGCCTGGGTGAGAGCATCATTTTTTTTCTTTCTTTTCGGTCGTTACTAACTCTGTCAACCTTGTTATTCCTGAGACTTGCTCCTCCATAGTCTTCTTGAGTTTCTCAACTTCTAGCAAAATATTATAACCCTTATAGTATGCAGCCTCAACCTGTCTTTTCTGGCTTTGGTGGACTTCTCCAAAGGACTTAGTCTTCCAATTTTTTCTTAGCTTTATCCAACGAAGCCCTTCAACTTTTTTTATCAAGATTTGCGATAATACGCTTGTCATTTTGTGCAGTTAATTGCATCTCTTCGAGCTATATCCTTCTTTTATAGGATACTTCTAAGATAACCCTAGTTATCTTTAAACATTTGTGATATTGATAATACATGTCTCTTATGCAAGCCACAACGTCAGAGCTAACTATCGGAGGTATATCCTTTAAGTAAGGAACGAACAGTACATCATCAAAACGGATCTTTGGAAAATCATTCTTCATAGTAGCCACGTGAGGGTTTGAAATAGTTATGACCTCTGTAGTGATGTGGTAGTAAGGACATGAAGTTGCCTTATCCCAGGCCTTGTTGAGGATTGTCAAAAGACACAAACTTAGATGGCTATTCAGATCGTCTTGGTACATAGGAAAACATTTTTGGATGTACTGTAGGAGAAACCAAAATTGGAGCAATCGGTATTTAGATGGATGGGATGGGGGCCAGTGTGGGAAACAGTGTAGTATAAATTATACAAGTATGAACGGATCTTAAGGCTACTTTAACACTTGAGGGGGGTGAATAGTGTTTTATAACTTATATAGAAATTTTCTAAATTGTTTTAAGATTTAAATCAAAACACAGATAATCAAAACATATATATATATATACACATATTAATAGGAATTCGTGTGTATATATAAATGTAGTAAAAATAAAGTAAAAGCAAGAGAGATGACACCATGAGTTTTATACTAGTTCGAACTGACCAATTCTACATCCAGTCATGTATAGTATATGTACAAATTTCCTTTCAATTTCCTACTTTAATCAGGCAGCAAGCAAACCAGAATACAATCTTGATTTCACGGCAACAAGATACACCCTCCTGACTTTTCAAGCTCAGGGTAGACTCACTTGATTTAACGGGCAACAAGATCGCCCACTTGATTTAACAAGCAACAAGCACATCCACTTGAATTGAATGGGCAACAAGAACACCCACTTGATCTGAACAGGAAACAAGCATACCCATACAATAAAGCAGTAGAGTGTTGTTAATTCCAAGTACAAATAGTTGTAACTTGGATATAAAATATCCTTTAGCCCTTTTATAGCACTTTGATCTTTGAATTAGTGAAACAATACTTACAAAACAGTGTTTGGATTATAAAGAATGAATGTAGTGAAGTAGAGACTGAATTTGAGTGGATTTTAAGAGTATAATAAGTGGACTTTGAGAAATATATAATGAGAATTTAGAGTAAGAAGAATGGAGTGAATATTGCTAAAAAAATCATTTTCCAATACCCTTTTATATAGTATTTAAAGCAACATGTCTATTCACAAAGAGATGGAGACGAAAAAATACAACTCTTCAAAATTTTAATAAACTTTTCAACGGTTCATATATCGATATATTCATGTGGGATATATCGACATATCCTTCTATTTTGGGAAAAACAACAACACTTTTAAAGTGTTACAAATTTTTGATATTTTGTAAAATCATTTTAAAGGATAGTTTTTAAATAGTTTAATATATAAAACTTCTACAAAATATTTGACGAAAATATTTTGAATATAAAATTAAATTTTGGTGGGAGATTATTCAAAGAAAAGAAAGTTGATATTAAAGGATTTTAATAAATTTATCTAACGTCTATTAACTATTTTCTATAGTCTTGAACTCTTCATGTCTTTTGCCTTTAAACTCATGAGTCTTCAATTGTCTTAATCATCTTGGAATCTTGACCTCTAGCCTTTTCACTAATCGGTCTTCAAAACTGATTATCATGTACCTATGTAATATTCTACAAAATATTCTATACAACTTAGGAAAATATTAGTATATATATTTATATGGTTATTTTCATCAAAATCAATATCCGTGGTATTAACAACCTCCTCCCTTTTGATGATGACAACCATGTAAATATTTTTATTATAAAATATAATGTAACACTCTTTAAATTGATTAACTCCCCCTATTTTGAATAACTATCCCCCTTAGCACGTGCATGTATCATATTTTATATTTTTCTTCCCTTTTGTCATCAGTAAAAATGGGTATATAAAAATAAACCCTCCCTAAATGTGACATATTAAATATTATGAAATGTGATAATGTTGTATATGGAATCAAAATCAATATTAATTTCAAAGTATTATTAAGAAATAACTTTTTATATATACACTTATAATTACATTTATTTAAGTGAAAATTAGTCACGCATCCTTAAAACGGAACTTAATTTCAAAGCGGGTCTCTGTCATAAAGAATATATATTCTACGTCCCTCTTTCTGTTTTCCACTAATTTATTCCCCAAATTACCCTGCGTTTGTGCGAGCTCTAATTCTTCTTCTTATTTTTCGATTTAAATGAAAAACTGCAATTAAATTGAAGACGAATCAAGTTTTTTTTATGAAATATGATATTCTTAATATTTGCAGTTATAAATAATCGCAACAAATTTCTGCAGATATATACGATAGTTGCAGAAATTTCTGCAACTATACGCAATAGTTGCAGACATTTCTGCAACTATACGTAATAGTTGCATTTGTGCAACTATATGCAATAGTTGTAGAAATGTCTGCAACTATACGCAATAGTTGCAGAAATTTCTGCAACTATTGCAAATAGTTGCAGATAATTCTGCAATTATTTGCAATAGTTGCATTTCTGCAACTATTTGCAGTAGTTGCAGAAATGTCTGCAACTATATGCAATAGTTGCAGTTATTTCTGCAACTATAAGCAATAGTTGCAGAAATTTCTACAACTATACGCAATAGTTGCAGACATTTCTGCAACTATTTGCAATAGTTGCAGTTATTTCTGCAACTATAAGAAATAGTTGCAGAAATTTCTGCAACTATACGCAATAGTTGCAGACATTTCTGCAACTATTTGCAATAGTTGCATTTCTGCAACTATTTGCAATAGTTGCAGAAATGTCTGCAACTATATGCAATAGTTGCAGATATTTCTGCAACTATACAATATAGTTGCATAAATTTCTGCAACTATACCCAATAGTTGCAGACATTTCTGCAACTATACCATATAGTTGCAGAAATATCTGCAATTTTGTGCAATTTTTATGAATTTGAAAAAAAATCGAACTGTTAAATATTTGCTGATTTGTCTGCAAATATTTAAAATAATTGCACCTTTAATACAAATATAAATTTTTGGTATCAACAATGGATCTCATTTTAAAGATCATAAAATTTGTGATTTTTTAGTGAAAACAGTATGTTGATCAGGTTTTTGTAAATAAAGTTATACACGTTTGAAAAGTTTAAAACATAAAGGGTATTTGTGTATTTTTGCGTGCGTGAATTTGAAAATAGGGAGCGGAAACGTAAATGTTGGTTGTGAAGGATGTTTTATCTATTTTAAAACTTGTTAGGGATGTGAGCCAAACTATCCCTTTATTTAAATCATACATCACAATTTTTACAATTATACACAATTAATTACGTAAAAAGCAATTTCTAATTATACATACTAAAATGTATAAATAAAATATTTTTTAAATACCTATTAAAACTAGATTTCCTTGGGAACTTCGACCCATCCTTCGGATCCAAATATTGGCTTGGGGTTGATATCTTCCCAATCTTCATGTTATACTTTTACTTTAGAGTTCAAGCATTCCGGGTGTCGCTTTGAACTTCTTTAGCAAAACAAGAAATCAAACATCAAAGAGAATCAAAATGTTTTTCTTGTTCCTTGATCATTTGCATTCGACTCAACTCCGAGTGTTGTTGATTGCAAACAATGAAGCAAAGAGCATTCTTGAATGATTGCAGAGTTTCTTCTAGATTGTCGCTCAATTTTCGTTGTGAAAAATTGATGTTTGAATTCATTTTTATGAAAAGAGATGTGGAGGGAAGAATAAAATAATAGGACGAATTGATTTTGAGTTTTTCTGGAAGAATATGTTTTTATAGTGGTGAAGAATTGGATTAAAAACTAATCCCTCCAACTAAAATAACTAATCCTTTTGAAATTCAAAATCTGGAAATACCAAAATATGTTGACATATGTATGTAGGGTATGTCGACATATATGTAGTAAATTGCATGTTTTTCTTGTTTTTGTTTTATATTTTGGTTATATTTTATGTTATTTTAGTTTATGATTCCAAAGAATAAAAAACACGATTGACAATGAAATAAAGTCTCTAAGTAAATTCCATTAATAAAATAGAATGGTACATAAGCATAATGAAAAATAGAAGGAAATGATATAAATAGAACTGGACAATATAAAGATAACTAAGTAGATCTAGAATGATGATGATGAAGAAGAAGAATTTCCACCATTTCTTATTATCTTCTCAAAGTATTTGTCAACTTTGTTTGAGAAGTTAGTGAATTTCATATTAAAAAAGCTTAAGCTTCTTTTGATTGTTAAGAAGCTTCATTCTTAAGAATCTCTTTGTTTGAATAGCGAGATGGTTTGTCATAGCTTTCAAGAGATGTATCCATTTCTCCTCCTCTTCTTCTTTTTCTTTCTCCTTTTCTATTTCCATATCATCACCTTCTTCTTCTTAAAGAATCTCTTGCTCTTCTTCTTTTGCCAGTTTTTCTCCTTTTGCAGTAAGAGACTTATACGGTTCAAATTCAAAAGGAATGTGCATAAGAGAGAGTTTTGTTTTGTCAAAAACTTTATGAGATAAAAATGTTTTCACCTTTTAGGTCAATACCAAAGTAGTTGAAAATTTGAGTAAGATACACACCATGGTAAAGTGTGTTTTCATGTCAAGAAATTTTATTTTGAACAAAGTCATCCAAAATCACTTAGACAAATTTATACCATACTTTCCCAAACTAGAAAAAGGAGCTTTGAAAACTTTGTGAGTGCGGTTTTTATCATTCCCGTTTTAGGTGTAATACATTTTGTAAAATAAGACTCATTAATCTTGCTTTTGCCCTAGATTTTTACCTTTAAAATCATATTCTTCAAATTTGGAAACAAATCATGCATAACTTCTTTATTTCTATAATAAATTTCAAAAGTGGAGAGGTTATTTCCACTACTTTGATAATTAAGAATTTGACCAAGAATTTCACAATCTAAAACAATAATAATATCTATGATACTACTCCAAAGTTGACCTTTTTTTCCTTAATGAAACTTTCCACTTAAATTATCATAAATTTTTTTGACCAAATTGAGATATCAATCAAAATTATTTTGTGATAAATCGGTAAATTAAAATTACCATTCCCTAAAGTAAGATCATGCAAACCATAAGAATAAAATTCATTAAAATTCACAAATCTGCCCCAAATGATTTTACCATATGTTGCATACTCAATGTATGTTTGAATGGACCCTTGATCATCAAAAGGTTGACTTTTGGTTTTTTTGGTAAGCCTAATGTTTTTGGATGAAGAGGGTTGGTTTGAAGAAGATATTATGAGTTTGTTTTGAAAGGAAGAGAGTGAAGAATTTGTTTAGATTTTGAAATAAAGTGTGTTGAAAATAAGGTTAGAAAGAGTGAATACATAGAGTTTGAATGAACATCTGACGGCAAAAAAGGTATTTTTCAAATTTTAAATTGAATGCAAAAGAGAGGTAATTTCAAAAGTTCAAATTTTGAAAAGATTCTTCAAATTCTATCTGAAATATCGACATACCTAGGTTGCATATGTCGACATATATGCTAGAATTTTAATGTTCATAAAATAAAGAAATATATTCATATATATATAAAAAATTATTATTATTTCATGCACATTTATTCCTATATTAAATAATAATAAAATAAGATATGAAATGTAAAAAATATCAATTTCGTTGTTTATTCTGTTCGATTTGCTTAATCTTCCATCACCGTGAAACACATATTGATATTACTATCTGATTCACTATCACTGGATGTTGTATCAGAATCATCCAAGGTCACGATGAAAGTTTTTTTTCTCTTTTTAAATGAACTAAAATTTGGTGAATTCTTTGCATTCTTCTGGCATAGACAGTCTCTTCATAGATGGCCAGATTCACCACAGTCGTAATACTTAAAAACATTTCTATTTTCGAAACATTTATTTTCAATTTTTTGAAAGTTATTCATCATTCGTATTTTAGAAATTTCTGAAATTTTTAGTCATAATTGCAATCTCCTCATCATTATCATCGTCATCTGAATCCTGGTCATCAGTTGTTGCATTGAATGCAATTGATTTCTTTTTGAACACCTTACTTTCCTTTCTTCCCTGCAACTGTGTTTTATAGGATATTAGATTACCAATTAATTATTTAATTTTTAATATACTAATATCATTGGCTTCCTCTATTGTTGATGTCTTTTGATCCTAGTCCGAAAAGAGTGAATTAAATATTTTCTAACTTAATCCTCTTCTGAGAAAATTTTCCCTAATGATACTAATAAATGAACTAGATCTTGAAATCTAGAATATATGTCAGAAATAAACTAATTTGGTTTCATTTTAAAAAACTTAAATTGATTGGTTAGCATAGAAATCTTAGTTTGTTTTACTTTGTTATTGCCCTCATGTGTGACTTGCAATGTTCTTCAAATTTCATAAGCAGTCTTACAAATAGAAACTCGACTAAATTTATTTTTATCTTAGGAGCAAAATAAAATATTCATGGCCTTAGAGTTATTGAGTTCTCGTGTCTTTTGGTCAATGGTCCATTGTGAATGTTCTGTTTGGGGTTCATTGTATTCACTTAATGTAATGTTCCAAATAATTAAGCCATTGGACTATAAATTTTCATCCTACATGATTGGTAAGCATAATTATTCCCATTAAATAGTGGGAATCTAGCAGTTGAGTGCCCTTCTACAAAAATGTTAAAAAGTGTAAAACCAGTGTTATTAGTCATTTATAATTTTCAAAAGTCAAATAACGAGTTTTGAAAACCTAACGCTTTGACACCAAATATGGAATAGTGTAGTATAAATTATACTAGTGTGAATGGACTTTAATGCTACTTTAACACTAAAGGAAGGTGGATAGTGTTATATAACTTATATAGAACTTTTCTAAATAGTTTCAAAATTTAAATCAAAACACAGATAATTAACACAGATATAAATTAACAAGCAGTCACAAATATATATAAATGCAGTAAAAATAAAGTAAAAGTAAGAGAAGCGACACCAGGAGTTTTATGCTAGTCCAGATTAACCAATCTACATCTAGTCCTGTACAGTATTTGTACAGGATTGGATTTCAAACGTCTACTTTAATCTGGTAGAAAGCAAACCAGAATATAATCTTGATTTCAAGGCAACAAGATACACCCTCCTAACTTTTCGAGCATACGGTAGACTCCTTGATTCAACCAGGCAATATAGTCACCCACTTGACTTAAATGGCAACAGGCACACCCACTTGATTTTAACAGACAAAAATAATACCCACACAAAATAGTAGTAGAGAGTTGTTGATTCTAAATACAAATAGTTGTAACTTGGATATAAAATATCCTATAACCCTTCTATATCACTTTAATCTTTGAATTGGTGAAAGAATACTTGCAAAACAGTGAGTAGATTAAAGAGAATGAATGTAGTGAAGTAGAGTTTGAATTTGAGTGGATTTTAAGAGTATAGAAAGTGGATTTTGAGAAATATATAATGAGAATTTAAAGTAAGAAGAATGGAGAGAATATTGTTAAAAAAATTCGTTTTCCAGTCCCCTGTATACAGTGTCTGAAGGGACATGTCTATTCGCAAAGTGATGGAGCTAAAAATCACAACTCTTCAAAATTAAAAAAAAACTTTTCTATGGTACATATATTGACATACTTATGTGGGATATGTTGACATATCTTTCTGTTTTGAGAAAAATAACAACACTTTTAAAGTGTTACAAAATTATGATATTTTGTAAAATCATTTTAAAATTTTGTTTTTAAACGCTTTAATATATAAAACTTTCATAAAATATTTGTAGAAATATATTTTGAAAATAAAATAAATATTTTGGTGAGAGAGTATTCGAAGAAAAGAAAGTTGATATTCAATGACTTCAACAGATTTATCTAATGCTTATTAACTATTATCTATAGTCTTGAACTCTTCATGTCTTTGTATCTAAACTCATGTGTATTCAACTGTCTTGATCAACTTAGAATATTGATCTCTAGTCTTTTTACCGATCAGTCTTCAAACTCGATTATCCTGTACCTATGTAATATTCTGCACAATATTCTGTACAACTTGGAAAAACATTAGTACCTACATTTATATGGTTGTTGTCATCAAAATCAATATCTTTGGTATTAACGGTCATGTTTCATTGAATATTTATCCACGTTGTGAGGTAAAGGTGAACGAGACCTACGTTGTGGGGATGACTCACATGACCTATAGTCTTTGTCCTGTCTCCTTTAATCCGCCTTTGGTATCTGCCCTAATCTGATTCATGACGAGACCGGATGACCCAAGCTTTTTACACTTGCTTCCTTGACTCTTGAGAGTGTCGTACAAATTCTTGCATTTCATGGAGTTTAAAAATAGAATGCAAAAAAGTTTGTGCTAGCAAAGTGAAAAATAACACGTTTAGTATAAAAATGTAGTGTTGTGTAAGTGTTGATGTGTCCTAGAGCCCCCGATGGATCGTCGATGTAGAGCTTGCCGACATGAGTTATTTCCCCTACATCAATAGCGGGTACATTAGCACAAAGGTGAATAGTAGAGTTGATATTATCAATACTAATGTTGCCAAATCCAAAAGAATCGAATTCATCTGGCATACCCCCAAAGGATCCATAAATGTTCCTAGATGGAGGAACGAGAGTATCTTTGACTAGAGAAGTCGGTGGAAGCCGTGTATATGTTCGAGACGAGATGATCTTTATCTTATGCCTTCGGGAGACAAGAGGCACGTGAGAACCCTCACTCTCGTCACAAGAGGACTCCTGACCAAATTAAAATACTCGTTACCTCCTCCATCACTTTCCTTTTCTTCAGCATGTTTTTCCCTTTCTCTGCCTCTCTCTCCAACCCCTTATCTCATATTAGGACCGATAACAGAATCTTGAAAAATGGGCACTTTCCGACCCTTGTCGACATCAGCTTCAACTTTGAGTTCCCGTATAAGATGGATATCCTCCTGAACCTCAATTACATAACCAATGTTATGGTTTTTCTCCAAAATATTATAAGCATACAGGTTCTCATCCATAACAAGATCTTATGTCTCTCTCTTCAAGTGGAACTTTTTGAAAATTCACCAAGGTGGCTGCCGAAGCTACACCACAGGGTCTACTTGAATCATCTGGAAATGCAAAAAATAATGAACTTAACAATCAGAGCTGTTATATCCATGTTAGTAGGAAGAATGAGCACAAAAATCATGTCAAGATAATCATTTTTTTTACAAAGCCATAAGGAAAATACACAAAAAAGAACTCGTCTTTAATACAACATAGTTTAATCCAAAGCCCTAGCACTACCCGACAGCCCCTGGTGGGTTCCAAGAAAATGAGTGAAGAAGACCCCTTTTGGTGCTTGAAGCTATATAAGCAATGGGTCTCCTTAGCACTGGGAACCCAATTCAAATGTCGGACGAATATCATATACGTACTATTCAAGAAAGCGTAGCTGCTTAGATGTAAATAGGATAGGGCAAGCTTCATGAACTGTAGAACTGTGTGAGTAAAATGATTGAATGGCGAAATATACCCAGCCATACACATATATCAATTGCAAGTTGTATACCCCTCTGGTGGAAGATGTGCCCATTGATAGTTCCCAAGGACCAACACATCGTCAAAAGGAATACCGTGTCTTTTACATATCCTTTTGAGAGATGCTTCGTCCACTTTTAAAGCCATAGAATCTTGAGGATCAGTAAAAAATAACAACATCACTTATATCAATGTTGGGAGCAACTCCTACAGCAGGCTCTTTAACCAATACAAAAGGAATTATATCTAAAGGTCGCCTCATTCGATGACTAGTTGGCTGAGATTGAGAAGGTGTAGTGGATTTTGTCATAGGTGCTATCATCGAATTAGATTCAGTATCAGACTCAACATATCTTGATGTTGAAGGACCTACAACCGTTGCGGAGAGACACGGGAAATGTCTACGATCGATAACTATCAAACACTTCACACATAAGGTATATCAGGCAGAATAAAGATTTTAACCTTCATTTTGGAAAGATAACCCCGTATAACCAATGTATAAGACCTAACAAACACCAATGTGTGTTGGTCAACCGAATCTCATTCATAAGGGGACAATAGTGTGCAACTCAAGCTACGTAGTGATTGTGTCTGATGGCTAAGGAGTACAATTCGTATCATTATCTGATGAAAAACACTATAAATTACATAGGATGATGAAAGAGCCTGCTTGAATAATAGAGTGCGTTTAGTGCTATCGTTATTAGAAGCCGTCCCAATACATCACAATTATCAACTACTATTCAACCAAGGTTGCCTTGAAGGCCAATCTTACATCCCCTTTTGACTTATGAATTTTTTTATTTGAAAATGCTTTAGAGATTCATTTTTTAATTCAAAACATAGGCCAAGCTAGGGTTCAGCTCGAAGCCAACATAGAAAAATTTGTGTAAAAAATTGCTCGAGTTGAAACTCAAGTTGATCCCTAGATTACTAAGCATGCTTTGAGTTCTCGTTAAGTTTGCTAAGCCCACCATGTTTTGTCAAAATTTTTGAAATCTTTCCTATGTCATGCACTTATTCATACAAGCGAGGGATGATGATCTAAGTCACGAACAAAGATGAATAATAGTTGGTCATCAGTGATTCAAGCAGGGCCACGCCGTCGCCTACCTGAATCAATCTAAGAGGGGATCGAGTTCGAGTTTTCTTTAATTCCAAAGTTCGAATCGATTGCATTTTTCAACAATTGGGAATTTGGAACTAGACCCAATGAACCTAGCGGCGTTGATGGTAGAGATAGGTGACAGCGGTAGTTAAAGGCGATGACGGTGATTCAAGTTCGACGGTGTAGTCGAGATCAATGATTGGCAGTGGGAAGCTCGAATCAGAAAGCACTTGATAAGGTAAAAATGAAGACAAGTAAAAATTATAAGTGTTGGCTCGTGTATAAGTATATGCTGATCCATAGAAATAGGCAGAGGAATCACCTAAGTACAAAGTACAGATCCATGGCCTTCGGATCGGGACCAATCCATTAAAAAAGAAGAAGAACAATACACACACACACACACATATATCTATGCGTGTAAGTAAATAATAATAATAACCCCAAGAAAAATGAAAATTTGTGATGATGATGTTGAGGACGATGCAAAAATAAATGAAGTTTTGAACAACAAAGTTTTACCTGAATAATTCAAAGGAAAGGTTCTCAAGAATCCTTAAAATGCAAAATGAGAAATTCCAACATCATGCTTGGTTTTCAAACTACCCATGAGTTGCAAATTCAAGACCGTTCAAAGTGATATAACAATTGGCAGGAGACACGATGATTCACCAAAACAGTTCGCTAGATAGATAGCGTCAATTCAGAGTGAGTTGGAAACTGATACTTGAAACCAATATTTTTGCCTCGATCCAAAGTATACCTTGTTAGCACAAGATATACTTTAGGGTGAAACGTTATCCGACCTTATGACCAAACTGTATTTGGACAATTAGTATTGATTAAATAAGGAAAAAAGCACAGTAGAAATCCAAAACAATAACTTCTAAACTCAAACATCAAGAGAGGCTCATAGATAAAGCCATTAGTGTGCCAAAGGCCTTCGAAAATTGGCTACATGATAAGTCACTTCAGATGCCAAAGTCAAAAATCAAAATCCAAGAAAAAGCCTAGGATTAGTACCGATCCATGACCATGATTCGGTACCGATCCATAAAAGTTGCTCCAAACAACCATTTTCCTCAGGTGGTATGGAGCTAAGGCCGTCATTGATCAAAGCGTGCAATTCAAGATGGATCACTAACAATTCATGACTCAAACATCGACCGATAAGTCCAAGCTTCATAGCATGTAAACTATGAGCCTTCGATCCATCATTGAACCAAGGATTTCATCCAAATGCAAGTTCACATCAAGGTGGTTAACTTCCAAAAGAAGACGAGAACAATCCATCAATCCCAAAAGGAAGAATAGGAGGTCAACGAATGATCGCCATGGATGGTACCAAACTAAAGCTCTTAGGTCGGTATCGATCCATAAAACTTGCTGATTTGGCCATGATATTTTAACGTAACTCCTTTTTGGACACGTGGAATGTGGAGAGACCTTGGTAGAGATAAACCTATCGATCTTCAGCTATAAATAGAGGGTGATAGGTATTATTTCGAGAATATTTTTTTTGCATTCTAAAATTTTGTGCTTTTGTTCTAATCTCTTGGATCGTCACTGATCCATAGGCCACCGATCTATAACATCACGTTTGTAAAAACATGGAAAAATCAATAAAAAAAACTCAAGTGGACATAGGTTAGTGATTAGCTGAACCATTATAAATTGTTGTGTGTTATCATTTCTCATTTCAATTTAATTTTTTCATTTCGTTCTCTTCTATAAACATTTTGGGTGTTTGGCGTAAACAGTTATTTATAAATGATAACTTATATAATTAATATTTTGTAATTTACTATAATTAACGATTAACAATAAATAATTTATAAATTATATTTAATAATTAATAATTTATTATAATTAATTTTTAACAAATAAATTATAGTTAATAATTTAAAATAACAACGTATAAATAAAAATATATAAATAATAATATACTTAATATTTAATAATTTATAGTATTATTTGTTAGTTCCCGTTTTATAATAAATGTCTTTAACATTGTTGGAGTCGGCGGCTCTCCTAGGGTTCCATCATCTGGGATTAGAAGGGGAGAGCAAATTGAAGAAATGACCTTAAATCTTTGAAATGGAATCCGAATGGATGCAACGCGCGTCTTTCACCGTTAGCTTTCCATGAAAGTTGTAGTATGGTTATTTTTAACAACTCTCAGTATTGTGCGGTTGTAACAAAGATCTTTAATTTCCACCCTCTGATTTTCATTTGCTAATTTCAGAGTCCACACTCTAATTTTCGTCTCCCGCCTGCTTGCTCGTTCACGGCCTAAATCTGTTTCCACCAAATTCCCACCGCTACAAAATTAGGGTTTCTCTCATCTAATCCTTCTCTCTAATTTTAACAACCCAATTTCGTAACCTCGCGATCCCTCCCTTGCCTTTATTCATGCGTCGCTACAACCAACACCCGCCTCCACAATCTGAACCCGGTTTGCATCAACCATCGCGTCTAAGCACAACCACCTGAACCGTTACCTGAATCTCTCCACAATGTCTTCTCCCAGTACGGTGATTTGGATGAAGCAGTCGTCGTCTGCGACAAAGCTATAGGTAAAAGTAATGGCTATGGCTCTTCTTGTTTTCAGGGTTCGGGGAAGTTCGGGGAAATTGAGGAAGGGCCACTCGGAGTTGATAAACAAACGGGAAAGTTCAAAGGTTACGAAATGTTTGTTTATAAAACAATGGAAGCAACAAAGGCAGCGATTACGGAACCAATGGTCACAAACTCATGGTGAGCACTGCAAACGAAAATCATAATTTGCCATTGTTTATGTTTGTTTCTAGACTTATAAGTACGTTATAGGCCATTGTTTGTACTCACCAAGGGATATATAATTCAAACTTTGGCTATGGCAAAATATTGGATCAGAGTGAACCATTATTAATGTTAGGCAGTATGATATTAAATATTAATGGTATGCTATCCTTTTGTACCCACCAGATATGGCTATATGCAAGGTTTCATATGCTAATAAATATTCTATTAAAGATAAATTTGGTATTTTGTGGTATATTTTCATATAACTACAAGTTTTGGAGCGGTTTCACTTATGTTATAGTGGTTCAATAATGCTAACTGATATTTGGTTAACTTCCGGGCAGTTATTTTGTTCTTTGTTAGTTAAATTTGTATTGGTTCTTATGTGTCTTTCAGGTTCAACACTGTACTTAAAAGGTGTGCATGTTCATTTTTTAAAACTTCTAGGAACCTTTATGCTGAATTAGTCTATAAATGTTATTACTTCTACAAAAGAATTACGTATACTTTAGTATATATTTCCCCTCTAAAAATGTTATAAATCGCTTCTCTAACATCGAAGAACAAATTGGTTTCTTGTGTTATTACGTTGTTTAGTTGATTTACAATGAATAATTTGAAAAAGTTATTTGTATTTGTGCAAACACATTATACTAGGATTATTTTCAGTTAGAACATTACAGTGATTGAGAGTAAACAAACTACTTAAAATAAAAACATGATGGATTAAACAAAAACATAACCAGATGCCATGGTCATAAAGAAGGTAAATGCTTAAAAAATATGAGTAAGACATTTAGTTATGAGCTTGAGCATAACCACTGTTTGTTATGAGCATGATAGATATTTGTTATGAGCATGAGTAAGACATTTAGTTGTATGGTCGGTACTCAGTACCAAGTGCATGTGTAATGTCTGCTACTTGAAATTAGTTGTGTATCTAATAAAATAGATAAAGCAGATAAAATATTTGTTCTTGTAAGCTACATGGTAATGCAAGCATGGATACACATAGTAATCAAGAATCGAATAACCAGATTTAAACTAATTAAGGATGAAACTTTGAATTTGTTTACTGTCGTCACTCCTAAAATGAAAGTGATTCCCACCTTTTTTTAGTTATTATTATTATAGTCAATTTTACTCAAGCAAACACATTAAGAGCATTCAGCTTTACCCATGGTAACTAAATATATATACTAACTACATCTAAATCAAACATGAGCAGGTATAGAACAAGCCTACTGGTAACTGCATCTGTTAGCCGTTCTTTGAATGATAAAGTTCATATTAAGTATTTCCAGCGTGGAATTGACTTTACATATCTGAATTAAGTAAAGCATGTTCCTTTGTTAGTTGGTTATATTTTAAGCAAATTATGATATTGACTGGTAATATATCAAATCTACACAAATATAACATGCAAGTGGATATGGCATTTCGTAACCATGTAAGTGGATATTGCAGAACCAATGATATCCATTGTTGTAAGCTTATTGATCATTCACATATTTTCGCCCACCGCAAACGAAAATCCTAGTTACGACACTGGTCACGTTGCCAATTCAGGAGATCATAATTACAGTTTTGTGAGTAGATGGTTTTGAGATCATAATTCCAGGTATATTGTGGGTTTATGAAGTGTTGTAGGTTTACTTGAAAAAGATAGTGGGTATAATTCAGTTTGGATCATTGCATTCGCATGTGATTATGTTCTATTTGAATGCTCAAGTTATTAGAATTTGACTGATATTATATTTTGTTACAGAATATCATGAAGGATCCACAAGCATATAGAAGCAGATGATTTCACATGTTAAGGCAAAGCAATTGAAGATTGGTTTATTGTATGGAACACATCGCTTGTGACTAATATATACATTTTGTAGCAATATATTTTGAAGTTGAATGTGTTTTGAAGTTGTATGTATTACGAAGTTGTCATATATTGAACTTTGTGAAATTCGATTAAAGTATGTATGTGAATGATTTTGGTTCTTATTGGTAAAATGATGGTTTTGGTAACAAAATGAAGCTAAATCTATATGTGCGTATTACAACAATGCATAGAATTTTATAATATTTTTTACTTTTTAACCATGGATAAAAACAATTGTAAAAGACCTATTGCAATAGGTAAATCCATTTGCAAAAGACCTAAACAGTTATAAAATGTTTGACTCCATTACAGCTACGCTTATTAAAACTAGTGGCTGATAGTTGTAGTATGTTCATTACAACTGGCATCGCCAATTGTGAAATAGATAGTTTGTTGTAGTGACCGTTGTTTTTTACTTTCAACTAAATTGTAAATATTTACATTTTTGCAAGAAGAATTCAAAAAAAGAATAGGCATAGAAACATGCGATAAAGTTCAAATTTGATTTTTGAACAAAAAGAGAAAAACGTCGAAAATAATTTTAGAGGTGTAATTTAAAACATGTATTTAGGAAGAATATTTCATGTATTCAGTTTGATACTAAGAGGCGGATCCAATTTTTCACTAAATTAAAAGGACATACTTTCAAAATTTAACTTGAGTCACTATTATTGAAGAACTAAAATACCCCTAAGTTGTTTTCTTCTAAAATAATTCGTTATTTATTTAATCTCCACTAAATAAAATTAGAAAACAAGTTTAAACTTAGAAAGAAAAATATGATCGACTTGAATTTTATTTTAACATATTCACTTGCACCATAAATATTGTAATTCAATATTGTTAAAGTATAAGAAATATTGGCTTGCATTATATTGAATGAAAGCAAATCTATTAAACTACTATTAAAATTTTCATGCATAATATACAATACTGTGGGTTACGATGTAACGGATCTTAAGGCTGATTTAACACTAGAGGGGGTGAATAGTGTTTTACAACTTTTATGAATCTTTTTAACATTATTTCAAGATTTAAATCAAATCACAGATTATAAAAGCAATTCAATACTAATTATGAAGTTACAGATGCAATCACAGATAAATTTAAAAGCAATAACAAAAAGTAAAGTAAGAAGGACGACACAGAGAATTTTATACCGGTTCGAATTAACCAATCCTACGTCCAATCTCATACAATACTTTAGAGCATTCTTTTCAATCGCCTACTTTAATCAGGTAGCAAACAAACCAGAATACAGTCTCGATTTCGAGGCTATGAGATACACCTTCCCATCCTGTCTCACGAGTCCAGGGCAAACTCTCTAGATTTACTGGGCAATAAAATCACCCACTAGATTCAGTCGGGCTACTAAACACATTCACTTGATTTGAACGGACAACAAGCACACCGAAACAAATAAGAGTAGAGTTGTTAACAAAAAGTTGTATTTGAGATACAAGATATCCTATAGCCTTTCTGATAGCGGTTTGATATTTGAGTTTGTAGATAGAATCCTTTCAAAACAATAAATAATTTGTAAAGAATGAATGTAGTGAAGTATAGATCAAATTTGAATGAATTTGAAGGGTATAAAAATAGTTTTTTGTGAAATATATGATGAGAATTTGGAGTAAGAAGAAAATAGAGAAAGTAGTTAATAAAATTTGTTTTCCATACCCCTTTATGTAGTGTATGAACGGATGTGTCTATTCATGAAGAGATGTGGTTAAAAATCACAACTATTCAAAATACGAAAGATACTTCTACAACGGTTTGTATGTCGACATACATAGGAGGCCTATGTCGACATATCTAGGTTTATTTTGAAAAACAAAAATTCTTTTAAAATGTTTTCAAACTTCTATATTTTTGTAAAATAATTTAAATATAGTTTTTAAGTACTTTGAACACAAAACCTTTTATAAAATATTTTTAAAAATATATTTTAAGTTTTAAATAATTTATTTTGATAAAATATTAAAAATAGAATTTTGTGATAAAGATCAGAATCCGCTAACAAAGACTTTAACAATTTATTCCAATGACTCATAACTATACACTAGGGTATTGAGCTCTTCAAAATTTGTCTTTGAACTCATAAGTCTTGATTTTCTCCGACACTTGAACTTTAGTCTTTATATTTATTACTTTTCAAGTTTAATCATTCTGCATCTGTGTAATATTCTATAATATATAATGTATAACTTGGCAAACCATCAGTATCTATATTTATATGGATGTTGTCATAAAAATGAATATGTGAGGTATTAACAACCTCCCTCGTTTTGATGATGACAACTATGTAAATATTCCTTTATATAAAATACAATATAACTCCCCATGAGTTAAATAACTCCCAACTTAGTATATGCATGTTTTATATTTTATATTTTTCTCACCCTTCGTCATCAACAAAAATGGATGAAAAACAAAACTCCCCCAAATATGATAATAGTTATGAATTATGGAGTCAAAATCAATATTATCAATATATGGAGTCAGATTCAAGACATATCATTTAAAACCAAACTATATTATCAATCCAAGTCAAACACAATTTACATAAGTCTTAAATACAAATCAAATGATGTAATCATATTCAAATAACCCTAAACAATCAATCAAATCATATACACAAACTAATAACAATCCAAACCCAGCAATATTAAGTATTTACAAACTAATCAAATTTAAATATACAAGTTTTAAAATACACACTTACAAATTCGAAACAAATTGGAATACTAGATTTTCCTTGGATCTTCAACCCATCCTTTGGATCCAAAGATTGGATTTATTTTGATGACATCCCAATCTTCTTGTTACATGTTTGCTCTGGAATTTAGTATTTCGGGTTGTTGTTTTGATCATCTTTGATAAATGAGGAAATTAACCGACGAAGATCATCAAAATTTTTCTCTTATTCCTTTATCATTTGCACTTGACTTAATTTCAAATGCCTTTGATTTCGGAGAATGAAACGAAGAACATCTTTAAAAGATTGAAGTGTTTCTTCTAAGTTTTCACAAAGTTTTTGATGTGGAGAACTCATTGTTATAAAAAGAATAGTTTAGCATGGAAAGAGATGAAAGGATGAATTATTGATTTTTTTTCCTGAAGAAAAAAGGCTAAATAGAGATGAAAAGACATATTAAATAACCGATTTAAAGGTAGTTACCAATTTTTTTGAAAATTAAATTGTTTCAAAAACGGCCAGTATATGTCGACATATGGATGAGGAGTATGTCGACATATGTACCTTAATTGGCACAATTTATGTTTTTGTTCTAATTTTTGTATGTACTTGATATTATTCTATTTTAATGATTTGCAGAGCTATGATAACATTATTGAATAGCAAGAAGTAAATTTATTTAATTAAGATAGAAGTACATGAACATTATAGAAAAATACGTGTAAATAACATGAAATAAAACTAGAAAAACATACAACTAAGGGATACAATTATAGATAAAAGAAAAGATGATGATGAAGAAAAAGAGTTTCCACCAGGTTTCCTAATGATCTTCCTAAAATATTTGTCCACTTTTTTAAAGAGAGAAGTAAACTTTTTTACTAGAGGTGCGTTTAAGCTTCTTTTGAGTTGTTTAGAAGCTTCTCTTGGTTCTTGAAAATCTCTTCGTTGGAATAGCGAGATGGTTTGTCAAAGCTTTCTAAAGAATGTACATTTCCTCCTCTTTCACTTTTTGCTCTTCCTTCTCTTTAATTTTGATACCATCACTTTCTTTTTCTTCTTCTTCTTCTTGAAGAACCTCTTGTTTTTCTTCCCTTGCCAATCTCCTTTTCTTTTTGGGAAGAGATTCATAAGGTTCAAATTCAAGAGGAATGTGCATAAGAGAGGTTGTTTTTGTCGAAAACTTTGTGAGGTAAAATGTTTTCAATTCTTAGATTGATACCAAAATAATTGAAAATTCTAGTAAGATACACATCTTTGTAAAATGTGGTCTCATGCCTAGAGATTTTCCTTTGGACAAAGTCATCCAAAAACAATTGAGCCCAATTTATATAATATTTTCCAAAAATAACAAAAGGAGCTTTGAAATTTTTTGAGTCGGGTTATTGTAGTTTTCCGTCCTCGGTGTAATATTTTGTTGTAAAATAAGACTCATTAGTCATGCTTTAGGACTAAGATTTTCGCCCTTAAAACTATACTCTTCATTATTAGAAAACAAATCGTGCATAACTTCCTTAGTACCATAATCAACTTCAAAGTGAAGATGTCATTTCCACTATTTTTATAATCAAGAATTTGTCCTAAAATTTCACAATCCAAAACAATAGTAGTTTCTTATATGCTACCCCAAATTTGACCTTCTTCTCCTTGAAAAACTTTCCATTTAAATTAGCATAAAAAATTTTAACCAGATCGGAATGGCAACCAAAATCATTTTGAGATAAATCAGTTAAACCAAAAATACCATATTGCAAGACCTTGTAAACTATATGAAGAAAATTTATTAAAATATGCAAACCTTCTCGAAAATACTTTTCCATGAGTAGCATATTCAATATAAGTTTCCATGGACTCTTGATCATTACAAAGTAGACTTTTGATCTTTTTGGTAAGCCTAATGCCTTTGGATGAGGAAGGTTGGTTAGCAGAAGATATTTTAGAAAATTTTTTGAAGGTAAGAGAGTGAAGAATGATTTTGAATTTTTAAATAAATAGTGAGTGAATGAAGGGATAGCATAAAGGCTCGTATCTCCGTACCCCTTTGAGTCGACCATAATTCACACCAGTTCAACTCAAATTGAACGGAAATACGAATCTTTAGGGGTGAAGAAGAAAAAGATAGAAGAAAATAAACAACACAAAATCCCACAATCGCAGCTGAACAAAATATAATATATAATAACGGATTTTTATACAAAAGAATCTGTAACTGTTTATATACTTACAATCATCAGAGTACAGTAATCAATACATCAACCTGGACAGTTATAATCACTTGTCCTCACACAGTGGAAATATAAACCAAATACAGAAAATACGTTCGAACTCCTCCAGCTCGCCTCTTGAGCTCCATAGCATTCTAACCTGAAACTGTAATACTCGGTCTGACCCAAGCATTATAATAAAATAACACCCGAGTCAGTCTGGAAAAACCAGCGTGAGAAAACACACTCAAATTAAATTATTACTATATTCTTTCAAAATCTTTTGAAAAACAAAGGTATCTCGTAAGACCACGTCACACATAAACACGACGGGTTTACCTTACGATAAGCAAAATATTTTTATCAAAATCTTCTGGTATTATAATAATGTCTAATCAAAGTAAATAGAAAATAGCTGAAATGCTTGCATCTCACGTTCCAGCATAGTTGGGCACAATCAAAACCGTACGGCGCTTATTGGAGAATGGATTCCATACAATGACTGGGCCACTGGGGTACCGCCCATCATAGTACACCTCTAGAACAATGTACCAAGGACCTCGCCGGGATCCCCTGCTACACAAGACCGTCCTACCCCTAACCTGGATAGACTGAATATGTTATCACCCCGGGTGTTCCCACTCTTACAATCGAGCGCTCCTTCTTTCATGCACAACCATATCCATAATGAATAGGTTTCTGAGTATATCTAGCAAAGTGATAACATACCCTAATTGGGTGCGACCCACTTATCCTGGCTGCATCTCCTCTGTTTTAGTCATTCCCGGTTGATGAAGCTTGAGGCTAAGCATTACCTTTCAAGAAACAATTCTACTTAGAATGCTCATCGTCCTCCAATGACGATGTTCTAATAGCATTAGTCCATACAAGTTGTCCTGGGTCTGGACAAACTGAATCACCGTCTTCATCATTTTAACGGTATTCATTCGTAACGTTCAAACCGGGTCGAATCGGATAATTAAATTCGATTCCGGTATCTTCGAAACGATTAATGAAATTGGCAGATTATTGATAGTCGGTTATTTAACTATCAACAAAACATCCATAAGCCGTCACAAGGCCTTATCATAACTTTTTCCCAAACATTTTTTTCCAAAATATTTTTACTAAGATATATATTCAAACCCCTTCCCATATTCCAATACTTGAAAACAATTTCAAATACCTAATCCATAAGAGGATATTTTCAAACCCTCTCAACACTTAGAAATATTTCCAAATTTTCATTTTTATACTAAGGAAAATTTTATAGGTCTCATTTCCCAAAAATCTCTCAATATTAACGCTTCAGAGAATATTCCGTAACTTATTCCAAGGTCTTCAGAATCACTAATAAATTTCCTCTCCTCAAAATCATATCCTTTTATAAGCTCCTTTTTCGAATCTCGGGAGAATTTATAAAATAAAATTTTCAATCACTTTAAAACTCTTTATATATATATATAAAATAAGTATTTAAAGAATAATAATTTATTTTTAAAACATGTTCAAGTAATTATTTAAAATATCGAAAACACTTTTATAAACATCAATAACTCATTTTTAGATAAACAAATAAATTTTCAAAGTTGATTTTAAAAGTTAGAATTTACTGAAATAAATACTTAATATTTGAAAATCAACTTACCGAAGTATTTTCAATCCTAACTAGTTTAAATTTTTATAGTTTTAAATAATAAAAATTTCCTTTTAAAAACGAACTTAACTTCTTAGAATTTAAAATGTATTTTTAAAACCTCAATAACCAATTCAATTTATAAATTCCTCTCGAATCACAACATATCACTTCCATCCAAATCTCCTTAACCATCTTCACTTTCAAAAATAGTATCCACTATTTTTCTTGCCCTATTTCCATACTCTAATATAAATTCTCTTTGTAAATTTATATTTACGATTAATCATCTGATATCGATTTCCCTTATTTATAAACGTCGTTTGTAAATTTTATAACTCCTTTGAGTTTCACTTTTTATAAAACTAATCTCGTTTATAAAATTTCATTTTTTTAATCCATATTTTTAATAATTCCATTTATCTTTTTCCGAATCTATTTTTAATATTGACTTCAACTCTTTCTATATTTCCAGAATATCATTTATAAATTCTCTTATATAATTCATTTTTAAAATCTCCATTTAATAATTCACAATAGCTAGTATAACCAAAAATCAAATATATTTTTCTAACTCAATTTACTTTAAAATAACCCCAATTCCAATATAAATATTTTTATATCAAAAATTCCCTTTAGTTCCTTCAATTTCAAAAATATATTTATGGTATTTAAAATATTAAAATTCAGGTCGGTGCTACAATAGCATCTAATAATTCCAATCACTACAATAATCTCTAATAGAATATTCTACACAATCCATATATCATAACATATGAAATTGAATTCAACATTTTCGAGGAATCCAGTTGGATCCCTCCAACCTGTTTTCCTGCATCCATAAATGTTAATACAACATAAAAATACCAATCCCACTTCGAGGGAGATATCGCAGTATGTAGGGTCATCCGCTATTATACGGGGCGCATAGAGTCTCATCCGCTATAATATGTGGGAATATCACTCCAACTACTAGTATATATATATACACTACTATATATATAATATCATATCATTCAACAGACAATAATAATAACTTCAACCAAGCATCCAATCATTTATTTTAACTAATTAAAATTAAATTTGGCATCCAAATGAGTGAGAATTTTTTCACATCGATTTTATAGTTGCAACCCCTTCCATTTTTTTTAATTTCATTGCATAGATCTCACAGCTACAAACCAAATACGACTTCTTCCATTGATTTTGGACCTCGTATAAATAAATTATAAAATTTATTAACATACGTATGCATATAGCATAATCAATAAATTCATATGGAGAATATAGCTTTTCGTACCCAATTATTATATTAAATTTCGATATTGATTTCAGCGTATTTCTATCCCGTACGATCAAACGATAACTCCATATGCTACGAAATTTGGAATCCGATATTAATAAACTATTACGGATCCAATGGATCTAGTTTTGTCGAATTCCAAGACTGTTCCCCGGATCACTATTTTAACTCGTCGATTAAATCGACGATTTCAAAAATTGGCGAAATCGCTTGAAATTTTCAGTTTTAAAACTTTCTAACTCAATTATAACTCCAAATCAAATATTTTAAACCATTTAAATATTCACAATTAACCATTGAAAAATCAGGGTCGTCACATTCTCCCCCCCTTAAAAGAATTTCGTCCCCGAAATTGCTAAAGCAAGAAAAATGCTCCAAACCCATTAACTTTTCCAAAACCTACTTGTGAAAATTCGATATTCACTTTTCTAAAACTTTAGTTTCGATCAAAACAATTAGTTCTAAATTCTATTTCCAAAATCCTTTATCCCAATTACAATTCGAAAACAAATTGTCGTTAACAAAAATTTTCCAAAAATTTTCAAAATTTTTCTAACACCTTAAATTTTCGAAATTTTTTGGCAGTCTCTTTTGTACGGAGGGCCTTCTGCAATATGACAAGAGGGATAAATATATATACATCGACCCACGCGGTCGGAAAACAAAATATATATATATATATATATCAATAATTATAATTTGCGGTATTTAATCCGAAATCGAACCTTTGTTTAGCGTTTTTTTAAAGCATTTTAAGCAAGCATTTACTTCAAAAGAAATTTCGCAACCCCAAATCTAGCCAAATAGTTCCTCTATACCTGTACTTACTCAATTTTAATCACGTAAGTACCAAAATATGAAATTCATCAACATTTCACTTATTTAAATAGTTAAAACACATAAACTTCATAACTCCATCATTCCAAACATATATTATAAGCAATTTAAGGTTCCGATACTAATTCGATTACTTTCAAACAATCCATATATCATTCTATTCAATTCAAATGATTTACAACTCAATTTTCTTGCATCCACTTTATATTTATACCAAACAAACCCATATCCATTCCAAATTGATTAAAAATCAATTTTATTCACTTCTATTAATTCATAGAATTTTATTTACTTCCGTTTACGCCAAACGCCAATTTTTTCTATGCAATTTCGGCGATATTTATTTAATAGAATAATCATTTTAGCTTATAGCTATTTTAAATTGATTCCAAATCAATTTATATTTAACTCTATTTCATTTCACATTTATTCACGATCAATTCAGTTGCATTCCGTTCATATCCACATTCACTATATTCAAATCCATTTTATTAAACTCAGAATCATTCCACTCTATTTATTAAATGACCATTTCACAATTTATTCGAGCTAAACTTTCGTTCAACAATATTAACTTAAGTTAATTCATTTTATTTCCAATTAATTCAATCATATAACTTAATTTTATTTTCCTTGCAAATAAATTCCATTTCAATTTTAGATCGATTCCTCTTCAATCAAATTCTATTCTATTCACTAATTAATCTGATTAGTTCATCCATTTAATCCACTTCAAATTTTAATTTCCATACTCAAATTCATTTAATTAACATCCCAAGTCATATTCAATTTATTTACACTTAAATATAATTTATTTATAACCCAAACCATTGCTATCTCAATCCAATTCTATTTTATTCGACAATATTTCCAATTATATTAAATTCGCTTACAATTTAAGTCGAATTCTATTTATAACTCAAGCTCCATTTCCAATATCCACTTTTAATCCATAATCCGATTTTATTCAACCAAATTAATATCCATTCTATATTCAATTAACTAATTAATTATCTAATTAGTTCGCTTCAAATTTATAACTCAATATCTGATTATTGTCTTAAAAATCACTTCTTTTAAGTTACTTTGGTTCAAATTTATTTTATACTCGAATATATTCCCATTTTATTTTTAACTCAAGATTATACATTTATTTATAGCCTAAGTATATTTTTATTCAATTAATTTCAATTTTGATAAGCTATTCCAATTTACTTATTCACAATTCCAATTTTTCACTTAATTTTTATTTCATTCGAAATTTATACCATATTTATAATATTTCAAAATTCAAAATTTATATTTACTTCAATTCGATATTATTTCTAATCCAATTCAAATTTTATAACTTATAGTTATATAGTCACTTTATAATTCACATTTTCATATTTAATTCAATGCCATATAACTCAAATCCAATTCACCTTTTAATTTAAATTTTAATTCCTTTTAACGAACATTTCAAAACCATATTCGAGTTATTCATACTTAAATTAAATTTCACTCCAAACAAATTTATTTTAAATCCATTTAATTTCATTATATGTTCCAATTACTTTGCTAAGTTAACTCCCATTTCATTAATACATATATTAATTCAATTCAAATCCAGTCAATTAAATTTCTAAAATTTAATTTACTCAACTTAACTTAAGTTGAATTCCATTTCAACTTCCTTACTTTAAATTTTATTCCAACTTCAATTTTCCCCACTTCCTTACTTATATTTATATAGCAATTTCACCATTCGAAATAAACTTAGAAATCAATTTATAAATGTTTTGTTATTTGAAATAAATTTAGAAATAAATTTGAAAATTGATTTGGAGCTGAAAGTGAATATTTGAGAAATCGATTTGAAAATCGTATAAAAAGTGAATATTTGGAAATGTAAATTCAAAATGGAATTTATAAAGGAAAGGGAAATTTGTTTTAAAAATAAACACTGATTTATTTTTAAAGTGTGGAAATAAATTTATGGATTTGGAACGTAAATTTAAAATAAATCGATAAGGATTTATTTAATTGGTTTAAATGGACCATTTTGAAGTGAAAGTGTATTCTCACTATAAAGCCGAGTATATTTCTAAAGTAGCTTTTGAAATATAAATTAAAGGTTCTAAAGTTGGTTTTTTAAAGGAATATTTCACAGAAAATGTTTTCCAAATATATTTTTGGATAGTGATATAAATCATTTTAAAATATTTGAACTCGGTAGATTTCCAGTGGAAATGAATAAATATTAAGGAATATATCCCGTGTAGGGAAATTGATTTGAAATTTGTTTTCAAAGTGATGAAGTGTGGAAAATATATATCTTGCAAAGATATTTTGAAATTTAATAATTTGGGAAAATTATTTAAATTGGTTGATTGTTGTGAATGCTGTTGATAGTTAAATAACCGACTATCAATATTTGCCTTTGAAATGGCACTTGGATTTGTTTTTAAAACAAACGCTCATTATTCGGTTAAGTCGGGAGAGGACTTTGTGTCATATAACCCATTCCGAATAATGATACGACATTATGAATTGCAATTGAAGACCGGTGTGAAGATCGGGTATTTTCGAAAATGAAAGGACAACCTATCGAATGTCTCTGCACCGAGTTGCTCCGGTATAGAGATTTATATCACTCTTCTTGTGATGGGAAGTCCGGACGTGATTAGTGAATACCCGGATTGCAAGGGCTTCTTCGGAAGTGCCTTCGGTTCTGTTCGAACCCAGAACAGACTTGTATGGTTGTATGTCTGACATTATACTTTGAGATATAAAGCTGATTTCTTTCGAATACATTTCTGGCTGTGGCGGAGAATTTATTCTCTTAGCTTAACACCCTTCTCTGAGACGTACGAGCTCAGAGGGTATGTAGTTGAAGGTTATCAGTGATATACTCCCAATTTGGTAGTGTGGCATGCTGAGTGTTGCTGATCATTTGTGATCAAAGCATGGCTTTGTGAAAAAGCGTTGCTTTGTGGACGAGACTGCATCAGGACCTCACACCCTGGAAATGGTCGAAACAGGAAAGATGCGGCAAGGTTATGAGGGTCGCACCATTTAGGGTATGTCATTTCCTTCTAGAAAAAGGTGATATTATGGTATGGAGCCCAGATATTTACCTATGTGGTTGCTCCAATCTCATTTACTGTGTGATTGTTGCTGTGTGATCGAGGGCCCTCAGATAAAGGTCCCAAAGGACCGGGGGTGGCATACTCGAGTAGTAGTTACCTAGTGTCAGGGGTAACCCGGCCTTGTGTTGGCAGAGATCCGGTTAGGTTCTCGGGACGTCCATCCAGAGGCGTACCCATGTGGCAGTAGGAAGTTCATTAGCCTGACCATTTGTTGGAAATCCAATTCCCAATACGAACCTTGTACTGTTTTAGTTATAGAACCTGCCATTTACTTATGGTGGTCACCACTGTTTAGATGGTAGCTATAGTAGGCATAGTTCAGAATGTCTATGCTGGCTAAGATTAATATTATACTTTCGAAACGTTTTCCACAGTAGACATTAATAATAATATCAACTGATCTTTCGTAGTAAGCATCTTTGACTATCATAAGGAGAAATCTCCTCCAATTCTGCGTTTGCATTGTGTGTGTGGAGGGAGGCCTTATGGTAGTTTTATTTTCCAAAAGCATTGCGAATTTGTTTTATTTTCTTTGTGAAAATAACTGTTTTATGATCTCACACTAGTCACCATGACCGACTCGGAGTTTATTGTTCCCTTTCTAAACCTTGGGTGCCCATAATTTTTCACACGGGCAGCCTAGAGTTATGTTATCAGGATATTCTGGATATTCTGGAGCTTTGGAGACGAGCTGGATGGCGAGACGTACACTCATACTTATTTATTTATTCCGTTGTGTATTTTGTGTGAGGACAAGTTTATATAACTGTCCATTGTTGTATTGAGTTGTATATTGACTTTCATTGTTGTATTGTATGAAACTGATATGGTTCTTTGTGATAAAGATTATTCATTCATCTATTATATATTGCTCCGCTGCGAATGTGAGATTCTGATATTGTTTCTGTTTTTCTGTTCTCTTTTTATTCTACTTCTACCCCTTCTTTTTCAACCTAACAGTTCGGTTTTCCGGCATTCGATTGCGTGGCATTTGATATAGTGGGCGTATTAATGTCGACTTTCGAGCGTCGAAAGATCGCAAACGTTACATGTGGTATCAGAGCAATTAATTAAGCGACAACCTTGGCTCTGTTGGGTGTTACTCATTAGAGATAGAGTTAGTAGTACTCTAGAAGGAGTGTGAGTGTAATAATAAATATAAGCGCGTATTTGTTAGTGAATATAAAATTTGTTTTGTATTGTGTTGACTTATCGGTTGATTGTTTATAGATTCTGGTCGGTGCAGTCTGGCCAACTGTAATCGATAGGGGTTTCTAAACTCTTAACAAGATAAACTGACACAGTATTGTTTTAAAATAGGGTAAATGAAATAACTTTGCCCAAAACTATTTTTGCATAGAAAAGAAATGATTTTCTATGAATTATTATAGTATATGGGTATTTGGTTGTTAGGAAGTGATAATATTGAATTATTGTCATTGTTATATAGAAACGGAATAAGAAATAATGGTACAACTAAAGATTTGGAGATAAATTCATTTAACAAATGAAATTATAAATATGAATTGAAAGATAAGGAAATAAAATTCATATATGAATGAGATTCGATTTGAATCAAGTTAAATAAAAAAAATCGAAACTTGGAAAAATAAAATAAAATGGATTGAATTCAAGTAAACAAACTTGATAATTTATTAATTCATGAAATAATGAATTGGAAGTTGAATGAGTTTAACTAAAGTTGAATTGTGAGCTGAATTAAAATGGTTTGAATTTGCATATAAATTCAAGTAGTAGAAATAAATTGAAAATTTCCTTGTTATTGATAAAATAAATTCAGGATGAATTGAATATGGAAATTTGAAATTCAAAAAGGATAAGTGAATAAACTAATTGAATTAAATTAGTAGATGTAATGGATTTGCCAAATGAAAAATCAAATCAAAGGTTTAAATTAGAATTTGTTTACAAGGAAACTATAATTTGAATTTTGAGTTGAAATAACTTAATTAATTATTGGACAATAACTCGACTTTAGTAATGAAGTGAAATTAAATACAAGGAGTGTATATAAATACTTGCGTTGAACTTAAGAAATAAATGTGGAATTCTTAAGTGAAGTTGATATCGAAAAAAATACCAAGTTAATAAATGAGGTTGTATAAAATTATATGAGTTATTAAAAGAAAATAAAAATTGATGTTGAATCAATTGAAATGGACATGAATTCGTTTCACTTAAAAATGAATTGAATGTAAGAAAGTGAGTTGTAAATTACTTGAATTGAATAGAAATGGTATGTGAATTAGTTGTAAGCAATTTAATTTGTATCGAAACCATATAAATTGCTAATGGAATTTATTTTGAATGCATTGCTTATGAAAACCATGTGTTTATTATCGAAAATAAGTAAAATGTTAATAGAATTCCTATATATGTCACTTACAAATTTGAATTGAGTAAGCACAGGTTTTTGGAAGCCGTTTGGCTGCATTTTGGGTTGCGCAAATGCTTAAAAATAAACCACTTTGCTTAAAATGCTAATAAAGGTACGCCTACGCAATACAAAATAGGAAATATGAACTGTTTTTGCTTTTTCGACCGAGTGGGTCGATGTATATATATTTATATCTTTTGTTAAATTGAAAAAGCTCCTCCATACAAAGGAGACTCCGCCAAATTTTTGAAAATTTTGGAAGTTAGAATTTTTTTTTGAAAATTTTGAAAATTTTCACTTAACGACAAGTGATTTCAAATTTGAATTTGAGATAAGGTAAATAGAATTCAATATCTACAAATGAAGTAAATTGAATTCAAATGGAATTGAAAATGCAAAGTTGAATGGAAATGAATATATAACTTTGTTAGTGAAGTGAAAATAAATATAAGAAGTATGTAAATACTTATATTGAACTTAAGAAATAAAGAATGAAATTCTTAAGTAAAATGGGTATTTGGAATCCAATAAGTAAATTTGGGCATTGTTGTTAAGTAAAGTATACCGGGATTGTAAAGGCTATAGGAAAATGGAATTGGATTTTTGATTTCGAAGATGAAATTGAATTTCTCAACAAAAGGTATGTATTTAAAATTTCAGTATGAAATTTGACTGGGTTTTTTATTTTGCCACTTGGCATTTTGTTTTCTATTGGAATTTGGGAGTCTGTAGGGACATTTTGTAGTCGTACCAAGTTAGCCGCGCAAAGGAGACGCTGGCAAAATTTCTCGGAAATTTAGAGAGTTAGAAAATTTTGAGGAAATTTTGAATTCAAAAATTTGAATTTGAAATGAAATTTGAATTGTTAAGAAAACTATATTATTTGGAACTTATGGTTGATTTTGGAAAATTAGTTAAAGTAATAATGGATCTTTTATGATAAAAAGATTTGGGTTGATAAGTTGATAAAATTGTTTGGTTTGGGAAAATGATAAACGGGTATAGGAGCATTCTTCTTAACTTGTAATTTCGGGGACGAAATTCTTTTAAGGGGGGAAGATTGTAACGAACCTGAATTTTTGACATTTGAAATGTGAATATTTAATTGAGTTTAAATATTCGGATGATAGTTTAATTTGAAATTCAAATATCAGAATGAATTTGGCAATTAAAACTATTGAATTTAATTTATTGCAATTGGGTAAAAATTTGAATCTTCAATTTTAAGCCTGTTAAAAATGATTTGATGGCTTAGAAAATTCATATTTATGATACTGAAGGTAATGGAACTTTCAACGACTTAGTAAAACGAGTGGTATGAAACGCTTGCGTTCACTTCGTCGGTTAGCTCTTGGACTTGTTCGATTGAACCCTTTTTGTGACAATTTCCTAGTGAAGATTTACAGCTTGTTCGTAAATATTTACGTTAAGCAAGTGGTTATGGGACATGAAGCTAAACTCATATATTTACTAGCTTGGTGTGATTGACACTTCTCGTTGATCATGACGATCATTCTTATGATTTAGACTAGCAATTGTGCGATGTCTCTTTGTTTGCAAGGTTAGACTAGTCCTCATTGGTGTGATTCTGACTCACACATATCTATTTGTCTGCGAGGTTAGTCTAGACACCACTTATGTGATTCCATTCACACATACCTTTTTGTTTGCGAGGTTAGACTAGACACCACTTGTGTGATTCCACTCACACATACCTTTTTGCTTTTTGGTTAGTCTAGACCTCAATCTGTGCGATTCCGACTCACACATATGGGGTAGCTCCCCATGGTCTTCGGACCATCATGTGATAGGCCTCTTTCTCTATTTATGATTTCCGGATTTCTTGCTTTGATTTCTGGATTTTTTTATGTCATTGACTTGTTATGAGTACAAGTTTAGGGTATGATGCCCTCTTTGGATCTTTGAGAAGATTCTTGTGATATTGATCATTTCTCATCGGTTGATCTCCTGTTGATCATCATTTGCATACTTATAGTAGTATGTTAGTATGGATATTTATGGTTGTATGTATGACATTACACTTTGAGATATAAAGCTGATTTCTTTCAAATACATTTCTGTTGGTGGCGGAGAATTTATTCTCTTAGCTTAACACCCTTCTCTGATACGTACAAGCTCAGAGGTTATGTAGTTGAAGGTTATCAGTGATATACTCCCAATTTGGTAGTGTGGCAGGCTGAGTGTTGCTGTGTGTTGCTGATCATTTGTGATCAAAGCATGGCTTTGTGAAAAAGCATGGCTTTGTGAAAAAGTATGGCTTTGTGAAAAAGCATAGCTTTGTGGACGAGACTGCATCAGGACCTCACACCCCGGAAATGGTCGAAACAGGAAAGATGCGGCAAGGTTATGAGGGTTGCGCCCTTTAGGGTATGTCATTTCCTTTTGGAAAAAAGTGATATTATGGTATGGAGTCCAGATATTTACCTGTGTGGTTGCTCTAATCTCATTTACTGTGTGATTGTTGCTGTGTGATCGAGGGCCCTCGGATAAAGGTCCCAAAGGACCGGGGGTGGCATACTCGAGTAGTAGTTACCTAGTGTCAGGGGTAACCCGGCCTTGTGTTGGCAGGGATCCGGTTAGGTTCTCGGGACGTCCATCCAGAGGCGTACCCATGTGGCAGTAGGAAGTTCCTTAGCCTAACCATTTGTTGGAAATCCAATTCCCAATACGAACCTTGTACGGTTTTAGTTATAGAACCTGCCATTTACTTATGGTGGTCACCACTGTTTAGATGATAACTATAGTAGGCATAGTTCGGAATGTCTATGCTGGCTAAGATTAATATTATACTTTCTAAATGTTTTCCACAGTAGACATTAGTAATAATATCAACTGATCTTTCGTAATAAGCATCTTTGACTATCATAAGGAGAAATCTCCTCCAATTCTGCATTTGCATTGTGTGTGTGGCGAGAGGCCTTATGGTAGTGTCATTTTCCAAAAGCATTGCGAATTTGTTTTATTTTCTTTGTGAAAATAACTGTTTTACGATCTCACACCAGTCACCATGACTGACTCGGAGTTTATTGTTTCCTTTCTAAACTCTGGGTGCCCATAATTTTCCACACGGGCAGCCTAGAGTTATGTTATTAGGATATTTTGGATATTCTGGGGCTTTGGAGACGAGTTGGATGGCGAGACGTACACTCGTACTTATTTATTTATTCCGATGTGTATTTTGTGTGAGGACAAGTTTATATAACTGTCCATTGTTGTATTGAGTTGTATATTGACTCTCATTGTTGTATTGTATGAAACTGATATGGTTCTTTGTGATAAAGATTATTCATTCATCTATTATATATTGTTCCGCTGCGAATGTGAGATTTTGATATTGTTTCTGTTTCTATTTTTCTGTTCTCCTTTTCTTTTACTTCTACCCCTTCTTTTTCAACCTAACAGTTCGGTTTTCCGGCATTCGATTGCGTGGCATTTGATATAGTGGGCGTATTAATGTCGACTTTTGAGCGTCGAAAGATCGCAAACGTTACACATATATATTAAAAAGAATCAAATTACGAGTTTTTAAAAACCTAATTCTCTGATACCAAATGTGAGTTATGGTACAACGGATCTTAAGGCTGATTTAACACTAGAGTGGGTGAATATTATTTTATAACTTTTATGAATCTTTTTAATTTTGTTTCAAGTTTTAAATCAAATCACATATTATAAACACATAATTAAGTAGTCACATATGCAATCATGGTTAAATATGAAAGTAATAACATAAGGTAAAGTAAGAGAGATGACACCATGAATTTTATATTGGTTTAGATTAACCAATCCTACATCTAGTCATGTACCATACTGTACAACTTTCATTTCAATCGCTACTTTAACTAGGTAGCAAGCAAACCAGAATATAGTCTTGATTTCAAGGCTATGAGTTACACCCTCCCATCTCACGAGTTTAGGGAAAACTCTCTTGATTTACTGAGCAATAAGATCACCCACTAGGTTTAGATAGGCTATTAAGCACACCCACTTGATTTGAATGGGCAACAAGCAAACCCAAACAAATAAGAGTAGAGTTATTGGTTTCCAAACACAAACATTCAGAAAATAAGATATCCTATAGCCCACCTGATAGGGGTTTGATCTTTGAAGTTGTAGAGAGAATGCTTTCAAAATAGTAAATAATATGTAGATAATGAATGTAGTAAAGTAAAGATCGAATTTGAATGAATTTAAAGAGTATAGAAAGTAGATTTTGTGAAATATATGGTGTGAATTTGAAGTAAGAAGAAACTAAAGAAAGTAATTAATAAAATTTGTTTTTCGGACCCCTTTATGTAGTGTATGAAGGGATGTGTCTATTCACGAGGAGATACGGTTAAAAATCACAACTATTCAAAATCTAAAAGACTCTTCAACTGTCAATATAACGACATACATAGGAGTCCTATGTCGACATATCTAAGTTTATTAAAAAAAACAATAATTCTTGTAAATTATTTTCAAACTTCTATAATTTTGTAAAATAATTTAAACATAGTTTTTAAATACTTTGAACACATAAAAACTTTATAAAATATTTGTAAAAATATATTTTGAATTTGAAATAATTTATTTTGATAAAATATCAAAGATCAGAATTTTATGATAAAGATCAAAATTTACTACCATGGACTTTAACAATTTATTCTAATGACACATAACTATACACTACAGTCTTGAGCTCTTCAAATCTTTGTCTTTAAACTCACGAATCTTGATTATCTCTGAGTCTTGAAATTTAGTCTTTATACCGATTAGTCTTCAAGTTTAATCATTATGTACCTGTGTAATATTCTGTCATATATACTATACAACTTGGCAAACCATTAGTATCTATATTTATATGATTGTTGTCATCAAAATCAATATCTGAGATATTAACAAAATACAACTAAACAATTTTGGAAACTACAAAAAATGTGATGCATTATACATAACGCAAGGAAATCACGATAACGAATTATACAAATGAGATTGTACTATACATAATGCAAGTCAATCCTAATAAACAATTAAAAAAATTGATTTGCACTATGTGTAATGTAAGCTAATCATTATCTTCGGTCTTGTCCTAAATTATTTTCAACAATGCTCTCCTCCACGCATCGATATCTAGTGGGTTTAGATCTCCTCACGTATTGAGTGATGCCGTCGTTCTACAATCTGCCTCTTCATCCGCAACCTTGGTGTCCGTCCAAATTTTTTGCCTAACACCCTTTAGAGGTTCTGTGGAACCAGTAATTCATAATATATTCATCGATTTGTTTATGTGTGGATTTAAAACCTCTAATAAAACATTTGAGTTTAGCCTAAATCAACTCTCAATTCAAAGTCACAAAATGAAAACAAAATAGATTAAAACGTGAAGAACACATGAAATTTATTGTGGTTCGTCTTATGCCATGTACACTTTATATGAGTCTTATTAATGATTTCAATTAACAAGTTCTTACCTTGATTTTACAAAGAAAACCGAACTAAAAATCTATAGGAGCCTCCCCATAATGAAATAAAAATCAATCCTCTTCTCTTAGGCAGTAGTATTATATTTATATATATAATTGAATCCATTATGTTAACTGATATTTCGCCAACCACAAAATTTTGACTAAGGGTTAATTTTAGCAAAGGTTACTTGCTAGCACCTTGATTTAAAATGTAAAACGAGGAACTGAAAGTACGTAAAAATGTAAAGAAACATAAGATTTAGTTTGATTCGGTCTAAATCGATCTATGTCCTAAGGAATTTCTTATTACTTTTCTTCTCTTACAATAACTTGGATTAAAAGAGACAATAACAAGAAAGTATATGCTTGGGAGCTTATACTGTTCAACCCTTGTGAAAATGTATAACTCGGTCTATTTATGACCACAGAAGTATGCATTGAATGATGAATATTGCACAGAGCACCCACTGAAATCACGTTGAGCCATTGACCGTGTCTCTCGGCCTAATGCGTGATTGTTGGAGTGCCGATTGGAGTGTATGGTTGAGATGATTGCCAACTACCTGATTGTACTTTTAGCATTCATGGGTAAGGGATAGGAAACATGGGAACATGTAGTGGTTATGCAGGATGCTTTGCTAGGGTAGCAGCAAAGGTCATAGAGTGTTTACTGCACAATGGCGCTTTTGTCAGGTGAACAATGTTGTTTTACCAGTATTTTTCAAAGGAATAACGCATGCGAAGCTTCTTTTGGCAGTGGAAACCTAGTGTCGATGGCCAAATCCCATCGCATTAAGAGAAAGAAACTTTGGGGAATATAGATGGTTGGTGTTGAAGACAAATGAAGGACCTTGATGGAGATTTAATTGATGACATGCTGATGATTATGGGGAGGGTCTTCGCATGTTGAGATGTTACCTATTGTCCTACCCATTGATGTATGTGCAGGCCTTGTTTGACTATTACATGTGCTAGAGCGGGGCGAACTGATTGTTGAGTGAGCACAGTCGCTTGAACCGGGTGTGGGCCATATGACATTGGCTAGGCAACTGCCTGCTCTAGAAACCTATGGGCCAAAAGGTAGGTCAATGATGTTCTATTGGCATTATGCAGTCCAGGCGTGTGGGGTGGGCCATCCCACTTCATACTTGCAAGTAAATCGAGCAACATTTTGATCCCAAACTCCCACCCACAAAATGGGCGAGCTTGTCTCCCATCCCAAACTCCCACCAACAAAAGAATCAATCAAACATCCATAGCAACCAAAACTAATGGTTTACCCAAGTTCAGAAACTTTTCATCGTACAAAGGGGATAAATAAACTACCAAGTTTACCTTACACTCAACAGCCTTAGATAATTACTCAATGGATTATTCATATAACCTCAAAAAGAATTTGAAACCTCATTTCTTAAACATCCCATAAGCTAAACAACATAGAATTTAACATTATTTAAGTTTATTCTATTGGTTTCTTTAACACATCGTTTACTTTCCATTTATTTTTCAATTCTCATTCATTCATACAAGATTATCTTTTATTAATTTACATTCATCTACTTACATTGATTATTTCTCATTCAATATTTAAAATCAGCAATGAATAAATTCTTAAGGTATTACATAAGTTTTTTGCAGTTTAATTTACATTTATTATTTACTTATATAAATTGATTTCCATTTAATATTAATATTCATTAATAAACATTTAATATTTAAGTTTCTCTATTCTTTTTAATTCAAGTTCATTCCTTCATATATAATGTCATTTAATATTAATTTTATTTATGAATTATTTCAACATTTTCTTAAGTTTATAATCATTTACTTAGATAATATTCACTTTTTATTATTCAATTTAATTATTAAGCATTTCAAACATTAACTCATGTTTACAACATTTCTTATACATCTTAATTTTCCATTTATAAATATATGTTCATTTTGAAGCCATTTTGTTATTAAGCGTTTACTTGTATGATATTCTATTACACATTCATATTTAACATTTCAACTTTTTAAACATTTCTGGTAAGTTTTATATATGTTTTAGAATGTAACTGAATGTCATACAAATTTATCTTATTCATTTTAGTTAACAAAAATGTTCAATAATCTATAACTATTAAAATTTAACTTCTCATATTTCATTTAAATACTTAACTTCAATTTCTTATTTCTCATTTTAGAAGTTTCCAACTATTAAATTTTCACTTTGTTTCTACAACTGAAAATCATTAATTAACAAGAACTCAAGAATTCAAATACCGGGTTCACTTCAATTCATTTTGAAATAATATATACGTATATCTTTTAATATCAAATCATACTTAGGAAATTAAAATTAAAATTTGCTTCACCAAAACAACTATGTAGCAAAACTACTATAGTGGTTTTTCCACTTTGAAAGTCGAAAATGAACGTCGATGATGTTACGCAGTCATCACCGAAATTATTTTCCAGCGACGAAAGTGGGGAGTACAAAACTTATTTTCTTTTTAAAATTCTTTTAAAAACATTTCTTTCAAGTCCCATTGAAAATATTTCTATCCGAAAATACTTCCAAATAATACTAATATTATATTCCAAAATCTTTGAAAATCAATTTCAAAACCCCGGAACTTAAGTTCTCAAATTTCCAATTAACTTCATTTTATTTATAAATCATATTTTATAAACCATATTTATAGACTTACTTTTCTTGTAACATACAATAATCAATAGTTTTAAGGACCTTGACTATCCAAACAATAAATGATAATAATTAAACATTACCATTTACTAACAACCAACACAACAAAAATAACAAAATCAATTTATGAATATATATATATATATATGTTTTTATATTTGCAAAATATAATACTAAGTAAAATTATTTCATTTACCTACTTCGAAAACTATATTGTGTCCGTCTACCCAGTTCAAGTGTTTAGAAACCCCTCTCGATGCCATAGCGTCCTATGTACCGACCAGAATTTATAAATACTCAACAGAACAAATTAACACAATACAAAATATTTTTATATAACACTAACAAATACGCTCTCTCATATATATACTCTCAGACTCATTCTAGGGCATTACTAACCCTATGTCTAATGAGTTAACCCCCAACAGGCTAAGGTATCTATAAACCAAAGCTTTGATACCAACTGTAACGACCTACCTTTTTGGATGGTTTAAATTGACAATAAACCACACATGTCTAACTCAAACCATTCAATGGGGAGGATTGTCAATGGGGTTAAATATGAAAATAAGTGAAAAGAAGGAAAACAAAATACAGAATCTCGCAGCAGAATGACAAAATATAATAATCAAATAAATAGTTCATGAAGTTGTTTTATAATATACATTTGATTACAGAATTTTTACAACAATAATCAGAGTACAACAACATACCAATAATGATGCAGTGGAAAAATACTAATAATATAATATACCAAACTCCGTCTTCGTCCTCCAAAAATAATGTCTTCAAACACTGAAATGCTTAGGCTGACCCGAGTGTAATGAAAAGACAAAACGCTCGAGTAAAAGATCTTATGTAATTTAAATCAACAACAATTAAATATGAGTGTAATAATTTGAGAGATGTTTACGAGATTTTACATCTCCCATCCAGTGTATAACGTGCGCGCAATAACTTAAGAGATGTTATGGGATTTTCCCATCTCTTGAGGATCCATTAAACTATCTATATGTAGTAGCATACGCTATATATATAATGTCTATCTATAAAGTATAGTATTAAAATAGCGTTAAGGCTTTACATTGATCCCCTTTAACACATTTTTAAGCATTGTCCTACAGTTTACCTTAGTAGCATCACAAGTAACGTCGGTAGCAAGGGGGTCGCCGTGATAAGACAACACTAAAACAAAGTCGTAGTGGTTGCGTATAAGGATAAAAGTATGACAAGGCACGTGAGGCAATGCCAAGGTAGGATACTACCAGTTCGGGTCGCAGGGCTAGTGGTAACACATCGTAGCCATGACCGTCCACTGCATCGAACACCTCTAAAATCAAATCAAATCAAGTTGCATCGATCAAGCCAACATCAATAGTAATACAAATATGTGTGTTAGCAAGGGGTAGCTAGCCCACTTAGTCCTGACAAGCCGTCCTGTTTTAGTCATTTCAAATTTGCACAAGTGTCGAGGTCATCCATCATTGCTCTCTTTCTTCAAATCCAGCAAACGTTCATCAAATCCAACCACTTCATTCTGGATCATCCACCACATACGCAGTTGTTAAAGTGGTTCCAATATTGACAGAGAGTATGCCACTAAGAGGCCCCGGTCTCTTTAATAACCAAACGTCATTTTTCACACCGGTTGGTTCTTTTACATTTCAAAAATGGTTCACATTTGATATCAAAATATCATATTCACTTCAAAATATCACTTCATTTCAAATTACCATATTTACTCAAAATATGTCATTTTTACTTGAAAATACCATTTCAAATTCCAACTTAGTTTATAATCTCATTTAACCACATTCGCATTTAAATCGACGATTTAAATATAAACATCTCAACTTTGCATAGTTCGAAATTTTAAAAATAGTTTCAATAGTTTTAAATAGTCTTAAATAGTTTAAAATAGTTTGATATAAAATGGTTTGAGTATTGAAAATGGTTTTTAAAGTGAAATAGTTGGAAAAATCTAAATAATTTGAATATTAAAAAGATAGATTTTGAATAGTTTATATTAAAATAATTTATTTTGAAAATAATATCAAATCAAACAGTTTCTTTCTATTTCAACAAATCTAGACCCATGTCTAATTTTCAAATCAACAAAACTCAATTTCCAATCTTTCAATTCAATTGACTCAATTTCAATTTCATTTCAAATCAACTTGATTTCAATTTCAGTTCGAATTAACTTCAATTTTCGGAACGTTCATTTTTAACTTCAAATTCGATTCAACAAGCCAATTCAATGATATAACTTTCAATTTATATCAATTTCATGTCCAATTTCAATTTACCGATTTAAATCGCTTAAATCAAATTAAACCTTATTGTTCAATTTTATGGCCCAAATCTGAAAATAATTCAATTTCCAAAATTAAAGTCATATATCAATTTATAACTTCACATTTCCAATTCAGTTCTTTAAAACAATTTCTTTTAGTCAATGTTAATTTCATCATTTCAAATCTTAATTCGAAAATAATTCAATTCATAAAACTCCACAATTTATTTCCTTTAAAATAATATCATTAACCAAAATCCAAATTCAATATTTTAAAACCATTTAATTTAACCAATCCGATATCCATATATAATTTTCTACCCTATGGCCAAGTGAACAGTTATTTCAATTTTAATTATAGGGATGGATATATATCATTTCAATCCAAATCAAAGTGTCATAGGTATATATCATTTCAACCTATTTCTTAATTTATTTGAAATAATTTAAATAACAGTTTATATGCTTTCAATTAATATACAGGGTGATAACATGAATATATATAAATAAATAAACATCTAATCATCCAAATGTCAACAAATAGACATCCATCATAGTCAATATCCAGATCAGCCAATAAATCACAACAATTAACTAGTTATCAATATCAGGTACTTAACTAGCAATTAAATTCAATATTAATTTTAATGCCAATTTAAATCAATATAAATTCCAATTAAATTTAAATGACAATTTAAATTACCAAAAAGCAATCAATAAAATTCTTATCACTTCATAAATTTAATTCAACTAACATAAGAAGGTTTAGTATTGCGTGAGTGGGTTAAATCACTCACCTTTGATTTATAGCTGATTTAGAATCCAATAAAAGCTCAAAATTTGAACAGTCTCCAAATTCAACCAAACTAGTTTCATGCTGTCTGGAATTTCTATACGAACCCAATAGGAGAAACCGTACATGAATCCGAGTTCGAATGCAAAAGTTATGAGGATTAGAAGTTTGAAAATTTAACATTATAATTAAAATTAAACAGGGGTAAAAAGGTATACGTTCACCTTCTTTAACGTACACGAACAATAGCACGTACGCGATCGAGCAACCCTAACTGCCGCCGTTCTTCTCGTCCAGATTGCCGCTGCTACGATCGCCAAACCACAGATCCAACTTTGTCGTCGAGCTCCCCACCTCTAGTCACCGCTTTGGGCCCCACACGGCCAACCGCGCCGCCTCCTAGGTCGCCGCGCCGCCGCTGCCTTTAGTAACGATTTCTGGCAAAATTCGTCGCCCTTAAGATGATCAGTGACCATCGTTGAGACATGCTCCTCCTCCTCTATGTGCCAACGCTTCCCGATCGTCGATTGATCGACGATCCACCGTTGATCACGAAACCCTAACATGAACGGCCGAGACTTCTTCGCTAATTTCTAGAAAAATCGAAATTCGATTGCAAAAGCGATTTGCAAAAGAAGATTATGTTCGTTGAGGGCTTCGCGATGATATAGTATATGATAGGTTTTGAGCAGTTTGGATTCCGGAGTTTGATTTGGAATTGTAATTAGGGTTTTGAGATGTCTGCCATTGGGAAGGAACAGAAAAGATAGAAATTGTACGTACAGACAATAAGAATAGAAAGCTGCTTGGGTGTATAATAGCTTATATATATACAAAGATGGATAAGAATGGATGGAACAGATTGAATGGGTCGAAGCGATAACAAAGACTCGAAAATCCCGTTTCGTTCCTGAAACGAAAATAGGTCATCTAATTTATCGAAATATGGGTTTTCGATATTTTTAAACTCAATGAAACTAGTTTCAAACCCTAATTCTATTGTATACAAAAGTTAGCTCTAAAATCAATTTATATTCATTTAAATTCCTTTAAATGATTTCCACGCATTTCGAGCTCACACGATCAAACGATAAATCCGATCGCTACGAAGCTTGAAATCTTACAATAATTCACTATTTCGGATCCGATGTAACTGGTTTCGTTGAAATCCAAGACAGTTCCCAAAATGACTAATTTTTCACGTTAATTAAATGAATTATTATTTTAAAATCAATTTAATCACTTTTAAATTCAAATTTAAAAGTTAACAAATTTCATCCTTGATTAACAGGAATTAATAATATTTTAAAATTAAATTTTCCATGTTGATTCCAAGATTTAAATATTACATTAAGTTACAACGTTAAATTACAACAGGAATCAAACCCAATTTATTATATATTTAAATTTCAATCAATTCTATTATTTTGATTTACATTATTATTATTAAATTATCAAATACCTTATGAATTTTATTAACATAAGTCCCCAATTTATTATACTCATTTTCTATAGTTAACGTATTTCTTTATATTAACTACACTATTACACTTACATTAAATTTTATTGATTTCCAATTTAATTTTAAACACATTCATTATTAAAGTGACAAATAAAACAATTGTTATACATTAATAATCCAAACACATTTCTACATTTATTGTTTACAAACAAAAGCTATTAAATTTATGTACTAATTAATTGATTTCATATTCTATATTAAAACCAATTAAATTAAATAACACATAATTTCACCATTAAATACAACATTGATTTTAATCATTATTTACCCTAATCATTGCAATTGATTGAACTTACATTAAAACAGTTGTCAATTACATTCAATCAACATTATTAAATTATGCCCTAATAATTTTTTCCATTTATAAATCATAAATTTTAATTTTTCACAATATTAAATTCCAAAATCTTATTAAATTTAATAGTTTTAATTATGAAAAATACGGGTCATTACAATCGATGTGTCGGTTGGGGCATCTTTGATTGCATATTGGGCCATAATGTTGACTTGCCTTCTGTGTTTTATGCAAGTCACTAGGGTTTCGTCTTTTCTATGCTGAACATCTTGAATGTTGAGATGGCTAGCACTACAGATGCAAGGTTTGGAGTTGCAATATGTGTAACTTGGCCCATCTTGGCACCAGTGCTCCGTTCTACTAGAGGGATGGGCAACATCACTAGCAAACAAATCAAGCCACAATGTGGGTGATCACACATCTATTCATCGAAGCCTTGAGCACAAAAGGGAGTGTTAGTTGGCTCATGCATCCTCACAAGGCAGCACTACAGATGCTAAATTCGGGATTATATCATTGGTAATTGCACCCATTTTGGCAGTAGTGCCTTGCCCATTAGAAGGATGAGCAGCATCACCGACGAACAAATCAGGACCACGGTGTGGATGGTTACGCCATCTGTTCGTCGATGCCTCGGGCATAGAAGGTAACATTGGTTGGCTCGTGTATCCTCAAGAAGCAGCACTACAGATGCCAAATTCAGAATTATGTCTTGGTTAATCGCACCCATTTTAGCACCAATTCCCTACCCCGTTAGAGGGATGGGCGAATGATTCAGAACCATGACATGGGTGGTCATGCCATTGATTCATTGATGCCTCTGGAATAAAAGGGAGTGTTGATTATCTCACCCATCCTCACAAAGATGCACACCACAAATGCAAGAATCATGACCAGTGGTCGCATTATCTTTACGATAGTGTCACTGGCATGGACGGAAGCATTGATTGGCTTGCATACCCTTATGGTGCAGCTCGATCATTCTTCGGTTGTAGAGGAGTGCCTCTTATGGCTCATCCTCTTTGGATAGCCTTGTCTTGCCACTTCTCTAGTAAGGAAGGGAGCATTATTTGGCTTGTCCTTTCCAGACAGCCTTGTAGTTGATATTTGAGTGATGAATGCTTGGGAATGTTCTGATTTCATTTCATATTTAATTGCAAAAAGTTTCTTTGCCTTATGATTGCTGCCTAATTTTTTTACACATAGTATGCTCGAAGATGCTCTGGATTTCAAGTTCAGGGCATGTAGGTAACATCTGGGTGCGATAAATGGTAGGCATCATTGGCAAGCATGGTGCTGACTACTTATGAGCCTTCCAGATCGGCCTATGTATGCCTTCGGTTAGGTTTTTGGTGTTTGCAAAGACCCAACGCAGAACTAAGTCCTTAATAGTGAATTGGCAGAGTCTCACTCTAGTGTTGTACTGTTTGGCCACCTTTCTCTTGTATGCTTCTGCATGGAGCTCTGCCTCTGCTCTCCTTTCTTCCCAGGCAACAAATGTTGGATTCAACAATTCTTCATTTTTCTAACGGTCGTTAGTGGGTCATCAAGGTTTAGGACATCAACTTTGATGGACATCATGACTTTATACCCATAAGCTAAAGAGAATGGTAAGTGCATGGTTAATGTGCAGCTCGAGGTTCAATATGATTAGAGTACAAGCAGAAGGTCTTCGACCCAGTTCCCCTTTGCCTTGGTAAGGCGCTTCTTTAACGTAGCATTGATGGTCTTATTTACAGCCTCGATCTGCCCATTTGCTTGGGGTGGCGGTTAAGAAGATGCGCTTCTCTATCTCATTCCTCTCACAGAAACCTTGGAACAACCAGCTTTCAAACTGCATGTCATTATCTGTGATGATCTTTTTTAGAAGTCCAAAGTGCCAAGTAGTGTTCTTGATCATGAAGTTTAGTATCTTGGGCATGGTGACACCGTGAGGGGCTTCGCCTCAACCCACTTTATGAAGTAGTCGATGGCGATGATGATGTGATTACATCCCTCTTTAGCATTAGGGAGAATTATGATTAGGTTAATTTCCAAGATATCAAACAGTCCAGGGGAGGTTATAGGCATTAGGAGATTTAAAGAAGATATAGAGATTTTGGCAAACAGTTGGCATCGATCACATTTCTTAACATAGTTCATTGCATATTTGCTCCTATTTGCCCAGTAGTAGCCTTGGTGGGCAACCTTCTTTATAAGGCTTTTTCCTCCAGCATGATCCCCGCGGAAACCTTGATGCAACTCTTCTAATATGTGACTGGCTTCTTTACTTGTAACACATTGCTTGAATAGAGCATGGTACCCTCACCGGTATAGCTTTTCGGTACACGATTGTGTAGTGAGGTGCCTGGTAAAGGATTTTCTAGGCCTCTTTCCTATCTATAGGCAATTCTCCATTCACATTATACTTCAATAGTGTGGTCATCCAAGTGTCGGCTAGGGCCTCATCGATTTATATCGCGGATGCCCCTAATCCGAAGAAAGGGGTGACTCGGACTTCCAATGGGACCCAAGGGATGCTCTCCTCAATGTCACTTACTGCTTTGACCAGCTGGTTAGCCTTGGCGTTACTCTTAAATGGAACTATTCTAGCTTGAAATTGGCTGAAGTGTTGATGAGCTTTTTGGCTTTTGTAATATATAAGGCCAGAGTTTTTCCTTTAAATTGGAAATGCTCTCCGATCTGGTTGGCGACCATCAAAGAGTAACTGAACACATGCAAGGATTCCACCTACGACATTTTAGCCATCATGAGATCGGCCATGATGGCTTTTTATTCGGCTTCATTGTCAGTTGCCTTGAAGGTAAAACATCTGGAGAAGCATAGTTCTTTCCCATAAGGTGTGACTAGGAATATGGTTGCCCCAACCCCTTTCTTGTTAGATACATCATCAGCATACAACTATCATGCTTTTGAATTTTTTGTTGCTTCTTCATCGCCGCTGTTTACGTTGGAGCCATAGCTTGGCCTTTGATGGAAGTGTGAGGATGGAAGGTGATGTGATGTTGTCTGAGTTCCATAGACGACTTCAAGAGTTGGCCTACTATATTGGACCGGCTCAGTACTTGCTTTAATAGCTTGTTGGTGAGTACCTTGATTGGGTGATCTTAGAAATACGATCGAAGCCACTGGGCTACCATCAGGAGGCATAAAGATAACTTCTCTAATTTGGTGTATCTCATTTCTGGGCCCAATAACCTCTTGCTTAAATAATATATAGGCCGTTGGATTTTATCTTCCTCCCAGACCAGGGCTGCACTAATCGTGTGGTAAGTAACCACGAAGTACAAATACAAGTCTTCTCCATAAATGGGCTTGGATAGTATGTGGGTGAAGCAAGATATCACTTTAATTCTTCAAAGGCCTTATTACATTCTTTGTTCTATATAAAAGACTTCTCCTTCATGATGCGGTCAAAGAAGGGTATGCAATGGTCGATTGCCATTGAGAAAAAATGGATCAACATCGCTATCATCCCATTCAGGTTCTGCATTTATTTAACCATGCATAGTATCTTGATGTTTTAGATTTCCTGTATCTTGTCAGGATTGACTTCAACACCCTTGGCACTTACCATAAAACTGGGGAATTTACCAGATCAAATGGCGAAGGTACACATTTTAAGGTTGAGCTTCATGTTATATCGACATAGGATGTTAACGGTGTCAACCATATTCTTTACATGCCTGCCAACCTTCTCATATTTCACTAGCATGTCATCTACGTAGACTGCCATGTACCGGGCGATATGCTAGGCAAGAAATCACTTGACAAGCCGTTGATATGTTGTGCCTGCATTATGGAGCCTGAACGACATGGCTCAGTAGTTGTAGAGTCATGCATATATAATAAAAGAAGTGTGCTCTAGGTCCGGTCCATGCATGGTGATCTGGTTGTACTTGGAGTAGGCATCCATAAAAGTGAGCAGCTCATGTTTGCTGGTGGCATCCGTAAGCTAATCTATGCAAGGTAGTGGAAAATTGTTTTTTGGGCAGGCCTTGTTGAGGTCTGAGAATTCAATACAAGTCTTCCAAGCCACATTTTGTATGGAGACCAAAATCAGCTTGGCTACCGAAGCTGGATATTCGACTTCACGAATAAACCTATTAACGAGGAGCTTCTCTACTTCATCTTTGAGTGCTCTATATCATTTTGGATTGAGAGGCATTCTCTTTTATCGAAAATAGTTATCTTTGGGGTTGATGTTAAGGGCGTGGCAACTAATTGAAAGATCTATGTCGATCATGTCAGCATGCCTCTAGGAAAACACATCTTTGCTTTTCTTTAAGAAACATATTAGCTCATCCTTTATCTTCAGGCTCAGCTCCGTGCCTATCTGGATGCCTTTTTAGGATTGGTTTTGTCAGTCGATTTTATTTCAAGCTGTATTACAGGCCCAGCATCGGCATTTGTGTCTCCCATACGGGGTTTGAGTAGGTCTTCATTATTTTCCTCCGCGCTTTCTTCTAGCTCGCACTGGTCCAATGCATGAGTCATGCGTTCCATGATTTCATCGACCGAGATGGACATCCGTGCTCGAACTTTGGAGCTATATATGCACCCGGCTATAACAAATGAGTTCGTCGGCATTGCAAGGGTGGGAGTTGTTGTGTTTGCTCTTCCTTCTTTCTAATGGGTTGAACTTGTTCATTCGATGTTTTAATGAGCCCTTCATTTGGTTTGGACTAGCCAGGAAAAAATGATCCCCATCAATCGTGTTGTCTTAGCCCCTAGCATAAACGAGAGCATTGATTGGCTCACGCATTTTCTCATGGGAGGTGGTTGTTGATGCTTTGACTTTAGTTCTTCGGATGGCCTCAACATGAACGAGAGCATTGAAAGGCTCATGTGTTCTCTTAGGTGTGTCACCATCGAGCTTTACTTACTCTTGTTGCAGCATGAGGGTTCATGTAACGACCCTGAAATTTTGATATTGGAAATTAGGATATTTAATTGATTTTAAATATTTGGAAATCAATTTAATTTGAAATTCAAATATCAAAGTGAATTTGGTAAATTAATTGTTGAATTTAATCGTTAAATCTGGATAAAAATTTGAATCTTCAGTTTTAAGCCGGTTAAAAATATTTTTAAGGCTTTGAAAATTCATATTGATAATACTGAAGATAACGGAAGCTTCAAGATTTAATTTGAAACTGTTTTGTTCAGTTTTGAATTTTATCATTTAATCGATATTTGAAAATAGCGTTCTGGGGCACAGTCTCGGAATTCGACAAAACCAGTTCCATTGGATCCGTAATATTGTATTTTTATCGGATCTCAATTTTCGTAGTGATCAGAGTTATTGTGTGATCGTATGATAAGCAAACGCGCTGATATAATATAACTAGATATTTTTTTTAATACAAAAATATAAATTTTTAATCAACAGCCACCCTATAACTTTTCAATGCCGACCTACTCTCTGTTTAATCACGTTCTCTTGTCTCCCCATTTCTCTACAAATCTCATACGAGATCAGTTCGTTCAGAAGAAAAAAAAATTCGTTCAAACAAAAATTAATGGCAGCCGAATTCGTTTCCCTCCTAAACTAAAAATCACGTCTCCTCTAATTCATTCGTTCAAGAAAAAAATGGAAAGCCACTCATCTGCTTCGCAAAAAAATTTCTTCTTTCCTCCTCTTAGTAAAATCAAATGAATAGGGTGAAAAAATAGATCGCGAGCCTTCTTTTCGTTTTCCCTGAGTTCGAAAACAAATTCGTGGGAAAATCGCTAGAATCATCCACGTGAGGAGGGCACACTAGCATGGCCGACTCGGTGGAGTTCGGTGATGTAAGAAATGCGATGCAAAGGGGCGTGTCGCGAACGAGTTTTAGGGCTTTTCAAATCGATCGACTTGGGGGGAGACTCGGCGATTCGAGATAGCTTTCGTGATGGTGAAGGAATTCATGGGGCGCTCAGTCGAGATCTGGTCGCGCATCGAAAGCGCGAGAGGGGAGGATCGAGCTGATGCGTGCACGTAGGAAGACTGGTGGAGGCGCAGGCGCTCGCGCACGTGCTCGCGCGAGGTCGAAGTGAAGCTAGGGCATGGGTTCGATTTCGTTCTTGGGTTGAGTACCATGATTTCAAATCGTCAGGAAGGTATTGTCGATTTTAATTTCCTATTAAACTAAGCTTGTAAATGTGTATGAAGTTAAAACAGAAAGAAAAAAAATGTGTGTACTGTAACTTACTGTAAATTTAAAAAAGAGGATAATTTTCTATAGCTAAAGAAAAAGGGAAATATAATACCTATTTTCACTTGCTAGGTTATTTTAAAACAAGGGATTAACTCGTTAGATTAACTTGTTCAATTATTTTAGGCACTGAATTATTTATTTGAGTGATATTAGTATAAAATTAAATTAACACCAAATCATTAGTTAAAAAGGAATAAATAAGTGGTGTTCGATTTATTTCGAATATTAATAAATTGTATAAATATTTATACAAGGTCTATAAATCGAGAAAACAAACAGGAATGGAAAATGGATTGCAAATTAAAAGCAAAGGTGAGATCTTCTCACTCAAATGAAAAGTTGAATTTTGAGTTATTGATTGCTGTTTGGATGTGATATTTGATATAGTAGAATATCTATATATTAGTATATAGCAATATATATATATATATATATTGGAATATGTATATATTGGAGTTGATTGATTTCCCGCATTATATAGCGGATGAGACCCTATTGCGTCGCATAATAGCAGATGATATTTTTATAAATCACATATACCGCGATATTCCACCTCGAAGTGGAATTGGTATTGTGCTAACATCTATGGATGCAGGGAAACAGGTTGGAGGGATCCAACTGGATTCCTCAAATTGTTAGAATATTATTTCATATGTGAATGATGTGATTTATTGATAATCTGTGGATGATTTATTGATAATTGAAACTATTGAAGGCTAAAATTTAGACGAAAGTATTTTTGGTATCGTTGGATACCAGAAATGAATATAAATTGGATTTTGAAATTAAAGTGGAAAACTTTAAGTAAATTTATTTTTAAGAATTGAATTTATTTGAAAGAAGGAATTTTAAAGTATTAAAATTGATTTCTGAAATCTTACCGAATAAATTCTAAAATATGGCTTAGGATATTAATAAATGAGTTTTGAATAATATTTTTTTAAAAGTTGAAGAATTCATTTAAAAAATGGAATTTTTAAATGATTTGGAAAGAACAAAGGAATTTATTTAAAAGTGATAAACTTTTAGAAATCAATTTGTAATTGATTTTGTATTTGAAAATGAACCTTTGAGAAATCAATATGGAAATTTATTTGGAGTTGAAAATAAATTTAGAAATCAAATTTGTAACTAATTTGGTGATGGAAAATAAATCATTGGAAAATTTGTTTGAAATTGATTTAGTGTTTGTAAAATAAATATGGGAATCGATTTGCTAATGATTTGTTATTTGGAGATAAATTCGGAAATAAATCGCAATGTTTTGTTCTATTGAAATAAAACTTAGAAATCAATTCGTAATTGATTCGATATTGAAATAAAATTAGAAATCAATTTGGAATTTGATTTTGGGGTTAAAAGTAAATATTTGGGAAATGTAAATTCAAAATGGGATTTATGAAATGAAAGGGAAATTTGTTTTAAAAATAAACGCTGATTTATTTTTAAAAGTGTGAAAGTAAATTTACGGATTTGGAACGTAAATCTAAAATAAATCGATAAGGATTTATTTAATTGGTTTAAATGTATCATTTTGAAATGGAAGTGTATTTTCCTTGATAAACCGAGTATATTCCAAAGTAACTTTTTAAAATTTAAATTAAAGGTTCTTAAGTTGGGTTTTAAAAGATATATTTGGAAATATATTCCGTGTAAGGAAATTGATTTGAAATTCATTTTCAAAAGTTGAAAGGTGAAAAGTGATTTGAAATTTGTTTTCAAAGTGTTGAAGTGTGGAAAAATATATATCTCGTGAAGATATTTTGAAATTAAATAATTTGGGAAAATTATTTAAATCTGATGATTGTTGTGAATATTGTTGATAGTTAAATCACCGACTATCAATATTGCCTTTGAAATGGCACTTGAATTTGTTTTTAAAACAAACGCTCACTATTCGGGTTAGCCGAGAAAAGACCTTTGTATCATATAACCCATTCCGAATTAGTGATATGACGATATGGATCGTATTGAAGACCGGTGTGAAGAACGGGTATTTTCAAAAATGAAAGGACAACCTGTCGAATGTCTCTGCACCGAGTTGCTCCGGTATAGAGATTTATATCACTCTTTTTGTGATGGGAAGTCCGATCGGGATTGTGAATACCCGGATTGCAAGGGCTTCTTTGGAAGTGCCTTCGGTTCTGTTCGAACCCGGAACAGACTTGTATGGTTACGTGTCTGACATTACATTTTGAGATATAAAGGTGATTCCTTTCAAATACATTTCTATTGGTGGCGGAGAATTTATTCTCTTAGCTTAACACCCTTCTCTGAGACGTACGAGCTCAGAGGTTATGTAGTTGAAATTTATCAGCGATATATTCCCAATTTGGTAATGTGGCATGCTTAGTGTTGCTGTGTGTTGATCATTTATTGATCAATTGTGATCAAAGCACGACTTTGTGAAAAAGCCTAGCTTTGTGGATGAGACCTCTTCGGACCTCAAACCCGGAAATGGTCGAAACAGGAATATGCGGCAAGTTTATGAGGGTCGCGCCCTTTAGGTTATGTCATTTCCTTCTGGAAAAGGGTGGTATCAGATATGGAGCCCTGTTATTTAACCTATGTGGATACTCCGATCTCATTTATTGTGTGATTGTGTGTTTGTCGAGGCGCCTCGGATAAAGGTCCCAAAGGACCGGGGTATGACATATTCGTGAGTTACCTATTACATGGGTAACCCGACCTTGTGTTGGTAGAGAGCAGTTCCTCTCGGGATGTCCAGCCAGAGGCGATCCCATGTGGCGGAAGGAAGTTCCTTAGCCTAACCATTTGTTAGAAATCCAAAGAAACAATACGAACCCTGTACGGTTTTAGTTGTATAACCTGCTATGGAATGTGGCGGTAACCTGCTATTGAACATAGTAGCTATAGTAGGCATAACGTGAAATGCCTATGCTGGCTAAGATTAATATTATACTTTCGAAATGTTTTTCCACTAGACATTAATAATAATAATCCAATGATTTGCGTAGTAAGCATCTTTGACTATCATAAGAAGAAATCTCCTCCAATTCTGCATTTGCATTGTGTGTGTGGCGGGAGGTATTATGGTAGTTTCATTTTCCAAAAGCATTGCGAATTAATTTTATTTTCTTTGTGAAAATAACTGTTTTACGATCTCACACCAGTCACCATGACTGACCCGGAGTTTATTGTTTCCTTTCTAAACTCTGGGTGCCCATAATTTTCCACACGGGCAGCCTAGAGTTATGTTATCAGGATATTCTGGAGCTTTGGAAGCAAGCTGGATGGCGAGATGTACTCCTGTACTTGTTTATTTATTTCCGTTGTGTATTCTGTATGAGGACAAGTTTATATAACTGTCCATTGTTGTTTTGAGTTGTATATTGACTCTGATTGATGTATGTAAAAACTGATATAGTTCTTTGTTTAAAAGACTAGTGATTATCTATTATATATTGTTCCGCTGCGAATGTGAGATTCTGATATTTTTCTGTTTATATGTCTCTTCTTTCTTTTTCTTCTGCCTTCTTCTATCTCTTCTTTTTAACCCTAATGGTTCGGTTTTCCATCATTCGATTGTGCGGCATTTGATACAGTGGACGTATTAATGTCGACTTTCGAGCGTCGAAAAATCGTATCGTTACATGTGGTATCAGAGCAGTCGGTTAAGCGATAACCTTGGCTCCGGTGGGTGTTACTCATTAGAGATAGAGTCAGTAGTACTCTAGAATGAGTGTGAGTGTAATAATAGATATGAGCGTGTATTTGTTAGTGAATATAAAATTTGTTTTGTATTGTGTTGACTTATCGGTTGATTGTTTATAGATTCTGGTCGGTGTAGTCTGGCCAACTGTAATCGATAGGGGTTTCTAAACTCTTAAACTAGATAAACTGACACAGTATTGTTTTAAAATGGGGTAAATGAAATAATTTTGCCCAAAACTATTTTCGTATAGAAAAGAAATCATTTTCTATGAATTTTTATTGTATATGGATGCTTGGTTGTTAGAAAATGATAATATTGAATTATTATCATTATTATATGGAATTGAATAAGAAATAATAGTATAATTAAAGATTTGGAGATAAATTCATTTAAGAAATGAAATTTATGAACATGAATTGAAAGATAAGGAAATGAATTCATATACAAAAAGAAATTGTAAATGTGATTTATAATTTGGAACAGAATTCCAGAAGAATATTTGAGAAAATAAATTCATTAATCTAATGAAATGGTAAAGTGAATGTATAAATAAGTTCTATAAATTGAAATGAGATTGGGAACTTAGAAAAAATTCAAACTAGAATTGAATTTAACATTAGATTAATTTGAATAAAAGTAAATTTGAGAATTTAATCTAGTGGACTAAATAATTTGGAATAAAATTTATTGAGATGGAATAAAAATGGTGAATGAACAAATGAGTTTACATTCGTAAATAAATAAATTAGAATTGAAAAATAGAATGAAATTTGATTTGAATTTAAGTAAATTAATATGAAAACTAATTAATTCATGAAATAGGGAAGTTGAGTTAGTTAAATAAAAATTCAATTGGGAGTTAAATTTGCAGATAAAATTCAAGTAAGTAGAAATAAATTTCCAAATGAATGAATGGAATTTACAATTGCAAGTAAATAAAATTTAAACTGAATGTCAAACTTCGTTTCGAATTTGTTAGTAAATGAAATTCAAGCTGAATATTGGAAATTTAATTTGATTTGTGATAAACAAAGTGAAGTATTGAAATAAAATTAGTAAGTGAAACTAATTGAAGGAATGACAAAGTAAATATGATTTGGAAATGAATTGAATTCAATAATTATAAATGAAAGGTAAATTCAATTTGAATGGAATTGGAAATCCAGTTTAAATATAAGTAGATATTAACCGAAGTAGCAAATTGAAAATAAATATAATGTGTATATGGAATATTTATATTGAAACTTGATAAATTGCTTATTGGAAATAATTTTGGATGTATTGCTAATGAAATCTATGTATTTGTTATTGAAAATAAGTGAAGTGTTAATGAATTTCTTATATTTGTCACTTACGTGTTTAAATTAGGTAAGTGCAGGTTTTTGGAAGCCGTTTAGCTGCATTTTGATTTCGCGAAATGCTTAAAAATAACCGCTTTGCTTAAAAATTCTAAAAAGGTATGCCTATGCAATAAAAATAGGAAATATGAACTGTTTTTCTGCTTTTCCGACCGTGTGGGTCGATGTATATATATTTATATCTTTTGTCATATTGCAAAAGCTCCTCCGTATAAAGGAGACTCCGCCAAAATTTTCCGAAAATTTTGGGAGTCAGAAAAATTTGGAATTTTTGAAAATTTTCACTTAACGACAAGCGATTTCAAATTGAATTTGAGATAAAGGTAAATGAAACTCCATATTCAGAAATAGAAGATGAATCGAATTCAAGTAAAATTCGAAATGAAAATCTGAATGAATTTTTTTTTGGAAATAAGAGTATTGATATTTGAAATAAATTCCAAATAGAATTGAAATTGAAGTTGAATTCAAAAGGAATTGAAAATGCAAAGTTGAATGGAAATAAATATATAACTTCAATAGTAAAGTAACAAAATGGTATAAGAAGTATATATTAAAAATTTTGTAATGGAATTGGCAAAATGGTTTGAATGTTGTAACTGGATACTACTACTAGTAGGATATACAGGTGATTTAAATATAAATGGAATTGGATTTTGATTTTGAAGATAATTTAAATTGCTCGACAAAAAGGTATGTATTTAAAATTTCAGTATGAAATTTGTTGAGTTTCTGATTTTGCCACTTGGCATTTTGTTTTCTATTGGAATTTGAGAGATAAAAAGATTTGTTTTGAAATATTGATAAAACCGTTTGGTTTTGGTAAAATAGTTAACGAGTATTAGAACATTCTTCTTGACTTGTAATTTCGGGACGAAATTCTTTTAAGGGAGGAAGATTGTAACGACCCTGAAATTTTGATATTGGAAATCAGGATATTTAATTGATTTTAAATATCTGGAATTCAATTTAATTTGAAATTCAAATATCAAAGTGAATTTGGTAAATTAATTATTGAATTTAATCGTTAAATCTGGATAAAAATTTGAATCTTCAGTTTTAAGCCGATTAAAAATATTTTTAAGGCTTTGAAAATTCATATTGATAATACTAAAGATAATGGAAGCTTCAGGATTTAATTTGAAACTGTTTTGTTCAGTTTTGAATTTTATCATTTGAATCAATATTTGAAAATAGCGTTCCAGGGCACAGTCTCGGAATTCGACGAAACCAGTTCCATTGGATCCGTAATATTGTATTTTTATCGGATCTCAATTTTCGTAGTGATCAGAGTTATTGTGTGATCGTACGATAAGCAAACGCGCTGATATAATATAACGAGATATTTTTTTAATACAAAAATATAAATTTTTAATCAACAGCCACCCTATAACTTTTCAATGCCGACCTACTCTCTGCTTAGTCACATTCTCTTGTCTCCCCATTTCTCTACAAATCTCATACGAGATCAGTTCGTTTAGAAGAAAAAAAGTTTCGTTCAAACAAAAATTAATGGCAGCCGAATTCGTTTCCCTCCTAAACTAAAAATCGCGTCTCCTCTAATTCATTCGTTCAAGAAAAAATGGAATGCCACTCATCTGCTTCACAAAAAAATTTCTTCTTTCCTCCCCTCAGTAAAATCAAAGGAATAGGGCGAAAAAATAGATCGCGAGCCTTCTTTTCGTTTTCCCTGAGTTTGAAAACAAATTCGTGGGAAAATCGCTAGAATCATTCGCGTGAGGAGGGCGCACTAGCAGGGCCGACTCGGTGGAGTTCGGTGATGTAAGCAATGCGATGCAAAGGGGCGTGTCGCGAACTAGTTTTAGGGCTTTTCAAATCGATCGACTTGGGGGGAGACTCGGCGATTCGAGCTAGCTTTCGCGATGGTGAAGGAATTCGTGGGGCGCTCAGTCGAGATCTGGTCGCGCATCGAAAGCGCGAGAGGGGAGGATCGAGCCGATGCGTGCATGTGGGAAGACTGGTGGAGGCACAGGCACTTGCGCGTGTGCTTGTGTAAGGTCAAAGTGAAGCTAGGGCATGGGTTCGATTTCGTTCTTGGGTTGAGCACCGTGATTTCAAATCGTCAGGAAGGTATTGTCGATTTTAATTTCCTATTAAACTGAGCTTGTAAATGTGTATGAAGTTAAAACAGAAAGAAAAAAAATGTGTGTACTATAACTTACTGTAAATTTTAAAACAGAGGATAATTTTCTATAGCTAAAGAAAAAGGGAAATATAATACCTATTTTCACTTGCTAGGTTATTTTAAAACAAGGGATTAACTCGTTAGATTAACTTGTTCAATTATTTTAGGCACTGAATTATTTATTTGAGGGATATTAGTATAAAATTAAATTAACACCAAATCATTAGTTAAAAAGGAATAAATAAATGGTGTTCGATTTATTTCGAATATATATAAATTGTATAAATATTTATACAAGGTCTATAAATCGAGAAAACAAACTGGAATGGAAAATGGATTGCAAATTAAAAGCAAAGGTGAGATCTTCTCACTCAAATGAAAAGTTGAATTTTCAGTTATTGATTGCTATTTAGATGTGATATTTGATATAGTAGAATATCTATATATTAGTATATAGCAATATATATATATATATATATATATATATATTGGAATATGTATATATTGGAGTTGATTGATTTCCCGCATTATATAGCGGATGAGACCCTATTGCGCCGCATAATAGCGGATGATATTTTTATAAATCACATATACCGCGATATTCCACCTCGAAGTGGAATTGGTATTGTGCTAACATATGTGGATGCATGGAAACAGGTTGGAGGGGTCCGACTGGATTCCTTAAATTGTTTGAATATTATTTCATATGTGAATGATGTGATTTATTGATAATCTATGGATGATTTATTGATAATTGAAACTGTTGAAGGCTAAAATTTAGCCGAACGTATTTTTGGTATCGTTAGATACCAGATATGAATATAAATTGGATTTTGAAATTAAAGTGGAAAACTTTAAGTAAATTTATTTTTAAGAATTGAATTTATTTGAAAGAAGGAATTTTAAAGTATTAAAATTGATTTTTGAAATCTTACCGAATAAATTCTAAAATATGGCTAAGGATATTAATAAATGAGTTTTGAATAATATTGTTTTAAAAGTTGAAGAATTCATTTAAAAAATGGAATTTTTAAATGATTTGGAAAGAACAAAGGAATTTATTTAAAAGTGATAAACCTTTAGAAATCAATTTGTAATTGATTTGGTATTTGAAAATGAACCTTTGAGAAATCAATATGGAAATTTATTTGGAGTTGAAAATAAATTTAGAAATCAATTTTGTAACCAATTTGGTGATGGAAAATAAATCATTGGAAAATTTGTTTGAAATTGATTTAGTGTTTGTAAAATAAATATGGGAATCGATTTGCAAATGATTTGTTATTTGGAGATAAATTCGGAAATAAATCGCAATGTTTTGTTCTATTGAAATAAAACTTAGAAATCAATTCGTAATTGATTCGATATTGAAACAAAACTTAGAAATCAATTTGTAATTGATTCGATATTGAAATAAAATTAGAAATCAATTTGGAATTTGATTTTGGGGTTAAAAGTAAATATTTGGGAAATGTAAATTCAAAATGGGATTTATGAAATGAAAGGGAAATTTGTTTTAAAAATAAACGCTGATTTATTTTTAAAAGTTTGAAAGTAAATTTACGGATTTGGAACGTAAATCTAAAATAAATCGATAAGGATTTATTTAATTGGTTTAAATGGATTATTTTGAAATGGAAGTGTATTTTCCTTGAAAAACCGAGTATATTCTAAAGTACCTTTTAAAAATATAAATTAAAGGTTCTTAAGTTGGGTTTTAAAAGATATATTTGGAAATATATTCCGTGTAAGGAAATTGATTTGAAACTCATTTTCAAAAGTTGAAAGGTGAAAAGTGATTTGAAATTTGTTTTCAAAGTGTTGAAGTGTGGAAAAATATATATCTCGTGAAGATATTTTGAAATTAAATAATTTGGGAAAATTATTTAAATATGATGATTGTTGTGAATATTGTTGATAGTTAAATCACCGACTATCAATATTGCCTTTGAAATGGCACTTGAATTTGTTTTTAAAACAAACGCTCACTATTCGGGTTAGCCGGGAAAAGACCTTTGTGTCATATAACCCATTCCGAATTAGTGATACGACGATATGGATCGTATTGAAGACCGGTGTGAAGACCGGGTATTTTCGAAAATGAAAGGACAACTTGTCGAATGTCTCTGCACCGAGTTGCTCCGGTATAGAGATTTATATCACTCTTTTTATGATGGGAAGTCCGATCGGGATTGTGAATACCCGGATTGCAAGGGCTTCTTTGGAAGTGCCTTCGGTTCTGTTCGAACCCGAAACAGACTTGTATGGTTATGTGTCTGACATTACATTCTGAGATATAAAGCTGATTCCTTTCAAATACATTTCTGTTGGTGGCAGAGAATTTATTCTCTTAGCTTAACACCCTTCTCTGAGACGTACGAGCTCAGAGGTTATGTAGTTGAAATATATTAGCCATATATTCCCAATTTGGTAATGTGGCATGCTGAGTGTTGCTGTGTGTTGATCATTTATTGATCAATTGTGATCAAAGCACGGCTTTGTGAAAAAGCGTAGCTTTGTGGACGAGACCTCTTCGGACCTCACAACCCGGAAATGGTCGAAACATGAATATGCGGCAAGGTTATGAGGGTCGCGCCCTTTAGGGTATGTCATTTCCTTCTGGAAAAGGGTGGTATCAGGTATGGAGCCCTGTTATTTAACTTATGTGGATACTTCGATCTCATTTATTGTGTGATTGTGTGTTTGTCGAGGCGCCTTGGATAAAGGTCCCAAAGGACCGAGGTATGACATATTCGTGAGTTACATGTTACAGGGGTAACCCGGCCTTGTGTTGGCAGAGAGCAGTTGTCTCTCGGGACGTCCAACCAGAGGCGATCCCATGTGGCGGAAGGAAGTTCCTTAGGCTGACCATTTGTTGGAAATCCAAAGAAACAATACGAACCCTGTACGGTTTTAGTTGTATAACCTGCTATGGAATGTGGCGGTAACCTGCTATTGAACATAGTAGCTATAGTAGGCATAACGTGAAATGCCTATGCTGGCTAAGATTAATATTATACTTTCGAAATGTTTTTCCACTAGACATTAATAATAATAATCCAATGATTTGCGTAGTAAGCATCTTTGACTATCATAAGAAGAAATCTCCTCCAATTCTGCGTTTGCATTGTGTGAATGGCGGGAGGTCTTATGGTAGTTTCATTTTCCAAAAGCATTGCGAATTAATTTTATTTTCTTTGTGAAAATAACTGTTTTACGATCTCACACCAGTCACCATGACTGACCTGGAGTTTATTGTTTCCTTTCTAAACTCTGGGTCCCCATAATTTTCCACACGGGCAGCCTAGAGTTATGTTATCAGGATATTCTGGATATTCTGGAGCTTTGGAAGCAAGCTGGATGGCGAGACGTACTCCCGTACTTGTTTATTTATTTCCGTTGTGTATTCTGTATGAGGACAAGTTTATATAACTGTCCATTGTTGTATTGAGTTGTATATTGACTCTGTTTGATGTATGTAAAAACTGATATAGTTCTTTGTTTAAAAGACTAGTGATTATCTATTATATATTGTTCCGCTGCGAATGTGATATTCTGATATTGTTTCTGTTTCTGTGTTTCTTCTTTCTTTTTCTTCTGTCTTCTTCTATCTCTTCTTTTTAACCCTAATGATTTGGTTTTCCGGCATTCTATTGCGCGGCATTTGATACCGTGGACGTATTAATGTCGACTTTCGAGCGTCGAAAAATCGTATCGTTATAGTTCCCTTTTTTACTTTTTGAAGTGATATGTTATAATAGTATGTGGTGACCCATGGGTTGCTATGAATGCACCATATTCCTCCACTGGCTGGGAAATTCATTCTTAGCCACTAATAGGCCACAAATGCATCCATTTCCGCCAATGTCGGTTTATCTATTAAGATATTATATGCATTCCACTTCAAAAAAATTGACCTGAATCATGACAGTAAGAGGTTTTTGGCATAAATTAACTATGTGCAAGGTAGTCCTAAGGGGTACTATAACGGGAATGTATACAGAGTGAGGCTGGAAGAGGGAAGTTTCATCTTGTCAAAAACTTCTTATAACACCACACTAATGGAGCTGGACCCACCAATAAAAATTTGGTGGACCTTTGTACTAGTGACATTAACTGAATAACCATTGGGTCATGATGGTGGACACCAACTCCCCTCTTGTCTTCTCTGGTGAAAGCGATGTCAACCACTTCATCCTCAACCCTAGGAGCCTTTAGAGCCCAAAGGTCAACTGAATATATTTGAATTGTTTAACGAGCTCACTCATGTATCAGGTATGAACCCCCTACTGCCCCCAACCACATTAGAGCTGCCACAAATTGATGGTATCTCTTTGTTGATTGGGGCTACATTGTTGTTGTTTGCCCATTGGAGTTGGAAAGGTGGATTTGGCTGATTGTTGCACTATTCTACATGTTATCTCACATACCACACCAATATGCCATATCAATTAACCACTCTATTTTACCTTTAAGGTGCCCGCACTCATTTGTGGAGTAACCATTGAACTATTGGAATTCACAATACTTCGCATTACCCTTGTGTTCCTCTATCCATCTAGACCGAGAAGTAGTAGGCCGCTGAAAAGACATGCAATCTTTAGTGGTAGATAGATTGTTTCCATGTCATGATTCAATGTTGCATAATTTGTGTACTTAGGCTTGATGTGTGAACCTTCTTTTGTATGCTTCTTGTTGTTTTCTCACGGACTATTCTTTTAACGATTGTCTTCCTTTGGTCCAACTTTGATATTCCGCCTGCTCTCCTCCTCACTGTTAGAGATGTTAGCCTCTCAATCCTTATTATGTCATTTTCCCTTTGAAGGAAATCAATCAAGGACAAAGTGGGTTGTTTCTGTAATCCCTTTCACATCCGGTACTAGTACCTCACCGCTAAACATTGGGTGTCCACTAAGCTATTCCTATTCCTCCTCTACCATGAGTCGATTCTTTATTGAAGCAATTGACATACGAGCGGAGGACTCGGCCGGACTTGTCTTATATTGCCAAACTCATGCACCATCATGACTCTGGTCTTTGATGTGAAGAAGTGAGCTTTGAAGTACGAACACAACAGATACCATGAGTGGACACTACCAGCTTAGAGATTAAGGAACTAGTAGGAAGCTGGTTCAGTTAGGGTGGAAGGGAAAAGGAGGCACTTTGCATGGTCGGAGAGCTGGCCGACGCGAGTTATCGAGCTGAAGGTGGTGATGTGGTCAGAAGAGTTAGTGTTTTTGTTTCACTTGTCCATGGAAGGCAAATCATACCTTCTGTGGATGTAGGCACTCAAGGTTACTTTGGGGAAAGGGTCACCATTCCCGTCATGTGAAAGATCCTTACCACCTATGCTCTTAGATAGGATTCTATGAATTTGCTATCCCAAGATGGGTATTTCTTCTCGGAGACTAGCCTCAGCCTGCCATGGATAGCTCATCGCTCTAGCCCCTTACCAGAGAGCGACTCCTCCGTCATCTATTTAGTGACGGAGATTAGTAATGGCGTTACGATAAGGGGGAACGATGGTGTCGGACTAGTGTTAAGGACCTGCTTTTGATGACTGAGGGTGATCTAGGCGGGTAGGTTCGTCTTTCACGAGACCTAGGCTGTGGCACTTCCTACTATGGTTGAGAGTGGACTGATGGTTCTTTGGTTTCAGAATTTCCACCTCGCCCTCCACTGTTGAGATGGTAAAAGCACATGTCGCATGCCCTATCACTGTAACAACCTGCACCCTAAAAGACTTGAATTTTTGAAACCCAAGTCCAACAAAAGACGAATCGTTGGTTTGGTATCCTGCACATAAACAAATAAATGCACATCAAAGCACTATCGATATTACCGATCGATCGTTGCCCCTTGGTCACCGCTAGCAATTGATCGGTCCAAGTAATTGGTCGATCGGTCGTGTTTATTTGCACCAATTTATTTGCCGTGTTAAATTTTGTTAATTTCTTTCCCTTTTCACCCGGCCAAGATAATTTATTTCCATGTTAACTTTTTTAAACCCTAAGCAACCGTTAACATTAATTAATTTCTATTAATTACTTTTTGTTTCCTTAATTACATATATATTAATTTCTGGCAAGGAGTATTCAAACACTAATAACCTTTTCGTTCGAACTCCGATCGAAAAACTTTAGGTATGAAAATTGATCAAAAAATCGCCATGAACCCAACCGTATAGGTTTCTTAGCAAAACATTGATGTTTGTGAAAACTCTATTTTTTGATGTTATCATTTATTAATTAATTATCGCAAAAATTACGGGGTGTTACATTTCCCCCTAAAAAGAATTTCGTCCCTGAAATTCCTTAAGGCATAATCAGATAACATAACGCGCAACCATTCTAAACTATTCAAACAATTAGCGTACAACCAATTTTGCAGCCAATCATGTACAAATGCATGGTATTTAACAACATATATGATATACATACTGAGCAATTCTAAATCGACGCTTCCTATATGAATGCCTCTTTTAAAACAATTTTGAAAATATGATGCAAACAACCTATATATACGGTAGTTCTATATGTATGAAATTTTTGAAAAATCAAAAACTTTGTTTTTGCATTCAAATTGTCCCATACTTCTACAAGTAGAAGTATAGTTCAACCAATTTTTCATCCAATTCATACTAATCAAAATCCTAACACACCATTGCTAACATTCGAAATTTGAAAAATTCAAATTTCTAAACCTATATTCTTTATGCCGGAAAAGGGTTTATACGGAAAATTTCATATCTCCATCCTTTTCTTGTGTGTCCTTTTTCCACTATACTTGGAACCTTCTCTTTTGCCCCTAATCATTTTTTAACTATTCTAAGTACAATCCATATAAGGAAATTTACTTTTTTTTTAAAACAGAGTTATTTTAAAACAAGTTTGGTTCACATATGGACAGGGTAAGGAAAAAGAGATTTCATAGGTAAAACAGCTTTTTCCCCTTATCACTAACTATCTTTTACTTTTACTATGACTTCTACCGCACAGTAAAATTCATACTTCCTAACTCGTCGACTTCTTGCCTTACTAAGTATGTGGCATTTCAAAAGAAAAAAAATTTCCTCTTTTTTCTGCTCAAAATCCTTTTAAATTAAACTTGGTAAATTTTGGAAAAAAAAATTAAAATCTCATCACCACTTTTCTTCAAATCTTTTCATAAAAGTATTTTATGTCTAAAATCATGAATTTTGAACAAAAATTTCAAAAGCATATATTTTTATTCAAAACAATTTATGCCACATCCTACGCAGTTGGGACGTAGTCAGTAGTTTAGCATCCATAATGGACTCTATCGTACAACACGGTAAATTTTCAATTCTCAAAATCGTTTTCTTTTATATTAAATTAACAAATAGCACAAAAAGTCATTCAAATTTTGGTTTTTAAGGTACAGGGAGACTGGCCCGTAGCTTCGTAACAAACTTTCCCTATCCTTAACTCGCCAAAATTTATCTTTCTAAAACCTTAAGGCTTTTGGGACATAACATTATTTTACTTTTAGTAGCCAATAAATTTACTAATTTATTTTATAAACTTCCAGTCTCACTAGCATTAGTTAATTGTTAGCATAAAATTTCCTTACAACCACAATTTCCTAATTAATATAGCGGTCCATCCAAAAAACTAATTTTAAAAGGAAAATTTCCTATAATACCGTATGCATTTTACAAAAACTACTAATGCTTACAACCCAAACCTCAGAGAAACAATTGCTGGAAGCTGCCTTTCAATATCAACTAACATCAATGATATTGTGGCCATACCTTAACAAAATCAAATGGACCTTTCTAATGTGTCATTATATTGTAACCTACATATCTTGGTCCACCTTCCCGACTTCTAGTACATAAGGTCCACTCCTTACTTTTAATTACTACAATCAATTATAGCCTGAACTATGCATTTCTACACTGTAGTTGGCTAAGGAATACAAACTATGAACATTTAGAATAACGCAAATTGGCTTGGTGGAATAACTTTTCAGCCATCTATATTGCCTTCCTTAATCTTGAGTCTACCAACATCCTCTATGTGTGTTTGCCATCTCATTATCCTCTATTACTATCTTCTCTTAATCGAAATCTCTTGATAGTATTCTCAAATTTTTGGTATTTACTTTCTTTATCCTTGACCTTTATTGCGAGCTTACTTTAGAACTTGCAGAAGTATACTCTAATGCCTTTCATCATTTCTTTATGGGTTCTTCTTATGGCTTGCACAAATATATAATAAAACATTCCTAGGTTCTCACTAATACTCTTTGAACTCTACAGGGATTCCTCATTGCTACACTATGAGCAACCGCCACTATTTTCTTTATAGCCTTATATTTTACCCCATCTAACCTAAGCAGTCATCCATATCTAATCTGCATTAAAATTTTGGTTTGGTTTTTGCCACTTTTTTTTTCAAAAATTAAAACTTCAAAATTTTGAAGCACTTAATCCCAAATTCTTATCTTTAAAAGTACAACTTAGAAACTATTTATTAAATTCAAACATAACTTGGTGTCTTAACTTCTAAAACTATAATTTAGGATTTTGGAATTTAGCTTATTCACTAAGTCCAAAAGAAAATGTTAGCAATTTAATTTTAAAAAGTTTCTTTCCTTTTTCTTCAATCATCCTTTTCTTTTAAATCCTTTGTTTCAACAACAAGGATTTTTACTTTGGGGATTTTTAATTCAAACAATTTATTAAGTTTTGCTTTTAAAAACTCAATTCATATACCAAACCATTTCTTTAAAAATACACTTTACAATATTTTCAAAACATCTTTTACAATTTTAAACAATAAAAGCTGGTGTAAACAAGAACACTTCCATCCAATTATTTTCCTATTACTCATTCTATCTCCACTTCCAATCCTTGAAGGAGTCTCTAATATCAAGTGAGGGGGTCTTTTTTTTAAAGATACTTGCAATAAAAATTTGCACAACAATGGAAATATCCATTTTCCTTTGTTCTGCCTTTAATTTTCTATGTTGCTCCTAATTATATTACTAGCGTTATTTTTTATATAATCTCCTAATGTCATTTTTTTACTAACATTATTTTATATAAATGTCTAATAGTGTTTCTATTTATATTTCATAATGTCACTATAATTTAACCATCTTCTACCTAAACCGCCTTTAATTAAATTGCTCTTCTTATACACCTTTTCCTCTCAATTAACTGTTTTTATTTTTGGGATATAGTCATTTTTCCCCTACTATTTACCCCAATTAAAACTAGTACCACTTCCTATTGTTCACCCTTGAAAAGAATTTTACAGCTTAAATTTTTTTCATTTTAGAAAGATCAACAAGTTATATATAGCTCTATACATTTTTTTTCAAAAGAAATAACTTTTTATTAAAACCCCATTTATTGAAATTTCTAATTTTACTAATTTTAATTTCTACTAACACTTTTTATTTAAATAAAATGTAGATATTTTATTTTTCCAAAAATCTAATATTTACTCTTCAAAAATAGGGTTTTTCTACCTTCGAATAATTCCTTTGAAAATCATGTCAAATATATTATTTATATATTTTCTCAAAATTTATATTAAAATCATTTCATTTTGCACTAAATTCTTTCATATGGGGTTGGACTCAGAGTGGATTTTTATTTACATCTGGTTTTGGATTTTTGCTAGGAGACCTGAATTTTCGCTAAATCGGAAACCCAAGTCCACTAAAGTATGGATCATTGATTTGATATCCTTCAAATAAACAAATAAATGCATATCAGAGCACTATCAATATATCTTATAGTGGAATAGTAAAGTATAATAGATCATATAGTTAGTGACCAAGATTGATACTCCCAATATATAGTGCCCTTGTCAGTGCTGAGCATGCATAAGGAAACCTGTCATTCCACTATTCCCGCCTAGTAGCAATACCCATCCCTCTAAACCTATCTTGTGGGTTGTAATGAGGAGGGGGTCAGAACAACACTATGGTGACTGGTAAATTATATATTTCACACATAACACTAGTTTATCCCGATTGCATTCCATTACATGTTATGTCTTTATATCTTACTTAGTTGTCTTGACTCTGTGTACGCATATGATACGCCTAATCTACCCGAACTAGACATAACTATATATATATATTCATCTACCCGTAGTAGACATAACTACACACACCACAGTACCCCTTTAGACTAAGATATTATTCCACTAATATTCCTAACCCAGCACCCTATCAGGATCCATCATTAACGCAGTACCACATCTCGTCATCGTGCATATCAAGGAACTCCACAATGCCTGATAATGACATTACAAAAGTTTAGCCATATTCTATCACGCCTTGGGATTTACTACTTGTCTGCTTCCTATTGAGGGCTCAGCTCCATGGACCATGGAGACTCAGCTCCTCAGACTATTGTGGACTTTGCTCCACATACTATTATTGACTCAGCTCCATGGATTAACCCATTCGTTTTAAAAGACCTCTCTTAAGGGTTATCTTGCCTTGCCCTTAAAAAATACTAACAAACAACTGTGGTGGTACATGACCCAAAAATGACCTACACTAGTTGGAGGTGTAGCCCGTTTAGATGTAAACCCTATCTTTCCCACTGATCACTCAGGACCGATACCTATGTACAGCTCCCACTCCCAAATATGGTACCAGTACACTGCCATAACGTCGATCTTTGCTCAGCGTCCCATTTAAATTTCTAACACAATCAAGGCAATACCCCTCCTAAAGGATTGAAGAAGACCCTACTGGGGTATTCCTTTCACCTATACGCAAACGTATATAATTCCATGGGTCCTACCGTTGGATATGTTCCACATCAGTATAATTTATACACAATTGCTGGTAGACTCTTGCGATGGGCAGACTTTTGTTGTGTAACACTATTGACCTCGCTTCCTACCTTTCCTAATGACTATGTCATTCTTATCCATTTAAGTTATTTACTAACTTTAATAGTCCACACCCATCATAAATGCATACTTGAGGCTTATATATATATTCATACTTGTTTGATTATTACGCCTCCACTGTTCAACGGTTGATAACATTTATTATTATTAATGCATTTACTTCTTATTATATTTAAGGTCATTTTCCGCTTCCTTTTAAAATATATAAATATCTTCTCCCATTTAGTTGCATTTCTTTTTATTGAACCTTTTCTTCTATTCCCTTTTATCATTTATTGCTATCCCTTATTTATTAAACATTCCATATTCTTTTTATTATTAAATTACTACTCGCCTACCTTTTCATCATTATTATTTGGTTTCTGTCTTGCTTATATTACATATATATGGAAGCTATAGCAGGTTGACGCTATAAGCCATCGTAAGTAGAGCTATCACAAGTAGACAGAATAAACAATATCGAAAGTCAAGAATAAAGGAGCCATCAAAAGATAAATCATCGCATGTTGAGAGTAGAGGAGATATCGTAAATCGAACTATCATAGGTTGATAATAAGAACAACCACAAGTTGAAGGAATAAGTCCTCGTAAGGTGATATTCATGAGCTATCAAAGGTTGACAAATAAAGCTATCGAATGATGATAAATATAAGCTATCAAAAGTTGAGATGTTTGAGCTATCACATGGTGACTTTATTAACTATTGAAAGGTAGGATGTTTAATCTATCGCATAGTGACTTCAAGAAATATCAAAGGTTAAGATGTCAGAGCTATTGCATGCTAACTCCAGGAACTATCAAAGGTTGATATGTTAGAGCTATCGCATGTTGTCTCCAAGAACTATCAAAGGTTGAGATGCTATAACTATCGCATGCTGACTCTAGGCACTATCGAAGGTTGAGATGTTAGAGCTATCGCATTGTAATGACCACCCTACACCTTAGATGTAAAATGGTTTTCAAAGGAAAGAAAAAGAAGTAAGGAAGAGAAATAAAAGGGAAGAGAAAGGAAAAGAAGAAACATGAAAAAAAATCAAATAATCACACAACCTGTCGTATATCTCACAACGCATCATATTAGATATAATAGTTAACACAAATATAAAACAGTCGAGATACTAATAACAATGAGAACTAATGATCAGAGTATAAGATCTACAGAGTTGTACAACACAGTAATAGAGTTTATACAACAGATAAATAAACTCAACTGATATATAGTCTCTAATAATAGTAACTCAAACACTGTCAAGGCTCTATAGTGTCAATAGCGGAATATGCAATAACAAACTCAAATATAAGTATGAGTAAACGTCACCTCTTGCTAGTTCATCTATAGAACTCCATATGCCATCCACACCTGCTCTCTAGCCTACTCATTTAAGAGTACCTGAGATAATAATAAGCAAAGCATAAAACCTCAGGTCAGACAACAGTCTTGTGTAAGCGATAAACAATCTCAAAATACTATAAGATCGATATAGTATATGGAATGGAGGGTACACAAATCATACCTGACCTGTCTCTACAACCAAAGAGTCAGTACATAATATAGATAATATGCTACTCTACAATATCATAAAGGATACTCCATACTCAATAACTGTTGGGGTATCTAGGTATCCCTATCCATAATACCTACTCCATACTAAGTAAACCGTTGGAGTATCTAGGTATCCTTATCCATAATACCAACCTCGTGTGACATCCCTAGGGTGGCAGGTGGCTAATGAAGAAACCATAACAAACATAGCATCCATCAAATAATACTAATTGTCACCCAGTGTGCTCTAGATATATGATAACTCATATAGCCTTCATACATGTTCAACGACAAGTTTTCTATTGGTTTAGAAAATAGTCGAAAAATTTAAAATTAAAATAACCGCAAGCGCACGACGTACAATAGTTAGTACGTGGCGAGTATGGGTCGATCCGCAGGGAATTGATAGAGTTTAAAAATCTATTCAATCAAATTAGACCAAATGGAGGAGAAATTGTTAACTAGAAATAAAATGAGGCTAAAACTAAAATTAAAACGAGATTCAAAAACTATTAGACTAAAGAACAATTTAGAGGCAAATTCACTCTCATATTTTTGTAAATCAACAAACAAATAATTTATGATCTCTAACTTTGATATTAAGTGAAATAATCATTGCATTTATCATAAGTATGGTTTGTTTATGTTATTAATTAACATAATTCAAACCATCAAACTATAATACAACAATTATACCACTTATAATTCTCATGAAAATGAAGCCAAAGCAAAAGCTATTTTAAGTATGATCTATTTACTATTGTAACTAGTAATAAAGATCATCAAATTTCATTTTTACTTTCATTTCAAAATCAAAAATTAATTAGCAAATGATGATGTAAATTGTGTTTATGTTGAATAAGAATAGCTCATTTGCATAAGCAATATAAGTTATCAAACCCACTTGTATAAACTTACATCAAAATTCACTTTCATGAAGCATAGACAAGGAGATCATAAATCATAAAAATGTTGAAATTACATAAAGTTAGAGAGATTCATTACCCCTAAATTGAAGGGGTTTAGCTACTCATTTGTGTTATCAAATCAACACTTGTAAATTTCAACATTAAAAAGCAAAGAAATTAAAACTAAGCAAAGGAAGAAAGAGAGATTAACTACTAACTATTTGCATAAAAAATAAAGCTACACTACTTGCATTAATTTAAATCTAAGCTATGAACATTAAAAGAAAGAGAGCATGGAAATAAGCATTAACATAAAAACAAAGAAAAGCATGTAGAAAGGAGAGAAGAAAGAGGCTTGGAAGCCATTTTTATTTCATGAAACATTGCCATTACAACTTGCTCTTTTTAATTTCCTAAGTAAAATAAAAGAGTAGAAGATATTTACATGTACATAAGAGGGCTATTTATACATGCATAAAACCCTAATTCCATTTTTAGGGTGTTTCCCAAAATGCCCTTTAGAAAGTATGGCCACCAAGTAACCATTATCCACTAATTAACCCATCATTTGATGTGCATGAAACTTTAACCTCCACTTAGTTTTCCATTAGCTCCTAATTGTACATTTAGGTAAGTGGGTGGGGTCCTCCATGATCTTGAACTTGAATTATTTTCTCTTCATTCCTTTGTATTTCCTTGTGCATGCATATATCATCATGAATCCCACTTCCATATGCATCAAAATATCCTATAAAAATCATAAAAATTGTCCAAGTAAAAATTCTTAAATTGACACATGCACAAAAAATGACCATTTTTCCCTTGAGTGAAGATGAAAATATGATGGTTTGAAAATGATTGAATTTTGGCTTTAACATGTAAAAATGCCCAAATATGATGTTTATTTAAATAAAAAGAGATAAAATATGGATGTAATTATATGCACATTTACGTGTACATCAAATACCCCCACACTTATCTTTTTATTCATCCTCGAATAAAGGAAAACGAAGATAAATCCGTTTTCATAGGGAGCACAATTGCATAGAGCGTATGCAAGAAGCCGTTAAACCTCTGGGTGTCCCCAGTAGGATGAGTGTTGTCTCGTGAAGGTTTTCAGCGGATACTACCTACAAAATCCAAATGCAAAGTGAAAATATTTACAAAGTGCAAGATTTATTTACAATGGGATGAATGCAAGTTTTTGAAAATATTCACAAATGAAGGATTCACTTTCAATTCGACACTCATAAGTTAAATATAGGTTTTGGTCATTGTCTTGAAAATTTAAGTCATTTACTCGTCAAAATTTCCAACAAAAATCAAGTTATCATAGCAAATAGACAATAGTTTAACTCGTTGTTTCTGTTGATAACACGATGTAATTATGAAATGGATCCTTAGTTGATTATCAAAGTTTGCCAAAGTGGTATTCTCATTTCTTTTCAATAACAAGTTAAATCAAACAAGTTAAAAATGGTGCTTGGATTTCAATTGCTTACTCTCTCTTACTCGAAATTGGTATTAACAATATTTACATATGCCTAACTCAGGTGAACGGAGGCCAGATATATTATCCGTGCACTGCCTTGCGGACTGATGTGAGGGGAGTACAGAGCGTGGCGAGTGAACACACAAGTGTGAACACTTATCGACTGTAGGCGTTATTAAAAAGAATTTTTATATATATACACCTAACTCAGATAAACTGAGGCTAGATATACCGATCATGCACTGCCTTTCGGGCTTACGTAAGAAGGGTACAGAGCATGGCGAGTGAACACACGAGTGTGAACACATGACTCTAGGTGTTAAAAATATATACATATATACAAAAGTTTTTTTTTATATATATTTTTTAGAAAGAGAGAGTTTTGCAAAATCATCTTAGCACCATTTAACTTGGAAGATAAAATTGTTATATCCTTTACTTTAAATTTACCACTTTTTAAAATAAAGATTTTCAATTAGAAAATACTTCATAATTAACACATATGAACCTTCCTATATATTTGTTAACCATTTTTATTTGTAATCAAAATTCATTTTTATTTTGTTAAGACAAATAAATTTTCAAAAATTTCAATTTAGTGTTTCTTCAAAAATAAATCAAAATGGTAAAAAGAAAATGTTATTGGGATTTAGAAATTTTTTGATTTTTTTAGATAAAGGAAAATGAAAATTCAAAAATGCCATGAAACTTAAAAAAATGAAAATGACACTCATCCCACACTTAATTTTGACTGTGTCCCCACAGTCGATACATGAAATAATGAGTGTAACAGGGAAAACTATGTACATATTTACAAAAGAGGGTTAACATTCTTACTAGACGTAGCTTGGCTCATGAAGAATCATGAGCTCCTCCTCTTAGTTATTTGGCAATTCCAAAAAAGGTTTCAAAAGATGACCATTGACTTTGAAAACCGATCCATCCCTGGGGTTTTCTATTTCTATGGCACCATATGGAAAAACAGTTCGTACCACAAATGGTTCGGTCCATCTTGATTTAAGTTTCCTAGGGAATAAATGAAGTCTTGAGTCATATAAAAGAACTTTCTGGTTAGGCAAAAACGTTTTTCCTTAGGATTGACTTGTCATGAAAAACTTTTGTTCTTTCTTTGTAAATTTTTTCATTTTCATACGCGTCGTTCCTAAGTTCTTCTAGTTCGTTGAGTTGTAGTTTTCGGTTTTCGCCAGCTTTCTCAAGATCAAAGTTTAAGTTCTTTATTGCCCACAACGCTTTGTGTTCGATTTCAACGGGTAAATGGCAAGCTTTACCGTAAACTAAATGAAATGGGGACATCCCAAGGTTAGTTTTAAAAGCAGTACGGTAAGCCCAAAGCGCGTCGGTCAATTTTTGAGACCAATCTTTTCGATTTTTGTTAATAGTTTTCTCCAAAATTTGTTTTATTTGTCGATTTGAAACTTCAACTTGGACACAAGTCTGAGGATGATACGGAGTGGATAACTTATGGGTTATCGAGTATTTTTTCATTAAAGTTTCAAAAGAACGGTTACAAAAATGGGTTCCGTTATCACTGATTATTGTGCAAGGTGTGGCGAACCTCGAAAAGATGTTTTCTTTGAGAAATTTCACAATAATTCTATGGTCGTTGGTTTTGCAAGGAACGGCTTCGACCCATTTTAAAACGTAATCGACAGCGAGAAGGATATACAAGTTTCCAAAAGAGTGGGGAAAAGGTCCCATAAAGTCGATAACCCTAGGCCTGTCAATGAGTACCCGAAATATCCGAAATCCGTCCGCATCCGTATTCGAAAACATGAAAAATATTCGATATTCGAAAAGCGGATGCAAATATCCGATATCCAAAACGTATTTCAGATACGGATACGGATATGGCTGTATCCGTATCCGATAAATATCCGTCCGGTTTGAAATTAAATATATATATTAATATGTTATTTTATATCCATAAATTTAATATTTATATATGCAATATTATTGTATGGATTTTGTGTGATTGGATTAGCTATTGTTAATTTGATGTAATTTATGTATTATAAGGTTTTTTCATCTTTTTTTCAGCCAAAAAAATGAAATATGCATTATATTGATTAATTTTCGGATATTTTCGGATACATTTTGAGGTTCGGATACGGATATTTTCGGATATCCAAAAATATCTGTATTCGCTAAGCCGGATACGGATATTTTTGGATATCCGAAAATATTCGCGGATACGGATACAGATAATATTCAACGGATATTCGCGGATATCGGATACGGATTCAGATACGGATTTTCATTTTCGGATACAGATACAGATACAGCACTATCCGTATCCAATTGCATCCGTTTACAGGCCTAGATATCCCAAACATCAAAGATTTCGATCGTAAGAATGGGGTTTAGAGGCATCATCTCTCGTCGAGAAATTCGTCCAAGCATTTGACATCGATCGCAAGTTTTACAAAATTCAAACGAGTCTTTGAAAAGAGAAGGCCAATAGAAACCACACTGAAGTACTTTTTCCGCAGTTTTTCGAGGACCGAAATGTCCACCGCACGCTTGATCGTGGAAAAACGAAAGAACACTCCTTATCTCATTATCCAGAATGCAATGTCGAATGATTTGCCCGGGACAATATTTGAACAAGTATGGATCGTCCCAATAGAAATATTTCACTTGGGACATGAATTTGTATTTATCCTATTTGGACCAAGATGAGGGAGTTTTTTTGGTGACTAAGTAGTTCACTATATCAACGTACCATGGATTGATCGAAATTGAAAGAAGTTGTTCATCGGGGAAGTTTTCATTGATTAGCAAAGAAGATGGTGCGTTCGAAAGAAGAGACAAGTGGTCGGCTATGACGTTATCAGATCATTTTTTGTCTTTAATTGTAAGGTCATATTCTTGAAGTAAAATGATCCAACGAATAAAATGGGATTTAGCATCCTTTTTAGCGAAGAGATATCGAAGCGCAAAGTGGTCCCTGTACACAGTAATGTGTGAACCTATTAAGTAAGGTCGAAACTTTTCGAGTTCAAAAACGACAGCTAGAAGCTCTTTTCGGTTGTTGTGTAGTTGAGTTGAGCATCGTTTAAAGTCATACTCGCGTAGTAAATGACATGAAGGATCTTGTTGATGCGTTGTCCTAAGACAGCACCAACGGCAAAGTTTGAAGCATCACACATTATTTCGAAAGGAAGACCCCAATTAGATGCGCAAATGATTGGAGCAGAAATGAGTTCGTTCTTAAGACGTTTAAAAGAAGAGATACAATCAGAGTTAAAATCAAAAGGAACGTCTTTTCCAAGAAGAGTCGTCAAAGGATGAGCGATTTTGCTAAAGTCTTTTACAAAGCGTCGGTAAAAGCCAGCGTGTCCTAGAAATGATCGAATGTCCTTAACATATTTAGGAATGGGTAGGTTTGCGATGACATCGATTTTCGCTTTATCTACCTCAATGCCTTTATATGAGATGATATGTCTAAGGACTATGCCTTATTTGACCATAAAATGGCATTTTCCCAATTCAAAGTCAGATGTTTTTCTTTACATTGATTTAGAACCAACTCGAGATGATGTTAACATTGGTAAAAAGAATTGCCAAAGATTAAGAAATCATCCATAAAAACTTCTAGAAAGCATTCAATCATGTCAGAAAAGATGCCAACCATGCATCGTTGGAAAGTGGCAGGAGCGTTACAAAGTCCGAATGGCATACATCGATAGGCAAAGGTACCGAATGGACACGTGAAAGTCATTTTCTCTTGATCTTCGGGAGCGATTGGAATTTGGTTATAGCCGGAATAACCATCAAGGAAGCAGTAGAATTCATGGCCGGCTAATCTTTCGAGCATTTGGTCAATGAAAGGAAGAGGGAAGTGATCTTTACGTGTTGCGGCATTTATTTTTCGATAGTCAATGCAAACACGCCAACCCGTTTGATTCGAGTTGTAATAAGTTCATTTGAATCGTTCTTGACAATGGTTAGCCAAGACTTTTTCGGTACAACGTGAATTGGGCTAACCCAAGAACTATCAGAGATTGGGTAAATGATTCCATTGTTGAGAAGTTAAAGAATTTCATCACGCACCGCATCTTTCATTTTTGGATTAAGCCTTCGTTGCGCGTCACGAAATGGCTTGGCATCGTCGATTAAATGGATGCGAGGTTTGAGGTCCAACTTTGGTAGTTTTTCGGTCAAAGAATTGGGTTGAGATTCGGACTCAACTGGAAGCGATTCAAAAGGAAGAGTGTATTCAATCTCGTTGGGAATTTCGTGAAACAATTTTTCATACTTGGCCTCGTGTTCATCGTTAAGATCAAGTGTCTCGTTTTCAAAGTTTTTGTGAATGGCACTAATTTCCAACGTTTGGTCACAAGGTTCGTTCGATTGGCTTTCGAGATTGAAAATATTAAGATCCAAAGTCATGTTTCCAAAAGAGATTTTCATCGATCTGTTACGACAATTGATTAAGGCATTTGAGGTGGCTAAAAATGGTCGGCCTAAAATCAATGGAATTTGACTCGCAGGATTTGACACGGGTTGTGTTTCGAGAATGATAAAGTCAACAAGGAATATGAATTGCCCTACTCGAATGAGCATGTCTTCGATTTCTTCCATGGGCTTCTTAATGGAACGATCGGTGAATAGAAGCATTACTTTTGTGGGTTTGAGCTCACCTAAGCCTAATTGTTCGTACACAGAGTATGGAATAAAGTTGACACTCGCACCTAAGTCTATCAAGCATTTGTTAATCGTCTTATCTCCAATTGTGCACGAAATCGTAGGGCAGCCAGGATCTTTGTATTTAACGGGCATGAATTGGGACAAGACTTCACTTAAACTGGCGGCTAAGAAGACTTTTTTGGGCACTTGAGTGTGTCGCTTTTGGGTACACAAGTCCTTAAGAAATTTCGCGTAAGTGGGGACTTGTTGAACGATGTCAAGAAGCAGAATGTTAACTTTGACTTGTTTATAAATTTCCAACATCTTTTCCATTTGGTCCGAGTGTTTCTTTGGTCGAAAACGATGTGGAAATGGAACACAATACTCGGTAGGCGGGTCTACTTGAGTAGAAGAAGAATGTTGATTGGCATTCGATTCGACATTTGGCTCCACGTTCTGTTTAGATTTGTTCGTTGTTTTAGAAGTGTCGAGAGAGGTTTTCGGTAAATCGTTTGGGTTAACGATTTGATTATCGATTTGTTTACCGGATCATAAAGTTGTGATAGCATTCAATTGTGTGACGTTGCATTCTTAAACAACATGGGCTTGATTTGAATTTGCGTTTTGATTTCTGGGATTTGGAAGGGCCTGGCTTGGGAATGTTCCATGTTCACGTTCACTTACCGACGTGGCTAATTGACTCATTTGCATTTCGAGTTTTGAAATTGATTGGTTTGTGTTTTGAATATATGAGGTCAATAAATTTTCCAAATTGCTATTTGATTGAAGGCTTTGAGTAGTTGCCTTAGCCAATGTTTCAAGAGTTTTCTCAAGTGAACTTAAACGTTTATCGTCTTGGGGAGGATGAGCAAAATTTGGTTGAAAATTTGATTGTTGTGGTTGATTATGAGACGGACCCGTAAAGTTTGGTTGAAAATTGTTGGGCTGAAAGGGAGGATTCGAAGCATTATTCGGAAATGCTTGAAAATTTGGACGAACCGTATTCGTGTTGGGATTGTTTTGGTTCCAAGCAAAATTTGGATGATTTCTCCAACCAGGGTTGTACGTTGGAGAAAACGGGTCGTGTTTGGCTTTATTGAAAGCATTGATTTGTTCGACAGAATTGGGACACTGATCCGCTATATGATTAGGATCGTTGCATTTATAACACATCGGTTGGGAAGCTTAGTTCATTTGATTCGATGAGAAAACATTATCGATTTTTTTAATCATTGCGTCCTTCTTAGCTTCCAAAGCAAAAGAAGATCATATCGATTGTGTACTCGATCGTGAGTAAATTGATTTTTCGTTCGAACGTTCCCATTGGGATGATTTATCGGCGAGGTTTTCGAGAAATTGCCAAGCGTCGTCATGATGTTGGGCAAGAAAATTGCCCTGGCACATTGATTCGAGCATGGTTTGTGAGCTGTTTTCGAGTCCATTGTACAAGATTTGGCAAATCGTCCATTTTTCAAAGTTATGGTGTGGACATTTTATCAAAAGCTCTTTGAATCTTTCAAAATATTTTCCGAATGGTTCCCCTTTGAATTGATGAAAATTTACAATTTCGTTTCGGATTCTACTCATTTTTTCCAAGGGGTAGAACTTTTTTAAGAAAGCTTTTACGAATTCTTCCCAAGTTTTAATTGAGTTCGATGGTAAGCTATGCAACCATTTTTCAACATAATCCATAAGAGCGAATGGGATTAATCGAAGTTTGATTCCGTCATCGGAAAGTTGTTGAAGTTTAATGGTTGCGCAAACTTGTTCGAATTTCGTCAAAAAGATGTATGGATCATCGTGCTCGAAATTGCCAAATTTCGAAAGCGTGGAAATATGATTTGAGCGAATTTCGAAATGGTTATCCATAGGGGCGGGTAACGTGATGCAAGATGGAATAGAAACTCTATCGGGAAAGATTCTATCCATAAGAGTTCGAGGGGCGTTCTCGTTCGCCATTTCGGGAGTGTCGTTTGTTCGAGTTAAATGGCTAGTTGTTGAGTCGCGAGTCCAATGATTTGTTGTTGTGTCACGAGTCCTAGTACTCATGCACAAGTGAAAGTCTAAAAAGAAAGAAGTTAGAAACAAGTTTAGAGAATGAAAGAAGATTTGAAAAACGAATTGAATTTTTTTTTACAAGGAAGAAAACTATTAACCAAGTGAAATTTATATTCAAAAGAGAAGTTTGATTTTTGTTTTGTTTTTGGTTTTTTGATTTTTTTTTTGAATTTTCAAATTTCAAATATTTACCATAAGGATTTTTGTTTTTTTAGAAAATGGAAACTTGATTTTTGTTTTTGAATTTTCAAAGTTTTTTTTAAATTTTTTAATTTTTTTTGAAAGGATTTTTTTTTGGATTTTTGTTTTTGATTGAAAATTTTCAAAGGAAAGGAAAGAAGGAAATTTCGTTTTTTTGGATTAAAAACTAAGTTAAGTAAAATTTACAATTTTTTTGGATTTTGGACTTTTTTTTATTTTTTTTAAAATATGCACGAACTAATGCAACTAAATGAATGCAAAGTACTTAATTACAATTTTATGTCCTTAGTAGCTCCTAACCCAAAATTGTATAATCACACTTTGTCTTAAATCAACAAAAATATTTCTCAGCCAGGTAACGGGCAGGGGTTATCGGTGCACCACGAATTACCGTAGCAATGCAACCGAAGGTTTAAGTACCTTAGAGGAACAACCACTATAATATTTAGGAATCACCGTAATATTTATAAATGGTTATTACTCTGCCGTAGCCTAGACACCAAGAAATAAAATTGTTCAAAGAAAACAATTGTGAAGATACAATTATGAGCTCGCGACAACCTTAAGTCGAATGTCTAACCTTTATTATGAGTCAAATTCTACGATGAAATGCGTTTGTGGGCTAAGGAAAGGGTGATGAAATCCCTCACCTTATGTGAATTGGGGTATTGCCCTTAGAAAAGAAAATAAGATGAGATAAACGTAAAGCAAAAATTAAACGTGAATTTACAATGCAACTAAAATGAAGTTTGTTTTTGGATTTTGAATTTTTTTTATATATATATATAAATGCAAATGCAAGCAACCAACAATGCAATTCAAATAAAAACAAAGGATGAAAACATGATACCAGAGCATGCAGATTATTAGCAATATTTTTTTAGCAGCGATTTTAGCAAAGCAAGCAAAGCAAAACGATTCTTCTTTATTTTCTGCTTGGGCAACCTGAATTGAAAAACAAGATATATATAGCTTTTTTTTATCAAAGATGAAACAAAAACAAACGAAACAATTTAAACAAAAATGCTTGAAATCAACTCTTTTTTTATAAAGAAAAACCAAAAGCAATCACTAACCACATGAAAAGAAAACAACCTAAAACACAAACAATATTTTTCCTTTTGAAAAAAAGCCCCCTTTTTTTTAAAGAAGAGATTTAACTAAAAATAAATGGACTCAAAACACATTGAAGTAAACAAAACGAATTCAAATTTTTTTAAAGAAGAATTTAGAAAAAAACAAATTCAAAAACAACTAAAAACAAAACAAATGTAAACTAATTAAAAAATATATTCTCGGGCCTTAAAAATCCTAACCCGACCCGCTATGATTGATGTTTCCCAATTCTCAGTTAAAAACATACATTCTTCTCAATTCAGTAATTCACGCAAGCAATTCGAACTACCAATTTCAAAATCAAATTTTGAATTAACTTATCGTTCCGCGTTTCAATGACCTTATATTACTGGAAGTTGTCGAAGTCGCGGCTCGAATTGGTGATGTTGGTTTTTATTTGAGGGAATTTGGCGACGCGATGAAGATTGGGTGGTTATGGAGTTGTCAAGGCAAGGCGAAGGTGTTCGTATTCGATGCTTGCGGCTGCTATGAATTGTTTCAGGGGTTCGATTGTTGTGAAAATTTGGGTGGTACTCGATTTTGTTTTGGTGCAGGTTGAAGGTTGGATTGTTGAGGAAGCCGAATGAAGGTGGAGAAGGTTGTTGAACTGTGTGATGTTGTGGATGGGGTGTGTGAGAATGTATGCAGATTTATGGTCTTGTGGTTTTGGGTGTTGCTGCTATATGGAAGTTTAAGCAAGTGGAGAAGTGTGTCATTGGCAGTGTGGGATGAATGTGAGGTAGTGAGCAGAGGTGTATACTGCTGTCTGGCAGAGGCGACGGGGATGCAAACTGTGTTGTAGCAGTGAAGGCAGTGGTAGGAATAGAGGTGGTGCACTGGAGTGATGGTTGAGGGTAGAACTGTAATGGGTTTGTTGGAAGGAATATGTATTGAAGGGGAAGGTTTGTATGTTAGTTGTTGGATGTGCACACTGTAGTGGGGACAGAGGAGGGTTGGTTTGGGGCAATGGGTGGTGACTGGTTGAAAGCAGTTTGAAGGTGTGAACAGAAAAGAGGGTGATGGCAGTTTGGTATTAGGGGTTCGATTATTGTGATAAAAAATTGGTCGTTTGACTGTGGGTGGCTCTGATCAGTTGTGAAGACTGAGTTGTTTGTGGATTGTGATGGAAGCTGCAGTTTGGGTATCTCTAGTGGTTAGTAAGGACATAGCAAGTTGGAAATGAGGGGATTGTTGTGGTTGCGACAATGCAAAGGTAAAACAGGGTGTTCGTGGAGTAGACAAGGCTGCTCTTTGGGTATTACTGTGATGAATTGGCCGAATTGCAGGGGTATGTGAATATGCTGAAAAGAAGTGAAATATGGTGTGGTGGTGGCTGTCAAAATGAGATTGAGGAGCAGCTGTTGGCAAGCTTTGATGTCAGGGGAAGATATGTATGCTTGAGCAGTTGTTTCAGTTTGTGTAGGAAGGTTTGTGAGTTTCAGTTGTGGAAGTGGTGGCTCTCGATTTCGAGCGGAGCAATGAATGAGTAGGAAGTTGCAGAGTGGTCGTAGGAGAAGTTTGTAGATGGTTTTTGGTGAACAGGGAAGAGGCAGGGGCTGTGCACTATTGATTTGTTGTAGGTGATGTAGTTTGTTTGGGCGGTAAGGATTGCTGCAGGGAATGTATATAGCAGTTCACAATTTGAAGGGGATTAGAGGAAGAGTATATGCAATGGACGAGGCTGGTGGTGATGGTTTGGTATGTCAGTAGATGTTGGATGGCTAATCGGTTGTGATGTTGTTGTTGTTATGGGGGAGTGAACTGCTTGATGGCACAGAGGAGCAGTATTTTTGTACAGGGGAAGGCTGGGGTTTTGGCAATATGTCTGGTAACAGAGGTGAAGTTTTGTAGGGAGTTTGGTAAGGCGGGGATTGTGTGGAAGGCAGTGAGCAGTAGATTGGTAAGTTGTTGATGGCTATAGAGGTGTAAGTGGAGGAGTATGGTAGTTATGACAGAGGGAGGGTGAAGTTGTAAAGCAAGGCAGAAACAAGAAACTACAGTGCACAGCAATGCACAACTGAAAATTTTGCAGTTTTGTAAAATGTAAGTGAAAATTTGTAAAAAGAAAGCAAAAATTGTAAATTGAAAATGATGATGAAAAAAAATTTGTATTGTGTATGATTTTTTATATATATGCAAATGCAAATGAACACAACAAAAACAAAAAAATGCAAACAACAAAGTCAAACTACACACACAACGATTTATTTATCTATTTATTTTAAATTGCAAACAAACACACAAAATAAAAACACAAATAAAATCACACAAAAATCAAAGAAAAATAAATCGAAGAATAGAAAATCAAAATCAAAACAAATTCCCCGTCAACGGCGCCAAAAACTTGTTCAGCGACTAGTTTTCTATCGATTTAGAAAATCGTCGAAAATTTTCAAATTAAAATAACCGCAAGCGCACGGCGTACAATAGTTAGTACGTGGCGAATACGGGTCGATCCGCAGAGAATTGTTAGAGTTTAAAATTTTATTCAATCAAATTAGACCAAATGGAGGAGAAATTGTTAACTAGAAATAAAATGAGGCTAAAACTAGAATGAAAATGTGATTTAAAAACTATTAGACTAAAGAACAATTTAGAGGAAAATCCACTCTTATATTTTTGTAAATCAACAAACAAATAATTTATGATCTCTAACTTTGATATTAAGTGAAATAATCATTGCATTTATCATAAGTATGGTTTTTTTATGTTATTAATTAACATAACTCAAACCATCAAACTATAATACAACAATTATACCACTTATAATTCTCATGAAAATTGTAACGACCCTGAATTTCCGACCCAATTTAAAATTTTAAATCCATCATTTTAATAGAAAAATTTGAAATAAAAATTTAATATTTGAAATGCGTCTAGTTAAACATAGCAACTGGTAAATTTTCATCCAAAAATATGTAGTTTATTTCATGTGTAATTTTATTTCAATATGATCAGTTAGGAATTGATGAAAATAAATTGTTTCGAAACCTGAATATTTTTACATAGAAAAATTCTAAACCATCTTCTGAGTGGCGTCATTTTTCGTTTTCCCAAATTCGGACTTCTTTAGCTCCATCGATCTTATTTTTCGGCGTTTTTCCTGCATTTTCCCGATAATATAAAATTCGTATTTTATAAAACTGTCATATCGCAATCATCTGTGTACCGTTGGAAGCGCCTCGTTGCACCGATCAAAACGGTATATTTATTCGTGCAAATCGGAGTCCGACGTAAAATAGTCGCACTAATTTAATCGTTTCGGACGGACCGGTTAAACAAATTTCAGCCCAAAATTTTTCAGCCCGTATACGTTCAAAAATATATAAATTAAGCCGATGCATTGAAGACGGTAGTTAGAAGCTGGGGAGTTGGCTGGGAAGTTGTGTTGACGTTTGGGATATCGGTGAGAAATTGGAAACGTACGTAACGTTTTGAACTCGGTGTAAAATTTATTACTGTTTCTAAATTTTATAGTTAAAGGAATAGCTCGGTTTCATTTTCATTGCACTGTTCTTTTCTATTGCAAGAATCAAGTACTGACCCCCTTCCTCTTCTTCCTTACCTTTTCTTTTCTCTTCTGAAAAAAATAAAATGGCCTCAGCAAACCATACGCACACTCCACTTACCACCGCACGCACCGCCTCACCCTTCCCCAGCCGAGCCCCACTTCTCCTCCGCCTACAGCCCATCGCCACCTCCTCTCAACCCGCTACCGAACCGAGTTTTTCACCACTGGGCGAGTAGCCAAGCATCTCTAGCTAGCACCCGAACCTAGCCAGTACTCCGTCCCCTCCGCTGTCGACGCATGGCCACTGCATGCATGGGCGTGTGCTGTGTGTGAGTTGCGTGTACACGGTGTGTGAGTGGTGGGCGTGTGTGGAAGGTGTGTGCATTTTGTGAACTGGGTGTTCCATGCGTGCATGAGCTTCAGAGAGAAATGAAGCATGGGTTGGTTGGAGCTATGCATATAGGGAATAGGTGCAGGGTGTTCATTTGTTAATAAATAACATGAGGGATAAACCTGGATGCGCATGTGTCAGGGTTGGAATTAGTTCTAGTGTGCATGAAGAAGTCTCGGGTTGTAAAAAAAAAATTTGAGTGAACAGTTTGATTTGTTGAAGTAAAGCATACTGTTGCTTTTAGTGATTGCTGGAAGAATGAATATATCCACTGTATATATTTTGGTTGCTGAATAAATAGTAACCATCTTTCTTTTCTCCGTTGTTGCAGCAACCGATTGAGCTCCTTTTTGCAACAGCATCAAATCTCTTAACCTTCGTTCTTTCTTCGTCACCGTGTACTGACTTCTTTCGTGCTTCGTCGTTGATTTCTTTATCCACGAAAGGTGAATTAATTTTCACGACTATATTCTTATACAAGTTTGGTTGATGAATGATTGTTATGTGATGTTAAATTGGATGTTAATTGTTATGGTTAGGTGATAAATAATATGCAAATTGAAGTTGATATAGGATAGTCAACAAATTAAAATGGATTATATATGTGAATATTGATTAGTTAAACTTGACCCCTTCACATGTTAAATTTGATTAGTTAAATATGACCCCTTTTAAATTGCTAAGTTAATTAACACGTAGGAAAGTGATAATTACACTTTGAACCAATGATCGTATATTGGATTAATTGTTGTAGTATAAAAATTTGAAATTGAACGACAGGTGAAAAACCGTAATGTAATAATCTTTAATCTACATGAAATGATAGTGTAGATTCTAGAAATAATTATATTAATTTGCATAAATAACAAATCTAAATTAATATGGTTATTTCAGGATTATTTGAATAACTGTTGAATTATTATGTATGGATGCTATTGCTTGTTTATTTACTTTAACACCATCCCAGTTATCACACTACAAGTTCCCTTTGTATGCTTTGATTTTTGAATTGAAAATGGAATCGGGTTGAAATGATAAATACCCAAATAAACCTTGACTTAGGATAGAAAATTTAATTAAACCCGATTGGTCAATGTTTTGATTTAAAATAAAATAAAGTTTTATTTGACTAATAATATGGTTTTGAATAAAATTTGGAATTTAAATTCGAATGAATGAAATATATTAATATTTGTAATTTGAAACAAATATCAACGTAGTAATTGACAAAGAACATTGTTTAAATTGATTAATAATGAAGTTTTGGAATTGTAAAAAAAAATTTAAGTTTTGAAATTTGTAATAATTAAGTTTTGGAAATTATTAATAATTAAGTTGAAATTAGAAATAATTAAGTTTTGAAATTGTTAATAATTAAGTAATAATTAAGATTTGAAATTATTTGATAATTGAATAAGATTGAATTATTTAATGATTAAATTAAATTGAAAATTTTCTTCTTAAAGAGAAAGTGAATTTTTGAATAAGTGAAACTAAGTTTCTTTAATTGAGTTTTGAAATTTGTAACTAAGTAAATAATAAATGAAATTAATTTCTTTGATAAGAAACAAAATGCGTTTTATTGAAACAAATGGAAGACTTGTAATTTAAAGAATTGGATTCGACAAATTTAATCTAAAATAAATCTGTAAGCTTGATATAATAAGTTGAACTTAAGAAGTAATGTAATGGATTGGAAATTTAATTGAAATTGTTTTAATGATAAATTAATTGAATGAATATCGAATGAAATCGATAATTGAGTTTAAACCAATTTGAACGTTAAATTAAGTTAAATGATTATGGAATGAACTTATATACGAAAGTAAATGAATATTTGAATTGTTTAAAATTTGAACTTCGAAACTGAATTATAGAGAGTTTGAAATGAAATGTAAATTTTGGAAATTGGTTTAGAAAGACGAATGGAATGTCGATTTACAAATTCTAATTGTAATTGATTTGATTTGATTTTGAAATTTATTTAACGACCAATCGGTAAATAATTACGAAGGTTATTAGAGGAACCGGAATCGGTTAGGGACATACACACTGTCTAAACCGAAAACCACTTTAATAACTATACGCGGAGTATGATCCAGGATAAAGTGGTTGGATTGATGAACGCGATGACTGAAGAAAGAGAACGATAATGGATAGCCTTGACACTTGTGTCAAATTGGAAATGACTAAAACAGGAGCCGTGCCGGGCCAAATGGGGTTAGCTACCTCGAGCGAACACACTTCTTCGAAAACTACTCATTACTTTGTGATTGATTGGTGCACACCTTTGATTTGGGAGTGTTGTTTCACGGTGTTGCGATCGCTGCGGCGATGCATTCTCACCAGTCCGGATCAGGCGAACGGTAGTTTCACTACCTTGGGTATTGCCTCATGTGCCTTGTCATACTTGTATTCCCATATACGCGACCACTACGAATTTGTTTTGTATTATACCTATGGAGTACTACCTGATATCCCAGCAGTTTACGGTGGAGTTTACAGTGCTGTATAGTCTGTAATGCTATATAAAATGTGTTAAGGGAATAATGGTGACGCCTTAACACTATCTTGATATTTTACTTTACTGTTAAACATTATCTATTTATCGTACACTACTATGTATAGATAGTTTATCGGATCCTGAAAGATGTTTATTCCATTCCTCTTTGAGTTATTGTTATTTCAATTTTTGAACCATATTATATGTATAAGAATATATGTCCTGATTCGAGTGTTTGTTTCTGCTTATGCTCGGATCAGACTGAGGATTGCTGTTGCTGTTCTACTTGGAGCTGAAGACCGAAGACTATCACTATCTTATCTTATCAGTATTGTTCTTTCTATTTGGACTATTGGACATCTATGTTGTTCTATTTCTTTTATTTGAGACATTGTTGTATCTATGGGTTGCTTCATGAACTACTCTTATGACTATGTTGTATTTCCGCTGCACTATTCTGTTATGATGTATTTTCTATGATGATTCTCATTTATATACATATAGTCCATTAATGATTCGTGTTTTGTACTATTTAAGTTGACATGTGTGGATTATTGTCAATTTAAATGGTCCAAATATACGGGTTGTTACAGTTGGTATCAGAGCTTTGGTTCCCGACAACCTTAGCCTGTTGAGTTTTAAAGCTCATTAGAGATAGGGTAATATACCCTAGAATGAGGAGAATCATTTCAGAATCCACACCCTTGATTCATCTTTCTTATTGAATTCATTTGAGTAGAATTTCCTTAAGTTCTATAAATTCCTATCTTTGATTCTAAATCACTTTTGGTATTCCAGGATGGCTACCAGAAGAAATGTTAGAGGAGGAAGGGGTGGAAATGATCCTGGTCCCCATGCTCCAGCTCCCGCGGTCCGATTCTCCACTCTTAGCAAGGAGTACACTCAGCTTAGAGGAGTCAAATTTACTGGCTCCGAGAGTATAATCGAAGCACAACAATGGCTAAAGAGTTTGGAAAGGATTTTTACTGGCTTGGAGATCACAGATGCTCAAAAGCGTAAGTTGGCCGCTTGGCAGCTTCAGGATGCTGCACAAGATTGGTGGGAGTCAGTCACTTCTCGAACTGATGAGGAAACCATCACTTGGGCCCAGTTTAGGTAGTAATCTATCTAAAACTCCAACTAAATAAAATTCCTCTTATCTCGTCATAATTTTGATTCATTTCATATCACTTGTAATAGGGATTCTTTTATGGCTCAGTGGATGCCAGCTGCTGGGAAGGCCCAACTCTATCGGTCTTTTATGGATCTCAAGCAAGGCAACATGACCATCACTGAGTATGAAAGGAAATTCAACGAACTATCTAAGTTCGGACCTGGTTTGATTGACACACGTCTGCTTAATAATGAGAAGTTCATACATGGCGCACGCCTAGAGTATTACGAGCTCCTCACCGCTCATGTCCATGGAACTTTCACTGAGTTGATGGATTTTGCTCTTCGATACGAGGGAAAGCCGAAGGGAGCACCAGCCACCAAGGCTCCAGTTACTCAGCCACCTCCTAGTCAGACTGGGAAGAGGAAGCCAAACTTTAAGCAACAAAAGAAGAACAGGCAGAAGACAACCAGGCTTGGTTATTCTCAGAAGAAGCCCATTGACTTATCCTCTATCACCTGTTTCAAGTGCGACCAGAAGGGTCACTATGCCAACAGTTGTCCAACACCTGCTAGTGCCGCTATTCCACCACCTCAGAATAATAGGAACAACCTCTGCCACGTTTGTTTACAGCCGGGCCATTTCAAGAAGGATTGTCCCTTGTATCAAAAGGGCAAGACATATGGAGTATTTGCTATGACTTCTTCCACTCGTGATCCGCCTACCCCACCTGCTCCGACTGATAACCAAGGTACATTACAGAGTACTTTTATGTTGCATACTTTACCCGTTAAATTCTATTTGATACCGGAGCAACACATAGTTTCATATCTATTGATTTGTGCAATAAACTTGGATTGGAACCCATCCTTGCATCTACTTTCTTATGTGTATCAAATCCCATTGGAGGACCCGCTAACCTCAAAAGGGTGTGCAAATATGTCACGCTTATGTATGGCATGCACCATTTCACTTGGGATTTTTATGTCCTTGGATTGGAGGCATTCGATATACCATTAGGCATTGATTGGCTACGAAAGTTTGAAGCCATTATCTCATGCAAAGCTCGAACAATCTCTCTTATTGACGACAAGAGTATACCTTTAGTTATTAAAGGTAAATCACCTCAATAATGTGCTGGGAGTTTTATATTCTCTCTTGACTCTCATCCAAATGAACTAAGCTCTACTCCAGTTGTTCAATTCTTTTCTGATGTATTTGGAGAAGTAAATTCTCTACCACCTCTGCGGGAAATCGAATTTCGCATTGATCTTATTCCTGGTGCCCGACCAGTAGTTCTCCCTCCCTGGAGAATGGCTCCTAAAGAGAAGGCTGAACTGAATGCTCAAATTGAAGATTTATTTGCTAAAGGCTTGATTCGGCGAAGTCATTCAGAATGGGGTGCTGCAGTTGTATTCGTCAAAAAATCGGATGGTTCTCTCAGAATGTGTGTGGACTATAGAGAGCTAAACAAGCTCACACACAAGAACAGATATCCGATGCCCCGCATCAACGATCTATTCAACCAGCTCCATGGAGCTAAAGTATTCTCTCAACTTGATCTGGCTACTGGCTTTCACCAACTCAGAATTGCTGAGGAGAGTATTCCTAAAAAAGCATTCCGCACTAAAAATGGTTTCTATGAATGGCTGGTTATGCCGTTCGGCCTTACTAATGCACCAGCTTATTTCGTCGACTTAATGAATAGAGTTTTCAGGGATGTTCTTAACAAGTTCGTTCTTGTTTTTATCGATGATATTCTCGTCCTCTCTAAGGACGAGAAAGAGCATAAGTCACATTTGACTTTTGTTCTTGAAACTCTTCGCAGTCATCAGCTTAAAGCCAAGTTTTCAAAATGCCACTTTTTGAAAGATGAAGTTTGGTTTCTTGGCCATATTGTATCGGAGAATGGGATTTCGGTCGATCCAGCTAAGATTGCCGTAATCAATGTAAGTTTTATCCTTACTTGCCATTTTTATCTGAACATCTCATCACTATCTAAATTCGAATCCTTTGCATTCGCAGGATTGGGGGACTCCCAAAACTCCTACAGATATTCGCAGTTTCTTGGGCTTGGCCGGCTATTATCGCAGATTTATAGAAAACTTTGCTCGTATTGCCGCACCACTTACCGCACTGACCAGAAAGAATGTGAAATTTATTTGGAGTGAAAAGTGCGAAGCAGCTTTCAATGAGATGAAGCAGAAGTTGACCTCTGCCCCAGTTCTTACAGTTATTGACGGTAGCGAAGGATTGACCGTCTATACTGATGCCTGCCGTGATGGATTAGGAGCAGTTTTAATGCAAAGGAAAGGTTATTGCTTATGTCGGTCGTCAGTTAAAGACCCATGAAGCAAATTATGCAACTCACGATTTAGGGCTTCTTGCGGTTTTATTTGCTCTTAAGCTATGGAGGCACTATCTATTGGGAACGAAATTCGAGTTATTCACTGACCATAAGTCATTGAGATATATTTTCTCACAAAAGGATTTGAATCAGAGACAAGTCCGATGGCTCGAATTTCTAGCTGCATATGATCTTGATATTAATTACACTCCGGGAAAAGCAAATGCCGTAGCCGATGCTTTGAGCAGAAACCAAGCTATGATATGTTGTAATCTTGTTGAAGGGATGTTATTCTAGCTTTCCGTCTCCCCCGCTCTTATGGATCGTATTATAGCCAAGCAATATGAGGACACTTTGCTTTATCGCATCAAAGAAATAGTTCTTGGCAGAGTTGGAAATGCTGTTAATAAATTGGGAGCACATGTTGATAGTAATGGAGTCTTGAGAATTGATAATCGCATTTGTGTCCCTAATGTTGATGGTCTTAGATAGGAAGTGCTGAGAGAAAACCATAAATCTTCGCTTTCATTTCATCCCGGTGTCACTAAAATGTACCGGAATATGAAGAAGCTATATTGGTGGAGTGGAATGAAGCGCGATATTTCTACCTATGTTAGCAGGTGCACTACTTGCCAACTAGTTAAAGCTGATCACAAAAAGACAGCAGGATTGCTTCAACCTCTAGAGATTCCAGGTTGGAAGTGAGGGTAGATTTCTATGGACTTTATTGATGGGCTACCAAGGACTAGAAAAGGTAACGAAAGCATTTGGGTGATTGTCGATAGACTGATGAAGTCCGCTCATTTTATTCCAGTCAAGTCCACTCGTACAGCTTCGAGTTTGGCTGAGATATACATGAGAGAAGTTGTTAAACTTCATGGTGTACCATCTAGTATTGTATGCGATCGAGATCCTATTTTCACCAGTAAATTCTGGAAAGCATTTCAGGATACTTTGGGCACCAAACTGAATCTAAGCACAGCTTATCATCCTCATACAGATGGCCAAACTGAGAGGGTGAATCAGATTTTGGAAGACCTTCTCCGAGCTTGTATTATAGATTTCGGTGGATCTTGGGAAGACCATCTACACTTGGTGGAATTCACTTATAATAATAGATACCAGGTAAAGAAATTGATCAAATTTGAATGAGTATATTTGAATTTGAATTAATCATCTTTAATCAACCAGGCAAGCATTGGTATGGCACCGTTCGAAACCTTATATGGACGGCCGTGCAAATCGCCAGCTTGTTGGATTGAGTCTGGAGATAGATTAGTGCTTGGTCCAGAAGTAATTATGGAAGCCTCTGAAAAAGTCGAAGAAATCAGGAAGAAGATAAAGACGGCACAGGATAGACAGAAGAGCTATGCTGACAGAAGGAGAAGAGATCTCGAATTCAGTATAGGAGATAAAGTATTTCTGAAAGTGTTGCCTTTGAAAAATATTGTTCGATTTGGAAGGAAAGGGAAGCTTGCTCCCAGATTTGTTGGTCCGTTTGAGATTACAGAAAGAGTTGGAACATTGGCCTATAGAGTTGCATTACCAGAAAAGTTCGCCGGTGTGCATAATGTGTTCCACGTCTCACATCTTCGCAAAGTTGTGGACGATCCATCTATGACCATTCCCACCGCTCAGTTGGAAGAGATAGTTATCGAGCCTGATTTGACTATTGAGCGAAAGCCACTTCGGATAGTCGATCGTGAGACAAAGCAACTTAGAAGGAAGTCAGTAAATCTCGTCAAAGTCCAGTGAAGTGCAGATGAGCGAGATTGCACATGGGAGACTGAGGATAGTATTCGGGATTCAAACCCCGAATTACTAATTTCAGGTATTATTCAAATTTCTCAAAATCTATCTTGACTTTTTTGCTTACTTCATTCTTACTTCACTCGTCTCGTTCTTTTTCGAGGACGAAAAGTTTTGAGTGGGGGTGATTGTAACGACCCTGAATTTCCGACCCAATTTAAAATTTTAAATCCATCATTTTAATATAAAAATTTGAAATAAAAATTTAATATTTGAAATGCGTCTAGTTAAACATAGCAACTGGTAAATTTTCATCCAAAAATATGTAGTTTATTTCGTGTGTAATTTTATTTCAATATGACCAGTTAGGAATTGATGAAAGTCGAAACCTGAATATTTTTACATAGAAAAATTGTAAACCATCTTCTGAGCGTGGCATCATTTTTCGTTTTTCCAAATTCGGACTTCTTTAGCTCCGTCGATCTTATTTTTCGGCGTTTTTCCTGCATTTTCCCGATAATATAAAATTCGTCTTTTATAAAACTGTCATATCGCAATCATCTGTGTACCGTTGGAAGCACCTTGCTGCATTGATCAAAACGATATATTTATTCGTGCAAATCGGAGTCCGACGTAAAATAGTCGCACTAATTTAACCGTTCTGGACGGACCGGTTAAACAAATTTCAGCCCAAAATTTTTCATCCCATATACGTTCAAAAATATATAAATTAAGCTGATGCATTGAAGACGGTAGTTAGAAGCTGGGGAGTTGGCTGGGAAGTTGTGTTGATGTTTGGGATATCGGTGAGAAATTGGAAACATACGTAACGTTTGGAACTCGGTGTAAAATTTATTACTGTTTCTAAATTTTATAGTTAAAGGAATAGCTCGGTTTCATTTTCATTGCATTGTTCTTTTCTATTGCAAGAATCAGGTACTGACCCCCTTCCTCTTCTTCCTTACTTTTTCTTTTCTCTTCTGAAAAAAATAAAATGGCCTCAGCAAACCATACGCACACTCCACTTACCACCGCACGCACCGCCTCACCCTTCCCCAACCGAGCCCCACTTCTCCTCTGCCTACAGCCCATCGCCACCTCCTTTCAACCCACTGCCGAACCGAGTTTTTCACCACTGGGCGAGTAGCCGAGCATCTCTAGCTAGCACCCGAACCAAGCCAGTACTCCGTCCCCTCCGCTGCCGACGCATGGCCACTGTATGCATAGGCGTGTGCTGTGTGTGAGTTGCGTGTGGGTTGCATGTACACGGTGTGTTAGTGGTGGGCGTGTGTGGAAGGTGTGTGCATTTGGTGAACTGGGTGTTCCATGCACGCATGAGCTTCAGAGAGAAATGAAGCATGGGTTGGTTGGAGCTATGCATACAGGGAATAGGTGCAGGGGGTTCATTTGTTAATAAATAACATGAGGGGTGAACCTGGATGCGCATGTGTCAGGGTTGGAATTAGTTCTAGTGTGCATGAAGAAGTCTCGGGTTGTAAATTTTTTTTTTGAGTGAACAGTTTGATTTGTTGAAGTAAAGCATATTGTTGCTTTTAGTGATTGCTGGAAGAATGAATATATCCACTGTATATATTTTGGTTGCTGAATAAATAGTAACCATCTTTCTTTTCTCTGTTGTTACAGCAACCGATTGAGCTCCTTTTTGCAACAGCATCAAATCTCTTAACCTTCATTCTTTCTTCGTCACCATGTACCGACTTCTTTCGTGCTTCGTCGTTGATTTCTTTATCCACGAAAGGTGAATTAATTTTCACGACTATATTCTTATACAAGTTTGGTTGATGAATGATTGTTATGTGATGTTAAATTGGATGTTAATTGTTATGGTTAGGTGATAAATAATATGCAAATTGAAGTTGATATAGGATAGTCAACAAATTAAAATGGATTATATATGTGAATATTGATTAGTTAAACTTGACCCCTTCACATGTTAAATTTGATTAGTTAAATATGACCCCTTTTAAATTGCTAAGTTAATTAACACGTAGGAAAGTGATAATTACACTTTGAACCAATGATCGTATATTGGATTAATTGTTGTAGTATAAAAATTTGAAATTGAACGACAGGTGAAAAACCGTAATGTAATAATCTTTAATCTACATGAAATGATAGTGTAGATTCTAGAAATAATTATATTAATTTGCATAAATAACAAATCTAAATTAATATGGTTATTTCGGGATTATTTGAATAACTGTTGAATTATTATGTATGGATGCTATTGCTTGTTTATTTACTTTAACACCATCCCAGTTATCACACTGCAAGTTCCCTTTGTATGCTTTGATTTTTGAATTGAAAATGGAATCGGGTTGAAATGATAAATACCCAAATAAACCTTGACTTAGGATAGAAAATTTAATTAAACCCGATTGGTCAATGTTTTGATTTAAAATAAAATAAAGTTTTATTTGACTAATAATATGGTTTTGAATAAAATTTGGAATTTAAATTCGAATGAATGAAATATATTAATATTTGTAATTTGAAACAAATATCAACGTAGTAATTGACAAAGAACATTGTTTAAATTGATTAATAATGAAGTTTTGGAATTGTAAAAAAAAATTTAAGTTTTGAAATTTGTAATAATTAAGTTTTGGAAATTATTAATAATTAAGTTGAAATTATAAATAATTAAGTTTTGAAATTGTTAATAATTAAGTAATAATTAAGATTTGAAATTATTTGATAATTGAATAAGATTGAATTATTTAATGATTAAATTAAACTGAAATTTTTCTTCTTAAAGATAAAGTGAATTTTTGAATAAGTGAAACTAAGTTTCTTTAATTGAGTTTTGAAATTTGTAACTAAGTAAATAATAAATGAAATGAATTTCTTTGATAAGAAATAAAATGCGTTTTATTGAAACAAATGGAAGACTTGTAATTTAAAGAATTGGATTCGACAAATTTAATCTAAAAGTAAGCTTGATATAATAAGTTGTACTTAAGAAGTAATGTAATGGATTGGAAATTTAATTGAAATTGTTTTAATGATAAATTAATTGAATGAATATCGAATGAAATCGATAATTGAGTTTAAACCAATTTGAACGTTAAATTAAGTTAAATGATTATGGAATGAACTTATATACGAAAGTAAATGAATATTTGAATTGTTTAAAATTTGAACTTTGAAACTAAATTATAGAGAGTTTGAAATGAAATTAAGAAGTTATGAAACGTAAATTTTGGAAATTAGTTTAGAAAGACGAATGGAATGTTGATTTACAAATTCTAATTGTAATTGATTTGATTTGATTTTGAAATTTATTTAACGACCAATCGGTAAATAATTACGAAGGTTATTAGAGGAACCGGAATTGGTTAGGGACATACTCACTGTCTAAACCGAAAACCACTTTAATAACTATACGTGGAGTATGATCCAGAATGAAGTGGTTGGATGGATGAACGCGATGACCGAAGAAAGAGAACGATAATGGATAGCCTTGACACTTGTGTCAAATTGGAAATGACTAAAACAGTAGCCGTGCTGGGCCAAATGGGGTTAGCTACCTCGAGCGAACACACTTCTTCGAAAACTACTCATTACTTTGTGATTGATTGGTGCGCACTCTTGATTTGGGAGTGTTGTTTCGCGGTGTTGCGATCGCTGTGGCGATGCGTTCTCACCAGTCCGGATCAGGCGAACGGTAGTTTCACTACCTTGGGTATTGCCTCATGTGCCTTGTCATACTTGTATTCCCATATACGCAACCACTACGAATTTGTTTTGTATTATACCTATGGAGTACTCTCTGATATCCCACCAGTTTACGGTGGAGTTTACAGTGTTGTATAGTCTGTAATGCTATATAAAATGTGTTAAGGGAATAATGGTGACGCCTTAACACTATCTTGATATTTTACTTTACTGTTAGACATTATCTATTTATCGTACACTACTATGTATAGATAGTTTATCGGATCCTGAAAGATGTTTATTCCATTCCTCTTTGAGTTATTGTTATTTCAAATTTTGAACCATATTATCTGTATAAGAATATATGTCCTGATTCGAGTGTTTGTTTCTGCTTATGCTCGGATCAGACTGAGGATTGCTGTTGCTGTTCTACTTGGAGCTGAAGACGGAAGACTATCACTATTTTATCTTATCAGTATTGTTCTTTCTATTTGGACTATTGGACATCTATGTTGTTCTATTTCTTTTATTTGAGACATTGTTGTATTTATGGGTAGCTTCATGAACTACTCTTATGACTATGTTGTATTGCCGCTGCACTATTCTGTTATGATGTATTTTCTGTGATTCTGTGATGATTCTCATTTATATACATATAATCCATTAATGATTCGTGTTTTGTACTATTTAAGTTGACATGTGTGGATTATTGTCAATTCAAATGGTCCAAATATACGGGTTGTAACAAAAATGAAGCCAAAGTAAAAGCTATTTTAAGTATGATCTATTTACTATTGTAACTAGTAATATGGATCATCAAATTTCATTTTTACTTTCATTTAAAAAATCAAATTTTTTTAGCAAATGATGATGTAAATTGTATTTATGTTGAATAAGAATAGCTCATTTGCATAAGCAATATAAGCTATCAAACCCACTTGTATAAACTTACATCAAAATTCACTTTCATGAAGCATAGACATGGAGATCATAAATCATAAAAATGTTGAAATTACATAAAGTTAGAGAGCTTCATTACCCCTAAATTGAAGGGGTTTAGCTACTCATTTATGTTATTAAATCAACACTTGTAAATATCAACATTAAAAAGCAAAGAAATTAAAACTAAGCAAAGGAAGAAAGAGAGATTAACTACTAATTATTTGCATAAAAAATAAAGCTACACTACTTGCATTAATGTAAATCTAAGCTATGAACATTAAAAGAAAGAGAGCATAGAAATAAGCATTAACATAAAAACAAAGAAAAACATATAGAAAAGAGAGAAGAAAGGGGCTTGGAAGCCATTTTTATTTCATGAAACATTGCCATTACAACTTGCTCTTTTTAATTTCCTAAGTAAAATGAAAGAGTAGAAGATATTTACATGTACATAAAAGGGCTATTTATACATGCATAAAATCCTAATTCCATTTTAGGGTGCTTCCCAAAATGCCCTTTAGGAAGTGTGGCCACCAAGTAACCATTAACCACTAATTAATCCATCATTTGATTGCATGAAGCTTTAACCTCCACTTAGTTGTCCATTAGCTCCTAATTGTACATTTAGGTAAGTGGGTGGGATCCTCCATGATCTTGAACTTGAATTATTTTCTCTTCATTACTTTGTATTTCCTTGTGCATGCATATATCATCATGAATCCCACTTCCGTATGCATCAAAATATCCGATAAAAAACATAAAAATTGTCCAAGTAAAAATTCTTAAATTAACACATGCACAAAATATGACCATTTTGCCCCTGAATGAAGATGAAAATATGATGGTTTGGAAATAATTGAATTTTGGTATTAACATGTAAAAATGCCCAAATATGATGTTTATTTAAATAAAAAGAGATAAAATATGGATGTAAATATATGCACATTTATGTGCACATCAATACTGCTAGGGACTAATGGAAAATTCCAATTCTCCATTGTACTCTCGTACCTCGTAGCCCAAAGCTGGACACGTGTCTTGTAGCCTAAAGCTGAACACTAGACCCAAAGCTACAGGTCTAGGGTATACATGTCCCAGTATGATCCATGGGCATCCCCACTTACAATACCCCTACTTTGTGTTCAACAAAAAACACTTTGAGTCATCAACGATCCCTTAGCACATGCACATCTATCGAGCCCTACTCGCTCAATCCAGATCTGAGCCCTACTCGCTCAATCCAATTTCCACTATCTAGCAACCCACCCCATTTCTCTACTCATTGTCACCTAACATGTGCCTCTTTGGTACCTACTCCTTACATGAGTCACAAACTGAAGATAAGGAGTGCCTAATCTTCAGTACCTTCTCTCACCACGAGCCACAAACCAAAGATACAAGGCTTTTATCATGTTGTTACATCGACATCCACCCATGATGCGAACAACCCAACACCTCCAGCATGATCTACAGAGTCCTGAAACTATCAACCTCGGAACCTACTCCATTCACCGTCGAGTCATAATCCAAAGTACTAACTCTCATGTTGAAGAATCACGTCATCACCTCACCATCAAAATCGCTCGCCCATAGAGCAATAACATCAAGACTCTAAGTCGGTTACACGAACAAACCATCGCATCACGCGCCATGAAATCTCCTCAATGTCCAAGCTAAAGATCGGCCAAATCATCAATCATCAATAATAATGGAAATTGACCACTCTACAGTGGTCAATACCAGCCACTTTGGTTGTGTATGTAACTAAAACGGATAAGTACAAACCAAATGGCAACGCCTATTATCCATCTTGAATTCTGAAGCCTCGTTTTCCACCTTCATATCAGTCGGCACATATCCTAACCTTCCTCTATAATTTATCTCATTTATTGGATTTTCATGTGTACGAAACCCCACGTACAGGAATTTTCCTAACACTCGATCATCGCTAAATCAGTGCTTTTAACCAAAAACAACCAAACAAGCAAACATGCAACCAATATGCATAAATACATCCAATATAGCATATACATAACATGTATAATGCATCCATGTCAACCAATGAGGAAATCATACCCATTTAAAATAATTTTATTTTATTTTATAAAAATTTAGTTGGTGTTTAAGTATAAGAAAATCACATTTTAAAATCAAAAACCATTCCACAACGTTGATCTAATATTATAAAAACAATCATAGTATGGTGATAGACAATATCACTCACCTCAACAAATCTATCCAAACAAATGTCAAAACATATATCTCTCTATCATGATCGCAACGCAAGAAACCACATCCAAAATGGACCTCATATGCAAAAGATATGGATCGTATAAGAATCAAGATTAATAAGATAATTAATTAGCCAAATTAAATAATTAATTACCATAATTACCTCTAATCTTTCTTCCTTAATGGTTGTACGTGCACAAAGATACCAAGCCATGCATATCATCTTCCTTCCCCTTCGATTTCTTGGCCAATACTCGACGAAACTGTGATTCGTCTTCGCTAACAAATCATGCTACCTGGTCTCTACACCCTGGAACCGAAAAGGAAGAACTCAATCTCCTCCATAAGAACGTGACCTAACGCTTACTCTCATTCTAGGCTTTCGAATGCAAATTGCAAATAGTTGACCAGACCGTCTACAAATCCATTCTGCCTATCATCCTCTAAAGCTCCGGCAATATAAAATCCTAGACCCGACCTCTATAATATCGACTGCCCCAATCGTAGCCGCACCCTAGATCGGCACTACCAAATCGAAACTCTCATCGATACGAGCTAATTGGATCCGATTTCATAATTTATCGTTAAGCAGATGGCTCGATTTTAATTTTTGAAGTAAAATGAGAGAGCGGCCATTGTTTATAGGAAGATGGATGGAATAGTAAACGAATTAGAGAAAAGAGGGAAGGATTTGAATAATATTTATATTAAAATAATATTTTATGTATTTATTTTATCAAATAATTGGTCATACATTTTGAGCCCATATGATCACACGATGCATCCGACCGCAACAAAACTCGTATACGTACATCTTCTTATTTTTTCGGATCCAACGATGTAAATTTTGTTATTATCCGAGACTACGCACCGGGATGCTAATTCATGCATTTCTAGATCATTTTGGCCATTTGATCGCCTGATCTTCAAATATATCGAAGCTTATACTCATTTTAATTCGTAACATCAATCCAAACTCAATGGAAGTGGTCTTGAGTCCGGATTTGATCATATGCGAAAAATCATATTTTTGGGCCTTTATTTAATTAACAATTAAATATTTAAATTAATTATTTAAATATCCTATCATCAAAAATATGGGTCGTTATTCTTCCCTTCTTAAAGGATTTCGTCCCTGAAATCATAAAGTAAGAAGAACATCTCCTAACCTAAAGGCCAACAAAAGCCCCTTCGATTCCGAAAAAATTCGGCAGCACCTTCATTGCTTGACTGTTGATTGATTATTTATTCTTGTTTATTGATTTTTGTTGTTTATTGATTGCTTGAGGTTGCTTGATTATTGATTGATTATTTATTCTTATTTGCTAATTTTTATTACTTATTTATCGCTTGTTGTTGCTTGATTATTGATTGATTATTTTATTTTGTTGATTGATTTTTGTTGCATATTGATTGCTCGTTGATTGTCATTGCTAACAAATTGTGTTAATTTTCCTTTTTCGTAGATGATGTACACAATGTATTTCATGAATTTTGTTTGTACAATTGTGTAATTCTAGTGATGTCATGATGAGTCGGCTAGAGAAAGTGGAAGTGAACTGGATGTGGCTTTAGACCTCGAAGGCCTATTCATATTTTTGAGAATAAGACTATTTGGCTTCAGACTAATGTGGTTAAACTTGTCCAAGTTCGATGGAGCTTGTATTGGTATGAATCCAATTACTTAAGGAAATTTTAGTTTTCAATTTTGTTTTGTTAGTATGTAAAAAACCTAAAGTAGGGTTTGCTTTTTTGTTTCTTGTAATTTACAAGTATGTTTATTGTTTTTGATAGTAAAATGTTTATCAAAGATGCCAGTTGCATTCAAGATGCTTGTTGAACAATTTTTTATAACATGGTTATTTGAATATGCTTGTTGCATAGTTTGGTATGGCATGGTTATTAGAGATGCTTATAGCATTAGATGTGCTTCTTGCGTAGTTTGTTGTGACACGTTTGTTTAGGATGCTTGTTGCATGGTTCGATATAACATATTTAATTGATACGATTGATATATATGATTTAGCATGCTTAAATTTATGATATAACATTGCAATTTGTATAATCTTCTTTATTGATTACATGAGTAGGTACATGAAAGCAGCTGTGCACTATTGGGATGATTATTCGCTTGTATTCACTTCTAAATAGCATGCTCTTGCTGGGAAAGAGCATGTAAGATCTCTAGCATAGAAAGTATGGATATATATGCTTGTATGTCCTTAGAAATGAGATGCCTTATATATGAGATGCTTTAGATATGAGATATATATGTGTGTGTGTGTGTGTGTTATCCATATAATTTCCAAAGGATGGGAGCAAAGACATTTTTATCGAAAGTAAAAGAATAATATAGTAACCGTCAAGGTTGCAGGGCTACATTACCGTTCCTCATCTATAAAGGCAACACCGACTCTCATCCATACCACCTCATCTTCATGTTGCCTTTCTTCACTGTCACATCTCATCAATAAGAGTCCGTATTCAACACTGCATCGCAGACCATTCATAGAGTTAGATAATGAATGATGAATCTCCTATATCGTTAGCAACATTGTGATTTGTTAGTATAAATTGGGCCGCATTTTATGCAACATCGCTACTCAACCTTGCTTCATATCATATAATATCATCTCCTATGCATACCGCCACTCCTTTGTACTGACTTCCTTCAATGTCTCTAATGCGATGATGCTTCCTCTCAATATCAAGCCTCAAGTGATACCCCACTGCTTCCATGTTGTATACTATCCGTGCCACATTTCATCAATAAGGAGAAGGAGGACATCACACTTAGTCAACGCCATATAGATTTCATATCCCCTATCATCGAAGCCATATGATTTATGAATGCCATACTTTCTCGACGTCGCCTGTATTCAGCGTTGTTACTCATCGATGCTACCACTCAAGCAATGCCACATATCAGCAAGGCTGGGATTGATGTTTCACTTAATCAATATCGACTCCAATCACTTCCACCTCTTACCAATATCAAGAGTTAGTATCGTTGTTGAGAAATGTCATTCATCATTAATGTTGTCTTACTTCAACATTGCATCGTATTGATACTACACTTTGGAGACGTCACCATAGACCTTCAATACGTACTATGTTGATAATGACTATAGTCAATGTCCATCCAAAATCTATCAAAATGTATATGATAATGAATGATGCCGCTCTATATAAAAATCGCTTCATGTTGGTGTTGCCTCCTATTGCTAAAACATTCTAAATATCATCTAATTTAAAACATGGAACCTGGTGCCATCGATGACACCGAAGACTATGCATACCGAAGATTATCAATAAGGGGATGCCGAATTTTATCAAGTCAAGAGCAAAAGGGTTGATAAGTTTTCCATATTGAAAGTCACATACATGTTGGCCTCATATGTTAATCGGTGCCATATTTCATGAATATCACATATTATTGATGATACATAACATCGATGCTGTGAGAATATCAAAGGCCATGTAAAGAAAGGGGATTAAAATCAATCACAAGAACAAATTCAAGAGGGTTTAGTATATTTCTCTTCACAAATCTTTAAGGGCATTTATGTGGAAGCCATCACCAAGATAGCATTTAAAGTCCCACATCGCTAATTGGAGCAAACCTACCTCTTTCCAACCACTATAAATAGAGATGTACCCCTTCATGGAAAGGGGCCCTGAATTTGTTTCTAACTCTTATCACTTTTTCCAATTAGGATCTTCTCCAAGTTCTCTTCATTGCGATAGAGAGAGATTGAGGACAGACTAATGGAATTAAAGATAATAAGGAAGAAGATGACATATTTTTAAGCAAAGGCTTAGCAATTAGAAAATTGCATATTTGACCCATTTTGTGACATGTTCATAATTGAATAAAGAACATGACTTGAGCATATTTTCTATTGACTCTTGGACTTGCCTATTTGCCTATTGACTTTTTGACTTGCCTATTCTATATTTGGACTTATGAACTATATTTCAAACAATTCCATGAAGAATTATAAATTCAAGGGGTATTATCTGAATTTCTTCGAACACGCCTTCTTGTACACATAACTTGAACGTTGAACCAAGTTTTGGTTTAACTATATATATATATGTTGTTTAGGGATTTTTTTTGTTGCTAGCCACACAACGGAAGTGCTATTAAATTTTTCCAAAATGAGAGGGCTTTAGAATCCTAAGGGTTAAGAGTTCTATTCTATGCGGAAGTTTCCGTAACGCTAATTGTATAAGTAAAGAACTACTGGAATTTACAGAAGTAGACTCTTGGAAATTTAGGGCAGCCGGGTTACACTGGCATACTCATAGGAATTTTCCATACAAAATTCTTTTAAGGAGGGGTAATGTAACAACCTGCATTTTAACAACTGGGTATTTCAATAATTAATTTAAACATTGAATCGTTAATGAATTGAAGGTCTAAAAATATAATTTTTGTATGCGGGCGAATTAGGACTCTGAGACCACTTCCAGTAAGCCTGTTTACACTGTGAATCGAAATTAGTATATATATCACTATATTTTTGAGTCATGGCATTTTACGATATGTATTATTATACGTATTTTGTAAAAATACATGTGTAGTCGAGTCCAGTGGGATCTCAACTAACGGCTTGTGTTTTGGGGATAAGAACTTCATTATAAAACGTAGTGTTGATGAATTTTTGGAGTTGGGTGATCCGATGGCCAAAATGACCTTGAAATGCGTGAAATTATCATCTCAAAGCACTATCATGGATATTGACAAAATTTATACCATCGGGATTGAAAAAATAAGGTGATGTGTATCGACGAGTTTCATGATAATTCGATGTACTGTGTGATCGTAAGAGCTCAAAATGTGTGGTGATTTATTTGAGAAATTAAACGAAATAATTTTTTATTATACATAACACATTCCTCATTCTGATATTTTATTTTCTCTTCCCCGTCTTTCCTTCTCCTCCTCCAAAGTAAACACAAATAGCTGCTTCCCTCCTTCATCTGAAATAAGAGCTTCTGGCCATGATAGATGATGAGGTTAGATCCATTGGATTCAAGGGGAGCTTCACATCCATGGTAGCAAGGTAGCATGCGGCGATGCTTGGTCATGCTTGACTTTTTCTTATTGTGGCTAAGGTTGGGGGTTGGCAACAAATAAGGAAGAATTAGGCAAAATAGAGAGTGTCATTGCGTTTCCCTTGATGACGTTCATCTTCCCACAACAACAACCACTTTGGTCATGAATTGAGCATCGCAACAATATAAGGCAGTGAAGAGGAGCATGGTTGAATTTTGATGGATGAAACTAAGCTTGATGTGCTACGGTCCATTTAGATAGCACATGTAGTGTGATTTATAAGAGCTGTCGGTGCACCGATTCGTAAAGTAAGGCCGGAGAATTCGTGGATTTAAGTGCAGTGATTTTGGGTTGACACATGCTCGAGGGTGTACAGGTGTTTTCTGGAAGAAGGATTAGTGTGGGGAATAAGGTAATTAGTGATTAATTAATTTAACTAATCTCTTTTCTATTTAATCTGTATCTTTTGCATACGAGGTCCAATCGAGATGTGAACTTCGCTATTGCATTCGTAGTGAGATTATCTACCACATGGTATGGACTAGGAATGAATTCAAACACTTAGACAAATTATAGCTCAGGTGAGCGGAATAATAACTCTAGATTTATATTTCAGTATAAACCCCTGTAATTATATAGAATGAAAAATATTACCTAGGTGAGGTTGAATAATATATATACGTAATTATTTTCATATTTGATTGGATTGATTTGAGTAGATATTTGAGATAATTGATTAAGATCCCATATAAAAATATTGTGTTCTATTCGTATTTAATCGAGTTAGACAGAGTTGATATTAATTTATAATATGGTTATAAATTAATTAAACTCAAATTCGTTATTATATTAGTGATAAAAATATTTTATATATTTATTGATCAGAAGTTAAAAGTATGAACTTAAAATAAGATGTAAGGCTCAATCGTTTAGGAAAGTTAAACTTATATTAAAATGGCTTTGAAGTTTATTTGGCCTTGGTATTGGTTTATTATGGTGTAATTCAATAATTAACTAACTACTATTTTTATAAAGGTTATTTGAAAAGTTAGAAATTACAAAAAAAATTATTGTATTATTTAATATGGTTTGATTAAGGTTATAAAATCCTGAATGTTGTTATAACATGATTTCTTAACTTTAGACCCTAATAAATGGTTTGTGATATATGTATATACATACACACATAAACAAACAAGCAAACATATATAGACACACATACTTGAGGCATATAATATTTTGAGGCCTTACTAAAAGTTAAACTCAATTTTAATAGAATAATTAAGTGATATTAAGCTATAATAAGATTGATTGGCAAGTGTATTATTTTATAAAATAAGTTTGAGACTTGCTATAAAATAACACAAAGAAGATATAATTGTTAGATTGGTTACTTAAGTAAGATGCTTTTTTGTTGAATTATTTATATGATTATATATGTGAAATATTATTGATATTGAGATGACGGATTTGTTACTTTGGTTGTGTATTGTCTTTATGTATGTAAATGTGCACGATATGTGTTTATTAGTTCCATACAGTTGGACATTTTATACACACACACATATAGTTTATGTTATTTATATATGTCTATATGCATACGTATAGTTCTAGTATGTTCGACTTGGGGCTACGAGGAGATGCATAGAATATTATATATATATATATATATTGATATGCAGTTTAAAGCATTCATATATAGTTTCGGTATGTCCAACTTAAGCCTACCGATTAGTGCATGGAGTCCATTATACCATTGAGAAGCAAGACTTGCAAACTTGGTCCCGAAGTAAGGGTGGAGAGAATTTGAGACACAAATCTAGAGAAGGTCGTATACTATTCTGTAGTATGATAGGGTGGTACGACAAGACCTGCATGCCAACTTCTTTTGAGGTGTTGGTTTACAAGGGAGTCCACAAGTTAGTTGTGGCTCTTGGTAAGTTTCTTTGGTAGCTAATGGCAATCCAGGCACAAGTTTTTGATATGCAATTTAAGCGTATGTATAGTTCAGTATGCCCGACTTGGGGTTACTGAATGGTGGACGAAATATATATACAAATGTATAAATATATGATTTAAATGATTATATATATGTAATTATAGATGCATGGTTTAGGCTATTTATATTTATTGGTATGGATTTTCGATTTAGGGCAACCAGTAAGTGCAAGACACTTCAATAACGAATCACGATCCATATGGGGACGATAATACTACGGTGTTATGTGCATGTGTAGGAAGGGTGTATGTGGGTTTTAGCATTTACATACGCTTATGGTATGTCAGTGTAGAAAACCAGAAGGAATGACGCTAGTGAGGGAATCCATTGTACCATAGACACGTACGACCTGCAGACGTGGTCCTAGGGCAGGGGCGGAGAGAGATTGGGATGTCAGTCTAGAGTAGGTCATATACTGTTCCATATTACGATTGGGTGTTGCGACAGTTCTTAAGTACCATCTTCTTTCGAGATGTATGTTTTTAAGGGAGTCCATACGTTAGTTGTGGCTCTCGATAGGTCTCTTTAGCAGTAATTACAATTCGACATGAGTATCAGTTATAGATATCTGTATTTCAGTTTTGGGGATGGAGATGCTATGTTAGTAGCATTGTATTTGTTTTTCATTTCAAATGCTTCGATAGGGGTTGAGAGATCTATGACACTGTTGCTTCTGAAGTGTAGTATTACCCCTACACTTGTTTTTCGTATTCAGTAGCATGGCTTGTTATAGCATGTATTGTTTTTAATAAGAGAACCGCTATTACGTATCATCATAACTTGTTGGTGTATGGATAAAGTATGACAATGCATGATTAGTATCACTCATTGATCTTTTCTCAGGTTTTATTTGATGTATATAGGTTTCATGTATATACAGTACTAAGAGATAGTTTCCCTCACATAAGGCTTTACATCCCACCTATGTTTTGTCTTTGTCTATTTATGTCATGACAATGCCTTGGTACCCGATTGAGTACTTTGGAAGTCAGGTGCTTTTAGGAATAGGTTTATAGACAACTGGAGCATTCTAAAGGAATGAAGTCGATATATTGGATATGTATACTTATTAATGATGTAGCACATGGCAGATAGGCTATTTTGTATATAAGACTTGTGATTAGATATTATATTCAGAACTCCATATGAATGGAGTTGATGTATTCTGGCGTTTTCTATTAATATTTATTTATCGGTTGCTTCCGCTTGTGCAGTCTGTTGTACATTGTTTATCGTTCTCTATGCATGCATATTCAATATATTATATGTTATCATTCCGCTGTGAGATTGCATTGATAGCCTTGGTTTGATGTTTAGTTTTAATTTTTCTTCGACGGACTATCTTTTGTGGTAATCCGAAGTCAGACGTTGTCACTCAACGTTGATTCAAGTATTACGAAGGGCGGATCGTTATAGTTTCTTTTCTATAGCACCCAAAAGCTAATGGGCAGTGGAGGCAGCAAATAAGACCTTTAAGAATGTTTTGAAGAAATTGTTAGGAAAAGCAAAAGGTATCTGGGTGGAAGAACTTCCTTTAATCTTATAGTCATATAGAAATTCTACAAAGACAACCACTAGCCACACCCCATACTCTCAGACAAATGGATTTGAGGCAATATTACTAGCTGTGCAATTAAAGCACTCGGCAGATTCAATGCGACGGAGGTGCAAAAAGTCATAGCAAAGATACAGCAAGGATATAGCGGGATATAGCGGATGACTCTAAAATAGCATATAAAACTCGTACTTACAGTTTTTACAAATATATAAATATAAATTAAATGAAAAGTTAACATTTAATAGAATATAATTAATATATAAATAATTTTAAATAAAAACACGTGCAAATATGCTGTAAATAAATGTAAAACTGTCATATAAATATAATTGAATTTAGTAGAATTTAGAGTGTTTTCATTTCCGAAAATATATTAATAATTCAATTAAATAAATTAATTTCATAATTTTTAAAATGTATATATGTCATTTTTAAATTCATTTCTTTTAAAGAAGATATATCAGAAATAGCGGAATATAACGGGATTAACGGGATATAGCGGAAATAGCGGGGCTTAAAGTGGAAAAGCTTTATTTGAGGCTATATGGAAAAACCGTAGCAGTAGAAATCCGCTATGAGATAAAGTAGGGTTATATCGGAGTAATAACGGGGCATTAACTGCATGGGTTACTAGTAGAAGTTGAAGTTCCATCATATCAAAGAATTGCATATGCTTATGAACCAAATCAAGAATTGAAAATCGAATCTTTAGACTTAATCAATGAGCTAAGAGACCAGGCTGCATAACCGATAGTAATCAATAAAGAATTTTCAAATATCATAATTCAGAAGTAAAAATGTAACGACCTGAATTTTTCAACAATTTAAATAAGAATTTTAACAAAGATTTTGAAATAAAATTTATTTTTAACACTAAAATTTGACAACGAAAACTAGATATTTGAAATGCGTCCATTTAAATGAGGCCAACGAAATTTATTTTACCTCAAAATTTGTTCGAAACTCTATCAGCATATTTTTCATTATGAATTATCAAATTTTGAAGTATAAATATTTTTGCATAGAAATGATCTAAAAAAATTCCTGATTAAAACGTCAAAATTCGTTCCGTCCAATTCCGACCTTTGTAGCTCCGTTTACTAGAAATTGTCGTTGTAGTTCAAATTCGAAGTGGTATAACTGGCGAGAGACAGAATTTTGTTATGGATGTCGTAACACAGATTTTTGAACACCATTAGATTTGTCTCGTCACATTGATCTCCGCAATATATTTGTTTTCATATTTTGGCTTCCGTTGTGAAATGTTAAATGATGAGATAGCAGTCCATGATCGTTCGTGCCCTGATGGATATTTACCCATCACCTTTTCTTTTCATTTCAATTCTTTTCCTCGCTGACTAAGATTGCGTGGGCAGCCTCAAAAATTTATTGCTGCATTAACCTTCGTGCATTCTTTCTTCTATTTATATGTGCCTGCCCATTCCTCTGCTTCTCCAATTTTCTCTTCTTCTATCCAAACGTTTAGCTTGAAAAAAATATATAAAGCATATATAATTCTCTTCCTCACGTTTGTGTGGCTTTTGCTTGTAAGTTGTGGTTCAGGTTTGGTGCTAACAACTCTTTATGGGCATCCTTCCTCCATGCTAAGTATCGGAGGCTTGCTATCTCTAATTTCTCAGGATCTCCGTCATATGCTAGCGAGACCTGGAAGCACATGCAGTCGGTGAAACCTATTACTGACTCTCATGGAGGTTTATCTGGCTGGGATGGCGCTTCGTTTTCCATCATGAAAGCTTGGTCTTCGTTTAGATCGCCAAGTCCCATTCGACCTGTGTTCTCTTTCATTTGGGATTCCCGTATTCCCCCGAAGGCTTCTATTCTGATGTGGCGAATCTTGCACGATGGTTTGCCACTAGACGTTAACCTTCAAAAGATCAACATCCCCTTTGTTTACCGTTGCCGCTGTTGTGTCATCGGGGCAACGGAAACTTTAAACCATTTGTTCTTCGATAGTGTCTCGGCCAGATCTTGCTGGAATTATTTCGGCAACCTTGTTGGTGTGAGACGTATTGCCAGATCTCCTCTAGAACTCCAGCATTCCTGGTGGTCTGGGATTTCTGGAAAATCTCTTCGATCAATCGTGTTCCGTTTGATTCCTTGTCTTATCTGCTGGCACCTTTGGTGCGCACGGAATAAGACAATCTTCGAGAATTCTCCTATGGATCCTCCGTCCATTATTCGTCGTGTGAGGAATGACATTTTCCTGGCGTTTCGTGGTAGACCTTTCAGGGGAACCATGAGCTACCATTTTGGGCGATTGGTAGGTTTTCTATCTATATCGTGTGGCCTGGCTTACGCTAGACAGGGAGTTGGCTAAATCCTTGCATTCGGGCTTTGGCTTTCACCCAACGTTTCCGTCCCCCTCCCCCCCTCTTTATTGGTTTAATGTGGTTGCTAGTTTTCTAGCCCAGGTAGCTTCGGTTTCCTTTCAGAGTATGGGCTTTGGTTGGCGATGTCTGTTTTAGTGCTTGCGATTCGGAGGAGACTCTTGTCTGTGGCTTGGCTACGTCTCCTATCTTATGTCTTGGCTTGGCTTGGTTTTTGGGTTGCTTTGGAGGGTCTCGGGCTTTCTTCTTCCTCGTCATCCTCTTCTCGAGGTTCTATGGACTACTTCATTGGGTTTTTGGCTTTGTTCGAACTCGATGAGGATGTTCGATTAGCGATGGTTAGCCGGAGCTATCCCTGTTATCCCTTTATGTTATGGTACTACTGTGGGACTCGGCTCTCTTTTTAGTGGATGGCTTTCCTTTCATCTATGCACTTGCTACATTCGCTGGGATCTGCCTTTGCGATTGGTCGGTTTGCATTCGCTGTAGCTTGGATTGGTGGTCTGGCCTATACTTCCGAGTATAGGCGGGTGGGTGGTATGGTTTTTGGTGGTTTTCGCTGTTTTTAGTGGCAGGATGTCTTATCTTTGCTTGCTGTAGCATTGTTTTTGGTCTTTTTGCTATTGTTCTGTTTTTTAGAGTCTGGGAGGTATATGTCCTTCATATGCTTCGCCATTTTTCTGTGAGCCCCCGGAGAAAGGCGTTTTTTCTCTTTATATTTATATATCTTCTTTTTGTTAAAAAAAAAATCTCTTCCTCACGTAAACTATCTTTCTCCTCTTCTTTTTTTCTTCTTCTTCCTCCCTGCATGCAACTCACTCCACCTTCCCTCCCCGTACAACCCACGCGCACAGCCAAGTGCTTCGCCTCCACCACTGTAGCTGCTCGACCTTTGCTCAGTCACCAAACCAACCACGCCCGCCTACCTTCCCAAACCCGCAGCCACATATGCCGACTCCGCTTCATGAGAAAGGTGAATGATTTTATAAATTCACGACTTGAGACTCGTTCGTCTTTTACAAATTCATTAATATGTTCATGTTGTTATGTGTTCTATCAATGACCTTGTTGCTTAATATGTTGGCTTAGGAGTATATGTGGTCAAAGACTTCAAAAAAACACAAAAAAGGCCACTATATACAAAGCCTACTATTTTTCTTTTTTTTCATTTGTTTGTTTCTTGTAAAATAAATGTATTTCATTCCTTTTGGCAGCATTAAGTTCCATTTTCTTCTTTACATGTTCATATCAAAGTATGCATAAAATATTATACACTTTCTTCTATTTACATGAAAAGAACAACAAGGCGAAAGAGGAAAAGCATAACACATGGATACTTTGGATAATTCATATTTTACTTTTCACGTTTTGTTCCATTCACAGGCAAATGAAATGGGGAGTGCATTCATTTGTTTTTTGTTCTTTCTCTCCCTTTCATTCATGCATGCATTAACATTTGATTTTTTTTCCTTTCCTAAATGGAAAACACGAATGTAGAGTTGCAAGATATATGTAGAGAACGCATGTAGAGATATATGTAGAGTTGAGCAAGTTGCGCAAAAAAAGATATTGTATTGTATATAAAAGAGTATATATATTGGCATTGGTTTTATGATTTTGCTACATGTTTCGTGTTAGAACAAGGTAAAAATATAGTTTGAACAAATTTTATAAGACAATTCATATATTGTCATGTCTACATATTACCCACTTTGAACAATTTCAATAGTTAAGTCATTGGAAACCCATTTGTGGTGCGCATGTATGTTAATAGTTGTATGCATATTTAAGTGAGTATGTGGGTGGTAGTGTGTCTGCATCCATGAGGGTGTGCATACATGTGTTTCAATATGTTGCATAGTTTGGGTTCATGCTATGCTTAGGAAAATATAATTTAAAGTATACGGGAAGTATTTGTTGTCAAAAAAAATTTATGTAAGTATATGTTGTATTTTTAGTGTCATGCCTCATGTTTACATGCTGTATAGAAATCATTATTTTTCCTGTCCGCATATTTCAAAATATGAAACAAATTTTATTTTTAAGTCACCAAATACGGATATGAATATCTGAATGGGTTTTCAAAGTGTGTAGGTGTGTTTACTATTGAATTTTCATGATTTGTATATATATACACAACCAATACCTTCTTGTTATACCCATCACCTTGTGTTATTGTCATATATTAACCGATTAGACACTGAAACACGAATCGGAAAATAGGTTGAAATGATATATACCCAAATTTAAATCACTTGGCATAGGATAGGAAAAAAGTAAAAGAAACACCGATTGGTCAAGTGAAATTTATTTTTGGATATTTAATATTTAAATTTGGTATAAAGGAATAATTAAGAAATTTAACTTGAAATAAATAAAAAAAATTAAATTTGGAAATTTAACTTGAATTTATAATTTGGAATTTATGTTGAAATTAATATTTAATTTTGAAATCTATAAAAGTTAAATTGGATTTTAAATGAAATATCAGTTGAACTATTTTAAATTTCGAAAGTGAATTAAGTGGTTATGTTAAATATTTATGACATTTAACTCGTTAAGTTGATTGTTTGAAATTTAATGAAATTTGGTAAATTAAGATTAAATCAAATGTGTTTAATTAAGTATTTAAGTAAATTGTTTAATTCAAAAGTTTGATTAAATTGAATATTTTAAAAAACTTTTGTATTTAAAGATTTAATTGAATTGTTAATCTGAATAATAATTAAATTTGGTAAATGAGGTAAAGATGAAATAATTGTTTGAATTTGAATGTTTAGATTTTAAGTCCAAATTCATTTAAGTTCAATGAGGAGATGTTATTTAGAAATAAGATATGCTTTGATTTAATAAAATAACCAATCGGTGTGAAAAATGATGTTGGTTATTAAAGAGGCTAGGACCGGATATGGACATACTCTTTATCGATACCGGAACCACTTTAATAAATGAGTACGTGGAGTGATGGTCCAGAATGAAGCGGTTGGATTTGGCGTACGTTTGCTAGATTTAAAGAAAGTGAACGATGATAGATTGGCTGACACTCGTGTCAATTTGAAATGACTAAAACAGGAGCCGTACTGGTCAATGAGGCTAGCTACCTTTAGCAGACACACTTCTTCGTATATTCCATTTTGTTACTGATTGGTGATCACCCTTGATTTGGGAGTGTTGTGTTGCGGTGAGCCGTTAGGGGTTACCACCAGCCGGGAAAGGTAAACTGGTAGTATCCTACCTTGGGCATTGCCTCACGTGCCTTGTCATACTTTTATCCCTATATGAGACCTGATTTAGTGTTGTCGTATCATGGCGCATCCCTATCCACCGACGATTTACTGGTGTTTTATATGCAAACTGTACGACAATACTTAAAAACGCGTTAAGGAGGATCAATGTAAAGCCTTAATGCTATTTTGATATTTTATATTACTGGTAGACATTACATATATATCGTATTCTACTATATATATAGATAGTTTGACAAATCCTTAAGAGATGGAAAATCCGTAACATCTCTTGAGTTACTTTGTACATTTCACTTGAGTTAGACTACTTACATGAGAACTTCTAGTCCTGACTCGAATATATTGTTTTACTTTATGCTCGGGTCAGCCTGAGTATTGCAGTGTGTGAGTAGTGCTTATTTTGGTAGGCGAAGACTTAGTCAAAGACTCCACTCTATCCAGTATTAGTTATCTATTTTCATTTTGGCTTGTATCAGTAGACTCTTATGTATTTATAGTATTGTATAATTAAAAAGCTAAATTCTGATGTATTTTGTTTAGTAGCTTCATGAACTACTATGTATATTATTTATTTCCCACTATGAGATTTTGTATTATTTTGTGTTCGATTCTATTTTAAAACCCCAAATTAATAATCTGTCAAATTTGAACCGCTTAAGTTGGACACGTGTGGTTTATTGTCAGCTTAAGTTGTTCAAAAATGGCGGGTCGTCACAAAAAGAAAGCATATTCTAAAAAGGAGATCTAATACTTAGAATGGTAATGACAAATACCAGAAACCCAACATATTGTCCATTATGGCTAATTTAGGAAGGACCCTTCATCATACACAAAATAATACCCACTTTAACCAAGTAATTGGGTACACCCAGTGGAAATGTCATAGCAAAGACTTGGAATATTGAGCATTTGAAATTGTTACACCCATTTTCGATCACAATGTATGGCATGCAGTCCAGTTAACTAGAGAACTACGTAGTATAATGTAACGACCTAAAATCATGCAACGGACTAGACATATCCCTAATGACACTATACGCAAAGCTTAGAAATGTAGCGAGCATGATCAAAAGATCGGCAAAACACATAACTCAATAGTCTCCCCAAAAATGAAAGTAATCCATGCCATGAAATGTACTGCATATATCTAAAGCATTTAGAATAATTACAACGCTATAACCAACAAACAACATAATCTTGAAGCAAAATCATATCATGTGTTCATATGGCAAATTACGCTGAACACAAGCACAAATCACATAAAGAACCGCACTGGTTTGGAAATGAGACACATCAAGATAAACAAAACATACAAAAATACGAATGAGAACTACACCGACATCTTTACCAAAACTGGGCCTTCTTATCCCTAGATGGCGCCATCATTTCCATGTCCACAAACCATCCCGTGAACCCTCATCGCCATTTTTTAAACCATTTTTCCATACAAAAAAAAATCACACTGTAATACTTATGCAAAACTACTTCCATTATATACAACTCTGTCATGATACCAAAATAATTATATAAGCAAATAAAACCCAACAAAACTGATCTGAGCAATAAGGAGCAAAATCAAAATGGTAACATTGCACAAGAAAATTATGGCATAATATCTCCACACCGCACCAGCACTTATGAAATCATATTGGGAAAATACATAGTAATGCTTAAACATATCAAACAACATAAATATACCATGTCATAGTAAGAAAATAGAACAACTCCTATAACGCAAAACGACGCCGACATACCGCCATGGAACTTGTCCGATCCAAATCAAGCCGGTATGCATGGTACATGTCAGCTCAAACAAACAAAACCAAAAATGTTATATATTAACATAGCTACGTTTCATGATCCACTTGATTGTCCAAATGAAAAGTTCAGAATTAGGTCACCTAGGAATATATGGCACAACATCGAGGTTGATACTAATAGAACTGTAACATCCCCTTACTTGGAGGCCCAAAACTAACAGCTAATGATGCTGCAGTCATCCATAGTTATTAATCATCGGCGACCAAACACGTCGATATTAGATACATTGATACACAGAAACTGTAACAACCCGGAATTTAACCCATAATAATTAATTCATTAATTAGTGAAATAATAAAATAACTTTGATAAAATATCAGAATCGATCCATGGGAGTTGCACCATTGTGTCTGTGGTAATTTTCTGGTCAATTTCCATATATAGAACGTCAGAATCCAAGCTAAAATGAATGAGTTATGAATTAAACAAAATAAGCAGAAAAGAAGAAACGAATATATATATGTGTATGTATATATATATATATATATATAATATAGGTAGACCAGCTGGTCGACCTGGGCAAGGGGGCGGTCGATCGCTCGATCGACCTGCCTTGCCTTTTGGCAAGCCAACGAACGTTCGTTCGTTCGAATGATTCAACAATGGTTGAACACGTATTTTTCATTTTTAGACTGATATGGTCCTTCCATTCATGCATCCGAGGGCCCCTATTCACCCTATGACATGGTTGCATCCTATTCAATCCCCAAATCCAATGGTCTGAGATCCACTTCTAGCCCTATAAATAAGACCCTAGGCCTAACACTTTTTCTCATTCTAGATTTTCTCCGCTTGGGTTCACCTTTTCAGGAAGGACCCTAAAATGAATAATTTTCCAAAGAGAGAATCTTTTTAATAAAAATATTTTAACAACCCCAAGTGGATCCATGAAGGCCTAAAGGGAAGAGCTAAGGACCAGAGGTGAGTGATTATAATTATTTTAAGATTTCTTTAAGTAATTTAAAATAATAGTGTTTCCAATAGTTGTAGTTTTACTATGATTTTTTTGGAATAATCTTTTTAGCAGTTTTATTTACAGTTTTTAGAATTATTTTCAGTCTATTTCTTTCTAGCTATTCTTTTCAGTTAATTTTAGTTATTTCTGTTAATTATAGCTTTTTATTTATTTACAGTTTATTTACAGTATTTAAGTTTATTTACTGTTATTTATTTCTTATTTACATCTTTTTCAACGTTTTGGATTTTATGCAAGTGTCTATTCTCTTCTTCCTCCTTTTCTTCGCGTATGGATTAGAATAAATTAAACGCGAATATGAATTATATAAGTAAAAATATTGAACGAAGAAAAAGAAGATGTAAATTATGAAGACTATAAATAATGGAATTGGACTGAAATTATGCTTAATTATGATTAGAATTGGACTAATTAATTGGCTTAGTTATAACTTATAATTATAACTAAAAAGAGTATAAGATGAAAGAAGCTTATTTTCACACTTAAACCTTGGGTTAAGTAATAAGCATGATTATAACGTAGGTTATAATAAGAAATAGAACAGAATGAGGCTTATTTTAAGACTTAGGATAAATTAATAAGCAAAGACAGTAGGGATAAATTATAAAGGCTTATTTAAAATAATTTATCTAAGTTAATAAGAAAAGATGAAAGTAGGACCTGTACCAAATGACATTCTCTATTAGACAAAATGGTGGTCCCACATTAGCCTGAAGTGAGACGAGGGCACGCTTATGCTAAGAATGGTATGAATTGGTCAAATAGAAGTCCAAATCACGGGGGATTTGGACAAGGGGCGCAACTAGATATTGTTTGGATGACGGGCCAGTACCAACAGCATTTCCCCTATTTTCTATGGACACACGATGATCTCACATTAGCCTGAAGTGAGATAAAAGGCACGCTTATGCTGGAGTTCAAGGTAATAAGAAGACCCAATAGGTGGAGCAAAAGGTAGCATGGGCATGGTAGCAGTTACACATGCGACTTTCATTTAGGTGCTCAGTAATCGCTATGAGTTCCAAGCTCTTAGTATGAGTGTCTTTCGTAGACACCATTTCCTTTTGTGTAGGGAGCTATATATGTCGTCCGGATCCACAATGGTTGCTTTGTGCATCTTTCGTAGATACCATTGGCTGCTGTGTAAGGAGTTATATAGCGTCTTGTTATCCTGCCTTTTGGCAAGGCCGTAATACCAAGGAATTGACTAGTAACCAGTGATGGTCCGTCCCAGAGATCAGTTATACATGGGCTCACCACGGATATCGATGAATTTTGTCCGAGTCCGGATCGAGCCAAAATTGGTAGGACATAGCAAGCTAAGCCAAGAGAGCCAACGTTTCAAATCTCAAGTCAATCCGAGTTCATATGCTCAAGTTATGAACGATGCAAGGTTGGATGGAGATCAACTACCAATCGACTCGCTCCTTCGACTCGCTTCACAACACTCAGTTTGAAGCCAACTTCGACTCGCTTCGCAACATCCCAGGAGTGACATCTTCGACTCGTTTTGCCCAGAGGCCAACTTTGAGTCAACCAGGTGCGACTCGCTCAACGTCGCTCAGAGTTGCTCTCTTCGACTCGCTCCAGTTTGAAGCCGTCAAGAGTGCACACTTCGACTCGCTCCGCTCAACAACTGTTCGACTCCATCAACTTCGACTCCACTGCTAAAACCTCCCAGGACGTCCCATTTCGACTCGCTCGACCAGCGCCAACTTCGACTTGCTCAAATCAGAGTGCACTTCGACTCGATCAATGCAGCGTAAAGGGCGGAGCGATCCATGAAGTGCCACGTCATCGAGTCAAGTGGAAGCGAGTCGAAGGAAACAGCCTCCCGAAAACTCCATTTCGTATCGATCATATCTCCAAATCTACAAGTCCAAATGCTATGAAATTTTCATAGAAGACTACGTGCATGCTAAAGAATGTCCACGCCAAATTTTGGCTCCATTGGATGAAATCTTGAGCGAGTCGAAATCAGCTCGTGTCGGTCACGGATCGGACTGAAACTTCATGGGCTTGGGCGTACAGGCCTGGTCACATGCCAAGGAGGGTATCCCGAGATCTGAGCGAAATATCAGCCTCCTACACCTATAAATAGACCCCCAAAGCCAACAGAAAAGGGGTTCTTCTTCCTCTTTGAGCTCTCCAACGCCCGGACTCCGCCAGATCCAGATCTGAACTCCATCGCTGCTGCTACCAACAAGATTCACTGCTGCAAATCACAATTGACTGCTGTAAAACATTGAACTCGCTTGTAAACACAAAAGAAAGATCAATAAAGCAAACTACTTCATAGTGGATGTAGGCTATACGCCGAACCACTCTAAATTCTTGTGTCTCCTTGCACTTTAATTATTCTCATTTCTGAAATTTGGAGTTATTGTTAGATAATTCCTCTGTTTTCATTTAATTTCTTCACTTTATCTCTTCAAAGACTTCCGAAGAGTGTTGTGCCCAATTATGGTACAAACACTTTGGTGCTTTCATTGAGAGTAATTGATTATTCTCCTGCTCTTTGGATCTCCTATCTATATTGGATTGCATAAATCTAAGAAGAAGATCCAAATCTAGAACCTTGAAGCCCTTCCATTCTATTCAGATTTGCAATCAGATCTAGGAAAGGACTTCATCAATTCATTATGGTGAGCACACGTACCACCTCTACAACAGCTGATCAAGGAGCACGGGACCGACAAAATCCCGTGCAATCACCGCCATCCAACCAAAATGATGCGGGACCTCCAGATCCATCAGGTCCAATCACTAGGCAAGAATTCCAGACATTGCTTCAAGAGTTGACCCAAAGTCGGCAGCAGCTAGCGGAACAACTACGCACCAACACGGAGTTGACTAACCAGCTAAACCGCCAAAGACGGAGAAGATCCAGAAGAGACCTAAATTCTCACTCTTCCACAGAAAATTCAGCCTCCTTCGATGGCCAAACTAGATCCACACGTCCACGGTTAGGTGTAAGCTACACCCAAGCCATGGGACTCCAACCTGCTTCGAACCTTGGGCAACCTAGAGCTGGACCATCCGCTAGTCTCTGCACAGAACCCTCAACTCGAGGAGGATCTGCTCCTTATCACGTTACCGGCAACATTGCTACTACCACCGCTGCTGGACGGGGAGGTGACGCTAGAAACCAAGCTGATCCTCAATGTAGCCAACAAGAGCAGACTCCTGAACCCTATGTCCCTGAGGATGTTGAACCAAGGAGGCGAGGCACGGACCGTCGACCGTGTCCGGTCCAGACTCGCACTGTGGAACCCGACCACACCTTGACACAACATGCTCCAAGTGTCCGAACACCAGATATACCGGCGATGATCCGCCAAATGATCCGTGGAAGTCAGGGTCTATCTAATGACGACTGGGGAATCTCCCGAAGTCTTACCCCTTTCACCGATGATGTTTTGTATGCTGAACCACCTCGGCACTTCAGGATGCCAGCTCTGCCAGTTTATGAAGGAAGTTCTGATCCCAATCAATACGTCCTGAAATACGAGTGGCTGATGAATGCCGCTAGAGCTGAAGACGCAGTAAAGTGCCGTAGTTTCCCCATTTCCCTAGAGGGCATCGCTACCATGTGGTTCACTCGCTTACCACCGCGATCCATCTCTAACTTTGATCAAATGGCCACCAAGTTTGTCGAACAATTCTATATGCATGTGGCAAGGCCAAAGGACGTTAACACTCTGTCTAGTGTTACGCAAGCTCCTGGAGAAACACTTAGGCGTTACTTGGAGCGATTCCATACCGCGTGTGTAGAAATCAGCAATCCCAATGACAACTCTATCTTGATGGCTCTGACTAAGGGGATTGATGCTGATTCCGAGTTCGGAAATTGGTTAGCGGGAAAACCACTTGCATCATTAGACCGTTTCTATTCCAAGGCAGCCCAATTCTTGAGAAGGGAGGATGCGAAACAATCTAGGAAACAGGATGATGTAGGGCCCAGCACCGAAGGAATCCAAAGTAACATCGTTATTAAACAGTCCGGAGATAATTCTGGGAAAGTTCAATTGAATGTACAAAATAAACGAAATCCACAGAGGGATAATGGGAATCAAAACAAGAAATGCGATCAGGATCATGGTCCACGGCGTAGGGTTTCTATGTATGATAACTACACTCCATTAAACACGTCGTTGGAAAATGTGTATTTGCAGATCTGTAATACCATGCAATTTAAGAAACCTGCCCCGAAACCACCAACTGAAAGACAAATCCAAACAGGAAAATTCTACAGATTCCACGAGAGTTATGGCCACAACACCAATGAGTGTCGCCACCTACAAGACCTCATTGAAAAACTGATACGTGGGCGGAAGCTGGATCAGTATGTACGGGCACCGCAATCCGGTGGCGCGAGCCCATCAAATCAGAATCGTGCGCCGAATCAGGAAAGACAAGAAGAACCCGCTCGTGCGGACGGGAGGTTGGTCATCAATACAATAAGTGGTGGTCCTCACCTAGCAAATCGAAGCTGGAAGGAAATGGAGTCGTATGCCAGTTCTATTAGGCATGCGGACTTCGAGTGTTACAGTAGTTTTGATGAGGGAGCTTCGGCCAAGCAATAAAAAACGATGACGGATGACATCGTGTTCAGGAGCAAAGACGCAGATAAAATCAAAGCTCCCACTATCGATCCACTGGTCATCTCAGCACAAGTAGGTCCCGCTTGGATGAAAAGGATCTTAGTTGACAGTGGAAGCTCTGTGAATATTCTGTTCAAATGAGCTTATGATCAGATGAAGATGGAAGCCGCAGACTTGAAGCCTTGTCAATCTCGAGTCCATGGTTTCAACGGAAGTGCCACTATACCTACTGGAATGGTGGAACTGCCAGTAGAGTTGGGAGTCGGGGAACGTCGGAGAGTACGATGTTGCAGTTCATTGTTCTGGACATAAACTCCCCTTATAACGCTTTCTTGGGCCGACCGGTCCTCGCTGAATTCAGAATTGCCATTGCCCCATGGTGTTTGACCTTAAAATTTCCTACTGATCATGGAATAGGAATCGTTCAGGGAGATCAGGCAACTGCCAGAGCCTGTTATGTTGCCGAGCTGCGGGAGGCGCAGCGAAAGGAGAAGGGAAAGGGCACAGAGAAATCTCTCTGCGTCCGTTTCGCCGATAATTGACAATTAGCGCCCGGGCCCAGTCCCGGGCACCCCGGCCAATTCCTTAGGGATCTTGATCCAAGAGAAACTGAAGAAGAAGGAGAATCTAAAGAAAGTCAAGCATCCCCGGCTGAACTAACGATTGATGTCCCAGTTGACAGTGACGATGATTCAAAAATGATAAAGATTGGGTCTCAGCTAAGCCAGCAAACCCAAGAGGAATTGGTTGAATTTCTACGGGCAAATCTCGATGTATTTGCTTGGAAACACTCCGATATGTGCGAGATCTCGCCGGACATCGCGAACCACACTTTGAACATTGACCCGCGGCATGTCCCGGTCAAACAAAAAAGGCGCGGTATGGATCCAGAGAGATCTGCCGCCCTTAAGGAGGAAGTGGAAAAGCTTGAAGCGAACGGATTCATTCGAGATGCACTATATCCTGAATGGGTGTCGAATCCCGTGCTCGTTCGAAAGCCGAATGGAAAGTGAAGAACGTGCGTCGATTATTCCGATCTGAATAAAGCATGTCCTAAAGACAGTTTTCCACTTCCCAGAATCGATCAGCTAGTAAATTCGACAGCTGGGCATGAACTCTTATCCTTCATGGACGCGTACTCCGGCTACAATCAAATACCGATGCATTTACCCGATCAGGAGCATACCAGCTTCATGACCAATTTGGGACTTTACTGCTAAAAGGTTATGCCATTCGGACTCAAGAACGCCGGAGCTACTTATCAACGATTGGTTAATCGGATGTTTGCCAATCAGATCGGAAAAACAATGGAAGTATATGTCGACGACATGCTTGTAAAGTCACGACTCTCCACTGACCATGTAAAAGACCTGGAGACTATGTTCGAGATACTCCGAGAATACAAAATGAAGCTAAATCCACTAAAGTGTCACTTTGGAGTTGCATCCGGGAAGTTCCTTGGGTTCATCGTTAATGCTCGAGGAATCGAGGCTAATCCTGAAAAGATTTGGGCAATCAGAAATCTTGAAACTCCCAAAACTATAAAACAAGTCCAGAGTCTCAATGGAAAGGTAGCAGCATTGAGCAGGTTCATTTCAAAGTCCACTGACAAATGCATTCCTTTCTTCGATCTGATTCGAAAAGGAAAACGAAACTTTGAATGGACCACAGAATGCGAGGGCGCTTTCCAAGCACTAATCCAACATCTGTCCACACCATATATCCTGTCGAAACCCATCGACCATAAGGAGCTATTCATATATTTGGCAATATCAGAAAACGCTATCAGCGCTGCATTAATCCGAGAAGAAGACAAAATACAGAAGCCGGTATACTACGTCAGCAAACGATTGACTGGGGCAGAAAGAAACTACCCGAAGCTAGAAAAGTTGGCATACTGCCTTGTCGTTGCATCATGAAAACTCCGACCATACTTCCAGGCGCATTCCTTTATTGTTTACACCGACCAGCCGTTACGACAGGTCCTTTCGCGGCCTGAGACGTCTGGTAGGTTACTCAAGTGGAACATCGAACTGAGCCAGTTCGATATTACTTACACTCCAAGGCGTGCCATTCAAGGACAAGTCCTTGCTGATTTCATAGTTGAATTCACCATTCCAGAGGACTTGCCCGAAGTCAGTAAATCCCTCGAATCTGTCTGGAAGATGTATATCGATGGTGCGTCAAATGATCAATGTTCAGGCGCTGGTGTTGTGCTCGAAACCCCCGAAGGTCGATCTATATGCTACGCTTTGAAGTTTGCCTTTCATGCAACCAATAATGAAGCTGAATACGAAGCTCTCTTAGCTGGCTTGAGACTCGCCCGGGATCTGAAAATCATCGCTGTGGAAATTTACTGTGATTTACAGTTGGTTGTGTGTCAAGTACGGGGAGAGTATCAGGCAAGAGATCGAAGGTTGGCTGCTTACTTAGCTCGAGTTCATGAAGTCCTGAACCAGTTCGATTACTACGCCATCTATTGTATACCTCGGGAACGCAACCAAAAGGCCGATTCGTTAGCAAAACTAGCCAGCACCGGAGAAGCTCAGCAAATGGGACTCATTCCTGTAGAAACGCTACCTTCCCCAAGTATCAATCAGACGGAAATTAACCGAGTATGCGAAACCGTTCCCCAAGAGGACTCATGGATGACTCCGCTCAAAAATTACATCGAACACGGAATCCTGCCGGAACGTAGGAATGAAAAGAGACAAGTTCTCTGAAAGGCTTCACGCTTCGCCATTCAAGATGGGGTCGTGTATAGAAGAGGGTACTCTATTCCTCTACTCCGGTGTATCGCTCATGATGAAATTAAACGAGTATTGCACGAAGTGCATGAGGGAGAATGCGACGATCACACCAAAGGGCAAGCACTTGCCAAGAAGATACTTCGATATGGGTATTACTGGCCAACCGTGAATCGCGATGCGTCGGATTATGCAAAGAAATGTGTTAGGTGCCAAAAATATGCTCGAATTCTTAGAGCTCCTCCTACTGAGATAACGAAAATGGTCAGCCCATGGCCATTCACAATGTGAGGTATTGACATCATCGGTGCTCTACCTCTGGAAAAAGGTGGTGCAAAGTACGCTATCATCGCGGTTGATTACTTTACAAAGTGGGCTGAAGCCGAAGCTCTCGCTACCATTACAACGAAGAAAGTAATCAACTTTGTGGTTCGCAACATCATTTGTCGATTCGGTCTCCCATACACTATAATTACGGACAACGAAACCCAATTCGACAGTGCTGAATTCAAAGATTTCTGCGAACGATTTCACATCCAAAAGAAATTCTCCACAGTTGCGCATCCTCAAGCCAACGGGAAGGTCGAAGCAGTTAATAAAGTTATAAAGTCCATCCTGAAGAAACGACTGGAAAAGGTCGGGGGCAAGTGGGTCGATGAACTTCCTATGGCTCTGTGGGCTTACCGAACAACCCACAAGACCGCGACCGGCCACACTCCGTTCTCTCTTTCTTACGGTTCAGAAGCCGTTATTCCAGTCGAGCTAGAAGTACCTTCTCATCGTATGACATACTATGATCTGAAGACAAATGCTATACTACTTGCTGAATCTCTCGATCTACTGGATGAGAAGCGTGAAGAGTCTGATTTGAGGGCAGCTGCGCATCGAAGTCGAGTCGCCCGATTGTACAACGCCAAGGTCCGTCCGCGAACCTTCGAACTAGGTGATCTCGTCTTAAAAAGAATCTACCAGGTTCCTTCACATATGAAGCCGACATGGGAAGGACCATATGTTATTGAACGAAGACTTGGAGATGGCACATTCAAATTATCGACCGTCGACGGTCTTACCTTGCCGAGAGCTTGGAATAGCGAGAGCCTTCACCGTTATTACACCTGACAGGCTATCTCTATCCATTTAGTGTACTTTCATTTTCTGCAATTTGTTTCTACATTTTGAAATTAGAACTTGTAATAAGGCAACTGACTTTGCCATACTTTCTTATTTCAGCAATAAAATGCAACATCTTCGAGCCAGAGCTGTGATTTACTTGAAATACTTCATATGACCGTCACTATGCACGGAGAGCTAAATCTCATCATACGGTGGGATTTATTCAAATAGAGAGTGACTACGGTGCAACCAATCACTCACTAAGTGAAACCCAAGCTCGGGGGCAAGCCATCACATCAAAGTCGAAAAATGATTGATACACGACAATCCTTCATCAACTCCATGTTCCTAGAGCAAGAACCGGAGTATAAACATCCAACTCCGTATTCTCAGAGCGCGAAGCGGAGTATAAAAATCCAACTCCAAACTCCCAGAGCGCGAGTCGGAGTATAAACATTCAACTTCGAGTTCCAAGAGCACGAACCGGAGTATAAACATTCAACTCCGAGTTCCCAGAGCGCGAACTGGGGTATAAACATTCAACTCCGTATTCCCAGAGCACGAAGCGGAGTATAAACATTCAACTCCGAGTTCCCAGAGCGCGAACCGAAGTATAAACATTCAACTCCGTATTCCCAGAGCGCGAAGTGGAGTATAAACATTCAACTCCGAGTTCCCAAAGCGCGAACCGGAGTATAAACATCCAACTCCGAACTACCAGAGCGCGAGTCGGAGTATAAACATTCAACTCCGAGTTCCCAGAGCGCGAACCGGAGTATAAACATTCAACTCCGAGTTCCCAGAGTGCGAACCGGAGTATAAACATTCAACTCCGTATTCCCAGAGCGCGAAGCGGAGTATAAACATCCAACTTCGAACTCCCAGACCGCGAGTCAGAGTATAAACATTCAACTCCGAGTTCCCAGAGCGCGAACCGGAGTATAAACATTCAACTCTGTATTCCCAGAGCGTGAAGCAGAGCATAAACATCCAACTCCAAGTTCCCAGAGCGCGAACCGAAGTATAAACATTCAACTCTGTATTCCCAGAGCGCGAAGCGGAGCATAAACATCTAACTCCGAGTTCCCAGAGCGCGAACCGGAGTATAAACATTCAACTCCGTATTCCCAGAGCACGAAGTGGAGTATAAACATCAACTCTGTATTCCCAGAGCACGAGTCGGAGTATAAAAATTAACTCCAAACTCCCAGAGTGCAAATGCCAATTCCAAGTCTCCCGGCCGTAGACATGTGGTTAAAACTTAAGCCGGCGTGACCAACTGCCTATAAGCAAATAAGAATCACCGGAGTACGGATATGATCATCGACATTCAAACAAGCATGGACGCATTACCCAATCTCCACTTGCTTCAGACATCCGTTCGATGGCACCAGACTCAATAGGTTATAAGATTGAAGCGATGCGATGTTGGAATTCAACTCGCTTCCTGGCCACAAGCCATGTCCACAGTTCCCGAACTTGGCAAACCAAAACAAACTTGATTCGAAACCTGAAACTTCACAAGTGCATTTCAGACACCGAAAACACTTAGGCAAATACACAATGACAAAAAAAAGAAAAGTTTCATTTCCATTGATTATAGAAGACGTTTGTGTACAAGTTTCCAAAAATTCCTACTAGCAGGGGCCGAACCCGCATCTATACACGGCTAACAAAATGCAAAAATCAAAACACGCCAAATGATCATGCCTAATCTCTCTTCTTCCTTGGCTTCCTCTTCAATGTGGACCCGCTCGAGCCATCGCCAATCTTCCTCTTCAAGCTCGTGCCTTTCGGCGGTTGGTTTTCAGGCGATGGCATTATGTCGACATCTTCCTCAGAACTCGTGTGAATGAGAATGCTTCCTACGGGCGGAGTCGGAGGAACGAGATCAATCACAGATGGTGGAATGGGTAAGCTGGTAAGAAAAATAGCACCAACGGGAGATATCATTCTAAGAGGAGCAGGCCCTGATGCTTCCATCCCACCTCCAAAACTTTTACCCTGAGCCACTACTGCCATTTCAGCATCAATTTAAGCGAACATATCCTCTTCGGTTATCGCTCGAGCCCCACCGGGCATTGAAGAACTTGCAGTAGGATCAATTCCGCTCATGACGGGTGGCGAGTCAGCAAGGGGATCTCCGTGACGGCAAAAGAGTTCATTCATCAACTGCTTGTCAAACATAATTGGACCTCCCTACAGATCGTCGAGCGGAGCAGTTGTACTCATGGTGGTTGCTTCAGTCGTAATAGCCTCTTGCGTTTGATATAGCTCTTGAGTAGCAGGAGGCATGGCCGGTGTGGCATCAATCACTGGACAAAGAATAAAAGAACTGTTAGGACTTAACTCGATCGAAGATTCCTATTTAAGAGAAGTGGAATGTTCAGAATACCTTCCTCAGTTCGACTTGTAGGCAATAGGGCAGCATCGGTAACTTGCGCAGCAGCCGAAGACATCTACGACTGATCTGGATTGTAAGCAGGAACAACCTGGGTATCGACCGTAGACGAGGATCCGGGCTGGGTTGACACGGGGATTTCGAGACTTGCTTCATGACGGTCAACTCTAGAACCCTCTCCCACCTCAAAATGCTGGGCGTCAAGCTTTTCCTTCTCACGCAGAATCATCGACTCGTGGAGAACCTTCTTTTCATCATCAGTCAGAATGCAGTTCTCGAGTTCGAATTCATCTACAGACTCGCCCTGATGCGCCTATTTTTCTTCCTCAACCAGACGACTCCAAGCATTGTGGAGGTGAGTCAAAAAGTCATCGAGCCAGGCTAGGCCCCTATGCCTCAGCACATTAGCGTTGTAGACCACAAGAAGATCTTCAATGTCAGCCTCTAACCTGGACTCAGCCAACTTCACCCTTTCCTCGACCTCAGTCTCTACTTTTTGGACTTTGGCCACCGCCGCATCCCATTCTCCCCTGAGCAGAACAGCCTGATCACACGCCTCTTGAGCCGCGTTGTTCGCGTCATCTTTTTCTTTGACCAGGCTGGCAAATTTGGCTTTTAGTTCATTAAGCTCTTTGACTGCCGCATCCCGCTCAGCGATGACCTTAGTGTTCCGGTGGCCCATCTCCTCCACCAAGGCCACATGTGCCTGACTCAACCTCTCCATTTCTGTCTTTGCATCGTCAGCCCTTTTGACGGCCTCAATCTCAGACTTCCGAGAAGACTCGGACTCAGCAGTCAGCACCTGAATAATCCGGTCCCTTTGAGCAAGGTCGGATTCCATTTTCTCGAGTGCCTTGGCTCGCTCAGCAGCCACCTTAGAAGCCTTCTCCGCAGCCTTAACCCACTCGTTGTACTGAGTGTAGATGTCATGAATGTACTCATGCATCGTGTTTTCCACTCCAGATGGAATTCTTTTCAAGTGTGGTGGGAAGACATAGCTATCGAAGCAGATGTTCGGCAATTCCTTCCGCATCTGAGCCAGTTTAAAGGCCCCTTCTCCTGTGGGCTTGGTAGGGACCTGCTCTGTAACTAGATAAGATGAGGTCTCAACTCTTTGAAGATGAGTTTCGGACCTAGAAGCATGAGAGGACGGCCTATGACGAGGAGGCTCTGGTGGATATGAAGTTTGGACAGGAGGAGGAGATGGAAGTCTAGGAGGAGGAGAGCGTGATCTAGACCGGTGTTGGTATTCTCTATCCCTGTCACGCTCGTATCTATCCTGATTAGAATACTCGCGATCGCGATCCCTATCCGAATCCCTCCTGCGGGATCATAATAACCGGAAGCCTTTTCGGCGGAGCAAAGATTACCAAGCATAGATCCCCTTCCGGACATAGTACCTGAAAATGAGAAGCAAAAGAAGAGTTAGTAACTTCCCAAGTCGGATGAAGTACAGTTGTGAATCATGTAGTGTAGTGAAGTGTATGCATGTGCAATCCCCCGACCAACCGGAAATGTCGGCTGCACTCGTAGCAAGCGACCCGCTCGGTTCAAAAGAACTATCAAGCCCTTCCATCCCGGCATCGTGTGGAGACGACACAGAATCCAGGATCGGGATATCATCAAGCCCTACAAACGGATTCTCCACTTGCAGGGGAGGAGCCTCTAAAATTATAACCCCCTGGAAAGGTAAAGACAAGACCACGGATTTAAATCTTTTAGATTCAGAGCATTTGTATGCAATGGCCTTGCCTTTTCTTTTTCCTCCGGAATCCTGAACGTCGGAAGGAGGCACGGCCTGGAGCTCGGTATCGGTGGGCGTTCTGTGATGCCCCACCTCTATACCCATGCTAGTCAAGAACACTGCAGTGTAATGCTGTCAACTAGCATGGAGAATAAGGCTGTTGAGGAGCGACCATCCATGTAACTTCTTTGTGCGAGCACCGATATGTCAGATAATATAGCATGCATTTCATTTAAGGAGGAAATCCGACATACCGATACAAACTCAAATCTATCACACAGTGGCTATAAATAATCTTTGGAAACAAATATAGAAATAAACATAACATCAATCAGTCACAGACATCCATATCACAAAGGCGGAAAAAGATATGAATATATAGATAACACATGAAAGTGTACATCAGGGTAGTGGTCTGAAAGATCCACGACAATACAAAAGAATAGCTACAAGCTACACAAAAGAATAAATATACATCACAGAGTCTATATCTCAAATGTATACAACAAAAACTACTAATCTAAGTAGTTAGCCAAAAGGCAGAGTAATCACAGAAGAGAAGTCAAGCAGAAGCACCTGTAACATCTCGGTCTGACCCGAGTATTATTTCATAAGAAAATAATAAACAGATCAGTCTAGCTATAAATATTAGATGACATGATATAGAATAAAAGATATGGCATAAGCATGTAATAACCATAATGGCATACTACTATAATTATGTAATTGAAAATCAACATGAGATTAATCAATATCACAAGAATCTTCTCAAAGATAAAGTAGGGCATCATACCCTAAACATGTATTCATAACAAGTCAATGACACACAAATTCACCAATGCACAAAAATTGATATACATATCAATGGAAATCACTAAAATTGGTGAAGCACAAAATTCCAGAAATCATCTCAAGAAATCCAGAAATCACAAGAAGGGGGAGGCCTATCACAAAACGGGAGTATGAAAACTCACCAACACGTGTAACACAAGACGAGACGCTATCTCATGGTAGCTAACCATTAATTTTGAGCCGAAGCTCCATAAGAATGGTCCGAAGACCGTGGGGCGCTACCCCACATATGTGATGTAGAAACATCACACAAACGGGGTTTAGTCTCTCTTGTAGACAAAGAGACATCACACAATTGCTAGTCTAAATCACAAAAATGATCGTCATGATCATCAGGAAGTGTCAACCACACCAAGCTAGTAAATATATGAGTTTAGCTTCATGTCCCATAACCACTTGCTTAACTTAAATATTTACAAACAAACTGTAGATCTTCACTAGAAAATTGTCACAAAAGGTTCAATTGAACAAGTCCAAGAGCTAACTGATGAAGTAAACACGAGTTTTTCATACCACTCGTTTTACTAAGTCGTTTAATTCGATTTCTCATCCGAGTGAAGTAAAGGCTTGTATATACTAGTAGATTGAAAAACGGTTTGAGAAAACGAGCTTTATATTTAAAATAGTGTTGAAATCATTTGGAGGAAAGGGTTTTGATATTTTCTACTAGTATTCAAACCTTCATAATTTTTTTAAAATGACAAACCACAAAACGATTGCTGTAACAAATCGAATTACAAAAGTTCACATTCGAAGACGTGAATGAAATCCAAGGAAATCAGTTCCAAATGCAACAAAGTGGAAGTAGGAGGCGCGGCCAAGCATGCAGAGCGACCTAACCAAATACAAGTCGAACGACCTAAGTATAAAAGGGCAAGCGATCTAACGTCTCAAAGCATTGGAACGATCTAAGGATTTAAAGCAGGCCGAGACATTGCGGCCTAAAATGATGAACGATCTAACAAGGTTACACAGGCCGAGCGACCTAGGAGTTGCGACCTAAGGTTCAAGCGACCTACGGTGGGGAGGTCGAGCGACCTAAAGAAAATAAGGTCAAGCAACCTCAAGGAAACAAGGTCAAGCGACCTAAGGGTATTGGGGTCATGCGACCTAAGCTGGCGAACGACCTAAGGGAACAGGCCGAGCATGCGACCTAACGTGGTCGACCTATTAATGGCGCGACCGAAAGGGTAACGACCTATAGCTGAGCGACCTAATGCGAACGAGCTATGCCGCACGACCTAAGGGGATTACGAGTTAACGAGGCGCGACATATAGCAGGCGAGTGTTCTTCGATGCCGAGCGACCTAAGAGACGAACGAGCTATTGCCGAGCGACCTAAGACCGAGTTCGACCTAACTCCGAACTACCTATTAGCGATCGAAAATATGCAGACCGAGACTCCGAGGCAGTGCGACCTAAGCCCAGTTTTTCACCAAAAAACACTAAAAATTGGAGTTTTACGCCAATCCAATCCAAACCAAATGCCAATATACATGCTAAAGTGATAGGGAATCATTCCCATCAATCCAAGATAGTTATAAGCAAGAATGTGAGATAAAAATCTCACCTTTTCACGGAAATTAATGGAGATGAAGCTTGAAAGCAAAGTAAGAACAATAACAAGCTTGAATCAATGTCTTCACTTGAATTTGGAGTAGACGTTGGATTAGCAATGAAGACTAAGGCTTTGGAGTTTTAATTTCCCATTCCCTCCACCATTTTTTAAGAAGCTTTAGAGTTAGGAAGTGAAGAATGATTTATGAAGAGGAGAGGGGGGTTGGGCTGAGTTAGTAAAGGCAAAGGAGTTCAGCCCAAACCAAAGCCCTAAGCAGAAAAATTGACAAAATTCCACTATCTCCAAACATATTGAAGTTTATACTCAAAAAGATTGCAAACATCATTTTGAACTCAATGGAGGTGGTCTCGAGTCCTAATTTGACCGTATGCAAAAAGTAGATTTTTGGACTAAAATCCGACTAATGATAAAATATTTAAATAAAATATTTAAATATAAAATCGACAAATATGCGGGTTGTTACAGACTCTCCTCCTTAAAGAAATAGCGTAAGAAGGAAATAAAAAGTAACAACCATAAAAGCATATTAATTAACATAAAAGAAATTTGAAATAAGAAGTTCACCTTAAAGAGCATGAGAAAGTAAGTCCGGATGTGTTCGCTCGATGAATTCTCTAGATTCCCAAGAGCAATCCATAGGATTTGAGGACCATTGAACCTTCACAAGCGGAACATCTTTATTTCGAAGTCGTTTGACCTCCGAAGCAATAATTCGAATAAGATGTTGTTCATAAGTTAAATTCGGCGAAACTTCAATTTCTTTCAAAACACCCGGCTCAAGAATAGAATCAGAATCCCCAAGGCATTTCCGTAATTGAGAAACGTGAAACACGTCATGCATGGCAGAAAACTGAGCTGGTAATGAAAGGCGGTAAGCCATGGAACCAATACGTTCGGTGATAGGAAATGACCCAATATATCGAGGCGCTAACTTTCCCGATCGACTGAAACATACAACTCCCTTCATAGGGGAAACACGAACAAATACAAGATCTCCAACAGAAAATTCTAATTTCCCTCTTCGATTATCGGCATAGGATTTTTGCCTACTCTGGGCTTCTTTCATCCTATGTCGAATAAGTTCAATCTTTTCTATGGAATCACGAATAAAATCTGGACCTAAAACCAGCTTCTCACTGGCCTTAAGCCAACAAGAAGGAGATCGGCATAGCCTTCCATAGAGTGCCTCGAAAGGTGCCATACCAATAGTAGATTAGAAGCTGTTATTATAGGAAAACTCAACGAGAGAAATATGATCTTCCCAACTTCCACTGAAATCAAGCACACAAGCACGAAGAAGATCTTCAAGTGTTTGATTCACACGCTCAGTTTGTCCATCGGACTGGGGGTGATAAGAGGTGCTAAAATTAAGCTTCGTTCCCAAAGCTTTTGGAAGATTCTTCCAGAATCCACTAGTAAACAATGGATCACGATCGCTAACAATGGAAGTAGGAACTCCATGCAACTTAACAATTTCTTTGATAAAGAGTTTGGCCAGAAGAGGAACAGTTCGGATCGACTGAACGGGAATAAAATGGGCAGATTTAGTAAGTCTATCAATGATCACCCATAAGCTATCATGACCCTAACGAGAATGGGGAAGGCCATCAATAAAATCCATAGAAATTTGATCCCACTTCCAAATTGGAATTTCCAAAGGTTGCAATAACCCACCGGGCTTTTGATGTTCAGCCTTAACAAGTTGGCAAGTCATGCAACACTTAACAAAGTTAGCAATATCAGATTTCATTCCCTCCCAATAATAAAGTCGCTTCATATCCGCGTACATTTTAATACTACCGGGATGAATGGAAAATTTGGAACGATGAGAATCTTCTAGAATATCTTTACGAAGATCTCTAATATTTGGCACTATAAGTCTACCAAATTTTCGAATGCCGCCGCGAGAATCAATATCAAAGCCTGTCAAACCTTCAATATCGGTTTTATCCTTAAAATTTTGTCCAAGCAAAGCCAATTCAGGATCTAGCTTTTGAGCTTCAAGAATGCGGTCAAAAAGAGAAGGACGAGCTTCAAGGCTACATAAAACAAAAGATGAACATAAATCGGAGACACGATCTCTAATCTTACAAGTGGATAAAACCTCGAGATCATGCCATTCGGAGATCATCATAGAAACAACCGCTTGTTGCTTACGACTTAAGAGCATCAACAACTCGATTCCCCTTTTCGGGAGTATAAAGAATATCAAGATCATAAGAGGCAAGGAATTCGAGCCAACGCTGTTGACGCAAATTAAGTTCCTTTTGAAAAAATAAATATTTCAAAGACTTATGATCAGTATAAAGTATAAATTTCTCTCCGAAAAGATAATGTCGCCAAATTCGAAGGGCGAAAACGATAGCCGCGAGTTCTAAATCATGTGTGGCATATCTAGTCTCAGCTGGTTTTAATTGCCTAGAAGCATAAGCAATAACACGTTCTTTTTGCATAAGAACGGGACCCAAACCAACGCGACTAGCATCGGTATAAACGATAAAATCTTGATTTCCTTCGGGAATAACAAGAATAGGAGCATCAGAAAGGAGTTCTTTTAGTTTTTGAAAAGAAGTTTCACATTTGTCCGACCAAATGTATTTAACACCTTTCTTTGTTAAGCCAGTAAGAGGCACGACAATTTTAGAAAAGTCCTTGATGAAACGACGGTAATAACCAGCCAATCCGAGAATGCTATGGATTTCAGTCACGCTCTCCGGTCTCTTCCAATTTTGAATCGCTTCTATCTTTGAAGGATCCACTGATATTTTGGATTCGGAAATAATATGACCGAGAAATTTCACACTAGATTGCCAAAAGTGGCATTTAGAAAATTTTGCTTTTAATTGATTGCTCCTAAGAGTTTCCAATACAATTCGAAGATGCTTTTCATGTTCCTCCTCGGTTTTAGAATACACTAGAATATCATCAATAAAGATGAGAACAAACTGATCGAGGAAATCTTTGAAAACTCGATTCATAAGGTCAACGAAATAAGCCGGGGCATTCGTTAAACCAAATGGCATAACCAGCCATTCATAAGATCCATATCGAGTATGGAACGAAGTCAAAGGAATGATATCCTCTGAAATACGAAGCTAATGAAAACCAGTAGCCAAGTCCAATTGTGAGAAGACTCTAGCACCACTAAGCTGATCGAATAGATCATCAATCCGAGGTAAAGGATATTTATTTTTAATAGTAAGATCATTAAGCTTGCGGTAGTCGACGCAAAGCCTAAGTGTACCATCGGATTTCTTCACGAAAATTGCTGAAGCTCCCCATAGCGAGGAACTAGAGCGAATAAATTACTTCGTTTCCAATTCGGATAGTTGCTTGCGCATCTCTTCATTCTCCTTATTGGACATGCGATAAGGAGGACGAGTAATAGGTTGAGCTTCAGGTGTAAGATTAATTCTGAACTCAATTGCTCGCTTAGGTGGTAATCCTAAAACGGGCTCAAATATGTCAGAGAATTCACGAACGACGCGAATACGGGAAATGACATCTTCCTCATCATCATTATCATCATCACGAGGATTTAAAGAATATAAAGATGCAGCCAAAGTGGAATCCGAATCTTTAAGAATAATAGAAATCTGCTTTTTAGATTGCGGATGTCGGAGATAAATAGTCCGCTCAGGACATAGGATATGAGCTTCATAACGGTTAAGCCAATCCATACCCAAAATCATTCCAAAGCCTAAGTAACGCATGACATGCAAATCGGCTAGGAAAGGGAAATCACACAAAATAATCTCCACATCTTTACAAAGTAAACTAAGAGTTACGAATCCACCAACCGGATTCGCAATTCTTAAAGAAGTCATTAAAGCAACAACACTTAAAGAAAAAGTAACGACAAGTTCCTTTGATATAAAAGAATGGGATGCACCCGTATCAAAGAGAACTCTAATAGGTTGATCATGAAATAAAATAATGCCATCAAGAACAGAATGAGACATACCTTGACCGCGAGATGTGTTGCTAGGGGCTTGAGCCACGTTTAACTTTCCCTTCTTCTTTCCTTGAAGTCTGGGGCATAAATGTATATAATGATCCGGGCTCTTACAATAGCGACAAGAACGCGGATTCGAACACTTGTTCGCAAAATGGTCCTTTGAACCACAGTTATAGCATTGCCCATTACTAGGGGTAAGAGTATTTGATGCTGGAGGGGCAGGTTTCCCCATTTTATTGGGATAAGGACCCTTGAATTTGTTTGGCCTCTTCTTGCTGTTGAAGTTTGGTTTGGAACTCACTACTTCAACATCACTTTCCCGATCCGCCTCTTCAAGACGAAGAGCAATATCGATAAGTTGATCGAAAGAAACTTCTAATTTTAGAAGTAATGGCTTCTTGAGATTTTTGTTTAAGCCATAAACGAACCTTTGGTTCTTCTTCAATGGGGTGTTGATGTATTCAACCCCATATTTAGACAGTGACTCGAAGGATGCGACATAATCTGTCACGGAGGATTCACCTTGAACAAGGTCTATGAAACGACGAGCCAATGTCACTTTCTCAGCTTCTGGTACAAACTTTAGTTCGAAGCATTCCCGGAATTTCTCCCAGGTGAGATCCGCATCATTAATCTCAGAAATAAGAAGTTCGTACTAGTCCAATGCTCTTTCTTGGAGCATACTAGAGGCCACCTGAACACGGTGAAGATCAATAAGATTCATGCGAGAAAAGATTCGATCGCATGTTCTTAATCAAGCCTGGACCTCAATAATAGTTTCGGAACCTTTGAATGGTTTCCCACCCAAGTTGGTATAATCGTTGCACAAGCGTGCAAATCCAGACTTCGGGTGAGTAGGTTCCTGATTAGGACCAGCTGCCTGAGCATTCTTTACTAAATCAAGAAGCTGTTGAGCAGTCATAAAAACTCGATCCTGGGGAGTAACAGTAGATGGTCCGGCTCTGGGACGGCCTGGTCTAGACATTCTCTTCTTTAAGAAAGAGAGAAGAAGAAAAATTATTGTCCAAATAAATATCAAGCAAATCTTGATAGATTAAAACTAGGATACATAAAAGGAAATAGGATAAATTGGTACGAAGGCTCGAATTAAATCCTAAGGCACGACTCCTAAGTTGGACTTAGGACGATGATCCTTGTTAAGTTATTCTACATTGTTCCGAAGTTTGGCTCTGATACCAAGCTATGACGCCCCACCTCTATACCCACGCTAGCCAAGAACACTACGGTGTAACGCTATCAACTAGCACGGAGAATAAGGCAGTTGAGGAGCGACCATCCATGTAACTTCTTTGTGCGAGCACCGATATGTCAGATAGTATAGCATGCATTTCATTTAAGGAGGAAATCCGACATACCGATACAAACTCAAAGCTATCACACAGTGGCTATAAATAATCTTTGGAAACAAATATAGAAATAAACATAACATCAATCAGTCACAGACATCCATATCACAAAGGCGGAAAAAGATATGAATATATAGATAACACATAAAAGTGTACATCAGGGTAGTGGTCTGAAAGATCCACGATAATACAAAAGAATAGCTACAAGCTACACAAAAGAATAAGTATACATCACGGAGTCTATATCTCAAATGTATACAAAAAAACTACTAATCTAAGTAGTTATCCAAAAGTCAGAGTAATCCCAGAAGAGAAGTCAAGCAGAAGCACCTGTAACATCTCGGTCTGACCCGAGTATTATTTCATAAGAAAATAATAAACGGATCAGTCTAGCTATAAATATCAGATGACATGATATAGAATAAAAGATATGGCATAAGCATGTAATAACCATAATGGCATACTACTATAATTATGTAATTGAAAATCAACATGAGATTAATCAATATCACAAGAATCTTCTCAAAGATAAAGTAGGGCATCATACCCTAAACTTGTATTCATAACAAGTCAATGACACACAAATTCACCAATGCACAAAAATTAATATACATATCAATGGAAATCACTAAAATTAGTGAAGCAAAAAATTCCAGAAATCATCTCAAGAAATCCAGAAATCACAAGAAGGGGGAGGCCTATCACAAAACGGGAGTATGAAAACTCACCAACACGTGTAACACAAGACGAGACGCTATCTCATGGTAGCTAACCATTAATTTTGAGCCGAAGCTCCACAAGAATGGTCCGAAGACCGTGGGGCACTACCCCACATATGTGATGTAGAAACATCACATAAACGGGGTTTAGTCTCACTTGTAGACAAAGAGACATCGCACAATTGCTAGTCTAAATCACAAAAATGATCGTCATGATCATCAGGAAGTGTCAACCACACCAAGCTAGTAAATATATGAGTTTAGCTTCATGTCCCATAACCACTTGCTTAACTTAAATATTTACGAACAAACTGTAGATCTTCACTAGAAAATTGTCACAAAAGGTTCAATCGAACAAGTCCAAGAGCTAACCGATGAAGTAAACGCGAGTGTTTCATACCACTCGTTTTACTAAGTCGTTTAATTCGATTTCTCATCCGAGTGAAGTAAAGGCTTGTATATACTAGTAGACTGAAAAACGGTTTGAGAAAACGAGCTTTATATTTAAAATAGTGTTGAAATCATTTGGAGGAAAGGGTTTTGATATTTTTTACTAGTATTCAAACCTTCATATATATTTTTAAAATGACAAACCACAAAACGATTGCTGAAACTAATCGAATCACAAAAGTTCACATTTGAAGACGTGAATGAAATTCAAGGAAATCAGTTCCAAATGCAACAAAGTGGAAGTAGGAGGCGCGGCCAAGCATGCAGAGCGACCTAACCAAATACAGGTCGAACGACCTAAGTATAAAAGGGCAAGCGACCTAATGTCTCAAAGCATTGGAACGATCTAAGGATTTAAAGCAGGCCGAGACGTTGCGGCCTAAAATGATGAACGATCTAACAAGGTTGCACAGACCGAGCGACCTAGGAGTTGCGACCTAAGGTTCAAGCGACCTAAGGTGGGGAAGTCGAGCGACTTAAAGAAAATAAGGTCAAGCGACCTAAAGGAAACAAGGTCAAGCGACTTAAGGGTATTGGGGTCATGCGACCTAAGCTGGCGAATGACCTAAGGGAACAGGCCGAGCATGCGACCTAACGTGGTCGACCTATTAATGGCGCGACCTAAAGGGTAACGACCTATAGCTGAGCGACCTAAGGCGAACGAGCTATGTCGCGCGACCTAAGGGGATTACGAGTTAACGAGGCGCGACATATAGCAGGCGCGTGTTCTTCGATGCCGAGCGACCTAAGAGACGAATGAGCTATTGCCGAGCAACCTAAGACCGAGTTCGACCTAACTCCGAACTACCTATTAGCGATTGAAAATATGCAGACCGAGACTCCGAGGCAGTGCGACCTAAGCCCAGTTTTTTCACCAAAAAACACTAAAAATTGGAGTTTTACGCCAATCCAATCCAAACCAAATGCCAATATATATGCTAAAGTGATAGGGAATCTTTCCCATCAATCCAAGATAGTTATAGGCAAGAATGTGAGATAAAAATCTCACCTTTTCACGGAAATTGATGGAGATGAAGCTTGAAAGAAAAGTAAGAACAATAACAAGCTTGAATCAATGTCTTTACTTGAATTTGGAGTAGACGTTGGATTAGCAATGAAGACTAAGGCTTTGGACTTTTAATTTCCCATTCCCTCCACCATTTTTGAAGAAGCTTTAGAGTTAGGAAGTGAAGAATGATTTTATGAAGAGGAGAGGGGGGTTGGGCTGAGTTAGTAAAGGCAAAGGAGTTCAGCCCAAACCAAAGCCCTAAGCAGAAAAAGTGACAAAATTCCACTATCTCCAAACATATTGAAGTTTATACTCAAAAAGATCGCAAACGTCATTTTGAACTCAATGGAGGTGGTCTTGAGTCCTAATTTGACCGTATGCAAAAAGTAGCTTTTCGGACTAAAATCCGACTAATGATAAAATATTTAAATATAAAATCGACAAATATGCGGGTTGTTACACGTTCTTTCTGGATCAACTTCTTCGGTGATCACAACTGTGGGCGCTTTGCGCTTCACGCGTTTCTTTGGGGCCACCCTATGTGTCACATCCAGGTGTATGCTCAGTCTTCGTTCTATCAGCCCGACAGCCCTCAAATTCCTGTCGGTCAGGACTAAGTCTATGTGCCTCTCTTCGCCCGGAAACGCCTGAAGAATTCGAACAAGCTCTCTGAAGTATGCGCCATCGGGACGAGAGATTGCGGCTATAAGAAAAGAAAAGCATGTCAGTTTTTTGAAGTCGGTTGCTAGCATCTCAATGATTCAAGAAGCGAAATGGCGACACTTACGTCTATCTAACCATCGCCTAGCAAATCCGGGGGACGCAGAACGTAGAACCATTCGGATTTGTAATAACTTAGCCTCCCTCAGGAACCCAACACAATGTGACAGCTTCTGACTGCCTCTAGGAAGGTGAAGGAAGGGCTATCTCCGCGGCTCTTAACGTTGAATAAATATCTGATCTCTATCGGCTTCGGCGGTCGAAAGAGGATCTCCATGAACAGGATGAAGGTGCTGTTTAGCAAGGCATACCCGTTGGGATGTAGCTGAGATGGAGCTATGCCAAGAAATGATAACGTCTCCCTTATATAGTCATTAAAGGGAGGAAGTGTCCCCGCCGTGCAAGCATGACGGTTGAAGGCAGTATACCCTTTCGGGGGATAATGTGGCATGTCCTTCGGTCCAGGAAGTAGCACGTCGTCAAGCGACAAACCGTGCCTTAAACAGATCCGACCCAACATGTCTTTAGAAATACCCGACGGCACCGAATCGGGTGGAGTACAAATGAACCGAGCCCCTTGACGCTCGTCCGGAGCTATCTCAATAACTTCGGCCTCTATGACCGTTATCTCAATAGTTGAAGGAGCAAAACTTAGAAATTCCGGCTGCTGAGAACTTGAAGGATCCATAACCAGCTAGCTTATAAAAAATCATTGTTAAACTGACAAATAACGTTTGTGCATCCCCCAGTGTAAAGTGTGTGAGCGTGTTGTGCAGTGTGGTACTGTATATTATTTGGGAAGATCGACCGGATTAAGGAAAACGTGTAACAAACGAGACTTCGGAATTCGGTCAAAAGGACCGTCATCGCTGACCGTCGAAACCGCGCCATTCAGTTATTAACTATCACTCCAAGTTGAAGTTTGATGTTATTTTTGTAAGTTGCAGTTTCATCGACGAGATTCGATAGGAAGTCAGATATGCAGTAAAACAGCTAAGTCCAGTTAAGCAAATTTGAAGCTCATCGGAATTAAGTGGTCAAAGGCACTAGAATTTTCGATGTCGTCGAAATTGAACCAATGGTCAAAACGTCAAAAGTCCAAGCTCAAGGCAATTATTCGAGTTCGAATTCAAATCATTCACTAAGGCTCGAGGTCGAATCGATCATTTAGGAGTATGCACTTCGACTCGATCCAAGACCATGTCCTTCGAATCGGTCTGAAGCCACGCTCTTCGACTCGCTTCGAAGCCTTTACTTCGACTCGATCCCGAACTATGCACTTCGACTCGATCCAAAGCCTCTGCTTCGACTCGATCAAAAGCTACGCAGTTCGACTCGATCTCCAGGCACTTCACTTCGAACCATCCCAGGCCTGTACTTCGACTCGATCAAAAGCTATACTTTTCGACTCGATCCAGGGCCATTATTTCGAGTCCATAAGACACAGCCCTTCGTATCGATCCACATGTTTAGAGAATTCGACTTGATGCGAAGCTCCACCATCGATAGATTCGAAGGCCTCTGCCTCATCATCTCGAAACCCCTACTCCAGATCGACACGAAGCTAAGGTCAGGGACTCTTCGATCAATCGCGACTCTGACCAATTTAGTGTTAAGACTCGAGCCTCCTTGTTTACCTGATGTTTTCGCTCAATGGATTACCTCAATTTGTTAATTGGTTCGAATAATCGAAGGTATGAATCGATTCGAAGGCGAGAACGTTTTTTTTCTTTTTGCTCGAGTTTCTGAGCGTTACGAAGGCAGGTAGAGATAAAAGGTAAAAACCAGAAAAAAGGCTAAGTATGGAGTATTTATATGGAGTCGAAAACAAGAGGAATAACCGATTCGAATTCCAGTAGGGTCAAGCACGTGCTTTGACTCCCTCTTCAGTGCACTGATGCGGAGCTCCTTTTCGTATCGCTCCTTCGACTCCATCCTCGTGACTAGTTCGACTCCCTCATACAGCCATAAAAGACGTCACTTCGACTCGCTCAATCTATGAATGTCTCGACTCGCTCCACTGCCCCCTATATGTTTCGACTCGCTTCCCTGCGATTCGAACCCAAGACCGAGTCGAACGACCAGTTCGACTCCAGCAGCGAGTCTACATCGACTCGCTCCACTTCGACTCGCTCAGTTCGAGTCCGTCATTAACTCGACATACTTACTTCGCGTCCACAAATCCAATAGAAACTATCTTCGATGTTTCAATCCTTCACAACGATTCAGGAGAGGATCGTTACGAAGGGACATTCAAAAACAATAAACTGACGATGACTCGAGAACGTACGAACGTCAGCGGGAGTCAAATTAACATGTGTGCATGAGTGACGGACTAATATTCAATATTCCAGATTTTTAGGAATCAGAAATTCATCCAGTAACAACTAGAACAGCAAATGGGTAACCACTAGCATACAACAAATAGTTGCAACAATACAGGGCACAGCGATCGGCAGTCAACAATTTACATTATCAAGAAGAACGGTCAAAGGTTGCAACTATCATCGAAAGGACGATAACTATTCAGAGTAAAGACTGCAGCACTTCAAAGCACATCATGTTTTCACAAGACATACTTTGGGGGGCAAATGTTATCCCGCCTTTTGGCAAGGCCGTAATACCAAGGAATTGACTAGTAACCAGTGACGGTCCGTCCCAGAGATCAGTTATTCATGGGCTCACCACGGATATCGATGAATTTTGTCCGAGTCCGGATCGAGCCAAAATTGGTAGGACATGGCAAGCTAAGCCAAGAGAGCCAACGTTTCAAATCTCAAGTCAATCCGAGTTCATATGCTCAAGTTATGAACAATGCAAGGTTTGATGGAGATCAACTACCAATCGACTCGATCCTTCGACTCGCTCCTTCGACTCGCTTCACAACACTCAATTTGAAGCCAACTTCGACTCGCTTCGCAACGTCCCAGGAGTGACATCTTCGACTCGTTTCACCCAGAGGCCAACTTCGAGTCAACCAGGTGTGACTCGCTCAACATCGCTCAGAGCTGCTCTCTTCGACTCGCTCCAGTTTGAAGCCATCAAGAGTGCACACTTCGACTCCCTCCGCTCAACAACTGTTCGACTCCATCAACTTCGACTCCACTGCTAAAACCTCCTAGGATGTCCCATTTCGACTCGCTTGACCAGCGCCAACTTCGACTCGCTCAAATCAGAGTGCACTTCGACTCGATCAATGCAGCGTAAAGGGCGGAGCGATCCAGGAAGCGCCATGTCATCGAGTCAAGTGGAAGCGAGTCGAAGGAAACAGCCTCTCGAAAACTCCATTTCGTATCGATCATATCTCCCAATCTACAAGTCCAAATGCTATGAAATTTTCACAGAAGACTACGTTCATGCTAAAGAATGTCCACGCCAAATTTCGGCTCCATTGGATGAAATCTTTAGCGAGTCGAAATCAGCTCATGTCGGTCACGGATCGGACCGAAACTTCACGGGCTTGGGCGTACGGGCCTAGTAACGTGCCAGGGAGGGTCTCCCGAGATCTGAGTGAAATATCAGCCTCCTACACCTATAAATAGACCCCCAAAGCCAACAGAAAAGGGGTTCTTCTTCCTCTTTGAGCTCTCCAACGCCCGGACTCCGCCAGATCCAGATCTGAACTCCATTGCTGCTGCTACCAACAAGATTCACTGCTGCAAATCACAATTGACTGATGTAAAACATTGAACTCACTTGTAAACACAAAAGAAAGATCAATAAAGCAAACTACTTCATAGTGGACGTAGGCTATACGCCGAACCACTCTAAATTCTTGTGTCTCCTTGCACTTTAATTATTCTCATTTCTGAAATTTGGAGTTTTTGTTAGATAATTCCTCTGTTTTCATTTAATTTCTTCACTTTATCTCTTCAAAGACTTCCGAAGAGTGTTGTGCCCAATTTTGTTACAAACACGTCTGGTCCGTAGTAAGGTCTATGGAGTAGCAGGCCGATCAAAAAGTGTAGAATTAGGGTTACATCCTAATTACAAGATTAGGAATTCAGCCTAATCAAAACAGAAATCAAGGACAAGTGTAAGCAATCAAAGTTAACCTATCTTATAAATTGATCAATATTTAATCGTACTTATTTCCAGTTTATCTCTTTCCTTTTTCCTTTGTTATCCTTATTTATGCTAGAACTATTGTAGAGTCTATTAATTTTATCTTGCTTAAAGACTCTTGTAATTACTATCATTCACCAGACTTTTAGTCTGACCCACTCCTCTATTTTTCCCTTTTCCCTCCATAGGCAATCAAGGGAGAAGTCAGTAGATTGCCGTTGCTTGGAGTTTTCTTGGAGGAGTTCTCTATTATGTATTTCTTTTATTTTCAGCTTTTGTCCTATCTATGTACTGGCTTATTATGAGGGATATTATGTACTCCGATTTTTGAGACTATGAGTTTTTATTTCATGAGACATATTGGATTAGACATGTATGTGGTATTTGGTATTTGACTTAATTATGAAGCAATTATGAAGTTTTGTTTTAATTAAGTTATTATTTTAAGTTTTCACCGTTTTTTATTTATTTTTGTCTTGTGAATCTTAGTCTCTGTTAGCTTTAGTTATACCTACAACGTACCATGCCTTTTAATGTGTCCTTTTGGGTATATTAAGGGGTGTGGAGTGTTTCAGAAACATAGGAATATGGAAAAAATTTAAACAACAAACAAATTCCACATTCCATTTCAAAATATTCCAAATTGATTACATAATCCCAATTTGCAGACCACGTTCAGACAACATATAATTATTACAAAATACACCAAGAGCGACATATGAAGATGCCCCCTTGGATGATCAAAGTATATAGATAGGAAAGACAACAATTTGCCTTTACAAACAAAACACACGGTGGAAATAAAAGAACTCTAATAACAAGTTTCCTCCTGCACATCCACGGAAGCTTTATTCATCTAAAAGAACACCTAGAAACCTTAACTCTCATCCTACCCAAAATCAATTGAGTACCCGAGAGTTTAAGAAGAAAAAAAAGCTTTGAGTCAGACATAAAGCCTGGTAAGAATAATAATGAGTCCACGCCGCTTAGCGGAATGGGTTTTCACCTCACTAGTGTCCTAAATCATTTATAAAACCATATATTGTGCTTCTGCATCCACAATGGTTAAAACATAATATTTCAAAAACTTTATGATGATATGCAAAACAAGTTAATCAAATCTGGATTACCCATCCCCGTTCATTCTGACTATTTGTCTCAACTATAGTTTCTAGGATTGCTATTAACCTGTTAAATGTTTAAGGACTATCTGTCGAATATCATAGTTTTCATGGGATCACTAAGAACTTATTGGTAACTCCAATATCTTATCTCTTATCCTAGTTTTCATGGGCTATCTAGGAACCTATTGACTGACTGTCAATTTCTTAATCTGGATATAGTTTTCATAGGTTCTACAAACCTACTGGCCCATACCAGTATCAAATCGTAGTTTTCATGGGCTGACTATGAACCTATTGGCCCCTGCCAATATTATACAGTATTCATGGGCTTACTGTAAACCTATTGACCCCTGCCAATTTATTTAATTAAGAATTTAACATCTGTTAAGTTATATTCACTACTTGGTCAACCTAGCTGGTTATTCTGCCCTTTCCCCGAAATACATTTATGGTTTGATAACAATGTGAATAATATTTCCAAAATCTTTATTTATGCCATGGTTTTTCCTTTAAAAATGAGAATGCATTATTTGTTTTGAAACTTTAATACATCACTTTCAAAACCACAGGATGACCTCCTTCGAAAGCATAGAAAATCACTTTTCAAAACTCTAAGTATATACCTTTCGAAACCAATGATACCTTTCAATGGTATCAAAAAACGTTCTTTAAAACATAGCTTTGAAACAAATGAAGTACCCTTTAAAATTAAAACTTCGAAGGACATAGTCGAAACCCCCTTTCGACTCCATCACCTTCGAAACCCTCAACCCCTTTCGAAAGCAATTAGGAAGCGCCTTAACTTAGGTAAAAACAAGGATAACCTTTCGAAGGTATTGATGACTTCAATACTTCGGAAGGAAAATAGTGGCTAGGTTTCGACTAGGTCGGAACCTCCCCTTTCGAAAGCTTCTTTATTAAAGAAAAAATTCGCCATCGAAAGCTATTTATAAAGTCCCTTTCGAAAGCATGGATTTTGACTATGTTTAAAACTACAAGTAAAACAAGGTAGGTGTTTGTACCAAAATTGGGCACAACACTCTTAGAAAGTATTTGAAGAGATAAAAATGAAGAATACAAATGTAAAAAGAGGATTATCTAACAAACACTTCAAAAACAAACAAGAAAATACGCAGAAACACAAAGATTTAGAGTGGTTCGGCGTATGGCCTACGTCCACTATGAAATTTATGACTTTATTGATGTTTGCTTGATGATTAAAACTGATTACAACGGATTACAGTGATGAATTTCGAGTACAACAGTGAACTTTGATTGCAATGGTGAATTCGGCAGAGTCTGGATGTCAAAGAGCCAAAAGAGCCATTTTCTGTAGGTTCTGGGCTGCTATTTATAGGCATAGGCTGCAAATATCTCGCTCAAATCTCGGGAGACCTCTTCTGGCACGTGGGTGGGTCCACGCAATCGATCCCACGCGATTTTGACTTGATCCGTGATCGATACGAATGAATTTTGTATTGATCAAGATTTGACCCAATTGAGTCGAAACTTGGCATGAACATTCCTTAGGTCGTACGTAAGCTCCTGTGAAAATTTCATAGAATTTGGACCTGTGGATTGCAAGTTATGATCGATACGAATTCATGTCTTCGGTTGGCTGTTCAGTTCGAATTGATGTTGAGCACGTGCCTGCTAGCTGACGTGGCGCTTGATTTTTGGATCACTCCACTTTTGATGCCGAGTTGACTGAGTCATCCCAAGGTTTTCGCCTTGTTCGTATCGAAGACCGTTGTCTTGTTCGTATCGGTGGAAATGGCTTAGTTCGTATCGATGGAAGTGGGTCTGTTCGACTCGATCATTGCTACTTTGTTCGTATCGATCGATCGCACTGCTTTGTTCGTGTCGGTCAGATATGTTTCCTCGTTCGTATCGAGTGCCGCGGTTCTGTTCGTGTCGATCTAAGTTGAACTATTTGCATCGATTGTGTGGTCTTGTTCGTATCGATCGAAGTTGTTCCAACTTGATGGATACGAACAAGTAATAATGTGATGAATACGAATAGATGGATATGAGAGGATATCGATGAATTTTGTCCAAGTCCGGATCGAGCTACAATTGACAAGACATGACGAGCAAAGCTATGAAAGCCAATGTTCCCAATTTCAAGTCAATCGGAGTTCGTATGCTCAAGATATGATCGATGCAAACTTGCTCAAAATCAGGAGGTTGATTTGAAATGTTTACTAACGATCTTCCTTTCTTCTCTATCCAGTGACTGGAGTTACACCGATTGCGCCTCCTGCAACTCAAGAATCACATCAAGCATAGGAGGTCATCATCACTGAAGCGACCACCATAACTACAACTGGGTCGATTGATGGAACGTAGGGGAACATGCTTATTTTCGATGAAAGATGATGGAGGAACTCCTTGGTCATCACAGCGACCCCTTTGCGGACCAGCCATTTGTTATGGGTGTAAATGTACCTACTATTGGCTCTTCAATGCCAGTCACTGATGCTCCCAGCGAGGCCCAAGAAATTCGTGAAGAAGAAATATTGGCCGAAATCGACGCTGAAATGGAGATAGCGGCTCGTGGTGGTAGTTTTGGTGGTGGGATGGCGGCACCTGGTCCGGCTCCGTTAAGGATGATATCACCTGGTGGTACAGTTATTGATACCAGTGTACCTATTCTGCCTCCTAAAGTCGATCTAGTTCCTCCGACTCCACCTTCAGGGAGCATTCCCATACACTTGAGCTCGGATGAGGAAGTTGATATCATGCCCCCTCCTGGAGATCAGCCGCCCAGAGGCAAAGGCTTGAAGAGAAAAATAAGTGGCAGCTCCAGCGGGTCCACACCGAAGGGAAAGCTGAAAAAGAAGAGGGAGTAGACGTGCTTCTTCGGTTTGTTTTTGGTAGATAGATAGGAATCTACTTTTGTTTTCCTTTTGTAGGCCATGTATAGACACGGGTTCGGCCCTCGCTAGTAGGAATTTTTGGAATCAACTTGTGCATAATTTCTTTTCGCAAATAATTGAAATTAAAATTCATTTTGTTTTGAACTTGATGTGCGTTTATTTGCTTAAGTGTTCTAGCATTTGAATTCTTCGTTCAGTACACTTGCGAAGTCTCAACTTTTTAATATTGTTTGAGTTTATCCGTCAAGTCCTGAAATCACGACCACAAGTCATGACTGGACATTAAGTTGAACTCCAATGTTGTACTGCTTCAGTCTGCGATTGACACTTAAGTTCTGCCCCTAGTTTTAGGGATGAATTGAAAAGATCGGCTAGCGACCGTATTTCGCCTTCCATGCATCATGCTTAGTATCGTTGAATTAATGCTGGAATAAGGAAAATTCGAGTGGTTGAATCACACTCGCTCTTTTATCGATGATTGTATCCACGCTCCGGGGATTGCACTTGTGCATCGGCGGTTGGTCACGTCTGCTTGAGTTTCAAGGATGCATCCAGGCTCCGGGGACTTAGTATTTCGTTCGCATTCTAGGGACTTAGAGTCGATTAACGTTTTATAATCTAGTCCACGCTCCGGGGACTTGGAGTTGTTTGATGTTTTACTCTCCGGTTCGCACTCTGGGAATCCGGATCATTTTGATGTCTATACTCCAATTCGCACTCTAGGAATCTGGAGTAGGGTGATGTTTATACTCCAGTTCATACTCTGGGAACTTAGAGTTAGTTGATGTTTGTACTCCGGTTCGCACTCTGGGAATCCGGAGTTGGTAAATAGATGGTCAGTCACATCTGTCGTGAGTTTTTGAATTTTGTTCGCACTCCGGGAACGAAAGGGGTGTCAGGATCGTGGATGGTCGGATCACATCCACCCTGAGTTAACAAGTGAGGTCGTTAGATGGACGGGTCCATCCTCCTCAAACTTGGTTCAAATACGGGCGAAGTCGTTAGGTGGATGGATTCACCCTCTTTAAAACCATATTTGTAAGTTTGTACTCCAGTTCACACTCTGGGAATCTGGAGTTAGTTAAAGGATTGTCATGTATCAATCCTTTTTTGACTTCAGTGTGATGGCTTGTCCCCGAGCTCGGGTTTCACTTAGTGAGTGACTGGTCGTATGACAGTCACTCCCTATTTGAATAAATCCCACCATATGATGGAACTTAACTCTCCATGCATTGTGATGGTTGAATGATACATTTTGTAAATCACTGCTCTGGCTCGAAGAGATTGCATTTTATTGCTGAAATAAGAAAATATGGCAAAGTCGGTTGCCTTATTACAAATTCTAATTTATAAATGCAGAAACAAATTGCAAATATAAAGCAAACTAAATAAACAAATAAAGCCTGTCATGTGTAGTAGCGACGAAGACTTTCGCTGTTCCAGGCTCTTGGAAGAGTGAGACCGTCAACGGTCGATAATTGAATGTGCCATCTCCGAGCTTTCGTTCAATAACATATCATCCTTCCCAAGTCGGCTTCATATGCGAAGGGACCGGATAAATTCTTTTGAGCACGAGATCGCCAAGTTCAAAGGTTCGGGGTCGAACCTTTGCATTGTATAATCGGGAAAATCGACTTCGATATGTGATGGCCCTCAAATCAGCCTCTTCACGCTTCTCATCCAATAAATTGAGAGATTCAGCAAGTAATATAGCAATTGTCTTTGCATCATAGTATGTCACGCGATGAAAATGTACTTCTAACTCGACTGGAATAACAGCTTCTGAACCATAAGAGAGAGAGAATGAAGTGTGACCGGTTGCGGACTTGTGGGTTGTTCGGTAAGCCCATAAGGCCATAGGAAGTTCATCGACCCATTTGCCCCCGTCCTTTTCCAGTCGTTTCTTCAGAATAGACTTTATAACTTTATTAATAGCTTCAACCTGTCCATTCGTTTGAGGGTGTGCAACTGCGAAGAATTTCTTCTGGATGTGGAATTGTTGACAGAAATTCTTAAATTCGGCACTGTCGAATTGGGTCCCATTGTCAGTGATGATAATACGTGGGAGACCAAATCGGTAGATGATGTTGCATACTACAAAGTTGATCACCTTCTTCGTTGTTATGGTAGTAAGAGGTTCAGCTTTAGCCCACTTTGTAAAGTAATCAACTGCTACGACGGCGTACTTCGCACCACCTTTGGCTAGAGGTAAAGAGCCAATAATATCGATGCCCCATACCGTGAATGGCCATGGGCTGACCATCTGCGTTATCTCGGTAGGTGGGGCTCTAGGAATTCGAGCATGTTTTTGACATTTATCACATTTATTGGCATAATCCGATGCATTATGATTTACAGTCGGCTAATAATATCCATATCGAAGTACTTTCTTGGCAAGAGATTGCCCCCCGGTGTGATCGCCACATTCTCCTTCGTGCACATTATGCAATACTCGTTTGATTTCATCGTAAGCGATACACCGAAGTAAAGGAACAGAGTATCCTCTTCTATACATTACTCCATCCTGAATAATGAACCGCGAAGCTTTTCGAAGAATATGTCTCTTTTCACTCCTACGCTCTGGTAGGGTTCCGCGCTCGAGATAATTTCTGAACGGAGTCATCCATGACTCCTTCTCGGTTACAACATCAAATATCCAATCGGTTTCCATCTGATCGATGCTTGGCAAAGATCATGTTTCTACGGGAATGAGCCCCATTTGCCGTGCTTCACCAGTACTGGCTAACTTTGCTAACAAGTCGGCTTTCTGGTTGTGTTCTCGTGGTATGTAATAAATGGCATAATAGTCAAACTGATTCAATGTCTCCTGAACTTGAGCAAGGTAAGCAGTCAGTCTTTGATCTTTGGCTTGGTACTCCCCTCGAACTTGACACACGATCAATTGCGAATCACAATAAATTTCCACTACAATGACTCTTAAATCCCTGGCAAGTTTCAATCCAGCCAGTAGGGCTTCGTACTCGGCTTCCTTATTAGTTGCACGAAAGTTGAACTTTAGAGCATAACATATAGATCGACCCTCAGGAGTTTCAAGTACAACCCCTGCACCTGAACAATGGTCATTTGAGGCACCATCTGTATGCAGTTTCTAGATATATTCGGGAGATTTACTGGTTTCGGGCAAGTCCTCAGGGATGGTAAATTCAGCTATAAAATCTGCTAGGACTTGTCCTTGAATGACTCTCCTTGGAGTGTAAGTAATGTCAAACTGACTTAACTCGATATTTCATTTGAGTAACCTACCAGATGTCTCAGGCCGCGTAAGGACATGTCGTAACGGCTGGTCGGTGTAAACAGTGATTGGGTGAGCCTGGAAATACAGATGGAGCTTTTTTGAGGCAATAACAAGACAGTAAGCCAACTTCTCTAGCTTTGGATAATTTCTCTCAGCTTCGGTTAATCGTTTACTTATATAGTAGACTGGCTTTTGTATTCGGTCCTCCTCCCGAATTAGGGCAGCACTGATTGCCTTTTCTGATACCGCCAAGTAGATGTACAGCTTCTCGTGATCGATAGGCTTTGACAAAATTGGCGGTGTGGAGAGATGTTGAAATAGTGCATGGAATGCGCCCTCACATTCTATAGTCCATTCAAAGTTTTGCTTTCCTTTTCGGATCAGATCGAAGAAGGGAATGCATTTGTCAGTGGACTTTGAAATGAACCTGCTCAGTGCTGCTACTTTTCCATTGAGACTCTGGACTTGCTTTATAGTTTTCGGAGTTTCAAGATTTCCGATCGCCCGGATCTTTTCGGGATTGGCTTCGATTCCTCGACCGTTAACGATAAACCCAAGGAATTTCCCGGATGCTACCCCAAAGTGACATTTCAATGGGTTGAGCTTAATCTGTATTCTCGAAGGATATTAAACATTGACTCCACGTCTCTGATGTGATCAGTGGATAATCGCGACTTGACTAGCATGTCGTCCACATACACCTCCATGGTTTTTCCAATCTGGTTAGCAAACATTCGATTAACTAACCGTTGATAAGTTGCCCCAGAATTCTTGAGTCCAAAAGGCATGACTTTATATCAATAGAGTCCCATATTGGTTACGAAGCTGGTATGCTCTTGGTCGGGCAAGTGCATGGGTATTTGATTATAGCCGGAGTACGCATCCATGAAGGATAAAAATTCATGTCCAGCCGTTGAGTCTTCAAGTTGATCTATTCGTGGAAGTGGAAAACTGTCTTTGGGGCAAGCTTTATTCAAATCTGAGTAGTCAACACATGTTCTCCATTTCCCATTTGGCTTTCGGACAAGTACAGGATTGGACACCCATTCTGGGTGTAATGCATCTCAAATTAACCCATTTGTCTTAAGCTTATCTACCTCTTCTTTAAGGGCGACAGATCTCTCTGGATCCATACCACGCCTTTTTTGCTTTACCGGGACGTACCGTGGGTCAACATTCAGTGTGTGGCTCGCGATGTCCGATGAGATCCCACATATTTAGAGTGCGTCCAGGCAAACACATCAAGGTTTACCTGGAGAAATTCAACCAATTCCTCTTGCATTTGTTGGCTTAGCTGAGATCCAATCTTTATCATTTTCGAGTCGTCATTATCGTCGATTGGAACATCGATCGTCAGTTTGGCCGAAGAAGCTTGACTGTCTTTACTTTCGTCTTCACTTTCGGTATCTCTCGGATCAAGATCTCTTTGGAATTGGTTGGGGTGCCTGGGCCTGGGCCCAGGCGCTAATTGTAAATTATCAGCAAAGCAGACGCAGAGAGATTCCTCTATGCCCTTTCCTTTTTCTTTCCGCTGCGCCTCGCGCAGCTCAACAATGTAACAGGTTCGCCCTACAGCCTGATCTCCTTGAACAACTCCGACACCATTGTCGGTAGAGAATTTCAAAGTCAAACACCATGGGGCAATGGCATCCCTAAACTCAACTAGGGCCGGTCGGCCCAAAAAAGCATTATATGGGGAGTTTATATCCAAAACAACAAATTGAAATATCTGGACTCTCCGGCGTTCTCCAACTCCCAACTCCACTGGTAGTTCCACTACTCCAGTGGGTATAGTAGCGCTCCCATTGAATCTATGGATACGGGACTGGCAAGGCTTCAAATCTTTGGCTTCCATCTTCATTTGGTCATAAGCTCGCTTAAACAAAATATTCACAGAGCTTCCACTGTCAACCAAGATCCTCTTCATCCAAGCAGGACCAACTTGAGCTGAGATGACCAGTGGATCGATAGTGGGGGTTTCGACCTTATCAGCATCTCTATTTCGGAACACGATGTCGTCAGTCATCTTCTTCTGTTGTTTGGCCGGAGCCCCTTCATCAAAACTACAACAACACCCAAAGTTTGTATGCCTAATAGAGCTGGCATACGACTCCATCTCTTTCCAACTTCAGTCTACTGGATGAGGTCCACCACTAACAGTGTTTATCACCAACCTCCCGCCAGTACGAGCGGGTTCCTCCTGTCTAGCCGGATTTGATGCATGATTTTGATTCGATGGGCCCGCACCTCTAGACTGCGGCGCCCGCACAAACTGTTCTAACTTTCTCTCCCTGATCAGTTTTTCGATGAGATCCTGCAAGTGACGACATTCATTTGTGTTATGGCCGTAGCTTTCGTGGAATCTACAAAATTTTCCTGTTTGGATTTGTCTCTTCGATGATGGCTTCGGAGCAGGCTTCTTGTACTGAACGGTATTGCAGGTCTACAAATACACATTCTCCAGTGACATATTCAATGGAGTATAATTGTCGAACATATGAGCTCTACGTTGTGGACCACGATTTTGATCTCATTTTTTATTTTGATTTCCACTGTCCCTCTGTTGATTCTGTTTATTTTGTATATTCAACTGAACTTTTCCGAAACTCTCCCCAGATTGTTTTACTGCAACGTTACTTTGAATTCCTTCCATACTGGGCCCTACGTCATCCTTCTTCCTAGACTATTTCGCATCCTCCCTCCTCAAGAACTGGGCTGCCTTGGAATAGAAACGGTCCAATGACGCAGGGGGTTTACCGTCCAACCAGTTGCCGAATTCAGAATCGGGGTCAATCCCCTTAGTCAGTGCCATAAGAATGGGGTTATCATTTGGATTGTTGATCTCAGCACATGCAGCATGGAATCTTTCTAAATAACGTCGGAGTGTCTCTCCAGGAGCTTGAGTGACACTAGATAGAGTGTTAACATCCTTCGGTCTTGCAACATGCATGCGGAATTGTTCAACAAACTTGGTGGCCAATTGGTCGAAACAAGAAATGGATCGAGGTGGCAAACGAGTAAACCACATAATAGCAATACCCCCCGGAGAGATCGAGAAGCTTCGGCATTTAACTGCATCGTTAGCTCGTGCAGCATTCATCTACCATTCATACTTCAGGATGTGTTGGTTAGGATCAGAACTTCCTTCATAAACCGGTAAAGTCGACATCCTGAATCGCCGAGGTGGTTCAGCATAGAGTATCTCATCTGTAAATGGAGTATGACTCCGGGAGATTCCCCAGTCGTCATTAGTGAGGCCTTGACTCTCTCGAATCATTTGGCGGATCATCGTGGGGATATCTGGCACTTGTACATTTTTCGCACGCTGGGCCAAGGTTTGGTCGGGTTCCACAATGCGAGGCTGGACCGGACGCGGTCGACGGTCCATGTCTCGCCTCCTTGGTTCCAAGTCTTCGAGGAAGTAGGGTTCGGGAGAACGTCCATGCCGACGATGGTTCAGATCTGGTTGATTCCGGGCATCAACTCCTGGTTCAACAACGGTGGTAGTAGCGTGGTTGTTTATGGTCTAATGAGGAACAACACCTCCCCAGGAGGAGGTTCCAGTTTGGTAGCTGGTTGACGGGCCAACTCTTGGTTGCCAATGTTCAGAGTAGGTTGATGTCCGTGGCTTGGGTGTAGCTTACGTCCAGTCATGGGCATGTAGATCTATGATGGTAGTCGGATGAAGCTGAACTTTCAGTGGATGAGTAGGAGGCCTGATCCCTCCAGGATCTTCTACGCCTTTGGTGATTTAGCTGACTAGTTAATTCTGCGTTTGCGCGTAACTGTTGAGTGAGTTGCTGACGACTCTGAGTCAGCTCTTGCATAAGCATTTGGAATTCTTCCCTGGTAACAGGGCCTGACGGATCTGATGGTCCGGCAGCATTCTGGTTGGATGGAGGCAGTTGTACGGGATTCTGTCTATCCCGTCCTTTCTAATCTGCAGCTATAGAAGCAGTCCTTGTGCTAACCATAGTAGATAGTGAAGTCCTTTCCTAGATCTGATGCAAATTTGAATAGGATGGAAGAACTTTAAACTTTGAGATCTGGATCTTCTTCTTGGATTTGTGCAATTCGGTATCGATAGTAGATCCAAAGAGCAGGAGAAAAATAAGTTCTCTCAATGAAAGCACCAAAGTGTTTGTACCAAAATTGGGCACAACACTCTTCGGAAGTATTTGAAGAGATAAAAATGAAGAATACAAATGTAAAAAGAGGATTATCTAACAAACACTTCAAAAACAAACAAGAAAATACGTAGAAACACAAAGATTTAGAGTGGTTCGGTGTATGGCCTACGTCCATTATGAAATTTATGACTTTATTGATGTTTGCTTGATGATTACAACTGATTACAGCAGATTACAGTGATGAATTTCGAGTACAACAGTGAACTTTGATTGCAATGGTGAATTCGGCAGAGTCTGGACGTCAAAGAGCCAAAAGATCCCTTTTTGTAGGTTCTAGACTGCTATTTATAGGCGTTGGCTGCAAATATCTCGCTCAAATCTCGAGAGACCTCTTTTGGCACGTGGGTGGGTCCACGCGATCGATCCCACGCGATTTTGACTCGATCCGTGATCGATACGAATGAATTTCGTATCGATCAAGATTTGACCCAATCGAGTCGAAACTTGGCATGAACATTCCTTAGGTCGTACATAATCTCCTATGAAAATTTCATAGCATTTGGACTTGTGGATTGCAAGTTATGATCGATACGAATTCAAGTCTTCAGTTGGCTGTTCAGTTCGAATCGATCCTTTCGTATCGCGCTGTTCGAATCGATGTTGAGCACGTGCCTGCTAGCTGACATGGCGCTTGATTTTTCGATCGCTCCACTTTTGATGTCGAGTTGACCGAGTCATCCCAAGGTTTTTGCTTTGTTCGTATCGAAGACCGTTGTCTTGTTCGTATCGGTGGAAATGGCTGAGTTCGTATCGATGGAAGTTGGTCTGTTTGATTCGATCATTGCTGCTTTGTTCATATCGATCGATCGCACTGCTTTGTTCATGTCGATCAGATATGTTGCCTCGTTCGTATCGAGTGTCGTGGATATGTTCGTATCGATCTAAGTTGAACTGTTCGCATTGATTGTGTGGTCTTGTTCGTATCGATCGAAGTTGTTCCAACTTGATGGATACGAACAAGTGATAATGTGATGGATACGAACAGATGGATGTGAGAGGATATCGATGGATGGATACGAAGAATCGATGCCATATGGATACGAAGAAAGCCCTTTGGTTGATGGATACGAAAAGTGCAGTTCTCCTGATCAATACGGAATCGCACGCCTCTGATCGATTCGAAGAAGATCGATGCGAAGTCAGATGTTCCCTGGTTGCCTTTTGGATACGAACAAGGTGGCTATCGATGGATTCAAACAGGGGGGGTGCATGATGATGGATACGAAATGATGCTATTGTGTTGATTTCCTTAGTTTTCATTGATCATATCTTGACCGTACGAACTCCGATTGACTTGAAATTTGGAACATTGGCTTTCATAGCTTTGCTCGTCATGTCTTGTCAATTGTAGCTCGATCCGAACTTGGACAAAATTCATCGATATCCATAACGAATCCGCGTATAACCGATCTTCGGGATGAACTTTCCTTGTTCTCCAGTCAAGTTCTTTGTATCACGGCCTTGCCAAAAGGCGGGATAACAGCAGGAATTTAACTTTAGAAAACAAACAATGATTTCGACTCTATAGGTTATCAAATCAGTCGAAAGTCTTTCAAAATCTAGGCAGGTGTTATCTCTTTAAAATAGAACCTTGGTTTTGACTCTAACGAAAGTATAGCTTTCGACACTCTACTTTCCGCTACTTACCAATATACTTCGTACCAATTCCATTGATACCAAGTGCCTTGGTTCCGACTATGTGGATTTCGACAGAGATGGTTTCGATTGAGATGATGCGATGGTAAAGGAGTCGAAAGGTGCCTCCTAAATAGGCGGAACCACCTTTTTCCTGAAATGCTGATTTATAGCTAAACATGGCATTTGCTTTATAACTAACCTGCCAGTTGTAACACCATGATTGGCTGCTTTAAAACTTTTCAAATTCTTTATAATTAAAAACTTCCGCATTAATTAGATCTAAATCAAAGCTTTATAACGTTAAACCCTTCCATATGACAAAACTAATATTTGTAGAAAAGTCCTTCTTTAACAATAATTTATTTTTCCAAATAAATCAACTGGGGAAAAAATCCCCAAAAATCACAGAAAATCAATTTTATCATGTAATTAAACACATTAAAATTTCAAACCCAATTTCTCCCTAAAATACTCGAAATAAATTTTGAACCCAATTATATCATATTTTCCTTTAGAAATTCATAACAAATTTTCTATAGCTTAGAAAATTCTGAAAGTCAAAACCCATCTCCAAAATCATGTGTTTTTCAACATAAAAATTTTCCATGGCAATCGAAAATCATAAACTCTTGGTTTTCCCTTAAAAGCGAGAAAAATCATAGGTATATGAATTAAAATAATTCAATCATAACATGATTCAAGCATATCATCATCCATATCATTATAAAAACGAATTTAAACATAAATCCAAAAAGACATAATCATAAAATAAAATAGAGATGGTATAAAATTATTATTTACCTTAAACTCGATAAGGAATATGAGATTTGTTTTTGATTAATCTTCCCTAGCTTTTGATCCTTAGCTTTTAAATTGAAATTCCTCTTTTTCTCCTTGTTAATAGCCGGCTATCTTAGGGTTTTTGCATTTTGTTTTTGATTTGAGAAAAATGAACGTGCATGGACAATAGTGAGAAATGTATAGCTATGTAAAATAAAGAGGCTATTTTACTAATACACTCATGTGTATTTTAATTATCTTATAAACTAATTTAGAGCCCATTAAGTCTTTATTATTAAGCACGACCCATTATGGAATTTATTCAAATCTCAATCCCCTTATCATCATTATTCTTTTTAATTTATCTAATTAAATCTTATGAATAATGTTATCAAAAATTAGGGATGTTACAGGCTCCCCCCTTAAAGAATTTCGTCCTTGAAATTCAGTAAGGACTAAATACTAAACATAGCAATCATCTGTAACAACACCTAACTACCATACTAGTCTAACTGACTAGCAACTATCTATGTAAATCTAATATACACATACCCTCAAAGCAGATTAGGATAAGTATCTCTAATCCTTTCCTTTGTCTCCCAAGTACAGTCCTTCTCATTGTCGCTCCACTGAACACCAACCTGACTATCTTGTTCCCTAATCTTTTCTCATCTCTAGCTACAACCCGAACTGGTTGTCTAACAAAAGTCAAATTAGGCTCTACCATTAAGTCATCTAACCCTGTCAGAGGAATAATAGTTTCTGGATCATGCACATACTTGCAAAGGTGAGACACATGAAATACATTATAGACACCTGCCAAACTGCTCGGCAACTCTATTTTGTATGCGAGCTTTCCAATCCTCTCTATAATCTAGAATGGACCTACATATCTTGGGGCTAACTTCCTTGATTTTCCAAATTGTATCACACACTTCATAGGTGATACCTTAATGAAAACCTTATCTCCAACTGAGAATTCTAGGTCCTTACGCCTCTTATCTGTGTAACTCTTCTGTCTTGAATGCGCTTCCTTCATCCTTCCTCGAATTAACTCAATTTTCTCTGATGCCTCTCTAACCAAATCTGGACCTAAGACTAATCTGCCTCCAGTTTCCAACCAACATGCTGGTGATTTGCATGGCCTTCCATACAAAGCTTTAAACGACGCCATTTCTATACTTGTTTGATAACTATTATTATAGGATAACCCAACCAAATGTAGGTGATCCTCCCAAGATCCACCAAAGTCTAATACACAAGCTCTCAGTAGGTCCTCGAGTACTTTGTTGACTCTCTCTGTTTGCCCATCTATCTAAGGGTGATACGCAGTACTCATATTAAGCTTGGTACCCATCACTTCCTATAGACTCTTCTAGAATTTACTAGTGAACAAAGCATCCCTGTCACTGACAATACTACTATTAACTCCACGCAGTCTAACTATGTTCTTCAGGAAAAACTTAGCTAAAACAAGTGTCGTTCTGGTTGACTTAATTGGAATGGAATGGGCACTCTTGTTCAATCTGTCCACTATAACCCATACTTTCATTACCTCTATTTGACCTTGGCAACCCATCTATAAAATCTATAGATATCGAATCCCATTTCCAAACTGGAATCTCTAAAAGTTGTAGTAACCCACTTGGTTTTTGATATTCAACTTTCACTAGTTGATAGTTTGCACACTACCTAACCCACAAGACAACATCCCACTTCATGCCTTCCTAATAGAAGCTTCTCTTCATATCCAGATACATCTTCGTTCCTCTAGGATGAATCGTAAAATTGGATCGATGACATTCTCCAAGAACTTCCTCAAGTTCTCCACCTTCGGAACACATAACCGTCCCTTCCTTCTTAGCCATCCTCTCTGGTCAAGGCTAAAATTCTTTAGAAAATCGATCTCAGTTCCAACCTCCGGCCTTCTAATTCTCTCGGCCAACATCGGATCCTCCTTCTGCTTAGAAGCAATTTTCACAATCAATACTGGTCTAACTTCTAAGCAAGACAACCCAACGGAACTCTGACTAGAACTAGCAGTCGATCTTAACTGCACATCACAACTAACTAAAGCTTCTAAATCCTTCCACTTTGCCAACATAGCTAACACCACACTCTGATGTTTCCTGCTAAGAGCATCTGCTACCTTATTGCCTTTCCCTGGTGTATATTCTATACTAAAATCATATGCAGCCAAAAACTCCAGCCATCTTTGTTGTCTCATGTTCAACTCTTTCTGAGAGAATAAATACCGTAAAGACTTATGATCGGTATATAACTCAAATCTCTCCCCTAAGAGATAATGTCTCCAAAATTTCAATGCGAAGATCACAACTGCCAACTCCAAATCATGAGCATGATATCTAACTTCATGCGGTCTATGCTTCCTAGATGCGTAGGCAATGACTTTACCATTTTGCATCAACACCGCTCCTAATCCAGTTCCACATGTATCAGTATACACCACCAATCCTTGGTTTCTGTTTGGAACTACTAAAACGGGTGCATTAGTCAACAAATGCTTTAACTTAAGGAACGCTTCCTCACATTTGTCAGACCAAACAAATTTCACCTCCTTCCTGGTTAGTTTAGTTAAGGGTGCTGCTATCTGCAAAAAATCCTTAATAAATCTCCAGTAGTAGCCAGCAAGTCCAAGAAAACTCCTGATCTCAGTCGTCGTCTTTGGTCTCTTCCAATTATTCACAACTACGATCTTATTTGGATCGACTGACAATCCTTTTTCTAAAACCATTTGAACAAGAAACTTTACTTCTTTCTTCCAGAAATGACACTTGATACACTTCGCCTTTAGCTGATTCTGTCTCGGCTTCTCAAGCACCATTCTAAGATGAACTTCATGCTCTCTCTCATCCTTAGAGTAACTAGAATGTCATCTATAAACACTAGTACAAACCTATCCAAGTACTCTTGGAAAACTCGGTTCATTAAATCTATGAAGAAAGTAGGTGCATTCGTCAATCCAAATGGCATCACCAACCACTCATATGAACCATATCTAGTCTGAAATGTTGTCAAAGGAATACTGTCCTCTACCACTCTTAACTGATGGAAAACTGTCACTAATTCCAACTAGAAAAACACTCTGGATCCACTCAATTGATCAAACAGATCATCAATTCTTGGCAAAAGATACTTATTCTTAATTGTCCTCTCATTTAACTTACGATAGTCGATGCCATCCTCAATGACCTATCTGGTTTCTTCACAAACACTATGGCCGCTCCCCAAGGCTAACTGCTTGGTCTAATAAAATTCGTTCCTTCTAGATCCACTAGCTACACCTTTAATTCCTTCATCTCAGTTGGTATCATCCTGCTAGGTGGTCTACTCATAGGTTCAGCTCCTGGCACAAGATCTATTCTAAACTCAACAGCTCTTTTCGGGGGTAGTCCAGTGACTGGCTCAAAGACATCTGCAAACTCTCTTGCTACCCGAACCTGACTTAACTAATTTCCTACCTCCATAGCATTAAGCATAGCACTATCACTCCGGTCAGTATTCTCTACTGAGAATATCACTCGGTTATGACTATTAGGGTGTCTCAGTATTATTTCTTTATCCTGGCAAAATATTCTAGCCTCATACCTACCCAACCAATCCATACCCAAAATGATTCTGATATCTATGAAATTAAAAACATACAAACTGCATGCAAACTTATGACCTAACAAGTCAAATTCTAACTGGTCACATCTTAACCCTAGAGTTGCATACCCTCCTATTGGATTTGCAACCCTTAAGGAAGTAACTAGGTAGGTGGGTTCTAAGCATAATCTATCAACCAAACACTTAAATATAAATGAATGTGATGCACTGGTATCAAAAAGTACTTTAACTGGAATACTCCAAATCAAAAGCGTACCTTCCATCACAGTCTTTCCTTTATCAGTTGCGATAGGCCTAGTTGGTCCTATAGCAATAAAATTTCCTTTATCCTCCCTAATTGGCTCTAGACACTGATTCTTGTAATGCCCAACTTGATCACAGTTGAAGCACTTCACATTCTTCTTACTTGCAGCTTTCTTCCTATTTCCTAACCGGCATTCATTAGCAAAGTGACCCTTCTTGTCACACTTATAGAAAACTACCTCATTCTTGACTTCTTAGCTGTGTCTCCCTTCTGGGCTCCCTTCTTTTTAAAGAACTTCCTCTTCTTCTCTTGAAAACCCTGGGTTCCACAGACTTTTCTTTAGCTAAATCAACAAGTAACACCTCATGGCGAATGGCCATATCCACTACAATATTACAAGAATCATGGACAAGTGTCATGGTCATTCTAGCAAGCTCAGGCCTTAGTTCCCGAATGAACTTCTCATTCCTTTTGATGTCGGTATCTATAATAGCATATCCATATCTAAATAGCTCTTCAAACTTAGTAGCATACTCAACGATTGACATATCTCCTTGCACTAAGTCCACAAATTTCCTCATCAGCTCAGACTTGGCAAACTCAAATACAAACTTCTACTCAAATCTCGTCTTAAAATCAGCCCAAGTTAACTGCTCTTCCGGCACTCCGGCAGTGACACTATTCCACCAATGTAGTGCTGACCCCTGCCACTTTCTAGAGGCCAACCTTCTCTTATGCCCGTCATTCAGACCCAAATCAGTAAATATATGATCATAATGCAGTAGCCAATTCTGAACCTCTATGGCACTCTCCGTTCCCATGAATGGCTTCCTTCCCAAACTAGTGTAATCTCTACTCAGCAAAGCAATATTCCTAACTGGAGCCACATGATTAGCTCCTCTTACATTTCCAACAACATCAGCAGCAGCTCCAGCTTGCATTAAATCGGCAAAGAACTGATACATCACCCCCATATCTATTGGTGGATTTCCAACACTCACATTGGCACCATCATTTCGATTAATAGCATTAGCATGTCGACCCGGATTCCTCCTAGTAGTGGGTCGAGCATTTTCCATTAGTTGTGGTGCTTCCTCCACCGTGATTCCCTCTTTTGTTTCCTGCTTCCATATCTCCTTTCTCGTAAATCTGCATACGAGCCTTAGTAAGATAAAGAAGAACGGTCTAAGAGAGCGAGGAATATGTACTTATACATATAACTATATATAGCAAATACAATAACTTTACTATAATGTTAACCCAAACCCCAGTCTTATTAGCTGATTCATTGGATTATGTTTGACAAAACCTTTTAGATTTAAGTTTCTTTTAAAGTTTCATAAACCTGGCTCTAATGCCAAATTGTAACATCCCCCTATTTGGAGGCCCAAAACTAACGGCTACGGATACTGCAGTAATCCATAGTTATTAATCATCGACGACCAAACATGGCGATATTAGATACATTAATACACAGAAACACAAGAATATGGTAAAAATTAAACAACAAACAAATTCCACATTCCATTTCAAAATATTCCAACATGATTACATAATCCTAGTTCGCAGACCGCATTCAGATAACATATAATTATTACAAAATACAGCAAGAGCGACATATGAAGATGCCCCCTTGATTGATTAGAGTATATAGATAGGAAAGACAACAATTTGCCTTTACAAAAAACACACAGTGGAAATAAAAGAAATATAATAACAAGCTTGCCTCCTGTACGTCATCAGAATCTTTATTCGTCTAAAAGAACACCTGGAAACCTTAACTCTCAACCTACTCAAAATCAATTGAGTACCTGAGAGTTTAAGGGGAAAACAAAATCTTTGAGTCAGACATAAAGCCTTATATCAATAATAATTTACCATCTCAAACCATTTAAATATCTAGTGAGATCACGTCGCTTAGCGGAATGGGTTTTCACCTCACTAGTATCCTAAAACATTTATAAAACCATATACTATGCTCCTGCATCCACAATGGTTAAAATATAATATTTCAAAAACTTTATGATTATATGCAAAACAAGTAAATCAAATATGGATTACCCATCCCCATTCATTCTGACTATCTATCTCAATTACAGTTTCTAGGATTACTATTAACCTATTAAATGTTTAAAGACTATCTGTCCAATATCATAGTTTTCATGGGATCAATAAGAACCTATTGGTAACTCCAATACCTTTTCTCTTATCCTAGTTTTCATGGGCTAACTAGGAACCTATTGACTGATTGTCAATATCTTAATCTGGATATAGTTTTCATGGGTTAACTACAAACCTACTGGCCCCTGCCAATATCAAATCATAGTTTTCATGGGTTGACTATGAACCTGTTGGCCCCTGCCAATATCATACAGTTTTCATGGGCTTACTGTAAACTTATTGACCCCTACCAATATCTTTAATTAAGATTTTAACATCTGTTAAGTTATATTCACTACTGGGTCAACCTAGCTGGTTATTCTGCCCTTTCCCCAAAATACAGTTATGGGTTAATAATAATGTGATTAAAATTTCCAAAATCTTTATTTATGCCATGGTTTTTCCTTTAAAAATGAGAATGGGTTATTTGTTTTGAAACTTTAAAACATCACTTTCAAAACCACAGGTTGACCTCCTTCGAAAGCATAGAAAATCTCTTATCAAAACTCTAATTATATACCTTTCGATACCAATGATACCTTTCAATGGTATCAAGAAACGTTCTTTAAAATATAGCTTTGAAACAAATGAAGTACCCTTTCGAAAGCGTTGGGTTTACTCTTTACAAACATCATTTGGGTCAAAATGGTTTTATACGAAAGTATCTATTTTGAAACGAACAAAATAAATTTGGGGAAAAGTTGATGATGTCGGAACCATCTAGTTCGAAAGCAAAGACCTTTAAAATTAAAATTTTGAAGGACATAGTAGAAACCCCTTTTCGACTCCATCACCTTCGAAACCCTCAACCCCTATCGAAAGCAATTTGGAAGCGGCTTAACTTAGGTAAAAACAAGGATAACCTTTCGAAGGTATTGGTGATTTCAATACTTCGACAGGAAAATAACGACTTGGTTTCGACTAGGTCGGAACCTACCCTTTTGAAAGCTTCTTATTTAAAGAAAAAGTTCCCCATTGAAAGCTATATATATAGTCCCTTTCGAAAGCACGAGTTTAAAATATGTTGAAAACTTTAAGTAAAACAAGGCAGGAATTTAACTTTAGAAAACAAACAAAGATTTCGACTCTATAGGTATCAACTCAGTCGAAAGTCCTTCAAAAACTAGGCAGGCGTTTATCTCTTTAAAATAGAACCTTGGTTTCGACTCTAACGAAATCATAGCTTTCGACACCCTACCTTCCACCACTTACCAATATACTTCGTACTATTTCCATTGATACCATGTGCCTTTGTTCCGACTACGTGGGTTTCGACAGAGATGGTTTCGACTGAGATGGTGCGTGGTAAAGGAGTCGAAAGGTGCCTTCGAAATAGGCGGAACCACCTTTTTTCCTGAAATGCTGATTTATAGCTAAACATGGCAATTGCTTTATAACTAACCTGCCAGTTGTAACACCTTGATTGGATGCTTTAAAACTTTTCAAATACTTTACAAGTAAAAACTGCCGCATTAATTATATCTAAATTAAAGCTTTATAACGTTAAACCCTTCCATATGACAAAACCAATATTTGCAGAAAAGTCCTTCTTTAACAATAATTTATTTTTCCAAATAAATCAACTGGGAAAAAAATTGCCAAAAATCATAGGAAATCAATTTTATCATGTAATCAAATATATTAAAATTTCAAACCCAATTTCTTCATGAAATACTCGAAATAAATTTTGAACCCAAATATATCATATTTTCATTTAGAAATTCATAACAAATTTTATATAGCTTAGAAAATTCTAAAAATCAAAACCCATCTCCAAAATCATGTGTTTTTCAACATAAAATTTTTCCATGGCAATCGAAAATCATAAACTCTTGGTTTTCTCTTAAAATCGAGCAAAATCATATGTATATGAATTAAAATTATTCGATCATAACATGATTCAATCATATCATCATCCATATCATTATAAAAACGAATTTAAACATAAATCCGAAAACACATAATCATAAACTAAAATAGAGATGGTATAAAATTATTATTCACCTTAAACTTGATAAGGAATTTGAGATTTGTTGTTGATTATTCCTCCCTAGCTTTTAAATTGAAATTCCTCTTTTCCTCCTTGTTAATGGCCGGCTATCTTAGGGTTTTTGCATTTTGTTTTTTATTTGAGAAAAATGAACGTGAATGGACAATAGTGAGAAATGTATAGCCGTGTAAAATAAAGAGGTTATTTTACTAATACGCCCATGTGTAGTTTAATTATCTTATAAACCAATTTAAAGCCCATTAAATCTTTATTATTAAGCATGGCCCATTATGGAATTTATTAAAATTTAAATCCCCTTATCATCATTATTCTATTTAATTTATCTAATTAAATCTTCTGAATAATGTTATCAAAAATTAGGGGTGTTACAACAACTTTCCATACGGACATCAGAAACAACATTTCAAATTCAAATCTTCCTGCCTAAATTCAAATCTTTCCGCCAAAAGAGAACTTTCCTACCAATGGTCACGTCAACAATTTGTGCACATTACAGCAATCAATAGGTGAAAGACACGTTGCAACATTTGATGGTGGGGGAAGAATGTAGAGAAGTGATGCCAACAATCCACGAGAGAATTTCTGCTTTAAAAAGAAAAGTACTAAAGCAGGGAAAGGATCTTTGATTAATTCCTTGAAAATTTACCTCATACATTTGTACTCTTTCCGCAATTAAAGGCATTGTACAAGGAAGAAGAAAGATAATAAAGGGTTTGAATTGTGAGCACATGATTTTCTAAAATTCAAACTCTGTAAATTTTTCTATCCCTTACTTTACATCACTTATTACTTTCCGCTTTTAGTAGATTCTATTTAACTTTCATTTTGCAAAATTTGGTACTTAATTCAACCTGTGCATTTTCATAAACAATTAAAGTGCTTCTTCATAATTATGTAAGCATACCACAAAATAATTACTAAGTTAAAAGAAAATTTTATATTTATTAAATCTGTTGATTTAATACTAGTAGGGTTCAACAACATTATTGCCCTACTAGAATCCTGGTGTTGTGAGACGAAAAACTTCACCAATATTTTTGGCTCTAGGAGGAGCCCTCCCAGCAAACCTTGATCAAAGTCAAAACCTAACCCATTCCCCAAAAATCCCTAAGGAACCCTAACCAATGCAGACATGAAAATTTTCCACTTCCCTACCATAAAAACAATCCACCTACTCCAAAAAATAGCCTCTATGTCCATTCTTAACCCACTCAACACCTTCGTTGCTTAGATCAATGAAAGGATGACATGTATCAAGAAGTTGGTAACTCAAAATCAAAATAGATATTCAAACTCCCATAGCTCCACATCCCACCACCAAACTTCAACTAATGCACAGAAAGTGCAAGCATGAGGAGGACACGACATTCTCAACAATGTCGTCAAAGTACTCAGTTTAGGAACAAAAACAAATGGAAAACTGCCAATAAGCCCAAATATCAAAGGCAAACCTGCGAATATCAACCCGCTATAGGGAGAGAACAGGAAGAACTAGACCGCATAGGAGAATGAAGCTAGTTCTACCTATAATGGTGCCTCATCATGCGTTAGTGAGAAGGATGAGAGGATAAGAGAACTGAAGGCTTGCAGGGAATATTTGGCAAGGATGTGTGAACAAGAAATTAAAAGGGTGGTTGAAGAAGTGCTCATCTCCATTCAGCGCAGCCATTATTGAAGCAGATATCCCAAGTAGCTTCCGAGCCCCAACCATTGAGAAGTACGATAGATTAACAAATCTGATCGACCACCAATGCACATTTGAGTACTATATGGACATTTTGAAGGATGGAAGGCTAGCTTGTTGCAAACTATTCCCAATATACCTTACGGGGGCAGCATCAAGATGGTTCAGAAGATATGCGTTAGGAGAAATTCTTTCTTGGGCATAACTATCTACAGACTTGTGTAGACAATTTCATGTCGATGTTAAAGCTCCTCTGATCGTTGTACCCTATCCTTAGCTAAGAAACTAGAAAATGAAAGCTTGCGAAGTTTCATTAAGCGCTTAAAAGAAGAGGTGATAAGAAATATGGTTACGAGTGAAGAAGCACTTCTAATGGCAGCGCACTTTCGAATAAGAAGAAATACTGACATATTGGATAAATATAGTAGAAATCTATGTAGAAGCATGGAAGCCTTGACTGACAGGGCAAGTGGTTACATAAGGACTAAAGAGGCTAAAGGTTCAGGTAGCGCTTTGGTTGAAAAGGCAGGTCAGACAACTTGGGAAAGAAAATGGGATACATAAATGAATAACAACCCACCGACTAAGAGACTAAGTGTGACGAACGGGAATATTCGACCCTCGAAAATCGACATTAATACATCCTCGCTATTCACATGCCCATATTCAAGTGCTAGAAAAATCGGTCGTTATGAGAAATAAAGAAGAGAGAAGTGGAGATTAGAAAGAAACTAGAAGAGAAAAGAAGAAGAAAAGGGAAGAAGAAGAATAAGAGAACTAAAAACAAACACAAAATCTCACAATCGCAGCGGAAACAACATATAATATAATATAAATGAGCTTTACAAAAGAGAAACTACAATCTTTAATATACATACATCAATTAGAGTACAACAATCAAATCACAATCTTCAGCTTGGACAGTTATAATAACCTATCCTCACAAATGCCGATAATTTAAAAAATGCAGTGGAAAATAAACATATACGTGAATACGACCTGAAGACCTCTAGCTCGTCTCCTAAAGCTCCAAAGCTCCAAAGCACCAATCTGAATCTGTAAACATGCTCGGTCTGACCCAAGCATTGAAAGGGAAGAACGCCCGGATCAGTCTGGTAAACTAGCGTGAGAAAACACATCTCAAATTTATTTTAAAGTTATAAAACTTTTCTTTATCAAAAGCAAAGGTATATCGTAAGACCACGCCACACATAAACATGGATGGGTTTTTACCTTACGATAACCAAAACATTTCATATCAAATCATCTGATATTATACTAGCGTCTAGTACACAAATAATATTATTCATAGCCGAAATTGTTACATTATTAAATTCCAGCATACTAGCCACAATGTAGGTTCCACAAACAAAAAGGCAGGAATGTATTGAAGAATGGATTCCATACAAATGAAAAGGTAAGGGACTACCTTTGGACAATACATCTCTAGAAAAATGTACCTAGGGTCCAGATACTAAACTCCTATACCAACACAGAACCGGCCTATCCCTTCGCTGGATAGTACCGAATATGACTTCACCCCGATCGTTCCCGACCTATCTGTGGCCACAGCATACACAACATACTTGACACATAGTGTGTAATCTAGAAAGGTGATGACCATATCCTAATGGGAGCGACCCATATAGCCAAAAAGGAAGCCTGGTAGATTGTAGTACCATAACACTCTGCACTGCTCGAATCAACATTCTTAATCCAAATGATAATCAAGCCTACTCAGTCGGCTTCCTGCTAAGTGCATAACTAATTAGTTCCCACATCAAGTCAAGGAACCAAAAATGGCCAAATTTTGATAGTCGGTTATTTAACTATCATAGCAACAAACAATATCTAGTACATAAGCAGTCACTAGGCCCATTTAGTTAATCTTTTATTAATTAAATAAATTTAAATATTTACTTCAAAATATCTTTTAAAAAAATATATCTTCAAAACCATTTCAAATCTTCGATATTGGAAAACATTTCAATATACTTATATCAACGGTATAAGCATATTTAATAACACTACTATTTTGGAGACATGACAAATAGATTTCCATACTCGTAGAACTCCAGAGTTCGCATGCCTCTGGACGAGTGTTAAGTATAGGAAGCAATGCTTCTACACCACCAAGCCTTTAGTACGATCATAAGAACCAATTCGTGTATTTCACAATGGAAGGTCAAAACATCATTTATTGGGTCAGAATGAATGTTGCGTAAAACATCGTTACGAAAACCCAAAAACATTAGTATAGGGATTTGATTAATTATATATATAAATCCCATATACTATATAAAACATTTCCTTTCGAAATCGTTTACTATAACAACAGTGTTATAGTCAATGCATTCCATACTTTCCCGAAAACGTCTATTACAACAATAAATGTTGAAATCTATGCTTTCGATGTATACCACATTTTAAAATATTTTTCAAAACCATCAAATTCCATTTGGAATTATTACTTTCCAAAACATTACTTTAAAAAATTTTCTTTTTAAAACCATTACCTTCATCCGAAAATATTATTTTCAAAATATTCCTTTAAAAGATTATTTAAATCTTAAAAACTTGAATATATTTCCTTTATATAAAAATCCATATTCAAATCTCAACATAAATCATTTCAATATTTATAAAACCATGTGTATAAATCTCTTTTCTATCTTATAAAACTTTTGTTTTATAAAATCTCTTTATTTATAAAATTCGATTTATAAATCATTCTTTTATAAAAACTCATTTACTATCAAAATCCATTTATATATCCATTTCTTTATAATCTAATTTATTTATAAAATCCATTTATAAATCAATTTACCAAAACAATTTCAAATCCATTTACAAAATATTTATAAATTCTCATTACAGATCTATTTCTGTATATATAAAGTATCGCTTTTATAAATCCTTTATATAAACTTATTCAAAAAATTCCAAATCAAAGTATATCTCAAAACTATACTTTTATAACATAAAAAATCATATTTTTGTTTGCTTAAATGTAAGTTCATTCCTTTTAATAATTTAATTTTTTTTTAAACATATAACCTTCCAAAATCACTTTAAAAATCATTTCAATTCAAAATCACTATTTTATAGTATTTCAAAATACTAAAAATATGGCCTAGTGCTACCATCGCACTAAATAAGCAGAACAAATCCATGCCATCAAATATGGCATCCAACACATCATATATCAAAAGATATAAAATGTAAAATCAACAGTGTGAGGAATCCTATTGGATCTCTCCAACTTGTCCCCTACATTAAATATAACATATAATACCAAAATATAAAAACAACCACTTCGAGGCGGGACTCATATACAAAGGGTCATCCGTTCTTACACGGAAACATAATAGTGCCTCATCTGCTCTAATAGGTGGGAATATATATCCAAACCAACTATTAATATAGTATATGATCCAAACAAACAACATCATCATAAATAAAATTATTCCCATTCATATAAAAATATAAGCAGGCCAGAGATGTGAGTATACTTACAAAAATGCCAAAAATCACCAAAGCACTCCGGTTGAATTAAAATTGAATGATCGTTCAATTTAACCCAAAATTCCAACTAGCTCCGAATTGATCCAATCTAACTCCATAACGTAGTGCTCGCTGATACAAACACAACATAACTTGTCACGCTCGAAATTGGACCTCGTACGAGAAAGTTATGAATTAATAATCGAACGATATAATTAATTTCAAATTTTAATTTTAATTTAATACCCTAAGCAATCAGAGCCGTCGATTTCCCCAACTCCAAATCCATGTCGTCATCTACTTCTTCTTGTATGCGTGTTCGAACTGGCTGCCTTTTGTTTTTTTGGTTTTATTTGTTTCAAATCACTGCACCACCCAACCACCCACGAACGCCGCCGACCAGCCATGACGCGCCGCCCCCCTCCTGGAGCTCGCTAGCAATCTGTCCCTCGCATGCGCGAGAAAAATTGCGAAACCCAAAATGTTGCGCTCGTTTGGACGAGCCTGGCCGCCGCCTCGGTCGCCAATTCGACGATCCAACCATTGATTAAGCTCGAATTGTCGCTCTCTACGTTTGCCTAGTTGAAGTCGAAGGCTAATTCGGCCCTTAGAGGCTCCGATCGACATTGGATGGTGAATGATTTTGTTTAATAGCGGTTGGGAATATTAGAAGCTAGGGTTTTAGCAAATGGAAGAAGGTTGTGGGAATTTTATAGATAAATTTCACGGCACTATTCATTCATAAAATTTTCGAACTCCAAATGAAGTGTGCCGCCTGGCGTTCTATATGTTATATCCATATTTCAAACACAATGGAATATATATCGAAAGCCAATTCCACCATATTCAGAAGTTGACTTTTCAAAATTAAAATTCCTTTAATAAATTTCTACACGTTTCGAACTCGCACGACCAAACAATACGTCCAATCGCGAAGAAATACGATGGCATATAATAATTCACCATTACATATTCACCGAAACTGGTTTCGTCGAAATCCAAGACAGTGCCCCAAAAAGCTTTTTTTACATGTTAATTAAAACATGTCATTTCTGAAATAATAAAAATGCTTGGTCTGACCACCAGATTGGTGCTAAGTATAGGAAGCAATGCTCCTATACCACCAAGCCTTTAGTACGATCATAAGAACCAAGTCATGTATTTCACAATGGAAGGTAAAAACATCATTTATTGGGTCAAAACGAATGTTGCATAAAATATCGTTACGAAAACCCAAAAACACTAGTATAGGATTTGATTAATTAATTATATATATATAAATCCTGTGTACTATATAAAACATTTCCATTCGAAAATCATTTACTATAACAACCGTGTTATAGTCAATGCCCTCCATACTCCCCGTAAGCATCTATTACAATAATAAATGTTGAAATCTATGTTTTCGATGTACCACATTTTAAAACATTTTTCAAAACTATTAAATTCCATTTGGAACTATTACTTTCCAAAACATTACTTAAAAAATTACTTTTTAAAACCATTAACTTCATCCGAAAATAATACATTCAAAATATTCCTTTAAAAGATTATTTAACTCTTAAAAACTTGAATATATTTCCTTTATATAAAAATACATTTTAAAATCTCAACATAAACCATTTCCATATGTATAAAACCATGTTTACAAATCTCTTTTCTATCTTATAAAATTTCTATAAAATCTCTTTATTTATAAAATTCTGTTTATAAATCATTCTTTTATAAAAACTCATTTACTATCAAAATCCATTCATATATCCATTTCTTTATAATCTAATTTATTTATAAAATCCATTTGTAAATCCATTTGCCAAAACAATTTCAAATCCATTTACAAAATATTTATAAATTATGATTAGAAATCTATTTCTTTATATATAAAATATCGCTTTTATAAATCCTTTATATAAACTTATTCAAAAAATTCCAAATCAAAGTATATCTCAAAACTATACTTTTATAACATCAAAAATCATATTTTTATTTGTTTAAAAATAAGTTCATTTCTTTTAATAATTTAATAATCATTAAAACATATAAACTTCCAAAATCACTTTAAAAATCATTTCAATTCAAAATCACTATTTTATAGTATTTCAGAATACTAAAAATATGACCTAGTGCTACCATGGGACTAAATAAGCAGAACAAATCCATGTCATTAAATATGTCATCCGACACATCATATATCAAAATATGTGAAAAGTAAAATCAGTAGTGTGAGGAATCATGTTGGTTCCCTCCAATCAGTCCCCCTACATCAAATACAACATATAATCAACATATATCAAAATCAACCGCTTCTAAGCGGGATTCATATATAAATGGTCATCTGCTCTTACAAGGGAACGTAATAGGGTATCATCCGCTCCACTAAGTGGGAATATATATCCAAACCAACTAATAAATATTGTATATCATTCAAATAAGCAACAACAACATAAGTAAAATTATTTCCACTTATATAAAAATATAAGCATGCTAGAGAGATGAGTTTACTCACAAGAATGCCAGAAATCGCCAAAGCGCTCCGGTTTGAATTAAATTGAACGGTCGTTCAATTTAACTCAATATTCCAACTAGGTTCGAATTCGTCCAATCAAACTTCATAGTGTAGTGCTCGCTGATACGAACGCAACGTAAATTGTCACACTCGAAAGTACCTTGTACAAGAATGTTTTGAATTAATAATCGAACGGTATAATTAATTTCAAAATCTAACTGTAATACCCTAAGAAATCAGAGCTGTCGATTTCCCTAAATCTAAATCCAGGCCGTCATCTCCTTCTTCTCCTACGTGCGTTCGATCATGCCGCTTTTTATTTATTTCAAATCGCCGTGCCACCCAACCACCCATGAATGCGGCCGACCAGCCATGACGTGCCGCCTCCCCCTCTGCCACGCTCGCTGGCAACCTGCCCCTTGTGTGCGCAAGAAAAATCGCGAAACCCAAAATGCTATGTTCATTTGGACGAGCCTCGCTGCTGCTTCAGTCGTCAATTCATCGATCCAACGTTGGTTAAGCTTGTATCGTCGCTCTCTACGTTTCCTTAGTTAAAATCAAAGGCTAATTCGGCCCTTAGAAGCTCTGATCGATGTTGGCCGTTGGATGGTTTAGTTTAATGGCGGTTGAGAATATTAGAAGCTAGGGTTTTAGTAAATGGAAGAAGGTTGAGGACCTTTTATAGAATTTCATGGCACTATTCATCCATGAAAATTTCGAACTCTAAATGAAGCATGCCGCCTGGCATTCTATATGTTATACCCTTATTCCAAACATAATGGAATATATATCGGGGGCCAATTCTATCGTGATCAGAAGTTAACTTTTCGTAATAAATTTATTTTAATTAAAATTCCTTTAATAAATTTCTACTCGTTTCGAACTCGCATGACCAAATGATACGTCTGATCGCCATGAAATTCAACGGCATATAATGATTCAACATTACAGATCCAATGAAACTGGTTTCGTCAAAATCTGAGACAGTGCCCCAAAAAGCTTTTTTTACACGTTAATTAAAACGAGTCATTTCCGAAATCAGTTAAATCACTTTTAAATCCAAATTTAAAAGTTTACTATCTTCATTCTTATTCAAATAGAATTTAAATCAACTTTTGAAATCATTTTTATTCATATTAAATTCAAAATTTAAAATATTTAAACAATTCCAAATATTAAATTTAACAGCTTAATTATCAAATAAATTCGCTATATTCGAAATATAAGTTATTTAACTTATAAAATTAACCTTTCAATATTTAAAATCAATTAAATATTTGTAATAACCCGGGATTTGCATTACCAATTAATAAATAAAAGTTAGGATTTTTATTTATTTTAATGAAGCATAAAAGGATTTGGAATAACAAAATTTATTTGAAAAAGGCTATTTTAATTAAATGGGAAATATGGGATTTTAAAATGAGGTTAAAATGTTATTTTTGGAAAGTTAAATATTTTAGGAGAGATTTTAAAACGGGTTTGGATAAGAAAAATGAGTTTTATAAACATATATGAACACTTAGACTAATTTTTGGAAACATGTAAATAACTCTCTTCTTATTGGGTTACTAAACCTAACCCAATAACCCACCCTAACCCTCCTTTATAAATTATCTCAAACTCTCCTAACCTCATTCATTCATTCCAAATCAAAACCCTAATCATTTCCTAAAGCTTTCTTAACAAAATGGCCTCTATCTTCATCTCCTTCTAGTTTCAGCTTATGCAAGTCATTCTATGCAAAGGTAATGCAAATACCCACCTCAAATCCGTTTTTATATCTCTCTAATTTCTGAAATTTATCTGGTAACACATGTTTTATGTGTTTTTTTGATCTTATAGCCTCCTAATCATCTTTTGCTAACTTGGGTTGATGCTATAGTTGTCTTTGTTGCTTTCTAGAGAGGTATATTGCTAAAAACCTCTTCTATTATGTGTTTAATCATCTTTTGATTTCGGTAATCAGTTAGTAACACATGTTTTATTATGTAACATGTGAATCATAGCTCTTTGATCATCTTTGCTTTCATTTGGGGTGTGCACATAAGGTGTTTGTGATATTGCTTCCTAAGGTAATGCTAAGCTTTGGCCCTTTGATTACTACACTGAAAAGCAGTGTCCTGAGACACTGTGAATCCACGAGGTAATCGCACTTACATCGTATGGTTCCATAGAACCAACACCAAATGGCGGTACTCGAATGGATATAAAAATCATCAGATAATACAAGTATAGCACGTGCATCGACCAGAGTCGTTATTGCCAAGTACTGTAGAGTTGCTTGTGTGGGATTGGTTTCCCACGCCTCTCAACAACGATTGGGTGAATATGGCGCACCTGAGCTCATCTGCAACATGATTACCCTTGCTAGGGGTATACTGAATGTCTAAATCATATGAGGCGAGAAACTCGAGCCATCGCTGCTGCCTCATATTGAGATCCTTCTGACTGAATAAATACTTCAGCGACTTGTGATCAGTGTAGAGAATGAAACGTTCGCCCAATAGAAAGTGACGCCACGTCTTCAAGGCAAAGACGATAGCTGCTAACTCAAGATCATGAGTAGGATAGCGAACCTCATTCGGACGCAGTTGCCTGGAAGCATAAGCAACTACCCGATCCTTCTACATAAGCACAGCACCGAGCCCGCTACCACAAGCATCGGTGTAAACAACAAGATCATGGTTACTCTCCAGAACCACTAGAATAGGAGCATGAGTGAGCAGTTCGTTCAGTCGCTGAAAGGAAGCTTCACACTTATCAGACCAAATAAAGCGAACACCCTTCCGAGTCAGCGTCGTAAGGGGAAGTACAACTCGAGAGAAATCCTTGATAAACCGACGGTAATAACCCGCCAGACCAAGGAAACTGCGAATATCAAGAACATTCTCGGGTTGCTTCCAATTCTGAATAGCTTCGATCTTGGAAGGATCGACAGAAATACCCTCAGATGATACAATATGGCCCAAGAACTTGACCTTGCTCTCCCAAAATGGCACTTGGAGAGCTTGGCCTTAAGTTGATGCTGACGAAGAGTATCCAAGACGATCCGCAAATGATGAGCATGCTCTGCCTCGGATCTAGAATAAACAAGAATATCATCGATGAAAACCAGAACGAATCTATCGATGTATTCCCAGAATACTAGATTCATGAGATCGACGAAGAAAGCCGGAGCGTTCGTCAAGCCGAACGGCATGACCAACCACTCAAAAGAACCATAACGAGTGCGAAATGCTGTAAGAGGAATGCTGTTTTCTACGACTCGTAGCTGATGGAATCCGGTGGCAAGGTCGAGCTGAGAGAAGACCTTCGCACCGCTCAATTGGTCAAACATGTCGTCTATCCGAGGAAGTGGGTAGCGATTTCTGATGGTCAACTCATTGAGCTTGCGATAGTCAATGCAAAGCCTAAGAGAGCCATCAGCCTTCTTAACGAAGACCACATCAGCACCCCATGGCGAAGAACTGGATCGGATGAACTGCTTCGCTTCAAGCTCAACTAACTGCTTCCTGAGTTCCTCATTCTCCTTAGTAAGCTAAGGGTCGTGGATCCGCCGATGGGATTCACAATCCTTAGTGAAGAAACCAAACAAGTAACATCCAAAGACAAAGTATCAACTAGTTCCTTTGATACGAATGAGTGAGAGGCACCCGTATCAAAAAGAACTCTAATAGATCTACCATGAAATAAAATAGAGCCTTCAAGAACGGAAGGATGTGTACCTTTAGACTGGGCAGAAGTGGTAGGAGCCTTGGCAGCATTAAGCCTGCCAGGCTTGGCACTAGCTGGAGCAATAGGACAAGCGGAGATCCTGTGTCCCTCCTTCTTGCAGAAGGTGCAATAGAGAGGTTTGGGACACTCTCGAATAAAGTGATCTGGAGAACCGCAATTGAAGCATTTCTTCGGAGGATGTGTCCCACTAGGCTGAGCAGGAGTCTGGGACAGAGGACGAGTCTGAGGCTGAGTCTGAATAGTGGAACTGCTAGTCTTCTTCTTCTTGTGCTGAAAAGAAGAGCCAGACTTGCCAGGAGGAAACCTCTTCTTGGTGGGGTTTGTGGAACCCACACCACCATCATCACTATGCTCCATCTCGACTGACTCAAGATGTAGAGCTGCATCGACTAGCTTCTCGAATGAGAGCTCAAGCTGTAGCATAATAGCCTTTTTCAAATAAATTTTGTTATTCCAAATCCTTTTATGCTTCATTAAAATAAATAAAAATCCTAACTTTTATGTATTAGTTGGTAATGCAAATCCCGGGTTGTTACAGACTCCCCCCTTAAGAAAATTGCATCCCCGCAATTCCTTAAGATAGATGTCGTCTATAACGTCAAATCCACAAAAGAAGTGATAGTGATAAAATAGAGAATTCTCACCTGCAGAAGAAGATGGGAGAAAGCCAGGATAAGAGCGCTCGATAGATTCTCTAGTCTCCCAAGTGCAGTCCTTAGGATTCGGTGACCATTGAATCTTCACGAGTGGAAACTCTTTGTTGCGAAGGCGTCTAACCTCCGAATCAAGCACACGAAGAGGTTGCTGCTCCAAAGATAAATCAGGTAAGATCTCTAAATCAGGCACAGCATGCGGCTCAATGATAGAATCAGGATCACGGACACACATGCGAAGCTGGGAAACATGGAACACGTCATGCATTCCAGAGAAGTGAGCAGGTAGAGCCACACGATAAGCCACGGGGCCGATGCATTCCATAATAGGAAATGGTCCAACATAGCGAGGAGCTAACTTCCCTGTAGAGCTGAAACGCACAACCCCTTTCATAGGAGATATCCGAATAAAGACATGATCACCAATGGAGAACTCAAGAGGCTTCCTACGGTTGTCCGTGTAGGATTTCTGACGGTTCTACGCCTCTTTCATTCTCTGACAAATAAGAATAATCTTCTCAGAAGATTCCCGAACTGAATCTGGACCAAGAAGGAGCTTCTCGCCAGATTCTAACTAACACGCAGGAGAATGACATGGCCTTCCGTAAAGAGCCTCGAAAGGAGCCATGCTAATACTAGACTGAAAGCTGTTGTTGTAGGAGAACTCTACAAGCGGTAAGTGATCCTCCCAACTACCTCTGAAATCCAGAATACAACAGCGCAAAAGATCCTCTAAACACGATTCACCCTCTCCGTCTGACCGTTGGTCTGAGGATGATAAGCAGTCGAGAGATTCAGCTTTGAGCCCCAAGCTGATTGTAGGCACTTCCAGAAGTGACTAGTAAAGATAGTGTCTCGATCACAGACGATAGAGCCAGGAATGCCATGAAGTCGAACGACTTCCTTCACATATAGCTTGGCAAGCTGAGGAGCAGTCCGAGTGGACTTAATAGGAATGAAATGAGCTAATTTGGTCAAGCGATCGACGATGACCCAAATAGAAGTATGGCCTGACCTCGATCAAGGCAGACCGTCAATAAAATCCATGGATATCTGATCCCATTTCCACAATGGAATCTCTAGCGGCTGAAGAAGACCAGATGGACGCTGATGTTCGGCCTTGATCTGTTGACAAGTCATGCAACCGCTCACATAACTTGCAACATCTTTCTTCAACCCTTCCCAATAATATAGCCGGCACATATCGGCATACATCTTACTCGAACCGGGATGTATAGTGTACTTAGTGCGATGACACTCGTCTAGAATGTCACGCCTAAGTGATAAATCAGATGGCACCACAATACGGTTCCTCTTACGAAGACACCGATGAAAATCAAGAGAATAATCCAGCAATGTCTCATCACTGGATCCCGACTCGAGAAGATGAATAAGATGCAATAATTCTGGATCCTGCCGCTGAGCAAGGGCAATGCGATCCAATAAGATAGGACGAGCTTCCAAGATGAATAATAAGACCGGAGAATCAGAAGATGGAGCTCGATCTCTAATATCACACAAAGATAGGGTCTCAAGAATATCCCACTCGGCAATCATCATAGAAACAACTACCGAGTGTTTGCGACTCAAAAGGCCAAAGCTTAGCATTACCTTAGGAAGCAATATCACAAACACCTTATGTGCACACCCCAAATGAAAGCAAAGATGATCAAAGAGCTATGATTCACATGTTACATAATAAAACATGTGTTACTAACTGATTACCGAAATCAAAAGATGATTAAACACATAATAGAAGAGGTTTTTAGCAATATACCTCTCTAGAAAGCAACAAAGACAACTATAGCATCAACCCAAGTTAGCAAAAGATGATTAGGAGGCTATAAGATCAAAAAAACACATAAAACATGTGTTACCAAATAAATTTCAGAAATTAGAGAGATATAAAAACGGATTTGAGGTGGGTATTTGCATTACCTTTGCATAGAATGACTTGCATAAGCTAAAACTAGAAGGAGATGAAGATAGAGGCCATTTTGTTAAGAAAGCTTTAGGAAATGATTAGGGTTTTGATTTGGGATGAATGAATGAGGTTAGGAGAGTTTGAGATAATTTATAGAGGAGGTTTAGGGTGGGTTATTGGGTTAGGTTTAGTAACCCAATAAGAAGAGAGTTATTTACATGTTTCCAAAAATTAGTCTAAGTGTTCATATATGTTTATAAAACTCATTTTTCTTATCCAAACCCGTTTTAAAATCTCTCCTAAAATATTTAACTTTCCAAAAATAACATTTTAACCTCATTTTAAAATCCCATATTTCCCATTTAATTAAAATAGCCTTTTTCAAATAAATTTTGTTATTCCAAATCCTTTTATGCTTCATTAAAATAAATAAAAATCCTAACTTTTATTTATTAATTGGTAATGCAAATCCCGGGTTGTTACAATATTCCAAATTCAAATGACTGAAATTGTGAGCAGTTACACTAAGGAAATATAACTTCACAGTCAAAACCCCGCTCACCCATGAACTAAGCCAAATTTATGAGGTAACTAGAACTGAGTTAGATTATAACATGCCTAATAAGGGGAAGAATGCAGATCCCAACAAAGGAAGAATATATTGTAGATTCCACATAATTAATGGGCATCATACTGATGATTTGCTCATGAAATTCCCTACGCCAGCAGAGATAGGAAGCATGGGGAGATAGTAGTTATTAGCTAAGGAACTTTACAACGTAACTGTGAATTCTAGCAATAAAATTGTTCAAATCTATACTGTTGCGTTTTCTAAGTTAAACGATAACAAAATAAAAATGAAAAGCCAGTTAAAATAATTGCACCGGAATTAAGTTCTAAGAGAGGTACTGAAACAAGTCATTCTACGACCACAGTACCCACAAAATTTTTTAAGTGGACCTATCCATACATAATTTAAACAGATGAGTATAACTCGATGTATGCGTAGTTTCTGTTATTGAATGCCTTAATGGGAAGTACTATCAACTCATCTGGAGAAGACGAAGCTAAAAGCAAGTAGATCCTAGGTTAGGGATAAAGAACAAGGACCTAGAACCGTTGGATGATTTAGAAGAAATAGAGCTAAATCCAGCTGACTCCTCAAAGACGATAGAAATTAAAAAGAATCCAATGAATGAGCTTCATGAGAAAATGATCAATGTCTTGAAGAAATCAAAGGATGCTTTTGCTCAGACCCATTCGGATATGGTAGGAATTGACCCTTCAATCATATGTCACACTCTCAATATTGTCCTCTATGTGCATCCTGTGAGACAAAAGTGTCACATACTGTACCAGGAGAGGTACAATGCGCTCCATGAAGAAATTAAGAGGCTAAAAGAAAATGGATTCATCCATGAGGTAAATTATCCAAAGTGGATAGCGAATCCAGTTTTAGTAAAGAAACCAAATTGAAAGTGGAGGACCTACATAGATTTTACAAATGTCTACAAAGTCTGCCCAAAGGATAGCTTCCCATTGCCTTAAATAGATCAGTTTATAGATGCAACAAGTTAGCATGAAATTTGGACTTCATGGACGCTTATTGGGGTTACAATCAAATAGCAATGTTCGAGCCAGATCGGGAGCATACAAGCTTCGTAACCGACAAAGGGCTTAACTGTTTAAAAGTAATTCCATTCGAGCTTAAAAATGCAGAAGCAACATACCAAAAGCTGGTCAGTATGATGTTTGAAGATCAAATGGGAAAGAATGTTGAAGTCTTTGTGGATGATATGTTAGTAAAGTCTAAAGCTGCATCAAATCATGTGAAGGACCTGGAAGAAACCTTTTCAACTTTAAATTTATATGGAATAAAACTTAACTTGCAAAAGTGTATATTTGCAATACAGTCAGGAAAGTTCCTAGGGTACATAGTAAGCGCCAGGGGGATAGAGGCTAATCCGGGGAAGATCGATGTAATAAAAAAGATGAAGGTACTATAAAAGCTTAAGGATGTGATGTGTTTGAATGGAAAGCTGGCTGCCTTGTGCAGGTTCATTTCTAAGGCCATAGACAAATGCATCCCATTTTTCGACCAGATCAAAATGGGCATGAACTTCGAGTGGACCAAGAATGCAAAAAGCCTTCAAAGTACTGAAATCCCATCTAGTCAATTCCCCAATACTCTCTAAACCAATCCCAGGCAAGGACTCTACATATACCTAACAGTAATAGATCAAGAAATGAACGCATCAATTGTAAAAGAGGAGGAGGGCATTCAACGTCCAGTATATTTCTGCAAGTAAGCACCTTAGCGGAGCAGAGTTGAGATACATAGCGATCGAAAAACTAGCATACAACCTATTCCTAATAGCAAGAAATCTTCGAACATACTTTCAAGCACACCCTATAAAGGTACTAATAGACAAGCCTTTGAAGTAGGTATTATGAAGACCAGAGATGTCAGGACGCCTTTTAAAGTGGGCCATTGAACTGAGCCAATATGATACCACGTACTTCCCTCATAATGCAATTAAGGGGCAGGCATTAGCAAACTTCATCACAAAGTGGACCCTATAGGAGGAACAATCCAACGCAGAAAAAGAAGACGTCCTACTAAGTTGGAAATTATATGTCGATGGCACATCCAATGAGCAGGGGGCAGGAATAGGCTATATACTTGTTACCTCGAATAATCAAAAATTCTATGGAGCAGTCCAGTTATAATTTAAGGCAACTAATAATGTGGCAAAATATGAAGCACTAGTCATAGGCCTGAAATTGGCATAAGCAATGAAGGTAACCCATCTCAAAATTCATAGCGATTCTTAGCTTGTGGTTAATCAAGTACAGGGAAGCTATCAGGCAAAAGATCTGACTCTCTCAATTTGACCTATTCAACATTGAACAAATCCCAAGGAAAAAAATTCACTCATAGGCACCTTAGCCAAGTTGACAAGCATTTAGGTTTCCCATGAAATGAAGGTTGTCCCAGTAGGGCATTTATTAGAACCAAGCATTTCCAAAGCCTAACAAGTTCTAGTACAAACCAAGTCATAATGGGCCCGAGGCCATAAAGTGGAAGGGCAGGAAAGACAAAACGAGACCAAAGGGGAACATACCTCATCAGCTGTGGGTCAGGAAGAAGCAGAGTCTTGGATGGACCCTATTAAGCATATCTTATTAGCAGGGATCTTGCTAACAAATAAAAATGAGGCTAGAAAGATAAGATATCGAGCCCCCTACTATACCTTCTTTGATGAAATACTTTACAATAGAGGATACTCCACCCATTATTCAAGATGTGTACTAAGAAGTAAGGAGTCGGAATTATGAGAGAGGTTCATGAGGGATGCTATGGAGACTATTCAGGAGGGACAAAGCTAGCAAAAAAGGTCTTAAGGAAAGGATAATTTTGGCCAACAACATTGGAAGATTCGTAAGAGTTTGTATGAAGATGCGATAGGTATCAAAGATTTGCAAGCATTTCAAAGCTTTCGTCTCATGAAACGACCCAAACGGTCAACCCGTGACCATTTGACATAGGAGGAATTAATCTAATAGGAGCTCTCCCAATATCCGAACGAGAGGCAATATACACCGTTGTGGTGGTGGATTATTTCACTAAGTGGGTAGAAGTTGAGCCCCTTGCAAAAATCATAGCAAAGAAAGCTATCACCTTCGTAGTTAGAAATATTATCACCAGATTTGGAATTCCTTATAAAACAGTGTCAAGCAATGGGATGTAGTTCAAGAGTAAGGAATTTGTAAATCTGCGCAAAAGAAATGGAATTAAATAGTTTTTCCTCAGTAGCTCATCCTTAGGCTAATGGGAAATTTGAAGCAGCCTACAAAACAATAAAGAGGTTATTAAAGAAAAGGCTAGCCAAAGCTAAAGGTAGATGGGTAGTTGAGCTGCCTTTGGCTTTGTGGGCATATAGGCATCAACAAGATTCCCTACAGGACACACCCCATTTTCTCTCACATGTGGATATAAGGCCATGCTTCCAATCCAAGCAGACATACCTTCGCATTGGCATATATCATATGCGGTGGAAAGGAATACGTGTTTAAAGGAAGCTGCTTTGGACCATATTCAAGAAAGGAGAGACGAAGCTGAAGTTAGGCTTACTGTCTATAGACAGCGAATGACGAAAACATATAACTCATGTATTAAAGAAAGGAAGTACTATAAGGGAGACCTAGTATTGAGAAAAGTAATGGCCAATGCAAATGATCCTGCAAAGGGGGTGCTAGGCCCAAATTGGGATGGACCACTGGTTATAGCAAAAGCTATGTCAATAGAGCATATCATCTCTCTAGACCCAACAGAAATCTGGTTTCAAGAACTTGGAACTCTGAGCACCATAAACCATGTTATGTTTGAATATCTTTTCCCTTTTTTGTGACCTTTATAATGTGTATAAGATTAGTAATGATCATTTTAAGCAATAAAAGTATTAACTAGATTTATGGATAAAAGACTCCCCAAACCAGTATAAAAATCCGTTTGTAAATAAATTTTTTGTGTACTTGCAAATTATTTGAGGTTCAACTCCGAAGCTTGGCTTGTCATCAATATACTCTACTGATAGTAGGGATATTAGACTGCCTGAACCAGCTATTAAAGAAAATGTGTATGATCAGAAAAGAGTTGTAAATGCATGACCCGACTTTTCAGCAAAAATACACTTAGTTTGCGCTATTGATGGAGCAAACAGTGCCTAGCGCATGACATAATTAAAAAAGAAGGAAAGAAAAGATAAGTGGGACAAAAGGAAAGAACATGCATGAGCAATCCATCATGAAAAAGACAAAAGCAACATAAAGCCCACCAGGTAAACATAGATGTTAAAACCTATCTTGATTTACATCTACTCTTTTATGCACATACACATACATAGCATGTTAAGAGTATAATATATTAATGCTTAGGCTTATCCTAATGAAATTACATTCAACTAGTCAACAACCATTACAATATGAATTACAGTATGAATTTGAATCCGAATGAGAGGAATCCCTAGGATAACTCTTCTATCATGGAGACGCCTCTAAGCATTGGCCTATCTTCGAGAGGCCAGTGCAGAGGGTAAGATAGAATCTCTTACGAGGTTAGAAGGCTAGGGGAAGCTAATCGGACGAGTAATAGCTATAGATGAGCAACGTTGAGTGCTACCAAAAGTGGTATGGGGATCGTTGTTGGCTTCTGTCCAGTGATCGCCGGCACCACAATCGCTAGCTACATAGTCAGCTCAATTATAGAGAAGTCTCAAATCTAAGTTAGGTGTATATTGTGTGAAAATGTCAACTACACATTTTAAAGCAGTTTGTGCCATGATGCGCGTGACCTTTTCCTCATTAAGCTTCCGGATAAAATTAGACTGCGCAAAAGAAACTGACGCTAGACGGAAGGAAGATGTAGCCAACGTCTATGTGATAGTGTCTGAGTGCACTATCTTCCCTTCAAGATGATTAATCCTCGCAATCACCATACGGTGCACGCGCTCAAAGTAGTCCAAGGCCTCCTCTTTTGTCTTTTTTGTCTTCTTTGAAAATAGGCCAAACAAATCGCAGGCGGAGAAATGTTTCGTTACCTTCACACCACTGGTTATATCTTTTAGCCATTCTTCATAAATAACTTTCAACTCATCAACTTTATTCTAATAGTATGCCATAAATCGCCTATTCCATTAAAAAGCCTCATTCTTATTCATACTCAAAGGAGGGGCAAGAGTTGCTTGAGAATGATGTGTTAGGACGATCACCCTTAGATTATTGGATAGCGACCTGTTGAGGCGATTCATCATTTACCTTTTAAGCTCTTTGATCTCATCTTCGTAGATAACCCTGTAATAGCTCCCTACATCTTTCAATGATCCCTCTAGTTCGCTAATGCAAACCCGAGCAGATATGTGTTTCTTTTCCAATTTATTTATGTCTGAACCCTAGTTAGTGATACAAGCATACTGCCAAAGAGTAGCTTGCTTAGATTCTTCCAACCCTCACACTTTCTTATTATACTAAGTGCATAATTCCTTTCGAATGTCATCAGCAATCAATTATTTCTCCTTAATAAGATCTTGGTTAGTAACCTTAACTTCTTTAATCCAAGTTTCATAATATTCAATAATAATTGAAGAAGCTGGTCCGCTCAAACAAGAATTATAAAGGACATGCGGAGGTAGCTACCTTCAGGAAAATCAGTTTGGGTAGATCTGATTTGAGAAAGGAGTGTGGTCCATAAATATGAATTAAACAAGTATGAAATCAATGAATAATCAAACCAAAAAATAAATATACAACAAGGAAAATGTCTAATTAGATTAAGAGTCAAAAATACACGAAAACAGACATTATTCTCTCTCATGACTAAGTTTATTATTGAACTGCAACAAATGGGGATGTCCTAAAGGTAGAGTCTCATTCTTTGGTGAAGAACCCCATCTATGCAGTACTAAGTCATAAAGTGCATCTCTCTCATGAATGACTTGGGTAATCCTATATAGAAGACCTTTAGACTCTCTCTTTAATCATGCTACAAACCACTCAAGCTCATTTTCCCTTCTATGTACAACATCAATTTTCATTGACAAGATACTCGATATGCTCCCCTAAGGGTTGAACTAAATTATCTCCCTTACATAACTTTAGCCATAAGGTGTTCTCAACTCCTACTTCTTTTACCTAAAAGAAAAAGGTAGGGGGACATAAGTTCAAAATACACTGCTATGTAAATGAAAAACAAAATACGATAAAGTGAAAAACTAGTGTCTCATAAAACCATTATTTACATATATACACAACTTAAAATGGTACAACCTAATCAGGACATGCAAAAAACAAAACAGCAAAAGTGATTAAACATTTACTTTTGCATTATCTAAAGATCCTAACAAGGTGAGTCCATATAGTGCTCCTGCTTTAGATGGGTTATGCTCTATATCAGAGTTATCAAGCACCACCTCCTCCTGAACTGCCTCAGAAGGGGAATTAGGAATCCCCTTACGCTCCCAGGACCATTTTTTCTTGCAATTATCAAATGCGTCCATTATAAATTCGGGGTCCTAGAGAAAATCCAAACTAACATCTACATCCATCACGTTGAGCAGATCCAAAAAAACTGCTTATTCACCTGTGCATAAACTTTTTATAGAACATTGAAGGTTGTATTATCGAGGTTTTTCTCCATTTCGATAAGTTTCACCTTAAACCCCTTTGCCTTCTCCCTCCACCCATTAACCTTTCCCTCCACTTTACTACCTGCATGTTGACTTCCTTAAGCTTCTCAGTAACACCATCAAGTTGTTTGGCAATCTCCTCTAATTTTGTCTTAGCATACCTCTCCGTCTGCGTTCAGACTCAATATCCAATCCCAATCAGGTGAACTTGACCTGATCTTTAGCCAATGTCGACTCCAAATCCACAAGTCATTTGTGCAACACCATCGTAAAACCATACCCTGGGTACAAAGACATAATGAAACATAAGATATACTTTTAAACCTCCATCGGATTAAGTTAACCAATGAATAATCAACAAACTTACTTAAAAGATACCATGATGTAAGCTAGAAAAAAGATCCTTTATAAGTAAAGGAGGATACGCCACTAAGACATGAGTTAATTCAGTTACATCATCGATGAGAAGGCACCTCATCCGTTCAATCAAGTTAGGAATGGCGCCTTCCCCCAGGATAGGTATCAAGTAGGAAAAAGGTGAAAGTGCGCTAGTAGGGGGCACCTAGATTAGAGTAGTCAGAATAACATGAGAAGAAGTAGGAAGGTCTACAGTCTATTTCTTGCTTGGGTCTCGTTTTTCTTTTTCTTTAGTGTAGCAACCAACTTTGAAGACATGGTACCTACACAGTTTAAGCAACAACACTCTTAATATGAGGTCATGTGATAAAAAATGCGTAATAAAGAAAAGGAAGACATAAACACCAAAATGCATATAACCAAAAAATATCATGCCGCCATGTTGTAAGCATAAACAAAAATTGAATGACAAAAACTGTAACGTCCCAGATTTTCGCACTCGAAAATCGACATCCATACTTTACATCGTACTCGAATGTCGTAGATTCGACTGTTCAAATCCGAGTCGCCGGAGCTTATAACACAGTTAAGTAAATAACACAGTGGAAGAAATGAATAATACATTGATATACAGCTTTGATACAATATCTTATACAATAGAATGATAAAATGAATATCAATATACATCAGAGATATGATACAACAAATAGCAGCGGAAAAGAAAACGATAACATCAGCAGCAGATAATCTCCATCTTCAAAACGCCAATCCAGAAATAGCTTGAACTCTAAATAACGATGCACAAAGATAAGCAAGCGCAGTCCATATCCAAAGACTGAACTAGCTCCAAATAATCTACTGAACTTGACTATCTGAAAAACCCAACTCTAGACTGCTCGTGTAGAAAAATTTTAAGCATCCAGAGTTTAGGAAAGAAACAATAAACTCCGGATCAGTCATGGGACTGGTGTCAGCAACAAAAACAGTTTATCATTAAAAACGAATAGCAAAAGAATTTAAAGTCAATTCACAATACTTTTAGAAAATGAAACTACCATAAGGCCTCCCGCCACACACACAATGCAAACGCAGAATTGGAGGAGATTTCTCCTTATGATAGTCAAAGATGCTTACTACGCAAAATCAAATCATTTGGTTTGATATTATTATTAGTGCATAGTGTAGAAAACATTTTCAAAAGTAGAATATCAATCTTAGCCAACATAGACATTTCGAACTATGCCTACTATAGCTACCATCCAAACAGTGGGGCGCCACCATAAGTAAATGATAGGTTCTACAACTAAAACCGTACAAAGTTCGTATTTGGAAGATGGATTTCCAACAAATGGTCAGGCTAAGGAACTTCCTATGCCATGAAAGAAACGCCTCTGGCGGGACGCTCCGAGAACCAAACCGTTCTCTGCCAAACAAGGCCGGCTACCCCCTTTCCCAGGGAATATACAAAACCTAAGATATGCCACCCCCGGTCCTTTGGGACCTTTATCCGAGCGCTCGGTATCCAACATCACACATAATAAATAAAGTGTATCTACATGAGTAAGTATCTGGGCTCCATACCATGATACCACCCTTTTCCAGAAGGAATGGTCATACCCTAGGGGATGCTACCCCTGAAACCTTGCCGCACAATTCCTGTTTCGACCATTACCGGGTTGTGAGGTTCGACGAAGTCTCGTCCATAAAGCTATGCTTTTTCAGAAAGCCACGCTTTGGGTCAATAGATGATCAAAGCAATGATTACAAAGATAAATGATCAAACAAATGATCATATCACAAATGATCAACCAATGATCATCACACAGCAACACTCAGCATGTCACATTACCAAATTGGGAATATATCGCTGATAACTTCAACTACATAACCTCTGAGCTCGTACGTCTCAGAGAAGGGTGTTAAGCTAAGAGAATAAATTCTCCGCCACCAACAGAAATGTATTTGAAAGAAATCTGCTTTATATCTCAAAGTGTAATGTCAGACACATAACCATACAAGTCTGTTCCGGGTTCGAACAGAACCGAAGGCACTTCTTACGAAGCCCTTGCAATTCCAGGTATTCACAATCCCGATCGGATTTCCCCATCACTTAGGGAATCTCTATACCGGGTGCTACTCGGTGCAGAGACAATCGATAGGTCATCCTATCGCTCTCGCAAATACTCGGTCTTCAACACCGGTCTTCAAATGCTATCCATATACGACGTATCACTATTCGGAATGAGTTATATGACACAAAGGTCTTTTCCCGGCTAACCCGAATAGTGAGCGCAATATTTAAAAATATATGGATATTGGGATTTCAATTAAGTCATAATTTAAAACCCAAAACTTTCTTTTCAAATGGTTTAACGAATTACCATTTTAATCTTTTTAAACAAAAAGATTCAATTCACAAAGTTCACTTAATTTCACAAAGATTCATTCACAGATTTTCCAAATCGATTTCCATTTCAATTTAATTAATTCATTAAATCTTTAAATCAAAGATTTAACTCATAGCTTTCAAAACAATTTCATTTCGAATGGGTTAAACAAAACATCATTTTAAATCTATTAAAAATAAACAGATTCAATTCATAGCTTTCAAAACAATTCATTCATAACTTGGAAAAACATTTTTCAATTCCAACCTGAAATTCCTTTAACTAATATTAAAAGTCATTAATTACCTAATTAATTTTAAGATAACCCATTTTATCCTTTATTAATCACTTTATTTATCATTTTAAAATCTTTATTTAAAAATCCTTGAAATAAATTCATCATCAACTTATTATCTTAAAACCTTTAATTTCTTGATTTAAAACTAAAATTCCAAAACTTGTTCAAATTTTAAAAATTTCAAAACTGTTTTCAACCCAACTTCTCCAGACACGAGTAAACCATCAAAAAATCTCGAGACACTCTCGAGTAATCATGTCAACCACCCAGCTTCGCGTCGAACTATATTTTTCACGAACCAACCCCGAGCCACTCCTTTTCTTCTCCAAATCGACAACTACATCAGATATCATCACCTACGCGTGCACGTGCACCAACAATGGAGGCGTCTCCGATCAACGCTGCTAGCCTCCCCAAGTCGTAATCCATCCCTGTACCAACCTCCGATCATCGAAGCACCGCCACGTCGCCGAGATCGAATTTCGAAATAAAAAAAATTCGAAACCTGGAAAACTCGAAAACGCAGTACCTCGAAACCTGTCAACACGCTATTCTCACCGCCTCGTCCACCAGAGAGTTTGAAATTTCGGCCATCTGTTCGTCATCGTCCAAGCTTCCGTCACACCAAACCCCATTGAACTCGATCGACTACAGGAGCCGTGGCGATCGAATCATTAAACCTAGTTGAAACTAGGGTTCTGTACTTCAAATGTTTGCCGCCTTCACCACGACCAACTGCACCCTGTCACCCTATTTTTCCTAGAACCACCGAACCCGCAGCCTCCCTCATGCCAAGTCACGAGGCTTAATTCGCCGTTGGTCACCAGAAAACGAGCGAAATGCGTAAACTATTTAGCTACCCATACCTCTTCCAATCCCAAACAAAAATTAATGATTTAACTTTTAAAATTCATGATTTTAAATAGTGATTCAGAGTATATAAGTAGATCATAAAATTTCGATGCTTGAATTTCAACATGTTATAAATTTCTACTGTTCTTCTTGCTTTTCAGATTTCATATGAACCATATATACCAATAACTATTTTTTTATTTTAAAACTCTTCCTATTTTAAACAATATTTGTTTGATTAGTAAAGTCTAGAAGAAATTTAAAGATGAGATCTTTGTTTTTTTATAAAGATTTGGAAACCTGTTTTAACAAGAACAGAAAACATCTTCATCTAGATGTGCACACATACATTTGTATAATATACATAGACATGCGAGAATACATAATCATTTAAGCCCATTTCAGGTCATGCCTCAAGGATTATTCAGATGCATCAAGTTTAATAATTTAAGGAGGAGAGTTTGCTCACCTTATTTTTAGAGAAGAACAGAGCATTTCTTTTTATACTTGAAGCAGGTTGAAATTTGCAAAGTTGAAACCTTTCTTCCTGATTCTCTGGTTTGACTTGATTGTGTTGTTTGTTTAAATTGTTGTTTATGTTGAACGATCTTGAGTTGGAAAATATGTTGATACTTATATTTTTCTTTCTTCCTGACTTTGCTTTTTTTTTTCTTCAGTAAATGGTTTTGAACGAGCTAAAGGCAATATTCATGTATATAAAGAGATGTGCAGCAGTATAGTACTGAGGCATTATTCTTTTGTAAAATTATTTTATACAGGCCTTGTACTTTGTGTATGGGTAGGTTTGAATGCATTAAATGAGAGCATGTATTTACATCTTACAGGCTACTTATTATATTTGCCTACTTTTCTTTAGCTCGGCCGAGATGGTTGTAAATATGTTGTGTATTTGTTTTATGCTTTGTATTCTATTTTTCTTTTCTTTTGTCTTGTTGACTAAGCCATGCTTATACTTTGTTTCCAACTATGCTATTTAAATCATGTATATACAGTTTTGTTTGTACAATCAGGGCATGGCTGATATGATATGTTATGGTGGCTAAAGGTATTTGTCTTGTTTTATCACTTTGTTTGCATTTTCTTGTTTTGCAAGTATACATATTTAAACTTCTTTGCTTTGACTATAGATCTTAATTTCTGTTTATAGTTTGATTTTTTATCACTTTATAATATAAGTGAGATTCTCTTTTATTTTAATCTTAAACTATTAAATATTAAATTTACTTATTATTATTTTCATACTTATGTTACTTATTTGCATACTTGTATTTGTATTTGTTTCTTCATACTTATAGTTTTATTTATTTTGGCCTTGTTACTTTGAAACAAAAATGAATATCCATAATTAATATATTGTTAGAATTTTTGCCAATGTATTTACTTTATACTTTTAAACCATTTATTTACAATTTAAATTCAAAACAACATATATACATATTTTTACAATATTTTAAATTTTTATTATTTTATATAGAATTTATTCAAATTCGGGGAAACTCGCTTTCATTTAAAAATTAATTTTACAATTTTTATTCAAAAATTTATTTAATTATCAATTTAAATTAAATTAAAATCTAAGGTTGTTACAAAAACAATGGTGTTGACAGAGGAAATTATGTCTGAACAGTAGGTCTTCCATGAGGAGATTTAAATATTTAGGAATCTTCATGTCATAACTAAGCACTATCATCTTACAGGATGAAAAGATCTATCATCCATCTTTAGAAAAATCATGAAAATTAACTAGAAAGAGAAGCAAATATAAGTTATTGAAAAAAATCTCAGGAGCTATAATAAGAAAAAAGGGCAAGGCAATACCAGGTTCCCAAAATGAGTAAATGAAGTCATCCTAGTTCAAAATAAAAAAGAACTGATCCAACTACCTATAAATCTTGCGTGGAGTTTTCAAAAAGGGAGATTTTGGAGCTTGAATATAATAAAATCCAATGCTTCTCAAAGTAAGCCTCTTACGCTTTGAATATAAAAAGAGCAGTTCTTGACATTCAGCATGAGTTAAGTTTTCAGTGTATAGAATGTAGGTACATGCTAAGAGGTGATAGGATATATGGGCTAACTAAATAGGAGATAGACCAACAGTAGCCAACCATTCTTTAATAAAGGGTGTAAAGGAAGGTAAAAGCCACATAGAATATGTTCCTAGGTAAGAGAAATATATCACTCTGAGGCAGATGAATACGCCTAAAGGGTGTAGGAATCCTAAACCCATAATCCTCAATCCCAAACATAGTCAAAATTTACTTAGCTTAACCTTCCACACAGATGGTCGGTGTTAGATCTAAAAAAGATGGATAATGACCCGATGAACTGGAAAGATCTTCGAAGGCCATTGATAACTCAAAGAATGAGTGAATAAGAACCAAAAAACATAAGATCCACTTTAATTCAAATAGCAAATAAGTAAAAATAAAGGATTAGTGTTTAAAAGATGATTTAAAGTAAAGAACAAAATCAACCAATTAAGCGAATATAATCAAGATTTCATTCGATAATTTAAAAACATACACGATCGCACAAACAATTTAAAGATCAAATGATAAACAAATAAAACCCCAAAAATGTCTTCCTTAAAATAACTAGAAAGTGTACTAACTTATACTGATAATTTCGCTAAACAAACTAATCAACCACCTAAATGTAAAAAAGTAAAAGGAAATAAGAAGCAAAATAAATGGCTTATAGATTAACGATGATCGAGACTTAATAAGAGAGAATTGAAGCAAAATCATAAATCGCCTATTGTCTTGTTTCCATTTGTTGAGAAATTAAAAGCAAAATGGAAGTATACTGGAGAAATAAATACAAATCAATTTAGAAAATCTCAACCCTTGAATTCAAGCGACTCTATTAATAAGGATGGTTAGATGAGAATGGTGAAAAGAGATCTTCATAAAAAACTATGCATATCTCTTAAAAACTGAAATGGCATGTTTGGTCACGTGCAAAACGCACGGTCACTTATACAATGATGCGTGTAAGAAACATTAAATGTGAGGTGACTGATTTATTAGATATGATGAAAAATGGTGTAATAAATTGCAAAACCGTACTAACATGCATTGTAGCATACTTGGATGAAAATGTTGCACCCATTTTCGATCACAATTTTTGGTGCACTGTCCAGTTAAGAAGAGAACTACATAATATATTAAAAAGGCCTAAAATCATGCAATGGACTAGACAGATCCCTAAAGACACTATACACGAAGCCTAGTAAAATGAAACTAAAATATTATAAGATCGGCCAAACCCATAACACAGTAGCCTCCCCAAAAAGCAAGTAAGCCATATCATGAAATGTACTGCGTATATCCAAGGCATTTAGAATAATTACAACACTATATGTGACAACCCATATTTCTTGACGTGCTAAAAACTGTTATCAAGAAATGTAGATTGTCGGGTTGAAGTAAAAGTAGTATCACAGAGACTAAGATATCAATATGAGAAATAAACTATCTAATCCAAACATCATCACAGCAGAAACATAATATCAGATACGTAGATAATTTCAAAAAAACAGTAATAACAGTCTCAAAACATCATAATATCATAGTCTCATAATATCAGTACATAGTCCCAAAATCAGAGTATATCATAAAAGTAATCCCTCAAAAGAAAAATACCAAAATAAATGTACTGATAGAAAATACATGATAAAGGATAAAGATGGAAAGCTAAACTCCAAGCACGATGGTCTGAAAGCAATAATGGGCCAGTCACCTACTGCATTGTCCACCTATGGCGGGGAAAATAGGAAAAGAGGAATGGGTCAAACATATGTTCGGTGAATGAGAACAACAGTGATAAAATGATTAAATGCAATTAATTCTAAATCTACTTTAGGTGTCATAGTGCGTACATAGTGTCAGTGCATTCCTAAGGTCATATACCTAAGAATAGTCATTTAACTCACAGGGACTGATCTACAACTCAAAACCTCACACTATCGATCGTCCAAATTAGGATATACCATCTCTTATCTACTCAGACTACGCCTGGAAAAGAGAACGCTGTACGCAAACTCGTAGAGTGACTCATCATACGCGTCCTCGCTCATCTCTCGATCGTAGCGGCAAACTACCTCTTGTTGTCTAATCCGGTGTTCACCGTGTGTGAATCACCACCAGGATAGAGCTCCCACCTAGTATCGCCAGGTTTCCTATGATCGCTTATTGTCCAGCTCCATCATCCACCAGTACCACGTTGCACAAGAAAACATGTCGTACTTGAATCTTCTATTAGGGCTGCCCCCTCCCCCAGAAAGTTTTACCGCTAGTGTTGCGCCCAACCGTATGTAACACTCCATGGAACTAACACAAATATATCACCCTTATCTCACTAAATCCAGTTTCAACATCTGCCTAACGGACCGTCCAATTTCCTACATTTACGGACCTTCTAGACCTTATGCACTTAGCGAAGTAAATTCGCCCTACAACTCAACATTCATTAATATCATTCATTAATTGGGCCTAAAGACCAATATACCAAAATAGTCCAATTATAAGCTTGACAGTTGACTAGGGAGCATCGTAGGTCGACCATCCACGGTCGACCTATGGTGCTCACTGTCGACCATTCCAGTTCGTTTTCTGAGGGTTCGGTTTTTTTGAATTTTTTTATTACTATATAGTTAATTTAACTCATTAAACTAATTTAGTTTAATTAATCTAGGTGTCATTAACAATCTAATTAATCCAAATTTCCAATTCTACCACAATTTACATTTTAATATTTCAATTATAAATCAATTTAGGATCAAGGTTTTACAGTTTCAACAATAATTGCTAATTAGATTAATTAGATCTACATATTAACTAATGTCAATTTAAATTAACAGTTTAATATAGGTGTTTAATAATCTAATCAGCTTAGAAATAAATTTAAAACTAATTGACTTAACCGCTAAATTAGATCTATGCCCACTCACTTCTGTCCTTAGCGCTAGATCTGGTTCCAACTCCACTTGTTTCGCCCAGATCTGCGTAGCATCCCTTCTAATTGCTTGATCTCTATTTTAATTTTGATTTAGATTAAAAATTTTGTTTGATTTGGGCATTAGAAATTGATTTGGGAATTAAGGTTTTAGTTTTCAATTTCGCAGAGCTTTGCTGTAACGAAGAAAATTAGGATTTAGACTAACCCTAGGTACTAATTTATAGGATAACTCTACAATTCTCTACCATCGAATCAATCCCCAAGTTAATCCAATTCGTCGCCCCAAACCTTGGCCAACATGCAGCAATCTCGTATGCAGAAAACAAATCGACTCTCCACCATAATCACCGAATCCACACAAGGTCGGGTCGATAGCCCATAGGGCTAGGTCGACCATCCATGCTCGACCTGGCCTTATGATTATCGACCTGGCCCAAGTGTAATTATTTATATATTTTCTTTTTTCTTTTTAATTTCTTAATTATTCCGACGCTCATTACTCTCTCATACTATCTCTGAGTTTGACAAGCTATATATGAAAATTGTCTAGAAAAATGCTACGGACATAATGGTGAAAGTCCCATAGCATAATTTGGACGTTTGTGGAATTTTACTTTTAATTTTATTCTTATTTTTTATTTATATTTTCTTATTTATTCTGGAAAATTTTCAGGGTCTTACATTCTCACCCCTTAATGGATTTCGTCCCTTAAATCTTTAAGGAAAGAAAAATGTAACTAACAACCAACAACCAAAGTCTAGATCCATCTACTCATCCATCATCCACAACAACCATGGTCCTTAATATTTCTAATGCAATTATTTATTTTTGCAACGTGTAATGCATATGAATCTGAACTAATGCAAAAAAAGTAGTCGTTCTATTGATTTAGTCGACCTACTATTTATGCATGTATGCTCAAGCCATGCATCCAAATGTATGCAACATCCTAATGATAGATTGATAATTATACATGTATGTTCAACCATACAACTATATGCAACATCCATATGCATAACATCCGTATGTAGCAACAAGTCAAGAAATAATATGCATATGATATGAGTGTGTGTACCTATATGGCCGATTATTCTAACATGTGGAAATGCGACCAATTACAATCCACTTGCGTCTGTTAGCATCCATCACTCGTAACATGTCCTGTTGACATGTTTAAAAACATTCTATCATCCAAAGGTCTCTACCAACGAGCTCTAACTAGAGAAAGATTGAAATTTAAGACGTACTAGAAAAGAGTTGTGGGTAGGAAGCTCGAATCTTCTCCTCGGGCTCCCATGTACTCTCAGTTAGGCCGTCTCTTCACTGAACCTTAACTAATCTAATCTCCTTATTGTGGAGCCGCTTTGTGCCATGCCCTAAGATACGGGTAGGTGCATGGCAAATGAGTGACTCACACTACATGTTAACCTCTTCTAATTGACTAGGCTCAACTGCAATAGCAGAATCATATATGCCAACTTCTTAATCCTAGCAAAAATCGAAAAGGATCTAACAAACCTCGGTACTAACTTCCCCATCCTACCAAACCTCATCACATGCCTCATGGTGAAACTTTCACAAACACCATATCCCCCACTTCAAACTCCAAATCTGAGCTTCTCCTATCTATAGATGACTTTTTCCTATCCTAGATAGTCTTCATCCTCCTTCGAATCAAATCCACTCTTTCCAACATCTCCCTAACCATATTGGGCCAAAGAATGATCTTATCTGTCGTGTCCCACCAACACAATGGTTATCTACAAGGTCTATCGTACAAAGCCTCAAATGGTGCCATCCCTATGCTAGCCTAGTAACTATTATTGTAGACAAACTCAAGAAGTGGCATGTGACCCGCCCAAGAACCTCCAAAGTCGATGATACATATCCTAAGCAAATCCTCTAAACCCGATTTACCCTCTATGTCTGCCTATCAGTCCGTGGATGGTATGATATACTCAAATTCAGCTCAGTCCCTAATGCCTCATGTAGACTCCTCTAGAACTCAATTGTAAAAAGTGGGTCCCGGTCACCAACTATACTGGTAGGAACTCCATGAAACCTAACAACCTCTCTTACAAACAAAGCTGCTAATGATGTTGTTGTCCTAGTGCTACTCACTGGTATGAAATAAGTGCACTTGGTCAATCTGTCCACGATGACCTAAATGCTTGCATTCCCTCTCCTGGATCTGGCTAATCCCTCAACACCATATAGACGCTCTCCCACTTCCATTGAGGAATATCTAATGGTTGCAACAACCCCTCAGGCTTCTTTTGCTCCGTCTTCACCCTTTGGCAAGTGATACACTAAGCTACATACTATGCCACTTGCTTCTTCATCCCATACTAAGAGAAAACTCTCTTTATATTATGATACATCTTATATCCCCCGGGAAGAATAGTCATCCTAGAATGGTAAGACTTTGCTAGTATCGCATCTATCAAATCTGCACTGTGCGGAACAAAAATCCTACCATCTCTCTGCAACCATCCTTCGAGTCTATGGCGTAATGCCTCAAATAACTCGATACCTTTCCTCAGCCCAACCTATCTAAGATATCAGCTAGCTCAACATCCTCTCTCTTCCTAGACCCAATCTTCTTCAATAAAGTTGGTTGAACATCCAAGGCTGCCAGTAATCCAGGTGTAATCTTCGATGATGATTTGAAGTCAAAAGTAGTAATATAGCCTCAATGTGTCCACTCCAAGTATAGAGGACACGATACTGCACTCTTCCTACTCAAAGCATCCACTAGTACATTATCCTTGCCTGGGGTATAGATATATCAAAGTCAAAAGATGCCAAAAACTCCATCCATCTCTGCTGTGTTATTTCAAGTCCTTTTGAGAGAACGAGTACTTTAAGGACTTGTGACCAGTGAAAATCTCAAATATCTCCCCTAGAAGATAATGTCTCCAAGACTTAAGTGCAAAAACTATATCTGCCAATTCAAGATCATGTGTTGGGTAGTTCCTCTCATGGTTCTTCAACTGCCTACTCACATAGCACACTACCTTACCCTACCATCCTACATCAAAACTGCTCCTAACTCCATACCATAAGCATTAGTATAAACTGTAAAGGGCTTAGTCCCATCTAGCAACACTAACAATGGTGCACTAGTCAAAGCTTCCTTCAACTTAATAAAAGCATCCTCACACCAGCATCCCACAAAAAGAAAAGATTCTTCTTAGTAAGGCGAGTCAATGGAACATAAATCTTAGCGAAGTCTTTGATGAACTTCATATAATAACCCGTAAGACTAAGAAAGCTCCGCACCTCCATGGCATTCTTCGGAACATGCCAATCTTGAGTTGGTGCTACCTTACTCGGATCTATAGCCAAACCACTCTTTGAAACACTATAGCCCAAAAAGCAAACCTCCTCTCTCCAAAAATGGTACTTAGAAAACTTAGCCTTAAGCTTATGCGCACGGAGTGTCCTATGCACCTCCTCTAAATGCAAAGCATGCTCCTCCCTACTCCTAGAATACACCAAGATATCATCCACAAATACCACCACAAACTTATTCAGCAACTCCCTAAACACTCAAGTCATCAAATCAAAAAAATAGGTGAGTGCATTGGTTAGTCTGAAGGGCATGACTAACTACTCATACTCTCAACTGATGGAAACCCATGACTAAATCAAGCTAGGAATACACTCTAGCTCCAACCAACTAATCGAATATATCATTTAAGCGAGGAAAAGGATAATGATTCTTCTTCATCGATTTGCCAAACCTATGGCACTTCAAATCCTAGTTTTGAATCTTTCCTTTTGGCCCTAATCCTCCCTTCTTCTTACCCATTTGAAAATTCTTCACTTCAGCCCTTGGAGCCTCTTCTTTCACATCATTCTTAACAATAGAGGTAGGTAATGCCATCTCAACAAGTCCCATGAAAGTAGCTCCTATCGGAATATGACTCATGGCTAAATCCTAAAGCAGTTGATTCAAACCCTTAGCAAAATTAAGAGCCTTCTTGTGTGGAGTACTAATCAATTACATTCCAAATCTTGCAAGCTCATTAAACTGATTGACATACTCTTTAATGGACGAATCACCCAGCTTAAGATTGAAAAACTTCTCTAACTGAACACCCTCCTCAACCAGGGACAAAAACTTTCTCTCAAACCTCCTACGGAACTCTCACCAGGTCATCTCACCACCATCAACCTCTATCTGAAGAGCTTCCCACCAACTCAAAGCCTCACCTTGCAACTGCTAGGTAGCAAGTTGCCTCTTAACTCCATCAACCAATCCCATAAGTTCAAATATCCACTCACAATTGCAGATCCAAGCTCTGGTATCAATGTAAAACTCTGTGCCTAAAAATGGCTTGCCTCCCAAGCTGGAAAAGTCCTTACATAGCTTTGCAAAGTCAAGAGCGATAGGCGGGAGAGCAAAAATCCTACCAACCGCTACATCTGTAGGCTCTCTAACTGGATGCTTAACATGTCCCCTGGCTTGTAAGTAATGGTGGAATCATATAGGCATGTTTACGCCAGGAATCTCAAGGATGTCGATAAAGCCTATCCTATGGAATTAGCCATCTCTATCTTTGGATATTAAAGATTCAATTAGCTACTTTTACAGATAACTCAACATGATTGAGAGATAACTGATAATATATGTAAGAATTGAAATAAACATAGGCATGAATTTTGAGGGATTTCTTTCTTTGATAAAATTTTTGAAAATACACACATAAACACACACACAAATACACACACATACACTTTGAAATTTTATTTTGAAAACATTTTAAAAAATCATTTTTTATCAAAAACTATATATATATATATATGATTGTACGTATGTATATATATGGGTCAAATACGCTCATAAACCTAGGAATATTGAAGCCTATGCTCTGATATCAAGTGTGACAGCCTATATTTCTCGACATGCTGAAAACCATCATATCAATAAATATGGATCGTCGGATTGGAGTAAAACTATTATCACAGAGACTAAGATATCAATATGAGAAATAAACTATCCAATCGAAACATCATCATGGTGGAAACATAATATTAGATATGTAGGTAATTTTAGAAAACAGTAATAACTATATCAAAACATCATAATATCGTAGTCTCATAAAATATCAGTACATAATCCCAAAATCAGAGTATATCATAAAAGTAATCCCTCAGAAGCAAAATACCAAAATAAATGTACTGCTAGAAAATACATGATAGAGGATAAAGATAAAAGGCTGGACCTAAGCATGATAGTCTTAAAGCAATAATGGGCCAGTCATCTGCTACCATGTCCACATGTGGTGGGGAAAATGGAAAAAAGGAATGGGTTAGACATATGTCTACTGAACGAGAACAAGGCTGATAAAATGATCAAATGCAATTAATTCTAAATGAAATAAGTGTCATAGAGTGTACATAATGTCAATGCATTCCTAAGGTCATATACCTAAGGATAGTTATCCAACTCACTGGGTCAGATCTACAAGCCAAAAACCTCACACTATCGATTTACTATCCCTTATCTACTCATACTACATCTAGAGAGGGAGAACACAGTATGGAAACTTGCAGACTGACTAATCGTATGCGCTCGTGGTCATCTCTCAATCATAGTGGCAAACTTCCTCTTATTGCCTAATCCATTGTTCATCGTGTGCGAATCACCGCAAGGACCGGGCTTCCACATAATATTTTCATGTTTTTTATGGCCACTTATTTTCGGCTATAGCATCCACCAGTATCTCGTTATGCAATAAAATGTGTCGTACCTGAATCTCCTGTTAGGACTAGGCCCCCTCAGGAAGTGTTCCCGCCAGTGCTACACTCACCCGTATGTAACAATCCCTGGAACTAACACGAATAAATCGTCCTCATCTTACTAAATCCAATTTTGACATCTGCCTAACGGACAACCCAATTGCCTATGTTTATGGATCTTCTATATCTTATCCACTTAGCGGAGTAAATTCGCCCTACTACTTAGCATTCATCAATATCATTCATTAATTGGGCCTAAAGCCCAAAATAGTCCAATTATAAGCTGAATGGTTGACCTGGAAGCACCATAGGTCGACTATGCATGGTCGACCTATGATTCTCACGATCGACCATTCCAGTTCATTTTCTGAGGGTTTGGTTTCATTTATATTTTTTTATTACTGTGCAATTAATTATTTATCAAACAAATTCAGTTTTATTAATTCGAGTGTCATTAACAATCTAATTAATCCAAATTTCTAATTCTATCATAATATACATTTTAGTTTTTAATTATAAATCAATTTGGGGTCTTGATCAGGGTTTTACCGTTTCAATAGTAATTTCTAATTAGATTAATTAGATCTACAAATTAACTAATATCGATTTAAATTAATAGTTAATTTAGGCATTTAACAACTTAATCAACTTAGAAATAAATTTAAAACTAATTGATTTAACCATTTAGTTAGATCTGTGCCCACTCACCTCTGTCCTTAACTCTAGATCTGGTTCCAACTCCACTTGTTTCCCGTAGATCCACGTAGCCTTTCTTCCAATTACTTGATCTCTCTTTTAATTTTGGTTTAGATTAGAATTTAGGTTTGATTTGGGGACTAGAAATTGATTTGGGAATTAGGATTTCAGTTTTCAATTTGGTAGAGCTTCATTGTAATAAAGAAAAATTAGATTTAGTCTAACCCTAGGTACTAATTTATATGGGAACTCTACAATTCTCTACTATCAGATCAGTCCCCAAGTTAATCTTGTTCATCGCCCTAAACCTTGGCCAACCGCAACAATCTTTTATGTAGAAAACAAATCGACTCGCCACCACAATCACCCAATCACCATAGGGTCGGGTCGATCGCCCATAGGGCTAGGTCGACCGTCCCTGGTCGACCTGGCCTTGTGATGGTCGACCTGGCTCAAGTGTAATTATTTATATTTTTTTCTTTTTTTCTATTTAATTTTTGGATTATTCCAACACTCGTAATTCTCTTATACTATCTTGGATTTTGACAAGCTATATATGAAAAGTGTCCAGAAAATTGCTACGGACACAATGGTGTACGTCCCTTAGTCAAATTTGGTCGTTTGTGGAAATTTTACTTTTAAGTTCATTCTTATCTTGTATTTATATTTTCTTTTTTATTCCAGAAAATTTCCAAGGTGTTACACTATAACCAATAGATGGCAAAATCCTGATGCAAACTCATAGTACATGTTTATATGGGAAATTACGCTGAATATAAGCATGATTCACATAACGAACTACGTTGGTTTGGAAGCGAGATGCATCATGATAAACAAAACGTATAAAAATACAAATGATAACTGCGCCACTATCTTCACCAAAACTATTGCGTCATATCCCTAGATTGCATCATCATTTTTACGGCCACAAGCCGTCCTCAGAACATGTGCTGCCATTTATATAACCATCTTTACCATATAACAAAATCACATCATAATACTTATGTAGAACACACTTCCATTATATACAACTACGCCATGATACAAAAGTAATTATACAAGTGAAAAAACCCAAAAAACCTGATCTAAGAAATAAGGAGCAAAATCGAAAAGGTAACTTGCACAAGAAAATTACGGCATAGTATCCCCAAACTGCACCACCACTTATGAAATAATATAGGGAAACTACACAGTAATACTCAAATATATCAAACAACCTCCGGAACACATAAACATACTAGTAATAAGCAAATAGAACGACTTCTATAATGAAAAATGGTGCCAACATACTGCCATAGAACATGTCCGATCCAAACCATGCCAATTTGCATGGTACATGTCAGCTTAAGCAAATAAAACCAAAACTTATTTATATTAAAAAGACTATGTTTCATGGTCCACTTGATTGTCTAAATGCAAAGTGTAGAAGCAGGTCGCCTAGACGTAAATGGCGTAATGCTAAGGCTGATACCAATACGGCTCACCACATAGACATCAAGAACATCATTTCTAATTTAAAGCATCCCACTAAAAATCAAATGTAACGACCCGAAATTTTAGACACACTGTATTTAAATATCTGAATTATTTAAATATTTGAATCTTGAATTTAATATGATTAAATTGATTTAATAACCTTGTAAACCCTTTTTAAATAATGGTAAATGAAGGAATTTCGTTTTTGAAATTTATTTACAAAAATAAATAGTTCGTAGAAATATCGATAATGTGACCGAAAATTATTTTATCGATAAATGGCTTTTTGTAGAACAAAAGTTGTTCGACCTCTTTTGAACTTGTATAGTAACATATGAACACATATATAACAAGTTAATAACATTTGAGCTGATAGAAAATGTGACATCCCAGAATTTCTAGCAATATCAATTTAATAATCCGTGTTGAAAATTAAATTGATTTGATTATTTTTGTTGATAAATTCAAATTGATTTAATAATCTTCTTTAGAATAAATATTTAACTGATAATTTATCTTTTAAAAAGCTAATAAATTGTTTTCTATTTATAATGTATATATATTTGTATATATTGTAAATAGAAATCTTTGGTTGGAATCTAATAAATAAATGAACCTTGTTTTCAAATTCTAATGTATTTTGGTAATTTGGAAATTATGATTTAATTTAAAATATATAGTTTTAAAATGTTTAAGATAAATGTTTAATTGATTTAAATTTATATCTTAGCTTAAGTTCAAGAATTAAATAAAAAGGTTTGTTTTAAAATATGGTTTAATAAATATGAGATATTAATTCATTTAAATAATAATAGGAAGTTATAATCTCATTTATAAATTATTTAATTTGACAAATTATTGTTTTCAAATAACATTTAGTAATGTATTGTTATATATATAGATATATATAGACTTTAAAATAGAAGTGTTATTTTCAAATTTAATATATTGTTATATATGTATATATATAACTTGATTTTAAAATTGGATTTAGAATTTAGTTTGAATTTAAAAGTCTTAAAATTAAATAGGGTAGATATTTAAAATGTTTGGATTTTAAAAGATATTTGTATAAGCTTTTATTTATATATACATAGCTTTATTTTATTTTCTCAACAAAGTAATTCATAAAAATAAACAATAAATATAAAATAAGAAGTTAAGTTAGAAATAGAAATATATATAAGGTAAAATATATGGTCATGTAAAATATGAAGTAAAATACATTACATAAATTCTAACCATATGTTAACTAACTATACATATTCATGTAGCAGGCAAGATAAATGAATACAATTGATAGTTCTGGGAACAAATGTAGATGCAAGGCTGTAAGTAATTTGTAGGCAAGAATAAACTAAGTATAAAAGAAAAAAAATGTCTTCATGTTGTACAGGAAATTGAGCATCTGCACTTGAAAAAGAAATAAAGAAACATATACAAAATGGCATCTAAGTACCATACGAAATTTAAAATAAAGGAAGTTGTAGACATGGAGGACAAGGCATTAAATGTTAATGTCTCTAGTACATTGTGTAGATCATTTCAGCCTCTAAAGGAGATAAAAATATCTGACCAATATTAATAAAATCGTGTACAAAAGAAAAATACTATCCTGTACTTGTTACACATATATCTATTTATCTCTTTCCATTTTCGTTTACTAAAGACTTAGCATACCAGAAAGTTTTATTTCAAACTGAAGCATCATTTATTTAAACAAAAACAAGAAGAGTTACAGAAGAATAAAGCTAGCTGTTTTCAAACAAAGGAAGATTTTTGCTAACAGTTTCACAAGCTATTTCAAAAGGGCTCTGTTCTTCATTTTCAAAAAGAACTAGTGAGTAACATTTTAAATTTAAAACTAAGTAAATAGATGTCTGCTAGCTTGTGAAGCCTTGAGATGGATGATGCTTTGTTTACGCATATATAAGTGATAGTTCTGTGTTTATGAATATATGTAAGCATGCATATCTGGTATGTATATCTGTAGCATTGAACACCTCTGTTTTAAATTTCCTAGTTTAAGTTTGTTTCCATATTCCTTATCTCATGATCTAGGCTTTGTTAAGATTTGAAATACAAATGAAGTATGATTGTTATATCATAAATGTTAGTTTAAAAATATATAGTTAGTTAAAATAACTGGGTATTGTTCAGGAAATATAAAACACGGTGAAACCTTAAATTAAGTCAAAATTTATTTATCGTAGATTATAGATTCAGGTGTATGAATCAAAAGCTAAAGCTAAAACTTGATTTTTAAAACAAAAATGGAAATTTTTAATTGAGAAATAAAGGAGCAGTTTACAGATTAACAAAAACCATTCTTTTACAAAATTCTGTTGATTTAATAAATTGTTGATGCTGAAATTTGTTATGGAGTTAGATTATTGATTCGTGGATATAGGAAAAATGTTGGAAAATTTTTCTAATGCAAGATTGTGTAACTCGAATTGAATTTAGGGTTTAAGTCTGGTTTTGACGAGGCTTAGATTTTCGATTCATTCGTCTTCTTCGATTGATCGAGTTCAACCGAACTCAGGGGGATGGAAGCAGGTGAGTTGACGAAGTCGAGGCCGGAATGGTAGACCTTCAGATGGTCGGAGCGATGAGTACGATACGTTGACAGGTTTGGGTGATGGTGGGCTTTGGTGTTTCCAGGTTTGGGGTTAATGCTCGATTTTGATTATGGGTTGTTGGTCGAGATTTAATGACCGAGGTGGGATGTCGAGTCGATTTCTGATGGTTTGCGATCGACGTTGGTTGTCTGATGTTGGTTTTGGGAAGCAGGGAAGTTGCTCGAGTTAACTCGGGTGATTCGAGGAATTGACTCGAAGTGAGATGGTTTTGGACTCGAAGCAATATAAGGTTGTTTCGGGTTAAAATTTGGTTATAGGTTTTAAAGGGAAAACCTGTTCTGTTTTTAAATTTTTAAAATAAAATCTAAACTAAAGTCTAAATGAAAATCTAAAGTTTAATCTGGAATCAAAGTTTAATCTGCATTCCAGTTTTGAAATAAAAGAAAGTTTTCAAAATTTAATTATTTTAAATAACTTTGAATGTTTCAGGTATATTTTAAATATGGTTTGAATTGAAAATGAATTTGGTTTTAAATTCTTTTAAACTTCTTTTATAAAATGTGTATTTCCTTAACATGAGAATTTAAAAGGTTTTAAATTGTCTTAAACTTTGTTAAAGTTAATTTGTATTCATTTTAAATCTTAAATTTAAAATGAATTTGAAAATGAAATTTAAAAGTAAATTTGAAAGCAAATTGTTTTTAAATGCTTTTGATAATGATAATTTAATCATTAATAAGAATAATGTTTTTTCCTTAAATTTGATTTGGATTTAATGTTTTGTGATTCTTTAGATTATTAAGTTAATTAAAATGGGTAATTAATTTATTTAATTAATTAATGATTTGGATTAATAAATAGAGTAATTAAAGGTTTAAATTAATTAATTAAGGTTTAAGATTAATAATTTAAGGAATAATTAATTTGTAATTAAGGATTATTAATTAGATATTAATTAATGATTAAAGATTAATTAATCGAGTAATTAAGGACTAATTAAGTTGTAGTTAACACTTAATTAATTAGATAATTAGAGATTAATTAATTGATAATTAAAGATTAATCAATTTGAAATTAATAGTGGTTAACCTAAGTTAATTACTTAAGAAAAGTAATTAAACGAGTTGATAATAGTTAATGAAGGTCATTAACTTGAGATTATTTAACAATCAATTAATGTGATTAATTTTAATAATTAATTAGGTTAATTAATTTAAAGATAATCAATTGTGAAATGTTTAAGTGAAATTACTTAATGGAAGTAATTAAGAAATTAATTACTTAATGTAATTAATTGAGTTTAATGTGATTTATTTAAGTTAGTTAATTAAGTTTAATTAATTTAATCACTTGATAGTTTGATAAGTGTAAATTACTTAAATGTAATTAATGGAGTATAATTATCTAGTGAAGTAATTAATGATAATTACTGGATGTAATTAATTGAAGATGATTTAATATGGAAGTAATTTGGATTAAATTACTTTGTGAAATTAATCAAGGGATAAATCAAGATAATTAATTTGGGAGTAATTAATTTATTAATGAAGTAATTTAGGGTAGTTAATTACTGAATGGGATTAATCAAGATTGATTAATAATATGGTTTAAGTAAAGATTTATTACTTAATGTAATTAATTTAAATAGAATAATTAGTTAAAAATGTAATTACGGATCATTAATTTCCATAATTAATGATATAATTAAGGATGGATTAATTAAGATTAATTAATCAATAATAAGTAATTTTGAGTAATTAATTAACGTAATTAATTAAGAATTAATGTAATTAATTATAGTTAATTAATAAATGAAGTAATTAAGGGTTAATTACTGTATTTGGTTAAGGATAATTAATTTGTGAAATTAGTTAACGAATAATTACTTGAATGTAATAAAAGGATAATTAATCTAGGATGATTAATTAAGAAGGAAATTAGAGAATGATTAATTAATTGATTTGTAATTTATGAATGGTTATATAAGCAAGATTTATAGAATGAAGTAATTAATTTAATTTACTTTAAATTAATTAGAGATAAGGTAATTAATTTAATTCATTTTAAATTAATTATAGATGGTGTGTTTATGAATCATTGCTTATGTATTGATGGATGATATTGATTTCCTTGAATGGTTTGAGATCTCAGATATGAGATAAGTTATCCTGTGTGATATGGATTATCTTTTTATGATGATATTGGGAATTATCTACTGTAGTGATATTATAGATTATCTATCTGTGATATTGTGGATTATCTATCTGTGTATATATAGATAATGAAATGAATTGTTTTAACTTTAAAACAACTTGGCCTTAAAAGATACGGTTTGGATTTCGATGAGACCGAGATCGGGTTTCCAGATTTGGATATCCGAAAACCACATCGATCCAAATTAACGATAGGTCGTGAATCTCAAGTGAATACGAAGATTCAGAGTGCAAGGGTTATTGTCATTAACTTTGAGGGTGATTCCAAAATGAGTGTAACGAGATAATGCCTTCGGTTTCGTTCGAACCCGGAACGAACTTGTATGGATTGAATGCTTTTAGAACATCGTCAGGTGGACGATGAGCATTCTAAGAGATGTGTTCTCTAAAGGTAATCGTAGCCTCAAGCCTCATCAACCGGGAATGGCTAAAATAGGGGAGGTGCAGCAAGGCTTCGTGGGTCGCACCCACTTGAGAGCAAGATATACCCATGTCTAGATGTCCCTTTTTATTTTGGTTGTGTGGGCAGTTTTGAGCTCCAACTGCCGGGGTTGTCTTGTTTGGGACTGTCCAGTAAGGGATGGTTCTGGCCTTATGTTGCAGGGGACTTAGGGTGGGTCCTCGGTACGCTGATCTAGGCCAGGTACTGTGACAGGCAGTACCCAGTAGCCCTGCCATTGTATGGAATCCAAAATCCAATAAGTGCCATCGAATTTGATTGTAAACCTAGTATGCTGGAATTTAATCATGTAACAATTTCAGCTATTTCTTATTTACTTGAAAACCCTAGACCTATTATAATATCACTAAATTTCCTATCAAAGTTTTGGTTAGCGTAAGGTAAAAACTTTTCCATGTTTATGTGTGGGAAGTCTTACGTGATACCTTTTGTTTTTAAAGGATTTTCAAAGTTAAGAAACTTTAACCTGTTACTCATACCAGACCCATGTCTGACCCGGAGTTTATTTCTGTTTTTCTTAAACTCTCGGGTACTCAAATTTTTACGAGTAGCCAAGGGATTCAGGTTAGCTTTGACGATTGTGGAGGAGCAATGGAGCAGGAGGCTTCAGTGTTGTAGATATATATAGTGTTCCGCTGTGTTGGTATCTCTGTGTTGTATTTGAGTTGTGTCGAGTTGTATTAACTAGACAGGTGTTTATAACTGTCTAGTATGTGTTGTATTATCTGTGTAACTCTGATGTATATGATACTTTGTAATCTCTTATGTGATATATTATATTTCATTCGTTCCGCTGTTGAGATTCTGATGTTGTTTCTTCTTCCTTCTCTATCTTTTCTATTTCTCACCCCTTTCTTTCTTAAAGATGATGCAACTTTCTGGTGGTAGAAAGTTGGGTCGTTTCAGTTGGTATCAGAGCGCTAGGTTGAGTGAATACCTAGGCTTTGGAGTGATTTCTTTCTTGAGAGACCGTATTTGTAATTTTGATATATATATTTATTTATTTATTTCTACCTATCTGTTGGGTTACCTATTCGGGTTTTCCAATATAAGTTATAAAGGTAGATAGGGTAGTGGTATGTGTAATACGACTACCAATAGTCGGAGTTTGTTGAGGTTGGAAGTGTATATGCCGAGACTGTAGACCTAATACCGTCTCGAGTGAATTTTTGTTGTGGTGTAAGGATTTCACCAATCTTTGAAGGAAGTTTGTTAAGGTTCGGAGTCCATTTTTGAAGTGCAAGTTTGGATGAGTAGAATTTGGATTCTGACAGTTGAGCAGAAGCTAGTGATGGTATCTTGATACCTCAGGGTGTAGTAGTTGTGTGATGAGACACAGTGACTATGGATGTCTCCGAAGATGTTTCTTTGGAACAAGTTTAAGGAAGTGTGTTTGCATCGGTGTTGAGGCTGTGTTCAGCTGGGTGTTTGTGTTTGGCTTTGAGGCCTGAGTTTCTCGAAGAGTTTGGATTAGGAAGTTTGGGCATCAGTGGCAGCGTCGCAGCTCAGATTGTTCTGTGTGCAAGCAAGGAGGTCATCTGTCAGCAGTTTTATAGAAGTGAAGTTCAGAACCAGCTGAGTGGATCCACTTCTTCGATAGATTGGCTTGAGCTGTTCTGATTGGTAAAGAGAGAACAGTTTTCTTTGGATATTAGATTGGGTTGATCGCAAAAATGACTTGCAATTGTTGAGTGTTCTCTTGGTTTGTCAAAGATCTTTCGGGATTTCTGAGTTTTCTCTTTATGGATCTGTTGAACCATATTTCTGGGATGTGTTGTCCAATTTGTGCCCGTGTGTATCATCAGCATTTTCATCTTCTCCGGATCAGAGTTGTGCAGCGGAAGCAGATTGGAAGTGCATCTGTTTTATCTTTTCGAATAGGAAAAGTAAGTTCAGTCTTTTGATGTTTGAGGAGTAGAGTTTGTGTTCTTGGATTGTTTGTGAGTGGATCATTTTGATCAGTTGTTTTGTGAGGCATCAGCAAAGGTCGAGCTGATCCGTAGGGATGTAGGCAGCCCAGGATCGTCAGATAAGTTTTATGGATAAGAGACGGAGGAATTTGGATTTCGAAATCGGGGATTTGGTTTTGAGTAAGTTTTCTCTGATCGAAGGAGCTTTAAATTGGGCAAGAATGGAAGCTAGCTCCGAGGTATTTTGGATTTTCTCTATGTTCTGGTAAGGATAAGTGTTTGATCTTCTGGAGTGAATTGTCAGTTTGGATAACTGGAATTCGGTGTGTTTCACGTATCTCTGAGGGAGTACGTGTATAATCCATCTCTGGTTTTGGAACTAGCAGTTCAGGGAGTTTTGGATGTTGAGTCAGACTTGTCTATAGTCTGATATTTTGTCTAGTTTGGTAGATCTAGAGGAGTAGGAGCTCTGTAGCTTAGTAGTATAGTTCTGTTGGATTCTGTAGAGCGAGTATCCCGTTATTTTACTTGGGAAACTCTAGGTAGTTCTATCCACGATTTTGTCTGGATAGTTAGATTTGTTTGATTGGATGAGTTGGTTGCTATGGTTGTTAGCATATGATTAATATATGCTTGTGTTTTTGAAATTAAATCTTTAATTAGATTATTAAATTACCTTTGTTTTAAATTTCGGGGACGAAATTCTTTTAAGGGGGGAGGAATGTGACATCCCAGAATTTCTAGCAATATCAATTTAATAATCTGTGTTGAAAATTAAATTGATTTGATTATTTTTGTTGATAAATTCAAATTGATTTAATAATCTTCTTTTGAATAAATATTTAACTGATAATTTATCTTTTAAAAAGCTAATAAATTGTTTTTTATTTATAATGTATATATATTTGTATATATTGTAAATAGAAATCTTTGGTTGGAATCTAATAAATAAATGAACCTTGTTTTCAAATTCTAATGTATTTTGGTAATTTGGAATTATGATTTAATTTAAAATATTTAGTTTTAAAATGTTTAAGATAAATGTTTAATTGATTTAAATTTATATCTTAGCTTAAGTTCAAGAATTAAATAAAAAGGTTTGTTTTAAAATATGGTTTAATAAATATGAGATATTAATTCATTTAAATAATAATAGGAAGTTATAATCTCTTTTATAAATTATTTAATTTGACAAATTATTGTTTTTAAATAACATTTAGTAATGTATTGTTATATATATAGATATATATAGACTTTAAAATAGAAGTGTTATTTTCAAATTTAATATGTTGTTATATATGTATATATATAACTTGATTTTAAAATTGGATTTAGAATTTAGTTTGAATTTAAAAGTCTTAAAATTAAATAGGGTAGATATTTAAAATGTTTGGATTTTAAAAGATATTTGTATAAGCTTTTATTTATATATACATAGCTTTATTTTATTTTCTCTAAAAAGTAATTCATAAAAATAAACAATAAATATAAAATAAGATGTTAAGTTAGAAATAGAAATATATATAAGGTAAAATATATGGTCATGTAAAATATGAAGTAAAATACATTACATAAATTCTAACCATATGTTAACTAACTATACATATTCATATAGCAGGCAAGATAAATGAATACAATTGATAGTTCTGGAAACAAATGTAGATGCAAGGCTGTAAGTAATTTGTAGGCAAGAATAAACTAAGTATAAAAGAAGAAAAAAATATGTCTTCATGTTGTACAGGAAATTGAGCATCTGCACTTGAAAAAGAAATAAAGAAACATATACAAAATGGCATCTAAGTACCATACGAAATTTAAAATAAAGGAAGTTGTAGACAAGGAGGACAAGGCATTAAATGTTAATGTCTCTAGTACATTGTGTAGATCATTTCAGCCTCCAAAGGAGATAAAAATATCTGACCAATATTAATAAAATCATGTACAAAAGAAAAATAATATCCTGTGCTTGTTACATCTATCTATCTATTTCCATTTTCGTTTACTAAAGACTTAGCATACCATAAAGTTTTATTTCAAACTGAAGCATCATTTATTTAAACAAAAACAAGAAGATTTACAGAAGAATAAAGCTAGCTGTTTTCAAACAAAGGAAGATTTTTGCTAACAGTTTCACAAGCTATTTCAAATGGGCTCTGTTCTTCATTTTCAAAAAGAACTGGCGAGTAACATTTTAAATTTAAAACTAAGTAAATAGATGTTTGCTTGCTTGTGAAGCCCTGAGATGGATGATGCTTTGTTTACGCATATATAGGTGATAGTTCTGTGTTTATGAATATATGTAAGCATGCATATCTGGTATGTATATCTGTAGCATTGAACACCTCTGTTTTAAATTTCCTAGTTTAAGTTTGTTTCCATATTCCTTATCTCATGATCTAGGCTTTGTTAAGATTTGAAATACAAATGAAGTATGATTGTTATATCATAAATGTTAGTTAAAAAATATATAGTTAGTTAAAATAACTGGGTATTGTTCAGGAAATATAAAACACAGTGAAACCTTAAATTAAGTCAAAATTTATTTGTCGTAGATTACAGATTCAGGTGTATGAATCAAAAGCTAAAGCTAAAACTTGATTTTTAAAACAAAAATGGAAATTTTTAATTGAGAAATAAAGGAGCAGTTTACAGATGAACAAAAATCTTTCTTTTACAAAATTCTGTTGATTTAATAAATTGTTGATGCTGAAATTTGTTATGGAGTTAGATTATTGATTCGTGGATATAGGAAAAATGTTGGAAAATTTTTCTAATGCAAGATTGTGTAACTCAAATTGAATTTAGGGTTTAAGTATGGTTTTGACGAGGCTTAGATTTTTGATTCGTTCGTCTTCTTCGATTGATCGAGTTCAACCGAACTCAGGGGGAAGGAAGCAGGTGAGTTGATGAAGTCGAGGCCGGAATGGTAGACCTTCAGATGGTCGGAGCAGCGAGTACGGTACCTTGATAGGTTTGGGTGATGGTGGGCTCTGGTGTTTCCAGGTTTGGGGTTAATGCTCGATTTTGATTATGGGTTGTTGGTCGAGATTTGATGACCGAGGTGGGATGTCGAGTCAATTTCTGATGGTTTGCGACGACGTTGGTGGTCCATAGTGGCCGGAGTCACCGTGCATATGCACTGTGAAGTGTTTGTCTGATGTTGGTTTTGGGAAGCAGGGAAGTTGCCCGAGTTAACACGGGTGATTCGAGGAATTGACTCGAAGTGAGATGGTTTTGGACTCGAAGCAATATAGGGTTGTCTCGGGTTAAAATTTGGTTACAGGTTTTAAAGGGAAAACCTGTTCTGTTTTTAAATTTTTAAAATAAAACTAAACTGAAGTCTAAATGAAAATCTAAAGTTTAATCTGGAATCAAAGTTTAATCTGCATTCCAGTTTTGAAATAAAAGAAAGTTTTCAAAATTAAATTTTTTTAAATAACTTTGAATGTTTCAGGTATATTTTATATATGGTTTGAATTGAAAATGAATTTGGTTTTAAATTCTTTTAAACTTCTTTTATAAAATGAGTATTTCCTTAACATGAGAATTTAAAAGGTTTTAAATTATCTTAAACTTTGTTAAAGTTAATTTGTATTCATTTTAAATCTTAAATTTAAAATGAATTTGAAAATGAAATTTAAAAGTAAATTTGAAAGCAAATTTTTTTTAAATGCTTTTGATAATGATAATTTAATCATTAATAAAAATAATGTTTTTTCCTTAAATTTGATTTGGATTTAATGTTTTGTGATTCTTTAGATTATTAAGTTAATTAAAATGGGTAATTAATTATTTGGATTAATAAATAAAGTAATTAAAGGTTTAAATTAATTAATTAAGGTTTAAGATTAATTAATTTAAGGAATAATTAATTTGTAATTAAGGATTATTAATTAGATATTAATTAATGATTAAAGATTAATTAATCGAGTAATTAAGGACTAATTAAGTTGTAGTTAACACTTAATTAATTAGATAATTAGAGATTAATTAATTGATAATTAAAGATTAATAAATTTGAAATTAATAATGGTTAACCTAAGTTAATTACTTAAGAAAAGTAATTAAAAGAGTTGATAATAGTTAATGAAGGTCATTAACTCGAGATTATTTAACAATCAATTAATGTGATTAATTTTAATAATTAATTAGGTTAATTAATTTAAAGATAATCAATTGTGAAATGTTTAAGTGAAATTACTTAATGGAAGTAATTAAGAAATTAATTACTTAATGTAATTAATTGAGTTTAATGTGATTTATTTAAGTTAGTTAATTAAGTTTAATTAATTTAATCACTTGATAGTTTGATAAGTGTAAATTACTTAAATGTAATTAATGGAGTATAATTATCTAGTGAAGTAATTAATGATAATTACTGGATGTAATTAATTGAAGATGATTTAATATGGAAGTAATTTGGATTAAATTACTTTGTGAAATTAATCAAGGGATAAATTAAGATAATTAATTTGGGAGTAATTAATTTATTAATGAAGTAATTTAGGGTAGTTAATTACTGAATGGGATTAATCAAGATTGATTAATAATATGGTTTAAGTAAAGATTTATTACTTAATGTAATTAATTTAAATAGAATAATTAGTTAAAAATGTAATTACGGTCATTAATTTCCATAATTAATGATATAATTAAGGATGGATTAATTAAGATTAATTAATCAATAATAAGTAATTTTGAGTAATTAATTAAGGTAATTAATTAAGAATTAATGTAATTAATTATAGTTAATTAATAAATGAAGTAATTCGGGGTTAATTACTGTATTTGGTTAAGGATAATTAATTTGTGAAATTAGTTAAAGAATAATTACTTGAATGTAATAAAAGGATAATTAATCTAGGATGATTAATTAAGAAGGAAATTAGAGAATGATTAATTAATTGATTTGTAATTTATGAATGGTTATATAAGCAAGATTTATAGAATGAAGTAATTAATTTAATTTACTTTAAATTAATTAGAGATAAGGTAATTAATTTAATTCATGTTAAATTAATTATAGATGGTGTGTGTATGAATCATTGCTTATGTATTGATGGATGATATTGATTTCCTTGAATGGTTTGAGATCTCAGATATGAGATAAGTGATGCTGTGTGATATGGATTATCTATTTATGATGATATTGGGAATTATCTGCTGTAGTGATATTGTAGATTATCTATCTGTGATATTGTGGATTATCTATCTGTGTATATATAGATAATGAAATGAATTGTTTTAACTTTAAAACAACTTGGCCTTAAAAGATACGGTTTGGATTTCGATGAGACCGGATCGGGTTTCCAGATTTGGATATCCGAAAACCACATCGATCCAAATTAACGATAGGTCGTGAATCTCAAGTGAAGACAAAGATTCAGAGTGCAAGGGTTATTGTCATTAACTCTGAGGGTGATTCCAAAATGAGTGTAACGAGATAATGCCTTCGGTTTCGTTCGAACCCGGAACGAACTTGTATGGATTGAATGCTTTCAGAACATCGTCAGGTGGACGATGAGCATTCTAAGAGATGTGTTCTCTAAAGGTAATCGTAGCCTCAAGCCTCATCAACCGGGAATGGCTAAAACAAGGGAGGTGCAGCAAGGCTTCGTGGGTCGCACCCACTTGAGAGCAAGATATACCCCTGTCTAGATGTCCCTTTTTATTTCGGTTGTGTGGGCAGTTTTGAGCTCCAACTGCCGGGGTTGTCTTGTTTGGGACTGTCCAGTAAGGGATGGTTCCGGCCTTGTGTTGCAGGGGACTTAGGGTGGGTCCTCGGTACGCTGATCTAGGCCAGGTACTGTGACGGGCGGTACCCCAGTAGCCCTGCCATTGTATGGAATCCAAAATCCAATAAGTGCCATCGGATTTGATTGTAAACCTAGTATGCTGGAATTTAATCATGTAACAATTTCAGCTATTTCTTATTTACTTGAAAACCCTAGACCTATTATAATATCACTAAATTTCCTATCAAAGTTTTGGTTAGCGTAAGGTAAAAACTTTTCCATGTTTATGTGTGGGAAGTCTTACGTGATACCTTTTGTTTTTAAAGGATTTTCAAAGTTAAGCAACTTTAACCTGTTACTCATACCAGACCCATGTCTGACCCGGAGTTTATTTCTGTTTTTATTAAACTCTCGGGTACTCAAATTTTTACGAGTAGCCAAGGGATTCAGGTTAGCTTTGACGATTGTGGAGGAGCAATGGAGCAGGAGGCTTCAGTGTTGTAGATATATATAGTGTTCCGCTGTGTTGGTATCTCTGTGTTGTATTTGAGTTGTGTCGAGTTGTATTAACTAGACAGGTGTTTATAACTGTCTAGTATGTGTTGTATTATCTGTGTAACTCTGATGTATATGATACTTTGTAATCTCTTATGTGATATATTATATTTCATTCGTTCCGATGTTGAGATTCTGATGTTGTTTCTTCTTCCTTCTCTATCTTTTCTATTTCTCACCCCTTTCTTTCTTAAAGATGACGCAACTTTCTGGTGGTAGAAAGTTGGGTCGTTTCAGAAAATTAATTAAAGTAAGTGGTATTAATTAAAGGGACATCGACCCTTGATTCAAGGCATGGATGGTGGAGAGAATAATGAAGCCTTGTTTCAAGGCATGAAGGGTGAGCACATGGTTTTGGATGGCCAAAATTAGAGAGGAAAGGGTTTCTTTATCTCATTTTTATCATTTGAAACTTCATTGTGTCACAAAAACTATTTCACAAGTTTTGAAAAAAAGGCTTCCTGTTACACTTCTTTCTCCTCTTTAAATCTTCCAAACTTCTTCAAACAAACTCCAACTCTCTCCATACTCTAGTATAGTCTTATATCAACTAAAGATCGCATATTAGTATCCACAAAGTTGAAATAAATGGAGCAAAAAGGAGAACCAACCTGTGCCATGAGCATCAAGGTGGAGAGGAAGGCTTGGCTTGTGTTTTTGAGCAAGAAGGTGGTAGCCTTGGCTTCAGCACTATGGAAGGAAGTTTTGCCTTGATTCTATTGGCTTGTGATGTTTGCTAACTTGGTTTTAAGGTGAGTTATCTCACCATTTTGCAATTATATGATGTGTATATAATTGTATGGTCATTGAAATATAAATGTTTAAATAAGAACAAAAACAACTTATCACTTTTGGACCTCTTCTGCTTTTGAAAGCAAATGACAACATATATTTATTATAATCTCTCTTATAAACCCTCCAAAACTTTAACATGGCCAAGACCTTGTGTATACATGTTTGGAAATGTTGTATGTGATGTAAAAGTGTGTATGTGAATGTTGAAGCGAGAAAGTCGCTATAAAAGCACTTTGAATCCCTTGTATTTTAACTTGCTTTAAAATAGTGTTATATGTGTATATTATTAGATAATGCAATTTTGTTGTTCTCTATACTTCTTGTAGTGTTTTGGATATTGAATAATTGGCTTGAGAAGTTGTGGAAATAGTCAAAAAAATTTGTAAAACTTAATAGAGAAATAGTCACTATGGATGTACTTTGAAATCACTTTGTGTTCAGCTATTTCTAAATCAACTTTCGAAGACTTTCTTAAGATTTTCTTTATGATTTTATTATGTAAAGTATTAGTACTTACTAATATAAAAATATCAAGTTTTAGAAAGGTTTTAAACTAGTCAAACAAAGATAAGAAAGTTTGAAGTAAAAAGGTTGCTATATCGACACTTTTAAATATCTTGTTTTTAGGAAATAACATTTATTTTTGTAGAAACTTCCATAATGGTTTCTTTACTAATTTAGCAAATAAATTATACTTTATTCTTACTATAAATTTTTTTGAGTTTAAACCATTTAGTAGCTAGTTGAATAAAGTGGCAAAAGTTATAGTAAAATAGTCGATATATGAGCACTTCAGAAAATACTTATTTTTGGATATTTTTATAAAATAATTAAAAGTTATTATTAAGGGTTTCTCTTCATGATTTTTTAGAGCCCTAAGTATATTGACTACCATAGGAAAATTGGATAAAAATAATTCATTTATGTGTTGAAAACTAGCTTCAAAATTGTAGCAATATTGTATAAAAACAACCCAGAAACTTTAAACGGCATTTCTGAAATGCTATGTTTTGCAACTGAAATGCTTTTTCCTTATTGTGAATTGCTTTGGTAACATTTCCAGAAATGTTAGTTTTGTTGTTTGAAACTTTAAATTGTATAAAAATCATATTTATACTAAGTATTTTTGTCTAATCTTTTTAGGGTTGTTTTTTTATCTTATATTAGAGTGTTTTAAAATTTGTTTCAAACTAAAATATGTTTTTAATAATTGATTATGAATTTTTAAAGTAAGCAGCTTTTAATTTAAAATATGTTTATTTTTATTTTACCATTTATTTCAAAATTTGTTATTTTGACATTATATTATATATAGATAATTATAATATATTTTAACTAGTTTAAAAGTGTTTTAACATAATTATAAGGATTTTAAAAAGTGTGTGCATGTGTGTGTGTATATATAAGTTTTAAAAAGTAAGTTAAGTATTTTACAAATGCAATAAAATAAGTTTATATTTTAACTCTTAAGTTAAATAAATGGCTTTTTGAAATTAATTAAAAGTGGATTACCTTAATTAATAAGTGTGGATATGCTTTGATCTTCAAAATGAATGTCATAAAGTTAATGATAAGTATAGAAATGGTTTTGGGTTGTAGTAAACAATGTTTTAGTAACATTTGTTTTTAACCCTTATTATTAATTATACATATGAATATAATTAGATATTTAATAATGCATTCTAAAGATAATTGTAAGTAAAATGATTTTGGGTTGTAGTAAACAATGTTTAACATTTGTTTTTTACCATTATTATTAGTTATACTTGGGAATATAATTAGATATTTAATAGTTAATATATTTAAGAAAATTATAAGTAAATGGTTTAGGGTTTGTAGTGACATTGTTTGAGTAATAACTGTCTTTAAACGTTTAAATGTAATTATATCTTTAAAAAGGTAAGTTTTAAAGAAAGTGGTTAAGTGTGAAATGGTTATGAGTTTGTTGTGACAAATGTTTAAATAACACTTGTCTTTAACGCCTAAGATTATACTTAGATCTTTAATTGCAGATATTTTAAAGATAATAAAAAGTACGAGATCTTTTGTAAAAAGATAGGAAAAGTAAAAGTTTAATTTATAAAAGAGAAGGGGTTTATAGTAACAATGTTTGAGTAATATTCTTTTAAGTTTTTTATTATATTTTAAAGTAAGTAAATCTTGTTAGTGATTGGTGAATATACTTATACCATTTGAGATAAGTATATGACTGTGAAAAGGTCACAAGTGAACAGTAAAATATAGTATAAATCAATAGTAAACTACGTGAATAGTAAAATATATGAAGAGTAGAATATAAGTATATATATTTTATAAAGGGAGATTAAATCCAAATAGAAGTTTAGTTAAATAAGTTAAGTTTTAATTTATAAGTAGTTTAAGTGAAGTTTAATTAATAGAGTAGTTTAATTAATAGTGGAGTTTTATTAAATAAGTAAAGTTTTAGTTTATAAGAAGTTTAATTAAAGAAGAGAAGTTTAACTAATAAAGGAGTTTTAGTTAAAGAAAGAAGTTTTATTAAAGAAATAAGTTTTAATTAAATAATGAAGATTTAATTAAACAAAGAAGTTTTATTAGATAAAGGAGTTTTACTAATAAAAGAAGTTTTAATTAATAAAGGATTGATTAAATAAAAAAGGGATTAATAGTCGTTTATGTGACTTGATCATGCTTTGTGTGCGTTAATTGTGCTTTTTGTGTATTACTTGTTTATGGAAAGTATTTAGTCACGTGCTTAGCACTAAAAGCCGATGAAGTAGACAATACTATATTTGTGAGAGTTAAGAAAAATGATTCGAACATGGTGTAGAAGTAACAATGCTCTAACATACCTGGCTTCACTCTTGAGTGATAGATAATAGAAGTTGAAAAGGTCAAAAACGTTATAAGTATACAAGACTTGGTTTCCATATGCAATCGTTTCATTATTGTTGAGTTTGACTAAATTAACTTAATAAGTATCAAAAAGCTTTACGGCTTCATATGCTTTGAGAACCTCTAGGGAGGAGCATTCTTAAGAAGCTTCTCTAGCTTTCACTTACTTTTTAAAGAACAGAAATTGAGTTAACCTAGAATTCATTGATTCCACCTTGAAGAGGCCGGGATTGGTAAGTGTTTACTTTTGGAAAACCATTTTAAGACTGAGATATGTATTCTATTTTGCTGGAAGTGGATCTATTCGAGATGTTGGAATCCATTAGGGATTCATGATCTATTCGAGTAATGATGACTTATGTGTCGGGATGTTGAACGTAAGTTCACCATCGGTACATGAATAAAGACGGAGCTGGATGCATGGTCCTGGGTTTAGCTAACCAGTGGAGGTATATCAACTCCATATCTAAAGTATGCTTTCGATATGTTAGGCGCGGGGAGTTGCCGATACTTGGGTCACATTATTCACGAAAGCGTTTGGATGAGGGGCCAGTTGTTTTACCTTATGGTGTATTTTACCTAGAGATATATGATGCTCAGAAGGTAATTTCTAAGCCTTGTCTTAGAAGATTGGTCTCAGTCTACTGAGGAGGTCTTCGTGGTAAATCCATCATGTGAACGCGTCTTAGCGCTTTTGATTGTACTTCAATATTGTTATGGCGTAACCAATGGAAGTACCAACAACTATTTTCTATTTTATATTCTTCACCCTAGACATTATCTATTATATCACCTCATGTACTTATTAGATGGTGGATCTCTTAAGTGGATAATCATTGTGGCATTCCATGCGGTGTCAAAAGTACTGTTATATGCTAGCTAATATTTGTTGAGTTTCTCACACTAGACTTATGTCTGACCCATCATTGTATTTTTCCTTATTTCCATGGGTGCTCTCTTGAGTAGTCTAAAAAAGTTAGACTTTCATTGAAGCTCATTGAGCTCTAAAATGTAATGTATATTAGACTAGCTCTGTGTATTATCTTTTGATATCATATGTTATCATTCAGCATGTGAGATTCTGATCATTTTGTTCTCCTTTTTCTTATTTTATTTTTTATTTTTTTATTTTTCTTTACTCCAATGTTCTGTCTTTTCCGCACTCAGATGTTCAACATGTAAATACCATAGATGTATTAGTGTTGACATCACGGGGGTCGTAAAGGTGCTCGTTACATCAAGGTATCAGAGTTGAAGGTTAAGCGAGAACCTTGGCTTTGGTCGGGTATAACTCATTAAGAGATAAGGTAATGGAATGCCCTAACATGAGTTGAGTGTATTATACATGAGTGTATATATGCATTTGTTACATTTTAGTTATATATATAATTATAACTTGGTAGTGTAGTTGATTAATGTAGGGACTAAGGATGTTCATTATTTATTCCTTATTTATTAGCTTAATCATGCTCGGCCAGTTTATGAGCATTGATTATTGTTTGTTGATTGTTGTTTTCTGCTTAACTAGTTTATAAGTAATTTACCTTTTTACAACATAGGTTGGGCAGATAGTAATTTGTTGGAACATTGAAACAAACACCTCTTGGACTAAGTTTCATAGTTTGGCTATAAGGCGTTCAACGATAGTATTAGGGTAAAACGTTAACTTTTAATAAATGATGTTTATTATAATCTAAGAGAAATATAAGATAGTTTGAGAATAAATATTTGTGAAATGATTTATGTAAGAAAGTAACTTCATATAAATATGGTTTTATAAACTAAATGGATTTAAATTGAAAATTTGAGAATTTAAATCCTGGTATCTTTGAATTATTTTACAAGGTTTTGAAGAAAATATAATAGGATAATTTGAAAGTAATTTTAAAAGACTAATGTTTTTAAAGGGAACATTAAGATTTTTTTTGAGTTCGAGGTTGCTCTCGGAATCGAAGAATCGATTCGGGAACAAAGTAATTTTATGTTGTCTAGTTCGAGTGGCTCGAAAGTGACTAAAAATGGGCAACGGATTTGTTCGGATGGTAAGCACTTCTCTGTAGTATTACCCTTCATAGTAAAAGAAATATACGATACTTGTTGGTGAGACCCTGTTCTTTGGTACCATTTCGGTGTTACTCGATCTATATGTATATTTTCTATGGATTTTAAAGAAATTAGGAAATTGGTTTTGAAGATGATTTTTGGTTTAGTCTCGAAAGTATGATTTGATATGCAAAAGATATATAGTATTATTTCAAATGATTTGAAATGAAATCCAGTGTTTAATTCTGATGTTTTCTTTGAAGAAATTTATAATTGAAATAAAAGTTGAATTTATAAAACTCTTAATTTGAAAAGATAGTAAGTTAAAGCAAGTTTAAAATTTACTAAACATCCTTGAAAAGTAAAATAAATATGATTGTTTTGTATATACTCTTAGAACGTAGTGGAATATTATATGAGTAATGGATTTAAATCTTGAAATTTTTAATAAAATAAATATGATTTGTCCAAAACCTTATTTTTGCTTTCAAAACCTTTTAGTAACTTATAAAGTGGTTAAAGTACAAAGATGAGAATTTTGAAGCTATTTGATATAAAAAACAAGTTTTGAAACTTCAAGCCGTATAACGATAGTTGCTATTAACGTAGTTCGTAAACCGAAATACTTTACAAATTTAAAAATTGTTTTCACTTAAGAATTTTTTTTAAAAGTATTTTCAAAACAAATTATAAATAACAAAAGTAATTATTTAGTTATTTATTATTTATTTATTTATTTAATGATTAATTAATTAAGTAAGTAAGTAAATTAGTACTTAATCATTTGTTAACAAAGGTAATTAATACTTAAATGTTAATCAAGGAAGTTAATTATTATTTAGTAATAATTTAAAAAAATATTAACTATTTATTTTAAGTAATTATTAAAGATTAATTATTAATTAATTACTTATATATAAAAAGGTTTAATTATTTATTTATTTCTAATCAAGTTAAATCAAAGTTAAGATTTAATTAAAACTTAATCGTGATTTAATTGTTATAAATAAAGGTTTAATTTATTATTTAAGTTTTAACTAAGGATTATTAATTAATTTATTGAGATTAAATAATATTCAATTATTATTTAAAAGTTTAAATTATCATTTAATAATTAATTAAAAATTAATTATCGTTTATTATTTATTTGGAGGTTAACTATTATTTAATTATTTATTTATGGATAATTATTAATTATTATTTAGTTATTGATTTAAAGGTTATTTATTGCTAATTATCAATTCAAGGTATTAAATAGAAGTTTTAAAAGTTTTAAACCATTTTATTTCTAAAGATCGATTTTGTTTTTAAAGCAACTCTCTTTTAAAGAATGTTTTCTATCCAAGGGATTTCATTGTCGATTACCCTTAAGTAACCTCAAATGAATATGAAACCCAACGACATCTGTTTTGCAGAATAAATCATGTTCTGCTAACTAAATTATATTGACATCTGTTTAGCAGAATAAATCACCGTTCTTCTATAATTTACTGAATAGACCCCTAACTATCATTCTACATCTTCCCAGCACCGTGCCAGCACACTCCATAGGTTATAAGGGGTGTCGGAAGTGCAGGGCGGTCATCACATTTGGTATCAAAGCATAGGTTAAAAGATTCGATTTAGATTAACTCGCTTAATCCTAAGTTGATATCGAGATCTATTAGAGATAGAGTACGAGTTATCGCTCTAGGATGGATCGAGAGCGTACGAGAGAGCGTATTTGTTATATATTTTGATTTTCAAAACTACATAGTAATATATATATATATATAGTATAAACTCACACAGCACACATGTGTACCACTTATGTTGAATTTCTCATAGAGAGACTGATCATCCTTATTACAGACTAAAGGATGAATCATCACACGAGGAATGTTGCTAGGAACTACATTATGGGAGTAGAGGAAGGAGCTGACTTAGGAGCTGGTTATTCTAATCTGTAGACGATGTTCAATACTATGATGAGGAATATGATGCAAAATTCTCAAGTAGCTGCTCCTAATATTGTTGTTAATGGTGATGCTCTGAAGCAAGTGCCCAAAATCGACTTCGCTAAGCTGAATAAAGACTTCACTAGTCTGAGTGGAAAACTTTTCCATGGAACGGAGTCGGCTATAGAAGTGTAGGACTGGTTAGATACCCACTAAAGAGTTTTTGATAACTTAGAGCTAGAGAATGCTATGGAAAAAGCATTGGCTTCTCGATAGCTTCAAGGGCAAGCTATGAATTGGTGCGACGTTGTGAAAATTGCTACTCCCGAAGGCCAGTTCAAAGTCAGATTCTAAGGGAAGTTTATACTGGTAGCTGAAAAGTTGGTTTTGTTCTGTAGGTTTTTAGATATGAAGTAGGGTGACTTATCTGTCTTTGAGTATGTTGCTAAGCTGACGCTTTGTCCAAATATGGAATGTCTTTCATCAATATTTCATTAAAAAAGAATGATAAATTTATAATCGGCTTTGATGACTATTTATGAGAGAGACTCGTAAGTCACATTGATGAGACCTTTAAGATGATAGTTAAGAAGGCTTTGAGGCATAAGAGTCTTTATATGAAGCTAAAGACTGTTATTCCTAAAGAAGTGTCAAAGCCACAATCGGGTGGGTGAGGCAAGAAGAAGTGGAATAATAACAAAATGAAGTATTTTCACACCGATTTGCTACAACTATGGTGACTAAGGGTCATCAAAGTAGATACTGCAAAGCTGAGGGGAAAAGTGTTACAACAGCAGTAGGCTTGGGTATATTCGGAAAGATGGTCCAGAACCGCCAAAGCAAAAACAGATAGTGAAAGCATATGCTCTAAATGTTGTCCCAACTTCGTCGAGTGCTCCATCGATGATGAGAAAGGAAAGAGTGTTGTTATTCAAGGTATTCTTTATGTTTATTGTGTTCCTATACGTGTTTTGTTTGGGGCTTCACATTCCTTCATATCTGGTGACTTGGTAGATAAGTTCGGATCGAAACCTGAAATTGTTAATCGACCTTTGATTGTGACAAACTATATTGGAGGCTCTACTAGCTTATGTATGGTTTATAATGATTTAGTTTTATCGAGTCATGGATGTTCATTTGCTTATGATTGCTTTGTTTTAGGTTTTGTGGGGTTTGGTACTATTTTGGGTATGGATTGAATTCAGAGATATGAAGAAGTGGTGGATTATGAGAGGTCGGCGGTGACGAAAGGAGTAGATGATGGGCTGAAGGTAGTGTTAGGATGCCTAACAAATGGTTAGGTGACGGTTAGCTTTCTATGTTTTCTTAATATCCTACGTGACGAGTTTTCATCAATGCCAAGGGTGTATACCGACATATTTGAGGAGGTGAACGGACTTTTGCAACACAGGGAGATAGAGTTCCATATTGATTGGTAAAAGACGATAGATCGGCATTTAGCCTTCGAAGAGGATGGCGCATAGAGAGCAAAGAGAGCTTGAGGTGCAAGTAAAGGATCTTTAGAGAAAACTGTTCATTTGCCAGAGTATTTCTGAGTGGGGAGCAATCGTAGTACTTGCCAAGAAGGCAGATGATTTCTTTAGACCGTGTGTCGAGTGATGAAGAAGAACAATTCTCCACTCTCATGTATTGATGACTTATTCGATCAGCTCCATGGTGATAGAGTATTTTCACAGTTGGATCATACGATAGGATTTCACTAGCCAAGAATAGTAAAGGAGAGTGCGTTGATTACAGTGTTTCGTAAACCATTTGATTTTTATGAGTGGTTGGTCATGCCGTTTGGGTTGACTAATTGGTCGACGTACTTTGCGGATCTCAAGAACCATGTTTTCATGGATCAACTTAATAAATTCATATTTGTGTTCTTTAATGATATTCTTGTCTTCTCATGGACGGAAGGGGAACATTAGACACACTTGAGGATTGTACTTAAGGTGTTGAGAAAACACCGCTTGAAGGCAAAGTTTTTGAAGTATCGCTTCTAGAAGAGGGAAGTGCATTTTTAGGCTATGTTATTTTTGAGCAGGGCAATGCCGTAGATCTGGAAAAAGTTGCAATAGTCCAAGATTGGAATAGACACAAAAATGCTAGAAATATGAGAAGTTTCTTGGCATTAGCTGGACATTATAGAGGATTCATCTAAAACGCTCTGTGATAGCAGCACCGTTGACTCATCTAATTGAAAAGAATTAGACTTTTACTTAGGATGCCAGATGCGAGTATAAATTCATGAGTCTGAAAGTGAAGCTGATGAGTGCACCAGAGTTGACCATTCTGAATGAGAATGAAGAGATGATAGTATACAATGATGCTTGTGGTACCGGATTGGGTGCAGTATTGAAGTAGAAGGGTAAGGTTGTTGCATTTTCTAGTCGACAATCGAAGCTACATGAGAGGAAATACCCAACCCAAGAATAGGAATTAATAGCAATCATGTGTGCGTTGAATATTTGGAGGCATTATCTTTTAGGAGAGAGGTTCGAGTTATTCACTGACCATAAATCATTGAAGTACCTCTTCTCCCAGAAAGATCTTAATCTTTACCAGTAGCAGTGGTTAGAATTCCTATCCTCCCATGATTTTGATATTGCATGTACGTAGGGGAGAGTAAATGAAGTCACTGATGCATTGAATATGAGGCATGCCAGCTTGGAAGCAATGTTCCTAGAGTGGACGAAGTTAGAGATATTGTTGGTCATGATTTCCAACAAAAAAGTGAGCTATAGCCAAAGATGTTGGCGAGCTTGACTATCAGATTTACTTTGATTGAGCAGATTGGTGCTAGTCAGAGACATGACACCAAACTAGTTGTAATTATTGTTAAGATCAAGGGTCGAGTAGAGTCTGAAGAGATGAGACAGTACAGACTTGATCGTGATGGTTGGCTCCATAAGGATGAGTGGTTAATTATGCCTGATGTTGATGGGTTAAGGAATGAAGTACTACGAGATGCCATCATTTGAGGTTTACTATACATCCCGGCGGTATTAAGATATACCATGATATGAAGCGGACCTATAATTGAGAAGGGATGAAGAAGAACGTTGGGACATTTATCTCGAAGTATATGAACCGCTAGCCGGTGAAGGTAAAACATAAGAAGCCTAATGGTTTGATGCAACCACCAGAAGTTCCCAAGTGGAAGTAAGAGGAAATATCGATGGATAACCGTGGACCAGATGGGGATACTATAGTATTTGGGTCATTATCGATTGATCAAGAGCGCCAATTTTATACCCCGTGAAATCTAATAGGATGACAACCAAATTAGTTGAGTTGTATGTGAAGTGGATAGTGTGATTCCATGGTGTGCCAAAGAGCATTGTGAGTAGTCGAGACTCGTTCACTAATGTGTTTTGGAAGAGCTTACAAGAGATGTTGGGGATAGAGCTGCGTGAGTAAAGCTTAACACCCTTAAATTGACGGCCAAACTGAGAGTGTGAATCATATTTTAGAGGATCTTTTGCGGGCTTGCATACTCGACTTTGGAAGCTCATGAGATGATCACCTACATCTTGTTGAGTTCACATAGTTATCATTCTAGCATCGGTATGGCACCATTCCAAGCATTGTACGGCTGATTGTGCAACACTACTTCGTGTTGGTGGAAAGGTGACAAAAAACTGATACTCGGGCTAAATATGAATAGAGAAACTTTTGAGATGATTGAAATCATTCAGCAATGGATGAAATTAGCTCAGGATGGACAGACGAGCTATGCTGATAAGAGATGTAGAGATTTGGAGTCCTCTATCGACGATAGGGTGTTTGTCAAAATCTCTCCACTGAAGAATGTAGTTTGATTCGATACTAAAGGAAAGTTGGAACCATGGTTCGTAGGTCCTTTTTTGATACTCGAGAGGATTGGAAAAGTAGCCTGTAGGGTCGACTTACCTTATAAGATGGTAGGCATGCATAATGTATTCCACATTTCTCACTTATTGAAGTTTGAGCATGACTCAGGTGTGACAATCACACCGGATTAACTGGATGATATTGAGATTGAACCAAAAGCTTCGAGACCTTGCACGCCTATCCGTATCATTAAACGTTATACGAAGAAGCTTAGAAGGAAGACGGTGGAAAACCAAGCATGAGAGTTGCATATCCATAGCTTTTTACACAATAAGGCCTACTATTTATCGTATTTACTTTCACTTTTGATACCTTATAGGATAGTTTTGTATCTTGCATGCTAGGATATGTTCATCTATACTATTGACTACATGGTTGCCTGTTTGATATGCTTCATGATTGCTTTTGGTTATTAGTCATGTGGAGTAACTATGTTTGAGTATTCTTCGATTTATTTGGGGATTTGAGGGCAAAATTCCTAAAGGGTGGGAGTGTGTAATGATCCATATTTTTCGTATCGTTTGATTGTAAAATATTATATTTTAATTCATTTGAGGCCAAATGACTATAACTTTTGGGAATGTCTACTAGGTACATTTTCTATCCTTAGAATTTTTATCGGACAGTTTTGACTATGAAAATCTTGTGAAGCCTATAACTTTTGATAGGACATGAATTGGGATCTGAAACCACTTTCATGAAATTAGAATGATGATTCCTCTTTGCATAGAGTGGTTATAATAGGATAATAGACTTACCATTTAGAAGATATGGCTAGTTGAAGTTTTGATTGATTTTGGACAACTTAATTGTGATTAGTGGATTAATGGCCAAACCCAAAGGCCCATTTCATTATTAGAGCCAAGTGAGGGATGATGGGACTTACTTTATTCATTTCACATTTCCCAAAATAGCTAGAGAAGTCACAATTAATCTTATAAAAGCCATAAACCACCCATAACCTTACTTTAATTAGCCAAATCTTGTCATTAAGAAGAAGATTAGCATGATTAATACATGATTTTGGACATCGACTATTTGGAGCTTCTTTGATTTTGAGCTACTACTGTTCAACTTGGGATTTGGATCATTTTTCGATTGCTTTGGATTTAGGTGAGTAGTCATAACTCTTCACTTACTAATTAGTAGTTATACGCTTTTAATGATGTTTTTTTTTCTAAAATGATTTTTGGACTTTAAAATATGTTTTAAGTCATAATTAAACACTTATAACGTTTATAAGTGATTTTTTAAGATTTTATGTAAAGTTTGATCCAAACTTGTTCATGTGTTCTTATGACTATCCCATCTCCTTTACACATAGATTTAGGCTATGATTTGATATGTATGTATGTTTACTATGTTTGAATGTATTTTATATTTGGATGCTCGCATGTATTGTAACGACCCTTAAATTTATCACTTTGATGAATTATAATTATATTTGAAATATTCAAATACAAGATTTACAACACAAATTATAACGTTTTGAACCATAAATAATAATGGTAAACTTGTTTTAAAGGTATATTAACAAATACAAATATTTGATATTTTTATCAGAAAAACGACGGAAATTAGTTTTTGGGAAAAATTGAGATTTTCTCAGTACTAACGAGCATGGAACAGGATACATACTCTTATATATCCATTTAAGCAAGAATATGAAATAAAAATTATTTATTTTATTTTTGGAAATAAAATATATTTATGACATCATCAGGGATGTCATCAATTTCGTATATTTTCTGTAATTTAAAAATTAAGTTTAAATAATTTAATAATTGTTTTAAAATGATAAGAATTCATTTTACTTCATAATATAGTGATAATAAATCATTTATAATAGTTTATAAAAATATATACTTGATTTGAAAATATAAGAAAATTCATAGCACATCGATATAACAACAGTTTTTGTAAACAGTTGTTTGATATTGTTTTATATGGTTTTATAATTCAAATGTGATCATTTTAATTAATTAATAATGGTGAGAAATTAGTTTTCAAATTTTATTTACATTTAAATGTAATATAATTAATAAGTGAAAATATGACCGAAAATCGGCTTTTAGATTTTCAACGATTTGCTCAAAGTGATTGCAACGTTATTTATATGTCTTGCGCACATATATAACATGCACATGTATGTCCTAACATATACAAATATACATGCATACATACAAATAAACATACATACATACACACACACACATATATATATATATACACACACACATAAGAAAAAATATCAAGATATTTTACTAAAAGCAAAACAAAACTTCCCATCACCTTACACACTTACATACCACATAGGGGTAGCACATGGAAGGGAGTGTGGGGGAAGGAAGGCATGGCCATACATGAGGGGAGAGGAGGGGCGTGGAAAAAGGGTAGTTTGGTAATTTTACCTTTAGATATTTTCTCACATTTTTTCCTATAAATACCCACCCATTCTCTAATAAGTTTACGCACAAATTTTCTTCATCCTCTCTTCTTCTCAAGCTATTTTAATGGCTACTTATTTTAGAGAAATAATGGTGAAAATTTTGGCAAAGAGGAAGCAAATTTATATATGTGTGTGTATTATCAATCCACTTCAAAAACAAGTTCAAACTCCTTCTCCTCCCCTCCTATCCATTCGGCCACCCTTCATCACCACTCAAGGCCAAGCATCCATCCTCTCTAGCATATGTCGTACACTTCCAAGGGTCATAGGGTTGATTTCATAAGCTTTAGTGTGGTGATAGCGGTGCTATAGTCAATTTTAGTAAATCTAGAAACCATAAGGTGGGAAATTCTATTAATTTATTTTATAAATCCATGATGATATGATATGATTTCTATGCTTGTTTATGATGGTTTTTTGTCACGTTTGGATGTGATAATATGTTTGTTTGATGTGGAAATAATTCACCTTAAATACACGTCGAATTTACACAAAGGAAATCACTTTCCTATATGAATTATAAAAGTGTTACAAAATAGTTAAACCTCTTTAAACATGAATCAAATCATTTTAAATGGTTTACAAATGTTTTATAAACATTAAAATTCAATTCGGGGAAGTTTTGACAAGATATGAAATTGGAGTGAAAAATAAGCTATGCATTTCAGCAATTCGTGATTTCATGACATGAAAACTTAAACGGATGTGTAAAATGGAATATGAGTCGGAATTCTTTGCAATAAGAATTTTCTGAACCATAATGAATATAGTTTTCAAACAAAAGAAGAAAATCAAGATCTCATTTAGTATAGTTTGAGATATGTCCAAATCAAGTTTTCAAAAACGTCTCGCATTGACATTTTCACTACAACAAAAGAGGCATATTACAACGGTGGAACACAGTTGTAAAAGATATATTACAACGGTGGAACCACAGTCGTATTTTAAGAAGTTATAAAAGACTATCAATTTTTTACAACCGTGTTCTTTAGTTGCATATAACCGTTGTGATATTGTATATTACAACTGTTTCTTACCCTTGCAAATAACCATTTTACAACTGTTGGTAACTCTTGTAGATATGTAACATTTCGTGCTGTAACATTACAACCACATCAATTGCAATTTAAACCCAAAAATATAATTGCATGCACCATTTAATAATTTACCAAAACTATAAATATACACAACTGAATCAAATTCATTCATAAATATTAATATTTATATAATTCTAACAAAACACAATACATACCAAAAAAACAATCTAAAGTATTCGTTCACATCACCAACTAAAACAGTACCAAAACAACATTCTCACATAACCATTCCAAAATAGGATACAACACAAAATACATAAGAAAGATAAAGTTTTGTATCGCAAAACACATACCCTAAGGAAATACACTAGTCGAAGGCAACGAAGTCTTTATGACAAGCCACGGTCGATCCAACTGCTTCTCCAATAGTACACATCTCGGAACTCGGCCTCTACAAGAAAGCTTCCGGATCCACCGCCACATCAACCCAAACTTTACAACCATCTGGTTCTAGTTTTTTAAAATGCACCAAACAATCAGGATCAGTGGATATAGCTGAAACTGAACAAAACTGTAAAAGCAAATATTAACTAAAACTACATTTATATCATAAAATCCTTCATGAGTTATATAGCACATACATGATTAATCATATATGCATGAAATAAGTAGGAAAAACTATCCCTACATACTGTCAAATTAAACATTCATGAGCACTTCCTAAGAAGAAAAGCTCATGAAACATATTGTCAAATTAAACATTCGTCTAATACATGGTAATGAAATAAAAAATACTTAATATAATGACAAGGACGGACGAATAGCAATGATAGTGCAGGCGATCAAAAAATTGGATGAAAATACTCAATATAACATGACGACAGATGGTGACAGATGCAGTAGGTTGGATTAACATATGTCCATTGGTAAATAAAAATATTTCCTAATATATATTTCTCAAGTACATGCTAAATTTTACCTGTCATAGTTTTAGATCTAAATGAGAGTTGGCTCGAAGGCTGGGGAAATAACATTTGCTGACAAGCTTCAGTATATAAATTATTGTTACGTTGACATTAGATTAAAATGAGTGTGCCTCTCTACAATAAGAAATTTGGATACCAACATATTGAGAAAAAGAGATCCATGACTGTATATGCACTATTGATGTGAATTATATTAGATGCCAACAACATAATTTTGGCTTTTTTTTCAATTGTTTAGCTGTTATTTTCAATCTTTTTTCATTCCACACCAAATGTACAAAAAAAAATATTCAAGTAAAAAGTTTATATCATAGCCTTTATTTAATATTTTTAACACTTTGGAAAACAGTTTATAACATAGTTTATGAATTAGATTATTGGAGCCTAGTGTGTAAAAATATAAAACAATATTAAAAAAAGAGCAAACAAATGAATGCTATGGAGCAATACATGGGTTTAAACTCATCTCTAACTGAACATAATGAATCTAATTTAAACAGAGATGAGCACCGTCCAAACATCAACCTCATCAATACACAGAAATTGGTTTATCAACAAAATGACCAAACAAATAATGAGAAAATGGATACAATGGAATGAAAGATTTTGAGCGAAAGTTACTTATATAACTGAAATATCACAGTGACAACTCCATGCTTGATTGTCAACAAAAAACTTGTGCACAAAAACAAAAATCATCACATTCAACGATCTATAATTTAGGCTTATATTTTTTATAAGGTACCAAGCCACTGTACTATTGATTTTCCAATCTTATTTCAGACCAAATCAACACGTGATATACTAAAAATTTTCTCAAAATGATAGAGGGAAAAAACAAAAACCAACATTTGAAAATGCAAATAAAATGGGAAAACAACTACATAAATTAAGTACCTTTTAATCCTTTTCAACAAGCTAGCAACAAGTCGGAACCGAAGATCTGTGCACTGGAGTTGCCCATTGCCTGTTGTCGTCTGATAGTTCAAAGTCTGGGAGTCTTCACAGTCGTGGACCGCCTAATTAGAGTCACGTCTGATTCGAGTCGCCATGACACCGCTAGTCGTCATCGCAATCAAGTCGCCACAATCGTCGATGTCTGGAGTCGCATCAATCATGTACTATGCCTAGGCAAGCTATTGCTCTTGCCTTTCCTGAATCGCGAATTTAAGTCTTGTATACTTTGCTGAATGATGCAACAAGTGAAAAACAAAAGAATTTCGTGAAACCTTAGAATAAATTGGGGCACGAATGGTATGTGGAGAATGAGGAAGTGTTGAGGAAAATTTTAATCAAATAAAAAGCGGGCATAGTGAAATAAATTGGTGAGCCGCCAAAAACTTTCGCTACCGCTTTTTTTTCAAACTTTAAAGTTTGTTGCTTTTGTTTGATTAAAACTGATAAATGTAATTAGCCTTCAAATGCTAATTTCAATGTTTTTGATACTATACATAACATTATTCCTTCTAGTGATCGGTTATCCACTCTCGACAAATAAATCAATTATGTTATTATAGGTCACGTTGGTTAAGTCACTTAAATATTTGCTCCGACTTTGAAGTTCATTTATTCTAAGAAAAAGAGAAAGTTTAATCCTAAAATTTTGCAAAAGGTGGATCTAACAAGTTTTCTAAAATTTTGAATGATTTATAAAGTTTTAAATTTATTTAAATTTTTTATTTTTTTACTTTTGAATTTATGAGAATTTCAAAATTTTAAAATTTAATTTAGAAAATTCAAAGCTTTAAACTTTTAAACTATTAATTGCAATTATCAACTATAACTATTAAATATTAATAATAAATAGTATTCCTTAATTATTAAATATTAATTATTAAAAATTAATTATTAAACAACAAATATTAAAGTTGTTAAATATAAGCATCTATTACAACTGGAAAAAAAATAAAGGTTGTAATAGGCATCTATTACAACTGGTAAAATAAAAGAGTTGTTGAAAATAAATTTATTACAACTTTCTGAAAATAAGAGTTGTAAAAAACCTTTATTACAACTGGCATTTTGTGACAGTTGTAAAAATACAGTTGTAATATGGTCTTTTTGTTGTAGTGTTTGAAAACCAAAATGGCAAAATCTTTAAAATGGATATTTTTAAACCTTTAAAAATATAATATAAATTCTATAAATATACTAAATTGTTTTACAAAATATTTTAGTTATTAAAATGGACATATGTGGAATGAAATTAGCATTTTTGATCGAAAAAGCTTTAAAACACTATTCGTAGCACTTTTTGGTAAAATTTGAAATTAAGATTTAAATTTTGGGATTTTCTTCCCAAATATTTTGCTAATGTTTTTCAAATAATAAATCAAGTATTTTAAAGAGTTTGTAGTTGATCAAATAACTTGACCTCCTTATGGGTGATGGAGAGAGAGTCTCTAGACCCAAGCTTGGACAACCAATGTTTGGGTTCCGCTCTAGCTATCTGGACTGGCCCGACGGAGGGGATAGTAAATCTGATTTACTCAAACCACATATTCCTAAGGTAAAAAGAGATTTGGAGCTTCCCTAGAGTTAAACAAGATTTAAAATATGAAATTTTTGTTATTAAAGAAAACATTCTGGTTAAACTCCGTATTAAATTCCGAGGAGGGAACTCGTACTATCTGTATGAATTCAAAGATGATTTCACCGTTATTCGACGAATAGTGTAGGTTGAATACAGAAATTAGTATTGGGTATAATCAGTCTATAATTTATGGATCTCTTTTATTCAATACTAACTAGTTTGTTTGGTAAAAGGTGAAACGTTACCTTAAGCCTCGCATATAGGGAATCATAAGAACATGGAAGATGCGACAGGGCTAAGTGGGTCGCTCCCATTAGGAGATGTTCATCAATTTTTTAGATACCCTCTATATTTTGGGTCTGTTGTGTATGTTGTGGCCACGGATAGGTCGGGAATGGCCGAGGTGATGACGTATTCGGTACTATCTATGGAAGAGGTAGGCCGATTCTATGTTGGTAGAGGGCAGCGGGGCTATGCCTCGGTACATTCCTTTAGAGATGTAATGTCGGATGGTAGCCCCTTACCTTCTCATTATATGGAATCCATTCTCTAATATGAGCCTTTAAGGTTTTAGTTATAAACCTATTATGTTGGAATTTAATAAATGTAACAATTTCTGCTAACATTATGTATATTTATTTGAAAGAGTTTTCAAATAATGTCATTAAAAATAATATCTCTGATTTTGCATAGCAAATGGTTTGGTTATCATAAGGTAAAAACCCATTCGTGTTTATGTGCAGCGTGGTCTTATGAGATACCCTTTATCTTCAAAAACTCATGTTTTAAGTTTTCTCACACCAGTCCCATGATTGACATGGAGTTTATTTTCATTTTCCCTGAAACTCTAGGTGCCCTATTTTTCCCGACAGCCAAGTAGTTCAGGTCTAGCTTAGAGTATTTTGGAGGACCTTGGAGCGAAAGCTGGAGTTTCCTCAATAGATAGTTATCCATTTCCATTTCCACTATATTTGTTTACTGTTTGTATTCAGCACTAGTAGGGACAGAGATTTATAACTGTCCAGGCTGAGATTAGGATAGACTCTGATGTATGTATTTAAAATTTCTGCTCTAAAGGTTATATATTGAAATAATATATGTTATTCCATTCATGTAAGATTTTGTTTTGTCTTTATTTTTCTTCTAACCCTTGATCGATCCATCTTTCCGACACTAGGATTTGCGGTATAGGAATATTGTGGACTTATTAATGTCAATTTTCCATAGGTCGAAAATGCGAGTCATCACATTTGGTATCAGAGCTTAGGTTGAGCAAACACCTGAGCCTGATAGGGATAAATCTCATCAGAGACAGGGTTAGTAATACCCTAAGATGAGTAACTCATTAGGGATAGGGTAAGTGACAGCCTAGAAAGAGTTTGAGCATATTATTTATGAAGGCAATTTGTTAATACTATATAAATATTTTTTATTTTTGAAAATTGGTAAATGAAATAATTTTACCTAGGATTATATTTTGAATATAAAGGAATATCTTTCAAATGGTAAGTTATTTATGTAGTGTTTGGTTGTTAAGGGAATGATAATATTCATTTATTATCATTTATTTATTGGTAGTTTGATTTAGAAGATTAAATATGAACACATCATGAATTTAGTTTCATAATTTGACTATGTGTTGTTCGATAAATAATAATAATGGTTTAAGATTAAAGAAATTCATTTAAAATAAATGATTTTATGAATGTATTTTATAAAATTGTGTTTTTACAAAAATAAAACGGTTCTGTAAAAGATAGATTTAGAAGATATGTTTTAAAAAAAGAGATTTTAATCTGGGTATTTTGGAAAAGTTTTGCAAAATTTAAAAAGATTTGATAATTTTAGGAGTAGAGTTGTTTGAAATGGAATTTATGTATGGTAAAGTATCTTGAAAATTTGCAAAGGCTTAGTATCTAGTTCTAAGCTTTCTATTTTGTTTTGTTTTAGAAACCAACGAAGGCAGAGTGTCTCAAGACAAGAGAGAGGTTTAAGAAAGCCCTAGCAAAGTACGATGATTTCGAGGTTCTAGAAATGCCCATCACCAGCGACGAAGAAGAAGAGGATGTTCAAGTAGGAGAGCCCTCTAGGATTAGGCATAGAGCATTGAATGATCCGATAGTCATATCAGATGATGAGGAAAAGGAGATAATTATGATTTCGGATGATGAGGCAAAGGCAGAAGACTAGTGGATAGAGGATCCCTTGAGTCAAGAGAATCTCGAGGAGGATTTGATCAGGAAGAGCCTATTGTATCGTTATGATAATTTTTTCTAGTATTGTAGTCTATTAGGAAGTTTATGTATTATATGACCATGTAGGATATGGCCTCAAGTATGTAGTACGTAGTAAGACTGGGATTTGGCATTTGTATATTTATGTTATGTATCTGGTGGTATGATTATATAATCTTTTAGGACTGAGTGAATTTCTCTCATTTTACCTTTTCCAGTCCTTTAAGTAGATAGGTTAAGAATGTCCTCCATTTAAGGTTTGAGAGGTAATGATACCCCAACTTGATCGGCATTCATTGTTAACTAATAGTTTAAGTTCGACATTAAAAATTACTATTTAGCATAATTAATCAGATCCCTATACTAGTGTTTTTGGGTTGTCATAATGACGTTCTACCAACATTATTTTTGACCCAATAAAACGTGCTTTGGAAAATATGAAGCTTTTCTCAAAGATTTTTATGGATTTAAGTGTATAAAGGTATTTTCTAAGCATTGAAATTGAAATTGTTTCTTTGTAAAGAAGATAGAAAATTTTGGTGAATAAATATTTTAAAGTAATTATATATAAAGAAGCATCTTCGTAAAAATGTTTGAATAAAAGTTTTGTGGAATGTTTTCATAAAATTTTAGGAAGGTTAATAAGTACGTATGAGGTACGCAGATCATTTTTTTTGTACGATTTTGATATGAGATTCGAGTACAAAACTTTGAGGTATTTTTAAACTGATCCAAAAAAGGATTTATCACTCGATTCTCGATGACGAAGATTGTTGAAGATTTGTAGTTGGATACTTACATTTTCTATCATAGTTGAGAATTATGCAAAGAAAATAAAAGCTTGATCAAAGTCCGCACTAGAGGATCGGGGGATCAATACTAGTTCGAAAATAAAGTTAGGTATTCGAATAAGAAATCAAATCAGATTTTGCATATGGATAATCTATATACATCGCATGGGTTAGTATTTGAAATTTAAAATAATATATTTAGCAATATTTTTGGTTAGGTATAATTTCGGGGACGAAATTCTTTTAAGGAAGAAAGTTTGTAATGACCCGCAAATTTATCACTTTGATAAATTATATTTATATTTGAAATATTCAAGTACAAGATTTTATAACACAAATTATAATATTTTGAACCATAAATGATGATGGTAAACTTGTTTTAAAGGTATAATAACAAATATAGATATTTGGGATTTTTATCAGAGAAACGACAAAAATTAGTTTTTGAGAAAAATTATGATTTTCTCAATATTAAAGTGCATGGAACTGGATGCATACACCCATTTATCTATTTGAGCAAGAATATGAAATAAAAATTATTTATTTTATTTTTGGAAATAAAATATATTTATGACATCATCATGGTTACCATCAATTTTATATATTTTTTGTAATTTTAAAATTAAGTATAAATAATTAAATAATTGTTTTAAAATGGTAATAATTTATTTTAATTAGTAATAAAGTGATAATAAATCACTTATAATAGTTTTATAAAAATATACACTTGATTTTAAAGTATAAGAAAATCCATAACACTTTATCGATATAGCAGCACTTTTTGTAAACACTTGTTTAATATTGGTTTATATGGTTTTATAATTCAAATTTGATCATTTTAATTAATTAATAATGGTGAGAAATTATTTTTCAATTTTTTTTACATTTATATGTAATTTAATTAGTTAGTGAAAATATGACCGAAAATCGGCTTTTAGATTTTCAATGGTTTAACGAACAAAAGTTGTTCAAAGTGATTGCAACGTTGTTTATATGTCTTGTGCACATATATAACATACACATGCATGTCCTAACGTATACATATACACATGTATACATACAAAGGCACATGCATACGTACATATATACATAGGAAAAAAATATCAAGCCAAAAGCAAAGCAAAACTTCTCACCACCTTACACACTTACACACCACATAGAGGTAGCACATGGGAGGGGTGTGGGAGAGGAAGGCACAGCCATGCATAAGGGGAGAGGAGGGGGTGTGGGCGAGGGGTAGTTTGGTAATTTTACCTTTAGATATTTTTCTCGCATTTTTTCCTATAAATACCCACCCATTCTCTTATAATTATACAAACAAATCTTCTTCATCTTCTTTTCCTCTCAAGCTATTTTAATGGCTACTTATCTTAGAGAAATAATGGTGAAAATTATGGCAAAGAGGAGGTAAATTGATATAAGTGTGTATGTGTATGTATGCATGTGTATATTATCAGTCTGCTTCAAAAACAAGTTCAAACTCCTTCTCCCCCCTCTCATCCATTCGACCACCCTCCATCACCACACAAGGCCACGCATCCACCCTCTTTAGCATAGGCCATACACTTCTAAGGGTCATAGGGTTGATTTCATAAGCTTTGGTGTTGTGATAGCAGAGCTATAGTCAATTTTAGTAAATCTAGAAACAAATGAAGGTGGGAAACTCTACTAATTTACTTTGTAAAATCCATGATGACATGATATGATTTTATGCTTGATTATGATGGTTGTTTATCATGTATGGATGTGTTAATATATTTGTTTGATTGTGTAAATAATTCACGTTAAATAAACGTCGAATTTACACTAAGGAAATCACTATACTATATAAATTATAAAAGTGTTATAGAATAGTTAAAACTCTTTAAACCTGAATAAAATGGTTTATAAATGTTTTATAAACATTAAAATTCAGTTCAGAGAAGCTTTGACAAGATATGAAATTAGACTCAAAAATAAGCCGTGCGTTTCAACAGTTCGCGATCTCGCGACCTGAAAAATTAAACGGACGTGTAAAATGGAAGATGAATCGGAATTCTTTGCATTAAGAATTTTTCATACCATAATGAATATAGTTTTTAAACAAAGAAAAAAATCAATATTTCATTTAGTAAAGCTTGAGATATGTCTAAATCAGATTTTCAAAAACGTCGTGCTTTGATAGTTCGAAAACCAAAATGGCAAAATCTTTAAAATGGATATTTTTAAATCTTTAAAATATAAAATAAATTCCATACATATATTAAAATGTTTTAAAAAGGATTTGAGTTATTAAAATGGACATATGTGGGATGAAATTAGCATTTTTGATCAAAGAAGCTTTAAAACATTATTCGCATCACTTTTTGCAGTACTTTTTGGTAACCCTTAAAATTAAGATTTAAATTTGGGATATTCTTTCCAAATATTTTGAAAATGTTTTTCAGAAAATAAATCAAGTATTTTAAAGAGATTAGAGTTGATCAAATAACTTAACTGTCTTATGGTGACAGAGAGATGGTCTCTAGACCCGAGCTTGGACAACTAGTGTCTGGGTTCCGCTCTAGCTACCCGGACTGGCCCGACAGAGGGGATAGTAAATTTGATTTACTCAGACCACGTCTTCCTAAGATAAAAAGAGATTTGGAGCTTCCCTATAGTTAAATAAGATTTAAATAGGATATTTTGGTTGTTAAAGAAAACATTCTAGTTAAACTCTGTATTAAATGGTGATTTCACCGTTATTTGATGAATAGTACATATTGAATATGGAAATTAGTATTGGGTATAATCAGTCTAAAATTTATGGATCTCTTTTATTCAATACTAACTGGTTTAGGTTTACAGTAAATGATGTTTTAAATAATATTATTTTTTATCCATTAAAGATATGTTTTGAAAATATGAAATCTTTGTTAAGATTTGAATTATACTTTTCCTATGTAATTAAGGGTGAAATTTTTTGGTATTTCCAAAGTTAAAAAGGGGTTTTAATTAACCAAAGAATTTGATAAAAGAGGTTTAATTATCCCGTATGTGCTGAAATAGAATATGATTTATAGATGTATATCTCTAAACAGATATTTTACTTGGATAAAAGATTTTGATTAATTGAATAATAATCACATATATACTTGACATCTTTTATCGATAATTGATTTGGAGGAACCAGGATCGGATTTGGGTAATTCCTATTCGAATACCACTTCGTACCAATATATGTTTGAAAGTGAAAACAAGTTTAAGAAAATGATTTTGAAGATGGAGATCTTGATGATGTAGGGCTGCTTGCTATAATCCCCGCGATTCCACATTATGTATTTATGGTGGCGGTAGTGCTTCATTCTAGATGTCTTCGATGCGAGGACTGCTCTCTACTATTCCTAGGGTTGATTCCCAATAGGGTGTAGCAAGAGAGTGCCTTCAGTTTATCCTATGCCCGGACGACTTGTATGGACGAGTGTCTGACATTGCATTTCTAAGACCACGTATATTGATTTTTACAAACTAAGAGGTATCCCCTTTTACACTTAACACTCTTCTATGAGACGTACAAGCTTAAAGATTGTACTTTTGTGTAAATCAATTAGTGTGCTATTGGAAATGACAATGTGGCATTCTAAGTAGTATTTCTTCTGTAAAAGGTAAAACGTTACCTTAAGCCTCGCATATAAGGGATGACAAAAACATAGTAGATGCAGTAAGGCTTAATGGGTCGCTCCAATTAGGAGATGTTCATCACCTTTCTAGATTATCCTCTATATTTTGGGTTTGTTGTGTATGTTGTGGCCACGGATATGTCGGGAACTACCGAGAAGATGACATATTTGGTACTATATACGGTAGAGGAAGGTCGGTTCTGTGTTGGTAGATAGCAGCGAAGCTGTGCCTTGGTCATTCCTTTAGAGATGTACTATCAGAAGGTAGTCCCTTTGTAACATCCCTCATTTTGAGGCCCAAAACAAACCGCTACAGATGTTGCAGTCATCTTTAGTTATTATTTTTCAGTGACCAAATGCGATAATGTTAGATACATTGATATACTAGAAACACATGGATATGGAAAATTTTAAACTCAACTTTAAAACAAATTTCTCATTCCATTTCAAATCGCATTTCAGATTCATTACATAATCCAAATTCGTATACCACGTTCAGAGAAATATAATTAATACAAATTATGCCAACAACAACATATTAAGATGCCCGCTTGGTTGATCGGAGTCTAAATATAGGCACTAAACAACTTTCCCATTTCATATTATTACACGGCGGAATCAAACAAAAAGAACATCTAATAGCTAGCTTGCCTCCTCCACGTCTCCAGAGGCTTATTCATCTAAAGGAGAACCTGAAAACCTTAACTATCAAACTACTCAAAATCAATTGAGCACCCGAGAGTTTAAGAGGAAAACATAAACTTCGAGTCAGACAAAAAATCTGGTGTGAATAATAACCACCATCTCGAACCATATAGATATCTAGTGAGACTACACCGCTTAGCAAGACGGGTTTTCCCTTCACTAGTATCCTAACCCAATTTATAATAACCATATACTATGCACCCGCATCCACAATGGTTAAGACATAACATAAAAAATGTACCATAATGATATGCAAACATGCAATATGCTCTGGATTTCCCATCCCTATTCACCTGACTATCTATCTCAAGTTATAGTTTTTGTGGTCACCATTAACCTATTAGTTTTAGTGGGCTAACTAATAACCTGTTCCAACCTTACGGACTATCTGTCCAGTTTCATAGTTTTTATGGGGTCACTATGAACCTATTGGTGTCTACCAATAACATCATCCAATCGTAGTTTTCATAGGGTCATTATGAACCTACTGGATTCTCCAATAACATCTCTCATGTCATAGTTTTCATAGGATGACTATGAACCTATTGATCTCTATCAACAACCTATTCCGTACATAGTTTTCATGGGATCAGTAAGAACCTATTGGCCCCTGCAAATAATAGTTTCCATAACGTAGTTTTTATGGGCTTACGAAGAACCTGTGTAAGCCAATAATCTTTTGATCAGTCTTGGGCACCCTATATTCTGTTCTGCTGGACCTTTTGGATGCAATCCTACTCACACAGGAGTTAATTCAATGTATATTCACGGAGAAAACAAGCCCTCCATCCCCTTCCATTTAAATAACGGGTTCGAAACGAGCAGCTATGCCCCTTTCGCCACTTTACTCTGGTGGTAGAACTTTTTGAAATCATTGGTTAAGCAATGCAGAAGGCCCCTTCCACTACTTCTTTGAAACCATGCGGAAGGACCACGTCGACACCATGATTGGGTGTGGCATAACCCTTCCACCTCTATAATTAAACATGCATGCAAAAGGACCCTTTCGACACTATCAACTAGTGTGGAAGGTACCTTACGTAATGGTCGGATTTACTCAAGTATAAAGGTGCGGAAGGTATGCTATCGAAATCATTGATTGGTGCAGCACACCCCTTCCATATTTATTGGTTAGCATACGTGCAGAGCATATAAGAGCGGAAGGAACCCCTTTGACACTAACTACTAGTGTGAAAGGTCCTTTCCATGATAGTTGGATGAATTAATGCGGTAGTGCACACTAATTAAAGTGTATGTATGCGAAGGGACTCCTTCGACACTATTGATTGGTGCGGAAGGACCCTTTCGCCTTCATTCTACTATATGTTAATTACAGCGACACCCCTATCCCCTTAATGTTCAAAGAAAAGTGGCATTGTATGTTTCGAAGGTATCAATGCTTTCGAAGACATCAAGCTTTCGAAGGCAAGTGGCATTTGCTGTAATTATCACAAAAACTGATTATTAACTAAGTAAAGCAATTTCTTTTTACCTAACCCCTTATGTTGTATATTTTCTATTGGACAACAATAACTTTATAAATACTTTTCAAAATTTGCTGCAGCATGTAATTCCCCATGCTCCAATATTTAATTAAAAATTATTAACTAACCCTTGTATTTAATTATTCATTAAATACTAATCTTTCTAATTAAATCCAAAACTCACCCAAATCTCTTGAAAAAAATCTCATAAACTGCCATAAATTCCAAATTAATAATATCTTTATCATATAAAGTTTTCAGCCCGAAAGTAATTAATTAATTCCTTAAATTAATTAAACCTGAAATATACATTTCTAAAAGTGTTTTATTATAGAAAGGAGTTTCAAAAATAATTTTAAAGATTTATAAAAGAAGTTTTATAAATAAATTTGGTGATTTATAAAAGGATTTGTAAATATGGAATAGGATTATAAAAAGGGAATTTTATTAAAGGATTGAGATTTGATTTTGATATATAATCCTTCTTAATTATGGTGTATAGAAGCACTCTTTCCATACTTAACACCGAAGGAAAAGTGGTTTGAGTTTAGAGTAAGTAATGTTTTAAATGATATTTGTTTTTGGCCCATTTAAATATGAATTTGGAAATGAGGAAATCTCCTTAAGTTGTGTTAATGTACTTAAATTATTGAGGTAAGTTTATGGATATAGATTCTAAGTGTTGAAAGTATAATATTTCATTAATATACTTATACTGGTGAGATAAGTATATGGATATTTTTCCAAGTATGGAAAGGAGGATAAGGGGTTTCCGATAATATCTTTCGTGAAGGTATTTTAAATCAAATAACCGAAAAGAGATTTACTTGATGAAAGATTAATTAATGAAGGCTTATTGGATCCCATATGGAATTAAATCTATGTTTCATTGTTTGTTTATTTGATAGTTAAATAACCGACTATCAAATCTTGGCCAAAATATAACTTTGGAAATATCTAGGAGAAATACGGGGGTTATATGGCACATCATCTTTTATGATGTGGTACTATGAATATAAATCTTCATTTGTTCTCCTAGGACAAATGATAAGGAAATCCATCCCCCTAAACGGTTAGGAGGTGATCTTCGCTTTTATCTATTGTCTGACTATTTCAGAAAGAACCGGAGTTGAGTTTACCAGAACTATCGATTTGGTTTTGGAACGACCGTTAAGCGAAAGAGTGCACTTATATGAGATGACTCGAAACCATAACCTCTACAAAACCATATGTGTATTCTACGCTTTGGAAGAGGTTCGAGACTAGTTCGAGGTTGTAGGATCGAAGGCAGAGTTCTTTGAAGTGCAAGGGCTGCTTGCTACTAATCCTGAGGGTGATTCCATAATGGATGTAGTAGAAATAGCGCCTTCGGTTTGTTCATATCCTGAACAACTTGTATGGATGAATGCTAACATTGCATTACTAGCTTGAGGGCAGTGTTAGCGTTCCAAATGGGAACTACTAGGAGGATAAGCTAAAACGTGACCTCACAATTCGATACTGGCTAAAACAAGGGATGCTCGCAAATCTATGTGATGAGCTACCATTAGGAGCATCATTCTTCAATCTAGATTCAATTTTATGGATTTTGGTGTGCGCTTTGGGCGACCGTAGAGCAATGTTTGTAGCCTGATGCTCGGGGATGATGTAATCTGGTTTGTCATTTTAAAGGGGGCAGACCAGCTTTGTGTTCGTAGGGGGCCTTGTGTGGCCCTTGGGTACATTTTATCTTGAGGTGTACTATACGGAAGGTAGTCCCTTACCTTGCCTTGTTGGAATCCAATCTCTAATACGAGCCTTTGCGAACTTAGTTGTATACCTATTATGTTGGAATGTAATTAATGTATCCATTTCAGCTATGATTAATATTTACTTTAAATCCTAGACATTACAATAATATCATAAGATTTCCTATAAATGGTTTGGTTATCATAAGATAAAAACCCGTCCATGTTTAAATGCGGCCTAGTCTAATGATATACCTTTATTTTGAAAGGTTTTATAACATTAAAAATCCATTTGATTGTGTTTCTCGCGCTGGTTTACCAAATGAATCAGGCGTTACTATCTTATAATGCTCGGGTCAGCCTGAGCATATTTTCCAGATTTAGCTGGACACTTTGGAGCTTTAGGAGACGAGTTGGATCCTCTAAGTAGTATTTCCATATTTTATCTTCCGCTATTTGCTATTGTCCATATTATTTGCAATTGTAAGGACAGGTTGTTATAACTATCCAAGCTGATGATAGGTTAGTTTTACTCTGATGATAATATGTATATTAAGGTTCAGTTTTCTTTTATAAAGATTATTGGTATATTATATATTACTTGTCACGTTGTGAGATTCTGTTCTGTCTTTTCTTTCTTTCACCCCCAATACTCTGCCTTTATGGAACTTAGATGTTAAGCATGTGAATACCATGGATGTATTAGTGTTGAATTCTGAGGATCGAAAAGCGAGTTGTTACATATCTATAACATCAAGAGCACATGAATATGAAAATTTTCAAAGTATATTTCATTGATAAACTTTTACATTCATTGCATAACCTCATCGATTCCACGTTTGGAAAAAATATAATAAATATAATTATATTCCAAGAGTAACATATAAAGATGCTCCCTTGACCGATCAGAGTCTAATTACTTGATGGTTATAAATTATGTCATTACATCTATTCAAACAAAATAAAACTTCAACCAACATAGTGGAAGTAACTCCTAATATTAGCTAGCGTCCTACATGTCTCTGGAAGCTTATTCGTTAAACCTTAAAACCCTACTCCCAACCTACTCAACTGATTAGCCGAAAGTTTAAGTGAAAAAATAAAAACTTCAGGTCAGACAAAAAGTCTTATGTGAATAATAATATACCATATCAAACCAAAAACACATATCTAGTGAAACCATGCAGTAGATTAGAATGGATTTTCCCCTCACTAGTATCTTATCAAATATGTCAATCTGAACATAAATTATGCACATGTAACCACAAAGGTTAAAACAAAACATGATATGATCATATGTATGTAATATGGGTAAATATGACTAGTGTCATTAAAGAGCTATGCATTTCCAAGGTAGTTACCTGTCTCATAAAAATGATTGTCTATCTCAAATTATAGTTTTCTTAGGGTTACAATGAACCTATTAGTTTTCACAGGTCAATTAATAACCTATCAGGCTGACACGAACCAAAATATAACCACATGTCCCAAAATCTCCAAATACAGTTAGGAGGAAATCCAATTAAATAATACAGTGAGCATATAGAGCTACAAGTTCCTTTCTATCCATACACAACTTTTAGTCTCACTACTAACAAAGCCCTAAGCACTGGAATCGCAGAACTTTACCAACCGAGGGCTAACGGCTGAAGCATAGGGCGCAATCCTACACCAGTCCCACCTAAAATCTTATCTGGTTTTAAATCAATCGAGTCATATGTTTTTGATCAGTTCAAGACATCCTAACATAATTGATCTATCTAATTTCTTGGATGCAATTCTACTCCCTCGGGAGTTTAGCCTGACCATACTTGCTATTGGAATAACCTAACTGGTAATTCTGTTCCTTAGTCCCATGGTGCAATGTTGGGTAATACAAACGTGAGTATGAACAAAATATGCAAATTTAATTGATCAAATGATAATAAGAACATATAATAACATCCATCAAAATATGTTCAATCAATAGTCATACTCATAAAAAAAATTACTTAAGTTTAAGTAATATTTTCCTTTAGCAAAATCCATAAAAATAAGGCTAAAACACTATTTCAATTCCTTGAAAACATTTATCTTTAGAATTGACAAAACACGTTAAATCATTCTTAAAGCAAGGAAAACATAGCCCACACACTTAGCCAAAATTTTGTGCCAAAACACTAATATCGACCCTATAGAAAGCATTGGCTATCAAGCCTCTAAAACATTGCTATCTGATTTGTAAAACATATGGCTATTGAGCCTTTGAAATATACATCATCTTTATATGGCTTTTAAAACACTTGATAGCAAAACAAGGTTGTCAAGTCTTTATGAAATAAGGGCTATTGAGCCTCTAAAACATAGCCTTTAAGCATATAAAACATACGAAATTCATGCCGCTAAAATACAGTTGCCTAATAGCTATAAGGAACCTATTGAGACACTATAAGATAAGAGTGTTGAGTTCTTAAAATCGTGAGGTGTCGAGCCTCTAAAACACAGATGGTGTCGAACTTAAAAAGAAGTTGACGAGTCTCTAAACCATGGGATTGTTGAGCCTCAACCAAAGTTTGGGTATCGTTTACCATACATAATTTTGGGCATCAAACCCTTACAAAACATTGAGTATTGAAATTTTACAAAACACTAGGTATCGAATCTTTACAAAGCATTGGATATCCGAACCCTAAAAGCACAAGGTGTTGAACCCCTATGAAAGCTGATGCATCACATAGATAACAAGTATTTATCACATGCATTCGCTCTTATAGTTATCGAATTTTTATGAAATAGAGGCGTCAAGCCTCTAATGATGGCACTTCAGTTATTAAGATAAAAACCGATTTATTTCCTTTTAAAGTTAAAACTTTTCGCTAATTCTTGCTTCATGTCAAATTATTATTGGATAACAAAATATTTTTTAGATTCTTTACTGAAATTCTGATAGATCACGTTCTACCTTCTCAACTAACTTTGCAAAACAATATAATTAATATCATTAACTTATATAAATTACAAACATTTTTAGAATAATAAATTCATAGAAAATCATAACAATTAGGAAAAATCCCCAAAAATCACTAATAATATGAATTTCCTTGTTCTTCCTTATACAATAATTTTAGGACTAAAATATCAATTTAATTATGTTTAATAATTAAAAACCCAAAAATATACACATTACTCCCTTTAGGAAATTCATAAAATATTCATATGAACTTGGAAAAATATGAAATTAAAAACTCATCTCCATAACAATGTTTTACACAATATCTTCATATTTCAAATCAATGGAAGATCAAAAACTTAGGTTTTGTCTTTAAAACCTATTGGAATAATTTCATATAACTCGAACAAACCATTATTAATCAAATAATGATATCATCAATCCAAGCATGAAATATTATCATGTCCAATTCGGAAATCAATCATAAATCTGAAACAAAATATGAACAAATGACATGGTAACTATTATTCACCCTAGATTGGATAGGAGAGATTGAGATTTGATATGGATTAATTCCCCTAGGCTTTTCCCTTTTAATTTCTTAGATTTCTTCCTCTTTTCCTCTTGGTGATGGTCATCCCCTTCTTTAGGTTTTGTTTTAATTTTTGAAAATGAAATGAGAATGAATGTGTAAGGAAGTATTTAGGGAACGAGTTAATGAATTATTCCCATTATGCCCCTCTTATAAATTCTTTTCTATTCTATGTTTAAAAAAATCTTATTAATCGATTAATTAAGGCCTAACCCTATTACTTAACAAATCTCATTCTCCTTATCGCCTTACATTATTTTATTTTATTTATCTAAATAAATTCCCTGAATAATGGTAAAAAAATTAAGGGTGTTACGGAAATGTTTACTAACCATATTGGACAAACCATGGAAGTATACATGGACTATATGCTCATGAAAGCTAGCAAAAAAAAAAGATCATATGTATTGCTTGGATGAGATGTTCCAAGTACTTTAGAAGTATGGGATGAAGTTAAACCCTTAAAGTTCTCTTTTGCAGTTTCTTCTATGAAGTTCCTTGGATTTATCATGCATACTAGAGATATAGAAGAAAATCTAAGACAAATCTAGGCTTTGAAGGGCATTAGAATCCCAAAACATGGAAGGAGATATAAGGTTGAATAGGAAAGTGGATGCACTAAGCCCGATCAATTTTAAAGCTATATATAAGTTTTTTCCATTCTTTGAGGAACTTAAGAAGAAAAAGGAAAAAATTGTGTTGACCGATAGTGCTACATTCGTATAACTTATGAAACACTTAAAAAAACTACTAGTCTTATCCACAGCTGTAGAAGAAGAGGATCTATATTTGTACTTAGCTATGTCGCATATACCTTGACTATAGCTTTGGTGTGAGAGGAGGCTAAGGTGCAAAGACTAGTATACTGCATTACCAAACGCTTCACTGGTTCTAAATCTAGATTACTGAAGGGGGAAATGCTGACATATTGTCTACTAATTGAACCTCGGAAGCTATGACATTACTTTTAATCTCACACCGTTAGGGTGCTAACCGATCAACCACTTAGAAAAGTCCTCCACTGCTTAAATACTTTAGGGAGATTACTAAAATAGAGTATTGAGTTAAGATGATACAAAATTGCATACCATCCTTGAAAGGAGGTTAAGGGACAAGAATTTGTAGACTTCATCATTGAATTTTCCTCCAGGAATGACGAGTTGGAAGCAAATAACGATGAGGCTCTCAAATGGTGAGTGCTTGTAGTCGAATTTTCTAATGAGCATAATTTAGGTGCTAGGGTAATCTTGATCACACCTGATGAACGAAAGCCATGCGACACACTAAATCTAGGATACTGAGCTACTAAAAATGAAGCTGAGTATGGGGCCTTGATAGTTGAATTGGAGATAGCAAACAATTTTTGGTAATTAGGTCATTATTCATGCACAGTGATTCTCAACTCATTATGAATTACCTGCTTGGGGTGTTTTGGGTTAAAGGAGAATCATTTTATTTTATTCGATAAAAGTGAAAGCTTTGCTTAATAAACTAAAATATTAAGTGGTTGGAAATACCACAGAGTAAGACAACCAAGACACTGATGACATAGAACAAATTGCTATCTTAGGGAATGGACCACTCCTCGGATCATTTCTGGTAATGACATTACCAACCAAAGGCTTTGAAGAAGTGGACATTGTGGTAATAATTAATAGAAAGGAGACCAAGATGACACCAATTATTGAGTATTTAGCTAACAGGGTTCTACCCACGAATCAGAATGAAGCAAGGAAAGTACTACAGAAAACACCGTAGCTTATTATATAGGATGGCATTCTATATTGGAAGGGATTTTCAAACCCTTTGCTAAGATGTGTGGCTGGGAGAGAGGCCAAAGAAATACCGGATAATATACATCAAGTGAAGTATTACAAGGAGGCATACCTAAGCTAAGAAGATCTTACGATATGGATAGTTCTATCCAACTCTCAACAATAACATGATGGAATACAAGAAGAGGTGTGATAAGTTTCAGAGATTTGCCAAAATTCCTAGGTTATCACCAACCGAGCCGATCAATATGGTAATCCCTTGGTCATTCTCTATTTAAGGTAAGTAGGTTATGCCATGTACGCAATAGTAGTAATGGATTTCTCTACTAAGTGGGTAGATGAAAACCACTCACCTAGGTATCCTCCACTAATGTGATAAATTTTCTTGTAAGGAACATTATTTACAAGTAAGAGTTTTGCTGTAAATCATCTCGGATAATGGATTGCCGTCCAATAGTAAGGATTTTGCTAACTTCTATCAACAACATAGGATAAAGAAGAGCTTCTTAGCTATGACACTCCCACAAGCCAATGGGCAGGTAGAGGCAGTAAACAAGGTCCTGAAAACACTCATAAATAAGTGAATGGAAAAGGTAAAGGGATCTTGGGTCGATTAGTTACCATTACAATATTGGCTTACTACACCACTTCTAAGACTACAATGCAGAATACTCCCTTTGCCTTGACATACAGCTTAGAGGCTATGCTCTTTAAGTCCCATCTCACAAGCACATTCATCGTGACCTAAAGGAGAATAAGGAGTTACTAAACATGTCCTTGGACCTAATCGAGGAGAAACGGGATGAAGTCGCCTTAAAAGCCACAATACATAGGAAAAAGATGGCAAAACAATGCAACTCAAAGGTGAAAGTTCACCCCCATAAGGAAGGAGACTTTGTAACGACCCAGATTTCCGGACTTGTCAAAATTGCCAAAAACCCATCTAATTTAAACTATAATGGAAAGCTACCGACTTAATACCTAATATCATTTGATAAATATTTAACACTGCTAAATGTATAGGATACAAATTCAGTTTATACAACGTATCAAAGGAATTTATTAATTCTATAATGTGTGTTTAATACATACCAAATACCAATGTCTATAAATATATTGCTATGCACTCTGATGAGAGAGGCAACAATATCCTTGCCTGCGAACTCAATAAACATGTCGATGCAGAATAAAATGATAAGCAGGAAAGATACATGAACATTAGACAAATAACAACCCATGACAGATAAACAGGAAAGGGTTATATTATTTTGGGGCTGCATCACTACCACTTGTGACTGTCTATGTACCTCTATCTAATTGGGTATCCAATTAAATACTGGATCAAGCCAACATAGTTCTCCTACCACAGATAGGACTCATGGAGCCTACGGTACAACAAACGAATATGCAATCCTCTAATTACATACGTAGGCTTAATCTTCATATTTAGATTCTTCAAATCCAATTTACTTCATTTTATACAAAAGCACTTTAAAAAAAATGTATCTCATAAGACCACGCCGCATATAAACACGGACGGGTTTTTACCTTATGATAAATTAAAACACTTTATATGTAAAATCATTTAATATTATTTTTAATGACATTCTTTGAAAACATTTGCAAATAAACTTAAAAATCTTAGCTGAAATGCTTGCATCTCACATTTCAATATTTGCACAACTAAGTTCGTACGTCACTTATTGGATACTGGATTTCTAATTGAATAGTGAGGTAAGGGACTACCTCCCGTACAATGCATTTCTAGAGGAATGCACCCGAGTCCCCTATGTTGGTCCTCATGCAAATTAAGACCGACCTATCAGAAAATATAATATACGAATAGCACCGAGTATTACATCACCCAGCCATTACCGACCTATCCGGGATCCCGAGCATACACCATATAAGTTAAACCTGACTTATAACGAGTAGAAATTTTTTATATCTAGAAAGGTGATTTTATACCCTGATGGTAGCAAGCCACTTAGCCTTAAGCATCCCCCGTTTTACTATTCCCGTGTATGAGGCTTTGAGGTAACGATTACCTGTCATATAACATATATTCCACGTGGAATGTCACTTTTCCATTCCCCAATCACACAACTGATTTCTATAAACATATAACCGCTGAGCTCATACATCTCAGGAAAAGGTGTAAAGCTAAGAGAAGTTGCCTTCTCTACCACCAAACAGATGATACGTTCATAAAGATCAATCAATATGATCTAGAAATGCAACGTCAGACATTTGTCCATACAAGTTGTCCAAGAATAGGACAAACCGAAGGCACTCTCCTACCACATCATGTCGGGCATTACCCCTAGGATTAATAAGGAGTTAGTCCTTGCATATAAAGATTTCAGAATGAAGGGACCACTATTATTTATTTATTTTGAGGGGCCATTCCAAAATTATCAACAAGTAGTCCTTCCGTTATGAAGATCCTCGCATTCAAAATCAAGGTCTTCAATATATCTTCTTTCTTTCGAATACGTAAATTGGTTCGAAGTGGATTTTAGATAGGAATTACCAAAATCCGACCGTGGTTCCTTCCCAATTATCGATAAAAATATGCTTTATAAGTAGGTGATTAACGTTTGATTTATTCATCTTTTTTTACCTAAAAATATCTTCGAGATATATATATATATATATATATATCTTTAAAACATTCTTGTTGGTATATATGGAATCATTAAACCTCTGTTTATTTAATTCTTTGGTTTAATTAAACCTTTTTTTAAACTTGGTATGATTCCAAAACATTTTATTTAAGAAAATATTTCCAAATCATTTATTTAAATCTTAACAAAGATTTCTTATTTTCAAATGTAACTTTTAAATAAGTTGAAAACATGTTCTATAAGATGGTAAATCCAAATTGTTTTAAATTTGGAAAATTTCATCTTTTATACTTAACTCGTTTCTGACATTTTGACCTTATCTATCCCTCGCCTGGGGGAGGCCAGGTGAGCCAGGGCACTGGTTGCTCCTGAATATCTCCCTGGTTTATGCACCTCACCCATATCTCACGAATAGAAAAATTAGGTGTACTCATCGGCTTATTAAAGCCAAGATTAAAACATTTGCTTATGACATCTTTACTTTAATTCATTTATTTAAATTCTTTTAAATAAATTATAAAATCTTCAAATCATCTTTAAAACACTTAGTTATTTATTTAAAAACATATATAAAATATTTGGGAAAGGATTATTAAGTTTAAAACCATATTTTAATTATTATTGAAAACCGCTGCAAATAGTGCTCCGAATAGTGTTTTTAAAGTTATATAGATCAAAAAGACTTTTCTATTATTTGAAAATTTATTTATATAACTCAAATCCCTTTTAAAAAAATTTAAAAGATTTTTCCATATTTTTAAAATATTTAAAAACATTATATTTAAAGAAATCCATTTTTGGATTCCAAATTGCACACAATTATTTTGTAAACATTTTTTACTTATATTTCAAAATATATTTATTGAAATCTTGATCCTTTTCTTTTATTTGAAAACTATGGATATAACAGTTTGGAAAATTCTTATCACAAAGAATTTCGAGCTATATTCCACTTTATATACTCATTTAAATTTTACGACATGAAATCGCCAACTACCATTATGCGACGCGCCTAATTTTGACTTGTTTTTCATTTCTTATTCAAACTTCACCAAATTTGTTTCTAGTGTTTATTAAAAATTATTAAATCATTTTAAATCATTTTTAAGAGGTTTAACATTTCATATATGCCATTTCATTAAATAAAGGGAAAGTGATTTCCTTTGTGATTTTCGATGTGTATTTAACATGACTTGTTCATGAAAACAAACAATCATATTAAACTACCAAACATGATTAACAATCATCACAACTAAGCATAGCAAAAAATATTTTATCATCCAATATATATATATATATATATAATAGTATAAATGGAGTTATCTCATCCATTTCCAAGTCCATTTCATCCTACCAAAATTCAAACGAATTGACACTTCACTAAATCATCACTAAAACAAATCCACCATCCTCTTTGCTCTCGGCCATCCTTCCTCCACTACTATAGCTCATGATACAAGGGCCTAGGGTCAGAGAGCTCGATCATTGGAAGAGGAATAGGTCTTTAGTTCACAATATTTGGACTCGAAAATGAGTAATTTTCTCTTGGCTTTTTGATTATGTTTCGCTCAAAATTTGGAAAAGTTGTCAACTGTAAAGTTGTTGCAAATTCTTTTCTCTACTATTTAAAAAAAATTACTTAATTCCAAGTTATTTTGAGGGAAATATGGTTAGAAGAAGAAGAGGTATTCTCGGATTCACAAAAATCAAATCCATGAATGCGCTAGAAAGAATTGGGTTTTTGTCATAGCTAAGATCAAAATGGGAATAAGTGGTAAACATGAAAGTTTTATCCATTGGAATTTTACATGGTTTGAAGAAAATGTATTTCTCCATTTGATTCTGGTTTGGAGAAGTTATGAAAGATGGAAATTGAGCTAAGGAGGTGGGTATTTATAGGCAAGTTCATCAAAATATCCACAAACATCATCATGAAATATCACCTCACCATCACCTCCACGCCTACCACCTCCCTCCTACACCGACTTAGGATGGCCAGAAGTCACCTCAAGCATGGTCAAGTCCATGTGCCCCCTTGGATGTGAAATTTGATGTGATAAATGGTGATAATTACCTTAGATATTTTAAGTGTTTTCTCTCTCCACCATCATTGGCCCTATGCGCCACCTCATTCTTCATCGTCACCTAACATGGCCAAGTCCCCTCCACCACCACCTAGGCACGCCTGACACGACCCCTCCCCCATGTGCATGTGATGATGGTTGTACTTTGCTATGTAGTTTGACTTAAGGTTGCTTAAGTATTAAGGAGTAATTAATTAAAATATCCCTTATATATAGTTTTTTGATTTTGTATATAATTTGTATATATATGTACATATATATGTGTTCATGTGCATGTGTGCATGTCTACTGATGTATACATGTATATGTGCATATGGATGTTACATTTAATCTGCAACGTTGCATGATTTCTATACGTTGAATCGTTACGAATCCTGATTTTGATTTTCGGTCACAATTTCATTTCTTAGTTAATATATGTATATATAAAGAAAGTTTGAAAAATAATTTATTATTATTAATTAATTAATTAAAACGGTCCCATTTGAATTATAAAACCATATAAATAAATATTGAACAACTGTTTTCAAAAAGCGTTATCATATCGATAAACCGATATCGATTTTCCTTATATTTTCAAATTAATGATATATTCATATAAAATTATTATAAATGATTCACTATCACTTTAAACTAATTAGAATGAATATTATCATTTTAAAATTATTATTTGAATTATTATTATTATTTATTATCACTTAGAACAACATTATTTGTATTATCAACCTTTCATTTGAATATTTTTAAAAATAAACATAATTTATCAAAGTGAAAATTTTGCGGGTCGTTACAGACTCCCCTTCTTAAAATAATTTCGTCCCCAAAAGTACACCAGAAAAAAAACATGAAGGTGTTTGCCCAAAATATTTATTTTTAAACTAATACACGTACGATTTATATAGATCTTCCATATGCCATATTTGATTCAATCTACTATTCAAATTTACAACTTTTACTTCCGAATTGGTATCGATCCCCCGATTCTCTAGTGCGGATTCTGATAAGGCTCTTTGACCAGAAAACTTCGTTTCCCTTACATAGCTTTCAACTATGATAGAAAACATAAACACCCAACCATAAACCCTCATTAATGTTTGTCATCAAGAATCGAGTGATAAATTCTTTTTTGGATCGGTGTAAACACCTCAAGATTTTGTACTCGAATATTAGATTAAAATTGTGTGACGGAATGATCTACGTACAACATATATACTTGTTAACTTCCCAAAATCTTTATGAAAACTTTTCATTTATTAAGTTCCACTCAAAAGTATACTCCATTATAAAATCTTCTTTATAGCACTTATTACTTTATTTTAAAAAATGCCATTCATAAATATATCCCTTTATTTTTAAAACTTTGTTTACAAATTTATCACTTCAAAATGTTTATTTATTTACAAAATATTTCTATCTCTTTTCCAAAGGAAACCATTTAAATTTAAAAGGTAATTTATCTTCTATTTTCCAATTTTACGGTAAAATTCTCTTATTATAATAAATTCCTTTTTAACTAACATTTATATCCAAAATTTACCCATTAATTAATGATTCAAAATTATCCTTTTAACTTTAGAAAATTTTATAGATCAAGTAACTCCGAAATAATACCAAGGAACTGGATACTACCAATAGTATCACATATTCCCTTAACAAAAAGAGTAACACTTAAGAGAAGCGTTTGCCATCCAAACACAAGTCCTACCCATTTTTAGTAACTTTCGAGCCACTCGAACTAGTTAATCTTTAGATTCTTTTCAAAAATACCGGGATTTAGATTTTTAAAAATTCCTTTATAAAACACGTTTTATAAAACCAATTTATTTAATTGCTTATATAAATCGCATTCATAAATTTATTTATCTTAAATAAATTCCTTAAACCAATATTATTTATCGAACACCACATAGTCCAATTGTGAAACTAAATTCATGAGTGTTTGTGCTTAATTAGATTGAAGTGAATTAATATTATAGTTAAATATCTTATAGTCCAATCATGAATTAAATCCCAAAGCATTTAGCCTACAATTGTTTTCAACCCAACGCATGCTAAAGTAAATTGATTTCTCAAAAATTGGCCGAGCAAAAATCAAACAACCAAACAATCAACAAAAGCTAAGCACACCAAAAATAATTATATCACCCATAACCGCGGTAGGAGGTATAGTGCCTTTTCCTATTAATTTTATTTATCAAATTAAGGTAGTTTCATTTTACAACTCCTAGGTTGATTTACTAACCTAGACTAATTTTACATAGGTACCTAACCTATGTTCCGATACCAAATATAATGACTCGGATCTCCGAATTTGTCAAAAGCACCGAAAACCCATCCGATTTAAACTACAAATGAAAGCTACCGATTTAGTACCTAATATCATTTGATAAATATTTAACACTGCTAAATGTATAGGATACAAATTCAGTTTATACAATTATCAGAGAAATTTATTAATTCTACAAGGTGTGCTTAATACATACCAAATACCAATGTCTACAAATCTAACTCTGCACACTCTAATGAGAGAGGCACCAATATTATTGCATGCAAACTCAATAAACATGTCAATGTGGAATAAAATGATAAGCAGGAGAGATAAATGAAAATTAGACAAATAACAACCCATAACAGATAAACAGAAAAGGGTTATATTATTTTTGGGGTTGCATCACTACCACTTTGACTGCCTACGTACCCCTATCTAATTGGGTTCCCAATTAGATACAGGATCAAGCTAAAGTAGATCTCCTACCACAAATAGGACTCATGGAGGCTACAATGCAACAAACAAATATGTAATTCTCTAATTACATACTTGGGCTTAATCTTCATGTTTAGGTTCTTCAAATCTAATTTACTTCATTTTATTCAAAAGCTCTTTGAAATGAAAAGTATCTCATAAGACCACGCCGCACATAAACATAGACGGGTTCAGTATTTGCACAACTAAGTTTGTTGGGCACTTATTAGATATTAGATTTCCAACTGAATAGCGAGGTAAGGGATGACCTTCCATACAGTGCTTTTCTAGAGGAATGCACCCGAGTCCCCTATATTGGTCCTCATAGGAATTAAGACCGTCCTATCCGAAAATATAATATACGAATAGCACCGAATATTACATCACTCGACCGCTACCGACCTATCCGGGATCCCGAGCATACACCAAATAATTTAAACTAAGTTATAGCAGGCAGAAAAATTTTTATATCTAGAATGGTGATTTCATACCCTGATGATAGCGAGCCACTTAGCCTTAAAGCATCCCCTAGTTCACTATTCCCAGGTGTGAGGCTTTGAGGTATCGATTACCTTTTATATAGCACATATTCCACTTGGAATGTAACTCTGCCATTCCCCAATCACACAACTGATTTCTACAAATGTATAACTCCTAAGCTCAAATGTCTCAGGAAAGGGTGTTAGGCTAAGAAAAGTTGCTTTTTCCACCACCAAACAGACGATACGTTCGTAGAGATCAATCAATAGGATCTAAAAATGCAACATCAGACATTCGTCTACATAATTTGTCCGGAAACAGGATAAACCGAAGGCCCTCTCCTACCACATCTATCGAGCATTACCTTTAGGATTAGTAGCGAGTTATTCCTTACATACGAAGATTTCAAAACGAATGGAGCACTGCTACTTATTTAATTTGGGGGGCCATTCCAAAATTATCATCAAGCAGTCTTTCCATTATGAAGATCCTCGCCTTCAAAATCAAGGACTTCAATATATCTTCTTTACTTTCGAATACGTAAAAAATATAAATTACCCAAATCCGACCCAGGTTCCTTAAAACCAACTATCAATAAAAAGATGTTTTATAAGTAGGTGATTATCATTTTATTTATTCATTTCTTTTTATCAAAACATATCTTTGAGAGATATATGTATATCTTTAAAACAATCCTATCGGTATATACGGAATTGTTAAACCTCTCTTTATTAAATTCTTTGGTTTAATTAAACCTTTTTTTTAAAACTTGGAATAATTCCAAAACATTTTATTTAGGAAAATATTTTCAAATCATTTATTTAAATCTTAATAAAGATTTCTTATTTTCAAAATGTAACTTTTAAATAAGTTGAAAACATGTTATCTAAGATGGTAAATGTAACGACCCAAAATTTTAGTGATTTTATTTATTAAATTAATTGAAATTTTGTGAAATTTAAACAATAAAATTTGGAAATAAAAGTTTATTATTTGGAATACGTCTATTTTAATATAGCAACTGGTAAATTTTCATTTGATAATATTGAAGTTTATTTTCCTGTGAAATTTCATTTCAAATCAAACCGGTTGATAACAGTGAATTTAAAAGTTTTCCGAAACCAAAATATTTCAACAGGAGAAAATTTATTCAGATCATTCTGAATCAGACTGCGAAATTTTTTCCAAATTTGGACTTCTACTGCTCCGTTTATCATAATTCTGGCAAAATAGCAGCATTTCTGGTACCGATTATCGACTTTCGATCGGATGATCGTACCACTAGTATTTGTATACCATTTTGATCGTCACATCGTGCTGATCTCTACGGTATATTTATTTCTGTATTTTGAGGTCCGGTACGCGATGAAAACAATAAAACGGTGCATCGTATCGGTACCCTAAATTATGACCGTAAATCTTCCTTCCCTTTTCAAATTTGAACGTGAATCTCAAGCAATAAAATAAATTGCTTTAATAGCTGCTCAATCAATTACAGCTGTTACAATGCCATAACTTCAATTTATATTTGTTGTGGTACGTTTTATTTACGTTACCTCTACCCTTTCTTTTCAAACGATTCAGCCCAGTCAATTAATAAATTTCTTTAACTAGGTAGCTGAATCTAGGGAATTGCATTTACACGGTCCAATTTGATTAAGTCTGTTCATTCACTTTTGAATTTCCTTTTTCTCCTCCCACCTTTTCGTTTTCTCAGCCAATTGATATCCTCACGAAACCCATTTCCATGGCCTCCGCCTGGCCACAGAAACCCTTCCTCTCTCCCCATTATGTTCTTCCGCTCCGCCTTCCCACTGCTCCAACCTGCTACCTCCGCCCTAACACTCGAACCCATCTCGCAACGCTTGCTCCTCCTCAAACTTTCCACTCCGCCCACCTCCAACCTTCCCGGACCTGCCCACCGCAAGCCTTCCTCCCCGCTTCATGCTCCTCAAGCAGTCTTTTCCGAGTTACCTTCGACAGTTTTTCCCATCGACCACATGTCTCCCATCCACGGCCCATGCCACGAGTCTACAAGTCTCGGCCGAGCAAACACTTCCGGTTCCCCTCCTTTTGCCACCACCATCTCCTCCACCGAAATCTCGCCCACCTTGACCCACGTTAGCCTTCTCAACCCAGCCGTGCTTCAACCACCCAAACACCCGACCCGAGCCAGCCTCTGGCCATCATCTCGTTTGGGTTAGTACTCGGTTTTTATTAATTATATATATTGTTAAGTTATTTTAATATGTTATATAAGCTATGTGATATATGTGTTTAAAATTATATACATGTTTGTTTCATAGGTGTATATATATAAGTATAAGTTGAGATTTGATATAGATTCAGCTTATCGCCTCTCTGTTTTAAGTAAGTATATATATAGTATAGTTTTAAATTGTTAATATATATCTGACCCTGTTCAAAGTATTGTACTTATTACCATATCGAGTTACTGACCTATTTGTCTAAAGGTATATACATACAATAGATACTAGTTTAGTATACATATGAGCTACTGTATAAAATTTATAAGTTACGTATATATAAGTTTGGCTTGTATATAAGTTAAGTGGTCTGTAGTTATTAAACAAAGTTATACAGTTTTGTATTATAAGTTATTCACATATATATGTACTTTCCTCATACTCCTATTTTCTTATATATATTTCTCTACCGGTTTCAAATGACTATTAAAGTTTAGTAACAATTTTATATAGAGGTATATATATGCAGTTAGTTTAGTCTGGTTGGAAATCTGCTGAAAATTTTATATATTAATTCATATAACTGATAATCTTTAGTTTGCAGTATATAAGTTATATACATATAATTCTGTACAAGCCTTTGTTTTACTGTAAGAAAAGGGAATATGTTTGATACATGTCTTTGCTGTATATGATTTTAAGGTTATAATATAAAAGTCTAACTTGCGTTGCTTATATATGATTTGTTATGCATCTATTATGTATTACCTGCTTTGTTTATATTAAAAGCTGCTTTATTACCTTCCGTGTGCGTATTAACTTATAGGAATATTAAGTGCATAGAGGATTGTTTGACTTTAGGAGATAAATATAGAAATGATCCGGTTACTTATATATATCCATTGATGTGTTGGTTTGAATTTTAATAATGTATTTTGGGTTATGAGGAGAGTACGGTCTGGAAGCTAAATTATGTCAGTATTGTAGCCTAGCACATGATTTATATTAGCTTGTTTATATAAGTATTTATTTCAAATTATATATTGTATATATGTTTGATTCTAATTTAGGTGTTTTAAATTTAAAAACAATGATTTTGGAAAATATAAATACATATATACTTAATTTAATATGGGTTTGGATTTAAGTTGATTTTGAAATTTCTATATATATTTAGTTTAATATATGTTGAATTTAGAATTTGATTATATATATAGTTATAAATATAAATCCACCTATACCATTTATCATCATCAAATCCAGTTCTGATTTGATTTCGTCAATTCCTTATCTATCAGCTTTGACCGACGTGCTTGTTTTCTTCATCGAATCGTGTCCATCTAGCGTTGCTTTGGAATTCGTAGTCCATTTCTTTATCAGATCTCTCTAGCCTCGGAAGGTGAGCAATCACTCACGATTAACGTTCTTGTATTTATTAAATTTGATTTCAATTGAAACGACAATTGAAATATGATGCTGTAGTTATTTAAATTGTTATATATGCTATTATCTGTATATGTTCACCTGCGACATTTGACACCAGTATCTAGTATTTATATGCCTGTTATTACTATTATCTGTATATGTTCACCTATGACATCTGACACCAGTATCTGTTATTTATATTGATGATATATGCCTGTTGTTATATTTTATATTATCTGTTATCACTCTGCAAGTTCCCTGTTAGTATAGAATTCACTATGGGTTGAAATGATACATACCCGAACGGACTTTAGAATAGGAGAAAATCGTTATGGGTTGAAATGATAAACCCAAGCGATTTTCATTTGAATTGAAATTGGGATTACGGGTCGAAATGATATCTACCCGTATATATTTAAATTTCGGATTGAAATGATAAATATCCGTATCACTTAACCATATGATGTATATATACAGACACCGTTGGTCCATATATATAAATATTTTGAAAATGAATTTTATGGTTTTGGAAAGAAATATATGGTTTTAATAAAAATGTTGAGCCTTAAATTATTTAATTTAAATTAGGATGGATTTAATACATATGAGATGTTTAAGTATAAAATTTTTATTTCAAAATAGATTTTGGTAATAATTTGAATAAGTTAAGGTTGGAAAGATAATTTATTAATTAAACCAATTTGAAACTTATTGAAATTCTGATTTAAGATATGATTTATAACTTGGGTTTTATTTAAATAATTTAATGAATAATTCTTGCTTAAATAAATTTAAGAAAATATTTAGTAAATATGAAATGTAAGGCTAGTTAGATGATATTGAGTTTATTAAGTGAATATTCCCTGATTAAATAATAATGAAGTTAAATCAAGAGCTATATGAAACTGTTAAATCTAACTTTGGAAAATGTTGAGTATTAAAGCTTTGAAATATATTGAAAAATAAATGGTATATTTAGAACTGAATTAAATTGATGAATTGAGCTTTGAATAAATTTGAATATGGAATTTGAAGTTGATTTGAATCGATTTGCCAGACTTGAGGAAATTTTAAATACTTCCCTTTTTAAATCATTTAATATATATATATACTATTTTGGAAAATAGATATATTTGAAATGAAATGATATGTGGGTTTTTGAAGTATAAATTAAATTTAAATGACCACGGTGTTATAATGTATATTTCCATCTTGTAGATAGTTTTGAAGATCCTTAGAGGATGGTTATCCTAAACATCCTTTAAGTTACTTGTATTTCAGTTGATATTTCACTTGAGTTGGATTTATTTATATAAGAATGTTAATCCTGACTCGAGTGTTTTGTGTTTTGCTTTACGCTCGGGTCAGACCGAGTGATACAGCATTTGAGACTTCTCCTTGGAGTTTGGAGCTTCCTTTGGAGATCCAACTATCGCCTCAGCTTTCAGCTTTCTTAGTTGATTTGTCCAGAGAAGTCATCTGTTGTACTGGAGACTTCACTACATTTGAGATATTCTGTTGTATTTTATTTCTAACTCTAATGTTTATATAGTAGCTTCATGAACTACTATTTTATCTATTCCGCTGCGCATTATTGTATTACTCTATGTCTGTGATTCTGTGATTGATTTATTTACTGCATATACTGAGTTTTGCCAAATTAAAACAACGCGGTATTTTGAGCAATTCAACTCCGGCATGAGTGTCTACCTATACACTTATAATGGATGCGAATGGTCCAAAATACCGGGTCGTTACAGTAAATCAAAATTGTTTTAAATATGGAAAATTTAATCTTTTATGCTTAACTCATTTCCGACATTCCGACCGTATCTATCCCTCGATTGGGGGAGGCTAGGTGAGCCAGGGCACTGGTTGCTCCTGAATATCTTCTTGGTTTAAGCACCTCACCCAGATCTCATGAGTAGAAAAATCAGGTGTACTCGTCGGCTTATTAGAGCCAAGATTAAAACATTTGCTTATAATATCTTTACTTTAATTCATTTATATAAATTATAAAATCTTCAAATCATCTTTAAAACACTTAATTATTTATTTCAAAACATTTATAAAAGATTTGGGAATGAATTGTTAAGTTTAAAACCATATTTCAATTGTTATTGAAAACCACTACAAATAGTGCTGGGAATAGTGTTATATAACTCAAATCTCTTTTAAAATATATAACTCAAATCTCTTTTAAAACATTTTTATAGATTTATAAAGATTTTTTCCTATTTTAAAAATATTTAAAAATATTAAATTTAAGGATACCCCTTTTTGGATTTCGAACTATAAAACCACGATTATTTTGAAAACTTGTTTTACTTATATTTCAAAATCTACTTATTGAAATTTCGATCGTTTTCTTTTATTTGAAAACTATAGATATAATAGTTTGAAAAATTCTTGTCACAAAGAATTCCGAGCTATATTCCACTTCACTAAATCAACACTTAAATAACTCCACCACCCTCCTTGCTCTCGGCCATCCTTCCTCCACTACCATAACTCATGGTGAAAGTCTACGAGGTGGATCGTGTAGTGTATATGCAAGTATATGTGACAAAATATATGATGCAACTAAAATAATATTAATCTAAGTAAATATAGAATAAGCACACCATGATTTTATACTGGTTCAGACCTCCCGTCCTACGTCCAGTCCCGAAGCTCCCCTTCGGAATTCTACTATCAAAAAACCCTCGCTACGCCCGGAGGAATAGGCTTGGTCATAATGAGTTATTCTTGCCAAATGTGTGTTCTAGTATAACACTGATGTTGACTAATTAGTACAATTGCTTCCAATATATCTCTCAAGAATATTGTCTATGAAGAACTGAGTATATGGAAGAGTGAATACAAGTAAAGATTGCTAGAGTGCAGAGATCAAGAATGTAGTATAGAATTAGAAAGCGTAAGTATATATGGTTAGGAAATCAAATCCATGTTTTTAATGACAACAACTATACAATGGAAATCAAATGTACATATATATTTATATATATACAAGAACTTGCTAGAACAACATTACTAGAAAGACAAAAACGAGGCTCAAAGGACACTATAAGAGACTACAAGTCGATAGGTACAAAGAAGCAAAAGAAAAGATGCACAAAACAGACATGCACAAGTATCAGACGTTTGGGTGCACAAGCCAGACGTTTGGAAAAGTCCTTTGGAATAACAAACAGGCTAAACCAGACGTCTGGTAATAGCACTCAGAAGTCTGAAAACCTACTATGTTCAAAAAATATATAATATCAGACGTCTGATACAAATACCAGACATCTGATTTCAAACTCGGATTTCAAATGAAGACTTTAACTGTCACATTCGAACGGACACCTCCGCTTCTCTTTACTGCAACTCTTCATCATCAACAGAAGCAACTATAGAGCACTCATTAATGGATGCAACTACTCAACATACCTATCTACAACTATATATAGCATCAGAAATAAAGAGAAAGATCTAACCTGACAACCATACATACTTACGCTTTCTAATTCCATATTATATTCTTGATCTCTGCACTCTAACAATCTTTACTTGTATTCACTCTTCCATATAATCAGTTCTTCATAGACAATATTCTTGAGAGATATATTGGAAGCAATTGTACTAATTAGTCAACATCCATGTTATACTAGAACACACATTTGGAAAGAACAACTCATTGTAACCAAGCCTATTCCTCCGGGCGAAGCGAGAGTTTTTGATAGTCGAATTCCGAAAGGGAGCTTCGGGACTGGACATAGGACGGGAGGTCCGAACCAGTATAAAATCCTGGTGTGCTTATTCTATATTTACTTAGATTAATATTAGTTTAGTTTCATCATATATTTTGTCACATATACTTGCATATACACTACACGATCCACCCCGTAGAACTTACAATTGGTATCAGAGCCTAGGATTCTAGAGATCAAAACAACATCCTAGAATAAATGGCCAAAAAGAGATCTAGTCAAGGCAATAGGAAGAGGAAGAGCAATAAAGAAGAATCAAAGGAGCAAACAAGCAAATGCTACATAGCTAAACTCAGATCACAATCGGTATGCTTAGATTCTTTATATAAAGATCTTCTGTTAGCACATGATGAATTATTAAAAGATTGTAAAACCTTGAATAAAGTTAATAGAATTGCTTTAGCTAAATTAAAAGATTGTGAGCAAGAAATTCCAGTCTAAAAGAGGAAAATAAATTTTTGATAAAACAAACTAAATGTTTTGAAAATACCGTAGAAGAACTTGTTTCACAAAAAGATTTCCTACAAAAAGAAAATCAGCAGTTAGAAGATAAAAACAATGATCTTTTGGAGGAAATCAATGTTTTGCAAAATAACAATACTATGGTTGAAAAAGAAAAGGAAATTTTTTCAAAAGAAATTACGGATTTGAAAAGACAAAATGATTTATTACAATCATCTTTAGATAATTCAGAATCTCGAATTTTTCTTCTCGAAAATGAGAACTGTACGATAAAAAGGGAGAATTCTGAATTAAACAAGCAAATGATATTTTGAAAAATAGTAATATTTCTTTTGAAAATAATAATTTTGATTTCAAAGCTAAATTTGATAAACTTAATACTGAAGTCACAAAATTTAATAAAGGTCAAAATGATTTAAACATGATTTTATCTAGTTCTAGACCTTTACATGACAAAAGTGGTTTAGGATATAATAAAACTGATCGTAGAAATAGCACTAGATATGCTTTCATGTATAGTAAAAATGTTAGTGCTAGTGCTAAAATTCGAGTAAAGTCTAAATACGATTTTTATAGAAATTCAAATCCTGCTATGACCAATAATGTTTATAATTTCTCTAGAAGTACAAAATCATTGACTGGAAATATGAATAAAAATTATCTAAGTATTTGGGTTCCTGTTAATTGGAAAAATAGAGAAAAATACATTGATGATTATTTTGATATGGTAGTTAATAATGAAAATTATATTTATAAAGGTTCAACCACACCCAAATTTGTATGGTTTCCAAAGTCCTAACCCCCCGGACCCTAACATAGTAAGTGGGTACCAAAAATAATTTTTATTTATTGCAGGTACTCGGAGAAACAAAAGGAAAGATTTTGGAATTTTAAAGGATGTTCCATACGTTTAATAGAATTACGTGCTTACAATGAAATATGGACTTCAGCAAATACGGTAAAATCTATTTTGTTTTTCTCCATAATTAATATTAAGTTTATCCTGCTATTTACAAAATATTTTATAAAATTTATTATATTCCCTCATTCTTTTTGATAATGACAAAGGGTGAGAAATAATGGTAAGCACATATTCATGGGGAGATTTATAAAAAATTATATATAAGTACATTGTATAGTTGTCATCATCAAAAAGGGGGAGATTGTTAGGAAATCAAATCCATGTTTTTAATGACAACAACTATACAATGGAAATCAAATGTACATATATATTTAAATATAAGGGAACTTGCTAGAACAACATCACTAGAAAGAAAAGAACGAGGCTCAAAGGACACTACAAGAGACTACAAGTCGATAGGTACAAAGAAGCAAAAGAAAAGATGCACAAAACAGACATGCACAAGTATCAGACGTTTAGGTGCACAAGCCAGACGTTTGGAAAAGTCCTCTGGAATAACAAACAGGCTAAACCAGACGTCTGGTAATATCACTCAGACGTCTGAAAACCTACTATGTTCAAAAAATATATAGTATCAAACGTCTGATACAAATACCAGACGTCTAATTTCAAACTCGGATTTCAAATAAAGACTTCAACTGTCACATTCGAATGGACATCTCCGCTTCTCTTCACTGCAACTCTTCATCATCAACAGAAGCAACTATAGAGCACTCATTAATGGACATCTACCCCTTTTTGATGATGACAACTATACAATGTACTTAGATATATTTTTATAAATCTCCTCCTGAATATGTGCTTACCATTATTTCTCCCCCTTTGGCATTATAAAAAAGAATGAGGGAATATAATAAATTTTATAAAATATCTTGTAAATAGAAGGATAAACTCAATATTAATTATGAAGAAAAATAAAATAGATTTTACCATATTTGCCGAAGTCCATATTTCATTGTAAGCACGTAATTCTATTAAACGTATGGAACATCCTATAAAATTCAGAAATCTTTCCTTTTGTTTCTCCGAGTGCCTGCAATAAATAAAAGTTATTTTTGGTACCCACTTACTATGTTAGGGTCCGGTGGGTTATGTCTTTGGAAACCATACCCATTTGGGTGTGGTTGAACCTTTATAAATATAATTTTCATTATTAACTACCATATCAAAATAATCATCAATGTATTTTTCTCTATTTTTCCAATTAACAGGAACCCAAATACTTAGATAATTTTTATTCCTATTTCTGGTCAATGATTTTGTACTTCTAGAGAAATTAAAAATATTATTAGTCATAGCAGTATTTGAATTTCTATAAAAATCAGATTTAGACTTTACTCGAAATTTAGTACTAGTACTAACATTTTTACTATACATGAAAGCGTATCTAGTGCTATTTCTACAATCAGTTTTATTATATCCTAAACCACTTTTGTCATTTAAAGGTCTAGAACTAAATAAAGTCTTGTTTAAATCGTTTTGACCTTTATTAAATTTTGTGACTTCAGTGTTAAGTTTATCAAATTTAGCTTTGAAGTCAAAATTATTATTTTCAAAAGAAATATTACTGTTTTTCAAAATATCAATTTGCTTATTTAATTCAGAATTCTTCCTTTTTATCGTACAGTTCTCATTTTCGAGAAGAAAAATTCGAGATTCTGTATTATCTAAAGATGATTGTAATAAATCATTTTTTCTTTTCAAATCCGTAATTTTTTTTGAAAAAATTTCTTTTTCTTCTTTAAACATAGTATTTTCCAAAACATTGATTTCCTTCAAAAGATCATTATTTTTATCTTCTAACTGCTGATTTTCTTTTTGTAGGAAATCTTTTTGTGAAACAAGTTCTTCTATGGTATTTTCAAAACATTTAGTTTGTTTTATCAAAAATTTATTTTCCTCTTTTAAACTAGAAATTTCTTGCTCGCAATCTTTTAATTTGGCTAAAGAAATTCTATTAACAATATTCAAGGTTTTACAATCTTTTAATAATTCATCATGTGCTAACATAATATCTTTATATAAAGAATCTAAGCAAACAGATTGTGATCTGAGTTTAGCCATGAAGCATTTGCTTGTTTGCTCCTTTGATTCTTCTTTATTGCTCTTACTCTTCCAATTCCTTGACTAGATCTCTTATTGGTCATTTATTCTAGGATGTTGTTACGATCTCTAGAATCCTAGGCTCTAATACCAATTGAAAGTCTACGAGGTGGATCGTGTAGTGTATATGCAAGTATATGTGACAAAATATATAATGCAACTAAAATAATATTAATCTAAGTAAATATAGAATAAGCACACCAGGATTATATACTGGTTCGGACCTCCCGTCCTACGTCCAGTCCCGAAGCTCCCCTTCAGAATTCTACTATCAAAAAACCCTCGCTTCGCCCGGAGGAATAGGCTTGGTTACAATGAGTTGTTCTTGCCAAATGTGTGTTCTAGTATAACACGGATGTTGACTAATTAGTACAATTGCTTCCAATATATCTCTCAGGAATATTGTCTATGAAGAACTGAGTATATGGAAGAGCGAATACAAGTAAAGATTACTAGAGAGCAGAGATCAAGAATATAGTATAGAATTAGAAAGCGTAAGTATATATAGTTAGTACTTTCTCTTGATTCTTGATGCTATATATAGTTGTAGATAGGTATCTTGAGTAGTTGCATCCATTAAAGAGTGCTCTATAGTTGCTTATGTTGATGATGAAGAGTTACAGCGAGGAGAAGCGGACATGTCTATTCGAATGTGACAGTTGAAGTTCTTATTTGAAATCCGAGTTTGAAATCAGACGTCTGGTATTTGTATCAGACGTTTGATACTATATATTTTTTGAACATGGTAGGTTTTCAGATGTCTGAGTGCCATTACCAGACGTCTGGTTTAGACTATTTGTTATTCCATAGGACTTTTCCAGACGTCTAACTTGGGCACCCAGACATCTGATACTTGTGCATGTCTGTTTTGCGCATCTTTTCTTTTGCTTTTTTGTACCTATCGACTTGTAGTCTCTTGGAGTGTCCTTTGAGCCTCGTTCTTGTCTTTCTAGTGATGTTGTTCTAGCAAGTTCCTGTATATATAAATATATATGTACATTTGATTTCCATTGATAGTTGTTGTCATTAAAACCATGGATTTGATTTCCTAACATACGGTATAAGGGTTTAAGGTCAAAGAGCTCGACCATTGAAAAAGAAGAGGTCTTTAGTTCACAATATTTAGACCAAAAAATAAGTCATATTCTCTCTGCTTTTTGACTATGTTGCACTCAAAATTTAAAAAAAACTCAACTATAAAGATGTTATAAATTCATTTTCAACTATTTAAAAAAAGAATTACTTAATTCCGAGTTTTTTAGGGAGATATGGCTAGAAGAGGTATTCTCGGTTTCACAAAAATGAAATCTGAGAATGCACTAGAAAGAAGTGGGTTTTTGACATAGCTAAGGTCAAAATAGGAAGAAATGGTAAACATGAAGGTTGTAGCCACTAGAATTTTACATGGTTTGAAAAAAAAATTTCTCCATTTGGTTTAGGTTTCAAGAAGTTATGAAAGATGGAAAATGAGCTAAGGAGGTGGGTATTTATAGGCAAGTTCATCAAAATATCCACAGACATCATCATGCGCTATCACATCATCATCATCTCTACCACCTTCCTCCTACACTACCCTATGATTACCAGGAGTCACCTTAAGCATGGGCAAGACCATATGCCCCCTTGGATGTGACATTTGATGTGACAAATGGTGATAATTAACTTAGATATTTTAAGTGTTCTCTCTCCACCATCATTACCCCTATGCGCCACCTCCTCCTTCATCATTACCTATCATGGCCAAGTCCCCTCCACCACTAATTAGGCATGGCTGACATGATCCCCTCCCATGTCCATGTGATGATGGTTGTACTTTGATGTGTAGTATTGACTTAAGGTTACTTAAGTGTTAAGGAGTTATTAAAATATCTCTTATATATATTTTTAATTTTGTATATAATTAGTATATATGTATGTATGTGTGTGTATGCGTGTTCATGTGCATGTGTACATGTCCATTGATGTGTACATGTACATGTGTATATGTATGTTACATTTAATTTGCAACATTGCACAACATCTATACGTTGAATCGTTATGAATCCTGATTTTGATTTCCGGTCACATTTTTATTTCTTAGTTTATATATATATATATATATATATCTAAAAAATGTTTGAAAACTAGTTTCTTATTATTATTAAATAATTAAAACGATCCCATTTGAATTATAAAACCTTATAAATCAATATTGAACAATTATATTCAAAAACCGTTGTCATATCGATAAACCGATATCGATTTTCCTTATACTTTCAAATTAATGATATATTCTTATAAAACTGTTATAAATGGTTCATTATCACTTTAAAACTAATTAAAATGAACTATTATCATTTTAAAATTATTATTTGAATAAGTATTATTATTCATTATCACTTAAAATAATATTATTTGTATTAGCAACCTTTTATTTGAATATTTTTAAAAATAAATATAATTTATCAAAATGATAAATTTGCGGGTCGTCACAGACTTGGTTTCGACTAGAATCTTCTCTCAATTGGGGACACTTGATGTAATTTGGGATGAACCATTTATCATCAACAAGGATTTGAGGAATGTAGCTTATATCCTCAGCACGGTGGATGGAGTAATATTCAGGAAGGCATGGTGCCCAAAATCTCCTTTCTATTTTTCAAAAGTCGTGTTGTCTTTATTCGAATGTTACACGTATATATTGGGTCATGTCATATAGACAGCTTTCATATAATAGTGTTACTGCAATTTTTCTATAGTCTTGGAATAGTTTCAGATGATCAAACGATTGAATTGGACTAAGAAGTGATAAAGAAATGGACCCAAGGACTTGTGAAACATTACACAATGGCAATGTGAAGGAGATATCAAAAGATAAATCAAACACATCAACACAACATTCTCAAGTCGGAAGCACAAGTTGGACCTGAGTTGAGCGTGGGTTGCAACTCAAAAAAATTGATGAGAAGCCTGAGAAAACTTAAGGAAATAGTAGAGAAGTAAAGACATAATGAAACTTTAAGCCACTTCAAGTCTACTTGAAGTAAAGCTCTATTTGCTATGTGTTAACCACAACTCAACATCGAGTTATAGTGCACAACTCAGGTCTGAGTTGTGAAAGCTTGGATACAGTTGGCCATGAGATTTTTATGGAATAATGTGCACGATGTGGAGAACGTAATGGAGGAGCATGTTTTGGGGATTTATGTCTATAAATCGGAGTAGAGTTCACTTGGAAAAGGACTTTAACTGCTTCTTCTTTCTAAACTCCTGATTTCAGCGAGTTGCGAATTGCACTTGTGAATTACACTCTGTTGAATCCTTACCAAGTTGTAGGCAACCTATTAATAAGAACGGCTTTTTAAAAACAAAGGATAACTAACAAAAATCGACTAAGTGGACGTAGGCCAGAGTATTTACCAAGTCACTATAAAATTATTTGCTCTTTTCATATGTTCTTCTCTAATTTTCATATTTTATAAGAAATTGGGTGTTTGTGCAATTTTTAGTACAAACAAATAGTTAATAAATGTGCCTTTTTAATAATATAAATGTAAATGTTTTAATTTTGTGTGATTATTATAGTTATATAAACCATAATTGGAAGGTGTTATAACCACTGTAGCTTTATCGAATACTGTGAATTGGTTATGTAAAGCCATGATAGGTAGTCGATGAAAGAGTGGGTGGTATGCCCTAGAGGCAATCATGTAATTTGTTACATATATCTAACTCTATAGTTAATTTTATTTCCAATGAAGGTGTTTGATTTCTATTGCATACTTTATTATATTATGATATAATCACTTAAATAGTTAATTTAAAATATATTAATAAAAAAATCTTTAAATAAAATGTTATATGATTATAATTGCAAATAGTTTCAATCATGAGCAATTATTGAAAAAATAAACTAACATTTCATTTAAATATTCCTAGTCAGGATATTTCAAGAAAAGATGTCGATACATCCGTTGGGACCAAAGTATGTAACCCTCTCCAAATATTGGGCAGTGTATTACTCATGGCTACTTGAAGGACCAAGGGGTTCTGTACTCATAGATATTGGATAACAACGGAATGACTCGTACGAGAGTTTCCTCTTGGTCGGTAACAACCAGGTCAAACCGTAAACTTAATGTGATGATGTTACACAGTTCCCTCAACTTGAGAATATTATGGAACTTCAATATGAATACTCCACTTTTGATTACAGTTTAATCATGTTATGGCAATCCATCGAGCGACCATAGTTGGCTTTATGTTTAAACATTATAAGTGAAGCACTGTTCAATAGAAAATCCATCTCCTCGGTTGTATGAGGTAGTATCAAGGTCAATTATAGACAACTCAAAGTCAAAATCTTTTTCCAAATTAGAACGATTAATAATAAATGTTATTATTAAACAAGGGACTTTGTTTATGGACTAACCTAGTTAAACGTGGATAATACTAGAGTTTTGACCAATACCTGACTCCATACATCCTAATGTGATATAGTGTCGCAAAGAGAATAGGTATAAATTATTATGACCATTGGTGTCCCTTAAGAAAAGATAGAATATGATTTGACCATTAAAAAGATCCATAAGCGATGAATTCAACCAAACTATCACACCACTAGTTAAGATGACATGTGAACGTTAATATTTGAAATGTTCAATATTAATCCCTAATTGAATTCACACCTCTGTTTCTCATAACTGCGTTTGTGAATTCTCCGAAAACCCACATGATATAATTAGTTTATCAAATGTTATAAATTAATTAATATCTAAGAAATATTAATTATTAATGTATTTGATGTATGGATGTTGCTAGTAATTATTTTGATGTATGTATAAAATTTATATATATATATATATATGCATCGATATACGATGTTGGTATATATTTAAATAGGTTTTAAATATAGTTAATTTCTTACAAGCTTTTGGAAATAATGATCCATGCAATGTTATGATGTAGATGACCATAATAGAGAGAGAGAGAAGAAGAAGAAGAAGAAGAAGAAGAAGAAGAAGAGATATAGATGAGATCTAATTACTTGGAGTTGAAGGGGAAATTTTTAATGGAGAAGAATCGAAAAGGATTTTCATCTCTAAAGAAAAATAAAACCATCCTCATTAATTCAATTGATTGCCTCATTTTTTTTCTTTTAATTTTTTTCTCTTTTCTTCTTCTCATGGTTAGCCTTCCTTTCTTTATTCATGTTTTGAATCTTTTTATTTACCCAAAATAAAATAAGGTGTTTCATCTAATTCTAGCAAGGTCTGGACGTTGATTCAAGGAATATAAGGAGTATTTTCACATAATAGGCAAGAGCTATAAGCTACAATCTCAATTTATATATATAAACACTACTCATATTATTCTTATCATTATTTTATATATAGATATTATTGCCTCACCTTGATTTGGAATTAACATAACAATCCAATTAACTAATTAAATTAGAATATATGATTTAACTTAATAGACTAAAATTCATATATATATATATATATGTATGTATGTATGTATGTATGTATATCTATGTATGTATGTATAAGTATATGTAAATGTATAAAGGTTTCGGACGTGAATATGTTTTAATACACATGTAATTATTTAGTAAACATAGTATACCATCTCTAATAATTTAAAGATCTTATTTGAATTTTAATCAATTTTGAAACAAAAAATTTATTGATATCTTATTTAACTTAACCTATGTATTTTAATTTCAAAATCCCTTTTTGGTTGCTTAAAGATTAATTTTTTTCTTAAAAATTTATTTGTACACACACAAAGATATGTGTGTGTGTACGTATGTATAAATAGGCATGTATATTGTTGAACCAAAAATGGCACAAACACTCAATAAAGTAGAAATATGAAAATTATCAAAGAAAAGAGGATAAAAGCAAGAACGAACATACAAATTTTACAGTGGTTCGGTGAATACTCCAGCTTACGTCCACTTAATCATTTTCTATTGATCGTACTTTGCTCCTACAAAGTAGTTTTTACAACTCGGTAAGAATCCAATAGATTATTTTTTTTGAATTATGTTTCTCAACCTATCATAATTCAAGGTTCAGAATAGAGATAAGAAAAGAAGTCTCTATCTAAGTGAGCCTCCCCTCATATTTATATATGGAAATCATAGAATGAAGCTCCTGAATATGCTCCAGCATGTTCTCCAAGTTCACCACATCACTCGTCGAAAAAGAAATGGTCAACTGACTCGTACACTTCAACTACCCAAATTGTAACCCTCAACTTGGTGTCGAGTTGAGGTTGACCCGGTTCGAGTTAGGGTATGGCTTGGGCTTTGCTTGAGCCCAACTTAAAGTTGCTTTGCTCTTGTGCTTTTCACTTCTTCCTCCAAGTTTTTCTCGAGTTATTTCCTACTTTTCCTAGGGTTCGACTCAGGCCCAATTGTACTTTTCTTCCACTTCCATTTGGTTTTCCAATCCTTGAGTGATCGTGTTAATTTCATCCTAGCTTACATTACAAATCGACACCGAGTTAAGGGTAACCGAGTTGTAAACCTTTATCCAATTTTCATTATTGTTTTGTATTTTTTGTTTTGCCATCTCGCGATATTTCCTAGTCTGAATCCATTTTCCTATTGTTATTTGGTCCATTTTATTTGTTCGAGTATGTTTGGAGACTATGGGAAATTTGGTCGTAAAACTTGCCCCCACAAAGTACACCTCATGAATATAAGGTGTGTTTCATCCAAAAACAAGAATTGAAAGCAATCAATTATTGACAGTAGAGCTCTCATGCTATCTACTGGACCAATCGTGGTGAGCCTTCCTATTCCTTTGGATTCACCTATAAACCAAAGGCCATTCCTGACCATTATCTCTAAGGACCCGAGTCCTTTCTTAATGTTAGTCGTAAATCATTATCGTTCTTCTTCTTATAGAATTATTGTATTATATATCATAAATCAAGGCCATCCCATGTTTATCTAGAATTAAATTATCATATATCGATGTCAATATTATCATGTGCTCACCCAGGATATCGTATCATAAATTAATATTAGTATCGCCCCATGTTCCCCTAGGATTTCATTATTATATCATAAGTAAATCATATGTTAGGTGATCATAAATTATCAATTATTTAAGTACACTAACATCTATTGAAGCACCACTTGTAAATCCCTTGGTATCCCATCATAAGCATGTCCAGTCGAACCTAGGCACTAACATAATGTGCTAATCATTATCAGATTATTTTAAAATCGAGAGGTGTTCAAATCCCCAAATCCAATTTCTAATCTCCCTGGATCTTGTAATAATATATTTAGTTTAATTTCTGATCTCTTTGGATCACATAATCACATATCCAGATTGAGCCTACTCCACTTGCTCTCTAGTGATGGGACCCAATATCTGAGCAAATCCATCTGCCCGCTCTCCAGTGAGGGGACTTGCTATCCCACACAAGTCCATCCACTCACCCTCCAACAAGGGAATTTGTACTTCATAGTTCGTCACCCCATCTCTCTGGTTGGGGGAATCATGTACTATCAATTTATATATCGATTTTATGGAATAAGCAAATTATGTTGGCGTTCTGTAATAATATCCATATTAATTATCATATTCAAATGATTTTCTCATCCAAATATCCATCAGTTTTTCATTTGTGCAAAGCCCTATCAAAGAATGCTGCCAGACTTTCAATTTAGAACATGCCTTATGACTGATTGAGATCCCATGCACATGTAAGGGACCAGGTAGTTATCCTATATTATTCATTCAAAACAGAAGAAAATTGCAAAAATCACACCTGACTCCAATCTATCCTGATCATGGGATCATTATCTTCGGCCCCGATTTAAGATCGCATCCAACTACATTTGTTATAGATAGTGGTCGCTCGTTTGGTACCACCGTGGTTTGTGTTAGAGAAAACTAATTCCTTACATACTGTTGTAGCCAGTTGCTTCGAACCTACTCCTCAATCAACTCTCGTAGATGCCTACACTTATTTGTTTCATATCCATCTAGTTCATGGAATAGGAAAAGCTTTACATATCATCTCTCCCAATCAGTGGGCTCTCTCTAGGTGGGATTTTTGTAGGGAATATGCCTCATAGTATCGAAGTAAATCCTCTTTGTGGTTTCAGTCAAGTACATGTAGGAGGGAAACTATGGCTCCCTCCTTTATCGCTTTGATCATCCGAAACCATCATCGGCTTTTCGCTTTCCTTTGTCCTTCCCATATCCTGCCCTGGATGGTTCTCTATCACCTACAGCATTCATATCAGTGCTTTCATCTTTTGTGTCAGCCTGGTGCAAATCTCTCTCCGCTTGGTAGTAAAAAAACCACTAGATCCACCGATGGATATCTCTTTAAAGAAATTTTGAATACAGTTTTACTCATGATTCTAGAAACCACTACCACCAGCACTATCGACAGATCTGGTTTCTATAATGCAGTGGCTGCAGCATTGAATCTGGTTGAGTTGCTCTGTAAGGTCTCTCCAGGTCTATGTTTTGCACTAGAAAGCGTCATCACATTCTTTGGTCATGCTATATGAACTCTGAATTACCTTATGGACTTTTCCACTAACTCGGTCCATGTGCCAATGGATCCAATTTTCCAATTGATAAAACCACATCGTCGCTAAATCTATCGAGTACAATGGGAAATAACGTCCCATCACTTCTTTCGAAGCACCCAACACTTCTATATGTGGTATACATCTTATCAAATGAGTAGTTGGATCTGCCTTTCCGTCATATGTCTCCAGCGTTGGTAGCTTGAAATAAGGCAGATTCCTTATGTACCCGATATTGGGGGTGAATTGGTTTCTGTTCATATTCTCCAAGGTATAATCGAGGGTCCACTTTTTAGTACTCATCTTATCATCCTAGCAATTTTATCATCATCATCCATCGGGAATCTCTAGGGCTCTATGCGTCCATGATCTAAATCTTCATCTTTCCTCTCATTCCTATAGGGTACTTTAGGATCAGCTCCTTATTGTTGTAAGTTCGCATTTTGATCTCCACTCTATGGCCTAACATCATTTTGTGGACGTGTTCCATCTTGCCTGACTCTTGGATCCAATTTCCCTTAAGCCTCTTGGATGAGTACCGACTTGACTTCTCAAGTCGAATCGAGTTAAGGTGCCTTCATGGGGTTTGCTTCAATTTGTCGTGCTTCATTTCCAAGTGCACTTATTCCGCCTTCTGGCCTTTATTTCTGGTTTCTAGCAATTCAATATCATTTGTTGCTCCATTCTTCTAAATAATCCATTAAGTGTTTCCTTTTGTCAAGTCGCCATCCTATCTTGCGTTTCTTTCATTATTCTTTCCATCTCTTCTCAAGTCACATAGATTGATAGATTTGAATTTGAGGACACCTTCTAGCTTCCCACATGTCCTTGGTGGCTTCCTCCAACAATAGCACTCGTATTAGGCCTCTTCGTCTTCTCTAAATTAAGTTTCAAGTTCTCAAGTCTGAGTTTCTCAATGGAAGCACCAAAATGTTTAGGCCAAAAATGGTAAAAACACCCAATCAAGCAACAAATATGAAAATTATCAAAGAAAATAGGATAAAATCAAGAAAGAACACATAATTTTTATTGTTTCGACGAATTCTCTAGCCTATGTCCACTAAATTGTTTTCTATTGATCGTACTTTGCTCCTACAAAGTAGTTTTTACAACTCAGTTGCTTACAACTCGATGAGAATCCAACAGAGTATATTTTTTAGAATTATATTTCTCAACTCGTCATAATTCAGAGTTCAAATAATGATTAGAAAAGATGTTTCGTTCCAAGTGAGCCTATCCTATAATTTATAGACGAAAATCAACAAAATGAGCTCCAGAATATGCTCTACCATATTCACCATGTCGCTTCCCAAAAACCAATGGCTAACTGACCCATACACTTCAACTCGGACCTAAGTTGTACCCCTTAACTCTATGTTGAGTTGAGGTTGGCCCAGGTCGAGTTGGGATTTGGCTTCGGCTTGGCTCGAGCCATACTTGATGTTCCTTTGCTTTTATGCTTTTTCAATTTTTCTTTCAAGTTTTGCCCAAGTTATTCACCACTTTTCCTAGGTTTCGACTCAAGCTTGACTTGGGTCCGACTTGTACTCTGCACTTCCTCTTTCATTTTGCTCCTTAATTGATCAAGTTAGTTTCACCCTAGCTTACATTTTAAATCAACACCAAGTTGTGGGGGCCCGAATTGTAAACATTTATCCAATTTTTGTTATCTTTTTGTATTATTCTTTTCCATCTCATGATGTTTTCCCAGCCTTCAAATCCATTTCCCTATCTTTCTTTGGTTCAGTTTATTTGTTCGAGTTTATTTAGAGACTGCCAGAAGTTTAGTCGGTACACACACACACTTACATACATACATATATATATACATATACATATACATATATATACACATTTGTGTGTGTTTATATGTACATGTTTGTAAATAAATTAGAATGGTCTGATATAATATGTATATGTATTTTTATTTAATTAAAAATTATATTTTAGAGTTATTATTATTATTGTCATTATTATTTATTATAATATCAATACATAGCCAATTAGAAATATTTTATGTTAGAACTTGATCTAAATCTGAATTTGAATAGATTCTACTAAGTCAAATTAGATATTTCAACTAAAAATTTGGATTTAAGACTTCAACTTAATATGTGTTAATTTTGTCCAATTAAGCTTTATGTTATTAAGATATGCATTTCATAAATATTATATATATATATATTACACTAAATAATTATATTGTATATATAAATTGTGAACATATACATGTAGGTATAAATCCCAATATTTGCATATGTTACATTAACTATGTCATCATATGTCATTTCATCATGCCATTCCCTATATGTCATTGATATATGTATGAATACATATTAGATATTTTTGTCCAAATATGAGACATTACATGGTTAGCCATACTTGGAAGGATGTGGTCCAAAAGTTAGATCTAAACCTAAATGGAAAGTTGTGAAAGAGAGGAATGAAAAGGTTTCTTTCTTTAAATAAAAAAAACCTTCCTCATTCATTCAATTGAATTTGATTCACTCTTGTTCTTTCATCCATGTCCAACCACTCCCTCCTTTACTTCTCATGATCTAATTTTCATATTAAAAGTTTTTAATTATTTAGATTAATTAAATAAGGCAAAAATATTCAAATAAATATGATTTTATTGAAATAGCTAGATTGTATATAGTGTTGGATATTAGACTTCATAGGCCCATCAAGATCCAATCAAAGAATTTGTTTTGAAATTTACCCATTTCATCCGCTGCAAATTGGATGAGATCCTTCAATGGTAATAGAGATAGTATGGTCTATACAATCTTATTAGCCAACATTATAGGCCGTATGATCAAGGGGTTGATCGGCATAGGGCAACTTACTCATGGGATGAATGTTCTCATGGCTAGAATGGACGCCCAGATGACCATAAACTTTGGTATGATAGTCCCCTCATTAACTGATCGGACCCCTATCCAGCCTGCTTTTTCCAGCATGTACAACATAACACATGATGCCGGTGAGAGGGTCCTGTTGGAGAACCCTATTAGAGGTGCTCCTATCCACTGCTAGGATGCGCATACTACCCATAAGGAGTGGAATGTCTGTGACGTACGAGCGCTTAAACCAACAACTTATCGAGAATTCTAAGTAGATCATTGTTTCACTCAGCGAAAGATTTTCCATATTTCATTGCCTTCAGGAAGCAGATTATAACACCCCGTAATTTTTACAATAATTAGTTTAAAAAGAAATTAATTAATAAATAATAAAATTGAAAAATATAGTATTCACAAACTTCAAAATTTGACTACAAAACCTCCATCAATGGGTTTGTAGCGATTTTATGATCAATTTTCATATATAAAGTTTTTCGATCGGAGTTCAAACAAAAAAGTTATTAGCGTTTGAATAATTCAAGTTGGAAATAAATATATATATGTAATTATGGAAATAGAAAGTAATAAATAGAAATTAATTTACGTTAACAATTTCTAAAGATTTAAGAAAAGTTAACATGGAAAAAAATTATCTCAGTCGGGTGAAAAGGGAAAGAAATTAATAAAATTTAGCATGCCAAATAAATTACCACAAGTAAACATGACTGGTCGACCCTGACTTGGGCTGGTCGACCGCAAGCGGTCGACCAGTAAGGGGTGATGGTCGATCGGTTGAACTGTCAATTCAAAAAATTTGACGTGGCCGAACGGCCCGAATTCAAAATAAAAAAATCTAGCGGCTGACATTGATTCTAACCCTTGTAAATACGAGCCTAACCCCTCACTTTTCTTCTCATATTTTCCAAAGCAATGGCAAAACTCTGCCATTTTCTCTTCTCTACAAAATTATTAAACCTAAATAAATATATAGTTTATATACGTATATACAAGTGGAGAATAGTAGAGGTAATTGAGAAGAATAAGGTCAAATCAAACCATCAAAGCCAAGGTAAATTATAAATTAGAATCTAAAATATGAATTAAATCCAAATCTCTTCTCAAATCTGTATTTCTGATAGATATATGTATGTTTATGGTATATGAACAGGGGGAGTAAGGGGAGTCAAATTGGAATAGTAGGGATTAGATATAGAGATTTGGAAAGCTAAAAAGGTGAGTGGGAAATCATATAATTTTATATAACATTGGATTTACATCGTTGTAAATCTATTCTTGTATACCTAAAATGTAAATTGGAGTTGTCGACTAAAATTGTATATATGTAATGAATTATTAAACCCAGCCTACATATTCTATGATTGATAACTTGAATTATATATTGCATGTATGTGAATCGAGAAAGTATTGGATAGTAGTAGTCCCTGAATTTGATAAATTATATTATAATTCTATAATTGTTGATTAATTTCTTTATGAAAGTAAATGTAAATTAGAAGTTACCAAAATAAACTATTAGGATTTAAGTAGTATTTTAATTCATTTGAATATATGGTGTTACAATGTGAATTTCTATAGGTTATCAAGTTCAAATTTATAAATAAAAATGCAACATTTTAAATAACAAGGAATATATTTAAAAGAAAGAGATGTATAAAATAGGGATATTTACCATATTTTATACTATCTATTTCAATAACTTTCGAAAAGATAATTCCTTGTAATTTCAAACGTAAGATAAATTCTCCTTTTGGATAAGACAGAAATTTACACTATTAATCTATCCTTCGAGAGAGAAGTAACTCCAATGCACTAAAATGCAGAAATCCCTAAGGATTAATTCAAAGATCGTAAATGTGATGATAATAATGGTCTAAGAAACCCTAGCCTGAGATGCGATATGTTTGACTTAGATCCTTACTTAACAAGGTTAGCGAGATTTGTTAGGAAAAAACACACCTCATACCTAGAAGAGGACAATTAAGCTTTTGGTCTTGCCACTAGGCTTGGACAAAGCATTCATCTAAGGAGATAGACGAGAAGTCTTTGGTCCTACCGTAAGGCCTGGTCAAAACAACCATCTAAAGAGTGATGATTAATTAAGCCTTTGATACCGCCATCGGACCTGGTCAAAGCACTCATCCAAGGAAGATGGACGAGAAGCCTTCGGTCCTACCATAAGGCTTGGCCGAAGAAACCATCCAAAGTGTGATGGTCAATTAATCCTTTGATCCTACCATCAGACCTTATTGAAGCACCTATCTAAGGGAGGTTGATGAAAAGCCTTCGATCCCGCCACAAAGCCTAGCCGATCCAACCATCAAAAGAGTGATGGTCAATTAAGCCTTTGGTCTTACTACCAGGCCTGGCCAAAGCACATATCCAAGGAAGATTATAAGTGGAAAGTTTGATGATCAAATAAGGTCAATAAAAGCAACCATCCAAAGAAGGATGAACGACTAAACTCTTGATTCGATGTACAACCAAACTCTAAACATGCAAGAATAATGAATACGCCCTTATAGCTATGGGAAAATTTCCACCTAATGGAAACGTCAATTAATTTTGATAAAAACTATTTTCGATAAGGTTTAAGGAGGATTTCCTCACTCTAAAAAAATCTATTTTTAGTAGAGTTGGTCTTTGCATCAAAGGATTTCTGAATGAAATTATGGAAGTCTTCCATATTTTAAACCATATTTTCCAACAATTTATGGAAAATTTTCATTAGAAAATAACATTTTCAATAAAAACAATCATGGGAAATAAAATGTATTCAAAAGATTGCAGAATTCTATATATTGGAAAATGTTTTCAATAAAACAATCTGCAGAAAAGTCATGATTTTTAAGACCAAATGGTATTGTATGTCAAGAAGTACAAACAATCTACGATGAGAAATCCGACAACAAAGAATGACAACTTGAGAAGGTAAGAAGAAAAGCAAGAGCAGAAGTTTACTTAAGCTAAACCATAAGAAAAATTCATATTGTGGGGATGCAAGTGTTATACCCAAAATTCCCAAAAATGAATAGAGTGCGAACTACCGAAGGTCGGCAGTATGGAGCTATCACACTTCGGAGCTATCTCACTTTGAAGGCTATCGAATGTTGAGAATAGGCTATCACATATTGAGAAGTCTATTTATTAGAATGAATATTTCAAAATGCTTTATCAATTTTCTTATATTGTTTATATTCCATATCCTAGTTATTGCATTTTCATTTTGCTTAAAAAATTAGTGGTTTGGAATAAAGATCCTTTCTGATTTAAACTTTGGAGCTCATTTGCCTTGCTTTTGATACTTGTCACTCTCTTTTTGAATACCAAGCTGTTTTCCATGTAAGGCTTCTTAAATTTTGATATTTGAGGACTTTCCATTGATACTCCATGGTTTATAGCACACCTTTAGCTAAACCTAAGGATTTCTTCGTCGATTCTTAGTTTGGTTCATAAGTTATGCAATTTCTTAGCATGATGGAACCTTTACTTTGTTTAGTAATCATTGCTTCAAATACCTATGCTGATGAAAAGTAGAAGTTGATGCTCTTGACTCGTGTTTTATACGACTTCAAGATTAGAGATAATCCCTTTACTCAATCTCTCGACCAAATTGCTCTTTAGGGGTACTCTTGATCTTCCTTTTTGTAGCTTTTATTACCTATAAACTTCAAGACTTTTCCGTAAGTAATGTCTCGGCTTCAGTCGAAAAGGCTAAGTGTTGGTGGTGGAAATTAAATCAACTAGAGTAACTAACGTCTTCGTCTTGTTTCTTTCCTCTTCATATTACCAAAATAATCCCCATGAAATCCTTTGTTGAGCCCTAATTAATAGTCATACCCACTTCCCTTATACTCACCTATTTAGATATGGGACCAACTAATCCTTTCCTATAATACTTTATTGATTATATTGTTAGAAGGAGCTTAACGTCTTTAACTTCTTTGATTCATTCCCATCGATATTTATCCAACCATCCATATGTTACTATCGATAGCCACTTATTCCTGAAGGTGTGTATGAAGTAGGGGATCGACATTCTTTCTCGTCTCCATATTCGAGTTGATGGCAGGAATCCATTATAAAAAAAGACTAGTAATTCATGTTTTGAGATTAGGGATTAGGACTTTAGTATTAGAAAACGATCCATATTTAATAAAGAATGCAAACTCCCATAGATTGATGTCGTTCGTTGATGAACCCTAGGGTATCAAATAACACATGATCTTTTGCTTACTTGGAAAATTGTTCATAGGGGTGAACCAAGGTAACACCTTTTATAACAAACCTTGTTGATCATTTTGTAGGGAGTGGTAGGCCTTCATAAAATATTTTCTCCATTCAAAAATCCGTAATAACACATGATTTAATTTTTTCTTTCAGAATAGAAGATCAAATCTCTTAACCAGACTAAACTAAAATGATATTTTTGAACCTTATTGTTATACAAAGAACAATGTCCGATAAGAAAATCTTATCATTATATGGACTATATGAAAATGAACTATTCCTTTTCCAATGAGTACCATCATAATATGAAGGAGCTACGCTCGTTGAATAATAATCTATTTTTAATGGAAGAATCCAGAAATTTATAAAATCTTTTTTCACATTAATGAGGTACACAATCTTCGTAGATAGCTTCAATAACAAAAAAATTCATTACCTATTTTTATGGAAGGAGCACTCACATTCTGATGAATAGATTTGTAAGTTTGGATAATAAGCAATCCATGCTTCTTCATATTTCTGGGATTTTATCTGAAACAGGAGGTAGCATCGATATTTTATCTTAGAAATTATATTGATCCAAACATTAGGAAGCATGTACTTTAGTAGTAGGAGCTTTGCTATCCAAGGAATGATAAATAAAGTCAGAAACCCGTTCAATAATGAAATTCACCGTTGCTTAGTAGGAAGCTCAAGCACTTGTTCAAAAATCATAATCTAAGACCTTGTTCGATTTAACAACTCGCAAATGATATTCCGAGCTCCATTGTTAAATAACAATTTGCGCTTCATAAGGTAATGTAAAGCTTCGTAGATTCACCATTTTGATGATAAGGTACATGTCCTTGAATACTAGATATCCCTTGCTTTCATTTTTTTGCTTAGGAATTTTAGATTTTTGAAATATGAGGCCATAATAACATCTTATCTCGAAAATCACATTAATGACGATAAAAAGAACATACTCCACCAGTATAAGTTTTATGTCCAAATGATAATAATAAGAAAACTAGAAGTCTATAAAGAAATTCATCGTCATATAGAAGAGAGTTTGGATCTAGGCTTTTCAGGAATTCATCTGTAGTAGGAGACCGTAATAATTTCTTTTCTCGAAAATCCTGTTAACCATGATAAAACAGGGGGGCATTCTTCAAATAATAGAAGTTTATCATCCAAATAAAGAGAATAACAAAACCAGATGTTCATATAATAACGAATCTTTCATCGCAATAAAATAAGAAAACCAAAAGTCTATGTAATAAAGAAATCCATCATTGCTTAATAGAACGCCTAATCCCATGTTCAGAAATAGAAGATTTCTTTCTAGGAACTTGTCTGAAGTAGGAGACCACAATAATACCTTATCTAGAAAATCATGTTAATCATTTTGAATTGAACATATGCTAATAGTTGGAGTTTTATCGTTCAAATGATAATAACAATAAAACTAGAAGTCCATAAGAAAATCCATCTCACATATAATAAAGCCCGAATCCAAGCTCCATAATTAAATAGTGATCCACATTTGATATCTAGAACTAGTATATCATGTTTTTCTTTTGATGATAAGACTCGTTGTCCAAGGTAATATATAGTCTTTGCCTTTTCTTTTCCCATCGATTTTCTTCAAAAATAAAGGTCTGTATGATTATAATAGAGATGGTCAGGAAACTTTTCAATTAAGGAATCCACCATTGCTCAGTAAGAAACCTGAATCCATAAAAGATGGAGACTCTTTAGCCTCATTATTTGTACTTAATAAGAAAATCCTGAATTTCATGGCTTCACACTCCTACTTTTACTTGCAAAGAAACTCAAATCCCCGATTAGTGAACCAACAAAATCCTTAACATAAATGATCAACTTATTTTCTTAGCTTATAATATAAGGGGAATTGCAATTTGATAATAACACTTACTTAAGAAATTTGTGACGGATATAAGTAGTTAATAATTTCACAAATTTTGTAGATTTTATAAGTTAGTTATCACAACACCACTTTTATCGAAGTTGTTTTATTGTGATATCTTTTGTATTACTTTTTCAAAGTGACCGACTAGCCTTGATATATATATATATATATATATATATATCTATGTGTGTGTGTGCGTGTGTGTGTATGTGTGTGCGTATCCGTTTCTAGACATTCATTTCTGTTCCCCACTTCATTTTATATTCCAATTGACATTTAGTCGTATTGAATTTTCTAAGCGCTCAAATTTTTGATATTCAAAATAGATCGTTAATCGGATTTTTTTAAACTATGGTTGGCTTCCTATATACGGATAGATGTGAATGAACGATCTTCGGTGTTACTTATATTTTTATGAGATCTTTCTAACGGTTCCAATTTCGTCAAAAGCTACCACTACTTGGATAATCAGTAGTAGAGGATTAACTGGAAATTAATATCTAATGAAATGAAATTGCAAGAAAAACGTGATTTAGCTCAAGAAAGATGATCGGTTGCATTTAAGGTTGAAGTGGATGACGACGACGTCGATGATGATGAAATAGTGATGTTCACTAATTTCTACAAATTCTTAAATAATAAAGGACTAACGAAGTAGTGTAATAATGCTAGACTTGAAGATGAATTCTTGAAATGTTTCAAGTGCAACAAAATTGGTCACATAAGAAAAATAATGTCCAAGACTAAACAGGAATAAGCAAAAAAATATTGGAAGCTCAAAATTTATCAAAAAGAAGAAAGCGGTGGATGTTACTTGGGATTAGTCTAAGTCATCAGATGGAAGTGAAACTGGTAATGGGCAAGAAAACTATGATTTGTGGTCATCGAGAAAGAGGTACCTTTACATTTACAACCTAATATTGATTTATCATACAGTAATTTACTTAAGCTAATAAGATGCTAAATAGATACCTTAAGAAGTATAATAAGTCAAGTAAAGAATGCCTAGTAAGGTTTAATAGGTTAGAAATAAAAGTAGATGTGTTAAAAGACGAATTATTTTTATTAGAAGTTGAACTATGAAAATATCAATATCCTAAAACTAATTTTATAAAAGAAAATTAAAATTTAAGAAACAAAAATAGTATTCTAAGAGAAGAAAAATAAAGTTTATAAAATAGATAGGAAATTAAAATTTTAATGTTGAAAATCTAAAATTGAATCCAAATTAAATTAAAGTAAAATATAATAAAATAATAGATAATGTAAATATATTTAATAAAGGTGAAGCAACTTTAGAAAAGATGATTAACGATACAAAATTAACTAATAATAAAAATGTTTTGAGATATATAAATAAAAGAGTAAAAAAATAAACCAATCATTAGTTCCCAATTATAGGTTGAGTGAAATCCAATACATAAATCAGTAACTAATAGAATAGAAAAAAAGTATAACACTTATTATAACACTCCCACAAGTTCTATCAATACTAAAACTAAAAATAAAAGTTAAAGAAATACATTAATCAAATTTTTGATAAAAAATTAAGTGAATAGATGCTAAGATGTTAAAATTTGGGAGAAAGAGATAAGTATATAAAAGATTTTATATTATCATATAAAAAAATTAGATTTTAGCTTAAAATTTTGTATCACGGTATGTTGGATTTGGAGTCTTAGAACTTGACCTTTTCATTTCCCAAATAAGATAATTTATATAACAAAACTAATTAAATATAATATTAAACGATCACTTAATTGTAAAGAAATTAGAAAATCACTAAAAATTAATAACTATGAAAAGTAAAATTTTAAAGATTCGCAAACTTTTGAATTCGACCTGCCATCAATCAAAAATTCATAAGAATAGTCAGCAAATAGACAGTTACATGGTTATGTATGTTTCAAACTAAATTAAATAATAACCATTATACCTATTTCTATAACTATTCAAATGTTATCTTCTTCTTTGTTACTCGAAATCTAACTACTTTCCTTCATAAAAACTTATATTCTTAAAAAAAAATACCTAAGCTATTGGATATGGGCCTTGCAAACAAGAGACATTTCATCCTTAAAGGTGCTATAAATTCATTCTAACGAGAGCAAGGAACGATTATTCAGAACCGAAAGCACTTGGAAATATTAAAAAATAGTATATTTGAAGAAATATGACGACTATTTGTACAACTTCATCTTTATATCTAAAATAAGAACAAGGAAAAGCATAAGATTGTAAATCACTTTGGAATATATGAAGAAGATAAAGATTGGGTGGATCTTGAAAGTTTCATGACGATACAAATGGTCTATCTAGTTGATAATAATGTTAATCCTACATAATTCGTCTTTTTTATTTTGCTTTCTATGATTTCATTTTGCACGTAGTTTTATATGGTTGTCATCATCAAAAAGGAAGAGATTGTTACCAAAAAAACATTTAAGGATCTAATGAATAAAACCAAAGAAATTAAGTTACCGACATGTTTACTAAACTACGGATTTGCTGAATTATTAGACATGTTTAACAATGTTTAAAAGTCTATAAAATACTCAAGAATGCAAGACCAACACAAAAAATGCATATATTATGTATTTAAGTATATAAAGGAGTGTTTGCAACTCTAAAGGAGTTAGCAGGGATTCCCAACTCCCTAAAGGGAAAGGGTTCGACCCTGGCAGCTTCACTTTAGCAGCTTGTTATTCGCGAAGGCATGCAATAATTCCTATCAAAAAGAATAACTTCGAGGGATTGAAAAATGCTACCATGAGGGCCGAGGCAAAAGGGGTTAGGTAGGGGCGGACCCTCCTAGATCCCCAATCTACAAAAGTAGGTTTTAAAAAAGAGTATGTAAAGGAGTCTTAGAAATCACGTACAAACTAACAATAAATTCTCCTTCTCCAAGGCCTAAAAACATACAAATTCTCTAAAGAAACTTAATACTACTTTTCCTCCAAAATATAATGACTAGATAGTTAATGGACACTTTAACTGACTATTTGTTGAAAGATTGTTAAGTTTATTGACGGTTCCCACCTTATGAGCTTTTGAATTTAAATTTGAGTAATTCTCATTCATATACCCTTTAACTGTCCCGTTCATTCATTTCATATATAAAGGGTTCCTCTTTGAACTTTAAATCAAATATTTCATTCTTATCTATCTTATGTAATTCAATGTTTTCTAAAATGATTAAGCTTTTTTAAATAGCAAATCTTCATTTCTAAATCGATTGATTTTATATTACAAGGTCAAAGACAAAAGTTCATTTCCATTCTTTATTCTATGATCTTCTTCCAATAAACTTTCTCAAACTTCAACTTCCAAATTTTCTATGAAGAGCTTGTAGGAACTTGTAATGTATTAGAAAGATTGGTGCATTAATGCATACAAATAGTGTCTTAAAGATATGTAGACTATAAAGAAAAGTCCAGTTGGTGACTAGCAAGGTTGAGAAATCCAAAATGGGGATTTTTGGTGTTGAAATCAAGAATTAGTTTTTGGTGTTAAAGTCTAAACATGAGTTTCTGGCAGTTGGGTTCATTTCACTAGATACAAGTGAGGATGGTTGATAGTAAAATTTGTACAAGAGGAATAGGACTAGGCGTAGAACTAAAGGTCTGAACCAGGATAAAATTCATTATGTTCATTACTGCTTATATACTCTAAGTTTGTATACTCCTTCGTTTTACTTTACTTTATTGTTTACATTTATTAGTAGATAGGGCCATATTGATCCAAGTTAAGTGTTAGTGTTGATAATTCTTTAATTAACTCAGACAACCTGTGCCCTCAATTACCAAGTGTTGGTAGAGCAAAATATTTAAGCATAGTAATTACACCAATGTTATTGTACTAGGTTCCTGTTTATCAACGGCTGGTGGCTACTTGCGATAATATTGAACAAAAGTGTGCTAACTTTTTCTAGATGGTGAATTTCATAAAATAGCATGGGACCAATTGTGCAGGCCTAGGTCAGAAAGTGACATAAGCTTGAGGAAAATTTCTAATTTATAAGGAGCTATTATTGTCAAACTTATATGGAACTTATTTACTAAAGTAACATGTCTTCATTATGGATAAAATGCAACTAATATAAAATTAATGTGTTGCTAAAGGCACCGCCGTAGGTGCTTTAGGCATTGTGTTCGATAAAAAAACTAGTGGTCATGCCTTGCTAGATTGACAATAGTCTACCGACCTTAGTATTAAAAAAAATTGATCGATGGTAGTCCACCGACCACAGTGTCCTAAGCACCTAGGGTGGGGCGTTTAGCACCACATAAAAATCATGGTGCATCTCCATATATAACAACTTTTCATCCAGTATAACCTTTTAAAATATGGAGGTCGTGCTACCTCTATTATCAAAAGAGTTATTGTTGATGAGAAAACTACTTCTTTATCTTCTGATCCCATGATAAACTATAAAACTTTAGTGGATTTCTTGGGATGGTACACAATTTAAATCTCTAACCACTCTAACTATAAAGTTGATAGTATTATACAAAATGGTGTTAGTGTTGCGTAAGGACTCCCAAAGACAAAGGAAATTCAGAATTTATTAGCAACTATTGTTATATCAATTCTTTAGCAGAAGATTATTGGGAGTGGATGGATGATAAATTTTCATTATATTCAACTTGCTAAGACATAAGAAAAAAGCACATTTCTTATTTCTAGTGTACTATTATTTGGTACCATATATACTCAAGGAGTCTATGTGAGATTACAAAGCTTTACTCAATAGAATACCAACAGTAGATCGACTACAAACTTGGGGTATAAATGTCTGGCTAATTATGTCTTTTGCGAACAAGAAAATGAATCTAGAAATTATCCCTTCTTTAGCTGCTCTTATAATAGCTACTTTTGGACACTTATAAAATTAAAACTGAAGAATTATCAAGCAATTCACCAGGCATTGAACATGAAGTCTGAAGGAATGGTAAAGAACCAAATACAAGAAATTTCTTTCATTTGTTTTTTCACAATAGTCAAACATATTTGGGTGGAAATAAATTAAAGACCATTCAATAAAAAGAAAGCTTTCGAGTTTCAAAGAGAAAAATTGATTCAAACTGGTGTTAATGCCTTACCTCTAGATTGAAAGCAAGAACTACTGAAGACATTGAAATCCATTACAAATGAGTTGTGGAGCATAAAGATGAAGGATGAGTAGAGAAATTTTGGGTTTGATGTCTATGTCGATGTTGTTTTGCTTATGAATATACCAAACCTCATATCATCGGTGTTACGTTCTATTGTTCTATAAGCCGTAAACTATGGGCTAGGATTATGGAGTTATAAGGATAGAAATAATAGGCGACTATAAAGCTTTTGTTATTCTTTTGTTGTAATTACATTGGATATAATTTTATATTTACCTTTTGGTAATCAAGTGGTATCGAATGCTTTTTCCTTACTATGTTGGTAAGCTTTTTAAAATAAGCAAACTACTTAATAGTTCTTTAACCGCACTAATAAAAAACTCATGTACAAACATATATATATATAGGAGTGTACCCCGGGGGCAACTTCGTAATTTATTATAAATTATTATCTCTGTAATAAAATCTCGTTTGAGATAAAAGGTAATTGTCTTTCTATTATATACTTATCATATAGTGATATATTAATTAACTATATAATTTAAGTATATTAAATAGGAAATCCTTAAATGATATATTAAGTGATAGTGATTACAATGCGTTATAATGAGAAATTTATCACATTAAAATAACTTATTAATTTAAATATTTCTAGTCAAGATGTGTCGAGAAAGGATATTGGTTCGTCCATTGAAACTAGAGTAGTATCGCTCTCCAAATGTTAGACGGTGTATTACTTATAGCTATTGGGGAAACCAATGTGTTACATACTAATAGTTATTGGATAAATATAGAATGGTTCAGTTGAGAGTATTAGTGTTAACTGGGTTTTTAACCCAATAGAATTCAAAGGGAACTAGAAAATCTACAACAAGTCAAAATATCTCAAGGATCGACCAAGTAGACTAGAAGGAAAAGAAGAGAAAGACCAAAGAAGAAAAATGCCAAAATAAGCTAAGGCGATCCATCGCCTATGGATCGCTGGCTATCCATAAAGCTTGCTCATAGATCCTCCAGTCCTCTTGCATCATGATCTAATATATTCCCTAGCGATGCTTGCCAAGTTTCATAGCATGCCAAACAATCTAGCTCGAGAAGTGAAGACTCACCAGATTGAAGCTGTTTGACCAAAAGCAGCAAACTTAAAATGGACCTATAGAACTCATACGAAGTCGGATTGACTTGAAATTTTGGGAGAACATTTAGAAGACATAGAAGAAGGCTCACAAAAAAATGATAGCATTTAGTGTTGAATCGATGGATCGCTAGCGACCCATCTAGATTAGGTCCCACCACCTCAAATTTTAATGGTGGGTCCTTGACACCATCTAGAGTGTTTCTGAAAAGTTTTGTTCGATTTCGTTAAGATTTGAGCGAGTTATGAATGATTATTCTGGACCAAATGGCTCATAAAGACGGATGATCAAACTAACTCCAAACGACTTGATATTTAGACAAGGCACTTAAACAGAAGATAGGAACACAACCAAACAAGGATCACTCAAAAATATGCTAAGTGGATGGATTGTTAGTGATCCATCCTCTATGGATAGCTAGCAATCCATCAAGATAGGTCGGATCGCCCTCAAACTTTCTGAGCTCCTTCGTAGCACTAAGTAAAGGCTTCTGGTAGAAAAATATGCTAAGTTGATGGTTAGCTAGCGATCCATCCCCTATGGATAGCTAGCGATCCATCCTCTATGGATAGCTAGCGATCCATAGAAATAACTTGGATTGATTTGATATTTTCGGTGATGACTTGGCATAACAACTAGACTCTTCTGCACTTGGACTTTTGACCCAATACTCACTGAATTCCCCTATAAATACTCACCGACCTGCAACTAGAGATGGATCATTTTCGGATAGAGCTGCCATTACTCTACGGGAATTCCTTCACTTTTTCATCTTTCTTCTCTGTAGTCAATCCTTGAACTTGTGACTTATTCTAACTTATTGTAACTTAAATCTAAGGACTAACTGGTTGATATCCAGAGAGATTCAACTAGTATAATCATAATAAAGATTGATTAAAGTGGACGTAGGCTAGAGTCAGCCGAACCACTATAAAAAATTTGTGTCTTTTTTCTTACTTCTACTCTTTATTTGTTGTTTATCTGAGATTTGTGTTGCTGATTATCTACACTTGTGCTTTCACACTTGATCCAGGGTGTTGATTCATTTTTTTGGTTAACATATATTAGTTAATATAACTAAGGTCAAACAGAAAATCTCAAAATGACAATATTACACAATTCTCTCAACTTGAGAAATATTGAACTTTAATGTGGACACTCCATTTTAATTATAGTTAAATCATGACATGCCATACATTTAGTGATTATAGTTGGGTCTGAGTTAAAGCATTAGAAGTGAAACATTATTCAATAGAGAATTTGTCTCCTTGGTTATATGGGGTAAATATTATTGTAACGACCCACTTTTTTGACCCTCAAAAGTCAACAATAATACATCCATGGTATTCACATGTCGAGCATTCAAGTGCCGGAAAGACAGACTATTATGGTGAAAGAAAAAAAAGATAGAATATAATCTCACAACGTGACAAGTAATATGTAACGATCCGTAATTTTATCACTTTTAAATGGAATATTTAATTAATTTTATATATTCAAATATAGAATTTTCAAACTTAAAAAATCATGTTTTATGTGATAAATAAGAATGATGAACTTACTTTTAGAATTGGTTTAAAAAATAAGAGATTTTGGAGTTTTATCGTAAAATTGACAAAAGCCGATTTTCGATAAAATTTGATATACATTCTAATAATTGTTGTAAATGATAAATAGCTCTTTTTAATGGTTATATAATGATATGATAATAATATAAATTTAATTTATAATGGTTTTATAGACATATATATTTGTTTTACAAAAGTGTACAAATTTCATCGCACTTCGACCAATCGACGTCGTATTTTTATAATTAGATTTAAATATTATTAAATATGGTTGTATAAATAAAATAAAAGTGTTTTAATTATTTAAAGATGATAAGAAACTTATTTTCAAGTTTTGTTTATATAAATAAATAGTTTGATTAAAAACTAAAAATGTGACGGAAGATCGTTTTTGGATTTTCGACATTTTAGCGAAACAGAAGTTGTAACTTTTTAAATGCACTATTTTACATATGAACATACATATAAAATTTACCTAATTGTTAATAACAATTAATCTACCTTAATCATGATTAGGAAATTCGAGAATATAATTAAGATAAAAATTTATTTTGATTTAGATGTGACATTTTTCATGATTAAAAAAAGATATTTTTTGGATTTGATTTGACATTTTGGCAACTTGATTTAGACATTAATACATGGATTTGAAATGCATTAATAAGATGGTGAGTATGCTTTTGGTGATGTGAAATGGAAATGATGTTGTCTAAGTAATATGTTGAAAATATCTAAGGGTATTTTGGTCCATTCAAGTTATGATGTTTATCTAAATTTCTCCTATATATACACATGCATTCCTTCACATTTCTACACACCATTATCCTTCTTCTTCTCTCTTTTCTAAGCTTCTTTAATAACTTCTCTTCTTAGAAAAAGTTGTGCCAAAATATTGTGAAAATAGAAACAAATTTATATACACTAGTTCATAAGACAATTCCACCTCAAAACAAGTTCAAACCACCTCCCTTACCTCCTATAACCCATAGCCTCACCTATATCCACCCTTAGCCAAGCTCCACCACTTCATCAAGGCTAGGCTGAATCCATATTGAATTTAGGAAGAGATCCGGGAAGCTCCAGAGCAAGAAAAAGATATGAAAGCACCACTGGTTTTATTCCACGAAGATAGGAGAAAGTTCGAAGTGCCGCGAAAGCTCTGCCGGATTTCCTGGAGCTTGGGAAGGAGAGAGCATTTATGGTCGTGAGTACTCACATTTAAATTACTAATTATTCTATAAATAATTCCAAGTTTAATGTTAAGAAAATATAATATATATTGGATGATTAAATGTGTGATTACTTGGTTGATTACTTGGTTGATTATATGGATGTTAATATGGATGATTACTTGGCTTGATAAATGATAAGAAAAATGGTTAGTAATTAAGCATAGTTAATCAAATGAGAATTAAATACATACAAAGATGAGTATGGAAATTATTTAGCCTCCTACTGGTATTAAAAGAGTTGAAAATGATAATATAATAATATTATATTATAGTATGAAATGAAATGGAAACTGAGTTGGAAATATGAAAAGTATTTGTTTAAATAACTTTAAAATGATTTAAAAATATTTTATAAACTTTTAAAAATGTCATGAAGTTTGAAAAGAAATTGAGAAACAGGTCAAAACTAGGTGCGTCGCGTAACAATAGTTCGCGATTTTGCGCCGAAGAATTCAAACAAGTATAGAGAATGGAATATAGCTCAAAATTCTTCGAGATAAGAATTTTATGGACTACGGTATCCATGGTTTTTAAATGAAGGAAGAAATTCAAGATTTCATCTTGTAAATTTAAAAATAAGTCCAAGACAAGTTTTCAAAATAATCTCAGTTTTGCAGTTAAGTGACCAAAGTATAAAATTCTTTAAAATAAATACTTTTAAATGTTTAAAAATGTGAAATAAATTTTATAAATATTTTAAAATGTTTGAAAGGAAATTTGAGTTATATAAATAAATTTCCAAAAGATAGAAAAGTCGTTTTGATCAATATAGCTTTTAAAACATTTTTCGCAGCACTTTTCACAGCGGTTTTAAATAACTTGTGAAATATGAATTTAAACTTAACAATTCTTTTTCAAATCATTTATAAATGTTTTTAAAAAAATAATTAAGTGTTTTAAATAATTATTTGGAAGTTTAATAAATCATTTCTAAAATGAAGATTAATAATGATCATATGCGGAAATGACTAGTACATCTGTCCCACCTGTGAGATCTAGAAAGGTTATGTAACAAGTGCCCTAAACTTACCTGGAGCAACCGGTGCCCTAAACTTACCTGGCCTCCATTTTCTCTTTTTTGGTGAGGTTGGAACAGATTGAAAGGAAAGGCCGGATGCTCTAAAAAGATCATTTTATGGTTTTCCCAAAATAAAAAAAGAGATTTAGAATTCTCCAAAAGTTAAACAAGTTAAGTATAAATGATTTAATTTTCAAAAATTACAACTTGGATTATATAGAAATAAATCTTGATAATCACATATGAACGTAACATCTTTTTAATCGATGATTGGTGCGGAGAAACCGAGGTCGGATTTAGGTAACTCCTATCTGAAAACCACTTCAAACCAATGTATACGTTCGGAAGTAAAGACTTGTTAAAGATGACAATTATTGAAGACCGAAGATCTTCAAAATGTAGGGATTGCTGTCATAAGTCCTAGGGGTTTACCTCCACATTATATTTATATGGCAGTGGTGTCTGCATTTTGAAAATCTTCGCTATATTAAAGACCGAGATCATCATAGCAGAAGGACTGCTTGTTGACATTCTCTGTGTAGCTCCCAATATAGAGATATTTATTATAGTAGTGGTCCTATCGTGTTTTGAAATCTTCGTAATGCAAGGACTACTTGCTACTGATCCTAAGGGTGATTCCTAAAGCTGTGTAGGAGGAGCACCTTCGGTTTTGTTCAGTCCTAGAACGAACTTGTATGGACGAATGTCTAACATTGCATTTCTGGGATCACAATGTTGACTTTTACAAACATACATCCATTTGGTGGCGAACAAGGCAACTTCTCTTAGCTTAACACCCTTCTCTAAGACGTACGAGCTCAGAGGTTGTATGTTCATGAAAATCAATAGTGATCGAAGGAATGGCAATGTGGCATTCAAAGTGGAACCTGTTATGAGAAAGGCAAAGCGTGGCCTTGTGTGGAATAAGGCCTGGCTTTGTAGAAGTTAAGAGTAGCCTCACGAGCCTCATATCCCAGGAATGACACGAGATACTATGTGGTCTGTAGGACATATTTTGGGCTATCAGTTATGAGAAATGAAAGGCATCTGTTGCCTTGAGATGATGAACTGGACAGGTATTGGAGACTGACAGAGATCGTGTAAAGCCATTGAGTAATACTCTGTTCCATAGAAGTGTAGCAAGTGCAGTTCCAAGTGGTTTTCTTGAGAAAAGTGATAAGGTCACTATGGGAACTATGTTTGTTATGTGTGGATCAAAGGAAAAGGCCACTAGTTCCCTATCATGTTGGAAACCGAATTCCAAATACAAGCTTTACGATTTTGATTGTAATCCCAAAATAGATGTAGTGCTTTGCAAATATTCAGCTACCCCTTGTTGGAATTTAATTTCAGTTGTGTTTATATATATTTACTTGGAAAAGATTTTCAAAGCAATGTTATTAGAAATAATATCAAATGGTTTAAGTATAAATTATTTTGGTTATCATAAGGTAAAAACCCGTCCATATTTATGTGTGGGCGTGGTCATATGAAATACCCTTCTTTTCAAAGGTTTAGATTGACAACGACATTAAAAATTTCGAGTATCTCACATTGGTTTATCAAGCCTTATCCGGGTATTTTTAACACTCAGGTCAGATCCGAGTAGTTTCAGGTTTAATTGAAGACGCTTGGATTTTCTAGAGGAGAGCTAGAGATCTTTATCTACGTATATACATATTCTATTATCCGCTGCATCTATTGCATTTGTTTTTATTTTTCAGCATTTGTGAGGACAGAGGGTTTATAATTGTCTAGGCTGAATCTAGGATACACTTTGATATTGTATTCAAAATTTTCTACTGTAAAGATTTTTGTTGAAATAATATATGTTATTCCATTCGTGTGATATTCTGTTCTATCTTTATTTTATTTTCCCCTAACAATCGAGCTTTCCGGCACTTGGATTTGTGGCACGAGGATGTATTAGTGTCAATTTTCGAAGGTCGAAAATCATGGTCATCACATTTGGTATCAGAGCTTAGGTTGAGCGAACACTTAGGCTTTGGTGGGGGTAAAACTCATTATGGATAGGTTTAGTAATACCCTAGAATGAGTGACTCATTAGAGATAGGGTTAGCAACATCCTAGAATGAGTTTGACGGTATTATATATATATGGGCATGTATTTGTTATTTGATATAAAAATGTTTTATTTATTTATCTGTTGAGTGGTTTATAGACCCTAGTCGATGTGCCTGATCATCATTATCGATAGGGATTTATAAACACTTAAACAAGGGAAACTGACACATCGTTTTAAAAGAAGTATATTTTATATATATACAAAAGTATAAGTATTTGTGTGATATGAAAAGTTTATAGGATGCTATCCTTTTGGGAAGTTCCAAGAATAAGGTCTTGATATGTTTGGTGATAATGCGAATAATCTTCTAAGCATCGATCATATGTTGACTTGGGCGAATGGTATTGAACACTTCGTAAATTATTCTTCTTATCATTGTACAATCATGGCAAGTTCAAATCCGAACAAGTATGAATCAAGTAATTTGGATAAGTCAAGAAATTAATGGTATGAAACTTCTGATAATAACTTAGTATATCATTTATGTTGGATGTCTTATTATATGCCCAGTGATGAGTTATGGGCTAATCCAAAGCAAGCACGAAGAATACGTGCACAAAAAAGAGGCAAAAGAGAAATTAAAACTAGGATCTTATGTCAGCATTTTCTGTTACAAATGTGGTAAAGAAAGGCATTATGCAGTTCTGTATAAGGATAGGAAAATAAGGAAAAGGATAAAAGGAACATAAAGAAAAAGAAGAAAGAAAAATCTTTGAGGGTTGATATATTTTGTTTTATGTGTAAAAGATATATGTTTAATAAAAAAGAAGTTTAAGAACTCTTATCCTAATCTTTTGAAAATTTAAAAGGATTATATTTTAAGTATAAAGGAATATCTTTTGAAAGATATAGATATTTATGTGTGTCAGGGAATGATAATATTTAGTTATTACCATTTGTTGATTAAATGAACATCTTATGAATTAAGTTCACGATTTGACTATAAAATGTTTGAAAATAATATCGCATTAAGGTTAATGAATTTATATAAGATAATGAATAAGCATGTAGTATAAAAATGTATTTTACATAAATAAAATGATTTTGAAAAGGATGGATATGAAAGATATGTTATATAAATTTTGAGAAACTAAATTTTTGGGTATTCTGGAAAAGAATTATGAAATTTTAAAAGAAAGTAAGTTAATGTTATGAAAGGGATTAATAAAATGGGTTTTATATACAAAATATTCTCTAATTGATTTTTGAAAAGAAATTTCAAAAAGTAAATTTGAAAAGTAAGAAAGTATCAAATGGTAACCAGTTTGAGTGGCTCGAAAACAACTAAAAATGGGCAAGAGATATGTTCGGATGGTAAACACTTCTCTTAATAATACCCTTCTTATTAGGAGGATATAGAATACTATTAGTAGTACCTAGTTTCTTGGTATTATTTTGGAGTTACTCGATCTATATAATTTTCCTTAAGTCAAAAGGATAATTTTGAATTATTATTTGATAAGTTAATATCAAGGTTGGTTAAAAAGGAATATATTATAATGCGAGAAGTTAACTGTAATTTTGGAAAATAAAAGTAAATTATCTTTTAAAATTGAAATGATTCCTTTGAGATGAAATGTTTTCCTTTAATAAAAATATTAGGAAATAAATATTTAGAGTGATTATATATAAAGAAGCATTTTTAAAAGATAAAAGTTTTAAGAAAAGTTTCCATAAAGATTTTTGAATGTTAATAAGGACATATGAGGTATGTAGATCATTTCGGGGCACAGATTTGATTTAAGATTTGAGTACAGAACTTTAAGGTGTTCTCACCAGTCTGAAAAAGAATTTATCACTCGATTCTTGAAGATGAACATTGATAAGGGTTTATGATTGGGTACTTAAGTTTTCTATCATAAATAAGAGCTATGTAAGGAAAATGAAAGTTTCTGATCATAGAGCCTAATCAGAGTCCTCACTAGAGGATCAGGGGATCAATAATAGCTCAAAAGTAAAGTTCTGGATTCAAATAAAAGATCGAATCAGATATTGCGCATGGTTAATCTATGTATATCATATAGAATTGAGTTTAGAGATTGTTTTGAGTAAGTATTATGGGGTTTTGGGTTTTGGTTTAATTTCGGGGATGAAATTCTTTTAAGGGGAAATATGTAAAGACTTGTAATTTTATAACCTTTAAATGGAGTATTTAATTAATTTTAAATATTCAACTATAGAATCTTCAAACTTAAATAATCATTTTTATGTGATAAATAAGAATGGTGACTTATTTTTAGAATTGGTTTACAAAAATAAGAGATTTTGGAGTTTTATCGTAAAATTAACAAAAGCTGGTTTTCGATAAAATTTGATATACATTCGAAGAATTGATGTAAATGGTACATAACTCTTTTTAATGGTTATATAATGATATGATAATAATATAAATTTAATTTATAATGGTTTTATAAACGTATATACTTGTTTTATAAAAGTGTACAAACTTCGTCGCACTTCGACCTATCGACGTCGTATTTTTATAATTGGATTTTGATATTATTAAATATGGTTTTATAACAAAAATAAACTTGTTTTAATTATTTAATTATGATAAAAAAACTTATTTTCAACTTTGTTTACATAAATAAATAGTTTGATTAAAAACTAAAAATGTGATTGAAGATCGTTTTTCGTATTTTCGACTCTTCGTCAAACAGAAGTTGTTGTAACTTTTTGAATGCACTATTTTACGTAAATATACATATAAATTTTACCTAATTGTTAATAAAAATTAGTCTACCTAAATCATGATTAAGAAATTCTAGAATATAATTAAGATAATATTTTATTTTGATTTTGACGTGACATTTGTCATAATTAAAAAGAGATATTTTTTGGATTTGATTTTACATTTTGGCAACTTGATTTAGACATTAGTACATGAATTTGAAATGAATTAATAAGATGGTAATTATGCATTTGGTGATGTGAAACTAAGGGTATTTTGGTCCATTCAAGTTATGATAATTATCTAAATTTTTCCTATAAATACCCATGCATTCCTTCACATTTCTACACACTATTCTCCTTCTTCTCTCTTTTCCAAGTTTCTTTAATGGCTTCTCTTCTTAGAAAAAGTTGTGGCAAAATAGTGTCAAAATAGAAATAAATTTATATACACTAGTTCATAAGACAATTCCAGCATGATAAACACACATCAAATGGACTTTTAATATTATAAAATCTTTCGAAAATAAAGGTATCTTCTAAGACCACGTCACATATAAAAAAGGATAGGTTTTTACCTTACGATAACCAAACCTTTTCTATTTGAAAATCCAGTGATATTATAATAATGTCTAAGGAATGAATATAGATCAGAAATAGCTGTGTTGTGTGTGAGTGTACAACACAGCAAAAAAAATATACAATCAAAACCACTAAGACGCGTTTGCTAATTGTGTAGGATTCCATAAAGGTGCCCTCGATGCCTAGAGAATGGTCCTCTTACACAAGGATTAGAGATATCCTTCCGTAACATCATACATCCCTAGTTGATGTACTACAGGAAATACACAGCTGGCCCCCACCAGTCAAGCCATGTGCATCGCTCTCGCTTGCATAAGAATTTGTAGGTAACTCTAGGACAGAGTTGATTGCACCCTTATGGGTTAGCTAAACCCCTGGCTATGCAATCTATCTCTGGTTTTAGTCATGTCGGCTAGTGAGGTTATGTCTAGCATTCTAACATATGAGTCTCCACATGAATAGGTCTCGAAATCACACATGTATTCCCATACCTTAATAGGTCTCGGAATCGCACATGGATTCCCACATCTCAAAATGAATCTCGAAATCACACATGGATTCCTATACCTCAATATGTCTCGCAATCACACATGGATTCCAATATCTCGAACCAATCATGAACCTCTTCCAAAGCATAGAACCCTTATATGGTTTTGCAGTGGTTATGGTTTCAAGTCATCTCTTATAAGTACACTCCCCGCTTACTGGGCACTCCAAAACCAACCAATCGATTTTTCCGGAAAACTCAACACTGGTTTTGTAGGAAACAAATGGATAATACATAAGAGCAGAGATCACCTCCTAACCGTTTAAGCGGACGTACTTCCATCATTTGTCCTAGAAGAACAAAATGAATTTATACGTACATTATAGCATCACCGATGGTAACTATACCATATAATCCCCATGTTTCTCCTAGATATTTCCGTAGTTATATTTTTGGCCAAGATTTGGTAGTCAGTTCTTTAACTATCAAATAAAACAAACAATCAAACATAGATTTAATTCCATATGGGATCCACTGAGCCTTTATTACTTAATCTTTCATTAATTAAAATCTCTTCTAATTATTTGATTTAAAATACCCTCACAAAAGATATTTTCACAAACCCCTTATACTCTTTCCAATACTGGGAAAAACATTCATATACTTATCTCACTAATATAAGTATATTCACAACCCATTATATTATACTTGGAAAATATATCCATATACTTATCTCAACGGTATAAATATATTACAAAACTTAAAGAAGATTTCCCCTTTTCCAAATTCATATTTAAATGGGTTAAAATAAATATTATTTAAATATTTCTTACTATAAACCAAACCACAATCTTTCGGTGTTAAGTATGGAAAGAATATTTCCATACCACCATCATTAAGAAGGATTAATTATCAAAATCAAATCACATTTCTTTTTATAAAATTCTTTTTTTATAAGCCCATTTCATATTTTCAAATACCTTTATAAATATCCAAATTAATTTATAAAACTTCTTTTATACATCTCTAAAATGATTTATAAAAATTCCTTTCTATTTATAAGCTCTTTTCTAAATCTCCCTTTATAAACCCCTTTATACAAATCTTTACAATTCTTAGTAAGAATCCTTCTATAAATCCAAAACCTAATTTTTGTAAATCATATTAATTTAACACAATTTACATTATCTTTAAAATATCACTTATAAATCCATTCTTTTGTTTATAAACTACCATTTATAAGCCTTTTTTACAAATATCACTTGTAAAACTACTTTACAAAATATCTTTATAAATCACTTTTACCAAAATATCATTTTTAAATCACTTTTACAAAATATTATTTGTAAATCTCTTTTACAAAATATCATTTGTGAATCTGTTTATTAACTTAAACACAATTAATTAAATCAATTAACCCCTTAAACATCATTAATTACATTAATTAATTAACTTTAAATACACTTAATTGATAATTACTTAACTTAAAATATCATTAGTAAATAATAAATTAAATAACTTTAAAATATTATTAATAAAATAATTAATTAACTTTAAACACCGTTAATTATAATAACTAATGAACTTAAACACCATTAATAAAATAATTAACTTAAACAACATCATTAATAAAATAATTAAATACCTTTAAACAACATAATTAATATAATTAAATAATTTAAACAATATTAATAATATAATTAAATAATTTTATCAACATTAATAATATAATTAAAAACTTTAAACCTCACTTAATAATATAATTAAATAACTTTAAAACATCTTTAATAATATGATTAACTTTAAAACATCGTTAATAATATAATTAACTTAAAAACATCATTAATAAAATAATTAAATCATTTTAAAACATCACTTATAAACACTTAACCTTAAATTTGTTATAAATTTGAAGTTAATTTAAATCCATACTTTACAGATTCGGCAAGAGGCTTAGCGACCCCAATGGTTCTTTATCAAGCTACTATTTAATTCAATTTAACTTTCAAGTCACATAAGCAAAATATATGCAATTCAAATCATAATTAACCATCAATGGTTCACACATCCCTTTTTCCAATATTAATTAATCCACATATTAATTAACTAGCTTATGAATAATGCCTAAGTTAATATAATAGCAGAATGAGGATTACTTCTTCTAACTAGATGTCATCAAATATCTACATAATTTATTTATAGCAGAATGGTGTTTTATTCTGCCCAATAGATATACAAAATAATGTATCCAATTTAATTTAATAGAATGGTGTTTTATTTGGCAAATAGATATCAACAATAAGGTATAATTTATTTAACGACGTTATTATTTAAAATGACATAGTTATATTCGGTCCCTATTATTTTATCAATATTTTAAACATCACCAAATCTATCAATAAGTTATGCCACAATGTTGTACTTGTCAATATGAGTCCAATGCAAAAATTCGTGGGTTAATCGGATTCAAAACGAGCAAGTTATCACATTTTTAAAATTTAACATATACGATTAATATAAATAACAAATTTAAATTAGTTCCTCACCCCAAACTAACTCGGCCTAGCCTAATAAAACCGAACCCAACCCTCAAGCTATAGTAGCTTCTTCTCCCTCCCTCTCTATTTCAAATTCCTGAACCACACTACCATGCACGCCATGCACATGCACCCCAAATCCTCTACCGAATCGACAAACCATGGCCACCGGCAAGTTTCCCTTCACGACCATACCCCATCGCTACACTCAGATCCACCTTCCACCACTCGAGGCGAAATCAGACTGAGCCGCTCCCATGTTCGACCTTGAATGTCACTGGACTCCACCAACATTCGCATATCTATGCTCCATGACACCACAAATCCAAAGCAACACATGCCACAGCCTCTCGCTACCTGAATCTACCAAAACCCTAAACCCTAGCTCGACAAAGCTTTCGACCATAATAGTCGAACTTCCCAAAACACTACCGCCCACCACAAAATGGATACGAACATGAAAATCTCAACACCCTTAGGATGTATATTTTTCATTGTGTCTATAGTTTTTCATTGCCAAACTAGAAAGATATATATTTTTTTCAAAAATTATGGAAGTAGATAAGATGAGAAGACGAATTTCAGAAATATGAAGATGGACTATTAAAACGAGAATTGTATATTTATAAGATGAAATAATAAAATAAAATAGAAAATACTAAATGCCAAAAATGCCCTTTAATTCAAAAATTCAACTCTTCTATCTTATCTAAGCCACCAACATGTCACCTAAGTACCAAGCATAAGAAAACATATTGGATCTTAGGGTATTTACATGTACCATTGCCAATTAAGGGATCTCACCATTTCAAATCAATATTTTATTTTGAAATTTGACTATATTTTACATTTTTATAAATCCTTATGTTTATATTTTTATTCATTTCAAAATAATATGTTTAAACATTTAAATGTAAATTATAGAATATACAAATCACTTCAACAATTTGCCATTCGATAAAAAGTCGAAATAAGGGCTTCGATCACATTTTTAATTTTTCATCGAACTACCTATTTTAATTAACAAAATTCAAAAATGAATTTTCTACCATTAATTGTAAATTAAAAGAGGGTTACTTGATTATTAAACCATTATTTGAATATTTAAAATAAATTAAATATTCATAAATCAAAGCAATAAAAATTTGGGTCGTTGCATTTTTCCCTTATTAAAATATTTATACCTTCCATCTTACTCAAATAAAGAAAGAAACCAGTTATCACTCAAATTTAACCAATTTACTACCCAAAATTATTTATGAAAACATTTTCATAAATCACAACTTAAGTTCACAAACTTTTATAAAACCCACCATATCCTGAGGGTATTATACCACTGACTAGTTCAAACCTTTTACTATGAATTTATTTCTGTTAAGTAAACTCAAGATCCAAATACTCGGTTTTATTTCAATGCCCTTTTTTGAAATAATGCTATATATTTTAACTGTAGAGATATACGTATAGCCCGAGTAACCCCAAAATAATACTAAGGAACTGGGTACTACCAAATAGTATCATACATTCCCTTCCCAAATGGGCAATACTTAAGAGAAGTGTTTACCATCCGGGCACATCTCTTTCCCATTTTTAGTTATTTTCAGGCCACTCGAACTAGTTAAAATAAAAACACTTCTATTTTCAAAATCCTTTTTTGAAGTGATCCTGTATATATTTCCATATAAATAGTTTTAACCAGATATCAATTTCCAACTTGCTTTGGGTTCGCTTCAGATTCGAACTCGTTTCGACCTTATAATGATAAAGGGAATAATTTACTAAGTCCGCAACCACGTTCGCCTAGGAAAACATTTGATTGTCACTTAGAAGATTATTATAATCATCATAAAACAAATCGAGACTCATTCCTCATACAAATCAAAAGAAAACACATTTTACTCTAAAATTACCTTCCCAAAATTTGTACTTGTAAAAACATTCTAAAGTAAACTGTTACTACTATTTCCAAAAATCATTTGAAATAATTATATATATATATTTCCTTTTCTAAATTAAATCATCCTGCTGGGATCAAACCAAAATCTTTTTTATCAAAACAATTCTATCTTAAAGTGACATGGTAGCATTTCTCCACTTAGAAGTCAAAAATAACGCCGATGATACTGTAATCATCATTGGGATTATTTTCTAGTGACAAAAGCGAGTTCACTGCTTTCAATATACATTAAAAATCCTCTTAGAGTATTTCTATTCAAAACCACATTTAAACAATACTATTATTATATTCTCAAAACTTTTGAAAACAATTTTTCAAAGACACTAGGATTAGGTTCTCAAATTCTCAATTTAAATCCATTTTTATTTATAAACCATATTTATAATTCATACTTATATAATTTCACTTTCTTATATAAAATTATTTCATAACTGTATATTCGTATTTATCATAATAAACAACATTTATTAAAATTAAATTTTAATCCAACGTAAACATTGAATGCCTTATACTCAAATTATAAAACTGAATTCACAAGGTGTTCGTTTCAATGTTCCCTAAAAGTACTATCTACCCATCCCATGCGGTAAAAAGGCAAAAATGCTCATAAACTAGTCGAGCATACAAAATCAATCAATTAATGATAATAATTGAATGTTACCATTTCCTAACACTTCATCAATCTATATATAAATTTTAGAAATTATTGTTTTATATATAAATATAATCTAGGTAAAATTATTTCATTTATCAAATTCAAAACAATACTATGTCGGTTTGTCTGGTCCAAGTGTTTAGAAACATATATAGATACAATTGTACCTTTCGTATTGACCAGAATTCATAAACCACTCAACAGATAAATCAACACAACATAAAACATTTTTATAGTTCTAAAAAATACGGGCTCTCATATATAATACACTCAAACTCATCCTAGGGTCTCACTTATCCTATCTTAAATGAGTCTACCCTACCAAAGCCTAGGCATTCGCTTGACCTAAGCTCTGATACCACGTGTAACAACCCACCTTTTCGACCCCCAAACGTCGACACTAATACATCGATAGTATTCACGTGCTGAGCATCCAAGTGCCGAAAAGATAGATTGTTGGGGTGAAAGAAAAAGAAAAGATAGAACAGAATCTCACAACGTGATAAGTAATATATAATACACCAATGATTTTTACAAAAGAAAACAGAAATATATATACACATCAATTAGATTAGCAAACCTATCATCAATCTGGATCGTTATAACATCATGCCCTTATAATTGCTGATAAATACAAGCAAGAACAAAATAGCAAAAGATAAAAAGAAATTAGAATCTTCTAGAAGATAAGAAGATAAGAAGATAAAAAGAACAATTTGTTCAAACGTTTTCTGCATGCACTAGAACACTTGGGAGGTCAATAGGAACTAATTAACACACTTAGTCATAAGGAAATTAGAATCTTCCAGAATATAAGGAGATATTTCATGTAAGGGGTAGTTTGGTCATTTGCTAAAGAAAGGGGTGTAAAGGAGAAGTGATGGGGCATGTGGGGAGTGAGCCTTCTATGGCATAATGGGGATGAAGGGAAGGGTGAGAAACACCCACTTAAAGCCTATAAAAGTGTGTGTACACATCTTTGATTCACTTTTGCAAATTCATAAAATAAAATGGATGTCTTCTCTCCTTTCTCTTGATAAATTTCCTAAGCAAAATAAATTCTAACCAACTTAGAATCCCTTCAAACTTTCCTATAGCCTTACTACAACATAAAGACACATGCTAACAAGTTAATGATAGAAGAAATGTAGGACAACTCCCCCCACTTAGAGAGGCCGGGAGCAATATTTAGGCTTTTAAGCCTAGGCAAGTGCAAAACAAGGTTGTAGGTAGAAAGTTAGGTGTTTGCAAGGTTGTGGTAGGAAGTTGGAACTTGGATTAGCTTGATTACTTGCTGAGGGTGAGCTAACTCACCATTTGATGTGCATGAAGTGTATATAATGCTTGCTTATATTATAGTTGTTTACTACAAAACTCACTCGAGAGTAAAGGCATGAAAGAAAGGGCTTCCAAAATCATAAAAAGAAAGCTTCTGAAGGTATCAAGGGGAGGCATCCAAAGGCCTCAAAAAGTGTTCTTCATAGGAGATTTTGCAAGTGTTAAAACGGGGGTTCCGTCATGACTCAAAAAGGAGGGTTTCGAAGGCATTAAAGATAGCTTTCAAGGAATCAGATGGGTGTCGCAAGAATTGCACACTTCCATAGGAAATGATAACCAGGGGTTTCACCAACACTATCCCTTTCGCATAAGTTGAACCTTTCGAAACGATTAGTTCCGCCACTAGAAGGAAAGTCAACTATAACTACCCTTCCGCACACAACCAAGTAACCCACCTTAACTTTGATTTTAGGTTTCAAAGGCGGCAAAGGGGTCAGAAATGCTTCCTCATATACTCAAACAGCACAATGAAGTACTAGAAGTGCATCTTTTGATGGTTTCAAAAGGTTCCATAAGTATTCAAAAGCGGTATTGATGAATATCAGATTAGCATCTATCAATAGCAAGTTTTCGATAGAGACGAAAGGGCTAATTTAAGTATGCTAGAAGACCCAAATATCTACCTACAACTTCGAAACTATGAAAGTGGAAGGTCCAGGGTGGAAGAATGGATGTGAAAGGTTGGTGAAGAGACCTTTCGACAGCATTGAAGGGGTGGACGTGAAAGGGTCCAACCCGCATCTATAAATATGACCTTAAGGGTCCAAGTTTGGGACCGATTCTTAGATTTTTACATTTCTTCGTAAATCAAGTTCTTGTAACCCTAAATCAAATTGGGGATAACTTATATTACTTGTAATCCTTTTGTGAGAAATAAAAAAGAGGATGCATGGGCTTGATTTTGATTTCGAACATGAGAATGATCATCTAGGCCATTAGCTTGTCTAATGACCAATTGCACATGATACACACTTATCTTCTTAAACCTTTGTTAACATATGCTATGCCATAGAGCCTATTTGGATATCTCGACTTTAAAGCATATTATCATTATGTTCAAAGCCCTTGTGGCATTAAAGAAATGTGATGATAATAATTTAACGTTATCGAGTCCATTAGACTTATAACATTTATCCAAAATGAGGCTCTATTGCATATCGAATCCACTCTTTACTCAAATTTATGTATATTGGGTTTCGAATCCTTTCGAAGGGTACTGGACCTTTGAAGGGGTTCTCTTTGTAACCGATGAAATAGACCCTTTAGGAAAACTTCTTCGAAAGGCATTTGAATGCTTTTGAATATATCATGGCCTTCGAAAAAGATCACCCTCATAGCAACTATATTGACACCTTCAAAGGGGTCCACTCGAATTTTCTCTTGACTTCATTTTGATCTCTTCGAAAGGGACGGTAATCAAGACAACAACGTTGAACCCTGATTCAAGAAATACAAACCCTTACGAAGTCCTTTGAAAGGGAACTTCTTCTGACTCACATCTAATCCAATGCACCTTTGGATGTTGACGATTATATTAATAACATTTTTGGTGTTGCTTATATGAAGTTTCATCTAAGGAATGCTCACATTTAAACCTTTTGAAGGGGTTCCTTTCAAAGGAATAAGACCCTTTCGACTCAGTTAATACCTATTGTTCCCATTGGGTTACGACCATAGGTTACTTTAACTAATTCAAAAGAGGTTTCAAAGGGGTCATTTACTCTTCTAACATTACTTTGGGGTGTTGACAAGAAATCTTGTTCACAATAGTATATGTTGCTTGAAGTTATATTGATTATATGTTATGATATTGGTTTTGATTCTTGCTTTCAAAAGCAAATAGCATATGTAGTCCATATGTACGGACTTGGGGTGGACTTGAATAACTTTTTATGACTTTTAGGATATCTCAAGTAAAGCACATTGGTTGTAGTTGGGCTTTGGTTTAGATTTGACTTGGATTTGAAAGTGCTCTTATAGTGATAATCGTTATAGATGCACTTAGGAATTGCCTTTGTTCGAAAATTTCTAAGGAACTTTATAGGGAGATCCTTAGGGGTTTCTCTCAATGCCTACGATATATTTTGTGTATTCTTGCAGTTATGAAAAGATTGAATGATGAAAGGTTGACTAATATATCGAAAAGTGGTCAAACTTTCACTTGTGAAAAACTGCCCCGTTTTAGCTTTTGTTTTGAACTTTAAAGGTTCAGAAATGACTATAAATTTGAGTATTTTGTTTCATTCATTTTACAATTTTTTAATAACTAATATTAGAGTACTATAAAAGTGGGCTGAGATTTTTATGTATTTTTAAGAATTAGTTATGAATTTTTAAAGAAGAGAGATTACTTTTAAATATAAGGAAAACAGGGTTTCCAAGTTTTGTTAACTAAATTATAACTTATTATTTTCAAGTATATTTTGAATGAATGTTTTAAATCCTATTATAAGTATTTTAAAAGCATTTCTAAGTGTATATGGTTTTTATAAAATGTAACGACCCCGGATTTTATATATATTTAAATTGATAATTAATTTCATTTTTGAATAAAAATTGTGAAATGATTTGGCAATTGATATAAAATATCAGTTAAATTATGAATAAATTGAGAATTAATTTGGATATTTGAAGATAAATAATAAATAAGTAAATAAAATGATAGATAGTTAAACTTTAAAAGAAAATAAAATTTGTGTTGGTATTAAACAAATATTTCAAATAAATTATAGTTATATAAACTATGAAATAAACATATAACAATTTCTAGAAATAAATATTTAAGCTAAATTAGAAGTAAATATACAAAGTGAAATAAAACACAAATAAAAATGTACTTGCAAATTAAATAATAAATATATATATATACACACACTTACAAAAAGAAGAACATATTAAGTATATCATTTCATTCATATTATAAAGCAAAGAAATATATATATTCAAGTATTCAAGACAACAAAGAAATATATGTGAATGGCTTGTAAAAGAAACAAAATATATATGTATTAGCTTGCATAAGGAGATAACATCATATGCTCAAGAATGAAACCAGACAACATGATGTATTTGAGTCGAACAAAACATATATATAAGTAGGAAAACAAATAAACAAATGTATGTGAATAGCTTGCAAAGGAAGACACCCAAAATACTCATACATGTATCAGTCGAAATGAAGAAAAATTATATAAATATTGTACAAGATAATTAATGCAAGCCACCATATTATCATATTAGCCTCCAATTGAGAAAGAAAAATCTCTGAGCATAATAAGAAAAATCTTTTACCTGATATTGTACAAAATAACATACCCTGTAATCTTCTTTCTGCATATCAATTTCTTCATTTCACTTCGTTTCCAAGCTCAGAAAAAATCTAAAGTAATATCATCTCATATTCAAGCAAACATCAACTTAAAAACATCTCAGTAAAGAATCAAACAGTTCATCAAAAATCTGAGATCAAGTACAGATTTTCAGCTATCAAGTTCAACCCAGGATTTTCTACTTAGCAAATATTAAAAAGACTACAACTTTAAACTGAAAAACTTCTGGAATCAGAATGTTTAAGGTGAGTAACACTCAACTATTTAATCTTGAGTGTATATATATATATATTTAAGAATGCTCTGTGTATATGCATATATCAGTGATATCTCTTCTCTGTTACATCACAGAGTACCAGACAACCAAAGAAAATCCAATTTCTTGTTTTCTAATCAATATCAAACCTTGGTTTTAAAACAAAATAGTAGTGTTTAAGTATGAGTTACAATTTAAAAATGGTTTCATGAAGTATAAATGTATATAGGATGAAAGATCAAATTTTTACAGTAAAAACTTTAATTTCTGGAAATTTCAAGTGTCACTAATTATTGATTCAAGTACATGACATGAATCCTTATAGAAAGTTATGATTTTTAAGGCAAGTTTGATGATTTTTAAGTGAGTGGTTTAGGAGCAGTTTTGAGTTGAACGAAAATTGGGTTTCGACCAATTTCAAGCGGCCGGAAGTCCTGGGATGGTCGGGGTTAGGACTGAGGCTAGATGAGTGATCAGGGAGTCGGGGAAAAATGGTTGGCCGCATTCTAGTTCGACGTGGCGATGGGGATAGGTTGGTTTAGGGTTTAAGTAGCAGTTGGGTTCGTCGATGTTCATGAATTCGTGAGACGTCCATAGCGGATCGGAGAGTATCGGACCCCGGGGAAAAGATTGATGGGTCATCAGGGCACCTAGGGTCAGAATGGTGGAGTTGCTGGTAGTGGGTGGCGATGGGTCGAAGGATTTTAGTTGATTGGGTTTTTGAGTTCTAGGCAATCGATGGGTTGATTTTCGATTTCAGGCTCGAATCATCGAACTGGGCATCTGGGTCGGTCGAAAGTGATGTCGACGACTTGTTGAAGGGGTTGGCGTTGGTCGAAGGTGGTCAGAACGATCGTGCACGTGTACGTGCATCTGGGTGTATCGGCTGTGTTTTGAATGTTTGGGGGAAGACGAGGGTCTCGAGTTTGAACTCGTAGAATGTTGCGTAATACTCGAAGTCAACCTCGGGGAAGATGAGTTTGTGCTCGGGTTTTAATGTAATACAAAAACAGTTTCAAATTTTTAGAGAAAACATCAAGTTATTTAAAACAAATTTTGTTAAAACCAATTTCTTTTTATATTAGATGTTATCTAAGTTTTTAAAAATTTGGTTAAGAAGGTTTTAAATAAAATTGTTTTAAATTAACCAAGTTTTAAAATGGTTTAAAATATACATAACCTTTATTTTTAAAAGTTTATTTTAGATAAACTTAATAATATTGAAGAAGTTAATTGATATAAAGAATGTTTTAATTGTTAATTAACTTTTAAAGTCTAAGTTAATTTATTTGTTAAAGGAAATTAATTACTTAAAATTAATTAAGGAAAGTAATTCAGGTAAATTAATTAATGATTTAAAGATTGATTAATCAAGTGTTTAAAGGTTAATTAATTTAAGGATAATTAATTAATGTAATTAAGGTGATTAATGTGATTAATTATTTAAGGTAATTAATTTGAGAATAATTAATTTATTATTAAAGGTTAATTAATAAGTGAAAGTGATTAAGGGATGATTATTAATTAAGAATAATTAATTAAATGGTAATTAATTAATTTATTAATTGAGGCCAATTAATTTATTATTAAAGGTTAATTAATTAAAATAATTTTTAATTTGTTAATGTTAATTAACCAGGATTAGTGACTAATCTGATTTAATTAAATCAGATAAATAAATTGACCTTATCTATGGATATTTGGATTCTATTGGATGATTTGATTGTTTGATATTCCTGATCTGTTATGCTTAGTGATACATCTTGATTTATGTCATGATCTGTAGTGTAATGTAAATTATTTATCTAGGATGACTGAAATTTATCATCTGTGATATATATATATATATATATTTGTGATCTGTGAATGAAAGATAAGCGTTATAGTTATACCGCTTATCAAATATATTGTTGTATTTGAATCTGTGATGATTGAACGATGTTGCACTATTGTGTTAAACCCCTGGACCACACTTTTACACACACAAATATGGATTTCACGTGGAAATCGGTTAAGTCACAGATGATTTAAATTTAATGTTTTTGAGATTGAAATTTTAATTTCAATTGATTGTGAAATTGGAAATTTTGGGGTTTAAAATGAAAAGCTTTTGAAAGGAGTTTTAAAGATATTTTGAATATCTTGAAATTTAAATAATTCAATTTGAATTTGAATTCAAAATTTGGAATTGAATTCCATGTTTGGAAATTATGGTTAAAGATGTTATAAATGTGTTACATGGGCTTGAACCATTTTTAAAAGTATGGTTTTGAGAATTTGAATTTAACCCAAGGACTTTAACTCGTATAAATGAATCAGATTTTCTGAAATGAAAACTATTTGTTTTCAAATAATAGAAGCTTTCATATAGGGAATAAATTTCCAATTTGTGTCAAAAGAATTTCAAGTTTGAAATGAAAATGGTTTTCCGAGTTATGAATAAATCTTTCTGAAAGATTGCTGAACTTTGTTTTGAAATTGGAAAGGTGTACCTTTTGTATAAAAGATCGAAATGGAATTGTTTTGAAAGCTATCAATTAAATCTTTGTTTTAAAGATTCAATGAGTTAATCCAATTGAAATGGAAATTGATTTGGAAAATCTATGAATAGATCTTTGTGAAACTGGGTGAACTTTGTGAATTGAATCTTTTTGTTTAAAAAGATTAAAATGGTAATTTGTTTAAACCATTTAAAAGAAAGATATTGGGTAATAAGTTGTGACTTAATTGAAAACCCAATATCCATATGTTTTTAAAATATTGAGCTCATTATTCGGTTTAGCCGGGAGAGGACTTTGTGTCATATAACCCATTCCGAATAATGATACGTCGTATATGGATAGCATTTGGAGACCGGTGGTGAAGACCAGATATTTTCGAAAACGAAAGGACAACTCGTCGAATGTCTCTGCATCGGCTGATCTCCGATATAGAGATTTGATCACCCTTTGTGATAGGAAGTCCGGACGTGATTAGAAATTATCTGGATTTGCAAGGGCTTCTTCGAAAGTGCCTTCGGTTCTTTTCAAACCCGGAACAGACTTGTATGGTTGTATGTCTGACATTACACTTTGAGATATAAAGCTGATTTCTTTCAAATACATTTCTATTTGGTGGCGGAGAATTTATTCTCTTAGCTTAACACCCTTCTCTGAGACGTACGAGCTCAGAGGTTATGTAGTGAAGGTTATCAGTGATATACTCCCAATTTGGTAGTGTGGCATGCTGAGTGTTGTTGTGTGTTGATGATCATTTGTTGATCAAAGCATGGCTTTGTGAAAAAGCGTAGCTTTGTGGACGAGACCTCATCGAGCCTCACAACCCGGAAATGGTCGAAACAGGAAAGATGCGGCAAGGTTTTAGGGGTAGCTTCCCTAGGGTATGTCCATTCCTTCTGGAAAAAGGTGATATCATGGTATGGAGCCCAGATATGTACCTGTGTGGTTGCTCCAATCTCATTTACTGTGTGATTGTTGTTGTGTGATTGAGGCGCCTCGGATAAAGGTCCCAAAGGACCGGGGGTGGCATATCTCAGGTTTACTACCCGGGAAGGGGGTAACCGGCTTTGTGTTGGCAGAGAGCCAGGTGGTTCTCAGGGCGTCCCTCCAGAGGCGTTCCCATATGGCATAGGAAGTTCCTTAGCCTAACCATTTGTTGGAAAATCCAAAGAAACAATACGAGCCTTGTACGGTTTTAGTTGTATAACCTGCTATGGAATGTGGCGGTAACCTGCTATTGAACATAGTAGCTATAGTAGGCATACAATAATGGTTGTACGTTGGCTAAGATTAATATTATACTTTCGAAATGGTTTTCTACACTATGCACTAATAGTAATAATATCAAAAGAGTTTTTCTTGCGTAGTAAGCATGTTTGACTGTCATAAGTAGAAATCTCCTCCAATTCTGCGATTGCATTGTGTGTGTGGCGAGAGGTCTTATGGTAGTTTCATTTTCCAAAAAAGCATTGCGGATTTCAATGTTTAAAATTCCTTTGTTGTTTGTGTAAAGATAAACTGTTTTTGTTACTCACACCAGTCCCATGACTGAGTCGTAGTTTATTGTTCCCTTCCTAAACTCTGGGTGCCCACAATTTTCCACAAGGTCAGTCTAGAGTTAGGTTTTTCAGATAGTCGGGTTTAGTAGATTATCTGGAGCTAGTTCAGTTTTTGGAGATCAGACGACTGACCTTGCTTATCTTGGTGCAACGTGATGGTGGTTTGAGCTTGATGTTGGAGTTGTTGGACTCATTCTCTTTTAAAGATCATTTGGAGTATCACTTCTATTTTCCGCTGTATCATTATTTATCTCTGATATTCTTGTATCATATTCTGGATATTGTATTCATTGGAGTTGTATATGATATCATTCATTTCTTTATTCCACTGTGTTGTTATACCTACTGTGTTATAAGCTCTGGGGAGCCAGATTCGGCGTTTGAATCTATGGCATTTGAGTACAAGTGAAGTACGGGTGCCGATTTTCGAAGGCCGGGTCCGGGATCTTCACATAAAATTTGTTAATTATTTTATTAAAGTGTAAATATCTCTTGTAATATAATATCTTTTAAATTGTTTTATTAAATATCTTAGTTTATAAATAAATTAGTATACATATACATATACACACACAGATATATATATATATATCATTTTTAGAAAGGGTTTTTAAATTATAAACGAATGATTTAAAAGGGATTAGGAATTACTTAGTGGCTAAATCATGATTTGTTTATTTACTTGTTAGGAAAAGTAATTATTTATGATTAACACTAAAAGATGATGAAGTAGACTTATCTATTTGTAAGAGTTAAGATTGTTGTTCATGTAGGGTTTAAAAGAAATAATGCTCTAACCAATTGGCTTTATTCTTGACCGAGAAATAGTTAAGTCGAGAATGTCGGAAATGGGTTAATCGTGTTGTTTACTTACTCGTTAATGGAAAATATTTAGTCATGTACTTAGCACTAAAAGCCAGCTAAGTAGACCCGTCCATCTATGATAGTTAAGAATGAAGTGTCTAGGTAGGGCTTTAATATGCAACCGGTGCTCTAACTTACCTTGCTTCACTCTTGACTGAGGGATAGTATAAGTTGATAAGTTCAGAACTGTGGTAAGTATATGAACCTTGATTTCTATAAACGGTCGTCTTTGGAACTAGATAGTGGCTAGTCAAATATCGAACTTAACCAAATATTAATTCGATCTTTAAATGGATGATTTAAAAGATAATAACAAGTATAAAATTGGTTTCAGGTTTGCTGTGACAATGTGTTAATAACATTCGTCTTTAACCCTTTTTTATTATACTTAGTAGAGTAATTAGATCTTTAAAAGGAATGTTTTAAAGATAATTATAAATAGAATGGTTTTGGGTTTATAGTAACGATGTTTGGATGACATTTTTGTTAACCCCTCAAAGTATACTTGTACAAATGTGAAAGATTTGTGAAAATTCTTATACCATTTGGGATAAGAATATGAATACATTTCAAAGTATTGAAAAAAGTAGAAATGAATAGTGAATAGTAGAATACATGTATATATTTTTATAAATATATTTTAAATATACAAACAATTATTTTCAAAGGAGTTTTTAATTAATAAAAGGATTGATTATATAGAAGCAATTAGAAGTTTCTTAAGTAGCTTAATCGTACTTATATGACTTAATAGTAGTTTGTGTGACTTAATACTGCTTTATTTGTTTGCTTGTTCTTGGAAAGTATTTAGTCGTATACTATGACGACCTGCTTCCTCGACCCTCAAAAATCGACACTAATACATCTTTGATATTCACGTGCCATAAATCCAAGTGCTGGAGAGGTAGATTATCATGGAGTAAAAGAAAATAAAGACAGAAAAGAATCTTACATGAAAGGAGTAACATATATTATTTCAATATATATATATATATATATATCTTTACAGTGGAAATTTTAAATACATTTGTCAGAGTCTATCCTAAAAATCAACCTGGACTATTATAAATTTTTGTCCTTATAAATGTTGAATACAATCAGTAAGCTAATGTAGCGGAAATGGAAATGGAGAACTATCTACAGGAACATCTTCAGCTCCAGTCTTCAAGCTCCATCACAATGCGCTAAGTTAAACCTGATTACTTGGAAGCTCGGAAAAATAGGGCACCCGGATTTTAAGGGAAAAGAAAATAAACTCCGAGTAAGTCATGGAACTAGTGTAAGAAACTCAAAGTACAGATATTTGAAAACAAAGGGTATCCCATAAGACTATGCCGCACATAAACATGAAATGGTTTTTTACCTTATGATAACCAAAATCTTTACTACGCAAAATCTGGTGATATTATTTTTAATGACATTCTTTTGAAAACACTTTTCAAGTAAACTTATATAACTTAGCTGAAATTGTTATACTGATTAAATTCCAGCATAATAGGTTCTATAATCAAGTCCGAAGGCACTTATTAGAGAATGGATTTCCAAACAATGGCAGGGAAGGAACTACCTTCCGTACAGTACATCTCTAGAGGGATATAATGAGGATCAACACTTTTGAAACCGTTGCACCTAGTAAGACCGGCCTACCCGCATACCCATCTGGTGATGGATAGAACCGAATATGACATCACCTCGGTCGTTCTTGATATATAGAGGGTAATCTAGAAAGGCGATGACCATACCCTAATGGTTGCGAACTACAAAGCCTAATGGCATGCCTTGTTTAAGCCATTTCCCGGTGATGAGACCCGAGGTAACGATTACCTTTCACATAGCACATTCCACTTTAAATGCCACATTGCCAATTCCTTCACACACTATTGGTTTCAACAAATGAACAACCTTTAAGCTTGTACGTCTCAAAGAAGCGTATTAAGTGTAAGAGAGTTACTTCCTACACCACTAAACAGATGAACGTTTGTAAAAATCAATGTATGTGCATTCTAGAAATGCAATGTCTGACATTCGTCCATAAAAGTTGTCCAAGAACAGGACAAACTAAAGGAACTCTCCTACTACATCATGTCGGGAATCACCCCTAGGATTAGTAGTGAGCAGCCCTTGCATCAAAGATCAAATGAAGATACTACTACCACATATATATTATATGAGAAATTTCCCCAGAGGGTCAGTGACAAATAGCCCTTCATTCCATTTATTTTCATTCCATGACTTCACCTTAAAACACGTAAATTGGTTCAAAGTAGTTTTCGGATAGGAATTACCCAAATCTGATCTGGATTCCTTCAAACCAATCATCGATAAAAAGATGTTAAGTAAATAGGTGCTTATCATTTGATTAATTACATTCTCTTTATCAAAAATATCTTCTAGAGACATATTTTTTTAAAACATTTCTTTCCAGTATATATGGAATCATTAAACCTCTCTTTAACATTGGAAATACCAAATCATTTTCATAAGTCATATTGGAAAACATTATTTGAGTGAAAAAGGTCGATAGAAATTATACCAATTCTACTCAAGATCAATTTTTGTATTCAACCTTTATTATCAGTCGAATAACGGTGAAATCACCTTTTAAATTCACATGGATAGTATGGGTTCCCTCCTTGGAATTTAATACCAAGTATAAGAAGATTATTTCTATACAATCCAAGTCGTATTAAATTTGAAAAAAAAATCTATTATACTTACCTCGTTTCCGACATTTCGATTTTATCTATTCCTTGCCCATGAAGGAGACCAGGTGAGCCAGGGCATTGGTTGCTCCTGAACATCTCCTTAGTTTAAGCACCTCATATTCGAATCTCACGAATAGAAAAATCCAGTCTACTCATCGGCTTTTAGATCTAGGATTAAATCACTTAATTATAACAACTTTTCTTCAAATCATTTATTTAAACTCTTTAAAGTAAATTATAAAACCTCCAAATCATCTTTAAAATGCTTAATTATTATTTTGAAACATTTATAAAAGATTTGAAAAAGAATACTTAAGTTTAAAGCCATATTTCAAAAGTTATTAGAAGTGCTGCAAAAAGTGCTGTGAATAGTGCTTTTAAGGCTTATTTGATCAAAACAACTTATTGATCATTTAGAAATCCATTTTTATAACTCAAATCCCTTTTAAAAAAATTTAAAATGTTAATAGAATTTATTTCATATTTTTAAAGACTTAAAAATATCGGTTTTAAAGAATTTATCGCTTTAGTATCCGAACTGCCAAACCGCGACTATTTTGAAAACTTGATTTGCTCATATTTCAAAATCTACAAAATAAAATCTCAATCCTTTTCTTTTGTTTGAAAACAATTATTATAAGAGTTCATGAAATTTTTATTCAAAAGAATTCTAACTCCGATTCTATTATATAAATGAATTTAAACTTTTACGGTCCGAAATCGCGAACTAACGTCACGCGATGCGCCTATTCTTGACTTAATTTTCAAAAAAATTCAAAACTTCAGCAAATTGGGTTTTAGTGTATATAAAACATTTAAACCATTTTAAAGAGGTTTAACAATCTCATATACATCATTTCATCTATTAAAGGAAAGTGATTTCCTTTATGATATTCAACGTGTATTAAAGGCGAATCATTTCAACATCAAAATAAACATATAATCAACATTCAAACTTGATGATCAAACATAGCAAACAACCATAATAATCATATCACATCATCATATTTATAAAATAAATTTGGAAAAGTTTTTCACATTCATTGGTTTCTAACTTTACGAAAAGTCGTTATAGTTTCGCTATGATCGAATCAAAGCCTATGGAAAAGAGCCTTGGGCCTTTAGATGGGCTCGGTCTAAGCTTACAGGTGGAGGTAGGCTCGGCCAAGCATGGATATGGGTGTGGCCATGAGCTTTGAGTGGAGATGGGGAGAGATTTGCCTTGGTTTTAAGGTGGAATGACATGGTATATATATGTGTGTGTATTTTACTTTATTTTGCCATAAATTTGCAAATATTTTTTCAAGGCATGGAAGCCATTAAAGAAGAGCTCTTAGAGATTTAATAAGATGGAGGAAGAAGAAGTGAATTGATGAATGAAATGGGAGAGCTAAGGCCTTATATTTATAGGCAAAAATTTGTGAAAAATATCTAAATGTGCATTTCCTTTACTACCCACACCCATCCTTCCCCATCGTTCCATACGTTGATCCCCCTCCCCCATGTGCCTCCATCACTTCACTTCTCTTCCCTGTCATGTGCATTGACTTTAAATTCCTTAAGGGTGAAGATAAATGAAAATATCATGGTAATTGTTTCATAATATCATGATATTTTTATCATATGTATAAGGTATGTGTATTTATATGTATATGTGTGCATTTGACATGTATGTGCAAGTATATGTATGTGCACAAGAGAACAAACAATGTTGCAATGACTTTGAACAACTTCCATTAGTTAAACCGTTGAAAATCGAAAAGCCAATCCCTGTCACATTTTCACTTATAAATTTATTTACATATAAATGTAAAAAAATTGAAAACTAATTTCTCGTTATTATTAATTAATTAAAATGATCTCATTTGAATTATAAAACCATATAAATTAATATTAAACAATTGTTTACAAAATGTGCTACTACATCGATAAAGCGATTCAATTTTCCTTATAATTTCAAGTCAAATATATATCTTTATAAAACTATTATAAATGATTTATTATCACTTCATAACTTATTGAAATGAATTATTATCATTTAAAAACAATTATTTAAATAATTATAACTATTATTAAATCATTAATCTCATTTTAAATTCAAAAATCAATTATTAAATATGATGCCATTATTGATGATGTCATAAATACATTTTATTTCCCTAAAATAAAATAAATAATTTTATTTCATATTTTTATTTAAAAGGATAAATAAGTGATGTATTCAGCTTCGTGCGCGACTTCTGATAATTACAGAGCTGTTTATTGATAAAATGGTTTTCGACCATTTTATCGATATTTTTCCAAAGTTTATATTTTCGTAAATACTTATTCAAAATAAGATTACCATTATTATTTATTGTTCAAGACAACATAATCTATTTTATAAAGCTTATATTTGGATATTTTAAAAATAAATATATTTTATCAAACTGATAAATTTGCTGGTTGTTACAAACTCCCCCTTAAAAGAATTTCATCCTCGAAATTACAATGCAAAACCCTAAAGGTGTTTTCCCAAGATATTTATTTTTAAACATACACTCGTATGATGTATATAGATCATCCGTATGCAATATCTTATTCGATCTACTATTTGAATCCACAACTTTATTTCCGGACTAGTATTGATCCCTCGATCATCTAGTGCGGACTCCGATCAGGCTTTCCAATCGAAAACTTTCGTTTCTCCTACATAGCTCTCAACTATGATAGAATCATGCGACAAAATGATCTACGTACTTTCCATTTAATCCTTTTTTTGGACCGGTGTAAATACCTCAAAGTTCCGTATTCGAATCTTAGATCAGAATCATGCGACAAAATGATCTACGTACATCATACGTACTTTCCAAAAAAAATTATGAACACATTTTATAAAACTTTTATCTTTTATTCAAATATTTTTATAAAGATGCTTCCTTACATATATAATCATTTTAAAATATTTATTTCCAAATATCTCTTTTTAAAGGAAAATATTTCATCCCAAAAGATAAATATCTTTTCTATTTAAAATTATAAAAAATCTCTTTTATTATAACATATTTATCTTTACAAATGTTTTCAGAATCTATATGTAAACAATTTCTTTTCTATAAATATTTCATAACATTTTATGAAAACCTACTTTCAAATAATTCATTAAATTGCTAAATTATCATCTTTCTAAAAAAATTTAATTTAAATACTTAGCAAATACCTCTACATACTTAAATCCATAAAAATTTCTAAGGAAAGCTTCATATTTTCCAAAGTATGCTTTATTGAGTCAAAACGAATGTTGTGTAAAACATCGTTATGACATCTCAAAAATAGTAGTTATAGGGATCTGATTAATTATACTTAATATTAATTCTCGATGTCGAACTCAAACTGTTTATTAGTTAACAATGAAGCCGATCAAGTTGGGGTATATTACCCCTCAGAACTTGAATGGACGACATTCTTAACTTAAAAATAGATATAAGTTACCCACCCTTAATCAAAATAGGATATGAATAAATCTCGTATATTATATAAAACATCTACTTTCAGAAATCACTTACTATAACACCAGTGTTATGGTCCATGCCTTTCTTACGTTCTCGAAAATATTTATTACAACAATAAATGTTGAAATCTATGTTTTCATTACTTAGTACATTTTAAATTGCTTTTTTTAAGTCATTAATCTTCATTTGACAAAATATCGCTTTTAAAACATTCCTTTAAAAGATTATTTTAATTGTTAAAACGTGAATGTATTTTCTCTATTAAATCTCAATACAAATCATTTCCATATTTATAAAACTATGTTTATAAATTTCCTTTCTATTTTATAAAACTTCTTCTTATAAAATCTCTTTATTTATAAAATTCCATTTATAACTCTACTCTTTTATAAATCTCATTTATTTATATAATCCCATTTATAAATCTATTTACAAAATATCAATTACAAATCCATTTTTAATATTTGTAAAACACCGTTTATAAATATATTACTTTATTTATAAAATATCACATTTATAAATTTTGTACATAAGTATATATATATACACACATATCACTTTATATAAAACATTTAATTACTTTATATTAGATGGCTTTTCTCCAATTTCTTTAAACTTTGCCAAAAGTTTTCAAAACAGCAGGATTTAAATTCTTAAAATCCCTTTTATAAAACATATATTCCAAATTCATTGTTTTACAAAAACATTTGATTTTCTTATGAAACACACTTTTATACAACATGCTCATTTATTATCTTATACATTCATTAAGCTTAACCCTATATTATTATCAAACACCTTATAGTCAAATTGTGAAACTTAATTCACAAGGTGTATGTATTTAAACTTCTAAATCAAACAACTAATCACTATATAAATAACCATATCATTTGAAAGATATTTCTTTATATTCAAAATATAATCCTAGGTAAAATTGTTTCATTTACAGACTTTCCAAAAAAAATATTTATATATAGCATTAACAAATACACGCTCATATATAATACTCTCAACTCATTCTTGGGTATCACTTACCCTATCTCAAATGAGTTACTAATCCTAGAGTATTACTAACCTTATCTTTGATGAGACTTTACCCCTATCAGGCACAGGTGTTCGCTCAACCTAAGCTCTAATACCAAATGTGACAACCAACCTCCTCGACCCTTAGAAATCGACACTAATACATCCTCGATATTCACGTGCCAGTCCAATTGCCGGAGAAGCAAATTATCATGGACTAAAAGAAAACAAAGACATAACAAAATCTTACACGAATGGAATAACATTTTTTTTTTGATATATATCTTCACAGCGGAAATTTTAAATACATTTATCATAGTCTATCCAAAAAACAGCCTGGACAGTTATAAATTTATGTCCTTATAAATGTTGAATACAATCAATAAGCTAATGTAGCAGAAATGGAAATGGAGAACTATCTACAGGAACATCTTCAGCTCTAGTATTCAAGCTCACAATGCTCCAAGTTAAACCTGCTACTTGCCTACTCAAAAAAATAGGGCACTAAGAGTTTGAGGAAAAAGAAAATAAACTCCGGGTCGGTTATGGGAATGGTGTAAGAAACTCAAAATATGGATATTTGAAAACAAAGGGTATCTCATAAAACCATGCCACACATAAACACAGAATGATTTTTTACCTTATGATAACCAAAGTCTTTACTATGCAGAATCTAGTAATATTATTTATAATGACATTCTTTTGAAACACTTTTCATGTAAACTTATACAAAACTTAGCCAAAATTATTACATTGATTAAATTCCAGCATAATAGTTTCTACAATCAAGTCTGAACGCATTTATTAAAGAATGGATTTATATATAATGGCAGGTAAGGAAATACCTTCCATACAGTACATCTCTCAAGGGATGTATAGAGGATCAACGCCTTTGAAACCTCTGCACCTGGCAAGACCGGCCTACCCGAAAACCCATCTGGTGGCGGATAGCATGACATCACCCCGTTCGTTCTCGACCAATCCAAGAGCTCTCTTAGAATACAAAACATACCTGATATATAAAGGGTAATCTAGAATGGTGATGACCATACCCGAATGGTTGCGAACCAAATAGCCTTATGGCGTGCCCTATTTAAGCCATTTTCGGGTGATGAGGCCTGAGGTAATGATTACCTTTCACATAGCACATTCCACTTTAAATGCCACATTGCTAATTCCATCACATTATTGATTTCCATAAATGTACAACCTCTGAGCTTGTACATCTCAGAGAAGGGTGTTAAGTGTAAGAGAGTTACTTCCTACACCACCAAACAGATGCACGTTTGTAAAAATCAATGTACGTGCATTTTAGAAATGCAATGTTAGACATTCATTCATAAAAGTTGTCCAGGAACAGGATAAACCAAAGGAACTCTCGTACTACATCCTATCAGGAATTATCCCTAGGATTAGTAGCGAGTAGCCTTTGCATCAAAGATAAAATGAAAATACTACTGCCACATATGTATGACATAGGAAATTTCCCCTGAAGGTCAATGACAAATAGCCCTTCATTCCATTTATTTTCATTCCATGACTTCACCTTCGAACATGTAAATTTGTTCGAAGTGGTTTTCAGATAGGAATCGTCCAAATCCGCTCTCGGTTCCTTCGAACCAATCAGCGATAAAAATATGTTAAGTAAATAAGTGCTTAACATTTGATTAATTACTTTCTCTTTATTAAAATTATCTTTTAAAGATATATTTTTTTTAAACATTTCTTTCCGGTATATACGGAGTTACTAAACCTCTCTTTAACTTTGAAAATACCACATCATTTTCATAAGTCATATTGAAAAACATTATTGAGTTAAAAAGGGTCGATAGAAATTATCCTAATTCTACTCAACATCAATTTTTGTATTCAACTTTTACTATCCGTCAAATAACAATTAAATCACCTTTTAAATTCATATGGATAGTATGGGTTCTCTCAACGAAATTTAATACCAAGTATAAGAAGATTATTTCTATAAAATCCAAGTTGTATTAAATTTGGAAAAATTAAATCTTTTATACTTGCCTCGTTTCCAACATTTCGATCTTATCTATTCCTCGCCCAGGAAAGAGGCTAGGTGAGCCAGGGCACTGGTTGCTCCTGAACATCTCCTTAGTTTAAGCACCTCACAATTAGTTCTCAGGAATAGAAAAATACAGCTTACTCATCGGCTAGAGCCAGGATTACATCGCTTAATTATAACAGCTTTTCTTTAAATCATTTTTTTAAACTATTTAAAGTAAATTATAAAACCTACAAATCATTTTTAAAATACTTAATTATTTATTTAGAACCATTTATATAAGATTTGGGAAAGAATACTTGAGTGTAAAGCCATATTTCAAAAGTTATTAAAAGTGCTGCGAATAGTGCTTTTAAAGCTTATTTGATCAAAACAACATTTCGATCATTTAGAAATCCATTTTTATAACTCAAATCTCTTTTAAAAAATTTATTCCATATTTTTAAATAATTAAAATTATCAATTTTAAAGAATTTATTGCTTTAGTTTTCGAACTGCCAAACCGGGATAATTTTAAAAATTTGATTTGCTCATATTTTAAAATATACTAAATGAAATCTCAATCGTTTTCTTTTGTTTGAAAACTATGATTATAAGAGTTTGAAAATTTCTTATTCCAAATAATTCTAACCGCGATTCTATTCTATAAATGGATTTAAATTTTATGGCGCGAAATCGCGAACAACCATTACGCGACGCGCTTATTTTTGACTCAGTTTTCATAACTTGCCAAAACTTCAGAAAATTGGGTTTTAGTGTTTATAAAACATTTATAAACCATTTTAAACCATTTTAAAGAAGTTTAACAATCTTATATGCACCATTTTATTTATTAAAGGAAAGTGATTTCCTTTGTGATATTCGACGTGTATTAAAGGTGAATCATTTCAACATCAAAATAAACATATAATCAACATTCAAACTTGATGATCAAACATAGTAAATACCCATAGCAATCATATCACATAATCTATTGAAAGGAAATGAAATTTCAGAAGTATATCATAAATATGATTTGTAAGTAAAAAGGGTTTAAAGGCTGGGAATTCAGGAATTTAAATTCCGTTGGTTTTGGAAATGGATTTTTCAAAGTTTTGAAATAATAATATTATTATTTGGCAAATATTTTTGACTAAAAAATATATTTTTAAAATGGAATTTAAAAGAGATAAAAGCACTAAACTCACTTCGGTCGCTGGAAAATAATTTTGATGATGACTGCACCATCATCGGTATTCATTTTCGGGTTTCCAAGAGAGGAATTGCGACCATTGGGGTTTTTGTTTTAGTAAAACTAGTTTTGATTTTAAAAATTCAAAATTATGATTTGAATTACAAAGAAATTAATTATAATATTTGAAAATGGTTTGAAATAAAAACAAGTGTTTAAATTGTGGAAAATTTTCATTTAGTGTTTTATGAAAATATCCCCGAAATAAGTTTGATAACATATAAATTTTAAGAATTTGTAAGTAAAACAAAGTTTTAAATTTTTTGCATATGAATGTTGAGGAAGCAAAATTTGAAAAGAAGATTTAACTTAAGTTAAGTTAAATAAAATGATTTCTGGAAATGGAATTGATTGAGATTTGAAATGGATTGATGAATGAACTAATTAAATAAATTAGTGGATTGAATATGGTTTTGGAATGTTGGTTGATAGAATTGAACATTGAAATTGAACAATAGATGGAGTTAAATGGAATTGAGTTTGATTTAAAATAGATAGGGACTTAAGTTATGAAGTAGGAATGAACATAAGAAGTGGTGTAAAATTTTTTTATAAATTTGAGTAAATTTATAATAAAATCCAAAAATGAATTTAGTATAGAGTGAAATGTTGTTAAACATAAATTTGATGGAATGATTCTTAAGGGATATTAGTATTGGAAGAAATATACTAAGCAATAAGTGATTGTTAATAAACTGAATGTGAATAGTTGAATATAGATAAATGTGAATAAAAAGAATTTGGGATAGCTAAGAAATCAAATTAAATAAATATGTAAGTTGTACATATATTATTTTATCTGCATAGCTGTTTGATCCAGATTTGAGTATATAGTTACGAGATGATTTACATTGATCCGAGTTGGAATTTTTCACTCGATTCTCAACGGAGAACACTGGATACGGATTTTTGATTGACTTCGGCATTCTCTGTCATGGTGTATGGCTATGCAAGGAGAATGATAGTTTCTAATCAAGGAACCAGATCTGAGTCCGTACTAGAGTGGTCGTGTGAACTATACTAATTCGGAAATAAAATTATGTGATCGAGCGAGCGATCAGATTTGATATTGCGTACAGATGATACATGTACATCGTACGGTTTTAGTAAAGCAAATGTTGAAAATTGGAAAATGCAGAATAATAGGATTATGAATCATATGATTGGATGTCATCGGTAAATAAGATGCAGTATATAGAAGAAAGAGCTAGTTTGATGCCTTTTGTAACGACCCAGAATTTTGAACAAATTTAAATTGAAAATATTTAATTAATTTTAAATATTTGAACGATAATTTAATTTGAATCCCGAATATAACTTTGAATCGGCAATTTAATTATAAAAATTTAATCTATTGATAGTCGAATAAAAATTTATATCTTCAGTTTTAAGCTGAAGAAAAATATTTCAAAAACTTTTAAAATTTGTATTGATATTACTGAAGATAACAGAAGCTTCAGAATCGAATTTGGGAGTGAATTGTTCAGTTTGAAATTTTATTGTTCCAACTGATATTTAAAAATAGTCATTTTTCAAACAGTCTCAGAATTCGACGAAACCAGTTCCATTGGGTCCGTAATATTGAATTATTACCAGATTTCAATTTTCGTATTTTTCAGAATTGATATGTGTGCATACGATAAGAAAACGCGTTGGGAATTAAATTGAAATTTAGAAAAAAAAAGAGAAAAAAATAATACCATACCTCTCGTACAAATAAACACGTTTAAACCCCATACCAGCCCATACCTCTCCACGTTTCTTTTCCCCCCTTATCTCGATAAAACCCGATCCCTTCCCCTCTCCTCCCATTCTTTTCAACGAATCAGAGAAAAAAAATTCAAACGAACGAAGTTCGAAATCGAAGTCACGGTTTTGGGGATTCGCGGGCACGCGCGCGATGGAATCGAGGGGGATTGCTAAACTAGGGTTTCGTAAATCAACGCCTTCAAGATAATCATCGCTGCATACTCGGCTATTCCATCAGCCAGCGTCGACGCGTCCTTGCCTCCTACGTGATATTTTCTACTGCCAATTTGAAGCCCTGCTGCAGTCTCTTTATACTGCTATTGTTTTCGTGACTATGGGGTGGCGGCGACGATTCGATGGAGGTGCGCAAGTATTGGGGAGGTCGCGGCGATCTGGTGTGCGCGCGCGATTCGAAGGGAGGCGGCAAGTCAGGTCTCGGCGTCATGGTCGATTGGGGTTGCCGCAAGGTTGTACTCGGCCAGTAGTTGAAGTAGCAGACGAGGGTGAATTTTGTCTTCGTTTTGATGAGGGTGGATTCTCTGGTAAACTCTTTTCCAAATCCGAGTTTTAACTTAATCGAAGTTAGTTTAAAAAAAATGTATATATGTATAGTTAAAGAAAGATATATATCTGTATGTTTTTACTTACTGTAAGAAGAACAATATATATATACAAAGATTTGGAAAATATAGGATTTAGATTGAGTAGTTTATATAAAATCAGATTTTAAACCCATACAGATTATTTTTATATAAGTGTATATATATATAATTTCAAAAAGGAAAATGTCTAGTTTAAAATTTAATCACTAGTTAATTAAATTTATTGAATGGAAAATTTATGGTACAATTTGTTTAAATATTAATAAATTGTATAAATTGATTTTACAAGGTTAAAGAGAATTAGTTTGAAAATTAAATTTTCCGAGTAGTTCAAAATATTTTAATAAGGAAATTTTGAGTAAAACTGGTTAATGGGTTAATCGATTATTTTGGTCCCTGAAGATAGTATTATATTAAAGGAAATTTAGTTCCAAAGTTAAAAAGGAATTGGTTTAAATTTAAAAAGTATTAGTTTAAGATAAAGAAAAAATATTTGGGAATGAACAAAAGAATAAATTTTTAGTTGAGATTAAATTAATGATTTAAAATCGATCATTGGTTAATTTGATTTATCAAATGAAGTTTAAATTATTCGATTGGTTCGAATATTAATAAATTTATATAAATTGTTATACAAGGTATAAATCAAAGAAAACAAGCCGGAAAGGAAAATGGATGGCAAAATTTAAGCTAAGGTGAGATTATTTTCTCACTCAAAAATATATTTTGTATGACAGTTATTGATTGACTGATATTGATTGCTATTGGATGTGGTATTAGATATAGTAGGATATATCTATATATATAGCAATATATACATATTGGCATATGTATATATTGGATTGATGATTTCCCGCCTCGTATAGCGGATGAGACCCTATTGCGCCGTTAGTAAGCGGATTATTTTTATAAAACCCATATACCGCGATATTCCACCTCGAAGTGGAATTGGTATTGTGCTAACGTCTTTGGATGCAGGGAAACAGGTTGGAGGGATCCAACTGGATTCCTCAACTGTATTTATTTATTTACAGATATTGATGTATATTCTGTTATCATATTGATATATGATATTGAATGTTGTGATTGACTAATTGGTGCGTTGCATCATTGGATTCATCTTTGAAAAATTTAAAAATAACGATGTTGATTTTAAAAGAAATTTTTGAAGTGATTTATTCTAAATAAATAAACATTTAAAATTTTAAAGTTATAAAAAGTTAAGATTTTTTGTGAAATATAACCAAAGCGTGATTTTTGAAATGAAAGTTGATTTAATTGTAAAATGGGTTAAATTGAGATTTTTGAAGTATTATAAAAGATGTACAGAAAAATTGATATTTATCAATTAAAATTATTGGGACTTTAAAACGAGTTTTTATATGTGAAGATAGAAAATTTATAGAATTATGAATTGTGAAGATAGAAAATTTATAGAATTATAAATTGTGAAGATATGAAGTTTATAGATTTATAAAGGGTGAAGTTATAAAATGAATGGAATTTTAGAATAAAAGATTTATAAGAAGTTTACTTATAAATTGGATTTTTGCCTTTAAATGGAATATTTATCGAATTGATTTATAAAGGAGATTTATAAATCGAAGTTGTTAAAAATAGAAATAGAATTTATAAACGTTGTTTTATAAATTCGAAACCAATTTAATTTGATAAATTAAATATAGAAGGTTATTAAAGAAGATATATTCGCAATTCTGGATAGTGAATTATCCTTGAAATAAATGTGTAGAAAAGATTGAAATTGAGTTAAGTGAATTATATTCACGATTTTGGACAGTGAATATATTATTAAATAAAATGGATTTATTTTTGAAGAAGTGATATTAAAAATGAAGTTAAACATTTTAAAGATGTTTTAAAATGTATTATGAATCGAAAGCATAGGTTTCAACATTCATTGTTGAAATAGGCGTTTTCGAGAAATAAGGAAATGGTTGACTATAACACTGTTATTATAGTAAATGATTTCCAAAAGGAAATGTTTTTATGTAGTATTGGGATTTATATATCTATTTTAGTTTCGAATCCCTATACTAGTGATTTTGAGTCGTCGTAACGATGTTTTACGTAACATTCGTTTTGACTCAAATAAATGTTGTTATAGTAAATGGTTTCCTTAAAGAATGAAATATATACTTAATTTGATTTAAGTATATCGAATATTTTCCAAGTGTTGAAAATAAATAGATTTGTGAAACACTTATTTTTAAATAAGTATGGAATTGCTTTTCCAAATGAAACGAAACGTTTTGAGAATTTATCTTCTTAAAGATAAATCGAAAATGAATTTTTGAAATCAATTGAAAATCGAATATCAGTAGATATTCGAAAATATAAATTCACTATGGAATTTATAAAAGAAAGGGAAGTTGTTTAAAAATAAATATTGATTTATTTTGAAGTGTGGAAATTTTATATCTAGTAAAGATATTTTTGAAAATAAATAATTTGGAAAATTATTTGGAATCTGATGATGTTGCGCATCTTTACTGATAGTTAAATAACCGACTATCAATAATTACCTTGAATATGGTATTTGTTGTGAATTGGATGAATTTGAATGCCACACTTATTTTTGAATAAACGCTCACTATTCGGGTTAGCCGGGAAAGGACCATGGGGTCGTATAACCCATTCCGAATATGTGATACGTCGTTATGAATTGCATTCAAAGACCGGTGTTGAAGACCGGATATTTTTGAAAACGGAAGGATTACCGTCGAGTTACTCTACATCGGCTGATCTCCGGTTTAGAGGTTTTATCACCCTTAGTGACGGGAAGTCCCGACGCGATTGAAAATTATCCGGATGTGCAAGGGCTTCGTGAGAAGTGCCTTCGGTTCTGTTCGATCCCGGAACAGACTTGTATGGATTGTGTGTCTGACGTTACAATTTGAGATATAAAGCTGATTTCTTTCAAATACATTTCTGTTGGTGGCGGAGAATTTATTCTCTTAGCTTAACACCCTTCTCTGAGACGTACGAGCTCAGAGGTTATGTAGTTGAAATTCATCAGCGATATATCCCAATTTGGTAACGTGGCATACTGAGTGTTGCTGTGAAATGATCAGTGTTTGATCATTTGTGATATGATCATTTGTTTGATCTTATATCTTTGTGATCATAGGTTGATCATTTGTTTGACCCGAAGCATGGCTTTGTAGAAAGCGTAGCTTTGTGGACGAGACTTCGTCGAGCCTCACACCTCGGAAATGGTCGAAACAGGAAGGATGCAGCAAGGTTCTAGGGAGTAGCGCCCCTTAGTGTATGTCATTCCTTCTGGATAGAGGTGGTATCATGGTATGGAGCCCAGATACTTAACCTATGTGGTTGCTGCATTTTTACTATGTGGTTTGTTGGAAATCGGGGATCCTCGGGAAGATCGGTTACGATCGGGGGATGACATACGCGTGTCAGTAGTTACCTATTTTTGCAGAGGTAACCCGGCCTTGTGTTGGCAGAGATCTAACCATAACGTTAGGTTCTCGGGTCGTCTATTCCAGGGACGTACCCATCGTGGCATAGGAAGTTCCTTGGCCTGACCATTTGTTGGAAATCCAAAGAAACAATACGCGACGTGTACGGTTTTAGTTGTATTACCTGCTATGGAATGTGGCGGTAACCTGCTATTGAACATAGTAGCTATAGTAGGCATAAGTGCGGAATGCCTATGTTGGCTAAGATTAATATTATACTTTCGAAATGTTTCTACACTATGCACTAATAATAATATCAAAAATGATTTGATTTTGCGTAGTAAGCATCTTTGACTATCATAAGAAGAAATCTCCTCCAATTCTGCGTTTGCATTGTGTGTGTGGCGGGAGGTCTTATGGTAGTCTCATTTTCCAAAAGCATTGCGAATTTGTTTTATTTTCTTTGTGAAAAATAACTGTTTTACGATCTCACACCAGTCTTGCTATATTACAGCATGATAGGGGATTCTCGCTTCGCAGTTAGGTGGCGAACGGGAGACTCTTACCCCTACATGTCCCTGAGAGGGATGGGTTGGTTAGGCAGAGGCCGTGACAGTCGAGAGGCTGGCCGTAAAAGCAAGTTTGGGGTATCACTGTCAGCCACGGTGGGGCTGGGATGGTTGAAAAGCCTACCGGTTGTGACCGCTTACTTCCGTACGTTACAAAGTGGTATCAGAGCATATGGTTAAGCGACAACCCTGCTCTGTTGGGTGTTACTCGTTAGAGATAGAGTCAGTAGTACTCTAGAATGAGTTGAGTGTAATAATAGATATGAGCGCGTATTTGTTATTTGAATAAAAAAAATTGTTTTGTATTGTGTTGACTTATCGGTTGATTGTTTATGAATTCTGGTCGGAACAGTCTAGCTAACTGTAATCGATAGGGGTTTCTAAACTCTAAACAAGATAAACCGACACAGTATTGTTTTAAAATAGGGTGAATGAAATAATTTTGCCCAAAACTATTTTTGTATAGAAAAGAAATAATTTTCTGTGAATTATTATAGTATATGGTTGCATGGATGTTAGAAGTGATAATATTAATCTATTATCATTGAAATTGAATAAGAAATTCAAATCATAACTCCAAAGTTAAGAAATGAATTCACATACAAAATGAAACTTGTAAATGTAAATTATAAATGTGAATTGTAATTTAAAACGAAATTCCAGAGAAGTTTTTGGAAATGTTTTGAAAAGAATTTGAAAATTTTGGAGATTTGGAAAATTTAAATCTTTTTGATTTGGAAATGAATTTCAAAGATTTTGAAAGGTATTTTGGAAAGATGAAGGCTCTAAACTCTTTTCGGTCGCTGGAAAATAATTCCGATGATGATCGCGACATCACCGGTGTTCATTTTCGGGTTTCTAAAAGAGGAATTGCTGCCAAATTGTTTTAAATGAAAGTTGAGATTTATTTTGAATTTGAAAGTAAATAGAACTGGAATTGAATTTGATAAATGAAGTATTAAACTGAAAGTTGGTAAGCAAAGCTAATTGATTATTGACCAAATGAATAAGGTTTGAACGAATTAAATTCAATGATTATAAATGAAGATAAATTGAATTCCAATAGAATTAAAATTGTGAATTGAATTCAAATGAGATTAGAAATGTAAAACTGAATGTTAAACTTCTTTTGAATTTGGTAGTAAATGAAGTTGAAACCGAATTTGAATAAATAAATTGGAGTAGTAACAAATGAATTGGAATGAGAGTTCAAATTGAATGAAATAGATATATAACTTCAACAGTGAAGTAAAGATGGTATAAGTAGTTTATATTGGAAATTTTGTAATAGAATTTGCAAATTGGATTGAATGTTGTAACTAGATATTATGGCTAGTAGGATATACAGGTGTAAAGGAATTGGGATTTTAATTTTGAAGAGAACTTGAATTGCTCGACAAAAGGTAAGTATTTGAATTATAATATGAGATTTGCTGATTTCTTGTCTAGTCGCTTGGCTTTTTCTTTTTCTTTTTGAAATCTGAGAGTCCGTAGGGACGTTTTGTAGTCGTACCGTATTAGCCGCGCAAAGGAGACGCTGGCAAAAAATTTCGGAAATTTAGAGCGTTAGAAAATTTTTGAGAAAATTTGGAAGTTTAAATTTGAATTTAAACTTAAAATTGAATTGTTAAGAAAACAATGTTGTTTTGAACTTATAATTGAAGTTAGAAATTTAGTTGAATTGATAACGAATCTTTAGTAGAAAGATTTGTTTTGAAAATTTGATAAAACTATTGGATGTTGGAAAACAGTAGACAAGTTAAGGACTTTTCTTCCTGACTTGTAATTTCGGGACGAAATTCTTTTAAGGAGGGAAGTTTGTAACGACCCAGAATTTTGAACAAATTTAAATTGAAAATATTTAATTAATTTTAAATATTTGAACGATAATTTAATTTGAATCCCGAATATAACTTTGAATCGGCAATTTAATTATAAAAATTTAATCTATTGATAGTCGAATAAAAATTTATATCTTCAGTTTTAAGCTGAAGAAAAATATTTCAAAAACTTTTAAAATTCGTAGTGATATTACTGAAGATAACAGAAGCTTCAGAATCGAATTTGGAAGTGAATTGTTCAGTTTGAAATTTTATTGTTCCAACCGATATTTAAAAATAGTCATTTTTCAAACAGTCTCGGAATTCGACGAAACCAGTTCCATTGGGTCCGTAATATTGAATTATTACCAGATTTCAATTTTCGTATTTTTCAGAATTGATATGTGTGCATACGATAAGAAAACGCGTTGGGAATTAAATTGAAATTTAGAAGAAAAAAAAGAGAAAAAAATAATACCATACCTCTCGTACAAATAAACACGTTTAAACCCCATACCAGCCCATACCTCTCCACGTTTCTTTTCCCCCCTTATCTCGATAAAACCCGATCCCTTCCCCTCTCCTCCCATTCTTTTCAACGAATCAGAGAAAAAAAAATTTCAAACGAACGAAGTTCGAAATCGAAGTCGCGGTTTTGGGGATTCGTGGGCTCGCGCGCGATGGAATCGAGGGGGATTGCTAAACTAGGGTTGCGTAAATCAACGCCTTCAAGATAATCATCGCTGCATACTCGGCTATTCCATCAGCCAGCGTCGACGCGTCCTTGCCTCCTACGTGATATTTTCTACTGCCGATTTGAAGCCCTGCTGCAGTCTCTTTATACTGCTATTGTTTTCGTGACTATGGGGTGGCGGCGACGATTCGATGGAGGTGCGCAAGTATTGGGGAGGTCGTGGCGATCTGGTGTGCGCGCGCGATTCGAAGGGAGGCGGCAAGTCAGGTCTCGGCGTCATGGTCGATTGGGGTTGCCGCAGGGTCGTACTCGGCCAATAGTTGAAGTAGCAGACGAGGGTGGATTTTGTCTTCGTTTTGATGAGGGTGGATTCTCTAGTAAACTCTTTTCCAAATTCGAGTTTTAACTTAATCGAAGTTAGTTTAAAAAAAAATGTATATATGTATAGTTAAAGAAAGATATATATCTGTATGTTTTTACTTACTGTAAGAAGAACAATATATATATATACAAAGATTTGGAAAATATAGGATTTAGATTGAGTAGTTTATATAAAATCAGATTTTAAACCCATACAGATTATTTTTATATAAGTGTATATATATATAATTTCAAAAAGGAAAATGTCTAGTTTAAAATTTAATCACTAGTTAATTAAATTTATTGAATGGAAAATTTATGGTACAATTTGTTTAAATATTAATAAATTGTATAAATTGATTTTACAAGGTTAAAGAGAATTAGTTTGAAAATTAAATTTTCCGAGTAGTTCAAAATATTTTAATAAGGAAATTTTGAGTAAAACTGGTTAATGGGTTAATCGATTATTTTGGTCCCTGAAGATAGTATTATATTAAAGGAAATTTAGTTTCAAAGTTAAAAAGGAATTGGTTTAAATTTAAAAAGTATTAGTTTAAGATAAAGAAAAAATATTTGGGAATGAACAAAAGAATAAATTTTTAGTTGAGATTAAATTAATGATTTAAAATCGATCATTGGTTAATTTAATTTATCAAATGAAGTTTAAATTATTCGATTGGTTCGAATATTAATAAATTTATATAAATTGTTATACAAGGTATAAATCAAAGAAAACAAGCCGGAAAGGAAAATGGATGGCAAAATTTAAGCTAAGGTGAGATTATTTTCTCACTCAAAAATATATTTTGTATGACAGTTATTGATTGACTGATATTGATTGCTATTGGATGTGGTATTAGATATAGTAGGATATATCTATATATATAGCAATATATACATATTGGCATATGTATATATTGGATTGATGATTTCACGCCTCGTATAGCGGATGAGACCCTATTGCGCCGTTAGTAAGCGGATTATTTTTATAAAACCCATATACCGCGATATTCCACCTCGAAGTGGAATTGGTATTGTGCTAACGTCTTTGGATGCAGGGAAACAGGTTGGAGGGATCCAACTGGATTCCTCAACTATATTTATTTATTTACAGATATTGATGTATATTCTGTTATCATATTGATATATGATATTGAATGTTGTGATTGACTAATTGGTGCGTTGCATCATTGGATTCATCTTTGAAAAATTTAAAAATAACGATGTTGATTTTAAAAGAAATTTTTGTAGTGATTTATTCTAAATAAATAAACATTTAAAATTTTAAAGCTATAAAAAGTTAAGATTTTTTGTGAAATATAACCAAAGCGTGATTTTTGAAATGAAAGTTGATTTAATTGTAAAATGGGTTAAATTGAGATTTTTGAAGTATTATGAAAAGATGTACAGAAAAATTGATATTTATCAATTAAAATTATTGGGACTTTAAAACGAGTTTTTATATGTGAAGATAGAAAATTTATAGAATTATGAATTGTGAAGATAGAAAATTTATAGAATTATAAATTGTGAAGATATGAAGTTTATAGATTTATAAAGGGTGAAGTTATAAAATGAATGGAATTTTAGAATAAAAGATTTATAAGAAGTTTACTTATAAATTGGATTTTTGCCTTTAAATGGAATATTTATCGAATTGATTTATAAAGGAGATTTATAAATCGAAGTTGTTAAAAATAGAAATAGAATTTATAAACGTTGTTTTATAAATTCGAAACCAATTTAATTTGATAAATTAAATATAGAAGGTTATTAAAGAAGATATATTCGCAATTCTGGATAGCGAATTATCCTTGAAATAAATGTGTAGAAAAGATTGAAATTGAGTTAAGTGAATTATATTCACGATTTTGGATAGTGAATATATTATTAAATAAAATGGATTTATTTTTGAAGAAGTGATATTAAAAATGAAGTTAAACATTTTAAAGATGTTTTAAAATGTATTATGAATCGAAAGCATAGGTTTCAACATTCATTGTTGAAATAGGCGTTTTCGAGAAATAAGGAAATGGTGGACTATAACACTGTTATTATAGTAAGTGATTTCCAAAAGGAAATGATTTTATGTAGTATTGGGATTTATATATCTATTTTAGTTTCGAATCCCTATACTAGTGATTTTGAGTCGTCGTAACGATGTTTTACGTAACATTCGTTTTGACTCAAATAAATGTTGTTATAGTAAATGGTTTCCTTAAAGAATGAAATATATACTTAATTTGATTTAAGTATATCGAATATTTTCCAAGTGTTGAAAATAAATAGATTTGTGAAACACTTATTTTTAAATAAGTATGGAATTGCTTTTCCAAATGAAACGAAACGTTTTGAGAATTTATCTTCTTAAAGATAAATCGAAAATGAATTTTTGAAATCAATTGAAAATCGAATATCAGTAGATATTCGAAAATATAAATTCACTATGGAATTTATAAAAGAAAGGGAAGTTGTTTAAAAATAAATATTGATTTATTTTGAAGTGTGGAAATTTTATATCTAGTAAAGATATTTTTGAAAATAAATAATTTGGAAAATTATTTGGAATCTGATGATGTTGCGCATCTTTATTGATAGTTAAATAACCGACTATCAATAATTACCTTGAATATGGTATTTGTTGTGAATTGGATGAATTTGAATGCCACACTTATTTTTGAATAAACGCTCACTATTCGGGTTAGCCGGGAAAGGACCATGGGGTCGTATAACCCATTCTGAATATGTGATACGTCGTTATGAATTGCATTCGAAGACCGGTGTTGAAGACCAGATATTTTTGAAAACGGAAGGATTACCGTCGAGTTACTCTACATCGGCTGATCTCCGGTTTAGAGGTTTTATCACCCTTAGTGACGGGAAGTCCCGACGCGATTGAAAATTATCCGGATATGCAAGGGCTTCGTGAGAAGTGCCTTCGGTTCTGTTCGATCCCGGAACAGACTTGTATGGATTGTGTGTCTGACGTTACAATTTGAGATATAAAGCTGATTTCTTTCAAATACATTTCTGTTGGTGGCGGAGAATTTATTCTCTTAGCTTAACACCCTTCTCTGAGACGTACGAGCTCAGAGGTTATGTAGTTGAAATTCATCAGCGATATATCGCAATTTGGTAACGTGGCATACTGAGTGTTGCTGTGAAATGATCAGTGTTTGATCATTTGTGATATGATCATTTGTTTGATCTTATATCTTTGTGATCATAGGTTGATCATTTGTTTGACCCGAAGCATGGCTTTGTAGAAAGCGTAGCTTTGTGGACGAGACTTCGTCGAGCCTCACACCCCGGAAATGGTCGAAACAGGAAGGATGCAGCAAGGTTCTAGGGAGTAGCGCCCCTTAGTGTATGTCATTCCTTCTGGATAGAGGTGGTATCATGGTATGGAGCCCAGATACTTAACCTATGTGGTTGCTACATTTTTACTATGTGGTTTGTTGGAAATCGGGGATCCTCGGGAAGATCGGTTACGATCGGGGGATGACATACGCGTGTCAGTAGTTACCTATTTTTGCAAAGGTAACCCGGCCTTGTGTTGGCAGAGATCTAACCGTAACGTTAGGTTCTCGGGTCATCTATTCCAGGGACGTACCCATCGTGGCGTAGGAAGTTCCTTGGCCTGACCATTTGTTGGAAATCCAAAGAAACAATACGCGACGTGTACGGTTTTAGTTATATTACCTGCTATGGAATGTGGCGGTAACCTGCTATTGAACATAGTAGCTATAGTAGGCATAAGTGCGGAATGTCTATGCTGGCTAAGATTAATATTATACTTTCGAAATGTTTCTACACTATGCACTAATAATAATATAAAAAATGATTTGATTTTGCGTAGTAAGCATCTTTGACTATCATAAGAAGAAATCTCCTCCAATTCTGCGTTTGCATTGTGTGTGTGGCGGGAGGTCTTATGGTAGTCTCATTTTCCAAAAGCATTGCGAATTTGTTTTATTTTCTTTGTGAAAAATAACTGTTTTACGATCTCACACCAGTCACCATGACTGACTCGGAGTTTATTGTTCCCTTCTAAACTCTGGGTGCCCACCAATTTCCACACGGGCAGCCTAGAGTTATGTTATCAGGATATTCTGGATATTCTGGAGCTTTGGAAGCAAGCTGGATGGCGAAGCGTATCACCTATATTTTTGTATTATTCCGCTGTGTATTCTGTATGAGGACAAGTTATATAACTGTCCATTGTTGTATATGACTCTGATGATTGATGTATGTATAAACTGATATAGTTTTTTGTTTTAAAAGACTAGTGTTTATTTATTATATATTGTTCCGCTGCGATGTGTAAGATTCTGATATTGTTTTCTGTTTCTATTGTTCTTCTCTTTATTTTCTCTTCTTCCGTTCTTTCTTGTTCTTCTTTCTTCTTCTTCTACCTTTTTCTTCTATTTAAAACCCTCACTATTGGAGTTTCCGGCACTCGATTGCTCGGCAGTCGATAAAGTGAGTATCGATGTCGAATTTTCGAAAGTCGAAAATTCCCGTACGTTACACCTTTGATTTCATAAGTAAAACTGCGTTGCCCAACAAAAAGTACATGTTTAAATTGTTGTTTGAATTTGATGGTTTTATGATTGAGCCACTTGGCTTTTGTTTTCTTTTGTTGGTTTGGGCCCATAGTAGCGGTTTATACACGCAAAGGAGACGTTGGCGATGTTTTTCGTAAATTTAAGGCGTTAGAAATTTTTTGAGAAATTTTGAAGAAATTTTTTGATAACTAAATTTGATTTTGAATTATAACCTAAAATCATTGAATGGGATGATATTAGTTGGAATCTGATAATGGATTTGGAAATTTAGCAAAAGTAATAACAAGGTTTCAAAAAATTGATTTTGGAAAGTTAAAGGCTTAAAAGGATTTAGAACGTAACGACCCAGAATTTTAGTCATTTGAATTTGGAATATTTAATTGATTTTAAATATGTAATAATTTTTTTTATAATTCAAATAGTTTAAATTTCAAAAATAATGTTTTATTTGATAATTTATTTTATTGAATTTAATAATTGAAATTATTTAAATAATTAAATCTTGGGTTTTAAGTTGGATAAAAATAATTTCAAAGCTTATTTAAATTCTATTTAATAAGAATGAAAATAATAAAACTTTTGAATTGGATTTAAAAGTGATTTAACTGATTTTAATAATAATTCTTTTTATTTAACGAGTGAAAATAGCCTTCCGGCCCACTGTCTCGGATTTTGATGAAACCAGTTTCATTGGATCTGTAATAGCGAGTTATTATCCACCATTGAATTTCATGACGATCAGACGAAGCGTTTGGTCGTGCGAGATCGAAACATATTGAAATTAATATCGGAAATTTAATATAATAAGTGGGTTTGAAAAAGCTATCTTCTACATATAATCGAATTGGGCCTCGAAACAAGTTCCATTACGTTCGAAATAAGGGTATAACATATAGAACGCCAAGTGACACGCCCCGTTTGGAGTTCGAAATTTTCAAACATTTTATAACTTGTTATTTTAAATTGAAAATATATGTATATATATTATTTTATGATTACCATACTCTCCCATACCTACCCATGCTTTGTACTATTCAACCCATACTTCACCATACCACCCTCCCCTTAAAAGATTAGTCCAAACCAAAAAATGGGAGGTTGGCCAAAAGTTCAAATTATCAAAACATCATCATCCCTTCATCCAATGGCCGAGGATCATCAGGACCAATCCGTGGATTTCCAAGCAAAGCCGCTAACTAGAGAAATGTTGTCAACATCAAGCTCGACCTATTGGACGATTGGATCATCATAAATCATCATGAGGTGGTTGCAGTTCATCGATGAACGTTTGATCTTCTTTTTATTTTTTTAGCAAATGGCTCGTCTGGCGATGAGGCCTGAAGGAAAAGCATAATGGACGTCGAGAGCTATCTGCTGGTAAATTTTGGTGGCGCAACGTAGCTCGTAGCAGCTGCAGTCTCAAGATAACGAGGCCACGTTTATGGGTCTTCGACGGTAGCATTTGGCGTGGCGGCGCCGAGCAGAGGGGCCTAGGGGAGGCGACACCTTGGTCTCGGCGGTGATTGACATCTCAACGGTGGCGATGGCGTGAGGAGTCGCGATCGCATTTAAAAAAATAGAAAGCGCGGCTGTTATAGCAGAGAGGGAGAGAAGGAGAAGGGTAATTAAAATTTATTAATTATTGCAGTTAATAATTATAGTTTAAATAATTCAAAAGTTCATTAACCGATATTTAACTCATACGAGGTCCGATCGAGATGAAAAATTTTGCGTTGCGCTCGTGATGACGAAAGGTTCGCAATGGAACTGGTTTGGACGAATTTGGAGACTGTTGAAATTTGGATTAAAATCGGACGTTATTCGATTTTAGTTCCAGACGGAACGCCTCGGCGACAACATAAAATTTCGGTGAGATAAACTCATGTTTTTGGATAATTAGTATGATATATAATTGATAAAAATTGTTGGATGATTGTTTGAATGAATTACTATATTTATATTAGTTGGATTGAATATTCCCGCCTATTGGAGCGGATGAGACCCTATTACGTTCCCGTGTAAGAGCAGATGACCCTTTGTATACGAATCTTGCCTCAAAGTGGTTTATTTATAATCTATGATTATATAACGTCTGTGTTATAGGAAAAGCAGGTCGAAGGGATCCAACAGGATTCCTCACCACTGTTGATTTTAATTACATATATATGTGCTAATATATATGAGCTGTGATGTAGGGGGACAGGTTGGACGGATCCATCGGGATTCCTCATTATTGTTGAATTGATTTCAATAATATTCCAGTCATATGAATTATTGGATAATAAGCCTGATTTTCGAAAATGTGGGTTATGACATTTTATATGTTTGAAAACTAAAACCCAGTAGTAATAGAAAATCAATATCAATATTGGTTGAGCGTTTGGTGGCTATTGGCCTCAAATTTGTACTTTTAAAATGCTATAATTACCATTGAGTTGGAATTGGTTTCGAGATAAGAAATGATTTTAAATCCAAAATTGGGTTTCGAAATTTTTTTTAAAAGATTATTTATTTATATTTAATATTGTTTAAAGATTATTTATTCATATTTAATATTGTTTAAAGATTATTTAATTATATTAATATTATTATTATTATTATTGACAAAAATGTGTGATCCTCTAAAATAGAGAGCACACATGATAATATATATATATATATATATATATATCACAAGATAAGATGTTGCCAACATGCCTGCCAGGTAGCTAATCTAAGTACAAAAATCAAAGGAAAAACTCAGGTACCTCTAAAATGAGCTCCAGCAAGGCCACCGCCCATTACACCCTAATACCGAGCTTCGACATGGCCACCGCCCGATATTAAGGTGTTAGAAGTACCTGAAAAACTAAGAAAAATCCAATGAAACTGGAAGCCAGCTCAATCTATGAAGGCAACTCCATGCTGTTAACTCTGAAGGCATGAAAAAGCGAATGATCTGAAATGGAACTACGAATGATCTGGACTGGAAACGCCACTCTGAAGACTCAGTAAAACTGGAAGTAGTGCATAGCTGAATAGTGAATCCTCCTGAAAACAGAATTCCATAATGAAGATAAAGATGTACTGAGAAGAACCCCTCCTTGCATACAGCAACCCTGCAAGCCGTAATCCTATGTACCTGCAATAAGAAACTAACACCATATCTAGCCCAAGACTTGTATCTGAAACGGAACTAAAGAACATAGTTAGAATGATACACATATATGTATATAAATGAAATTTATATACATATGTATGTATATAAATGAAATTTATATACATATGTATGTATAAAAGAAATAAAAATAATGATACAAGAGTTAAGCTAATATGAAAGAATAAAATAATTAATAGAAAAATGACTAAAAGGAATCCATGATCGAATGAACTTAAAGATCAAAAAACTAAAACAAACAAAAACTAAAACAATATCTAAAACAAATCAAATATATCCTTAAGGTCCTTTGATCAAAAGGATGTTATGATACACAGTGAAATCATCATTTTAAGTTTGAGAAAATATTAATACCATAATTATTAATGTCAAAAGTATTATTTTTATATTTAAATAGATTAATATTATTTTTAACCTTATTAAGATATTCTTTAAAAAGATTATTTTTAGCTAATTTATATTTAGGATTAGATATCCAATTAAAACAAAATGAAAAAATTAGAAAAATCAATTTATTAAAATGACTATAATTATTTTTAAAAATTCTCCGATTTCTTTCAAACCAAATACACCAACAAATTATAATGATTAAAGTGTCAAGTAAAGATTTATTTTCCTTTTTGAACTTAAATCTAAAACTATTCCAATAATATCACAATCATATATTTTAGTTGTTAGATTAAAGTTAAAGATTTTAAGGATGTTATTCAGAATGAACTAAGTATCCATGCAATCATAGTATATGTCTTTAATATCTTCAAAATGTAGATTACAAAAATAATATTTAGTATCGATATGCATATTTTTTCTTTTTAAAAATTCCATAGTATTTAGTTTCCATGCATAATTAACCACATGTGAATTTTAGATTTAGGTGGAGCATTTGATTTCCAAATAAATTTAAAAGAGTTATTGGTTACACCCGAAAAGTTAATAAATCTATAAAAAGAATTAGAAGTATATTTCTTACTCTTATTCCATTCCCAACTAATAGTATCTTTATCATTATCAATATTATATAGGTTTAATCTAGCATAAAGCAAAGCAAGCTGCCTAAGAGTTGAACCAACTAAAATTCTGTTAAAACTTAAATTCCAAGGAGGGTCATTTTCGGGAGAAAAAACTTCTATAATTAAAGCATCCTTAAAATTACAAATATCATATAGCTATTTAAATTCTATTCTAAGAGGGATAACGGAAATCCAAAGATCATGCCAAAAAGAAGTACTATTACCTGAATGAACTATTATATTAGTGCCTAAGTTAAAAATCTCATGACAATTTAAAATAGATTTCCAAAAATTGGACGATTTACATAAAACCGTAGGAGTAATTTGATATAAGTTATTACTACCGTTATAGTAATATTTAGAAATGATTTCTTTATCATTAATATCCTTAAACTTATATTAGTTTTTTTTTAAAGTTATTTTATTTATATTTTTTTAAATTTTTTTAAATTTTATTAATATTGTTCTAAAGTTATTTAATTATACGATTACAGTTTTAAAATTTATTTGCTTATAGTAAATATTGTTTTAAAAAATTAATCAAAATGTTAATATTTTGAACGGTTAATTATTTCAAGAATAATTATGGTCTGATATTAATAATAAAGATTATTAATAAGATTTTGAAAATAAATTATTTTTATTTATAAAAATGGTAAAGATTAATTATTATTGTTTAATAAAAACTATTTTGAAATTATTAATTATTATTTAAGATATTTTACAATTAATAATTTTCATTTATTTATAATGTTTATTGTTTATAATTATTATTATATAATGGTGTTTTGAAGTAAAAATAGTTTTAATTATTTATAAATGTTTTTCGAGACCCATGAATAGAGTTGAAAGACTTGGATTATGTAAAGGAGTTTATAAAATAGTTTGAAGACTTAAGGGAAGGTTATTTACAAGGGGAAAGAGTTCTATAAATGGTTAGGTTTATAAAAGGAGTTTTATGAATAGTTCTATGGATTTATAAATGAAGAAATGTACAAAAGAATTTATAAATGATTGAAATGTATAAAAAAAGGTTTTATAAATGGTTTCAGGAGTTTTATAAAATGCCTTATAAATGGTTTTGGAGAATTATAAGGAGTTCACGAATGATTTTTGAATCGAAATAAAAGAAAATATTTTTCAGTTTTGTAAATACTTATACCGTTGAGAAAAGTATATGGATATTCTCTAAGTATTGAAAATATAAGATTGGTGGATATATCTTTGTAAAGGTATTCTTATACAAGTAATTTACAAAGTGGTTTTTATTTATAAACGATTTATAAAAGGAGGTTAGTGATTGCTTATGTGCTTAACTAATGTTGGTTTTCCCTATGGAATATATCCTTGATTGAATGTTGTTATTCGATAGTTAAATAACCGACTATCGAAATTGGACCCAAAACGTAACTTTGGAAGTATCTAGAAGAAACACGTGAGTTACATGGCACAATCATCTTCGATGATGTTGTACTATGCGTAATCTTGTTTCGTTCTCCTAGGACAATGGTAAGGAAATTCGTCCACTAATGGTTAGGAGGTAATCTCCGATCTTATCTTTGACTGTTTATTTCCTAAAGAACCGGGGTTGAGTTTACCGGAAATTATCGAACGTTGTTTCGAAGAGACCAAGATCAGGTATGTTATCCGAAAACCACTTCGATCCAATGAATGCATTTCGAAGTGAGGACATCTTGAAGATGATGGAATTTGGAGACGGAGCTCTCAAGTGTTTCATTCAGTCCCAGAACGAACTTGTATGGATGAATGATGATATTGCATTATTGCCTAGAAGACAGTGTTAGCATTCCTAGTGGAAAGTGTTATATATAAAGGTAAAATGTAGCCTCAAGCCTCATCAACGGGGAATGACTAATACAGGGAAAATGCAGCAGGGCTAAGTGGGTCGCTCCCAAGTAGGGTATGATCATCCATATCTAGAGTATCTATTATCTCTCATTTGTATGCTACAGAGCCCATTAACGGAGGGGTGATCATATTTGGTACTATCCGGTAAGGGGTAGGTCGGTTCTGTGTTGGCCGGGGATCCAAGCGAGGTCCTCGGTGTTATTTTATCTAGAGATGCATCGTAACGAGCGGTACCCCGGTAGCCCAGTCATTGTATGGAATCCATTCTCCAATACGAGCCTTTACGGTTTTAGTTATATACCTATTATGCTGGAATTTAATTAATGTAACAATTTCGGCTAAGATTAATAAGTATTTGTATCTAGATCCTATTATAATATCAGAGAATTTCATATGAAATGTTTTTGGTTATCGTAAGGTAATAACCTGTCTATGTTTATGTGCGGCACGGTCTTACGAGATACTCTTGATTTTTAAAGGTTTTCTATAACCTTAAAATCCAGTTGGGTGTGTTTTCTCATGCTGGTTTTCCAGACTGACTCAAGTGTTATTTTATTATAATGCTTGGGTCAGATCGAGCATATTACAGATTAGTTAGAAGCTTGGAGCTTTAGAAGACGAGTTGGAGGCCCAGAGATAGATTTACATAGATGGTTATTTTTCTAATGTATTCATTAATGGTATATATTAGCAATTGTAAGGACAGGCTGTTATAACTGTCCAGGCTGAAATAGGTTAGTATACTATTATTGATGTCTGTATATATATATATATTACAGTTTTGCTTTGGTGTAAAGATTTGTTGTATATTATAGATTATTTGTTCCACTGTGAGATTCTTTGTTGTTCGTTTGTCTTTCTTTCGACCTTCCTTTTTCTTTTTCCCCTAACAATCGGGTTTTCCGACATTCGATTATTCGGCACGCAATACAGTGGATGTATTAGTGTCGATTTTTAAGGGTCGAAGATCCCGATCGTTATAGAGGATGATTTTAAATGTGACTTTTGGAATTTTCTATGGCATTTTATTTAGAAATGGTTTTTAAACTTTTCCATTTTACTCCAGCCTTTTTATTAGCCTTTTCTAAATCATACGGAAATGTTTTAAAAGTATTTCAGGAAGTTATGCAAAAAAGTTAATATAATAGTGAATGTTTATTATAAAGGAAAAAAGGGAATTTATCTTTTATAATAAAGTGATTCTGTTTTTAATGAATATAGAAATATTTTGGAATAAATATTTGTGAAACGCTTTATATAAAATATTGTATGGTAAGATAGATTTATAAATGATATTTCATAAATAAAACTAGATTTATAGATGATATTTTATAAAAGGTAAATGGTATCATTTTGATAAATTGGAATAATAAATCACATTTGTGAATTTGTAGTTATATATAGAATGATCTTTTATGGAAAGTATTTAGTTCTATCTTGAAACTGAAGATTTGTGATAGGTATATAAGATTTAAAGTTAAGAATATTTATAAAAGGAGTTTTATAAATAGAAAGGAGATTATAAAAGGACTTTTGTAAATATAAAAGAGATTTATAAAAAGGAGTTTTATAAAAGGAAATGAGATTTGATTTCTATGAATGATCATTTTAAATTATGATAGTATGGAAAGCATTCTTTTCATACTTAACACCAAATTCTGAGGTATGGAAACTCGCCTCTATCGTAAGAATTAAGAATGTTTGTCGAGACAAAAATAGTTTTCTAACTTATCCGACTTCATTGTTAATCGTGGGATATCATAAGTTTGAAATCGAGAAGTGGTGTTAAGTATATTTGGTCTAATTTATATATGGTCCATTTACTTACACCAAAAGTTTTTTTTTTTGGATTTATTGTTATCGATGTTTTTAAAGGACATTAGTCTTAACCCAATTAATTATGTTTTTGGAATTGAAATCTTTCTTAAGATTTTATGAATATACTTATACCATTAAAATAAGTATATGGATACACTTTCTAAGTATTGAAAGTGTAGTGTTTTGGTGAATATACTTATACCAATGAGATAAATATATGGATAGTTTTCCAAGCATTGAAAAAATATAAATGAATAATGAATGAGTAGTATTTGTATGTATATCTTTGCAAATGTATTTTGATACAAGTATTTACAAACTGATTTTAATTAATGAAAGAATTTATTAAAGAGGCTTAGTGGTTGTTTATGTGCTTAGTTATGCTTGGTTTCCATATGAAATTAAATCTCTGATTTGAATGTTCCTTATTTGATAGTTAAATAACCAACTGTCGAACCTTGGCCAGTTTTAAAACTATCGATTGTTGGTTTAGAGAGACCGGGATTGGATATGTTATCTAAAAACCACTTCAAATCGGCATAAGCATTCAAATTGAATACATCTTAAAGATTATGGAATCAAAGACGAAGTTCTTTGAAGTACAAGGGCTACTTGCTACTAATACTTAGGGGGATTCCAAAAAGGATGTAGTATAAGTAGTGCCTTTGGTTTGTTCATATCCTGAACAACTTGTGTGGATGAGTGTTGGAATCGCATTGTTCGTGGAGGACAGTTTTAGCATTCCAAGTGGTATTTGCTAAAAAGGTAAGACATAACCACAAACCTCATACTCGGTAATGACTAAAATAGGGAATATGCAGCAGAGCTATGTGGTTCGCTACCATTAGGGTATGATCATCCCTAATCTTGATCAATGTTATTTTGTGATGTGTACTTCGAGCCAAGTACGATTATGGATTCAACCGAGGGATGATCATATTCGGTACTATCCAAGAAGGGGTAGGCTGGTTCTGTGTTGGCGGGGGGTCCATGTGAAGTCCTCGGTATATTTTATCTAGAAGTGTACTGTGACAGGCGATATCCCAGTGCCTTATCATTGATGGAATCCATTTTCCAATACGTGTCTTTATGGACTTAGTTGTATATTAAATATGATGTTGGATGTAATTAATGTAACCATTCCAGCTATGTTAAATATTTATTTTAAACCCTAAACATTATTATAATATCACTAGATTCTTGATAAAAATGGTTCGGTTTTCATAAGGTAAAAACTCATCCGTGTTTATGTGCAGCATCGTTCTATGAGATACCTTTATTTTTAAAAGGATTTATAATATTAAAAATCCATATAATTTGAGTTTCTCGCGCTGGTTTACCAGATTGATCAAGATGTTATTTTCTTACAATGCTCGAGTCAGCCTCGAGTATATTTCAGATTTAGTTATGGATGCTTTAGAGCTTCAAAAGACGAGCTGAATGCCACCAAGAGTTGTTCACGTATTTTATTTTCCACTTCATTTCTTGTTTTGTATGTATCAGCATTTGTGAGGACAGGCTGTTATAACTGTCCAGGTGATGATAGCTTAGTTTAATCTGATTGATGTTTGTATATTATAATTTTCTTTTGTAAAGATCATGTGTATATCATATATTACGATATGAGATTATGTTCTATCTTTTCTTTTCTTTCACCCCAATAATCTATCTTTCTTGCACTTGGATGCTCGACACGTGAATACTGTGGATGTATTATTGTCGATTTTTGAGGGTAAAAAAGGCGGGTTGTGACAACTTGCTTACGCAAAAATCAAGAATGGATCAACGTAGTGGACGTTTGGCTTTGGGAGGTGCAAAAGAAAATTCTAGTAGGGGAACTGCTAGTACGCAAACTAATAGCCAAGAAGGGAAGGTAGCTTTGGAAGTTCATGTTGAAGGTGATAATCAAATGCCTGCCTTGGTTGCTAGAGGAATGGATATGAATGCTTTGTTCAGCCATTTTATGACGGAAATGATGAGGAAACAACTAGCTGAAATTGTTGACTCAAGACTAATGGTGTCTAAAGGCAGAGAGTTTCCTAAGATGAATTAAGATTACAAGAGCTATGGAGGAAAGGTGTTTACGACGATGGAGTCTACTTTAGAGGTGTTGAATTGGCTTATGGTGTGTGAGCACATCTTTGGAGACTTAAGGTTATGATGATGCCGAAAAAGGAGGTTAGCTTCTCGTTAGCTTCAGGAGGATGCTTTAGATTAGTGGGAGGTTGTAATTGTTGAAGTTCCAGAAGTGGAAATAACTTAAAATGAGTTTAAGGAGCAATTGGAGACTGGGCCTACACCCGAATCGCATAAAAGTGCTTTGTGCGAGGAGTTCCTTGACTTGAATAAATGAGAGATGACTTTGGCAAAGTAAATTTAGCGCTTTAATGCTTTGTCGATCGAAGGGAATATATTAATACTTTGCTAAAAAATGAGAAATTTAATAAAGGTCTAAGGAAGGGGCTGAATCATAAGGTGATAATGCATTTGTTGGCTCCTTTTGATATGGTTGTTGAAATGGCAAGGGGATATGATTGCTTGTTTTAAGTGGAGAAAAGAGTTGATGTTAGGCCCTAGGATAGGTAGAAGAAAAGATTCAATCTATGCCAGAAGGGTGGTAAGAATTAAAAGGGACGAAAGATCTCAGGAGGAGGAGCTCATAATTCGAATGTAAAAGATGTTATTTGTTTCAACTGTAGGCAGAAGAGACACTACTCTACTAAATGTACCCAGTCGAAGAACAAGGATAGAGCTAAGTTCTTTAACTACAATATGCATGGCCATAAAAAGAGGGACTGCCCGAAATTGAAGCAGGAAAAAGTTTATGCATAGAAAGGACCATCAACTAGATCGACTGCTAAGGAAAAAGGAAAAGGTATGCTGGGAGGTATGATTTTGATTTCTAGTACATCCGTTAGAGTTCTATTTAATATTGGTGATACACACTCTTTCATTTTAAAATATTTAGTTGATAGGTTAGGACTAGATACTACATATTTGATTATGTCATTGCATGTGGTTAATCCAATCAGTGGGTACACCACCCTCGTATCAAGATGCACTGATGTTGAGTTTGATTTGTATGGACAATTGATTGTTTGTGACCCATATGTGTTTGATTTCGTGGGATATGGGGTTATTTTGGATATGGATTGTTTAGTGCATAGTGATGCTAGGATCTATTATGCTAATACAATTATTGCTTTATGGAATTTAAGAGGTGGAGAAATGATTATGGTAATAGGATTAGACGTAATGAAGGAGAATCCAGGATTGACGTTGTGTGCAATGGAAGATCAGGAGGATATAATTAGTAGAGTATCAATAGTTTGAGAATTTGCTGATGTTTTCGAATTGGTAATGGGATTGCCATTTAGAAGAGCGATTGAATTCCAAATAGACTTGATACCGGTGGCACAACCTGTTAATAGACCATCTAGTAGAATGTCGCCCAAGGAGATGGAGGAATTGAAGAAGTAAGTAGTGGAACTTGAGCATAAGAGTTTCATTAGGCCTAGTAGTTCATAGTGGGGAGCATCCATGGTATTTGTAAAGAAGTCAGATGGATCATTATGGATGTGTATTGATTACCAAAGGTTGAAAGAGTTAAAGGTGAAGAATCATTATATGTTGCCTAGGATAGACAACTTGTTCGATCAGTTGAGCATAGCAATTGTATTTTCACAGCTAGATTTGGCAACGGGATTCCATCAACTGAGGATAGCCGAGGATAGTGTTTCTTTGATTGCATTTAGAAGTAGATATGGTTCATACGAGTGGTTAGTTATGCCTTTTGGATTGACCAAATGCCCCATGATTCGTTGTATATCTTATGAAATAAAATTTTCATAGTCGGCTAGATAGATTTGTATTGGTCTTTATCGATGATATTTTGCTATATTCTACGAATAAGAGAGATCATGAGGTCCATCTTAGATTGGTGTTGGAGATGTCGAGATGTCACATATCAAAGGCGAAGTTTTCCAAGTGTCGTTGTTGGAAATGGAAAGTTAAGTTTTTTGGTCATGTTGTTTCAGATAATGGATTAGCAGTAGATCCATCGAAGGTAGAGAACATTAGTGACTAGAAGGGGTTAGAGACGATAATAGAGATAATAATTTTCTTAGGATTGGATGGCTATTAGTGCAAATTCATTAAGGATTTCTCCCGTGTAGCGGCACCCTTGACTAGGTTGACATGGAAAACCGAGAGGTTCGTATAGATTAACAAGTGTAAAGGTCATTTCAGGGGTTGAATTGGTTGTTGAAAAATGTTCATATCTTGATCATACCTGAGGAAACATGGACTTGGTAGTATATACCGATGCTTACGGAACCGGTTTGGATGTAGTGTTGATGTAGAAGGGGGGAGTGATAGCTTATGCAATAAGGCAGTTAAGGCCACATAAAGCTCGATATTCGAGTCATGAATTGTTGTTGGCGGCAATGATCTTTCCTTTAAAGATTTAGATGCATTATTTATTAGGAGTGCAGTTCGAGTTACACGGTCATAAGTCTCTTAAGTATTTATTCTCTCAGAAGGAGTTGAATATGAAGCAACAGAGATGATTATAATTTATAGCATCATATGACTTTGATATTGAGTATACACCAGGAAAGGGGAACAAGGTTGTCGATGCTTTAAGTAGAAAGCAGCAGAATGGAGTGTTAACCATGATTGAGGAATGGAAGACACTAGAGATGTTAGGGAATGCTGGATCAAGCCAAGATCCAGGAGTTCTAGCAAGTTTGAAAGCTCGTTCAGCACTTGTGGATAGAATTGCTGCAAAGCAACGAAATAATTAGACGATTAGAGATGGATGCAGATGTTGAGAATCTGAAAGGATTCAAGATAGATTCGAATGGATGGCTTAGGAAGAAAGGAAGACTATGTGTTTTGAATGTAGATCTTCGAAATATGGTCTTGGAGGAAAGTCTTCGGTTTGAGTTTAATTCATCCTAGACGAACAAAGATATACCACGACATAAGGCATGTCTTCTTTTGGAAAGGGATGAAGAAAGATGTAGATGAATTTGTGATGAAGTGTTTCACATGTTAGCAAGTGAAAGCTGAGTATCGAAAGCCAAGTGGTTTACTTCAACCCTTCGAAGTACCGACCTGGATGTGGGATTAAGTGCACATTGATTTTGTTAATGGGTTGCTAAGATCGATAATGGGTAATGATAGCATTTGGGTGATAGTCGATAGGTTGACTAAAAGTGTCTAATTTCTCCCCACGAAGTCGATAATAACAGTAGCTAGCTTAGCGAAGTGGAGGATGTTGTGAGACTCCATGGGATTCCAAGCAGCACAGTTAGTGAAAGAGACCCTTTGCTCACCCATGAGTTTTGGAGAAGTTTGCATAGTGCATTGGGTATATAATTGAATATAAGCGGCTTACCACCCACAAACAGATGGTCAAATGGAAAGGGTGAACTATATGTTTGAGGATTTACTGAGGGCAAGTCTACTAGACTTTGGAGGATATTGGGAAGATCATTTGCATGTAATAGAATTTGCCTACAATAAAAGTTACCATTCGAGTAATGGAATGGGACCATTCAAGGTGCTTTATGATAGAGCGTGTAAGTCACATGTTTATTGGTTGGACACATAAGATAGACTCGTGTTAGTACCCGATTTGGTAAGAGGTTCAACTGATTCACACTAGAATGGAAGTTGTGCAATCAATGCAAAAGAGTTATGCCTATAAGAGAAGAAAGGAACTGGATTTTGCACTGAGCGATCATGTGTTCATAAACATTTCACCGATGCAAGGTGACGTGCACGTTGGGAAGGTGAGGAAATCAGCTCATAGATATGTAGGTCCATTTTCAGTGATAGAGGGAATCGGTAAACTCTCATATTGAGTCGAGTTACAAAGCAGTTTGGCAGGCATGCATAATGTTTTTCATACGTCACATTTAAGGAAATGTGTGCACGACCCTAGTACGATAGTGCAATTGAGGACAATGAAGGACTTATCTATAGAATCAGATTTGACTTATGTTAGATCAAAAGGAATAGTATACCATGATATGAAGGAGTTAAAAAGCAATGTTATTAGATGTGTTCGCGTCCAATGGAGTGACGATAACGATAATTGTACTTGTGAGGTAGAGGATAATATTAGACGTTCATATTGTAGCAACGTGCTTTGTTTTCTATTGTATATACTAGTGGTGGCCATGGTGAACTTATGTTGTGATATGATTATGTGTTAGTAGTTGCACTAATGTATTTTGTTTGATGATTGATGATTTGCATTAGTATACTAGTGTAACCTTTTGTACTTGGGTGGACGTATGTGATGATGACTTTACGCTATAAGGGCGTTAGCATAATTTTTATTCTTCCTTATCTGAATTTCGAAGACAAAATTCCTTTAAAGATGGGAGACTGTAATGTCCTATAAATTAATGAATAATTAACTAAGGAAATTAATTATAATAATAAAGGTTAATTCATTACATAAGAAAATAAATGGATTAAATAAGGAAAATATATGGGGGACATTTATTTTCATTGCGAATACAAGATTGAATGAAAAAAATAGGGAATCTAATTATATAAGATGCAACTAAATTTAGCTGTGAAAAATCAAAATCAATTAATTGGTAATTAAGGGTAACTAGATATCATTAAATTCATCTGTAAATATGTAAGAAGAAAATTTAATATTTGTACAAAGGATTTCTTAATTAAAGGTAATTAAATTCAGTCTTATGTATAAATGGGAAATATAAACATTCAATAAAGAATATTTTTATCAAGGGAAATAATTTAGGCGAAGAATGTTTGAATATAGGAGATCTTATATTAAAGGTATTCACATGTAATTAAATCTTGTCGTATATAATTATAATCAATTTAAATATGTAAATGACAAATAATTAAATATGCTACATTGAGGTAATCAGATTAATATTTAAATGGAGAGGACCTTGCAAAAGAGGAAATAAATAAATAATAAGGAAAATGAAAAGTGAATTAAATTAATTTAATTGCCAAAATTACCTAAGTATGATTGTATTGATTGGACGTGGGACACTTTTAAAAGTTAATTAAATGGACTAAAGGTAGTTATAGTAATTAAAGTCAGTCTAATTAATGAGAATAAATAAATTTTGAAAGGTAACTGATTTGAAATGTGACTTTTGAATAAAGGAAGTCTTTTATTTAGGGAAATGGATTAATGAGAATACATTATAGGTATGTAAGACCGTTATTATGAATACCTTTCACCACATCACATTCACATTCTCTTCAGTCTTAGATGAAACCAAAAAAAATAAAACAAAACATAAGCTCTCGACCAAGGTTGACCATTCAAGGAGAAAAGGAAGGGAAAAGAAAATCAAAAGCAAAGGACTTTCAATTTTAAAGAGAAGAGAAGATTTAATCAAGATTTTCAAAGGTTTTCTAAACTAAGATGAGCAAAATTTTCCATAAAACCTTCCAAACTTGTTTGTTTCGGATTTGGTTTTGTTTGGATGATGTTAATGTTGATAAACATGTATGAACGATTAGATATAGCTTTGAATATGTTTTATGATTTGAATGAAAGAATTTTGTCATGTTTTAGGGGAAAACATGGTTTAATCATATTTATATGTCCTAAAAAATTTAGAGTGATGTTTCTAATGATAAAATAGTTAGGGGTTGTTCATTTCGTAATTTTTGAATGAAAGAATAATTTATTATGAATTTTTAAGTGGAAATGGATAAATTCGAATATAAATTATTATTTAAAAATATCAAAACTAAATATTTTGTTTCGAAATTTCTACTAGAGGAAGAAAATGATGTTTCGGAATTTTGGTGAATTTTTTAGAATTTTCCCATTAATTTTCAATTTAATAAGAATTAATTAGCTAAGGGAAAACGTACCTTAATTAAAAACGTAATTAAAAAAATTACTAATAAATGAAGATTAATTTTCAGCTATAGTCAGGCATTATAGTTACAAAACAGAAGCAACCCGTAAATAAATGACATGTGTACATGTTGGGTAAAAAGATACTGCTTTATTAAATCAAAATATCGGTTTTCATTTAATTACGGATTTGTCATTTGGCATGCGATAACTATAGAATGTGAGGGCTATATGTTGCGATAGTTATGGGTTGCGATAACATTGTAATTGTGACATATGATAGCTAAATTAACATTGACACTCGATAGCTATTAAACTATGCTTGCGATGGCTAGTAAAGATGAATTCTTTAAATAAACTAAGAAAGTTTTTAATCATATTTTGAAAGTCGGTTGCAGGATGTTGATTTTGAATTTCATAGGGATGAAATTATAAAGGAAAATTTATAAGTTAAAATTGTGATAACATATTTGAACTTTGAAATAGAGTATGTTTGGGGAAGCTAAGATATGATAGTTGCATCATTTAAATTAAAGATAAAAATATTTTATCTAAAGAATGTGTATGGTGCACAATAAATAAATGAAAGAAGTGGATTGAGCCAAAATCGTAAAGGTATATCGACCCATGGAGTTATTGAATGGCAAGATGTCGAGACTAATGATGTCTGAAATTCAACCGTGTATGCCAGGGTGCTACGACTTAGGAAGTCTACAGGGTTCAATACAGTTAACCTGGACTTTAAGATAAGTTCATGTTAGGGTACCAAAACATCAGGGTGATGTTATAAATAAATCAACAACCTGAAATAAAGGGGTTTCGGGACTAAAAGGGTATATTGACGCTTAGTAAGGACGTTTGCTAGAATATATTCAGGTTGATTACATTCAACCACTTGAGTCGAGGTGGTTCGAGTCGGGGTAGCTTCCATGGTGGAATGATTGGTTATTTCATCAAGTGACTTTGTTCGGAAAAAAGTTAATTAGTGATAGGAAGACATATGGATGTAACCATTAAATAGTTAATGATATCTTTTTGACTTATACCTAAATAAGAGATTAAGCAATGTGAGTAAATATGAATAATGAGTGTGTGACTTGGTTCATAATTGGATGTTAAGTATATAGTTTACAATTGAAGACTACGTTATTTGAATGCTACTGCCATGGATGATTATTTACATGATTATGGTGTAATTTCTATGATGTATAGATAAGAAGAAAACTAGTTTTGTGCTTTAGCGGTATGGTCTCACTATATGAATATTTAGGTTAAAGTTTTACTCATAGCAGGCTTTATGTATAGCCCGTGTTTTTATCATTTTTCATAAATTCACGGATACTCATTCGAATAAGCTAAGTTTGTAGGATTAGACAGGTTTCTCTTGTAATGATGAATAAAGAAGTCGAACACGAAGCAAGTATCTTGTGATTTGGTGAATGTAATTAATTCGAAGATGAATGTAGTTAACTTTATGAAAGAGAGAAAATGTGAAAGATGAAGGGAAGGAGGAAATGGTATTCTAATGGATTTGGTGGGTCACACTTTTGGGCCGAACACATCAGATCTTTTTCTTTTTTGTTCTGCCTTGTCCATTGGGCTGCTCTATTCCACGTTGGGATAGGTACGTAAGCTGGCCCACACTAGTGTACCAAAAGATACCTCAATTGTAACAACATGAGACTATTTCTTTTTCAAACCATCACTCCATTTTCATCATGCAACCTAATTCATACCTGCATACCAATGAATTAAAAGCAGATATAGATCATCATTATCGGCTCCACCATCACATGTGCAGTGGGCATTGAATACTTACTACTTAGACTAACGTCCGATCCAGGGAAGACGACGATGCATTGAATAATGTGTGTTTGCCTTTGGACCACCATGTGGTATTTAAGAGACTCTTGGTCATGCATCTCATATCATATCTAAATAAGGAATCAAACACACAAAAAAAATAAGATATTAATTAACATAATTGCAAAATAAGCTACAGAATATCAAACCAAAAACACCACCGATCCAGCTATACAAAACCCAAACAAACCCAAAAAACTTAACACAAAACATCAAACCATAACACGACGTACTAAAAATCTCTAATCTAGCATTAACATTACAAACCATTCTAGATACTAAGCAAATCAGACTGTGCAGTCTGAACAACATCGGATTCTTCTTCCTTCTCGGCCTTCCCTGCATTTGGAAGCTCGCTTAAAATTTGAACAACTTCCCTCATTGTAGGCCTTTCGACGCTTTGTTCTTCAACGCATAGCATCGATACATAGAAAACATGCATCACTTCGTCTAGTGGCACTGTATGAAGCCTAGGATCGAGTATCTTAAGGACATTCTCTTTGTTCGAGTCGGTTTGTTTTCTTACCCATTGTACTATGTCTACACCGTCGCCGAATTCGCCCACGGGCTTTCTTCCGGTTAAAAGTTCTAGAAGCACCACTCCGAAACTGTACACGTCGCTCTTCTCGTCCACTTTTAAGGTGTATGCATACTCTGTGCATTCATAGTGTATCTCCATTACATCTCACATACAAATAAAAAGATAATGTTTGGCAATAGCTTATAAGTAACCCAAAAGCAGTTTACAAGTTATTTATCACAATGTTAACCTAGAGCATGTTTACAACTTCTTATAAGTAGTCAAAATTGTTTACAACAAACTTATTTGAGTGTTGGTGTTTGAGAAATTCTTATAAGTAGTTTACAAAAGTAGCTAATATGTAGAAAATTGAAAAACAACTATTTGTTGCTTATAACTTATGAAGCAATTTCACAAGTCATTTTGATCAAATATTTCTACTTGGTTAAATAACATCTAAACATTTCTACTTCTAAGTTATTATACATAACTGCTTAGAATTTTCTATTCAAAACTCCTTTTAAGGAGTTTCAAAATAAATTGTTACCAAATGGGCTCTTATTCATATAAACACTACTCATAAGTCACTGTGTAAAACAAATTTTAAAGCGATTTACAATAAGCTTGTCAAACAAGCTCTTAGTGTGCCACCCATTACTCATTGTGTTCTTATTTGTGTATAAAATGGAGTATCTAATTTCAAATATAGAATATGAATTTACTGACAGTTATTCTTTAATTATCTATCAATGTATTAAAAGAGATATACCTGGAGCAATATATCCATAAGAACCAGCAATGGCAGACATGCACTCAGAAGTTCCAGAATCCTGCAAAAACTTAGCCAGCCCAAAGTCAGCGACATGGGCTTCAAAGCCCGAATCAAGAAGAATATTGTTTGACTTCACGTCTCTATGCAAAATCAAAGGAGAGCAATCATGATGCAAGTAGCAAAGTCCTTTGGCCGACTCAACGGCAATTTTATATCTGGTGTCCCAGTTCAAGAACCCTCCTTTTTTACCATGGAGGACTTCACCAAGGCTTCCATTAGGCATGTACTCATAAACCAGAAGGTTAGTATCGTAATTTGAGCAAAAGCCTAGTAATCTCACTATGTGTCTATGCCTTATCCTGCCCAAAGTTTGAATTTCTGCACTGAATCCATGGTCGTGCGATGAACCTCTACTCATTGCTGGCAGTCTTTTCACTGCAACTTGACCTCCATTAGGCATGGTTCCTTTATACACTATTCCAGCTCCTCCCTTCCCGATAATATTTTCTTCTTTTAAGCAATCTAATACATCATCACAGCTGAAGTCTAGCCTTTGAAAAGCAGTGAGCTTCCATGCTCTTGCTTCGCTAGCTTTTTTCAAAGCTCGAGCTTTTATAATTGCCGCTATGGCAAATGCAATTGAACATGCTAGTAAGCCTATGACTAAAAGAAGCTTAAAAGCTGCTGAGAATGCACTTTTTGCATGATTATTTTTTGAATCATCGGCAAATTCTGTTTTACATGGGCCAAGATAAGGCCCGCAAAGATTTGGGTTACCCAAGAAAGATGTAGCATTGAAGTAACTAAACTGCCCAGTTACTGGAACCATACCAGAAAGATTGTTGTATGAGAAATCTACTGAGGTTAAACTCTGCATAGATGAAATCAAAGGTGGCAGTTTACCTTGTAAATGATTTCTTGAAACGTTTAAGTAGTTCAAGATCTTCATGCTAGTGATTTCAATTGGAATATTTCCAGATAAGTTGTTTCTGCTTAGATCAACAAATGTTAACAGTTTACATTTGCTTATCTCAGGAGGAATTTCACCTGAAAAGTTGTTACCACTAAAATCTAACTTAGAAATTTGTTGAAGCCTACCAATCTCATTTGGTATTTTGCCTGCGAATAAGTTGTTGTTTATAACAAGTTTCTGAACTGCAGAGAAATTACCAATTGAAGCAGGAAGAGGACCCGATAACCTGTTATTCGATAAGCTAATCTGCCCCAAGTTCAAAGAAATTTTGTTATTTTTTGTTTGAGGAATGCTACCAGTAAGCAAGTTATCCTGTAACTCGATTTGGATTAGATTTGGCAAGCTAAACAAACCATTGGGAATGGAACCATTCAAGAAGTTTTCACCCATTCTAATTCTACTCAATGATTCACATTTACCTAAAGATTCAGGAATTGAACCAAATAGAAAGTTTTGAAGAGCAATCAAAGTTTGTAACTTATTGCCATAGCATAAATCACTAGGCAAAGATCCAGTAAGCTTATTAGTAGATAAATCTAATAACTGAAGCTTTCCATTTCTACCTAGATTTTTAGGAATGCTGCCGGTAAAATTATTTTCCCATAACTGTAAAACTTCTAACTCGGGTAAGTCTCCAATAAACTCAGGTATCATGCCATGCAATTTATTCCTAAACAAATTCAAAAGAGTGATGTTCTTGAGCTTAGAAAAACTTTTAGGAACTTGGCCATAGAACATATTATTAGACAAATCTAAAGATTTTAAACTTGATAGGTTCCCAATATCTTCAGTTAATTCACCAGTAAATGCATTAACTTGCAAAAACAGTGAGTCAAGGTTCTTTAGATTACCAATCTCTTTAGGAATTTCACCACTCAAACCACAATCAGCAGCATCAAATCTAAGCAGACTACTTAAGTTGCCAAATTCTTTAGGAATGCCACCACTGTAAGTATTGTAATAACCCAAGTAAAGCTCTTTTAGAAATTTTAAATTTCCAATTTCTTTAGGGATAAAACCGCTCAATTCATTTCCTGAAACAGCTAGGTATTCTAACCTTTTAAAGTTTCCGTACTCATTAGGAATCGAGCCGTTAAAAAAATTACCGCCAAGATGCAGATGTCTCAGATTCGGCATAGTTGAGATTTCTAAAGGCAGCCTTCCTGTCAAATTGTTGTTGTAGAGGTCTAAAACGGTTAAATGCTTCAAAGTCGAGATTCTGTAAGGAAACGACTCGTTGAAAATGTTATTCGAAAGGTTGAGATAAACCAAGGAGCGCAGATTCGAGATTTCAGATGGGATTTTTCCCGAGAGATTCAAGTTTGAGATATTTAAGGAAACGGTTTGGTTTCTAGAGTCGCATTTGATGTAACTCCATGAACAGTAAGATGGGTTATTCTCAGTCCAGTTCTGGAGGGAGAGGTTCGGATCGAAGAGAGAGGATTTGATTGATAGCAAGGAATTGAGTTCGGAGATTGGAGAGGCGAGAGAAAGGGGAAGGAGAGAAAAAACGAGGAAGAGGAAGAAGGAGAGCAACATTGTTGTGTTGTGAGGAGCGAAAGAGCTGTGATGATTTTTGGGAGGAGGGAGAAGGTTTTTATCGTCTTTTTTTTTATTTTTGGAGTAATTTTTGGAGTTTGGTTTTAATTTTAGTAATTTTAAATTGGTGAAAATACGCGCCGTTTTTAAAGTTTGTAAAATTAGTTTATTGGTTTCGATGGGGAGCATTATTTGTGTGATGGGGGTTCGAGAATGGCATGTAAATGACGCTTGTTGATTCATTTTTGTGGAGTGTAGATTTAAGGTTTAGATGACTAAAAATTAGTTGATTAATTTGCTTAATTGATGATTAAACACAGGATTTACTATGTATTTTTCTGTCCGCAGGTGCGGCGCAGTAGAAATGAGGGTTGAGTTCTGGTAAAAAAACACAGATTTGATTCCTATCATGCGCTTTCCTATCCTATATAAATTTACCCGGAGGTATGGAGGCTTGGATCAGCGAACGGCTTTACTATACCCTCCTCAGGAGTTTACCGGCCCGTCGGATTCTTCTGAGTTTTAAAAAAAAAAGAAAATACTGTATTTTTCTCTTTGGCCAAAACGCAAGGAAAGCGGGGTACGGTCTCTATGAATTCAGTCGAACATAATATTTTCACACCTTCTATTTCAAGGTCTTCTAGCATCTCTTTTTATCTTTTGGAGAAGTTCTTCGTACCGTTGAATCTTATCTAAGCATGGATTATACTATTTTATGCATTACAACACAAAACCAATTTCATTGACTCTCATTACTCGAGCATGCAGCAAAGAATATAAACAAAAAAAATGTTATAAGCGAGACAATGACCACAATAAAACTTCTATCTTAAGTTGTTAATGTAGTTTTTGAAATCGATTCTTTTTTTTTACGAAAAAATGATACACGCGTAACCCAAAAAAGTGCAAAGGATAACCAACATGGAAACATATGTGTAATAAAAACGGAGTTTGAATATTGGTTGATCAAAGTGATATTAAATCACGGTTCGCAAAAAAAAAATTGTCGCGTTAACGTTTGAGATGCGTCCGATGCGTCGGAAGTCCCAACGTTCTAAACGCGACATTTGAACCATTAAGTCAATTGATGGGAAACGATACGTTGATCGTCCGATGCATCGGATATGTCGAACGCTTCGTGCCATTTCCCACAAAATGACTTATTTTCCCTTCTTCCTCCGTCGTATGTATTCACCCCCCTCATTCCACCTCTACCTCCACCTCCACACCAGCCACCTTCTCGATTTTCTAGAGCGCTCTCGGATTTTCTTTTCAGGTTTTTTTTACGTTTTTTTATTTCGTTTCAATTTATAACATATATTTTTCTATGATTTTTTGCAATATTCTGTGATTTTCAATTTTCAGTATGTCACACGGATCTTCTGTTTCCTCTCAGCCTATTGCTTTATGGACGTCTGAAAGTGAGGGAATTTCCATAGACATGTACGTGAAATTTTTAGCGAACAGAAGAAATTCCGTCAACTTGTTTTATGCGTTGGTGGCAAGTGCATTTAGTGACAAATTGATCATTGGTCGGTCCCATACACAAATGAAGAACAAATTGGACAACTTAAAGCATTCTTGGATTGAATAGGACAGACTGCTACAGCTAGAAGAAAGGGTTTGGAATCAGGAGAACGACTACATGGTCCCGAGGAGTGGTGGGATACCTCTACATGAAGATTCATGAGAAATATTATATAAATGATATTTTATTTATATAATATCAAATATTATAGCTCTACGATTTGACGTTGGTTTAGTCAGCTTATGTTCATGTGAGTGATATTGTCTCTCACCATACTATGATTGTTAATATAGTATTAAAACGACATTTTGAAATGATTTCTAACTTTAAAACGTAAGTTCTAATGTATTTAAACCTACATCTTATTTTATAAAAGAATTTATAAGTGTTTTAAAATGGTTTTAAATTAAATATCACATTTTTCCCATTGACGCACTATTTTGACGATATTGATAGATTTAGGCTATTATGATATTAATCCCACATTGGTTGCTTGGATGTATTGTATGTGTGTTATTATAGATGTATGTAGGCTATTATGGACGTTTGTATGTTTGTTGGTTGCATGTATACTTGTTTGCTTAGTTTTGTTGAAAAAGCCGATCGCAGGCAGTATAATAGTAGAAAATATCCCATAGGATAGGATTTCGTGTACAGAGTTTCGTGCATGCCGATTGATCTGAAGATGGAAGATGGACTTGGAGATGTGCTTTGGATTTTGGGATGAATGCCAGACGTTTTCATTTGGTTTGTACTCAACTATTTTTTGGCTAAATACATGACCAAAGTGGTCGTAATCGACTACTTTGGAGTGGTCGATATCTACCACTATCGATGATGATCAATTTGGCCAATTTTGACGTGGATGATCGAGAGGCTTTGAAGAGCATGATGTGATGGTTTGTTTGTTCGTTCGACATTTGATTAATGCTATGGCTCTTCGATGAGTGGTTTAGGCGGTGAAGCGAAGATGTGACACTCCGACGCGATGACTTTACGATTTGATGATGATTCCATGATGAGAAGTGATGACTCCGACGATGGATAGCTACACTTCGGGATGCAGAGGAGCCGAATGGAAGGAATTGATGAAGGAAGGTTATAGGACGCACGATGACATTCTATGACTAAAAATGACTATCTAGAATAGCTCCTAACTTGCGACGACTTCAAACGGGAATGCAAGGACAGTTCCAAGATGAGCTCTACTATGGATGACGTGTGCAAAGGGATCGTTGATATTTGTAGGTTTCGATATGTACTTTAATATATATAGCCTCCAAATCCTCAAAGCAAATACTATAGCCTCCAACTACAAATCATGAATCAGATATTTCTTCTCGTGCGGTTTCAGTTGTCGACTAGCATTTGTGACAATCTTACTTTTCTGTATTAATACCGCACCTAGCCAAGTATCACAAGCATGTGTGTATTATCAACTTCTCATTCCTATTCGAAATGGGTAATATCGATGCACTCATCAACCCCTCTATCAGACTCAATAATGCATGTTTGCACCTCGCATCTCAAATAAAAGTCTGATACTCCCTCGTCAAATCGGTTAACGGTGTCGCTACATTTGAGAAGTCATTGGTAATTGTATATAACATCTCGCCAATCCAAGGAAACTTCTCATCTATAGCACTCTTAGGTCTGTTCAAATCTTGGACTGTCGTAACTCACTGGATCCATATCAATGTCTTGCTTCGAAATAATGTGACCCAAGCATCTCACTTCCCTCCTCTAGAAGTGATACTTCAAAAACTTCATCATCAATCAATATTTTCTCAACACCTACAATACAATCATTAATCGTGCCTTATGCTCCTTTTTCGTCCATGAGTAGATGAAAGTATCACCAACACGGACTTACTCAAGTGATCCCTCCAAACATGTTCCAAAAAATCAACAAAGCATGCCGACGCATTGGTTAGCCCGAATGGCATAACCAACCAATGAAAAATCAAAGTAGCATACAAAATTCTAGGATCGACATACTCTCTCTAGCTAATCTCAATGGATGAAACCTCATCGCAAGATCCAATTGAGAGAGCACATTTATAGAGCTGATCGAACAAGCCATTAATAATTGGGAGTGGTTACTTGTTCGTCATCTCATTTAGCTCATGGTAATCAACCTATAATCTCAAAGAGCCATTCGCCTTAGTGGCGAACACTATAGGTGCATCCTACTCAAATATGCTCCTACGAATGAACCCATGCCTCAATAGGTCATTCACTCGCACCTTTAACTTCCTCCGCTCTTTGGGCATCATATGCCTTAAAGGCATAGTTACTGGTCTAGCACCTCTAACCAGATCGATAAGGAACTCAATCCCCATATGATGGTAATCTGGTTACCTCATCGAATGCGTCTGAACACTCTCTAGCTACAGGCACAGATGACAACTCATCATATGGGATATCGAGTGAATGTAGAAAGCTAACCATCACCTCATCACCAGGTGGGCAACTGAAAACTACCTTCCGCTCATCGTTGGTCCCTAAAATCACCAACGGCCTCTCACAATCCACTGCTATTCCATACCCCTCCAACCAGTCAATTCCTAGACTATAACATCGAACCTAATTAAACCCAAAATAAATTAATAACAAACAAACATACAAACATCCATGACTCGATAAGGCTAAGTCTAGACAAACCATGTACAGGCTGGTTGAGCCCCCAACCAGGTTCGTCGCAATTGAAAAGGCCAGTCAACTATCTCGGGTCTCAATCCCCGTCTATCTATCAAATTACTGGATATAAAGAAATATGAAACCTCGATGTCAAATAAAACATGTATGTAATCACCATAAGTGGAAAGCATACCTCAAATGGTAATGTCATTTCTCTTCTCTTTCGTCGATGGAGCACTCGACGAAATCCCTCCTCGGGACCGTCCATGTAATTAGGAGAAATATTATATGAATATTTTATATGTATACAAATGAGGAATTGAAGGTAAATTATCGTGTTTAAATCTTTATTTTTGGTATTATATAAATGATATGAAATTATTTAATATATAAATGTTTTACTAGCTTTATTAGTTCTAGAATATAAAATTGATTAAAGAAAAGTTTTTTTAAAAATTATTAATTTATTGATAAGGAAGCTATAATTAGTTTTAAATAATTATTCAAAGATTATATGATTTCTGAAAACAAGAAATATTTTTTGCTTAATATTTTAAGTATTTTAAAAGTTATTTTATAATTATAATTAGAGTGTAAGATGTTGTCCACGGCTCTAGTGGAGTTGGCAGGGGTTTTTCAACTCCCCAGTAGTAGGAGAGGGTTCGAGCCCTGGCAGCTACACTTTAGCAGCTTGTAATTTGCAAAGGCATGTAATAATTCCTTAATGTAAGTAGAAAATATTGGGATTGAAAAGTGTCTCTGTGAGAGCCCGGCTAAAAAGGGTGTAGGTTGGGACGAGCCTACCGAATTTCCTAGCTCTACTCTCCGGAGTAGGATTTAAAAAAGAGAGTATAAGATGTTTATTTTCCATATTTGTTTAAACGAAACTTCACCACACTTTTATGATTTCTTATTTCTTTCACATTGATTTTTGTTGTTATGAATGATCTATTGTTAATTGTTAATTTGATTATATTATATATATATATATATTTAGCTTTTTCATGTTTTTCTGATTTCTCTTTTCTTTTATGTTAATCTGGATTTTTAAGAATAATTCACGATTGACATTGATTTGACTTATGTTTTGATATGATACGGTGATGATTCTATATGATTTCATAGTATTTAATTCTGTATGACAAGAAATCTGAATAAACAGAGTTATAATACCATTTGGTATGAGATATTCGGTAAAATTTCTTCGGTTATTCTTTAGACTCGTTATATAGAATATTATGGAGACTGAGAGTAGTGTAGAGCATTGAAAAAACATTTGAGTATCATGCAGTGGTATGCTCATAGGTGTGAGTAGGGTAGTTTCCCTTATATTTATTGATATTGTGTGCCACTATCATTATGTACTCTTGTTATTAGCCTTGGAGAGGACCAGATGGCTAGAATTCGGTCTGATCTTGGGGTCGCGCCCCAGATCGATGAGAATTTTATTGAATATTTTATGCACATAAAAGGATTTGGGTTAGGTGACCCATAGGTTAGGTGCCCTATATCACAAGATTTGGGTTAGGCAACCCATAAGGTAGGTGCCATATATCACGAGATTTGGATTGGGTGACCCATTGGATAAGTGCCCTATAACCACTTTTTGTCGCATAGGCCCACAATCTATTACCTACAAAGGCAAAGCAGGGTTGTAACCGAGACTACGCGTTGATGAGCCACTAGTGGATATGTGTCACAATATCTATCGAGATAACTAAAGACTGTAGTAGCAGATCTGGTTAGGTGACCCTAGGCTCCTAGAGTGGGCAAACGACCATCAGTCTCCCTTCTGATCTAACAGAGTGGTAGACTGGCATATACTATTAATACACCTCACTTAAGTATAGACATGGTTTAGCCGACCCAAGGTTAGACGACCCACATATTGATGTATATATGACTCTACATGATGTATATATGACACAGGGTTATATGACTCTACCCAAGGTTAGATGACCCACGTATTAAAATCAAATCCAGCAATATAAACCATATGCTTCCATTCCAAGAATATTGCTCCCAACCCAGTATGTTTTCTACTCAATGCATCGACAACCGCATTCCCTTTTCTTGGAGTATAGGAAATACTGAAATCATAAGAGGCCAAGAATTCCAACCAATGTTGCTGTAGAAGGTTGAGATCCTTTTGAGAGAAAAGGTACTTCAATGATTCATGGTCCGTAAATAGCTCAAACATTTCTCCCAATAAAAGTGCATCCTCGTCTTCAAGGAAAAAACAATTGCCGCCAATTTCATATCATGAGTTGGGTAATTCCTTTCGTGCGGCTTTAGCTGTCGACTTGCATAAGAGACAACCCTTCCCTTCTGCATTAACATTACACCTAATCTAGTAACACAAGCATTAGTGTATACCGTTAACTCATCATTTTCACTTGGAGTGGTCAACACTAGTGCATTCGCCAACCTCATTTTCAAATTCACAAACGCATGCTCACACTTCGCATCCCATATAAAGGTCTGATTCTTCTTCGTCAAATTGGTCAATAGTGTCACTACCTTCGAGAAGTCTTTTATGAAGCATCTAGAGTATTCCACCAATCCAAGGAAAATTTGCACATCCGTAGCATTCTTGAGTTGATTCCAATCTTAGACCGCAGCCACCTTCGTAGGATCCACAACAATACCCTGTCCTGAAACGACGTGACCCAAGAATCTCACTTCTTCTCCCCAGAAGGGACACTTAGAGAACCTTGCTCTCAACTCGTACTTCCTCAATATCTCTAGCACAATCCTTAAGTGTGTCTTTTGCTCCTCTTCAATTCTGGAGTAAACCAAAATATCATCCATAAACACAAGCACAAACTTATTCAGTTGGTCTTTGAAAACCTGATTCATGAGATCCACAAAGTATGCTGGAGCATTTGTCAATCCAAATGGCATCACCAACCACTCATAGAAACCCAACGACATATTAAATGCAGTAATAAGCACACTCTCATTCGCTGCTCTTAACTGGTGAAATCCCATCACCAAATTCATTTAGGAGAACATCTTCGCACCGTGCAGCTGATCAAACAAGTCATCGATACGCGGGAGTGGATACTTGTTTTTCTTCATCACCTTATTCAGCTTACGATAATCCACACACAACCTCAAAGTCCCATCAGCCTTCATAGCGAATACTAAAGATGCACCCCACTCATTTATGGTCCTTCGAATGAACCCTTACCTCAATAGGTCATTCACTTGCACCACCAATTCCTTCTGCTATCGGGGTGTCATACGCCTCAAAGGCATAACTATCGGTCTGGCTTCCTTCACCAAGTCTATCTGAAACTTGATCTCTCTATGCGGCGGCAATCTAGTCACTTCCTCGAAGACATCTAGATACTCTCTAGCGATAGACACTTATGACAATCCCTCTTGTGGAACCTCAAGGGAATATAGAAAGCTAACCATCATTCCATCCTTTGGTAGGCAACTAATAACTACTGTTCCCCCATCCATATCTCTGATTGTCACTAACAGCTTATTGCAATCCACTATAGCCACATACTTCCTAAGTCAATCAATACCTAAGATAATCCTAAACCCAACAAAGTTCAAAACAAAATAATCACAAACCAAAGAACATCTATGACTCGATAAAATTAGGTCACGACAAACCATGCAAAGACTAGTAGAGCCACCAACCAGGTTTGTCACGATTAGGGGTCGGTCTACTATCTCAAGTTCCAATCCCAATCTATCTACTAGGTCACTACAAATGAATGAATAAGAAGCACTAGTATCAAACAAAACTTGAGTAGGAACATCACTAATAGAAAGCATATCTTGAATGACGACTTTCTTCCCTATCTCCTTCGCTGATGGAGCACTTGACAAAGTTGGGACTACGTCCAAAGTGAAAGCCTTCACCATCTGTTTATCCTTTACCGGTTTCGGACAATTCTTCTTCAAATGCCTGGGCTTAACATAATTATAGTATTTCTTCTTCTCAGTCGCCTTACAGTCTTTAATCAAATGACCCTTTTCGTCGCATCCAAAAAAAGTAGGTTCTCGTTTACCCTTCTTCTTACCACCCTTTCCCTGGGAATGCTTTCTCTTTCCGTTCCACTTCTTCTTGCCTCCACCGCCTTGCTGCGGCTTTGGTCTTCTTTCTTGACAGAAATAACAATAGCAGTTTTAGCATTAGGGTATAAGCTTTCATGGCAAAGCGCCTTCTCTATAAGCTTCTCAAACGGCTCATCTATATGGTCCGCTAGCTTTTCTCCTAAGTAATCATCCAAACCAATGATGAATTCTCATTCTTCCTCAATGGAGTGTCGATTAACGATATCCCATACTTAGACAAAGCATCAAATATGTCACATATTCAGAAACTGTCATCTCTCACTACTTAAGATCAGTAAATTTTCTGAACAGAACCGACTTCTGAGCATCCGGAATAAACTTATACTTAAACCTCATCTTAAATTGATCCTAAGAAAACTGGCTTTTTGGAGCCTCAATAGTGACAGCATTCCACCAATTCATACCCCGACCTTGTAGCTGTCTCAAAGCCAATTTTCTCTTCAAAGCATCTTCCACCTCCATATCACCAATGGTGTGCTCACAAGTATCCAACCAACCTTGCACTTCTATGGCTGACTCCGTCCCTTGGAAAGACTTTCCTCCAAGAGTAGAATAATCTTAATTAAGCTTGGCAAAATCAGCCCTAGGCGCTTGCACTGGAGCACCTCCACCTATCACCACTCTAGGAGCATTCCTCGTCATATTAGCCATCATAGATTTAAACATTACTTGGACATGAGGCGTAATAGCTCCTGATCCCGCACCATCCTCTACTCCTAAAGCAGAATTCCTCACAGCATTCCTTGCATACCGACTCATTCTTATCTGTAACAAGAATGATCAGTCTCTCATAAAGAAAACTATGTCCATAGTGCTTATGTGCATACGACTTATACTCCATAATATATTATTATATAGCTTTGAAAACCAAATTTATAACAATTACACACTCTCCCGTAAATATATATACACTCGATCCAGTCTAAGGTGATAACACCTTCCCTATTTATACTGGATCATATCCAGTTAATCGTGTAACCAAAGCTCTGATACCAAATACGTTGACTGCCCTATATCACCGGCACCAATATTGTATAAATAGTTTGCTGCTGTCATGCCCGACTGATATATGACGATCATCAGGGTTTAGAATGAACAAATGTAGTATATAACCTATCGTATTTCTCACAGCGCACGGATTAAATATAATATCACATATACAATAGAAGAGACAGTACTAATAATGTGAACAGACTATCATTATCAGAGTATAATATCCACAAAGTTATACATCAACAGTAGAGTTTATACAATGGAAACAAACTCAACAACTGTCTCAAATACAAATGGTAAGCAGTCATTGCTAAGTCTCCTCAGTGATGCACAGTGGAATAAGCGTTGACTCCATATATATATAATACATGATAGCTTCATCCAGCTCGTTCTCCGAATAGCTACTGCATCACCTAGACCTGTTACCAAGTCTACTTATTTAAGAGTACCCAATATAATAAGAAACAAAGCATCGAATTTTGGGTCGGACAACAGTCTGGTGTGAGTAGTAAATGAGCCTCAAATTACTATACAGATAAATATGGTAAGGAGCAAGAGTACATGAACCATACCTGACTTGTCCCTGCAACCAAAGAGTTAGCATATGACACTATAATATGCTACCCTACAATATCGTAAAGGTATACCACAAACCAAATAAAGGATATTAGTCTCCCAGGTATTTTTGTCTCCAATACCTACTTCCCCCGATACCTATAAGTGGTAGCCTACTAAAGAAAACAACCAAAGCATCCATAGCATCCATCAACAATCCTAAATATCACTCCTTGTGCTCTGAATATATGATAACTCATATGACCTCTAAGCTGGAGAACAATGGAAATCCTGATTCTTTGTTGTACCCTCGTATCTCATAGCCCAAAGCTGGATACGTGTCTTGCAGCCCAAAGCTGGACACTATACCCAAAGCTACAGGTCCAAGGTATACAGGTCCCTTCATTAACCCATGGGCGTCCCCACTTACAACACCCCTGCTTCGAGTACAACTGAAAACTCTCCAAGCATCAATGATTCCTTAGCGCATATACCCGATCCTACCATTGCTCCATTTAGATACCGACACCTTCTTGCTCAATCCAGTTTCCATTATTCACGAGGAACACTTCCACATTCCCCGATCATACGGCTCCCTTCTTTATGAGTCGCTATCTTCGGAACCTACTCCCAACACGAGCCAATATCCGAAGGTCATAGCTTTTCATCATGTTGTTATATCATCATCCAACCCGATACGAACGAGCCAACACCTCTAGCATAATCTATAGAACCTCAACAACAGTCCCTAGAAGTTCCACTGTCGTATCATTCACCATGATAACTTGGTATCGAGTTATAGGTATAGCTCGGTGCCGAGTTATACACTTAGCCAATAAATGGCTAATCTCGCTTCCATGTCTCTAGTACTCTCCTTCCAGTGCCTTGGACTCCGTCTCATCCACTTTTGATAACCCGACCCCTAACCCAAAGCTTCTAAGTTCTAGAGATAACTCGTCATCACATCCTGCACTTAGCCAATTTCCTTTACCTTGCTATGGAACATCTCATCTAGCCAATCTCTATCCATCCATGCCAACCACCGACCTATAGGAGTCACCACCTTAACTCGGTGCCAATTAAGCTCTTAACTCGGGGTTGAGTTTAGCCTTCAACTCTAAATGAAGTGCAACTTATCCCATAGCTTCCCACAATGCTCTAAAGCACATCCACCAGGTTTCGTCCAATTCCGACCAACTTAGCCTCCGATTTGCCTAATTCTCCGACCTAAGTTTCTATGAAATCACAACACCAGTAAACATCAAATCATAACATCCAAACATAGAATGACGAGTAATTTCATTCAATCAAACATGTATAAGACAAACAAGTCAATTTCTAACATAGATCGACATATAGCATGAATATACGAGCATGCAAGGGTGATTTCTAATCAATCTGGATCATATACATAATTTAACATGAAATTAAAGTTAGAAAAAGTTTTATGGCCAAATATCGATTTAAAACATGTTAAATCCTATGACTCTATTATATAAAGATGCATGGTATAGTGAGAAGGCATAAACGACTCACCAATTACTAAGTTCGATCAATATGAATGTAGATCCAATTCGATCAGTAATGGAATGCACTTCAAATCAAACAAATCGATGATCTCTGTCTTTTAGTTGATATTCTAATCACTGATCAACAATCTAATTGGATTTAGAGAGAAATATGGATGAATTAGGACGAATTTAGGGCTAATTAAGGTTCAGACCTGACTTAGAATGAGAGGAAAAGTTTTCATTTGACTTATACAACCCCTATTTATAGTGATTCTCTAATTAGACTAACGGGTCGACTAATGGGCTTTACTAATTATACACTAATCCTGACCAAAGGTGTTCAAAACATAAAATAGCATAACTCCCTAACCGTACGTCCGTTTTTCTATTATGGCTACTCTACAAAATGAAAAACCATTACCTTGAAGCAATGGAACTGGTTTGAGACCCTAATTTAACTCATATCAAAAGCTATAGCCCAAACAAGATTTTCAAAGTCAAAATTGTCACATAGAAATTCGAGAAAAATCATAGGTGTGTAAAATATCTCTAAGAGTTATATCTCAAAATTATAGAATCATACAACCTCATACGAATAAAATAAAAATATTTTACGATCCTTTGATACGAAAAATACGGGTCGTTACTTTCTCCCGCTTTTAGGAATTTCACCCCTAAAATCCCCAAATAAGCCAAAGTACAAGCAGTCATAGTTATCCCGCATGTCTACCAATCATATGCAACCATCAAACGTATCAACCATGCAACCATGCAATCAATAGTATAGGCGATCTACCCTAGCATGTGAAATAATGACCTATCAAATATAACATATAATAGCGAAAGTAAATACGATAAACAATGGATCTTACCATCCAAAGAGCTCCGAACACGTAGTCCTCATGCTCTCCTCCGTCTCCAATATACAATCGTCATCACTTCCGCTCCACTGTACCTTCACTAGCTTTACCGTCTTTCTCCTTAGCTGTTTCGTACCGTACCCAACAATACAAAGCAGCCTACAAGGTCTATAAACTTCTGGTTCTACCTCAACATCTTCTAGCTGGTCTGGTGTGATCATTACGCCTGAGTCGTGCATAAACTTCTGTAGATAAGGATATGAAAAACATTGTGCACGCCCGCCATCTTCTGAGGTAAGTCGACCCTATATGCTAGCTTCCTAATTCTCTGGACTATCGAAAAAGGACCTACGAATTTGGTGCCTACTTCCCCTTTCTACCGAATTGAACTACATTCTTTAGAGGAGAAACATTTACAAACACCATATCTCCAACAGAAAACTCTAACTCTCTTCATCTCTTATCCGCGTAGCTTTTTTATCAATCTTGAGCAGCTTTCATTCGTTGTCGAATGACCTTAATCTTCTCTGAAATATCTCTAATCACATCTGGCACAAGTATCAATTTCTTGTCCGCTTCCCACCAACACGAAGGAGCATTACATCGTCGGTTATACAATGCTTCATATGGAGTCATACCAATACCGGACTGATGATTGTTATTGTATGAAAACTCACCAGATGCAAATGATCATCCCATGATCCACCATCTATAATGCTCCTCACAAGAGGTCTTCCAATATACGATTGACTCTTTTGGTCTGCCCATCCATTTGCAGGTGATAAGTTGTACTAAGATGTAGCTCCGTCCCTAATGCCTCTGATAAGCTCTTCCAAAACTCACTAGTGAACAACGGGTCTCAATCGCTTACAACGCTCTTCAACACACCGTGAAATCCTACTATCCATTTTATATACAACTCTACTAACTTAGATGTCGTCCTACTTGACTTGACAGGCATAAACCTTGATGTTTTAGTCAATCGGTCAACTATAACCCAAATGTTGTTGTACCTTGCTCGAGCCCTCGACAATCCATCAATAAAATCCATCGATACTTGCTCCCATTTCATTCAGGAATCTCTAATGGTTGCAACAAACAACTAGGTTTCTTCTACTCTGCCTTGACCAACTGACAGTTTACACACTTCGAGATGAATGCTCTTACATCCCTCTTCATACCTTCACAGTAGTAAGTTCACTTCATATATCGATACATCTTGTTACCACTGGGATGAATAGTTAATCTAGAATGATAACATTCTCTTAGCACTTCATCTCGAAATCCATCAACATTGAGAACAAACAATCTCCTGCCTTTACGAAGCCAACCTTCTCGGTCGAGTTCGTATTGCTTCATATCTTCATATTCTACTCCTTCATTTATCTTCGTTAAGATCTCCGCTAGCATAGCATCTCGCTTCTGAATAGTACCGATCCTTTCAATTAGAGTAGGTCAAATCGATACGCTTGCCAACATTTCAGGTTCTAGCTTGCAGTGAGGCCTGAAATCAAATTCAGCAATATATTCCATCTGCTTCCATTCCAAGAACATTGCTCCCAACTCAGCATTTCTTCTACTTAATGCATCGATGATCGCATTCCCTTTCTTGGAGTATAAGAAATACTGAAATCATAAGAGACCAAGAATTCCAACCACCATTGCTATCAAAGGTTGAGATCCTTTTGAGAAAAAAGGTACTTCAAGGATTCGTGGTCTGTAAACAGCTCAAGCATTCTCCCAATAAATAGTGCCTCCACATATTCAAGGCAAAAACAATTTTCCGCTAATTCCATATCATGAGTTGGGCAATTCCTTTCGTGCGGCTTTAGCTGTCGACTCGCATAAGAGACAACCCTTCCCTTCTGCATTAACATAGCACCCAATCCAGTACCACAAGCATCAGTGTATACTGTTAACTCTTCATTTCCACCTGGAATGGTCAACACTAGTTCACTCGTCAATCTCTCCTTCAGACTCACAAACGCATGCTCACACTTCACATCCCATACAAAGGTCTGATTCTTCTTCGTCAAATTGATCGACGGTGTCGCTACCTTCGAGAAGTCCTTTATGAAGCGTCTATAGTATCCCGCCAATCCAAAAAAACTTCTCATATCCGTAGCATTCTTGAACTGATTCCAATCTTGGACCGCAGCCACCTTCGTAGGATCCACAATAATACCCTATCCCGAAATGATGTAATCCAAGAATCTCACTTCTTCTCTCCAGAAGTGGCACTTAGAGAACTTCGCTCTCAACTTGTACTTCCTCAATATCTCTAGCACAATCCTTAAGTGCATCTTGTGCTCCTCTTCAGTTCTGGAGTAGACCAAAATATCATCCACAAACATAAGCATGAACTTATTCAGTTGGCCTCTAAAAACCTGATTCATGAGACCCACAAAGTATGATGGAGCATTGATCAATCCAAATGGCATCACCAACCACTCATAGAAACCTGACGGCATATGAAATGCAATAATAAGCACACTCTCCTTCGTTATTCTCAACTGGTGAAATCCTGTCGCCAAATTCATTTGGGAGAACACCTTCACACCATGCAGCTGATCAAACAAATTGATACGTAGGAGTGGATACTTGTTTTTCTTCGTCACCTTATTCAACTCACGATAATCCACACACAACCTCAAAGAGCCATCCGTCTTCGTTGCCAATACTACAGGTATGCTCCACTCAGATATGCTCCTTCGAATGAACTCTTTCCTCAATAGGTCATTAACTTGCACCTATAATTTCTTCTGCTCTCTAGGTGTCATACGCCGCAAAGACATAACTGTCGGTCTGGCTTCCTTCACCAGATCTATCTGAAACTCGATCTCTCTATGCGGTGGCAATCTAATCACTTCCTCGAAGACATCTGGATACTCTCTAGCGATAGGCACTGATGACAATCCCTCCCGTGGAATCTCAAGCGTATATAGAAAGCTAACCATTACCCCATCCTCTGGTAGGCAGCTAATCACTATTGTTTACCGATCCACATCTCTGATTGTCACCAACAACTTCTCGCAACCCACTATCGCCATATACTTTCTAAGCCAATCCATGCCCAAGATAATCCCGAACCCAACAAGTTCATAAATAAAAAATCACAAACCAAAGAACATCCATGACTCGATAAAACTAGGTCATGACAAACCATGCAAAGACTAGTAGAGCCTCCAACCGGGTTCGTCACGATTAGGGGTTGGTCTATTATCTCAGGTTCCAATCCCAATATATCTACTAGGTGACTACAGATGAATGAATGAGAAGCACCGGTATCAAAACAAAACTCAAACAGGAACATCACCAATAGAAAGTATACTTCGAATGACGACTCTCTTCCTCTTCTCCTTCGCCGATGGAGCACTTGACGAAGTTGGGACCACGTCCAAAGTATAAGCCTTCACTATCTGCTTATCCTTTACGGGTTCTGGACAATTCTTCTTCAAATACTTGGGCTTATCATAATTATAGTATTTCTTCTTCTCACTCATCTTGTTGTCTTTAATCAAATGACCCTTTTCGTTGCATCCAAAACAAGTAGGTTTCCATTTACCCTTCTTCTTACCACCCTTTCCCTGGGACTAATTTATCTTCCTGTTCCTCTTCTTCTTGTCTTCATCGCCTTGCTGCGGCTTTGGCTCTTCTTTCTTAGCAGAAACAATAATAGCAGCCTTAGCCTTAGGGTACAAGCTCTCATGGTGAAGCGCCTCCTCTACAAGCTTCTCAAATGGCTCATCATATGGTCCACTAGCTTTTCTTCTAAGTAGTCATCCAAACCAATGATGAATTTCTGATTCTTCCTCAATGGAGTGTCGATGAACGACATCCCATACTTAGAAAAATCATCAAATTCTGCTACGTATTCAGAAAAACTGTCATATCTCCCTGCTTGAGATCAGCAAATGTTCTGAACAGAACCGACTTTTGAGCAGTCGGAATAAACTTCTCCTCAAACCTTATCTTGAACTGATCCCAAGAAAACTAGTCTCCTGGAGTAGCAATAGTGATAGCATTCGACCAATTCATAGCTCGGTCTTATAGCTGTCTCAAAGCCAATTTTCTCTTCATAGCATCTTCCACCTCCATATCTTCAAAGTTTCACCCATATGTATCCAACCAATCTTGCACTTCTATGGATGACTCCATCCCTTGGAAAGACTTTCCTCCAAGAGTAGAATAATTTTTGTTTAGCTTGGCAAAATCAGCCTTTAACGCTTGCACTAGAGCACCTTCACCTATTACCATACTAAGAACATTCCTCATTATATTAGCCATCATAGCATTGAACATGGCTTGAACATAAAGCGTAGCAGCTCTTGATCCCGCTCCTTCCTCTACTCTTGAAGCAAAATTCCTCACAGCGTTCCCTATATGCTGGCTCATTTTTATCTGCAACAAGAATGATCGGTCTCTTATAAAGAAAACCGTGTCCATAGTGCTCATTTTATGCGACTTATACTATATAATATATTATTATAACAAGTATGCACTCTCTCCTATATATATATCACTCGATCCGGTCTAAGGCGATAACACATTCCCTATCTCTATCGGATCGTGGTATCTACTCCAGTTAATCGTGTAATTAAAGCTTGGATACCAAATGCGACGACCGCCCTATATCACCGGCACCAATAGTGTATAAATAGCACGTTGTTGTCCTGCCCGACAAATATATGATGATCATCAAGGTTTAGAATGAACAAATGCAGTATACCTCCTATCATATATCTCACAGCGCATAGACAAAATATAATACCACATATACAACGGAAAAGACAGTAATAATAATGTGAACAGACCATCATCATCAGAATATAATATCCACAGAGTTATACATTAATAGTAGATTTTATACAACGGAAACAAACTCAAGAACTATTTCAAATACAAATAGTAAGTAGTCACCGCTAAGGCTCTCCAGTGCTGCACAATAGAATAAGCGTAGACTCTATATATGTATATAATATAAGATAACTCCATCCGGCTCGTCCTTCGAACAGTTACTGCATCACCTAGACCTGTTATATAGTCTACTCATATAAGAGTGCCCAAGATAATAAGAAACAAAACATAAAACCTTGGACCAAACAACAGTCTGGTGTGAGTGGTAAATGAGTCTCAAATTACTATACAGGTAAATATGGTAAGGAACAAGAGTACACGAACCATACCTGACTTGTCCCTACAACCAAAGAGTTAGCATATAACACTATAATATGCTACGCTACAATATCATAAAGGTATACCACAAACCAAATAAAGGATATCAGTCTTCTAGGTGTTCCTATCTCCAATACCTACTATCTCTGATACCTATGAGTGATAGCCTACTAAAGAAAACAACCAAAACATCCATATCATCCATCAACAATCATAACTATCACTCCTTATGCTCTAAAATATGATAACTCGTATGACCCCAAGCCAAAGACTAATGGATATCCTAGTTATTTGTTGTACTCTCGTACCTTGCAGCCCAAAGCTGGATACGTGTCTTACAGCCCGAAGATGTACACTAGACCCAAAGCTTGAGGTCCAAGGTATACATATCCCTTCATTAACTCATGGGTGTCCCCACTTAAAATACCATTTCTTCGAGTACAACTGAAAACTCTTCGAGTATTAACGATTCCTTAGCACATACACCCGAGCCCACCATTGCTTCATTTAGATTCCGAGCCCTTCTTGCTCAATCTAGTTTTTATTATTCACAAGGAACCCTTCCACATTCCCCGCTCATACGGCTCCCTCCTTTATGAGCTGCCATCTTCGAAAACTACTCCTAATACGAGCCAACATCCAAAGACCATAGCTTTTCGTCATGCTATTATATCATCATCTAACCTGATACGAATGAGCCAACACCTCCAGCACGATCTATAGAACCTCAACAACAGTCCCAAAAGTTCCATTGCCATATCATTCACCATGATAACTCGGTACCGAGTTATAGGTATAACTCAGTGCCGAGCTATATACTTAGCCAACAAATGGCTAATCCCTCTTCCATGTCTCTAGTACTACCATTCCAGTGCCTTGGGCCCCGACTCATCCACCTTTGATAAATCGGCCTCCGACCCAAAGCTCCTTCTTTTAAGTTCTAGAGATAACTAGTCATCACATCCTGCACTTAGCTAATTTCCTTCACCTCACTATGGAACATCTCATCTAGCCAAGCTTTATCCATCCATGCCAACCACCGACTCATAGGAGTCACCACCTTAACTTGGTGTCGAGTTAAGCTCTTAACTCATGGCCTAGTTTAGGTTTCAACTCTAAATGAAGTGCGACTTATCCCATTGCTTCCCACCATGCTCCAGAGCACAACCACCAAGTTTCGTCCACCGACTAACTTAGCCTCCGATTTACTCAATTCTCCGACCTAAGTTTCTATGAAATCATAACACTAGCAAACAACAGCAAATTAAACATCCAAACATAGAATGACAAGTAATTTCATCCAATCAAATATGCAATCCATTAAAATAAGTCAAACAAGTCGATTTCTAACATAGATCTGCATATAACATAAATATATGAGCATGAAAGGGTGATTTCTAATCAATCTAGATCATATACATAGTTTAACATGTAATTAAAGTTAGAAAAGGTTTTATGGCCAAAAATCTATTTAAAACATGTTAAATCATATGATTCTACCATATAAACATGCATAGTATAGTGAGAAGGCATGAACCACTCACCAATTACCAAATTCGATCAATATGAACATGATCCAATCCGGATCGCAATGGAATACACTTCAAATCAAGCAAATCAATGATTTCTATCTTCTAGTTAATGATCTAATCACTAATCAACAATCTAATTGGATTTAAGATGAATTTAGAGCTAATTAGGGTTTAGACCTGATTTATAATGAGATGGAAAGTTTTCATTTGACTCATACAACCCCTATTTATAACGATTCTCTAATTAAACTAACAGGCCAACTATGAGCTTTATTAACTACACACTAATTCTGGTCAGTAGTTTTCAAAACTTAAAACAGGCATAACTCTCTTACCATAAGTCTATTTTTCTATTGTAACTACTCTACGAAATGGAAAACCATCATCCTGAAGCAATGGAACTGATTTGAGACCTAATTCAACTCCTATCGGAAGTCGTAGCCCCAACAAGATTTTCAGGGTCAAAATGGTCACATAGAAATTCAAGAAAAATCGTGTGTAAAATTTCATAAAGAGTCATATCTCAAAATTATCGAATCATACGACCTCATATAAATAAAATAAAAATATTTTACGATCCTCCATACGTAAAATATGGATCGTTACATATATAATCCCTTGACTTAGATATAGTCCGACCCGTATGTTATTATATAATACCTAGGTCAGTTCGAGATATTTTAGGTACAAGGGGTTGAGACTAGGTTGTATTATTTAGGCATAAAGGAGACTAGTTATTCAGTGTTGTAGTATATTAATTTGTATTGTATAAACTCATGTATGTGTATGACATGGTGATGTATGTCATACTTTGTAAATTGTTGTATTATATGTTATCGCTGCGATTGACTCTATGATATCTAATACATATTGTATATTGTGTATTGTTCTACAATGGAGGCACATGTGTTTATTGCTTTGTGTCGATACTGTGTACATATAAGTGAATTGTTTACTCGATGTTTCAATATGTAACAGTGTTGACCCAAGGGAATATCCACGTGTGTACCTCATATAGCCACATTCTCTGTATTATCTGACATTATTACATAGGAATACACTTGGATAGTATGAGTATAGAGATGGGTTGTTTACATGTGATTTGGTAGAGTGTCGATGAGACCTAGACGGTCCATGTTGCTTCTCGTTTAGTTGGTCTGATGGCTTAAATTGAATGTTGTACCTTATATAGTTCATTTCGCTCTTCTCCTTCAATTATTTATTGAAAATTTTATACTGTCGCCGTTAAAGAGTATCTTAAACCTTCGAAGTATCATTTTCGACTACCAACTTCCGTCTTTGAACTCCGATCCTAATCAATGAGTATTCCTCATTTCATATGGATTTTATTTCGCTTTTCATTTTATTGTCGCGTTGAATCTCGAATTGTTTCTGAATATTGGATTGTTTCATTGCTTTTATTGTCGTTCTTTCCTTCATTTTGCTCTTTGCTTTAGTTGTTGTTTTGCTGCCTTGAATATCACAATTACACTAACGAATTTTCACCGTACAATGCCTCGAATAACCGTTATTGTGAAATCAACGACGATCATTTGACGTCGTAGAATGAGTAGATCAAGAGAAAAAACTTCATGAGTAGCCAATATTATTGAATTGTTCCCTTCCCCGTTGGAGTAGGAAACGACACATTGGGCCATGATTCATTATTATGATTAAGCGGTGACTTGTAGTGGGCGTGGGCCACACCGCCTGCCACGACTATGGTTTGGGCCTTTATGGGTTTGTTGAATGACCCTGGGTCGCTTGTTTTTATGATGGGGAAATTTGCCCCAGTCTATTTAGTCCTTAAGTAAGTCGGGGTGGTTAAGCAATTAGGTTATTTGTTGATTGCAGATGGATAAAGCTGCAATTACGAGCAGGCGGACTTTCCGCCTAGGCCCTTCGAAGGTTTGAGAGGGCTGAGTTAATCTTGCTAGTTCCCTAACTCGCTATGGTTGCGAGTGAATCGAACTTTTATACCCATTAGCTGCTAATCGAGTCGACCAACCCCTAGCGGGTTACTTCTCATGGTCCGTTGCAATATAATAATATCACAAGTATATAATAGAAGGAAAACACCTTTTATGTTGAACAAGATTGGATATCAAGTTAGATATATGTAACAAATTACATAATTGCTCATATGACATACCCCTAATTCAATACCACGTTTGCTATTAACTATAGGAATTCAATTAATATGATCCATCGTGTTTTTATGAAATTTCGAAAATACTCTTTTATGATCGAAGTGTTACACAAGGATATACTGATTAGCAAAACCACCTCATTAAAAGGCAACCGGGCCTATGAAGAACTAAAATTGTCAGGGTACGACCAAACTCATTTACCCAACTCATTAACTATCTTCGTAAATGAGTTGGATCAACTCATTCATGATCATTTATGAAAAGGGTCATAGACATTTACGATCCTTTATTAAAATGGTCATAAATGGATAATATATTACCCATTTATTAAAAAGCTAAAATTCAAAAAATTCAAAATTTTAAAAGTTGATTTTAAAATTTCAAATTTGAGTATAAAAAATTCAAGCAATAAATTATAAAAAATATAAAATTTGAATTTGAATAATGAAATTTTGAATTTTATAATTTTGAAAATTTGTACTAGAACGACTAGGCGAAAGTATATTTTTTTCATTCAAACTAAAGCAACTTCTTCATATTAACTTGGAATCGGATCAGACTTTGACCAATGAACTTGGATATACGTTACAGACAATGTGAAACATTTAGATGCTTCATATTTTGAACGTACATTATAGTTCTCTATGGCGGCTACCAGTTGTACTCAACAAACAAGTGGCTACATCCCCAAATCTAAACCTCAACCAGGAAGAAGTCGCTATTTTTTCTATTCAAACTACAGTATCTTTTCCATATTGGCTCAAAACAAGGAACAACTTTAACCAATGAACTCGCACCAACATTACGGATAATACATTAACACTCGGATATTTTATATTTTGAACATAGGTTGTAGTTTTTCATATTCTAAATGATAATTGTTTTAATTGAGCATTATGTAGCTAACGTACGCACGTGGTGTTATACTATACTAGTTATTCACAGGAAACATTCAACTATAGTTTGAGTTATTGTTAATAACATATAACTTATGACCCAAAAATAAAATTAGAAATCCAGCATTCCTTATACTAAGAGTTCATCATTTCTTATACTAAGGGTACATTATTGTGCGACACGAAAGAGGCACCGGATGACGCATCTGAAAGGAGAATAAATGAGAACTTTAAGGAAAGGACAATACATTCTTGCAGATAGAATAAGGATAAAAGAGGTATTTGAAAGACGAATTAATTGTTTTGAGATTACTAATTATGTCGGAACGTATTAATTATTTGTGTTATAAGTAAGACAGATACCTTAATAGGTGTTTGAAAGAGAATTAAGGTATTAATTAGTTGTCACTAATTAATGGTGACGTCCAAATGAATTTGTTCAGATCAATTCAAATGACCAAAATGATGGATCGTATTGGATTGCGATGCCAACACAAAATAGACATTTTTCTAACCCAACACTCCCCAAAGGCCAATAGCGATGCTTTTATTTTCAGTTGATGTGCCCGTAATATTCTATGCATGAATTTATATTATTGTTTCATCAAATGGCGGTATAGGCATCTCCCCAAACGTTGAACAGTAAAAGGAAGTCAACAAAGTTCGATTTGCTCATCCATAAAACATTATATTAATGCTACATTCAAACTGAAAGGGGCGACACATAAATATTTTGTCAGGGTTGCAAAAAGATAAAAATAAAATGATAAGCAACTGGTCTGGGTTGGGCCCATGACAGATGGAAATGAAATCCAGGACCACAACGCAACGTGACGAAAAATAATTCCAAATCACGAAGATTTGGTACCACAGCATCAGTCAATCATCCAACCATGATAAACCGTCGTAAAAACAAGAAGCACGAGGGCTTATATGCAAAACTGGCAGAGCAAGCAGGGGGTGGTCGCATCAAATAATAGGGCACTGTGTTTTGTCAATTGCTGCCGATTATTATTAAATGTCGTAGATCAGATGCATATATTTTATTACCATGCAAATTATTGCATGGTTGACTCCTTTCGCTACTGTTCGCTTTCACTTTAAATTGCTCGATTTTGTTTGCAATTTTAGCTATCTACGCTCTAGTCAACAAAAAGTCAGTTGATCCTTTATATTTAAAAACCAAGATTATATCAACAATGATTATTAATGTATATAATTGTTCAGTATGGACATACAAGAATCTGTTTATAGGGACTATAATTTTAACTTGAACAAAGTTATTGCTTTAATTATGCTAGCAATGCGATAGTCTAATCAAATTTAATTAATTAAAAAAAAAGGGTGATTAGGTCTATGTCTCGATTGATGAGTTCCTTGTCTCCTGCCACGAAACTTTGCAAACAATGGATGCTTTTCTCATTTTTCAACCCATAATATATACATATATATATATACATATATATATATATAGACAAACACACAATACGTAACGGGACGAAGAAAGAATGATCGAGGAAAAAATACATCATAATAATGCAATGCAAGAAGCATGCTCTGTAACCTGCTTCTGTTTACATGAAAATGATGACACCCATGTGAGAATTGTTTGTCAACAGATTCATCATGACCCAACACAAAAAGACGCACAGTTCAAATCAGAGAAAGGAACAAAAACTCTTTATAAAATGTCGAACTACCACCACAGATTTCATATATACGTACAAAAACAACAGAAACTACAAATACACAGCAGTGGTACTTGCTCTGCTACGCTAAACAACTGCAATTTTTCCAGTCAAAACTGATCACTTTTTGTTTTGCTATATACAGTTACTGAAATAACAACAAAAATGTACTTCATTTTAGGTAGAAAATTGCAAAAACGCATCTTTTTCCGTGATATTATTCAAAAACTTAATGAAATATCGTATATATAGAGTTTATTTTATACAAATGAATGCTACAAGTACAGTACACTGAAATTGAATAAAACAATATCGTTTATTTATATAAATTAGACTGACTATATTTAGGTGAAGAATTTAGATATCGGTAGTTAGTTCCTTACCGGAATGTGGAACGGTAAGAAGAGCGGATCCAACTCCACCAACTTCAGGCCAATGTTCAAGAATTACCTTGTCTGAATATTTACCTTGAAGCATCTCTTTTACGCTGTTATGTAAGTATGTCCTGAAAAGCCTATAGTGTTCATATAATCCACCTTCTAGTAATACTACTGCCTTGTTCTCAGTTCCGTCTTTACCGAGCTTTTTCAGAATGCCGATTATGCCAGCACCAGCAAGTCGAGCTGCACGTTTTGTTGCGGCGTCGCATACCTCTACTACTAGCTTTCTCATCCTACGCGTTGTGTCGTGTATCTGAAGATCCCAAAACCAATAACAACATAAGTTTTTTTCTCTTGTGTAATTTGTTATTTAATAGATGATGATAAAATGCTAGTATCACATGTCTTGGGTAGTATAAACGTAATACATATTTAGATATGTCCAATGTCATTATCATACTACACAAGATTCGAATTTATGACCTCAAAACCTATGTTTGAACGTCTTACCACTGGGAGGTGGTCTTGAACCAATAACAACTGAAGTTATTACAAGTGACATACCAGTGATACAAAATCTGATAGTCGGATACTATCTCAACCATTAGATCTTATCTGATTTCCATATTTCATGAAAAGACAAAGAAATCTGATGATCGATATTAATTGTGTGTTATTGTGTGTCTTTTTATAAATAAAAACATGTTACAAATTTAGACCCTTTTGAAAAAGTCACAATGTCTCAGTTTCTGCCTAAGTGGTAAAAAAAATTCATAGCGGAGTGCAAGTTTATGAAAATAGATAAATAAAATTCTTATATCGGAGTTTTTTCAAACAGCATATGTACAATATTTTCAGGAAAAAAAAAGTGTATAAAACCTGTTGCACTATCACTATCTATTATATAAGCGGAAAATGATACTCTTTAAAAAGAACTAAATGTGTAATATGTTGTGAATAGTGATGTAAATGGGTAAGAAAAACCAAATTTATTTGGTCAAATATTACTTTTTGGTATTTGCTAAAAATTATCAAAGCTTATCATGAGTACAGCCAAAGGTATAGTAACTTGTACTAAAAATACATGAGCATTTTCTTTCTGAAAAATGAAACGTATAGACGTTTGGTACTAAACCAATATAAACTAAGGATCTCAAGCCGAATGTTAGTTAAACTGTAATGTATAACTTTGTATTGAAGGGACGGTATAATGCAAACTTATTAGCATAGAATATTGTTTGGGATAAAGTGGTTCTTCTTGACATGGTAAGCATATGAGATTGACTTAATTAATCGGTACCTTTATGTATTCTGTCAAATTAAGGGTTCGTGCATAAAAGATATTGACCTAATAAAATAGAAGATGTGCACGACTTTTCTTCACTGACAAAATTAGTTTATTATTTTGGTGCTAAGACAAGTTGATGCCCAGGTCAGTCTGAGTACAAACGTGAATGCAGTTGAAGAAATTTACTAAGAAGTTGCTGCAGCATTAAATTCATGAGAATGGGACCTATATATATTGAGCAACGTTTGTTAGGGCAATAGTAACCGTTACCGCAACGAAAGTTCCGTTACTGTATCGATACTATTGGTAAATCAAAAATAACCACCGATACTTTATCGTTACCGTTGGTTAAATAATCATTGGTATGTCGATAACTTGATAAACCATTGATCTATAATGATAAATTTATCGGTACATAAAATATTAATTTTTTTTACAATGATGAAATATTAAATATTTTGCTCTGGATTCTAACTCCATTAATGTTTATATCAACATTTTAGCTTATTTTAGATTATATAGAAAATTTTCTTAATTCATCATAAATTATTTACAACAAATATGAAATAATATTTTCCAAATCCCACACAAACCAAATAAAACTTCACACATCTTCTTAAAGATTGATGTGCATTCAAAAGTGTCTGTGGTTATGATTACTTAAATAGTGAAAAAAAAAATTTAACATGATGGTTAAATTTAGATTAATATGTTAATGATAAATTTATTTGTACCATAATAGCACGGGCTACACTTACAAATTAAGATTTAGTAAATATTTACAAGCTATGTGGGGTCCACATGAATTATGGCTCTCATTTGTTGGTTTCTCTCAAATTTGTAGATACTAACTCATAGCAAAAGTATAGTCCTTGTTATACTTATAAGGAAAATGTTAACGTATGACATAATAGCACATCTTAAAGTTATTAAATTAACAATATAACTCACCTGGAATTCGATCTATTTTAAATTATATAAGAATAAAGTAGGTATTTGAAAAAAAAAATTGTCTTTTAGTTTATAACTATTATACTTAATATGTGCTTTTAGGGCACACATAAACAAAACCCAACTTATAATACGGCATTTAAAACATTAGTTGCCAAGAAACTTGTAAATAAATATCAATAGCAACCATTGTAAGTAGTCTGAAGTAGAAAGTAACATACTCCCAAAGCCTTGTCTAATTTTTCTGCTACCACATGCAGATTGGTAGATGTATCCTGGTGCATAGAAGCAACATCAGGGGTCCTGTAATAAGTACATTCAATAGTTTAGCATCCACATTAAAGGTATATGCATTATCATAGCTATAAGAATGGCATCCAATTTGTTACCCAATATATATGCTTCAAGAGTCGCAAATATAGGGATGATTTTATACTAACTAACAATTGTAGCAAGAAATTAATTCAGATGTATATAATAAGTTTCATTTGCCCAACTAATATGTCAAAAGCAAAGTTTAAGGAGTGGTTTTTTACTTTTGTAAGTTCATTTTTGTAGCATGTTTCAAACTGTTTAAATAACCATTAATATACATTACCCCATAAAATTGCTCATACTTTAGTTTTCACTAAATATACAAAATTGTATGGACGTTGAGTGCACCAGTAAAAAAAGTGGTTGATATTCAACAAATAAAACCAATAAAGAGTCATAAAATTTCAGCAAGTCATTGTTAAAAGAACAAGACAAGAATTTAAAAGAATATCATGAAATGCTTCTCAAGAAGTTAAACTCTATGTTAATCCAGTGTAGATTGTACTGCTACCATTAATGTGGTTGAGCCGTACGTAGTATAAATGTATGGTAGCTACCAATAAAGCATTAATGAAGAAATCATATGCTTGTGGCAATGCACTTTGCATGTTTGGTGGTATTATAATGCAGGATTGTTGGAAGCGAATTCAATTAAATTGCCAACAAACATATGCCTCCAGCCTACTAGCCACCATTACTACTGCGGTGAATATATGTCCAAACATAAATTGAGGAATAAAGAGGTTGGAGCTAAAAAAGCAATGCACGCATCCTTACGGAATTCAAATACATTCATTAGCACCTCCTGGTGAATATGCATGATTTCTATTTACATTTTTTTTATACATGTTTTACAACGACGATGTAAATTTTTATCGTTTTTTTTTTCAGATGAACACGTTGTTCTTCTTCCAGTACCTAAATGTAGTTATACCTAATTGTTATCCGAAAAAAAAAAAGCAAAAGGACTTGGGGACATTAAACAATAACGTTGGGAAGGTGCAGGAATTCATCAACCGATCCTTAAATGCAGTTAGGTAATTTATACAAAATGTCAGACTTTAAATCATAAATTAATAAATGCAGGTAAATCTAAGGTTTTTTTTTTTTTTTTGTATTTCCTTTCCTTTTTCTAAATTTGGTTCATGCATGAAAATTTTATTTATCATTGAAAAGATAAATTTTGTATTGGAGCCTGAGGACATAAGAATTTACGGTGCATTCTCGGACTAAATGCATTAGAGTTAAAATATGAAAGCGTTTCTGAAAAAGAGTTTGATTAGAGTATGGTTACAGGTTGCATTGAAAGTAAAAAATAATAATGCAGTTTGGTAATAAATAATTAATATTTAAAAATAATAATGAAGATCTGTTTAAGTGTATTGAAACGGTTTGGCTTCGGGGAATATATAAATTTAAAAAAAATAAACATAAAAGAAGTAAATCTGACGTATATGTTAAGTCTTCGGGGACATTAATCCTATAACACTACGATGGCAAATATTATTCATACACCAAAAATACTTAACATACACCATTATTTTGCTATGAAGATACATGACTGATTTGACCTTCTTTTTAGCATTTTTTTTGTCTTTTTCTTAAAACCCATCAAAATAAATGATTAAAATTAATGATATTTGATCAAATTTATACATTTTTCTGAAGTTGATGAAACATAAATATCAATTAAAAAAACTTTCACAACTAGCCAATCTAATTTAAAAGTATATAATTTATTTTTTGTAAATGAAATTTTATTTTGTGTTGAAATTAAGAATTTTCTAAAAAAACTAAAAAAGTTATGATATTAGTGCCAAAATTAACCTTCATTTTGTCGAATGTTTACTTAATTTAGTGTTAGGAATTGCTAATTTTGTGTAAATGAGCTTTATATTTTAACAAGGGAAGATTGTGAAGATGAAAATTAGGATAGTTATGTAAAAGAGCTGGTGTATGTAATGTAATTTTCGGTGTATGCTAGTTTATTGTATTTTACGGTGTATGTTAAGAGATTATGGTGTATGAATAGAATTACCCCACTACGATTTTCAGCTTCAAAAGGAATAAGGAAAATAATGCTACGATTTAAAAACATGCATAATGAATGGAATACACAGCATTAAAAAATTTGACTACTGAACCAGGTATACCTAAGTGCAAACGGAATTCTAAGTTTCAGAGGTACACTATCACCAAATAGAGCAGTCTCTTCAGCTATTTTAAGCAAAACCCTTCTAACTATGTCTCCTAAATACATCCCAGAGATGAGCTTCTCAAATATCTGCACAGAAAGACCACATATAATTACAGAGAGAAGTACATCCCAGATTTCAAAATTATATTCACAAAAGAAAATACGAAAGCTTCAAACCTGTTCGCCAGGTCTTGGACTTTCATTATCTAGTTGAACATCATATTCTGTCACGGGAAGATGTGACGACAAAAAATCACCCCATTCCATGTTGATTACCTATATATGTGTATACAGCTGTCATTTTTGTTCACCAGTACATTATACATATATAAGTTCATTTATTTACAGTCCAAATAAACATCATTTGGAATGGCACCAACAGCATCCAAAATTGGACTGTGTTAAACCAGTTGAAATTAGAAGCTTCATGCACTTGCTCTTAAAGTAGGAAATTTGAATCAAGAAACTATTTAAGAAAAATTATTGTGTTTCATATTTATAGAAATCTGATAGTTACCATATGTCCATTCTTAGGAGGAGATCCACGCCACTTGGGAACCGAACTTACAGGCTCTATGTAAGCTGCATTAGTACCATTACCTAAAATAACAGCAGCCACTGTATCGCTGCTGCAATATCTACCGCCAACAAATGTTCCGACTGTATCATTGACCTACAAATGAAGTCAAATAACATGTATTTAATTTTATAGATAATATACAATACTGATAAGTACAATCATAAGTAGAGATATGCCAACAAGCATAGTGCTGCGTCAACTATATGTCAACTATATGTATATGTATATGTGTAATAGTGCTGCGTCAACTATATGTATATGTGTAATAGTGCTGCGTCAACTATATGTATATGTGTAATAGTGCTGCGTCAACTATATGTATATGTATATGGGTAATAGTGCTGCGTCAACTATATGTATATGTGTAATAGTGCTCCGTCAACTATATGTCAACTATATGTACATATGTATATGTGTAATAGTGCTCCGTCAACTATATGTCAACTATATGTATATATGGATATGTGTATGTGTGTATGTGTAATATATATATATATATATATATATATATATATATATATATATATATATATATATGTGTGTGTGTGTGTGCGCGTGCGCGCGCGCGCGCGCATGTATATGCATATGCATATATGTGTGTAGAAGGGAATTATCATGTTTACCATGCAGGAAATATTCATATCAACACCATGTTTCCGCATCGCTTCATTAATCATTGCTAGAGCATCACTTCCCTGGGTTACAATAGTAAGGTTTGGAAATTATATTAATGTGGAAATGTATAAGTGAAGCGAAGAAACTCAACACAAACTAAATTAATGAAAAAATTGTTATTGAAGTTGCCTGTTGCCTTAGCTAGATTTTTTTTCAACCATATTATTTACCATAGAAGTATTATTTTAACTGTCAGTGTCCAGTTCTTATAATTATGTGAGAACTTGAGTTTGCAAGAGCACGTTAACTGACTGCCTAGTGAGTAATGTGCACTTACACTTTCTTTGATAGAAAACCCTCTGTTCCACTCCACAGTGATCTTTTGAGTTTCAGGGTTATGCAATACAGGAAAAGATAATGTTACACCGAGTTCCCTTGGCTTGTTGCCTGGTAATTTGTTTTCTTGGCACGAAGATATAAATTTAGCAAGCTGGGCAGCAAGATAATTGTATAATTCCTGACAAGAAAACAAGAGCATTATACATATTACAATCCCCTAAATTGAGCAACACTGCAAAGGCAAAAGTGCTTCTTTATGGTAATACCATATGTGATTTCCTTACATAATTGTTGATAAAAGAACTAACCTCGGATGTGCCAACCATTAAATTTATTGGCACGGGCACCTCCATGCGCTCTTTCTTCGCAATGCCAAGAGCCTTTCCACCCAAGTGCACTCGATAAATACAAACTTTAGTTCGGCCCAGTTCTAACCCATAGAACGTTCCTTCCTCATGGCTGCATAAAGACGCGTACTATGATAGGAGAAACAATCTGAAAATCATGCAATTTCAATGTTCTTGGAAACGACTGCTACATTGTCTTTTATATACTATATAATTCAAATAGTTCCGAATGGTAAAGCTTTTTTTAACAACTCCTAAAGTACCAATGCATTTATTTATTCAAAACGATTCATAATGTCAACAAATTAGCGAATGACCTATAAATGATTGAAGAAGCAATACTCAGATTTATCCATCTTTAATGTTTTGCACGGAGTAATATGTTATCTTTAACCAAAATAACAACAACAACGACATATGAAATTGTTCCAAATTGTGATGTTCTTTTAGCAGTTCCTGAACTACCATTACATTTTATCATTTTGAAGTATATTTAAACATATGGAAATTGGGGAACGGCTGACAAATGATAGAAGTAGTAACTTGAGATCATGCATCTTTAGTGTCGTGCAGGTGACTAATATGTAACCTTTTATCATGTAACTCAAATGATTTCAAATTGTAAAGTTCTTTTTTTTCCAATCAATTCCTAAATTGCCAATGTTTTTTTTCCCTCTTTTTGGAATAGTCTATAGTATTGAAACATACAAATTTGTGGAAGGTCAATGAATGTTTAGTGAGTAGAACTATGCAGCGCACGGAAAGTGTATTGGTGTAAAATAATGTCCAAGTCTATAATTAATCTTGCTTTGAAGTATATAATTTAAACACATGTATCATATATGTAATATCTAATATAATACATCACTTATTATTCTGCCTAAAACAACATGATAAACATGAAGTATCAAAGATTAGAGAAAGACATCTCATATTGTAGAACATAACATAAAAAGGGTAAGTGAACATTCGCATGAAAGAATTTCAAAGAAATAACAAGAAAATTACCCAGCAGGAAAAGAATCAATGGGGGAAGCAAGCATTCTCAAACTACTAGCACCACTAACATCCGAACCCAATCCAGCTTTCATTTCTGCCATCATCGCGTTCGCAACCTCCCACATTTTAACGACGTTCGTTTCACAATCTTCCGCAAAATCTCTAACGATTTGTCTTGCCCGATTCCATCTCTTCGAGCTCCGCCTGTACCAGACAATGACGACCGCCACTCCGGTGGCTGCTATTATAGATGCTGCAGTTACTATGTCCTTTCTTGCCGTTGCCATTATGATTACGGTTAGGGTTTGAATTTTATTTTGGCATTTTCGTTTTTTCCGTCTTTATTTGAAACGAAGTGGCGAGCAATGTGGATCGGAATCGGAATGAGCGGGAATGTTGACGAATTTATAGCCTAGAGTTTTTATTTTGGGTTGGACGGTGTGGATTTGAAGTAGTCCGTAATCCAAATACCTAAGTATGCTTAAGGTTTGGAACTAAAATCAGCAACCATAAACCGAACAATGAAAAACTGATCAGATCAATTGATCCAACTTAAAAATTCGGTTCAAAAACATAAAAATACATGCATCTTCAATGATATTAACTAATTAAAACTGAATTGACCCAACCGTTCGAAGTTCATCTCAGATCGAGTCGGGATCAGATTTTAAAATGTATAGTTTGGACTGAAAAAAACCGATCAATATACAATCAAGACTCGTCTGGTCAGATTTGAATTTGAGTTGTCGGATATAACTGCCATCCCTTTTGCCACATACATGGTTTTATTTTATTTTCAGAAATCCAAGTGCTTACACCACAATTTATTTAATCCATTGTTCCACAACACATTATAAATTTGAATTGAATCATCAAAGTTGTACTTTGAAGTTTTGAAAATTATTTTTTGAATTTCTAATTAAAAAAGGTTTAAATTAATTAATATATATCAAATTATATTGTTATTATTTTAAAATTTAAAAATAGTTTTGAGTTAAATTTAACATTTTAGACTTTGAAAGATTTTAAATTTAAAATACGAAATGTTAAATAAATATTAATAGTTAATTTGAAATAAACCCATTTTACATGTAAAGAAATAAATAGACATCTAATGTCTATGTGTATTGGAATACTTAGTATTCCTTAACATCGATGACACTCAAAATAAATTTTAAAATTTAAAAGGTTTAATCTAATATAAGTTGCTCTCCTTTATTTACATTCAGAATAATACTGAAATAAAAGCTAACATTTAAGCACCCTCAAGCTATGCGTTAAACCAATTTTTGGTCCAACATCAAAAATATTCTAAAGGATATACAATTCAAGTAAAATTTCGAATATGCCCATAATTAATATATAAATTGTCTAAAATATCCAGGTTTAAGTTATTTTCTCTTTCATATGCAAATGATATGAAATTCGAGTACTTATGCTCTGACAACCAAGTGTTGAGAGGTAATTAATTAAAAATTATTAATGGTGGTTTAATTAATTTAAATGGATTTTTAAAGATTAAATGAGAATAATTTTGGAATTGTTTGAATAAATCGATTTAAAAATGTAAATAAGAGGCGAATAAATTAAAATGAGTAAAAAAATATGAAAATAATATTTTATAAAATTATATAATGAATGAATAATATTGATTTAAATAACAAATAATTTTAAAAGTAGAAATTTGAAGTAATTTGGGTTAATGAAATGAATTTTAGTTATATGGACCAAATTAAATACTTTTGAATAAATAATTAAAATAAAAAGAATTTGTGGGAAATAAATTCTATAAAATTCCAATGATATGTTATTGCTTAAGTGATGTAAGTATAATTTTTACTTAAGAATTAATATTGGTTTGAGTTAAATGGGAAAATAGTTTGTAAACGAAAAGAAAAGAAGAAAAATAACAACACATGTTTTAGTAAATAAAGCCTAAGCACAAACTCCACCATCTCAATATCCATATTTTTCTAATTCAAGACAATTCTCTTTGTTCGGTAAATATTAGTTTACATATACTTCTTCCTTATCAATTTCTAACTCTACTCCCTGAAAACAAAATCAAGAATCCCTCTTCCCTTTATAAATCAGACTAAAGTCAAATAAATCACCATAAATTTCCAAATCGAAGTATGTTTATCTCATTACACCACTATATATGAAGAAGCTTGCATATTGTTCATGCTTTGGTATTCTGGAGGTTGCATACACAGAAGAGGAAGAAGTAAGAGAAGCTACAGGTAAGTAAATTTACTCACAAATTTATGTTAATATATGTTATTATTGCATGAATGGTATGCCATATGATTATCTTGTGAAATGATGTGGTTTCTACTCTTAAATATGATTGTATTGTGCAAGTTATGGATTGATTATGGATTGAAACATTAAATTTTAGCTTCAGCAATTCACGACCGGGTGGGTTCACTAGTCGACCACCCATCAGTCGACAAGGCCCACCAGTCGACTGTTAGTGGTCAATCGGTGCGTACATTTTTGTTGTCCTATTTAAAATATATAAATAAATAAAATAACAATATAATTAATAATATATATTTTATGGTTTGAAAAATATTGAATGTTTGGAAATTATTTTATGATCCGAGTTAACAAATATTTTGAAATGCAAGGGAATAATTTAAAAGTTTATTAATTTACATTAGAGGGATATTTAATTATAGAAAACTGGGAAATGGATTTTATAATAATAAATGACATGTAAAGTGACTTTGGAAATTATATATATATATATATATATATATATATAAGGATGTGAAATTGAATTATAGTATTTAAATCTGTATTTGTAATTATATAAATATAAAATGAATGTATTGTTTATTATGCAAAATTTTAAAGATATTGTTATTAGAATAATTATTGATTTCAGAAGTTTTATTACATTTTTGTAATATAATCATTTTTTCTAATTTATAATTGAATGTTTTGATTATATTCATTCTGTGTAATGAGGAATATCAATAAACGGAGTTATAATACTGTTTGGTATGAGACTTTCGATAATATTTCTCAGATTATTCTTGGGACTCGTTATACAGAATAATAAGGTGGAGATTCTGAATTGTGAGGAATTTGAGTAAATGGATCACTAATACCATTTGGTATGGGACATTTGGTAATACTTTCCTTGTTACTCCTACAACTCATGATATAAAGTATTGTGGAGTTTATGAGCAGTGAATAAAAGATTGAGTATCACATGGTGGTATGGGACGTTATTGTGATATTTATTTAGTTATTCATTGTAAGTAGATGTCACTCATGTGACAGAAACATGGATACTACGTGAGGTGATGCTCATGGTGTTGAGCAAGCTCGTGGATTTGAGTTAGGTGGATACTTATATATGTACTATGTGTTTGTCTATCATGATGTACTCCTGGTTATTGGTTGGAGTGAACCAGATGGCTAGCATCCATCCTAGCGGCCTGATCGTGGGGTCGCGCCCAAGATCTGTGATACACTATAGTATTCAAAACAGGGTGGTTAACCCTTAGCCCTTTATGTCACCTAGGCCAGCAGTTTATTACCATAGGGGTCAGAACTAGGCCGTGACTAAGTCCTCTCATTAACAAGCATATTGGTGGATATTTTCATGATTACTGTGGAGGTAACTGAAGACTATATGAGAAGATCTGGGTGGATAACCCATGTGCTTCTAGAGCAGGCAGACGACCATTAGTCTCCCTTTCGCTTCTAGCAGAGTGATATATTAGCATATATTATTGATATACCTGCAACAACCCGCCTCGAAAAGGCTTAATTTTTCAATCCAGAAAAGGCCCATCGAACATTAGATGCATTCCAAAGCTGGCCGTTGATTGCTAAAATTTAAGAATACACAGAAATATCTACTAAAGCTATCAGAATCTCATAGCGAAAAGGATAAAATATAATATTAGAAACAATACCCATTTTATAAAAATTTAATTTCCAAAATAAAACATAAAATCTCAATATCTTGGTACAATATCTCAAAATACAATACATCATATTTGAATAGGTGCATCAAAATATAACAAAAACATAGGTAAATAGATAACCGCCGGAAGACTCCGTCTCCGCCTTCATCTCCTATATCTGCTGTAACGGCCCGTTTTTCCATACCTTTTGAATTGACAATAAACCACACATGTCCAACTCAAATTGCACGAATAAGCAGATCATTAAGGGTGGAAAGAAAATAAAGATAGAACAGAATCTCACATGAGTGGAATAACATATATTATTTCAATAATAATCTTTTCAGCGGAAAATTTTAGAATACAATATCAGAGTCTAACCTAGATTCAGCCTGAACAGTTATAACACCTGCCCTTACAAACGTTGACAAACAACAAAACAAATGAAATAGATGTAGCTGATAATAGAATACGTCCATACGATGATGAAGATCTCCAGCTCTCCTTTGGAAACTCCAAATGTCTTCAACTAAACTTGAAACTACTTGGATCTGACCCGAGTATTAAAAACACCCGGATCAGGCTTGATAAACCAGCGTGAGATATTCGAAATTTTAAATGTATAGATCATGACGGTGCTATCAAAACCTTTGAAAAGAAGGGTATCTCATAAGACCACGTCCACACATAAACATGGACAGGTTTTTACCTTATGATAACCAAAACACTTTTATATCAAAATACACTTGATATTATTTTTTATGACATTCTTTTAAAATCACCTTTCAAATAAACTTATTCAAATAAGGTATCAATATCCGAACTAAGTCTAAGGAATATATTCAGACTGGGTCAATGGAACATCCCGAACGGAATATATTATACGAAAAGGGGTAGCTGAAATGTTTGCAAAGCATTACATCTATTTTGGGACTACAATTAAAACCGTAAATGTCGTGTTGGGATTGGATTTCCAACATGATAGGGAACTAGTGGCCTTTTCTCCGATCCACGCATAACAAACATAGTTCGCGCGGTGCCTTAATCGCTTTTCTCAAACAAGTCACTTGGAACTGTACTTGTTATACTACTACTGATAACCGGTAGTTCCCTGCTTTTCTCAAGCTAACCACTTTATCAAATGGGGCAATAAATGCCTTGAGGGATGTTTTCCCCTAATGGGCCCAACGTATTGGACACCACCATACATACTCACTTATTCCGAATTTGTGTCTGTCAGACCACATAGTATCCCATATCATTTTTCGGTATGTGAGGCTAGTGAGGCTACGCTCAATTTCTTCAAAGCCACACTTTACATACAAAACCAAGCTTTGATCATAACAGGTTTCACGATGAATGCCACATTGTCATTCCACGTCACATGACTGATTTCTAGAAAAGTATAACTTCCTGAGCTCGTATTACTCGGAAAGGGTGTTAAGCTAAAAGAAGTTGTCTTCTCCGCCACCAACTGATATACATTTATAGAAACCACTCAAATGTGATTTAGAGTACAATGTCAGACAAACATCCATACAAGTTCGTTCTAGGATTGAATGAAACCGAAGGCACTTTCCTCGGCCATTACTGGGCGAGAAGCCCTTACAATCCGAAAAAATCTCCACAACAAGGAGACCACTACTATAAATAACTCTTTAATGGGAGCGACCCAGAGCATGTCAACAAGCAGTCCTCACGCTATGAAGATCCTCGGTCTTCAATAATCATCATCTTCAACATGTCTTCACTTTTGAACGTATACATTGGTTCGAAGTGGTTTTCGGATACGGATCACCCAAATCCGACCCCGGTTCCTTCGAAGCCAATTATTGATAAAAAAGATGTTGAGTACATATGTGGATATCAATCATCAATCAATTACTTCATCTTTTATTTAAATCAAATATCTTTCTTAAATATATTCTTTTCAATTTATTCCATTTTTATTCAGGACTATATGGAATTATTAAGCCTCGTTTATCAAATTATTTGGTTTATTTAAACCTTTCTTAAATCCTGGAATAATTCCAAATCATTTTCTCTTTTACTTAGGAAAACCATTCCAAACCATTCATTAAATCTTAATCAAAGATTTCTTATATTCAAGATATAACTTTAACTTAAGGAAAATATTTCCAAATCATTTACTAAATCTTAATCAAAGATTTCCTTCTTAACTTCAAATCATATTCTTGCAAATTGAAGATTTTCATAACAGAGCACTACTGCCACTTTAGATATGGTAAATTTCACCTTCAGGGACTAATGGCAAGTAATCCTACATCATGAAGATCATTGTTTTCAATGATCTTTGTCTTCAATATGTTTTATTTCGAAAATTAGTTTAAAGGGGTTTTCGGATAGGAATCACCCAAATCCGATCCCGGTTTTTTGGATAGGAATCACCCAAATCCGATCCCGGTTCCTTCGTACCAATCATCGAATAAAAGATGTTAAGTGGTTAATTAACATTCAAAGCATTTGTTGTTTTTATTTTATCGTGGAAAAACTTAAATATGATCTTTTAGAGCATCTGGGCTTTCCTTTCGATCTGTTCCACCCCTCGTCTAAAAGATAAATTGAAAGCTAGGTAAGTTCAGGGCACTGGTTGCTCCATTCCTAACCTTAGTTACACACCTTGTTTTACCGTTTAGCTCTCACAGGCGGGACAAATGTACTAGTCGTTTCCACATACTCAGTTTGTTATTATATTCAATATTCTTCACTTTTTACTTAAGTGTTACAAACAATTTCTCTTAACTATTTATTCAAACTCTTATTAAAACTTCCAAATCATCTTTAAATTACTTAATTATTCTTTTAAAATCATTGAAAAAAGATTTAGGAAAGAATTGTTAAGTTTAAAACTACATTTCAAGTTATTTAAAACTGTTGCAAAAAGCGTTGCAAAAAGTGTTGCAAATAGTGTTTTAAAAGCTATATTCTTCAAAACGACTTTTATATCATTTAGAAATCCATCTACCTTACTTTCTACTGTAGGCCTAAGGTCATTTCTAGTCCCATGCATCTACCTTCAATCATGTCCTAACAATGTGAGAGAAAGTACCCAGGCCGCTTAATACCATTTCAGTGGGAATTAGTTAGACTCTGAACATTTAATACCTATATCTTAGGCATGTCCCCGTTATTTAATACCAAATCCAAGATAGACCCCTTTCTGGTAAAATCTAGCCGACATCGCATAGAATCTCATCAGATCACTTAATACTTCTTTTTGGAAGAGGTGGACCCTACAATAGCCACTTGGTACCTCAAACCTGAAGTGGACCCTTCCCAAGATTTCCATCTACCATGTCTAAATGTTATCTCCGACCATTTAATACTTCCTAATTAAGGAGGGAGGCAGACTCTACAACAACCACTTACTACCCCCGATCCTCGAAGTAAGTCCTATGTATTATGACTTGTAACCCAACTGTGACGTCTCACATTGGTCCGACCATTTGTAGGCATTGGTAGCCAGATTAACTGGGCAGAGTTATCCTACAGAATTGGGACTAACCTCACATCCTCCATGGGTACTTATTACAGGCGATGTCTCACATCAGCCCCAAAGTCACACTACTGGTAGTCAAATTAGCTGAGCACACTTTCGTGTGCTTTTGACCGACCTCGCATCCCTATAACTTAGTCATAATTTACGCTCCCCTAACCGTACTACCACATATCTCACCGCATTCTACTAAGGCTGTAAAGAAAGATCCTTTATTATGCCACTAATCATATCATCCATAACTTCCATCCTATGAGGTTTTAATGCTAATTACCAACCTATTTATTACGCAGTTAATACATTATTCATACTCTAATATATATATATATATATATATTTATTTATAAATACGTAACTAAAATATTCCTAGGTGTGCGAAGATTATGCCCTATACTAATCGTTAAATATCAAAACTTCAAATTTATACAAGTCTAATTTCATACCATAACATACAAATTAGCTAATATCCTTAGCCCAACAATATATTTGTATAAGAAAATAGAATCAATTACCAAAATTATTTTATATTAAAATAGTAGAATCAACATCGATAGAATTTACAATTCAATCCTTTTAAACTCTATTCAACTTCTACATATAAAATGGAAAAGGGATTTATATTTAAATTATGGAAATAGGCAGTGCAAACTATGAATAAGAGAATTCGTATTTTACACCCCATTTCCTAACTTTTAGAACCCTCAATCATATCAAAAGGGGAAAATGAGAAGTGGAATAGAATGTAAAATATCAAAATTGCAATAACTACACATATTTTACTACTTTAAAATAATTGAGTCCAATAATATAAGAACTGACATTTCACTTTGGGGGAATTTTGGGGGTTTAGATTTGAAGTTTTCGTCAACTAAAATTCCCAAGGCATATATCACATCCAATCTATAATATACAATTACTAAAAGGAAAAAATTAATATTTCCACTCATAGATAAATCAGAGCTTTCTTTATTGAATTTGAACACGCCCGCTTCTTTTTAATCTCTTCCCAGATCTCTTCCTTTTGAAATATACAATAGTTGAAATGTAAATTATATAGATTTAGAATTTCAGAGATTGGAGGAGAATAGAATTAGAAACTGAATATTAATATCTAAAATCCCTTACTTGGAGACCTTAAGAAATTTATGAATCGTGTGGAAGAAAGAAACTAACAGAGCTCTGCTTACTTTTCCAAATAATAGATGAATAAAAGTGAGGGGGCTAGGCTCTTATTTATAGTGGTTAGAAGTCACTAAAACCTTTGGATTTAAGTTGGTTTAAAATAATAAATCCGAGCCATTCTTGGTCTAAAATAACCATAGTTGCCACCACTATACCGGTGGACCGCCCTTCCTCAAGCTGTCGATCACCACCAGTCGACCGACCGAAGGAAGGCGGTCGACCGGTAACTTATATTTGGGTGGTTTTTATTTTTTCCATTTAATTTTTATTTTATCGCTTATTTATATTTAACATTAACCTTTCTTTTAACGTTTACTTAAACCCCAATTCTCTACTACCGTTAATTTTTGAATTTCAAATTTGAATATTAATTACATTTTGAATTTAAATTCCATTTGAATTATTTTAAATTAGAAAACTTCAAATGCCACTAACTTTTACGTTTGAGTTCAAATTTCAAAACTTTATATATGAAGATTGATCATAAAATCGCCACAAACGCAATGACATAACTTCCATGGCCGAACACATCTACAAATTTCCATTTTTAGCTTTATTATAATTAATCAATAAATTTCTTATTAATTTTTACAGGGTGTTACATTCTCCTTCCCTTAAAAAGGATTTCGTCCCTGAAATCCCTAAGGGTTAGACAGTGTTATGCACATTAAGCATCATGTTATACAACCAAGTTATCTACACAACCATCTACTCAACCAAAAGTGCATTATGATTATTTATGTAGATAACTATAGGTGAGCTCAATCCTTGCATGTATGTAAGGTCGTGACATATATGCATGTATGCAAGCATCTTAAACATGCAAAAAGTTCTACATAAATGTAAAAATGACAATAAAAAGTATGGTAACCATGCCCTACCATCCAATCTTACAACCATGATGCAACCAAAACCTAATTTTAGAGAGATAAAGTTTACTAGAAAAAAGCTCAAGATGAGAAGTCCTCATCTTCTCTTCGGTTTTCCATGTGCTTTCCATTAGATTATCTCCTCAGTGTACTCGAACCCACCTAATTTCTTTGTTGTGGAGTATCCTACTTATGTGCTCCACTATGCGTGCAGTGGCATGGCGATGCTACCGGCTCCATCTCAATGCCTACTAACTGATCAGGCTTTACTACGATGGTGGTGCTATGAAGGCATTTCCTCAAGTGTGAAACATAAAGTACGTCATGGATTTCTGCCAATATATCTGGTAACTCTACTCGATATGTAAGTTTCTCTATTCTTTCCAAGATCAGGAAAGCCCCAATAAACCTTGGTGCTAACTTCCCCGACTTATCAAATCTCCTAACGTTCCTAAGAGGGGATACTTTAACGAAAACCATGTTTCCTATCTTAAATTCTAATTCCGTCCTTCTCTTGTCTACATAGAACTTATGGCGATTATGTGTGGCCTTTATTCGTTGCTTAATCAACTCTACCTTTTTCGAAGTCTCACGGATCAAATCTGGTCCAAGTAAAATTTCATTGGTGATTTTCCATCAACAATTTAGCGAATTGCATGGCCTCCCGTATAATGCTTCAAAAGGGGCCATGCCAATTGTAGCCTGGTGACTGTTATTGTGAGCGAATTCTACTAAAGGTAAGTGTTGCTCCCAATGTCCTTCGAAATCCATGATGCATGCTCGTAGCAAGTCCTCTAAAATCCTATTCACCCATTCAGTCTAACCATCGGCTTGTGGGTGGTATGCAATGCTAAAATTCAATGAGGTTCCCAAAGCTAACTACAAACTCCTTTAAAATTTGTTAGTGAATAAGGGATCTCTAACACTAACAATGCTAATTGGGATTCCATGAAGTTGAACCACCCCCTTAATATAAATTTGCACTAAAGATGCTACAGTCCTATTACTTCTAATGGGAATAAAATAGATGCTTTTAGTGAGTCTATCCACTATAACCCAAATAGCTTCAATGCCTTTTTAACTCATAGGCAACCCATCAACAAAGTCCATTACTCACTTTTTCAAGTCGGCACCACCAATGGCAATAACAATTCTCCGAGCTTCCCTTGTTGTGCCTTTATCCTTTGACAAGTCAAACATCTAGGGACAAATTCTATTACCCTCTTCTTCATCCCTGGGCAATAGAAAATTCGCTTCATATCGCCGTACATCTTATCTCCTTTAGAGTGAATGGTCATCCTAGAATGGTGACATTCTACTAGCACTTCTTCTAAAACATCATCAACCATAGGGACACAAAGACACCCATCTCTCCTAAAAAATCTTCCCTCGCCAATTGCATATCTACTAGCATGGGAAAAATGTTCTCCTCTACTTAGTTTGCCCAAAATATCTATTATTGTCGCATCCTTCTGCTCTAGCCTAATGGGGTCCATAAAAGCTGGCTAAACCTCCATTGCTGCCAAATAGCCTATAGTGGGTTCTGTTGGCGGTTGGAAATTGAAATTCAAGAGGAACTCTAACTGCCTCCACTCATATATAACCCCTAAAGTAGCATGCCTTCGACTAAGGGCGTCAGTAACGATATTCCCTTCTCCAAGGGTCCCAAAATCATATGATGCTATAAACTCCATCCACCTTTGCTACTTAAGATTTAAATCTTTTTAGGAAAATAGGTATTTGAGTGATTTGTAATCGGTGAAAAACTCAAACCTCTCTCCCAAAAGATAGCGCCTTCACATTTTTAGGGCAAAAATGATTGCCGCTAACCCCACATCATGAGTTAGGTAACTCTTCTTATGGTCCTTCAATTGTCTACTAACATAAGCTATTACCCCTCCTTCTTGCATAAAAACGGCTCCTAATCTTGTACCACATGGATCGGTGTAAATGATGAAAGGCTTTGCCCTATTGGGAATAGTTAACATTAGTGCACTAGTCAATAGCTCATTCAACTTTTCAAATGCTTCCATGCACTTCTCATCCCATGCAAAAACCAGATTCTTCTTGGTTAAGCGAGTTAGTGGAATTGTTAACTTCGCAAAGTCCTTGATGAATTTCCTATAGTAACCAACCAACCCAAGAAAAATTCTAACCACTAATGTGTTCTTCATAATCTTCCAATCTTGAATAGCTTCCATCTTCGCAGGGTCTACAAACAATCCTTTCTCGGAAACAATAGGTCCAAGAAATCACACCTCCTTCTTCCAAAAGTGACATTTTGAGAAGTTGGCATTAAGTTGGTGCATTCTCAAAGTCCCTAGTACCTCCCTTAAGTGATTTTCATGCTTACCTTCACTCTTGAAAATACTAAGATATCATCCACAAACATTACAATGAATTTATTCAGTTATCCCTTAGAAACTATTCATCAAATCTACAAAGTATGCAGTGTCATTAGTCAATCCAAAAGATATTACCTTCCATTCATATAGCCTATCGGGAGTGTGAAATGTTGTCTTCTGCTTGCTATGCTCAACTATCCTCAATTGATGAAATCCAATGGCTATGTCCATTTGGGAAAAGATTTTGTCTCCCACAAGTTAATCAAACAAATCATCTATTCTAGATAAGAGGTACCTATTCTTCTTAGTCGACTTGTTGAGTTCTCTATAGTCGATGCATAGCTTTAATGAGCCATCTGCGTTAGTGGCAAAAAAACACGTGCTCCCCATTTAGAAGTACTTCGACAAATGAATCCTTTCTACAATGAATCCAAAATACGCTTATCCAACTCTCGCCTTTCTTTGGGGGCCATGTGTCTTAATGGCATAGCGATAGGTCTAGTGTCCTTCTCTAAATCAATCCTAAACTCGATCTTCCTTTAGGATGGGAGGCCTGAGACTTCCTCAAAGACGTCAGGAAATTTTCAAACTATGGGTACAAATGAGAGCTCATCTTATGACAAGCTCAATGAATATAAGTTGCTTAACTTGACCGAGTTTTGGGGTATACAATGAACATCTATATCTCGTCCCTTGCAACTCTTTAACCATACAATTCTCCTATCACAATCTAAAATAGCCCCATAGTAAGATAACCAATCTATCCTTAAGATAAGTCTATACCCCTCAAAACTAAGAACGTGCACGTTACATGTAAAATCGACGTTATGTATTTCCTTAACTAGGTCTTTGCAAATTAAGGAAAGATGTGTCGACCCCCAATAGGATTTGATACCACTATTGGGTTGGTGACAACGAGGGCTTTTAGACTCGAAGAGTTAACTATGTTTTTAGCTATGAATGAATGTGATACTCTCGAGTAAAATAGGGTACGAATGTTATACCCAGAAATAATTGTTGCACCTTCCATTGTCGCCTTTTGTTAATCTCTAAGGAGAGGTCTACTCGAGATATGAACAGCTTCAATGGCATAAGCAAGCTTCGAACATTTGTTCTTAAAGTGTCCCTCTTCGTGGCAGTGATAGCACTTCCCCTTGAATTCTTCCCTCATCAAACTCACTTTACAATCCTTAACAATGTGTCAGTTCTTTTAGCTTTTCTGACATGTGATATCTTCCTTCTTGAACTTACCTTTGGCCTTCTTATACACTAAAAATCCTCTCTTCCTAGCTCCATCTTGGTTTCGCACCGGTCCTACATTCTCCTTCTCCTCCGAGCCAACTGTCTGAAGCACAGTCATCTCAACCAACGTCTCATAAGTAGGGCTAGTGGGTACTTGGGTCAAAAGAAACTCTCTAAGTAGGTAATTCAGGCCTTTTACAAACTTCATGGCGTTCTTCATAGGGGTATCGATCAAACTCATTCCAAACTTAGCTAGTTATGTGAACTTTTGATATATTCCTTCAACGTGAAATCTCCCTGCCTAAGTTGTATAAATCTTTCTAATTGCAAATTCACCTCAGCCCTAGACATGAATTGCGACTCAAAGCGGTTTCTGAACTCAGCCCAAGTGATAACTCTCTCACATTCTCCTTAGCCACAACAGTCCACCAATCTAAGGCCTCTCCTTTAAGATACCACATCGTCATTCCCCTCCTAATCTTCCCATCTAAGCTCCTGAAAGATATGCTCACAATTGTTAATCCAAGTCTTCGTCCCCAAAGAACCTTCTACTCCCATGTACACCTTTCCACCCATATTCTAGAAGTCCTTGCACATCTTGGGAAAGCTTGTAGGGCGAGGCACTGCTCAATGGATGACGCAGCGTGTACCGCGGGTGTAACTTGTTGAAGAATGAGAACTTGCCATGCATGCCTCAAGTATTGCTTAAACCATTCACGCATCCCTCAGATAATGGGTATCTCTTGGGTAGAAGGGTACCCAGTCCCAAAAGAACGACTTTCAGCCATTATCAACTATCTTACAATTTCCTTAGATAATATTATTTGCTAAAATAGGAGATTTTCCTAGTGTTTTTATGTATATTTAAAACAGTGTATATATAGTGGGGTTTTCGAAAATATTATTAAAATAATTAGTACACACTCATACATATATCTATACACATTAATCGGGCAACCTAAGCTCTGATACCAAATGTAACAACCCACCTCAAAATGGGTCTAATTTTTCAACCTAGAAAGGCCTATCGAACATTAGACCCATTCCAAAACTGGCTGTTGGTTGGTAAAATTTAATAATACACAAAGCTATCTACTAATGCTACCAAAATATCATAGCAGAAATGATAAAATATAATATCAATACCCATTTTATAAAACTTCAATTTCTAAAACAGAACATAACATCTCAATATTTGTGGTGCAATGTCTCAAAATACAATTATTATGTTTAAATAGGTATATCAAAATATAACAAGAATATAAATAGATAGATAACTACCACAAGACTCCGTCTCTGCCTTCATCTCCTAGATCTGCATCGCCTTTCCAAACCTGTATTGTAATAAGGAGGGAGTCAGAACAACAATGCCTAGTGAATAAAATCTCAAGTCTTTCCATAATAGTACTTGGCCAGGATAATTTAGATAAGAACATGTCTTACGTACCCTAACCATATTTCTTACTTTCTACTGTAGGCCTAAGGCCATTCCTAGTCACATGCATCTACCATCAATCATGTCCAAACAATCTGAGAGAAAGTACCCATGTCACTTAATACCTTTTCTATGGGAATTGGTTAGATTTTGACCATTTAATACCTAACCAAGGCGGACCCATCTCTGGTACAATCTAGTTGAAATTGCATGGAACCTCATCTGGCCATTTAATATTTCTTTTTGGAAGAGGTAGACCCTACAATAGCCACTTAATACCTCAAACTCGAAGTAGACCCTTCCCCCGATCCATTTAATACTTCCGTTTTAGAGAGGGTGCAAACCTTACAAAAGCCACTTACTACCCCCAATCCCCAAAGTAGGTCCCACGTATTATGACTCATAACACAACCGTGATGTCTCAGATTAGTCCGACCATTTGTAGGCACCGGTATCCAGATTAACTAGGCAGACTTACCTTATAGAATTGGGACTAACCTCGCAGCCTCTATGGGTACTTATTATAGGTGATGTCTCACATCAACCCCAAAGTCACGCTACTGGTAGCCAAATTAGATGGGTACACTTTTGTATGCTTTTAACTGACCTTGCATCCCTATAACATAGTCATAATTTACACTCCCCTAACCATACTACCACATATCTCACCGCATTCTACTAAGGCTATAAAGATAGATCCTTTATTCTGCCACTATTCATAATCATCTATAACTTCTATCCTATGGGGTTTTAATGCTAATCACTAACCTATTTATTAAGCAATTGATACATTATTAATTTTACGTTATTCATAAGATAATATATATTTATAAATACGTAACTAAAATATTCCTAGGCATGCAAATATTACGCCTATACTAATCGTTAAATGCCAAAACTTTCAATTTATACAAGTCTAATTCCATACCATAACAAAAAAATTAACTAATACCCTTAGCCCAACAATAGACCTGTATAAGAAAATAAAATCAATTACCAAACTTATTTTAAATTAAAAAAGTAGAATCAACATCAATAGAATTTACCATTCAATCTTTTTACAGTCTATTCAACTTCCACATATAAAATGGAAAAGGGATTCATATTTAAATTATGGAAGGCAGTGAAAACTATGAATAAGAGAATCCGTATTTTACACACCATTTCCTAACTTTTAGAACCCTCAATCATATCAAAAGAGGAAAATGAGAAGTGGAATAGAATTTGAAATATTAAAATTGCAATAACTACACAAATTCTGCTATTTTATTATAGAATAATTAAGATTCCAATAACATAAGAATTGACATTTCGCTTTGGGGGAATTTTAGGGCTTTATATTTGAAGTTTTTGTGAACCAAAATTCCACAAAGCATTCTCTTTTGAACAATTACTGAAATGAGAAAAACTAAGATTTCTACTCAAAGATAATTCCCAGCTTTCTCTTTTGAATTTGAACATGCTTGCTTCCTTTTAATCTCTTCCCAAAACTCTTTCTTTCAAAATTTATAATAGTTGGATTGTGTATAAATTAGATTCAAAATTTCAGGGAATTGAGGAGAATAGAATTAGAAATTGAATATTAATATCTAAAATCCCTTACTTGAAGACCTTGAGAAGTTTTTGAATCATGTGGAAGAAAGAAACTGACAGAGCTCTGCTTACGTTCCCAAATAATGTATGAATAAAAGTGAGGGGGCTAGGCTCTTATTTATGGCGGTTAGAAGTCACTAGAACCATCAGATTTAAGTCGGTTTAAAATAATAAAATCTAAATTGTTCTTAGCCTAAAATAACTCTAGCCGTCGCCACTGCACCGATCAACCGCCCTTCTTGACTAGTAGCGGTCGACTGACCTAAGGAAGGCGGTCGACTGGTAGCTTATATTTGGGATGTTTTTATTTTTGCTATTTAATCTTTATTTTATTACTTATTTATATTTAAAATTAATGTTTCTTTTAGTATTTACTTAAACCCCAATTACTAACTACCATTAATGCTTGGATTTCAAATTTTAATATTAATTACATTTGAATTTGAATTCCATTTGAATTATTCTAAATTTGAAAACTTCAAACGTCAATAACTTTTTCATTTGAGCTTCGATTTCAAAAGTTTATATATGGAAATTGATTACAAAATTGCCATAAATGCAACCGCATAACTTTCATGGCCAAACTCTGACATCTACAAAATTTCCTTTTTAGCATTATTATTAAATAATTAATTTCTTTTTAACTTTTATGTGGTGTTACAATACCTCACCGAAGAATGGATAAGGGTGGACGACCCACATGTTGAGATATGACTCTACTTGGGACTTTGTTTCTGTCGTACCGTCAAATCCTGTTACCTTTTATTACCATGTGTTATTTCTTTATGGGTAGATGTGATTATACTTGTGATAGGTGACCAGAGTATAGTTGATCCTCTTATCTTTATTTATATATGATTTCATAGTTAGATGGCCTATTTTATATTGATCATTGACGGTATTCTATTATTTGAGATTAAGGGATATACTTGGGCATTGCTATATGCTAGCCTGACTATACTTGATGATATCTCAAACATTAATGATTTCTAGACTTTGATGAAGATTTTGATATAAATGACTCACCACAGTGACATTAATTTTTTGATTCCATGTTTGATATGATTTTATATGGGTGATGACATTTTTATGCATGGTTCTCTGATACTCGACGTTTTCTGATACTTTAGGGATTGTTTATGATATCATAATTATATACCATGCATACATTATTATACACACACACACATATACATTGACATTTACATTTAGACATAGTCTGATTGATGTGTTGTTTAAATTATACTCGGGCCAGTCCAAGATATTTCGGGTTCAGGGATGATGATGAGACCAACTTGTGTTTTGTGGGCATAGTGGAGACTTGATATTTAGAACTTGTTGTATATTATTTGTGTGATATAGATTCATAGTATGCATATCATTGTGTTGTGTTGTGTGTGTGTGTATTGTAGACACATTGTATATTCTATATTATATATTTTATCACTATATTTTGACTCTGTGTTATGTATCTTTCATTGTATATTGTGTATTGTTCTATTCTGGAGGCACGCGTGTTTATTACTTTATACTAAGACTGTGTGCATATGTGGTATGTACCCTATGGCTCGAGAAATGTATCAGTGTTAGTCCAAATTACTACCTTCATGTGTACCCCATATTGCCTCATTCTCCGTATTATCAGACAATATTACTTAGTATACTCTTGGATAGTATGGGTATAGAGGTAGTGTGCTTCATATGCAATATCCATCTTTCGATGGTTAATATGTAAAAGTACAAACCATATTCCTCGTTATAGCCCAAAGTGTCAAGAGTAGAGTCAATATTCATTTTTCTATTTTTAAAGGTCCTTATGTTCAAAAATTTGAGTCATCTCCTTCTTTGTTGACAATCAAAGGAGTTCTTAAGCTCTTTAAAGAGCTTAGATATGTCTAGTCTGAAAAAGTGATTTGTGCTAAGAAAGAGAAAGAATGGCTCCTCTCTTCTTTCACTTTCTTAGCACAAACCATTTTTGACACTAGACATATCCAAGCTCTCTAAATAGCTTGAGAACTTCTCTAATGGCAGACGAAAAGGAGATGACTCGAACTTTTGAACATAAGGACCTTTAGAAATAGAAAATTGCATATTGACTCTAATCTTGACACTATAGGCTATAACGAAGGATACGACTTATACATTTTACATATTGACCATCGAACAATGAATATTGCATATATACTCAAATTTCATATCATTTGCATATGAAAGGGAATATGGTTGGACCTTGGACATTTTAGACAATCTATATTTTGATTAGTGCATATTTGGAATTTTTTTTAATTGTATATCCTTTAGAATATCTTTATGTTAAACCGAAAATTGGTTTAACATTTTGGTGCTTTCATTGAGAGTTAAACTTGGGACTATTTTGAAAAAATGATCAAAATGCCATTGATTTCAAAAAATTTAAGTAATTTTAAAATAATTTTGAAAAATAGACTATATTTTTGCAAGGACAATGGTCGAAGAATTTTTCAAATCTTGTTATTTTTGAAACTGATATGAATTTCTATTTATTTAAAAATCTTTTAATTTTAAAAGTTGAACTATCACATGTTGATCAACCTACGACAACACTCTCCTTCCTTCTTCCATTAACTTGCGACAACACTTCCAATTTTTCCTCCATCAACTAATGTTAACTTATTATCAACCAAGAATATCATATTATCAACCAACAATAGCTTCTTCCTCCATCAAACAGCTCTATGTCCATCACTAACCCATGATAGCTCTGCCAACCACCAACCAGCGATAGCACCATCTAATAGCTCCTGCCTCCATCAAATTGCAATAGCTCTGTGACCATTATCAACCCGCAGTAGTTTTGCCAACAAATGATAGCACCATCCAATAACTCCTTCCTCTATCAAATTACGATAACTCTATGACCATCATCAAACCGCGATGCTCTACCAACCACCACCCAGGGATAGCATCATCTGATAGCTTCTCCTTTCTTCAAACTATGACAACTCTATGACCATCATCAACTGGCGATTAGCCCAAGTCAACCTGCAACAAGCCCATCCATTATCAACCTATGCAGTTAATGCCCCGCTATTACCCCGCTATAACCCCGCTATATCTCATAGCGGGTTTCTGCCGCTACGATTTTCCATATAGCCCCACAATATAGCCTTTCCGCTTTAATCCCCGCTATTTCCGCTATATCCCGTTATTTCCGCTATATCCCGTTATTTCCGCTATATTCCGCTATTCCCGCTATATCTTCTTTAATAAAATGAATTGAAAAATTCAATATTTACATTATAAAAATTATGAAACTAATTTATTTGATTTAATTTTTAATATATTTTCAGAAATGAAAATACTCTAATATTCTACTAAATTCAATTATGTTATATAACAGTTTTACGTTTATTTAAAGTATATTCGCACATGTTTTTATTTAAAAATTATTTATGTATCAGTTACAATTCAATTGAATGATAATTTTTCATTTAATTACCATTTATATATTCGTAAAAACATTAAGTACGAGTTTTATATGCTATTTTAAAGCTATCCGCTATATCCTGCTATATCCTCGCTGTATCACCGCTATGACTTTTTACACCTCCACCGCTTTGAATCTGCTGAGCGCTTTAACTGCATAGTTATCAACTAATGAACTTCAAATTACAATAAGTCATTTAACAATAACCAATAGAAGCTCCAAATATTTATTATATATAAAATATGAAGTTCACTAATGGCGATTACACCGATCGAGGTGATTGCCAATGATTGCGCATGAGTTAGATGCTAGGAAATTATTGATTTGAAACTTGGGTTACAATGAGAAATACCCCTAGGATCCTCCCTCTAGTCGTCACCAGAGGTGGCCAAGAAAATTCAAACCCATTAGGGTTTTCATCAGTAAACCAATCTATGATCGAAGCTCAAATTTTCCTCGAATATTGCAAGGTATAATAGACAACGACCAACAAAAATTCCACTACCTTCCCTTTGCTAGAGCAAAGGCGGGACATTATAAGGCGGTGGTGGCACTAGAATAAATCAAAAGATGAAGTTGGGTTTTGGGGTTTTTGAACAAAACTCTAATTAATTGGTGGTTAATTTGGAAAATCGGCCATCGTAGATGTAATGTAATTGTAACGACCCGTATTTTACGTATCGGAGGATCGTAAAATATTTTTATTTTATTCGTAAGAGGTCATATGATTCTATAACTTTAGTATATGACTCTTAGGGACATTTTACACACCTATGATTTTTCCCGAATTTCTATGTGACCATGACCCTAAAAATCTTGTTTGGGCTATAAATTTTGATAGGAGTCGAACTAGGGTCTCAAACCAGTTCCATTATTCAGGATGATGGTTTCCAATTTCGTAGAGTAGTCATAATATAAAAACGGGCTTATAGTTAGGGAGTTATTCCTATTTTAAGTTTTGGAAACTTCTGGTCGGGATTATTGTGTAATTAGCGAAGCCCATTAGTTGGTCCATTAGTCTAATTAGATAATACTATAAATAGAGGGCTGAAGAGTCAAGTTAAAACTTTTCCCTCTCATTCTAAATCGGATCTAAATCCTAATTAGCCCTAGATTCATCATAATTTCATCCAAAATCATCCAAATTACTCTCTAAATCAAACAAGATTATGGATTAGAGATTAGATCATTAACTAGAAGATAGAGATCATCGATTTGTTTGATTTGAAGTGCATTCCATTACTGTCCGGATTGGATCTACATTCATATTCGTTGAATTTGGTTATTGGTGAGTGGTTTATGCCTTCTTACTATACTATGCTTGTTTATATGGTAGAATAATAGGATTTAACATGTTTTAAAATGATTTTTGACCACAAAACCTTTTCTAACTGTAATTACATGTTCAATTATATATATGATCTATATTGATTAGAAATCACCTTTGCTTATGCTCATATATTCATGCTATATGTATATCTATGTTAGAAATCAACTTGTTTATCTTATTTTGATGGATTGCATGTTTGATTGGATGAAATTGCTTGTTATTCTATATTGGATGATATGATTTGATGTTGTTTGCTAGTGTTATGATTGCATAGAAAGTTAGGTTGGAGAATTGAGCAAATCAAAGCAAAGTTGGTCAAAATTGGATGAAACTTAGAGGGGAAGCTCTGGAGTATGAAAGGAGCTTGGGGTTCAAGTCACAGGTCCATATTTTCTAAGCATAGAAGTTGACATCGACATGAGAGGTCGATACCGAGTTCTAAGGGTTGGTCCAACAAGTTAGCGGTTTTCGAGGAAGCAAGAGTGTTGCTAGTAGAGGTTGCCAAAGGTGATGGATATGTGATTGGCTAAGTGTTGGAGGCTATGATGAATTTTTTCAAGAATATGAAGTTGGGTGCTTTGAATAGAGGACTTGTTCTATGACAACTTGATTTGTGTAAAGAAGTTGGGGCCAAAGCATCTGGGCATGAAGTACTAGAAGCAAGAAAGGAGTGGAAGATGACGTAGCCATAAATTGGCTAACTATAGAGGTCGGGGCCGAGTTCAGAGGTCAGTGCCGAATTCTAGGGTTAGGTCCAAATGGGATGAAACTTCTGGGAGGTGAAGTAGAGGTCTAGTAGATCGTGCTGGAGGAGTTGAATCATTCGTATCAGGTTGAAAAGCCATGATCTTTGAATGTTGGCTTGTGTTGGGAGTAGGTTTTGAAGATGGCGGCTCGTAAAAGGAGTGAGCCATAGGATCAAGGAATGTGGAAGGGTCCATCGTGATAATGGAAACTGGATTGAACAAGAAGGGCTTGGTATCCAAATGGAGCAAAGGAGGGCTCGGGTGTATGTGCTAAGGAATCATTGATGCTTGAAGTGTTTTCTGTTGTACTCGAAGTATGGGTATTATAAGTAGGGACGCCCATGGATTGGTAGCGAGGATCCATAAACCCTGGCCTGTGGATTTGGGTCTAGTGTCTAGCTTTGGGATACGAGACTTGTATTTAGCTTTGGGCTGCAAGATACGAGAGTACAACGGAGAACCGGGATTTTCATTAGTCCCTGATAGAAAGGAGGCCATATGAGCTATCATATATTCAAAGCACAAGGAGTGATAGTTTGTCGATGGATGCTATGGATGCTTTGGTTGTTTTCTTTAGTAAGCTATCATTCATAGGTATTAGGGGAAGTAGGTATTGGAGATAGGGATACTTAGAAGACTGATATCCTTTATTTGGTTTGTGGTATACCTTTATGATATTGTAGAGTATCATATTATAGTGTTATATGCTAACTCTTTGGTTGCAGGGACATGTTAGATATGATTCGTGTACCCTTGTTCCTTACCATATTTAATTGCATTGTATTTGATAATCATTTACCGCTCATGCCAGACTATTGTTTGACCCAAGGTTTTATGCTTTATTTCTTATTATCTTTGGTACTCTTGAATGAGTAGACTGGATAACAGGTCTAGGTGACATAGTAGCTGTTCAAAGGACAAGCTGGATGGGGCCATCTCCTATTATATCCATATATGGAGTCTACGCTTATTCCGCTGTGCAGCACTGGGGAGCCTTAGTAGTGACTACTTACCATTTGTATTTGAGATAGTTGTTGAGTTTGTTTCCATTGTATAAAACTCTACTATTGATGTATAACTCTGTGGATATTATACTCTGAAGATGATGGTCTGTTCACATTGTTATTACTATCTCTTCCGTTTTATATATGATATTATATTTTTTCCATGTGTTGTGAGATATACAACAGGTTATATGCTGCATTTGTTCATTCTAAACCATGATGATCATCTTATATCGGTCGGGCACGATAGCAGCGCACTATTTATATGTCGTTGGTGCCGATGGTATAGGGCGGTCATCACATTTGGTATCAAAACTTTGGTTACACGATTAACTGGAGTTGATACCATGATCCAGTAGAGATAGGCAATATCGCCTTAGACTGGATCAAGAGTAGGTATGTATACGAGAGAGTGCGTACTTATTATAAGTTTGATTTTCAAAACTATATAGTAATATATTATATAGTATAAGTTGCATGCACATGAGCACCATGGACACGGTTTTCTTTATGAGTGACTGATCATTCTTATTACGGATAAGAATGAGCTAGCATACAAGGAACGTTGTGAGGAATTCAGCTTTAGGAGGAAGGAGCGGGATCAGAAGCTGCTATGCTTGATGTCTAAGCCATGTTCAATGTTATGATGGCAACAATGATGCGGAATGCTTCTGGAGTGGTGATAGGTGGAGGTGCTCCAGTGTAAGCGCCTAGGGCTGATTTTGCCAAGCTTAGCAAAGACTATTCTAGTCTTGGAGGGAAGCCCTTTCATTGGATGGAATCAGCCATAGAAGTGCAAGATTGGTTAGATACTTGTGAGAGCATCTTTGGTGATATGGAGGTGGAAGAAGCTATGAAGAGAAAATTGGTTTCAAGACAGCTTTAAGGATGAGCTATGAATTGGTGGAATGCCGTCACTATTGCTACTCCAGAAGACCGATTTTCTTGGGATCAGTTTAAGATGAGGTTTGCGGAGAATTTTATTCTGGCCTCTTAGAAGTCGATTTTGTTCAGAAAATTTATAGATTTCAAGTAATGAGAGATGTAAGTCTCGGAGTATGTTGCGGAGTTTGACGCCTTTTCAAAATATGGGATGTCATTCATAGATACTCCCTTGAGAAAGAATGAGAAATTCATCATAGGATTGGATGACTATCTTAGAGAGAGGCTAGTGGACCATATAGATGAGCCGTTCGAGAAGCTGGTAGAGAAAGCACTATGCCATGAGAGCCTGTACCCTAAGGCTAAGACTGCTATTGTTGTTTCCACCGAGAAAGAAGAGCCCAACCGCAACAAGGTGGTGAAGGTAAGAAGAAGTGCAATGGGAAGAGGAAGCAGTCTCAAGGTAAGGGTGGCAAGAAGAAGGGTAAATGGAAACCTACTTGCTTCAGATGCAATGAGAAGGATCATCTAATTAAAGACTGTAAGACAAGTGAGAAGAAAAAGTGATATAATTGTGATAATCCTGGGCATTTGAAGAAGAATTGTCTGGAATCGGTAAAGGATAAGCAGATGGTGAAGGCATATGATTTGGACGCAGTCCCAACTTCGTCGAATGATCCCTCGACGAAGGAGAAGGGGAAGGGAGTCATTATTCAAGGTATACTTTCTCTTAGTGATGTTCCTATTTGAGTTTTCTTTGATACAGTGTTTCTCATTCATTCATCTGTAGTGACCTAGTAGATAGTTTGGGATTGGAACCTAAGATAGTAGACTGACCCTTAATCGTGACGAACCTTGTTGGATGCTCTACTAATCTTTGCATGGTTTCTTGTGGCCTAGTTTTATCGAGTCATGGATGTTCTTTGGTTTGTGATTGCTTTGTTTTGAACATTGTTGGGTTCGGGAATTATCTTGGGTATGGACTGGCTTAGGAAGCATGCGACCATAGTGAATTGCGAGAAGCTGTTGGTGACAGTCGGAGATGTGGATGGGCGAACGGTAGTGATTAGCTACCTACCAGAGGATGGGGGTGATGGTTAGCTTTCTATATTTGCATGAGGTTCCATAGTAGGGATTGTCATATGTGCCTGGATTGCCGCCGCATAAAGAGATTGAGTTTTGGATAGACTTGGTGAAGGAAGCTAGACTGATAGCTATGCATTTGAGGCGTATGACACCCAAAGAGCAGAAGAAATTGGAGGTGCAAGTGAATGACCAATTGAGGAAAGGGTTCATTCGAAGAAGCGTATCTGAGTGGGGCACACCTGTAGTTTTTGCAACGAAGGCGGATGGTTCTTTAAGGGTGTGTGTGGATTATCGGGAGCTAAATAAAGCAATGAAGAAGAACAAGTATCCACTCCCATGCACTGATGACTAGTTTGATCAGCTGCACGGTGCGAAGGTGCTCTCCCAAATGTATTTGGCGATGTAATTTCATCAATTGAGAGTAGCAAAGGAGAGTGTGCCTATTACCGCATTTCGTATGCCATCAGGTTTCTATAAGTGGTTGGTGATGCCATTTGGACTGACCAATTCTCCGGCATACTTTCTGAATCTCATGAATCGGGTTTTCAGAGACTAGTTGAATAAGTTTGTGCTTGTGTTTGTGGATGATATTCTGATCTACTCCTGAGCTGAAGAGAAGCACGTGACGCACTTGAGGATTGTGCTAGAGATATTGAGAAAGCATAAGTTGAGAGTGAAGTTCTCTAAGTGTCACTTTTGGAAAGAATAAGTGAGACTCTTAGGTCACGTCGTTTCAGGACATGGTATAGTAGTGGATCCTACGAAGGTGGCAGCGGTCCAAGATTGAAATCGGCCCAAGAATACTACGGATGTGAGAAGTTTCCTAGGATTAGCGGGATATTATACATGCTTCATAAAGGACTTCTAGAATGTAATACCACCGTTGACTAATTTGACGAAGAGGAATCAAATATTTTTATGGGATGCGAAGCGTGAGCATGCATTTGTGAGTCTAAAAGAGAGGTTAGTGAGTGCACCGGCATTGACCATTCCAAGTGGAAATGAGGAGTTAACAGTATACACTGATGCTTGTGGTAATGGATTGGTTGCGGTGTTAATGCAGAAGGGGAGGGTTGTAGTTTATACGAGTCGACAGCTAAAACACACAAAAGGAATTACCCAACTTATGATTTGGAATTAGTGGCAATTGTTTTTGCTTTGAAGATGTGAAGGCACTATTTTTTGGGGGAAAGGTTTGAGCTATTAAAGGACTACAAATCGAAGTATCTTTTTTCTCAGAAGGATCTCAACCTTCGACAACAATGGTGGTTGGAGTTTTTGCCCTCCTATGATTTCAGTATTTCCTACATTCTGGGAAAAGAGAATGCAGTCACCGATGCATTGAATAGAAGACATGCAGGGTTAGGAGAAATGTTCTTGGAGTGGAAGTAGATAGAGTATATTGCTAGATTTGATTTCAGGCCTCACCGTGAGCTAGAACCTGAAATGTTGGCAAGTTTGTCAATTAGACATACTCTAATCGAAAGGATCAGTACTAGTCAGAAATGGGATGCTAGGCTAGCGGAGATCATAGCAAAGATAGAAGAAGGAGTAGAGTCTGAAGACATCAAGAAATACAAACTCAACCGAGAGGGTTGGCTTCGTAAGGATAGAAAATTATTTGTTCCCGATGTTGATGGATTGCGAATGAAGTGCTAAAAGAGTGTCATCATTCCAGATTGACTATTCATCCTGGTGGTAACAAGATGTACCATGATATAAAGTGAACTTACTACTAGGAAGGCATGAAGAGGGATGTTGGGGCATTCATCTCCAAGTGCATAAACTGCAAGTTGATTAAGGTAGAGCAGAAGAAACCTAGTGGATTGTTGTAGCCATTAGAGATTCCTTAGTGGAAATGGGAACAAGTATCGATGGATTTTATTGATGGATTGTCGAGAATTCGAGCAGGGTACGATGGCATTTTGGTCATAATAGATCGGTTGACCAAGAGTGCAAGGTTTATAGCAGTCAAGTCAAGTATAACGACATCCAAGCTAGCAGAGTTGTATGTAAAATAGATAGTACGATTTCACGGTGTGTCGAAGAGCATTGTGAGCGACCAAGACCTATAGTTCACCGGTGGGTTTTGAAAGAAATTACAAGAGGTGACGGAGCTGCATCTTAGTATAGCTTATCACCCGTAAACGGATGGGTAGACCAGAAGAGTAAATTGTATATTGGATGATCTATTGCGAGCATACATTATAGACTTTGGTGGATCATAGGATAATCATTTGCATTTGATGGAATTTGCATACAACAATAGTTATTAGTCAGGTATTGGTATGGTTCTGTATGAAGCATTGTATGGCCGACCATGTAACGCTCCTTCATGTTGGTGGAAAGCGGGCCAGAAACTGATTCTTAGGCCAAATATAATTAGAGAGACTTCGAAGAAGGTTGAGGTCATTTGGCAATGAATGAAAGCTGCTCAGGATCGATAAAAAAGCGATGTGGATAAGAAACGAAGAGATTTAGAGTTTTATGTTGGGGATATGGTGTTCGTAAAGGTTCCTCCTCTAAAGAATGTAATTCTATTTGGTAGAAAGGGGAAGTTGGCACCAAGATTTGTAGGTCCTTTTTCGATAGTTGAGAGAATCGAGAAGCTAGCATATAGGGTTGACTTTCCTTAGAAGATGGCAGGCGTGCACAACATTTTTTATGTCTCTTATCTACAGAATTTTGTGCATGACTCAAGCATGAATGTTACACCGGATTAGCTAGAAGACGTTGAGGTAGAACCAGAATTTTCTATATCTCGTAGGCCGCTTTGTATTGTTGGGTACAATATGGAACAGCTTAGGAGAACAACACTGAAGCTTGTTAAGGTACAATGGAGTTCGGAAGTGAGGACGATTATATATGGGAGACAGAAGAGAGCATAAGGACTTTTTATCTGGAGCTTTTTGAACGGTAAGACCCATCGTTTATCGTGTTTACTTTATCCATTGTATACTATATTTGATAGATTGGTATTCCACATGTTAGGATAGATTAATTATAGTATTGGTTGCATGGTTGCTTGTTTGAGATGTTTGATGGTTGCTTATGATTAATAGGTATGCATAATGACCATGGTTGCTTATGCTTTGGTTTTTTTGGGGATTTCGGGGGCGAAATTCCTAAAATAGGGGAATGTAATGACTCGTATTTTACGTATATGAGGATCGTAAAATATTTTTTATTATTTGTATGAGATCGTATGATTCTATAATTTTGGGATATAATTCTTAAGGATATTTTACACATTTATGTTTTTTTCCAAATTTCTGTGTGATCATTTTGACCCTTAAAATCTTGTTTGGGCTATAACTTTTGATAGGAGTCGAATTAGGGTCTCAAACCACTTCCATTACTTTAGAAAGATAGTTTCCCATTTTGTAGAGTGGCTATAATAAGAAAAGGATTTATGGTTAGGGAGTTATGCATGTTTTAAGTTTTGAAAATTGCTGGTCAGAATCAGTGTCTACTTAGTGAAGCCCATTAGTTAGACCATTAATCTAATTAGATAATACTATAAATAGAGGGCTGAAGATTCAAGTCAAAACTTTTCTCTCTCATTCTTAATCAGGTCTAAACCCTAATTAGTCCTAGACCCATCCTAAAATCACCCAAATTGCTTCTAAATCAAACTAGATCGCATATTAGAGATTAGATGTAACATCTCCGTACTTGGAAGCCCAAAACTAACGGCTACGGATGTTGTAGTCATCCATAGTTATTAATCTTCGTTGACCAAATACGGCGGTGCTAGATTCATTGATACACAAATCATAAGAATATGGAAAAATATTTAATAATTCAAAAACATATTTCCACATTCCATTCAAAACATTTCATGTTCATTACATAATTCCAAAACGTTAACCACGTTCAGCAAAATATAATTATTACATATACGCCAAGAGCGTCATATGAAGATGCCCCCTTGGTTGATCAGAGTATATAATAAGGCTAATAATTCTGCCTTTACATCCAAATACACAACGGAAAAAGATAACTCTAAATAACTAACTGCCTCCTGCACGTCTCCGTAAGCTTTATTCATCTAAGAAGAGAACTTGAAAACCTTAAATCTCAAACTACTCAAAATCAATTTAGTACCTGAGAATTTAAGGGGAAAACAAAAACTTTGAGTTAGACATAAAGTCTGGTATGAATAATAATCTACCATCTCAAATCATTTAGATATCTAGTGAGACCACGCCGCTTAGCGGAACAGGTTTCCCCTCACTAGTATCTCAAAACCTTTACAAAACCATATATTGTGCTCCTGCATCCACAATGGCTAAAACAGTTCAAAATAGTATAATATGATGATATGCAAAAAAATGAATCAATTCTGGATTACCCATCCCCATTCATTTTAGACTATCTGCCTCAGTTATAGTTTTTAGGATTACTATTAACCTATTAGTTTTCATGGGCTGACTAATAACCGGTTAAATATTTAAGGACTCCCTGTCCAATTACATAGTTTTCATGGGATCACTATGAACCTATTGGTAACTCCAATATTACTCTTACCCTAGTTTTTATGAGTTGACTAGGAACCTATTAACATCTGTCAACATTTCATCCGGATATAGTTTTCATGGGTTAACTACAAACCTACTGGCCCTGCCAGTATCCAATCATAGTTTTCATGGGCTTACTATGAACTTGTCTATCTGACATCTTCCTTTACACATAGTTTTCATGGGCTAACTATGAACCTATCACTTGGCCACTTAACTCATGTTACCCACATGATTCTAATTATCCCATGTTATCCACATGATTAACCTATTTTCATTAGTATTCCTAATTTAGGTTATATTCATTTATAATTTACATTGGTATCCCCCAATGATTAGTGTCGAAAAATATAAGCGTTGGTATTCCCAACTATTGTGTTGAACTCATTAAACCCACCTCGGTATCACCAAGGTTAAACAACATTTATTATATAAGGTTATCCACCCTACATATCCAAAAAAATCAAGTGTCATATAAACATACCCTTTCGAAAGTATCCCCTTTGAAAGCATAAAACTTGGTTAAAAGAAAACAATTTTAGAACCCCTTCGAAGGCAAAGAAAACAAAGCAAACATATTCGAAATCAAAGAAATCAACTCCTTCGAAAATATAAAAATTTGTTTTAGCTATAACTTTTTATAGGTGTAGAATTAAGGTCTCTAACCTATTCCATTATGTTCAAATGATGGTTTTCATTTCCGTAGAGTGGTCACAATAGAAAAACGGGCTTACGGTTAGAGAGTTATGCCTATTTGAAGTTTTGTAAACAAAACTGGTGAAAACTGCTACGAAAGGACTTTCGCGACATTTACAACTGCTGTCGAAATAGGGCTTTCGACTGAGTCGGAGGGGGCTCCGAAATGCCGTGAAAGGGGCCTTCGACTACTATTGAAGGGTGCCGTCGAAAGGTGCTTTTGACTAAGTCGAAAGGGACTTCTGAAATGCTATAAAAAAGGCCCAAAATTGCTGTAGAAAGTGCTGTCGAAAGGTGCTTTCGACTAAGTCCAGTGGCAGATTATTTTGCTAATTAAAGTATATTCTTTTCACCAACTCCTATTCTTTATCAAATTTATATTGGTTAATGACATACTTTATCACTTTCTTTGCAGAAAAACTGCTATAGATCATATTTTATTATTTCCAAAATTATTTTCAAAATATTTATTAATATTTTAATATAATTATTAAGACTTTTCAGCTTAGAAAATTCATAATAAATTGAAATCACCTGGGAAAAACCCCAAAATTCACCAAAAATATGAAATAAAATTTTCTACATCATATAAAATTTCGGGGCAAAATTCATTATTTTATTATTTTTAATAATTAAAACCCAAAATAAATGCCTTTTTCACCTTAGGAAATTCATAAAATATTCCTATTAACTTCGAAAATTATGAAATTAAAAACCCTTCTCCAAATTATGTTTTACACAACATATCTAAAAATCAAGTCATTTACTAAGGTTTTTACTTTAAAACCCTTCATTTTAATTCCATAAAAATTCCAATAAATCACCATAAATCATTATTCTATCCAAACAATGATTATTAGATCCAAACATGATCAACACAGCAAAATACATTCGGTTACTATCCATAACCAAACCAAAACAAGGAAAAATGAGATGATTTACACTATTATCACCTTGGTTAAGTTGTTGGAGTTTGAGATTTGTCCTAGCTTTAATCTTCTACCTTTCTCTCTTGGATCTTCCAAATTTGCTGATCACCTAAGGTGTTTTAATGGCTGGCTATAAATTCTCTTTTATGTGTATTTTGATTTATGAAATGGTAGGTGAGAATAAGGGAGGGTTTAAGGGTATATGGGTGTAGCTATTCCCATATTGCCCTCCCCTTATTTTCCTAACTTATAAATTATAAACCATACTTATACATTCATTAGTTTAGCCACGGCCAAGTTAATTGACAATTAAATCTCAACTCCTTAATCAAACACAATATTCTATTTAATTTATCCAATTAAATGTCCTGAACAATGTTAAACAAAAATTAGTGGTGTTACATTAGATCATCAATTACAAGATAGAGATCGTCGATTTTCTTGATTTGAAGTGAATTCCATTGCTGTTACATTCATATTGGTTGAATTTGATATTTGGTGAGTGGGTTATGCTTTTTCACATACTATGCATATTTATATAGTAGAATCATAAGATTTAAAATGTTTTAAAACGATTTTTGGCCATAAACCTTTTCTAACTTTAATTACATGTTAAATTATGGATAGAATTTAGATTAATTAGAAATCACCTTTTCTTATGCTCATATGTTCATGTTATATGTATATCCATGTTAGAAATTGACTTGTTTGTCATATTTTTATGGATTGCATGTTTGATTGGATGAAATTGCTTCTTATTCTGTGTTGGGTGATATGATTTGATGTTGTTTGCTAGTGTTGTGGTTGCATAGAAAGTTAGGTTGGAGAATTGAGCAAATCAAAGGAAAAATTAGTCAGAATTGGACGAAACTTGGAGGGAAGCTCTGGAGTATGAGAGGAGCTTGGGGTTCAAGTCGTAGGTCCATATTGTCTAAGCACAAAATTTGGCACCAACATGAGAGGTCGGTATCGAGTTTAGTGGGTTGGTCCAACAAGTCAGCGGTTTTCGAGGAAGCAAGATTGTTGCTAGTAGAGGTTGCCTAAGGTGATGGATATGTGATTGGCTAAGTGTTGGAGGCTATGACGACTTTTTTCAAGAATATGAAGTAGAGTGCTTTGAAGAGAGGAGTTGTTCTATGACGACTTGATTTGTGTAGAGAAGTTGGGGTCAAAGCATCTGTGCATGGAGTATTAGAAGAAAGAAAGGAGTGAAAGAAGACTTAGCCATAGATTGTCTAAGTGGAGTGGAGAGGTCGGGCCGAGTTCAAAGGTCGGTGCTGAATTCTAGGGTTAGGTCCAAATGGGATGAAACTTCTGGGAGGTAAAGTAGAGGTCCAGTAGATCGTGTTGGAGGTGTTGGCATGTTCGTATTAGGTTGTATGACGATATAACTACATGATGAAAATCTATGGTCTTTGGATATTGGCTCGTGTCGGGAGTAGGTTCCGAAAATGGTGGCTCATATAAGGAGTGAGTTGTAGGACCGGAGAATGTGGAAGGGTTCCTTGTGAATAATGGAAACTAGATTGAGCAAGAAGGGCTTAGTACCTGTTTGCACAAAAAATGGACAAACACCTCAAAGTCGTAGGATTTAATTGATTTTACGTTGTTCTTAGTGATTTGGGTGATTTATGCAAATATATGAAAAGCAGGGACTAAACTGTAAAAGACACGCAGATTTATAGTGGTTCAGCCAGAATGTGCCTACGTCCACTTTATATATTATTTCTCTTTTCTTGTTTAGATTACAAGTACAAAGCTTTGATACCAGTGAAAGAAAGTTGTTTGAAAGTTCTCTCCGTGCTTGAGCTCTCAAACTTGTCCGCCATTGTTGTACCCCTGCCCCTCTATTTATAGAGTGAGGTTGGGGACAGGGGTCTTGGATGTATATAGCAGCTGGCGGGCCTGGGCTGATGTAATCTGGCCTGGTGGAGTTGGTCCGGTTTACCTTGGTTCGGTGGAAGGAGATGAGTGGACCGGTGGAGCTTTGGTTCGGTGGTAGGAGTATGGTGGACCAGTGGAGCTTTGGTTCGGTGGTAGGAGTATGGTGGACCGGTGGAGCTCGTGTAATTTGGTTCGGCAGCGAGCAAGGTCTGGTTCGGTAGGTGTGCTTTATGGTTTGATTCGGTGATGATGAAGATGGAGTTAGTTTGGACCGGTGGTCTCCTCTTCCTGGGTCGGTGGTGTGTAGGAAATGCACCCAACAATTGCCCCCCAAAGTAGGGCATATGCCTGTATATGGCGTGCTTTGTTTTAGCGTGGTTATTCCCATCCGGTCTCTGACGCCGAGCCATCCGGTTTGCTTATAAATAGGGACCACATGCCTTCGTTATTTCTCACTAACCGAGCCAAATCTTTTGCCGAATCAAACTCTCATTTTCGCCTAATCAAAGTGCTAGCCGAACCAGGTGAGACCTCTTTGCCGCCGAATGAATTTTGTATATTGTACTACCGAATGGGTTTTAGGGTTCTGAGTATCGAATGTATTGGAGAGTATGATCGCCGAATGTGCCCGAGAGTTGGAATGCCGAATGAGCTTTCATATTTGGAATGCCGAATGAGCTCTTGGTTGGGCCTTACTGAATGAATTCGGGGATTCCGAGTGTTGAATGAACCCTTTACCGGATGGACTTTTATACCTGAATCACCAATGAAACTCTAGATTACATAGTTTATGTGTCTTAACAATATACTTTCTTGTGTCTGCAGATAAATGTCTCAAAGAGTGGAAACCCGATCAGAGAAAAAGAGATCTCAGGATAGAGAAGAGCCTTCCTCAGTGCCCCCAGCTCAGCCACGATCTGCCCGTCATGGGCCCACCCCGAGATCATTGGTAGATGGATACGGTCCTTAGGAACTTCTTAACTTGCCTCCTGATTGCTTCCCTAGCTCACTCAAGGGCGAGCAACTTGATGTTATATCTCGCTCTTTCGGGATCGACCGAGCGCGCATGTTATTGCCGGATGCGGGAGTGATGCCGTATGATCCTCCCGAAGGATATTTTGCCTACAGCAGATACCATTGCATGTGTGGTGCCATCCCGCCTCTCAACGCCTGGGTAGTCAGCTTTCTCACATATCTAAAGGTAGCTCCATTCCAACTTCAGCCCAACTCCTATGCCATTCTGGTGAGTCTCTTCGTCATCTTCCAGAGGAGATATGGGCGTCCTCCTTCCAACCGGGAGATCCGGTATTTGTACAACTTGAGAGGCTATAAGAAGGGGTCTCCATACATCAGCTTGGAATCGGCCGTATCCTTTAAGCCTGTCCTGGACTTATATTCGAAGTTCAGTATGTTTAAGAAAGAATGGTTCTTTATCAGGGATGACTCTATTTCCATCCGTCGCTTCACCTCCGGCTGTAAGTGTGAAGCTTTATTTATAATTTCCATTATAACTGCAATGCTTCATCGTATGTGTTTTTATTTCTTGCTAGCGGCTGGTGGCTTTGCGGTCGTGGAGAATGATCGCCTGGTTCAGATGGCTGAGGAAATAGAAGCCATCACGGGAAGGGATAGGTCGGCCTCTTATTTGATTAGGAACGCTACACTTTTAGGGCACAACCTGATCCTACCACATCAGTCTGTGGTCAAGCAGAGAGACACAGCGGAGAAGAGGGCTGCCAAAGCCACAGGAGGGGCCCCGGCGAAGAGTGGCAAAAGGAGACCCTTCTCGGCGCATCCAGTCGCCGGGGGGAAGAAGCTCAGGAAGTCCGATGGACCCTCTCCCAGCACACATCCGGATGTTCAGGAGGAGGAAAAAGTGGAGGGGGAGAAGGGCGAGGACGAAGGAGGTGAGGCGGAGAGTGGAAGTGACAGAGAAGGGGACGGTGATCGTCACGGTGATGATGGTGGCGAAGGACAGAGCGGTGATGGCGCCGGTGCTTTGTCTTCTGGGCAAGTAGGTGAGATCCAAGAGTGGACAGATGAGGCTTTCCACCATGCTTTTGAGGGGTTGGGGGAAGGATCGGCCTTGGTGGAGAAGACGAAGAGAGCTGACAAGGCCGGAATTGGTGCCGATCCATCTTCTAAGGGCGTTTTAGCCAGGGCAACTCCGGCGATTCAAGGTGAATTTTTGACTCCCGCCGACTCCCTTTATGATATGTACTTAGGGATATTTCATGGCCAGTTCCCGTCTCTTTTTTACTTGATATATTTCTTGGATTATGATTCAATGTATGCTTGTAACACTTGGTTTTTATTCCAGGAGCAGGTAAGGTGGCCAAGACCTCGGACATTCGGCACCGCCTCGAACAATTCAAACTCCTCAAAGCTTCCGCTAAACCGAAGCCTCCGACCCACCGTTCCGGGGACGTAGTCGGCTACCGTCCTCTTCTCGGGGTTATTGAAGAGGATATTCAAAAGAGAAAGAGGAGTCGCTCCCTATCCGAGCCTTCACCTGGTCCTCAGCCCCCAATCCAGCCTCTTCATGATATCACGGAGGAGGATACTGAGTTCATACCCTCTCTACACCCGTCTAAAAATCCTACCGTTACTCAGATTGATCGTCCCGGCTTGGCTCGTAATCCATTTGCGGGTCATCCTGATCTGGATCCAAGTTCTCATGATATTTCCTTCGATGAGGTTACCGGTGTGCACCTTCTCCCTCGCAATCCTATGGTAAAGGTGCTTGATGAGGCCAAGTCCCTGGACCTTGATTTGCTTACTACTCGGATTGTCACTATAGGGGACGAAGCTAAGGCAAACATCGACCGGGTTGCTGAGGAGACCAGAAAGTTGATGGGGCATCATGCCCGACTGGTCAAGGCCGGGGAGGAGATCGGGAGTGCTAACATAAGATTGCGGTTAGTGGTTTCCGACCAGGCCAAGCAACTCGCCGACCAGGCCATCCAGATCTCCCAGCACGAGGCCGCCTCCAGATGACTAAAGAAAACTATGGAAGAGGATAGCCGAAGCGAACTGCGGAAAATGGAGGCTACCTACAAGGAACGGATCGATATGGCCATTGTCACGGTGGATGAGGTTCGGAAAGCGGATCTTGAGCAGATAGAGGAGTTATCTGGGAGGCTTGAGGCCGCAGAGCTTGCTCAAGCCAAGCTGAAGGAGGAGATGGAGGTGATGCGAGAATCCCTTCAGGCTGACTGCTCGAGATACCGATTGGAGAGAGAAGCTGCAGTTGAAAGGCTGTCGGCTTCCGAGGCCCGGATGAGGGAGTTTGAGGAGAACGAGGGGATGATGGACGAGATGCTTCAAGACATGTACTTCCATACTTGGAAGCAGGGCAACCTATCCTAGATGGATGATTATCCCAGGGTCATGGCTAGGATTTATCTCCGGGCTCTGGAGGAGGCTAGGGCTGATGCAGATAAAGAGGGTGGCGTGGTCTTCAGCATGGATGTGGTCACTGCCCAGTTTACCAAGGAGGAGAAGGTGGCGGTGAAGGACGGTATGCAGTTGCTTGCTGCTGAGGAGGCAGGTGTGCAAGTAGAGGATGACGACCAGGATGGTCAAGAAGCAGGTGCTGGTAAGTCTTCCTTTCTAGTCTTTCCGTTAACTTGGTTGCTTATCATTAATGAATTCTTTCTTTGACCGGACAGGTGGGCAACAGGACAAGGATAAAACTCCAACGCAGTCGGCTCCATGATTTGACCTGGATATCTTTTTGCGAACTTGACATTGTAGTGTATGTTAGTCTCAGAATGGTAACGTAACTCTTAGGCTGTAATTATGTTACTTGTAATAAACAACATTATTCTTGACGTGTAATTTTTTAACTTAAGCTGATTCTGTCGTCTTTTGAATGTTTTTGCTATTTTGACATGTTGTGTGAGAAATATAGCTATGCATATTCTTGTAATTAAATTGTGTTTGACGTCAAGTTCTTGTTTAAAATACGACTTGCAATGTTAGCGTGAGGTGTGAATAAATTATAGTCACGTGTTTACTCATGAAAGAAGGAAATACCGCCCTTTATATTTTTCTTGTAGATGGCAGCTTTGAATGTCCTGTGTGACCGAGTATGGGATGCGGTCCAGTATCTTGTTGTGAGCCTCCGCTTCCATTAGCGAATGTCTCCTGTTCTGTGTCCTGTGCTTCAGGGATTGTTACAGAGGATAGGAGAAAAGTTTCTTAAATAAAATTGAAATATGCGAAATAGTAAAACTTCCAATCACGAAAGGCCTTCGATGTGCTTAAGTTCGTGGCAAACAGGCTTTGTAGTCACTTTCCCTAGCTGTGGGTCTTGGAGACATTTGTCACCCATCTTACGCCTCCGCGGGGAGTTAATTCTTTTTTGCCACAGCCGCACTTAAGACACATCGGAGCCGAGATCGCGCACAGTAACTACCCGGGTCATTATGGCCCGTAATCGTGGGTATTATTCGATTTACCGTGGCCGGCTAGCGTGGGTGCCGATCGTCAACCGTGAACTGCCCCTGGCTGGCCACACCTTATGTTGGGGCTTAAAGTCGGTTCACAGTTGCCGGCGAGCCGAACGCCGTAATGAGCTGCCTTGGCTATAGTCGGCCCTCTCGGTGGCTTATAATCGGCTCATTACAGTTGGCTTTAAGGGCCGTCGCGAGCAATGAGTTAACCCGCAACAGAGGGATGCCGGAGCAAAAGTGTCTCATTGACGAGGGCATAGATTCGCATAGTACCTGTTAGGTCTTGTCCGGGTGAAGTTGCGCTGTGGAGTGCTTTGAATGGAAATGCTACATGCATAGGATTTTGTTCAACAGAAAAGGATAAAGTTAACAAGCAGCCAAGATATAAAGGGACAAGTTAAAAAAGAGACAAGGTTTTTTAAAGTGGTTCGGCGTGAAAATGCCTACGTCCACTGATTCTCTTTGTTAATTCACTTCATATGGGCAGTACAAGTTAAGAAAAGTATCGACGGAGGTGTTGGATGTTCCATGCCCTCTGGAACACCTCTCCGTCCACTGTTGACAAAATATAAGCTCCATTGTGGAGATCTTTATGAATTACATATGGTCCATCCCAGATTGGATCTAGTGCTCCGGGGCGAGGGAAGATTCGCTTGAGGACAAGATCTCCTTCTTGCAAGGTACGATACTTGACTTTGGAGTTGTAGTGTGCTGCCACTTTTTGCTTGTGGGCTGCTGCTTTGAGGGCTGCGTCATTTCTTCTCTCTTCAATTAGATCCAAAGACATGTGAAGGAGTTCTTCGTTCTCTTCTGGGTTATAGTGGATCCTACGGTGGGAAGGCACGATGGTTTCAACTGGGAGCATAGCCTCTGATCCGTATGCCAAAGAGAAAGGAGTATGCCCCGTTGATGTTCTGAAAGATGTGCGATAGGCCCACAGTGCCGTAGGGAGTTCATCCACCCAAGCGCCCTTTGACTTTTCGAGTTTCTTTTTTATTAGAGTTTTCAGAATTTTGTTGACGGCCTCGACTTGTCCGTTTGCCTGGGGATAAGCTACGGATGAGAAGCTCTTGTGAATTCCGTGCTCTTGGCACCAGTTGGCGAACTCCTCGCTGTCAAACTGAAGTCCATTGTCCGATATAATTTTGAATGGGACTCCGTACCTGCATAGAACATTTTTGATCAAGAAGTTAATAACTTTCGCTGATGATACTTTATTTAGGGGTTCTGCTTCCACCCATTTGGTGAAATAGTCGACCGCCACTATAGCACATTTGGCCCCGCCTCGGCCCATTGGCAGCTCGCCAATCAAGTCAATTCCCCATACTGCAAAGGGCCAAGGGCTGGTCATTTGAGTAATCTCGGTTGTTGGTAGCCGTGGAATCTTAGCAAACTTTTGGCATCTGTCACATTTTCTGATGAAATCTAAGGTGTCCTTGCTTAAGGTGGGCCAGAAATATCCATATCGGAGTATCTTCTTGGCCAAAGTTTGCCCTCCGGTGTGATCTCCGCAGCTTCCTTGATGAATGTTGGATAAGATTTCCTTGGCTTCCCTTCCAACGACACACCTTAATAAGGGGTTAGAGAAGCCGCGCCGATAGAGGGTGCCCTCTTGTATTGTGTAGCGGGAAGCTTTCCTCAAGATTTTCCTGATTTCGTTACGCCCGTTGGGTAGTGTGCCATTTTGTAAGTAGTCTCGGATGGGAGTCATCCAAGTTGCTTCTTCGGTTGCAGCTATCAGATTCACTTGCTCAAAACTTAGGGTCAGTTGCTTTGAGATGGCTACCGCTCCGGAAATAGCGTCGTCTCTCATGCTAGCTTGCTTTGCCAATTCGTCGGCCTCTTGGTTCTCTTCTCGAGGGATGTGTTTGACTAAGTAGTGGTCCAATCGACTGAGAAGTAACTTGGTCTTCCTTAAATATACTATGAGTCGTTCTTCTCGAGCCTGGAATTCTCCTAGTATTTAATTAACAATAAGTTGAGAATCGCTATGAAGACACAAAGAATTGGCTCCAATTTCTAAGGCAAGTTCTAATCCAGCTATCACTGCTTCATATTCTGCATCATTGGTGGCGACAGTGAACTCCAACCTTATAGCATAGTGCAGCTTATTTCCCCTGGGAGTGATTATTACCACACCTGCCCCCGAGCCTTGTTCGTTTGATGCACCATCCACAAAGAGATTCCACTTGATGTCTTCTGCTATTTCCAATTGCTCCTTATCTTCGTTGGTAGTGAATTCTGCAATGAAATCAGCCATGGCTTGTCCCTTGATGGCAGTGCGAGGGTGATAGGTGATATCATACTAACTTAGTTCAGTGCACCATTTAAGTAGTCGCCTAGAAGTGTCGGGACGATGGAGTACCTGCCTCAGTGGTTGATCGGTCAGAACTTTGATGGAATGGGACTGGAAGTAGTGACGCAGTTTCCATGACGTGATTAGTAAACAGTATGCTAGCTTCTCAAGTTTAGGATATCTGACCTCTGCCCCCGTAAACCTCTTACTTACGAAGTAAACTGGCCGCTGCGTGCGGTTGTCTTCCCTTACCAGGGCAGCGCTTAGGGCGTGAGATGACACAGCAAGGTATAGGTATAACTCTTCGCCTTCGCTTGGAGTCGAGAGTACCGGTGGTTTCTGGAGGTGTTCGATTAAGTTAAGGAAAGCGGTTAAGCATTCGTCAGTCCATTCGAACTTTCCTTTGTCTTTCTTTAGAGCTTCGAAAAAGGGGACGCACTTGTCCGTTGCTTTGGAGATGAATCGGCTTTGGGCGGCCACTTTTCCATTCAGGCTTTGCATTTCCTTTCGAGTGGAAGGTATCTTGATATCCCTTAGTGCTCGGACTTGTTCAGGGTTTGCTTCAATCCCTCTGGCATGAACGATGAATCCCAAGAATTTTCCTGATGATACTCCGAAGGAGCATTTTAGAGGATTCAACTTCATTCCATACTGGCGAAGTACTTGAAACATCTCGCCTAGGTGGCTTACGTGATCGTCGGCTTTCCTTGACTTTACCAGCATGCCATCCACATATACTTCCATAGTTTGTCCTATTAGCCCTGCAAACATCTTGTTGACGAGGCGCTGGTAGGTGACTCCTGCATTTTTAAGTCCGAAAGGCATTACCTTATAGCAGTATAAACCCCGGTCAGTGATGAAACTAGTGTGGTCTTGATCGGGAGTATGCATAGGAATTTGGTTATATCCTGAGTATAAGTCCATAAAAGATAAGAGCTCGTGCCCGGCTGTGCTGTCTACAAGTTGGTCGATTCGGGGAAGTGGGAAGCAATCCTTTGGGCATGCGTCGTTTAGGTTAGAGAAGTCAATGCATGTTCGCCACTTCCCATTAGCCTTCTTTACCAGTACCGGGTTAGCGATCCATTTCGGGTAGATGGCTTCTCGTATGAAGTCATTGGCAAGTAGATTCTTTACTTCTTCATCGAGGGCTGCTGATCGCTCTGCCCCCATACTTCTCTTTCTTTGTTTTACGGGCGCCTTGGTAGGATCAATGTTTAGTACGTGGCATGCTACGTCGGGGGAGATTCCGGTCATGTCAGCGTGTGACCATGCGAATACATCCAAGTTGTGGCGGAGAAAGTCGATGAGTTGCTCCTTCAACTCTGCTTTTAGTTGGGACCCAATTTTCAATAGTCTACTCGAGTCATGTTTGTCTACAGATACAATTTCCATAGCCTCTGCAGGCTCGGCGGTGGCCTCCTCCTCTTTGTCCCTGGGGTCTAATTCATTGAAAGGATCACTGGTATATCGAAGAGGAGGGGCTTTCTTTAGTTGCTATGCTTCCAAACTTTTTGTGCAGAGGGCAACCTCTACACCCTTCCCTTTATCCTACCTGAGATTGTTGCGAAGTTCTGTTACATAGCAGTCTCGAGCAACGTCCTGGTCTCCCTCTACTTCCCCTACTCCATTGTCCATTGGAAATTTCATCTTTAGGCACCATGGGGCCAGGACAATTTGGAAGTCAGACAAGGCTGGCCTTCCTAAGAAAGCGTTGTAGGCCGAGTGGTTTTCTATTAGCACAAATGTCTGTTTCCGCACAACGGAGCGGGGATGACTTCCAATTTCAACAAAGAGGTCCAGTTGCCCGAGGGGCATCTTCGCATCTCCAGTGAAACCGTGTAGTGGTTTTTTGCAGGGAGATACATCCTTCATTGATAGTTTCATTTTGTCGAATGCATGTTTGAACAGGATATTTACTGAGCTTCCAGTGTCTACTAGAATTTGGTAAACTTCGGCGGGACCGAGCCGGGCAGAGATAACCATGGGATCCATGTGAGGGTATTGCCTTCCTTCTAGGTCACGCTTACCGAATGTGATGTCATCACTTTCTTTCCGCTTCGGGTGGCGCTCTTCTATAACCGAATTGACACAATCTTTATTGTCTCTAAGCGACTTTCCATACCTTTCCATCTCTTTCCAACTTCTGTCTGCGATGTGCGGTCCTCCCGAGATGGTATGGACCACTATCTTCTCTTGACTAGAGCCGCTAGTGTTGCGGTTTCCTCTGCCGATCTCCGGTAAGGGTAGCCTTGGGTTCTCATTGGCAGGAGCTGGAGTCCTGTCCTGACCTTTTACATAGCGTTCCAGTTTCTTCCTTCTGATGTGTTCTTTAATCAAGTCCCGGAGATGATGGCACTCATTGGTATCATGCCCATGAGATTCGTGGAAGCGGCAGAACTTTCCAGACTTCTGCGCGTTATCTGATTCCTTCTTGTATGGTGGGCGTTTGTATCTAACTTCGCCTTGGGTGGCAAGGAAGATGTTTTCGACGGTTTCGTTCAAAGGAGTGTAAGTGTCGAATCTCGGTCCTGGCCAATATAGGCGCTTTTCTCCCTTCTTGCCCCCAGCATTGTCTCTGGAATCATTTCTTCGAACGTCCCTTGCCACAGCAGGCGCGTTGCTGTGAGTTGCCTTATTTTGTTGTCCTGACTGCCCCTCAACGGTAGCATCCTCAAGCCTCATATATTTCCCGGCTTCATGGAAGAAATCGGGTAAAGTAGCTGGTTTTTCTTTTGTCAACCTTCTAGCAAATTTAGTATCCGGATGCACACCACTACAGAGGGCCAATAGGATAAGCTTCTCATCGGCATCTTGGATTGCGGCGCTGCGGCATTGAATCAGGTTAGGTATTTCTGCAGTTTCTCTCCAGGTTTCTGTTTGATACTGGATAAGGAATAAGCGTCCTTGGGTTGTCCCACATGAATGCGGAACTGACTGATAAACTTTTCTTTCAACATTTCCCACGAGCTGATGGATCCCTGGGGTAAATGACAGAACTAGGAGGTAGCGAGATCTGCTAAGAATAGTGGAAAACATTTGCACAGTACTCCCTCTGTCGCTCCACTCATGAGCATATGCTGTGTGTATCTCTGTAAGTGTACAATGGGGTTGGAGGTCCCTTTGTAGGGTTCCATTGTTGGCATCTTCCATTCTCGGGGGGTGATAGCAATTTCGATATTGCGGGCGAAAGGGCTGGTTACCCTAGCGCCTATCCTTCGATCTCTTTGTTCCCGTTGGACGCACTCTCTGAACAAGCGTGCCATCCTTTCATCAGAATTTGGAGCAGACAGGAATGAGTTCGGTTCTGCTCTATGGGACTGATTCCGTCCGGATGACCTGTAGGGATGGTACCGTCTATCATCCCTAATATTTTCCAATGGCTGTCTTTGGTCTTCTGGGAGCATGCTAGGATCAGCTACAGCTAGCCCTTGCCTCGATCTTCCCCTGTTGGGTTCTGATCTAAGCACTTCCTCGGGTCCAACTTCGGGCTGGATTCTAGCTCGGCCCCGTTCACTGGCGTTTCCGTGGTTAGGCAGTATGACAGGCTCAGCTACAGTTGACCTCCGCCTGGTACCTCCCCCGTTGGGTTCGGTTCCAAGCATTTCCTCAGGCCTAACTTCGAGCTGTGCTCGGTCTCGGCTCCTACCATGGCCGCTTCTGTTGTTAGCTCCTTCGAAGAAGGAAGATCTTTGCTGTCTCCGAGACCCTCCGGACTAGGATTCTCCCCATGATTCAGTGTTGCGTTGGATTCTTCAGCATCCCTTAAGCGTGACATGAGATGGTCCACCAAAGCTTCTTGCTGGGATGTGAAGCGGTTAGTCACTTCCGCCACAACCCTGTCTAGATCTGCCCTAGTGATTGCTGCCGGCTGTTCCGCGGCAGGGGTGGTCAGATTTGCCTGACCTTCATCTGGCACTGCTGCTGGAAGGGGACGATTCACCTGGTCTGTGACCACTGGATCTGGAAGACTGCTAGTTGCGATGTTTTTCCCTTTGTTAACATCTTTCTTCTGCTTGGGAGGCATTCTTTCCAAGCAATGAATGATGCTGTTAGGAAGAATGTTAAGCGGGAGGTCCTGAGTTCAACTCTCAATGAAAGCACCAAAAATGTTTGCACAAAAAATGGACAAACACCTCAAAGTCGTAGGATTTAATTGATTTTACGTTGTTCTTAGTGATTTGGGTGATTTATGCAAATATATGAAAAGCAGGGACTAAACTGTAAAAGACACGCAGATTTATAGTGGTTCAGCCAGAATGTGCCTACGTCCACTTTATATATTATTTCTCTTTTCTTGTTTAGATTACAAGTACAAAGCTTTGATACCAGTGAAAGAAAGTTGTTTGAAAGTTCTCTCCGTGCTTGAGCTCTCAAACTTGTCCGCCATTGTTGTACCCCTGCCCCTCTATTTATAGAGTGAGGTTGGGGACAGGGGTCTTGGATGTATATAGCAGTTGGCGGGCCTGGGCTGATGTAATCTGGCCTGGTGGAGTTGGTCTGGTTTACCTTGGTTCGGTGGAAGGAGATGAGTGGACCGGTGGAGCTTTGGTTCGGTGGTAGGAGTATGGTGGACCGGTGGAGCTTTGGTTCGGTGGTAGGAGTATGGTGGACCGGTGGAGCTTTGGTTCGGTGGTAGGAGTATGGTGGACCGGTGGAGTTCGTGTACTTTGGTTCGGCAGCGAGCAAGGTCTGGTTCGGTAGGTGTGCTTTATGGTTTGATTCGGTGATGATGAAGATGGAGTTAGTTTGGACCGATGGTCTCCTCTTCCTGGGTCGGTGGTGTGTAGGAAATGCACCCAACAGTACCCAAATGGAGCAATGAAGGGATCAGGTATATGTGTTAAGGAATCGTTGATGCTCAGAGTGTTTTTTGTTGTACTCGAAGCAGGGGTAATATAAGTAGGGATGCCTGTGGATTGGTTATGAGGATCTGTATACCTTGGAACTATGGCTTTGGGTCTAATGTCCAGCTTTGGGCTGCGAGACATGTATCTAGCCTGGGGCTGCAAGATACGAGAGTACAACGAAGACCTGGGATTTCCTTAGTCCTAGCCGGTAGAAAGGAGGGCATACGAGCTATCATATATTCAGAGCACGGGGAGTGATAGTTAGGATTGTTGATGTATGCTATGGATGCTTTGGTTATTTTCTTTAGTAAGCTATCACTCATAGGTATCAGGGGAAGTAGGTATTGCAGATAGAGATACCTGGAAAACTGATATCCTTTATTTGGTTTGTGGTACACCTTTATGATACTGTAGAGTAGCATATTATAGTGTTATATGCTAACTCTTTGGTTGCAGGGGTAGGTCAGGTATGGTTCGTGTACTCTTATTTCTTACCATATTTACCTACATAGTATTTTGAGACTCATTTACCACTTACACCAGACTGTTGTCTGACACAAGGTTTTATGTTTTATTTCTTATTATCTTGGATACTCTTAAATTAGTAGACTAGATAACAGGTCTAGGTGATGCAGTTACTATTCAGAGGATTAGCTGGATGTAGCTATCTCATATTATATAAATATATAGAGTCTATGCTTATTCCGTTGTGCAGCACTGGAGAGCCTTAGCAGCGACTACTTACCATTTATATTTATGACAGTTGTTGAGTTTGTTTTCGTTGTATAAACTCTACCATTGATGTATAACTCTGTGTATATTATACTCTAATGATGATGGTCTGTTCACATTGTTGCTACTATCTCTTCTGTTGTATATGTAGTATTATATTTTGTCCATGTGCTGTAAGATATACGACAGGTTATATGCTGCATTTGTTTATTCTAAACCCCGATGTTCATCCTATATCAACCGGGCATGACAGCATCGCACTAATTATATACCATTGGTGCTAGTGGTTTAGGGCGGTCGTCATAGTACTCATTAAGATGCATGAGCCCATATAATCAATATGAAGAATGGAGTTGTAGGTCAAAAGTTAAGGATCGATAGCCATAAGTGGCCTTATCTATTCATGAAAATTCAAGTAGGGGTAGCGTTTAATGAAATTGGTATCATTGGAAAGATCTAAAAGAAATACGAACAACAATGAAGACCGTTTGATCATATCTATTTGTGTATGAGAGAAATTGCTAAATAAAGTTTGAAAAATCAAATAACAATTGATTTGAAATTCAAAAAATTTGAATGTTTAAAAATTCAATACAATCAAATACGAAACTAAAAGTAAAATAAAACTAGAAGAACAAATAAATTTCAAAATCAAATATGTTTTTACAAATGAAGGTAATTCGATGTAATAAATAAAAACACAAAAGACATCGCAATAAAATGACTTTGATATAAGGTGATGATAGAGTAGCAAACCTACGAAACATATGGAATCTGTAGAATTATAAATTACATACTTTTATTGTAGATTTATCACGTATTTTGATTTTAACTCCTTCTGTACCATGAATTAAGAATATATGCGTGATTTGAATTAAAAACAATTGGTTCACTAATCGGGGATTCAAATTTCTTTGCAGGTAATAGCAAGAATTGTCTATTATACGAGGTATAAATCTCATCACCAAAAATGCGAAGTTGTGGAATTCTAGATTTCTTTATCAGGTGCAGATTATTCCCTAATAATAAAGCATTGGATATCATTCTCCAAACTATTGAATTAAATAAAATATCAATCTTTCATTCCTTATCATGGGTTTGGCTTTATAGAGTTAGGGGGTATGCCCTATGGGTAATTATGTGATTATTGTAAATTATTAACTCTATAATCAATTATTGTTCATAATAAAGGTGTTTTCTTTCTGTAATATATTTGTTATAAATAATTAAATGTTTAATTAAAATATATTTTTACAGAAAATCCATAAATAGTGTGTTTGTGATAGTAATTACATTAGTTGTAATCATGAGTATTGTATCATAATATAATAAACACATTATTCTAGAGTACGTAACACTCTCCAAATATTGGGCAGTGTCTTACTCATCACTACTGAGGGTAACAAGGGGTTACTTACTGATAGTTATTGAATAACTATGGAATGGCCCACTGAATAGTTTTCTGTTAGTTAATATAACTAAGGTCAAACAAAAATATCGATATGACTAATTTACACAGTTTCTCTTAACTTGAGAATATTGTCGATCTTCTATATGAAAGCTTCACTTTGATTATAGTCAAATGATGATACAACGTCCATCGAATTAGTATAGTTGGGTCGAGTGGAAGTATTGGAAGTGAAACACTATCCAAGAGAGGATTCATCTCCTCGGTTATATGGGATTAGTATCATGGTCAACTTAAATCAACTCAAAGTCAAAATCTCTTACCATAGTAGTTTGGTTAATAATAATTGTTACTACTGAACTAAGTATTTTGTTTTTGGACTATAGAGTTGAATATGGATGATATTATAATTTTGATCATTACCAAATTCCATAAGTCCAAAGTGATATATTTTTAGGAAGAGAATTGGTGTAAATAATTGTCACTACTGGGTAATGCTTAATAAAGTAGAATCAGATTTTATCGAAATCAAGTAAGCGATAAATTTGACTATAATGTCACACCACATGATATGTGACCCGTGAACATTAATATTTGAAAATTTCAATATTAATATCTAACTCAGTTTACACCTAAAGTCAAACAACAAAAACATTGAAAATTCCTTTTACCACTTGATTTGATTAAGTTATTAATTGTTGTAAATTAGTTAAATTAATTAATATTTATGAAATATTAATTATAAATTTTATTTGATGTATACTAAACCAAATTAAATAGTGTGTTTATAATAGTTATAAATATACTGATTGATATACGATATCGGTATGTGTTTAAATAAGATTTAAAATTGCATTGAATATTGTTAAAACTTAGACCAGATTTGAGGACCATATGTGCATGTTATTTTCGGTTATTGAAGGGTGTTTAAGCCAGTCATATGATCGTAAAAAGAGAGGAGTTTGAATGATTAAAAGAGTGGAGATAGTAAGAGAGATATTAGGATGAGATCCACTTTTCACTCACTTGACTTCCTATTTATATGCCACCTCTTTACATCATTTCTTTGACACTTTTTCCCTACTCTCTAATAATTTTGGCCAGCAACCTCCTCCGTTAAGTCCAAAAATCCAAGTATAATATTACAACAAACTCTTCGATTCGATCATTGGTGGTAAGGTAGTTCAGGAGCTAGCAACTTCTGATTTGTGAATGGATTCAAGGGAATCGATTCAACGTTTCAATTTGTACGCAAGGGCTTTGATGAAAGGTAATTTTTTATTTTATTTTGTTATACCATAGTTATATATATTATTTATATAATAGGATGTTAAATTATATTACGAATGTTGTATATTGAAATGCTGTCACAAACTAGTTGGTTGTATGTATTATTATATCCGTGCATAATAATTTTTTTTGTATGCTTTCGTACTAGATGTTCATGGCTTGGAAATTAAAAAAATTATATAAATAATATTATAAAATGAATTAATTAATTAAAATCCATATTTAATAATCAATGTTATATATCATATGTTTTAGATTTTGAATTTTTTTTATTCATGCACAACATGCTTAAGTTTGGACTTGTTAATGAAAACAAATAAATATATTTTAGAATGGTAAGTGTGATGCCCCACCTTTTCGACTCTTGAAAATCGACACTAAAACAGTCCTGGTATTCACGTGCCGCATATTCAAGTGCCGGAAAGACAGATTGATCAAGGGTAAAAAGAAAATAACACAGAATAGAGTAGAAAACGGAATCTCACACGAATGGAATAATCATATATTATTAACCACAAAATCTTTTACAGTGGAAAAGTTTGAATACAATTTTAAAATACTTGTACACATACATAAGCGTGCGCGCATAAAATATATATTACCAATAATAAAATTTTGCATAAAAATATTACATAACATATATTATATATAAAACTTTCAAAAATAATTTTTTATTTAATTTTACACTTTTTTAATTTTAAAACGTGTTAAAATTACATACATACATATATTTATATAGCCGAAAGAAAAAAAAATTAAAAGCATAATTAAAAAAAAATAATTTTATTATTTATATTAATATATATATATATATATATACACACACGAGTACTTTGGCACGTGCGATGCACGTTCATAGGAGAAATAATTTGTATTAAAAACGTTGTTTTTAAGGTTTTTTGGATTTTCAAAATGACTTTTACGTGCACGTAATGTTTGATTATTTTTGTGCGTGTACATGCACAAATCAATCATTTATCAAAATGTGAATGAAACTAAGTTATTTTTTTGAAATAATCAAACAGGTAAAGAAAGTAGTCAACTATTACACGAATATATAGAGAAATGTAACAAATATTAAAATTAGCGCTTCTAGTAGTTTGAAACTTAAAAAACTTGCATCATCTCTCTTTTAAAAGATATTAAACCACCGTATTAATATATCGGGAATTTTTTGTACTGTTTTTACACCTATTGTGGAAAGAAAAAAACATAATTGCTATAATATCATTAGACATGCATAAAACTCTAGTTCAGATAAGCTTTGGGTTTCAAACCATCCATGTATCAATTTTGGGTTACCAACTGTACACAGAAATTAAAATATATGCATTGCTAGAGGGCAAATAGTGTTTCTGAATTCTCGTTATTAAATTCCAAAACTCCATGCCCTAATCAGGCATACTATTACAAATGTAATTGTTATATAAGAGGTCCTATATACTAATAAATTTCACATATGAAAACCCATATTAAAAATTTACATTAAAATAACTATAAAAATCTAATTCCTTTGTAGAACTCTTTCCCTTCAATCAACTCCAGATTGACTTATAACTTCTGCATCCCTAATCATATTGACAGCCTCTCAATATCTCGACTTTCCCAATCTATCAATCACCATATATATCAGTACAATTCAAATAATAAATAAACTTAAATTAAATAAAATAAATTCCAACCATAAGGACGTATGGTTTTGATATTCTCCTGGCCCTTCTCAATTTAAACATCACTAAGTTCAATCATTATAAGCTCAACCTGTTGGTCATTAAAAATATTTTTTTCATAAAGTTCCTTAGGTACTATACTGACTACAAAAGAAAAATATAAGTTGTAATTTATAGATATGCAAAACAATGATGCAATTCAAGAAAATTATACATGGAAAAGGTTGACATAGTTCTGTGTACAACTAAAAATGTGGACTGGTAAACCTAAAGTAATAAAATTCAAATAGCTAACCAAAATTCCTAGCATTCATGTCATAAATCAAATTTATGTTTCATTCCCAATCAGCAACAATATCATGAAGCTAAACAGATATATTAAATATTGAAATACAGATTAAAGGATTAAGTCAAAAGATTGTACCAACTATATATACACAAAACCCTTGGGTGGTGGATGGTAAAATTTTATACTACAAAATTGGAATGTTTAACACAACTTGCAACTAAAAAAATTTATTACGCTATAAACATGTTTTATAGTAACAAAATGTTAAAAAGGCGGGCATAACGAATGGAACCTACAATATTGTACATGACAAATGATATCGTGTAGATTCTTAGTAGAATCTAAATTCCTACAACCCGAGTTTAGTAGAAAAAGGAACAACCATAATTGTGAAATCATACTCATTTTTATGATATAAATTCATAAATGTTATAACAACAATTCACCTCAAAATCCTTATTCAAACTAATACTAATAATAATAACAATGATGATGATGATATTAATATTAATAATAACAGCATAGTCAGTTTATCATAAATCATGGGTTAATTCAGACAGCAGAAGACTAAAAATAGACTACATCAAGTCATAGCTATAGTTGACTTAATGTCCGATTTTGACCTCTTCCTAATTACCCAAGTCGATGAAGCTACTATCTCCGTTTTAGCTATTATCCCAAACTGAAATAAAAAACAAATGAAGTGAAGAATCGATGATTCTATGTTTCATGCCATGCTATTTAGTTTTACATTTTTTTGATCATGTTGTTGGAGTTTTGATTTGTAAAATATTCTTACAGGTGTAACAGTGAATCATTTTTTACATCAAAGTCAAAACACCAACGATACAATCATGATAAAAACAAAATTTTGCATTCATCCTAACAATTTCAAAATTAAAATTTAAAGTATTTGGAAAAGCTAAAGGGTAAATTGGTGTAAAATAAATCTAATGATACATGTGCATGAAATATGTTATAGTTTTCTTGATTATGCACTCACTTTTAGGTAACATGTCAATGAATTATATTTGTATTGTATCTTCCAAGTAACTAAAACTGTCATAAATTTATTTATTTGGTGGATAATCCTCATGGTAATTATTTACCTACTAATGACGTGATATTACAAATTAGGTTTCACTTGTGTAAATAATGTTCATTTTTTCTTTTTTTCATTGATCCTGTAAGATTCATCATTAGATTTGCATTGCTAATATAAAAGTTTAAATGGTATTATTTACAAAAGGCGGTTATCTACATTACAAAAATGCCACATTTTGAGTATTAGCACACATCAACAAACTAATGGCAGATCAAATATAGATAGACATGCATAAACAATGTATGTTTTAGGGCTTGATCTACTGTTTAAAAGAAAATAGAGTTATGGCATAAAGAAACACATAAAACATGACAAACCAAATGGATGAGTACCATATTATAATCATACGAAGATAACCAACATAGAACATAAGCACTGTAAAACTCCAAATCATTAAAATAATAGCATATACCAGTAAATGGAAATAAATGAGGCACCTCTTTAATAAAGAAAATGTGTTTTTTGCCCTTTTGGTTAAAAGTATGTCTGTCGTCCAAGCAGGATTTGTGCATCATCTACAATATAGAAAATAATGGCAATTAGGTGGTCTTCATAACAAAAGTTTTATAGTCACGGTTAATTACTCAGTCTTACTAAAACAACCTATCCATCAAATCAGTGTATGTATGTATATGTATACATGTGTGTGTGTATGTGTGCGTGTGTGTAAACTTATATTACAACCTAGGTTTCACTTCTGTAAATAATGTTCATTTTTTCGTTGATCCTGAAAGCTTCGCCATTAGATTTGTAATGCTAATATAAAATTTTAAGTGGTATTAACTACAAAAAAATGGCTAACATTTTGAGTATTAACACACATCAACAAACTAATAGCATATCAAATATAACTGACATGCGTAAATAGTATATGTTTTGGGGCTTGATCTACTGTTAAAAAGAAAACAGAGTTATAACATAAAGAAACGCATAAAGATGACAAACCAAATGAATGAATATTATAATCATACAAAGATAACCAACATAGAACATAAGCAATGTAAAACTCCAAATCATAAAAATGAATAGCACATAGCAGTAAATGGAAATAAATGAGATACCTCTTCAATTCAAGAAATGTGTGTTTCTTTTTTCTTTTGGTCAAATGTATGTTTGATCTAAGTCCAAGCAGGATCTATGCATCGTCTGCAATAGAGAAAATAGTGTCAATTAGGTGGTCTTCATAATAAAAGTTTTATGGTCATGGTTAATTACTCAAGCTTACTAAGACAACCTATCCATCAAATTAGTGTCTATGTGTATCAGCTTACATTACAAATTAGGTTTCACTTTTGTAAATAATGTTCATTTTTTCGTTGATTCTGAAAGCTTTGTTATTAAATTTGCAACGCTAATATAAAATTTTAAGTGGTATTAACTACAAAAAAGCGGTTATCTACATTACAAAAATGCAACATTTTGAGTATTAGTACACATCAACAAACTAATGGCAGATCAAATATAGACTGACATGCATAAAAAGTGTAGCGACCCGATGTTAACGTAAAAATCAAACGCTAACACCCCGGTCTGAGAATTAGTAAAGTGAAAGCATCACCCGTAGGTATGGGAACTAAAAATAAGCAGAGAATAGCAGAAAAGTAAAGAGACAGCAGTTTTATAGTGGTTCGGCTCAAAATCAAGCCTACGTCCACTTTATATTCTTTATCACAAGTTCGATTACAAGTTTTACAAGAATTCCTTCGATCATTCAACAATCGATACAAGTAATCAACACTTCAATGCAAAAGAGATTCTGGAATCCATCTTGGATGTAGATGATCTTCTCTTTAGGTAGTTTGAGATGTTCTCGATAGTAGAGGTGTTGTAGAGGTCTTGAATGCAGCAGAGTTTCGGCGCTTCAAAGTCTCCAAAAAAGTCCCCTTTGAATATGGAGTAGGCGGGGTATTTATAGGGAAAATCTGGAGGTTAGGTCGTAGGTCGTGGACGACTTAGGGATTAGGTCGTAGGTCGTAGGTCGTAAGCGACCTAAGGGTCATCCCGAGTTAGCTTAAGTCGTTGGCGACTTAGTGGAGCCATTCTGGGTGAGATACTAGGTGTGAGCGACCTAATGCAGTGAATACATAAGTTATCTCGGCACGTTTAGGTCGTGAGCGACCTAATAGAAGAGGTAGGTCGTGTGGCTTTTCCCAAGAACATGTTAAGTCGTTCCCTTTTCCTGAGTCGCAAGGTCGCTAACTCGTTAGGTCGCTAGGTCGCTAACTCGTTAGGTCGCTAGGTTGCTTTCTGGAGTTAGGTCGCAGGAGATTTTCTTAGGTCGTTAAGTCGTAAGTCATTGGTTCACTGAGTCGTAGAAAAAGAGGTATTAACACTTGCCCCTCGAAGTATATGCCTAGGGACTAGGTCATGTGCTTCGACACCTTTAAACTCATGCCATTTGAATTGCTAAGTCGTGAGTCGTGAGTCGCTCGAGTTGTTAGGTCGTAAGCCGCTTGAGTTGTTAGGTCGTTTTAGGTCGATTCGAATTCCACCTTTCCCGCCTATAAGTTGCTCAGCTTCTCCTTCCTTCTCCTCATTTGCTCTATTATCTGAAACCGCCATTGACGATTTCTCTAAGCTTTCGAAGACAAAATCCAACCTTCTCGTCGCCGATCATTCCTCTGTCCAACTACGTAAGTAATCTTGTCGTCGTTCAACTACATCCATCATCGAATTGCTAACTCCCCATTTTCTATCTCCAATTCAACTTTTGGTGCCGCGTTTCATCACGAATAATGTTTCGATCAATCTGTGATTGCCATTAATCATATTGTTGTTGTAATTCATGATAAAACGGCAGTACATCAGAATTGTGGCGAATCTAAGGCGATTCGAATTGGTTTTCTGGGCGATTCGGCGGTTTGGATAGATGAGGGTTTTTGTTGTGGAGATGTTAACGGGTTATCGGGTTATGCGAACTGGTGCATTGGGGAGGAGTGAGCATGTTATGGAGTTAGACGAATGGCCGGCTTAGGAGCCTTTGAGCGACCTAGGGTTTTAGTAGTTTGGACATGAATCGCATGGCTTAACTTGGCAAACGACTTAAAGAATCAATACGACTTAAGCAAGCACACAGCTTAAAGAATCTGCGCGACTTAACTAAGCACACGACTTAAAAAATCTGTGCGACTTAACTAAGCACATGACTTAGAGAATCAGCGCGACTTAACTAAGCACATGACTTAAAGAATCTGTGCGACTTAACTTATCCCGCGGCATAATTTTATCTCGTATGACTGATGAACTTTATAACTCAGGCAGAGCGACTTATCAGAGGCCGACTTATGATAGGTCGTTGAACATGATTGGACGACCTAAGCAGTCCCGAGATAGTCTTAAGTCGTTCCTGCGACTTAAGGACTTGAGCACTTGCAAAATTTTTACAGAACTTGACCGAACTTTCAACTTGAACTACCCGAATGAACTGCTTAAACTTGTTGTACTTTTTCACAGATTGTATTGACTTGATTGCTAATAACCTGTTAAACACAACATTTGCAGAAAACTGGGACGAATATACTCATCATTGACTGCCCACATCGAATGATGGATTAAATCAAGAGATAGTATTCTACTTAAGTAAAATAAACTGAATTCAATCGAGTGTGAAATGCTGCGAATCAACTAACTTGAATGAAGTGTCAACGCAAAAATTCTCACAGTTAGAACTGCTTACTATCGAATGTTATCTGCATTGACACTACTCTCAATTTTAATTTAATAACAAGTCTTGAATTTTCCTGAATTGACGTATGCCAACCAGTATTGTTGTTTTTATTTACTTGTTATTTTATTAGCTTCGCACAACACTTCACATGCTTTTAGGAAACGTGCACCTTCATATTTGAATGTCCAGTTCCTTGTGTAGAATGACTTCTCAACAAGAAGAGATAGTAGGGCAAGCTGGAGAAGTCTTCCCAATAGCTAATCCCTTGGATGATCCCCCGGGAAGAACTTCAACCACTCTGAATCAACGGGTGTTCAGTCAATTCCGTGTTCAGTTCGGTATTGCTAAAGCGGGCGCTTTGCTTCCGGGGGTAAACGATACTGCTGACAGGCCGCCTCTTGGTTTTATCGCAGTTAATCGTCAGATGTGCTCAAGTGGAGCTATCCCTCTCTTTAACGATTTTCTTCGACAGCTCTTTCTCCGATTAACTATCTCTCCTTTCCAGTTGCATCCCAATGGCTACGCCATCTTGATGGGACTTTGTGTACTGTTTAGGAGGACACTTGACTGCCTTCTGAGCTTTGAAGAGATTTGCTATTTGTGCACATTTGTGAAGAATAAAGACCATCCCTCTATTGTACTTGTGAGGAGCGCCAGGAACCGTAAACTAATTGCTGATCTTCCTGAAAGCGCCACGGGGTTTTGAATCAATTTTTCTTTGTTCGCTGTCCCCCGGGATTCTACGCCATTTGGAGAGTAGGAAGTAAGCTTGCCTATCTCTGTATTTTCCGTTCTTGAGCTTTTCAAGACCCGAGTTGTTAAGTACTAACTTCATCCTTTACTTTTACAGCACTTCCTCTTCTTTCTAAAGACTCCAGCCTCAAGCCAACTTTTGAAAGGCTAAGCGCTGTTGCCGCCGAAGAGAGGAGTATCAAATATCTTTTGAAAGATGAACTTCTACATCAATTTGGCCTTTTACATCCTTCCCGATCCCTTCAGCTTCGCGATGCCCCTGCTTCTCAACCGGAAACATCTGATGCCCCAGCCCCCGCAAAAGAACTTGCATCGAAAGAACTTGTTGCAGAGGCTTCATTGATAAAATGCTCCGGTTCTGCTGAGGGTGCCGAGTTTTCCGGCAAGTTTAAGCCTCTCCCGGTTATCGAAGAAGAGGAACTCCCTCAACATCCCGGGTAAGTCGCCACGGAAGTTGATGAGGGGACGGAGAAGGAAAGTTCTGCCACAAAAAATGCTGAGCATGTTGAAGAAGGAACCGCTGGCCTGACTCACTCAACTGGGCATGATGGTGATGACATCTTCGAGGGGTTAAGCGATTTTATGGTGACTTCTCAAGAGATTTTTAAAGACGATATCACCGCTCCTAAGCTTGTCTCTCCATCGGTTGAAGCAACATCTGTCTTATGACCACTTCCGTCAACCCAAGAGTTGACCCCTATTGTAAAAGCCGACATCACTCCTAAGCTGAAGAGTGGTTTGTAGCTTGACGCGCGTAGTTTGCACGCCACACACACTTAGGATTTTTAGCAGTTACTCGCACTTAACTTCCTTTTCCTGGAGATTTCTAAATTCTATTTCTTTTTCATTTTCAGATTCTCCAATGGGACGAAGTGGCTCGTATTATGATGATTTTATGCGCTATGGAAAGCGTGACTACTACTATGATCCCAGGCACCATCTCACTGCTCCCAGGGAAACTGATGAGGAACGAGCGACTAGAAAAGCTCGAGAGAGGCAGTCTTACGAGGAGCGATATGGAAGAAAAGATGACCGCCATGACTCCTCTCAAAGAGATGACGATTCTCATAAAAGAAAATCTCACGATGACAAAGGGAAGAGTCATGTTGGTGAAGATTCGAGCAAGCGGGCCAAGCTTAGCGAAAGGCCTGCGTCTGCAATTTCTGAAAAGCCCGCTGCTCCCCTCTCTTTAGAAACCCCTTCCAGCTCTCCTGCTCTCAAAAGAACTGATATTCAGACGATCCTCAATAGGCCATCATATCAAGTTGAAAAGGCTCCGACTGATCTTCAAAGTCGATTTCCACACTGGTGCTTAAAAGGAGTGCGTTTTGATCTTGATTTGGTTCCCATCGACAAACAAGCTATGTTGAGAAATCTTGACGCCGTTAAACTCGATATTAAGAGAATGTCTGGATGGTAAAAACTTGTCGATGAGCTTCAAAGAATCAACCGCCTAAATCTTGAGGCTATGCTAACGATGGAAAGCGACAAGTTGGAGTGGAAGAAAGTTCTAGATCAGTACGATGCGGAAATGAAAAGCATCACTACTTTCAATGAGGAGCTTGAGGCCAAAGTCAAGAAACTCAAGGAAGACCTTGCTACCTCTTCCGCTTCTCATTCTCAAAAGGAAGAGGTTTTTTAAAAGCAAGTGAGAGATGCACATGCTGCCCAGAGAGATGCCGAGACGAAACTTGAGGCAGAGCAGCATGTTATTGAAAAATACCGCAAGGATACCGTTCAGCTGCGGGAAAAGGTTAACTCCCAAGACCTGGAGATTGCAACGTTAAAAGCTCAACTTTCAAAAGTAGAAAAGGAGCGTGATGATGCCATAGCTGGAAAAGTGGCTGCTGAGGAATCGCATGAAACCACCAAGGCCACCATCAGCTCCACTCTTTTTGAGTTTTATGTTCTCAGTGTCTTGGGACGCGGAAGTCTTTCGTTCTTGGGCCCAAAATATGAAATTACTCTGGCCGAAGTGTGGGAAGCAGTAATTGAAATGTATAAAGATGCTGGTTATGTGGAGGAGGACCTGGAGGCTTGTTATTTGAACGACGAGGGTCGTGCTGCCCTTGCTAGAGGGAAGGAATAGCTTGCCAGGGAGCGAGCCGAAGCAGCAGGAGGAGAGCATCTGGAGAAGGTGCCTTTAGCCGACCCCACTCGTCCTTCGGCTTCGGTCGACCCTGATACCATTGGCTCAAGCTCTCATTCTCCACCTCCTGCAAAAGCCAAAATCCAAAATAAAACTGCTCACACTGAAGAAGAGGCCCAAGAAAGTACTGAAGCCCAGGATTTTGAAATCTAAGTGATCAAACCGAGCTCTCCAGGTAACTTCAATTCCGATCTGGCTCAAGTGGACTGCTCGTTTGCTTCACCTGAGCTTGATGAACTTTTTGCCTATTACTTAAGCCTTGATGTGCCACCATCTCCTCTCTTTGCGGGAGATACTGATGTTTTTAACTTTTCTTCTACTGTAGCAAAAACAACAAGTGTTGCACCAGCTTCGCCTCCCCCAGCTGCTGCTCCTCTACCTCTTCAAGTTACTCCTCCTTCTGCTTCTCAACCGGGGTTGCAAAAAGAAAAAATAGAAGCTCTCCAAGACTTGGATGATCCGACCGCTTCGCAAGAGCAGAAGGTGGAAGAACTTGAGGAGGGCGAGAGGTCCCCGGAGAAATCTTATGCTGACGACACAAAGCTATCTGAACTTATTACTCCAGGCAGCGAATCTTCTTCGAAAAAGAAGGGAAAACGCAGCATTTCAAAGAAAAAGAAAGACACTCCTGCTGATGATGAGAAAGCAGAAGAAGACCCCATTGCACCTCTTTCTCCTTCCTCCGCGACTCACCCAAGCCGGCCTGCGAAGTTAGTCATTAAACCATGTGAAGGCTCCAAAGGCAGCGGGAGGAAGAAGAAATGAGTTCGGTTCTATCTTTCATGTTTTGCTATTTTGTCTTTTGTCTAGAGACTTGTATCGACCGGGGATTGTGCGAGTACCGGCCCCCGCTTTTTTGAAACCTGTGCATGTATAAAAAATTTGATAGTATGGAATAAAAATGACTCTTTTTACTTGTACAATCTCTTGTCAGTATTTGTGAATGCATTTATTCCTTGTTTTTGCACAAATTTCTTTATTTTCTTTGTACGATACTGCAGTGAGCTCGTGGTATGCTTGTTTGAGCGTTGTTTTTATTAATATAGCTATATGCCCCCATGCCACGGCTCATTGCAATATTCTGAAAAGACTTGTACTATTATTCTAGAGAATAATTCTTCCGTTTTGAGGAAATATTATTCTGCTTTAATAGAGCGTGCTTTGTGTCAGAGGAGTTTTCTTCGTTTTCTTTTCTTTTTAGAAAGAGTTAACACACTTCAACTTTTGGAGATGGCCACTTTTATTTTCTGAGAAGTGGATTACTTTTTGTAGTGAAGCGGACTTTCGAAGAAAATTTTTATTTTCGGACGTGCCTCATTATAGGGCTTTATTTGGCACTTTACCGTTTGGGGGTAGGGATGTGCCTCTGAAGAGGGCTTGTGCCTTCGAAGAGGGCTTTTTTGTTGTGCCTTGGGAGAGGGCTTTTCTGTTGTGCCTCGGGAGAGGGCTTGTGCCTCCAAAGAGGGCTCCTCCGAAGAGTTGTGCCTCCGAAGAGGGCTTTTGCCTCGTTAGAGGTCTTTTGCCTCCGAAGAGGACTCCTCCGAAGAGTTGTGCCTCCGAAGAGGGCTTTTGCCTCGTTAGAGGTCTTTTGCCACCGAAGAGGACTCCTCCGAAGAGTTGTGCCTCCGAAGAGGGCTTTTGCCTTGTTAGAGGTCTTTTGCCTCCGAAAAGGACTCCTTCGAAGAGTTGTGCCTCCGAAGAGGGCTTTTACCTCGTTAGAGGTCTTTTGCCTCCGAAAAGGACTCCTCCGAAGAGTTATGCCTCCGAAGAGGGCTTTTGGTTTTGCCTGAAAGTTATTTCTCACAGTTAAATGGACGGGGCGGACGCAAGCCGCTTAATTGGATGTTTGTTTACACAGACAATCATAATTAAGCAGCAAGGGCCCGGTGCCTTCACTTTGGGAAGGTTCCCCTCCGGTGGTTCCATTAACCTTATTGGTTGAGAAAAACATTTCATTTTACAGTGTGCCTCGTTGGAGGGCTTTAAATTGCACTTCAACTTTTTTGGGGAAGATCGTTCCCATGAGAGTAGAAGAGTGCCTCTGAAGAGGGCTTTATTTGTTTGCCTGAAAGTTATTTCTCACAGTCAAATGGATCCACGAGTCGGACGCAAGCTACTTAATTGGATGTTCGTGCATAAACGATCGCAATTAACTAGCAAGGGTCCGGTGTCTTCCTTTGGGAAGGTGCCCCTCCGGTGGTTCCATTAACCTTATTGGTTGAGAAAAACATTTCATTTTACAGCGTGCCTCGTTGGAGGGCTTTAAATTGTGCCTCCGGAGAGGGCTTTGAGTTGTTTGCCCGGAAGGTTGCGTCTCAGAGTTAAGTGGTTCCACGGGGCGGACGCAAGCCACCCAACTGGATGTTTGTTTGCACAAACGATCACAATTAAGCAACAAGGGCCCGGTGCCTTCACTTTGGGAAGGTGCCCCTTCGGTAGTTCCACCAACCTTTTTGGTTGAGAGGCAAGATTCCGTTTTGGCTGTTTTTTTTTGCTTGCCAATATCTTTTCATCATCTGTTCCTCAGCGATCCATTGTTATCACTTTTAAATGCATGTTCCTTTCTTTGGTAAGCCGTTTGATTTTTCCAGAGAAGTGTACTTCATGGTTGAGTGAATCCACGGGCAGACGCAAGCCACTTAACCGGATGTCTGTTTGCACAAACGATCACAGTCAGTTAGCAAGGGCCTAGTGCCTTCCTTTGGGAAGATTCCCCTTTGGTGGAATCACCAACCGTTTGTGTGAAGTCCTTCTTATGTAGGAATTGAGTCTGTAATTTTTGTGGCTTGACATTTGTTTGTTGAGTGATTTATGGAAATCGCTTGGGTTGGTGACGTGTTGAATAGGTAAGCTTTGCTTTGATTGCCTGCAATATTAAATCGATATTTTAGCAATATATTTAAAATATTTGCACATCGAAATGAGACATGCATTATATAGTAATATAAGACACAAGATTTATAGTGGTTCGGCCAAGAATTTGGCCTACGTCCACTTTATAGTTCTTATTGCTGAGTCACACTGATTTTACAATGGCTTACAATACAAGAATGATACATCCAGAATTATTTTACAAATTTAAGCATGGCTTTTAAGTAAAATATGGACGCAAGTGGTTGCTGTTCCAGGCTCTTGGGATTGGATCTCCTTCGACAGTTGTGAGTTTGAAAGTGCCATCAAGAAGCTTTTTGCCTATGACATACGGCCCTTCCCAGTTTGGCCCAAACACTCCTGTTGCTGTCATGATCCTTTTCAAGACTAGATCCCCAATTTCAAAGCTGCGTTGACGAACTTTAGAATTGAAGTGCCTGGCTATTCTTTGCTATTGAGCTGCAACTCTGAGTTCAGCTTCTTTCCTTCTTTCATCAAGCAAGTCAAGCGCTTCAAGTTGCAGCTTTTCATTTTCAGCTTGGTTGAAATGAATTCTCCTGTGGGAGGGGACCTCTATTTCCACGGAAATCATTGCCTCTGATCCATATGCCAATGAGAATGGAGTTTGCCCAGTCGCAGTTTTGTGGGTAGTCCTATATGCCCATAGTGCTAGTGGCAGCTTATCAACCCAACCACTTTTTGCTTTTTCCAATTGCTTTTTGATGGTTGATTTGATGATTTTGTTCACTGCTTCCACTTGCCCGTTTGCCTGCGGATGAGCCACTGCTGAGAAGCTTTTTCGGATCTTGAATCGCCTGCAAAATTCCTGGAATTCTTTGCTTTCGAATTGGGTACCATTGTCTGTTATTATCTTCTGAGGCACTCCATACCTGCAAATGATATTTTTAGTCATAAAATTTATCATCTTTTTAGAGGTAATAGTAGCCAATGGTTCAGCCTCGGCCCATTTAGTGAAATAGTCAACAACAACAATGGCATATTTGATTCCGGATCTGGCAATCGGCATAGGCCCAATGAGATCTATTCCCCAAATGGCGAATGGCCATGGATTGACCATCTGTGTTAGCACGGTGGAAGGTGCTCTTGGGATTTTTGCAAATCTCTGGCATCTGTCACACTTTCGGGAGTAGCTAGCAGCATCTTGATTAATGTCCGGCCAAAAATACCCATAGCAGAGAATTTTCTTTGCAAGAGTTTGACCACCTGAATGATCCCCACACTCTCCTCCGTGCACCTCAGCCAAAATTGTCTTAGCCTCTTCTTTGGTTACACACTGGAGTAATGGCATCGAGAATCCTCGTCTGTACAAATGATCGCCTTGAATTACATATCTCGGGGCTTTTCCTAACAGCTTTTGGCGTTCTTTTGAGTTCTCTGGTAAGGAGCCGTTGAGTAGATATTCCTTGATAGGGGTTATCCATGACTCCTGTTCTTGAGATATAGCCATGACCCAGTCAATATCCATCTCATCAATACTCGGAGCTGTCAAGACTTCTACAGGGACCAATCCCAATAATTGAGCTTCGCTAGAGCTTGAGTATTTCGCGAGAGAATCTGCCTTCATGTTCTCTTCTCGGGGGATATGGTTTATTGTATAATGATCAAAATCATCGAGAAGCTCACAGGCTTTTGATAAGTAAGCAGGTAGATTTCCTCCTTTAGTTTGAAACTCTTTCTTGACTTGGCATACAATTAGTTGGGAATCACTGAAGATCTGCAATACTTTGATGCTCAGTTCTTTAGCAATCCTTAGGCCGGCAATAAGAGCTTCGTATTCGGCTTCATTATTTGTCGAAGGAAATTCTAATCTCAATGCATAACACAATGACCGCCCTTCGAGGGTTTCAAGCACAACCCCAGCTCCGGAACAGTAGTCATTTCTTGCACTATCAACATATAATTTCCATCGGATCAGAATGTCTTCAGTTATCTCTTCCTCACTACCACCTTTATCTGGGCATTCTGCAATGAAATCTGCTAAATCTTGTCCATTGATTGCTCTTCGGGGATGATAGGTGATATCGTACTGACTGAGTTCAATATTCCATTTCAGAAGATGACCCGAAGTTTCAGGGTGGAATAGGACTTGGTTTAAAGGTTGATTAGTGAGGACTTTAATAGGATGAGCCTGGAAGTATGGCCTCAACTTTCTGGACGCGATCAATAGACAATAGGCGAGCTTTTCTAACTTTGAATAATTCATCTCTGCCCCAGTGAATCTTTTGCTGATGTAGTAAACTGGACGCTGAAGTTTTGCGTCTTCTCGTACCAACGCTGCACTGAGAGCATGAGATGAAACTGCTAAGTATATGAATAAATCTTCACCATTGTTGGGCATAGAAAGTACTGGAGGCGTTTCCATATGATGAATCGGCTCATTAAAAGCTTTTTGACACTCAGGAGTCCATTCGAAATTCTTTTTTCCTTTCTTCAGAGCATCAAAGAAGGGAATGCATTTATCTGTGGCTTTGGAAATAAATCGACTCAAAGCAGCGACTTTCCCATTGAGGCTTTGCAATTCCTTCTTTGTTCTAGGGGGTTTCACTTCCCTTAAGGCAGTGATCTGAGTAGGATTAGCTTCAATGCCCCTAGCACTTACAATGAAACCTAAGAATTTTCCGGACTCAACCCCGAATGAACATTTCAGAGGATTCAGCTTCATCCCATATTTTCGGAGGATCGTGAACATTTCTGCCAGATGGTCCATGTGGTCTACTGCCTTCTTTGATTTCACTAACATATCATCAACGTACACTTCCATAGTCTTGCCAATTTGAGGCTTGAACATGGCATTGACGAGTCTCTGATAAGTTGCCCCCGCGTTCCTTAGTCCGAAGGGCATGACTTTATAGCAGTAAAGACCAACATCGGTGATGAAGCTTGTGTCCTCCTGATCTGGCTCATGCATCATAATTTGATTGTATCCTGAGTAAGCATCCATAAAAGACAATAATTCGTGCCCGGCTGTTCCATCCACCAATTGGTCAATTCTGGGTAACGGGAAACAATCCTTGGGGCATGCTTTGTTCAAGTCTGAAAAGTCGATGCACACTCTCCACTTTCCATTTTCTTTTTTAACCAACACCGGATTAGAAACCCAATTTGGATAAGTGGATTCTCTGATAAAGCCATTCTCCATGAGTCGATCTACTTCTTCTTTCAATGCTGTTGACCTTTCAGGACCCTGGGTTCTTCTTTTCTGCTTTATGGGTGTGAACTTCGGATCAATATTTAAAGCATGTATTGCGATTTCTGGAGATATTCCACACATGTCAGCATGACTCCAAGTGAATACATCCAGGTTTGCTTTCAAGAATGCTATTAGTATATTCTGAACCGTCATACCAAGTTGTGAACCCACATTCAACACCTTATTTGGGTCTCGGGTCAACAGGTATTGGTACCATCACTTCTACCGGCACCACTCTATTCTCCCCTGCACTGGTCTTTCTGGGATAAATTTCTTTTCGCGCACCACTATGCTCACCAGTGCAGGGTCCACCCCGTACTTGCTACAAGGTGGGTTCTTTGATGCGGAGCGGAGCTGCCGCACCCTTTCCCATCTCTCTCTTCTTCGCCTCACGCAACTCTATAAGATAACATTCCCGCCCAGCATTCTGGTCCCCTTTCAAAACACCAACGCCATTATCAGTGGGGAATTTCATAGTTAGGCACCACGGGGCGAGAATAGCTTTGAATGCAGCAAGAGTTGGTCGTCCCAAGAAGGCGTTATAAGCAGAAAATTCATCAACAATAACAAATTTTTGCTTACGGACCACTTTTCTTTCCCCTTCACCAAGTTCTACAAATAAGTCGACAGTTCCGATGGGCTGTTTTGGTTCCCCAGTGAACCCAACAATTTTTTGCGAAGAAGCTTGAACATCAGCCATCGGAATTTTCATTTGATCAAAGGTCTTTTTGAAGAGGATATTACAAGAAGCGCCACAATCAACAAGCACTCTTCTCACAATAGCTGGCCCGATACCGGCGGTTATTACCAAAGGATCCATGGTGGGAGCCTCAATTCCCACAGAATCTCTAACTCTGAATACGATGTCATTGTGAAAAGTTCTTTGCTGTTTTGAAGGCACAACATCTCCCAAGGCAAAAACAGTTTCTTCTTTCGGGGCATGTCTTAGAGCATGAGCATACCTCTCCATTTCTCTCCAACTTCCGCCTGCTGGGTGAGGACCCCCTGTGATTACATTAATAACAGGCCTTTCAGATTCCTGCACCATAGCCTTTTCTCCTGATCCAGATTGACGAGCAGGAAGTTGCTGCCCCTGAGTGGATGAGGCCGGATCACCTCTGTTTCTCTTGATATATTGTTGCAGTTTATTCTCTCTCAACAGTTCTTCAATCAAGTTCTTTAGATGGCGACATTCGTTGGTGTCATGGCCAGGTTGGTTGTGGAATCGATAGAACCTTCCATTAGGCACAAAATTTTTCCTGAGCTTAATCTTAGGTGGCTCAGGGAACTCGACGGCATCCTTGGTTGCAAAGAAGATGTTTTCTGGAGTATCAGTTAGAGGAGTAAAGTCTGAAGGCTTAAAGTAATGAGGTTTCTTCACATCTTTCTGTCCTTTCCTACTGTTATTTTCCCTCTTCTGACCACCAGATTCTTTCTTATTAGAAGCTTCAGCCACATTGTTGTTTTGAATTTCAGCCACAACCACCTTTGCTGGTGCAGGAAGATTCTCCAGACGCATAAATTCATCAGCCTTCTTATAAAACTTCTCAAGTGAATTTGGTTCCTTCATCTTCAACCATTTTCCGAATTCACTAGATTTATCGATGGCTCGCATCAAGTAAGTTAGAATCATTCGGGGCTCAGCATTATCCACTTCGGCCAAGGCTATGTTGAAGCGGTTCAAGAATGATTTGATAGATTCGCCGGAAGCTTGTTTGAGGCTGGACAGTGACATTATGTCCTTGGCCTTTGTAGCATACAACCTGAACCGATCCTTGAATTTACGAGTCAAGTCAGAGAATTGATCCACAGATCGGACCGGTAGCTTTGTAAACCAAAGTAGAGCCACTCCCTCCAAATAGACAGGAAAATATCTGCATTTAATCTCATCTGTTGCCCTGGCACCTGTCATATGCCAATCATACTTGTACAAGAATTGATTAGGGTCGCTTGTCCCCCGATAGGCAGGGATAGTAGGGGGAACAAATTTCTTTGGAAATTCAGCTTTTATAATTCTTTCGGTAAACGGAGTCTTGCTTGGAGCAAATCCCTAGTCATTTTCATCTTCATTCCTTTGCATACTTTCTTTCATGATTTGGCGAACCATTCCTGATAAGTATTCCTCATCGTTCAGAGGCGTTACCAGGCAGACGTCATCCACTTTCTCGGAATTTTGCGTGAACAATCGTTCGCGAAGAGTTGGCTGCGGCCTTGTACCTCCAGCTTGGGGAGGTGCCCCTTCGGCGGTGCCAGCTGCCCTTGGAGGAATACTCTTCTCTTTGGAATCATGAGCATCTTCAGCAAAGGTTGGTTCATTATTTTCTGGTTGTCGGTTTGCCCCAAGCAGAGCGTTTAACCTGTCCATCATCAAAGCATTTTGAGCTTCCATTTGTTGGTATAACCCAGACACGACATCATCAAGTTCGGCCCTTGTGACTCCAACAGTAGGAGTCGCCTAATTTGGCGCTGGAGAAGAAGCAGCCCTGTCATAAGCATCTCCGGATCTAGTGGATCTACTCTTTCTTCCAAGAGCCATGATTTCAGATAGACTTCTGGTTTTTAAGGAGATTCTTTCAACAAATCTTTGCGAAGCAATGGTGAGAAGACACCTGAGTTCGATATTCTCAGTGAAAGCACCAAAAATGTTAACGTAAAAATCAAATGCTAACACCCCGGTGTGAGAATTAATAAAGTAAAAGCACCACCCGTAGGTACGGGAACTAAAAATAAGCAAAGAATAGCAGAAAAGTAAAGAGACAGCAGTTTTATAGTGGTTCGGCTCAAAATCAAGCCTACGTCCACTTTATCTTCTTTATCACAAGTTCGATTACAAGTTTTACAAGAATTCCTTCAATCATTCAACAATCGATACAAGTAATCAACACTTCAATGCAAAAGAGATTCTGGAATCCATCTTGGATGTAGATGATCTTCTCTTTAGGTAGTTTGAGATGTTCTCGGTAGTAGAGGTGTTGTAGAGGTCTTGAATGCAGCAGAGTTTCGGCGCTTCAAAGTCTCCAAAAAAGTCCCCTTTGAATATGGAGTAGGCGGGGTATTTATAGGGAAAATCTGGAGGTTAGGTCGTAGGTCGTGGACGACTTAGGGATTAGGTCGTAGGTCGTAGGTCGTAGGTCGTAAGCGACCTAAGGGTCATCCCGAGTTAGCTTAAGTCGTTGGCGACTTAGTGGAGCCATTCTGGGTGAGATACTAGGTGTGAGCGACCTAATGCAGTGAATACATAAGTTATCTCGGCACGTTTAGGTCGTGAGCGACCTAATAGAAGAGGTAGGTCGTGTGGCTTTTCCCAAGAACATGTTAAGTCGTTCCCTTTTCCTGAGTCGCAAGGTCGCTAACTCGTTAGGTCGCTAGGTCGCTAACTCGTTAGGTCGCTAGGTCGCTAACTCGTTAGGTCGCTAGGTTGCTTTCTGGAGTTAGGTCGCAGGAGATTTTCTTAGGTCGTTAAGTCGTGAGTTGTTGGGTCACTGAGTCGTAGAAAAAGAGGTGTTAACACCCAACCTTCTATCACCAGAAAGTCGCATCAGCTTTAAGAAAGAAAGGGGTAAGAAATAGAAAAGATAAAGAAGAAAGAAGAAACAACATCAGAATCTCAACAGCGGAACGAATGAAATATAATATATCACATAAGAGATTACATAGTAACATATACATCAGAGTTACACAGATAATACAACACATACTAGACAGTTATAAACACCTGTCTAGTTAATACAACTCGATACAACTCAAGTACAACACAGAGATACCAACACAGCGGAACACTATACATATCTATAACGCTGAAGCCTCCTACTCCATTGCTCCTCCACAATTCGTCAAGCTAACCTGAATCCCTTGGCTACTCGTAAAAATTTGAGTACCCGAGAGTTTAAGAAAAACAGAAATAAACTTCGGGTCAGACATGGGTCTGGTATGAGTAACAGGTTAAACTTGCTTAATTTTGAAAATCCTTTGAAACAAAAGGTATCACGTAAGACTCCCCACACATAAACATGGGTAAGTTTTTACCTTACGCTAACCAAACATTTGATAGGAAATCCAGTGATATTATAATAGGGTCTAGGGTTTTCAAGTAAAATACAGAAATAGCTGGAATGCTTACATCTCACGTTCCACATAGTTGGGCACAACTAATACGTACGGTACTTATTAGAGATTGGATTCCATACAATGGCAGGGCTACTGGGGTACCGCCCATCACAGTACGTGGCCTAGATCACCGTACCGAGGACCCACCCTAAGTCCCCTACAACACAAAGCCGGAACCATCCCTTACTGGACAGTCCCAAACAAGACAACCCCACAGTCGGTGTGCAATTCCAACTGCCCACTAAGCCGAATAAAAAGGGACCTCTAGATAGGGGTATATCTCGCTCTCAATGGGTGCTACCCACGAAGCCTTGCTGCACCTCCCCTGTTTTAGCCATTCCCGGTTGATGAGGCTTGAGGCTACGATTACCTCATCAGAACACATCACTTAGAATACTCATCGTCCACCTGACGATGTTCTGAAAGCATTCAATCCATACAAGTTCATTCCGGGTTCGAACGAAACCGAAGGCATTATCTCGTTACACTCATTTTGGAATCACCCTTAGAGTTAACGACAATAACCCTTGCACTCTGAATCTTCATCTTCACTTGAGATTCACGACCTATCGTTAAATTGGATCGATGTGGTTTTCGGACCCCCAAATATGGAAAGATCCGATCCCGGTCTCATCGAAATCCAAAACGCCATCTTTTAGGTCCAAGTTGTTTTAATGTTTAAAACAATTTCAATTTATTATCTATATCAACACAGATAGATAATTCACAACATCACTATAGATAATCCACATCACAAACAGATAATTCGCATAATCATCATATTTCAATCAAGTATCCATATCACAAAGTATTATCAGTCCATTCAAGGCAATCAAAATCATCCATTTATACATGAGCAATGATTAAATAATCACTCTATAACTAATTTAAAATGAATTAAATTAGTTACTTCCTCTTTAATTAATTTAAAGTAAATTAAATTAATTACTTCATTAAATCTTGCTTACATATCCATCAATCAATTAATCAATCATCAGTTACTTATTTATTCCAATTAATCATCTTTGATTAATTCCAGTAATTATCCTTTAATTAATTACAAAAATTAATCTTTGAATAAATCCATAAATTAACTATTTGTAATTAATTTCATTCATACTTAATTTATTACATTTTTATCACTTTATTGATTTACTATTCCCAAATTAATCAATCCCTAATTACATCAATAATTAATGATCTCTAATTAGTTATTTTATCAATTAATTTTTATTAAGAAAAACTAATCTTCAATCACATATATTAATCATCTTGATTAATAACATACAGTAATTAACTGTCCTTAATTAGTTACTCCCCAATAAACAGACTTAATTAATCCCTTGATTAATTTCAAGTAATTATACTCAAATTACTTCCATTAACAAAACATCATCCAATTTATTACATCCAGTAATTATTCATCAATTACTTTTCTAAGTAATTATACCTCCAAATCATCAAGTGATTAATCCAAATTAATTAAACTAAATTAATTAACTCAAATTAATCAAATTACTCAATTAATTATAATGAGTAATTAATTCCTTAATTACTTCCCATTAAGTAATTACACTTAAACAATTACAATGATTATTATTAAATTAATTAATCTAATTAATTATTAAAAATCAATTACATTAATTAATTATAAAATAATCTAGTTAATGACCTTCATTAACATTTATTTAATTACTTTTCTAAAATAATTAACTTACATTAATCATTATTAATTATAAGTTAAATTAACCATTCATTGATGAATTAAAGTCTAATCTATGATTCTTAATTACATATTAATTACTTAATTCATTATTTAAACTTTAATTAATACATTTAAACTTAAAATTACTAATTTAATCAATACAAATTATCAATTATCATTCTAATTATCTTAATGGTTAATGAATTTAAATCCTTGATCTTTATTACTTAAAGTAAACTCATTTTTCATTATTGATTAAGTTTTCACTTTCAATATGTTTGAAAACATTTATTTCACTTTATAAAGCTAACTTTTAAAAACCTTTAAATTACAAATTAAAGCAATTCTTTTGTTATGAAGGGATTTTAAATCAAATTCCCTTAAGTTCAAAATATTTAAACTTATTTAAAGTATTTAAATTTATAAACTTTCTTCACTTCAAAATCTGGAATTTAAACTTAAGCCTAGGTTACAAAATTTTGATTTAAACTTTCCTTTCCCATTTTCAAAATTCCATTTTTGACCTCAACTTTTTAATTTTACTTAAACACTTAATGTCATTATAAGTTTGAGTTTAAAACAAACTTTATTTAATCAAAATCTAATTGTACAATCTAAACTTGAATTCATATATTTAAACTTTTATTTAGACTCAGTTTAACTTTGATTTCAATTTAAAACCAACATTTTAAAACTGTTAAACTGGGTACAGGTTTAACTCTGAACAAAAACTACCCGAGCCTCCTTGGTTTACTTCGAATAAAACATCAAAAGCGTCGAGCAAAACATGAATCAACTCGAGTAAATCCCGAGTGCTCTTCCTACCCAAACCCAAAACTCAATAGGGAAACAAAATGCACGGTGCACGTGCACACCGTCGATGATTGATTCCGGTCATCATCGCGTCGCCGAGCAAGTCGACCACGCTGCAAATACCAACTCCAGATCGTCAACACCCCTTTCTCTCCTTGAAAACTAAAATGAGCTCGCCTACCCAAACCTGGAACGCAAACCAAAAAACACCACCACCCTGGAAAACTTAGTCGACCTCGCCGCCTCGTCCACCGGAACCCCTGAAATTCTGGCCACCGCTACGTCAACAACTCCTCTGCCAAACCCCAGCAGCGCTTGACACTCGATCGAACGATGACGTCGAACGAAACGAAAAAAACCACAGCGCCTCAAAACTAGGTTTACGAAAAAGAAAACATCGCCGCCGCCACCACTGTGGTCAGACCAACACTCCACCATTTTTCCAAGCTTCCCCGATCACTCCTCCACCTAAAGACTAAAACTCGACATCTCCAGTCGACTAGATCACCCACGGCAACCCAAAAAGCCTAAAACAGTCGAACCCAGACTGCTCTTCACTCCCTCCTCTAAAAATTATGATTTTTGCTTTGAAAATCATGTTTAAGTATATAGATTCACTTTACATGCCTGAATTCTTAAATTAAGAATTTTTTTAAAAACTTATTTGAAGTTGTACTCAGCTTTCTTGATTTGCCAGAAACAATTACATGTTGTTTCAGCTTTAATAAAATTTTAACACTTAGATTATAACCAAACAAACAACATTTGTTTACATCCTAAGTTCAAACAGTTATTAGATCAAGTGATGAAGGTTTGTTTACATATCTACTAAAAAAAATAAACAACAGGCTAACAGAATATCAAAGAGTACAGATATACACAGATTTTCACAATCACATATATACACAATACATATTATCACAGAGAACAACATGCTCCATATTAACTTAAGTTGTATTTTAAAAAAAATGTTACTCACCTGAATTTGTGAAAGAACAGAGCCTGGTTTGCTTTACAACAGGCTTTTGAAAACAACTTTGAATTTGCTAACTGAAGCTTCTCTTGATTTCTGTTTTGTTGGATTGCTTGTTGATGTCGAATGTTTGTTTAGGTTTTTAAATGAAGTTTTATTTTAGCTTTTACTTAGCTCGAATTGAAATGAAAAGATGATATGGGAAAGTAGCTTACAGGGTGGTATATAAAACAAGTTACAGGGTACATTATATTTTATACAAAACAGTATATAAGTTTGTACAATATCAGAGATAATTTCTTAGCTTGGTGGCTGAGATTGTAAGTTTATGTACTAGAAAAAAATATTGCATTAGCTAGCATTAAATGCCATCGTCCTTATTATGTTTATTTTCTTTACCAGCCTACATACCTATTTTGATTTGGTTGTTCTTAAGTCTGCATGCCTATCATACTCAAAAACTATTTGTTTACATATGCAAGCCTACATGCTTACTCTTCTAACATGTTTATTTGACTATGCAGATTTTATTTGGAGGCTGGCAAATCTTTCTTATGTATTTTATTTCCTTGTTTTATATTTTTGAAATGTAATTGAATGTTATTTCTTTTGTTCAAGTGCATATGCAGATTCCTTGTTTCACATTTTATTATTATCATATTTAGTGTATTTGTTTTAAAATTTACAAAACTATAAAATTTATCTTATGTATATTTGCTTTATTTCTATGTCTAACTTATCACTTAAAATCTTGTATTCCTATATGTACATTTTTATTTATTAATATTATTTTAAAAAAATAACACATTTATCAATTTGAAATGATTTATAAAAGAAATTATCTGCTTTACTATAAACTACTTATTTTATAATATATATTAAAGTATCATTTGACAAAATTATATTTAAAACTTATATATATTTTAAATCATATTTTTATCAAGCTATACTTAAAAAGAGAATAGAACAAATCTTTAATAAATTTTAAATTTAACTTAAGCTAGACTAAGTTTTAACTATTAAACATTTATCTTAAGTATTTAAAACTATATATTTATTTATTTAATAGCTTTGAAAAGCTTAATATTAAATGAAATCATAATTTCCAAATCACTAAAATGTATATTAGAATTTGAAACATAAATTTATTAGTTAAATTTAAAACAAAGCTTTCCTATCTACAATATATACAAATGTATATTCATTATAAATAGAAAATAATTTATTAGTTTTAAAAGATAAAATTCACCAATTAGATATTTATTAAAAGAAAAGTATTAATTCAAATCTTATTAACAAAGATATATCAAATCAATTTAATATTTAATATAGATTATTAAATTGATATTGCTCAAAATTCCGGGTAGTCACAAAAAGTGTATGTTTTGAGGCTTAATCTACTATTAAAAAGAAAAAAGAGTTATAACATAAAGAAACACATAGAAGGTGACAAAGCAAATGGATGAATACCATATTATAGTCATACGAAGATAACCAAAGTCAATTTGTAAAGGAAAACTTAAAGCAAATGGTCAAAATGTCAAACATATATTTAACTTCATATATATTATTATTATTATATATACATATATATTTTTAAGAGAAAGAACTGGCAAATCCCTTCACATGCACATTTTGGTAAATACTCATACAAACTCTTCACATACACATGTAAGCAAACCCTCACTCACATCAGTACTCGCATGAAAACACGCATGAAATTATATATATTGCAGCTTGTAAAGAATAAGGATATGCAAACTATTATGTAGGCATACATACTTGGACACATATACACAACACAATACTAATACAAATTCACACACGCAAATGCAGCATCCACATATAATGTAACTGATACCTATTAACACACACATGCATATACCTGGGACATAAAAATACACACACACACACTTCAAATCACACAGCACACATATCACACCAGAAATAATGCACATGCGCACATATCACATATAGACACAATAATGTAAAACTCCAAATTATAAACATGAATATCATATAATAGTAAATGAAAATAAATGAGGTACCTCATCAATTTAGAAAATGTGTTTTTCATTGTCCGTTTGTTTAAAGGATGTTTGATCTCAATCCAAGCAGGATCTGTGCATCATCTGCAATAGAGAAAATTGTGGCAATTAGGTGGTCTCCATAACAAAAGTATTATGGTCACGTTAATTACTCAAGCTTACTAAACAACCTATCCATCAAATCAGTATATGTATATCGATCAATGGTTTTTATGACTATTACATACATTGTAGAGCAGAATCATTTTTTTCATGAGAAGACGATTTAATGTCCTTGGGATGTAAATAATTTATCTATATGTTAATCTTGAATCGAAATCAGATTTTAGCCGTTTATAGAATCTAATCAAACCTTTAAAAATCAAATCTTAATCTTAGAAAATGTAGCAATGAAAAGCTTACAAATTTTTGGATTCGGTTGGAACATGAAAAAGCATTTAGGTCTCATCCCTATTCTTCCATTACCAAGCCCACTCCATTCTCTCTATTCTCAATATCTTGGGAACATTAATCTGATCATAAAATAGAATTCAAAGCTTTAATCAATACCGAAAATTTCATTTTTCAAAATTTTCTGGGGAGAAGAGCTTGAATGGTTGAAACGTGGAGTCAAGGATAATGGTAGTTTTGGGAAATGTAAACAAAACGTGGGGGAAAATGACAAATTTAGCCTCAACCTTCCAATGCATTAAATTCTTTATCAATAATGGCTAGGGATTACTTTGTAAGAAAATTAGTCTCCATTAATACGTTGCAAACCCATTCACATCACCAGCTATTTGATTACTAAAGCCAGTTGGGAACTTTTAAATCCAAAAATGTCGGCGAGCGAAATCAGTTAATAAAGGACTTGGGTACAGAGCTAAGTCAAAACCATTACTTTTTGAACATCAAAAGAAGAAGTTAGCCATTGAGTAACCAAATCTTTGACATACGATAGCAATAAATTTACTATGAACATGAAATATGAAAGTATAAAAAGCGAATTGGTAAACAAAACTAAAAATATGGTTTCATAGAATACCATGGCTAAAATCGGGCTATTGACGGTTGCCCAAAGAGGAGCCGAATCTCTTTAATGCTTTTAAATAGTGAATCACTTCATGGTTTTTATTTCTTTCTATTGATTTCCCTTTTCCCGAAATCGTTATTTAAGCTTCAGGGAGAATACTTGTTCTTCGAGACAGGGGAAATGAAAGACGTGGATAACGTGGGCGACTTCGAGGGGGAGAATTTTGAACGCCGAAACAAACAACTCAGGGTATAAAAAATGACGAAAATAACCTCTTTTTTAGCGTTGTTATTTAGTAGCGCGTAGCAATGCACACGATGGGCATTTGTGGATATTCAAAAAAGGCTTCACTTTGACTTGATTGACCAAGTATTTGCTTTATATATAAGATATATATATATATATATATATTTATATCTAAGTATATATATTTATATTTATATCTAAGTATATATATTTATATTTATTATATAAATTAATTTAAAATAAAATATTACTTTAATAAACAATTTTCGGCTTTCATATTATATATTATACACATACATATGTGTAAAAAAATTATTTTATAAACTAATAATTAATTAATTTACTATGTATATACATACATACATATATAAATATAATTTTTTTAAATGTTATATATATAAATTATTCATAATTCATATTTAATGTATGTATGTATATATATATTTATTTATTATATATTTATTTGTGTATAGTATTTTGGTGCATATTTGCGCTCATGCACACACATTTAGACATCGAATCAAATACAAGAGGGCTAATATGTTCGTTGCGGTGTAAATCTCGTATCTATACTCAGGTATGTCAAACCGTGTACACGTTATTCTATTGCATATGCATGCACACACATGTGTATATGATACATACACACACATATATAAATTCGAATTATACAAAATAAAACTTTGTTTATATATTCAAATAAAATATTGATTTTACATAGCAGAAAATTTAGAAAAGTTCTAAATGAATAAGACTACATAGACCCATTAAAGGTCTAAATAGGTAAAAATATTGAAATTTATCCAATTACTCCACTACAGTCTAGCGCAGTTCCAAAAATGGTGTTAGAACCCAATAATCTATGCGATCTAAATTCATCATGTTAGGGTTAACTAATTAAACTCACAACCCAAATAGTAGGGTGTCTAGAATGGTAGTGTTAAAGGATTGGCTTTGGGTAATCAAGTATTCTACCCTACGGCCTAAACAGATATGTGCCCAAAGGCAGCCCCTAGTAGAAAATGCCCAATTTGAATTGGGCATTGGGCTAATTTTCAAAATTGTTTGAAAATGAAAAATATAGATTTAAAATTTTAAAAAAAATTAAAACAAGATATATAAATATTATAAAAGCTATAATATAATGAAAATTTCAAAATGTTTGAAAATAAATATAAGGTTAGTTTAGAAAATAAATTTTATTAATAATATTAATAAAAGAAATAAATTAATTAAATAAAACATATATGCATATATAATATATATTGATGTATGTTATGTTGTCTTGAAATGTTTAAGACAATATAAGTATACATGTATGTATATATAAAATAATTTTTCAAAATTAATAAGATTTAATTAAATAAATTAATTAAAAGTTAATTAATAAATTAAAATACATATATATATATATATTATGTATATTACTATAAAGGTTATAGTAATAAATATTCGATATAATATGTTAAAACTGAATAATAAACAATTAATTAAAGTGTTAGTTAATTAAAATTAATTAAATATGATTTAATTAATATAATGTTTTACATGAAATTATTATATAAGCTAATTAAAATATAAAAGTTATATAATAATGAAACTTATATAATATGAATGTATAAACTAAATGTGGAACATTATAGAAACCCTAAATAGACTTATTGAATAAATACATATGTAATGTACATATACAATGATTTCTGATGTGTCCGACACTTGAATCACTAGGGTATTTCATTAGAATACATTATTCTATAAGTCGATATCACTCGGTATGATATATTAAAGATTATGAATCTTTAATATAAAGTTGTCATCTATCATTTGTTTATTAATAAATTACTTGCATAATCTCTAGTTGTTGAGCTTTCCTTAAGCTAGAGATGCTATGTGTTGTATTATTAATGTATAGACTAGACGAGGTAAGATACTTATACATATTTGTTGAGCTTTCCTTAAGGTATGTATAATATATTTAGGTCGTCGCAAAATGGTGGGCACGAGTGAATAACCTCTTTTACTTCTTGAACATCCTCAAGATAAAAATGAGACTAGGATAACAAAGCAGGGGTTAGGAGTTATATATGGTACAACCGATAAGGAGTTATCCATTATATACAGGAGTATGATTTGTTAAGATTTCCTCATGGTCAGAATCCTAAGATATACGAGTCCTAACATCTACTAGTAAACTCGAAAGTGTTCTATTTTTTGACTTAGGGTTTGGCGAAACATAAAAGACTAGCTTATTAGTAAAATGAAACATAAAGTTTAACCTTACTAATATTATAACATCTATTATGATATTTTCGTAACAATCTACAAATTATTTCTTATAGAAAATATCAACTCCAAAACTATTTTTTGAAAGCGACAAGCTTACAGGACCCAATTATAAGGACTGACTAAGAGCATTAAGATAGCGCTGACTTACGAGCGTTTTTGGTCGTCTATTACCTACGATCCTAAAGAACAACTCATTGATGATGCGTACCCCAAACTAAGACTTTTTTTATGAGAAATGGGTTTCAGACCTAGAGATCGTCCAGTTTTTCACGGTATCTATATTAGACAAACCGTTGTAGAGGCAACATGAAAACATGTCCGTCCATGAGATATTTCATAGTCTCAAGGCATTATTCGATGAATAGTCAAGTTTTGCAAGGTATGAGTTTACGAAGAAGTTTTTCAATACTAAAAATGACTAAAGGATAGAATGTGGACGATTACGTACCGATGATGAAGCACAATATTGATAGACTTTCACAATTGAATGTACAAATAAGCAATGAATTACAAGTTGATTCAATTCTTGGTTCTTTTACACCGCAATATGAATCATTCACACTAAATCACAATATGAACAAATTGAATGTGAATCTCGTAGAGCTCCTTAAGATGTTAAGGTCAGCTAAGTTTGTTGGAACCGGGCTAACCCGCAGTAGAAAAAGTTGGTGAATTTCAAAAGTTTAACCATTTTGGATCTTTAATGGGCCTATGAAGTCTAAATATAACTTTTCTAAGTTTATTTTAGCTAAAATCAACATTTTATTTTATCTGGCAAAAAGGAATTTTAAATTTAATTTCAACTTATAGGTATTATAATGAATGCATCGAATACATTCATTTGTGTGAAGTGTAAGTGAAGTATACAAGTGGAGTATATATGCAATATGTACAAATGAATTAAGAGAAAGGGACCATTTGTTTCTCTCTCTCTCTTACTTTATTCAATTAATAAAGAGAAGATATGACATAATATAAAAGGAGGGAAACATTTCATTTCTTTCCCTCTCTTACCCTATTCAATTAATAGAGAGAAGATATGGTAGAATATAAAAGGAAGGAAACCATTCATTTCTTACCCTATTTAATTATAACAATTAATATATTAAATAACATTTATTACTTATCAATCAAATTTACACATGCTTATGTTATCTAAATTTTATTAATGAAATATATGCATACATTCATAATAATTATACATACATACATACATACATACATACAAATAAAGTGAAAAACTATCAGTTGTTTTAAATAATTTGAAGTCCAAAATTAACATTAATTGATATGATTTCAACTAATAAAGGTTTAAAATAAAAAATGTTACATTTTTTCTCAATCTTTGTACAAGTTTGAATTAAACTAAACATTTATATTCTATATATATATATATATATATATATGATAATTACGATTCAATAATTTAGATTAGTTAAACATACATTTGCAATCATTATAGCATATGATATTTTATATATACATTTTTATAAAATGTTTTTAGTTTTAAAGTTAACAGTTTTTATTAAACTTTTAATTTAGGAATGAAATAATACTTTAAATTTTACATGAAACTTTAAATATAGAAAACAACAAAGAACTATAATTTGCGCCAAAGTCCATTCAATAATCCTAAATTAAATGTTTCCCCTTTTAGAAAAACAAAGATTGAAACAATTGTACACACGAATTTAACATATGAAATTTCAAGGAATGGTAGACAACTTAACATATATGCAATCCATTAGTAGTTGAACAAGTGAATGTTATGTCATTGTATACATAAAATCTCATCCAACGTCAATTTTCAATTTCACAAGTTTCCAAAATAAAATAAAAGGGATTGAACAAGGCAGGCGTGTGCAAATTTGTGATAAGAATTTACAGATCCAAACAATACAAAGAATGAAGATAATTTATTAGAAGTAATATGAGAATCAAAACATTTCAATTTATCATAAACATACATGACTTGTTCTCTTGAATCCAAACATGCTCCAAATTCTTAAGCCTATTTCTATTGTCCTTCTAAGCATGTTCCCAATTTCTTGAATCGTTTCGTCTTCGTTTTGACATCCTGTTTCGTTTAAAGGCTACTTTAAAAAGCCAGATAACATATACTAACCTACATGTTTAAATAAGATTTAAAACTGCACTAAATATCGCTCGGACTTGGACCAGATTTTAGGCCTCTATAGGAATACTATTTTTGGCTATAGAAGGGTGTTTAGGCTGGCCATATGATGGTAAATAGAGAGGAGTTTAAATGATTAAAAGAGTGGAAATAGTAAAAGAGAGATATTAGGATGAGATCCATTTTCCACTATCTTAGCTTCTTATTTATATGCCACATCTTTACATCATTTCTTTGACACGTTTGTGCTCCACCCTCTCTGATGATTTCAGCCAGCAACCCCCTCCTCTAAGCCCTAAAATCCAAGTACAAAATTACATCAAAGCTCTTCGACTTGATCGTTGGTGGTAATGCAGTTTGGGAGCTTGCAACTTCTGATTTATGAATGAATTCAAAGGGATTAATTCAATATTTCAAAGTGCATGCAAGGGCTTTGGTGAAAGGTAATTCTCTATTTTATTTTGTTATATCATAGTTATATATATTATTTATATAATAGGATGTTAGATTATATTAAGAATCTTGTATATCGAAATGTTGTCACAAACTGGTTGGTTGTGTATATTATTATAACTATGTATAATTTAAAAAATTATTTTGTATGCTTGCTTACTAGATGCTCACGGCCTGCAAATTTAATTTTTTTATATAAATAATATTACTAAATGAATTAGTTAATCAAAATCCATATTTAATAGATTAATGTTATGTACCATAAGTTTTAAATTTTGAATTTTTTTTATTCATGTATAATGTGTATTCGACAGTAAATAAAAAAAATTATTTGCATAAATATGATTAATTATTTATTTAACCTAAAATTGTTTATGTAATTTAAAATACTTGTACATATATACATACATATACATACACGCGCGCGCACACACACACAGATATATATATATACAAATAATAAAATTTTGCATAAAATATTACATAACCTATAGACACAAAAAACTTTCAAAAATAATTCTGTTATAATTTTTTTAATTTTACACTATTTTTAATTTTATAACGCATTAAAATTTAAAACCGAAAAGAAATTAAAAAAATTATATATATGGCCGAGAGAAAAAATTTAGCAGAAGCATAATTAAAAGAAATTAGTTTTATTAATTATATTAATATATATTTATATCTAATTATATATATTTATATGTATTGTATAAATTATTTTAAAATAAAAAAAAATTATTTTAATAAATCATTTTCGGCTTTCATATTATATATTATACACATATATATGTGTTGAAAGTTTATTTTATAAGCTAATATTTAATTAGTTTCATGATTTAATAATTTTATATATTTATATATATCTACATACATATATATAAATATAAATTTTATAAATGTTATATATATAAATTGTTCGTAACTAACATTTAATATAAGTGTGTATACATATATATATATATATTTATATTTTGATGCATACACACACACACATTCAGATAGCGAATCGAATACAAGAGGGGATAATATGTCTGTTACTGTATAAATCCAACATCTATATACAGGCATGTCAAACCATGTACACATTATTCTGTTGTACGTGCACACACACACATGTTTATATGATACACACACACATATATAATATAATACAATTATATAAAATAAAACTTTGTTTATATATTCAAATAAAACATTGATTTTATTCAACAAAAAATTTCGGAAAGTTCTAAATGAATTAAACTACATCAGCCCTCTAAGGATCCAAATAGGTAAGAAAATTGAAATTTACCCAATTACCCTACTTTGGGCTAGCCCAATTCCAATACAAGTTTCCCATTACATAATGGTGGATTTTTTATTGAATTAGTTCCGGGTCTTCCCTATTGTTATTAAATGAATCCATACTGTCAAAGCAAACTACTATAAAAGGGAAAAAGGGGCAAAGGCTATATATTACTCAGGGTTATGAATTTTATTATCATAGGAAAAATCATGATATTATTGTTCTCTTTACCTAATGTGGACCATTGTTTCTTTGTGAAGGTTGGGATATCCTTCTATTGAATTGGTACACCAGCAAAAGTTCAAAATTATGTATTTTCTATAATTGTACAGGGAATGACTTCTTATTTAAAATAAAATTTTGATTCGAACTCTCTTCTATAAGATGATGGATTTTTATATATATGGTTTCTTGTTACTGTCTAGATGGTAAAATTTCTGTTATTAAAAAATGTCCCTCGCATCATAATGGCTAATATGATTTTCGAGATACGAAACTGTTATGATCTCCTACTTTAGACAAGTTCCCAAAGGGGTCAATATTCAAACTATTACAAAAAAATTGAATTCCATAATTATGTATTCTATTAAGTCTATACAAGAATGAGTCCTTAGTAGGAAACTATTTCTTGTCTGCAAAGGTTATAAGTTCATGGATCATGACTTTGAAGACTCATAAACAATATCTGTCTTTACATTAAGGAAAATCTAAAATATTATTATACACATTATATAAACTAAATAGGTTAGAGGATATATTTTGGAAAAAGGAAATGGAACTCTTATATTTTTAATAAAAGGAACATATCCTGATTTCATCTTAATAATAGTATTTTAATTCAAAGCATTGATCAAGGGAAATTCTAGGAAGATATTTCGAAGGTTAATGGAATTATTATAAAACTTTTTATTTACCAAAGAAGTGTAAGTATATTAATTTCTAAAATAATTTGCAAAATTTCAAAATTTATCATAATATCTTCATTTAATAGCCTTAACCCCAAAAATATTTTAACGAAGCATCCTTATGATTTTCTAAAATTTAATAAAATACTTTCATTTACAAAAAGTAGTATATATGTACTTTACAAACAGTTTACAAAATTTTTGAGGACCATAAACTTTATAGAAACTCCAGATGGAGAAGTTCACTCTCAAGTAAAAAGTTAGTAGTTCATGAATCATGAACAGGATGTCTCATATTTTAGGTTTACTTTTCTATCATGAGATTTCCTAAAGACTTTTCTTAGTAGAAATGCCGAGAAGGGATCTTTTACAAAAATTAAAATTTCCAAGAAAGCCATTTTGATTCAATGGCTTGAAACCAAACCAAGAAAATTATTTACAAGAGGAAAACTGATCTTCAAAAATCTCTTCTTGATTTATTCTAACAATACTAGAAAATGAGCTTTTTAGAAATTTGATTTTCCAAAAGAAACTCCTCATTTTATAAAGCAAAAATTATACCAAAGAAAGGTTTTAATAAGTTTATTCTCAAAGAAAAACTTCTATCTAATTTGTTGGTTCATTAAAAACCATTTGTAAATGGACCTTGTACAAATATTTGATTTTGCAAAAAAAATATTTTATTTACCGGTTGAGTGTGATGTTGAGAAAAACCTCCTCAATAATTAACTCGTTTCCCCTCTTGAGTATAATCGTGGAGTAACCCCGAGACTAAGGCACACTATGCTTAATAAAATTTCCGACCTAACGAGGTTAGTAAGGATTTTTTAAGCAAAGGTATACCTTATACCCGACATGTTAAAGCCTTGGTCGACCAGTTCCCAGGCCCCTAATAGCAGAGTTGGAATAAAGTCCTCAAATGACACCTAGCATAGAAATCAAGCAAAAAAGGACCTTAATCTGCAATTTTGGGTCCAAGAAAAAAAAAATATTTCAAATCACCTCTAGGTCGGATATGAATGGTACCTAAAAAGATTTCAAACCACCTTTTTCGGACAAGAATAGGAAATAAAAAGATTTTGAACCACCTTAGGGTCGGGCAAAATATCACCCAAAGGCAATATGAATAACCAACGGCAAAAAACCCAAAAACTCTTAATGATGGGCTAAATGGATATGTGCCCAAAGTAAGATAAACCACTCAAAGGGTTATAAGCAACCAACGATCGAAGAAAACCCAAGAAAACCTTAATGATGGGTCAAAGGGATACCCAAAGTAAGATAAACCATCCAAAATGTTATATGCAACCAACAATTAAAGAAAACCCAACAATCCTTATGATGTGCCAATTAGTTATATACCCAAAGTATATTAAACATCCAAAATGTTATGAGCGACCAATGATCGAAGAAAACCCAAGAAACCCTTAATGATGGGTCAAAGGGATATACGCTCAAAGTAAGATAAACCATCCAAAACGTTATAAACGACCGACTATAGTAAAAACCCAAGAGACTCTTAGTAGATAGCCAAATGGATATGTGGTTGAGGTAAAACATGCTAACCTAGTAACCATTATTAGATTGTCAAAACCCTAAGGAAATAATGACTGCAGTAGAGACAAATTTTCATTTGAAGGAAAATACATAATAGCGCAGTCATTAGTAAAGCAAAATTTCCAAATCAAAGAACAATTGAGAACGAGAAACTATCCTATAGAATTTACAAAAAAGAAAAACAAAACCTCCATTTCTTCCGATAAGAATTCTTATCTTAGAAAAGCTTCAAATAAATATTTCATATTTCAGAATTCTCAAAAATAACCTTTTAGATAACTTTTAGAGACATCCTTACCTCAAAAGCCATTTTTAGTGGAATAATTTTCAAAATCTTCCGTGTTTTGAAAATTCACTATCGAATAAACCAATTTCAAAAGAAATAAAGATCTTTATATTTCAAAAACCATTTTCAAAACAATATTTGAAGAGCTTCCAGATATTTCCATGTTTTCGAAAAAAAATTTAGTAGGATGATTTTTCATAAACATATAACAAACTTTTGCATTCTAAAGAAGATCTCAACTAAAAGGTTTTTCAAGTAAAGGTATAAATATTTAATTTTCAGCAAAGATAAACGTATGTTCGGAAGTTTAAAGATACATCTGTATTTCAAAAAGTATTTTCAGCAAGCAAAATTTTCAATGAAGCTATAAGAAATTTTTACGTGTTTTTATTAAAAGTTTCAATAGAAAGTTTCTTAAAGAACTTCCATTTTCATAGGATATGATAGGATTAAGAAAAAAAGGAGGAGGAGGAAGTGAAATACTAGTAGTAATTTGGATGGTGACAAAAAAATTATGGAGAAAGCTAGAGTTTCCTTGAGCTAAGGCATAAGAAAACTCTTTAGGAAAAGATTGATAGTGAGATATCTATAGAGAAAGCAAGAGTTTTCTTAAGCTAAAACATGAGTGACCTCTTCAGGAAAAGATTGATGGTAAGAGATCTATGGAAAAAGCATAAGTTTCCTTAAGCTAGGGCATAAGCAAACTCTTCGGTAAAAGGTTGATGGTGAGAAATCTATAGAGAAAGAAAGAGTTTCCTTAAGCTAAAACATAATCAAACTCTTAATGGGGAGGGGGGAAATGTTATACCCAAATTTCTCAACGAATAAAGCTATCATGCATCTAGGCATGAAGCTATCACAAATTGATATGGTCAAAGCCATCGCAAGTTGACACCAAAGAGCTATTGCAAGTTGACATGAACAAGGCTTTCATAAGATGACATCATAGAGCTATCACAAATAGAGAATAATGGAGTTATCACAAATCAAGAATAAAGAAGCCACCGCAAGTCAATAATAAAGGAGTTATCCCAAGATGAGGAAGAATCTATCACATGTTGAGAAGGAAGCTATCACATGTTGAGCAATTTAGCCATCGCATGCTGAAAAGTGAAGCTATCATCGATATACAAGAGCTATTAGAAATATAGAAAGAAACACTGTTAAATTGGAGGAAAATGTTAGAGAAATGGATAGGTTAAAGGGTGCCACAATAAGAAATATATACTAGAGTACATTGATAGTTCAACATCAAACAAATCATTCAAATATATGCAAAAAAGAAGATATGGGCGACATTCAACACTAAAGAACAACAATAAACTATGTAAGGAGGTAGTGCATTAATATAAAGAAAAATCTATGCAAAAGGCACTCCTATATAATCATTCCATCTTTGTTAATACCATAACCAAGATAGCGATCTGCATGAACTACTATAATCCTAAGATTATGAAATATGGCAGTATCAGGACCATCCATCTTGCCAAGTCACTGATCTACATCAACTTCAATCGACCAATACAACCAAGCCATGCCACTCTCCAACTATGATAAATAGAGACCGACCCCACATGGGAAGAGGCTCCTCTCTACTTTCTTTTTCTTAGCATAAATAATCTTTTTGGGCTAAACATATCTAAGTTCTCTAAGGAGCTTGAGAACTCCTCTAACGGCTAATGAAGAAGGAAATGACTCGAACTTTTGAACATAAGGACCTTTAGAATTAGGAAATTGCATATTGACTCTTTTCCTGACACTTTGGGCAATAAAAAAAGAATATGACTTGTACTTTTTACACATTGGCCATCTAACAATGAATATTGCATTTGTACTCGAATTTCAAATCATTTGCATATGAATGGAATACGACTTAGACCTTGGATATTTTTTGACAATTTATATTTTGATTATAGGAATATTTGGAATTTTATTTGAAGTGTATATCCTTTAGAATGTTTCTGATGTTGGGTTGAAAATTGCTTTAACGCTATACTATTTGATTTTATTAAGATTTAAATGTCAGTGGGATGGTGAGTAAATATGTATGAACTTGTTGAGCACCCTTGTTATACACACAAACACACACACACACACACACACACACACACACACACACACACATATATATATATCACTACATATATATAGTGATACATGAATCATGAAATATTGGGTATTAAGTATTTAACAAGTTTTGTGATTTGTTGAGCACCCTCAAGGTCATAAAGTGATTAGGACTAACGTCAGAATATAGTTAGGAGTTATGTACAATAATCGATAAAGAGTTATACACTATTTATAGTAGTTGCAATTTTGAGCACATTCATGATTGTGATACATGATAAGGCCCCAAATTTCCTTAGAGGAAATTTATAGAAAATTCTCATATATCTTTAGGTTACAGAGATAAGTTAAAATCTAGTGTGGGGCTTATTAGAACAATATAATAAGTCATTCTAATAAGTTAAAGAATATATGTAATGATGTATAATATGTTGGATCAAGAGCATTGGCGGCGAGATAAATGGGGAAAATTACAAAAAACTTATTATTAATTTGCATAATATCATTATTCTTTGTTTTCATGAAAAATATAGTTACATTAAATCATATTTAGTGTATATTTGATAAAAGAAGAGTTTAATTTGAAGCTAATTCTGTGTTATTTTAGTTTTAATATTTTATTTATTAAAATCCATTATGATTTAATTCAACTTTAATTTAATTTAACTTTAATTTAAATTTAATTTTAATTTCGATTGGTTTACTTTATTTATTGGAGATCCATATTTATAATACGTATACAAACATATGATGCACAAATGAATTTGAATAAACAAATCTAAGAAATACATTGATAGTTATAGTAAGGTATTTGTAATCATTAGGATTTACGATCACGTTACATATAATAAGTGCACAATGTGTATATTTAATATAATTTATTGTTAATACACACAAACTGTAACGTCTGCGAATTTTTCGCGTTCGAAAATCGACATCCATACTTTACATCGTACTCGAATGCCATAGATTTGATCGTTCAAATCCGAGTCGCCGGAGCTTATAACACAGTTAAGTAAATAACACAGTGGAAGAAAAAGAATAATACATTGATATACATCATTGATACAATATCCGATACAATAGAGTGATACAATGAATATCAGTATACATCAGAGATCTGATACAAGAAATAGCAGCAGAAAAGAAAACGATAACACCAGCAGTGGATAATCTCCATCTCCAAAGCACCCATCCAGAAATGGCTCGAACTCCCAATAACGATGCATCAAGATAAGCAAGTGCAGTCCGATCCAAAGACTGAACTAGCTCCAGAAAATCTACTAATCCTGACTATCTGAAAAAACCAACTCTAGACTGCTCGTGTAGAAAATTTTTGAGCACCCAGAGTTTAGGAAAGAAACAATAAACTCCGGATCAGTCGTGGGACTGGTGTGAGCAACAAAAACAGTTTATCTTTTTAAAAATGAACATTAAGAGAATTTTTAAAGTCAATTTGCAATGCTTTTGGAAAATGAAACTACCATAAGGCCTCCCGTCACACACACAATGCAAGCGCACACTTGGAGGAGATTTCTCCTTATGATAGTTAAACATGCTTGATACGCAGATTCTTTTTATTATTACTATAAGTGCAAAGTGTGGAAAATATTTCGAAAGTAGAATATAAATCTTAGCCAGCATAGGTACCATTATATTATGCCTACTATAGCTGTCATGTTAAATGACAGGTCCTACAACTAAAACCGTACAAGGCTCGTATTGTTTCTTTGGATTTCCAACAAATGGTCAGGCTAAGGAACTTCCCATTGCCACATGGAAACGCCTCTGGAAGGACGTCCCGAGAACCTAACCGGATCTCTGCCAACACAAGGCCAGGTTACCCCTAACTGGGTAACTACTGACACGAGTATGCCATCCCCCGGTTGTAACCAACCTTTATCCGGGGCCCCAGCAACAAATCACAAAGTAAGATATATATATATATATATATATATATATATATATATTTGCGACATCCACATAAGTTAAGTATCTGGGCTCCATACCATGATACCACCTCTATCCAGAAGGAAATGCACATACCCTAAGGGGCGCTACCCCCAATAACCTTGCTGCATCTTTCCTGTTTTGACCATTCCGTGGTGTGAGGTTCGACGAAGTCTCATCCACAAAGCTACGCTTTGGCACAAAGCCATGCATTGGGTCAACAGATGATCAAAGTAATGATCACAAAGATAAATGATCAAACAAATGATCATATCACAAATGATCAAACAATGATCATCACACATCAACACTCAGCATGTCACATTACCAAATTGGGAGTATATCGCTGATAACCTTCAACTACATAACCTCTGAGCTCGTACGTCTCAGAGAAGGGTGTTAAGCTAAGAGAATAAATTCATCGCCACCAAACAGAAATGTATTTGAAAAAATCTGCTTTATATCTCAAAATGTAATGCCAGACATGTAACCATACAAGTATGTTCCGGGTTCGAACAGAACCGAAGGCACTTCCAAAGAAGCCCTTGCAAATCCGGGTATTCACAATCCCGATCGGATTTCCCATCACTTAGGGGATCTCTATACCAGGAGCTACCTAGTGCAGAGACAATCGATAGGTTATCCTATCGTTTTTGCAAACACCCGGTCTTCAACATCGGTCTTCAAATGCTATCCATATACGACGTATCACTTATTCGGAATGGGTTATGTGACACAAAAGGTCCTCTCCCGGCTGAAATGAATAGTGAGCGTAATATTCAAAAACGAATGGATAATGGGATTTCAATTAAGTCACAATTTATTACCCAAAGCTTTCCTCCAAATGGTTTGAACACATTACCATTTTATTCTTTTAAATAAAAGATTTAATTCACAAAGTTCACTCAGTTTTCACAAAGATTCATTCACAGATTTTCCAAAACAATTTCCATTACGAATTTAATTAATTCGTTAAATCTTTAAATCAAAGATTTAACTCATAGCTTTCAAAACAATTTCATTTCGAATGGGTTAAACAAAACATCATTTTAAATTTGTTAAAAATAAACAGATTTAATTCATAGCTTTCAAAAAGAATTCATTCATAACTTGGAAAAACCATTTTCAATTCAAACTTGAAATTCCTTTAACTTAAATTGGAATTTCATTTCTTATATGAAAGCTTTTATGCTTTGAAAACAAACAGTTTTCATTTCAGAAATCTGATTCATTTATACGAGTTAAAGTCTTTGGGTTAAATTCAAATTCTCAAAATTATACTTTTAAAATGGTTTAACTTCATATAAACACATTTATAACATTTTTAACCGTAATTTCCAAACATGGAATTCAATTCCTTATTTTGAATTCAAATTCAAATTAAATTATTTAAATTGGAAATTTTACCAAGTTATTCAAAACAGTTTTTATCTCAAAAACTCCTTTCCAAAAGCTTTAACATTTAACCCAAATCCATTTCCAAAATCAAATGAAATTAAAATTTTAATTTCAAAAACATTAAATTTAAATTATTTGTGACTTAACCGATTTCCACGTGAAATCCATATTTGTGTGTGTATAAGTGTAGTCCAGGGGTTTAACACAATAGTGCAACATCATTCAATCATCACAGATTAAAATACAGAAATATAGTCGATAAGCGATATAACTATAACGCTTATCGCTCATACACAAATTCACAGATAATATACAAACGTATCACAAATAATTGAATAAATTATACCTAGCACAATTCACAGAACAAAATATCATAGATCAGATAGGACAATCAATTCAAGGCATCTCATATAATACAATCATTCATAAGTAAAGTCAAGCATTCAATAATCATTTATAAGCAGGATAAATTAATTGTTTAATCCTAATTAATTCAATTTATTTCCAGTTAAATTAATAGCTTATGAATTAATTATCCAATCCTGATTTATTAATTACAAATCATTTGATATAAATTAATAAATCAACCACCTTAATTAATTAATTTATACCTTTAATTACTTATTTAATTAACCCAAATTAAAAATAAATTAAATAATTAAATTCCCAATTAATTAACTTAATAGTTTAATGAATTCCAAATCATAAACCCCTAATTTAAATTTTAAGGAAAACATTATTCTTATCGTTAACAAAGTATCCAAAACAATTCACTTTAAAGTTTACTTTCCAATTTCATTTTAGATTTAAAATTAAAAATGAATACAATTTAAATTCAAAACCTTTCTTTCATTTCAAACTAATTATAGATTTAAATTCGATTCTAGATTAAACTTTGGTTTAAAACTTTACTTACATTTTAAAACATCATCTTTAAATTCCAACTATGTAAACTTGAGATTCAACCTGAACTTGAATTCCAGATTTAACTTTTATTTAAAAATTGTTTAAAACTTTACTTTCTCTTTTAAACTAAAACACTCAGGTTTTAAAACCCTGAAACTAAACATAAGTCATACTCGAGACCAGACTTTTTAAAAACCCGAGCCAGGACATTATTTACTTTGAGTAAAACACTTTAAAACTTCGAACGTTTGCTTCTTCCCCAAATCCAATACACGGCCACAAATAAGCTATCTCCACCGAGCACGTGTGCACATGCACCATAACTCCGATCAACTACGACCATCACCGCGACTATCTCCTAATCACCCACGACCTCACCGACCCACTCGAACACTCAGCACCCCGAGATCGCCAGCAAAACCCAATCGAGCCATTCGATTCACACAGCAACCCAAACCCAAATCAGAAAAACCCATCGCCCTGATCATCTCGTCCACCAGACACCACATCACCACGTCCACGGCTCCACCATACAACGATAGAACTAACCCCACAGGTCTGATGCCCCTGAATTCACTATCGATGCCGCAGTAATCACCTAAACTCAACCAACCCAAAAGCGAATCGAACCCTACTTCGACGTTCACCCACCGCCACGGCAATAAATAAAATTACTGACTATTTTTCCAGTGATTTACGACACACCAACCAGCTACAGGCCCAAACTCAACAACCATTATCACGCCGTTCATCGGAATTTGCCCATAACTCGATTGCCGTTCAACTCAAAATTGCTCAACACCTACTTGCTTAAAAATCAAGAAAATAGCTTTAAAAATCATCATTCCTAACCACAAATCTATTCCAATAATCAAAACGTGAAATTATTATGATCAATTTTCTGACTTATTTTGATTCTTATTGTAAATTTCTTATCTTGGAATAATTATCTCAAATAAACACATGTAACTATTTTTAAAAATCAAATTATCTATATACATACATTTTCATTTAAAGTTTCTAACCTAAAACGGTTCAAGGCAAGGGATCTTTGAATTTTTTTTATACAAGTTGAAATCTGTAGCATATGAACAGAGGCATGGTTTATTATTATTTTTTTCTGCCTGTACACCATTATACACATAGTCTTTTATATATATGTATATATATAAAAGCATGCAAACACAATCATTCAAGCATCACTCATATCATACTTCAGAGACAAAAACATAGTACGGTTAAGGGGTTTGCTCACATATTGTTTGACAGAGCTGTAAAAAAAATGCCTAACAGACATGCACATAACCATTTTCCAATTTAAAGACATTCATGCAACATCCTTACTCAATTATCATCAAAAATCAGATATCAAACAAAATAAAGGTTAGAGTTTTGCTCACCTATTGTTTCCAGAAATGAACATAACTTTTCTGTTGAACCGGGCTTTTGAAAATGCAAGTTGAAGCTCTTCACTTGATCTTTGGCTTTCATGAATTTGTATTGTTGTTTTATGTGAGTTATTGTTTGAGTTTTAAGATGTTGTTTACTCACATCTTTTCTCAGCTGGAATGGAACGAAACTGAAGTGGAGATTGATATATGTAAAGTGAAGTTACAGGGTTATTATTTTATACAGGTAATGTTACTTTGTTTCAACATAGGTATGGCTGAAGTGTTTGGAGTTATGGGCTAGAGATACTTACTTTGTACTTTATGTCTCCCTACTTGTGATATTTATATTTCCTTTTGCTTTGCATTACTGTAACTCGGCTGATGAGATATGGTTTGGCTAGCATTAATCACTTTGTCTTGTTTTTCTTTCTTTTACAAGCTTATTCATATATACATGTATATTTAGTTTTAGTTATTTGTTATAATTTCAACTTATAGATTAAATTCTATTCTTAACATAAGTGCCTATTTTTATTTCTACTTGCTGTCTTATGTTTTGTAATAGAAATGACATCCTATTATTAATGTATTGTTTGAATCTTAACTAATTTGTTTAATGTGCTTTATTTTATATTTTTATTTCTTTTTGTTCTTACTTTGTATAAATTTGTTTACTTTGTTAAATATAAATAAATTTCTATTTTATATAACTAAAATTTGTTTCAAATATTTGTTCGAAACAAACACTTACTCGTTTCGGGGAAACTCGTATCTAATTACCGATAAATATTGAAATTTTTATTTAAAAATAAATTTGATTATCAATTCAAAATTAATTAAAATTCGGGATCGTTACACAAACACACACCCACACCCACACACATATATATGCATATTTATTAGCACACATATTAATTCATATATATATATATATAATTTATTTTCGGCATTAAAATAAATAACAATTTTTTTGGCTAATATATAAAAAGGAAATTAAATGTTTTAGAAATATATATGTAACTAAAAGAAAATGCATGTACATAAATAATATCATAAATGTATTTAATTTTTTTAAATAGTTACACTTATTTAGATCCATATGATTTTGGATGATTTTTTTAAAATGAAAACACATATATTGCACTATATATATTAACATAAAAAATTCATATTCAACCATATTTATAATGATACATTTTTGCATAAAAAAATTATTTTTATCGAAGTCAAGAAAAAATTATAACTCCAAGAAATAAAGTTGTATGTGTGTGTGTGTTTGTGTGTTTAAAATTGTGTACACACTTATATTATTAAAAAATACATATATTATATTTGTGTTATGATAGAAAAAAGTTATTTAGTTAATATTATATATATATATGTGCATGTGTATATCTATTAATATATGTATTGTATTTTGAAATAATGTCTTCTTTACCTAAAGGTCGAAAATGATTAGCGTGATAGTAATTAAAAGACATTAAATAAAATGTTTATCTTAAATCTCATTGATTGTTAACTACTTGGTTGCTAGCTTTTCCTCTTCAAAATGTGGTTGCTTCTTCATCCTAACGTGATGTTTAAATAGTAGATATATGCTCCAACTAGTTTTAATGGGGACTAATGTTCACAAGCGAAACAGGAAAACATTCATGTTTAATTAAAAATGAAAATTATAAGGTAAGAAATTGGAAGTGGAGAGAGAGGATGCATGATTATTACACTGTTTTGATCAAATTAAGTACCTATGTCCACTTTATATTTTATTTTAGATAGATTTTGCAATTACAGTTAAAACAAAAATCAACTTCAGACCTCAAATTGGTTGGTTTCAAATTTGACAGCAGGTATAACGATCTATTATTTACGTATTAAAGAATCATAAAATATTATTTTAAAATCCAAATTGGATCATATGATGCAATACCCTATAAAATTAACGATAATTAATAAATAATCATTAAGGCTCAAAAATGGTATTTGAGCAAATGTCGGAATTTGGTCACGAAACTTGCACCATTTTGTTTGTGGCGATTTCCTGAGCAACTTTCATATTTGGAGTTTTGCAATCGGAGCTCAAACGAAAAAGTTATTAGCATTTGAAGTTTCATAACGAAAATAATCAAAAACCAGATTTAGGAAATAAATAATAATAAATACGAGACCCTACTAGTCGACCTCCTTACTTAGGCTAGAGGGGACTATTGACCAGTTGAGAGTGTGGCGGCTAGGGTTAAACCTTAGCCAAATGACCCAGATTTAAATATTTTAATATAATGGATATGATTGATTCGAGCACCTATACATACATGCATAGCCCTTCACTTTTCTTCTCAAATTTTCTAATTAAAGAAGCAAAGCCTAATGTATATATATGTATGACTAATAGGTTATTTTTCATCACAAAGCCTAATGTGTGTGTGTATATATATGTATGTATGTATGTATGTACGTATATATGTATAAGATTTGACATGTTTTAGATATATTTTTAAAGTCAAAATATGATTTAATGCTATTTTGGTTTAGAAACTAAAATAAAAATGAATTTAAAATAATTTAAAATGATATAAACATGTTGTTTTGATGTTTGTTATTTATATGAATGTTAGGCTCGGCTATTAATTTTTTTTAATATGAATTTCCATGATATGATGATTGTTTGTTTGCTTGTATGTTGTATTTGTATGTTTAAATGGTTGAAAATGCACATCGAAGCGAATTAGAAGTTGTAATTGTTTATGTGGGCGAGGGCGTTCGTGTAAAAGGAGTAGTACGATATACTCTCAGAGTTGATACATAAAGGATAGGAGATTCATAAATGTAGGACTAAACTTTGATAGATCAACTCTGGAGTGTTCTGGGTTATATCGATGCACTGGTGCTGCACATGGGTTGAGGTGAGGTGCAACGATCAAATTTTGTAAAAACATAAAAGTCCAGAAATGGGTCCAGGAATTCTATTCAGCATAGCCATGCTCGATAGAGACTTCGGGCAAGAATAGGTGTGATGCGGTGGAGACTTCGGTCTGTGGGTTGGTTGGATCGACACAGGGTAGGTTCGGGGTGGACTTCAAGTTATGGAGAGGAAAACAGGAGAGGACCTTCGGTCTAGAGGGATAAGGCGTCGGTTTAAGGAGCACGGTCGAACAAGGAAAAAGGTTTCGAGGTCGAACAGAAAAGTGGGTGCGATGTGCTTCGGTCCAGTCCCCATGCAAATTCATGCTGATGCCAAACATATCTAGGTGATGTGGTTTGGTGATAGTGATTTCGAGGCAGCTTCGGGGCTAACCTAGGGGTCGCTTCAGGATTTTTCTGAGTCTACTTTGTAGTCCTTCTTGGCAACCGATGGGATGATGGAGCTTCCACATATAAAGGTCGGTCAAGTCGAGTACTTCAAGTGGGATGTGTTTGCTGGACTTGGTGATTGTTCGAGGAGGCACGTTTGACAATATGAAGCAATGGAGTAGAATGTAGCGTGTTTTACTATCGAGTCATGTGCTGAAGGGATTGTTGATAACTCTGGATACGATATGTGTTTCGTGGGGGCGAGGGTATATGAGGACACTCACATGTATACCTTGGACCTATGTGATGGTCCAGCATGCCTTAATGAGGGCAGTACCATGTCATGGTATGTGATTGTTTGCAATGTGGTCAGTTACCGACCTATGTGATGGTCATACGAGTTATCATGTTTCCATGAACATCTTAGTGGTGATGTGAGGCCTTAGTGATGACAGTGGTGATGTGAGACCTTGGTTATGGTTATGATGATGCTATGCCTTAGTGGTGGTCATGATGGCGTTGTGCCTTAGTGATGGCCATGATGATGCACTACCGTAGTGATGGTTTTGGTAATGCAAGACCTTGGTGTTGGTGCGACGATGTGAAACCTTTGCGATGGTTGTTGTGTATTTACTATGTATTTGTTATGTTGCTATGATTGGTATGATTTCTATGAGATTTAGATGGATGCCTTAAGACGTAGGTATCATTGAGCTAAGTAACCTGACACCTAATGTTATACTTAGTATAGTAACCCGTATGATGATAGTGTAGCATATATATATATATATATGTATATATATATAATGTTATTTGCTAAATTGTTGGATGCAGGGACAAGTCAAGTATGATTTATCATACTTAGTATTCCTATTTTACTATATCCACCTTTACAGTATTTTGAGTTTATCATTTTTCCACTATGTAGTACCATGGGGCTACTAGCATTAGTGATTATTATTAAAGATAGATTTCCTTTGAGTTTATTTTGATGATGTATAAACTCTATTTCCATTTTTTTTGCATAACTACTGTGAACCTTATGCACTTTGGCATTCTACTTCGGTTTCTTTTGGTTATACATATCTATCTTGCCTATTTTATATCTATGTTACTATTATATTTTATTCGATGCGTTATAAGATATACAACATTTTATGCTTGGAGTTTTAGTTGGTTTACCCTTCCCTGACACTTTACATCGACTGGATACCGATTGTAGTGCACTTTACTTATATATTGGCAACTGAAGGCGTATGGTGGTTATCACATTTAGTATCAAAGCTTAGGTTGAGATACGATCTAAGTTGATATGGGATCCATTAGAGATAAGGAGGAGTTATCACCTTAGAATGGATCGAATGAAATACGAGAGAGCATACATTTTATATATTTTGGTTAAAACTTTATATTATACTAGTATATATATTGAAGTGACATTACATACATAGGTACCACGTTATTCCTTGTTGTGAGAGACGGGTCATTCTTATTTTAGATTGAAAGAATGAGTAGATACATAAGGAGCATAACCAGAGAAAAGGGAGCATGCTTCGGGGAAGTTGCTAACCCTGGCTTGCTATGCGGGTGGTGCTCAAGTGCAAGCCCCAAGAGCTAACTTAGTCGAGCTATGTAAATACTATGCTAGTCTAGGGAAAACTGTTCCTTGGAACAGAATTAGATTTGAGATGTAGAATTGGATTGACACCTATGAGCGAATCTTCAGAGATTTGGAGTTGGAAGATACAATTGTGATGACCGCCCTACGCCTCCAGTATCCAATATACTTGTAGAGTGCGCTGTGGCGGTACCCAACCATCGCTGGATGATAGTTAAGGGTATAAAGTAACCAAAATCCAACATGACTAGTAGAAAATCTCATAGTGCATAAACAAAATATAATAATCAGATGGATGTAAAACAAAAGAGACAGTAGTAAAATCAAATGAACCATAAATAAGAACACCAGAGTGCATCAGGTTCACAGATTATATAAAACTCAAAATAAAAGAGTTTATATGTCCCAAATCTCAAAAATAAACTCTAGAACCTTCTCTCAAAAAATACAAGTACTGAAATAGCTCAACAGTACTGCACAATAGAATATAAGTGGTAGTAAACTCCAATGTATATATATATATATATAAACGTAGCCTCCTGCTTATACTCCGTACAACTTCATGCGCTATCCATACCTAATGTGTCCCTGCATCCAAAGAGTTAGCACATAATAATCGATAGATGCTAATCTACCATCATCATATGAGTGTACTACAATCAAAACAGAGTATCTAACATCTAGGTAGATGGTCGAAAATAACTATGTTGTGTGACACCCTAGAGTGATAAGAAACCATAACAAACATGGAATCCATCAAACAATCCTCACAATTACTCATATGCATTAGATATATGATAACTCGTATGACACGATTGCAAGCCAGAGAATCAATTCCTTGTTTCTTGGTGCTCGAATCCATGCCACTTCATAAGGCTAGGAACTCGACTCACAATCACAAAAGTCTAGGATAATCCACGATCGTAGGATATGGATACAGTCGTAAATCTAGGTAGGCATACCCATATTCCCCTTCTATACAAGCACACTATAAACCTCTGAGTTATCAACGGTCCCTTTTGCTTAGGTCTCCATAATGGAACTCAATCGTTATTCCATTTTGGTTATCTTCATAGCAGAACACAGTTGCAAATTCTCCCTTTTGAACTTATCCTTATGGATCACCATCACAACTCATTGTTGAGTCGTCATTATGGAACACCACTACACACCTATCATAAGTCATAGAGTCATCGCACCTAGGTTCTGAAGTCATCATGTTGAAGCATCATGCCAGCGCTTCATTAGTCCCCACACAGTCCCAAAGTCACCTTGAGTCGTCCCGGAGTTGTACACCCTCGCTCCAAGCCCTTTCTAAAATTTCAAAAGTGACCCTAGGAGAGACCTTAAGTCACCCTTTAACAAACTTGAAGTCCCCCTTGAGCTAACCTGAAGTCACTCTATGAACACCACTACACATTTTTTGTCCAGGCCGACCATGCAACTGGACTGAAGCCAAGACCCCCAAATCCTAAAGCCAGCCATGAAGCACACCCAGACCAAATTCTTTGTCTGGCACCCAAATAAAAATACCAGCGGACAATATTTGTTGTCCGGTCTTCCATAGTGCCATCGTAGAACATTTTCTGTTGGGTCTTCAAATCATTGGATCGAAGCACACCCCGAGCAAACTGCCACCAGACCCGAAGTCGACCCCAAAGCAAGCTACTACCAGACCAAAGCCACCGAACAGAAATGCTTTAGCATCTCCAAACTCAAATTTCATGCTGATTCCATTTCCATGCTCCATAATTCGACCAGCATGCATTTTATATGCACCGGTACGACTCCAAACATCCTAAAGCCTATCCATCAAAGTCTAATTTTATGTTTTACAACCTCTAATTCACTCAGATAAGCAATTACAACCATTCAAGCATACTAACAAACACCACCTATGCATCAATAATACTCAAACATCACCTAAACATGCAAAACGTCCAAAAAATCATAGCAAATCATCATATAATGTATCTACAACATAGATTATCACATAGGAAATTACACACGGAAATAACATGGTTAAGACACTTTAAATCATTTTATTCTCATGTTTACTTCAGTTCGAGTTTTAAAATAGTTTCAAAACATATTTTTGACTTTAAAATGGGTTCAAAACATGTCAAAAACTAAAGATACATATATAATATGATGTGAGATGATAAATCACTCACCAAACACACAAAAACTAGCGATTTGCACGCAAAACAAGGCAAATCCAAAAATAGATAGTAAAGCACCAAAAATTCTTCTTCAAAAATGTAAATTTGGAAGTCTCTTGTTAATCCCTTTGCTAATGTACCTAAGATTTATGATTTAGACTTGGTTTTGAAGAGAATGGAGAAGGTTTTGGCTAAGAGGTGGTTAATGAAGGTTTAAATCGATTTTGAGATGAAGGAAAATGAAATGGGAATGTTTATTTCAGCCACTATAACCCCTAAAAACCGAACCTCTCTAATTACCCATTAAGCTCTCCCAAAATCAATCTAACTTTAAACATCCATATTTCATAAATGCTAAGTCCAAATCACTATTATGATCACTCTACAGAATGGGAAAGCATCACATATTTCAAATGGAAGTGGTTTGAGAAGCTAATTTGGCTCCTATCAAAAGTTACAGCGTTACAATTTTGAGGTCTTAAATTATCCAATAAAATTTCTCAGGGTCAAAAATGTCACTATTCAACATTTTCCAGAGTTACAGTGTCATATGGCCTAATATAAATTTAAAAATAATACTTTACAATCATCCGATACATAAAATGCATGTCTTACACTCCCCTCCTTTAAAATTTTGCCCTCGAAATCCCCAACACAAACAAGGTAAAGTCAAACATAGTTATCCCACATGTCTTACAATCACAAGCAATCATGTCAAATATCAACCATGCACATATAAGGAAGAAATAAAATCCATGCCAATCCTAGCATGTAGGATACTAAAATACCCTACATGATATTGAAAGTGAAAGTAAATACGATAAACAAAAAGTCTCACCAAGTAAAGAGCTTCGAATAATCGGTCCTCATGCTCTTCTTGGTCTTCTAAGTATAATTGCCTTCTTTCTCACTCCACCGAACCTTAACCAACTCCACCTCTTCCTTCTAAACTACTTCATATCTCGCCTTACGATAAAAATAGGCCTAATAGGTCTCAAAGCTTCTGGTTTAATCTCGATATCATCAAGCTGATCTGGTTCAACTATCACGCCTCAGCCATGCCCAAAATTCCATGAATGAGAGAAGTGGAACATATTGTGCACCCCCACCGTCTTCTAGGCAAGTCAAATTTATAAGCGAGGTTTCCAATCCTCTTGAGTATCGGAAAATGACCTATGAATCTTAGTGCCAACTTCCCTTTAGTACTAAATCGAACAATATTCTTCAATGGAGAGATCTTACCAAACACCATATCGCCGATTGAGAACTCTATATCTCATCTTCTCTTATCAACATGGCTCTTTTGTCAATCTTGAGCAACTTTCATTTGTTGTCGGACGATCTCGATCTTTTCCGAATTCTCTTTATCCATATTTGGCCCTAAGTATCAGTTTTTCGTCCGCTTTCCACCAACATGAAGGAGCATTGCATGATCGACCATATAATGCCTCAAACAGTGTCATATCAATGTTGGACTGATAATTGTTGTTCTATGCAAAATCTATTAAACGTAAATAATCACCCCACGAGCCTCCAAACTCGAGAATGCAAGCTCGCAAGAGATCCTTTAAGATACGATTCACCCTCTCAGTCTTCCCATTAGCTTGTGGGTGACAAGCTATACTGAGATGCACTCCATCCTCAATGCCTCTTATAATCTCTTCCAAAACCCACCAATGAACAATGGGTCACAGTCACTTATAATGCTCTTCGGCACACCGTGAAATTGTATTATCCACTTCACATATAACTCGGTCAACTTGGATGTATTTCTACTAGGCTTTATGGGTATAAACTTAACACTCTCGTCAGTCTATCAAGTATGCCCCAGATGTTATCGCATCTTCCTTTGGTCTTCGGTAATCTATTGAAACTTGTTCCCACTTTCACTCGGGAATCTTTAGTGGCTGCAACAAACCACTCATGTTCTTCTGCTCTGCTTTAACTAGCTGAAAATTCATGCATTTCAAGATGAATACCCCGATGTCCTTCTTTGTCCCCTCTAAATAAAATATCTGCCTCATATTACGGTACATTTTACTACCATCGAGAAGTATAGTCAATCTCGAATGATGGCACTCTCATAACACCTCATTTCTCAACTCATCGACATCAGGAGCAAAAAATCTCCCATCCTTACATAGCCAATCACCACGGTCGAGTCTGTACTGCTTCATTTCCTCAGGCTCTACTCCTTCTTCTATCTTAGCCATGACCTCTACTAGTCTAGTGTCTTACCTCTAACTAGTACCGATCCACTTAGTCAAAGTAGGTATTACAATCAAACGAGCCAACACATCCGACTCTAGTTCACATCGAGGTTTGGTAAGGAACACTACTCCCAAAATGACATGCCTTCTACTTAAAGCATTAATGATTATATTTTCTATACCAAGCGTATAGGAAATGTTGAAGTCATTGGAGGCTAGAAACTCTAAATACCATTGTTGGTGAAGGTTAAGATCCTTTTGTGAGAAGAGGTACTTCAACGATTTATGGTCCATATACAACTCCAACCTCTCTCCAAACATATAATGCCTCTATATCTTCAAAGAGAACACAGTCACCGCCAACCCCAAGTCATGAGTTGGATATTTCTTTTTGTATGGTTTTACCTGCCGACTAGCATATGCCACAACCATTTCCTTCTATATCAACACCGCATCTACTCTAGTACCACATGCATCTATGTATATGACCAACTCTTCATTCCCACTCGGAATGACTAACACCGCTGCACTTGTTAACCTCTCTTTCAGACTCACAAATGTATGCTCGTACCTCATGTTCAAAGAAAAAGGCTGATTCTTCTTTGTTAAGTTGGTTAACGACGTTGCTACCTTAGAGAAGTCCTTGATAAAACGTCAATAGTATCCTACCAATCCAAAAAAACTTCTCACGTCTGTTGCGGCCTTCGGTCGATCCCAATCTTGTACTATAGCCATATTTGTAGGATCTATGACAATGCCCTTCTCAAAAACAATGTGATCCAAGAATCACACTTCTCTCCTCCAGAAGTGACATGTAGAAAACTCCGCCTTCAATCGGTGCTTTCTCAATACCTCGAGGACAACCCTCAAGTGCTCCTTATGTTCCTCCTCCGTACTCGAATATATAAGGATATCGTCCATGAACATAAGGACAAACTTATTTATTTGATCCCTGAATACACGGTTCATAAGGTCAAAAAGATATGCTGGTGCATTGGTTAGCCCAAACCACATAATCATCCACTTGTAGAATCTAGACGACGTACGAAACACAGTAATCGATACACTCTCCTTTTCCACTCTTAGTAAATGAAACACAGTTGCAAGGTTCAACCGAGAGAAGACCCTAGCACTATAGAGTAGACTGAACAAGTCATCAATATGTAGGAGTGGATATTTATTCTTCTTTGTACATTGTTCAGTTCACGGTAATCAACACACAATTTCAAAGAGCCCTTTGCCTTAGTGGCGAATACTACAACTACCCCTCACTCAGATATAATCTGTTGAATGAACCCTCGTTGTAATAGGTCACTCACTGGAACCTCTAATTCCCTCTGCTCTTTGGTTGCCATATGCCTCAATGGCATAACGATCAGTCTAGCATCCTTAACTAAATCTGCATGGAATTAAATCTCCCTAGTGGTGGTAATCTGGTCAACTCCTCGAATATGTCAGGATATTCCCTAACTATAGGCACCGATTACAACTCATCGTGTGGGATCTCGAGCTAATACAAAAGGTTAACCATCACCTCATCGTCAGGTAGGAAACCTAACTCCAATCTATGTCCATTGCCCATTCGTATCATTACCAATGGCCTCTCACAATCCACTCTACTTCGTATCTCTGCAGCCAATCCATTCCCAAGATAATATTGAACCCCACAAAATCCAATATAAAACAGTCATAAACAAACAAACATCCATGAATCGATAAGGCCAAGTCTCGACAAACCATGCAAAGGCTAGTCGATCCTCCAAAAGGATTTGTAACAATTAAAGGTCGGTCAACTATCTCAGGTTTCAATCCTGATCTATCTACTGGTCTAAATATGAAGGAATGTGAAGCCCTGGTATCGATAAAACACGTACAGGTAAATCAAAAATAGAAAGCATACCATGTATAAAAATGCACTTCCCTTTCTCCTTCATCGATGGAGAATTCGACGAAGCTAGGATAGCATTCAAATCGTAAGTAGACACAACCTGCTTATTCCTTGGCGATTCTGGATAGTCCTTCTTGATATGCCCAGGCTTGTTACAGTTGTTGCACTTCTCTTCTTCTGCCTTACAATCTCTGATAAGATGGCCCTTCTCCACACAATTGTAGCAAACAGGCTCCCACCTGTCCTTCTTCCAGCCACCCTTGTTATGAAGCTGCTTTCTCTTATTGTTGTTGTTCCACTTCTTCTTGCCTCCCTCACCAGCTTGTAACTTTGGCCCGTCCTTGGAATCAACAACCGACCTAGATTTGAGATACAGATTCTAATGTCAAAGAGTCTTCTCCACCAGCTTCTCAAAGGACTCATTGTTATATCCCACTAGCTTGTCTTTAAAATAATCGCCCAAGCCTATGATAAACTTTCCATTCTTCTTGAGCGGATTATCAATAAAAGATAGACCATACTTCGACAACATATTAAACTCAGCCACGTACTCTGACATAGACACATCCCCTGTCTTAAATCAACAAACTTTCAGAAGAGCATCGACTTTTGAGCAGCCGGTATATACTCCTCCTCAAACCTCGTCTTAAACTACTCCCATGTAATTTTGTCCTCAAGGGCAATAATCTTGATGGCATTCTACCACCCTATAACTCATTCCTGAAGCTTTCTAGAGGCTAGCTTCCTCTTTAATGTATCATCCATCTCTATATCCTCAAAGATGAGTTCATAGGTGTCCAACCAATCCTGCACTTCGACGGTCGATTCCGTTCCAAGAAACGGTTTACCACCCAAACTGTAGTAATCCTTATTCAATTTGGCAAAGTCAACCCTCGGTGCTTGCACTGGAGTACCACCACCAGCAGCCACCATAGGAGCAACTCCTTGGACATTCTACAATATGTTCATCGTCATGTTATTGAACATAGCCTGCATATCGGGTTTACAGCTACCTCATCGCCCGCTCCCTGCTCTATGCCAACCATTACGGTCGAGCCCGTACTACTTAATCTCCTCAGACTCTACTTCACCTACCTTAGCCATGATCTATGCTAGTCTAGCATATCACCTATGACTAGTACCGGCCTGCTCAACCAAAGTAGGCATGATAGTCAAACTAGTTAACACATCCGGCTCTAGCTCACACGAGGTATGAAGTCATAACCAGTAATAAACTCAAGTTGCTTCCACTTTAGGAACATCGCTCCCAAGCTGGCATGTCTTTTACTAAAAGCATCAGCAACTGCATTTCCCTTACTAGGCGTATAGAAAATGTCAAAGTTGTGGGAGGCCAATAACTCTAACCATCACTACTGTCGAAGGTTAAGATCCTTTTGGAAGAAGAGGTACTTTAATGATTTGTGGTCCGTGAATAACTTGAACCTCTCTCCAAGTAAGTAGTGCCTACATATTTTAAAAGCGAATGCTATCACTGCCAACTCCAAATCATGAGTTGGATACTTCTTCTCATGTGGTTTCATTTATCGACTAGCGTATACGACAACCTTTCCTTTCTACATCAACACTGCACCTAGTCCAGTACCACATGCATCCGTATATACCGTCAACTCTTCATTCCCACTCGTAATGACTAACGTTGGTGCATTCGTAGATACAAGTTTAATATGTGATCATAATATGCAGTTACTTCAATACTACTCTAGATGATATAAGGTGAGATACAAGTGTCTGTGAATACTTAAGGTCCATTACCTAAGGGTTCTTGTTTAATACATCCCTACACTACAGTTTGCATAGGCTATTGTAATGGATCGAAATAAGGATCGAACCTCACATCTAATGGTCGGCCACCACTCCTAGAGCTACTTAATGTAAACAATGCCATTAGGCTACTAAAACATATAAGCGTAGCCACAACACTACTAAACGTGTAAACACTGCCCCCTTGGCTAATAACCATGAAAACATCACCACTAGGTTATTATGGGGTTAAATTTCCACTACAATCACTGTCACTATGCTACTAGGAAACAATTCCCTTTTCACTACGCCTAAAGAGGAAGAACCCGAGATGCAGACTCGCCAGTATGTCTTATCGTCTACATCTACTTCCACCTCTAGATCAAAATGTTGGCCTCTATTGCATGCTCTGGGTCCTTCATTTAAACCTTATCACGTGCATGAGAAATCATGCATACATGGACTTCCCGTTGTGTCGGACCCCCTCCATCATGCATCTATGCCAATGTTGCATGCTCACTGTTGGAACCTCCTATGAGTGCCATTTGCAAAAATACATCGCCTCCAGTCGATTGCTAAATCCCAAATTGGGTAAAGAACATTTACTCAACACCGCAATGACCCAACATCCTCTCTGAGGGAACTAGCTTCCCTACTATTCCTAACATACAACCAAATGCCCTTAAATAGGCCCATAAACAATTATGATTTATGTTAATTTTTATTATTAAATTTGGGCCTTAGGTCGAGGTTCAGATTCGGTAATTTTTGTTCTGGACGGTAGACCGTTAGACCCCCTAGGTCGACCGCTATCGGTCGACTGCTAGGGTTCTAGGGTTGACCATTCGCTTAGTAAATTTAGGACTTCTGCATCCTTTTAATGTCGATTATTCATATAGTTAAGTCGTTAATAGCATTTGATTAATCCTAATTACAGTCCAAGCATCAATTTGCAATTCAATTTATGGTTTGTTGATTTAGGGTTTTCAAATCGAAGAGATATAGTTATCAATTTCAAGTTAAAAATTTAATATTGTTCAATTCTAGCATAGTTTGCATATTCCAATTTAGGGTTTATACAATTCAAATTAGATTTCTAGCACCCTAAACTAATTAAAATAGATCAAACTAACTACAATAATCATCTAACTAAAATTGTTCCTACTCACCTCAAGCCTAAGCTCTTCCTATCGCTCTTGCTTGAGAATCGCCCCCCCCCCCCAAATTGCTAGCACCGCCTTGATCCGCCTTGATTTAGTTGCTTCTATTCTTCTAGGTTGAATTGATTCGAATTTTTAATAATTTTTAGAGTTTAGCATTGAGAGAAAATTCTGTCAGAGTTTGGTTACTGTAACTTTTATGTAAGAATTAGGTTTCATTAGTTTAGTATTTATAGTGGTGTGGTTTAGTTTGGGCCATTAGATTAGCTTAGGAAATATTTTCATAGGATCTCATTCACTAATCAAAGTGTTCATTCCCAAGCAATCAATCATGTTCATTCAACACGTCACTGAAAAATTAACAACGCATGATTTTTGTACATCCACAATCGACCACCACGGTCAACCCTCACAGCCCACAATCGACCCTCACAGCCCACGGTCGACCTGACAATGTAAATTTTTGTATATATTTAGTTTTTAAATTTATTCCGTTTTCAATTATTCCAACGCCCGTAACTTTGCCATATCAACTTCGATTTCGTAGTGTTATACATGAAAATCGTCTGGAAAATTGCTACGGATGTAATTGTGCAAGTTTCGTAGCCAAATTTAGACATCTGTGAAAATTTTATTTTTAGTCCTTGCTTTAATTAAATTTACCTCTCTTATTAAATTTCTGTTTAATTTTTTTGTTAAATTCCAGGGTGTTACATTCTCCCCCTTTAAAAGGATTTCATCCCCGAAATCTCAAAGGATGGAAAAATGTAATTTATATACACAACAACCAGTAACTACAACCATCTACTCATCCATCATCCATGAGCAATCATGGTCCTTAGAAATTTTTCTAATGGAATATGTACATATATGTGCAACATGAAATGCACGTGAACCTATACTAATGCAAAAGTAGATAGTTTATTGATCCAATCGACCTCTTGTCAAGCAAGTGCTCATATCATGCATCGAAAATGTATGCAACATCCTAAATAAGTATACTTGCAATTCTACGTGTATGCCAACAATTCCATCCATATGCAACATTCATGTGCATGATAAACTACAATCAAGCATCCATATATATCATATAAAACAAGTTAGAAAATAATAAGGGATAATGTGAATGTGTGTACTACCTAGAGGATATACTGCCTTATACGTGTATAATAAGCAATCCAAAAAATATATCCAAATGCATCCAATAGCATCCATCATCCTAACACGTCCTATTGACATGTTTATAACCATTCCTACCATCTAATGGTCTCTACCTAAGCTAGAATCTATATACAAAGTAATTTCTTCTAACTAAAATGGAAATGTGCCAAAAAAGAGTTCGAGATTGGTATCTCAGACTTTCTCCTTAAGTTCCCATGTACTCTTAACTGGATCGTCTCCCTACTAGACTCTAACCAGTTTAATTTTTTCTCATTACAAAGTCGATTTGTCCTATACCCACAAATACGGGTAGCTGCATGGCAATTAAGGGACTCACCTATCCTTTACAATTTGACAATGGTAACTGGATCTCATAAACACTTCTGCAAGTACCTAATGATGGCTCCTTAATAATTTATCCATGTTCTATATCGCCTTAGGGATTTTCTACTTGTCTGCTTTCCAACTATGGACTCAGCTCCACCGCTATAGAGGACTCGACTCCTCGAACTACCCTATATTTCTCCTATTAGTACTTGCTTTTCTATCAACCTAGTGCAGTCCTTGTCCCTTTATGAAATAAACCTATCCGTCTTTTTCAACCGCATATCTCATCTTTTACCATTAGCATAAACCTTTAATCCGAATGTATGTGCATAGGAAATCCTCTGCAATCCTTGCTACTAATGTAATGAACCGCCTTTCTTACTTCGAAAGATGAGCCGTTGGGGCAAAAGAAAAGAAAGACAAGAAGGAATTAAAAGCATAGAATCTCACAACGTAGCAGAACAATATATAACAGTCAACATAAGATCATACATAATCATTCCCATAACAATACATCAGAGTCATAACAGTACAAATTTCAACCAGGGACAATTATAACCGCCTATTCCCACATTACTAATACAAATTACATACATACATAGCGAAACTAAAATAAATAGCTAGATATCAATAAAGCCACCAGCTCCAAGCTCTCCCAAATATATCAGTGAGAAACCCGGACTACTTGGCTACTCATACAAATTTGAGTACCCAAGAGGTTTAGGGAAAGAAAATAAAACTCCAGGTCAGATATAGGTCTGGTGTGAGTAAACTTCGAACAACCGAATTATTTATTAAAACACTCTTTTAAAATTAAGATATCTCATAAGACTACGTGGCACATAAAGACGGATGGGTTTTTACCTTACGATAACTAAAACACTTTCGATAGAAAATCCAGCGATATTGTAATAATTTCTAAGAGTCTAAAGTAAATACTGAATCATAGCCGAAATTGTTACATTAATTAAATTTTAGCATTATAAGTATACAACTAAGTCCAAAGGCACTTATCGGAAAATGGGTTTCATCAATGACAAGGCTACTGCGTTACCTCCTGCTATAGTATACCTCTAGACAAAATATACATAGGTCGAACCTATCGACCCCTACATGGTAAGACCGGCATACCTCTTACTGGATAGTACATAATATATCACCACCCCGGTTATGATCAACAACTGTACCCGATACTAGCATACATAATCCGAGAATATCGATCTAGCTCGAGTGGTGACTATACCCTAATAGGAGCGACCCACTTAGCCTAGCTGCATGTCCCCTATTATAGTCATTCCTGGTTGTGAGGCTTGAAGCCATACTTTACCTCTTCTTTAGCAATTTCCACATAGAATGCTAACAATGCCTTTTCGGCCATACGAGTCGTTCAGGATATAAACGAACTAAAGGCACTACTTCTACTACATCTATATTAGAATCACCCTCAGAATTAGTAGCAAGTAGCTCGTGCACTGCAAGATCATTGTCCTAGATTTCTGCATTTTTAGGATGTTACCAATTCGAACGTTTATGTTGGTTCGAAGTGGTTTTCGGATAACTCATGCTCATCCGATCTCGATCTCTCCGAACCAACATTCAATAATTTAAAAGGGTCAAGTTATCGATAGTAGACAAATCTACTATTTGGATGCGAATAGTTTGCATATGAAAAATCAAATACCTTCCATATACTTAATTTATCATGACCTATTCATCGAAATTATCTCCCTCATATTTATCACGTTTCCGACATTTTGACTTCTCTATCTCTTGCCTAGAAAAACAAGTTCTAGATCTCATAGATAGAGAAAGCTTTCTCATCGGCTTTTAGTGTTAATTACAAGACGCCTTACTTCCAATAAAATGTGTAAACATTTTAGTTATAACATATTCACATTAGTTTGGCTACTTAATAGCACAGACAAAAGAATCCCTTATTTGAAACTTATTCACTTATAAAAGAAAGTTGCTTTTAAAATAAAATCTGATCCTTGGAAATAAAGAAATTAAAAATAAAACCTTTATTTAATTAATTAAAATAAGTTTAAACATTTATTTAATAACAATTAAATCTTAATTAAAACTAAATTTAAATCTTAGTTAAACCTTAATTAAATCTTAGTTAATTAATTAATAATTAAACCCTACTCAATTCATAATTATTAAATAATTAAACCCAAGTTAATTTATAATTAATAAAATAATTAAACTTAATTAAATAAAAATTAATACTTAATTAATTCTGTAATTAATTAATAATTAATTAAAAACTCTCTTACTTAACTTGTTGTAGTTAACTTACTTAATTTAATACTTAAGTACTAATTACCTTTACTTATTTACTAATTATATACTAATTTTCCTTAATTAATTGATTAATTAAATAATTATTAAACTCATACTTAATTAAATAATAATTACCTTTTATACTTAAATTGTGATTGAAAAAGATTTTCAAAATATTTAAGATGAAACACTTTAGTTTAGGAAAAGGTCTTCGATTTTCCGAACTGCATCCATAGCGACTATCGTTATGGACTTTTAAACTAGTTTTACTAGTCTAATACCCTTCAAAACCTTTACCTTTAACTTACTTTTTAAAAAAATAGTAGGAAGTTTGAAAACTAAAATAAAGTTTGAAACTTTTAAAAACATTTCTAGTAAATTAAAATACAAACATAACTTTAGCTTTCAAGGGAGCTTAAGTCATTTTAACAAGTCAAAATGCTAACTTTTAGCATATACAATAAATGTACATAATCATACAAAAACTTACATGGCACAACCATAAACATAAGCAATATCACATCTTTCTAATTATTCACAACATTTAGACTACAAATTTCAAGTCTATTCCAATATCACATACAAGCATTCATATGTATATTCTAAACAACACAAGCAATCCATTAATCAGCCAATAATTTACAATAACAATGGATAACAAAATAAAGGTTAAGTATTTCCCAAAAATAAATGAATTTTACTCACTAAAACTATGAAAGCAAACCAAACTATCACTAGAACTTGAAATGACCTTAGACTTGGATCTTTCTTAGAAATTTTTTATTTTTGGTTATGGATTTTGAAAAGTGGGCTCGGCCTAGGGGTAAATAGGGCACGGCCTTGGGTGTAGAAGGTGGATGTAGGCTTGATTTTGGAAGAAATGTAGAAGGAGGAATAAGGGTTTAAACAAGTTTTTTATAAGGATTAAAAGGAACAATTTGATTTTTAGACTTTGGAAAATAAAGAGAAGCCAGTAAAGTGTTTTGAAAAATTTTGGACAAAAAAATGAAGTTTGAAAAAGTGAAAAGCGAATGGGAAAATGAAAGAGAAAAAAATGGAAAAGCTTTTATATAAATTGAAACTAGAAAATTACTAAACAAACCTTTAGTACATTACCCTCCACTCAAATATTTCCACATCATCACTTCCACTTCCCTCCTCCCCTCCACACGCAAGGTACCATGGTGCATATAATGACCTCACCACCATGCCCCCATTATTAAAGAACATTATAAATAATGTTGTTTAATAATACAAAGAATACGGCTTGTTAAGAGCGATCAAATGTGGGTATATCTTTAAACTAACACTAACACCTCATACTTACTGTTTTACTGAATCTCTGGAATAAAATTTGATGTGTACAGTCTCGATCTCAAGTAATAAACACATCAGCTTCTCAAGATCAAAATAATATAGCATATAAAACAATAGTCACAGATCACAACGAAATAAAATACATCTTATACAAATACATATTGTGGGTCTACAAGATACAATACTAGACCCACATAATATACATCCAATACAAGTCACAATCTCAAAATGTGCATCTCATAAACATACACAAAATCCTATATGAGATAAACTGAAAAGTCAAATGGTTTATCTTCTTGCTAGCACACCCATCCAAAAGTCTACATGTCCAGTAACCTGAAATGTCTTGGCCTGACCCGAGTATTATAAAATAAAATGTGTCAGACTATCTTTAAATATCCAAAGGGCGAGAGCAAGATATAACACAAGGATATATGGCATACAAATAAATACAGATGTCATATTTATAAAAAAGTCAACAGAATACTCTAACTCAGAATCTATCTCAAGACACCGAATAATTTAAATCACGAAACACAGACAAATCATCAAATCTCAGAATCCATCTCAAGACACAAATCACAAACACAAAATAGTCACAAAACTTAGAAATTCCAAAATAAATAATAATATCTCAAAAATCTAGGAAATCAAAGTCATATTGATCTCAATGATTGTACTCTTACCGTGGAAAACAAAAGATGGTATCACTCATATCGATCTGATACCAAGGATCGTCCATACCATGAAAAAAAAATCTCAAAATCTAAGAAAACAAATCCAGACCGATCACAACTTCGTAAAAACGTAACTCAAAGACCGGAGAAGATATATCTTATACCGATCACAAAGATCGTAGAAAAATCCATGAGTGTACCACTCAAGGATCTATCGACCTACACAAATGTCAAACACCAAAAGAGAACACGCTTTAAAGTGCCAAATACTATCACTCTTAGTTTCACGAGAACTTAACCAAAACGTCTAATACCGCCTGGTGAAATTCAAGTATTTACTAGAAGCTAATAAATCTCACTCATCACGAATACTAATGGAAAACCTAAACTATATTCTCTTAAGGATTTATCGGCCCCAAGTTGAACACCAAAAGGGAATATAGCCTTAATGGCTTAAATACTTTCCCAAAGGCAATCACAAGAATTTAACCAAAGCATCTCTTACTACCCAGTGAAATTCGTGTATTCGCTAATGGTTTAGTAAATTCCACTCAAACATTCTATTTAATGAGTTATACCATATTCGATGAAGCATTACTTGAAAGCATTTAAACCAATCAATAAAACTAAATCTATTATTAGTACTCCTCATATTATAGAATTAAGGTTCTCAAATTTTTTTATCTCCAACCCCAAAAGTCACAAAAAGGGCCAAATTAACACATAAATAGCCAAAGGTTAAGTTCAATAAAATTCAATAAGAATTTATAGTTTAAAAGCAAATAACATGATTTTACCATATAAGAAATAGTTTCTAAAATACTTCATATATATACTTACTTTCAGACTTCTTATTCAAAATCCATAAACTTGTTGATTTCAGAACTATATTCATATTTTTACTCTTAGACAAAATACCCTAAAATTTCGATTTTAATATCAAAATGCTTATATATATATAATTATTCTAAATTTTTATTTAGAAGTACACAAATCATATTCCAAAACTATATATAAGTAATCGTTTACTTATGAAACCATAATTACTAATATTCCAAACCCAAAATTGGTATTTAACATTTGTTTTAAAAACAACTTAGTTTATATTTCCAAAACCATACTTCAAAAATCCATAACTACTTCTACTAAGAATAATAAATATAATTACTTATCTAAAATCATTTACAAAGGAAATTAGATTGATATAGGAACTTAGTTTGAAATTGATAAATATATATAATAAACTACCATTTTGCAAATTCCTTTATTCCAAACCATATGCATATTAATTTGAGATACATATGTTTATAAAATGCCAAACCTTTGAATTAAATTTAATTTTTAATCACCAAATCATCGAATCAATCTTAGAAAATAAAGTAGCATAATCACTCGAAAACCGACAAAACAACACAAAAAAAGCATAGGATTAAACACAGAAACAAGGTGGAACAACAGGGACCTAGAACTCATGTTCCAGGCCTTTGATTGGTCGGCCGGTTGTCCTTGGCTGGTCGACCAGTGGATCTCCTGGAATGCGAGTTCCAGGTGCTCTTATGGCCACCGTCGACCGCTACTCACTCTTGTCCGATCCTAGTTCATCCCGACAATCTCTACTTGCAATATGGACTCGGAATTCAACATGCAATCATCCAATAATTTACCAAAACAACCAATTGAAGGTAGGTTAAAAACTGATTTGCAGTCAACTAAATTTGATAGAGTTGAACACTAACAGGCTATCAACTACTGAAACACAGCATACCAAACAAATTCTCAATAATTCATTTTGAAATCACTAAGCATACTCTAATTATTCAGAGATAGGTGTGTTAGAGTTAACTCACTTCTTTTCCTTAATCCAACAGTAATTAGAACACTGCAATTCCAAATTTTCTCAAAGCACAAATGCTAGAAATCATTTTAGCCCAAAACAAACAACAACCATAATTAATCACTGTAAAAAAAAATCAAACCATCTAAGAGGTAACATAGGTTTCAAAACATTACCCTTATTTTTCCTGGAATTTCTAACAATTTGCTTCTATTTTAATTTGTTGATTTCCTTCTAGGTTTAGGAGAGAGGGAGCTTGGTTTTCTTTTTGGTTTCAGTTTACTGGCTTAGAGAATGAACGTACTGAATATTGCTAAGGAGAATTTCTCACCTTAGTATCTTATTTGGGCTTTAGAGTTAAATTACCCAATATAACCAAAACGACCATTCTCATTTATTTATTTATTTTATACTAGAGTTCATGAAATAAATAGATTAAGTGTTTGAAACACTACCATAGCCCAATATAGATAAAATAACTTCTTAAATGAATTTAAAACAAGGACAACTTATATAAAAAAAATATAAATCCAAACTCACTTTTATTTAAAATAAAAGATTCAAACCAACTGATTATTCTCTTTTTAATTTAAATTCTAGATTCTATAATTCTAAAGCTTGAGCAATCACATTTCTTGATTTCACAATTATTTAAAATTAATCATTATAAAACAAATTATCTTTTATGAAAAGATTACAAATTACAAACTAATGATTTAAATTCTCCAATTTAAGTCATTATTTATTTTATTTAATTACCTCAAAAAAATTCTGGGTTGTTACGGACTTCCCCTTAGAGAAATTACGTCCTCACAATTTCGATTCAGAGAAAAGTCCGCAATAGAAAAATAAATATCTTCAAAAGTTCATTCTTTAAATTTAACCAACACCACAAGAATAAAACATTGTTTTGACTTACACTTTAATTTATAAAACTAATATATCCTCCTTCCTTATTTCTAATTTGAAAACATGTTCACACAAATTATTTTCAAAATTTCAATTATTTCTTCGAATAATTCTTTTACGAGTTTTACATTTTCAAAAGAATATAATCTAAATCATTAAATGATGTACATAATAAATCAAAAATTATCACATACTATTCTTCATAGTATATATTTTAAAATAAACCTTCACAATTACAAATATCAAATAATAAAATGACGTTTTCTTGCCATATATTTATAGCAAATCGCTTTGTCAAATGGCTGTGATGTTGATCGTATAATCAACATGGCCACGCAACTGATCTCTACTATCGCTAATGTTCGGCGGCTGCACACGTTATCTAAATCAATACATGTAACGCATCTTTGTAGTTTATTAAAATTTTCCAAACCACCAAAACTTTTTAACACATATATACTTGTAGATAAATTTTTCCCCCAAAATTTATTTTTTAAAATAATTTTCCCAAAATATTCTACTTTCACAAATAATAATACCAATTTCCAAATCATTTACTTAATACTATTATCAACACTCCAACTAATATTTTCTTTCCAAATATCTATATAACTCATTATATTTCCTTTTAAAATATTATTTATATCCAAAATATTGAATTTTAAAATTTATCAAGTTTACATATACATGCATACATATTTTCCTCAAAATATTTTTTCACTTCCAAAGTTTGTTACATTTACAGGTAAAAAGAATTTCCAAAACATTTATCTCGTTTTAATATTTAATTCATTTAAAACTTTATCTTCTTATTAATTATTATTTCAACATATTCACAATTATTTATAATACTTTAAATATCATAACTCAAAATTTCTATGTCTGACTATCTCGTCAAAGGGTTTAGAAATCCCTATTAACACTATGGTGTCCCACGTCTCGACCAGAATTCATGCTACCCTCAACAGGCAATTTAACACGATTAAATTCCAAAACTTGTAACCTCTATGTTCTCATACAAATGAAAATCTACTGATAGCAATTCCATAATTAGATCAATCATTCATGCATACATCATCCAATCAAATATATAAATAAACGACTAATTAAAGTGCTCAATGAAAAGAGTCTATCAGATTCCGCTGTGCAATTTTGATCATTAACGGATTAGAACACTAATACTGAACATTAAACTTTTAAAATCATTTTATAACAATAATTTATAAAATAATCCAAAAAAATTCACAAATATGCCCCAATGATTATTCCCATAATCATTTTATATTCCTATCCCTATATAGATAATTAAGATAACTAACTATCACACACCCTAGGGGATAACTAACTATCTATATCCCTATATAGGAATATAGATAATTAAGATATTCCTATCCCTATATTGATATTTGGTCAAAACAAACTTTCTATCATTTAGAAATTCATTTTTATAACTCAAAACTCTTTTATAACATTTTCAAAGATTTATATTCCAATTTTTAAAGAATTAAAAATATCTATTTTAAAGAATTTATCGCTTTGGTTTCCGAACTGCCAAAGCACGACTATTTTGAAAACTTGATTTGCTCATATTTCAAAACCTACTAAACAAAATCTTGATCATTTTCTTTTGGTGCAAACTATGGCTATAAGACTTAAAAAAAATTCTTTTTACAAAGAATTCTGACTTCGAATCCATCATATAAATGGATTTAACTTTTCACAATGCGAAATCGTGAACTACCGTTAAACGACGCACCTATATTTTTACTCAATTTTCATAACTTGTCTAAACTTCATCAAATTGGATTTTAGTGTTTATAAAACATTTATAAACCATTTTCAAGAGGTCTAACAATTTTATATACACAGTTTCATTTATTAAAGGAAAATGATATCCTTTGTGATATTCGACCTGTATTAAAAGTGAATCATTTCAACATCAATATAAACATATAATCAACATCCAAACTTAATGATCAAACATAGTAAACATCCATAGAAAACATATTACATCATTATCATCACACATATATAGAGTTTCCCACCTTCATTGGTTTCAAACTTCTCGAAAATTCGCTATAGCTTTGCTACGATCGAATTAAAGCCACAGAATTAAGCCTAGGACCATAGGATAGGCATAGCCTATGCTTGAAGAAGTAGAGTGCCCGGCCTTGGTTGTAGGAGGTGGTGGCTCTGGATTATGAGGGAGGAAAGGGGGTGATTTGCTTTGGTTTTGAAGTTAATTGCTTATGTATACATACTTATATAAATTTAATTTCTTTTTGCAATATGTTCCTTCATAATTTCCTTAAGGTAGGAAGCCATGTAAAAGCTTGAGAATGAGGAAGAAGATAAAGTAGAATAGTATGTAAAATTATGAAGAGAATGGTGGGTATTTAAAGCAACAAATTTATGAAAAATATCCAAATGCATAATTACACATTTGCCCCTTGCCCACGCCCCCTCCTTCTCTTCCAAACGCATGGAAATCCATCTTCCTTATACCTCCATATGTGTGATGACGATGGTGTGTAAGTGAGTTGATGTTTGCTTTTTAGGATAGAAAATATCTTAGATATTTATACTTTTTATTATATGTAAATTCAAATGTAAATGGTAATTATATTTGTATGTATAGATGTGTTCGTGTATATATTTGGGTGTGTATGTGTATGTTAGATATGTGTCCAAGTGATATAAACAATGTTGCAACAACTTTGAACAGCTTCCGTTCATTAAATCGTTGAAAATTAGGAAGCTGATTTCCGATCATATTTTCACTTATAAATTAGTTTACATATAAATATATAAAAAAAATTGAAAACTAATTTCTTATCATTTTTAACTAATTAAAATGATCACATTTGATTTATAAAATCATATAAATTAATATTAAACAATTGTTTATAAAAAGTACCGTTATATCGTTAAAGCGATACGAATTTTCTTATATTTTCAAATCAAATTTATTTCTTTATAGAACCATTATAAATTATTTATTAGCACTTCATAACTAATTGAAATGAATTATTATCATTTAAAAACAATTATTTGAATAAATATAATAATTATAAAATCATTAAATCTCAATTTAAATTCATAAATCAATTATTAAAATACAATGCCATTATTAAGATGTCATAAATACATTTTATTCCCAAAATAAAACAAATAATTTTATTTCATAACCTTGTTTAAATAGATAAATAAGTGTATATATCCAGCTCCACACGTGACTTCTGATAATTATAGAGCTGTTTATTGATAAAACGGTTTTCAGTCATTTAATCGATATTTTTCCAAAGTATATATTTTTGTAAATCCTTATTCAGAATAAGATTACATCATTATTTATTATTCAAAGCATCATAGTCTATGCTAGAAAATCTTATATTTGAATATTTTGAAAATAAATGTAATTTGTCAAAGTGATAAATTTGTGAGTCGTTAGAGACTCCCCTCCTTAAAAGAATTTGGTCCCCGAAATTACAATGCAAACCCCAAAGATAGTTTCCCAAAATATTTATTTTTAAACTTATTCCCATACGATGTATATAGATCATCCGTATGAAATATTTGATTAAATCTTATAGTTTGAACCCATAACTTTACCTTCGACTAGTATTGATCCTTCGCTTCTCTAGTGTGGACTCCGATCAGGCTTAGAAACTTCTATTTTCCTTGCATAGCTCTTAACTATGATAGAAAATGTAAGGATACGACTACAAATCCTCATTAATATTAACCCTAAAGCATCGAGTGATAAATCTTTTTCGGATATCAAAATCCTATATTCGAACCTTTAGGCCAAATTCTGTTATGAAATAATTCATGTAAAATGCATATACTTTTTATTTTTTCCAAAATAATTAGAAAATCTTGGTTTAAGTTTTTAAATATTTCATAAAGATACAGTTTTGTTCTTTTGAAATTTTCTTAAGTGGTTTGTGTATTCACATTTGAACAAAGTCATAAACAAAGAACATAATTATATTATACACGCTTAATATTTCACTTTCATTCTTATCTTACACACATCATACTCCTCACATACTTAAGCCATTCTTAAGTCCTTCTAAATCTACTTGGGTTTTCAAAATACTGATACAAACATAACTACCTTACAAACCATACACACACACACACACACATATATATATATATATATGCGCTACTACATAATATTAACACTAGAAGGTGTTTTCAAATCTTCCAATCTCACATCATAATCACTCCTCCGAGTTTGATGCTGACGGTCCACTTCCGTATCCAAAATCAAACCAGACTTCTTCATTGTCATCACTATCATCTTGTTTATTATCGACTTTGCTTTCGTCCTCAGTCTGTGGTATCACATCTACTTCATATGGCAACCAAGGCCGGTTCCATGGTACATGACCCAGTCCGGCTGGCATTTCTTACATAACTTCTCTTTCTTTTAATTCTTCAAAACCTTGCACTTCTTCTTCTTTGGGATCCACAAATTCTTCCTCTTCGTCTTCCATGTCATCCCAATGAATGGGGGAATCTGACGACTCCTTGCGCTAAATAATATGGTCACCGTCCATCTCCTATATGACGTTACTGTATCTACCATTGCTGTTTGATTCGTGGGATATCATACTGTTCAGGTCTTCTTCAAGTTCATATTCTTCTTCCATCGGCTCCTTATCCCGAATTTCTTCTTTCGATTCAAGTTCTGAACTTACTAGATAAGTGATCCACATTCTTTCTGAAGCCTGAGGGGTTTCTTCATTACTAAACACTACAATAAGTTCTAGAGTCGGGGAAGATATAGGCATTTCGGCCATAGGGTAACCGTCTTTATCTAGTCAGGTGTATGGATCTAATTCTCCTTCGATAATGGGCTTAGTATTGCTAAGCGGCCATTTTCCAAATTCCTCCTCATTACTCGAAAGAATGATTAAATAATTCATCTCACCCCAGTTCATTCTTGAGGTCTCCCCTTTCGAATACTTTCTCCCATAGCTTGAGGGTTTCTACATTTACCAACAACAAACACTTAAATACTAAGTATTTTAATTGTCTTAACTAGATCTAATGTTAGGTTATAAATCTAAGTTTATCCCAGCATAAATCCATTTGACCGTACAATTTTAAGGGTGATAGTATGTTAAGCACATGGTATTGTTTCTACAAACCAATACTTAGAATATTTCAAATAAAATCCTTTGAAAATTCTCTTCCCAAAAACTCTTTTTAGATATAAGTTCTCATTTATCCAAATCCTTTTCCAAAGTATTACTCTTAATCTTCTCTGTGTTATTATTAAACATCTTATAGTCAAACTGTGATATTCTAATCACACGATGTTTATGCTTGATTTTACTAATCTTGATTTCAAACTATTATTCAAGTTATAACATATCTAACTGTACATTTTCCAAAATATATTCTTTACATTCAAAATATAATCCTAAATAAAATTATTTCATTTGCCATATTTTTCAAAAAAAAATCATTTGTATGTTATTAACAAATACACGCTCTTATATAATATACTCTCAACTCAATCTAGGGTATTACTAACCCTATCTCTAATGAGGTACTCATCCTAGGGTGTTACTAATCCTATCTCTGATGAGACTTTATCCCTATCAGGCTCAGGTGTTCGCTCAACCTAAACTCTGATACCAAATGCGACGACCTAGCTTTTCGACCCTTGAAAATCGATACTAATACATCCTCGGTATTCACATATCGCAAATTCAAGTGCCAGATAACTCGACCATAAAGGGTAGAAAGAAAACAAAGACAGAACATAATCTTATACGAATGGAATAACATATTTTATTTCAACATGTAATCTTTTCAGCGGAAAATTTGAAATACATTTATCAGAGTTTACTTAACATTAACATGGACAATTGTATATATTTGTCCTTACAAATGTGGAATACAATAGTACATGAGTGTGGCGGAAATAGATAACAATCTTTAAAAGAATCTTCTAACTCCATGCTCCAAGCTCTTTCAAGATGTTCTAAACTAAACATGACTGTTAAGCTACCCAAAAAAATAGGGCACCCGGAATTTAAGGGAAAAGGAATAAACTCCGAATCAGTCATGGGACTAGTGTGAGAAACTCAAAATACAAGTATTTGGAAAACAAAAGGGTATCTCATAAGACCATGCCGCACATAAACACGGAACGGTTTTTTTACCTTATGATAACTAAAATATTTCTATACAAAATCCAGTAATATTATTTATAATGACATTCTTTTGAAAACTTTCTCAAATAAACATATTCAAATAGCCGAAATTGTTACATTGGTTAAATTTGATGGCATAATAGGTTTACAAATAAAACCGAAAGCACTCTTTATAAATTTGGATTTCCAAGTGAATAGCGTGGTAAGGGACTACCTCCTATATAGTACATTTCTAGAGGAATGTACCATGGATCGACATCTTCGAAACCTCTGTAAATTAAGACCGGCCTCCCAACAGACCCATATGGTGGTGGATAACACCGAATATAATATCACCCAGGCCGTTCCCGACTTATCCGAGAGTTCTCATACCATACACCACATTTTTTATCCGGCATCACAACGGGCGCAAAATAAATTAAAAAGGTGATATCATACCCTAATGGTAGCGAACCACTTAGCCTTAAAGCAACTCCTGTTTCACAATTCCCTGGGTGTTAGGCTTGAGGCAACGTTTACCTTTTTTTTAGAACATTTTCACTTAAAATGCCACATTCCATTTCCAACAACACACTATTGATTTCCACAAAAGTACAACCTCTGAGCTCGTACGTCTCAGAGAAGGATGTTAAGTATAAGAGGGGTTGCCTTCTAAACCACCAAACAGATGTACGGTTGTTGAGATCAATGCACGGTGATCTTAGAAATGCAATGTCAGACATTCGTCCATACAAGTTGTCTAAGAACAAGACAAACCAAAGGCACTCTCCTACCACATTCCTTGGGATTAGTAGCAAGTAGTCCTTGCATATGAAGATCCCAAAATGAAGGGACAACTACTATTTATTTATCTTGGGAGCTACTTCAAAATTATTAACAAGCAGTCCTTCCGTTATGAAGATCCCCACATTCAACTTTATTGTCTTTAACATATCTTCACTTTCGAACTCGTAAATTGGTTCGAAGTGGTTTTTAGATAAAAATCACTCAGATCCGACCTTGGTTCCTTCGAATTAATTATCAATAAAAATATGTTAAGTAAATAGGTGCTTATCATTTGATTGATTACGTTTCTCTTTATCGAAAATATCTTCTAGAGATATATATCTTTAAAATCTTTCTTTCCAGTATATACGAAATCATTAAACCTCCTTTATCAAATCTTTGACTACTTAAAACCTTTTTAAATCTTGGAAAAATTCCAAATCATTTCATTCTTTACTTAGGAAAATATGTCCAAATCATTATTTAAATCTGAACAAAGATTTCCAAATCATAACTTTTAAAATGGGTCAAAAACAATGTTATTTAAGACATCGTTTACCGTGAACCCAAGACAATTAATTTTAAATATACGAACTAAATTAATTCCAAATCATTTATTTAAATCTTGACAAAAGATTTTTTATTTCCAATACATATCTTTTAATAGGTTGAAACCATGTTATTTAAGACGGTAAATCCAAATCAGTTAGTATTCGAGTAAAACGGATCCTTAGAAATTATAAAAATTCAAAATCATTTCTCATAAATCATGTTGCAAAAACTTTTTGAGTAAAAAAGGTTGATAGAAATTATACTAATTCTACTCAAGGTCAATTTCTGTATCCAACCTTTGCTATTCGTCGAATAACGGTGAAATCACCTTTTAAATTCACACGGATAGTACGAGTTCCCTCCTCGGAATTTAACACCAAGTATAAGAAGATTATCTCTATTCAATCCAAGTTGCAATTAATTAATTATAAAAATTAAATCTTTTATACTTTTCTCGTTTCCGACATTTCGACCTTATCTATTCCTCGCCTAGGAAAGAGGCCAGGTGAGCCAGGGCACTGTTTGCTTCTGAACATCTCCTTTGTTTGAAAACTAAGATGACAAGACTTTGGAAAATTCTTATTACGAAGAATTCCGACTCCAAATCCATCATATAAATGAATTTAACTTTCCAAGGTGAGAAATCGCGAACTACCGTTACGCGACGCGCCTATTTTTGACTCAATTTTCATAATTTTTCAAAACATGACCAAATTGGATATTAGTGTTTATAAAACATTTATAAACCATTTTAAACTATTTTCAAGGGTTTAACAATCTCATATATCCCATTTTCATTTATTAAAGGAAAGTGATTTCCTTTGTGATATTCGACGTGTATTAAACGTGAATCATTTCAACATCAATATAAACATATAGTCAACATCCAAACTTGATGATCAAACATAGTAAACATCCATAACAAACATATCACATCATATATATATCTATAAATATAGATTTCTCACCTTCATTGGTTTCTAACTTCTCGAAAATTCGCTATAGCTTTGCTACGATTGAATTAAAGCCTATGGAATCGAGCATTGGACCTTAGGAAGGGCATGGCATATGCTTGAAGAAGTGGAGTGCTTGACCATGGTAGTAGGAGGTGTTGGCCGTGGATTATAAGGGAGGAAAGGAGGTGATTTGCTTTGGTTTTGAAGTGGATTGTTTATGTATATATACTTATATAAATTTAATTTCTTTTTGCAATATTTTTCTTCATAATTTCCTTGAGGTAGGAATCCATGAAAATGCTTGAGAATGAGGAAGAAAATGAAGTAGAATAGTGTGTAAAATTATGAAGAGAATGGTGGGTATTTATAGTAAAAAAATTGTGAAAAATATTTAAATGCATAATTACACATTTGCCCCTTGCCCATACCCCCTCCATCTCTTTCAAAAGCACGATTAGCCGCCACCTCTTGTGCCTTCATGTGTGTGATGATGATGGTGTGTAACTGATTTGATGTTTGCATTTTAGGGTAGAAAATATCTTAGATATTTATACTTGTTACTATATATAAATTCAAATGTAAATGGTAATTATATTTGTATATATATATATGTGTTCATGTATATGTTAGGGTGTGTATGTGTATGTGTATGTTAGATATGTGTTCAAGTGATATAAATAAGGTTGCAACAACCTTGAACAATTTCCCTTCGTTAAACCGTTGAAAATTGGGAAGCTGATTCCCGGTCATATTTTCACTTATAAATTAATTCACATATAAATGAAAAAAAAATTGAAATCTAATTTCTTATCAATTTTAGCTTATTAAAATGCTCACATTTGATTTATAAAACCATATAAATTAATATTAAACAATTGTTTATAAAATGTGCCGTTATATTGTTAAAGCAATACGAATTTTCTTATATTTTCAAATCAAATTTATCTCTTTATAAAACTGTTATAAATGATTTATTATCACTTCATAACTAATTAAAATGAATTATTATCATTTAAAAACAATTATTCGAATAAATATAATAATTATTAAATCATTAAATCTCAATTTAAATTCATAGATCAATTATTAAATACGATGCCTTTATTGATGATGTCATAAATACATTTTATTCCCAAAAATAAAATAAATAATTTTATTTTATAATCTTGTTTAAATAGATAAATAAGTATATGTATCTAGCTCCACGCATGACCTCTAATAGTTATAGAGCTGTTTATTGATAAAACGGTTTTCGGTCTTTTTATCAATATTTCTCCAAAGGTTTTGTAAATATTTATTCAAAATAAGATTTCCATCATTATTTATTATTCACAACATCGTAGTTTATGCTAGAAAAACTTATATTTGAATATTTTAAAAATAAATGTAATTTATCAAAGTAATAAATTTTAGGGTCGTTACGGACTCCTCTTTTTAAAAGTACTACGCATGAGTACTACATGTAGAATTTTTCCAAAAGAGAAGAAAAACTAAAGTATGACTTCTCCACGGAAGGAATATTTCTTTAAAATACAATAAACATTTCTTTTTATTGTGCAGCATGGTAGTGAAAATGCATTACTCCACCACAACATAAAACGTTGTAAATAAAAAACATGTCAAATGTTAATTACCACCATAAGAATGTCTTTCATTATTGTAATATTTTCATAAGTACTTCCATAGACCCAACCCTTTCTACTCAGTCATAGAATTAGTTGGGTGACCTCAGTGTCTGGGGGTCAGTCTCTCTGTGAGGGATCCGTTCTTCCACACTCCCATAGTAATGCACTCTCAGAAAAACTCCTACATACGATATCGATGTATTTGTAAATGGGTTTAAATAAAAGATAATCGCATGAAGGAATTTATGAATTTTTTTTCATTTGATGGCAAGCAATGTCGACCATACCATGTGAAGAGAGAAGATTAGAGAGAGAAAGGAAAATAAAGGTGTAACGACCCGAGTTTCCAGACCCGGAAAATCGAACCATTTTAGTTAAGAAGAAGAGGTAGAAGAAGAAAAATAGAAAAAAAACAACATCAGAATCTAACCATCGCAGCGGAATAAAATATAATATATATCAACAGATCTTTACACAAATCAAAAACTATATCTTTTTATACAATACATCATCAGAGTACATCAACAGCCATAACATACAACTGAATACACAGCGAAAAAATAATAGCAAGTACGAGAGTACGTATCGTCATCCAGCTCGTCTCCTGAGCTCTACAGCATCATATCCTGAACCTGTTTATCTCGGTCTGACCCGAGCATCATATAAAACAATACCCGAGTCAGTCTGGAAAACCAGCGTGAGAAAATCACACTCAAATTGATTATTAAAGTTTCAAAAATCCTTTGAAAACAAAAGCATCTCGTAGGACCACGCCACAAATAAACATGTCGGGTTTTTACCTTACGATAGCTAAAACACTTTATATCAAAATCCTCTGATATTATAATAGTGTCTACAGAAAGTAAAATAGAATCTAGCTGAAATGCTTGCATCTCACATTTCAACAATAGTTGGGCACAATCAAAACCGTACAGGCACGTAGGGAGAATGGATTTCCAACGAATGACTAGGCACTGGGGTACCACCTGTCACAGTACGTGGCCTAGATCACAGTACCGAGGAGTACGCCCGCTCCCCTGCAACACAAGGCTGGAATCATCCCTTACTAGATAATTCCAAATAAAATCACCCCACGGTTGGGATCAGCAACCGCAACACTAAGCCGAAATAAAAGGGACATCTAGACAGGGATGACTTTACTCTCAAGTGGGGGCTACCCACGAAGCCTTGCTGCATAACCCCTGATTTTCAGTCATTCCCGGTTGATGAGGCTCGAGGCTAAACGATACCTTTATAGCACATATCCCTTAGAATGTCCATCGTCCGCCTGACGATGTCACGAAAGCATTCGTCCATACAAGTCCGTCCCGGGTTTGAACGGAACCGAAGGCACTATTCCTACTACATCCATTTTGGAAATATCCTCAGGATTAGTAGCGACTAGCCCTTGCACTTCACTGCTCCATCTTCAACTCCGAAATCGTTACATGAAACGTACAAACCGGATCGAAGTGGTATTCGAGTCTCCAGACCTAGAATCCCGGTATACGGAAACTCGATCCCGGTCTCTTCGAAACGATCAGCGCATTTGGCCAATATTGATAGTCGGTTATTTAACTATCAATTAACATCCACAAGCAACCATCACACAATAAATAATTTCCCACATTATTTATTTGCCCAAATATCTTTCCAAGATATATTTCCAAATTTTCAAAGCTCATTTGAAAACAATTTCAAACAGTTTCCGCTTACGGAATACATTTCCCAAATAATTATTTCCACTGAATCACCAAGTACGAAATATTTTTAGATTTTAAAATAATTTTAAAACACTTTACTATAAATATACTTTATAATATTGAAATTTAAAAACTACTTTAATACCTTAACAAAATATATACTTAAGGAATATTTAAAATGAAACCACTTTTCAAATATAAACTAAATTTCTCTTTTTAAAACATAATACCAAATCACTTTTATATAATTACTACAATAATAGATTTTTGAAAATACTACTTTGGAAATTAACCTTTAGAAAAAAATCAATTTCCTAAAACATGCCTTTTTACACAAATTAGAACTTTTAACTTATATTAAAAATTGCTTTGAAAACGTACTTGGCTATCCAGAGAAATACACTTCTCTTCACATCCTTTAAAAATAAATCAACACTTATTTTTAAACCAATTCATATCCCTTTATAAATCCCCACCTTGAATTTATATTCTCAAATATCCCCTGATATTTTATTTTACTTTATAAACCCAATTTATAAATTTCAAAATTCACTTCTCTTTTAATTCCAATTTTAAACAACCAAATCAAATTCCCATTGATTTTCCCATTTACTTTACTTCGAAATAAATTTCTTGCTTACTTCATTTATTTCAAAATACAATAACTTTAGATTTATTTCTTTATTGTGAGTTAAACCCTTTTTAATTGAAAATACCAATTTAATCTTCCAAAATTCCTTCTTTATTACTTAATTAAATTCAATCCTTAAATTTAAAAATAAATTCTTTATTCTTTCAAATAATATCACTTAAGCTTTACAATTTATTATTTCCCTTGTTAATTCCTTCTTATTCCAAATTGTTAGAATTTTGCAATCACTTTTATTTTATTTCCAATTCATTATTAATTCATTCTAATTCACTTGAATTATTTCACTTAAAAATTTACTCTTTTATTTCCTTTCAAAATTCCATTCTAGAGATTTTGATAACTCAGTATATCCAAATTGGTCCAACCAAACCATACATCCAATTATCCATATAATTCATCACAGGATATCAAAAATCATATCACAGAATATTTAAACAAAATTAAATATTTTGAGGAATCCAGTTGGATCCCTCCAACCTGTTTCCCTACATCCACAGATGTTAGCACAATACCAATTTCACTTCAAAGTGGAATATCGCGGTATATGGGTTTTATAAAATATCATCCGCTATTATGCGGCGCATAGGGTCTCATCCACTATATAATGTGGGAATATCAACAACTCCAATATATACATATGCCAATATATATATATATATTGATATATACTACTATATACCATATCAATCAAATCAATCAATTCAATCATCCATCAATATTTAAATTTAACCAATTAAATTTAAATTATAATTTAACTGAGTGAGATTAACTCACCTTTGATTTTCGTTTGCAATCCATTCCCAATGGCTTGTTTCCATGGTTTTAAACCTTGTATAAGCATTATACAATTTATTAATATTCGAACTAATTTTAATTTCCATTTAACAATTTAATTTAAACTCATAATTTGATTTAACTATTTTTCTTTAAACAAATTATTTTTAGTGACTAAATAATTGAGTAAGCCAATTAAATAAGTTAAACACCTTAATACTTAAATTTAAAATTAAACAGTAAGTTGAGGTATTATATATTCCTAGTCCATACATATAATTTACTGTTTTACTTATACATATTTAAATTGAATTAAGATTGACTTAAAAATTAAAAACTGCCTGGCAGACAAAGAATTTCTTTACCATAAGAATTTTCCATTTTGCACTTTGCATATATATATATTTTCTAAACTAAAATAATTAGCTAAGTACGTAAACAAATTAGTCTCTATAATAAATTACTGGGATAATAATGATTACCTTAGATAAAGACATCACCCTCCTCTGCCGCCTTGTCAGTAACGTCGAACTCGACCTGAGCTCCTCGAAACGCTTCCTCATGCTGCCGCACATGCCTGGTCATGAGAACCCCTTTTCCATCACCACGATCAGCTCCCAGCCTCGCACGCAAATCCAACCCTAGCACGTAGTCGCGACTTACACCCACTCGACTGCTGCCATACCCCACGCCAACGAGTTACCGCCGCTTGCTCGAGCACTGGCACACTCGTTGCCTCGCCTCCGCCATGAAGCTACGCATCGTCGAGCACGCATCGATCTAGGTCACTCGACTCGGTTTTGAACTGGAACGAATAGAGATCGGCTTCGAATTGAAGGAGCCCCAGCGACCATCTCGATTTGGAAACGAAGTCGCCATTTATTTATGTAGATCGATTTCAAACTGAGATGAGGGAAAATAGTTATTGCGATGAGTTTGGTGATTTATTAATATCGAACGAATTCGTATTAAGGAACGAACGAGATTTGGATTCTCGCAGAAGCTTCGTTTTGTTTCCTGAACGAAGAAAAATATCTACCCCTTTTTAAATTATTAAACGAAGAAGCGTACTGGAGAAGGATCAGGAAGGCTCTAACGTGAAGAAATCTGGACCAGTCAACAATATAGTATAGATTATATTTTGAATTCTCGATAAAAATTTCAGGCGTTTACTTATAGTACGATCACACAATAACTCCGATCACTGCTAAATTTGAAATCCGATAATAATACAATATTACGGACCCAATGGAACTGGTTTCGTCGAAATCCGAGACTGTGCCTCGGAAGGCTATTTTTTTAATAAACGGTATAAATTTTAAAACCGAACAAACCACTATAAATTTCAATTTTACAAATTCTATTTACCTTTAGTATTATCAATATGAATTTTACAAGTCTTCAATTTATTTTTAACAGGCTTAAAACTCCAGATTCAATAATTTACCCAATTCCGATAATTAAAATCAAAAATTAATTATCCAGTAAACATCTATATTTGAAATTCAAGTTAAAATTAACCATTGAATATTTAAAATTAATTAAATATTCCAATTTCAAATATTCAAAAATTACGGGTCGTCACATTCCTCCCCCCTTAAAAGAATTTCGTCCCCGAAATTACTAGTTAGGAAGAATGTCCCATATCCCGTTAGCTATTCCCCAAATTCAAACAGTTTTAGCAATACCCAAACCCTCTTTTATTAATGATACTCAAATCATCTTTTAACTTCCCAAATTATCCATAAGTTTCAACCCATATCACCTACTTATCAATTCAAATTTAAATTTGAATTCAAATTTTGAATTATCAAAATTTTCCAAAAATTTTTCTAACTCCCTAAATTTCCGAAAAATTTCGCCAGCGTCTCCTTTGCGCGGCTAGCTCGGTACTACTACAAAATGGCTCTACGGCCTCCCAATCTCAAAAAGAAAACAAAAAGCCAAGTGGCTGGATCAAAAACCCAATCAAATTTCATACAGAAATTCAAATACATACCTTTTGTCGGGCCATTAAATTTTATCTTCTAAAATCAAAAATCCCAATTTATCCATTGCTTTTATACACCTGTATATTCTACTAAGCAATAATATTCCATCACAATTCCAAAGTCATTTTATACTTTCCTTTACAAATTTTCAACATTTGTTTTACTTAAGCCCGTACGATGCACATATATCATCCGTACGCAATATCACATTCGATCGCTCAATCGATCACACAATTTCACTTCCGAACTAGTATCGTCCACCCGACTTCCTAGTGCGGACTCAGATTTGGTTTCTTGATCAGAAACCGTCATTCTCCTTGCATAGCCACAAACTATGATAGAGAATTTCCAGAATCAATCAACAATCCATATCCAGGCTCGCCGTTGAAAATCGAGTGAAAAATCCCAACTCGGATCGGTATAATTACCTCGAAATTCTGTGCTCGAATCCGGATCAAATAGCTATGCGAATAAAATAATATACGTACATCTTACGTATAAATTCCAATTGATTACCAATTATATCAATTTCTTTTATTCACATTCATTTTGATTGTTATTCACTTATCCACAATCATCCATTTCACAACTTCCAGTTTTTGTCTTCATTCAATTATTCACTTAGTATATTTATTTTTTTTCCAAAATTACTAAGTATATTCCCAATACAAATTTTCTTAAGAATTTCATTCTTCAATTCTTAAGTTCATATAAATTTTCTTATATTTATTTACTACTTCACCACTGAAGTGTATATATTCAAATTGAACTCCCATTTCATATGAATCTCAACTTACTTCAATTTACTACTTCATTTCCAAATTTTTTCCTTAAATTCAATTCAGATTTTCATTTCCAATTTTTCTTTCTTAAATTCAATTTATCTCCAACTTTTGAATATTGAATTTTATTTAGCTCGAAAACAATCCAAGTTAATTCATTCAATAACTATTTCTCAACTTATTTAAACCACTCCTTTGTTGAGTTCAGTTTCCATTCAACATTTACTTAAGTCAATAACTTAAATTTATTTTCCATTTAACCAACCCTTTAAAGTTTTATTTCCATCTTTCATTTGATTCTTATTTAATCAAATTCCATCCATTTTATTTATTTAATATAATTGGTTCATTCACTCAATCATTATGAATTTTAATTTCCATACTCAATTCATCTGGAATTATTTTATTAATAACCAGGTCATTTCCAATTTATTTTCACTTATTTGGATTTCATTCGCAATTCAAACCATCACTATTTTAATCCAATTTCATTAATTCACAATTCAATTTCATTAACTAATTTATTATCTCATTAGTTCCTCCGCTGGTTAAAATTAAATACTTGCTTTTTAATTCCAAATATCACTTCACTTAATTATCTTAAGTTCAATTTATTTTATAATTCAAGTTTGGATTTATTTTAAAAATTAAGATTGCTCATCTTAGTCGTTTCCATTTGATAATTACAATTTCAAATTATAACTCTTAATGGTTCAAAGTAATGGATTCCGATTTATGACTTACAATTTCATTTCTATTCATAAGTTTTAACTTACTTACTTAAGATCTAGGACTATTCATTTAAGTCCATTTTCATCTTTACAATCAAATCTCAAATTATTACACTTAAGAACTTAAGAATATGAATTTCTTTACACAATTATAAGCATTTTACATTACCTTTATATCCAATTCAATTCGACTTCAACTTATTTACATTTAATTCAATTCCAATTCTCAATTTTATTTAACTTATCTTAAGTTAAATTCAAATATATTTTGTTCACCTTCATATACTTGAATTAAATTTTAATTCTAGGATACAATTTTACACAAGTTTTACAATTCATTCACCTTCAAGTTCTCTAACTCTTTTATCTACCCACTTATATTACTCATTAAGTTATTTTCATCTCATAATTATAATCCCAGAATTAAACTTTCATTCTCTTCTTATTTCAATCAACTTCATTCTATACTTTTTGTTGTTGATTCATTTAAATTTCCACATTTAAATTTCCACATTTATATTTTAAATAGAATTCCCATAATCCAATTGCCCGGTTTTATTTCAAAACCATTTTGAATCCATAAATAACTCATACATATCTGGTATATCACCTCAAATCCCAATTTCCAAAACAATCTGCTTTTACCAAACAATTTTCCCTATGAATTTCAAAACTACCCAGTTCACAATCATTCCCAATTTAAAACAGTTTGGTAGCAATTTCTCTTTGGAAACTCGAAAATAGACATCGATGATGCTGCAGTCATCACCGAAATTATTTTCCAATGACCGAAAGAGAATTTAATGCTTTTATCACTTGGAAACATTTTTAAATCCCAAATACCACCAGATTTCGATTCAATTTAAAAAATATTCATGAAATAATATCACCATTATTTCCCCAAAACCTTTAAAGACTATTTTTAAAATCCAAAGGAATTCAAACCTTTCCCAAAACTTCAAATTCAAAGTCCATTCAATTTTATATCCAAACATTACTCTGGAATTCTATCACATTTTATTTCAAGTTATAAGTCACATTTACAATTTACATTTACAAATTTCATTTGTTTATGAATTTGTCTCATTTGATTATAAATCACATTTGTAATCCACATTTGTATACAAAGTTTATCTCAATTTATAATTTCATTTAGTCTATATTTCAAATTCCATTTTGTTATATAAAATTTATTCTTCAACTTAGGTTATAAGTTTTCAATTTCTACTCAATAATGAGACTAACTCATTATTGTCATTTTCTAACAACCAAGCATCCAAATATATAACTATAATAAATTTCAAATAATTATTTCTTTTATATACAAAATAATTTGGGCAAAATTATTTCATTCACCCTATTTAAAACAATACTGTGTCGAACTGTTCTATTCAAGTGTTTAGAAACCCCTTCGATACAGTTGTCCAGACTGTGCCGACGAAGGTTCATATGCCACTCAATAAATCAACCAACACAATATAAAACCATTTTATATTCACTAACAAATACGCTCTCATATCTATTAATACTCTCAAAATTCCCACCAGAGCCAAGGTTATCGCTAGCCTAAGCTCTGATACCACTGTAACGACCCGAGTTTCCAGACCCGGAAAATCGAACCATTTTAGTTAAGAAGAAGAGGTAGAAGAAGAAAAATAGAAAAAAAACAACATCAGAATCTAACCATCGCAGCGGAATAAAATATAATATATATCAACAGATCTTTACACAAATCAAAAACTATATCTTTTTATACAATACATCATCAGAGTACATCAACAGCCATAACATACAACTGAATACACAGCGAAAAAATAATAGCAAGTACGAGAGTACGTATCGTCATCCAGCTCGTCTCCTGAGCTCTACAGCATCATATCCTGAACCTGTTTATCTCGGTCTGACCCGAGCATCATATAAAACAATACCCGAGTCAGTCTGGAAAACCAGCGTGAGAAAATCACACTCAAATTGATTATTAAAGTTTCAAAAATCCTTTGAAAATAAAAGCATCTCGTAGGACCACGCCACAAATAAACATGTCGGGTTTTTACCTTACGATAGCTAAAACACTTTATATCAAAATCCTCTGATATTATAATAGTGTCTACAGAAAGTAAAATAGAATCTAGCTGAAATGCTTGCATCTCACATTTCAACAATAGTTGGGCACAATCAAAACCGTACAGGCACGTAGGGAGAATGGATTTCCAACGAATGACTAGGCACTGGGGTACCACCTGTCACAGTACGTGGCCTAGATCACAGTACCGAGGAGTACGCCCGCTCCCCTGCAACACAAGGCCGGAATCATCCCTTACTGGATAATTCCAAATAAAATCACCCCACGGTTGGGATCAGCAACCGCAACACTAAGCCGAAATAAAAGGGACATCTAGACAGGGATGACTTTACTCTCAAGTGGGGGCTACCCACGAAGCCTTGCTGCATAACCCCTGATTTTCAGTCATTCCCGGTTGATGAGGCTCGAGGCTAAACGATACCTTTATAGCACATATCCCTTAGAATGTCCATCGTCCGCCTGACGATGTCACGAAAGCATTCGTCCATACAAGTCCGTCCCGGGTTCGAACGGAACCGAAGGCACTATTCCTACTACATCCATTTTGGAAATATCCTCAGGATTAGTAGCGACTAGCCCTTGCACTTCACTGCTCCATCTTCAACTCCGAAATCGTTACATGAAACGTACAAACCGGATCGAAGTGGTATTCGAGTCTCCAGACCTAGAATCCCGGTATACGGAAACTCGATCCCGGTCTCTTCGAAACGATCAGCGCATTTGGCCAATATTGATAGTCGGTTATTTAACTATCAATTAACATCCACAAGCAACCATCACACAATAAATAATTTCCCACATTATTTATTTGCCCAAATATCTTTCCAAGATATATTTCCAAATTTTCAAAGCTCATTTGAAAACAATTTCAAACAGTTTCCGCTTACGGAATACATTTCCCAAATAATTATTTCCACTGAATCACCAAGTACGAAATATTTTTAGATTTTAAAATAATTTTAAAACACTTTACTATAAATATACTTTATAATATTGAAATTTAAAAACTACTTTAATACCTTAACAAAATATATACTTAAGGAATATTTAAAATGAAACCACTTTTCAAATATAAACTAAATTTCTCTTTTTAAAACATAATACCAAATCACTTTTATATACTTACTACAATAATAGATTTTTGAAAATACTACTTTGGAAATTAACCTTTAGAAAAAAATCAATTTCCTAAAACATGCCTTTTTACACAAATTAGAACTTTTAACTTATATTAAAATTTGCTTTGAAAACGTACTTGGCTATCCAGAGAAATACACTTCTCTTCACATCCTTTAAAAATAAATCAACACTTATTTTTAAACCAATTCATATCCCTTTATAAATCCCCACCTTGAATTTATATTCTCAAATATCCCCTGATATTTTATTTTACTTTATAAACCCAGTTTATAAATTTCAAAATTCACTTCTCTTTTAATTCCAATTTTAAACAACCAAATCAAATTCCCATTGATTTTCCCATTTACTTTACTTCGAAATAAATTTCTTGCTTACTTCATTTATTTCAAAATACAATAACTTTAGATTTATTTCTTTATTGTGAGTTAAACCCTTTTTAATTGAAAATACCAATTTAATCTTCCAAAATTCCTTCTTTATTACTTAATTAAATTCAATCCTTAAATTTAAAAATAAATTCTTTATTCTTTCAAATAATATCACTTAAGCTTTACAATTTATTATTTCCCTTGTTAATTCCTTCTTATTCCAAATTGTTAGAATTTTGCAATCACTTTTATTTTATTTCTAATTCATTATTAATTCATTCTAATTCACTTGAATTATTTCACTTAAAAATTTACTCTTTTATTTCCTTTCAAAATTCCATTCTAGAGATTTTGATAACTCAGTATATCCAAATTGGTCCAACCAAACCATACATCCAATTATCCATATAATTCATCACAGGATATCAAAAATCATATCACAGAATATTTAAACAAAATTAAATATTTTGAGGAATCCAGTTGGATCCCTCCAACCTGTTTCCCTACATCCACAGATGTTAGCACAATACCAATTTCACTTCAAAGTGGAATATCGCGGTATATGGGTTTTATAAAATATCATCCGCTATTATGCGGCGCATAGGGTCTCATCCACTATATAATGTGGGAATATCAACAACTCCAATATATACATATGCCAATATATATATATTGATATATACTACTATATACCATATCAATCAAATCAATCAATTCAATCATCCATCAATATTTAAATTTAACCAATTAAATTTAAATTATAATTTAACTGAGTGAGATTAACTCACCTTTGATTTTCGTTTGCAATCCATTCCCAATGGCTTGTTTCCATGGTTTTAAACCTTGTATAAGCATTATACAATTTATTAATATTCGAACTAATTTTAATTTCCATTTAACAATTTAATTTAAACTCATAATTTGATTTAACTATTTTTCTTTAAATAAATTATTTTTAGTGACTAAATAATTGAGTAAGCCAATTAAATAAGTTAAACACCTTAATACTTAAATTTAAAATTAAACAGTAAGTTGAGGTATTATATATTCCTAGTCCATACATATAATTTACTGTTTTACTTATACATATTTAAATTGAATTAAGATTGACTTAAAAATTAAAAACTGCCTGGCAGACAAAGAATTTCTTTACCATAAGAATTTTCCATTTTGCACTTTGCATATATATATATTTTCTAAACTAAAATAATTAGCTAAGTACGTAAACAAATTAGTCTCTATAATAAATTACTGGGATAATAATGATTACCTTAGATAAAGACATCACCCTCCTCTGCCGCCTTGTCAGTAACGTCGAACTCGACCTGAGCTCCTCGAAACGCTTCCTCATGCTGCCGCACATGCCTGGTCATGAGAACCCCTTTTCCATCACCACGATCAGCTCCCAGCCTCGCACGCAAATCCAACCCTAGCACGTAGTCGCGACTTACACCCACTCGACTGCTGCCATACCCCACGCCAACGAGTTACCGCCGCTTGCTCGAGCACTGGCACACTCGTTGCCTCGCCTCCGCCATGAAGCTACGCATCGTCGAGCACGCATCGATCTAGGTCACTCGACTCGGTTTCGAACTGGAACGAATAGAGATCGGCTTCGAATTGAAGGAGCCCCAGCGGCCATCTCGATTTGGAAACGAAGTCGCCATTTATTTATGTAGATCGATTTCAAACTGAGATGAGGGAAAATAGTTATTGCGATGAGTTTGGTGATTTATTAATATCGAACGAATTCGTATTAAGGAACGAACGAGATTTGGATTCTCGCAGAAGCTTCGTTTTGTTTCCTGAACGAAGAAAAATATCTACCCCTTTTTAAATTATTAAACGAAGAAGCGTACTGGAGAAGGATCAGGAAGGCTCTAACGTGAAGAAATCTGGACCAGTCAACAATATAGTATAGATTATATTTTGAATTCTCGATAAAAATTTCAGGCGTTTACTTACCGTACGATCACACAATAACTCCGATCACTGCTAAATTTTAAATCCGATAATAATACAATATTACGGACCCAATGGAACTGGTTTCGTCGAAATCCGGGACTGTGCCTCGGAAGGCTATTTTTTTAATAAACGGTATAAATTTTAAAACCGAACAAACCACTATAAATTTCAATTTTACAAATTCTATTTACCTTTAGTATTATCAATATGAATTTTACAAGTCTTCAATTTATTTTTAACAGGCTTAAAACTCCAGATTCAATAATTTACCCAATTCCGATAATTAAAATCAAAAATTAATTATCCAGTAAACATCTATATTTGAAATTCAAGTTAAAATTAACCATTGAATATTTAAAATTAATTAAATATTCCAATTTCAAATATTCAAAAATTACGGGTCGTCACAAAAGGTAATTGATTTAGGAAGTTTTAATTAAAAGAACAGGAATGGTTTCATTCTTTCAATTAAAACAAATCCACTAATTCATTTCTTGAAGACGTTCATTTTTCCATTCCCTTTTCTCTTCTCTCCATCATTATTTCCATGTCCGTAAAATACAAAAAATATTTCTAAAATTTTATCAACTCTAAATCAAATGCAAGCATTAGGTTAAAATGAAACACAAGTCATTTTTCCATCTCTTGCAAGAATTGGGCATAGGTCTTAAAGACCTAGGAGTTATTCTTTATTCAAGATATGAATCCTAGGTTACTTCTTAAGGTAATTATCTAATCTTAATTACTTTAAAATGTTATTTGATTGATATCATAGAAAAAAAACAATTTTATCTTTTATGGATCAATGAATGCAAAATACATATATGTTTAAAATTATAGATTTAACCGTGGATATGTTTTTGATAAACATGTATTAGCTTTAAAACATAGTTTATGAGTTTTGTATTTCAATCATTTAGTTCTTAAATTATGATCATATAGAACAACAAAATTCAATAATCTCTTATTCAACTTACATATGTATATTGACTTCAAATTTAGTTGTTCCAAAAAAGGTATTTTGCAAAAGCTTCATTTATATAATATGTATATACTTATGTGTATATAGATTTACATGTATGCGAATTTTGAACTAGTTAAAATCATTTAGTCTTGTTTGAGTGAAAATGTATTATGAATTAAGTGAAAGTTTTTTAATTCTTATTATTACGTATGTTTAAACATATCTTTATATTTTAGATCTAAATACATATTTATCCTAAAAGTCAAACGTGGCCCTTTAGTTTACAATTTTTAAGTTCAACTTAATTAAATCAATCCATGTCAGATACATGTATGTTTGTATGTATGTATGTATGTGTAAATCTGCAATATTGCCACACTATGCTAAATCAATAATTGGTATTATGAGTATTTGACACAACTAGATCAATAGGAATTTTGACTCATCGATGTGAATATATGAGAATTTGTAAAGTATCCTATGGATAAATGATTGATTGGAATCAAATTAGATATGATGCATGCTTATGAAAAACTTGGAAGGATAAGATACCCATCCCAAGGGCTATCCCATGCTATGTTTGTATGGTCTCCCTAATCATGACGTATATGTTCAATTTGTATCCTATATTTTCATGTGACTTTTACCATGCTCAAAAGTGATAGGTGCAATTCCTAATTAATTGCACATTCATTACATTTATTACTTATTGAATAGTTTACATAATTAACAACTGGGCTCTTCACTTACCAAAATGAAAATATAAAATAAGTAATTGTTACACACATATACACACAAGAGTATATTTTGACATAATGTATTTTATGTGTAAATCAGACTAATCAAAATAAATCAGTTAATTAAAATCAATTTAATGAATTGAATAAAATGGGCTTTTATTTGAAATGATATTTGATTGGATCTAATAAACCCTTTAGACTTCATAGCCCAAACAAATCAAAAATAGGAATTTTTTCAAATCTATGTATTTCACCTAATTCTAACTATACCTGTTCCTTCAAAAAGTTGATAAAAATATCTACATATTCTAGGAGGTGATAAGTTGTGTGAGTTGAGAAGCTACACATATTACTTGCTCATATAGGATTTTGTATAAACCACCCCCAAAGAAGGGACCAACCTACATTGGCTGGCTGAATTATGTTATGAACATAAGAATCATAAACTCAAAATTAAGTGAGTTTTACACGCAAAGGCAATTCATAAAATGTTTAATGCCTATTTCAATTGTAATGAGAAACAATTGTTGTTTCAAGAAACACCAACTTCATGATGAAGGAATTTCTTTTAGAAATAATTGGTAGTAAAATGGATTTGTATATGATCAAAAAATCAAAATGATTACGTAAGATGAAATAAAATTAACCAATCATAAAAAAGGTACAACCCATGATAATATGTAATAACAATTCTTGCATATTTAAGAGAAACTTTGAGTTTCCTATCAATGTTGAGAAAAGAATTCCTCAGTTGTCAAGCTATGAATAGTATTGATTTTACCAAATGACACAATGCACAAATGCAAAATGGATTCGAAATGCATTATTAAAATATTGTTTTTATAGTTGTACCCAAAGGGATATGATCCATCGGCCACAAATGTGTCTTTAAGAAGAAGGCCAATGCAGTTGGAATGTAGTAAACAACATTGATGAGATTGACATCGTAAATTTCAATTATTGAAATTAACATCACATATTCGTCATTCAACTTACTAAAGTTAATTCAGATTTTACTCCCAAAATTATCGGCTGATATGAGTTTGAGTTTTGGTACAACTTGAAACAGAAATTCTAAATAATGATTTAGAATAGGTTGTTTGCACATAAAACCCAAAGAGTTTTGAAGTCGATGAGAGCGATAACTAAGTTTGTACGTTTCAGATATGGTCCAAGAATTAATATGAAAATATCGTTTGATAAGCATCATAATTGAGCAAATATTTTGATAGAGAAATCAAATAGTTTGATTTTCAATCAAAATGTAGAGGATGGGTGTGTCTATAAGAAAGAATGTTAAACGACAGTAGGATATTTCTAGAATATAAGAAAACAACATACCACTTATTATTAACAAACTCAAAATCATTTTTAGTTTGATGTTTTATTCTCGGCATAGGATTTGATATGACAAATTCTCTAATTAGTATATATGGATGTTGGGAATGTCCCGAACAACATATATAGAAACCATATTAAAGTTTTAGTATAAACGTATAAGATGGATCCCTTATACATCAGTAGTAGAAATTATCATATATGATGTGTTGTCTTATATATCGCTTGTATGCTGGATACATAGAGCGAGCATCAAATCTTAATTAAGATCACTAAACGGCGATTAGGAGTATTCTCGTGTATTTATGCATTGACCACCCTACCCCTTCGGTAACTATTAGACTTGCAAAGTACCCTGCTATGGTACCCAACTGATGCAAATCAGCAATAAAGGGTAAAGTAATCAATATAAATTAGAACCTATCGTATATCTCATAATGCAAAGGATAAAATATGGTAACAATATAAATATAAAATAGGTGAGACAGACATGTATAACCAGAATGAACCAAATAGAACATAAGATTGCATGAGTTTTACAATATTTATATAAAGCAAATGAAATAGTGTTTATACATCATCAAAATAAACTCAAAGGAAGTCTATCTCTAATAATAATCTAGCATTGAAATAAGCGCCATAATGCTACACAGTGGAATAACATTAGATTCAAAATAAAAGTATAAATGAGTGTTAGCATCCTACTCGTCCTCTAAACAGCTTGATGCGCTAATCTTAGACTTGCTATCTAGTCAACTCATTTAAGAGTACCCGAGATAATACAAAGAAAAGCATAAAATCTTGAGTCAGACAACAGTTTGGTATGAGCAATCTACAATCTTAAAATAGTATAAAAAAATTGATATAGTAAGTAGGAACATGAGGTATGGTGAATCATACATGACATGTCCCAACATTTAACAAATTGACATATAACATCGATGTATGATAATACACTATCATTATCACATGGATGTAATACTACTCGAAGTACAATAAATGGTTCCTAGGTATACTACGTAATAATACCTATATCGCCTTACATCCACATCAGACATAGCAACATAGTAAGCACCAAACAATATTGCATCTCTCAACTCAAATGCCTTTGAATATAAGATAACTCATATGATGACCCGGGTTGATCAATGACTACTCAACGTCACTGTCCCATTGATGGTCAAATCAATGTCGCTCCATAAGGCCAGGAAACTAGACCACCCTAGATAGGTCTAGGTTTAAATAGTTCTCCCCATATAGGTATGTAGTGAGCATCCTTACCAAACCCTTCTTCTCGAGCATACATCAAGACCTATGAGTTACCTACTATCCTTTTGGCGTACGTCCGAATAGTAGAATCCCCCATATGTTCCACTCCATAAGTTCACATCATAACAAAATTGTCTCTATGAACAATCCTCTGTTGCTACAAACACTTTCTACTTGAAGCGTTCGATCTAATGCACTCATGTCATCGAGTTGTTGAAGTCTTCAACTACCTTTGATCGCTTCATAAAAGTCCCAAAACAACCCTATGGAAACCCAAGTCATCCCAAGCTATGGCTGGATTAACCATCGCATCTACCTAGCCCAAAGCCAACCATGCCCGATCCCAAAGCCTCCCATGCCCGATCCGGAAGCTACTTAAATGTCGAACTTGAAGTCAACTGTCGAGCATCTAATGCTAAAAATGAAATCATGTTCGATGCCTAGTTATTGAACACCTACACCAGGCTAGTTGCCAAACCACCTACCATTGAACTAGTCAAGTGTCGAGCTAATTAACTCAGGAATGAAGTACTTACCGCATTTTACCCACTCCAGCTTGAAGTCCCCACCAAATGTGCCTATGCCGAAAACTATAGTCGGTCACAACATGTTAAACTAACTATTGAGCATATATTCAACCAACTTTTTCACACCAATTCAATCTCAACTCCTCTTGCTTTGATTTGCGTGCAACACCTCGTAACGATACAACTACTAACATTATAGAATCGATTCGTCGAAGTTCATTCTAGTGCAATGGAGCTTCCATCCATTGTGTAATCAAATTAGAGAGCATATCGTAATTACTACTTCTACATGAAGATCCTCATCCATAGAAAAGATTACAATCCCCAATCGCTCCGCTGATTGTTTTCCACCATTCAAACAAACAAATATAACATATAAACAAGCAAACAACCATCATGTCATAGCAATTCATATCAAAACACTTTCATAGCCTGGCCTGACATTCATATGTACAACCATACATCAAAACAATATGTATATATCACTTTCGATCATTTTATATTTGTTGTTATTTTAGTTTCTATACCAAAACAACATTAAATCATATTTTTTATTTTCAAAATGGTGTAAAATGTGTCAAAACATATAGATATATATAGTAAGCCTAGAGATGATAAATCATTTACTAATCACCCAAAAATCAATGAAAAACATGCAAACATGGTAGATCCAAAATGGAGATCAAATATCAAATTAAAAATAATAATTTTTCGTTTAAAAACATTTTTAAAACACTCTAAAAACATATATCAACAATTATAGTAAGGTGAGCGAATAGAATCACTCATTAGGGTTTAGAATCAATAAAAATTCACAAAACAAGATTAGATTCACCAAAATAAGAGTGGATCTGAATTTGGGCAGAAGCTACATGCTTTCCAAGGCGAAAATTTCGATTTCTATAAAGCCCATTGTTAATTCCTTGCCTAATCCCTTCTGATAGTTGATTTAGGTTAATTTTATTAAAATAATAATGGAGTTTCAGTAGATTTAGGTTAGTAGAGGCAAAAAGAAGGTTAGGATATGCTTAGAGATGAATATATAGTTATTAGTGATTACTATAGAGGCTGCTCCTAACCCTAATCCTAAAATTAATTCACAGGCCTAATTATGGGTTGTGTTAATTACCCACAAATCTACCCGAAAGATGTACGAACTAAAAACAACACTATCTCCTAAATATAAGTTCAAAAATCTATTTTGATCACTCTACGAAACGAAAAGCCATCAAATATTTTTTTTGAAGTGGTTTGATACCCTAATTCGGCTTCTGTCAAAATTGATAGGTCTTACAAGATTTTCAAGGGCAAAACCTTCCAATATTTAGTCTTGGAGTCAAAAATGTCTATTCTCAACATTCCTTATAGATATTTTAAATTTAGATCCAATTTTATAAAAAATAATATTTTTATGATCCGCTAATACATAAATATTTTAGGTCGCTGCATTCGTTCCCTTCAAGAATTTCACCCTCGAAAAACCCAACCAAACAAATGCAATCAATCAATATAGATACCAAGCATGTCTAATAATTAAACAATGACAACAATCGTCAAGTATGAACATATATTAGACAATAAATCCTAGCATGCAAGGTGCTAAAATAAACAAAATAAACTACCAAATGTGAAAACTAACGATAATAAGGGATCTAACTAAGTAAGGAGCCTAGATAAGTGGTCCTCATGCTCTCGCTGATCTGCCAAGTACTATCGCCATTTCTTTCACCCTACTAAACTTTTACCAACAACACAGCCTTTGCTTAAGCTGCTTTATACTCCTCTCGACTTTACAAATTAGCTTCCAAATCCTTGACAGTTTAGGTTCAACCACAACATCATCCAGTTGATCAAGTGTTAGAGTTATGGCTTAGTCGTGTAAAAACTTCCTAAGATGAGAAACATGGAATACGTTGTGCATACCTATCATCTTTTAAGGTAAGTCGACTCCATACGCTATATTCCCAATCCTCTCTAGTATTAGAAAAGGACCTAAAATCTCGTTACCAACTTTCCCTTATCATCAAACTAAATTGTATTCTTCAGTTGAGAAGTTTTGACAAACACCATATCGCCAATAGAGAATTCCGAGTCTCGATGTCTCTTATCAGTGTAGCTCTTCTGCCTGTCTTGTGCAGCTTTCATTTGTTGTTGAATGATCTCAACCTTCTCTGAAGTCCCCCTAATTATATATATATAGCTCAAGTATCCGCTTTCACCCACTTCCCACCAAAATAAAGGGATGTTGCATGGTCGATCGTACAAATCCTCAAAGGGTGATATACCAATGGTCGATTGGTAACTATTGTTGTATGCTAACCCAATAAGATGCAAATGATCATCCCACAAGCCTCCAAAGTTTAGAATGCAAGCTCATAAAAGATCCTCCAATACACGATTCACTCTCTCAGTCCGACCATCAGTTTTTGAGTGATAAGCTGTACTTAGATGCAATTCTGTCCCCAATGCCTCTTGTAAGCTCTCCCGAAATTTGCTAATATGGGTTTCATTTTCTTATAATGCTCCTCGGCACACCATGGAAGCATATAATCCATTTTACATACAACTCGGCCAACTTCGATGCCGTTCTATTGGACATTTTGGGTACGAATCAACACTCTTCGTCAATTTATCGACTAGGACCCAAATGATATCGTACCCTCTTAAGTCCTCAGTAATCCATCGATTAAATTGATTGATATATGTTCGCACTTCTACAAGGGAAGCTTAAGTAGTTGCATCAAACCTTTTGGCTTCCCTGATCAGCCTTCACCAACTGTTAATTCATACAATTTGAAACGTGTGTCCTGAAATTCTTCTCTATCCCTTTCCAATATAATGTTTACTTTATATCCCTATATATTTTGTTGCCTCCAGGATGTATAATCAATCTCGAATGATGGCACTTCCATAGCACCTCATCCTTAAGTCCATCAATATCGGGTACAAACAACTTACCTTCCTTATGGAGTAAACCATCTTGTTTGAGTCCATGCCTCTTTATCTCCTTGGACTCTACTCCCATCTCAATCTCCAATAATATTAACTAGTCTAGCATTGTGCATTTGACTAGCACCGATACGCTCTATCGGAGTAGGTCTAATAGTCAACCTTGCCAATACTATCAAGCTAACTCCTAATCATGGGCTGAGAATTTCTTTTCATGCAACTTTAGTTGCTGACTAACATAAGCAACAACCTAACCTATTTGCATCAATACAACATCCAATCCAGTACCGCAAGCATTTGTGTATACCGTCAGATCCTTATTCCTACTCTAAATGATTAACATTAGTGCACTTGTCAACCTCTCTTTTAGACTCATGAATGTGTGCTCACATGACGCATCCCAAGTAAAAGTCAATTCTTTCTCATTAAGTTGGTCGATGGTGTTGCTACCTTGGCAGAATCCACCACAATGTCCTACTCTAAAACAACATGACCCAAGAATTGCACTTTCCTCCTCCAACAATGACAATTCAAAAACATCACCTTCAATTTTTGCTTTCTCAGCACCATAACACAATCCTCAAGTGCATCTAGTGTCCCAATTATTCCCATTAGTGCATAAGGATATCATTACAAAAATAAGAATAAACGTATTTAGTTGATCTCTAAAAACACAGTTCATTGGATCAACAAATTATGTTGGTGCATTGGTTAGCCCGAACGACTCAACTAAACACCCATAAATTCCGATGCATACGGAATGTATTAATCGATGGACTATCCCTCATCACTCTCATTTAGTGAAACCCCATCCCCAATCCAACTAAGAAAACAACTTTACACCATGGAGCTGATCGAACTAGTCATCGATACGTGGGACTAGATACTTGTTCTTTCTTGTTCCCTTACTTACCTCATGGTAATCTACACAAAGTCTCAAAAAGCCATCCTTCTAATGGAGAATACTGCAAGTGCTCCCAACTCAGATGTACTCTTTTGAATGTACCCTCTCCGTAACAGGTCATTCACTTGTACCTCTAATTCTTTCTGCTCTTTACGTGTCATACGCCTTAATAACATAACCACTTGCATAACATCCTTCTACTCTTTAGGTGCCATACACTTTAATGGCCTCTAGTTCCTTATTACTTCAAACGACGCAATTTTTATATGGTTCTCGAATTAGATAATTTATGAAAATTACATGGAAATATATACAAGCTAAATTGTACCCTCACGCTCTCAATAAATTAAAACATAGAAATTCACATTTCAAGTCAAATTAGGGCAATCCAAATTAATACTGATAATTTAAAACCCAATTATCATAAATCTAGAATAAATTTTACAACCTTATCGATATTCTACTTTAACAATTTTAAAGACTGATTTCCAATTCCCATATTATGGCGTATATACCATTCCAATCACCTAACTTACAGAATATGTAGCCGATATTTCAATTAAATACGTTCATTTTATTCCTACAATCAATAGAACTTACATAGGTATAATAATTAAATAAAATTCAACGATATAAATTTCAGTGTAATATATAAATCATATTATTTCACACTCACCTTTCTAGCTTTCCAAATCTCCAAAATTTGAATTCATTCCTTCAATTGGCACTTTTTCATTTTCAATCCAAAAATATGTATAATAGGATATATATACATACCCATTAGGATTATAGATCTGAGAAGAGATTTGAATTAAGTAGATTATAGATTTATAATTATAAAATTTACCTTTTTTCCCAGTATCGATTCACTCCACTTCTTCTCTTTTATTTTATGCCCTTCTCCGATATATATATATATATATATATATATATATATATATATGTTTGTACCAAAATTGGGCACAACACTCTTCGGAAGTTTTTGAAGAGATAAAGTGAAGAAATTAAATGTAAAAAGAGGATTATCTAACAAAAACTGCAAATCTCAGATATGAAACTAATTAAAATGCAAGGAGACACAAGAATTTAGAGTGGTTCGGCGTATCGCCTACGTCCACTATGAAGTTGATAGCTTTATTGATCTTTCTTTGAAGATTACAAGTGAATTCAATGAATTACAGGAGATAATTATGATTTGAGCAGTGTTTCGTTATTGGCAGCAGTAAGGGAGTTTAGATCTGGATCCGGCAGAGTCTGGGCGTTGGAGAATTCAAAGAAGAAGAAGTCCCTTTTCTGTATGCCCTGGGGTTCTATTTATAGGTGTAGGAGGGTGATATTTCACTCAGATCTCGGGAGACCCTCTCTGGCACGTGACTAGGCCCGCGCGCCTAAGCCCGCGAAGTTTCGGTCCGATCCGTGATCGATACGAACGGATTTCATATCGATCAAGATCGCGTCCGATGGAGTCAAAATTTGGCGTGGACACTCTTTAGCATGCACGTAGTCTTCTATGAAAATTTCGTAGCATTTGGACTTGTAGATTAGGAGATATGATCGATACGAATTAGGATCTTCGGTTGGCTGTTTCGTTCGACTCCCTCATTTCGACTCGCTCTTATTCGACTCGGTATTGTTCGAATTGCTGTTCGACTCGGTCTTGTTCGAATCGCTGTTCGACTCGATGACGTGGTGTTTGAATCTCTGGATCACTCCGCCTTTGATGCCGTTTCGATCGAGTCGTTCTAGGACTTTCGCCCTTCTCGTATCGATGGCATTGCCTTGTTCGCATCGATGGAGGTAGCCTTTGTTGGTATCGACTGCTGTGCTTTGCTTTGCATCGATGGATACGAAGAAGAAGTCTTCGGATGGATGCGAAGTTGACATTGGATGATCGAGTCGAAATGTGGCTCTCTCATGGATGCGAAGCGGAGCGAGTCGAACAGGGTCTCCCTGATGGATGCGAAGCGGAGCGAGTCGATGTAGACCCTGGTGATCGATGCAGAGCTGATTGAGTTGAACTAGATGGATTCGAAGTTGGCATTAGACAATCGAGTCGAACTATTGCTTCTTGATGGGTGCAGATCGATACGAAGTGGCCTCTGGCTGACCGAGTCGAAGTGAGCTTCCCTGAGGGATACGAACTGAACGATTCGAACTGAGCGATTCGAACAGTGGTTGGCTTTCATCCAAATTTGTATCGATCCTAACCTGAACATATGAACTCGTATTGACTTTAAATTTAGGACGTTGGCTCTCATAGCTTCGCTTGTCTTGTTATATCAATTTAAACTCGATCTGGACTCGGACAAAATTCATCGATATCCATAGTGAGCCTGTGTATAACCGATCTCTAGGATGGACTGTCATTGGTTACTAGTCAATTCCTTGGTGTCACGGCCTTGCCAAAAGGCGGGATAACATTTGCCCCCCAAAGTACGTCTTGTGGAAACATGATATGCTTTGAAATGCTGCAATCTTTGTTCTGAATAGTTATCGTCTTTTCGATGAAAGCTGTAACCTTCTTCTGTTTTTCTTGAAAATGTAAATTGTTGACTGTCAACTGCTGTACCCTATATTGTTGTAAATGATTGTTGTACGTTAGTGATTAGCCGTTTGTTGTTGTAATTGTTATCAGAAGAGTTTCCAATTCCTGTAAATCTGGAATATTGAATATTAGTCCGTCATATATGCATATATGTTAATCTAACTCTCGCTGACGTTCACGAGTCGTTGTCAGTTTATCTTATATTGAATTCCGTATCGATCCTCTCCTGAATCGACGTGAAATTCGAATATTAACAACGCTCGTTGGTCGTTTTTGAACGTTCCTTTGTATCGATCCTCTCCTGAATCAGTGTAGAAGGTTAAAACATTGCTTTTGCACCGGTATTCGTTGCATTGATGGATACAAAATGAGTATTTCGAATCGATGGATGTGGGTTTTATGGATACGAAGCGGTCATTCGTATCGATAGGCATTGGCTTCTGGGAGCTGCGATCTGATGGATTCGAACTGTTCATTCGTATCGATGCTTTGGGGAGGGAGTCAAAGATGACCGATACGAAGAAGGGCTTCGCATCGATGTAGACTCGAGTCCATGGAGTCGAACAGCTTGTTCGAATCGATGCGGAGGCGACACGTTGTAACCGGTCGTGTTTCCTGGAATGCGTATCGTTTTTTCACTTCACCTTCGAATCCATATAAATGTCGTGGACTTAGTCATTTTTTCACTATTTACTTTTCTATTCTTGCACTTTCGCTTTCGTATCGTTCAGAGACTCGGGAAAAGAAGAAACTGTTCTTGCCTTTGAACCGATTCAGATCCTCAATTACTCAAACTAACTGCCATATTTAGGTAATCCACTAAGCGAAGCCAACACGTAAACGATGAGACTCGATCTTTAACATCAAATCACCCGAAGTCGTGGTCGATCGAAGATTCCTCGGCCTTAGCTTCACGTCGATCTAGCATATGGGCTTCGAGATGATGAGACGGAGGCCTTCGTATCGATCAATGGCTGAGCTTTGCATCGAATCGAGTGCTTCGAATATGTGGATTGATATGAAGGGGTTGCGTCTGATCGATTCAAAATGGTGGCCTTGGATCGATTCGAAGTGGAGGCTTTGAATCGATTCGAAGTGGCGGCCTTGGATCGATTCGAAGTGGAGGCTTTGAATGGATTCGAAGTGGTGGCCTTGGATTGATTCGAAGTGGAGGCTTTGGATCGATTCGAACTGCGCAGCCCTGGGATTGATACGAAAGTGTCCCTGAGCGATCGATACGAAATCGAACCTGATCGATGTGAACTTGAACCTGAGCGATCGATTCAAACTTGAACTTGAGCGATCGATTCGAACTTGAACTTGAGCGATCGATTCGAACTTGAACTTGAGCGATCGATTCGAACTTGAACTTTTGATGATTGACAATGAACCTAACTTCGAGGATATCGAAAACTCTTGTGCATTTGAACACCTAACTCCAACGAGCTTCATTTTGGCATAATTAGACTTGACCTTTGGACTGTATATTTGATTTCCCTTCGAAGCTCGTCTATGGAACTGCAACTCTAACAAAATGACAATAAACTTTAACTTGGATCGATGGCACGGTTGTGACGGTCAGCGATGACGGTCCTTCTGACTGAACTTCGAAGTCTCGTCGTTTTCATGTTTTCTCCAATTCAGTAGAACTTTTCAAGTGATATACAGTACCGCACTGCACAACACACTCACACACTTTACACTGGGGGATGCATGAGCGTTATTGTCTGTTTAACAATGATTTTTCATAAGCTAGCTAGTCATGGAACCTTCAAGTTCTCAGCAGCAGGAACTCCCGAGTTCAATTCCTTCAACCATCGAAATACCGGTCATTGAAGCCGAAGTTATAGACCCAGCTCCGGACGAGCGTCCAGGTGCCCGGTTCATTTGTCGTCCACAAGATTCTGTGTCGTCCGGTATCTCCGAAGATATGCTGGGACGGATTTGTTTAAGACACGGCTTGTCGCTTGATGACGTGCTACTGCTTGGGCCAAATGATAGGCCACATGATCCCCCGGAGGGGTTTACTGCTTTCAACCGTCATGCCTGTACGGCGGGAACGCTTCCTCCTTTCAACCAATATATAAGAGAGATGCTATCATTCCTTGGAATAGCTCCATCCCAGCTGCATCCCAACGGATATGCCCTGCTGAATAGCACTTTCATCCTGTTTATGGAGATTCTCTTTCGACCACCAAAGCTAATCGAGATTAGATATCTATTTAACGTTAAGAGTCGTGGAGACAGCCCTTCTTTCACCTTCTTGGAAGCGGTCAGGATTTGCCACATTGTAATGGGCTTTTGGGGAAGGCTAAGTTACTTTAAGACTGAATGGTTCTACGTTCGGTGCCTCCCTGGATTTGCCAGGCGATGGTTGCATAGACGTAAGCGTTGCCATCTTTCTCTTAGACTATCGAGATAATAACAACCGACTTCAAAACTGACACACTTCTCTTCTTTTATAGCTGCAATCTCTCGACCTGACGGTGCATACTTCAGAGTGCTAGTTCGGATCCTCCAAGTGGTTCCGGGCGAAGAGAGGCATATCGACTTGGTTCTGACCGACAGAAACTTGAGAACTGTCGGGTTGATTGAACGGAGGCAGAGCATAAGGTTGGAAGGGACACTTAGAGTGGTACCGAAGAAACGGGTGAAGTGCAAAGCGCCCGTAGTCGTAATAACCAAAGAAGTTGATCCGGAGAGAACGCCTACCGATACTCAGCTCCCAGCTGGGCCTTCTCCCGATGTCCAGGATTCAGGAGGAAAGAGAAAAGGCAAGGCTATTGCTCACAAGCATTCTAAATCCAAGAGATTTAAATCTGTGGTCATGTCCTTGCCCGTCCCAGGGATTAGAATTTTGGCGGCTCCTCCCCCGCCAGTAGAGAATCCTTTTGAAGGGCTTGCTGATATTCCGATTCTGGATTATGTGTCGTCTCAACACGACGTCGGGATGAAGGATCTTTATAATGCTCTTGAACTGAGCGGGTCGCTTGCTATGAGTGCGGCCGACATTTCCGGTTGGTCGGGGGGTCGCACATGCATACACTCCACTGCACTACATGATTCATAATTGTAAATCATCCAACCTAAGAAATCACTAACTCTTCCTTCGTTTCTCATTTTCAGGTACCATGTCTGGGAAAGGATCGATGCTCAAGAATCTCCGCTCGGCCCAAAAGGCTTCTTCCTATTACGATTCCCGCAGGAGGGATTCAGATAGAGATCGCGATCGTGAGTATTCTAACCAAGATAGGTATGGGCGTGATAGGGATAGAGAATACAGACATCGGTCTAGATCACGCTCTCCTCCTCTTAGACTTCCATCTCCAACTCCCGTTTTTGTTCCACACACATCAGAGCCTCCTCGTCACAGGCCATCTTCTCATACTTCTAGATCCGAGACTCATCTTCAGAGAGTCGAGACCACGACCTCCATAATTACAGAGCAGGTCCCAACTGAGCCCACAGGAGAAGGGGCCCTTAAATTGGCTCAGATGAGGAAGGATTTTCCGAATATTTGCTTCGATGGCTATGTCTTCCCACCATGCTTAAAAAGAATTCCATCAGGGGTGGAAGGCACGATGCATGATTACGTTCATGACATCTACACCCAGTACAGAGAGTGGGTAAAGGCTGCAGAGAAAGCTTCTAAGGTGACCTTCGAAAGAGCCAAAGCGCTAGAGAAAATGGAGACCGAACTCGCTCAAAGGGACTGAATTATTCAAGTGCTCACTGCCGAGGCCGAGTCTTCTCGGAAATCTGAAATCGAGGCCACCAAAAAAGCTGACGAAGCGAATGTGGCCATGGAGAGGTTGAGGCAGACACATGTTCACTTGGTGGAGGAGATGGGCCATCAGAATACTATAGTTACCGCCGAGCGGGATGCGGCGGTCAAGGAACTTAACGAGCTCAAGGCTAAATTTTCCAACATGGCTAAGGAAAGGGATGATGCAAACAACGCGGCCCAAGAGGCGTGCTCTTTGTACCAAAATTGGGCACAACACTCTTTGGAAGTTTTTGAAGAGATAAAGTGAAGAAATTATATGTAAAAAGAGGATTATCTAACAAAGACTCCAAATCTTAGATATGAAACTAAGTAAAATGCAAGAAGACACAAGAATTTAGAGTGGTTCGGTGTATCTCGCCTACGTCCACTATAAAGTTGATAGCTTTATTGATCTTTATTTGAAGATTACAAGTGAATTCAATGAATTACAGCAGGTAATTATGATTTGCAGCAGTGAATTTCGTTGTTTGCAGCAGCAATGGAGTTCAGATCTGGATCCGGCAGAGTTTGGGCGTTGAAGATCTCAAAGAAGAAGAAGAACCCCTTTTCTATTGGCTTTGGGGGTCTATTTATAGGTGTAGGAGGCTGGTATTTCACTCAGATCTCGGGAGACCCTCTCTGGCACTTGACCAAGCCCGCGTGCCCAAGCCTGTGAAGTTTCGGTCCGATCCGTGATTGATACGAACAGATTTCGTATCGATCAGGATTTCATCCAATGGAGTCGAAATTTGGCGTGGACATTATTTAGCATGCACGTAGTCTTCTGTGAAAATTTCATAGCATTTGGACTTGTAGATTAGGAGATATGATCGATACGAATTGGGATTCTCGGTTGGCTGTTTCGTTCAACTCGCACCTGTTTCGACTCGCTCTTTGTTCGACTCGGTTCTGTTCGACTCGGTTCTGTTCGACTCGGTGACGTGGTGTTTATTCGTATTGACTGTTGTGCCTTGCTTAGCATTGATGGACACGAAGTAGAAGCCCTTGGATGGATGCGAAGTTGACGAAGTGGAGCGAGGCGAAATGTGGCCCTCTGATGGAGTCGAACTAGATGGAGTCAAACATGGGCTACCTGATGGACGCGAAGCGAGTCGAACTAGATGGAGTCGAACATAGGCTATCTGATGGACGTGAAGCGGAGCGAGTCGAAGTAGGCTTTTCTGAGGGACGCGAACTGAGCGAGTCGAAGTAGGCTCTTCTGAGGGACGCGAACTGAGCAAGTCGAAGTAGGCTCTTCTGAGGGATGCGAACTGAGCAAGTCGAAGAAGGCTGTTTTTAATCAACTTTGCATCGGTTGTAACTTGAGCATACGAACTCGGATTGACTCGAGATTTGGAATGTTGACTCTCATAGCTTAGCTTGTCATGTTGTATTAATTTAAGCTCGATCCGGACTCGAACAAAATTCATCGATATCCATAGTGATCCTGTATATAACCGATCTCTGGGATGGATTGTCATTGGTTTACTAGTCAATTCCTTGGTGTCACGGCCTTACCAAAAGGCAGGATAACATTTGCCCCCCAAAGTACGTCTTGTGGAAACATGATGTGCTTTGAAATGCTGCCATCTTTACTCTGAATAGTTATTGTCTTTTCGATGAAAGTTGTAATCTTCGACTGATTTTCTTGATAATGTAAATTGTTGACTGTCAACTGTTGTACCCTGTATTGTTGAATCCGATTGTTGTAAGCTAGTGATTAGCCGTTTGTTGTTGTAATCGTTATTATATGAGTTTCTGATTCCTGTAAATCTGGAATATTGAATATTTAGTCCGACATACATGCATATATGTTAACCTGACTCTCGTTGACATTTGTACGTTCACGAGTCGTTGTCAGTTTATTTTATATTGAATTCTGTATCGATCCTCTCCTGAATCGGTGTGAAGAGTTGAAACATTGAAAACGATTTTCATTGAATTCAGGGATGCGAAATGAGCATTTCGAATCGATAGGTCTGGTGTCACTGGATACGAACAGGCAATTCGTATCGATGGAGTTGGCCTCTGGAAGCCGTGATTCGATAGAGTCAAAGTGCATAGGAGATGGAGTCGAAGGTGATCGATACGAACTGTGGTTTTGTGTCGATGGAGTCGAACTGATCGTTCGTATTGCTGCACTGGAGATGGAGTCGAAGGCGAGCGATACGAAGAAGGGTTTCGTATCAATAACAGGTCGTGTTGGTGGATTCGAATAGCTTATTCGACTCGATCTTGTGGTGACACTTCATAACCAGTTGAACTCGCAGGGATGCGAAGCGTTTTTTACCTTTGTGCTCGAGTCCATATAAATACTCCGCACTTAGACATTTTTTCATTTTTCACTTTCTGTTTTGGCGCATTGTCTTCGTATCGCTCAAAAGACTCAGAAGAAGAAAACTGCTTCGACACGAATCGACTCCAATCCTTCAATCCCTTAAACTAGTTATCGAACATAAGGTAATCAATCGAATAACACCAGCCCTAAAACGATGAGAATCGGGTTCTTATGCCATCCCACTTGAACTTCGCGCCTGATCGTTGTTTGAGGAGGTAGGTCCTATGCGAGGTCGAAGGTGGAGAAAGATGCTGTTCGAATCGGTCTGGGGAAGAAGGAGTGTGGAGATAAAATGATTATCTTGTATCGCTTTCGCATCTATCGGGAGTCGGGGTTTCGAGATGAGACGGAGGCCTTCGTATCGATCGATGGCTAAGCTGTGGCATCGAGTCGATCAGTATCGATGAGTGTCTTGAGCAGGTTGATCAATACGAAGGGGTTGTGTCTGATGGAGTCGAAACCCAGGGGTTTCGATTGATTCGAATTTGGCGACCGGGACCGATACGAAGACGACTTAATCGATGGATGCAAAGTGAACGCTCCGGATCGATTCGAAGTATGCACTCTTCAGACCGAGTCGAACTCACACATGGGTGAACGAAATCTCCGGTTTCAAGACCGAGTCGAATTTGTGCATAGATGAACATGATTTACCGATGCGAATAAGGCTCTTGGGACCGATACGAATTTGAATGTTAAAGAAATTGTAATTCCTTGCACACTTGAACAACTGACTCCGACGAGCTTCAAACTTGCATAACTAGACTTGACCGTTGAACTGCATATTTGACTTCCCTTCGAAGCTCGTCGATGGAACTACAACTCTAACAAAATTTTGACAAACTTTAACTCGGTCTGATTGCTAATAACTGGGTGGCCCGGTTGTGACAGTCAGCGATGACGGTCCTTCCGACCGAATTTCAAAGTCTCGTCGTTTACATGCTTTTTCTGATTCTGTAGAACTTCTTAACAGATATACAGTACCGCACTGCACAACACACTCACACACTTTTCACTGGGGGATGCACGGGCATTATTGTCTGTTTAATAATGATTTTTCATAAGCTAGCTAGCCATGGAACCTTCAAGTTCTCAGTAGCAGGAACTCCCAAGTTCAATTCCTTCGACCATCGAAATATCGATTATTGAAGCCGAAGTTATAGAGCCAGCTCCGGACGAGCGTCTAGGGGCTCGGTTTATTTGTAGTCTACAAGATTATGTGCCATCAGGTATCTCCGAAGATATACTATGACGGATTTGTTTAAGGCACGGTTTGTTGCTTGACGACGTGTTACTGCTTGGGCCAAATGACAGGCCACATGATCCCCCGGAGGGGTTTACTGCTTTCAACCGTCACGCTTGCACAGCGGAGACACTTCCTCCCTTCAATCAATATATAAAGTAGATGTTATTATTCCTTGGAATAGCTCCATCCCAGCTACATCCCGACGGGTATGCTTTGTTGAACAGCACCTTCATTCTGTTTATGGAGATCCTCTTTCGACCACCGAAGCCGATCGAGATCAAATATTTATTTAATGTTAAGAGCCATGGAGATAGCCCTTCTTTCACCTTCTTGGAAGCGGTCAGAAACTGTCACATTGTAATGGGCTCCTAGGGAAGGCTAAGTTACTTTAAAACCTAATGGTTCTACGTTCGGTGCCCTCCTGGTTTTGCTAGGCGGTTGTTGGATAGACGTAAGCATTGTCATTTTTCTCTTGAATCATTGAGATATTAGTAACTGACTTCAAAACTGACATACTTTTCCTCTTTTATAGCTGCAATCTCTCGACCTGACGGTGCATACTTCAGAGAGCTAGTTCGGATCCTCCAAGCGTTTCCGGGCGAAGAGAGGCATATTGACTTGGTTCTGACCGACAGAAATTTGAGGACCATCGGGCTGATAGAACGGAGGCAGAGCATATGGTTGGAAGGGACACTTAGAGTGGTCTCGAAGAAACGGGTGAAGCGCAAAGCGCCAGCAGTCGTGATAACCAAAGAAGTTGATCCAGAAAGAACGCCTACCGATACCGAGCTCCCAGCCGGGCCTTCTTCCGATGTCCAGGATTTATGAGGAAAGAGAAAAGGCAAGGCTGTTGCTCACAAACGCTCTAAATCCGAGAGATTTAAATCCGTGGTCGTGTCTTTACCCTTCCCGGGGATTAGAATTTCGGAGTCTCCTTCCCCGCAAGTAGGGAGTCCTTTTGCAGGGCTTGCTGATATTCCGATTCCGGATTTTGTGTCGTCTCAACATGACGCCGGGATGGAAGAGCTTGATAATGCTCTTGAACTGAGCGGGTTGCTTGCTATGAGTGCGGCCGACATTTCCGGTTGGTCGGGGGGTTGCACATGCATACACTTCACTACACTACATGATTCACAACTGTAAATCGTCCAACTTAGGAAATCACTAACTCTTTCTTCGTTTCTAGTTTTCAGGTACTATGTCTGGATAAGGATCGATGCTCGGGAATCTTTGCTCGGCCCGAAAGGCTTCTTCTTATTATGAGTCTCGTAGGAGAGACTCGGATAGAGATCACGATCGCGAGTACTCTAACCAAGATAGGTATGGGCGTGATAGGGACAGGGAATACAGACATCGGGCTAGATCACGCTCTCCTCCTCCTAGACTTCTATCTCCCCCTCCCGTTCTTGTTCCACACCCGCCAGAGCCTTCTCGCCACAGGCCATCTTCTCATACTTCTAGATCTGAGGCTCATCTTCAGAGGGTCGAGACCACGGCCTCCATGATTACAGAGCAGGTCCCAGCTGAGCCTACAGGAGAAGGGGCCCTTAAATTGGCTCAGATGAGGAAGGATTTTCCAAACATTTGCTTCGATGGCTATGTCTTCCCACCACACTTAAAAAGAATCCCCTCTGGAGTGGAAAACACGGTGCATGATTATGTTCATGACATATACACCCAGTACAGGGAGTGGGTAAAGGCTGCGGAGAAAGCTTTTAAGGTGGCCTTTGAGCGAGCCAAAGCGCTTGAGAAAATGGAGACCGAGCTCGCTCAAAGGGACCGAATTATTGAAGTGCTTACTGCTGAGGCCGAGTCTTCTCGGAAATCGGAAATTGAGGCTACCAAAAAAGCTGACGAAGTGAAGGCAGCAATGGAGAGGTTGGGGCAGATGCATGTTGCCTTGGTAGAGGAGATGGGCCACCGGAACACTACAGTCACCGCCGAGCGGGATGCGGCGGTCAAGGAACTCAATGAACTCAAGGCCAAATTCGCCGACATGGCCAAGGAAAAAGATGATGCGAACAACGCAGCCCAGGAGGCGTGCGAACAAGTTGTTCTGCTCAGGGGTGAACGGGATGCGGCTGTGGCTAAAGTCCACAAGGTGGAGACTGAGGTCGAGGAGAAAGTGAAGTTGGCCGAGTCCAGGCTAGAGGCTGACATCGAAGACCTTCTCGTTGTTTACAACGCTAACGTGCTGAGGCACAGGGGTCTAGCCTAGCTTGATGATTTTCCGATGCATCTTTACAGCGCTTGGGGCCGGCTGGTTGAGGAAGAGAAGGAGGCGCATCCGGGTGAGTCTGTGGACGAATTTGAACTCGAGAATCGCATTCTGAATGAAGATGAGAGGAAGATTCTCCACGAGTCAATGATTCTGGATGAGAAAGAAAGACTTGGCGCCCAGCACTTTGAAGTAGGAGAGGGTTTAGGGGTTGACCACCATAAATCAAGTCTTGAAGTTCCAGCGTCAACCCAGCCCGAATCCTCGTCTGCGGTCGATCCCCAGGCTGTTCCTGCTTATAATCCAGATCAGCCGCAGATGTCTCCGGCTGCAGCGCAAGTCACTGATGCCGCCCTGCCGCCTACGAGTCAAACTGAGGAAGGTATTCTGAACATTCCACATATCTTTCTTAAGTTGAAATCTTCGATCGAGTTAAGTTATAACAGTTCTCTTATTCTTTGTCCAGTGATCGATGCTACACATGTCGGGCCTCCTATTATTCAAGAATCACATCAGACACAAGAGGCTATCGTTACCGAAGCGATCACCATGACTACAACTGCCCCGCTTGACGATATGCAGGGGAGTACGATTGTGTATGATGAGCAGCTGATGGATGAACTCTTTCGCCGTCACGGCGATCCTCTTGCCGACTTGTCATCTGTCATGAGTGGAACTGATCCTGTTACAAGTTCTTCAATGCCGACTACTAATGCCCCCGACGGGGCCCAAGCAGTAACTGAAGAGGAGATGTTCGCTCAAATCGACGCTGAAATGGCAACAGCGGCTCATGGTGGCAGTTTTGGAGGTGGGATGGCAACACCGGGAACTGCTCTGCTTAGAATGATATCTCCTGGTGGTACTGTTTTCATCACCAGTGTGCCCATTCTACCTTCTGTACTTGATCCTGTTCCACCGACTCCGCCCGCAGGGAGCATCCCTATCCACTCGAGTTCGGAGGAGGATGTTGATATAATGCCCTCACCTGAAGACCAACAGCCTAAAAGCAAAGGCTCGAAGAGGAAGATTAGCGGTGGCTCCAGTGGGTCTACACCGAGAAGGAAGCCAAGGAAGAAGAAGGATTAGACATGCTTCCCCGGTTTATTTTGACTTGCATTTTGTTGGCCGTGTATAGATGCGGGTTCGGCCCCCGCTAGTAGGAATTTTTTGGAAACTTGTATACGAACTTATTTTATAAACAATAGAAATGAAACTTCTCTTTTTTGACCTCTTTTCTGTCATTGTGTATTTGCCTAAGTGTTGCAATATCTGAGATGCAATTGTGAAGTTTCAGCTTCCGAATAAAGTTTGTTTTTGTTTGCTAAGTTCGAGTACTGTGGACATGGTTTGCGACCGGGGAGCAAGTTGAATTTTTACGTTGCATCGCTTCAGCCAATGGTCGATGCTTAAGTCCTACCCCCCAGTCTTGGGGGTGAGCTGTAGATCATCAATCGACGATCGCTTCTTACTTATAACATGTTGAGTTTAGTGCCACCGAACGGATGTCTGAGGCAAGCGGAGATTTAGTAATGCATCCATGCTTGTTTGATTGTCGATGATCATATCTGCACTCCGGGGATTCCCATTTGTTTATCGGCGGTTGGTCACGTCGGCTTAAGTTTCAATCATATGTCCGCGATCTGGGGACTTGAAATTGATGTTTATACTCCAACCCACGCTCTGGGAGTTTGGAGTTGATATTTATACTTCGATTCATGCTTCGGGAACTTGAAGTTGGTGTTTACGCTCTGTTTCGCACTCTGGGAATCTGGAATCAATGTTCATACTCCGACTTGCACTCTGGGGGTTCGGAGTTATCGTTTACAGTCAAATTCGTGCTTTGGGAATTTGATGTTTATACTCCGTTTCGCACTCTGGGAACTCGGAGTTGATGTTTATACTCCAATTCACGCTCTGGGAATTTGGAGTTGAAGTTTATACTCCGTTTCGCACTCTGGGAACTTGGAGTTGATGTTTATACTCCGACTCGCACTCTGGGAGTTCGGAGTTGATGTTTATACTCTAATTCCGCTCTGGGAATTTGAAGTTGAAGTTTATACTCTGTTTCGAACTCTGGGAACTCGGAGTTGATGTTTATACTCCGACTCACACTTTGGGAGTTCGGAGTTGATGTTTATACTCCAATTCGCGCTCTGGGAATTTGGAGTTGAAGTTTATACTCCGTTTCGCACTCTGGGAACTCAGAGTTGATGTTTATACTCCGACTCGCACTCTAGGAGTTCGGAGTTGATGTTTATACTCCGACTCGCACTCTGGGAGTTCGGAGTTGATGTTTATACTCCGAGTCGCACTCTTGGAGGTTGGAGTTGATTTTTATACTCCGACTCGCACTCTGGGAGTTCGGAGTTGATGTTTATACTCCAATTCGCGCTCTGGGAATTTGGAGTTGAATGAAGGATTGTCGTGTATCAATCCTTTTTTGATTCTGATGTGATGGCCGGTCCCCAAGCTCAGGTTTCACCTAGCGAGTGATTGGTCACATCGCAGTCACTCCCTATTTGAATAAATCCCACCGTATGGTGAATCTTAGCTCTCCGTACATAGTGATGATCATATGAAGCATTTCAAGTAAATCACAGCTCTGGCTTGAAGAGATTGCGTTTTATTGCTGAAATAAGAAAATATGGCAAAGTTAGTTGCCTTATTACAAATTCTAATTTCGAAATGCGGAAACAAATTGCGAAATGGAAAATAAACTGAATGGATAAACATAGCCTGTTATGTGTAGTAGCGGCGAAGACTCTCGCTATTCTAGGCTCTTGGCAAAGTAAGACCGTCGACGGTCGATAATCTGAATGTGCCATCTCCGAGCCATCGTTCAATAACATACGGTCCTTCCCATGTCGACTTCATATGCGAAGGAACCGGGTAAATTCTTTTTAGGACAAGATCGCCTAGTTCAAAGGTTCGCGGGCGGACCTTGGCATTATACAATCGGGCGACACAACTTCGATGCGCGACTGCCCTCAAATTAGCCTCTTCATGCTTCTCATCTAGTAGATCGAGAGATTCAGCAAGTAATATAGCATTTGTCTTTGGATCATAGTATGTCACACGATGAGAAGGTACTTCTAGTTCAACTGGAATAACGGCTTCTGAACCATAAGAGAGAGAGAATGGAGTGTGGTCGGTCGCGGTCTTGTGGGTTGTTCGGTAAGCCCATAAAGCCATAGGAAGTTCATCGACCCACTTGCCCCCGACCTTTTCCAGTCGATTTTTCAGAATGGATTTTATAACTTTATTAACTGCTTCGACCTGTCCGTTTGCCTGAGGGTGTGCAACTGCAGAGAATTTCTTTTGGATGTGAAATCGTTTGCAGAAATCTTTAAATTCAGCACCGTCGAATTGGATTCCGTTGTTCGTAATAATGGTGTGTGGGAGACCGAATCGACAGATGATGTTGCGAACTACAAAGTTGATTACTTTCTTCGTTGTTATGGTAGCAAGAGCTTCGGCTTCAGCCCACTTTATAAAGTAATCAACTACGACAATAGCGTATTTCGCACCGCCTTTTGCCAGAGGTCGAGCACCAATGATGTCGATGCCCCACATCGCAAACGGCCATGGGCTGACCATTTACGTTATCTCGGTAGGAGGAACTCTAGGGATTCGGGCGTATTTCTGGCACCTATCACATTTCTTTGCATAATCCGATGCATCGCGATTCACGGTCGGCCAGTAATATCCATATCGAAGTATTTTCTTGGCAAGTGCTTGCCCCCCGGTGTGATCGCCACATTCTCCCTCGTGCACATCGTGCAATACTCGTTTAATTTCATCGTGAGCGATACACCAGAGTAGAGGGACTGAGTACCCACTTCTGTACATGATTCCATTCTGGATGGTAAATCGTGAGGCCTTCCGAAGGACTTGTCTCTTTTCACTCCTGCGCTCCGGCAGGGTTCCGTGCTCAATGTAATTTCTAAGTGGAGTCATCCATGAATCCTTTTCGAGGATGGTTTCGCATACCCAGTCTATTTCTGCCCGGTTAATGCTCGGGGAGGATAACGCTTCTACGGGAACGAGTCCCATTGGCTGAGCTTCGCCTGTGCTGGCTAGCTTCGCCAATGAATCGGCTTTTTGGTTGCGTTCACGAGGTATACAATAAATGGCATAATAATCAAACTGATTTAGTACTTCCTGAACTCGAGCTAAGTAAGCAGCCAACCTTCGATCTCTTGCTTGATACTCTCCTCGTACTTGACACACGACTAATTGTGAATCACAATAAATTTCCACTGCGATAATTCTCAAATCTCTAGCAAGTTTCAAGCCAGCTAAGAGGGCTTCATATTCAGCTTCATTATTAGTCGCATGAAAATCGAACTTCAAAGCATAACATATGGATCGGCCCTCGATAGTTTCAAGTACAACACATGCGCCCGAACACCGGTCGTTTGATGCACCGTCGGTATAAAGCTTCCAAACGTATTCGGGGGATTCACTGGTTTCGGGCAAGTCCTCTGGAATGGTAAATTCAGCTATGAAATCGGCTAGGACTTGTCCTCGTATGGCCCGTCTTGGAGTGTAAGTAATGTCAAACTGGCTCAGTTCGATGTTCCACTTGAGTAACCTACCAGACGTCTCAGGCCGCGAAAGGACCTGTCGTAATGACTGGTCAGTGTAAACAATAATGGGGTGTGCCTGGAAATACGATCGGAGTTTCCTTGATGCAATAACAAGACAATAAGCCAGCTTTTTTAGTTTCGGATAATTCCTTTCGGCCCCAGTCAATCGTTTGCTGACGTAGTATACCGACTTCTGTATCTTGTCTTCTTCTCGAATTAATGCAGCACTGATAGCGTTTTCTGATATCGCCAAATATACGAACAACTTCTCATGGTCAATGGGCTTCGATAGGATAGGTGGTGTGGATAGGTGTCGGATCAGATCGAAGAAGGGGATGCATTTGTCAGTGGACTTTGAAATGAACCTGCTCAATGCTGCTACTTTCCCATTGAGACTTTGGACTTGCTTTATGGTTTTCCAAGTTTCGAGATTTCTGATAGCCCAGATTTTTTCAGGATTAGCTTCGATCCCTCGAGCGTTGACAATGAACCCAAGGAATTTTCCGGATGCAACTCCAAAGTGACATTTCAGTGGATTTAGCTACATTCTGTATTCTCGAAGTATGTTGAACGTAGTTTCCAGGTCTTTAACATGGTCGGTGGAGAGTCATGACTTCACAAGCATGTCGTCTACGTATACTTCCATTGTTTTCCCGATTTGATTGGCAAACATCTGATTGACCAATCGTTGATAAGTAGCCCCGGTATTCTTGAGTCTGAATGGCATAACTTTGTAACAATACAGTCCTAGATTGGTTACGAAGCTGGTATGTTATTGATCGGGTAAATGCATCGGTATCTGATTGTAGCCAGAATACGCGTCCGTGAAGGATAAGAGTTCATGCCCAGCTGTCGAATCTACTAGCTGGTCAATTCTAGGAAGTGGGAAACTGTCTTTGGGACATGCTTTATTCAGATCGGAATAATCGACACATGTTCTCCACTTTCCGCTCGGCTTTCGGACGAGCACGGGATTCGACACCCACTAAGAATATAGCGCATCTCGAATAAACCCATTCGCTTTAAGCTTTTCTACTTCTTTTTTAAGGGCGGAAGATCTCTCTGGATCCATACCACGCCTTTTCTGTTTAACCGGAACATGCCGCGGGTCAATGTTTAGGGTGTGGCTCGCGATGTCCGGCGAGATCCCACACATGTCAGAATGCGTCCAGGCGAATACATCAAGATTCGCCCATAGAAATTCAACCAATTCCTCTTGAGTTTGTTGGCTTAGCTGAGACCCAATCTTTATCATTTTCGAATCATCATCATTGTCAATTGGGATGTCGATTGTCAGTTCGGCCGGAGATGCTTGACTTTCTTTAGATTCTCCTTCATCTTCAGTCTCTATCGGGTCAAGATCCTTGAGGAATTGGCTGGGGTGCTCGGGCCTGGGCCCGGGCGTTAATTGTCAATTGTCGACAAAACGGACGTAGAGAGGTTCCTCCACGCCCTTTCCTTTCTCCTTTCGCTGCACCTCCCGCAGCTCAGCAACATAACAGGCTCTGGCAGCAGCCTGATCTCCCTGAATGATTCCTACTCCATGATCAGTGGGAAACTTTAAAGTCAAACACCATGGGGCGATGGCTGCCCTGAATTCAGCGAGGGCCGGTTGGCCAAAGAAAGCATTGTAAGGGGAGTCTATGACCAAAACAATGAATTGTAACATCCGTACTCTTCGACGTTCTCCGACTCCCAACTCTACACGCAGTTCCACCATTCCAGTGGGTACAGTAGCACTTTCGTTGAAGCCGTGGATTCGAGATTGACAAGGTTTCAAGTCCGTGGCTTCCATTCTTATTTGATCATAAGCTCGCTTGAACAAGGTATTCACAAAGCTTCCACTGTCAACTAAGATCCTCTTCATCCAAGCGGGACCTACTTGTGCTGAGATGACCAGTGGATTGATAATGGGGGCTTCGACTTTATCAGCATCCCTGTTCCTGAACACGATGTCATCTGTCATCGTCTTCTGTTGTTTGGCCGGAGCACATTCATCAAAATTACTACAACACTCGAAGTCCGCATGCCTGATAGAACTGGCATACGACTCCATTTCCTTCCAGCTTCGATCTGCTGGGTGAGGACCACCACTTATTGTATTGATAACCAACCTCCCGCCGGTACGAGCGGGTTCCTCCTGTCTTTCCTGATTCGATGCACGATTCTGATTTGATGGTCCCGCACCACCAGACTGCGGCGCCCGCACACACTGATCCAACTTCCGTTCACGTATCAGTTTTTCGATGAGGTCTTGTAAATGACGACACTCATTGGTGTTGTGGCCATAACTCTCATGGAATCTACAAAACTTTCCTGTTTGGATTTGTCTTTCAGTTGGTGGTTTCGGGGCAGGTTTCTTGTACTGCATGGTATTGTAGGTCTGCAAATACACATTTTCCAACGACGTGTTTAATGGAGTGTAATTATCGTACATGGAAGCTCTACGCCGTGGACCACGGTTCTGATCGCGTTTTTTGTTTTGATTTCCATTGTCCCTCTGCTGATTCTGTTTATTTTGGATGTTTAACTGAACTTTTCCGGAACTATCTCCGGACTGTTTAACAGCGATGTTACTCTGGATACCCTCGATGTTGGGTCCTGCGTCATCATGCTTCCTAGACTGTTTCGCATCCTCCCTTCTCAAGAATTGGGCTGCCTTGGAATATAAACGGTCCAATGACGCAGGTGGTTTTCCAGCTAACCAATTTCCGAACTCGGAATCAGCATCTATCCCCTTAGTCAATGCCATCAGGATAGAGTTATCGTTGGGATTGCTTATTTCCGCACACGCAACATGGAATCGCTCCAAGTAACGTCTAAGTGTTTCTCCGGGAGCTTATGTAACACTAGACGGAGTGTTAACATCTTTAGGCCTTGCTACATGCATACGGAATTGTTCAATGAACTTTGTGGCCATCTGATCAAAATTAGATATGGATCGTGGTGGCAAACGAGTAAACCACATGGTTGCAATGCCCCCCAAAGAAATGGGGAAGCTACGGCATTTTACTGCGTCATCAGCTCTTGCAGCATTCATCAGCCATTCGTACTTCAGGATGTGTTGATTGGGATCAGAACTTCCTTTATAGACTGGCAAAGTTGGCATCCTGAAGCGTCGAGGTGGTTCAGCATACAAAACGTCATCAGTGAAAGGGGTATGACTCCGGGAGATTCCCCAGTCGTCATTAGAGAGACCCTGACTTTCGCGAATCATTTAGCGGATCATCGTTGGTATATCCGGCATACGGATACTAGGAGCATGTTGTGCCAAGGTGTGGTCGGGTTCCACAGCGCGAGTCTGGACCGGACGCGGTCGACGGTCTATGCCTCGCCTCCTTGGTTCAACTTCCTCAGGGACATAAGGCTCAGGAGTCTGCTCTCGTTGGTTGCGTTGAGGATCAGCTTGGTTTCCAACATCACCTCCTCGTTCGGTTGTGGTGGTAGTAGCAATGTTGCCTGTGACATGATAAGGAGCAGCACCTCCTCGGGATGAAGATCCTGCATGATGACTAGTGGATGGTCCGGTTCTGGGTTGTCCAATATTCGAAGCAGGCTAGTGCCCTGTGGCCTGGGTGTAGCTTACACCTAGCCGTGGGCATGTGGATCTGGTTTGGTCATCAGAGGAGGCTGAACCTTTTGTGGAAGAATAAGAACCTTGGTTTCTTCTGGATCTTCTTCGCCTTTGGCGATTTAACTGGTTGGTCAACTCTGCGTTGGCGCGCAGTTGTTCAGTTAGCTGTTGTCGACTCTGGGTCAATTCTTGGAACATCGTGTGGAACTCTTGTCTGGTAACCGAACCTGTTGGATCTGAAGATCCGGCGGCATTTTGGTTTGATGGAGGCAATTGCGCGGGATTTTGCCTGTCCCGTCCTCCTTGATCAGCAGCTATAGAAGTAGTCTGTGTACTTACCATGGTGAGGTGATGAAAGTCCTTTCCTAGATCTGATGTAAATCTGAATAGAATGGAAGGGCTTTAAAGTTCTAGATCTAGATCTTCTTCTTGGATTTATGCAATCCGATATAGATAGGAGATCCAAAGAGCAGGAGAAAAATTGGGTTTTTCTCAGTGAAAGCACCAAAGTGTTTGTACCAAAATTGGGCACAACACTCTTCGGAAGTTTTTGAAGAGATAAAGTGAAGAAATTAAATGTAAAAAGAGGATTATCTAACAAAAACTCCAAATTTCAGATATGAAACTAAGTAAAATGCAAGGAGACACAAGAATTTAGAGTGGTTCGGCGTATCGCCTACGTCCACTATGAAGTTGATAGCTTTATTGATCTTTCTTTGAAGATTACAAGTGAATTCAATGAATTACAGCATGTAATTATGATTTGCAGCAGTGAATTTCGTTGTTTGCAACAGCAATGGAGTTCAAATCTGGATCCGGCAGAGTCTGGGCGTTGAAGATCTCAAAGAAGAAGAAGAACCCCTTTTCTGTTGGCTTTGGGGGTCTATTTATAGGTGTATGAGGCTGGTATTTCGCTCAGATCTCGGGAGACCTTCTCTGGCATGTGACCAGGCCCGCGCGCCCAAGCCCGTGAAGTTTTGGTCCGATCCGTGATCGATACGAACAAATTTTGTATCGATCAAGATTTCATCCAATGGAGTCGAAATTTGGCATGGACATTCTTTAGCATGCACGTAGTCTTCTGTGAAAATTTCATAGCATTTGGACTTGTAGATTAGGAGATATGATCGATACGAATTGGGATTCTCGATTGGCTGTTTCGTTCGACTCGCTCCTGTTTCGACTCGCTCTTTGTTCGACTCGGTTCTGTTCGACTCGGTGACGTGGCGTATATTTGTATTGACTGATGTGCCTTGCTTCGCATTGATGGACGCGAAGTAGAAATCCTCGGATGGATGCGAAGTTGACGAAGTGGAGCGAGGCGAAATGTGGCCCTCTGATGGAGTCGAACTAGATGGAGTCGAACATGGGCTACCTGATGGACGCGAAGCGAGTCGAACTAGATGGAGTCGAACATAGGCTATCTAATGGACGCGAAGCGGAGCGAGTCGAAGTGGAGCGAGTCGAAGTAGGTTTTTCTGAGGGACGTGAACGGAGCGAGTCGAAGTAGGTGAAAGTCTATACGGGGTGGATCGTGTAGTGTATATGCAAATATATATGGCAAAATATATGATGAAACTAAAACAACATTAATCTAAGTAAATAATAATCACACCAGGGATTTTATACTGGTTTGGACCTCCCGTTCTACGTCCAGTCCCGAAGCTCCTCTTCGGAATTTCCTTTCACCAAATAACCCTCACTTCACCCGGAGGAACAGGTTTACAATAGCATAGTTTCTTTGTCAACTGTGTGTTCTCTATTACACGGATTTTGACTATATAGTACAATTGAACTTCTTATATCTCTTAGATGATTGAATACAATATTGTTCGAGAGAATATAGAAGTGTATGATCTCAGATTTTCAGATTGTATAGCAAGTGGATGATTAGAACAAGAGATGATCAAGATAGAGAGTCGAGTTGTAAGGTAGTCATATTTATTTTCTCTTGATTCCTGATGCTATATATAGTTGTAGATAGGTATGTTGAGTAGTTGCATCTGTTTGTACCAAAAATGGGCACAACACTCTTCGGGAGTTGTTTGAAGAGATAAAATGAAGATTATAAATGTAAAACAGAGGTTATCTAACAAAAACTCCAACAAACAGAAATGTAAAATGCACAAACAAGCAATTTAGAGTGGTTCGGCGTATAGCCTACGTCCACTATGAAGTTTTGATGATTTTATTGATTCTCTTTCAATGATTACAAGCGGTTACAGCAATGAACAGCGGATTACAGATTAGAATTCGAAATTGACAGCAAAAGTATGATGCAAATCTCAATCCGGCAGAGTCTGGACGCTTCAGAGAAAAAAGGGTCCATTTTCTGCTGATTCTGGGGCTCTATTTATAGGCGTAGGAGGCTCAGAACTCGCTCAAACTCCGGGAGACTTGGTCTGGCACGTGAGGGGGCCCACGCGACCGTTTCCAGAAAGTTTGGAGTCAATCTGCGATCGACACGAAGTCATTTCGTATCGATCAAGATTACGTCCAATCAAGCTCAAATTTGGTGGAGATGCTCCTCGGTATGCGTGCAACCTTTGGTTAAAATTTCATGGTATTTGGATCAGTGGATTGAGAGATATCATCAATACGAGGCGATGTTCTTCGCTAGGCTGTCTGGTTCGAATCCATCTCTCCAAGCTGTGGGCTTTGAATCGATGGTGTCACGCGCCCCTGTGAAGACGTGGAACGCACACTTCGCCTCGATCCGGTCTTTACTCTGAGTCGACCGTGTCGACTCCATATATCTCGGCGCATTCGCATCGAGGGATGACGTGGTGCGCGCGCTTCGCCTCGATCCAGTCTCAGCGCCGTATTGACTGTTTCGATTCCAGGTATTTCGCCTCGTTTTCTTCGAGAGATGACACGTTATCCAAGCTGGTTGACCTGATGGATACGAGTAGGACTTCACCCATGGATACGAAGCAAACACTGGCTGATGGATGCGAAGTAGACATCAAATGATCGTTACAAACCAGGTGACTTAATGATGGATACGAACAAGTCTTTACGGCTGAAGGTTCTATCGATACGAAGCTTATAACTGTGTGGACTTAATCATTCTGATGGACACGAGATCGATGGATGCGAAACGAGGACCACCGATGGATACGAAACCCATCGATACGAACTCGATGGATTCGTAGCATGGTTAACTTCGATCGATACGAACTGCTGCTTCCCAATGGATACGAAAAAGTGCTCTTCCCTTTGACTCGCATCCATCATAACTTGAGCATATGAACTCGGATCGATCTGAAACTTGGAGCATTGGTTTGCTTTATCTTTCCGATCATGTCTCATCGATTGGGGCTTGATCCGGACTTGGTCAAAATTCAACGATATCCATGACAAACGACATTTGGAATCCAACTCCTTGGTGTCCTGGCCTTGCCAAAAGGCGGGATAACAGCATCTATTAATGAGTGCTCTATAGTTGCTTCTGTTGATGATGAAGAGTTGCGGCGAAGAGAAGCGGATGTGTCTTTTCGGATGTGACAGTTGGACTTTTAAAATACACAGTCGAGCCTATAATCAGACGTCTGGAAAGTGACCTCAGACGTCTGGCCTTCATATATTTTTTTGTGTCTGGTAGCATTTCAGACGTCTGTGTTTATTAACCAGACGTCTGATCTTCATTTCTGTTTTATGTCTGGATGTCTTTCAGACGTCTGAATTCAAGACCAGACGTCTGTTTTCTTCTGAGTTGTGAACCAGAGGAATCATTCAGACGTCTGGCTAGTGCATTCAGACGTCTGAATGTGTGCATGTTGCTGTATCTGTGTCTGTGCAATTCCTTTTCTAATTCTATCGACTTGTAGCCTCTTGTTACGTTCTTTGAGCCTTGTTCTTGTCTTTCGAGTGATGTTGCTCTAGCAAGTTCTTGTATATATACATATATGCACATTTGATTTTCATTGTATAGTTGTTGTCATTAAAACCATGAATTTGATTTCCTAATAGTAGGCTCTTCTGAGGGACGCGAACTGAGCGAGTCGAAGTAGGCTCTTCTAAGGGATGTGAACTGAGCGAGTCGAAGAAGGCTATTTTTAATCAACTTTGCATCGGTTGTAACTTGAGCATACGAACTCGGATTGACTCGAGATTTGGAACGTTGACTCTCATAGCTTAGCTTGTCATGTTGTATTAATTTAAGCTCGATCCGGACTCGGACAAAATTCGTCGATATCCATAGTGAGCCTGTGTATAACCGATCTCTGGGATGGATCGTCATTGGTTTACTAGTCAAGTCCTTGGTGTCACAGCCTTGCCAAAAGGTGGGATAACACGTGCGAACTAACTGTTCTGCTTAGGGGTGAGCGGGATGCAGCTGTGGCTAAAGTCCACAAGGTGGAGACTGAGGTCGAGGAGAAAGTAAAGTCGGTCGAGTCCAGGCTAGAGGCTGACATCGAAGACCTTCTCGTTGTTTACAACGCTAACGTGCTGAGGCATAGGGGTCTAGCCTGGGTCGATGATTATCCGGCGCATCTTTACAACGCTTGGGGCCGACTGGTTGAGGAAGAGAAGGAGGTGCATCTGGGTGAGTCTGTGGATGAATTTGAACTCGAGAATTGCATTCTGAATGAAGATGAAAGGAAGATTCTTCATGAGTCAATGATTCTGCATGAGAAGGAAAGACTTGGCGCCCGGCACTTTGAAATAGGAGAGGGTTCGGGTGTTGAACATCATGAGGCGAGTCTTGAAGTTCCAGCGTCAACCCAGCCCGAATCCTCATTTGCGGTTGATCCCCAAGCTGTTCCTGCCTATAATCCGGATCAGCCGCAGATGTCTCCGGCTGCAGCGCAAGTTACTGAAGCCGTTCTGCCGCCCACAAATCAAACTGAGGAAGGTATTCCGAACATTTTGCATATCTGCCTCAAGTCGGAATCTGTATCTGAATTAAATTCTGACAGTTCTCTTATTTTTGTCCAGTGATTGACGCTACACCGACCATGCCTCCTGCTACTCAAGAATCATATCAGACACAGGAGGCTATCATGACTGAAGCGATCACCGTAACTACAACTTCCCCACTCGACGATGCGCAGGGAAGCATGCTTGTATATGATGAGCAGTTGATGGAAGAACTCTTTCGCCGTCATGGCGATCCTTTAGCTGACTTACCGTTTGTCATGGGTGGAGGTGTTCAAGCCACTAGCTCTTTGATGCCAACTACTGACGCTCCCAGCGAGGCTGGAGCGATTACTGAAGAGGAAATCTTGGCACAAATCGCCGCCGAAATGGATGCCGCTGCATATGGTGGCAGTTTTGGAGGTGGGACGGCGGCACTTGGTCCAGCTCCGCTTAGAATGATATCGCCTGGCGGTACATTTTTCGATGCTAGTGCGGCCATTCCATCTTCCACATTTGATCATATCCCTCCGACTCCACCGGCAGGAAGCATCCCCGTTCATTTGAGTTCGGAGGAGGACGTTGAAATTATGCCCCCGTTCGGAGACCGTCCACCGATAGGCAAAGGCTCAAAGAGGAAGGATAGTGGTGGCTCCAGTGGGCCTGCATCGAAAAGGAAGCCGCGGAAGAAGAAAGATTAGACATGCTTCCTTGGTGTAATTCTGACTTTCATTTTGTTAGCCGTGTATAGATGCGGGTTCGGCCCCTGCTAGTAGAAATTTTTTGGAACAAACTTGTATACGAACTCCTTTTACAAACAATAGAAATGAAACTTCTCTTTTTTTACTTCTTTTCTGTCATTGTGTATTTGCCTAAGTGTTTCAATATCTGGAGTGCACTTGTGAAGTTTCAGCTTCCGAATCAAGTTTGTTTTTGTTCGCCAAGTTCGGAAACTGTGGACATGGTTTGCGACCGGGAAGCGAGTTGAATTTTGACGTCGCATCGCTTCAGTCAATGGTTGAAGCTTAAGTCCTGCCCCCCAGTCTCGGGGATGAGTTGTGGAACATCAGTCAGCGATTGATTCTCGCTTATAACATGTTGAGCCTAGTGCCACTGACTGAATGTTTGATACAAGCGAAGATTGAGCGGTTTATTCACACGTGTCCGATTGTCGATGGTCATCTCAGCGCTCCGGGGATCCTCATTTGTTTACTGGCGGTTGGTCACACCGGCTTAAGTTTAAATCGTACGTTCGCGCTCTGGGGACTTGGAATCGACATGTATGCTCCGACCCGCACTCTGGGAGTTCGGAGTTGATATTTGTACTTCAATTCGCGCTCTGGGAACTTGAAGTTGCTGTTTATACTCCGTTTCACACTCTGGGAATCCGGAGTTGGTGTTTATACTTCGACTCGCACTCTGGGAGTTCGGAGTTGTTGTTTATACTCTGTTGCGCACTCTGGGAATCCGGAGTTGATGTTTATACTCCAACTCGCACTCTGGGAGTTTGGAGTTGTTGTTTATACTCCGTTTCGCACTCTGGGAAGCCGGAGTTGATGTTTATACTCCGACTCGCACTCTGGGAGTTCGGAGTTGATGTTTATACTCCGACTCGCACTCTGGGAGTTCAGAGTTGTTGTTTATACTCCGTTTCACACTCTGGGAATCCGGAGTTGATGTTTATACTCCGACTCGCACTCTGGGAGTTCGGAGTTGTATCAGGATCATGGATGGTCGGACCACATCCACCCTGAGTTAACAAGTGAGGTCGTTAGATGGACGGGTCCATCCTCCTCAAACTTGGTTCAGATACGGACGAAGTCGTAAGGCGGACGGATCCACCCTCTTCGTAGACGTATTTTTAATACTCCAGTTCGCACTCTGGGAACCGGGAGATAAGTGAGGGATTGTCGTGTATCAATCCGTTTTTGAATTTGATGTGATGGCTTGTCCCCAAGCTCGGGTTTCGCTTAGCGAGTGACCAATTGCATCACAGTCACTCTCTATTTGAATAAATTCCACCGTATGGTGAAACTTAGCTCTCCGTGCATAGTGATGATCATATGAAGCATTTTAAGTAAATCACAGCTCTGGCTCGAAGAGATTGCATTTTATTGCTGAAATAAGAAAATATGGCAAAGTCAGTTGCCTTATTACAAATTCTAATTTCGAAATGCAGAAACAAATTGCGAAATGGAAAATAAACTGAATGGATAAACATAGCCTGTTATGTGTAGTAGCGGCGAAGACTCTCGCTATTCCAGGCTCTTGGTAAAGTAAGACCGTCGACGGTCGATAATCTGAATGTGCCATCACCGAGCCTTTGTTCAATAACATACGGTCCTTCCCATGTCAGCTTCATATGCGAAGGAACCGGGTAAATTCTTTTTAGGACAAGATCGCCTAGTTCAAAGGTTCGCGGGCGGACCTTGGCGTTATACAATCGGGCGACTCAACTTCGATGCGCGGCTGCCCTCAAATCAGCCTCTTCACGCTTCTCATCTAGTAGATCGAGAGATTCAGCAAGTAATATAGCATTTGTCTTTGGATCATAGTATGTCGCACGATGAGAAGGTACTTCTAGTTCAACTGGAATAACGGCTTCTGAACCATAAGAGAGAGAGAATGGAGTGTGGCCGGTCGCGGTCTTGTGGGTTGTTCGGTAAGCCCATAAAGCCATAGGAAGTTCATCGACCCACTTGCCCCCGACCTTTTCCAGTCGTTTTTTCAGAATGGATTTTATAACTTTATTAACTGCTTCGACTTGTCTGTTTGCCTGAGGGTGTGCAACTGCAGAGAATTTCTTTTGGATATGAAATCGTTTGCAGAAATCTTTAAATTCAGCACTGTCGAATTGTGTTCCGTTGTCCGTAATAATGGTGTGTGGGAGACCGAATCGACAGATGACGTTGCGAACTACAAAGTTGATTACTTTCTTTGTTGTTATGGTACCAATAGCTTCGGCTTCAGCCCACTTTGTAAAGTAATCAACTGCGACGATGGCGTATTTCGCACCGCCTTTTGCCAGAGGTAGAGCACTAATGATGTTGATGCCCCACATCGCAAACGGCAATGGGCTGACCATTTGCGTTATCTCGGTAGGAGGAGTTCTAGGGATTCGGGCATATTTCTAGCACCTATCACATTTCTTTGCATAATCCGATGCATCGCGATTCACGGTCGGCCAGTAATATCCGTATCGAAGTATTTTCTTAGCAAGTGCTTGCCCCCCGGTGTGATCGCCACATTCTCCCTCGTGCACATCGTGCAATACTCGTTTAATTTCATCATGAGCGATACACCGGAGTAGAGGGACTGAGTACCCTCTTCTGTACATGATTCCATTCTGGATGGTAAATCGTGAGGCCTTCCGAAGGACTTGTCTCTTTTCACTCCTACGCTCCGGCAGGGTTCCGTGCTCAATGTAATTTCTGAGTGGAGTCATCCATGAATCCTTTTCGAGGATGGTTTCGCATACCCGGTCTATTTCTGCCCGGTTAATGCTCGGGGAGGATAACGCTTCTACGAGAACTAGTCCCATTTGCTGAGCTTCGCCTGTGCTGGCTAGCTTCGCCAATGAATCGGCTTTTTGGTTGCGTTCACGAGGTATACAATAAATGGCATAATAATCAAACTGATTTAGTACTTCCTGAACTCGAGCTAAGTAAGCAGCCAACCTTCGATCTCTTGCTTGATACTCTCCCCGTACTTGACACACGACTAATTGTGAATCACAATAAATTTCCACTACGATAATTCTCAAATCTCTAGCAAGTTTCAAGCCAGCTAAGAGGGCTTCATATTCAGCTTCATTATTAGTCGCATGAAAATCGACTTCAAAGCATAACATATGGATCGGCCCTCATGAGTTTCAAGTACAACACCTGCGCCCGAACACCGGTCGTTTGATGCACCGTCGGTATAAAGCTTCCAGACGTATTCGGGGGATTCACTGGTTTCGGGCAAGTCCTCTGGAATGGTAAATTCAGCTATGAAATCGGCTAGGACTTGTCCTTGTATGGCCCGTCTTGGAGTGTAAGTAATGTCAAACTGGCTCAGTCTGACGTTCCACTTGAGTAACCTACCAGACGTCTCAGGCCGCGAAAGGACATGTCGTAACGGTTGGTCGGTGTAAACAATAATGGGATGTGCCTGGAAATACGGTCGGAGTTTTCTTGATGCAATAACAAGGCAATAAGCCAACTTCTCTAATTTCGGATAATTCCTTTCGGCCCCAGTCAATCGTTTGCTGACGTAGTATACTGGCTTATGTATCTTGTCTTCTTCTCGAATTAATGCAACGCTGATAGCGTTTTCTGATATCGCCAAATATACGAACAACTTCTCATGATCAATAGGCTTCGACAGGATAGGTGGTGTGGATAGATGTTGAACTAGCGCTTGGAAAGCGCCCTCACACTCCGTGGTCCATTAAAAGTTTCGTTTTCCTTTTCGGATCAAATCGACGAAGGGGATGCATTTGTCAGTGGACTTTGAAATGAACCTGCTCAATGCTGCTACTTTCCCATTGAGACTTTGGACTTGCTTTATGGTTTTCAGAGTTTCGAGATTTCTGATAGCCCAGATTTTTTCAGGATTAGCTTCAATCCCTCGAGCGTTGACAATGAACCCAAGGAATTTTCCGGATGCAACTCCAAAGTGACATTTCAGTCGATTTAGCTACATTCTGTATTCTCGAAGTATGTTGAACGTAGTTTCCAGGTCTTTAACATGGTCGGTGGAGAGTCATGACTTCACAAGCATGTCGTCTACATATACTTCCATTGTTTTCCCGATTTGATTGGCAAACATCTGATTGACCAATCGTTGATAAGTAGCCCCGGTATTCTTGAGTCTGAATGGCATAACTTTGTAACAGTAAAGTCCTAGATTGGTTACGAAGCTGGTATGTTCTTGATCGGGTTAATGCATCGGTATCTGATTGTAGCCAGAATACCCGTCCATGAAGGATAAGAGTTCATGCCCAGCTGTCGAATCTACTAGCTGATCAATTCTGGGAAGCGGGAAACTGTCTTTGGGACATGCTTTATTCAGATCGGAATAATCGACACATGTTCTCCACTTTCCATTCGGCTTTCGGACAAGCACGGGATTCGACACCCATTCAGGATATAGCGCATCTTGAATAAACCCGTTCGCTTTAAGCTTTTCTACTTCTTCTTTAAGGGTGGCAGATCTCTCTAGATCCATACCATGCCTTTTCTGTTTGACCAGGACATGCCGCGGGTCAATGTTCAGGGTGTGGCTCGCGATGTCCGACGAGATCCCACACATGTCAGAATGCTTCCAGGCGAATACATCAAGATTCGCTCGTAGAAATTCAACCAATTCCTCTTGAGTTTGCTGGCTTAGTTGAGACCCAATCTTTATCATTTTTGAACCATCGTCATCGTCAATTGGGACATCAATCGTCAGTTCGGCCGGGGATGCTTGACTTTCTTTATATTCTCCTTCGTCTTTAGTTTCTCTTGGGTCAAGATCCTTGAGGAATTGGCTGAGGTGCCCGGTCCTAGGCCCGGGCGTTAATTGTCAATTCTCGGCAAAACGGACGCAGAGAGATTCCTCCACGCCCTTTCCTTTCTCCTTTCGATGCGCCTCCCGCAGCTAAGCAACATAACAGGCTATGGCAGCAACCTGATCTCCCTGAATGATTCCTACTCCATGATCAGTGGGAAACTTTAAAGTCAAACACCATGGGGCGATGGCTGCCCTGAATTCGGCGAGGGCCGGTCGACCCAAGAAAGCATTGTAAGGGGAGTCTATGTCTAAAACAATGAACTGTAACATTCGTACTCTCCGATGTTCTCCAACTCCCAACTCTACTGGCAGTTCCACCATTCCAGTGGGTATAGTAGCACTTCCGTTGAAACCGTGGATTCAGGATTGACAAGGTTTCAAGTTCGTGGCTTCCATTCTCATTTGATCATAGGCTCGCTTAAACAAAATATTCACAGAGCTTCCACTGTCAATTAAGATCCTCTTCATCCAAGCAGGACCTACTTGAGCTGAGATGACCAACGGATCGATAGTGGGGGACTCGACTTTGTCAGCGTCTCGGTTCCTGAACAAGGTGTCATCTATCATCATCTTCTGTTGCTTGGCCGGAGCCCCTTCATCAAAACTACTATAACACTCGAAGTCTGCATGCCTGATAGAGCTGGCATACGACTCCATTTTCTTCCAGCTTCGATCTGCTGGATGAGGACCACCACTTATTGTATTGATAACCAATCTTCCGCCCGTACGAGCGGGTTCCTCCTGTCTTTCCTGATTCGGCGCATGATTCTGATTTAATGGGCCCGCACCACCAGACTGCGATGCCCGCACATACTGATCCAACTTCCGTTCCCGTATCAGTTTTTCAATGAGGTCCTGCAAGTGACGACACTCATCGGTGTTGTGGCCATAACTCTCATGGAATCTACAAAATTTTCCTGTCTGGATTTGTCTTTCAGTTGGTGGTTTCGGGGCAGGTTTCTTGTATGCATGGTATTGCAGGTCTGCAAATACACATTTTCCAACGACGTGTTCAATGGAGTGTAATTATCGTACATGGAAGCTCTACGCCGTGGACCACGATTCTGATCGCATTTTTTTCTTTGATTTCCATTGTCCCTATGCTGATTCTGTTTATTTTGTACGTTCAACTGAACTTTTCCAGAACTCTCTCCGGACTGTTTAACAGCGTTGTTACTCTGGATCCCCTCGATGTTGGGCCCTGCGTCATCCTGCTTCCTAGACTGTTTCACATCCTCCCTTCTCAAGAATTGGGCTGCCTTGGAATAGAAATGGTCCAATGACGCAGGTGGTTTCCCAGCTAGCCAATTTCCGAACTCGGAATCGGCATCAATTCCCTTAGTCAACGCCATCAGGATAGAGTTATCATTGGGATTGCTTATTTCTGCACACGCAGCATGGAATCGCTCCAAGTAACGTCTAAGTGTTTCTCCGGGAGCTTGTGTAACACTAGACAGAGTGTTAACGTCTTTAGGCCTCGCTACATGCATACGGAATTGTTCAACAAACTTGGTGGCCATCTGATCAAAATTAGAAATGGATCGTGGTGGAAAACGAGTAAACCACCTGGTTGCAATGCCCCCAAGGAAATGGGGAAACTATGGCATTTTACTGCATCATCAGCTCTCGCAGCATTCATCAGCCATTCATACTTCAGGATGTGTTGATTGGGATCGGAGCTCCCTTCATAGACTAGTAAAGTTGGCATCCTGAAGCGCCGAGGTGGTTCAACATATAATACGTCATTGGTGAAAGGGGTATGACTCCGAGAGATTCCCCAGTCGTCATTACTGAGACCCTGACTTTCACCGATCATTTGACGAATCATCGTTGGTATATCCGACATTCGGATACTTGGAGCATGTTGTGCCAAGGTGTGGTCGGGTTCCACGGCGCGAGCCTGGACCGGACGCGGTCGATAGTCCGTGGCTCGCCTCCTTGGTTCAACATTTTCTGGGACATAAGGCTCTGGAGTCTGCTCTCGTTGGTTACGTTGAGGATCGGCTTGGTTTCTAGCATCAACCCCTTGTTTGGTAGTGGTGGTAGTAGAAATGCTGCCTGTTACATGATAAGGAGCAGCTCCTCCTCGGGACGACGGTCCGGTATGATGACTAGTGGATGGTCCAGTTCTGGGTTGTTTAAGATTCGAAGCAGGTTGGTGCCTTGTGGCCTGGGTGTAGCTTACATCCAACCGTGGGCGCGTGGATCGGTGATGACCATCAGATGAGGCTGAACTCTCTGTGGAAGAATAAGAACCTTGGTCTCTTCTGGATCTTCTGCGCCTTTGGCGATTTAACTGGTTGGTCAACTCTGTGTTGGCGCGCAGTTGTTCTGTCAGCTGTTGTCGACTCTGGGTCAATTCTTGGAGCAGCATCTGAAACTCTTGTCTGGTAACCGGGCCTGTTGGATCTGAAGGTCCGGCGGCGTCTTGGTTTGATGGAGGCAATTGCGCGGGATTATGCATGTCCCGTCCTCCCTGATCAGCAGCTGTAGAAGTAGTCCATGTACTTACCATGGTGAATTAGTGAAAGTCCTTTCCTAGATCTGATGCAAATCTGAATAGAATGGAAGGGCTTCAAAGTTCTAGATCTGGATCTTCTTCTTGGATTTATGCAATCCGATATAGATAGGAGATCCAAAGAGCAAGAGAAAAATTGGGTTTTCTCAGTGAAAGCACCAAAGTGTTTGTACCAAAATTGGGCACAACACTCTTCGGAAGTTTTTGAAGAGATAAAGTGAAGAAATTAAATGTAAAAAGAGGATTATCTAACAAAAACTCCAAATCTCAGATATGAAACTAATTAAAATGCAAGGAGACACAAGAATTTAGAGTGGTTCGGCGTATCGCCTACGTCCACTACGAAGTTGATAGCTTTATTGATCTTTCTTTGAAGATTACAAGTGAATTCAATGAATTAAAGCAGATAATTGTGATTTGCAGCAGTGAATTTCGTTATTGGCAGTAGCAAGGGAGTTTAGATCTGGATCCGGTAGAGTCTGGGCGTTGGTGAATTCAAAGAAGAAGAAGCCCCTTTTCTGTATGCCCTGGGGCTCTATTTATAGGTGTAGAAGGCTGATATTTCGCTCAGATCTCGGGAGACCCTCTCTGGCATGTGACTAGGCCCGCGCGCCCAAGCCCGCGAAGTTTCGGTCCGATCCGTGATCGATACGAACGGATTTCATATCGATCAAGATCGCGTCCGATGGAGTCGAAATTTGGCGTGGACACTCTTTAGCATGCACGTAGTCTTCTGTGAAAATTTCGTAGCATTTGGACTTGTAGATTAGGAGATATGATCGATACGAATTGGGATCTTCGGTTGGCTGTTTCGTTCGACTCCTTCATTTCGACTCGCTCTTATTCGACTCGGTATTGTTCGAATCGTTGTTCGACTCGGTCTTGTTCGAATCGCTGTTCGACTCGATGACGCGGCGTTTGAATCTCTGGATCACTCCGCCTTTGATGTCGTTTCGATCGAGTCGTTCCAGGACTTTCGCCCTGCTCGTATCGATGGCATTGCCTTGTTCGCATCGATGGAGGTAGCCTTTGTTGGTATCGACTGCTGTGCTTTGCTTCGCATCGATGGATACGAAGTAGAAGTCTTCGGATGGATACGAAGTTGACATTGGATGATCGAGTCGAAATGTGGATCTCTCATGGATGTGAAGCGGAGCGAGTCGAACAGGGGCTCCCTGATGGATGCGAAGCAGAGCGAGTCGATGTAGACCCTGGTGATCGATGCGGAGCTGATTGAGTCGAACTAGATGGATTCGAAGTTGGAATTAGACAATCGAGTCGAACTGTTGCTTCTTGATGGGTGCAGATCGATACGAAGTGGCCTCTGGCTGACCGAGTCGAAGTGAGCTTCCCTGAGGGATACGAACTGAACGATTCGAACTGAGCGATTCGAACAGTGGTTGGCTTTCATACAAATTTGTATCGATCGTAACCTGAACATACGAACTCGGATTGACTTGAAATTTGGGACATTGGCTCTCATAGCTTCACTTGTCGTGTTATATTAATTTAAGCTCGATCCAGACTCGGACAAAATTCGTCGATATCCATAGTGAGCCTGTGTATAACCGATCTCTAGGACGAACCGTCATTGGTTACTAGTCAATTCCTTGGTGTCACGGCCTTGCCAAAAGGCGGGATAACTATATATATATATATATATATATATATATATATAATATTTTATAATTAATAGAAACAGTGGAGAAGTGAAAATGGCAAAGCTTCGCGGTTTTGATCACAAAATATGAAAAGAAAAGTGAGGGGCTAGGCTTGTATTTATAGGCATTCGAATCAATTCTGTCCATTGGATTTAAATTAATTAAATCTGGACCGTTAGGCTGAGGTTCAACTCTAGCCGCCACTGTGTCAACTGGTCGACCGCTCCCACCTAAGGTGTCAATCGCTAGCGGTCCATCGACCTAAGGAGGGGTCAGCCGGTGGGGTCCATGAGGTATTATTATTTATTTCCTTTTTAATTCCTTTTTTTTTTAAAACTTCAAATGCTAGTAACTTTTTCATTAGAACTCCAGTCATAAAACTCCATACATGAAAGTTGCTCAAAAAATCACCAAGAACATAATGACGCAAGTTTAATGACCAAAATCTGATGTTTGCTCAAATTCCAATATTGAGCCTTAATAATTATTAATTAACTGCCATTAATTTTACGAGGTGTTACATTCTTCCCCCTTTAAAGAATTTTGTCCCTGAAATTCCCCAAGGATTGAATTGTGTAACATAACGTGCAACCATTCTAAACTATCCAACCAATTAGATTACAACCAATTTTATAGCCAAATGTGTATAAGTGCACGGTGTATCACAACACATATGATATACATGCTGAATAATTCTAAATCGGTGCCTCCTATATAAATGCATTCTTTGAAAACATTTTGAAAATATGATAAAAACAATCTACATATACTTGAAATTCTATACATATGCAAGTTTTCAAAAATAAAAAATCCTTACTTTCTCACAATAATTTCCACACTTCTACGAGTAGAATTATGGTTCAACCAATTTTGCATCTAATCCTACCATCCAATATCTAATACACTCGAATTTTCGCTTCTTAAACCTATACTCTTATGCCAAAAAAGTAATTTAGATGGAGAACCTTATATTTCCAACCTTCTTTTGATACCAATTTCTTTGTACTTTGGAACCTTCTCTTTTACTCCCAAATCATTTCTAACCTTTCCAAGTACCATGCGCATAAGGAGGTTTATTTTTAAATTCTAAAGTGGAACTATTTTTAAAAGCAAGTTTCATTTGTTATCAACAAGGTATGGAAATAGAAATTCCAAGGCTAATACAGCTTTTTCCCTTATTATTATCTCTGCTTTGTACTTTTACACCCATACTGCATAAAATAATTCAAATATGCTAACGTGTTGACCATCCCTATGCTAAGCAAGTGGCACTTCAAAATCAGAAATTCTAGTATTTTCCATAAAGCATTTTTCCCTCTTTCCAATCAAACTTGCAAAATAGTTTGCAAAATAAAATTTTCAAAAGTATTTAAACACGATTTTTAAAAAGCACTCAAAAAAGAGAGTACGAAGAATTTTCAAAAGCATTTGAAAGCTCCATCTTCTGTTCTTAAACAACATTTAAAATCCACATACTTAATCGCGCTAGCATAGCGCTCTATCTCATGCCAACTCTTATCAGCCGGATGTGTTTCTTTGACTATTGTGTTGATTACCAATCTTCTATATGTCTGCACATGGCCTGTGTAGGCTCTTCAGCCCTGTGCGGTGCATGTCCTTGGTTGGGGTCGGATGTCCCATGCCCGCCATACTGTGGAGTTTTTACCAACTGCTATAACTTTCTTTTGCGAATTAGCTTTTCTATAATATCCTAGAGATGCCTGCATTCATTTGTGTTATTTCCATAGCATTTGTGAAATCGACAATATTTTCTGGTTTGTTTCTGCTTCTCCGTTGATTCTTCTAGAGGCGGCTTCCTGTACTGCGTGGTGTTGCAGGTAGACAAATAGATATTCTCTAGTGATGTATTCAGTGGCATGTAAGTATCATACATTGGAATCCTAGGCTTCCCTCTTCTAGAATCCCTCTTTCGTTCTTAGCTCCCCTCTCTGCCTTTCTTTTGTTGATTCAGTTTGTTCTGGACATTCACTTGAACTTTTCCAAAGCTATCATCAAACTGCTTCACTACAATATTACTTTGTACTCCCTCTCCACTTGGTCCTGCAACATTATTCTTCCTTGAGCATCTAGCTTACTCCTTTCTCAAATACAGAGCCACCTTTGCATAAAAGCGCTCCAACATTGCGGGTGTCTTGCCAGCTAACCAATCACTAAAATCAAACTCTAGATCAATCCCTCTTGTTAGGCCATCAATATTGCATGGTCATTTGGATTAATGATTTCTGTAATAGCTGTATTGAATCTCTCCAAATAATATTTCAATGATTCTCCCAGAGCCTGGATCATGCTAGATAGGGACATTACATCTTTGGGGCGAGTTGGGTGTATACAGAACTGCTCCACAAACCTTATTGCCAAATCATCAAATCTAGAGATCGACCGCGGGGGTAACCTTGTAAACCACATTGTTGTTATTCCAGAAAGAGTTATGGGAAAACATCTACATTTGGTTGCATCATCTGCTTGTGTGGAATCCATTAGCCATTCATATTTCATGATGTGCTGCCTAGGGTCAGTTTTTCCCTCATAGGCAGGAATGGATGGCATATTGAACCTCCTTGGATACTCTACATGTAGGACATTATCAGTGAATGGGGTATGACTTATCAAGATTCCCCAGTCATCATTGGTCATGCCTTGGCTCTCTCTCTTTAACTATCTGTAACGACCCGTAATTTTACCACTTTGAAAATGGAATATTTAAATAATTTTAAATATAGCTTTATAAGTTAAATGAACTTGTTTTAATTAGTTAAAGATGATAAGAAATTTATTTTCAAGTTTTTTTTACATAAATAAATAGTTTGAATTAAAAACTGAAAATATGCCTAGAAATTGGATACCGAAATCTCAACGGTTTGACAAATGGAAATTGTTTTAAGTTGTTGCAACATTGTTTGTACATGCAACACACGACTTAGAATTATTAACCCTGCCTAATAAAATAAAATAGTATAATTACCTGCCTAATAAAACAAGAAATAATTATTAACCCTGCCTAATAAAACAGAATAGTATAATTAATTGCCTAATAAAACAAGAGAGAATTATTAACCTTGCCTAATAAAACAGAATAGTATCATTACTTGCCTAATAAACAGAACAGTATAATTACTTGCCTAATGAAACAAAATAGCATAATGATTATTATATTCCATGCGGAAGGTTGCCATTGGACCAAAATGTGGTCGAATCTGGTTAGGCTGTAGGAAATGACTAAAGTACCCTTCTCTTCACCTATAAATAGCCAAGTCCATATCTCATTTTAATTCATTCACAAACTAAAGAAAAGAACTAAAATTCATTATTAGAGGTGAAGTATTCCAAGTCTCCATCAAAGCAAATAGGAAGTGAGTATATTCCTTGTTTTCATAGTTTAGTGAGTATATTCCCTGTTTTCATAGTTTAGTGAGTATATTCCCTGTTTTCATAGTTTAGTGAGTATATTCCTTGTTTTCATAGTTTAGTGAGTATATTCCTTCTTTTCATAGTTTAGTGAGTATATTCCCTGTTTTCATAGTTTAGTGAGTATATTCCTTGTTTTCATAGTTTAGTGAGTAAACTCCTAAACTATCGTATTATATGCCATTGGATGTTATATATGTTTGATTATGATTATTGATGATGGTTGTTTAATATGAATGTTGAATATATATGCAAGTCACGGAAATACACGTCGATAAGCACAAAGGAAATCACTTTCCTTTATTTAATGAATTAGTGTATATGGAATGTTAAACTTCTTTAAAATTGTTTAAAAATATGAAATAAATTCTAAAAATATTTTAAAATGTTTTAAAAGTGATTTGAGTTATAAAAATGAGTTTTCAAATGAAAAAAAAGTTGTTTTGATCAATATAGCTTAAAAGGCACTTTTTGCAGCACTTTTCACAGCACTTTTCTGCAGCACTTTTCTATAACTTTTGAAATATAGTTTTAAACGCAATCGTTCTTTTCCAAATCTTTTGTAAATATTTTCAAATGATTAATAAATTATTTTAAATATGATTTTAAGGATTTATGGAATGGTTAAATATTAAATGATTTAGAGTCGATCAAATTACTTGACCGCCTTATGAGTGTCAAAGAGATAGTGTCTAGGCTTGAGTTTGGAAAACCAGTTTCCTGCTCTCCCTGGCTATCCGGACTGACCCGACGGATGGGATGGTAAATTTGATTTACTCGGATCAAATTTTTCCAAAGTTAAAGGATATAATTTTCCAAATATAAATAACTTGAATTTTATGGAGATAATCTTCTTGTACTTGGTGTAAAAGCCCGAAGAGGGAACTCATACTATTCGTGGAATTTAAAGGGTGCTTTCACCGTTATTCTGCCCATAGTATTTGTTGAATACAGGAATTGATATTGTGTAGAATTAGGTGATTTCTATAGATTTTGTGCACTTAACATTTACTGGTTTTGGATTAACATCCTAGATAAGATGCTTTTAACCGAATTAAAATTATGAGTTTTGAATTAGGAAATCTTTGTTAAAATTTAAATGAAATGAATGGGAAATATTTTTCTAAGTAAAATATGAAAGGGTTTGGAATTATTCCATGATTTAAAAGGGTTTAAATTAACCAAAAGGATTTGATAAATGAGGTTTGATGATTCCATAAACTCTGAAAAAGATAAAGTAATATTTCAATGGATATATCTCTAAGGTATATCTATGAATGAATAAAAATATGAATTAAATTGAATGATGATTGATAATAACATATGAACTTAACATCTTTTTAATCGATGATTGGTTCGGAGGAACCGGGGTCAGATTTGGGTAATTCCTATCCGAAGACCACTTCGAACCAATTTACGTATTCGAAGTGAAGACATGGATATGATATTAAGCATTTTCGTAATGAAGGACTGCTTGTTGATCATTTGGGGATAAAATCCCAATATACATATAGTAGCAGTAGTCTCTTCGTTATGAAATATCCAATGCAAGGACTAATTGCTACTAATCCTAGGAGTAACTCCCGACAGGATGTGGTAGGAGAGTGCCTTCGGTTTGTCCTGTTCCTAGACAACTTATATGGACGGATGTCTGACGTTGCAATTGTAATTACATTGGTTGATTTCTATGAACATATCATCTATTTGGTGGCGGAGAAGGCAACTTCTCTTAGCTTAACACCCTTTTCTGAGATATACGAGCTCAGGAGTTATACGTTTGTAGAAATCAGTTCTGTGATTATGGATTGGAAATGTGGCATTCAAAGTGGAATGTGCTATGAGTAAGGTAATCGTTACCTCGTGCCTCATCACCAAGAAATGACTAAAACAGGGTAGATGCGGCAGAGCTAAGTGGGTCGCTCCCATTAGGGTACAGTCATCACTTTTCTAGATATATTTATTCCTGCTATGACGTCGGGTTTTAAATTAACGTAGTGTATGCAAAGAGAGCTCTCGGGTGGTCGGGAACGACCGGGGTGATGACATATTCGGTACTATTTATGGTAAAGGTAGGTCGGTTCTATGTTGGTAGAGGTTGGAGCCTCAGGTGCATTTTTCTAGAGATGTACTGTCGGAAGGTAGTCCCTTACCTTGTCATTATATGGAAATCCATTCTTCAATAAGTGCCTTCGGATTTGATTGTAGAGCCTAGTATGTTGGAATTTAATAATGTAACCATTTCGGCTAAGATTATGTATACTTACTTGAAAAGTGTTTTCAAAAGAATGTCACTAAAAATAATATCCACATATTCTGTGTAGCAAATGTTTTGGTTATCATAAGGAAAAAGCCCGTTCCGTGTTTATGTGCGGTGTGGTCTTATGAGATACCTTTTGTTTTCAAACATCGTGTTTTGAGTTTCTCACACTAGTCCCATGACTGACCCGGAGTTTATTTTCTTTTTCCCTTAAACTCTGGGTGCCCTATTTTTCTAGGCAACCAACTAGTTAGGTAAGCTTGGAGCATTTTGGAATGGACCATGGAGCATTTTGTGTCTTTTGTTGAAGTCATCTATCACTTTCCGTTGTGTCTGTATTATGTATTAGTATCTACCAGCACTATAAGGATATGTCGTTATAACTATCCTAGCGGGGTTAGTACCTGTCGTAACTTTGATGGAACAATTTGGAGTAATTGCATGTACTACTCATATGTATAATTATGTGTTGAATACGATGTGAGATTCTATTATTGTCTATCTTCTATCTTTATTTCTTTACCCTATGATAATCTGCCTCTCCGGCACTTGGATTTACGGCACGTAAATACCGAGGATGTATTAGTGTCAATTTCTGAGGGTCGAGGAGGTGGGTCGTCACATTATCTAACCATAGCCAACAAGTCCGGTGTTTGGATAGTCGGTGCCAAGCAGTGGTCGTGTTCCACCTCACGTGAATGGTCTGGTCGATGTCTACGGGCCATTCCACGTCTTGGTTCAACATCTTCCCGATGTATATCTCGTAAATTCACTTCATCGTCATTTCGGGGAAGCATTTGGTCAACTTTTAACTGAACTCCATCATGCAAATCAACCGTAGCAGCTCCAGCTTGAATCCCAGTGTGCATAGGTAAGTTCCCTCCTTTGGAAGAGGGATCAGTACCAATCCCTATGGAGGGATCGACACCGATCGAACCTAGCAGAGCACAATGGTCTGACTGTTGATACCTCGAATTTTTTGCACGATATCCGTCTATTCTACGACGCTTATGCCTGTGATACTCGTCCGATGAACTGAAACTCTCCGATGCCGAGTAAGGGGTAGGGTCCCTCCTAGCTTTTCCTCGCTGTTGCTGACTGAGTTAGTTCATTAGGTTGATATTAGTTTGAATCTGCTGATTTAATTGTCGACGGTTATCTACTAGCTCTCTTATCAAATTCTGGAATTTAGCTATTGTAATGGAATTAACTAGATTCCAGACTTCAACTGGATCAGCATTCACATCCATTGGTTGACCGCTCAGACCTCCTGGCTGGATGATAGTATTCTCATTTCCTTCTGCGTTATGAGAAGTAGATCTAGTGTTCCTCACCATTGTTGATAGCTTTGCTTAGATTTTCTCAAACCTGAATATAACGAGCAAACTTCTTAAAAATAAATATGGATCTCCTTCGGGGGGATTTATGAAATCCAGTAGCAACAAAAGGACCCTATTAAGCTGAGAATCAAGTTCTAAGTGTTTGCACCAAAAATTGTCACAAACACTGAATAGAAGTTTTAAAGAGAAATAAATGAAGAATATAAAATGAAAATAGAGAATAATAACAAATAAACAACAATAAATTGATAGAATAACATACACACACAACGATTTATAGTGGTTCGATGTTGTTTGCCTACGTCCACTTTGAATAAATTGCTTTATTAATCACTTTATAATCTGAGTACAATAGGGATGAGATGAAAATCCTTAGTTACAAAAGAATATAAAGCAATCAGCAGCGTAAAATTCCCCAAAATGAACAACCAAGCCTGTATTTATAGATGAAGGTGGCCAAATATCTCCCTGAAAATTCGGCAGAAGGACCTCCAGAACCATATGGACTTACAAGAGGGATCGCATTACCCAATTCTCAAAGAAGAGTGATTGGTACCGATCCCTACTTTGGTGGAATTTTGGGGTGCGGTCCCTATAGTAGCTTCCTTATATTAAAATATGCTTGGCCTCCAAATTTCATGCTAATTGGATCAATAGAACTTGGGTTATTGCTTGATCTTTACTTTAACATGGTTTGCTTGCTGATTTCTACCGATCCCTTCCAAGGGAAGTATACCGATGCCTCCAACTTCATCTCCTTGAGGTGCGATCCCTAGAGTAGGCTCCCTAGGGTCTCCATGTCATGCTTACAAAATTTCTTATGCCTTGAACTTGTGAATCTTGAGATATTAATTGTATTCTATAGGAATGGTCTCACACCTTGTCCCTATTATTGGAGCTAATTTATGTCAATCCCTCCTATGTGTTGAACCATATTTCATGCTTCGAACATTCTGCCTTGCATATCTATCAAATCCATTTAACTTTGACTTCATGTTACCATCTGTACTTGACTTCTGGACCCCATAATCATCACTTTAGAGTCATCGACCTTGATGGCAGTCGAATCTGACTTGTACAATTAGTTCAATATAACCAGGTTAAAATACCAGATAACAGGTTTTGATATTTGGTGATTGCGTACTTGTAGTTTATTGAAGCATTCTTGTTGTTAGCCATTTCCTGGCTTTGTGTTCATATTTGAGATTTATATCATTACATCCATTGCTTATTTTGCTTAATCCATTCATTATAGCCTAGACTGACCCTTTTATTATTATATAATACTCAGGTCAGACCGAGATATTTCAGGTGCCCCATTTTGATAGTTCTAGAGAGGATTTCACTCCAGTTGTCTAGTTATCATTCATTTTACCTTCATTTTATATATGTGTACATATTCGTATAGTGTTGTATCTTATATCGAGTTTAGACTCGTTAACTATACACATTTGGACATATGGGATATTGTACTTGTATATTCTGCGGTCCTTGATGACTACAGTTTTGTTGTCTACTTTTGCATCTATTCATTATGCTCAGTTTGTATTTACTTATATTCCGCTGTGTAAATTCTGTGATCAGTGATTCTGTGATTTGTATTTACTATATATTGTTTTGGATTATTATTTTAGCTACCACAGTTTTGTTTTGAGCCTGGATTACATATGTCGATTCTAATTGTGATGGGAAAATAATACATATAGCATATTAATCGACGTATCGATGCTTGCTTAAAATAAAATTCACGAATGGTCACTCTTAACCAACCGTATTCACTGCACTAGCAAACAATATTACTCTATAATATCCTTTATTATTATGGGTCTCGGGGTGCGGCGTCACATATCTACAATGCATGTGAATTTGCCATTATTATAATTCTTTGAAACAGAGGGGGATCTGGATTATTATGCAAACAATCAGATTTGCCAAGTGTAGTGCAATATGTTTGGAAATATTTTTCTATTCCTGATTCTAACGTTAAACTCCAAAGTTTAAATATTAAATGATATCAAACAAAAATGTAACAATAGAAATAAATAGAAAAATAAGTTGCAAATAAGTTGACATGCAGAATTGCGGACTCTTATCAGTTGAAGTTGCAATATCATCGTTAATTTTTAGGAAAGAAAAACCATATTGCCAAAGTGTTTTCAAACAACACAATCCTGGATAGCAATATTCCTTTATGTTAATTGTGTAAATATTATGATGAACAATTAACTTAGAAAAGTCATCAAACAAATTTTAGGGCTGGTATCGGCAGTGTCAGACTAATTAACTGACATATTCATATACAAATAGCAACGTACCTCAACAAAAACATGAACACATATTATTCATGAGATGTACCGCAATCACAAACTCAGATATGAAAGATAGTACATCAATCACAAACTTAGATATGAAAGACAATTATAGATACTTATAAGAGAATTTGGCTCCATAAGTGATTCTCAGCATGTAATCCTGATAGTTCAATCGAAGATGTATCCATATCGATATAGTGGTCACTACAAATCTTACCCCATAAACCAATCCACCATTTCCAGACTTATGCAAATCAGCAACCAAATAATCAATGCATTCAACTCTCATTCTAAATCTAAGGCTTCAATCTTCTTTGTGATGAAGAAGTCGAAGTCGTCTTCGAGCTGCAAATGACGGAGGTGATTTTGGGTCTGCAACGATCGAGTTGCAATCGATGGAGTCGTCTTCGAGCTGCAAACGACGGAGCTACAAATCACCAGATCTAAGCATCGAGGTACGACGATGGGACACTAGTTGAGGCAATGACATTGGTGTATGAGGAGCTGAAGTTGCTGGTATTTGAGAAGTTGTGGGACTTGGGAATTTCGTTCGGTAGATTTTGGATTTTTTTTGGAATGTAGCGATTGCTGTAGCGATTTAATTTTTAATGGGAAGAGGGATGGTCTATTAACTTAGAATTTTGGTTTGGAGCCAAATTTTAGAGTTTGGAGCTAAAATTTAGGGTTTGGAACTAAAAATTAAAGTTAAATATTTTGATATGGAGCTAAAATAAAACTTCTATGGGTAAAAGAAGAGAGTTATGCCATTTAGTTTTGTGGCATTTGTGTTATTATAATTGTCGAGCAAAGCCAAACCAAGATCAATATTAAGATTTACAGCACAATGTTTATGTTTTTCGAATTTTAAATTTTTTAACATTTTCTAATTTTTGAAATTTTAAATATTTTATAAAATTTTAAATTTATTTAAAGTTTTAATTTTTTATTAATGTTGGTTATTAATTGTTAATTATTACTTCTTAATTATTTAATGGTATTTATTAACTACTGATTATTAAATAAACAATATTCATTATTAAATTTCAAAATTTTGAACATTTTGGAAATATTAAATATTAAATAATAAACATTATTCTTATTGTTAAATAATAAATATTAAATACTAAATAATGAATATTATTCTTAATTGTTAAATACTAAATATTAAATATTTGCCTTAAATATTAAATATTCTTTAATGTTAAATACCAATTATTAATTATTAAATATTTAATAGTAATTATTAAAAAATAATTACTATTTATTAATCATTAATCATCAAGTATTAATTATTTAAGAGTAATGAAAAACAGTATTTAAATTTTTACTTTTGATTTTAAAGTTTTAAAATTTTGTTTCTAAATTTTCTGAATTTTTTTAAATTTATTTAAAAAAAATTATAATTTTATTTTTTTTAAATATTAGATACTATTATTAATTATAATTCTTAAATATAAAATATTAAACAATAAATTTTACTTCTTAATTACTATATATTAATTGCTTATTAATTGTTATTTATTAAATATTAGTTTGAATTATGTATTAATCATTAATTATTATATAATAAAAATTATTATGTAGTAATTATTAATTATTAAAAATTATTTCTTATTTGTTAATTATTAATTATTAGTTTTTACTTATTACGTCTTAATTATAATTTAATATTAATAATTAAATACAGGTTATTATGTATATATTATTATAGTAATAGTAATTACTAATCATTATTATTAATTACTAAATATATTACTAAACATTAAATTAATCAATAATTGTTGATTATTAATTATTAAACTATAGTAAATTATTAAATAATAATTATAAAAATTGTAAATTAATTAAATATTAAATATTAAACTTTGATTATTAAATATTAATTATTAAAAGTTAATTATTAATTATTAATTATTTAATAGTAATATTTAATATTAATTATTAATTGTGTAATATTTAATAGTTAACATTAATTGTTAATTATTATAATATTTAAAGCAATAGAAAATATGTTCAAAAAAATTTGCGTAATTCAGTCTAATCCTATAGGAACGTTTCCTCAAAAATTTTAACACAAGATTAATATTAATAATAATTAATTATTAAATCTTAATAAATAATTATTGTTCATTCTTTTGAAGAAAGCATTATAATTATTAATTATCAAAAATTGGCAATGGGCATCTGTTACAATGGGCATTTTGTGACCGTTGTAAAATTAGCATCTATTACAATGGGTAAAAGAAAATAGTTGTAATATGCATCTATTACAATGGGCCAATAGGGACGAAAACTAGTATCTATTACAACAGGTAGAAAATAGTTGTAATAGGCATCTATGACAATGGGAAAATATGGATAAAAACTAGCATCTATAACAACGAGCAGAAAACAGTTGTAATAAGCATATATTACGACGAGCAAATTAAAAATGTTATAATACGTGTCTACTACAACGTGCAAAGGAAAAGAGTTGTTGAAATGTAGTATCTATTACAACAGGCCTGAAAAATCATTGTAATAGGTTTCTATTACAATGGGCATTTAAGGACCATTGTAAAAACGACATTGTAATAGGATATTTTTGTTGTAGTGACCATATTTTATCTTATACATCTATTCCATTTTATTAGACACTTGAACAAAACCTTCCAGAAACATTTGAACCCAACTTCTCAAAAGCATTAGAACACAATTTCAAAACATTTGTCACTTCATTCTTAACCCCAAATTCAAAAATTGCTTAGCAAAATAATTTATCTTCTCAAAGATTTTTATCTCAAAGACTTACTTCTTTAAAAGTAGGATTTTTAATCAAAACATTCAAATACTCAATTACTAAACCACACTATTATTAAATCAAAATTTCAAAAAGCATTGCTTAATTAGAAAAAGGAGCAAAATAATTTCCTTCTTTAAAAAACTTTCTAAATCAAAGGTTTATTCCTTTAAAAGTTGGTCTTTTAATTCAAACATTCAAAACATCTTGTATAACTTTAAACAATGAAAAGTTGAGTGGATGATGATAACTTCCATCTTATTGTTTTCCTATTATATTCCTATTACTTTTCTCATATATTATTTCAAATATTGACTTTAGCTATCTATTTCAGTTGTAACTCTCCGCATTTCCTTACACGGGAATGTTTCTCCTACCTACCTTACCAGACATTCTTACCCTCCTATTCTTTCTATCCTATTTAAATCAAGTATTTCTATTATTCGCCCCTTTAAAAGAAAGAACTTCCAAATTTAAATAGGAAAAGTCGTTGAGTCCAACCTACGCTCTATTTTACATTTATTCAAAAGCGAAGAATCCAAAATTGAAACTTTTTAACTCGACTAATTTTAAACTAAGAATTCAAAAATGAACAACCCTTTTTAACAAAAACCTTTTAATCAAAAACTTTTGATTCAACGAAATTTTAAATTATGAATTTCCTTGCTTTTTCAAAACAACAATGTCCAAATAAATCATTTGGAAAAACCCATTCAAAGAATTTTCCAATAACTATTTATCAAATTCTTTTTCATGGGGTTGGATCTAGAAATTGATTTTAATTGTCCCTTCTTTTGAACTTTCTTTCTTTCCTACTCAATCTTTTATAAAATCTGGTTATCTTCTTTTGATGATTAATGTATACCTTCTTATTGGATCTTGCTTCACTCCTATCATCACTTACTTCCAGAAGCTTACAACTATACCATTTTTTAATATTTCATTACTACCTAACATGTTTATTTGCAATTTCTATAAACATCAATTGTCCGTAATAAATGGTTATTATTCCAACTAAACCATTTCTAAAGATATTCATTTATTCATTCCAATTTTTTTTTGTTATGCCCTCTTTATCTCTTCATAATTACCCTAATAATCTCTTTAATCAGTCAACTTATATCCTTATTAAATTCTTGCAACTCCCTATTTGTTGCACATTTATTACCTTATTAACTTTAGAGTTACAATCCTTTCCATCTACATTCCTCATGATATGACCTCCGTCCAGTGGATAATCGGGTAGAAATATAAATTCATCTCTTTTTTATTTTTCCATCTCATAGTCGCCTCGCCCATCCTTTTGGAATATGGTCGCAACTACTTTTACAGTTGGAATTTGTAGAGTTAGGCCTATATTCAAAATAATTATATATAAATATAGTAATGTTTTGAAAATACTTTACAAAATAACAAAAACACCACTCATACGTATACTTATCCTTGTTGATTGGGTAACCTAAGCTCTGATACTAAATGTAACAAACCGCCCAGAAAAAGATGCTATAATTGGAAATAGATTCAATTAAAGACTTTCTATTCTCACATCCAATAAATTTTATGAAAATATTCTTAAGTGTCAGATTTTTCAAAAAATTTCGGTAGAGTCTCCTTTGTATAGAGAGCATTTCAAAAAATCAAAACACAATATAATTACTGATATACATCTCCAAAGAGGCATACCAACACCGGGCATCCCGAAATACGGGGAAACAATACTTTATCACAATATACGTCGATATACCGTAAAAACGTACCTTTATTTAGCATTTTTAATCAAGTTAGCTTATTATTTAGCGAGCAAAAGCGAGTTACATTGCCAATTAGTAATCTAAAGAAGCATCTTCGGTACCTATCTCAACTCAATTTTAAATATTAGCTTTATTTAAAGAGGTATATTATGTATGCACTTATGTGATGTAAAAGAAATGCTACTACCATATTTAACCACATTTCAATAAATTTTTAAATAGCAAACCACTAAATCAAGTTATGGTTTCAAAAAGTAAATTTTTATATAGTGTGTTAGCTTTCCAAAACATCTTTCAGATTGAAAAATGTAAAAAATAACTCATTAAAAATTGTGAAAAATAACTCAAGTTATGGAAGATTTTCCGTTAATATATAGTTCAGATTTAGATGATAATGCATGGAATCACTTATGTAAATTGTCTTTTTAGCCTAGAAAACATTAAAATTTTGCAAAACATTTAAAATAAAGTTGTAGCTTATACTCTTAACTTCCAAATAGACAAAATCATCGAAATCGGATAAACTGTTTGAAAGTTATGGCCAAATGAATACAACGCTAATGTAGTGGCTTGAAAATCAAAAACACATTTGCACCAACAATACAATTCAATTTCAGGCACAAAAGCAAGGTCAACCAAATCAGGTGGAACAAGGTCAAGCCCAAAGTCTCAACATAAGTGCTCAAATGAACATAACAGCAAAAGAAAAACATGAACATAGAAACAGTTTATAAGTAGGCCAAAATGCAAGTATAACACACAAATCAAGTGCACAACATGCAGCAAAGAAGTAATACACAAGCCCAAGTGCACAAGTGCAACACAAAGTGTGCACAAAAGACAAGTACATAAGTCATGCATGTGTGCGCACGTGCAGGCGCGTGCGCACACACTCACACACACACACACACATATGTATATATATGTATATATTACTCAAGTCACAATTTATAAAACTTCAAAACATTATTTCTCTAAATCATCATTTCAAAATAATACTTCTCTTACCAAAATATCTTATATCATTTCTTTCTGAAACATTTGTTCTTCAAAATATCACTTTCTTTCAAAACAATAATATTTTTTTCATCTCACTCTAATATCTTCAAAATAGTTAATATAAATCTCTTCGAAATTATTTTTCAAACATTAATTTTTAATAAAACTCAAATCCTATTACTTCTTTCCAAAATAATATAACACTCTTCAAAAAAATTATGTCCGTAAGTCTCGTCCAAGTGTTTAGGAATACCTATCGATAACGTTGGCCAGACGTATCAACTAGAATTCTTAAATCACTCGACGAACAAATTAACACTAAAACGATCCACTAAAACATTTCCAATCACTTTATAAATCAAACTCATATTTTTACAAAATCATTTGCTTGTTTGAATAAAATATTTACTTTCAAAAATCCATATATACATCCAATTCATCATTCATCAACAACAATAAAAATCATCACACATCGTCCATAAAATCAAACAAGAATCAATACAACAATAGACACATTTTCAAATAAACAAACAAATGCCTTCAGCGGAAAACTACCTATCAGTTTCTACTGCGCAACTTTGATCACTGCAGGATCACTACAATCACATCCAAGCCATGTAAAGGTTTATTCCCACCATCAATACCGACACTACTCGTTGGGAAAACTACCCCTTACTTCACTACCTCCCTCAAAAACTTCTACTTCACACAAAACAAATACATACAGAAGAGGTAGAGATAAGAAATATATATATATATAGTAGGAAAAATAACAAATACATTACCAGATGATTACCCCAGTAATCCTCGTATACTCCTACTAACACTTAAGTATAAACAATAATCTACCTCTAACCCACGGAGACAGGGACTCTAAGTCTTATCTAAGGCCAAGACTCGTGTCTCTTATACTCTATATTGTACTGAACCTGCTCTGATACCAATTTGTAGCACCCACACCTCTATACCCAACTATCTAAGAGTACTACAGAGTAATATTGTCGGATAATATGGAGAATAAGGTGATATGGGGTACACATGTGAATATTCCCTTGGGCTAACACGGTTATGTATTAAAACATTGGATAAATAACTCATCTAAATGTACATAGTGCCGGCACAAAGCAATAAACACATGTGCCTACAAGATAGAACAATACATAATATAAAGAAATATCTGAGATCACAGAGTCAATCACAGTGTTAATATATAATATACAATATAAAGAATTTGTCCAATATACATATCAATAATATACACAAGAAACTATACAGTACAAGATGATAATTTAAAATACCAAATATCTAGTTTCCTCTATGCCCCGTAAACACAAGCTGGTCACATCATCCCTAAACCTGAAATGTTTCGGACTGACCCAAGTATTATATAAATAACATATGGGTCAGACTATATCTAAATCCAAGGTCAATAAACATAAAGAACTATATATATACTGGGTATAAATATAAGAATGTTATATCAAGCAACTCTAAATATTATATAACGTAGAACATCATAAAACCCAATATGAAAATGTCATCACCCATATAATATCACATCAAATATTATCCAATCAAAACAATATCAAATGGGTGAACCATATATATCTGAAATAATCATCAAAGTCCCTAAATCATAAAATATGAGATGTCATCAAGTATATCTCTCAATCTCAAATAATAAAATACTACCATCGAAACAATGTAAAATAGACTATTTGACTATAAAAATACAGGGCACCTACCCATCGGTCGGATATAATAAAAGATAGGAGAATCCACTATACTTTGGATATCTATCACATCACATGTATAATCTCATCTTCTCATATAGAAATGATTAGTGACGGGAATCAAATTATAATATATGGATCACACCACCCAATCTCATAATATCTGGGTTACATCGCCTGGTTAAATCATAATATAACTACCTGCCATCTTTAAGAGCACCTGGGTTATCCACCCGGATCCACTCTCATACATAGGTAAGGTATATAAATAATATGTATGTATTACCAATCTATGTAAAACTAGAAGGGAGATTGACAACTACCTGCCTGCTCCAGGAGCCCAAGGCTACACCGCCTAGATCCGCTTCTACGGTCATTAGTTACCTACCTGGTATAGTGACTACATCCACTACATGTCATAAACACGCTGTTAGACTACGCTAGGCATTAATCATGACTTGGATCACGCCCCTAAGGTAACAGATTGCTGGCCTTCGTGACTAAGGGGGTTAAGGCTATACACCCTAAGGGCTACACCGCCTTAAAGGCTACTCCACCTTTCTCTAAAACTCAAGATGCACATCTAACATATAACCAAAGTGTCACAGACTAGGGCCACGACCCCATGGTTAGGCCAAAAGGATAGACACTGGTTATTTAGCTCCCGCTAACACCTAATCATATCCCGGAGCACTTCTTGATAGACATCATACATATGGGTACACCACCATAACTTCATCCATAAGTCTGCTCTACAACGAACATATAAACTTGCTCTACACCGAGTATATAAACTTGCTCTATACCGAGCATCACCTCATATAAGTATAAACTCAATATCGCAGTCCCCGTTACTTGAGTGACATCTACTTATAATTAATAACCGAAGAAGTATCACATCGACGTCCCATACCACCCTGTGATGCTCAATTGTTTATTCAATGCTCATAAACTACACTCAATCTACATAAATATTCATATAATGAGTTCAAAGAATAACTGGAGAAATATTACCGAAGGTCCCATACCAAACGGTATTATAACTCCGTTTATTTAGATTTCTCATTATACAGAATTGGAATCATCAAAAAATAATATCAAAAGATGTCATCACCGTATCATTCAATATCACTAAATAACTCAACGTCAGTAGTGAATCACTCAGTTATTCCGATACACACAGATACACACACACACAGATATATATATATATATATATTCAATAATAGATTCACTTTGTTTATTTAATCTTAATATAAGATTCAAATACGATAATTCACTTCCCAAACCTTTTATACATATTTTCTACAATTTCCATAATCGCTTTATAGATCAAAATAATTATAGAAACTATTTCATAATTTTCTATAATTAAATAATACTTTAAAATAAATTTATAAACCTCAATGTAATTCTTTTTATTTCAACCATAATTTATAATTCAAACCTTCACTATATATTCAAAATCTATGATAACTCATATTGAAATCATTCAATATTACTTTAAATTTATTTCATAATTTTCTAAAATAAAATACAATTTCAAAATAAATTTTAAAACACCATAAATAATTTCCCGAATTTTCGAAAATATTTTAAAATGGAAAAATCAATAAATCGTCTAAAATAAAAAACGATGAAGCAAAATTCTCTAAAATAAACAACAAATCGTCAATATTAATTTTACCATATGGCGGAGTCGAATTACCTAGAATTTCGGCCATCCATACAATGTATACATAATAAAAATAAATTATACAAATAAAAAATGCAACGGATACATCTCCTTTGCATTTTTTTATAATCCAACATACACAAATTCCATATCGCACAATCAATCGAATATCCCGATCAAACAATTCATCCAAGCAATCCCATCAACATTCACAAGCAATGCAATTTATCAATAGTCGGAATAAAATAAATTATATACAATGCAAAGGAGAAATAAACATAGTTATGAGTATTAAACTTATCGAGTAATGCTCGAGCTTTCAAATCAGCGAACAACTTCATCTCAGCCCAATCATCGACACAACGCAACCACCTCCACATTGTTGCTCACAACATCATCTGCTTTCAACTTCGCCTTGCTCCACCTTCGTTCATGTCAATCCTGGTTGTACCAAGCACCAGTACTCACGCCACCTTCACGTTGAAATCAACACCAGCATCGCCTGTTACAACGCCCTTGCCTGGCCATCTCAATTCATGCACTCAACTAGGTCGTGCTCCATGTTGATATGCCTCATCATGTCACTCTCCTTCGAACTGGTCGTCGCTCTGCCCACCTGGTGTCGGGAGCTCCTTCATGATGAAGGTCGTCGGTAGTCCCAGGTTGCCCGTCCCTCTCGTGATATTCGCCTGTGTCACGATCTTTTATTCATTATTATTATTTTTCGAAGATGTGTTTTTAGAATTAGGGATTAGAGCATGGGCTTTGATCGATAGGAGGAATGGAAGGTTCATGCTTGTAATAGAAATTATGAAGTATTCTGGACACAAATGGAGAAAGAATGTGTTTGGGCTGAAATTGATTTTGAGCCTAGTTTTAAAACCAATTAACTTTTCTTTCTTTTAATAAACTCTTTTAATTTATTTGCCATAAAATTTCAATCAAGTTTAAACTGATTTACACCTCATTATATAATTTCGATAACAGGACAATTTTTATTCAGTTCAATATATTATTTGAAAAAAAAAATTATTAATTTAATTCAATCTATTAAATCAAAATCTTATGCTAAATAGAATTTAATTAACTAAAAAAATTTACTTTCAAATTATAAATTATCAGATATCAAATTCGAAGAATTTTATTTTAATTAAATTTATTTATTTATTTATGACGTAGAAAGCATGGTTGTTATACTTTTTACCTTTTCGCAACTTAAAGCATACTTATGATATTTTTTGCACATGATCCATTCCAGAGTAATTGTGTTTTCAGTTCAAACCATAACATTTTACTTTTTATTTTATGAATAGTGGAAATTATTAACGTCTTCTACTAAATTTTGTCCTCACATTAAAATCAGGATTCTCACTCACTCCTTGCAAATTAAATAAATGATCTATTTAAAATAAAATAAAAACTCTCCATTTTCCTAATTTAAATCCATTCTATTTGTTCAGTATACTGCAATATCTCTATATTCTATTTATTTATTATCTAATCAATCCATCTACCTATTCTATTATATATTTAGTATCTAACCATACATCTTCTCTCTTTTAATACACTATTAGATCATATCATGTACTTTTCTTAATTCGAGAAATAATTTTGCGCTTTTTTCTCAATTGTATTTATATCTCAATCTATTTATATTTTTCTATAGTGTTATTTAATAAACAATGAAATGTTCATATACAATATATATTAGAGATATAGTTATTCATAATGATTATAATCATATCAAATATTGTTACCATGCTATAAATAAAATAAATTATTGCTTTTAAATTTGTGAATAAAACAAATTATTGCTTTTAATTTTGAGTAATTCGAATTCAAAGTAATTTGAGAATTAAATTGAAATTCAATTTATGAGAGAATTAATTGCATACTAAGTAACTTTATGGCTAATTATGTGATCAATTAATTTTATTTATTTATTTTCTTTTATCAACAACATATTAGGTGCATAATAATTATATAGGATTCTGTTGTTATATAAAATATGTTACAAATAAAATTAAACTGTTTCTTCTCTTTCATGTTTTATATCACATTCCATTACCGTATTTTTATTTCTATTGGCCTGACTGTAAATTTAGGTTCTTTTACTTATTTTGTAGGAATTTATTGATTTGTTAATACATAGATACCAAGAAATCGTAAGTTTGTTGTATAATCAAATTGAGGTAATGATGATCTTTATTTCATTCTAAAACATTTGTATACAAAAAACAAGTTGGAAGAAAAGCATTATATGTGAAGTCAAAGATTATTTAAATAATAAATTTCACACTGTATTTTGGGAGAAAGTGTAAATGTATAATAAAAACTTACGTTCTGTCTTTGGCAGACAATATTAAAATTTTGTTCCTAAATGCGTGTTTTAGAAACATATTTATTTTTAAATGTTTTACGTTATCTTAGTTAGTCTGAACTTTTTCTAGTAAATTCTAACAATTTCATTCTTTAATCAGTCCAAGCTTTTAATATTTTTCTATTAAGTTATTTAATATACCATGTAATGTTTATATACAACATATATTCATGATTATCGTCGAATTCTTGAAGATCTTAAGCAAGAATAAGGTAATTATTTCCGACGTTTTTACACAGTTTGTTTTATTTTATGTTGTTTTGCATTTTCTTCAATTTGGAAATATTTATAAATAATTACAAATTAGAGATGTATTTATTCATAATCGTTATAAGTCAACTATTATCAAATTAAATATTATTATCTTGCAAAAAATAATATGGCTTAAACCACTTTTAAATTTTATCAATTTGACTTCAAAGTACTTTGAGAATTAAATTGCTATTCATATTAATGAGAGAACGAATTACATGTTAATTCTCCTTAATGCTAATAAATTATTTAATTAATATTTGATTAATTAATTGTTTTATTTATTTCTTTTCATCATTAACATTTTAAATGAAAATTCTATGAGGGAACGTGTAACATGAAGTATTCTATAAATAAATAAATAAATCTAAATTAGAGATAAAATTATCCATTATGGTTATAAGTAAACTATTATTAAATAAATAGCAAGGATGATATCATATATTATTTGCTTGCAATGAATAAAAGGAATCTGTTGCTTTTAATTTTGATCAATTTGTATTTAAAATAATTTTAGAATTATATTATAATTCATTTTAATGTGATAATTAATTGCACGTTAAATCTCTTTTAACTCTAATTAATTATAGAACTAATATGTAATTAACCCACTCTTTTTATTTATTTCCTTTTGCCAACAATCGGTAACATTCCAGATGTAGAACTCAATGAGGAAACATGTAACAAGAAGTGTTTTGTAAATTCAAAGAATATTTCCCAGATGTGAGAAATATGTGTATCAAAGAAATATAGTGACATAGGAGCTCATTGCCCATTTTTTAAATATAATTTACTTTCCTATGAAATTATAAAATTTGAGTATAAATATAGTTATAAACAATATTTTTCAACAGACCTGCTAAACTAATATTAGGGTAACATTTGCTTATGCTTTAAGGCAACACGATATTTTTAACATATTTTCTTATGTTTGAAGGTAAACATTATTTATTCAATATATTTTGAAATGCAATTATAATTTTTATCTTACTAGCATAACAATTGTATTGGGTTACAAATATTATATTTTATCAATGTTAGATGTACAAACAATAATATTACAAGCATTTATAATGATATAGAATTACATGATATTTTAATGGCTTGGTTTGTTGATTATATTTTATTTTACCATTCTACCTTATAATTATTTTCAATGTGATGTCATCTAAAGTATTTTTATGCGTATTCACAAGTATTTCCCATGGTGATAATTATTTTGCTCCGAATTATGCTAAAAATTTATATTTTTTCATTCATTATATGGTGGTATGATTACTTGAAGTAAATCATAGAATTATTTGGTTGTTCCAGGAAATAAACTGTGATGTCCTTGAGTGGTAGCTTATTTGTTCATTGCATTAGAGTTAATAAAGAGGTGCAATGATTGATTATCAATCACAACATTAAATCAATAGGTTAATTGTCGAAAGTGGAGGGAGTCTCTAGTGCACTCACTCATGAGTTTAAGAAACTGTCCAGTATGCCACAATGTTCAAAAATAATATAGTGCACAATGTTTATTATTTGTTTATATTTCCCACGTTATAATATGCTATACCAATTAAGAATATAGCCTTTGAAGCCACCAAGTATTTTTTTAATTCAATTAGTATTAGTTAGTGTTAAAAAGTGTACTAATGTGAATGTTAGGATATTGTTTATTTATACCAATTTCCAAACACTATTTCACACTTAGCATGATTTCCTTATTCCATATATGGTACGTTATTATTATATGAATGTATACACATCTGGATTTATATTCTATATAAAATTAACTCATGTTGAACTTATGTATCGTTTAAATTAATAGGCATGCTCAATAATATTGCAATCTACAAAGGAATAGTTGACAGTTAATGTTAATGTTAATGTTTTTGTATAAGTCCATTATTTTATATTAAAAAATTGTTATAATATGTGTACTTCAAAATTACTTAAGCAGATTTATTAATAAATGTTACCGTTGTTGTTAAGGAAATAAACTAATCTGAATAAATTTAATCCACAAATATACACTTTCATCTTCATAAGACTAAAATATAGAAATATACCATGATAAATTATATGGTGAACCATGTGTGCATAGCATGAGTTCGCACTAGTATTAGATATTATTGTAGTGATTATTTCCAACATATATCAGATATTGTTGTAGTGATTATTTCCCTTCTTGATTCTGCTCTTAACACCAGCGTCAATAGTAAAAATTAAGTAGTATTGTAAAGCAAAAACTAATATACTGACGTACTCATAGTGATAATCAAGCCGTCAAAATTAAGTAGTATTATTCATTTTATTAGACTTGGCTTCATAAATTGTCATCGTTTATCAACTCTTAAAGCAAAAACTAATTTAACTGAAAGTTTTTACAAATGAGATTAAACGACGAGTCAATAATATAAAATAATTCTTTAAACAAAATATATATTTAACTGAAATAATCAAACATTTGCATATAGTATTGAATATTTTTATAATTGGATTTTTATGTTTGTTAACAATTTTGATAAAATATATATAATTAGAATTGATTTTTAAAATATTAAATTCTAGAATTAATTAATCTAAAGGTGCACACATATGATCCTAGTTTTCAATTTTAACAACATTTTCTTGATAGTTGTTTAGTGTAAGAAAGAACCGAATGTCCTAAAATAAAGTATTATTTAAAAAATTAATTTTATATGTGATTATATCAAATTGCTGTTTAATTTTAGAAAAATTAAATTATTTTCCTCGAAGTAAGCAAAAATTATAAGCATCAAAATAAAATGTGTCGCATGACTTAAAATTGAAATAAACAAAGGATATATGTTAATTTGCTGACAATAAAAATAGAAAACATAAAAAAAAAAAAAACTAAATACGTGAAAATTTACGTTCAAACTATGACCCTAATGATACTCTTTGTAAACAGAAAAATAGATACCTTTATTTTACCCATTTCTATCCGCAGTACAAAACAAAGCGAAATTTGAACAAAATAGAAAAATTAAATTTGTTCTGAGAACTTTTTATAAGGCAGTTTGCGGTGCACTACCGCCCCAATGGCAATGGGTAAAATGGAGTGCGGTTAGCTGCACCCAAAACATAAAGACGTCACTACTCGTGATAAATATTATTTCATAGCAAAAGCCCATAAACATAGCCCAATAATTTTTTGAGAAGGAAAATTTCTGGAAGCTCCGTCTCTTCTTCCTCAAGAAAATACTATAATTTCTTCTCGGATCGCTTGCTCTTTTTGATTCATTGTTCACTCCACTTCTACAAGGTGCGTTTCTCTTTAAATTCTATGTTTTTTTTTTCCTTTTTTTAACCGTCATACCTCTAGTTAGTCTGATTAATCATGTAGAGTAGGGGCTGTTTCTGTGGATTTGATAATAAGCATTTTTATAATGATACTGAACCACTGAGAAATTTTTGAATGTTCGTTTAATTTTGTGGTTTGATATGTTATTGCTTATTTGTAGTTATGATTTTGGTGAAATAGAAGGAAACTAAATTTGTCGTTGTAATTTTATTGACACTGGTCAAAATGAATCTGATACAATATGATATTAATAACTAAAATTTGGACGTGGAATGCTAATATGCTTAATTATCTCATTATGCCTTGAAATTCGTCTGTTTGTTTGCTATTGGATTTGACATGAAGACATATATTATGTGATATAAGATGTCTTGAGTTGAAAAAAATACTGTAATTAAGTAGCTGGAGATGAAAATTAAAAATTGTGATCATCTAGTTCATATTTGTTGAATTTCTAAATATATCAAAGCAAAAATGCAACAAAAGCAACAATCTGATAACAACTCGTTGGGAAATAACATTACCTAAGAACGCAGATGCATGTGATATATTTGCGTTAAGCTTGTGCTTTTAATTCTCTTGAAAGTTGACAATAGGGTCAAATTTTATTTTCCTTCGTAATTCATATATTTATGTGTTAGTATTGTAGAAGTTTTGTCATCAAAGAGATTGAAACTGATTACAGCATTTGTGCAAAATAGAGCAGTGAGATTGATTTGGTAAACTAATTCTTAATAGATCATTCATTTGTTATTTGACTGGATCTTTTGGTAAACCTATTCCTTATACACATATCTTTTTCTTTCTTACCTTCTATATATTTTATGGTAACTCGGAAGCACTGTGTGCAATGATCAAATTAACTTTCCCATCTTTTTGAGTTGTTTAGTACTGTATAATGCCACTGGTTGTAAAACAAAATGCTCTTTGAATGAGTCTTGTAAAAAAATATGCTTAAAAAATTGCTTTTTCCATAGAAGGGAAAGGACATACATCATATATGAATGGAGGACTGAATTGTGCTAAACCCATTCACTTTCAAACTCAAATTCTAATTTATTCACTAGTCTTTCTAAGATACAATATGAACTTGCAACTTTCATGCAAATTACTAAGATCATTCTCTACAAGTTCCCAACAATACGAGAATGCATAAAGCCACAATGCATGTCTCGATAGCCATAATGTATATGAAGAACAATATTGTGAGTCTATTTCAATGCAATATTTGTCTATTTTGTGGTCTGAACCGAGTATGGTGTATGTTAACAATGGTAATGCTAGATGCTACTAATTTCTTCAGTGTGTATTGTTCTGTGATTTTTCTGCGAATGTCAATTGCCATATAATTTTCCTTCACTTCTATCATCTTATGATTTATGTGCATATATGCAGAGCTAATGTCTGTGGTTAGTAATACTAATATATAGTAGCGGTTGTGGTCAAATAGTATATAAGTTTCTAAACACTGGGAATGTGATTATGTAGTTGGATTTTTGTAGGGTGTGATAAAGGCAGCACTCTCCATTTTATTTTCTTTATACATCTTGAGAAAATGCGCAATAAATTATGCTTATCGTCCACATATTTATGTTCTAGATTCAATAACTTACCCATTCAAAACTGAAGATGGAATCGGAGAAGGTGCAAACCAAGAAAATCGATCCGGCCATGCAATCATGTAGAAAGAAAAAGTCTGAGGCCGCTGATGCTTCTTTCTTGGCTGATGTTAGAGATCACATTGATGAGTTCATTCACGCTTCAATGGAAGAACACAAAACTTGCTTCCAAAAGACCATTCGAAAGGTCAGATATTCTCAGTTCATAAATTGCACAAAGTTTTTGTTCCGTTATTTGTTCATGTAAGTATGTATATATTCATGGATGTCGTATTTTATGTTATAGATGTTTGGAATGTCTAAAGTGGTTGCTGAGAGGTCTTCTTCTTCGACTGAATCGGATGCAAAGGAAGTGGAGAGTGTGTTACCTTTGCAAACAACTACATCTACTTAGATGGCTGTTGGACTATTTTGATGTCTTTCTAGTTTATCAATCTCCTTATATGAAACATGTATTATGGCAACTTATACGGATGCTGTATTTCTATGTCTTTGTTCAATTTATGTTGGTCTCGTTATTTATTTGTTTTTTGTTCTGTTACTTGGAGCATGTCATGTAATGTTTGAAGTTTTTGGATTAAATTTAAATTATTGCTACTTGCTGTATTTCTTGTAGGATACTGTTTACATATTTTTAATGTTCATGAAGTGTAGAGTTGATGGTATCACTCCTTGGTTGCCCATTTTTGTTTAGTCTACTCAAAACACTAATTTCCACAAAATTAAGTGTTGGTTTTGATGGAAACAAGCCGTGATATTATAGGCTCTCATTTGAAGTCGTGAAGAACTGAGGGAGAAAACTGCTTTTAATAAGTGGATTCACAGAATTGGAATCTGAATTAGGGAGAGGGAAGATGGAAAAAAAGTGAAGGTCCCACCGAGACTTGAACTCGGATTACTGGATTCAGAGTCCAATGTCCTAACCACTAGACCATGGGACCTTTTGATAGTTTTCAAATGCGCCTTATAAAATCATGTAACATCTAAACTCCTCCTCCAAATAAAGCCATGGCATTAATGCCTAAATCCAATTTCTAAAGATAAAATTCTCGCACATAATAATAAACATAAAGAAAATTTTCTAATTGGCATTATAAATAATCACGCATACACGGACTCGTTTCATTTTAAAAATGAACAGAAGCTCAAAAATAAAGACCGTCAAAATCGTAACTGGGTTTTCTTTATATCAAAAGCTGGGAAAAAATCTTGCTTGATCCAGTGTGATTCTTTTATAAACTTTAGCATAAGATAGCTGGACAATACAGGCACCGGTTTATAAAACACACACACAGAGGACCGGTCCTAAGAGTTTTGATACCTAAAGCGAAAACAAGACTCTTATACAGAAACTAATGTTAGTATCCTTAATTAAATTATCAAAGTTATTTATATTGTTTATAAATAATGAGAAGAGGAAAAGAATAAATAACTTTATTCTTAACAATAATTCAAGTTATACAACAAAATTAAAATTAATCACTTATAAACATTTTTGTAGCCTTCTGACTTGCAAAATTACTAATTATATTATCATATTCAAGTTTATTGAACATATATTGTTCACTCGACAAAAGTGCCAAACCATTTAACCTTTCTTGTGACATAGTGGAACGAAGATAAGACTTTATCAACTTTAGCTTTGAATAACTTCTTTCGGCCGAGGCAACTGTCACTGGTATAGTCAGAATTATTCTATATGCAATTCAAGCATTAGGAAAATTTAACTCCCTCGAACAAGAATCATTCAGCAACTCAATTGCTTTTGTTTTTTCCTTTGGCAAGACAACTTTCAATGCTTTTAATTCTGAAAATAACTCTCTTCCATCAATATTAGAGTGCAAATCATGTCTCAAACAAGTTCTAAACAATGACCTTTCAGTTTCTCATCATCTATAGAAGTGAATTTTTTTAAATCAAATAAGAAGCCAAACTTATTATCATACTCTTTGAATTGCTAAAATTGAGTCATCAACGAAACACGAGCTTTATCCACAATTTGCAGAAAGTAATTGATTTGAAAAGATTCTTCTGGTGTTTGCATGGTTTCTGTTAGCGTCAAAATTGGTCACTGACACCCAAATCCAGTTGAAAGCACCAAATACCAATCACAGCTCACAAACAGAATGTGTGTAGAGAGTGATGAAATGAAGAACAGTAAAAATTAAAATGAAAGCAATAAAGAACAACAGATTTTATAGTGGTTCGGCTAACTCAGGCCTACGTCCACTCCAGAAGTTTTCTTTTTATTGCTGTAATGATTGATTACAGTTACAAGATGGCAGAGTAGTCTCCACCTTAGAAAAGGGAAAACAAGAGAGCAGAAAGAAGATCCCTTTTCTGAACCCTCACATGCCGTATTTATAGGCAAATCCGGAGTTGTTAGGCTTTCTGAATGATCCGGGCCCATCAAGGTCATAGCCGAACCCTACTTCATTATGCCGACCGATCCTGAGAAGTTGGTATGCCGAACATGGGGAGGTGCGAGGTACCGAGGTATGGAGGCGCGAGGTGCAATGCCGAGCGAGGTGAGGTATGCCGAACGACCCATCCAATGCCGAACGCTCCCTGATGCCGAACGATCCATCCAATGCCGAACGAGATTTATGCCGAGCGCTCCATCCAATGCTAAACGAGATTTATGCCGAGCGCTCCATCCAATGCCGAACGAGATTTATGTCGAGCGCTCCATCCAATGCCGAACGAGATTTATGCCGAGCGCTCCATCCAATGTCGAACGAGATTTATGCCGAGCGCTCCATCCAATGCCGAACGATCCTTAATGTCGAACCTCCATCATGCCGAACCATGTCCGATGCCGAACAGTTTCTAATGTCGAGCGCCCATCATGCCGAACGATCTCTAATGCCGAGCGCCTCTAAATGCCGAGCGCTCCTGGATGCCGAGCGCTACTGAATGCCTCCTGGAATGCCGAACCACTCATGTATGTCAGACGCTCTATGTATGCCGAGTATTCTTGAATGCTATTCGAACGTGAATGCCAGACGAACTATTTGTGCCGAACCATGTTTCCTAGACCCAAATTATAGTTGACCCATCTTTATCCAATCATATTTCCATCTCCCAAGCACGTTGCGTCATCCATCCATCTAGTCGATTGAATCCATCGTACACCAGCCTCGACGAACGTGCAGTCGATTGAGTTAAACCCGCCTGCCTACGGCCTTGAAAAAAGGTGGGTTAACACTTGCCCCCCAAAACATGCCTTGCTATTGGAAGGTGTGTTTTGAATAGCCTCAAACCCGATATCTGAAGTCCATACGTCATCCATAGCCGTACCATCCGATCCATTATCCAATCCATTCTGTCCAAGTGCCGCTGCCGCATGCTTATCCAAATCCACGACTGTTCCGAGTCGACATCTGATTCATATCCAGTAACCAAGTCCTTATCCGATTCCACATCCATCTGGACCCGACTATCGAGTTCTAATCCATCCATATCCAATAACCTATAACCATATCCGTGACCTCTCCGGGTCGATATCCAAATCCGGGACCGCTCCGGGTCCTTGTCCGAATCCTTAGCTATTTATAGCTAATATCCAAATCCGTAACCTCTCCGGGTTCTTGCCAAGCGTAATCCACACTCGGCGACCTGTGTTAAGTAATGTCATGGTGTTCCTGGTTTAGTGTCCCTGAACGCTAAGTAATGCCGTAGCTTAAGTCCTAAGCCGAATCCTGATCGCTCCGGACCCTTGCCAAGCATAGTCCATACTCGACGACCTGCATTGAGACAATATGGGGCCTAAGTCCTAGGCCGAATCCTAGTCTCTCCGGACCCTTACCGAGCATAGTCCATGCTCGATGACCTTTCAGCCAAAATCCAAACCGAAATCCAAATTCAACCAGAAATCCATATCAAAAATCCAAACCAAAAAACAAACATCCAAATCCGAATCCAAATCAAAAAACGAGCGAAACAGGGAGTTCAAACCAAACTCCAAAACCAAACCAGAAAAAGCAAATGTCCAAGTCAAAGGAAGAAACAGATTTCACAAACCAGGGCATCTCGGTAAGCCATCATCTCAAAGCATGCCTGAGGGTTATCTCCGACCCCGTACATGAGTAAGTGATTTAACCGTTTGCCCGGAGTTTGTTACTTATTCCAAACCATCAAGATTAGTTGATAACCAATCGACCACCATTCCTGGGCCTCATGCCCTCGTCGTTCAAGGTAGGCAGTGGCTGCTCCTGTTCCCCCGCCGCATTCCGAGTTCCGACATATTGTCGCAACTGACCATTCCTTATATGCTCCTCGATTATATCCTTTAGATGTCGGCAGCTGTTAGTATCATGCCCGTCCAGGTCATGAAAGAGACAGTGCCTTCCTGATGCCCGTTCATGTTCTGTGGGTTCCCTCCTTGCTGGCCTTCGATAGGGAAGGCGATCTCGAGTATCTAAGAAAATCCACTCCAACGTTGCGTTTAATCCTGTGTAAGTGGAGAACTTTGGTTCTCCCCAGCGCTTCCTTTTCCCTTTATCCTTGCCCCCACCCGAGCTTTCGCCGGGTAGTCCTCCATCCTTAGTCATGTTTACTTCCTTTGACCTCATGTCCAAACTTGCATCCTCTTGTCGAAGAAATCTTTCAGCTTCATGAAAGAATTCCCCAAGATCCAACGGTGGGTCCCGTACCAACGATACTTTGAAATCCGAATTATCTCTGACTCCTGATACCGCAGTCATCAGAACCATTGATGGATCTAGCTGATCCACCGAAGAAACTGCCGCATTAAATCGAGTTAAGAATGTCTTGAGCGATTCATCTGCCCCCTGTTTGACTAACGTTAGCGTCATCACGTTCTTTGGCCTTTTTATGTGACTCAAAACTGACTTAAGAACTTGTCCACCAGTTCTGTCCATGTTCCAATGGATCCATTCTCCAGCTGTTTGAACCACATAGCAGTAATATCAGTCAAGTACATGGGGAAACATCGGGCCATAACCTCCTCCGTTGCCCCCAGCACTTCCATATGCCTAGTGTACCTCATCAAGTGGTCGGTGGGATCCGTCTTCCCGTTGTATACTTCCAGAGTGGGTAGTTTGAAATCGGGCGGATTCCTAGCTATCTTGATGTTTCGGGTAAACGGACTTTTGTTAACTCCCTCTGAATCCCTGTTGGTCAGACCTCCGCGAATAGTCCACCTGATAATGTCAGCCAATCCAGTGTTTCCAACCATGGGTTGCCCCCTATCCATGTTTCCAAACTGCCCCCCAAGTCCCCGCGGAAATTCTGGCACATATTCTTCCTCACGTACTCCTATATTCCTATGGACGTCAGGCCGCGTAGCGTCATCCGGTATCCCTCCATGAACTGGTCCAGCATCACCTGGTGGTGCGTCCCCGAGTCTAGATCCATCTAGATGGTTAACTGTTTGTTGATTGGGAGCTGCCCCCTGCTGAATCACTCCATCTGTCCACTGGTTGAGTTCCCTTGGACCAGTTCCAAGAACTTGAGCACCTGTAGTTCCTGCTTGTCCAAATTTCCTAAGAAGAGCCCGCATCATCTCCTCTTGCCGTTTCATCATCTGCTCCTGCATAGAATTCATCATCGCCTGCATCTCATCCCGAGTTATGTAGATGGATGCATGGTCCTCTCCAGCTTCAGAAGAGGCCGTTTGACTTCCTTCCTGATTGCTTCTTTCTACTGCTTGCTTCCTTGTTGGTGGTCTAGCCATTGCTTTCTAGGATCCAAGTTCCTAACTCCAAAATTCCTGAGTTCAATTATCAGTGAAAGCACCAAAGTGTTAGCTTCAAAATTGTTCACTGACACTCAAATCCAGTTGAAAGCACCAAATACCAGTCACAGCTCACAAACAGAATGTGTGTAGAGAGTAATGAAATGAAGAAAAGTAAAAATTAAAATGAAAGCAGTAAAGAACAACAGATTTTATAGTGGTTCGGCTAACTCCGGCCTACGTCCACTCCAGAAGTTTCCTTTTTATTGCTATAATGATTGATTATAGTTACAAGATGGCAAAGTAGTCTCCGCCTTAGAAAAGAGAAAACAAGAGAGCAGAAAGAAGATCCCTTTTCCGAACCCTCACATGCCGTATTTATAGGCAAATCTAGAGTTGTTGGGCTTTCTGAATGATCCGGGCCCATCAAGGTCATAGCCGAACCCTACTTCATTATGCCGATCGATCCTGAGAAGTTGGCATGCCGAACGTGGGGAGGTGCGAGGTACCGAGGTACCGAGGTATGGAGGTACCGAGGTATGGAGGCGCGAGGTGCAATGCCGAGCGAGGTGAGGTATGCCGAACGACCCATCCAATGCCGAACGCTCCCTGATGCCGAACGATCCATCCAATGCCGAACGAGATTTATGCCGAGCGCTCCATCCAATGCCAAACGAGATTTATGTCGAGCGCTCCATCCAATGCCTAACGAGATTTATGCCGAGCGCTCCATCCAATGTCGAACGATCCTTAATGCCAAACCTCCATCATGCCAAACCATGTCCGATGTCGAACAGTTTCTAATGCCGAGCGCCCATCATGTCGAACGATCTCTAATGTCGAGCGCCTCTAAATGCCGAGCGCTCCTGGATGTCGAGCGCTACTGAATGCCGAGTGCTCCTGGAATGCCGAACCACTCATGTATGTCGGACGCTCTATGTATGCCGAGTATTCTTGAATGCTATTCGAACGTGAATGCTATTCGAACGTGAATGCCAGACGAACTATTTGTGCCGAACCATGTTTCCTAGATCCAAATTATAGTTGACCCATCTTTATCCAATCATATTTCCATCTTCCTAGCACGTTGCGTCATCCATCCATCCAGTCGACTGAATCCATCGTACACCAGCCTCGACGAACGTGCAATCGATTGAGTTAAACCCACCTGCCTACGGCCTTGAGAAAGGCGGGTTAACAGTTTCTTCAAAATTCGCGTCTTCATCAAACTGTTTATTTCTATGAATAATTCTTTTATGAGGAAAAACCTAGTCAATATCCAACATTTGGGCTATCTCTTTAGCATCAACCATCGGAGAATTAAATCCCGTGTTCCTGAAATCTTCAAAAAAAATCAATAAGCTCTTGTAATCTAGTGATAGCAACATCGATTTGCATATCTTCGGTTTGAAGAATCTTGCTAACAGTGTTTACATTTTTCAACATTTCATACCGAATGCACAATCGAAACAAGAATTCAAAATTTTCAATCTCATTTGTTACAAGACTTCTAGCTTCACTCTTCATAATAGAATCCTTAGTGCTATTTGACAAGGAAATTAGAGCATCTCTTATCTCCACGCTTTGGTATCTTATAGATTTTATTGATTCAATGTGACTTTCCCAACATGTATCTGATAATGGTTTAACAGTACAACCTGATACATGATCTTTAAAAACTTGTCATCTCTGTATGGATGAAGAAAATATATTAAATATCCATTGGATCACCCCAAAAAGGTTTGATGCTTTAGGATATGATTTTGCCATATCACATAACACAAGATTAAGACTATGACAACCACAAGGTGTGTAGAAAGCTCTTGGATTATTTTCTAATAGTCTTTGTTGCACCCCTTTGTGTTTTCCTTTCATATTTGATCCATTATCATAACCTTGTCCTATGATATTGTAAATATCATGTTTAATATCTTCTAATACTTCTTTAAGCTTGTTAAAAATTCCCAAGTCCGGTAGTATCATCTATTTTCAGAAATTCAATAAAAAATTCTTCCACCTTTGCGGGATTAGTTGAAACATTAACACATCTTATAACAATAGACATCTGTTCAACACGTCTAATATCTGGAGTGCAGTCTAATATAACTGAAAAATACTTGGTCTTTTTTATTTTCTTAAGAGTTTCATTTTTAATTCCATTCGCCAATGTGAGTATTAACTCATTTTGAACTTTGTGTCCAAGATAATGTATATGAATTTCTTTTTGTTCAACCCGTCGAACATGTTCCTGCATTACTGGATCAAATTCCGCTATAATTTCAATTAATTTACAAAAATGACTATTATTTTGTTCGTAGAGCCTTTCGTTCGTTCCACAAAGCGCTAAATTATTAGAAGCAAGTATTTTCACAACAAGTATTCTTGTCAACATTTTCTTCCAACGTTATGTTTCCTTATTTATTTGATCTATTACACTCTGGCCTATGGTTGCTTTGACTTTCAATCTTGTTTCCAACCCAATCCAACTACTCATATTCAGAAGATGATTTTACTACTTTCATGTTGTTTCAACTTAGTACTAAGATTGCGCCAATCATTAATTCCTTCAATAGCAAGATGACTAGCCGTTGTTTGATTTGTGAATAATTTGCAGCAAAAACAAAATACTTTATCAAGTGAATTTGAATATACCAACCATTTTCTATCTTGTTTATCCCCGTTAAGCAAATATCTGACATTAAAAATGAAGGAAAAATATCTATTAATAGCATCTTTTGGATAATCAGAATCATTATCTTTTAATACTCTAAAAGGACCTCTTTCAACCAGCAAGTCTCTCAATTTTTGATCAATTTTTTTCCATGTACCAGGGTCATTTGACATTACACTAACATTCTCCACATGTGATGATGAATCAATATTTTTTTCCTCTTTGCTCATATTTTCATTGTCATGTTCACTCATTAAAATATCACCATCGGTCTCATTAATAAGGGGCGCATTATCCACATTCAAACTCGAACTTTCTACTGGACTATTTTTGATGAAAAATTTATTAAGAGCGCCTTTCTGTGAATTAGTGAGTTCCTCTAGCCTTCTTTTTCTAACCCTTTCAACGTGTCCGGATTCTTATTTACACATTTCTAAACACTATAAAAGTAACATGGAAGAATATCATATATTAATAATTATTATAATAACCATAAAAAATTCAATTATGAATGTGTAATCTACCAGTTATAGTTTATCAAAAATATAATATTTATCGATAAATTCCTACAAAAATATAGTTATTTATCGATAAATAGTTTAAGAATTTTTTAATCAAGGAAAAATAGTTTAAGAATTTTTTAATCAAGGATAAATAGTTTAAGAATTTTTTAATTGTCAGTTAACGTACAATTTATAGTAGATTACAATGTTCATTTTACAACAGCTGTTCAATGTTCATTTTACATTTGTAATTCATTTTAAAATTCTTAAACTAACCATCAAATTAAATTAAGAACATTGCGCATTAAGTTTTAAAATGAATTAAGAACATTGAACATACAATTTACAAATTTTAAAGTACCAACTTCAATCAGATTCTTCGTTTGTAATTCATTTTAAAATTTATTTTACAATTGAGCATTGAACATTGAACATTGAACATCCAGATTCTTCATTTTACTGTAAAAGACTACAAGTAACAATTTATAAATTTTAAAATGGATTAAGAACTATAAATTTGAAGAAAAAATTCATTTTAAAATCTTAAACTAACCATTAATGATTTACAATTTTAGAAACTTCTGATTCTGACCCATCACTGATTCTTGTTTACAGCAACTTACAATTTACAAACCAAATCATTAAGTATAAATTGCAATACAACATGAATAACTAAAACAACTCAAACATTAAATGTCTTTAACATACAAAAACTGAAATTATGTACCTTCGGTTCAATTGAATTTGTGCGTTCTTCACTTCTTTGTGCCCTAGCTGCTGTTGAGATGGAGAGGAGAGGCTGCCAGTCTAGAGTTCGGAGAGCTGCAGTTCGCATAGGCCTAGATGGAGATTGCATGTTTCCTGAATCATGAAATCGTGATTCATTCTTTTTACGTATGCGTCAGTTAGCGATTTGTTGCCTTAGGATTTTTGGGGCCCTAAGCGACCGATTCTATCGCTTTGGAGAAAGGCCGGACCTGTATGTACACACATGCATACTGTTGAGTTTCGACATTCCCGCGTTCCGTAGGCGTTCGCTTCATCGTGTCTAGACAGCATCAACGGTCGAAGTCTCCTATGCCGGTGTCCCGATTGAACATCCCTTCATCGTCTTCCATCGGGCATATAATCTGGTCTTGGAAACACATTGTAACAAAAGTAATCTCCAATGTTACGTGCCACCAATCCCATATATATACGACGATCATTCCAAATATCCTACGATGTGGGACTTTTTTAACCGTCAAATCCACGTACCCACTCCATTTATAATGCGAGCCACGCCTAACAATCTCCACCTTGGCGAACATTGCTCAAGTCACCTTGGAGTTATACCGAGTTCTCTTCGCAGTTGGGTCAGGTTGCTGTTTCGAGTTCTCATAAACAGGAAGGGCGGGTGCTTAAACATATCGCCAATTTGACGAGCATCCTATGCTCAAGCCCCTTTGGAGCCATGCTTCGGTCACGTTGCATCATACTAGTCCCTTGAACCACGGAGCTCTAATATCATGTTGACTTTCGGCATTCCTGCGTTCCGTACGCATTCGCTTCACCGTGTCTAGACGGCATCAATGGTCGAAGTCTCCTATGTCGGCGTCTCGATTGAACATCCCTTCATCACCTTCCATTGGGCATATAATCTGGTTTTGGCAACACATTGTAACAAAAGGAATCCCCAATGTTACGTGCCACCAATCTCATATATATACCACGATTATTCCAAATATGAGACTTTTTTAACCGTCCATTCCACACACCCACTCCATTTACAATGTGAGCCACACCTAACAGCATACATGTGTGTGTTTTGGCACAAGTAGCGCACAAGCATATAAAGAATACACTTCAAAAGTACTCATGAATAAAATAAACATGTTGAATGTATTTGTTGAAATTTCAATTGTCCTAACAAATAAAATTGTCGTAAGGATGGTCTAACAAAACTGAAAAAAACTATTACATATGTATGCTTGAACGTTTAACGAAACGTGAGTCTCTTCAATTTGAAAGAAAATTATCTTTATTATTATTAGTATTATTATTATTATTACTATCCACTTTATTAGTTTTTTTACATGCTTGTTTATTAAATTTTCTCATAATATTCTAATTTTTAACTGTTGGATTGATAATTTTCTCATTTTTATTTTATACCCATAATTTTCTCTTCCCAATTTATTAGTAATTATTCCTTTAATATTATTACTTTTATACTTTGTTTTCCTATTTTAGTCCTTCTGTATTTGATACTTTCGGATACTTTTGTAAAACTTCCGCTTTATGTTTTAGAATACACAGCTGTAAGGTAAAATGGGTAGATCTATGGCTGTTATGGTAGTGATTGCCCTTACCATTTTGCAAATACCATTACCATGTCGTTTTTAGTGTTAAGTCAAAATTGCTTACCGTTACCGACTGGTTGATATACGGAATACTGATATACCGATAAACCAATAACCGTTGCACCGATAGCGGTAAATTACCATTTGCCTAAAAGAATTAATAACTTAATATGTTTTTATACTATAACAGTGTTTTGTTCTACATTTTATCAAACATGAATGAAAAGATAATTCAAACATCTAGATGGAGGTTTGCATCAATGGAGACCAGGTTTTCTTTATCTGCCGCCTCTTTCTTTCCCCATTTCTTTCCGTTTCTTCTAACTCACCTTCTATCTCGCTTCTCACTCATCTTCATCTCCCCAAACCTAGCTTTTACTATTGCAAACCCATTTATCTATGCTTTCCAATGGCCCTAGGTGCTAATTATGTTGTTTCTCTACTGAATCTGGCGTCATAGGTTCAGATCTGCCTTTGTGCTATCTCAGTTGTTGTTGGTTTTAGCTAAAGCTTAGTGATCAGTCGTTTGAACCTACGGAGGTATGCTCGAGCCTCTTCTATCTTTCCCGTGTTTCATCAGATCAATTTGATCCCTTGGTGATATTTTTGCAACGGAGGTAGCTATTTTATTTTAATTGTTGAGCTGCAATTTAGGTTGAAGGTTGAGGTCTTCCTCCTTCGTTGCTACCTGTTCCTTGCGATGACTACTTCCTTTAACATGTTGTTTCAGTGTTCATATTCTGGACCTTTTGTCCTTGTCACGTTCGAGTTTATTTGCAGGCAGCATCTGGTAAGTGTTGCTCGTTGGAATCAAAGCAATATGGTGCAGTGCCTTGCGTTTCAGGCTATTTTGCTGTGTGCAATTGTATCAAGCCATCCCTATTTTGGGATTTGCGACCTTTTGTTTTTGCTATAGTTTCGGCTTCTGCATGGAATTGAGATGATATAGCTAGATGTGATGGTGTTGTTTCTCTACCTCAATGATCTATGTTAGAGTTTTAACCTGCTTCTTTTCATTATCACCTTTTTGCTCCATGGGGATTGTCTCGGGCAGTCAGTGTGATTTTTTGGTGTGTTATGTTTGTGCTTCATGAGCGTCTTGGTTGATATTTTGGTGTACTTGCTGAAGCCTGACTTTATGACCTTTTAGTTCATACATCCTTTCTATCAAAAACCAACATCAATGAAAAGGAAAAGATGCCTATTTAGCATAATTTAAGCTAAATTGCTAAAATAATTTGATCATTTATTTGGTTCTAAAAGCTTATAACAAAGCATGTTACATATATATATATATATATATATCCATGTATTATAAATTAACTGTTAAATCATTGTTGCCACCGGTTTTGAAAAGAATATTACTAATGATTTACCCTAAAAATGGTAAATTTACTGTTACCGTATCGATTATACCGGTGTACCAATTTTACTCAAAAATTGTAACTGAATGACTGGTAATGATATAATGATGGAAAATTTACCGTTACCACGATTGTAACAACCTGAAATTTGGTAATATAATAAATTGACAGTTAAAAATATTTTGGAAGAAAATCGAAATGTGAGTATGAAAACAAAAGATAATTTGAGATTTTTTATTTAGAAAAAGGAATAAATATTTTTTCCTCAAATACTAACAAAATAAATTCAAAAGACTTATTTTCTTTGCCTAATAAACCAAATGAGAGTAATTACTTCTTAGAAATTAAGAAAAGAGTTTGTCTAATAAAAGAAAGAATTATTAACATTGCCTAATAAAACAAAATATCATAATGACTGACCTAATAAAACAATAATATAAAACAAAATAATATAATGACCTGCCTAATAAACCAATAGTGTAAAACAGAATAGTATAATTACTTGTATAACCATCTGTAAATAAATCACTTTAAATATGAATATTTGATATATTTTTATATGATTAATTAATGGATTTTATAACTCAAATAAACCTCTTTTAAGTTATAACTAATGATGGTAAAGTTGTTTTAAAATTTGGTTTACAAAAACAGTTAGTTCGGAGAAAAATCGAAAATACGATCGAACATAGTTTTTTGGATTTTCGATCTTTTATCGTCTAAAATTTGTTGGAATATGTTGTATACACTAGAGTATATATAAACACATATATATAAATAAATATGCTTTGGTTAAGGAAGTGGTTAGGGTTAAATAAGTTTAAATTTGAATTTAATTTATTAAAAAGAAATTTGACTTTTCTTTTAAATTTTAAAAAGAAAATGGTACAAAATGACAACACATCGAGTTATTGTCAAAAGAGGTGAAGTGATGATGATGAGAGCGAGGTGATGGTTGGCATGTGCAAGGGGGAAGATGGAGGGTGATGTGGCATCTTATTGTGGAGGGTATTGTACATTGTAATTATCAAGTCCATTTTATTAGTCTCTCCTATTCATTTTATATAATAACAACTTTACTTTTCAATTCCTTCTATACTTCACTTTTTCTCATTTTTCTAATTCTCACTTCTTCTTTTCCATGCTTTGCTCCTTTTCATCCATGTCTTCTCTAAAGTTTTCAAAATAAAAATCCCTTTTTTTCACTTTTTAAACCTTAAACCAAGCTAAAAACACCTTCATTCCTCTCTACGCCTTCTACCTTCCAAAAGGCCTAACCCCTCCACCTACCTTGATCGAAAATAAAAGTCCCCCTAGGTCCAAAAAGTAAAGCATTTAAGAAGAAAAACTAAGTCTGTGTGTTGGTGCAAAGTTGTAGTAGCTTTGATTTGTATTCATGTTGATTTTGGTGAGTGAATCTCACTTTTAAAATCCAAGATTTAAACTTTATTATTTGTTCTAATAATACTTATTAGTTGCTTGTGTTTATAAGTGTTTGGAAATGATGTTGTTTGGTTTTTTCCTGCTTAAAGCGGACGACATATTTGATGATTTGTTGATGACCTGAAATGTAGTCGAAGTGCTTAAGTAATTATTTACAAGCGATAATCTTTCCTTGCTTTATGGATGTCATTTACATTTGTCTATATATGTATGTGCTTATGTATATGGATGATTCTATGTTGATTGGAAAGTTAACACTTGAACAAGTTTATGTTTCGACATCGAGATCTCGTATTCTTTTAAAACAAAATTTACTTCCTTGTTTTCTATAAATGTTTCTAAAAAGTTTTCCGAACTTTATTTTGTTTCCAAAAAAATTGTACAAAGTTATTTAAGTTATTTAAAAATAGAATGAAAGGATTTAAAAGGCTATTCTGATTTATAAAACAAATTTAAAAGTTATGGTCCATATAACGGTAGTCGCTACGGATGTAATTTGTAAATCGGCAATTTTGTGTAAAAGAAAAGGAGTTTTTACTTTACATATTTTTGAAAACTCTTTTACAATATATTATAAGTATTAAAAAGGAATTTTAAAATATTAAAATATTTTCACAAATTATTATTTAATTATTTAAATAAAAATATTATTTAATTATTTAAATGAAAGGTATAAAATTATTGTTTAATTATTTAAATAATAAGTTTTTAATTTTTAAATCGCCTTATTTTCAAGGATCGGGTTTTTTTTAAAAGCAAATATTTTAATAAGGATGTTTTAAAAGCAATGGCTATCTTTGTCTATGCTATTAAGTAGCCAAACAAATATGCTAAAATGTTGATATGTTATTGAAAGTAAGTCATTTTTGTTTAGCATTAAAAGCCGATGAGTAGACTTTCCTCTATCTAAGAGATCCAGAACCAGATTTTCTAGGCGAGGGATAGAGAAGTCGAAATGTCAAAAACATGATAAGTATAAGAGAGTTAATTTCGATAAACATGATTAATTAGGTATGTAGTGGATATTTCATTATATACTTAACACCAAATTCCGATGTTTGGAAACTCGTCTCTATCCCAAGAAGTAAGAATGTATGTCGAGGCAACGATAGTTTTCTAACTTGTCCTACTTCATTGTTAATCAAGGGATGGTTCTACTTGAAATTATAAGGTGAGGATAAGTATAGAATGTATTATTTATTATATGAAAATATATACTTACACCCGGATAGTTGATTTGTCCACTATCGATAACTTGACCAGTTTTAAAATTATCAATTATTGGTTCAAAGAGATCGAGATCAGATAAGCATGAGTTATCAGAAAAGCACTTCAAACAAACGTAAGCATTCGAATTGAAAAAATCTTAAAGATGATGAAATCGAAAATGAAGATCTTTGAAGTGCAAAGAATACTTACTACTAATCTTGAAGGTGATTCCAAAAAGGATGTAGTAGAAGTAGTGTCTTCGGTCTGTTCATATCTTGAACAATTTGTATAGATGAATGTTGGCATTGCATTGTTACTTGAAGGGCGGTGTTAGCATTCCAAGTAGGATTGTTATATGAAAGGTAAACCATTGCCTCGAGCCTCATACCCCGGTAATGACTAAAATAAGGCATATGCATCAAGGCTATGAGGTTCGCTATCATTAGGGTGCAATCATTCCTAATCTAGACTGATATTATTTCTTTTAATGTATGCTCGGGCCTAGTACAATTGTTGATCGCAACTGAGGGATGATTATATTCGGTACTATCCAGTAAGGGGTAGGTCGGTCTTGCAATGCAGGGGTCGAAAGGTTTTCGACCTCGGTACATTCTCCAGAGGTGTACTGTAATGGACGGTACCCCAGTAGCCTTGTCATTGTATGAAATTCATTTTCCAATAAGTGTCGTATGGACTTAGTTTTGCTCAAATATGTTGGAATATGAGATGCAAGCATTTTAGCTATGTTATATATTTATTTTAAATCCTAGACATTATTATACTATCATTGGATTTTCTATTTGAAATGTTTTGGTTATCGTAAGGTAAAACTCGTCCGTGTTTATATGCAGCGTGGTTTTATGACATATCTTTATTTTTAAAAGTTTTATAAACATAACAATTTAGTTATTTTGAGTTTACTCACATCAGACCCATGTCTAACCCAGATTTTTTCTTTCTTTCCCTAAAACTCTTGGGTACTCAAATTTGTATGAGTAGCCAAGTAGTCTAGGTTCTTATAGATACATTTTGGAGGAACATATAACAGGTGGCTTCGATGTTATCTAGTTATCTATTTTATTCCCGTTGTGTGTGTATTATATATCAGCATTGTGGAGGCAGGAAATTATAACTATCCCTGGCTGAAGTTAGTATATGTTGTAATTCTAATGTTTCGTTTTGGAAGTGACCGCACGTATTATCTTATGTTCTATTATATATGATTTCCTTGCGTTGTGAGATTATGTTCTTTCTTCTTGTCTTTTCATTTTTTACCCTAACAGCCCATCTTTTGGACACTTAGATGATCGGCACACGAATACCGTAGATATATTAAATGTCGTCTTTAGAAGTAAGAAAAGCAGATCGTTACATGTGATATCAAAGCTTAGGTTGAGCGAACACCTAGGCTTGGTTGGGGTTAACTCATTAGAGATAGGGTTAGTAGTACCCTAGAATGAGTTTAGTCTATGAGAGTATGCATTTGTAATTTTTATTCGGACATATATATTCTAGTTATTTTGATTAGCTTGATATGTTTGATTTAGAACCCTTTTCCTTAAGATAATCTCGTCTAAGTATTCTGAAATTATCTTACTGTATCCAGGTATAAAAATGAATAATGGAGCAAGATGGAGTAGAGGAACTAGTAGCACCACGACCACCACTGGTCGAGCTTCGAATGTGGAAGAATTAGAGCAGTTGAAGAGGCAGCACCAGTGCAGCCCCGTATGAACTTTTTTGCTATGTTCAAAGACTATGTTAATCTGGAGGAAAGCCGCTTAACGGCATAGAATCCATTATCGAAGTCCAAGCTTTACTTCGTTCTTGCGAGAATATTTTTAAGGGGCTGGATATTTTGGATGAGCAGAAGCATTTCTTAGCATCTTGACAGTTACAAGATGGGGCTGCAGCATGGTGGGACTCAGTTATAGTGAATATTCTGAACGACGATTTTTCTTGGGCTAGATTTAAGAAGACATCTGAAGACCAGTTCATGCCCGATGTGGGGAAGACCTGTCTATATAGGAGTTTCTTGGATCTTAGCAAGGAGATTTGTCAGTATCTGAATATGAAACCAAGTTTAATGAGTTATTGCAATTTGGTCCGGGATTGATTGATATCCCTCTTAAGAAGAATGAGATGTTTGTGAGTGGGATGAGAGAAGGATTTCAGGAGAATATGACTTCTCACTTGAAGGGATCTTTTATGGAATTAGTGGATATGGCTTTGCGGTATAAGGTTCTGGAGAAGAAGAAGCTGGCAGTAGCACCTACCGGTAATAACAATAACCCAAACATAAGGAAGTTTAACCATCAAGGAAAGAAGCTAGGGGGAGGACAACCGGGTGGAGGGGCCAAGGAAGACCGTCATAAGGAGTACGTTTTGTAATATCTGTAATCAAAAGGGCTATATCGCAAGAATCTGTAAGAATTCCGGAGATTAGAAGCAGCAGGCATGACTTATTTCTCTGATGGTTCAGAAGACACTATACTTTAGTTATCACAAACCAGGGCATATGGTGAAGGATTGTCCACTGATGACGAAGGGTCAGCAAGTCAAAGTTTATGTTATCAAAGAGGAACCATCGACTTCAAAGAATGTGAAAGGGGAATGAGTTTTTGAAGGTACTTTATATGTTAATGGCATTTTAGTTCGAGTATTATTTGATACTGGGGCTTCCCATAGTTTTATTTCTAAAGAATTAGTATATAGATTGCAACTTTCCCCAAGGATTATAGAAACCCCTATTTGTGTGTCTAACCCCATAGGAGGTACAGCTAATCTGTGCATGATTTGTGAAGATATACCGATTACTTGCCTTACCCACCATTTTTCTTATGACCCGTTTGTCCTAGATTTAAGGGGTTTGATGTTATACTTGGTATGGATTGGCTGTCTGAGAATGATGTTGTCTTAGATTGTGGTAGGAGGACTATAGTATAGAAAAGGAGGACGGGAAGGGAAGTTGAGATATAATGTGAGGATCCTAACAAGCGAATGAGTAGTCTCATTTATGCACTAGAGTCATCCCAAAAAGAGTTAGGTTCTAAGTTGTTGGTAAGGATTTCTCTGATGTTTTTGAAGAAATTAACAGTCAACCTCCACATCAGGAGATTGAGTTTCGTATTAACTTAATTCTTGATTGGAAACCTGTTATTCAACCTATCCATAAAATGGCTCCGAGAGAGAAGAAAGAGTTGAAAAATCTGATCGATGATTCGTTAAGTAAGGGACCGATTAGGTCAAGTCGCTCAAGTTGGAGAGCAGCTGTAGTTTTTGTTGCAAAGTCGGATGGATCATTAAGACTTTGTGTAGATTACTGGGAGCTAAACATATAGAAAATTCAGAACAAGTATCCCTTACCCCGTATAGACGACATGTTTGACCAACTTCATGGTGCTAAAGTATTTTCCTAGATGGATCTTGCTATAGAATTTCACCAGTTAAGGATAGCAGAGGATAGTAATCCTTAGCAGTATTTAGAGGACCGGATTGTTTCTTTGAGTGGTTGGTTATGCCTTTTGGGTCAACCAATGCATCCGCTTATTTTGTGGATCTTATGAATCGAGTCTTAGATATGTGCTTAATAAATTTGTGTTGGTCTTTATAGATGATATTCTTATTTACTCTAAGACCGAGGAAGAACACAAACACCATTTGGAAGTAGTGTTGAAAACATTAAGGAAATGCATTTTGAAAGCAAAATTTTCTAAGTGTTATTTTTGACAATCGGAAGTAAGATTCCTAGGACATGTTGTGCCAGGGGATGGTATTTCGGTTGATCCAGAAAAGGTAGCAGCTGTTCAAGATTGGAAGACACCGCAGACTTCAACGGATGTTCGAAGCTTCTTAGGCTTAGCAGAATATTATAGGAGATACATCCAAGACTTCTCCAAGATTGCCTCGCACCTAACCAAGTTGACGAAGAAAGATGTTAAGTTTATTTGGACTTTGGAGTGTGAAGAAGCGTTCTTTGAGTTAAAGGAAAGGCTTACAAGTGCTTCAGTTTTAGCTGTTCTAGATGGAGGCGAAGGGTTGATTGTGTATACAGATGCTTGTGGTGTAGGTTTGGATGGGTTTTTGATGTAGCACGGGAGAGTTATTGCTTATGCTAGTAGGCAGCTGAAACCTCATGAGTGGAATTATGCAACACATGATTTGAAGTTATTAGCTTTTGTGTTTGCATTAAAGATGTGGAGGCATTATATGTTGGGTGAAAAGTTCGAGCACTTCACGGATCACAAGTCCTTGAAGTATATTTTCACGTAGAAAAATTTGATTATCAGGCAGCAACGTTGGTTGGAATTTCTAGCGGCTTATGACTTGGATATTTTATATATGCTGGGAAAAGCCAATGTGGTAGCATACGCTCTGAGTATGAATGCTTATAAAATTGTGATAGGTTTATTATATCGAAGAAAACATATTGAATTTGAATTATAACTTCAGGTCTGAACAATTAGTGACACTTTGATTTGGAAATTCTTCCATAAATTCTTGAATAAACGCCCAATTTTGCAAGAGAACGATGAACCACATAGCCTTTATGTTTAATTGATATTTTCATTTGTTTTAGAGTTAATCTTTTTTAGAAAATGGTTAAGAAGATTTCGGCCATTGTTGAGGAAGAAAGAAAAGAAAATTGAATAAGGAAAATAAATGAGAGGAATTTGTTTTAAGGAAAGAATATAAATCTTTCACATTCTTTCTTTAAAAACAACCCCTTTTAATTCCCAATTAATTTTCAATTAAGCCAATCCTTACATCTTCCTTTACATTGTCGGCCAAGTTTAGCTGCTTGCATGGACTAAATTTTCAAAAAGTCTGTTAAGTAATTAGCTATATTTGAAACTCATTTATAATACATATTGATATTGTATATCGATACATGCACATATAACTTATATATATACCTTTAAATAATTACTATAAATACCCAAAACATAAAATAAATTAATAATTAATATTCCTTAAATAGTGATTAATTTAATTAATTTATAACATTTTATGAACAAATTAAATCAAGTGGTTTTTCGGAGAATCCACAAATGTGGTTGTAAGACTCAATGTTATGAATTTAGTCAGCGGTTAATATTGAATATTAAAATACTAATGTTCACGCTTCATCTTAGCTAGTGGTGTGACAGTTTGATCGAATTCATCGTTTACGGATCTTTTCCGTAAAATTCAATTTCACATTTTCTTAAACGGTGCCTTTTATTAATGATTATTTACAAATGTTGTCTTCGTTGAATCTATATCACTTTAGATATATGAAATTTGGTATTGGTCAAAATTCCAATATTATCCACACTCAACTCGATTAGTTTAAAAAATAGAGTTTTTGTAATAACATTATTAACCGTACTACTATGACTAGAGATTTTGACTTTTACTTAATTACAATAGGTCGTGATACTAACCTCATACAACCGAGGAGACGATTCTCTATTGATAGTATTTCACTTCCAATGCTACAACTCAGACCTAAGCATAGTCGCTCTATGGATCGTCAAGTAATGATTTAAATATAATCAAAGTGGAGTATTCACATTGAAGTTCCATAGTATTTTATAGTCTAGGGAACCATGTAACACTTTCACACCGAGATTTTCGTTTAACCTAGTTGTTGTCAGCCTAGAGGAAACTCTCGAACAAGTTATTCCATAGCTATCCAATAACTACAAGTACATAATCCCTAGGTGCCTCAGCAGCCATGTAGTACACCGCTTAATATTTGAAGAGTGTTACGCACTCTGGTCGCAACGGGTGAATGAATATAATTTTCTTGAAACATCTTAACCGAAAATGTTTAAAACATAATATCATTTATTTTATGATTAATTATACATGATTGCAACTATTTGCAACCACGATCACATAATATTTATTTGAAGATTTTCTTATTATATACTTTTAATTAATTATATCACATTTAACAAAGTATATAAAGGAAAACAAACACTTACTACGAACAAGATTGACTATAGAGTTCAATATATGTAATAAATTACATAATTGCCAATATGACACACAACTAACTTTTTCAGCAGCCACCCCTCAAAAAATTGTTATAAAAAAACAACAGCCAAACTGTATATATTTGCAATTTAAGCTAAATTGCATATATCCACGGTTTTGCAAGGAAAACTCAAAAAATGTTCATAGAAACCTACAATTTAGTGCAGATTTGATTTTCGAAAAAAACTAAAAAAATTATCGAAAATAGTTTGTGAAGTGTATTTTAAAACATGTTTTGTAGAAGAGTTTTTGGTATATTAAACTTGAAAAATAAGGAACATATCCAAATTTTCACTAATAATTTTGTAATATTCTTAATCAAATTAAGTATATATGTGGAAGTTCGCGTTCATACAAAAAATGCAACGCTAAAGATTCTGCAGTGACTATTAAAGATAAGGTTACTAAAATTTTGCAGAATAATTATGCAAAAGTAAAATAGTTTAAAGTAACTTTGAAGTTAATCATATTTAATATTTTAAGAAAATCAGTCCGAAGTTGAAATTTTTAAAAGTTCAGGATTATAAAATGTACATAAGAATTTTCTATATAGTTTCTTTTTTTAATTATGAAAATAAAACATAACCATAATTGTTTTTAACAAGAAAAATACTATTTATAAAATTGAAAATTATATAAATAAAACTTTAAATGCATCTTTGTAAAATAAAACCAAAATGCATTCATGTGGTATTAAGGTAAAGGTTTAAACCAAGTATTTTGAAAATGTTTTGAATCTATTAAACATGTTTTATAGATTCAAAACATTTTCAAAAATATGATCTAAAATTAAACTTTCTTTACAAATTCAAAATACTTCTTTACAAATATATAAATCTAAATATCAGTTGAAAATAAAAAATTCATTTTTTTTTGCTGATTTAAACATATACAATTTATAAAAAAACAATTCACGTGCGAAACGCGTGCAGTAACACTCGTAATATAGTTATAATACTTTCGATGTCACATTTTTTTTGTGTTAGCGAGAACCATCAAAAATGTTCTTTAATATCACTTAAAAATAGAATAATAATTACACTTTCTTTACAAATTCAAACCGTCTTTCAACATATATTAATCAATCTTAATATCACTTAAAATTAGGATCTAAAAATTACATTTCCTTTACAAATTCAAACATCTTTTAACAAATTTTAATATCACCTAAAAATATGATCTAAAAACTACACTTCCTTTACAAATTCAAACCATATTTTAACAAATATTAACAAATCTTAATGTCACTTAAAAACAGGATCTAACAAATAAATTTTAATTATAAAATCGTTCTTTATTAATTAATAATACAAAAATTAAGTATTACAATCTTAAAATAAAAATTCATACTAACTAAACATGATTTCACCGTAAAAATATAACTAAATATTCATGCAAATCATTTTTTTAAATATGTTAAAAAATACATACAGTTTCTAGAAAAACAATTAGCGCGCGCCATGATCACGCACGAAGCGCGTGTCATGATCACGCACGAAGCACATGCCATAACGCTCGTCAACAGTACAAGAATAAAGTTATTAATGCTACAAAAGGAAACTTGTACCATCAAAATATACCCCTCGCAAATAATTACTTCACTAAAAAGAAACACTGGTCCTTCATGACACATAATCAACCAGTTAATCCAAAAACACCAGTGAAAAGTTCTCAAAACTGGAATTACACTGCAATGTAGCACAAATCCACTTCATTTCATTATTTAAATCTCAAATAAATAATTAAGATCTCTTGCTCAAATTTTGGTCTTGGCAGTAGTAGTCGAAGTAGCACCAGCAGCAGTGGAGTAAACAGGGTGAAGAATATGACCTTCTTTAGGATCAACATGGACCCATTTGCGTTTGCTAAGTTTGTGCCGCTCAAATCTGACCTGGCCTTCTTTTAGAGCAAATAGAGTGTGATCTTTTCCCATTCCTACGTAATCCCCCGGATGAAATCTTGTTCCCCTTTGTCTAACTATGATGTTCCCAGGAATCACTCTCTGCACAAAGTTGGAATTAAGACAATAAAATGGCTAATTTAACTAAATGCCCAAAATGTTTTAGTAGAAGCATGAACAAATTAAAATGTCAATGGATACCCGAAAAATTCAAAATCCATCGTAGCTGTATGCAAAAAGCGAATAAATACCGATATTCGAAAAAAGGATACGGAAGCGGATACGAAGGCATCCGCATCCGAAAATTATCCGTTCGGTTTTAATCAAGACTTCAATTCATATTGTGTGTTTTATACTATAACGATATGTATTTATTGTCATGTTAAGTTAGTAGTTTATATTATACGCATTTAATGCATATTAATTGCTCAAAACTATTTATTATAATCGTATTTGTTTATTTTTCACACTTTTATAACAATGAAGTTAAAAAACTAAAATTTTCTATTTATGTATCTTGATTTATCAATCGTTAGTTGATATGATAATCATCCAATATCCATCTGTATCCACGGATGCAGATATCCGATAATGATTTTGGATGCGGATTCAGCATGACAGACCTAAACAAGTAATACATTCATCCAAGTGCAAAATATTTTTAACAACTTTCGTAAAACATCCTCTTTCATGTTTCAAAATCTAAAGCCGCACATTCCCAATAACAGGTTTCGACAAACTTCTATTTTTTTTATTTCATTCAAACTGCAAATATTTGCACCTCGGTGTGTGTGTATATATATATATAATCAAAAGTTTAATTTTGGTCATACCAAACCTCCGATAAAGTGCAGATTTGATTTTGAAAAAAAAATGAGAAACATTGTTGAAAATTATTTTAAAAGGGTAACTTAAACACACGTTTCTGAGAATTGACTTTTTGTGTATTAAGTTTGAAAATAAGGGACGAATTCTAATTTCCACTTTAAATTTTGCAGTTCTAATCTGATAGTGAAGGACTACAGCATTAACAAAACCCAAGTTTATTGATGCAAGGACCTTATCTCACATATTACTAAACTTGTGTTCTTAATCTTCTGTATTTACGGGAAAGGTAGAAGTTTAATTCAGCAATTTAGTTACGCAAGTCTTTTAAATGTTACCTCTCCTCCAAACTTTTTTACACCAAGGAACTTTGGATTAGAGTCTCTCCCATTTTTAGTTGACCCAGCTGTCTTTTTCGTAGCCCATCGTCTGAACAGCAAGCTTAATCCACCTGATTCCTCTAATAATATATACATGATTTGTTAGTTTGCTTCAAGAAATATATTGGAAACTCAATGTGTAGTTACTAATAATAGAATGGTGTATTATTTACCACTAGCGCTAGTATACACAGGACCGCTCGACAATAGTTCTCTAAGGCTAACACGTCTGCATAGAGTTGAGAAGGTCGAGTTCATTATTGTAACATCTGAAAAGTTCTGATTCTGCAAAAACAAAACAAAAAATTAAAAATTAAAACCAAGGTAACGAATCATGATTAGGTGGCCTTGGTAAAATCTGAGTCATGAAGCTACGGTACAGGGATAGTGTCTCATTCGGACTTCAGAGTATTTTGATCAAATGTTGATTCTAGGATTACTTCTATGGTCAGAATTAATTAAGCCTTTTAAGTTCAACATGTGCCTAAAAGAATGAGTTTAAATGTTTCATCTTGCTATAATGTAAAAAATATTGACGCCCAAAATCCAGATGTTAACTGGAATAGTGTTTATATTTAGACTGCTAGCTAAAAAAAACTGGAGTATTCGGAAAATATACGGATTATCAGCTTAATCCCATATTTCAGCACAAGTAATCAATTCTAGTACACATCCAAATGCTGCATATAATGCATAAACAAACATGACATAGCAGGATAACTCTATCACTTGCAGCATTGCAGCTTATATTGGATCCAAATTAAATTTTAAGCTAGTCAGGGTTTAATGCTGAATTGTATTTATACTTTAAAAACCATACAACCTAGAACAGAAGTAATATATATTAGTAGCTCAATCTCAAATGTGGACGACTATGCACTTTTTTTTCTGCCAGGGCTTAAGTGGTTTACTCTCAAATGAACACAAAGAATGTCTCCACTCAAACTCAACCTACCTACCACTACACAATGGAAAAATGTTGTGGAGTTAAAACGTTAACGGTTCAATAGCGGTGGAGATGCAAAAAGTTATAGCGAAGATATTGAGAAAAATAGCAAAAGTGCAAAAAGCTTTGTTAGAAATAAAATTAAATCTCCAAAGTTAATTTATTTTCATTCTCACAAGAAATAATTTTGATCTTATATAACAGAACGAAGAATATCATGATTTATACATTCCTTAATTAATTTTTAACTTTTATTGAGCACTTGATCATAAACTTTGGTTTTAACCCTAAATTTTTTCATTCTGTTTAAAAGAGAACTAATCAAATTAATTTTTTTGTATTAATGTTGTTGAAACGGATGCTAAAAACCATTGATTTAGTGAGTGTAGCGGAAAATAACGATATTTTTAAGTATATCTACTATTTAATAGCGCTAAATTGAAATAATGTTGCGGCCGAAAAATGCTGCGCACTTTAACAGGGATTTAACTAGTCTTTAGCAGAGGTTTATCTGCATAGGATAGATGGAAGAAAAAATGAAAAACATACTATCATATCTCATACGTCAACTCTTATTTTAACTCTCTAAATCCTCTTCAGTCCTGGTAATTTCCTCGTGTACTCTATATATTTTAACTCTCTGAATCCTCTTCAGTCCTGGTAATTGCCTCATGTGCTCTATATATTTTAACTCTCTGAATCCTCTTCAGTCCTGGTAATTGCCTCGTGCTCTATATATGGTGGGGTTATCAATCACAAACCACTATACAATTTTTTCATGCTCGATCAAACGTACCTCCTGTGTTCCATTTTCATTTATTTCAAAATTTGAGTGCTCTAATATTGCTCGAATATATTTTTACTTTTCATTTTCCCCCTTAGCAAATGATCATATATTCGAGCCACTTCAAATGCATATTCGCTTAATGCTCCAGTAAAACCAATACTCTCGAACCATTTTCCCTTTCTGAACTTTTTTTTCTCGATTTGTTTATAACCGAAATAACTTACAATTTTTTGTATATTTAGATTATAATCCTACAGGAAAGGAAAAAAAATCAGATTAAGAAGTTTATTCGCAACAAATACATAAATTAAAAAATGGAAATTAAGGACAGATCCTTCTTTCTAAAACTTATCAGTTTTGCTTCTCTCCCTTTTGGAAACTATTTTATACATTCTTATTTTTATTTTATTTTATTCTCTCTCTTTTACGTCTCTCGTTTCCGAATTTAAGAGTGATTCAAAGACATGTATTGTATGCAGGCAGTTATAGTTATGAAAAATTATAACCACATGCCAAGGTTGGTAAAATTACCAAATACCCCCTGAATTACACCATTTTTTCGAACATATGGATGTATTTTATAAAAGGAAATTAGAAGGGATATAAAACTTCGTTTTCATAATTATAAGGATGTATGCCAAAATTTCCCTAAATAAAAATCATATTAAAACTCTTGGCAAATAGCTAATTTTAAAAAATAAAAAGTCTTGATTTTTCTACACACTTTTTTAAAAACACAAAAAGCGATAATATAACAAAATTCAACATATATTAAAACTATTTTTAAACAAATTAAATACAAAATAGAATTTATTTTCTTATAAACTTTAGATTTAAAAATTTAATCAATGAAATTACATTAAGAAATCTTACAAAAAAAAGCCATTAGTTTTTAGAAAATCATAAAAGAAGTTGAAACATCAAACTTTAACAGATTTATTTTATATACATGGATTGGCATCTACCATCTATTTCATAATAACAATGGCTCAATTACAAAATCTGACAATAAATTATGTCGTATAATCGTTATATTCATTTCTTGATTATTATATTGGCCAAAAAATTAATTAAAAAATATATAACAAGTATATATTTTATTAGCTAATTTTAGATTCTCAATAAATTATTAAAAAAATAAATAAATTATTAAAAAATAAATTAATTAATTAACATAATGGATATAACAATTTATTCACTTAACTAATCAAACTCATTTACTTTATTCACTTAATAAAATAAACCCATTTGATTTGTACAACTCAAATCACAATTTTTTCATTCTCTCAACCAGCCAAAGGTAACAAGGTTCAAATCTCATCAAATGCAAAATAATATCATCTATACCACATAATTGAAAAAGATAAATAAAAAAATTTGCAAAATTAGTTGCAAATAAATAATGTCATTCATATTGATCTTAAAACTGTAATTTTAATGTCAATTGTATTTTAACATGGTATGCGTACAGTACAACACATGGGTAGGGTATACACTAGTCAATAAGTATAATCGATTTGCTCCCAGATTATTATACTCTTCTTGACTAAAATCATCATCAATCATGTCGTGTAACAGAAATGTGAGCTGACCTGATTTTTACCCTTAAAATCCCCCACTGAGAGTATTTCTAACCCAGGGTTGGTTGCATGGCAACTCACCTCCAACATGTTGGGTTAAGTGTGTTTATGGGTTGCCTTGGCAACCCGCAAGGTTGCCTTGGCAACCTTGGGATTGTCAAGTTAGCTGGCTTTTATAAAGTAAACTAAGATTAGCCGGTTTTATAGAGACCGATTAACTGTAGAATGAAACAAGAAGTCAAAAGATGGTCGTTGGTTGAATGCTGGCTTTTTTGGCTGTGGTAATGGTCATTTTTTAGACCGTTGTCTCATTTTCTTTACTCCACACTATGTATATTTATCATCTTTTATCAATTTTAATTACTTCATAACCCAAAAATTCTCATTTTCTTCAAATGTTTCTTCAAAGGTCAAAAAGAAACATTTCAACAATCTTCATATCCAAATTTTCTATCATAATATCATCCTAAAAATCGAAATTCTCATCAACAAAATCAAAATATGTTATTCACAACAAAATCAAATTCAATATCATTTCAAAAATTCTCAACAAAGTCAAAATTCGAATTTCATGTTTCCCACAACAAAATCCAAATTCATATCATTTACCACAAAATCAAAATTTCTACCATTCACAATAAAATTCGATCACTACCAATCATTCTCAAAATACGAATTACTCACAAAATTCTTCATTCCAACAAAATTATAACTACTGCTCAAATTACATATCCCCCAATAGCCAACATCGATCAATAGTTCCTTACCAAACTCAAAATGTGACAAGAAATTTGAAGGGTCAATTCAATAACTACGACGGTGAAAATTATGAATTTCCATTCAAATTTTATGGACCGCCGAAGATGTTTCTAGGACGCTTAGTTCATTTATCGATCGTGGAAGGAAAAGACAAACGGAAATCAATATTAGTGAGTCCCTACCAAAGGGCGGTAAACAACAAAAATAGTCGCCGAACGACCAAGTGGAGTTAGCTTATTGGTGGGTCAAATGCTCTAAAGATCCAAACAAAACCAACTGTTCCTTTTGGAATTCTATTTGCAATTGTTCAGCCGTTGAAAACATAATAATCCTTCAAGAACCGTTGATTCATTGAAAAACCAACAGAAGAATTAATTTCACTTGTCAACGATGAAAGAAATAATATCCAAGTTGCATGCAAGAGCACAAAGTGGGACAAACGACTTAGATTTGATAATGATTTTATTTTTTGTATTCAAATTATGAACTACTTCTCTCATATCAAGTTTTAATAGTTTTTCTTCATCTACAGCTTAATCATGTTAATACATTGTATTTGATTGAACATAATAATCAACCGTCCAACCTATAACGTTGTTACGACTTTCACTCAATCGATGACAAATAGAGTCAAGTGGAAATTGAACTTCCTAAAAAGATGAATGATGATTTTAGTTCTAGAAGTTCCAATGCACATGAGGGCACACCCTTCAACACTAGTACGAGAAGAGGCCATCGGGTAAGTATAAATCGACAAAGAAAACCACCATTGATTACACCTCCACTATGAATCTATTGTTGAGAGCACAATTGCCGCGCAAAACGCAAATAAATTGTATACCGAATCAAAAGAGGCGAAGAGGCTTAAGAAGAAAATGAAGAAACGTCGTTCTGAGAATCATCAGCTAAGAATTGACGAGATGACATTACAACAACAACAACTAAGCCATTATTCCCAAACAAGTTGGGGTCGGCTAGAGATGGAACCCAAAACTAAATGAAAAAATCAATTTAAAAGTTATAATAATAACAATAGCAATAACAATAATAAAATAAAGTCAAATAAGTAAATTAATAATAATAACTAAGTAAAGTAAAATAAAATAAAAATATAAATGTATATATATAAAAGAAATGATAATAATAATACTAATAGTAATATTGGTTAAAGACCAAGCCTACGTCTTAGGCTCATGTTTCCTAATCCTATAATCTAAAACTTATAAAACTCAACGCTCATGGTTCTGGTACGTGAATCGCTAACTTCCACTCGCTCCAATCCGTCACCAGCTCTTCAGATATACCTCAATCCTTCAATGGAAACATGGTAAGGTCTCTCTCCGTCCAATGGAAATACCGATAAGTATAAAAAAATCTAACATGGTCAAACCTAATTCTCCAAAACTCAAGTGAAAAGTGTGAATGGTCTTCCACCTACATGCAACTAAAGCACCACACAATTGAACATCTGAATTTAATAGATTTTGAATACCTAATTAAGTAATATTTAAGTATTGCATGTGTTAAAAACTGTAAATGCAAAGCGACCAAGTAAAACGTACTGAAAAAATTCCAAATCCACTTTCCCGCAAAAAAATTGTCAATAACATTGTCGGTGCCAACTGCTCGTATAGTCCAGCAAGGACATACGACATTAGGCCAATATCCATTGGTGCAATCACGACGAACCTAAATTAAATAATTTATATTCCAATTTAGCGGTCTATAATTTATAGTCTAAGTTACAAATTTAAAAGTAAATATCTTATAGAATCATCGATGTGTACACTTATGTGTACTTCGTTGTTACGAAGAAGACAAAAATTTATCAAATCCTTATCCTCTCCTAAATTTTGATCAATATGCGGATCAAAAACTGAATCTCATGTATATCTCGCTAAGCATCTTCACCTAGAAATGATATTTTCGTCCAAATGTCTAGATCATCGACTTTTTCTACTGGTGCTAGAAACATTGATAACTTCTTCAGCTTGGATGTTTTCTTCATTACTCAGATCCTACCTATTGCTACGCCTACCTCAAATACAATTTAACATTCTTCTCATTTTTTTAAGAGTAAATGGCGGTTGGAAATTGAGGGGGAAAATGGGAGATCGAGTGAAATGAGGGGAGCACATACCCGATCTTTAAATAGCTGAATATGTGTGCTTCCACTTAGTCGACATTTCAAAGACCAACTAAGTGGATGAAGAGGATTGCAAGTTTCCCTGCACACAGATTGCAATCATGTAGACAAAGATTGCAATTCGTGCGATTCACTTTAGCCGGGTATATGAAGATCGGTTAAAGGCTGATTGTTTTCTTCGAGTTGGGGTCTGTTTTTTTTTGGCCTAGATTTGTGGGGTTATGGGTTTAAATGGACTAAACTGATGTTTTGGCACATGGTTGGGAATGCTTTAACAACTTCATCGTACTTGAAGTGGTCAAAAAATCATTCAAACGGTTCTTACTATACGGAATCATCATCTCGCATAACAACCAATGGCCAATGCCATTAATTCATTTAAGATAATGATATGGAGACTTGTTTGAATAAACTCATCTGCTATTCATATTTTGAAACTCATTTCTTTCATAAGGAATTAAATCATTTTCCTGCCAATTAAGGAACACAATTTGACAAAATCATTGTTGAACGTACAGTATACACGTCTCCAACCTGATATTAGGATTGTACGGTTAATAATGAAGTACATAATACGCGAAATAAAATTTAATATATAAAATACATCATATATTCCAGGCTTTATAATAAAATAGTTTGATGAAATCTGCTTGATCAAGCAATATCGTTGCACCAAATTCTTCGATTTTAACAGACTAACAAACATTACACCATACCCAATCATTTTTAAGGTTTTAAAGAGGATGCTTGTTAATCGCCAAATTTTAATTATAAAATGAATGAATCCTTTATGAGTTTCTTCAATTTGGTTTAAAGTGAAAGCATTTGCTATAATCCTGCTGGCTGCTTTCAAATTTATTTCGGCCAAGTTTCAATGTTCTCTTCCAATAGCAAAATGCATGATTACGTTTTCCTAATCAACAATAGAGAAGTATGAATTTAGAACAAATTCTGTACGAATTAATATTTTGGACTCCTATAAGCCAATTACAGCCCTGTAAATGCAACAAGATAACACGATCTTGGAGATAAATAAATTCTGCATAAATTGTACCACATAAATGCATGCAGCCTTACGCAAACAGGTTACAGCAAAAACAACAATAACTGGGTAAGATGGTACCAACTTGGAGATAAATAAATTCTACATGAATAATCCAAACCATTGGATGCAAGTACAGATCCAATAATTAATAAAGGGGTCGCCTGGCTTCTAATGTTGCTTTTTTTTTCCTTATTTTTCTAACTGTGGTGTTATTTCAGTTACTGCCTCTACAAAACACCAATGAAAAGAAGAAGATACTTTGTGGCATAATTTTAAGAGATAACAAGTGACCAAAGTTGTGAAGGCCAAAAATCCCCAGGCCTGTGCCTTGCGCTTTGCCAAAAAGCCCCAAAATCAATTTAAAACTTCAGTTAAGGTCACTTTACTTTGAACTCTCCAAAACTTTAAGCTTAAAATTTAATTTATAATTAGTTTCAATCAATCAAAATAAACTAGTTTAAACTAAAATTCAGTTTAAAAAAAAGATTTTAAGCATAATTTATATACTTTGGATATAAAAATTAAATAGGTTCTAAACAAAATATATATACCTTAAATATAAAAAACTATACAGATTTAACTATTAAACCAAATTATAATTAACATATAAGAAATTAAACCAATTTTATATTTTACTCCAATCAGTTTATAAAGTAGCAAACTAAATTAACTCAAAACTTAAATAACACTCGACATTGATTAGAACTTAAAGGGGAAAAAAATTACCAATCACTCAATTAAATAGGGTGAAGAACGGCAAGGAGGAGATCGACGGCGGAAGGTGGAGATCGCCAAGCAGTGGAAGTGATCGGCGGGAGTAGTAGCAGTCGGCGGTGTTCGAGTCGTCGACTCCCTTTTCTTTTCCTTTCGTTTTCCTTTTTGCCCTAACCGAGATTTGAGAGAACGGGATGCGGATATGAGAGCCATACTGGATCAATTTTTGGGCTGAAACCCAATTTTTTTCCCCCCAGAGAGCTAGCTTTTGGCAGGCCCCCAGCCGGCATCCCATGCTATTTTGCATCCAGAGGAATGCCTTAGAATGCAATTGACGCTATTTATTTTAGTTAATAAACCTAGATGAGACAAAATAATTAATGGTAAACACGGCTTGGTAACGTTGCCTTGATGACACAGTCGGCATTTCCTAGGTTTTGTAAAAATCGGCGTGAAACAAGTGAATAGTTTTATGAATCGATCGATGCAGAAAGCAGTGATCATCACATAAGTCGGTTGTGAAGTCTAGAAAGGAATTGAGTTAATTTGGATTGAGTTGAAACGAGGATGGTTGTGAAGGCCGAAGTCGATAATAGTTGAGATGAAAAACACGATAGAGAAAGTTAAGAGTTGTATGTGTGTGTAATGCATTAATAGCTACGGATCGACCCTCTATGGATGACTGATCATATTTTGGATCATAGCACAATTTTCTTTTTTCTCATAGAGCTTGTAACTGAATTTTGGTCATTTATGGACTATGGATGACTTATGAATGGATATACATTTTTGCTGGAAGAACTGAATATCTCAATGCTAAGTATCTAATACTGACTGATTAGACATGATTCAACGATTGTGTGGAATTAAAGCATTCTTTGAAAGATGCAAGTTTCCATGTAAACAACTTAAGTAACGGATACGTCTTATCGATTCAGGATTCAAGTGCGGAAAGCACACTTTGTATTGAAAGAAGCATATTTTCGAGGCAATTATTAGCCATGTCTTTCCTGTCTAAAGAATCAATGGATTTGGACCATTGAGTGGTGATGGAATGGATGCAAAATCCATGGGCGATCGAGTGCAAGGGATTACAAGTTAGTACAATGGAAAAGCTTGAAAAATGGCTAAGTACCATTGATCGATACAAATCGATAAGTTGGACAAATATTTAGCAAGCGCTTGATGGAATCCAATTATTCAGACCGAGCGACTCTATGGAATTATGCCGATACTTCCATGTATTAGAGGAACGTATGGGGCATCTCTATTTTTCCCCAGGGAGGGGAGGGAGATCTTTATAATTATCATTGCTTAGCTTTCAATTTGCCTCTGACCATCAAATTAAATGTGAGTAAACCATTGTCCTCTCTTTGAAACAAGGGGCACTTCTGGTTTTTTGCATGCTTCATATAATATTGTATTATCTGGAGTTAGGGTATGAAGTTGGGGAATATAGCTACAGTGGATCACTGGCCGAGGGTTGACATTTTAGAGTAAAGTACGATGATAAACACAAAGTCCATCGATTGGTACTGATCGATGGAAACTTGGCATTGTTGAGTCAGCATAACCTTATTCTCTAAGCTGCTTTTTTGGATTATGACTAGATCTTACTTGATCAAATTTCTAGAGATAAATTGAATAATTAAGGTAATAAATACAAAGATAGCAATTCAAATTGTTCAAGAAAACCCCTCAAGAAACCGGTGTCCATGGAGAAGGATCTTGTGGCAAAGATAGAAATGGCGGAAATCGATCTGCAGAAGTAGCTCTGGTGCCATAGAAGGACAAGCGAAACATAGTCAAAGAAGTAAGCAGAAGAAGACATGATGCAACTAGAGCTGCTGCTCTAGGGAATCTATCGGCATTGATCGACCCAATGACAGGGATGGCCGAAGTGTAGAGCATAAGAGGCAAGGGAAATAGCATGGTATTGTTCATTCAAGGAGCAAGCAACAATGCTATGTTTGACGCTCATGGATAATAGTACTCTCAGGACGCGGTCAGGAATGATGACATTAAAGAAAAAGAAGGCACAAACGAATGGACTCTTAAAGGTAGGGAGATCCGGATGTCATGTAGTTGTGAACGCTTGGGCAATGAACATCATGGTTTTTTGCCGGATAGGGTACACGGTTAAGATCCGACCGATGGTCGTTGCCATCGAATGTGAAGGATGTATGCTAAGATGGTAAATGAGATGATAAGAGGGTTGCTCCAAAGAGAGTACTATAATGATGAATGGGATACTGCTACGAGTAAGAATGCCTTTATAGTTGAAATAACAAAGCGAGGTATCCCCATAAATTGCAGTCTCGACAATGCCATTATACAACAAGTTGAAAATTCATTATAGCATCCAACAAGGTATGATTAGCATATGGATGGTACTGGTGTAACACCCCATAAATTAATATATATAATTAGTTAACTAATTATGAGAATAAAAATTTAAATGATTCGATTATGGGATTAAATATAATATAACATGATAAGTATTTAGGTGTACACTTACTTATTGTGTTGTTACTTGATGAAACTAACTATAACAAATTAAATAAGAAAGAGGAGAAATGGGCTAGTGGCGCAACTACTTATGGGATTAAAGTTAGCTACTTTCTCTCTTTGCATTTCATTATACTCTCTTTAAATAAAATATAAGCTTGAAGCATATTAATGGTGGTGGCCTAAGAAAGAATTAGAGGAAAATAAGAAGATTAAAGCTAATGGAACTAGAAACATTACCAACAAAGAGATTGAAGTGGATAATGCATTCTCTTAATCCTCGTTTTTCTTTATAATTAGGCATGGTCATAATTAATTAAGACTATTTGTTATGCTTTTTGTGATTAAAATGATTCGAAAAATTATTTTAGAGATGATTTTTGATTTGTATAATTTTCCTATAAATAAATAATTAAATATAAATTATCTAAGAACCATTTATTATATAAAATGACTAGAGATCGAGAGTTTGAGAGATTTTATGAAAATAAAACACACCCCCCCCCCCATACATACACGCTTATATACATACATTCATACACACACACACACATTCTATGGTTTTCTGGAATTGGTATAAGTAATTTCTGAATTAAACTACATTTAGCGAGATGGGATTTATGAGTATGAAAAGACAAATATTATAGACCGGAAGGTAATTTAAAAGACTAGAATATGTAAACAATGGTCAAGAGACCAGATCCACATTATATGTCGAATAAGTCAAAAAAGCACTGTACTTACCATGAAAGGTGAAAAACTGAGCAAATGAAATGTCAACGCGTATAAAGGTGACATCAAATGCGAAGAAGGCAGACTTTTGACTTATACCCAAAGGCTTTGGCGAGAGTAGAGTAACCAAACCAAAAGAAAATGAATGAGAAAGCACCAAGTATATGACCTAAATGTAACCAACTAAAAATGCAAAGTATGAGCCAAGGTTAATATACTGAAAGCAAAGGGCGAGGGTGAAGGCGAAGGAAGATACGATGATAATAGAAGAATCATAGGTAAAGGAGGTGATTTTTGAAACCTAGAATTAAGATTCAGCATGTTTATGGAACGAAACTGAACTAGGCAGGCTCCCTTGGACAAGACCGTGGGTAGTAATTACCGAGACCTTTCCGGTGAAAAGCTAATACCGAAATCTACTGACTTTCGAAGGTAGTGTTAATACCAAAGCTTAAGATGGCCAAATAAGCACTTAGAAAATTATGAAATGTGATATATAGCATAGATGGTTCTAGGGTTAGAAGATCAAGAATAGTTACGGAACTTTACATGGCTTAATAAACAGCCAAGGATAAAACCTAATGAATGAGTGGACAGGTAGAGTGTTTGGTGGATGGTGTAAGACCTACCATGGTAACCAAGAACCGAAAGCATAGATGTATGGCTCAAATGCAACAATTGAGACATGAAAGCGTAGGTGTAAGGCCTAAGTGGCAACCAAGTCCGAAAGTGTTGGTGTAAGGCCTAAGCGGCAACCACACCGAGAGCGTTGATGTATGGCCTAAGTGACAACTGCAACCGAATGTATTAAAGTAAGTCCTAAGGTGGCATCCGAGACACAAAAGTAGTTGGTGTAAGGCCTAAGTGGCAACCAAAGAAGATTTTGGTAGTTGGTGTAAGGCTTGATGTGGCGGTTAAGAACTGAAAGCGAAGAGTGCAAGGCTTGAGTGGCAATTGAAACTCAAAAACATAGGTGTAAGGCTTAAGTGGCAACCAAACTCGAAATCATAGGTGTAAGGCCTGTGTGGCAACTAAAACATGAAAGTGGAGGTGTAAGGTCTGAGTGGCAAATGAAATTGATAGTATAATTAGTAGAAACTAAGGAGGCGGTGAAGGCATAAAGCCTTAGTGGCATTTGAAGGCTTCGTAGCCTAGGTTTTGAAAAGAAAAATGGATAGGGACTGAATGGCATACCTAGTGAAATGGCTATTGATTCTCGTCGTGATACCATAGCATGTATAAGAACTTTAGAAATGAAATAATGGTTTGTTGTTATTTTTTGAGTTTAAATGAATGCTATGTTGTAGTGAGGGGAAAATCAATTATGTGCTTTGGCAGCATTGTTTCACTATATTTCATATCATCTATAGGGTAATCCTTTGCCCATCCCAGACTTTATGCATGGCTTATGTTTTTATTATTGTTTTCCCTATAAACCCATGAGTACTCATTCAAGTAAGCTGAGTTTATAGATTTAAGTAGGTTGTTTCAAAAGACAAACAAAGAGTTTCAAAGACAATAAAAAAGGCTTAGATGATATAAATGTTGTTGTGATTCCATTGTATGACGTGTCCATGTTAGCATCTTCATATGTTGGGAATGAAACTGATATTTATGTTGTATTATATTTTCCCACTACATGGGCATGTTTATGGAAAAAAACTTGAAAATATAAGAATGATTATGTATGACATTTATTAGCTGATATGTTTACTTATATTGTTGATATATTTATATAACTGATCTCATCTCGTTGTCGAAAGATAATTCTAAGGTGACTATAGAATGTTAGGGTTCTAGCTTTAGGTTTTGAGAAGGGGGGTTTTACATTTGGTATCAGAGCTTAGGTTAGGGACACTTAAATAATATAGAGTTAAGTAAAGGTTTAGGTAGAGATCAGATTGTAACACCTTTGGGAGGGTATATGCTATTATACGACGTACTTGTATTTTACTACATAAATATATGTGAACATATGTATCTTTTTACTACTATTTTTCTCTCTCCTTCCGATTCTAATAAAGGCTTTCTTAATAGAAAAATAAGAATGGAAATGAGAAGTGGATGGACTATAGGGGGAGCTAATGCTAGAAGAGAGATAGAAAGTACTCAAATAGATGAAGGAAACGAAAGGGAAGTGCCACCAATAGCAGGAAAGGAAGCTGTCATGCAATGGCAGGGGCATGGACATAAATTTTTTTGGTATTTCATGGCATAGATGATAAGGGAGAATATGCATAATATGCTGGAGGTTATTGTGCCAAGGCCGGTGGCAAGGGAAGGTTTTTCGAAATTGTATTAAGACTGTCAGAATATAAGGGAAAGATTTTTACCGAAATGGGGTAAACGGTTGACGTATTAAATAGGCTAAAGAGATGTGAACGTATCTTTTAAGACCTAAGGTTGGACGACGCGCAAAGGCAAAAATTAGCTTTGAGACAATTTCTTGAAGAAACTATGGATTGGTAAGAGATAATAACTGCCGAGACTCCTAAAGAATATATCATTAGGCCATAGTTTAAGGAAAGGTTTGAGGCTCGATTCATTTTCAAGTTCCAACGAAGTGTGTTGCTTCAAGAGTCTATTAGTTTGAAACAAGAGGATCTTCCCATGGATTAGTACAATCAAAAGTTTAATTCTTTGGCTAAGTATGATTGTGAGATTATTAATACGTCATTGAAGAAGAATAGGAAATTCACCCGAGGCTTGAAGCATGGTTTGAATCAAAAGCTGATGACACGTTTAGCATCTCCATTTGAATTCATTGTAGATATGACTCGAAGGTACGATAACATGTAGCGAGAGGAATGGAGATGCGAGATAAAGCCTAAGGTGGAGCGAAGGGTAAAATCAGTAACAACCGAAAGGAAAAGCTCAAGAGGAAGGAGGCCGAAAGGATATTTCGAAAGTTGTTTATTGCAATTGTACCCAGAAGGGGCATTATGTCTAGCTAGTGTGGTCAAGGTTAAACGTTTTAACTGCAATAAGCTAGGCCATAAGAAAAAGGATTGTTTAGAGTTGAAACAGATGAGGTTGTTTTCTTTGGAAGGACGAAAAGGGTGCCCACTGGTAGAAGAGAAGGACAAGGGTGTTTTATGTTAGAATTTTGTTTGATACTAGGACTACACATTCTTTCATTTCGAAAGGCATGGTTGATAGATTAGAGTCAGATGTTTCCTATCTAGTTAACTCTTTATGCATTGTTAATCCGATTGGTTAATATGCCACTCTCAAGTTAAGATGCAATGGTTTAGAGTTTGTTGTGTAAGCATTTGCTTTATTTGTAATCCATATATATCTGACTTCTTAGGGTATGGGGTAATTTTGAGTATGGATTGGTTAGTTCAAAAAGACATCATAATTTATTATGTTAAGAGGATTACTGATTATAAAACCCAAAGGGAAGAGAAAGGATCATTGTGACGTTAGACGTGATGAAGGGGAGGTCCAGGGTTTGGTTATGTGCAGTGGAAAATCTAGAAGAGGAGATTGATGGAGTTTTAGTGGTTTGGGAATTTGTGTATGTCTTTGACCCAGTGACGGGATTACTGCCAAGAAAACTAATCGAATTCCATATATATTTGGTACCAAGGCACAACCTATTAGTAGACCCCATAGCAAGATGTCGCCTAAGAAATGGAAGAGTAAAAGAAGTGGTTAGTGGGACTTGAGCATAAGAGTTTCATTAAATCGAATAGTTCGATGTGGGGAGCTTCCGCAATGTTTGTAAAGAAGTCATATGGATCACTTTGGAGTGTATTAACTATAAGAAGTTGAACAAAGCGACGGTAAAGAATCATCATCCATTGCCAAGGATAAATAATTTATTTGATCAGTTGAGTAGAGCTAGTGTATTCTCGCATCTAGATTTGGCTATGGCAATCCACCAACTAAGAGTTACTAAAGAAAATATTCCTTTGAGCATGTTTAGAATGATAAGTGATTAGTCATTCCCATTGGACTAACGAATGCTACAACATTCTTTATGGATCTTAAGGACCGGTTATTCACAGTCATTGTTGACCTTTATAGATGATATCTTGGTATATCTTAAGGATGAGCGAGATCATGACGTTCATCTTAAATTGATGTTGGTGACCTTGAGGTAGCACAATTAAAGACGAAGTTTTCCAAGTGTCACTTTTGGAAATGAGAAGTTAAGTTCTTAGGCCACTTAGCTTCGGAGGAGGAATTGGCCGTAGATCCTTCGAAAGTTGAGGCTATGAATAGTTGGAAAAGACCTAAGACCGTTGCTGAGATTTGGAGTTTCTAGGAATTAGTAGGGTGCTATCGAAGATTAATTAAGGACTTCTCATGCATAACAACGCCATTGGCGAGGCTTACTCAAAAGAACAGGAGGTGCATTTGGATGGAGTGCTAGATGGCATTTCAAGAGTTGAAACTTTGGCTGATAAATGCTTCGGTTTTGGTGATGGCCCACTGAAATATAAATATGATAGTTTATACTGATGCTTCATGTTTAGGGTTAGGGGCGATGTTGATGCAAGAAGGCAAAGTGATAGCTTATGCATCCACATAGTTGCGACCACATGAGGACAGTATTCAACACATGACTTTGAGCTAGCGGTAGTTTTCTTTGACTACAGACTTAGAGATATTACCTTCATGGAGAAAGGTTTGAATTATTTACTGTCTATAAGTCTTTGAGATATTTGTTCTCCTAGAATGAGTTGAATATGAAATAGTAGAGGTGATCGGAAATTTTAGTTTCTTATGATTTTGGGATGGAGCACACCTCAGGGAAAGGGAATAATGTTGTCGATGCTTCAAGAAGGGGTGAGCAATATTTGATTAAACCATATAAACTGACCAAACCAATTCATTTCGATCGGTTTGTTTTGGTTTTGAAACTAGGTTGGTTTATAATCGGCCCATAAAAAAATTAGTTTGGTTATCAGTTTAACCAAATTAACCAAACTTTTGTTATTTTAAAAATCAATAATGTTATAATAATTTTTTTAGATTATTTTAGCGATTTAATTTTTTTTATCTATTATATATGTGTCAAAAGTACTATTAGAAAATATAAGAATTCTAAATTATAATACTTTAATCATAGGGTTTTAATTAATATTACAATGAATATTCCAAACATAAAATGTGAATCGTTTTAAATTCGATTAAATCGGATAACCAACCCAACGAACCAAAATTAATTTGATTGATTTGGTTTGGTTTTCATTTTTATTGGTTTAGCAATTTTCATCATTGGATAAACCAAACCAACCAAATGCTCACCCCTAGCTTCAAGTTGAAGGCAATAGAGTTGTGTCTTGGCTATGATAGAAGAGTGGAATGTATTAAAGACTTTAGCTTCTTGTAATGTTCATTTCCGTTAGAGTGCTAGTCCAAATATAATAAGACTTTTGGGACGTTGTCATGCTTAGAAGTGAAAGAGTTAGTGGTATGCCCTAGATGCAATTATGTAATTTGTTACATATATTTAACTCTACAGTCAATCTTGTTCGTAATAAAGGAGTTCGATTTATGTAATATACTTTTTTATATTGTGACATAATTAATAGGCAAATAATTTAAAATATATTAAATCCTTAAATAAAATGTTATGTGATTGTAGTTGCAAATAGTTGTAATCGTGGGTAATTAATCATAAAATAAAATTAAAATTTGGTTTTAATGTTCTTGGTCAAGATGTTTCAAGTCAATTCATCAGTTGAGACAAGAGTATGTGATGTTCTCTAAATGTTGGGTAATTTATTACTCATGGTTGTTAGCGCACTAAGGGGTTATGTTCTCATAGTTATTGGATAACCATGGAATGACTCGACTGAAAGTTTCCTATTAGTTGATAACAACTAGGTCAAACAAGATATCTCTACGTGATAATGTTACATAGTTCTCTCGGCTTGATAATACTGTGGAACTTCAATGTCAATGGTCCACTTTGATTATAGTTAAATCATGACATGACATCCATTGAACAACTATAGTTGGTTTTGATTTGAAGCACTAGGAGTGCAACACTATTCAATAGAGAATTCGTCTCCTTAGTCATATAAGGTTAGTATCATGGTCAACTATAGTCAACTCAAGTCAAAATCTCTGGCCAGAGTAGAACAATAAATGATAAATGCTTTTATTAAACCAAGAACTTTATTTATGGACTGATTGAGTTAAATGTGAATAATACTTTAGTTTTGACCAATACATGACTCCATATATTTTAATGTGATATAGTGTTGTCCAAGAGAATATGTGTAAATTGTTGTCATCATTGCTACCACTTAAGATAATATTTAATATGATTTACCAAAATGATCTGTAAGTGATGAATTTGGCCAAGCTATCACACTACTAGCTAAGATGATATATGAACGTTAATATTTGAATTGCTGAATATTAATCGCTGACCGAATTCACACCTTTGAGCTTCACAACCATGTTTGTGAATTCTCTAAAAAACCACACGATTTAACTAGTTTATAAAGTATTATAAATTAATTTATATTTAATATATATTAATTACTAATTTATCTGATGTTTAGGGTGTTGTTAGTAATTATTTGAATGCGTATATAAAAGTTATATGCACGTATCGATGTACGATGTCAGTATACATTTAAACGGGCTTTAACTATAGTTAATTACCCGATGGACTTTAGGAAAAGTTGATCCATATAGGAACAATTTATGGCCGGTCATAAAAGGGGAATAGTTGGTAAAAATATTGATTTAGATCTAATTGGAAATTAACAAGGGAAAGTTTAAAGAAGAGGAATGAGGAAGGTTTTAATTCCCTCCATAAAACAGACCTTCTATATTTATTTCATTTTGTCCTTTTTTCTTCATCCATGGTCACCGTGTTCTCCCTCTCAAAACCTTGCATGGACAAACTCTTTTTCCCCAAACAATATCAAACAAAATAACAACAATGTGGTTCATTCAATCTAGCAAGATTAAATGTTGATTCAAGGAGTCTAAGAGTTGATTCATAAATTGAAGTGTAATGAAGGTTTGTAGCTGTAAGGTAAATCTATATTTATTTTATATATTTATACATGCTCACACCTGACCTAAATTAGTGTATATAACATTTAATTAAATTGCCATTGGATTTTATTAAATTTTGATTTGTTATACATATGTTGTTTATAAATAAAATTCAAAAAAAAGGGGAAAACAAACATTAAACTTTGGTCTATGTATTTTTTTCATATTTATGAAATAATCTTTTTCAAATATGTTTTATGTACTATTAAATAATTTGATTATATGTATTCATAAATATATACAATGATCATTTACTTTTGCTACAATCAAGCATGCATGTTAATATGAATCTAAAAAGTGTTTCTTGAATCTGTTTTTAAGTTATGATATTTCATTGTCTATTTAGTCAAAAAAATTGATTTTTTTTAATTATTTTGGATTATTATTTATACATTTATATGTATATATAAACTTAATTTATAATTATATGGAAGTTTGTTTATATTATGTATGTACATATATATATATATATATATATATATATATATGTCGTATATACATGCTCTTTTGACCATTGTATGCAAGTCATAATTTATGAAATGTCAAATCTCTTATTCACTTATTACATACTACAATTAAATATGGTATGCATAAATTACAATATATGACTACTGCGAACTTGTGCTAACCTAAGTGTGCAACTATATTTTTTGCAAATCTTATTGAATATATTTTTTCTATGATTAACTCGAGCATAATCATTATGAGCCACATTTAAATATTCTTTATATTTTGAATATTCAAAATTAATTATCTAGAAAACACATTTATATGTCATTGTGTATGTCTATACAACTGTAGTTATGCATCATATAAAAGAAGACTAAAATAGTTACGTAATAGACCTATAAATAATTATGCAGATGCACACATCAAATTTTATGTCATAAGGCTAACACATTGATTTAAGAGATTACTATTTATAAAATAAATTCACACACAATGGCTCAACTCAAGTTACTATGCGTGAAGATAAATAACATAAAATTAATGATTGTGTTATGTAGACGTCACTATAGTAAATCAATGGGAAAAATTATAAAATAGTATATATAGGATTAGTAGACGTAAAAGGAACAATGTCAAACACTCTACAAAATTAGGACTATCAAACATATTTATTAAACCGAAATTTGGTTCACATTCAAAATATTATACAAGATGGCATATTCGAAGCCCTTGTTTTATGATTATTCACGGAATTGTTTGAAATACGATTCATAAGTTTGAAGAGTAAAATAGGCAAGTTAAAATAACAATAAGAAATATGCTCAAGTCATGCCCTTTATTCAATTATGAGCTTGTTACAAAATGTGCAAATATGCAATTTTCTAATTGTTCAAGCCTTTGTTTGCAAATATATCATCTTCTCCATCATTAGCCTTTTTGCCATTAAAAATTTTCCTCGAGCTCTCAATGAAGGGGACTTGGAGAATATCCTAATTAGAAAAAGTGATAAGAGTGAGAAAGAAGTTGCCCCTTTTCATGAGGTGTTGGGGTGCATCTCTATTTATAGTGGTTGGAAGGAGGTAAGCTTGCTTCCATTGACGATGTGGGAATTTGATTGCTATTTTGGTGATGGCTTTAACATGAATGCCTTTGAAGCTTTATAAAGGAAAATACACTAAATCCTCTTGAATTTGCTCTTGCGAATGATTTTTAATTCTCTTTCTTTACACGATCTTTGACATTCCCACGGCATTAATGTTATGCAGCATCGATAACATGCAATATTCATGAAATGCGACATTTATATCATGCATCTATTCAATATTTCTATTAAATAGGCGATCTGTGATGAGCCTTTGTATATTGCACGACAACCTCCCCTTGCTATTACATTAATGAAGCGTGATGTTGATTAAATGCAGCATGGATGACATTTAGTATCCTCCTTTGATGGAATGCGGTATTGATAAGCACAACATAAATGATATGCGGCATGGAATCAGCGTGGCATGGAATCAGCGTGGCATGGAATTAATGCGGCATTGATTAAGAGCGGCATGAAGCCGACCTTCGACATCAATAGACCTTCGATATCAGTCTTCGATATTAGTTTCTATATTTCGACATGAAGCCAACCCTCAACATGAAGCCTTCAAATCTGTGATGTGAGCTCTTTGATATTATTAATTTGACATCCTCTATCTTTTTCATCAGACTTTCAACATCAATCTTGAGCTTCAACATGAATTCTTTTGCTTGTATCCTTTAGAAAATATGTGGATAACATTTGCCTCTTCCTTGTATAAAGAAGCTTTTTATACTTTAGTGTAAAAGCAAGAATTCTCTTGCTTTTTCGATTCTTTACAAGGCTTTCTTTCTAACCTTGTTTTCGTGTAATATACAAAGTAAGTGATAATTTTCATTATTAATTTTAGATTTAAAATCTTTAGGCAATCCCACTTGGATTTGATAGAGCTATGAATTGGTAGATCTAAAAATTTATCTGACAATAAATTTGCTTAGATAGAATTTCAACAAATTGCTTAATTATAATAACTTCTCGAATGGAAGTCCAGAAAATCATCTAGTGATTATTTCTCTTTGAAGAAAGGACTAGAAAATTATATGATAATAATGATTTCATGAATGGAAAACCGAAAGATCGTTTGGTAATTGTAATTTCTTAAATAGAAAACCAGAAAATCATCTGATAATATCATAGGAGGAAAGACCATAAATCCTTCTTTGAAGATCAGAAAATCCATCAATAATAATTCCTTGATTAGAAGACCGGAAAACTATTCGGTAATAATAATCCGAATAGAAAACCATAAACTCACCTGGAAATAATAATTTTCATAGAAGATCGAAAACTCATCTAGCAATAATATCTGAATTAATCTGGCAATAATATCCGAATTGAAGACTAGAAAACCATTCTGGCAATAGTATCTGAATTGAAGACTAGAAAATCACTATGGCAATAATATATGAATTGAAGACCAAAAAACCATTCTAGTAATAATAGAAAACTAGAAAATACATTTGGTGATAATATGAAATAAAAGACCAAAAATTTATCTGAAAATGAATGGAAGACCAGAAAATCCATCTGGCAATAATATGAATAAGAAACCAGAAATTTATCTGGCAACTGAAGACTGTTTTATCTTCATTTTGAAGCACAATAGCTCATATTTGATAGATCGTCCTCTAGAAGATTGTTTTTTTCTTTGGAGCACTAATGGCTCATTTTTGACAGATCTTCCTCTAGAAGATTATTTTTGCTTTGGATCATTAATGACTCATTTTTAATAGATCTTCCTTTAGAAGATTGTTTTGTTTTTGTTTTGGAGCACTAATGGCTCAGTTTTTGATAGATCTCTCTATAGAAGACTGTTTTGATCCATTCTTTTGGATAGAGTGCGTTTGAATCGATTGATTTCGTCTGGTGCATTTAGTTAACTATCTTAAGCAGAACCAAAGACTTACCCAACCTCCCTCTAGAAGGCACTTCAATCAGGTCCTATAAGCGGTACTGAAGGCTAGTTCAATGCTTTGGCCAGGCTGTCTTAGGCGGGACTAAAGGCTTACTTCGTCCTTCATTTAGGAGGTGCCTTAAACAGGTCGTTTTTAGGCGGGAATAAAGGTTTATTTTTTATAGATCTTCCACTAAAAGATTGTGAGCGCTAATGACTTATTTTTGGTAGATCTTCCACTAGAAGATTATTTTGGAGCTCCAATGGCTCTTTTTTTTATACATATTTTCCTTTGTTTTGATTTGGAGTGCTAATGGCTTAATTTTGACAGATCTTCCTCTAGAAGATTGTTTTGATTTGGAACACTAATGGCTCATTTTTGACAGATCTTACTCTAGATTACTTTGGAGCGCTAATGGCTCATTTTTGATAGATCTTCTTTAGAAAATTGTAATGATCTCAACTTGGATCGAACCCCTTATCACCCTCTTTGGTGATGATTTAGGTCTTTCACTTTATCCTAAGAGATTCTTACTCCATTCCATGATTGATCCAGTAGATATTCTTGTTTAAACTTCTTTATTCTTCCACTATTGGGAAGTATGGCCTCAAATGTTTGACGTTCCATGTTCATGCTATTTTGTTGTCATCAGGTCGGCATAATCGATAAGTCCCTGGTGGGATTGCTTTATGAATGATAAAGGGTCTTTCCCTGTTAGGCCCGAGCGGTCCATCCGTTGGATTCTTAGTATTTTCCATAACCTTTCGGAGTACTAAATCTCTTTTTTGAAATGACCTTTGTTTCACTTTGGAGTTGTACTATTTCGATATCTTTCTTTGATATTCAACCATCCGTATGGCTGCTTCATTCCTTAATTCGTTGATCAAGCCTAACGATTCTCTTTTTAATTCCTAATTTGGATTAAATGCATATGCAATCCTTCAACGAAAGGGTACTTCAACCTCAATTGGGAGCATGGCTTCACATCCATATGTTAAGGAATATGGGATATGTCATGTTGCAGTTTTAGTAGAATTTCTATGTGCCCATAGCATAAGAGGTAATGCTTCTGCCCAATTTCTTTTTTGAAAGAAGTTGTATATGTATAACTCTTTAATGAATTCATAATTCTATGGGTAACTCTTCTTCCAGATACATTTCATAGTGCAATTGGTAACCAAAGATCAGCTTTCGACAATAGATATCCTTGAACCTATAGGTGATAAGAGTTGGGTCTTGTGAAAATTCAATTGTTAATTAGGACACTTCAAATTGGTTTTGTTGTCTTGTCATTACTTGATATTTTGGAAATATAAATCTTCGTTAACGAATTTCCTCACTGATCCAAGAAATGTAAAGAAGGTAAAACTTGGTTGAAGGGAGACTTAGGTAAATCTAGGTTAGCTTCTAGGAATGCATAATCCCATGCCGCATCCATACTAATGTTGGCATCATAAGTGCTTTAGAATTCGATACAATTTATGATCAAAATCATAAGTGCATTGGAATTTAAAACAAGTCATGATCCAAGAAGTCTTTAACGCTATGTAATCTTATTATCCTATTTTTGGATGATCCTTGTAGACCTAGCCTGAATTATAATACTAGGTAATGATTTATCTCCTGAGTTATAGATTTACTTGAATTTTCCCTCCTTTTTAATCGAAAGGTGGTTTTCTTGCAATACTCATTTTGTCTCGATGTACCGCCCATTCCATCATTGCTTGTTTTGGTACTACTAATTCCTTCTCTTTTACCTTGTTCCACATGTTTTAAGGTGCTCCATATAGGAATCTTTTCTGGACTTTTATAGCCCCATTTATTTCGTCTGGCCTTAAGGTTATTTTTGATAAGAGTCCACCGCTCTAACTTTTCTCGTGTTCCTTGACCCTTGGTCGTCGGTTATTCAATTTCCATTTCCGCTTTATTTTCCAAATAGTGGTGATAACATGTTCTCTCTTGAGTCCTAGGTTTTTCCTTTTTCAATAAATATCAATTTGACTAATTTGTCCCTTTTGACTTCTCATGATCATGATTTTTGATGAACGCCTTTTTGCATTTTAACTTTTCGAAAGCTACTTGGAGCACTCTAATGGCTTAAATAAGAGATCTTATTCCAGTCGTTTGAAGTTCAAATTTTGGTCCTGCACCCCATTAGGTTACCTTTGTAAACAGTCATTCTCCTTTTCGATTAATAATAATAATTTTAAATCTTAATAATGATTTTACCAAAATATCCTTTGGGTTAAAATTATGGCGATAAAAGCTATATATCACTTGATGAGCTCTTTCTTACATGCAAATTTTCTTGGGATATAGGGCTGTTTGATGGTAAAAAAGTTTTATGAAAACAAGAGATGGAATATATTATCCCGAATAATCGGGTTGGATAGTAGGTCTCGAAAATTGTGAAACTTTTTAGAAAGTGCCTTTTCAAAAAATTGGATAACCATAAAAATAAACTTTTTGGAAATTGATCCAATAGGAGGGGTTGGCAACACCTTCGACCTAAGGACTTAGATCAGTCGCCATGTTGGATGTGACGAGCGTGGCTGCAGGAGTTAACCTTTTAACATAAATGATCCGAAGACAATCCATTGTCCCATGCAAGAAAACTTGGATTCCCATTTTGGTATTACAACCACGACCATAAAGAAAGAATCTCTCCAAACTCCATTCTTCTGGTATAGAAAACCTAAAATTTATTTGATAACAACATCTCCTGAAAATTCAGAGCTTCTAGGATATCTGTTTATGGTAGATTAGTCTTCATTTTATCCTAATATGATATGAGTTCCAAAAGCCAGTGACACATAAATTTTTGAAATTATTAACTTCGACATTCTTTATTTTCGAACTGTAATTTTCAAAATCATTCTTTAAAACAATTATTCTTTCTGAAAGCCTAATATATTTAAAACTGACTCATATATAGCAAACTGCATATATTCAAAATTGTATATGAAACTTTATATATGTTTGAAACTGGAATTCATATGATTTGAAATCTATATATACAAAACCACATGTTTATGAGAATGATAACATTTGAAATCAATATAAATACATACCAAAATATGATATATATATATATATAAGTGTATATGTTTGAACTCTTTTTAGCCCGTTATTTCTTCGCCATCCCTTTCGTACTCATAGTCCTCTCCCTTCTGCGCTATCACGTCTTTGCTCATACCTCCTGCTCCTGACCCTCCGCCCGCATCCCCACCTCTCAAATCTCCTGTCCCGCCCTTTAGCCCTCTTTTCTCTGTTATCCCTTCTCCTTTTCTCTCCTTTGTCCCTCCTCCTTTGTTAGCGACTCCTTCTCCTCCAACATGGAATTCTTTGTTCAAAGCGAAACCTAGAAATGCTGGTCAGTTTTCTCCCTGTGATGTTTCGTTGGTTTTTGAGGGTGTTGCTCTGGTTCCTCCTCCTAAAGTGATACAAGCAGGGAATAATATTTGGAAGGAGTATCTTGTGGGTTTTTTTTTGGATAAACCTCTTTTCTACACTTCTATCATCTATTTCTTAAAGAAGGCTTGGAAAATTAAAGGCTCAATATCAGTTAAATCTGATGGTTTCCTCTTTTTATTCAAACTATCTAATGATGAAGACCAGAAGAGAATAATTAAGGCTAACCCAATTGTAATGTGTAACAAATTATTTATAGTTAAACTATAACGATCCACCTTTTTGGACGGTTTAAATCGATGATAAACCACACACGTCAGACTCAAACCATTCAAAAGGGAGGATTGTTATGGGATAAATAAGAAAAAGCAGAGAAAGAAATAAAACAAACACAGAATCCCACAGCGGAATGACAAATATAATAATCAAATAAACAGTTCATGAAGCTGTTTTATAAATAACATTTGGTTACACTTTTATAATACAGATCAGAGTTACATACAACAGGAATAAATAAATAAATGTAGCGGAACAACATGATGCAGTGGAATAAATATAATAAATAATAATAGTATACAAATCTCCATCTTCGTCCTCCAGAAAAGCAGTCTTTGATATACTGAAAAGCTCAGACTGACCTGAGCGTAATGAAAGGACAAAACACTCGAGTCAAACCAAAAGATCTTATGTAAATTAAATCAACGGTAAATAAATATGAGTGTAACGGCGTCAGAGATATTTATGGGTATTGACATCTCCTATCCAGTGTCTAACGTGCGTGTAATAACTTAAGAGATGTTCGTGATTTCCATCTCCTAAGGATCCGTTAAACTATCTACATACATAGTACAATACGCTATTATAATAGTGCCTACAGTAAAGTAAAGTATTAAAATAGCGTTAAGGCGTTACTCATATCCCCCTTAACACAATTTATATAATGCCGTAGTCTATACAGTACTGTAAACTCCACCGTAAACTAATGGTCTATGAGGAAGCACTCCATAGGTACGACACAAACCAAACCCGTAGAAGGCGTGATAAGGCAAGTGACAAGACACGCGAGGCAATGCCAGGGTAGGATTCTACCATTTGCACTCCCGGACTGGTGGTAACGCATAGCAGCTACTACCGTCCACCTTGGAACACACTCCCATAATGAAAATCGAGGGGTGGCCACCAAATCAATCGCAAAGTCATAATATAGTATCGAAGAAATGTGCCCGATTGGAGGTGCGACCTTACTTGGCCCGGTATAGCTCCTGTTTTAGCCACATCAAGCTGACTCGCGAGAGCCAGGGCTACGTAAATACCTCATTAAGAATCGTTCGCCAAACCATCCTACTTCATTCTGGAATCTCCACTATGTACATAGTTGTTAAAGTGGTTTTCGGTATTGGCAAAGAGTATGAAAATATCCGATCCCGGTCTCTTTAACAACCAAACGCTTATTTCACACCGGATGGTTCTTTTACATTTCCAAAACTGATTCAAAATTAATATCAAAATATCATATTCTCAAAACCATATCATTTTCGAAATCATATTTACTTTTGAAATCATATTCACTTTCGAAATCATATCACCTTTGAAATCATAGTTTCAAATAGGCTAAACTCTCATTTCAAATCATCGTATTTGCTCAAAATATGTCATTTCACTAGAAAATACCATTTAAAATTCCAACTTAAATTATAACATCATTTTACCATATCCGTTTTTAAATCAAGGATTTAAATATAAACACTTCAACTTTACACAGTCTAAAATTTAGAAATAGTTTAGATAGTTTAAAATAGTTTTAAATAGCTTTTAAACGGTTAAAATACTTTAAATATAGTTTTAAATGGTTTTTAATAGTTTAAAATAGATTAAAATAGTTTAAATATTTTAAAATAGTTTAAATACTTTAAAATAGTTTAAAATACTTTAAATTACTTTAAGATGCTTTAAAATAGTTTAAATGGTTTAAATATAGGTTAAAATAGTTTAATATAGTTTAAATAGCTTAAAATAGGTCAAAATAGATTGAAATAGTTTACAATAGATTAAAATAGTTTAATAGTTTTAAAATAGGTTAAAATAGTTAAAATATAGTTTAATAGTTTGAAAATCTTGGAAATCGAGATTTTTAACATAATCAATCTTTAAACAGTTTATATTAGAATAATTAATTTGAAATTAATATCAAAATTAAGCCATTTCTTTCATCTTGACACATCTGGACCATGTCCAGCTTTCAAATCAACTAACTAAAATTGGTCTTTCAATTTAGATTCTCATTTAAAACCATTTAATCAATATCGATTTCAAATCCATGTTTGAATTATCAATTTAAACCACTTCAATTAAATAGATTTCAAAGTTATTTTCAAACATTTTCAATAACTCAATTTCGATAAATTTCATTTATGCTTCAAAATTTAACTTTGAAATTTCCATTTTTATTCTTTAAACAATTCATTAAATCAATTCCAATTTCAATATTTAACGCTTGAATTTTTGAAAATAATTCAATATATATAAATCAAATTTTATTTCAAAATATCATTTAACTGAAATCAAATTTTAAGGATTTAAAATCATTTAATTTAACCAATCCGGTGTCCGTATATAATTTTCTACCCTATAGTCAAGTGATACGGACATATATCATTTCAATCCGCAATAAATTTAAATTTACGGGTACATATCATTTCAATCCGCAATTCCAAAATAAATTCAAAATCTATAAAATCGCTCGGGTTTATCATTTCAACCCATTTCGATTTTTCCCTAATCTATAGATCGTTCGGGTATGTATCATTTCAACCCGTAGTGATTTTCCTAACAATAACTAAGGGAACTTGCAGTGTTATAACAATATAAATATAACATCCAGTCATCCAATATCAACAATCAAACATCCATCACAATCACCATTCAATAAACCAATACATAACGTCCATTATCTGATTATCATCAACAGGTATTCAATTGACAATTAAATTCAATAATAAATTAAACGACGATTAAATGCAATAAAAGTCATATTTAATTGGAATGACTATTTAAATATACCAAACATCAACCAATCAATTTCTAAACACATCATAAATTTAATTTAAATAACATAAGATAATTTAGTGGTTGTGGATGGATTAAAACACTCACCTTTGATTTCAACTCGATTTGAAATCCAAAATAAGGCCCAAAATTCCACAGTCTTATAATTTGTCCAAATTGGTTCTGAAATGTCCGGAATTTCGATACGATCGCAACGGAACAAACCACATGTAAATCCAACCTCGTACGTAAAAGTTATACACATTAGAAGTTATATGATATATAATATAAACAAATAAAATAATAAATATTAAAATACACGTTCCTTCCACATCACGCACGTTATCGCTCACGAAACCTTAACGCGCTCCAAACTCTCGTACGTGATCAACATCTCAGCCGCCGTTCTAAGCTCGACAACCGCCGTCGCTTTGGACCTCGACCTCCATATCAGACACCTCCCTTCAAATGCCTAGACTATGCAATCCACCTTGTGCCCACGCGAGCCTCCCAGCTCCGCCAGAGACTCCAGCACCGCCAGAATGATTTTTGAATTTCCAGGCCAACTCCGATGATCATCTCGACAAATGAACACCATCCCTAGGGCTTGCTCGACCTCCTCTTTCCAACGCCGCCTTCCGATCATCGATCGGACGAAGATCCACCGTTGGCTCGTGAAAACCTAATTTCAATGGCTGAGGTTCATCGACGAATTCTAGTCAAATGGTGCATCCAATTGAAAAATGAATCACTACATTGGATTATGCTCATCGAGAGCTTTCCAATGATATATAATATGATATAGTTTGAAGATTTTTAATTTTTCGATTTGATTTTGATTTGCAATTGAATCTAGGAACTAGGGTTTCTACCATTTGAGAAGGAGGAATAGACAGATGGAGTTGTATGTACTGAATAAGAAATAGAAAGGCTGCTAGGGTTTAGAAAAATCTATTTAGACAAGGCCCGATAAGAAAGAATGAACATATCGAATTGGTACGAAATGACTATATCGACACGAAAAGCCCGTTCCACTTCCGAAATGAAAGTGGATCATCCCATATATCAAAATAGATGTTTTTGATGTTTTAAAATTCAATGGAACATGTTTCAAGTCCTAATTCCATTGTATGAAGAAGTTAGCTTTTAAAATCAGCTTATATTAAATTGATTTCTACGCGTTACAAGCCCGCACGATCAAACGACAAGTCTGATCGCTACGAAACTTGAAATCCTACAATAGTTCACCGTTACAGATCCGATGAAATTGGTTTCATCAAAATTCGAGACAGTGGCCAAAATGGCTATTTTCACTTTAATTAAATAAATTATTATTAAATTAAATTTATCACTTTCCAAATTCAAATTTTATAACTAACAAATTTTATCATTTTTGGTTAACTAGTAATTTAAAATCTTTAAAAATAAATTTTCCATGTCAATTCAATTATTAATATTGCGCTAATTACAGCGTTCCAATTTCAATAAATTCATTAATTATAATTTAAAATCCCAATAAATTCATTTATCTTGATTTCACTCTTATTATTAAATCAATTATTGCCTTATAAATATAATTGACATTGTTATACATTTTATTACATTCACATTTTACAGTTATCGTCTTAACTCATATTAACGTAATATTTAATTACATTTAATTGCAATTGATTTCCAATTTAATTTAACAGATTAAATAAATGGGTAACAATTAACAATTGTCACATTTTACTTAATTTAATCACATTTATAAGTTTATTATCTACAAACAAATGTTATAACTACTTACATAACACTGATTTTATCCAACTACAATTAATTACATATTATTTCACCAATTAATACAACATTTGGTTTATTTCCTTATTTGCAATTTATAACTAAATTTTATGTTTACAATCATTTCAATTAATTGAAATTGCGTTAAAATAATTATCAATTGCCTTAAATTAACATTATTAAATCTCATTCTAGTTATTATTCTCATTAATAAATCATAAATTTTAATTTCTTCTAATATTAAATTACAAAATCTTATTAAATTCAATATTTTAATTATCGAAAAAGTGCGGGTCGTTACACTATCCCCCACTCAAAACTTTTCGTCCTCGAAAAGGAAACGAAGGAATTAAGGAATTAATATATTTTATTCAAGGTATTAAATTTATAAACAACTAATAATTTAAGTAAAATATATCAATTCATAAGCAATAAAATCCTTTCTTATTCAAGTTTAAATAAAAGTTTGAAAAACATTTTCACTTTCACAAAAATTTTCTAAGTCCAAAATTCATGGAAAATTTCGACAGAGTCTCCTTTGTACGGAGAGATCTGGGAGAAATAATAATATCAATAATAACCATATACATTTCATATTTCAAAATAAATATCCCAAACCACGGGAAACCAATATAATATCGTTATAAAACCGTAATCCGAAAACGTACCTATTTGTCGGGCAAACAACGCTTATTTATAAAACCAAAAGCAGCAGTTATTGCTTCCATAACCTGTATTTCACTTATATAATCCAAAAGAGTTAGAATTTTGTAAAAGATAAATATTTAGTTGTTTCAATCAATAATAAACAAACCAACACAGCATAACGATAATCACTTGAAAACAAAAGCACACAATCATCACATGCAATCAAAGTAATTAGCCATCCATCCATAACAACCAAAACAAATGGTTTGTTCAGGTTCAGAAACTTTTAATCGTATAAAATGATAAATAAACTACTAAGTATACCATACACTCAACAGTCTTAGATAAAACTTAATATATTATTTATACATCTTAAGCAATTTAAAGTCTCACCTCCAAAACATCCCATGAGCCAAACAACTAAGAATTCCAAATATTATTTAAGTTTGTTCTTATTAATCATCTTTCATATTATTTACTATTCTTCAGTTTCATTCATTCATACAATGTTTATTTTCATTAATTTACCTTCACTACTTACAAAAATTCATTTCCCATTCATTCATATAATGCCATTTTTCTCTTTTCATTACTTTACATTCATTACTTACATAAGTTATTTCCATTTCGATTATTAGATTATCCATTATTATGTAAGCCTCTTTACAATTTAATCCCCATGAATAGATTATTTCTTTTTTTTTCACATTCATTTCTTCCATGTATAGTATTATTGAATATTAAATACATTTCTAAATCATTTCAACATTTCTGAAGTTATAATCATTCAATTAATGTAGTATTCACTTTTACTATTCATTTTAATTACAAATTGCTGCAACATTAACTTAAGTTCATAATCATTTACTTACAATATTCACTTTTCTATAAATTTAATTAGTTACATTTCAAATTATTAACTTAAGTTTAAAACAATTTATAACATCAGAATTCCTATTTATAGAAGTAATTCCATTGAACACCTTTGTTACTAAAGTTTTACTTGTATAATGTTCTATTACATATTTCTATTTAACATTACAACTTTTAACATTTTGGTAAGTTATATATATATATATATGTTCTAAGAATGCAATTGAATTTTACACAAGTTTATCTCATTCATTTTAGTTAACAAAATGTTCAACAATTACGTCTTCTAAATTTTCGTTATGCTTTAATTTGCAAGTTTCCAATTTCTTGTATATTCCATTAATCACTTAACATCTAATTACTTATATTTTTATTCACTTTAGAACTTCCAGTTATTAAAATATTTAAGATTTCATTTCACTACAATAATTGAAATTTCTAATTTACAGAACTTAAGAACTAAATACCGGGTTCCATTTTCAAATTATTTCAGAATAAAATATGTATAATCATATATTTTATATATCCAAATCCTAGTTAGAAATTTAAAATTAAGATTTGTTATCAAAACAAGTGTGTAGTAAAACTACTACAGTGGCATTCTCACTTTGAAACTCGAAAATGAACGTCGATGATACGTGCACTCATCACCGTAATTATTTTCCAACAACAGAGTGGGGAGTACATAACTTATTTCCTTAAATTCTTTTAAAACATTTCTTTCAAATCACATTGAAATATTCATATCAGAAAATACTTCCAAATATTACTAATATTATATCCCAAAATCCTCTGAAAACAATTTCAAAACCCCGAAACTAAAGTTCTAAATTTCCAATTTATATTTACTTTATTTACAATCCCATTTTTTTCAACTAATATTTATAAATTTTCACTTCTTAACAACAACCAAACATATCACATACAATTATATACATTTATAAAGATTATTCTTCTATATACAAAATATAATACTAGGCAAAAATATTTTATTTACATATATTTCAAAACGATATTGTGGCGGTCTACCCTATTAAGTGTTTAGAAATCCCTATCGATGCCGTAGCGTCCTATGTACCGACTAGAATTTATAAATACTAAACAGAACAAATTAACACAATACAAAAACCTTTTGTAACACTAACACATACGCTCTCTCATATATACACACTCAACGACTCATTCTAGGGTATTGCTACCGTATTTCTAATGAGTTAGACCCCACAAAGCTAAGGTTATTGCTAAACCAAAGCTCTGATACCAAATGTAATGACTCACCTTTTTGGACGGTTTAAATCGACGATAAACCATACACGTCAGACTCAAACCATTCAAAAGGGAGGATTGTTATGGGGTAAATAAGAAAAAGTAGAGAAAGAAATAAAACAAACACAGAATCTCACAGCGGAATGACAAATATAATAATCAAATAAACAGTTCATGAAGCTGTTTTACAAATAACATTTGATTACACTTTTACAATACAGATCAGAGTTACATACAACGGGAATCAATAAATAAATAAATGCGGCGGAACAACATGATGCAGTGGAATAAATATAATACATAATAATAGTATACAAATCTCCGTCTTCGTCCTCCAAAAAAGTAGTCTTCGATATACTGAAAAGCTCAGACTGACCCGAGCATAATGAAAGGACAAAACACTCGAGTCAAACTAAAAGATCTTATGTAAGTTAAATCAATACTTAATAAATATGAGTGTAACGGCGTCAGGGATGTTTATGGGTTTTGACATCTCCTGTCCAGTGTCTAACGTGTGTGCAATAACTTAAGAGATGTTCGTGATTTCCATATCCTAATGATCCGTTAAACTATCTACATACATAGTACAATACGCTATTATAATAGTGCCTATAGTAAAGTAAAATAAAGTATTAAAATAACGTTAAGGCGTTACCCATATCCCCCTTAACACATTTTATACAATGCCGTAGTCTATACAGTGCTGTAAACTCCACCGTAAACTGGTGGGATATCAGGAAGCACTCCATAGGTACGACATAAACCAAACCCATAGAAGGCGCGATAAGGCATGTGATAAGGCACGCGAGGCAATGCCAGGGTAGGATTCTACCATTTGCACTCCCGGACTGGTGGTAACGCATAGCAGCTACTACCGCCCACCTCGGAACACACTCCCAAAATCAAAATCGAGGGGTGGCCACCAAATCAATCACAAAGACATAATATGGTATCGAAGAAATGTGCCCAATCGGAGGTGCGACCTTACTTGGCCCGGTATAACTCCTGTTTTAGCCACATCAAGCCGACTCGTGAGAGCCAGGGCTACGTAAATACCTCATTAAGAATCGTTCGCCAAACCATCCTACTTCATTATGGAATCTCCACTATGTACATAGTTGTTAAAGTGGTTTTCGGTATTGGCAAAGAGTATGACAATATCCGATCCCGGTCTCTTTAACAACCAAACGCTTATTTCACACCGGATGGTTCTTTTACATTTCCAACTGATTCAAAATTAATATCAAAATATCATATTCTCAAAACCATATCATTTTCGAAATCATATTTACTTTCGAAATCATATTCACTTTCGAAATCATATCACCTTTGAAATCATAGTTTCAAATAGGTTAAACTCTCATTTCAAATCATCGTATTTGCTCAAAATATGTCATTTCACTAGAAAATATCATTTAAAATTCCAACTTAAATTATAACATCATTTTACCATATCCGTTTTTAAATCAAGGATTTAAATATAAACACTTCAACTTTACACAATCTAAAATTTAGAAATAGTTTAGATAGTTTAAAATAGTTTTAAATAGCTTTTAAACGGTTAAAATACTTTAAATATAGTTTTAAATGGTTTTTAATAGTTTAAAATAGATTAAAATAGTTTAAATATTTTAAAATAGTTTAAATACTTTAAAATAGTTTAAAATACTTTAAATTACTTTAAGATGCTTTAAATAGTTTAAATGGTTTAAATATAGGTTAAAATAGTTTAATATAGTTTAAATAGCTTAAAATAGGTCAAAATAGATTGAAATAGTTTACAATAGATTAAAATAGTTTAATAGTTTTAAAATATGTTAAAATAGTTAAAATATAGTTTAATAGTTTGAAAATTTTGGAAATCGGGATTTTTAACATAATCAATCTTTAAACAGTTTATATTAGAATAATTAATTTGAAATTAATATCAAAATTAAGCCATTTCTTTCATTTTGACACATCTGGACCATGTCCAGCTTTCAAATCAACTAACTAAAATTGGTCTTTCAATTCAGATTCTCATTTAAAACCATTTAATCAATATCGATTTCAAATCCATGTTTGAATTATCAATTTAAACCACTTCAATTAAATAGATTTCAAAGTTATTTTCAAACATTTTCAATAACTCAATTTCGATAAATTTCATTTATGCTTCAAAATTCAACTTTGAAATTTCCATTTTTATTCTTTAAACAATTCATTAAATCAATTCCAATTTCAATATTTAACGCTTGGATTTTCGAAAATAATTCAATATATATAAATCAAATTTTATTTCAAAATATCATTTAACTGAAATCAAATTTTAAGGATTTAAAATCATTTAATTTAACCAATCCGATGTCCGTATATAATTTTCTACCCTATGGTCAAGTGATACGGACATATATCATTTCAATCCGCAATAAATTTAAATTTACGAATATATATCATTTCAACCCGCAATCCCAAAATAAATTCAAAATCCATAAAATCACTTGAGCTTATCATTTCAACCCATAACGATTTTTCCCTAATTTATAGATCGTTCGGGTATGTATCATTTCAACCCATAGTGATTTTCCTAACAATAACTAAAGGAACTTGCAGTGTTATAACAATGTAAATATACCATCCAGTCATCCAATATCAACAATCAAACATCCATCACAATCACCATTCAATCAACCAATACATAACATCCATTAACTGATTATCATCAACAGGTATTCAATTGTCAATTAAATTCAATAATAAATTAAACGACGAGTAAATGCAATAAAAGTCATATTTAACTGGAATGACTATTTAAATATACCAAACATCAACCAATCAATTTCTAAACACATCATAAATTTAATTTAACTAACATAAGATAATTTAGTAGTTGTGAGTGGGTTAAAACACTCAGCTTTGAATTCAAATCGATTTGAAATCCAAAATAAAGCCCAAAATTTCAAAGTCTCAGAATTCGTCCAAACTAGTTTTAAATGTCTGGAATTTCGATATGATCCCAACGGAACAAACTGCGCGTAAATCCGACCTCGTACGTAAAAGTTATACACATTAGAAGTTATACGATATATAATATAAACAAATAAAATAATAAATATTAAAATACACGTACCTTCCACGTCACGCACGTTATCACTCACGAAACCCTAACACGCTCCAAACTCTCGTACGTGATCAACATCTTAGCCGCCGTTCTAAGCTTGACAATCGCCGCCGCTTTGGACTTCGACCTCCAAATCAGACACCTCCCTACAAACGCCTAGACTACGCCGACCACCTCGTGCCCACGCGAGCCTCCCAGCTTTGCCAGAGACTCCAGCACCACCATCCCGATTTTAGAATTTCCAGGCCAACTCCGATGATCATCTCGACAAACGAACACCATCCCTAGGGCCTGCTCAACCTCCTCTTTCCAACGCCGCCTTCCGATCATCGATCGGACGAAGATCCACCGTTGGATCATGAAAACCTAATTTCAATGGCCAAGATTCATCAACAAATTCTGGTCAAACGGTGCATCCAGTTGAAAAATGAATCACTGTAGTGGATTAGGCTCGTCGAGAGCTTTCCAATGATATATAATATGATATAGTTTGAGGATTTTTAATTTTTCGATTTTATTTTTGCAATTGAATTTAGGAATTAGGGTTTCTGCCATTTGAGAAGGAGGAATAGACAGATTGAGTTGTACGTACCGAATAAGAAATAGAAAGGCTGCTAGGGTTTAGAAAAATCTATTTAGACAAGGCCCGATAAGAAAGAATGAACATATCGCATTGGTACGAAATGACCATAACGACCCGAAAAGCCCGTTCCACTTCCGAAACGAAAGTGGCTCATCCCATATATCAAAATGATGTTTTTGATGTTTATAAATTCAATGGAACAGGTTTCAAGTCCTAATTCCATTGTATGAAGAAGTTAGCTTTTAAAATCAGCTTATTTCATAAATTGATTTCTACGCGTTTCAAGCCCGCACGATCAAACGACAAGTCCGATCGCTACGAAACTTGAAATCCTACTATAATTCACCATTACGGATCCGATGAAATTGGTTTCGTCAAAATTCGAGACAGTGGCCAAAATGGCTATTTCCACGTTAATTAAATAAATTATTATTAAATTAAATTTATCACTTTTCAAATTCAAATTTTATAACTAACAGAATTTATCATTTTTGGTTAACTAGTAATTTAAAATCTTTAAAAGTAAATTTTCCATGTCAATTCAATTATTAATATTGCGCTAATTACAGCGTTCCAATTTTAATTGCAATAAATTCATTAATTATAATTTAAAATCCCAATAAATTCATTTATCTTGATTTCACTCTTATTATTAAATCAATTATTGCCTTATAAATATAATTGACATTACTATACATTTTATTACATTCACATTTAACAGTTATCGTCTTAACTCATATTAACATAATATTTAATTACATTTAGTTGCAATTGATTTCCAGTTTAATTTAACAGATTAAATAAATGGGTAACAATTAACAATTGTCACCTTTTACTTAATTTAATCACATCTATAAGTTTATTATCTACAAACAAATGTTATAACTACTTACACAACACTGATTTTATCCGATTACAATTAATTACATATTATTTCACCAATTAATACAACATTTGGTTTATTTCCTTATTTGCAATTTATAACCAAATTTTATGTTTACAATCATTTCAATTAATTGAAATTGCTTTAAAATAATTATCAATTACCTTAAATTAACATTATTAAATCTCATTCTAGTTATTATTCTCATTAATAAATCACTAATTTTAATTTATTTCAATATTAATTACAAAATCTTATTAAATTCAATATTTTAATTATCGGGAAAAAATGTGGGTCATTGCATAAACCCTGGGATGAAAATGTTGGTAATAGTTGTGGAAGGATCAGATCTGTTCCAGTTTAGATTAAATTAAGTAATATTCCCTTATATGCTTGGTCCCACCTTGGTATAAATTGGCTAGCCTCGAGGATTGGAAAGTTTTTATGGATGGATTAATCGACTGGAAGGCTGGAAAGAATCTCATTTACAAAGTTTATGGTAGAGGTTAACCCAGAGCAGGAACTTCCTTATAGCTTCCCTGTTAAACTACTAGATGGAACTGAACAATAAGTTCAAGTGAGCGACTTAGGAAGCCAAAAATTTGTATATTATGTAAAGAGTTTGGACACCCTTTGGAGACCTGTCTGACTGATAAGAAGGATGATGTTGGTATGTGTATGCGTAAAAAAAGAGGAAATGGTTTGTATAAATACTGATGAAAAGGCTAGTGCAATTGTTGCTAGGAATATAAGAAGGAAGCAAGTTTGGAAGTAGGTAGATAACAATAAGGGAAAGAAGAAGAATGCAAAATTTACTCAGCATGGGAATGGAAATAATGAAGTAGTAGGGGTTAATGTGAATTCATGTAACTTGTTGATAAATGATAACACAAAGGGTGGAAATAAGGGGATGAAACTAGTTGATGACTTGCATCAAACTAAGGTGGTTGACTTGGCTAGTAATAAATTCGGTGTGCTTCAGGAATGTATCGATGATGATAATGAAAATCAGATTATTGAGGCATTGAGAGTGGAAGTTTTTTGTAATGATATTGATGGTGATAATAAATGTGGTAACAATGATGCTGGCAAAAGTAAAGGAAATGGAGAGAAGAAGTTACGTAGTGCTCAAAATGTTTCTATTATGCACGTGCACAGTTCTGGTGCACATGATGAGGAATTATGTACTAACATGAATCAGCATGAATTGTTAAATTCCCATAGTCATACCATTCTTGCTGAAAAGCTGTCTTCAGCTAATGAGAGTGAATGGTGCACATTTCTTGAATCGCAACTAACATAAATGATTGTTTCAATGCATGAAAAATAAAACTCTCTCCCATCTTCCACGTCACCAATGCCTATTAGCAATGCAAATCCACCAGACTATTCATTCTCTATCAATATTCCTGGCTGGTGTCCCATGATCAAATTGAATAGCAACTTCTTCTTGCATAATCTTCTACTTTCAATTCTGAAAATCATAACATAATTTAAAAGACCATGTCAAACACTTATCCTCAAGTTTCTAATCCTAGCATCATAACCTTAAGAAGACTCACTCAATCTCTTTCTTCTAAGAGCAGCAAGAAGTCATCCATCACTGTCTATAGTTCGCTCAATGTATAAAAAACTTGCAGCCTGGAATATACGTGGAGCTCATAGTAATCTCAAACTTGATCAAGCCAAAAATTTAATCCATCTCCATGACCTCTATCTTCTTGCTCTTCTTGAAACCAAGCTTAATTCCCCTTTATCCTTCAAAGCTGCAAACTACATTAATTCCACATGGTCTTTGCATCACAACCTTGAGTCTGCCCCATATGGTAGAATCCTTGTTCTCTATGATCCTGCTATGTTAACTTTAACTCCCATCTTATCCTCCAGACAATTCATTCATTTCCATGTTCACACTACTCAACCTCCCTAATCGTTCTATCTAACGTTATTTTATGCTGACAATTCAGTTGACTCTAGAAGTAATTTCCTTAATTCGTTACCTCCTCTTAGACAATCCTCTCACCCTTAGCTGGTGATGGGAGACTTTAACTGTTGCTTAAACCTTGATGATAAATTGGGTGGCACTCCTCTTCTTCCCAAGGATATTGCCCCTTTAAAAATTGCTATAACTGATTCTAGTCTCATTCCCATCTCCAAATCTGGTGCCAAATTCTCCTAGAACAATAGAAGTAGGACTGGTGTTCGAACCTTCACCACCATTGATCATGCCTTTTGTAACCTTTCCTTCATATCTCAATGGTCTCCCCTTGCTGTTTTTCTGCCACAGCCTATTCTTTCAGATCATGCTCCTTTAATTCTAAATTCTGGACCTCCTATTTTTAAAGAAAAAAGAAGTTTTGTTTTACAATGCCTGGTCAAGCACCCACAGTATCATAATATTGTTTTGCAAGCATGTTCTAACATGTATTTTGTTAACCCAATGTTCAAGTTTTACAGGAAACTCAAGAATATTAGAGTTGCATTAAGGCAAGGGGTTGTCAGCAATTTTGGTTTTGGATGTCTGCTATCATCAAACCTTCAGCTTCTTTTAAAGAAAGCACATGACAATATGATGAAGCATCCCAATAGTGTTGAAGCAGCACAAGAGGAGAGTAGGATCTTCCATGAACTCAACAAAGCTCTGGATATTGATGCTAGCATGAAAAGACAATAACTACATGAGAAATGGAATGAAGAAGGTGATAGGAACACTGCCTTCTTTCATGCTTCTATCAAGGTCAAGCAAGCTAGGCACCATATCCACAACATATATGACGAGGATGGTAATTTACACTTAACTCCTAAACATGTTGACAAGGCTCTTGTGGATTACTTTTCAAAGCTTCTTGGTAACACTTCTGAATTTTCTCCTGATTTGGATTTAATCTCTTCATGCAACCTTCCTTCCATTAATCATGATGATGCCTCTGCCCTTATATCCAAAGTGTCTGATGAAGAGATAAAAAAGACCTTATTCTCAATGAACCAGTAATCCGCAGGTGGGCCTAATGGCCTTAATGTTACATTCTTCAGTTCCTCTTGGAATGTTTTGGGGCTTGAGTTTTGCAAAGCTATTCGTAATTTTTTTGATAATGCAAACTCCTTGGGGAGGTTAATTCCACCAATATTGCTTTAATTCCAAAGATCAACCCACCAACCTCTGTAACCTCTTTTAGACCTATATCCTGCTGCATTGTTGTCTATAAATACATAACTAAAATTCTTGCATCTAGGTTAGTTACTGTCCTACGTAAAATTATTTCCTCCAACCAAGATGCCTTTTTTCCAGGTAGAAGTATACTGGATAATATATTTCTTGCTCAAGAGTTATTAAAAGGTTATAGTAGATCTAACTCTACTCCCGCGGCTGTTCTGAAACTTGATATCTCTAAAGCATATGACAGTGTTCATTCGTCTGCCATTGTCAGGATCATGGCTTTGATGGGCTTCCCTAAGGCTTTTATAGCTTGGGTTTACACTTGCATTTCTTCTCCAACTTTCTATGTTATTATTAATGGTAGACCTATTGGTTATTTTAAGAGTAAACAAGGAATACGTCAAGGTGATCCTATTTCTTCTTACCTTTTCATAATGGTCATGGAAGTCTTTTCTAAGATGATGTCATTGAAATTCACTAATAGGCTTGTTAAATTCCATCCCAAATGTAGTCACCTACATGTTTCCTCTATTATGTTTGCTTATGATGTTTTGTTGTTTGCTAAACCTGAGCTCCCCTCCTTGAGTTGCATTGTTGAAACTTTAAATATTTTCTACAAAATGACTGGGCTTAATCAAGCATGCTACTCTCTGGTATTTCTGAAAACCTTGCAAGTGGATTGTATCATGCCACTGGGTTTAAATGTGTGAATGGTGACATGAAGTACTTGGGTCTTCCTCTGATAACTAAAAGAATTACTCTTGCCAATTGCATGCCCTTGTATAGCAAGATCACTGAATCCCTGAACTGTTGGTCTAATAAACACCTTTCTGAAAGTGGTAGGTTAGTTATGATTAAGTCGGTTAGTTTCTCCATGATGGTGTATTGGGCTTGTACAATTATTCTTCCTGGAAAATTGTTGAGACTTGTTAGGTCTGCTATGCTATGATTTTTTTGGACAGGTTCTATACATACAAGGAAACTTCTTCCTTGTTTTTTCTCCAAATTTGAAGCTCCTTTGAACAAGGGTGGTTTGGGTATTCTCAACATTAAACTATGGAACATAGCAGCATTCAGCAAGCATTTTAATGACTTATTGAATAGGAAGGAGAGTGTTTGGGTTAACTAGATATGGCATTATAACATAGGGAGGAAGGAATTCTAGAATATGGAAATACCACAGTCATGCAATTGGACTTGGAGAAAACTATTAGGGTTTAGATCCTTGTTCTTACCTCTTATTCAAACCCATCTTACCAGCAGCAACTCTATTAGTTTTTAGCATGAACCATGGGTTGGTAAGGGGTTTATTTTATCTAAAGTTTTAACTTATCAGCAGCTTGTTCAAACCGGTATTCCCTACCATGCTAAGGCTAATGAATTTATAACCGATGGACATGTTCATCAACCCTATATTAGCAATTAGGCAATTAGACTATTGTGGGAGAGCATTCAGGTCAAGCATTACCATGTTCAGGCTCCTCTGCACATTTCTTGGAACCAGAAGCCTCACTCCATTGAATTGGTGTATGTGCATCTATCAAGCAATGACAGTTTACCTTCTTCTAAGTGGTCTGGCATTATATGGAGAAATGATTCCTCCCCTAGAAATAATTTAATGTTGTGGAAGGTGATCAGTTCTGCCTAGTTGACTATGAATGTCCTTTATGGATATGGTATGCCATGTCATAGAGAATGTGTTTTCTGTTGTGATCATGATGAGTCTACTGCTCACTTATTTTTTGAATGTCATGCTCTATCTCCTCTATGGTCGAGACTTATGATTAAAGCTGGTAGAGGACCAATTAATTTGATATCTGAAATTGAATGGAACATTGTGTTTAAATCTACTAGATGGAAGTCAGCTAAATCCAGATTGGTAGCAATTTGCACTAAGATTTATCTTGATGTTGTTTGGAAGGAAAGAAATGCAATAATTTTTGAAGACAAAAGAAAGTCTTTGGAGTTCCTATGGAATGAGATTAAAGGTAAAACTCATATGCAATTGAAGAGATATACAACCAAGTTTCCAGATGGATTTGCTCATATCTGGGCTTGATTTCTCTTTTATTTTATTTTAGTTCTATCTTCGTTGTTTCCTTTGTGTAGATGTGTTCTTGGTTCCTTTCTTTTGCATGTTTTCTTTTTCTTCAAAATTTGGTTCAAAGTCTGCTTTGATCCATCTTATTTTATTGTTTTGTTGCAATAAAATCTAGTAGGGGCCCAATCAACCTCGCTAGCTTTGCTAAAAAAAGGTGTATATATTTGAAGCCGGATATATTTGCAACTACATCTAGTTAAAACTGTCACATACTCAAGGCTGCACATTTTGAGATTCATATTTATTTAAAATCAATCTTATACATTTTGAAATCATATATGTGAGACTTGATGCATTTTTCGAAATCATACATACATGGAACCGTCTACATTTGAAATCCAAATAGATGAAACTATTTACATAGAAAACTTTATATATATATATATATTTGAAACCAAATATACTTGATGCTTATTTGTATTCAAAATTTAATACCTTTCCAAAAGCTTGATATTCCCAAAACCTTTATGTACGAAATTCATATGCTCAACAACCTATATATATGTACTTGGAAATTGGGGTACTTTGAAAGCTCGTTTACTTGGAACACTTTATACCAAAAAGATGATATTTGAAATCATATACATTCTAAATCTTTGAAATGAAGCCTTCCGACATGAAGCTTTTAACTTTGAAGCTCTTTATCTATATGAAATCAATATACATACAAGAAACTATATACATATAAAACTTTGTATTTTTGGAATTCAAATATATTTTTGAAACTATCATGTACTTGAATCCTATATATATTTGAAATCGTGAATTCTCGAAACATACATATATGAAATATATATATATATATATATATATATATATATATATATATATATATATGGAGCTGTATGAACTTAAAATATGATATATATATATATATATATATATATATATATATCTGTGTGTGTGTGTGTGTATTCAAAGCCATACATATATATCTATTTGAAGCTTATATATATAAAATTATATATTTTTGAGAAGCTCACATATGAGACTTATACATATTCAAAACTTTAATAGTATATATATATATATTTAAGATCGGTATATTTAGAGCCATTATATAAGTTTGAAACCATTTATTCAAAACTATATAAGCATGGAACTATAACATTTAAAATCTGACATTAAAGCTTACTTATATTCAAAAACCGGGTATTATCCAAAGCTTTGTATATTCGAAATTTTTAAAACCTACATATACATATTCAAGGCTATATATATTAATCTGTCTAATATTTAAAACTTAGTATATACTGAAAACTAAATATATCATGAAACCACACAACTTGGATCTTGATGACATATATATTCAAAACCATATGCATATGAAATTATATATATACTTGAAATTTACATATGTAAAAACTTTGTGTCTATTTAAAATTGCACATCTTTGAAAATTTGATATATACTGAACTGTATATGCTTGAAAGTTTATACATTTGAAATTATGTATGTATTTAAAATCGACATATATCTAAAAACTAATGACATACTTAACCTCATTACTTTTGAAATTAGCTTTATACCCAAAATTCATTAAACTGAAGCTTTAGTGTATTTGAAACCTTTTCTTAATAAAAATCTAATATATAAGATTTTATATCTTTGAAATCGAAATCTGTAAATTTTAGAAACTCTATCATTGAAATCCTCCATTTTCAACATGGACTCTACATCTCGATTTGAGCTTTAGAATGTGGGTATGGGTTCTTGAACTTTGGTATGGAGTTCTCTGTTGCAAAACGAATCTTCGGTATCAGGTAACCAATGCCATCATTACCTTGCGATATCATCACTTATGACATCAAATATTTATGGCATCGGATACTGCAACATCGCCTCCGGCGGCATAGCTTACTTACAACATCAAGTAACTCTGCGGCATTGACTTCTTATGCCATCACTTATCTATAGCATCAAACATCTTACGCCATCACTTAACTTTAGTGGCATTGATTACCCAACAACATCAAATAACTCTGCTGCATCAATTTCTTATGCCATCACTTAACTGTGGCATCAAATAACTTTGCAGCATTGACTTCTTATGCCATCACTTAACTACGACATCAAACATCTTATGCCATCACTTAACTTCAGTGGTATTGATATCTTTTCAGTATTAATCTCTTTCGTTATCTGATTTTGTGGCATCATACACCTTCTCCATTAGCTTTTGGTTTGGCATTCAAGATCTGATGACCCCTCCAGATCTATAATTTTGAAATTAGTTGGGTCCATAAATTCAATTTTCATCTAGATTTGAAAGTAGTTGAATAAGTTGAAATTAACGCTAAATGATTTTGGATCAGGTCCTATATTCGAGATCTTGATGTTGAATAAGCAAAGCCAATGCTGGACGAGGAAGAACCAATACTGAATATTGAATGGAGGGGATGAAGAATTGATGGTGAATCGAACATGGATAGGAGCAGGTTCGATGGAGAATGATTTATGGGTCGGGTATAGTTGAGACGAAGAAGGAGTCAAAGAAGTCTGCTTATGCCCTGCAAACATTTAATGCCAATTAGTTTCTAAATCTTAAGTTTAATAAAGATTGAATTCTGAAATTTTCCAAAAAATGAAATTTAAATCTCTCTTAGGGTATTTTGGTAATTTTTCAAACATTCGGAGGTTCAAGCCCTCCTTCTAGCGCCAACATGTTAAACTGAAATTTGGTTCAATGTTTGAAATATTGTACAAGGTAGCATATTCAAAGAAATTCCAATAATACCTCTTGGTTTTATGATTATTTACGAAATTGTTTGAAATACGATTCATAAGTTCGAAGAGTAAAATAGGCAAGTCCAACTAACAATAGACAATATGCTCAAGTCTTTCCTTTATTCAATTATGAGCTTGTTACAAAATTTGAAAATATGCAATTTTTTAATTGTTTAAACCCTTTTTACAAATATATCACCTTCTCTTTCGTTGGACGTTTTGCCATTAGAATTGTCCTCGAGCTCTCATATGAAGAGAACTTGGAGAAGATCCTAATTAGAAAAAGTGATAAGAATGAGAAAGAAGTTAAGAGCTCCTTTGTATGAGGGGGTGCATCTCTATTTATAGTGGTTGGAAGATGGTAGGCTTGATTCCATTGGTGATGTGGGGCTTTGATTGCTATTTTGGTGATGGCTTCAACATGAATGCCTTTGAAGCTTTATGAAGGGAAATACACTAAATCCTCTTGAATTTGCTCATGCGAATGATATTAATCCTCTTTCTTTACATTGACTTTGACATTCCCACGACATTCATGTTGTGCGGCATCGATAACATGTGATATTCATGAAATGTGGCATCGATATCTTGCTGTTGCAATTCAATATTCCTGTTGAATAGGCAATATGCGATAAGCCTTTATATACCGCTGGAATGCAGCAACCTCCCCTTGCTATTACATTGATGAAGTGTGACATTGATTAAATGCGGCATGGATGACATTCATATCCTCCTTTGATGGAACGCGGTATCGATAAGTGCAACATAAATGATATGCGACATGGAACGAGCGCGAGATGGAATGAACGTGGTATGGAATTAGTGCGACATGGAATTCATGCAGCATTGATTAAGTGTGGCATGAAGCCGACCTTCGGCATTAATAGACCTTCGATATCAGTCTTGATATTGATTTCTCTGTTTCGACATGAAGCCAACCTTCAACATGAAGCCTTCAAATCTTCAACGTGAGCTGTTCAATATTATTAATTTTGATATCCTCTATCTTTGTCATCAGACTTTCGACATCAATCTCGAGCTTCAACATGAAATTTTTTGCTTGTATCCTTTAGAAAATACATGGATAATAATATTAAATCAAAATTAAAAAAATCTTAGGAATGACTGATTGATAATATATAATTATCTGGTTTTTTCTTCCAAGCATCATTTCATTATCCATAATTCCAATTACTAGGAAAACTAATATTGCAAATCATTAGGATGAAATTACAATAAAAAAATTGATATTACAATATAAAGAGATGGAAAAATTAAAATATTCAAGAACAAATTAGAAGGGAAATAACGACAGTAGAACTTCCCAAATCATCTAATTACATCCTTCTCCTATTTCTTCTCTACTACTTAACTTCCTTAATGAATATCAAGTAAATGAAAAATGAATTAGGGAAAAATTATTGGGTCAAATGAAATCAATACAAAGTTATTTAATATTCAAATTTAGAAAATTCATCAAAACCTTGGAGGAACATCTATAATAAAAAGTATGTAACTAATTATGTAACGATCCGAAATTTCAGTACTTTGATTTGGAAATATTTAATTAATTTTAAATATTCAATATATAGGTTTTATAATGAAAATAAAACTCTGTTAAATAATAATTAATAATGGTGAAATAGTTTTCCAAATTTTTTTAAAAAATATTTAGTTCGAAGAAAAATCGAAAATATGACCTGAATTCGTTTTCCGAATTTTTGACTTTTTTTCAGCTAACTATCATCGGAAATGTTGTGAACTCTAGTATAAGTTTATACACATTCAAAATGTAAATAAGTTATTATAAAATGGTATATAAAAAGGTATATATACTTAAGTATATACATGTAAATATTAAAAATGCTTTAAGAAACATACTTAGACATGATTTGACACTTTAACGACTCGAGTACAAAACATGCTTAAACATGTTTCCTTTGACATGATGAGGGGGACAAGGTGGAGGCTAAAATGGCATGTGTGGTGAAGGGTGTTGAGGTGGCAAAAAAATGTGGAGGGTAGAAGTATAGAGTAGATAGGTACTTTTCTTTTTTCTCTTGTTTATAAATAGCCTTCCGTTCCTTCATTTTTCCTCCTCTTCCTCCTATCATATTTTCCTCATCTCAGATCTAAATGGAGGTTTTCTTTTTTTTATCAAACCATGTAAATTTCAGTGGGTACAACTTTTATTTATATTACTTCCTTAAATTTTGATCTTATCTATGTCAAAAATGCATTTCTTTCAGACCTATTTTTGGACTCAGATTTTCTAGTCCGAAAATGCATCATTTTCTTTTAATCATATCTCCCTCAAACCAGATCCAAATTGAGTGATTCTTTTTTTGAAATTGTAGAGAGAAGAATTTCCAACAACTTTCTTTTTACCACTTTCCAAAATTTCGTGAGCAACATAGCTAAAAATCGAGGAGAAGATGTCCCACATTCGAGTGATTTTTGTATGGTTTTCCTAGCTTTACAAGTTCTAAAGCATTTCAAGTTTTCAAAGATTTTTGGTGAGTAAACTTCTAATTTTCGAAAAGTTGTTTCCTTTGCTTATATGATGGTATTTATATATGATGTTATTGTTTGGGTTATGATATGATCTGGATGTATATGTATGTGATAGTTTGTGTTTAGGCATTACACTTGAATTGATGGATTAAAGTGATGTGTTTGGATTTAAAGTGTGATCTAGTTTATGTGATAGTCGTAAAAATGGTGTGTGTTATAAACATGTTTATATGGTGTATACTAGATAGCATCTTATTTGTAAAAGTGATATGAGATTTCTTATGGAAACTATAATAAATAGTTTGAAATCAAAAGCATAAGTTTTAAAATTTTGTTTTTCTTATGTTTAAAAAAAGTTAGTAAACCTTAAGGTGAATTTTCCAAAAGAAAGATAAAAAAAGTTGAGATTATAGGTATCCATAGCGATAGTCGCTATGGATGTAGTTTCGCTTAAAAATCCGACTTTTGCAAAATATGGTTTTATTAACTTCAAGTTTTTTGAAATTGTTTAATAAACTTAATAATAATTTTTTATAAAGTTAATTAAGTTTTAATGATTAAATATTTATTAATTAAGTTTAAATAATTAATAATTAATTAAGATTAAACAGGGTTTATTAATTATAATTAAGTAAAGATTAGTTATTAATTAATTATCTTTAAAAGATAAGATTAATTTTAATAATCATTAATTAAGTAAGATTAATTTTTAATAAATATAATTTAAGTATATGATTTATTTTGAATTAATTATTAATTAACTATAAGGTTAATTGTATAAATAAATCAATTGTTAATTATTTTTAATGATTACTTAATCTACACTTTAATTTAAAATAAATAAATTATTTAAGGTTTAATTTATTATTTTAGTTTTAATTAAAGATTATTTCATTAAATACTTGAGATTGATTAATATTTAATTATTAATGAAGGTTTAAATTATTATTTAATAATTAATAATGGATTAATTGAGGGTTTAATTTATTAATAAATTATTCATTAATTTATATGTAAATTAAATTCAAATTTAATAAAGATTAATTATGATTTAATAAAGAGTTTAACTTGTGATTAATCATTTTAAAAGGGAGTTTTAAGTTTTAATCCTTGTTTTCAAAGAATTAAATTGTTTAAAGGTGCTTCTTTTTCAAAGATGGTTTTAAACACAAGGAATTCAAATGTCAATACCATTAAGTAGACAAACAATTATGAATGAGTTATGTAAATGGTTTGATTATGTGCACATTTTTTAGCATAATAAATCCCTGTTCTACTATAAGTTGATTGTTTAGACATCTGTTAGCAGAATAAATCTCCATTCTACTATAATTATTTATTTATTGTGTAGATGTAACATCCCCCTACTTAGAGGCCCCAAACTAACGGCTACGGATGTTGCAGTCATCCATAGTTATTAATCCTCGACGACTAAATACGGCGATGTTAGATTCATTGATACACAGAAACACATGAATATGGAAAAATTTTGAACTTCAAACAAAATCATATTTCATTCCAAAATATTTCCAATGCATTACATAATCCCATACTCAAAGATCACGTTCAGAGAAAATATATTTATTACAACATACACCCATAAGCAACATATGAAGATGTCCCCTTGGATGATCAGAGTATATACTGGCAATATAACGACTTTGCCATTATAAACAACACAGCGGAATTAAAAAGGAAAGAGAACTCTAAATATCTATCATGCCTCCTGGACGTCTCCGGAAGCTTAATCGTCTTAAGAGGTACCTGAAAGCCTCAACTCTCAAATTACTCAAAATCAATTGAGTACCCAAGAGTTTAAGGGGAAAACATAAACTTCGAGTCAAACATAAAGCCTAGTATGAATAATAATTTACCATCTCAAATCATTTAGATATCTAGTGAGACCACGCCGCTTAGTGGGTTTCCTCTCACCGGTATCTCAAAACCTTTACAAAACCATATACTATGCTCCTGCATCCACAATGGTTAAGACAATTCAAAAAAATATAATATGATGATATGAAAAACAAATGAATCAATTCTGGATTACCCATTCCTATTCATTTTAGACCATCTGTCTCAATTATAGTTTCTAGGATTACTATTAACCTATTAGTTTTCATGGGCTGACTAATAACCGGTTAAACATTTAAGAACACCCTGTCAAATTGCATAGTTTTCATGGGATTACCATAAAATTATTGGTAACTCCAATATCTTACTCTTATCCTAGTTTTTATGGGTTGACTAGGAACCTATTGACTTCTATCAATATTTCATCAGGATATAGTTTTCATGGGCTAACTACAAACCTATTAGCCCCTGCTTGTATCCAATCATAGTTTTCATGGGCTTACTATGAACCTGTCTATCTAACATCTTCCTTTATACATAGTTTTCATGGGCTAACTATGAACTTACCTACCCGACATCTTCTTTTCTACATAGTTTTCATAGGCTAATTATGAACCTATTGCCCTGTGTCAATATCTTTTTCCTATACACAATTTTCATGGGCTTACTTAGAACCTATTGACCCCTGCCAATATCTTTCTTTTGTATTTTAGCATCCTATATCCTGGTCCTCCTGACCTCCTGGATGCAATTATACTCACTTAGGAGTTTATTCAATTTATATTCACTACTGGGTTAACCTAACTGGCTCTTCTACCCTTTATCCCCAAAATGTAGTTATAGGTCCATTATAAAGTGAATATATTCATATTAGAACAAGCAATATAACAACATAGCAATACCGCTCCTATGGGTTTAATATAAAACATGGTTAATCCCTTTAACCTATTTCTTTATCAAAGATAGCTTCTTCTTAAAACCATTATAAAAGCTCCTTTAGTATTGCATTGGGTTTTTTCTTCAAAAATAAAGTTTGGGTCATAAAACCTTTCGATACCTTCGAAACCTAACTTTCGACCTCATAGGATAGCCTCCTTCGAAAGTCTTAAAAATCTATCTTCAAACATTAGGCTCCTGCCTTATAATACTTTAAAATCTACCTTTCGAATACCTTAAAGTATTAATATTAAACCTTTAGAAGCTTAGCTTCGAAACCAGTTGAAAGTACCCCTTTCGACACCATTGGAAGTAACCCTTCCAAAATCATTGAAAGTACCCCTTTCGAAAGCATTGGGTTTATACTTAAAACATTATTTTGGTCAAAGTGAATATAGGCAAAAGTATCTCTTTAACCATTCTTTATCATATAAAAATATTAGGGAAAACCTGATGGCATCCGACACCATCTCTTTCGAAAGCGTAAAACATCTGGGTAAAACATTAGAAGGTTGGCGTCGAAACACCTTTCGAAACCATCACCTTCGAAACCCCTAACCCCTTTCGAAAGCTATAGGAAGTGGCTTGAACTTTATAAAACAAAGTACCTTCCGACAGCATTGGTATCTTCAACACCATCGAAAGGCTATAGAACTTATAAAACGAAATACCCTTTGACAGCATTGATATCTTCAATACCATAGAAAGGCTATGAAATGGTAGTAGGGTTTCGACTAGGTCGGAACCACTTATTTCAAAACATTCTTTCATAAGTAAAGAACCCAATCGAAAGCAATCTTAAGTTATTGGCAACCCTTTCGAAACCATTTTAAATCCTTTTTCAAAACCAAATGCTTCGACTCTGTCGAAGGCTAAATTAAAACAAAGGCAGGCACTTTTCTTTTAAAAACAAACCAAGGTTTCGACTTCTTCGAAAGCTATGCTTTCAACACCTTAACCTCTCGCTTATCTCCAATCCACTGTGTACCATCATGGTGATACCTTGTATATTGGTTTTGACATAGTTGTTTCGATAAAGATGAAGGCGGAAGCTTCTGTGTCGAAAGGTGCTTTCTAAAGCTGGCGGAATCTATTTTCTGAGCAAACCAGGTTTAGTTCTTAATAAAGTAAACTTTTCTCTAACTAACCTACCACGTGTCAACATCAGATTGGTTGCCTTAAATTTTTAAAATTATTTTTCAAAAATAATTGCCACTACTCCAGATCTAAACCATGGTTAAGTTAATCAAATAAGCCCTTCCAATTTTTGCAAAGAAGTCGCTCTTCTAAAATAATTTATTTTGCATAGCAAATCATATTGAAAAAATCCCCAAAAATTCCAGAAATTCATTTTAATCATATTATCTAACATATCAAAATTCCAAACCCAAATTCTCGATATATTTTACAAAATAAATTACAAACCCAAATAACCATATTTTCCTTTGAAGATTCATAATAATCTTTTCATAGCTTGTAAAATTATCAAAATTGAAACCCAACTCCAAAATCATGTTTCTCATGCCTTAAAATTTTCCCATGGCATTTAATCAACATTAAATCTCGGTTTCGACCTAAAACCGTATAAATCCTCTTTTAAACAAACATTTTTAATCCATATAAATTTTAGATCTAACATATCATCATCCAATATATCATAAAATTGAATTTACTTTTAAATTCAGAAATATTTGATTTAAAACAAAATAGAGATGGAATTATTATTCACTTTGATCTAGATAAGGAGATTGGATTGAGATTGATTTCCCTTAAGCTTGATTCTCTAGCTTTTAATTTGATTTCTTCTTCCTCTTAATAGACAGTTTTTCCTCTATCTTTTGGTTTGCATTTTAGTTTTTTTAAAATGACATAAATGGGAAGAATAAGGTAGGAACGAACATATATGGGCAAGGGTCATTGGGCAGCAATACCAATTATACCCTTATGTAATTTGTTTAACCTAAAAACCCTTCTTTAGCCCATTAATTATTATATTAGGCTCCCTTAATTAATTAATTCAAGTTTCATTCCCCTTCTCACTTAACATTTATATTATTCTATTTAATTTATCTAATTAAATCTCCTAAATAATATTATCAAAAATTAGAGGTGTTACACTGGACATATATTTAGTAGAATAAATTCTCATTTTGCTCTAAGTAGCGAATTGTTTGGACATCTATTTAGTAGGACAAATCACTATCCTGCTATTATGTTATTTGGACATGTATATGCTAGTTGAGTTGTATTGACATGTTATTCCTTGATTTGGATATGAATTGCATTTACATATATGTTGACTTATGTAAATAAATGGTTAAGTGAAATTAATGTTAAATGGTAACTTAAATTACTACCATCGGGCTTACTAAGCCTCCTTTTTACATTATAAAGCATGATTTTGAATTAACTTCAATTCTTTAATCAATTTTGGGGATCAAGTTTTATAAATGATTTTTCAAGCTATATTATTATTTTATAAAGGTATTTATAAATTATAACTTGTTTACAAAAATGGGTTTTACTAAGTAAAAAGATTTATTTAAAGCAAATTAAAAGGATGAGTTGAAAAAGATATTTTGTAAAGGATTTTTCTTAAAGAAGATTTATCAAAGGAGTTTTAAATGGGAAAATGTTTTATAAATGATTTTAGAGGTTTGTAAAGAGGATATTTTGTAAAGGATTTTTCTTAAAGAAGATTTATCAAAGGAGTTTATAATGGGAAAATGTTTTATAAATGATTTTAGAGGTTTGTAAAGAGGTTTTGTAAATTGACTTGTAGACTTATAAAAGTGTTTTATAAATTGATTTTGGAAATTTATAAAGATATTTAAATGTGAAGTGAGATTCTAAAAAGGAACTTTTTATAAAGGATAAGTGGATTGGTTTATAGTAAGTAATATTTTCAAAAGGAATTTGAAAAGAGAGAATTTCCAAATGTTTTGGTAATATACTTATACCGTTGAGATAAGTATATAAATGTTTGTCTAAGTATAAAAGGGATGTAAAGGGTTTGGGAGTAGTGTTTTGTAAAGATCTTTTTATCGAATGTTTATAAAGTGATTTTAATTAATTAAAGATTTATTAAATAAGGCTTAGTGAATCCCATATGAAATTAAATCAATGTTTGAATGATTATTTATTTGATAGTTAAATAATCGACACCAAACCTGGACCAAAACGTAGCTTTGGAAAATATCTAGGAGAAACACGTGAGTTATATGGCACAGTCATCCTCAATGATGTTGTACTGTGCATATAAATGTCATTTCATTCTTCTAGGATAAATGATAAGGAAATTTGTCCACTAACGGTTAGGAGGTGATTTCCGCTTTTATCTTGTTCATTTATTTTCTAAAGAACCGAGGTTGAGTTCACCTGAAATTATCGAAAGTTGTTTCAAGAGACCGAGATCAGATATATTATCCGAAAACCACTTCGATCCAACTCAAGCATTTCGGCTTGAAGACACCTTGAAGAATATGGAATCGAAGATGGATTTTTTGAAGTGCAAGGGCTATTTGCTATTAATCGTAGGAGGGGTTCACGAAAGGATGTGATAGAAATAGTGCCTTCGGTTTCGTTCAGTCCCAGAATGAACTTGTATGGATGAATGCTAGCATTTCATTGATGCCTAGAGGGCAGTGTAGCATTCCAAGTGGGAAGTGCTGTATAAAGATAAAATGTAGCCTTAAGCCTCATCAACCGGGAAATAGCAAAAATCGAATATGTAGCAGGGTTAAGTGGGTCGCTCCCATCAGGGTATGGTCATCCCAAATCTTGATCGATTACTATCTACTCATGTATATTTCGGGGCCCAAAGCGGGGTGACTATATTTGTTACTACTAGTCATGCGGCAGGGCGGTCCTATGTGGCAGGGATACAAGATTTTCTTATCAAACCCTAGTGCATTTTATCTAGAGATGTACCATTGGAAGGTAGTTCCTTACCTTGTCGTAGTATGGAACCCGTTCTCCAATATTTTTACGGTTTTAGTTGTATACCTATTATGCTGGAATTTAATTAATGTAGATTTTTAATTTCGGCTATGATTAATATGTATTTGTATCTTAGACACTATTATAATATCAGAGAATTTCATATGAAATGGTTTGGTTATTGTAAGTAAAAAATCGTCCGTGTTTATGTTCTACGTGGTCTTACGAGATACCTTTTTAAAAGGGTTTTAAACATAATAATTTAATTGTTTGAGTTTATTCACACTAGAACCATGTCTGACTTGGAGTTTTATTTTCTTTCCCTAAAACTCTTGGGTGCTTAAATTTTTATGGGCAGCCAAGTAGTTCAGGTTTTCCTTGGATGTATTTTGGAGGAGCTGGAGCAGGTGGCTTCACCGTTTGCTAGCTATTGTCTATTTCCGCTGTGTATGTATGTATGATCTATGTATCATTTATGTAGGGATAGACTGTTATAACTGTCCTAGGGTTGAATTTGTAGTAGTATGACTCTGATGAATCATTTTGGAAATGACTTTGTAAAGAATTATGTTGATTAATATATGTTATTCCATTGCATTATGAGATTCTATAATTGTTTGGTTTCTTCTTATCTTATATCTTCTTTCTTTTCCCTTAATGACCCGACTTTTGGACACTTAAATGATCAACACACAAATATTGTGGATGTATTAAGTGTCATCTTTAGGTATAAAAAAGGCAGATCGTTACAAATTGACTTGGTTTATATTAGTTTTTGAGGAATTTCCAAGCTAGCTAAGATTATACATGGCAGGATGTAGATTATATCTTATACTTGAATATTTATTTAGATATTTAATTTTTGTTTAAATAGTTAAATGTGAAAAAAATTACATTAGGTAAATAAGGTATTAGTTGAATCTGCTATTCTTTTTATAAAGCTTATTTCTCGCTATGTGAATGTTCTTATGTTCACTATACAATCTAAAACTAAAAATTATTAATTTATGCTTAATAATTAAAAAAAATTGATAAATTTTTGGTTTCTTATTTGTGCATAACAAATTTGTTTGAATAAATAAATGACACATTTGTAAATGAAAAGTTAATGATATTCAGGTTCTTAAAGTTTTAAATTTGAAAACGTTTAAGTGGGAATATTAGCAATTAGTTTTGTAGTGATTGGATAAGAATTTAGAATATAGGAAAAGTTTCGTTTAGAAGAATTAACGAGTGGACCAAGAAGACATGCAATTTTTTTGAAAATATAGAAAATGTAAATGAAAATATTATAAGGAAATTAAAAGGAAAATAGTAAGTTCTTTTATCTTACAATTATATAATGATTTGTCTTTAAAAATCAATATAAAGATGGTCATGTGTAGATTTCAGCATATGAAAGTGAAATCAAGTAATATTATAAGCTATAAATATATTTTCATGTTTACCATGTAAAAGGTCTTTTAAGAAGGAAAAACAGTTTTTTATAGCATTACGGAAATTAAGGTATTGAACAACTTGAATTGTTATTTTCACAATCATTATTCATTTTTCCTATATGAAAAATTATGTTATTTACTTCTTTTACTTGATTCAAAATACTTTGTAAAGGGGTTTTGGACGAAAGGTCCCTATTCTCAAAGCATATGCACAAAAAGTCCCTACTCATAAATCCATGTAAATTAGGTCCCTGTTTTGTTATTTTTTACCAAATTTTCCCCTTCTAGAAAATCAGCCCAACATGGAAATCAGGGGCAAAAGTAGCATAAATTAGCCAAAAACTAAAAATAGGGACCAAATTTTCATAACTTTTCAAGAGGGACTTTTCTTCCATCATCTTTCAATTCTAGGGACTTGGCAGTCATTCCTTGCTTTGTAAAAGATGAGTTAAATCAAAATAAATGGATATTTTGCTCATTTTAACATATATTACAATGTTAATTATCCTATCAATTGCACATATTAATGCATTTATCAATTGCACTTATTAATGCATTTATCAATTGCATTTTTGGCATAAATTCAGTTTGATTGAATCTAAATTAATACCAACTCACACTTAATCAATTTAACTCAAATGTTAAAGATTATTCCTAATTAAGTTAAATAAGAATCATATTTTCATTATAAAGTTCTTATCAAATCATAATCTAAAGAAAGTAATACTATCAAATAATCATAAGAATAAAAATGGATTCCTTCCTTTTTTCTTAGAAAAAATGGTTGCCTATTATTTTGATTCATCTATTGAATTTAGCTACTTTATGGAATTAATTCACCTATTATGGCATATCAATGTACATAAATTGGAATATAAGTAGAAAGATGAAGATGGATTGTATAAATGACAATTTAGTAATTTTAGTTAGTTTTTATAGAAAGAGAACGTGTAATTTTATTTTTCTCTCAAACTTGTTTAATTAAAAAATTACATTTCTTTCATTCTCCTTAGTCAAAATGATTCACCATTTAATGATTCCCAATAAAAAATTGTTGCTCGATCTGACATAATGGATTAGAACTCTTATTCATCTTATTTAGTAAGATTACAATTCACTCGACTCATAATTAAAAATTCGGGATATTAAACTATATCAACTACCAAACCATGCACATAATATTTTTTACCTTTAGCACAACATTCAACCACCATAGATAGTATTGAAGTTCAACATATTAAAAGATAGAGAAAGAAATATTGTTTAAGTGACAATCAAAATGTTTTGGTATAGTTAGAATCCATTCAACCTATAAATAAACATTGAGATTTGATGTTATATCCAGCATTAAACCATGCTCATTAACTTTGTACTTTATGTGCAATGTTGAACCACTATGGATAATTCTGAAATTTAGTATCATGAAAGAAAGAGAAAAACCATTGAATCGCCATGGAAATTTAATATACAATTATGAAAAGAAATTCAAAAGCAAATAATATAAGAGTCCAACTACTGAAACATAAAAGAAATTTGTTACCATAGCATTGGAGCATACTCATATGTAATAATTTTGCAATATTAGTAGGATAAATAAAGAAGTTTTTGAGGTTTCTAAATAGATGTCAAAAAATCAAATAATGGGTAGTATAAATCCATTCACCCAGATTATATATTGGATAAATAAATTAGAAGATGATAAAATCAGTTAAAGAATTCATAGATTAAATTTTGGATTAAGTTAAAGAAGGAAATTATAATAATGGAGAATAGAGATGAATGTGGAAGATATAAAATTAAAATAAAGAAGAAAAGGATTTAAAAGGAAGTAAACAAGAATACTTAGTGTAATAAAATATATGCTAATTAAAAAACTTACGGAAAAAAGGAGAAGAATGAATATGAAATGGTTAAAAGTACTCTTGATAATGTATAATGGAAATATATAAATAGATTGAAAGATAAAAAGAAGTTGATTACGTTACAAAGTAATAATAATTGTGATAATTCACTAGTATACAGTGTGCCTGTTGCCTCATCTCATTTGCTTCGGTTGTATTTATAACCGAGGCAAATAGTATCATCTGCTTCGGTTCCTTTTTAACAACCAAAGCAATTAGGGTAGGCAAAACAATAATTGAAAATTTGTTATTTGCTTCGATTGTTGCAGACAATCGAAGTAAATGGATGGACTGAAGAAAATGAAGATATTTGCTTCGGTTATCTTTGAGGTTGAAGCAAATAAGATTATTTACTTCGGTTCCTTCCAAGGACCGAAGCAATTGGCTTCTCCAATTTTTTCACCTTTCCCCTCGTTTTCCTGCTCCCAATTTTATCCCTTTTCCCTCTTTCACTCCCACTCCATAATCGTTTTTCTCTAGATTAAAATGAAAAAGAAAAACCGATTCAAAATACAATCCACAATACACGAGATCTATTCCCGTTCCATACTTTTGATATCAACTTGCTTCCAGATAAAAGAAACCCGGACTTCAGCCCTGGCTCTGATGCTAGTAATCCAGGTGAAATTTTGGAGGAAAAAAATGATCTTTATGCTCTTTATAATTTTGATCAGTTGGTATTGCGTGAATTGATAAATATTTTTTTTTGATATGATATTGGCTTATATACACTAATCTGTTTTTTGATGATTTGTTGCTTTTTTAGTACCAATGATAAATTAGGTTTTGAATTTGAAACTGGCCGAGATACTATTGCTTGTGGTAGACGCTGTGTTGGTCACTGAACTTGATGTCGACATTTACTGTTGTGATTTTAAATGATTTTATTTTGGTTGTTGATATTATGTTGATGAGATTAATGACCCTAGTTGTAGATGATTGTTTACTGAATCTATGAAGATGGTTGTATTTGATGTTGCACCTTGCCTAAAGAGAATGTATTCAAAGCTAATTGTGCTTCTGATTCAGTGTTTACCGAATAGGTTTTTTAATACTAGTATGAAGTTTGAATTGAAGTAGACGTATGTAGTAGTAATATAGTTGGATGATTTGCTAGACTCAGTGATGATATTTGAATATTGGTTGCTTTTTTCTAATTTTGATCAGATATCTTTGTATATGAAGAGGGAGAAAGCTTCTTCATAAAATGACCAATCTTGTGAGAACTATAGCTTAGTATTCTAATTTGAATCAGCAAAATAAATATATGATTTTTTTAAAAAATCTTAGTTGTATGCATTTTTTGTAGACATGACATATCTAAGTGTAGTGGATGATGATAACATAACTAATATTGTATGTCCATCACTACATAATTGTAAAATCTTTCTAAAAATAAATAATTAGTAATGTAACACACCGCTACTGCAAAATAAAAATCTTTTTCTAGATTTTTTTTGTTTTAAGTATACACTGATAATAGTAGCATAATAATGTAATACACTGATATAATACATTGATAATAATACATGCCAGTTACACACACACATTGTTTTTTGGTATGCTAAATGTAACAACCTTAATATTGTTGTCAGAAAGAAAAAAAATACAAATGCTGAGAATTTAAAATATTATATACCTAGTATTAATTTGATATGTGGTGCTGTATTAGGAGAATGACAGTCAGTCATAGTCATGAATCTGTTACTGAGACTGTGTAATTTTGAATCTTGAGATATTAGTGATAGATAATATAATAATGAGTTGCTCCAATCTACCGTTTGAAATGTTAAGCAGCTCATCTACATTTTCACTTATATTTGCTTCGGCTTCCAAATAGAAAGATATGATATTTGTTAACATTGAGGCATCCGGTATATTCATAATCACATTCGATATCTAAAACATATAAATAAACTTCCAGTTAGGTGCACAAAATTAACATGAAGTTGTTTGGTTATATACATGTTGATGGAAATTATAGTAGTTACAAAACTAACCTGGAAGTAGATTAGTTTAAAGTATAAGTTAGAGTTCTCCATTAAATTACTATAATATGGCACCAGTTCTTTGAGTTTTGGTTAGTTATCAGTGAAGAGGAGTTAGAATATAATCATAATGCATAGTTGAGAATGAACTAATTAAGGAATATTCAAATATTAGTACTAGCACCTGATTTGTTGCAAGAAAGAAAATAAAATAAAAATGCTACCGAGAAGAAGAATGGTGATATAAAAGGGAGCGAGACAATGGAAAGATCATAAACTGGTATAAAAGAAAATAACAAGATTAAGCATTGTGTATATGAATTTAGATTAAGCAGGCCTTCATTAGCAGCAGTCAGGCCCTTGATTTCATTGTTCATAACTTAATTACATTCCCGATTACTTCAAAATAGCGGGTCCTGTTTTTCTTTTTAGGGATAGCGACAAAACTATGTCGTTTGATATGTATATCTCAATCTATGTTTTTCTTTTCTACATCTTTTAATCTGTTAGATGAAGGGCTTTTTGTATGCTAAGCATAACAACCTTAATATTTAACAAGCATGTATCATGACTTTGGGTAAAGAGGAGTTGTAGAAACATTACTGAAGTACTAATATGTTGTAGAGGAGTTGCAAAGACATTTTGGAACAACAATCATTTTTGAAGCATGCCAAGTGCACCAACCTTGATAGATTGCAACTCCTATTTGAATAATTAACAGCTTTGGGTAACAATTTTGAAGTGTTAAATAAATTAATATCATCAAAGATTAGTATCATTTACTTTGCATTATAAATTCATAGTATATATGATTATGATAGGGGACTAGAAATCTAAGACATTAGTCCACACATCTAGCTATCTTTCCATCATTATTAATGATCACTGAAGTTATTTAAACTAATTTATTTTTAATTGTCGCAGACTTGTGCACCAGAAATACTATGAAGCGATGAACGAACGCACTTTCCATAATGGAGCTTCTAGCAATCAGTTTAGGAGTGAACAGATTACATTACAGATAATTTTTTAAGGATAGTAGTTCAATAATGGCATGCAACTATTATCAACCATGCCAAGAACCACAACTAACTTTAGGGACAGGGCCACATTGTGATCCGACTTCACTGATTATTCATTAGCAAGATGGAGTTAATGGGCTTGAAGTGTTTGTAGATAACATGCGGAGGTCTATTCGTCCTGTTAAACTTGCACTTGTCATAAACATTTGTGATATTTTTATGGTAATCTTCTTTCTCAAACTTTGTTTAATTCATGATATTGAATTTATTTCTATAATTTCATTTGAAAAAGGAAAATACACTACTATTTTTTACGGTTAAAGGAGTTTTACTACATTATTTCAATAGTAAGTTTATGTATGTTATATTATATGTATAATAGAATGTGATGTCGTTGTTGTATCAGATATGCAGATCTCTTGCTTAAATTCACAACTGCATATCCATTTTCCATCGAGACATTAGACCTCAAAATTTGCTAGTGAGTTTAGTTAGCTAGTGTTTATCATGTTTTAAATTTGTGGAATTTATACGGTATACTAATCAATTTGTTTTACTTTTTTACAACAGATATCAACCATGATCCATCAGCCACGATAAATGATGTGAACTTGTTCTAGACCAAAAAATGAAGAAAACATCAGGACATAAGGTGATTTTACAAGTCCCTGGTGCTTTTATAGGTGGTTTTGGTGGTAACTGTACTGGTTGATATGTTCTCATGTTATCTTAGACTAAAATATTTGAAAGTTTTATAATTGTTTTTAGACTAAAATATTTAAAAGAATTATATGCCCAATTGTTGTGCTTGTGCATGATCTTGGTGTGCACTATAAATGCATAATTACTTCATATCAGTTTGCTATGTTATAATACACCTTTTATTGTTATACCCTTTTGTTTCTAAATTCATGTATTTACTGTTATAACATATATTCGTATTTCTTGTGTTAAATGTTAATAATAGAGCAATACATTCATAAGTGGTAGATGCTAGTATGTTTGATACATTCGCTATCATTTTTGCTTTTTCATAACTTCATTTTCAAGTGATACTTCAAGAAAATGCTTAATGTCAACAACGATAAAGATGATTATTTGAAGAGGTCATTAGGCAAAATGTTATCCTTTAGTGTGGAAGACTCCATCTGGTCTTCTACTTTTTTATTCTTTAGATTATGCAAGGGACAAGACCTGGAATTGATGTCAAGTCTGGAAAGAAAGGAGGCAAAAGACAATTTAAGTATTGATCGATGTTTATAGAAAAACCTTGAAACCTAATGGCTTTTCTGGATTGTATAGAGGATTTGGCATTTCCTGCTTTCGTATTGTTGTCTATCGTGCGCTTTTCTTTAGGATCTATGATTTTCCTAATCCAATGGTGCAGGTCAGTAAACTTTTATCATTATGTTGAAACTAAACATTCGATCGTTAAACTTTTATTTCATTATTTCTGATTAACTTGCTCATTAAACTTAGATATACCCATTTGTAGTTTTTTATGTTATAATTTGTCATAAAAGGTATATTGAGATGTTATTCCAACCCGAGCAAGAGTTAAGTCATACATTTGGTTTACTATATCAAAGTTGATTCATTTTAGTACATAAAGCATTGCTAAATTATTTGATTGATCTGGACAGCTAGATTTTTTACTCAGACCAAAGCAATGAGCTAATCCTTGCTTTCTGACTCATTACGTATTGTGTCGAACTTAAATTCTAAATCACTTGAACATTAAAAATATTGTCTTTGAATTATCTGAAGCTAATTTTTACTCGGATGGGGAATGAAAATAGTTGATGTACTTGGTACTTATCCAATGAAGATTGATTTTACATGTACTGCTTTTTGTTTGATAAATAAGAAACAAGAAAAAAATGGTCAATGTTGTCACCTTGTTAATGGAAATTATAAGATTTGACCATCATGTATGCTTATGTGGTTCAAAAAGCATGCATCCTTTTTGTCTTTTATTGAGCAAGCATCATACTTAACAGTTTTGGGTGGTAACAAAAGGATATTCCTAACTAGCATAGGCATAATATAATTTTATTGTCGTAACTTGTTTGTATGTATTACTGGGCAATTTGACGTCTTTGTTACTGTTTTCCTCTTGTATTTTTTTATGGTTGTACAATACTTGTTTGTGAAGTCTCAAGTCATCAAGGAATTATGCTACCGCTTCTAAACAATCAAGCAAGCATGAATGAAATGTAACATGTAAGTTTAAAGCTTACCAATAGAAATATTTTTTTGTCTCCTTTCTTTTTGTTTGAGAAGAGTGGGGGAGCACCCATTATGCACTTGTGAGTTTGAAATGAAAATTTGACCTAATCATCCTTCCATAATTTACATAGATAATACGGAAGATTAGAACACTTCCAGCAACTGCAAGGTGCAATCAAAGTGTTCATTTATTAATAAAATCAACCATTAACGAAGTATTGATTTTGTTGATATCAGGGAACATTGAGGTTTTAATTGTATATATATGAAACATGTAAGGAATGGATCAATATATCAAATACTAACTGTTCAAGACTCTATCGACCGTAATATGGTGAGTACTTACATTTCTTATACATGGTAAATGAGTATGTTGCAGTACATATGCTTGAATCTTAAATTTCCCATATGATAGTCAAATTAAAAATATAGTAAATTAGCAATAGAGTTCTCAGCCTGCATACATGAGTCATTGGTCTTTTTCTTTCTTTTTTATAATTATGCTTATAAACAATTTTGTGAAGATGATGCATAATTGTACCGTTCACACTCACTAGGCACTTTTATACTATGAGTTTTCTTTTGTTCTATTTTATCTCGAAAGTTAATATGAACAAGGATGGATAAAATCCAACATTTGGCAGTACTATGCACTTAGCATTGTCAGAATATAATTTGGCAAGGTCATGAATGTAAAATTCATGTTTAATTTAGTTAACAGCGATATATATATTGGCTTTGATTAACTATGTATTCTAAATTTTGTTCCTTTATTAATTTTTTCCACTAATTAAATGGGCAGTTTGTTTGATTGTTCCTTAATAATATCGATGTACATGAATTTTTGGGTTCTTTTATGCTATAATACTAGTTGGCCTAAAAAAGTACCTTTTGATATATGTTTTTATGGTATTCACTTATCAGGATTCACTAGTTCATGACCTTTCAAGGAAGAAGAAGGTTAAAATTTCTCACCCCAAATTCCTAGTGCTACTGCTAATGACACCATCTATTAAAAACTATTTATTAATTATGCTTGTTATTGTTTTTACCAGTTGTATTATCTCTTCTATTCTATGTACATTCATATCTATGTATACTATTTGTGCTTCTTTTTTGGTCTATGTAGTAAACATGAACTACATTGATAAAATAATATAATTATACTGTTTGTTTGACAAGGTTCATAGTAACGATGTACCTACAAATTTCTTAAATGTACTTTGATACCGTTTCAGGGTTTTAAAACCTAAAACGGTACCAATCTTTTTTGCTTCAGTCGTTTGGTAACGACTGAAACACTGCTAACGACCAAAACAAATGATACTCTTTTGCTTCGGTCGTCGAGGAATGACTAAAGCAAAAGTGCATCATTTGCTTCGGTCATTACCAAACGACCAAAGCAAAAGACATCATTTGCTTTGGTTCAACAACCGAAGCAACAGACGTTGGTCTTTTGCATCATCTTCATTTGCTTCGGTCGTCGAACCGAACCAATCGGGGTTAAACAACCGAAACAAATGACCTGTTTTGTACTAGTGATTAATGGGAATAAATGAGGCTAAAATGGTAAGGATGGGAAATATATATGATAAAGAGTTAAACTGCCAAAAAAATTAGGAAATTAAGGTCATTGATCCAACTTGAATAGTTATTTTCACAATCATTATTTATTTTTCCTATACAAAAACTTATGTTATTTGCTTATTTTATTTGATTCAAAATACTTTCTAGAGATCAAGTTAAGTCAAAATAAACGAAAATATCACTTATTTTAACATAAATTACATTATTAGTTACGATACTAATTGCAGTTTTTAATGCATTTATCAATTACATTTTTGTTATAAATTCAGTTCGATTGAATCTAAACTTAATCAATTTAACTCAAATATTAAAGATTATTCCTAATCAAGTTAAATAAGAATCATATTTGTATTATACAGTTATTATCAAATAATAATCTAGAGAAAGTAATATTATCAAATAACCATAAGAATAAGATATGGATTCTTTCCTTTTCTCTTAGTAAAAATGGTTACCTATTATTTTGATTCATCTATTGAATTTGGCTACTTTGTTGAATTAATTTATGCTGACATATTATCTTGTAAAAATTAAAAAGATGATATAAAAATGGAATTGTTAAAGGGAGAATCTCCAAACCAATAATCATTTTTTAATATAAAATTATAACTCTTTATCAATGATGCCCCTTTACCAATTTAAAATTTCCATGGCTCACCTCAAATGGAAAATCCTAGCTTCCTACCAGTCCTTAGTTGAAAAGTACGCACAAAATATTGATAATAACTTTATTTGAAAAATAAATTTTAATCAAATATAAAATTTCATACCTTAGTTTATATTCCATCATAACAAAAGATACAAAAAATTAAATAATATTTCCAAAACATCATCAGAATCAAGAATAGAAGAAAAATAATCAATACCCTTGTCGTTTTGTTTGTTGTTTTAGATTTCAATAAAGAGTGAGAAAAGTAAGATTTAAACTGATATTATTTTTCCTAGTTATAAAATAAGACAGTTTAGTTTAGGGTTTGAAGATGAATAAACTGAATTCGTGGCGCAATAATGTACATGAATTTGAAACTAAGAAGAAAGAGAAAGACAGATTGTATAAATGGCAATTCAGTAATTTTAGTTAGTTTTTATAGGGGAGAATATGTAATTTTATTCTTATCTCAACCCAGTTTAATTAAAATATTACATTTATTTCATTCTCCTTAGTCAAAATGATTCACCATTTAATAATTCCCTATAAAAAATTATTGCTCCCTCTACCAACATAATGGATTATTACTCTTATTCATCTTATTTAGTAAAATTATAATTCACTCGACTCATAAATAAAAATTGGGGATATGAAGCCATATCAACCACTAAACCATGCGTAGAATTTGTTTTACCTTTAACACAATATTCAACAACCATGGATAGTTTTGAAATCCAACACCCTAAAAGATAGAGAAAGAAGATTTTGTTTAAGCGACAATCAAAATGTTTTAGTATAATTAGAATCCACTCAACCTATAAATAAACATTGAGATTTGATGTTATATTAAGCATTAAACCATGCTCATAAACTTTGTACTTTATGTGCAACCTTGAACCACCATGGATAATTTTGAAATTTAGTACCTTGAAAGAAAGAGAAAAATCATCAAATCACCTTGGAAAATTAATATACAATTATGAAAAGAAATTCAAAAGCAAATAATATAAGAGTCAAACCAATGAAACATAAAAGAAATATTTTATCATAGTGTTGAAACATACTCATACATAATAATTTTGCGATATTAGTAGGATAAATAAAGAAGTTTTTAGGGTTTCTATATAGATGTCGAGAATTCAAATAATGGGTAGTATAAATCCATTCACTCAGATTATATAATGGATAAATAAATTAGAAGTTGATAAAATCAAATCAGTTTAAAAATGTATAGATTAAATTTTGGATTAAGTTAAAGAAGGAGATTACAATTATGGAGAATGGAGATGAATGGAGAAGATATAAAATTAAAATAAAGGATAAAGGGATTAAAAATGAAGTAAAAAAGAATACTTAATGTAATAAATTATACACTGATTAAAAAATACATGAAAAAAAGTAGAAGAATGAATATGGAAAGGTTGAAAGTACTTTCAATAATGTAATGGAAACATATTATAAAAAGATTAGAAGATCAAAAGAAGTGATTATGTTACAAAGTAATAATAAATGTGATAATTAATAGGAATAAATTAGGTTAAAAAGGTAAGGATGAAAAATATATAAAATAAAGAGTTAAATTGCCAGAAAAATTAGGGTTTAACTCTCTAAATTATGATAGAAAAGAAGAGGAATGGTTAAATATTAAACTACTTGTATAATAGCATGAATCGTTAATGTTATAATAGAAAAACTTATATTTTATTGGTACATATATAATATGTCTCATACTATATTTGATTGATAAAAAACATATATAGGATCCTAAACTTACGTAATATCTTTAAAAACAGACAGTTCTCTAATTTACCATTCCATTGAACATGGATATTCTTATTACCAAGAATAATGGAAGGGGAAGAGTATTTTCATGAATGAGGTTGAAGAATACCACCACGTATCCATTTATATACAATGCATAATAGAATATGATGGAAAATAGACATAGTAGATTTGGGTATGAATAAAGTATATATAACGACCCGTAAATTTTTAATAATTTTATTTGTTTTATTAATATATTTAATTGAAATTTTATGAAATTTTAAACGATAAAATTCTGAAATTTAAATTCGATATTTGAAATACGTCTTCTTAAACATAGCAATCGGTAAATTTTTATCAGATAATATGGACGTTTATTTTCTAGTGTAATTTTATTTCAGTTTCTATCAGTTAAAATTCAATGATAATAAAATGTTTTCCAAATCTAAATATTTTTACATATGAAATTTGTAAATCATCTTCTAAGTGTGACGTCATATTTCGTTTCTTCAAATTTGGACTGCTGTTGCTCCGTTTATCTTATTTCTTGCAAATTAGCAGCATTTTCGATACCGATTATCGACTTTTGATAGGAGATCGTACCACTGATATCTGTATACCATTTTGATCGTCTCGTCATGCTGATCTCTGCGGCATATTCAATTCTGTGTTTCGGCGTCCGTTGCACGGTGAAAACCGCGAAACAGTTAACCATATCGGTACCCATTTATTAAGTCATTTCATTTCTTGTGACCACTCATTTTCTACCAGTTGAAATTTAATAGCCACTTGATATTAATTATTCACTAATTTAACGTTTTGAGTTTTGTGATCCCACCTTTTCAATTTATATTTGACGGTTCATTATCTAATTCGATTGCTCACTTCATTTGAAATAAATTAATATAAGTCTATATATATTAAAACCTATACATTTTGATTCCACTCTTCTTTCATTAGTTCTGTTGCTTTCAAATTTGAGGAACCAGCTCCTCTCCTCGCCATCAAAACTTCCCATTCACGCAAAAATAGATCTGTAGCCATTTTGCAAAAATAGATAACAAAACAAGTTCTTTAAGTCTGCATTTTCTTTTTTTTTTGTTTTGTTAACCTGCGCGTGCACCGTGTTTTGAGACAATCTCACCTCTTTCCTCCGACCCTCCAGATCACAAGTTCCTCCATGATTAGCAAACCGATCACCTCTCGCCTCGTCAACCAAACTGCCTCCTCCTGACATCACCACAGCCCATCGACTCCATCTTCCTCCCTAGCACGCCATCTCTCCTCTCTTGCTTTTCTCTATAAGTATATATATAGTTTAAGAAGAAGAAAAAAACAATAGTTGTGTTTGCGGTATGTTATATTTAAAGGAAAGGATATATTATGATATATATTAAAGTATATATATTTTTCCTTAAACTGTATATGAGTTTACAGTACACATGTTTAACAATATTAAATTTATACATTAGTCATATACTTTTATATGTTAGTTTGCTGTTAGTATGTACATGTTTATAAAAGTTTAAAGGCATATACGTATGTTATATTCTGTTAGTTATGTATATTCTATTATATATATACGTGTGTTACATAGTTATATACGTATGTTTATATATATGTTATACAGTTTAGTTTACTTTTGTTTCGTATATTATAAAAATATATACCTATATTTAAGTATACGAGTTATATATGGCTACAGTCTCCTTTGTTGAAAGGTGTGTTGATTTTGAGTATTTTATAATATATATTTACAAAAGAAGTTTTTGTTTTGCCAGCTCATTTGCCTTCATTTCCAATTTGTTTTGTAATGGATCTAGTTTAAGTAAGTCTATACTAGTATTTCTGAGCCGTTATACACACACACACACACACACATATATATATATTGTCTAGAGTATGTGGGAAATGCGGATTAAGGATCTTAAGGCTAGAATTAACACTAGAGGGGGGGGTGAATAGTGTTTTAAGAAATTTGTTAATCTTTTTGAGTTTATCTTACTTTGTTAACAATGTATACACTAATCGGACACAGATATGAACACAGAATCAAACACAGATGCAAATATAAAGTAAAAGCAGTAAAGGAAAGAACACACCGGATTTTATACTTGTTCGGAGTTACCCTACATCCAGTCCCGCACAACTAAGTACGGATTTTCTTTCAAACTCAATTCAACAATTACAACCCTCGGTTTCAAGGCTACGAGGTACACCCTCCAGAATCACAATCCTCTGGGTAGAGATACTTGATTTCCGGGGCAACAAGTTCACCCAATTCATTTCCAGGGCTACAATCACACCTTCTCTCGCTCAATTGATTACAAAAAGTCTATAACTCAGATTAGCACTTGGATCTTGTAGAGATAGTGGAGAGAATCAAAACCAGAAATAATCGAGTATGATTCGATGTTGATTTTGGCAGAGTAATGGTGTAATTTGTAAATAAGAAAGTGTAGAAGAAGAAGAGAAGTTAAATCAAAGATAAGTGTTATAAAATTCGTTGAAACTGACCCCTATTTATAGAAGAACAACAGTCATGACCATTCATGAAAAGTTATGGCGAATAGACACTTCTTTTGAAATTTGAATTTTGAATAAAACTGTCACCATGTCGACATGGTGCCTATGGGCATGTCGACATCCCTCAGCCAAAATTGATGTTTTGAATTTCTATAAAAATAATATTTATCTTATATAAAAACTATTTAAAACTTTATAAATATACTTGAATATAGTTGAAATTCATAAGTAAATATAAAGAACAATATATATATTATTTAACTATAATTTAAATCAAAGTATAAATAATTTAAAAGTTAAATATATTATTTGAAAAGATAGTTTAAAATCAGAAGAAATTTTGACTCTGAAAATAAAGATGTTTTAAGGCTAAAATTATTTTAAAAATGGAATCGAGAGTTTTGAATCTTTTTAAAAGGAAAGTTTTGAAATCATTTCGAAAACAAGATAATTTTGAAAAATCATTTGAATTAAGCTTAGTGGATACAAAACAATGTCCCACTAGATTTTCGTAGGTTCCATCCTACTTAGGGTTCCATCCCTTTAACGGGCTCGAAGTGGATTCCATTCCATGAATAAATTGGATATTAAGATGCCAGTGCTTTTCTATGAGTTTTAACAAATATTCCTAATAAAACAAACTTAACCTTGAAATCTTGAACTCTTGATAATCTTGATACTCATGAGTCTTCTATCTCTATATCTTGAATTTCTATACTGTACAGTCTTCATTCTTGATACCTACATGGTTAGATCCTGCATATACATATATATCTAAACTTGTAATGTTAGTATTTATATTTTATAATCTATTCTAAGGTTGTTGTCATCAAAACCATCATCTCATGGACTAACAATCTCCCCCCTTTTGATGATGACAACCTTTGTTTATAAAATATTCCTTTTATCCTAATACTTCTAATAACTCCCCCTTAATCTATGCCTAACTATCCTATTTTATACTTCTCCCCCTTTGTCATCAACAAAAAATTACTCCCCCTTATTCTTGGACTTCAGTACCTGCATTGATAAACTATACAACGAAATATATAATATATAGATTAAGAAATAATGATACTTATGAGCATAATAACTTAATTAAAGACTATATTCATTTCAGTGTATATATATATGTTTTACACACCAAACTTATAAAATCAATCCACAAAAAGTATCAATTCAAACCAAATTAAATCAAACAAATTAATTCAAACAAATCAAACAAAGAAAGAAAATCAAACGTTACGAGGAACATCTACCCATCCATCTTCTCCAAATATAGGGCCTGCTTTAATTGCATCCCAATTCTCATTGTCATTGGTGAGAGAGACAGGAGGATGTGCTTCATTATCATCCTTGTGTAGAGAGGAGATCATCCATCGTATTGCATCGAAGTGTCTCTCTTGTTCCTTGATCATCTGTATTTGACTCAGTTCTAAGTGACGCTGGTTTCGTAGAATAAAAGAGAGAATATTCTTGAATGAATTGAGTGTTTCTTCAAGATTTTCAGATAGATTGTGAATAGGATGGGCCATAATTGAATTAGAGAAAGAAATGAAGGATATAGATAATGAGAAATAAATTTCAGTGAAGATTTCTGGAAGAAAAAGGTATATATAGGTGTAGAAATTTGTTTGAAATGAATAGACATTTGGTAGTTATTCAAATTTTAAATTCAAAATTAATAATCACTTCTGACCAGTACATGTCGACATGGTCTTCTAGGGGATGTCGACATGGGTTAGTGAAAATTTATGACAACTTTGATTTTGTGAATAATTGTGTATATGTATATATTTATATAATATACTAACATTTATTCTAGAGATAAGATAAGATAGATAACAGAAAGGAAATTTCATTTCATTACGATAATACAAAGATTAAGCATAATGAACTATACGAACATTCGAAAAAACAAACTAAGACAAATACAATAAGATACTAAAAGATAAAACTAGTTAGAAGATGAAGATGATGAAGATAGTCCAAGTTTCTTGCTGACTTTTGAAAAGAACTTGTTCATCTTCGAAGAAATGTTATTCAACTTCTTACTAACGGATCGTTTTAAAATCCGTTGATTCTCCACAATTATCTTTTGGTTTTTGAGAAGAGTTTTGTTGGTAGGATTGGATGGATATTCAATACTTTCTAGGGATGTTTCACCTATTTCTTCTTCTTCTTCTATTTCCATTTCATCCCTTTCTTCTCTTTCTTCCTCTTCCTCTTCTTCCATTTCCTCATGAGCCAAACGCTCTTCCTTTTCGGTAAGGGTTTCATAAGGTTGAAAAACATATGAGATTTTCATGAGAGAAATGTTTGAGATATTAAAAACTTTTCTTGAAATAAATTCTTCTCCTTTGAAATTTACTCCAAAATAGTTGAAAATCCGAGTAAGGTAAATTCCATGATATAAAGTGTTTTCTCCCATTTCAAAATTTTTAGGACGAAGTTCATCCAAAATAACTTGCGCCCAATTTATGTCATAATTTCCGAAAATAGCAAAAAGTGCTTTGCACACTTTTGAAGTAGGATTGTTAAAATTTCCCGATCTTGGGGGTCAAAGTATGTTGTAAGAGAAGATTGGCAATTCTTGCTTTAGGACGAAAGTTTCAGTTTTTAAATTCAAAGTTTTCATCTCCTTCAAAAATATGATGAAATGTCTCACGATCATGTTCATTGATTTGAAAACTAGAAAGATCCATTCTCATGCTTTTGCAATTGAGAATGGTACCCAAAAGATCACAATTCAAAATAATTTGAGTGCCTTTGACACTACTCCAAGTTTCATTCTCATTTCCAATATAAAAACCATGGTTTAAATTAGCATAGAAGATTTTGACAAGATTAGGATAGCAAACAAAATCATTTTGAGAAGAGTCAATAAGACTTAAAACACCATTGTTTGCAAAAAGAGAATCAATTTCATAAGAAGAAAAATCTTGAAAAATAGAAAATTTTCCGGAATGGACTTTGGCATAATTAGCATAATTGATGTATGCTTTAATTGCCTTCGGATCATTGAATAATTGCTCTTTGATTTTTTTGGAAATTCTCATGGTTGAGGGGTTGCTTGAAGAAGCCATTAGAGTAGAGAGTAGAGAGCTTGAGGATATGAAGTGAGAGTTTGAATTTGAAAATGAAAGTGAAAAGATATGATAAAAGATAGTGAATAAATAGACTTTCAAAGGACATATTCTTTAGTCAAAAGGTATCTTTTCAGAGAAATAAATGAAGTGAAAAGGTGGAGGGAAATTCAAACATTTGAATTCAAAATTTGAAATTCAAATTCAGGTAGGCATGTCGACTTCATGGTAGGGGCCATGTCGACATGTGCCTTTGAATTTTCATGACATGATTTTTCCTAAGTTATCTAATATACATATATATAAATATTATTATTAATGTCTATATTTTTGAAATATTATTGTACTTATAATATATTTCAGAATGTGTCAAAAATAATAAAAATAATAATAAAATAATAGTAAAAATAGAAAATAAATTTTAAAATTCAAACAACATATCAATTCAAAATCAATCAATCAATTCAAGCATGCAATTTCAGCCAATGTATTGTAAACGTGTACCTTTTTCAGATTCCGTGTCTTTGGTATCGAATAAATTGAGAATTGTTGTGAAACACAGATTTGAATTATCTTTCTTCTGTTCATCGTCGCTGGAGGATGAGTCGAAGTCATCTAGAGTAGCAGTGAATGCACGTTTCCGTTTCTTTGCAGAATCATTATTTGTAGGAGGGTTTTGCTTATCTGGATGCGGACAGTCTCTTTTGATATCACCTGGTTCGTCACAATTAAAGCATTTGATAAAGTTTGGTACTGTAGTCTGATTATCGGAATTCTTAAAGTTGTTTCTCTTGGAACTATTCAATTTTCTGTACTTCAGGAATTTCCAAAAATTCCTGGTCATAAAAGCTATCTCTTCATCATTATCGCTGTTTGAGTCTGATCCATCGGTCAATGCATTGAATGCCATCGATTTCTTTTCAGATGCTTTACTTTCTCTTCTCCCGATCATTTGAACTTCAAACGACATTAGATTTCCAATCAATTCTTCTATCTTTAAAGTACTGATGTCATTTGCCTCTTCAATTGCAAGTGTCTTTTGATCCCATTCTGGAGTGAGAGAATTTAATTTTTTTTTGACTTGATCTTCTTCTGAAAATTCCTTTCCCAAAGATATTAAAGAATGCACAATATCTTGAAATCGACTATACATATCTGAAATAGACTCATTAGTATTCATTTTAAATAATTGAAACTGATTTGTGAGCATGGAAATTTTGGTCTGTTTAACTTTGCTTGTTCCTTCATGAGTCACTTGCAAAGTTTTCCAGATTTCATATGCAGACTTACAAACTAACACTCTATTAAATTCATTCCTATCAAGTGAACAAAACATAATATTCATTGCTTTAGAATTATTTTGTGCAACAGTCTTTTGCTCAGTAGTCCACTGTGCAAAATTAGTTGTGGGTTCAGAATATTCAGTTTGTGTGATATTCCAAGTTTCTAATCCTATAGATTGCAAATATATTTTCATCCTACATGCCCAATATGCATAGTTACTGCCATTAAAAAGTGGTGGTCTGGCAGTAGACTGACCTTCTACCAATGAACTAGTGTTGGTGATAATAGCAGTACTAGTGTTAGTAGCCATTTTGAAAATTTTCAAAATTCAGATAATGAAACTTTTGAAAACAAGGCTCTGATACCAAATGTGGGAAATGCGGATTAAGGATCTTAAGGCTAGAATTAACACTAGAGGGGGGGGGGGGTGAATAGTGTTTTAAGAAATTTGTTAAATATTTTTGAGTTTATCTTACTTTGTTAACAATGTATACACTAATCAGACACAGATATGAACATAGAATCAAACACAGATGCAAATATAAAGTAAAAGCAGTAAAGGAAAGAACACACCGGATTTTATACTGGTTCGGAGTTACTCTACATCCAGTCCCGCACAACTAAGTACGGATTTTCTTTCAAACTCAACTCAACAATTACAACCCTCGGTTTCAAGGCTACGAGGTACACCCTCCAGAATCACAATCCTATGGGTAGAGATACTTGATTTCCGGGGCAACAAGTTCACCCAATTGATTTCCAGGGCTAAAATCACACCTTCTCTCGCTCAATTGATTACAAAAAGTCTATAACTCAGATTAGCACTTGGATCTTATAGAGATAGTGGAGAGAATCAAAACCAGAAATAATCGAGTATGATTCGATGTTGATTTCGGCAGAGTAATGGTGTAATTTGTAAATAAGAAAGTGGAGAAGAAGAAGAGAAGTTGAATCAGAGAAAAGTGTTATAAAATTCGTTGAAACTGACCCCTATTTATAGAAGAACAACAGTCATGACCATTCATGAAAAGTTATGGCGAATAGACACTTCTTTTGAAATTTGAATTTTGAATAAAACTGTCACCATGTCGACATGGTGCCTATGGGCATGTCGACATCCCTCAGCCAAAATTGATGTTTTGAATTTCTATAAAAATAATATTTATCTTATATAAAAACTATTTAAAACTTTATAAATATACTTGAATATAGTTGAAATTCATAAGTAAATATAAAGAACAATATATATATATATATATATATTATTTAACTATAATTTAAATCAAAGTATAAATAATTTAAAAGTTAAATATATTATTTGAAAAGATAGTTTAAAATCAGAAGAAATTTTGACTCTGAAAATAAAGATGTTTTGAGGCTAAAATTATTTTAAAAATGGAATCAAGAGTTTTGAATCTTTTTAAAAGGAAAGTTTTGAAATCATTTCGAAAACAAGATAATTTTGAAAAATCATTTGAATTAAGCTTAGTGGATACAAAACAATGTCCTACTAGATTTTCATAGGTTCCATCCTACTTAGGGTTCCATCCCATTAACGGGCTCGAAGTGGATTCCATTCCACGAATAAATTAGATATTAAGATGCCAGTGCTTTTCTACGAGTTTTAACAAATATTCCTAATAAAACAAACTTAACCTTGAAATCTTGAACTCTTGATAATCTTGATACTCATGAGTCTTCTATCTCTATATCTTGAATCTCTATACTGTACAGTCTTCATTCTTGATACCTGCATGGTTAGATCCTGCATATACATATATATCTAAACTTGTAATGTTAGTATTTATATTTAAAAATCTCTTTTTGTAACATTTGATTTTCTTTCTTTATTTGATTTGTTTGAATTAATTTTTTTGATTTAATTTGGTTTGAATTGATACTTTGTGTGGATTGATTTTATTTGGTTTGAAGTTTGGTGTGTAAAACATATATATATATACAATGAAATGAATATAGTCTTTAATTAAGTTATTATGCTCATAAGTATCATTATTTCATAATCTATATATTATATATTTCGTTGTATAGTTTATCAATGCAGGTACTGAAGTCCAAGAATAAGGGGGAATAAGTTTTTTGTTGATCACAAAGGGGAGAAGTATAAAATAGGATAGTTAGGCATAGATTAAGGGGGAGTTATTAGAAGTATTAGGATAAAAGGAATATTTTATAAACAAAGGTTGTCATCATCAAAACCATCATCTCATGGACTAACAGAGTATAGGTTTGTATAATCTATTATTTTCTGATTTTGATAATATATGTATTTGGTGACTTTATAATATAAATAGTGTGGTTTGATATATCAGTTATATATTATTTTATATGTATATATATTTGTATGCAAAAAAAACAAACAAACTTTGTTGACAGTTTAGGCTTGTGAATTTCATATAGTTTGACGTTTTTTGATACATATGTTAGACTGCATTTTTACTAAGATATATAAATTAAGGTATATTAGATAGATATGTTTATAGTTTATACATCATATGAATAGTGATGCAAGTTTTAATCTGCTGTATATAATAATATATATTTTAAAGTTGCAGTACTATATGTATATTGGTTACGGTATTTTATTTACATGAGTTTACACTGAAGTAAGTTATATTGACTTTTGTAACAAGTACACTTTTGTTGCTGAAGCCATATTCTATATATATGGGTATGTGTATCTTGATGTATATATAGGTGTTAATAAATGTGGATATTTTGAAATGATAAAATATATTGTGTTAGTATTTTATGTTATATGGTTGTTTAAAATAAAATATATGTGTTTGAACTAAAATATGATTTTGATATATATATATAGTGTTTATATATACAAGTTCACTCGAGTTTGGATTCTAAATATGTATATAGATTTTGTTTTATTTGCATTAAAGTTAAATTAGTAATTTGAAAAATAGTTATATATATATATGTAAGCTCACTGATACCATTTATCTTCATCGATCTAGTTCTGATTTGATTTCGTCAATTTCTATTTATCAGCTTCGTTATCCATTCGAGTTCAATCATGCCTTGTTTTGAGATTCGTGCTTGGATTCGTAGCCCATTCTTTGTCAAATCTATCTAGCCTCGAAAGGTGAGCAATCACTCACGATTAACATCCTTATATTTATTAAATTTGATTTCAATTGAAATGACAATTGAAATATGCTGCTAAATTGAAATGTTAATTATTCAATTTGTTATATATGATATGCATTTACATGAAATTGTTCACCTGTGGGATATGTGTAACAACCCGCATATTTATCGATTTTATATTTAAATATTTTATTTAAATATTTCATCGTTCGTCGGATTGAAGTCCGAAAAGCTACTTTTTGCAAACAGTCGAATTAGGACTCGAGACCTCCTCCATTGAGTTCAAAACGTCATTTGCGATCTTTTTGAGTGTAAGCTTCGATATGTTTGGAGCTAGTCAAAAATTTGACCATTTACACTTTGGGTTTGGTTTTGGGTTCAGCCCCTTTGCCAACTTAAACCCCAAACTGAACCATCCCTCCCCATTCACTCTCACTTCCTCCTCTTGCTCAGTTCTAAAGCAAAAATGGTGGGAGAGATGGGAAATTAAAACTCCCAAACCCTAGTTTCATCTTCAAATCAAGTTCTAGCTCCAAATTCAAAGAGAACCCATTGGTAAGCATCTCCTTTATCTTCTCCAACCCGTTCTCCTTTCAATTTCAGAAATTCCTAAACCTAACTTTAGGAATGTTCTTCTTTTTCAGCATAGATTCCAGCTCATTTGGGTTGTGTTGAAGAGGAGTTGATCTTAGCTTGTTTTAAAAGCTTCGTCTTCATTTGTTTGGGTTCAAAGGTGAGATTTTTATCTCACATCTTAATCTATATTTATCTTCGATTGTTAGGTATGAATTCCTAACACTTATTCTTGTGCAAATGCTTTTGGTTTGGATTGATTTGGTGAACATTCCAATTTTTAGTGTTTGAGTTCAATTCTTTGAAAATCATAGCTTTGATGTTTTGATCATGTTTTTGGTGATGAATCGAAGAGCTTATATGGCCGGGTAGTCGATGGACGTAAACCCTTAGTGCCGTTGCTCGACCGATTGCATTTCGGAAGTGTTTGGCATTCATTTGATTGGCATGGGAGTGCTGGAAACAGGCTCCGGTCGACCGACCTCAGAGTCCGGTCGACCGACCTCAGAGTCCGGTCGACCGACCTGCTACTCTAGCATCTCCCTGCCTCTGTTTGGAAGTGCAGGTTACAGGCTTCGGCCGACCGACCTCAGAGTCCGGTCGACCGACCTGCTACCCGAGCACTTCTGTCTCTGGTTCGGTCAACCGACTCAGGGAATCCGGTTGACCGACCTGCTCCTATTTGCCAGTTTTTCCTATATTGCCTATTTGTTTGAATTTCCAACTTTAATCGATTCGTGTGGTTTCCCTATTGTTGTTATCTTTTATTATCATCTTTGATGACATCTTATTCGAAAAGCATTCAACAGAATTTCTACTATGATGGTTTTGGGATTGATTTCTTTGGATTTTATTCACGTCTTCGAATGTGAACTTTTACGATTGATTGTTTCTACAATCACTTCTATGATTTGTCACTTTAAATTATAAAGGTTTTCTATACTAATATTAAATATCAAAACTCTTTCATTAAAACGATTTCAACTCTATTTTCAATATCAAAGCTCGTTTCTTAAAACCGTTTTCCAACCTATTAGTATATACAAACCTTTACCTCATTCGTATGAGAAAATATAATTAAACGGCTTAGCAAAACAAGTGGTATGAAACGCTTGCGTTTACTTCGTCGGTTAATTGATGGACTTGTTCGATTGAAACCCTTGTGACAATTTTCTAGTGGAGATCTACAATCTGTTCGTAAATATTTGAGTTAAGTAAGTGGTTATGGGACATGAAGCTAAACTCTTATATTTACTAGCTTAGTGTAATTGGCACTTCCTCATGATCGATGATGATCATTTTATGATTTAGACTAGCGATTGAGCGATGTCTCTTTGTTTGCGAGGTTAGACTAGACACCATTTGTGTGATTTCGATTCACACATATCTCTTTATCTTCAAGGTTAGTCTATACCTAATTGGTGTGATTTCGATTCACACATATTTAAACTCTTGTGACAATTTTCTAGTGCAGATCTACAATATGTTCGTAAATATTTGAGTTAAGCAAGTGGTTATGGGACAAGAAGCTAAACTCTTAGATTTACTAGCTTAGTGTAATCGACACTTCTTTATGATCGATGATGATCATTTTATGGTTTAGACTAGCAATGTGCGATGTCTCTTCGTCCGTGTGTTCGGACTTGCCTTCGGGCCATCCGTGTGTTCGGAAAATTAAATAGATAGCTTCTTGTCCGTATGTTCAGAAAATTAAATAGATAGCTTCTCGTCCGTGTGTTCGGACTTGCCTTCGGGCCATCCGTGTGTTCGGAAAATTAAATAGATAGCTTCTCATCCGTGTGTTCGGAAAATTAAATGGATAGCTTCCATGAGATAGCTTCTCGTCCGTGTGTTCGGACTTCCCCCTTTTTGTGATTTCTAGATTTTCGTGTGTTGATTTCTGAATTTAATGTTTCACCAACTTTTACAATTGGCATTAATATGTATGTCATTTATTGTGGCTTGGTGAATTAAATAAAGAATATGACATTCTTTTTAATCTTTGAGAAGATTCTTGTGGTATTGATTAATCTCTTGTTGAATTTCAATTACGTACCTATCACAGTACGGTATTATGGTTATGATACGTTTTTGTCATCTCTCTTATTCTATATCACTTTATCTGATATTTATAGCTAGACTGATCCGTTTATTATTTTCTTATAAATAATACTCGGGTCAGACCGAGATGTTACAAGTGCTTCTGCTTGACTTCTCTTCAGGACTATTCTGACTTTTGGTTAACTACATAGATTTGTAGTTTTTGGATGTACACATTTGAGATATAGACTCTATGTCGTGTACTTATTCTTTTGTATAGCACATGTTGCTATTCTTTTTGTATTATCGTGGATCTTTCTGACCACTACTCTGATGTACACTTTCATGTGATGTATATTTATATTCATATCTTCTTCCGCCTTTGTGATATGGATGTCTGTGACTGATTTATGTTATGTTTATTTCTATATTTGTTTCCGAAGATTATATATAGCCACTGTGTGATAGCTTTGAGTTTGTATCGGTATGTCGGATTTCCTCCTTAAATGATATGCATTCTATACTATCTGACATATCGGTACTCGCACAAAGAAGTTACATGGATGGTCGCTCCTCAACAGCCTTATTCTCCGCGCTAGTTGACAGCATTACTCCGTAGTGTTCTTGGCTAGCGTGGGTAGAGAGGTGGGGCGTTACAATATGACACCATATCCTGTTGTTTATATTATATTGTTATTGATGATATACGTCTGTTATTATTATTATCATTACTGTTATCACTCTGCAACTTCCATGTTAGTATAGAATTCCCTATGGGTTGAAATGATACATACCCGAACGATCTGTAGAATAGGAGAAAATCGTTATGGGTTAAAATGATAAACCCAAGCGATTTTCATTGAATTGAATTTGGGATACGGGTTGAAAAGATATATACCCGTATATATTTAAATTGCGGATTGAAATGATAAATATCTGTATCACTTGACCATAAGATAGAAAATTATATACAGACACCGTTGGTCTATATATATAAATATTTTGAAAATGATTTCTATGGTTTTGAAAAGAAATATATGGTTTTATAAAAATATTGATTTTAGATAAATGTTATTTTATATATAGTTAAATTCTTGATTTTAAGCTATGTATAAATTTGTTTTAATATAAATAAGTTTAATAATAAAGTTGATTTTATTAAAATATAATATGGTTAAGTATTTATTTAAATTATATTTTAATATAGAGTTTGTAATGATTTAATAAATTAAGGTTGAGAAGATAGATATGAAATTGCATTTAATTAAGAATTATATTTAATTAAATCGATCTGAACTTATGGAATTTGGGGGTTTTAAAGGATATGATTTTATAACTTGATTTGGTTTAAGATGATTTAAAATGAATATTTCAAGTTCAAATAAATTGAGGGAAATATTTAGTGATTTGAAATTTGGACTTTTATTTAAATGATATTGAATTTATTTAGTGAATATTGCAAAACTAAATAATAATGAAGTTAAATTAAGATATATATGAAATTATCAAATTTAGTTTTGAAATTGTTGAATATTTAAAGCTTTGAATATATTGAAATTGAAATGGCTTATTGTATGGTTTAAATATGTATTTGAAATCGAAAATTTGAAATGGTTTATTTAGAAACTGAATTGAGTTGAAATTATGAATTGAGATTGAATTAAAATTGAATTTTGGAATTTGAGTTGATTTGAATCGATTTGTGAAATTTGAGGAAGCTATTTTATTATATAAAATATTTTAAACTATATTTAACTATTATATATTTTACTTTATAAATTATTTTAATATAAACTATTTTTATATAAATCATTTTCAATTAAACTATTTTTATATAAACTATTTTTATATAAATCATTTTCAATATAAACTATTTTAATATAAACTATTTTAATATACTAACTATTTTATTTATAAACTATTTTATTATATATATACTACTACTAATATCTAAACTGTTTAAGAGGAAAGTGTTATGAAATTCAAAGTATTATGTTATCAAATGTTATGATTTCCAAAGTGTTACAAATTCTAAGCTTTATAATTCCGGGAAATGTTATAACTTTGAAAGTGCTATGATTTTTGGAAAAGGATATATATTTTAAGTGAAAATGATATCGTATTGATATGGTTTTGAAATGGAAAATGATATTTTGGTTTTGAAGTATAAACTATTTTGAAATGACCGCGGTGTTATAATAACGTTTGGTTGTTAAAGGGACCGGGATTGGATATGGGCATACTCTCTGTCGATACCGAAAACCACTTTAACAACCGTGTATGCGGTGGAGATTCCAGAATGAAGTAGGATGGTGGCGACGATCCTTAGGTATATTTACATGGACCTAACTCCCGTGAGTTAGCATAAGGTGGCTAAAATAGGAGCGATTCTAGGCTAATGAGGTAGCTCCTCTTATCAGACACATTCCATCGTATACCATTGTAATACTTTGTGATTGATTGGGTGCACCCCTTGATTCGGGAGTGTGGCTTGAGTTGGGCGATTGTTGTGGCTTTGCGTTACCAACAGTTCGGATGCGTAATTGGTATATCTACCCTGGCATTGCCTTGTTGTGCCATGTCACCTACCCTAGCGTGCCTTACTACGAGTTTGATTTGTGTCGTACCTATGGAGTATCCTCTGGTGGCTCCAGTTTACGGGGTATTACGACACTGTATAGACTATTGGCATACCTAAAAATGTGTTAAGGTGGAAAATGTAAAGCCTTAACGCTATTTTTAAATAGTATACTTTACTATAGACATTATTATAATAGTGTATATTACTACATAGTAGATAGTTTAACAGATCCTTAGAGGATGGTTATCCCATACATCCTTTGAGTTACTTGTATTTTAGTTGATATTTCACTTGAGTTGGAATTATTGATATAAGAATGTTAATCCTGACTCGAATGTTTTTGTGTTTTGCTTTACGCTCGGGTCAGACTGAGTGATACAACATTTGAGACTCACCTTTGGAGTTGGAGCTTCGCTTGGAGATTCATCTATCTATCCAGCTTTCAGTTATTCAGTTGATTCCAGTGATGTATTCTGATCTTGTATTTGACTATTGTATTAAGACATCTATTCCAGCTATCTATGTATTCGAGACTTCTGTTATATCTTGTTTAACTCTGTTATATATATAGTAGCTTTATGAACTACTATTATTTTGTTTCCGCTGCATTATTGTTATATTACTCTGTGTCTATGATTCTGTGATTATTTTATTTACTGTATGTGCTGAGTTTTGCCAAATTATAAAATTAACAATCTGATATTTTGAGCAATTCAATTCCGACATACGAGGATGTGAATGGTTGAAAATTTCAGGATGTTAATGGTATTAGAGCTCTGGTTTTAGGCAAACTCAGCATATAGAGTAAATTTAATTACTGAATCACCTTCATTCAAGCTTGAATTCCTTCCTCCTTGATTTGAATTTCGGAACTTCCCCACTCGTTCTGAAATTCATTCTTATCTTTCCTATTCGTGTTTTCTTGATTCTGGAGTATCTCATATCTCCACTGTATGATTTGTAAAGGGGTGCAACTCCTTTACAATAGGCATTGACTCACCGGAGATTTCTATATCCTCGTTTTAGATGCTACCATCTCTTATGGTGCTTGAATTCTATCTCTAGTGATCTGATGTCGCTTTGCCTTAGAATTCTGCATCGATCGTATTCTTGAAGTCACGGTTGACCCGGTCAAGGTTGTCGCGATTTATATAAGCCTATCCATCTCTTCTCTTTTTTTATTGAATTATCTGACCCATTTTGAGCTTATCTTCCGGTTAGAATCCTCTTTGATTAGGGTCCCCCTTTATATTTGGATCTCTATCCTTACTTTGAAGTCCATTCTTGAATAATCGAGTAAAGGAGTGCATTTGTAATTAATATAAATGTTTTATATTGTGTTATTTGAATTGTTAAGTTTGAATTTTGGGTTTCGATCGATTCGTCTAGCTAACGCTATCGATAGGAATTCCAAAACACTTGAACAGAGCAAATTGACACGATATTGTTTTCAAAATTGATAAATCTTGTATGATTATATTTTATATATATATGTAACTTTGATGAAATTGAATAGTTAACTGAATTAGCTGTTAGCAATGATAATATTTGATTTTATTTATTGTTTTGTAAACCATCGACTATTTCCACATGATAAATAGAATGAAATTATAAACATAGCAAAAATTTGATGTGGAATTGAAATGAATATAAAATGAAGATTTGAGGATTAAATTTCCGGTACATTTCAAGGTTTGGTTTTAAAGTTTTGGAAAGTATTATTATTTAAAAGTATTTTCGAATAGAAATTGTTTCAAAAGAATAATTTTAAAGTTTAAACCCTATACTCTTCTCTTTTATCGCTGGAAAATAATTTCGGTGAAGACTGCAGCATCATCGACATTCATTTTCGAGTCTCGAAGTGGAGAGCCCATTCTGTAGCTTTGCTACAGTTTTGTTTTGAAATTTAACTGATTTAAATTTCTAAAGTATGGCTTAATTTATAATATATATTGGTATATGATTATTTTGATATATAATATATACATGTATATATATTTATTTCTAAATTGTTTGAAGTTAATCAGAAATTTAATTCTTAATTTTTCTTAAAGGATTTCTATTATAAACCGAAGTTAAAATTTTGGATAAATATTTAAACTTGAAATAATAGAATTGGAAAATTTTATTTGTATAATACTAAATTACATTCCAATATAACTTACCTAAATCATTCAGAAGTTGAGTATGTAATTGGATAATATACAATATAAGATGATTTTATAAACAAATTTTGAGTGATTATAATAAATGTAATACACCTAAATTTTAATTATAAAAATGTTAATAGAGATAAATAGAATAAGTTAATTGAATAATAAATGAGATAAATAAAAAAATTGTTTTGAGGGAATTAATAAATTTAAATTAAATCAACTTAATGAAATACCTTGAATTTAAATCAATTGTTGAATATTAATTAATTTAATTTGAAATCTATATGGTTTAAATTAATTGTTTTATTTTTTTTTCAATCTATTTTCTTCTGATTGTTTCTATTCTCCTACCTCGTTCCTTTTCGGGGACGAAAAGTTTTGAGTGGGGGAGAGTGTAACGACCCGTAAATTTTTAATAATTTTATTTGTTTTATTAATATATATTTAATTGAAATTTTGTGAAATTTTAAATGATAAAATTCTAAAATTTAAATTCGATATTTGAAATACGTCTTCTTAAACATAGCAACCGGTAAATTTTCATCAGATAATATGGACGTTTATTTTCTAGTGTAATTTTATTTCAATTTCTATCAGTTAAAATTCGATGATAATAAAATGTTTTCCAAATCTAAATATTTTTACATAGAAAATTTGTAAATCATCTTTTGATTGAAACGTCATATTTCGTTTCTTCAAATTTGGACTGTTGTTGCTCCGTTTATCTTCTTCTGGCAAATTAGCAGCATTTTCGATACCGATTATCGACTTTTGATAGGATGATTGTACCACTGATATCTGTATACTATTTTGATCGTCTCGTCGTGCTGATCTCTGTGGCATATTCAATTCTATGTTTCGGCGTCCGGTGCGCGGTGAAAACCGCAAAACAGTTAACCATATCGGTACCCATTCCTTAAGTCATTTCATTTCTTGTGACCACTCATTTTCTACCTGTTGAAATTTAACAGCCACTTGATATTAATTATTCACGAATTTAACGTTTTGAGTTTTGTGATCCCACCTTTTCAATTTATATTTGACGGTTCATTATCTAATTCGGTTGCTCACTTCATTTGAAATAAATTAATATAAGTCTATATATATTAAAACATGTACATTTTGTTTCCACTCTTCTTTTATTAGTTCTGTTGCTTTCAACTTTGAGGAACCAGCTCCTCTCCTTACCATCAAAACTTCCTATTCACACAAAAATAGATCTGTAGCCATTTTGCAAAAATAGATAACAAAACAAGTTCTGTAAGTCTACATTTTTTTTTTGGTTTTGTTAACCTGCGCGTGCACCGTGTTTTGAGACAATCTCACCTCTTTCCTCTGACCCTCCAGATCACAAGTTCCTCCAAGATTAGCAAACTGATCACCTCTCGCCTCGTCAACCAAACTGCCTCTGCCTAACATCACCATAGCCCATCGACTCCATCTTCCTCCGTAGCACGCGCATCTCTCCTCTCTTGCTTTTCTCTGTAAGTATATATATAGTTTTAAGAAGAAGAAAAAAACAATAGTTGTGTTTGCTGTATATTATATTTAAAGGAAAGTATATACTATGATATATATTAAAGTATATATATTTTTCCTTAAACTATATATGAGTTTACAGTACACATGTTTAACAATATTAAATTTGTACATTAGTCATATACTTTTATATGTTAGTTTGTTGTTAGTATGTACAGGTTTATAAAAGTTTAAAGGCATATACGTATGTTATATTCTGTTAGTTATGTATATTCTGTTATATATATACGTGTGTTACATAGTTATATACGTATGTTTATATATATGTTATACAGTTTAGTTTACTTTTGTTTCGTATATTATAAAAATATATACCTATATTTAAGTATACGAGTTATATATGGCTACAGTCTCCTTTATTGAAAGGTGTGTTGATTTTGAGTATTTTATAATATATATTTACATATATTTTCAAAAGAAGTTTTTGTTTTGCCAGCTCATTTGCCTTCATTTCCAATTTGTTTTGTAATGGATCTAGTTTAAGTAAGTCTGTACTAGTATTTCTGAGCCATTATACATATATATATTGTCTAGAGTATAGGTTTGTATAATCTATTATTTTCTGATTTTGATAATATATATATGTATTTGGTGACTTTATAATATAAATAGTATGGTTTGATATATATCAGTTATATATTATTTTATATGTATATATATTAGTATGCAAAAAAAAATTTTGATGACAGTTTAGGCATGTGAATTTCATATAGTTTGACGTGTTTTGATACATATGTCAGACTGCATTTTTACTAAGATATATACATTAAGGTATATTATATAGATATGTTTATAGTTTATACATCATATGAATAGTGATGCAAGTTTTAATCTGCTGTATATAATAATATATATTTTAAAGTTGCAGTACTATATGTATATTGGTTACAGTATTTTATTTTATTTATTTATTTTTTTTGAAAAAACAATATATATACAACAAAGGAGAAAAAAACGCCTTTCTCCGGTGGCCCACAAAAACACAAGACTAAGCTCGAAGAGTACTGAACAAAAAAACAACAATATAGAAGAAAATAACCAAAACACGACAGAAAGAAACTGCACAGAACAGAAGCAATAAAGATGTCACGACCCAAAATTCATCGTTCGAAAATAGACATCAAATACTTCACTTGTATTTGACTGCCAAATTTCAAACGTCAAATTTTAGTTCGGATGGAGCTTATAACAACAATTAGATGAATATAAAACAGCGGAACAGAATCAATATCATAAATATCATCACAGATACAACATCGACATAATCCATACTTCATCAGAGTATTTAATACATATACTACAACTCCAAATACAACATCATGATAATACAACAGTAATCATATATCCAAAAGTCTCCAGATGAAAGAAGTGATAACGGACTCCCAAAAGCTAAACACCTGATATCTCCAAAAAGCTCCTAAGAATATCTCCAAGATAAGAGCTCCAAAATACAGCTAACTCCAAAATACGGAAAACCTGCTACTAGGCTACCCGTGTGGAAATAATGGGCACCCAGAGTTTAGAAAAGAAAACAATAAACTCCGGATCAGTCATGGGACTGGTATGAGTAAACAAAACAGTTTATCTTTTAAAAACGGACAATGAAAGAATTTAAAGTAAATTCGCAATGCTTTTGGAAAATGAAACTACCATAAGACCTCCCGCCACACACACAATGCAAACGCAGACTTGGAGGAGATTTCTTCTTATGATAGTCAAAGATGCTTACTACGCAAAATCAAATCCTTTTTAATATTATTATTAGTGCATAGTGTGGAAAAACATTTCGAAAGTAGAATATTAATCTTAGCCAACATACGACCAGTATCGTATGCCTACTATAGCTACCATCTAAACAGTGGTGACCACCGTACGTAAATGGCAGGTTCTACAACTAAAACCGTACAGAGTTTCGTATTGAGAATTGGATTTCCAACAAATGGTCAGGCCAAGGAACTTCCCATTGCCACATGGAAACGCCTCTGGAAGGACGTCCCGAGAAATAACCTAACATTACGGTTAGATCTCTGCCAACACAAGGCCGGGTTACCTCTGCAAAAATAGGTAACTACTGACACGAGTATGCCATCTCCCGGTTGTAACCAACCTTTACCCGGGGCCCCAGCAACAAATCACAAAGATAATAAATGTATATCTGCGATATCCACATAAGTAAAGTATCTGGGCTCCATACCATGATACCACTTCTATCCAGAAGGAAATGAACATACACTAAGGGGCGCTACTCCCTATAACCTTGCCGCATCTTTCCTGTTTTGACCATTCCGGGGTGTGAGGCTCGACGAAGTCTCGTCCACAAAGCTACGCTTTTTCAAAAAGCCATGCTTTGGGTCAACAGATGATCAACCTATGATCACAAAGATAAATGATCAAACAAATGATCATATCACAAATGATCAAACACTGATCATCACACAGCAACACTCAGCATGTCACATTACCAAATTGGGATATATCGCTGATAAATTTCAATTACATAACCTCTGAGCTCGTACGTCTCAGAGAAGGGTGTTAAGCTAAGAGAATAAATTCTCCGCCACCAACAGAAATGTATTTGAAAGAAATCGACTTTATATCTCAAAGTGTAATGTCGGACATGTATCCATACAAGTCTGTTGCGGGTTCGAACAGAACCGAAGGCACTTCCAAAGAAGTCCTTGCAATCCGGATAATTTTCTAATCACGTCCGGACTTCCCGTCACAAAAGAGTGATATAAATCTCTATACCGGAGCAACTCGGTGCAGAGACATTCGACAGGTTGTCCTTTCATTTTTGAAAATATCCGGTCTTCAACACCGGTCTTCAAATGCCATCCATATACGACGTATCACTATATCGGAACGGGTAACCCGAATAGTGAGCGTTAATTTCAAAAACATGTGGATATGTTATTCACAACAATTCATAGATTCGATGTGGGCTTCGGATAACAAACTGAAATCCGATCCCCTGTCGCATCGAGGTTTAAGTGCCGTTTTTTTGACCAAAAGGGGTTTCACACACATATAGGAACAAATCAATGACAGTCCATCACAAAGCAATCACAGTATCACAACAGAAATATCAATTCAGTACCGAATATTTGATGATGGTTATTCATCTTGATTAAAGTGATTGTGGTTAAAGTGAATTATCCGAATAATTATCCTCATTAATTAATTTTTTTTTTATCAATGTTAGTTTGACTTGATTAAAAATTAGTTAAGTTTTAATTATTTTTTTATTACTTAGTTATTCTTAATTAATTTTCTTGATTTATTTATTCCCAAATGGTATATTTATTAAATCTTAATTATTTTTATTATTCATTCTTTGAATAAATCAACTTTTAATTACAAAATAATTACAAATCATTAACTTGTTTAAATCTTTATCTGATCATTAAGTTTCCGAGATCAAAGTTTTAAAACACTTCGCTTATTTCAGATACTTCTCAAAAAAAACTTGAGTTTTACTGTTTTTTTTTCTTGTCCCGAGGTCTCCCCGAGAACCCTGTTTCCCTGCTTCGAGTTTCCACTCGAATTGACCCGCGTGAGAAAATTTCCAAAATTTTGTTTTAAGTCTTAAAAATTTGCTCGATACAACCCTAAAGAAACCCAGCTCGACTTTGAGTTTCCACCTTATTTCCCCGAGTGGTGCTCCGAGCTTCCCTCCCATCTTTCCCAATCCATCACAACTGATACGCCACCAGATCGTACATGTGCACGATCACGACTGCCGCTGATGGTCGAAGCTGCGGCCACCAACAGATCGACACTCATCCCCTAACACCCCACAAACACCCAGAAGCCCATCGCATCGACGAGATCAATATTTTTCTGTTGGCCTTAAACTGTAACCAAAACTGACCATCATTAAATTGCCTCGATCACCCACCTCAGGCCGACAGCAAACGCGTGCTCACACTCGAAGCTTCCACGATGTCCAACGCGCACGCCAGCACTGGCGCGATCGACTCCGGTCGATGGAGGACGACGCGGCAACACTTTTTTCCGACCGTGACCCAATATGAACATTTAGCCCTAAAATGATCTCGTCATCACTCTGCGATGATTTATAAATTCGACTTGCATTTTTCTGATGATTTCCACCCTTCAACCTAGCTACAACTTAAATCTCGAGGACCACAAACTCTTGGATCATCAGAATTTGGCAAAACTACATTTTCTTGATCAACACCAATTTCTCAGTACATATGTTCTTTAAAAAACTGATTTTGCTTTTAAAAATCATTATTTGTGACAAGAATCTAGATCGTAGTATTGAAAATAGGATCTAAAATATTTGAATTTTTACATGGTTTGCATTATGACTGTGTTTTCAATTTTTTTTTCCAGAGAAGATGTAGTTCACCTTACTTGAATTCATTTCTAAAACTTGAGATATGTCAAAATAAACAACTTTTGTTTAAGTACTGAGATCAACCAAGGATCAGAGACAGGAAAGTTGGATTTTTGTACAGGATTTTAAATCTCTGTAACCTGGAAATAAATTGATTCAAACCTAGATTAACAGGCACAGACAAAGATGTTTACAAATCCATGGATTCTGTGCATACAAATCAGATGTTCAAAATTTGTTTATAGCCCATATTCAAACAAAATGTCAAGCATCAAAGTTAAAAATGTTTACTCACTTGGATAACTTGATGAACAGAGATGCTTCAAAATTAACAGACAAGCCCTCAGAACTCACACCTAACATTTATGCAGATCAAACATCATCACAGTAATTCCTAAGCAACACATAATAGTTCTAGATTTTAGTTTAAAGGTTTACTTACTTTTGAAATTTATTAGGAGACAGAGAATACTTTCACTTGTTTTGGAAATCTGCAGTTTCTATTCCTCTACTCTTTTATTTCTCTCTTCAGCAATTTGTTTTGGACTTGTATATATTTTTCTAAGTTTATTTTCTTTCTTCAGTAAAAAGTTTTGAACGAACTGATGCATGGGTTGATACATATAGAAATGTACAGAGCAATGGAGGTACAGTTTTCTTTTTTCTTTTTTCTTTTATTTGTACCTTTGCAACCAGAGATTTTTTTTATAAATATGGTGGCTAATACTCTTTCTTTTGCATGCTAGAACTGATGGCATTAAATGCCCATGTTTCAATTCTTGTTTACATGCAGTCCTATTCTCTTATGCAAGTACAAATCTTGTTTTATCAAAAGATATCTTCTTACATGCTTCTATCTTCCTACTACCTTTCTTATCCTCATATACTCACGGCAAGCATATGGTTTGAATTTGTAATGGTTTCTATCTTATATATGTACTTACTTTTTTTATTTGGTTACTTCATTCCCTTAGCTTATTTTGTTTACAGCAATTTCCTTTTAGTTATCAACATTTTATACTATGTAAATTTATTACAAAATTTGTTTTAGTTCTATTTAAAAGTTTTAACTAAAGAGATTAAATTTATTCATATTTTATTTTATAACTCATATAATTTTTTATAATATAAATCTTAACAATATCTTCATTTCTTTCGAAATCCTCAAATTTAAATCCAAAAATTCAAACAATTTAACGAATTAAATTATTTCAAAATTCCGGGATGTTACAATATCCCCTCCTTAAGAAAATTTCGTCCTCGAAATTGAAAGAGAGAGAATGCAACAAAGAATATATGAATTCAGAAACAAGGAAATGACTTACAGTTTAAGCCGAGATGTCAATTCTGCAGTTGGAATATGATTTCTTCATATTATCTTCGGTCTCCCAAGTACAGTCCTTTGGATTGCCACTCCATTGAACTTTGACTAGATTCACAACTTTGTTTCTTAATCGCTTCTCCTCACGATCAACAATTTTTATCGGTTCCCTCTTTACTGTCAAGTTAGGAGTGATTTCTAGATCCTGCTGAGCAGCTTCTTCAATAATATCATCTGGGTCGTGCACATACTTTCGAAGATTAGAAATGTGAAACACATTATGGACGCCAGACAACCAGTCGGGTAGCTGTACTCGATATGCTAGAGGACCAATCCTTTCCAGAATAGGAAAAGGACCAATATAACGCGGTGCTAGCTTTCCAGTTTTCCCGAATCTCAATACACCCCGCATCGGAGATACTTTCAAAAATACAGAATCTCCAACTTGAAATTCCAAAAATCTTCTTCGGCGGTCATAATAGCTCTTCTGACGGCTTTGGGCAGTTAATAACTTCTTCCGGATAAAGTCTACCTTCTCAGTGGCTTCTTTGATCATATCCGGTCCTAAGACGAGTCTGTCACCTGATTCTATCCAGCATATAGGTGATCGACACGGACGACCATATAAAACTTCGAAAGGAGCCATTTCTAGACTGGCCTGATAGCTGTTATTATATGAGAATTCAACCAGATGTAAATGGTCCTCCCATGAACCACCAAAATCATGAACACAAGAACGTAATATGTCTTCTAGAATTCGATTGACCCTTTCAGTCTGTCCATCAGATTGCGGGTGATAAGCAGTACTGAAATTTAATTTCGTTCCCAAAGCATCCTGAAACGCCTCCCAGAATCTACTAGTGAAGATCGGGTCACGATCACTCACTATACTGCTGGGAATACCATGGAGGCGAACAATTTCCTTTACGTATATACCTGCTAAGCTTGCTGCAGTCCGAGTGGATTTCACTGGAATAAAGTGAGCAGTTTTGGTTAGACGGTCCACTACAACCCAAATCGCTTCGTTACCCTTCTTGGTTCGTGGCAATCCGTCGATGAAATCCATCGATACCTGATCCCACTTCCATTTCGGTACTTCCAAAGGTTGAAGTAAACCGGCCACTTTCCTTTGATCGCTTTTGATTTGCTGACAAGTAGCACAGCGACTTACATATATCGATACGTCTCTCTTCATCGTCTTCCACCAGAATGTTCTTTTAATGTCTCGATACATTTTGTTGATTCCTGGATGGATACTGAATTTGGACTTGTGGCATTCGTCCAATACTTCACGCTTTAATTCTGGGATATCTGGCACACAAAGCCTGCCTTTCAGCCTTATATCCCCTTTATCATCAATTTCAAAACTGGAATCTTCACTACCTTCTATCCTTCTTCGAATTTCACGAAGAAACTTGTCTTCTGTCTGCCGTCTTGCAATTCTTTTGAGAAGAGTAGGGGTAATAACAAGATGAGCAAGAAGAGCGTGCTTTCTACTTAAAGCATCGGCAACTACATTGGCTTTTCCCGGAGTGTAAAGAATATCCAAGTCATAGGATGCCAGAAATTCCAACCAACGCTGTTGTCGCAGATTCAGATCCTTCTGGGTAAAGAGATATTTCAAAGATTTATGGTCGGTGAATAATTCGAATTTTTCACCTAAAACAAAGAGAGTTTATTAAGTATATTTATTTAGTTAATTTCGTAAATTGTTAAGAAGCTGAAAAGATTCTTACCCAGAAGATAGTGTCGCCAGATTTTTAAAGCGAAAACAATAGCCAAAAGCTCCAAATCATGTGTCGGGTAATTCTTCTCATGCGGACGTAATTGTCCACTCGCGTAGGCAACTACCTTTCCATTTTGCATTAATACTGCACCTACCCCGTCACCACACGCATCGGTATAGACAGATAAGCCTTGGTTCCCATTAATAATAACGAGAACAGGAGCAGTAGTCAATCTCTTTTTCAATTCCTGGAAAACTTCATCACATCTTGAAGTCCAATCAAATTTAGCATTCTTCATTGTCAGCTTAGTCAATGGGCTAGCCAACTTAGAAAAATCCTGTACAAACTTTCTATAATATCCCGCTAAACCGAGAAAACTTCGAACTTCTCTAGGAGTAGTGGGTTGCTTCCAGTCCATAATTGCAGAAATCTTGCTTGGATCAACAGAAATCCCTTCTTCATTAATAATATGACCGAGAAATTTGACCTCTTTGACCCAAAAGTGACACTTAGAAAATTTAGCGAATAAGACATTCGTCCTCAATATTTCCAAAACAATTCTGAGATGTTCAGAATGCTCCTCTTCAGTTTTGGAGAAAATTAAGATATCATCAATAAATACAAGGAAAAATTTGTTCAACACTTCTCAAAATACTCGGGTCATTAAATCCACGAAGTACGCAGGAGCGTTGGTCAGTCCGAAAGGCATAACTAACCACTCGTAGAACATGTCTGGACCCCTAAAAGCAGTAAAATGAACACAATCCTCAGCTATTCGCAGTTGATGGAATCCCTGAGCTAGATCCATCTTAGAAAAGAATCGAGCGCCATGAAGTTGATCAAATAGATCGTCAATTCTAGGTAAAGGGAATTTGTTCTTGAGAGTTTGTTTATTGAGATCACGGTAATCTACACACAATCTCAAAGATCCGTCTGATTTAGCTACAAATACGACGGCTGAACCCCATTCGGAAACACTAGGGCGAATCAATCCTTTCTTCAGCAAATCTCCAGTTTGATTGACTAATTCAATTTTCTCCCTAGGTGCCATCCTGCGACTCGCGTGAACAACAGGACGGGCATTGGATATTAAGTCAATTCGGAACGCTATTTCTCTGTGTGGAGGTAAGGAACTTACTTCTTCAAATACGTCGGAAAATTCCCGAACAATAGGTATAGACTGCAAACTGGGTTCAGGATATCCCAAAGTATACATCAATCCATCTCTTCTTGGACTCGGATTCTCACAAGAGATTTCAATAAAATTTCCAAAGTCCGTTTTGACCAAAGCGGTCCGATTATTACAATCCAATATAGCTTCGTATTTCGATAACCAGTTCATTCCGAGTATGATTTCAAATTCATTAAATTCGAGGATATATAGGTTGATGGGAAATTGATAACTATCATATGAAATAGGAACTTTCTTACAATATAAGCAAAGATTTGCGGGACCTCCAACCGGATTTTTCACGCAAATAGGATCGGCAGAAAATCTAGCTTTAAGTCCTAATTCTCTTACGGTTTGTTGGGAGATAAAACTATGTGAAGCTCCCGAGTCAAATAAAACTCTAACAGTTCTACCATTAATATTAAGGTTACCTTCCAGAACACCTTTTCCTTTATCAGCTTTCGAAGTTGAAGGATCTTTCTTTATCGCGTAAACATTTGCCACCTGTGCTGGCTTCATTAGTGGGCAATTCTTAATAACATGTCCAGACTTGTGACAATTATAGCATTCCTTAGCTCCCTGATTATTCTTCACCGGTTGTTCCTTGTTAACTTGCTTCTTTGGTTTTGTGCAGCTGCTTGAATAATGGCCCTTCTCTTGGCAGTTGTAACAAGTTATATTTCTTGTCGAATTTCCTTGACGGTTCTTTTTATCATTGCCTTGCTGTGGCTTCTTGCCCCCAAACTTCCTTTTCTTCCAGTTCTGATTATTTGAATTTCCCTCTTCCTTTGGAATTTCCTGCATATCCAGTGTGGCATACCTGTATCCCATATCAATAAGATCTGAAAAAGATTCCTTCACGTGCGCTGTCATTCTTTCGTGATATTTCTGGTTCATTCCACGGATAAACCTTTCATTTTTCTTAAGAGGCGTGTTCAACAACTCTGGACCAAAACGGGATAGTTCGTTGAACTTGTTTAAGTACTCTTCAAATGTCAGGCTTCCTTGCTTTAAATCCAAAAATTCTTGATACATTCTGGAAATTCCCGCCGACGGCATATAACGCTTCTCGAACACCTCCTTAAAACGATCCCAAGAAAACTCCTCCTCGGATTCATCAACAATGATGGTTTCCCACCAGGCTGAAGCTTCTTCTTGGAGTTGCCAAGAAGCTATAAGTCTCTTCTGCTCGTCTTGCAGCTTAAGCCCTTTAAAAATTTTCTCACATGATCTGACCCAAGCTTGGGCCCCAATAATTGACTCCTTGCCGGTGAATGGTTTGCCACCAAGCCTTTCGAATTTCTTATTCAAATCAGCCAGATCCGGCTGCTGCTGGATATCCATTGCTGCGACTACTGCTGGAGGACCTTGGTTTGGTGCTGCGGCATTTACTTGACCCCTTGATCTTCCTCTGCGTCCGCTCATTCTTACTTATCTGAAATTAGTAAGAAAATTGATTTAGATATACGGACGAATATCTTAAGGAATATCAGCAGTAAACGAAATAGACTAACAAATTTTTGAGTTACAGTCTTGGTTATACTCATTCTAGGGTATACTTCACCCTATCTCTAATGAGCCATCTAATGTGTTATACTCCGTAGCTTAAGTTCTTACTCAACCAAAAGCTCTGATACCAATTTGTCACGACCCAAAATTCATCGTTCGAAAATAGACATCAAATACTTCACTTGTATTTGACTGCCAAATTTCAAACGTCAAATTTTAGTTCGGATGGAGCTTATAACAACAATTAGATGAATATAAAACAGCGGAACAGAATCAATATCATAAATATCATCACAGATACAACATCGACATAATCCATACTTCATCAGAGTATTTAATACATATACTACAACTCCAAATACAACATCATGATAATACAACAGTAATCATATATCCAAAAGTCTCCAGATGAAAGAAGTGATAACGGACTCCCAAAAGCTAAACACCTGATATCTCCAAAAAGCTCCTAAGAATATCTCCAAGATAAGAGCTCCAAAATACAACTAACTCCAGAATACGGAAAACCTGCTACTAGGCTGCCCGTGTGGAAATAATGGGCACCCAGAGTTTAGAAAAGAAAACAATAAACTCCGGATCAGTCATGGGACTGGTATGAGTAAACAAAACAGTTTATCTTTTAAAAACGGACAATGAAAGAATTTAAAGTAAATTCGCAATGCTTTTGGAAAATGAAACTACCATAAGACCTCCCGCCACACACACAATGCAAACGCAGACTTGGAGGAGATTTCTTCTTATGATAGTCAAAGATGCTTACTACGCAAAATCAAATCCTTTTTAATATTATTATTAGTGCATAGTGTGGAAAAACATTTCGAAAGTAGAATATTAATCTTAGCCAACATACGACCAGTATCGTATGCCTACTATAGCTACCATCTAAACAGTGGTGACCACCGTACGTAAATGGCAGGTTCTACAACTAAAACCGTACAGAGTTTCGTATTAAGAATTGGATTTCCAACAAATGGTCAGGCCAAGGAACTTCCCATTGCCACATGGAAACGCCTCTGGAAGGACGTCCCGAGAAATAACCTAACATTACGGTTAGATCTCTGCCAACACAAGGCCGGGTTACCTCTGCAAAAATAGGTAACTACTGACATGAGTATGCCATCTCCCGGTTGTAACCAACCTTTACCCGGGGCCCCAGCAACAAATCACAAAGATAATAAATGTATATCTGCGATATCCACATAAGTAAAGTATCTGGGCTCCATACCATGATACCACTTCTATCCAGAAGGAAATGAACATACACTAAGGGGCGCTACTCCCTATAACCTTGCCGCATCTTTCCTGTTTTGACCATTCCGGGGTGTGAGGCTCGACGAAGTCTCGTCCACAAAGCTACGCTTTTTCAAAAAGCCATGCTTTGGGTCAACAGATGATCAACCTATGATCACAAAGATAAATGATCAAACAAATGATCATATCACAAATGATCAAACACTGATCATCACACAGCAACACTCAGCATGTCACATTACCAAATTGGGATATATCGCTGATAAATTTCAATTACATAACCTCTGAGCTCGTACGTCTCAGAGAAGGGTGTTAAGCTAAGAGAATAAATTCTCCGCCACCAACAGAAATGTATTTGAAAGAAATCGGCTTTATATCTCAAAGTGTAATGTCGGACATGTATCCATACAAGTCTGTTCCGGGTTCGAACAGAACCGAAGGCACTTCCAAAGAAGTACTTGCAATCCGGATAATTTTCTAATCACGTCCGAACTTCCCGTCACAAAAGAGTGATATAAATCTCTATACCGGAGCAACTCGGTGCAGAGACATTCGACAGGTTGTCCTTTCATTTTTGAAAATATCCGGTCTTCAACACCGGTCTTCAAATGCCATCCATATACGATGTATCACTATATCGGAACGGGTAACCCGAATAGTGAGCGTTAATTTCAAAAACATGTGGATATGTTATTCACAACAATTCATAGATTCGATGTGGGCTTCGGATAACAAACTGAAATCCGATCCCCTGTCGCATCGAGGTTTAAGTGCCGTTTTTTTGACCAAAAGGGGTTTCACACACATATAGGAACAAATCAATGACAGTCCATCACAAAGCAATCACAGTATCACAACAGAAATATCAATTCAGTGCCGAATATTTGATGATGGTTATTCATCTTGATTAAAGTGATTGTGGTTAAAGTGAATTATCCGAATAATTATCCTCATTAATTTTTTTTTATCAATGTTAGTTTGACTTGATTAAAAATTAGTTAAGTTTTAATTATTTTTTTATTACTTAGTTATTCTTAATTAATTTTCTTGATTTATTTATTCCCAAATGGTATATTTATTAAATCTTAATTATTTTTATTATTCATTCTTTGAATAAATCAACTTTTAATTACAAAATAATTACAAATCATTAACTTGTTTAAATCTTTATCTGATCATTAAGTTTCCGAGATCAAAGTTTTAAAACACTTCGCTTATTTCAGATACTTCTCAAAAAAAACTTGAGTTTTACTGTTTTTTTTTTCTTGTCCCGAGGTCTCCCCGAGAACCCTGTTTCCCTGCTTCGAGTTTCCACTCGAATTGACCCGCGTGAGAAAATTTCCAAAATTTTGTTTTAAGTCTTAAAAATTTGCTCGATGCAACCCTAAAGAAACCCAGCTCGACTTTGAGTTTCCACCTTATTTCCCCGAGTGGTGCTCCGAGCTTCCCTCCCATCTTTCCCAATCCATCACAACTGATACGCCACCAGATCGTACATGTGCACGATCACGACTGCCGCTGATGGTCGAAGCTGCGGCCACCAACAGATCGACACTCATCCCCTAACACCCCACAAACACCCAGAAGCCCATCGCATCGACGAGATCAATATTTTTCTGTTGGCCTTAAACTGTAACCAAAACTGACCATCATTAAATTGCCTCGATCACCCACCTCAGGCCGACAGCAAACGCGTGCTCACACTCGAAGCTTCCACGATGTCCAACGCGCACGCCAGCACTGGCGCGATCGACTCCGGTCGATGGAGGACGACGCGGCAACACTTTTTTCCGACCGTGACCCAATATGAACATTTAGCCCTAAAATGATCTCGTCATCACTCTGCGATGATTTATAAATTCGACTTGCATTTTTCTGATGATTTCCACCCTTCAACCTAGCTACAACTTAAATCTCGAGGACCACAAACTCTTGGATCATCAGAATTTGGCAAAACTACATTTTCTTGATCAACACCAATTTCTCAGTACATATGTTCTTTAAAAAACTGATTTTGCTTTTAAAAATCATTATTTGTGACAAGAATCTAGATCGTAGTATTGAAAATAGGATCTAAAATATTTGAATTTTTACATGGTTTGCATTATGACTGTGTTTTCAATTTTTTTTTCCAGAGAAGATGTAGTTCACCTTACTTGAATTCATTTCTAAAACTTGAGATATGTCAAAATAAACAACTTTTGTTTAAGTACTGAGATCAACCAAGGATCAGAGACAGGAAAGTTGGATTTTTGTACAGGATTTTAAATCTCTGTAACCTGGAAATAAATTGATTCAAACCTAGATTAACAGGCACAGACAAAGATGTTTACAAATCCATGGATTCTGTGCATACAAATCAGATGTTCAAAATTTGTTTATAGCCCATATTCAAACAAAATGTCAAGCATCAAAGTTAAAAATGTTTACTCACTTGGATAACTTGATGAACAGAGATGCTTCAAAATTAACAGACAAGCCCTCAGAACTCACACCTAACATTTATGCAGATCAAACATCATCACAGTAATTCCTAAGCAACACATAATAGTTCTAGATTTTAGTTTAAAGGTTTACTTACTTTTGAAATTTATTAGGAGACAGAGAATACTTTCACTTGTTTTGGAAATCTGCAGTTTCTATTCCTCTACTCTTTTATTTCTCTCTTCAGCAATTTGTTTTGGACTTGTATATATTTTTCTAAGTTTATTTTCTTTCTTCAGTAAAAAGTTTTGAACGAACTGATGCATGGGTTGATACATATAGAAATGTACAGAGCAATGGAGGTACAGTTTTCTTTTTTCTTTTTTTTTATTTGTACCTTTGCAACCAGAGATTTTTTTTATAAATATGGTGGCTAATACTCTTTCTTTTGCGTGCTAGAACTGATGGCATTAAATGCCCATGTTTCAATTCTTGTTTACATGCAGTCCTATTCTCTTATGCAAGTACAAATCTTGTTTTATCAAAAGATATCTTCTTACATGCTTCTATCTTCCTACTACCTTTCTTATCCTCATATACTCACGGCAAGCATATGGTTTGAATTTGTAATGGTTTCTATCTTATATATGTACTTACTTTTTTTATTTGGTTACTTCATTCCCTTAGCTTATTTTGTTTACAGCAATTTCCTTTTAGTTATCAACATTTTATACTATGTAAATTTATTACAAAATTTGTTTTAGTTCTATTTAAAAGTTTTAACTAAAGAGATTAAATTTATTCATATTTTATTTTATAACTCATATAATTTTTTATAATATAAATCTTAACAATATCTTCATTTCTTTCGGAATCCTCAAATTTAAATCCAAAAATTCAAACAATTTAACGAATTAAATTATTTCAAAATTCCGGGATGTTACAAAAGATCCAACCATTCAACCACCAATCCCGCCTTTACCTATAAGATAAAGGCCAGTCCACCTAGCTAGACCGCAAGCAAAACCCAGAGAACAAAACAAACGGCACCGACTACAGAGGAAACATAGCCTAGGGAGAGAATCCAGCGCCGAGGGAAAGGAAGAGCCAGCTCATAAAGACCAATGCGAGATCCACAAAACCTGGGTAGCAGAACCATCAGACCCCGAAGCAAGGTAGCTGCTTTGAAGAAACTAGATGAGTTCCGGATAAACCACCACCCATCTTACATCACCCTTGAGCTCCGACAAGGCCACCGCCCAAAGATGATGTAACAGAATCTCAAAGAGAGCACCCAAGGCCTAAAGAAAACACGAAGCCATGTGACGAGCCCAGAGAAAACAAACAAGCCCCCATAGGAGTCATGTGATAAAGGCAAAGAGCAGCCAAAAAGAACCACCCTGCGCTACTACAAGAAGATCCCGATCCTGAAACACTAGAAACCACATAAGCAAGAAAAAGGGGGGGGGGGGGGGGAAGGAGCAGAAGGGTGAAAAACTTCTACCCCTTGAAGCGAACTCAACCTATACCAGCTCTAGCGGATGCCCGGATACAGTAAATAGAGAAATGATTAACAAGCCGATTGGAACGGGATCCGACTGACCCTTTGAAGGGTCTACCTCGAAAAGCAAGAAGAACATCATTTCTAACACGCCTGATGATGGAAGGGGGATCCATCGGTTCTTCCTCAAAAATTTCCTTATTACGCGCGCACCATAGATGCCAGCATATCAGGCAGGGAATCAAGCGGGAAAGGATTGATCGAAGCGATTTCCCAGAGGGACTGTACCACCAGTTTCTCTGTAACTCGGCAAGAGATCTGTTATCACCTCGGATACCAACTACATTTCCGAAGTAATTCCAGCAAGATCTGGCAGCGAAGCCCAAAAAAAGCAAATGAGCCAAAGAATCCGTGTCACCGGTGCCACAGCAACTACACCGGGATACGATAGGAATGCCAATCCTCTTAAGGTTCTCGTCTAATGGTAGCCCATCATGTAGGGCTCTCCACATAAACATAGAAACTTTCAGGGGAATCCGGGAATCCCAAATGAAGGAAAACTGAGGAAGCACCGGAGCCGGTGAGTTATATTGACTTTTGTAACAAGTTACATGAGTTTACACTGAAGTAAGTTATATTGACTTTTGTAACAAGTACATTTTTGTTGCTGAAGCCATATTATATATATATATATGGGTATGGGTATCTCGATGTATATATATATAGGTGTTAATAAATGTGGATATTTTGAAATGATAAAATATATTGGGTTAGTATTTTATGTTATATGGTTGTTTAAAATAAAATATATGTGCTTGAACTAAAATATGATTTTAATATATATATATATATAGTGTTTATATATACAAGTTCACTCGAGTTTGGATTCTAAATATATATATAGATTGTAACGACCCTGAATTTTGAACGAATTAAATTGGAAATATTTAATTAATTTTAAATATTTGAACGATAATTTAATTTGAATCCCGAATAAAACTTTGAAATTTGCGGTTAAATTTCAGAATTTAATCTATTGATAGTCGAATAAAAATTTGAATCTTCAGTTTAAAGCTAGAGAAAAATATTTGGAAAGCTTATAAAACTCGTGTTGATAATTCTGAAGATAACAGAAGTTTCAGAATCCAATTTCGAACTGGTTTGATCAGTTTTGAAATTTATATCGTTTAACCGATAGTTAAAAATAGTCATTTTTCAAAACAGTCTCGGAATTCGACGAAACCAGTTCCCTTGGGTCCGTAATATTGAATTATTGCCAGATTTCGAATTTCGTATCAATCGGAGTTTGTAGGTGTGCATACGATAAGGAAACGCGTTGACAAATTAAATTGAAATCGATTTTAAATTTAAATTTTTGACCAAGTCAAACAGCAGCACGTCTTCTTCCCGTACCTCACGCAAAATATCACGGAGCTAAATCGTGCCAACCATCTCTTCTTTCGTTTAAAACAATCGAGCTCCATTCGAAAATTCACAGAGAGAAATAAATGCCTGAACACCTCTCTTTCTCTTATACTCCTCTTCAAAAAAACTCCAAATGAAATTCGTTCACCACCCCTATGCGATTTTGAGTGAAAGCAGGGAGAGTACGAGGGGATCACCAAATCACGCGAGACAAGTCAGTCCAATTCGAGCTCGTTCGAATCAAAAGTGGACATCGCGACGAGCTTCGCGAGTGGCGGAGTCAGGCTGGAGGCCGTTTTGAATGATTCGCAAGCGCGATTGATTTCGCGAGGAACTAGGGCACGACGTTCAGGCAGGGTCGCTGGGGTAGGGAGCACGCGCGCCCTTGCGTGCGCGTGGGAATATCGAAGTCACGTTCTCGCGAGTGCGAGGCTACGGCGTTCGCTTCGTTCGATTTGGGTTTCGGCAGGAGTATTATCGACAGTGGAGCAGTGGTCTGGGCGACGACGACTGGAAGGGATGTCGCGAGATGGAGACGAATCGAAGTGGAGGGATTCGCGGGGGAAGCAGGCAGCGCTCGTGGTGGTAGCGAGTTCGCGCGATGTAGGAGATGGCGCAGCGGCGTGTCATGACAGAGTCGCGTTTGCCTGATCGTATTAGGTAATATGACTTTAAACATTTTTGATTTAATGTTACTTAAGTTAAAGCTTGAAATTTATTTGTTTATCATTCATCAGATAAATGTATATATATATAAACTGAAAGGTATGCATATTGATATATTACAGGAAGGAATTTATTTCTAAGATTCAATAGTTGCTAATTAAGGGAATTTAGTTTTAATTTAAAATTTTAGTGAAACAAATTATTAAAGAGAAATTTTTTTTTTGAGTTTTGAACTAAATAATTTATTTATTTAAATAAGTTGTTAGTTTGAAATTACAAAGTTAGTTAAATAAGTTTATTTCAAAAAGAAATCAATTTAAAATGTAAATTTTTGTTTAAAAAGAAATCGATGATGAATTGAAATTATCAGCTAATCGAAAATTTTTAAACGGAAATTAATTATTTGATTAATTCAAATATTAACAAAGCATCTAATATTTATACAAGGTTAAAAATGGAGAAATGGTCACAATGGAAGATGGATGGCTAATAAAAGCTAAGGTGAGATTTTCTCACTCAAAATTGAAAAGTGGAATTTTCAGTTATTTATTGATTGACTGATTGCTATGTTGATTGTGATATTAGATATGATAGGATATATATCTATATATAGCAGTATATACATATTGGCATATGTATATATTGGATTGATGATTTCCCGCCTCGTATAGCGGATGAGACCCTATTGCGCCGTTAGTAAGCGGATTTATAAAAACCCATATACCGCGATAATTCCGTGCTGGAGCGGAATTGGTATTGTGCTAACGTCTTTGGATGCAGGGAAACAGGTTGGAGGGATCCAACTGGATTCCTCAACTGTATTTATTTATTTACAGATGTTGATATATATTCTGTTATCATGTGATGATATATGATGTTTGATGTTGTGATGGACTAATTGATGCGTTGCATCATTGGATTCAAATTTTGAAATTTAAAAATAACGATGTTGATTTTAAAAGTGAAATTTTAAAAAGTGATCTTTGAAAATATACGTTTATTTAAATTGTTGAATTGTTGAATTGATTTACTTTAAATAGATAAACGTTAAAACTTTAAAGTTATAAAAGTTAAGGTTTTGTGAATTTTAAACAAAAAAGTAATTTCTTTGAAATAAAAAGTTAAGAAATTTATAAAATGGGTTAAGTTGGGATTTTGGAATAACTATAAAACGATTTGTATAAAAAGATTTATAAAAATTGATATTTTATAAATCAAATATTGGAATTATAAAACGGGTATTTTATAAGTGTTAAAAAGAAGTATGAATAGATTTCACAAGTAAATGAAATTAATAGATATAAATTGTGAAGTTATAAAATGGATGAAACTGTAGAATAAAAGATTTATAAGAGATTAACTTATAAATTGGATTTTTATCTTTAGATGGAATATTTATCGAATTATGAATAAAGGAGATTTATTAAATTGAAGTCGTTAGAAAATAGGAATAGAATTTATAAACGTTGTTTTATAAATTCGAAATCGATAGAATTTGATAAATTAAATGTAGAAGATTTTTAAAGAAGATATATTCGCGATTTTGGATAGCGAATTTTTGTTGAAATAAAATGTGTAGAAAATAGTGAAATGTAATTAGTGAAGTATATTCACGATTTTGGATAGTGAATATATTGTTAAGTAAAATGGATATGTTTCGGGAAAGCGATATTTGAAATGAAGTGATTGTTTTAAAAGATGTTTTAAAACGTGTGAATTACCGAAATCATAGATTTCAACATTTATTGTTGAAATAGACGTTTTCGAAAAATAAGGAAATGGTGGACTATAACACTGTTGTTATAGTAAATGATTTCCGAAAGGAAATGTTTTTATGTAGTATTGGGATTTATATATCTATCTAAATTTCGAATCCCTATACTAGTGATTTTGAGTCGTCGTAACGATGTTTTACGCAACATTCGTTTTGACTCAAATAAATGTGTTTAAAGAGAATGATTTCCTTAAAGAATAAAATGTATACTTAATATTGATTTAAGTATATCGAGTATTTTCAAATGTTGAAAATAAAAGATTTGTGAAACACTTATTATTAAATAAGTACGGAATGTTTTCCAAAATGAAGTGAAACGTTTTTGAGATTTTATCTTCTTAAAGATAAATCGAAATTGAATATTTGAAAACGATTGAAAATCGAATATCGGTAGATATTCGATAAGTATAAATTCACTATGGAATTTATAAAAAGAAATGGGGATTCGTTTTAAAAATAAATATTGATTTATTTTGAAGTGTGGAAATTTTATATCTAGTAAAGATATTTTTGAAGATGAAGTAATTTGGAAAATTATTTGGAATTTGATGATGTCGCGCATCTTTATTGATAGTTAAATAACCGACTATCGATAATTACCTTGAGTAGGTATTTGTTGTGAATTGGATGAATTTGAATGCCACACTTATTTTTGAAAAATCGCTCACTATTCGGGTTAACCGGGAAAGGACCATGGGGTCGTATAACCCATTCCGAATATGTGATACGTCGTTATGAATCGCATTTGAAGACCGGTGTTGAAGACCGGATATTTTTGAAAACGGAAGGATTACCGTCGAGTTACTCTACACCGACTGATCCTCGGTTTAGAGGTTTTATCACCCTTAGTGACGGGAAGTCCTGACGTGATTGAAAACTATCCGAAAATGCAAGGGCTTCGTGAGAAGTGCCTTCGGTTCTGTTCGATCCCGGAACAGACTTGTATGGATTGTGTGTCTGACGTTACAATTTGAGATATAAAGCTGATTCCTTTCAAATACATTTCTGTTGGTGGCGGAGAATTTATTCTCTTAGCTTAACACCCTTCTCTGAGACGTACGAGCTCAGAGGTTATGTAGTTGAAATTTATCAGCGATATATCCCAATTTGGTAACGTGGCATACTGAGTGTTGCTGTGAAATGATCGGTGTTTGATCATTTGTGATATGATCATTTGTTTGATCTTATATCTTTGTGATCATAGGTTGATCATTTTGTCTGACCCGAAGCAGGGCTTTTTGAGAAAGCGTAGCTTTGTGGACGAGACTTCATCGAGCCTCACACCCCGGAAATGGTCGAAACAGGACGAATGCGGCAAGGTTCTAGGGAGTAGCGCCCCTTAGTGTATGTCATTCCTTCTGGATAAAGGTGGTATCATGGTATGGAGCCCAGATACTTAACCTCTGTGGTTACTGCATTATTATTATCTATGTGGTTTGTTGCGAATCGGGGATCCTCGGGAAGATCGGTGACGATCGGGGGATGGCATACGCGTGTCAGTAGTTACCTACTTTTGCAGAGGTAACCCGGCCTTGTGTTGGCAGAGATCCGGTTAGGTTCTCGGGTCGTCTATTCCAGGGACGTACCCATCGTGGATAGGAAGTTCCTTAGCCTGACCATTTGTTGGAAATCCAAAGAAACAATACGTGACTTGTACGGTTTTAGTTGTAGAACCTGCCATCTAATATGGCAGCTATAGCAAGCATACTATAATGGTACCTATGCTGGCTAAGATTTATATTCTACATTCGAAATGTTTTCTACACTATGCACTAATAATAATATCAAAAAGAATTTGATTTTTGCGTAGTAAGCATCTTTGACTATCATAAGAAGAAATCTCCTCCAAGTCTGCGTTTGCATTGTGTGTGTGGCGGGAGGTCTTATGGTAGTTTCATTTTCCAAAAGCATTTCGAATTGACTTTAAAATTATCCTGCTATTTATTTTAAAGATAAATAACTGTTTTACGATCTCACACCAGTCTCCATGACTGACTCGGAGTTTATTGTTTCCCTTCTAAACTCTGGGTGCCCACCAATTTCCACACGGGCAGTCTAGAGTTAGATTATCAGGATATTCTGGAGCTTTGGAGATAAGCTGGATGACGAGGCGTAGTATTTGTATCTGATAGTATTTATTCCGCTGTGTATTCTGTATGAGGACAAGTTATATAACTGTCCATTGTTGTATTTTGACTCTGATGATATGATGTGATGTAATGTAATAACTGATATAGTTCTTTGTTTTAAAAGACTAGTGTTTATTTATTATATATTGTTCCGCTGCGATATGTGAGATTCTGATATTGTTTTCTGTTTCTGTTTCTGATGTAGTTCTGTTGTTGTTCTTCTTTCTTTTTCTTCTATCTTCTTCTTCTACTTTTTTCTTCTTTCTTAAAACCATAACTTTTCGGGTTTCCGGCATTCGATGGCTCAGCAGTCGATTAAGTGAGTATCGATGTTGAATTTTCGAAAGTCGAAAATTTCGGGATGTGACAAAGTGGTATCAGAGCATATGGTTAAGCGACAACCCTGCTCTGTTGGGTGTTACTCATTAGAGATAGAGTCAGTAGTACTCTAGAATGAGTTGAGTGTAATAATAGATATGAGCGCGTATTTGTTATTGAATATAAAATTGTTTTATATTGTGATGATTGATTTGTTGAGTGGTATATGGATTCTGGTCAATACGAGTAATTAACGATCATTGATAGGAATCTCTAAACACTCGAATAGAACAATTCGGCACAGTATTGTTTTAAATAGGGTAAATGAAATAATTTTGCCCAAAACTATTTTTGTATATAAAAGAAATGTTTTTTCTATGAATTACTATAGTATATGGTTGCATGGATATTAGGAGGTAATAATAGTAAATTATTATCATGGAAATTGAATAAGAAGTCGAAATCATAACTTGAAAGTTAAGAAATAAATTCACACACAAATGAAATTTGAGAATATAAATTTTAAATGTGACTTATAATTTGAAACGGAATTCCAGAGAAGTATTTGGAAAAGTTTTGAAAGGAATTTGAAAATTTTGGTGATTTGGAAAGTTTAAATCCTTTTTGATTTGAAAATGAATTTCAAAGGTTTTGAAAAGTATTTTAGAGAGTTGAAAGCTCTAAACTCTTTTCGGTCGCTGGAAAATAACTTCGATGATGACCGCGGCATCACCGGTGTTCATTTTCGGGTTTCCAAAAGAGGAATTGCTGCCAAATTATTTTAAATGGAAAGTTGTTTGAAAAGTTTGGATTTTGTTTTGGAAATTCAAAGGATAATTTGAATTGTTTTCAAATGATTTTGAAATGTTGGTAAGATTCTGGAATACCATATGAAAATATCTATGAATATTATGAAGTTGAATTAGATAAATTGAGACTTGAATTATGAACTAAATAAAAGAATGATTCGGATTTGCAGATAAATTCAAGTAAGTAGAAATAAATTTCTGAATGAATGGAATTTACAATTGCAAGTAAAAGAAATTAAAGATGAATGTTAAACTCTGTTTTGAATTTGTTAGCAATTGTAATTCAAGCTGAATATTGGAAATTGGAATTTGTAACGAATTAGTAATTGGAACTAATCTAAAATAGTGCGGTTATGAATGAAAGATAACTGATAAATTTCAATATTCAGAAGTAAAATAGAATTCAAATAAAATTGAAATTGTAAATTGAATTCAAATGAGAAATTGAAATGTAAGATTGAAAGAAATTTGATATATAACTTCAATAGTGAAGTAAAGAATATATAAGAAGTATATATTGAAAATTTTGTAATAGAATTTGCAAAATGTTAGTTTGAATGTGTAACTAGATATCATGGCTAGTAGGACATACAGGTGTTATAAAAAGGGATTGGAATTTTGATTTCAAAGATAATTCGAATTGCTCGAAAAAGGTATGTATTTAAATTTGAATATGAGTTTTTGATGATTTCTGGTCTAGCCGCTTGGCTTTTTCTTTTTCTTTTTGAAATCTGAGAGTCCGTAGGGACATTTTGTAGTCGTACCGTATTAGCCGTGCAAAGGAGACGCTGGCGAAATTTTTCGGAAATTTAGGGTGTTAGAAAATTTTTGAGAAATTTTGAAAGTTAGAATTTGAATTTAAACTCGAATTTGAATTTAGAAGTTAAACAATGTTGTTTGAAACTTAAAATTGAAGTTAGAAATTTAGTTGAATGATAACGAATCTTTAGTAGGAAGATTTGTTTTGATAAATTGATAAAACTATTGGACTGTGGGAAATAGTAGACGAGTTAAGGACATTTTTTCCTAACTTGTAATTTCGAGGACGAAATTCTTTTAAGGGGGGAAGTCTGTAACGACCCTGAATTTTGAACGAATTAAATTGGAAATATTTAATTAATTTTAAATATTTGAACGATAATTTAATTTGAATCCCGAATAAAACTTTGAAATTTGCGGTTAAATTTCAGAATTTAATCTATTGATAGTCGAATAAAAATTTGAATCTTCAGTTTAAAGCTAGAGAAAAATATTTGGAAAGCTTATAAAACTCGTGTTGATAATTCTGAAGATAACAGAAGTTTCAGAATCCAATTTCAAACTGGTTTGATCAGTTTTGAAATTTATATCGTTTAACCGATAATTAAAAATAGTCATTTTTCAAAACAGTCTCGGAATTCGACGAAACCAGTTCCCTTGGGTCCGTAATATTGAATTATTGCCAGATTTCGAATTTCGTATCAATCGGAGTTTGTAGGTGTGCATACGATAAGGAAACGCGTTGACAAATTAAATTGAAATCGATTTTAAATTTAAATTTTTGACCAAGTCAAACAGCAGCACGTCTTCTTCCCGTACCTCACGCAAAATATCACGGAGCTAAATCGTGCCAACCATCTCTTCTTTCGTTTAAAACAATCGAGCTCCATTCGAAAATTCACAGAGAGAAATAAATGCCTGAACACCTCTCTTTCTCTTATACTCCTCTTCAAAAAAACTCCAAATGAAATTCGTTCACCACCCCTATGCGATTTTGAGTGAAAGCAGGGAGAGTACGAGGGGATCACCAAATCACGCGAGACAAGTCAGTCCAATTCGAGCTCGTTCGAATCAAAAGTGGACATCGCGACGAGCTTCGCGAGTGGCGGAGTCAGGCTGGAGGCCGTTTTGAATGATTCGCAAGCGCGATTGATTTCGCGAGGAACTAGGGCACGGCGTTCAGGCAGGGTCGCTGGGGTAGGGAGCACGTGCGCCCTTGCGTGCGCGTGGGAATATCGAAGTCACGTTCTCACGAGTGCGAGGCTACGGCGTTCGCTTCGTTCGATTTGGGTTTCGGCAGGAGTATTATCGACAGTGGAGCAGTGGTCTGGGCGACGACGACTGGAAGGGATGTCGCGAGATGGAGACGAATCGAAGTGGAGGGATTCGCGGGGGAAGCAGGCAGCGCTCGTGGTGGTAGCGAGTTCGCGCGATGTAGGAGATGGCGCAGCGGCGTGTCATGACAGAGTCGCGTTTGCCTGATCGTATTAGGTAATATGACTTTAAACATTTTTGATTTAATGTTACTTAAGTTAAAGCTTGAAATTTATTTGTTTATCATTCATCAGATAAATGTATATATATATAAACTGAAAGGTATGCATATTGATATATTACAGGAAGGAATTTATTTCTAAGATTCAATAGTTGCTAATTAAGGGAATTTAGTTTTAATTTAAAATTTTAGTGAAACAAATTATTAAAGAGAAATTTTTTTTTTGAGTTTTGAACTAAATAATTTATTTATTTAAATAAGTTGTTAGTTTGAAATTACAAAGTTAGTTAAATAAGTTTATTTCAAAAAGAAATCAATTTAAAATGTAAATTTTTGTTTAAAAAGAAATCGATGATGAATTGAAATTATCAGCTAATCGAAAATTTTTAAACGGAAATTAATTATTTGATTAATTCAAATATTAACAAAGCATCTAATATTTATACAAGGTTAAAAATGGAGAAATGGTCACAATGGAAGATGGATGGCTAATAAAAGCTAAGGTGAGATTTTCTCACTCAAAATTGAAAAGTGGAATTTTCAGTTATTTATTGATTGACTGATTGCTATGTTGATTGTGATATTAGATATGATAGGATATATATCTATATATAGCAGTATATACATATTGGCATATGTATATATTGGATTGATGATTTCCCGCCTCGTATAGCGGATGAGACCCTATTGCGCCGTTAGTAAGCGGATTTATAAAAACCCATATACCGCGATAATTCCGTGCTGGAGCGGAATTGGTATTGTGCTAACGTCTTTGGATGCAGGGAAACAGGTTGGAGGGATCCAACTGGATTCCTCAACTGTATTTATTTATTTACAGATGTTGATATATATTCTGTTATCATGTGATGATATATGATGTTTGATGTTGTGATGGACTAATTGATGCGTTGCATCATTGGATTCAAATTTTGAAATTTAAAAATAACGATGTTGATTTTAAAAGTGAAATTTTAAAAAATGATCTTTGAAAATATACGTTTATTTAAATTGTTGAATTGTTGAATTGATTTACTTTAAATAGATAAACGTTAAAACTTTAAAGTTATAAAAGTTAAGGTTTTGTGAATTTTAAACAAAAAAGTAATTTCTTTGAAATAAAAAGTTAAGAAATTTATAAAATGGGTTAAGTTGGGATTTTGGAATAACTATAAAACGATTTGTATAAAAAGATTTATAAAAATTGATATTTTATAAATCAAATATTGGAATTATAAAACGGGTATTTTATAAGTGTTAAAAAGAAGTATGAATAGATTTCACAAGTAAATGAAATTAATAGATATAAATTGTGAAGTTATAAAATGGATGAAACTGTAGAATAAAAGATTTATAAGTGATTAACTTATAAATTGGATTTTTATCTTTAGATGGAATATTTATCGAATTATGAATAAAGGAGATTTATTAAATTGAAGTCGTTAGAAAATAGGAATAGAATTTATAAACGTTGTTTTATAAATTCGAAATCGATAGAATTTGATAAATTAAATGTAGAAGATTTTTAAAGAAGATATATTCGTGATTTTGGATAGCGAATTTTTGTTGAAATAAAATGTGTAGAAAATAGTGAAATGTAATTAGTGAAGTATATTCACGATTTTGGATAGTGAATATATTGTTAAGTAAAATGGATATGTTTCGGGAAAGCGATATTTGAAATGAAGTGATTGTTTTAAAAGATGTTTTAAAACGTGTGAATTACCGAAATCATAGATTTCAACATTTATTGTTGAAATAGACGTTTTCGAAAAATAAGGAAATGGTGGACTATAACACTGTTGTTATAGTAAATGATTTCCGAAAGGAAATGTTTTTATGTAGTATTGGGATTTATATATCTATCTAAATTTCGAATCCCTATACTAGTGATTTTGAGTCGTCGTAACGATGTTTTACGCAACATTCGTTTTGACTCAAATAAATGTGTTTAAAGAGAATGATTTCCTTAAAGAATAAAATGTATACTTAATATTGATTTAAGTATATCGAGTATTTTCAAATGTTGAAAATAAAAGATTTGTGAAACACTTATTATTAAATAAGTACGGAATGTTTTCCAAAATGAAGTGAAACGTTTTTGAGATTTTATCTTCTTAAAGATAAATCGAAATTGAATATTTGAAAACGATTGAAAATCGAATATCGGTAGATATTCGATAAGTATAAATTCACTATGGAATTTATAAAAAGAAATGGGGATTCGTTTTAAAAATAAATATTGATTTATTTTGAAGTGTGGAAATTTTATATCTAGTAAAGATATTTTTGAAGATGAAGTAATTTGGAAAATTATTTGGAATTTGATGATGTCGCGCATCTTTATTGATAGTTAAATAACCGACTATCGATAATTACCTTGAGTAGGTATTTGTTGTGAATTGGATGAATTTGAATGCCACACTTATTTTTGAAAAATCGCTCACTATTCGGGTTAACCGGGAAAGGACCATGGGGTCGTATAACCCATTCCGAATATGTGATACGTCGTTATGAATCGCATTTGAAGACCGGTGTTGAAGACCGGATATTTTTGAAAACGGAAGGATTACCGTCGAGTTACTCTACACCGACTGATCCTCGGTTTAGAGGTTTTATCACCCTTAGTGACGGGAAGTCCTGACGTGATTGAAAACTATCCGAAAATGCAAGGGCTTCGTGAGAAGTGCCTTCGGTTCTGTTCGATCCCGGAACAGACTTGTATGGATTGTGTGTCTGACGTTACAATTTGAGATATAAAGCTGATTCCTTTCAAATACATTTCTATTGGTGGCGGAGAATTTATTCTCTTAGCTTAACACCCTTCTCTGAGACGTACGAGCTCAGAGGTTATGTAGTTGAAATTTATCAGCGATATATCCCAATTTGGTAACGTGGCATACTGAGTGTTGCTGTGAAATGATCGGTGTTTGATCATTTGTGATATGATCATTTGTTTGATCTTATATCTTTGTGATCATAGGTTGATCATTTTGTCTGACCCGAAGCAGGGCTTTTTGAGAAAGCGTAGCTTTGTGGACGAGACTTCATCGAGCCTCACACCCCGGAAATGGTCGAAACAGGACGAATGCGGCAAGGTTCTAGGGAGTAGCGCCCCTTAGTGTATGTCATTCCTTCTGGATAAAGGTGGTATCATGGTATGGAGCCCAGATACTTAACCTCTGTGGTTACTGCATTATTATTATCTATGTGGTTTGTTGCGAATCGGGGATCCTCGGGAAGATCGGTGACGATCGGGGGATGGCATACGCGTGTCAGTAGTTACCTACTTTTGCAGAGGTAACCCGGCCTTGTGTTGGCAGAGATCCGGTTAGGTTCTCGGGTCGTCTATTCCAGGGACGTACCCATCGTGGATAGGAAGTTCCTTAGCCTGACCATTTGTTGGAAATCCAAAGAAACAATACGTGACTTGTACGGTTTTAGTTGTAGAACCTGCCATCTAATATGGCAGCTATAGCAAGCATACTATAATGGTACCTATGCTGGCTAAGATTTATATTCTACATTCGAAATGTTTTCTACACTATGCACTAATAATAATATCAAAAAGAATTTGATTTTTGCGTAGTAAGCATCTTTGACTATCATAAGAAGAAATCTCCTCCAAGTCTGCGTTTGCATTGTGTGTGTGGCGGGAGGTCTTATGGTAGTTTCATTTTCCAAAAGCATTTCGAATTGACTTTAAAATTATCCTGCTATTTATTTTAAAGATAAATAACTGTTTTACGATCTCACACCAGTCTTCATGACTGACTCGGAGTTTATTGTTTCCCTTCTAAACTCTGGGTGCCCACCAATTTCCACACGGGCAGTCTAGAGTTAGATTATCAGGATATTCTGGAGCTTTGGAGATAAGCTGGATGATGAGGCGTAGTATTTGTATCTGATAGTATTTATTCCGCTGTGTATTCTGTATGAGGACAAGTTATATAACTGTCCATTGTTGTATTTTGACTCTGATGATATGATGTGATGTAATGTAATAACTGATATAGTTCTTTGTTTTAAAAGACTAGTGTTTATTTATTATATATTGTTCCGCTGCGATATGTGAGATTCTGATATTGTTTTCTGTTTCTGTTTCTGATGTAGTTCTGTTGTTGTTCTTCTTTCTTTTTCTTCTATCTTCTTCTTCTACTTTTTTCTTCTTTCTTAAAACCATAACTTTTCGGGTTTCCGGCATTCGATGGCTCAGCAGTCGATTAAGTGAGTATCGATGTTGAATTTTCGAAAGTCGAAAATTTTCGGGATGTTACATAGATTTTGTTTTATTTGCATTAAAGTTAAATTAGTAATTTGAAAAATAGTTATATATACGAGTATATACGCACGTTCAAGTGAATCTGCATTTGATCAATGAAACATATTTTTACAGTGTAGCTTTTACAAAACAAAGATAATAAAATCAATGTAGTGAGCAAAATTTAACATTATTTGCAGAATTATTCCATATTAATCATGCATATCACATCGATACAAACTATGATGCATAGCTTTACACGAACGTAGTACATGCACGTCCATGTGGACGTCCATTTGCTTACTTGGGGTATGTGAACTGCTTTTCTCATGAGCAATGTGCTTATGCATTTGCTTCGTGATAAGAAATAAACGGTGAAAACTCTTATCAATAGCGATGCCTCATGTATATAAATATCTTGTGTATAATAATAAATTTAGCATATTAACTCTTATCATCTATAGATGATCAAAGCAGTCTGTTGACTACTTATTAAAACTGTAAAATTAGAATATCAACTGATACCTAACTGTTTGCTTTACTATTGATTAGAATTCCACAGAAGGTTATGTTCATTTTTCTTTGTTTGCTCTATTTTGATGTTATGTCGTTTGCTTACACCTGATTCTAGTAAAGATGTTCTTCAATTTCAGTCTTTTGTGGTTAACATTACTTGCTTACTTCTTAATCTAACATGTGCTCATTCTCAAACCTTCCTGTGCTAACGAATATGTTGCAATCACTTCTTATTATTTCTTTTTTTAAATAAATTTCCTCACTTCATTCTCAAATGCAGTGTCCATGCAAGTTCATAAAAACTGTATTTGTATACTAAAATAAAATGATATTAGCTCTTTATAATGATGAATTAATTTTATATATCTTATCTGGACAAGGAGCATGCTCTGCTTATCGGATTCTACTTTTACATCGCTTACATAAAACATTCTCCTGCTCGGTAAACGCTTACAAATCAGCAGTAACTAAACGATACACATGACAAAAAACTATCACAAAATGGTTGAAAAACTTACATAACTGAGAATGTCAACTGCTTTTACTAATAAAAGAGTGTTCTATTCATAAAATTTAAATGAGAGGCTAACTATTGTACTTGTAAACTCAGCATGTACTACTGAACCAGATGTAAAAAGAAAATAACTTGCTTTTGCATGTTTGATGCATAATTTAAGAATACTACAACATTAGCAGTTTGTCTATGCTTCAGCTTACAATACTGCATTAAACTTTACATTCCGATCAATAGAATAAAATTAGGTTTGTCAATTAAACATGTACGTATAGCAAGTGAGGATAAATTCTCTATGAGGAAGATCAATTCCTAAGTTTTCTTGAGAGAGAATAGCAACATCTACTTCCTTAGTTGAATCGAGTTCCGTAACCAAATTTTTTCTTATTACTAACACTAAAATTAGAGACGACGTTCAATTTCTACCCAGCTAATTTTTTTTATATAATTTACCTATAAACAAAGCCTTATTAATCAAGATACTGTAATAAACAATTATTCCTAAAGCATTAGCTAGTATCTATACATGTCAATTTTCATGACTGATTTCACTCTTCTCCGCTTTCCTCATTTAGCAGTTTTTTTTCATCGAAAAGGAATGAAGTCAAACATATGCACCTACCCAAACCATTAAAGTAATTATATAGGCAATAGAAATTGAATTTATGTAATTGTGGTTGACTCCACAGTATTAGTCACCGTGATTTGATGTTTTCAATTTCAATCAATACACGGACATTTGAAACCATGCAATATTTCATAGAAAAAAGAAATGTGTCTTAGCGTATTAAAGTGTTGATTTCAAATCCAAATGCCTTTAAAAAAAGCTATTATATTTCTTGCAGTATCAACTTCTACAACAACGTCTTAGTCAAATTAAAAATATTTCTTGGTAACTCTAAATCGAAAAGTAAAGGAAACTGAAAGCAGGATGGAAAAAGGTATTACTAAAAGTTAGATTGTAGTAAAAACTTCAAACTAAACTTAACACGGTCTACTAAAAAGTTGAAGGCTTGGCCCAATTTTGGAAAACCTGATCCCTCTTATTAAAATGAGACGTTTGATCATAATTATGACATCATGTGTTTGTAAATAGTAAGGTGAACATGTGTTTGTAAATAACATCATCAAAATTTAAATAACATTCAAAAAGAGTTTACAAATGACATAATTAGCATTTTCAATGTTATTGTTCATCATACAAATCAGTAGTACCATCGTCCAAGTAATGAGCAAATTGTAAGCTATGGGCTACATCTTATCAATACAGGAAATTAAGTAAAAACAGTGACCACAAACTCAGAATGAAATTGGAACATAATAAAGTAAAATAAACATAATCAATTATGTTGATAATAGGTTAAGAAACCTGATCAATGACATGCTGCCTCACAAATTCACGGTGATCGGCTGTCTGATAAAATTGATCTGATAGTGGTGATCGGTAGTTTTGGGATAACCATGGGGCATTTTCACCATAAATATGCTACACTCGTGAATCGTGTGCTGCGATGGGATGATCATGGAAGCGAGATTTCCGCCTGATTTCGACAGTAGAGGAAAGAATGCGAGGAGGAGAGAGGGCAAAGGATGACGAAGGAGTTCGGATCTGATAACCAAATAGTTTTTAATTTAGGGTTTCATGACAACCAACGAAGGATAATTTGGATCGAAGGGTAATTTTGGTTATTCAAAAAGACACGGTTGAAATTAGTTCATGGAATTCTCATTATTAACAGTAAAGATATGTAAGCTCACCGATACCATTTATCTTCATCAATCTAGTTCTGATTTGATTTCGTCAATTTCTATTTATCTGCTTCGTTATCCAGTCGAGTTCAATCTTGCCTTGTTTTGGGATTCGTGCTTGGATTCGTAGCCCATTCTTTGTCAAATCTATCTAGCCTCGAAAGGTGAGCAATCACTCATAATTAACATTCTTATATTTATTAAATTTGATTTCAATTGAAACGACAGTTGAAATATACTGCTAAATTGAAATGCTAATTATTCAATTTGTTATATATGATATGCATTTATATGAAATTGTTCACCTGTGGGATATGACACCATATCCTATTGTTTATATTATATTGTTATTGATGATATATGTCTGTTATTATTATCATTACTGTTATCACTCTGCAAGTTCCCTATTAGTATAGAAGTCCCTATGGGTTGAAATTATACATACCCGAACGATCTGTAGAATAGGGGAAAATCATTATGGGTTGAAATGATAAACCCAAGCGATATTCATTGAATTGAATTTAGGATTACGGGTTGAAAAGATATATACCCATATATATTAAATTGCAGATTGAAATGATAAATATCTGTATCACTTGACCATATGATAGAAAATTATATACAGACACCGTTGGTCTATATATATATATAAATATTTTGAAAATGATTTCTATGGTTTTGGAAAGAAATATATGGTTTTATAAAAATATTGATTTTAGACAAATTTTATTTTATAGATAGTTAAATTCTTGATTTTAAGCTATGTATAAATTTGTTTTAATATAAATAAGTTTAATAATAAAGTTGATTTTATTAAAATATATAAGTATTTATTTAAATTATATTTTAATATAGAGTTTGTAATGATTTAATAAATTAAGGTTGAGAAGATAGATTTGAAATTGATTTGAAATTGCATTTAATTAAGAATTATATTTAATTAAATCGATCTGAATTTATGGAATTTGGGGTTTTTAAAGGATATGATTTTATAACTTGATTTTGGTTTAAGATGATTTAAAATGAATATTTCAAGTTTAAATAAATTGAGGGAAATATTTAGTGATTTGAAATTTGGGATTTTATTTAAATGATATTGAATTTATTTAGTGAATATTGCAAAACTAAATAATAATGAAGTTAAATTAAGATATATATGAAATTATCGAATTTAGTTTTGAAATTGTTGAATATTTAAAGCTTTGAATATATTGAAATTGAAATGGCTTATTGTATGGTTCAAATATGTATTTGAAATCGAAAATTTGAAACGGTTTATTTAGAAACTGAATTGAGTTGAAATTATGAATTGAGATTGAATTAAAATTGAATTTTGGAATTTGAGTTGATTTGAATCGATTTGTGAAATTTAAGGAAGCTATTTTATTATATAAAATATTTTAAACTATATTTAAACTATTATATATATTTTACTTTATAAATTATTTTAATATAAACTATTTTTATATAAATCATTTTCAATATAAACTATTTTAATATAAACTATTTTTATATAAATCATTTTCAATATAAACTATTTTAATATAAACTATTTTAATATAAACTATTTTAATATACTAACTATTTTATTTATAAACTATTTTATTATATATATACTATTACTAATATCTAAACTATTTAAGAGGAAAGTGTTATGAAATTCAAAGTATTATGTTATCAAATGTTATGATTTCCAAAGTGTTACAAATTCTAAGCTTTATAATTCCGGGAAATGTTATAACTTTGAAAGTGCTATGATTTTTGGAAAAGGATATATATTTGAAGTGAAAATGATATCGTATTGATATGGTTTTGAAATGGGAAATTCTATTTTTGTTTTGAAGTATAAACTATTTTGAAATGACCGCGGTGTTATAATAACGTTTGGTTGTTAAAGAGACCGGGATCGGATATGGGCATACTCTCTGTCGATACCGAAAACCACTTTAACAACTGTGTTCGCGGTGGAGATTCCAGAATGAAGTAGGATGGTGGCGATGATCCTAAGGTATTTTTACGTGGACCTAACTCCCGTCAGTTAGCATAAGGTGGCTAAAATAGGAGCGATTCCAAGCTAATGAGGTAGCTCCTCTTATCGGACACATTCCATCGTATACCATTCTATTACTTTGTGATTGATTGGGTGCACCCCTTGATTCAGGAGTGTGGCTCGAGTTGGGCGATTGTTGGGGCTTTGCGTTACCAATAGTCCGGATGCGTAATTGGTATATCTACCCTGGCATTGCCTTGTTGTGCCATGTCACCTACCCTAGCGTTCCTTACTACGAGTTTGATTTGTGTCGTACCTATGGAGTATCCTTTGGTAGCTCCAGTTTACGGGGTATTACGGCACTGTATAGACTATTGGCATACCTAAAAATGTGTTAAGGTGGAAAATGTAAATCCTTAACGCTATTTTTAAATAGTATACTTTACTGTAGACATTATTATAATAGCGTATATTACCACATAGTAGATAGTTTAATAGATTCTTAGAGGATGGTTATCCCAAACATCCTTTGAGTTACTTGTATTTTAGTTGATCATTCACTTGAGTTGGATTTATTGACATAAGAATGTTAATCCTGACTCGAGTGTTTTTGTGTTTTGCTTTACGCACTGGTCAGACTGAGTGATACAATATTCGAGACTCGCCTTTGGAGTTGGAGCTTCGCTTGGAGATCCATCTATCTATCCAGCTTTCAGTTATTCAGTTGATTCCAGTGATGTATTCTGATCTTGTATTTGACTATTGTATTGAGACATCTATTCCAGCTATCTATGTATTTGAGACTTCTGTTGTATCTTGTTTAACTCTATTATATATATATATATAGTAGCTTCATGAACTACTATTCTTTTGTTTCCGCTGCATTATTGTTATATTACTCTGTGTCTGTGATTCTGTGATTATTTTGTTTACTGTATGTGCTGAGTTTTGCCAAATTATAAAATTAACAATCTGATATTTTAAGCAATTCAATTCGGACATATGAGGATGCAAATGGTTGAAAATTTCAGGATGTTACAGTATAAGTTTATGGGATTGAACGAAAGTTTTCCACTTAAATTGATGAGAGAAGAGTATTCTGATTGAGGATGAATGAGAAACAAGAATATAAAGGGTCCAATATTCTCTTTTATATATGATATAATAAATAGATTTAAATCTAAATTTAATTAGAAGTTTAAACCTTTGGAATCCCTTAATCCAAACAACTTAAGTGATTTAGATCTCCATTAAGTTCACATTTCGAAAAGGTTGCGGTAATTGAAACTCCTTTTTAACAACCTTTCGAAATGGTCGAGACACCTGAATCTCTTTTGAAAATACCTTTCGATCTAGTTGAATTGGCTTAGGATCCTATCAAAACCTCCTTTCGAAGTGGTCAAGGTGATTTAAGGTTAGGACCTAATGATCTAAGGGTTTTAGCTAAATTAATGAGTTTTGACTCCTTCGAAAGGTAGCCTTTCGATCAACATTGATACAAGCAATCCATAACCATAATCACATAGAAGTATTAGATCAGCTAATACATCCAGAAATTCCATATACTTGCTTTGATAATATTTTTTCTTGATTACAAGAAGCTTAAGTACTACAAAGAAGAAAAATCCCCAATTTGATTTTATAATTAGGATTTACAAATTCAAGAAAGAACAAGTATTGAGTGAATGAAATTGGATCCCCAAAACAATACCCCTAGGGTCTTATTTATAGGCGCGGGTTGGCCCCTTTCAAATCAGTCCTCTTAACTTAGTCGAAAGGGTGCCTTAAGACCTTTCATTGCTGTTAACATCAGGGCCCCCTTCAACTTTGCTTTTAAATTAAACTTGAGTGCTTTCGAGTTAATCGGAAGGTGTTGATGTGTTGTTGCAAGTAGGAAAGGGTATGGGCTTTCTATTCTGTCGATATCTGAATCTTTGGGGCTTTGAAGGAGTTGGAACGTAGTAGAAGATTTAAATGCGAAAGGTAGCTTTCGAAGGCATACTTGTTGACTGATGTGGAATCCCATCCTCTGGTGTATGAGAATGTTATATTGAACTTAAGTAAGCTTCTTTTTTTATAATTGTGGATGGTTTAAACCGATTCAAAAGGCTAATCTATATTTTCAAAAGGGTAGCATTAGCCAAATGTTCCTTTGTGAAATGTAAATGATGGTGAAACCCACTGTTTCGAAAGGTTTTGTGTGCATGTGAAAGCTTGTAATCTGTTGCCTTTGAAAGATGTTCCTCAACTCATTTGAAACCCTCTTTTAGCACACAAAACCATATGTTTTGAAAGGAATTAACTAAATTGAAAGGACAATCTTGTCTCCTTTCGACTTCTTTAAAAGTCCATTACTTATCCAATATTTTTCTAAAGCATCCCTTCGACTCTTTCGAAAGGCTTTATTATTGCTGTCTCTCTTTATAAATCCTTCTTTTATATTCTTCATGGTTTCGACAAAGCCAATATGATTTCTGATGATAACACTTACCCCCTAGCGAAGGGATACTCTTGACTTTTCAAGTCAACTGTTTCGACACCTCTCTTTTTTTAGCATGAAGTTTCCCGCCTTTTCATATACTTACATAGATTTTGGTCGTTCATTTAAATTTGATAGAATGGTTTGCCCTTTGCCTCTACCTTTCTTATAAACCATGCTTCCTTCTCCCCCGTTTTCATTTACCTGTAATTAAAAACTCAAAGCAAGAATCAAAAATCCCAATTTCTTATTAAATCCTCAATTTTAGTAAGCACATGTTCGAATTCAATGTATGCATCTATTGTTTTATATTTCCAACTGATTTATTACGTTTAATTCCAATTTTAAATTCTTAGGGAAATTTGTATTGCTGTTCCAATTTTTGAAAAAGACTTGAGTTTCCTGCTCGTATGAAATTATCCTTAAGTTCATTTATATCCTTATTTCGTTCAATTTATAGTATCAATTTCGGGTTTGAATTTGAATTCATTAGATTTGGGGCTATTTGCCATTGTTGTGTTCGTCCCCAAGCTCAATTCTAACCTATTTGGAAAGACCTTTTTTAAAAAAACCTATGGAATCAATTATGGTTCGAATTTAAATTTGGGGTTTTCGTTGTTGTTGAATGTAAATTCATGTTCGAATCAATTTAATTGTTATCGTCTAAAATACGCTGGGTTAAAAATGAATCAGGTAGAATATTCTTTTCTAGTGGCCTCGTAGAGAAGGTTAAGTTATGTAAATTTAAATTCAATATTGTACCTTAACTTTTCAACCCTTTTGAAGGGGTTGAGGCGGTTAAATCTGCATTACGTTTTCAACCTCTTTCGAAGGGGTCGATAGGAAGTCAAGTATTTACCTTTAAGTGTACCCTTTTGAAGGCGTTGACGTTGTTAGCAAGAGATGAACTTCTTCGAAAGCAGAAATACGTTCTACGTTTCTAACTCCTTTCAAAGAAGTCGTCTTAAAGGGTTCAATTTAATGGCTACACGGTATATATTTTTGATGACCTAAATCCTTTTTTTAAAAAGGATTCAAAACTTAATGTATATAAAAGTGGTTTTAATTTGTCATTGGACTTTATTTCGAGTAAATCATACTCAATTTTGATTTACTCAAAAGTCGTTAAAAGTTAGAAATTTATACTTCCTATCATCAATTGGACTAAGAATAATGCATTTTTGTTAAAGTTGAAAACCATATCAAACCTTTCGGCTTGATCGAAACCTCCCAAATTGAGACAAGCTTGGTTATTTCTATGCGTTTGAAATTATACCTCCCCCTTTCAACTTATTCGAGACCCATTATAGTCAGCAGAAATATAACTATCATTTCCTCAATATAAACACTATCAAAACATTCCAAGGCCCTTTTATTAGTATTAAAGTCACTTTGATCTAAGTCTTTTGACTAAATGAGAGTGTAGTGTTTCAAAAATATTAATATTTTTTTAGTAAAATAAAATCTATGGGTTTTGATACTGTCGAAGGGTTTATTTGGCTTGATTGTGGTATATTGTTAATAGTTCTAACAATATATATATATATATATATATATATATATTCAAATTAGTATTGTAGGGTTAGTTGTACCTATTAATAGTAAAAAAAATTCAGGTTTCTGACATTGTCGAAGGGTATGTTTAGGTGTTTATGTTCCATCTACCCTTTCGATATCGTCGAAAGCTCAATGAATTCCACGTTTCAAATTAACTTTAACACTCTTTCGAAGATATGGAATTATATACCTTGGTGGACACTTGAATTATTGCAGTAGGTTTTCGACATCTTCGAAAGATGTTAATAATGAAACAAAACATGGAAAGGACATAGCTCCAAAACCAGAATCTTCACTAGAAAAGGTTATTTCCATCTCAAGACATTCTCCGATATCTTCTCAAGATGAAGTTGACGCCATGCTTAAAGACTTCGGAATCACAGGAGTGGACCTTTTGGTGATAGTGGTACTATCTAAAATCCCCCCAAAGGATATTTTGCTTATACTGCCATCCACATCTAGCATGGCGACTTTATTCCATTCCCAAATTTCTTATCTAAATTCCTAAATCACCTTGGCATAGCACCTATTCAACTATCACTAAATGTATATACTTATCTTATCTCCCTAGAGCTCATGGCCTTGGAATCATGCATTCCTTCTCTAAACGCTGAAGTTCTCAATTACTTAGTGCATTTGGTTAGGCTTAGTAATTTTAATAGCCAAATTTTCAGGGATAACCCCTATAGGAAACTAATTTCAGAGGGAGTTAACAAGTTTAGAGATTGGGAGACACAATTTTTCTACATCAAATGTTTCCCAAATATAAGTGGAGTTTTCTCTTCTCCTCGTAAGTTGATCATTATTTTCATTTTCATTGAATTATCTTCTTTTTTGCTAAATTACGTTTTCTTATTAGGTCCAGCTCCTAAAGATCTCGATGATGAGGGAAAGAGAATCGTGAAGTTGTTAACTACTGCTCCGGGTAGCATTGGGAATAGGCTTACACTATTAACACCAAGCAATCTTCAAAAACATTCCCTCTTCCCAGCACGTCAGAGAGTTCTTGGACAACCCCCTCTCATCTAACACACTTCTAAGAGCAAGCGCTTCCTCTCTCTGGGTTATCCTAAAAAATTCTCCCATGTCTCCAATTTGTCCGAATCAACCTGGTAAGCTAAAATGTAGCATTTGTAATTTACCATCGTGTTACTCCTTAGATTGTTTTCTCAATTTATGCTTTTTGGATTCTAGCGGTTGCTCCCCTATTGAATTAACCTTAAAAGATCCACTCCCTCCAACTTCTGAATTTAGTGCTTCAGCTCTGAGCCATTGCTAGGTCAAGGATGATCGCTAAAAGGAAATTGAGTGGAATGACTATGGCAGGTCATTTTCTTAAGAAAACTAAAAACAGCCGATGTCTAATCTTTTCCTCCTCCAAAAGAGGGTGAAACTGTTGATGTGGGAAAAACTCTAGAGGTTCATACTCTTGAAGCTTCTATTGACCAATCCAAAATGACTCTTTCAAAAGACGACCTCATGTCCCGCATTGTTGTGTCTGATTCTCCTAACATCATCGAACAAATGCAAAAAGATTTAGGCACCTCAACTTCTTCTCCAAATTTGAATCCCTCTAGACCCCGTCACCGGTCTCTCCAAATGATTTTGAGATGATGGTACAATCAATTTTGAATTCTCCCTCATTTACTTCCATTCATCCACCTTCTTATGTTTCTGACCCGATAAGACATTGTCTATCTCTAATTGAGCAACAACTTCTGGTACGTTTCAGATTACTCGGCCATCTTATTATTTATTTCTTACTGAATTCTAACTCATGTTGTACCTTTCCTTTCAGATTTCTAAATGCCGGTACTCTTCAAGAAAGTGCTTCAAAGTCTTTCACTGAGACATCTAACCTTCAAGAAGAAGTCTCAACTTTGAATAACCAAATTATTTCCCTTTCTACTGCTAAAGATAATGCAGTGAGGGAACAAGAAAGGTTGGGCACTTCCCTTGCTCAAGCGGAATCTATTATCTCCAGGAGGAAGGCAAGACAACTCTTAGTTGATGAGAATTTGGCTTTGAAAATGACTCTAAAAGAGTCAGAGGAAGAGAAGGCCCTAATGGTTGCTAAATAATCTTCTTTCCAAAAGAAATGCACTCTTTTCAAGAAGAAGTTGGAGAAGAAGAAAAATTCTTTTTAACTATGGCCCACAAAACCATTTTCGTGGCCAAACAAAAGGTGTCGCAATTTTTGAATACTTCTCTTAATGACATCATCATGAATTCTTACGAGGACGCTCTGATGCTTGCTTATTCTGACAATATTGAAAAGTGTCTAGATGTAAACTTCCCCTCGCTCGATCTTGCTCTAGTCAAAAGATTCATGGGTAAAATCAAAGAAATGGAGCAGGGGATCGAAGTTTCCGAGAGAGAAGAAATTGACGTCGAGAAATTTTTAACTTTTGAAGTCCCTTCTATCGAAGGAGATTCTAATTTTGATGAAGAAGACGATGATGAACTCGTTGTTGAGGAAGGCGGAAACGACAATAATAACCCTGACAATGAGGATAGAGATCAGGGTTCAGGCGATAGTGGAGGTAATTATGCTGGTTCTCATGGAAGGGATGACAATGATATTTCCGGGGCTTCAGAAAAAGTTAACCTCAATCCTAGTGGCCGTGAAGCAAGCCAAACTGAACTTCTTGAGCCTTCTGATCTCTATGAAGAAGCCGCCAATATTGATGTTGGAGAACAAAAGGGGAAAAAGCAAACCCCACAAACTTCAATTCCTGTTTCTCAGGTATAAGATTCTTTGTCTAAATGACTTTCATTTCCAAGATAACAATAGTTAATATGTTTCTGTTTTACGTAAAGAAGAAATCCATTGAACTTTATAAAACAAAGCTTGAAAGAAAACAAGCGGAAATAAATAGCTTGTATAGGGAGTTAGATAAACAACTAAAAGAACAAAATGCACTCTCTTACAAGTATTATAAGCTTAATAAGAGCACTGTAGTATTAGCATCCTTTAAAGATCAAGAAGCTACCCCGACTGAAAATGGCGTGCCTTCGATATGAAAAGCTCTTGGAAGAGGATCGGGAATTAATTGTTAGAACCTTTGATGTTTTGACTGTGACAACTATATAAGTAAATATTTTATGAACTAACCATATTTGTAGGAAAAGGTACTGTTTTACTCGAGAAATAATCTAACAAATTGCATACCAGATTCAAGATAGAAGCTTCAGTAATATATTTAGTCTATGGTCTTAGTCTAGTAGTGAATTCATGTTAAAATCTCTCCGAAGTGGTATATTCACGCACAAACAGTTTAAAGTTTTTAACGACATAGTTCATATGCTAAAGTTTTTAATGACATAGTTTATATGCTAAAGTTCTTTCAAAACTTTGATATGCCACAAAACACTGAAAATAGCCGGCTGAATAACATGGTTCGGTCGACTGAATTCTGTGCATGTGCACAATTTACTTTGAATATTCAGACGGCTGACCATGCATACTCAGCTGGTTGAATTAGGTCGTTTTTGCATTGTTTTCCTGCTGGATCAAATTTTAATCCATTCAGCTGGCTAATTCATGCTATTCAAATGGCTGAATCTTCATAATGACTATATTTTAAAAAGACACTTCATTTCAGCAAATAGAAACAACTCTTGATTCAAGAGTTGCTTCCATATTCTTTCATGGCTACTTTTCACGAACAATTGCAACTCTTAATCACTATATATAGCCATGAAATCCATTGTTTTAATAACTAATTTCTGATTCCAATTCTCATTCTTATTATCTAAACTTTCTTGCCATTTGCATTCAATATTTCATTCTAATCACGTGTACTTTCAAGCAAACTTCATTAGTGATTTAATAAACTTCCTATCTTTACGAATTACATGATATACCACAAAGGAGAAGATTATAGAAAGAGTGTATGTTATTGACTTATCAGTGCTATTCAAGAGCATACTCAGTCGGAAACATTTCTTCTATTTATATTGGAAGTCCTGTTCGGTTGCTCAGGCGGTTGAAGTCCTATTCTATTGCTTAGACGGTTGAAGTCCTGTTCGGTTGCTCAAACGGTGCAATACATGTTCCTCTGTGTTAAGTGAGGGTTGATAGTTAAATTCCAGAAGGAGTCTGGGACTGGATGTAGAATCGGAAGTTCGAAGCAGTATAAAAATCTCTAGTGTCATTTACTTTATTATTTTACTTTTATATTTATATTCCACACAAGTAAATAGTTTAGTTAATATTCCATATTGCACGATCCTTAGTCACTTTCACTTATTTCAGAGAAAGGACATCATAAAACCGTAATAAAGTTTTTAATATCCAAATAATATGGAACATACTGCTTCATCTAGTTTTATTGAAGGTCAATCCATTACACGACCACCACTATTTAATGGTTTGAATTATAACTATTGGTCTACTCGTATGAGAATTTATGTGCAAGCAAATGGATATGACACTTGGAATAAAACTCAAAAATGCTAAAGAAGCCTCAACTGATGATTACTGGATTATAGCTATTCAAGAAGAGTTAAATCGATTTGAACGAAACGAAGTTTGGGACTTAGTTCCTAGACCTAGTAATCAAACAGTCATTGGTACTAATTGGGTTTACAAAAATAAAGCCGATGAGAATGGAAATATTATTCAAAAGAAAGCTATATTAGTTGCTCAAGGATACAATCAAGAGGAAGGAATAGACTATGAAGAAAATTTTACCCCTATAGCCCGACTAGAAGCAATACATATTTTATTAGCTTATGCATGTTTTCATAACTTTAAACTATATCAAATGGATGTAAAAAGTGCTTTTCTAAATGGTTTTATAAAAGAAAATGTGTATGTAGAACAACCACGTCTATTTGCACATGAAAAATTTCCAGACCATGTTTATAAACTAAAGAAAGCTTTATACGATTTAAAACAAGCACCTCGTGCTTGGTATGATCGTCTTAAAAGTTATGTTATAAATTTTGGTTTTAAAATTAGAAAAGTATACCAAACTTTGTTCATAAAACAATATAAAAATGATATTTTAATAATTCAAGTTTATGTAGATGACATCATTTTTGGTTCCATGAACGAAAAATTATGTCAAGGATTTTCGAATATTATGACAGGAGAATTTGAAATGTCTCATATGGGAGAACTTCCATATTTTCTTGGATTACAAATTAAACAATTAAATAATGGAATTTTTATTAATCAAGAAAAATATTGTAATAATCTTGTAAAACATTTTGGTATGGAAAACATTTCTGCTAAACCAACACCTATGAGCAATACGGTACATCTCAATCAAGATAAAAATGGTAAAAGTGTTAACCAAAAAGTATATCGAAGTATGATCGGATCCTTACTCTACTTAATTGCTAGTCGTCCAGATATAATGATGAGTGTATGCTGTTGTGCACAATTTCAAGCAAATCCCAAAGAATCACATTTACGAGCAGTGAAACGAATTTTGCATCGCTTAAGCAAGACTACAAATTACAGTCTCTTTTACCTAAAAGAATGTCCTTTTGAGTTAGCATCATATAGGGATGCTGACTTTGGAGGATGTCGAATGGATTGAAAGAGTACAAGTGGCACTTGTCATTTTATTGGACAATCTTTAGTATCTTGGCTTAGTAAGAAACAAGTGTTTCACTTTCGATGTCTGAAGCAGGATATATTTCTGCTGCCTTGGCATATGCTCAAGTAATATACATGCATCAAACACTACAAGATTTTTGTATAAATCTGTCTAAATCAACAATTTATTGTGATAATACAAGTGCTATAAATTTATCAAAAAATTCTATAAATCACTCTAGAACTAAACATATTGATATTCGACATAATTTTCTTTGTGATAACATAGAAAAAGGTAATATCTCTCTTGATTTTGTACCATCAGAAAATCAAGTTGCAGATATATCTAAACCTTTAAATGAATATATTTTTCTTAAATTAAGACATGGACTAGGAATTATGTCGTTACATGACTTATAATTCGATATTAAAGTGTAAAAATTTATAAAATAAATAAAAGTTTAATAGAACAAATATTGGAGATGATGGCACTCGAACTCTGCACTCATGGGAGGAAGTCACATGTCTTTCCAATGTTCTATTGTGTTACTTGATTTAAGACCTTACATTTGTTTATTTTATATGCGGCTAAAATCCATTCATATTTTTTTAACCTCACATTCTTTCTCTTGGCTGAAGTTTTCTAAGAAATGTTAACCATAAAATAAAAACTTATATATATATATATATTTATATATACATGTGATCGGAATTTGTTTAATTCATATAAAAACTTTAAGAATTTATATACATTCTTCTTCCAACATGTCGTCTCAAGAAAGTTCCGATCTCTCATCGATCGTTTTCAGCACTCCTACTACGGATTCATCAAATATATCTTCTCCGGTGTATATTCCAGTAAAGATTACTCCATCTCTGAATCATCGTACCAGATATATACCGAACGGGAAATGAGCTAAGAAAAACTTAGACTTTGGTTCACCATCTACTAAGGAGAAAATCGATGAAATCCATCACTATCAACGTGAGACTTTAAATTTAAAACGTGAGATGTATTATGAACAAAAACACCATGAAAGGCGATTGAATTTCCTTGAACAATTCGCTCTCAAATTCTATGGAACGTCTCCTAAGCAAGGAGTGCACAATCCTTCTCCCTAACGACCTCACGTGTCTCCGTATTCTTGGGAACAAGGTGCTCAACGTAATGTTTGGTCTCCTATAAATCCATTACGTGATATCACCAAAGTTGAACCAAGCTCAGACGAATCTAAGACTTCGAGAAATTAAAATCTATTTTTTTTATAAAGTTTATGTTCATAAATTTAATATTGTAATATGGATATGTAACATGTTTATTGAAATAAAAATTATACTTATTTTAACATGAGAGTAAAGCTCGATAAACAAATATATATATAGCTTATTGATTAAACAATTTAAGAATGAACTACAAATAAGCTGTACCTTAGAAAAACAATGGTTTCAACCAACTGAGCATAGGAGTTCAACCGACTGAAAATTCGTATCCATATAAAAAAACTTTCAGAATTCAGTCGACTGAGTACTCCCAGTCAGCCGGCTGAATTGTACTAAATTTGAACTATATCCTTTCAATCGGCTGGTCCATCTAATATTTTTTTAATATAGCCTTACGTGAATTTCTATGCAAAAACCCAATCAAACCTACTTTATATTTTCATCTACCCCTTCATTCTCAACTTACCTAACCATTCTATATTCAAAATAAATCCAAAAACAAACCCTAGCTTCATCAAAAATTTCATTTTTTCCCATCCAATTTCATAAATCAAATGGCTCCAAGATCAAAAAGAGTACGGGAATCAACAAGCGGACCTCTCGAGAGCCAAATTCGAGCTTGGTTACATCATGAAATAGCAGTTAATAGATTCAATAGCATGAGAAATTCAAAGCTATTCGAAGGAGCATTCATGAAATTTCCCGACTTCAACGGCGATTAGAGAAATTGCCAAAGCTCACGGTTTCGATTCGCTCATTGGGTATGATTCCAATAATGTTAAGATCTACCATCTTTTAACAAAGCTTTTCTTTGCCAATATCAATCTTGACCATCTAGATCCTCGAAACAAAGATGATTGCATATGGACATTGGTTTGTGGAGTAAAGATTTATTTATCTCTTCAATGATTAGGCCATATTCTAAGATGCCCATTCGAAGGGTTGGATATTGATGATGTTGATGTTGACATGTATAATTGTAATGAAGTATCTCATCTCTTCTTATCGGATGATTTAACCATTTCAGAATCCAGTGCCTTGCGTCCGAAGGCAAGAATCATCCATCATGCACTTATTCGATCTTTACAACCCCGGACCGGAAGTTACAAAAAGGTCTACAAAATGGATTTTCAAGCCTTATATGCTATCTACTCAGCCCGATAAATAAATTGGGGAAAAATAATATTGGATGAATTTCTCACCGTCAATCATAAAAGAAGCTACAAGACGATTCACTATGGAGCTTACATTATGCGAATTCTACAAAATTTTGGCATTCCATTGCCCGATTCCAATTTCATGACATAAGAGAGCTTAACTCCAAGACTCTAAGTCTAATGGGTCTTCCTAAGCATCCCGAACACCAACAAATCATTAGCTTTCAAGAATGGGTCGCTAATCGTAATTAAGGAATCCCACAACCAAGAGACATGAATATTTCTTCTTCCTCCTCTCAAGTTCATCAACAAGAAGAAGAGGACAATGAAATTCAAGAACTTCATACTGACATGCCTCCAAAGCAAGATCTTATGACATTATCACAGAATCAAAGCAAACTTGGTCGACGTTTAGCTAATGTGGAAAAGAATGTTTCTAAAACGAACAAAAAGCTAAAATTGATAAAGGGATTTTTAAATAAAATTAGCGAAAAGGTCTTTTTTTCCTAATCTGCTTGGACCGGTGTCGTTGAAAATCTAGCACCTTTCTCTTGGATGACATTGGAAGAAGAAGAAGATGAAGAGGAAGGCAGTGAAGAATTTTAAGATTTTTTTTTAATTTTTGCTATGCTATTTAACTCATGACATTTTGAAGTGCTATTATTTCTATGATGTTTATGTATGACATATCTATATGCTTATTTGTGTTTGATGTTTATGTGGTTTAAAGTATGGCATACTTTTATATTGCTTATATGTTTATATGTCTATGTCTATGATGTTTATTTTTATTTGCTTCTCCTATCTATATGCTTATATGTCTCTGTAAATTGCTTATATTTCTCATATCAATTTTTTTCCTTTTGTCAATGATAAAGGGGGAGAATATGATTGATAAGGGGAGTATTCAGTCAGGGGGAGTAAAATGCTTTTATATATTTACAAACTTACATAGTTGTCATCATCAAAAATGCGGAGAATGTCAGAACTTTGAATTTTGATGTTTTTATTGTGACAACTATATAAGTAAATATTATATGAACTAACCATATTTGCAGGAGAAGATACTATTTTACTCGAGAAATAATCTAATAGATTGCAGACCATATTCCAAATAGAAGCTTCAGTATTATATTTAGTCTATGGTCTGAGTCTAGTAGTGAATTCATGTTAAAATCTCTCCGAAGTGGTATATGCATGCACATGCAATTTAAAGTTTTTAATGACATAGTTCATATGCTAGAGTTCTTTCAAAACTTTGATATGCCACAAAACACTAAAAACAGCTGGCTAAATAGCATGGTTCAACCGACTGAATTCTGTGCATGTGCACATTTTACTTTGAATATTCAGACAGTTGACCATGCATACTTAGCTAGCTGAGTTGGGTCACTTTTGCACTGTTTTCTTGCTGGATCAAATTTTAATCCATTCAACTGGCTGATTCGTGCTATTCAGATGGTTGAATCTTCATAACGGCTATATTTTGAAAAGACACTTCATTTCAGCGAATAGAAAGAACTCTTGATTCAAGAGTTGCTTCCATATTCTTTCATGGCAACTTTTCACGAACAATTGCAACTCTTAATCACTATATATAGCCATGAAATCCATTGTTTTAATAACTAATTTCAGATTATAATTCTCATTCTTATTATCTAAACTATCTTGCAATTTGCATTAAATATTTCGTTCTAATCATGCGTACTTTCAAGCAAACTTCAGTAGTGATTTAATAAACTTCTTATCTTCACAAATTTTATGGTATACCACAAAGGAGAAGATTGTAAGAAAGGTGTACGTTATTGACTTATAGTGCTATTCAAGAGCATACTCAGTCAGAAACATTTCTATTATTATAGGAAAGGTCTACGTTATTTGACTTATCAGTGCTATCAGTGCTATTCAAGAGCATAAAAATCTCTGGTGTCATTTATGTTATTGTTTTACATTTATATTTATATCCATCACAAGTAAATAGTTTAGTTAATATCCCATATTGCACGATCCGTAGTCACTTTCACTAATAGCACTCTTTTGGAAGTTGATTGAAGACATCAATATTCTAGTAGACTTCTTATACAAAGCTTACTGCAGACAACCTACAGTAGATTTTCATACTTGGGTGATTTTAGCGGGGCTCTACTTAGACGTTTACATAGGAGATAATTGGATGAATTTGGATCTGATCCAGAGGGGTTTGTTGGAATTTACCACAAGTCAAATCAATCCCTCATGAATTGCCTCCGGAAAAACTCAAATATTATAAGGATAAATTCATTTTCGAGTTATTCAAAAAATCAGTTTTGTACGAACCATATGAGCATTTATAATTATGTAATGTGAATTTTCCATATTAGATTCCTTTCATACCTAGTTGTATGTCGTTATGTTATTACAGAGTATATGTCTCTCGAGCAGTCTTATTAATAGAGATTATTTAAGAAAATATGTCAAATTAAGAAAAGACTATTTAAAAAAGGCCTCGCTCTTGAAATCCTCAAAATTGGCTAGATATTGATTTCTTAGAGATCTATAGAGACTTTATATGAAACATCCCCATTTTCGTTTTGATTTTCTTGGCAAAGAAAAGGAAAAGATTCTTAAGAAAATTCGAACATATCATACCAAATTCATATGCAGTCGTGATAGTCCTCCTGTCGGGGAATGAGATTATAGCAAATATCCTCCAGTTATTAACCCCGGAAGGATTTAATGCCCCTTTCGATTCGACAGTTACTCTTTCAGCTAATTCTTTGAACAAAATCAAAAATGCTGTTTCCCAACTTTAAGTGTAATAAAATGAGTATTCGATTATAACAATGAGATTGTACGTTTTGTTTTATTTCCTCTTGAGTTGTAACTTCCATTATTGTAATAAAAGAAACTAGTGATTTGAGTATTAATTTCGCTTTTTGTTTATTTAAATAGGAGTTATAGTTATCTACCACGCCGCTCTCGTTAGATTCATCATCTCATTTTACCAGCATCAAAGATCGGTTGGTAGCGGATATTGAAAAGAGGAGCCTCCTCAAAGATACTCTGCCTGCTCGACTTCAAAGCAACGCTGAAGCTTTAGAACGACATAGGAAAATTTTGCTTCGGAAGCCAATTGTTAGGGACATTAACGATTAGGTTACAAGTCTCAAAACAGAGATCATGAGTAAAAATGAAACAATTTCTCAATTAAAACATCAAATTAAATTAAACCCTTCAATCGACTTTGATCAAGATATGTCTAAAGACTCTAAACTTCTCCAACAGAGAAGCGACTTGAAGTTAAAATTAAAAGATAGTCAAGCCCAGTGCAAATCCCCGGAATTTATCATGGGGGATAACATTCAAAATATCAATTTACCAAATTCTCTGATCACCTCGTCTGTTGTGAAATCGACAAGGTCTTCATCTCTGTTATTCAAAAATTTCCAGCTATGACTAACCCTCCTCTCGATTTAAATGAGAAGGTAGTAGGAGAATGGTGCAGGAAGGTCAAATTTGAAATGATGAAATATTTTGACGACCAATAGAAAGTGAAATATTCGTAGCACATAAATGATTATGCAGCTAGAATTCAAAAACTTGAACATGATAAATATCTTCTTCGAAAGCACATTGTCGATTTAGAAAGGCAAAACAAGACCCTTGAAGGTGCCAACAAAGCTTTCAACCGTGCATTAAAGACTCATATTGAATCCATTGATGATGTTGACAAAATAAGGAAAAAGGAAAAGAAGCTTAAAGAGATTTTTTATATAGCAATTCGGCATATTGTTGATCCTTTAATTGCTGATAATCTAGATAAAGTTTTCCACAATTTATGAAATATTCTCTAGTGCTATATGCTTGTAAATAATTTTGTAAATTATGTAAATATCATCTGATTTGTAGTCTTTTCTTACAACGTTGTTTCTGAATCTGTTTTTTGATAATTTGGACTATGGTTTTTTGTATTTGCTGGTCCATTCAGTCTTCCTTACCGGTCTCGTTTTCCTGAAAAGTACAAATTAGACAACATCCATTATCATTAATTTGCCACCTATGCAAGAACATGTTCGGTGATTCGTTCACATTATTAGTGATAGTATTAAGAATTTAAAAATCTAAGTTATGGAAGTTAACAGATCATCATTTGAAAATAACAAGTGAAAAGAAATTCCATAAGTGGATACTGCTGCATGTTATTGAAATCCAATTTTGGTATTGATGAAAGAAGGCTAGGAATCTGACTTTAAATACTTTAATAGAAGTCCAAAAATCTAATTATAAAATTAACAACAGAGGATCAAGGATCCAGCTTCGGCATTTATTATAGGAGTTTGGAAATTTCTCTCTTGAAATAATAGAAAAGAAGACCAAGAATAATCGTTTAATAATAAAAATATAGAGATCATCATCTGGAAATAAATCACAGAAGATTATAAATCCTTAGAAACCCAAAACCCAGATTCAGGGGTTTAAAGTGTTGCCCGAAAGTTAGTAATAGAAGATCAGTGACCTTGATTTGGGTATTAGTAAGATAGATCCCGAGTTTAATTGAAGACTAGAAATTCATTGGGATCTCAATATTAATTCCTCTTGAACCTAGATTCGGGCATTAGCGAATGAAATTCAAAAGTTAAAAGACCCACAACCCAAATTTAGGTATTAATGAAAGATAGGCAGAAATCCATGACAGAAGTCTCAATAATAGAGGTCCCAGAGCCCAAATTCGGGCATTAATGGATGAAGTTCAAAAATCAATAGAAAAAGACCCGAAACCCAGATTCGGGTGTTAATAAGTAAAGTCTAGAGATCCTCTTTTGGAAATTAGTCGAAGGCCGTAGATTCTTAATTAAGCCTTTTGTTCTGTACCACTCTTTGGGTTTTGATTCTTTTGATATGTGCCACCCTTTAGGCTTCGTATGTTGTCATTGTTTGATATGCCGCGTCTTGGACTTGGACATCTTAGTCCATTTTTGTTTGGTGCGCATGGTTAGCTTATCCACAAGCATGACCCAAGGACTTATCCAACCTCTCTCCAGGAGGCGCTCCAGCCATGCCTTATAGGCGAGACTGAAGGCTTGTTAGGTGCCTTGGCCAAGCCATCGCTTGGCGGGACCATGGGCTTACTCCGTCCTCCATCCAAGAGGTGCTTCAGCTAGGCCATGGCATGGCATGACTAAAGGCTTGTTCGGTGCCTTGGCCAGGCCATACCGTGGTGGGACCATTCTACTCATGATCATGTAGATTTTTCTTAGAAAAGTGATGCTTTATTGAATTTGACTAAGATCGCTTTACAAACCCATTGATTTTGACTTGTCTAAAAAAGTTGATAACCATTCCTTCAAGTGCTCTACATTGAATTGTTTCGTGCCCATTCATCATGTGATAGTGGTAGTAGGATCCTCCTCGATTCCTTTCATATTTAGGCTTTTTCTTTTGGGATGGCCAATAGTTGAGTTAGTCCTTGATTCGTAAATAAACATTCTCAATCGATGTAGTTAGATTACATTTATTAGGAAGTCTAGACTTGAAGCTTGTCTTTTGGGGATGATTTCTAGATTTTTTTTATTGCTTTATTATGAGGCTTCACCCTCAACAGCCAATTTTCTTTTGAAAACCTTTTGAAGCTCACATGTAGGCAATGTCCCACTTGTTGCTTGATGACATTTCTATGCAAAAGTGTAATAATCAACCATCATTCCCTCTTCAAAGATAGTGCTTTTGGTATAGAGTTGAATTGTTTTCTTCATTTGATCAAACAAGTTATCCTTCCTATCTTTTATTCCTCATAAAGGTGTAGAGCCAACATGAAAGAGGTTTAAACTCCACTTGTTTGGGTCATAAGGTTTAACTCTCTTTCTCTTTATGATCCTTAAAGCTTCCAATCTCAACATTTGCTCTTCATATAGTTTAGAATCTTCAATAGTTCCATGGGAGAATCCAACTGAGTGTGGCTCCAAGAATCCTTGCTCGGACTTTCCAATTTTACTAAACATGGTGGTGTAAAGTCTAAAATAGGTAAGCTTGGAATAGAATAGGGTTAGAGGAAAATAAAGTTGGGAGTTCAACAAGGTCGGAGGTTCGAGCCCTCCTTCTAGTGCCAAAATATTAACAAGAAAATTTGTCAACACTTCAAAGCAAAGTTCAAGGTGTAAATGATTCCTTCGAAATTACCTTTCAAACAGATTAAGTCAGTTTAAACGTTTCGAACCACTTTATCCAAACAATTTAGGTGATTTAGATTTCCCTTAAGTTCACCTTTCGAAAAGGTTGCGACAACTGAAACTCCTTTTTAACAACCTTTCGAAACGGTCAAGATACTTAAATCTCTTTTGAAAATACCTTTCGATCTAGTTGAATTGGCTTAGGATCCTATCAAAACCTCCTTTCAAAGTGGTCAAGGTGATTTGAGGTTAGGACCTAATGATCTAAGGGTTTTAGTTGAATTAATAGGTTTCGACTCCTTCGAAAGGTAGCCTTTCGATCAACATTGAGATAAGCAATCCATCACCATAATCACATAGAAGCATTAGATTAGCTAATACATCTAGAAATGCCACATACTCGCTTTGATAATATTTTTTATTGATTACAAGAAGTTCAAGTAATACAAAGAAGAAAAATCCCCAATTTTATTTTATAATTAGGGTTTACAAATTCAAGAATCAAGTGAATGAAATCAGATCCCCAAAACAATACCCCTAGGGTCTTATTTATAGGCACGAGTTGGCCCCTTTCGAAGGGTGCCTTGAAGACCTTTCATTGCTTTAAACATTAGGGATCCCTTCTACTTTGCTTTTAAATGGAACTTGAGTGATTTCGAGTTCGTCGAAAGGTGTAGAATCCACTTTGTTGTTGCAAGTAGGAAAGGATATGGTTGGGGCTTCAAAGGAGTAGGAACGTAGTTGAAGATTTAAATGCGGAAGGTAGCTTTCGAAGGCATACTTGTTGACTGATGTGGAACCCCATCTTCTAGTGTATGAGAATGCTATATTGAACTTAAGTAAGCTTCTTTTTTTATAATTGTGGACAGTTTCAACTGATTCGAAAGGCTAATCTATGCTTTCAAAGGGGTAGCTTTGGAAAATATTCTTCTGTGGAATGTAAATGATGGCGAAACCCACTGTTTCGAAAGGTTTGGCGCGCATGTGAAAGCTTGTAATCTGTTGCCTTCGAAAGATGTTCCTCAACTCATTTAAAATCCTCTTCTAGCATGCAAAACCATCTTCTTCAAAAGGAATTAACTGAATTGGAAGGACAACCTTGTCTCCTTTCGACTTCTTTGAAAGTCCATTGCTTATCCAACATTTTACTGAAGCATCCCTTCGACTCTTTCGAAAGGCCCTTTTATTGCTGTCTCTCTTTGTAAATCATTCTTTTATATTCTTCATAGTTTCAACAAAGTCAAACTATGATTTCTGATGATAACACTTAATTAATATAATTGATTAAATATATAATTTATTAAATATATGTATATACATATGTATATTAGTTTATATATATAAAAGTATAAAGGTTATAGTTGAAATTTATCTTAAAATTGTTTAAAATAAGCTAAATATGAAACATTATTAAAATATTTAATTAAATAAGTAATGTATTTGGTAAATAAATAATTAGATGTTGATTAATTAAAAATTATATTAATATGTACATATATATACATCAAGTTTATAGTTAAATTTTTTTAAATAGTTTAAGATGAATAGAATAAAATTTTCTGAAATTCTGACTAAAATTAATTAAATATGATTTAAATAATAAGATGCATGTAAATATTATATAAGTTAATTAAATTATAATATTTATACATAAATTAAACTTATATAATTATGCATAAAATTAAAATATAAGTGGAACTGAAATAAACCCAAAATAGATATTTAGAATAAATACAAATGCATAGTACATGTACTGTGCTTTTAAATATTTCTGACACTTGAATATGAGGGTGTTTCATAAGAAATACACTATTCCTTAAATCGATGTCACTACAAATATATTAATAGATTATGAATCTTTAATATGATTTGCACTCTATCTTTTATATATTGATAGTTTACTTGCATACGCACTGGTCCTCGAGCAAACTCATGCTAGAGGTATTATGTATAGTACTATTAATATATTGCCTATATAAGGTAAGATACATGCTTGTATTTGTTAAGCAAACTCAAGGTACATGCATTATACCGAGGTCATCAAGAAATGATAGGTAAGAGTGAATAATCTCTCTTTATTTTTTGATCAAACTCAATGTCAATGTTTAGATTAGTTATAAACCACGGTTAGGATGTGTATACGATACAACCGATAAGGAGTTATCCAATTGCTGGCTTATGATTTGTTGAGCGAGCTCAAGGCTAGAAATCCAAGGTAACTGAGTCCTGACATTCACTAGAGAAATAGAAAGTTTCTATATTTCTCTTAAGGTTTTGAGGAATATAAAAATCTACTAAGATCCTTATTAGAAAAATGAAATGATTAAATTAACCTTTCTAATATTATAAGACCATGTGTTATACAGAGTTAAATAATCTGCATCAATGGATTTTGTGGAACTAATGAAATTGATAAAGTTTTATCAATTAAAATATACAAGTGAAATAAATTAAGACCAAAAAAGAAATATAATATATACTTACTAATAAGTCTTTTGGCATATTGTTGGTTCAATACCTATGCAAGAGCCAAATTATACAACTGCCAAAAACATTTATACCTTGGTTACGCAAGTGTTTATTTGCCTGATACTATATATTATCTTCTGAATTTTTAATTCTAAAGCAATACAGGAATATGGATATTTGATCCATATTAGACACAATAAAGTTGTATGGTGAATAGTCGCGTTTGTAATGTACAAAATCTAGATGAAACCGGTTTATTCAAAATGAGCAAGTAAATCATAGTGCAAGATCATATGTTCAATGCGATTGATATAATGAGGATCTTGTTGTGTTGAAAACAACACTAGACCAAGGAATAAAGATCGACCTAAGAGTTCGATCACATAAATGTCAGTTTAGGTCAATTTACTTAAGTGCAACCTATTCGTTATCGTTAAAAATCTTAGGATGTCCGAATGCACATTTTTAAAGAATTCAGTGCTTTATTGTAGTAATAATTTCCTTTTAAATGGTTTGACCATTTGAAAAGAAAAGTGAATGTTCAAGAGTGATGTAACATAAGCCTAATTAGGATGAAGAGAGAGAATGGTCACTTATACTTCATGAAGAGACATTAGAAATGAGAATTGTGTAAAATACAAATAGATACATAATATGGAATGATAAATGTGGTTTATGTTCCAAATGCAATTTTATTATAGAAAATTGTTTCGATATGAGTTATTTCTTTGAATTTAAGATATTTGATATGAACACTCAAATGTAAACTGGTTAAGGTGGATGATATAAATATCCCATAATAAGAGGCTGAATGAAGCTCCGTATTTCGTGCATTGTTATAATAGTGGCAGAAATAACGAGAGTATACCATGTGACACTTATTAATGGATGCGTCAAGTTGTGAAAGGTAGTCTTCGTATTGATACCAAATATTATTTATGAAGTAACAACTATTTCAGTATTTATGAAAAAGTTATAGTTTTATTTTAATACAAATATTATGAATATTCATTAGGATAATCTATAATAATGGTATTTGTTTTCCTACCAATAGTGATGCATTAGCTATAAAAAATAAAAGTATCTAAAAATGTTTACAATTATTTTAGAATCATCGACCAATCCATATTTTTGAGTAATAATTCTTTAATCATATGATTATGGATCAGTGATGCTTGTGAATTATATCTCAAGGGATTATCGGCAAATCTCCCGTTAAGTGGGAGTGACAAAAGAGTTAATGAACTCTTCGGATTGATATGCACACATATACATATAGTCCAAGGTCCAATGATACCAAAACGTATCCATTTACTTCATTAAATTTACCTTTATCATAGACATGAAGATGTGTGATGCCTGCTCCAATGACCAAACTATCAGGGGGGTCACATCCCAATAGCCTGGATCTAAGGGCTCAGAAGGAGCGATCTCTCATATGCACTACATTAGGTCAACATGGATGTACTGCAATACATGAACACATCCGAAATAATATGTATTCTATCTCGATACAAAAAAATATACGCAAGCTTCAGCATTAAGTAAATCAAATATCATAATATAAATAAGGAATGACATAAATATAAGATAAAATTTCATAGCAGAACAACAAAACATATACATCAAAAGATGTTTTATACATGGACATCTCAAAAATACATCACTATGTATAGGGAATACTATATACAACAAAAAATGCCAAAACATGCTAAACTACCACTAAATCACTACTGTATAAAAACTGGTACTAACAACACATCAGAGCTCATCATCCACGATGAAGCAAATGGTACCGTGGATGCTGATATCCCGATAGTGTTTATGATAAACCAAAATTGTAGTACTCCAAACATAGTAAACAAAGGTCCTGATATGTCCTACATTCTGCTCGACTCGCAAAATAGATACAAAAGTAATCATCCTACCAAAATAATACCTCAATCTAACTCAGGTAATGTCACAATTATAAAAATACCCTGAGTCAAGCTAAAAACTTATTGTGAGTGTATAAGTGCAATAGAAATAACAAATATGTGGTATCAGATACATATGTAATATATCAACAAATAAAATTTGTCACACACTCCATAATCTGAACCCACCCACATCCAATCATATCAAAACAATGTAAATACACATGTCTTGACACTTTTTAAAGTGATTCATAGTTGTAACTTTAATTAGTTGAGATTTCACATCCCATCCACGTTTATAAGTTACAATCTTTATTTAAATAAAATACATTGATCAGGTTATTCATTTACGAGGTATGTAATAACCAGTGAATCCTATCATGTTCGCGCTACTAGACTCTACCTCAACACCAAAATATCATGGCCTATTTTATCCGTATATCCCTCAGACCAGACGTTGTGGTTTTCTCCACACAATCTATTAGTTGCACAATTATCTCATTCTCATTAACGCTCACTTCATCATGCTATAATCATCATCTCATACTGTATCCATCAATATGATCAGCATCATCCCTATTTGCATTGTGCTTGATCTGTGGTTGTGTTCGTGCGACAAATCATTTGGAAAACAAAATGATGTCGGACCAGATTGTCATGATTTAATTGCAACCCTGAATCTGTCCGCTTGGATGGATACTAAAATCTAGTAGTTTCACCTTGTACCATTCTCATCAAGGATCAAATTTAATGTATTTTTACATATTTGAATTAGCCATTTACTTCCAAAATGGCTTTATATTTCATTTTTATGTCACATATAAGTGTCCTATAATTATAGAGTTAAGGGTATGCCATAGAAGCAATTTTGTAATTTGTTGTACATAATTAACTCTGTAATAAAATCTCGTCCGAATTAAAAGGTGTTTTTCTTTCTATTATATACTTGTCATATTACGATATGTTAATAGTTTATGTAGTTTAAGTATGTTAGATAGAAAATCCTTAAATGGTATGTTATGTGATAGAAATTACAAGGTGTTATAGTCATGAGAAATTTATCACATTTAAAATAACATATTGTTTTAAAAATTTCTAGTCAAGATGTTTTGGGATAGGATATCAATTTATATGTTGAGACTAGAGTACATAACGCTCTTCAGATGTTGGACAGTATATTAATAATCATGACTACAGGGAGCATCATGGAGTTATGTATTGATAGTTATTGGATAATTATTCACTCGAGATATTTTTTGTTGGTTAGTATGACTAAAGTCAAACAGAGAATCTCAAAGTGACAATGTTACATGGTTCTCTAGACTTGATAATACTGTTGAACTTTAATGTAAACACTCCACTTTGATTATAGTTAAATCATGGACGATTTCCATCGAACTATTGTTGGGTCTGATTTTATGCATTAGAAGTGAAACACTATTCATTAGAGAATTCATCTCCTCAAATTGAGGTTACTATCATGGTCGACTATAGCCAACTTAAAGTCAAAGTTTCTGGCCAGAGCAATTCAGTTAATAATGATGTTAGTATAAACCAAGGATTGTCTGTTTAGATTAAACAAGTTGAATGTGGATGATATTAGAATTTTGACGAAAACCAAATTTCATAAGTCCTAATGTATACAGTTTTGATAAAGAGAATTAGTGTAAATAATCATTACTACCATGTACTGCCTAAATTAGTAAATTAGATTTTATCAAAAAATGTGTAAGCGATAAATTCAACTAAATTGTCACACCCCTAACTAAGATGACGCATGAATGTTAATATTTGATTTTTTGGGTATTAATCGCTGATTGAATTTACACCTTTAAGTTCGCGTAGTTGCAATATTGAATGCTCTAATATACCACATGATATAATTAGATTATAATTTTTATAAATGGATTAAGTAAATTAATATTAAGAAATATTAAATATTATTTTATTTAGTTGAATTAGTATTTGGTAAAGTATGTATATAAAAGTTATATATGCATGTATCAATATATGAAGTCGATAAATATTTAAATTGGATTTAAAATGAATAAATATTGGTTAGCTTTGGAAATGTATATGGATCCTCAGAGCTTATATAAGGGCTGACCGTGTAGGGTGGAGGAAAAGGTGATATTTGTTTAGAATATTTGGTTTTGAATTGGCAAAGAGAAGAGGTATATAAGTGGATCTAGATCTTCACTTTTTACTCCTTTCTATTGCTTATTTAAACCATCCATCCTCTCTTATTTTTAGTTGAGGCTGAGCTTCCATCCCACCTATCTCTGGCCAAAAATTATAGAGCTCTTTCCTTTAATTTCCTAGAAAATTCAAGTCAAATAAATTTGGTTCTAGCTAGTGGTATCCACTCCAGTTATCCGCAATTTCTGGGGGAGTTTAGATTAGATCTAGGAGGGGTTCATTCAACATTTAAGTTGCTAAGGCTAGACTGCATATTCCGTTAAATTCAATACTATATATTTATTTATTTATATCGTATAAACATGCCAATTAAATCTCTATATTATAACAAATTTATATGTATATTTTCTACCTGATTCACATGCATATGCACTTACATTAAATTAAACTAAAATATATGTATTAATACAATGTGTGTGTATAAATCTATTTTCGACAATAAAAAATTAAAAATGTTTTAAAATAACTCTAAAACCAAAAAATTTGAATTTTGAAATTAGTACATATATTTAACATATAAATTATTTTATTAATTTATACACACACACACACATTAAAAAAACATTTTTATTCACGCATGGATAATTTATAATTAAATTCAAAATATTAAACAATTTATAAATATATTTTAAACTATTTTAAAGTATGATGTGTGTGTGCATGTATACACATACAGACATATATACATATATGTACACACACACATAGGAGAGTGTGTACACATATAAGTTTTAAATATAAATCCGCACGGATTTATATTCAGGAAAATTAACAAATTCATACTGGTTTGTTAATAATAATAAATAAATAAAATTATATACATACAAATTCGTATGGAATCTGTAGATATATTAAATTAAAAAAATAACAACTTTTTTAATAAAAAATATTTCGACCAAAATTCAAAAAAGTATTGTTTTATATTATCATATGCAATTTATAATTACTAAGCAATGATTTATAAATTTTAAAATGAAATATGAAGTGTTCGAATGTTTATATATATATATATCTGTGTGTGTGTGGGTGTGTGTGTGTTTAAACATATCTACATTTGAAATTTGAATTTTAATATTTAAATAGATATTTATCTTTAGATCTAGATCTAGATTTTAAATTTAAAACTAACATAAGATATTTTAAATATTAATTAAAATCCTTTAAGCAAGTCTAAGCAAGCAAATTAGCATACACACACACATAAATACTTTATGTACATACATATATATATATATAATAAATTAATTATGAATATCAAATAAGCATATAAAGGAAAAATATGTCTATTGTGGTGTAAATCCCAACACTTATATACTGACACGTTAAAACAAGTACTCTCCTGTATGTTGCACGTGCACTATAAATGCATATGTATTCGATACACATACACATTATATATTATAAATCAAATTAAATCTTTTATATAAATAAATAAAATAAAATAAAGATTTTTTTAAATTATTTAGATTGGATACTAAATAATTTAGACTTATAGGCCCCATAAGATCTTAAAATGGAATTTTTTTAAGCTCACCTATTTACTTCGTTGTATGTTGGCCCAGTTCCTTCAATGGTATCATAGTCTAGTAGCCTGCGGTCTAAACTGGCGGTATTAGGACTAACTTGTTAAAGCATACTCATTTAGTAGGACGTTCAAAAAGTGGTGTCTAAGGTTAGCTTGTTAGGTACTTAAGTACCAAGCTATACCTGGCTACTGGCCTGGCCCGAAGGATGAGGTTAGCACAAAGGTTATTTCCGATATAAAGGCTGATTTTGGGTCTTGGGCTAATTTTCAATCTATTTTGAAACTAAAAAGAACATTTTAAATTTAAAATATGTAAGAAATTTTACAAATATTATAAAATAATTTTTAAAATATTTTGAAAAATATTTAAATTATTTAATAAATTATTATAATAATTAATTAGATTAATTGATATAAAATTAAAAATTAAATAATTAATTTAAGAAACATGTATAATGATATATGTATATATATTTAACTTAAAATTCTTATGTAATTAACAAATAATTTTTGAAATAAATTATATTTAATTAAAATTCTTTTAATTAAATAAATGAATTAAATGTTAACTAATAAATAAAATTATATACATGTATTATGATATATGTATATTACTATAAATGTTATAGTATATATATTCAATTTTAAAATATTTAAAATTAATAAAAATAAATTAATTAAAATGTTAACTAATCAATTTATTAGTTAATTAATTAATATCTAATTAATAAATTTGATTTAAATATGATTTAATTATAAATGGTAGAACTATAATAAACTCAAATTAGATTAATGGAATACATGGATACGTATAGTATGTATACCGTGATTCTAGATGTGTGTGATACTTGAATCGTGAGGGTATTTCATAACAAATACATAATTCAATAAATCAATATCACTCAATTAAATATATTGAAGGTTATGTATCTTTAATATAAGTTCCGTTCTCTACAAATTATATATTAATAAATTACTTGCATACTCTTTAATTATTAAGCTAACTCAAGCTAGAAATGTTATATGTAGTATTATTAATATATTGACTATAGAATGTAAGATAATTATATGTATTTGTTAAGAAAATTCAAGGTACATAGACTATACTTAGGCTATCGTGAAATGGTAGGTACGAGTAAATAATCTCTTTCGATTTGTTGAGCAAACTCAAGGTCGAAATGAGATTAGGTCAAAGGCCGAGGGTTAGAGGTTGTATATGATACAACTGATAATGTGTTATCCATCGCTTATGAGCCTGTGTTTTGTTGAGCAAACCCAAGGTCAAAATCCCAAGGCAGTGAGTCCTAACATCCATTAGAGAAATCAAAATTTTCCAAATTTCCTCTCAGAGTTTTGAGAAACAAAAAAAGTCTAGTGGGAAGTTATTACTAAAATGAAATAAATATACTTAACCATACTATAAGAACATCTGCTACGTATAACTTAAACTGATCCACTTCGATAAATTTATGCAATTAATATAACCGATAAAAAGTTTACCAGTTAAAATACACAAATGAACTTAATTAAGATTACAAATAATGATATAAAAATCATACTTAATAATAAATTTTAACATGTTGTCAATTCAAGACCCATGCAAGCGTCTAATTATACAACTACTAAATATGTTCATAACTTGGTCACTTAAATGTTTATTTCTCAAGACTATGTATTGTCTTCTATGAGTTTTGAATTCTTAAACAATATAATAATATGAATATTTTATCCATATTCAATAACAAGTAAATGTTGTATAGTGAACGATCACAATTCATGATGTATGAAACTTCAATGAAATTAGTTCTTTCGAAATAAGTAAGTAAACCATTATGTGAGAGCACGCACTTAACATGATTGAAAAAATGAGGATTTTACAACACTAGGCAAAGAGATACAAGATTTACCAAGGAATTTGGCTATTGAAATGTCAATTTGATCATATTACGTAAAAGTGCAACTTACTAGATATCCTTAAAAGTTAAGGATGACCAAATGCACTTTGGTGAAGATTTTGTTACGGTCTTGTAGTAAGGGTTTCCATTTGAATGATTCGACCATTTGTAAAGGAAAGCAAATGTAAATGTGTAACTTAAGGCTCAATTGGGATGAAGAGAGTGAATGATTACTTTTGCTGCATGAAGAAACATTAGGAACAAGAATTGCGTAAAATGCTAAAAGATACTTAATATGGAATGAGGATTATAATTTCCATTCCAAATGTATTTTAATATAGAAAATTATTTTCTGTAAAAATTATTTCTTCGAGCTTAAGATATTTGATCTAAAATTCTTGACTATAACCAATTATACTGATGAAATCCCATAACCAGTGGTTAAAAGGAGCTTTGTATTTCATATGCTATAATAGTAATGACGAAAATAGTGAGAGTGTACCATACAACACTTCTTAGTGGTCACATCAGGTTATGAAAAATTATTTTCGTAAATATACCAAATATTATTTATGAAATAATGACTGCTTTCAGTATCGACAGCAAATAAACATAGCTTGATTTCAAGATGAACGTTATGAATATTCGTTATAAGATAAAAATATAATAACAGTATTTGTTTTCATAACAAAAGGATGTATTATAAAATATAAAAGTATCTGAAATTTTACAGCTATTTTGGAATTATGGACTAAGCCACAGTTTTGAGAAATAATTTTTTAGTCATATGATTACGAGTCATAAGGTACTGGTGAATTATATCTCAAATGATTAAGGGCAGAGCACCCATTTAGTGGAAGCGGCATAAGAGTTGGTGAACATTTAGGATTGATACATATAGATGTATGTAATCATTGGTCTAATAATGCCAAAATATATATACATACTTCATTAAATTCACCGACAAATCGTCATAGAACTGAACAAGTGTATTTGATGCATATTTAGTATGTCTATAATAAGTTCATAGAATATAAAATGGAAGCAAGTAATGTGACTTGCAAAAGTAAGTAAAATGATTTGATTTGATTGAATATGCGAGTATATTGGAAAGAGTTCTAAATGTACCTAAAAATGAATAAGATTCAATCTCAAAAGTCAATTCACCATATGATACACAATGATATATCGATAAGCGGTAATCGAACTTTGTCGGACAAAGCATGATTGATGATAAGTGAAATTGAGTTAACTTCTTTCTATAAGGACGTGTACTTAAGAGTAAGTACATAAGATTAAATTTAATTTCATCTAATACAAAGGCCACAAAAACATACAAGATAAGAGTTGATGAAATAAACCCTACATATCCTAAGTAAATGAGTTGGTAGGTTATGTAAGTCGAGCGGCTGTACATAATACTTGTTCGTGAAGGATCTTGTGTGGATCACCCCAAATGAGTTTAGAACCAATCAATATTGGTTGACCAATTTATGTTATGAATATAAGTTATGTAAACTAATATCAAATCAGTTATATATGTAAGGTGATTCACAAAATGTTTTTGAATACCTATTTCATTAGATTAATAAACAACTATTATTTCAAGAAACACTAATTTCGTGATGAAGAAATTTCTTTAGAAATTATTGGTAGTTTGGATACAATTCGAAGATAAAACTGATTATGTGGGATGAAATGAAATTAACAAACCCAATTGGACATAACAAATTACAACGTCTAATAAGTTTCCTCACACATTAAAAAGAAACAATGAGTTTTTTTATCAATGTTGAGAATGGATATTCTTAGTTGTTATAAAACCATTAAGTGTATTGACTCTACCATATGGTATGATGTGAAAATCAGACCAAGCACCATATCAAAATATTATTTTGATAGCTGTACCCAAAAGGATATGATCCATCAGCTGCAAATGTGTTTTTAAGAAAAAGATCAATGCCATTGGAATCTAGTGAGCAACATTGACACGAATAACATCGTAAATTCGGTTGATAAATTAACGTAACAGATTCATCATTTGACATGCTTAAGTTAATTCAGATTTACTCACAAAATTGTCGCCTGGTATGATTTTGAGTCATTGTACATATGTATTGAAATAAAAAATTCTAAAAAATGATTTAGCTAGATTGTTTGCACATAACAACCAAAGTGTCTCGAAGTTAGTGGGAGCAATACCGAGTTTATGGGATTATCCAAGAACCGATACGAAAGTATCATTCTATAAGCATCAAAATTGAATGATTATTTTGATAGAAATATAAAATAGTTTGATTTTCAATCTAAACGCACAGGAAGTGTGTACCCAAGTTAAAATAACTATAGTTTGGTTGTTTAATACTCAATATTGGATTTGTAAACGATACTTTCATAATCAGTATAAATGGACATAAGGAGTGTCCCAAATAAAATGCATAGACAACATATTAAAACATTCAATATGGAAAATGTAAGAGGGCTCCCTTATGTATTGGCACTGGGAATTATCATACATAATGTTTTGTCCACGATATTGTATATAGCTTATGTATTTGATACATAAAGCAAGTATTAAATTTGAATTGAGATCGCTAAATGGTAGTTAAGAGTATTCAAGTATTTGTGAAATACTATAGAATAGTTTATAGAAACAATAAGCTTCTTATAAAGAAGTATTCAGACTCAAAATTCATAAGTAATATCGAATATAATATGTCAATATCAAATTCATGATCAAACCTTAGTTATGGAGATTTAAGTAGGAAATGTTCCAAATAAAAAGGTCATTGTTGATTCAACCGATTAGTACCCTTCCTTGAATAGCGCCACAACGAAAGCAATATATAAATTTATAAATGCACAAATTTATAATTGAGGAGTGATTCCAAATGTTTAAAATAACACGCCATTGTTATATGATAACAATATCTTGATATGGATCATGAACGAACTTGGAGCTTACTAGAAGTTAAGAAACATATTCTGAAAAGTTCCATATGAAAAAAGATTATTTATCAACGTCGGTAAAAGTTGATTAACAAAGTAGATATTTAAAAGTTGAATTAAAGTTTTCAACTTTTGGATTCTCTGTATTTGGATTCTTCTATTTTTATGATTTCTTCTTCGAAGCTTCTATGTTGAAAGAGAAAGAAAATTTGAAGGTTTATAATTATAAATAGTTAAGTTAGAAAGTTCTAACTTTAAGAGAACTTGCATTCTTAAAGTTCTTGGTTTAAATTTGTTGAGCCAAAAGTTTATAGTCCAAAGATTTTTAATGAGGGATATTTCTTTTGAAAAATGCGTGATTTTTCCTACCTTATAAAATTAAAGTTCTTTTCCTTAAATTTCTTTTGAAAGGGTGTACAAATAGACAAGACAATTAATCAACATAGGATAGAAAGAATAGAAGGTGAAGAATGTCTAATAAGGTAGATAGGAGGAACATTCCCATAAAAGGAAATATGGAAAATGATAGCTGAATTTAGGTAGTGATAGAATTGGGAATTTTAGTCTAGTAATATATGATATAGAAGCAAAGTAAATAGGAATTTTCTTTGTCTACTCCATTTCTCCATCGTCTAAAGTTATATAAGGTGTTTTTGGAAATTTAAATGCCAGTAATAAATAAATGAGTTGGATGTTTTTGTATATAACGAAAAGCATTTATATAAAGACGATAATTTTATATGTACATTTTTCCTATTCAAATTCAAAACTTATTTTGGGTAAGAATATTATTGCAATGGATAAGAAAAGGATTGCAAGAGATTTTAAGAATTTTAAACCATGTTACAAAAAGTATTTTGCCAAATTACGGTTCATTTTGAGTAATAAGGCAATAGATATTAATCTATATTTTAGAATGATATATTGTTATTTTAAAATGGTAATTGAGGAAAAACTACTATTTTGGACATGATAATTCGTGTAACTAGAAAACTCTTTGGAATAATAAAGGTCTAATTTATTACCCTAGAATGATAATTGAGTTTTTGAATGTTTTGTGTTAAAGATCCTATTTTCAAAAGGAGTAAACCCTTATTTTAGTAAGTCATTGGAAAGGGAAGTTTTCCATAATTCCTTTTTGAAAACCAAGTAATCTTTGTTAAAAGTTTAAATTTTAAAGGGATAAATATTTGACGAAGAAAGTTTTAAAAGAGAAATTATTTTACTCATGTTTGAGACTAAAAAATTTTGAATTATTGGTAAAGGTTTCTAAGTTCATATTTTCAAAAATGGATATTTTGAGCTTGGTACTTCATGTTTGTAGAAATGGTGGATAATTTTAACGAAATAAGTTTATTTGTATGAAAAATGTTTATTTAAAACTATTTTGTATTATTACTATACTGCTGGTTCTATAAAGAATAGTTTTTATGGAGTAGATATGGATCACTGCTTAGGTGGGACAAATTAAGATTCATAAGATATGAATAAAAAAGGAATAGAATGCACAACATGATCTGAAAATTTGAAATCAGTCCCAAACCTCTATTTGAAGAAGTTGGTAAAGTGTAAAGATATTTCAGATCTATAATTGGGTTGTAAATTAGGTTGCCCGTAGAATATTAATTTCTATATTTTAAATTTTGGAGCAATTTCGTTATAATTTCCATAAATTTCCAATTTTGAAATATGTATAAAAGTGCATTGTTTAAATAACAAGGAATAAACTAAAAAGGAAAGAGATTTATGAGGGATGAATATTCTTTTCCATAATTTACACTATCCATTTCAATTAAAAAAGAAATAATCTTTGTAATTTCAAACAAAGCAAAAATCTCAATTGTGGTTAATTTATGAGAAATTATGTTGGTAATCTTTTTAGAAAAATAGCTTCGATAAATTAAAATATGGAAACATGTATTCTAGTTGTAGAAATTAGTAGTTAGAAATATTTATACGTATAGCTAAGCTTAATGACTAGAATATACATAGATGTCATAAATTACAATTGTATGTGTATTACTTAGCAATTAATGGATTATGATTTATGGACAATAATTACAAATTTAACGGGCAACCAATTTGTAATTAATGGAGGAAAAGTAATTAAACGGGGACTGATTAAGGAAACTTGAGATGACATTTATGGAAGAAAGAAATTTGAGTAATGAACTAATTTTGAAAATGTGAAGAAGGTTAAAGGAGGATTAATTGGGAATGGTCCAATTTCAACTTATATGGATAATAATTGAAGCAATGGATGGACCACATTTATTAAAAACCGAAAAGGAAAATTAAGGAAATGAGTAATAATGGAATGACATATTGAGAAATACCTATCTTAATTTAGTAGGGAATTTTAGGTCCTCAACACCATTTAATTCAGCTGATAATAAACGACAGCTTCCAGCAAAATTTTCTTTTAGAGTTCTTGGGTTGTAGTCACTAGTTGTCTCCCTTAATTATTGGAAAAGTGTATGATGTGGTATAAGATATATCCTTCTTTTAATCTTGTGTTGACTTTATGAATTGGATTAAACTACTTGATAAATATATATGTTGAGAAGAAAAGTAGAAAAGGAAATTTTATGGGGACGCTTAACTAGCAATAAACCATAGACAAGATTGGAAGTTAAGGTGGGAATTAGGTTAGAAGCCTAAAGTAAATGAATGTTCCAATCCCAAAACTTTATAATTTTAGGAAATATAAAATTTAACTCGTAGACTGTCACCATTTAAGGAAAAGATAAAATGGATAGGAATGTGAAGATAATTTCCTACTGATCAAGGATAAAGAAGGGGGTGATAGAATTTTCTGTTAGAAGCAATGAAACCGTAGCATCTACAACACAGCTTCATAGAGTTGCGGTTTGCATCATTAGTAATAGGGACCTTTAGTTTGCTAGCAAATTTTGAAGGAGTTTGCCGATAACTTTAGGAACTAGTTTTAGGAACTTCGTTAAATCCGAGCATCGCTTACCAACTGAAGACCGATGGACAAACTGAAGGAATGGATAGGACCTTGGAGGATTTGTTGAGGGTTGGCATCTTGGACTATGGTGGACATTAGGAGCAGCACTTACCCTTAGTAGAATTCGCATTTAGTATTAGTCACTAACAGATGATTGGTATGGCACTCTTAAAGCAATTTTAGGAGGCTATACAAATCACAAATTGTGGGTGGGAAACCACCGACAAATTCTGCTCGGACCAGATTTAGATTGCGAGACTTTGGAAAGCCATATTTGATTAGACAACATGTGAAGGTTGTAAAATTTGGATAGTTGAAAAAGTTGGCACCAGATTTATTGGGCTTTTCCCAATATTAGGGAAAAATAAGAAAACTTTTATGTGGGCTGGAGTCCATGACATTTTCACGTTTTGCATTTATGGAAATACCTTCATAGCATAGTAATTGTGATGGAGCCTAATTTATTGGAGGATTTTGAGACGGAGCCAATAACGTCCCTTGCCAATGTATGCATTGTGGAGCACGGAACTAGGAAGCTCCGCAATAAAGGAATTAGACTGGTCCAAGTACAATGGGAGAAAATTTAGTGGAAGGCATGAGGACTTCTCATCCAAAGCCTTTCTCTGGTAAATTTTCTCTCCAAAATTAGGATTTAAGTTGCATATCCTGGTTGCTAGATTGGATGGTAGGAGATGGTTGCTACACTTTTTCACCAACACTTTACACTCATATACAAGTTTTATGCATGTTTTGGGTATTTTCATACATATTTGCATAGCACGATCGCATACTCATGCTAGGATTTAGCTCATTTTAGTATGTCTGCAGTACATAATCATTGCACTTTGATTGAGTAGATGGTTGTATAGATAACTTGGTTGTATAACATGAATGTTATTGCATGTTACGCTGTTCGCCCCTTAAAAGATTTCAGGATGACATCCTTTTTAAGGAGGGCAAAATGTAACACCTTGTAAAATCAACTGTAATTAAATAAGTAAATTAAGGAAAATTCAATTAATTAGAGTAGGGATAAAAATGGAAATTTTAAAAAGTTGGAATTTGACACGAAGGTTATTCTGTTGCATTCGTGGTGAAATTCTGATCTATTTCCATATATAATATACTGAAAACCAAGCTTAAACAAAAAAGTTATGAGCGTTTGAAGTTTTCAGATTTAAATTAATTTAGTTCGAATTCAAATTCATATAAAATAATTAATTCCCCAATTTGAAATTTTGAAATTAATTGTGATTAGGCTTGTGGGATAAATAAACGTTAAAGTTAACAATTAACGCTAAGAGTAATTAGGGAATTAAGTAAACAGCGACTCAAAAATTAAATATTCTTCCCAATATAGGGGAAATAGGTCGACCCCCTAACCTCAAGAGGTCGACCCCTAGAGATTGGCTGCTAAGAAAGGAAGAGGTCGACTGCTGTAACGACCCGTATTTTTACGGATCGAAAGATCGTAAAACTGTTATTTTTAGGTCGTTAGTGTTGATATGTTGTCCAGAGTTTAAGTCGACCAAATCTTAAGTCGTCCAGAGTTAGGTCGTGTAGTAGTTAGGTCGGGTAGTAGTTAGGTCGGATGAGCGACTTAAGAGATTTGGCGACCTAAGGAGTTTACGACTTAAGGGGTAGGCGACTTAAGGGTTTAGACGACCTAAGGAAACTAGCGGCTTAAGTTAGTAAGCGACTTAAGAATTAGCGGCAACGACCTAGTAGTTAGCGGATTAAGGAACTAAGCGGGTTAACGACCTAAGGGAGGTAGGTCGTTCAAGAGACTTAAGGAGTTGTTGTAGTTAGGTCGTAAGCGACCTATGGGGTGTTGTGCTTAGTTAGGTCGTGAGCGACCTAAGTTTAGCAGTTATGAGTAGTTAGGTCGTCCAGACGACTTAGGTGTTAGGTCGAGAGACTCTGTGTTTAGTTAGGTCGCAACCTTGGATGATTCGCTAAGTCGCGAGGGTCTTGAGTCGTTAGATCGCTAAGTCGTATTCCAGTTAGGTCGGTTGAGTCTTAGGTCGTGCCTAAGTGATAGATCGTGTGTGTGTTAGGTCGCGACTTTTGTTAAGTCGCTAAGCCGCATCTCTGATTAAGTCGTAGGTCGGGAGAATCGTTAAGTCGTAGGTCGTGGGGTTTTCTTAAGTCGTGGATGACTTAAGGGGGCGGACGACCTAAGGATTTCCAGCCTATAAATACACGGTTCTATTTCACTTTTTGGGATTCGGATTTTGAAGCGACGAAGTGCTGCCAATTTGAGAGCTTGAGAACTACACTTCTTCACTTCTTATCTCTTCTTTAATTTTGTGCTTCCTTCCATCCAAATCGAAGATCCAAGAGCGTAGATTGAAGATCTACATCCATCGAAGAGAGATTTCATCGTTTGAAGCGGAATTTTAGAGAATCGAGCTAGATCCTTCGCTGTCCAGATCTGAAGTGTGTTGCTTTTAAGGTGTTTAGGTGATTCGGTGAGTGGTGATTATCTCTCACACGGACCCAAAGGAGTATATTGGATCGGTGGCTTGATTATGTGTTAAAGATAGTGATTTCATGCATTTTCGTAAACCTAAGTATAGATCTATTGTTCATAATGATATGACATCCATTTTACAACATGTTAACCTATGCAAGTTCATTCATCAAGTTGTAGAGATATTGCTCATGATTCATGCTTGTTAGATTTGGGCTCTTTATTTACAAGATTGCCATTATTTTTATAATTGTTTATTAGATCATGTTTGAATGCTTGATTATTTGGATTAATGATTGACTTGATTGATTGTTATAAATTAGTTGATTGATGATTTGATTTGGACAAGTTGGTCGAAGATGATTCAAAAGCTAAGGGAAAGGCTCTTGAATAAGAAAAGCTGCTCGTGGCATATGACGCGGATGATAAAGCTCATATGGATAGATTTGATGATGATGTTGATATGAGGCTTTGCTATGATGAGACGAAGCGAGGCATGATGTGAGATAGCCTTGGTCTAATCCAGACGGGATCATTCCAAGCATGTTGATAACTCGGTGAAATGGTTCGGGTTTGAGGATAATGGTTGGCTCGAGAGGCGCTTGAGCTAGTATGAAAATAGTCGTCGAGGAGGATGACTAGAAGGCTGAGGTTTCATCGTTGTTGAAGGTTCTAGCAGACTCAAAGAAAGAGTACGCTGGGAAGATTCGATAGTCCCAAAAGACTACAGTTGGTAGTCGGGTACTCCGGGCAGATTCGATAGTCCTAGGCACGGGCTGCGACGACGTGCGGAGTTCTGTCTAGAACAGGGGTTACCATTAGCCCTTGACGGACGGCTGAAAGAATGTGTCGGTCATTCAATTAACGGTGGTATCGAAGCAATGATAACAGTGATAGCCAGAGTCATGGATGTTTGGTTGTATCGTCATTCGGTCTCAAGAGCAATATTTTCTGGGTGCTTATCCGATCTTGGTTTAGGCCTTGGGGGTTTGTACTTAGAAAACATTGACCTTGACTCGAGTGATAATTGCTTTACTTTAAATGTCTGCTTTGCTATGTTTACTTCTGCTTAGTGTGTCTGGGGGCTATCACTGTAGAAAGAGGTGGAGTGGGAGGGTTGGGTTCCTATTTCTTTTACCCTTATGCTCTTTTGGTATGTTGTTAGTTAATTTACCGCTCACTAAGACTGTTGTCTGACTCAAGGTTTTATGTTCAACTCTTATTACCTTGGGTTGTTCATCCATTTTGGGATGGGCAGACTAGGTAGCAGGTGACATGTGCTGTTCTTAGTTTCCAACGATGCTGATGACGAAGACGAGCTGGAGGCTTGCATATTATTTTCTTTATATGTACTGGATGTTCCGCTGCTTGTATGTTCTCTGAGTGATATGTAGTGAGGCTGGATGTATTGACTATTCAGATTTTTGTATCAAACTACTATGAGGCTTATTTGATGCGATTCTGTTCTGTGTAGCTTCACTATGTATATTTTTCTCTATTGTATTTTATCCATGCGCTGTGAGTAATACGATAGATTCTGCTGTTTTAACTTACCCATGACGATCATCCATGGCTGCCTGGCACACTTTACAGCGCACTATTTCCTTGTTCAGTGCAGGAGTCATGGGCGGTCGTCACATTTGGTATCAGAGCTTTGGTTAATCGATTTTACCCAACGCTCGCTGACGTAACAACGTATGAGAGACGTAATTGTATTTTGATGGATGATTACTATATATAATATAGTAGCTTAGAAGGATTTGAGTTCTTTATGCAGTTGTTTCTCAGGGTGTGCTGATCATTTCTTTTATAGATATTAAGAATGAGTCGAAGAGGGAGACCAGCTGCTAGGGAAGGCCGTGCTGCTGAGGGGGCTGCTGATTATGCTGCTATGTTCGAGGCTATGATAACTTCGATCATGAGGAGGATGCCAGCTCCGGGGCCATCAGTTGATGTTGGAGTTCAAGTTCAAACTCCAAAACCGGTGGATTTTGCTAAGCTGTGTAAAGATTATACTACTCTTGGAGGAAAGGTTTTCTTGGGAACAGAGTCAACCATTGAAGTCCAGAGGTGGATAGATGCTTGTAGAAGGATCTTTGGTGACTTGGGAATCGAGGATGCAACCAAAAGGAAGCTCGCATCAAGAAAGCTTCAAGGGAGAGCTTCTGACTGGTGGAACTCTATCACCATTGATACTCCGGAGGAAGAAATTACTTGGGAGCAATTCCAAGCCAGATTTGAAGCTAAGTTCATTTCTACAGCTCAGAAGTATGTTCTGTTTAAGAAGTTTATAGAGCTTAAGTAAGATGGAAGACCAGTTCTTGAGTATGTTTCTGAGTTTGAAGCTTTGTCCAAGTATGCTCGGTCGTATATTGAATCTCCTTATCAGAAGAACGAGAAGTTTGTGACAGGCTTGGACAGTTATCTTGGGAGGCAGTTGGTGGATCATTTGGACGATCCATTTGAGAAGCTTGTGGAGAAGGCTCTCAGGCACGAGAATCTGTTTCCTAAAGAAGGATTTGTTGTTGCTGTGACCAAGGAGGAGTCTAAACCACAACAGGGTGGAAACAAGAAGAGGAAGCAGCAGCAGCAGAAGGGTAAGGATGGCCAGAAGAAGCCGAAGGGCGAAGTGACCTGCTACAATTGTCAGTAGAAGGGCCATTTCTCCAGAGATTGCAAGAATCCAAAGGTGCCGGTGAAGTGCCACAACTGTGACAAGCCGGGGCATATTAAGAAGAATTGTCCAAAACCGCGAAAGGACAAGCAGATTGTGCAAGCTTATGCTTTGGGGGTTGTTCCATCATCTTCAAAAGCTCCTACCGCTGAAGAGAAAGGAAAGAGGGTAGTGGTTCAAGATACTCTTTCCATATGTGGTGTTCCAGTTAGAGTGTTATTCGATACTGGGGCGTCGCATTCTTTTGTTTGTAATGAACTTGTATGCCGGTTGGGTTTAAAACCGGATATGGTTGATAGACCATTGGTTGTGACTAATCCATTTGGGGGTTCGTCCTGCCTGTGTATGCTATGCCGTGGTCTGATTGTATCGAGTTATGATTGCTCTTTTGTTTGTGATTGTTTTGTTCTAAACTTTGCGGGGTTTGAAATTATTTTGGGTATGGACTGGCTTAGGAAGTATGCGGCAAAGGTTGATTGTGAAAGGTTGGAGGTGACAGTCGAGAATGTGGAAGGGCGAAAGGTTGTGATACGATGTAAGCATGAGGAAGGAATCTTCATGAGCTTCATGTATTCGCTGGTTGTTCCATGGGATGGACTGTCATCGGTGCTAATCGCTAATGAATTCGAGGATGTCTTTGATGAGGTCAAAGGGTTACCGCCGCATAGAGAGATCGAGTTTCGTATCGATCTAGTTGAAGGAGCCAGACCTGTTGTGATGCCTCTTAGGCAGATGGCGCCTAAGGAACAGCAGGGTTGAAGGTGCAGGTTGATGATCTTTTACAGAAAGGATTCATTCGGCGTAGTGTGTCCGAATGGGGTGCACCAGTTGTGTTTGCAACCAAAGCAGATGGATCGTTGAGGTTATGTGTGGATTATCGTGAGCTGAATAAAGTGACTAAGAAGAACAAGTATTCATTTCCGAGAATAGATGACTTGTTTGATCAGCTTCACGAAGCCAAGGTGTTTTCTCAGATGGATTTGGCAACGGGATTTCACCAGTTAAGAGTGGCAAAGGATAGTGTGCAGAAGACTGCTTTCAGGACACCATCCGGATTCTTTGAGTGGCTGGTAATGCCGTTTGGATTGACCAATGCGCCAGCATATTTTGTGGATCTTATGAATAGAGTGTTCAGGGATCAGTTGAACAAGTTTGTACTTGTATTTGTGGATGATATTCTGATTTATTCCAGAACTGAAGAAGAACACAAGACGCACTTGCGTATTGTTTTGGAAATTTTGCGAAAACATCAGCTGAAGGCTAAGTTTTCGAAGTGTCACTTCTGGAAGAGTGAAGTGAGGTTCTTAGGCCATATTATCTCTGGAAGCGGAATAGCGGTTGATCCTGCCAAGATAGCAGCAATCCAGGATTGGGTTAGACCTAAGAATGCATCTGATGTGAGAAGTTTTCTTGGATTAGCAGGATACTATCGTCGATTTATCAAAGACTTTTCCAAGGTGGCTGCACCATTAACAGGATTGACGAAAAATAATCAAGTATTCAGATGGGATGCTAAGTGTGAGCAAGCTTTCGGAATCCTGAAAGATCTACTGACAAGTGCTTCTGTTTTGACTATTCCAAGTGGAAATGATGAGATGGTGGTTTACACCGATGCATGTGGTACTGGACTTGGAGCAGTGCTGATGCAGAAGGGTAAAGTTGTTGCGTATGCAAGTCGACAACTGAAGCCACATGAAAGGAAGTATCCGACTCATGATTTGGAGTTGGCAGCGATTGTATTTGCTCTAAAGATGTGGAGACATTACCTATTGGGAGTTCGATTCGAGTTGTTTACAAATCATAAGTCATTGAAGTATCTTTTCTCCCAAAAGGATTTGAATCTTCGGCAGCAACGATGGCTAGAGTTTTTGGCATCATATGATTTTGGTATAGCCTATACTCCGGGAAAGGGTAACGCAGTGGCAGATGCGTTAAGTCGAAGACATGCTGGATTGGGAGCCATGTTTTCAGAATGGAAGAGTCTCGAGTATTTAGCTGGATTTGACTTCAGGCCCAGATGTGAATTGGAACCTGAGATGTTGGCAAACCTATCGATAAGACCGACTCTTGTGGAAAGGATTGGCGAGAGCCAAAAGCGAGACGATAAGCTTGTCAAGATTATCCGTGATTTGGAATCTGGATTGGACCTAGAAAAGGATAAAGGATTCGAGGTCGATCGAGAGGGTTGGCTTCGGAAGCAAGGACGACTAGTTGTTCCCGATATAGATGAATTGAGAAATGAAGTTTTGAAGGAAAGTCATCACTCGAAGCTGACAATTCATCCAGGTGGAAATAAGATGTATCGGGATATGAAGAGAACCTATTAATGGGAAGGTATGAAGAAGGATGTTGGAAATTTTATTTCCAAGTGTATGAACTGCCAATTGGTAAAAGCTGAGCAAAAGAAGCCCAGTGGATTGCTTCAGCCATTAGAAGTTCCTACATGGAAGTGGGAGCAAATATCGATGGATTTTATTGATGGGCTACCCAGAACAAGAACGGGAAATGAAGGGATTTGGGTCATCGTAGATCGTTTGACTAAGAGTGCAAGATTCATTCCTGTTCGATCGACCAGGACCGCATCAAAGTTGGCTGAGCTGTATGTTAAGTGGATAGTTCGATTCCATGGTATTCCGAAGAGTATAGTGAGTGATCAAGACCCATTGTTCACTAGTAGATTTTGGAAGAGCTTTCAGGAAGTTTTGGGAACTGAACTGTGTTTGAGTACAGCTTATCACCCCCAAACAGATGGTCAGACTGAGAGAGTCAATCAGGTTTTGGAAGATCTCCTCAGAGCTTGTGTTTTAGATTTCGGAGGATCATGGGAAGATCACCTTCATTTGGTAGAATTTTCGTATAATAACAGTTACCAGTCAAGCATTGGTATGGCACCGTATGAAGCATTGTATGGAAGACCGTGTAACTCTCTGACATGTTGGTTTGAAACAGGAGAAAAGCTGATACTTGGGCCAGAAATGATTCGACAGACTTCGGATTGCATAGAGATCATTCGGCAACGAATGAAGGCAGCCCAAGACCGACAGAAAAGTTATGCCGATAAGCGTCGCAAGGATTTGGAATTCGACGTAGGTGATATGGTTTTTGTGAAGATTTCTCCACTAAAGAATGTTATTCGATTCGAGAAGAAAGGAAAATTGACTCCGAGATTTGTTGGACCATTCCCGATCATCGAGCGAATTGGAAAGCTCGCCTACAAATTAGAGTTACCAGAAAAGATGGCGGGTTTGCACAATGTTTTTCATGTATCGTATCTACGGAAGTATGTGCACGACTCGAATACAGTGATTTCTGCTGATAGCTGTGAAGATTTTGAGATTTATCTGGTTGATAAGAGACCACGTAAGTCGCTTCGTGTTGTGGAAACTGACATGAAACTGCTTAGGAGGAAGGTAGTTAGGTTGCTCAAGATACAATGGAGTGATGATGTTAACGACTGTACATGGGAGGTGGAAGAGAGGATGAAGGCAGCTCATCCAGAACTCTTCGAGGTATGGCCATAAGGTGTCGTGTCATCTCACGACATTGTAACTTGTTCTAGCCTTAGAATTCTGCATGGTAGGCTAGTAATTGGATGCATGGTTTGTTGATTGCTATGGATGGTAGGCATGAAGAATAGTTTTTGATTGCTCTTGTTTGTTTGGAATTTTGGGGGCGAAAATTCCTAAGGGGGAGAGAATGTAACGACCCGTATTTTTACGGATCGAAAGATCGTAAAACTGTTGTTTTTAGGTCGTTAGTGTTGATATGCTGTCCAGAGTTTAAGTCGACCAAAGCTTAAGTCGTCCAGAGTTAGGTCGTGTAGTAGTTAGGTCGGGTAGTAGTTAGGTCGGATGAGCGACTTAAGAGATTTGGCGATCTAAGGAGTTTACGACTTAAGGGGTAGGTGACTTAAGGGTTTAGACGACCTAAGGAAACTAGCGGCTTAAGTTAGTAAGCGACTTAAGAATTAGCGGCAACGACCTAGTAGTTAGCGGATTAAGGAACTAAGCGAGTTAACGACATAAGGGAGGTAGGTCGTTCAAGCGACTTAAGGAGTTGTTGTAGTTAGGTCGTAAGCGACCTATGGGGTGTTGTGCTTAGTTAGGTCGTGAGCGACCTAAGTTTAGCAGTTATGAGTAGTTAGGTCGTCCAGACGACTTAGGTGTTAGGTCGAGATACCCTGTGTTTAGTTAGGTCGCAACCTTGGATGAGTTGCTAAGTCGCGAGGGTCTTGAGTCGTTAGATCGCTAAGTCGTATTCCAGTTAGGTCGGTTGAGTCTTAGGTCGTGCCTAAGTGATAGATCGTGTGTGTGTTAGGTCACGACTTTTGTTAAGTCGCTAAGCCGCATCTCTGATTAAGTCGTAGGTCGAAAGAATCGTTAAGTCGTAGGTCGTGGGGTTTTCTTAAGTCGTGGACGACTTAAGGGGGCGGACGACCTAAGGATTTCCAGCCTATAAATACACGGTTCTATTTCACTTTTTGGGATCCGGATTTTGAAGCGACGAAGTGCTACCATTTTGAGAGTTTGAGAACTACACTTCTTCACTTCTTATCTCTTCTTTAATTTTGTGCTTCCTTCCATCCAAATCGAAGATCCAAGAGCGTAGATTGAAGATCTACATCCATCGAAGAGAGATTTCATCGTTTGAAGCGGAATTTTGGAGAATCGAGCTAGATCCTTCGCTGTCCAGATCTGAAGTGTGTTGCTTTTAAGGTGTTTAGGTGATTCGGTGAGTGGTGATTATCTCTCACACGGACCCAAAGGAGTATATTGGATCGGTGGCTTGATTATGTGTTAAAGATAGTGATTTCATGCATTTTCGTAAACCTAAGTATAGATCTATTGTTCATAATGATATGACATCCATTTTACAACATGTTAACCTATGCAAGTTCATTCATCAAGTTGTAGAGATATTGCTCATGATTCATGCTTGTTAGATTTGGGCTCTTTATTTACAAGATTGCCATTATTTTTATAATTGTTTATTAGATCATGTTTGAATGCTTGATTATTTGGATTAATGATTGACTTGATTGATTGTTATAAATTAGTTGATTGATGATTTGATTTGGACAAGTTGGTCGAAGATGATTCAAAAGCTAAGGGAAAGGCTCTTGAATAAGAAAAGCTGCTCGTGGCATATTACGCGGATGATAAAGCTCATATGGATAGATTTGATGATGATGTTGAGATGAGGCTTTGCTATGATGAGACGAAGCGAGGCATGATGTGAGATAGCCTTGGTCTAATCCAGACGGGATCATTCCAAGCATGTTGATAACTCGGTGAAATGGTTCGGGTTTGAGGATAATGGTTGGCTCGAGAGGCGCTTGAGCTAGTATGAAAATATTCGTCGAGGAGGATGACTAGAAGGCTGAGGTTTCATCGTTGTTGAAGGTTCTAGCAGAATCAAAGCAAGAGTACGCTGGGCAGATTCGATATTCCCAAAAGACTACAGTTGGTAGTCGAGTACTCCGGGCAGATTCGATAGTCCTAGGCACGGGCTGCGACGACGTGCGGAGTTCTGTCTAGAACCGGGGTTACCATTAGCCCTTGACGGACGGCTGAAAGAATGTGCCGGTCATTCAATTAACGGTGGTATCGAAGAAATGATAACAATGATAGCCAGAGTCATGGATGTTTGGTTGTATCGTCATTCGGTCTCAAGAGCAATATTTTATGGGTGCTTATCCGATCTTGGTTTAGGCCTTGGGGGTTTGTACTTGGAAAACATTGACCTTGACTCGAGTGATAATTGCTTTACTTTAAATGTCTGCTTTGCTATGTTTACTTCTGCTTAGTGTGTCTGGGGGCTATCACTGTAGAAAGATGTGGAGTGGGAGGGTTGGGTTCCTATTCCTTTTACCCTTATGCTCTTTTGGTATGTTGTTAGTTAATTTACCGCTCACTAAGACTGTTGTCTGACTCAAGGTTTTATGTTCAACTCTTATTACCTTGGGCTGTTCATCCATTTTGGGATGGGCAGACTAGGTAGCAGGTGACATGTGCTGTTCTTAGTTTCCAACGATGCTGATGACGAAGACGAGCTGGAGGCTTGCATATTATTTTCTTTATATGTACTGGATGTTCCGCTGCTTGTATGTTCTCTGAGTGATATGTAGTGAGGCTGGATGTATTGACTATTCAGATTTTTGTATCAAACTACTATGAGGCTTATTTGATGCGATTCTGTTCTGTGTAGCTTCACTATGTATATTTTTCTCTATTGTATTTTATCCATGCGCTGTGAGTAATACGATAGATTCTGCTGTTTTAACTTACCCCTGACGATCATCCATGGCTGCCTAGCACACTTTACAGCGCACTATTTCCTTGTTCAGTGCAGGAGTCATGGGCGGTCATCACAACTGCTTCTTGTGTGACGGCTAGGGTTTGGGTGCTTTGTATGCTTCAGATTTATCTATTTTTAACTTAGTTTCATCCTATGGTTCTGGTGTGTTTCAACCACTATAAATAAGACCCTAGACCCCTTACTTTTATTCACAAATATTTTAGGGAATATCAGCGAAGCTTTATCAGTTAATCTCTTCTTAGATTAAGAAAACTCCATTAGGGTTTTGGGTAAAAAAACATAATCTATCTTTGTTTATATTTATTTTCTAAACCTCTTCTCCTCCAACCTTTCTGAATCTAACATACACACACACATATACACACACACATATACATACACACAAAAAAATCTCTTGATGTATATATCAAAAAGAAGAGATTCGAAGGAGATTATAATGGGCATTGCAAATCCAAAGAGAAGCTAAGGACCAATCGTGAATGGAAACCTTAGTATTTTTATTTCAGTAATTGATTAGTCTGTATCTATGGATTTGAATATTCCTTGGGGATTTTGGGATTGCGAAAACAAAATAGATAAAATCCCCCAAAATTCCTTTTTATTTTGAAATTTCAATTCTAGATGGGGATTCCTAATTATTTATATTAATTTGACGGAATTTATATTGTTTCTACAATTTTTGATAATATCATAGTGTATTCCACTTCTCCTCCTTCTTTGATTCAAATTGTGAGTTTTTAATAATTAAATAATGGTGTAGAGCATGAACCCTATTTGTAGTTTATACCACTTATTCCACACAAAATTTCTTTGTTTATTTCTTTATAAAAGAGGAGTTGAATAGAATATGAAACTAGAATTGCAATGTCTACTGTTTAGGAAATTCCATTGAATTGATATAATAAATCGGGTTTTTTTATTTCTATTTACAAGTCTATTCATTGTAATTTTGGATATGAATATTTAATCCTTGTTATAGATATTGAAATTTTGGAAATCTGAAGGGAAAGGACTTGTATTAATATTATGGTTAAAGGTAATAATTGTCATTGATTCCCCCTAGGAAGGTAATTAATATTTTAAAGCGTAACAAGGAAGATTCCTTGTAAGGCCTTAATTATGAAATGATGAGATGAGCATTATATATGGAGGGTATTTAGATTATGGCTAAGTCATAGGGATGCGGGGTCGGTAATGTTGCATGACAGAAGTCTGCCCTTCACTTTGAGACTACCAGCTGTTGTATACACTTTATATTGATGTGAAACATTTCCTACGATAAATATTTGTGATAATGCAAGGTTAGTTCCAAATTATGTAGGATAAATCTGCCCAGCTAATCTGCCCACATATTTCTACAAATAATCAGACTAATGTGAGACGTCATTATTAGTATGAGTCATAATATGAAGGGCCTGCTTTGGGGTCTTGAGGGATTAACGGGTGGTTTGAGGGTTCGCCTCTTTTCCCCAAATGAAGTATTAAATGGCCAAGGGGCTAGTTATTAGGCATGATGGGTGGTATCTTGACAGTGGTCTACATCGGGATAAGGTATCAAGTGACCGATTTATGGTCCACCTTTCCACAAAGAAGTATTAAGTGACTTAAAAGATCCACATGCGATATCAGTTAAATAGTCACCTTTGAGGGGTCCGCCTAGGGAATAGGTATTAAATGATGGGTCTGCCTTAATTGAGGTCTAAATGGCTAGGGTCTGCCTATTTTCCGATAAAATGTATTAAGTGGCTTGGGTATTATCTCTCGCATTGTTAGATATTTATGATGTGAGATTTGGGTTATGGGATTTAGAAACCTGCTTCGGGAATGGAAGATATAAAGTGGTTGATTGTGGACCCGCCTCCTTTCGTTATAAGAAGTATTAAATAGTTTTATGTATGTGAGACATACTCTTATTTTGAAATATACCGCCCAAGTACTTAAATGGTAAGGCTCAAGAATTTTATTCACCCGACACTTGTTGTTCCTACTCCCTCCTTATTACAACACAAGTTAGAGAAGGAGTTGATGAAGCTTGAAGATGGCGAGAGTGAAGCTATCTATCGTTTTGTATTATTTTCTACTATACCCATGAAATGTATTTTTGAACAAAATGTAGTAACAGTTATTGTTATTTATTATGACATTTTAAATGATTTGAAATAAATAGGTACATTATTGTTATTATATTTTATTCCTTCCGCTGTGAGTTCTGAAAGAATAGGTAGATAGCTCTGTATAGTTTTTCTTTTTACCAACAAACAGCCAGCTGTGGAATGGGACTAAGTCTCGATAAGCCTTTTCTGGGTCAGAATTTAGGTATATTTCAGAGCAGTTGTTACACATAAGTCCTAATGTAAGATAGATTTGATGAAGAGAATTAGCGTAAATAATCGTTACTACCAGGTACTGCCTAAAATAGTGAAATTGAATTTTTGCAAAAAAAACTGTAAGCGATAAATTCAGTAGAACTGTCACACCAATAGCTAAGGTGACGTGTGAACGTTAATACTTAAATTGTTCAATATTAATTACCGATTGAATTTACACCTTTGATTCGCATAATCGCAATGTTGAATACTTAGAAATACCAACGATTTAATTATATTATAATTGGTATAAATTAATTAAATTAATTAATAATTAGGAAATATTAATTATTAAAGTCTATTCAATTTATTTGAATCAATTTTAGTAAAGTACATATATAAAAATTATATATGTATGTGTCGATATACGATATCGATAAATATTTAAGGATTTAGAATGAATAAATATTGATTGGATTTGGAAATCTCTATTGGTCCTTAGACCCCATATAGGGGTCGGCCAAGCAAGGTGGGGGAGAGGTGATATTTGTTTGAAATATCTGGTTTTTAATTTGTAAAGAGAAAAGGTAAATAAGCGGATCCAGATCTCCTCTTTTTACTCCTTCCCATTGCCTGTATAAACTATCCATCCTCTCTTATTTTCAATTAAGACCGAGCCTCTATCCCACCCATCTCTTGTTGAAAACCATAGAGTCCATTCTTTTCATTTTATTTAGTCAAATAAATCTAGTTTAGATAGTGGTATTTTCTCTAGTCATCTACAATTTCTGGAGGAGTTTAGAATAGATCCAAGTGGAGTTCATTCAACATTCAAGGTGCTAATCGTAGACTTCATATTCTTGTAAACTGAATATTATTTATGTATGTTTGTGTATATTCATTTATATCTATATGCATGTGTAGATTAGATCTCTATATTATAACGAATTTATATGTATATTTTATGTCTGATTCACATATGCATACACACACATTTAAATTAAATTAAAATAAATATATTCATTTAATATATATATATCATTTATTTATTTTAGATAATTAATTTTTTTGAATTCAAAATGTTTTAAAATAGTTTTAAAACCAAAAAATCTAAAATTTTGAAATTTGTATATATATATAACATGCAAATTAATTTATTAATTTGTATTTGTATTCTTATACATACATACATACATATACATATATATTAAAAAACATTTTTTATGTATATATATTTATAACTAAATTGAAAATATAAAATAATTTATAAATATATTTTAATCTATTTTAAATTACTATGTATTTAAATAAATATATAAATTTTATTCAAATTTTATAAACAAATCCATACAAATTTGTCAATAATAATAATAATTTATATATGTACAAATTCATACGAATTTTGTATATATTAAATTAAAAAAATTAAAAAAAGTTTTTATCCAAAATTGAAAAAAAAATTATTTTATATAACATAAGTAATTTATTATTACTAATTAATAGTTTACAAATTTTAAATTCAATATAAAGGGATTTAAATGTTTTTTTAAATATATTTATATATGTGTGTGTGTGTTTAAACATATCTACATTTTAATTTGAATTTTAAATTTAAATGGATATTTATCTTTAGATCTTGCTTTTAAATTATAAACCACCTTAAGATATTTTAGATTTTAATTTAAATCATTTGAACTCATCAACAATTTTAAACAAATAAAATTAATATATATATATATATACACACACACACACACTTTATATACATACGTATGTATAAATGTGTGAGTGTGTGTGTGTGTTTGCTAATTATGGATGTCAAATATGTACATAAAGGGGCAAATGTGTCCAGTGTAGTGTAAATCCAAGCACTTATATACGAGCACATTAAACCATGTACACTCCTATATATTGCACGTGTATTGTACACATATGTGTGTATTTGATACACATATACATTAAGCATATTATATAAATGCTCTTTTATATAACAAATTATATGAAATAAAGATTTATCTAAAATTTATTTAGACTGGATCTAAAATAATTTAGACTTTATAGGACCAATATGATCTTAAAATGTAAAATTTAAAATCCACTCATTTATTCCAATGCATAATGGCTTGGTTCCTACAGTAATTGCATCACATCATAACATAACATCAACTTATGTAATAACATCTATAAAACATGATATATCCAATGATTCACATCATAGCATCAATAGGATATTTATAACTAGGATATATTTAGAAAAATCAATAAATAAAACCAAGTCATACCAATGATTTCTGCTACAGCATTTCAAAGCCACTTGTATTCATTACCTCAACATAAAGATATTGACAAAACAATGGTCATACATAGCATCAAGGACATAGGCCATTCATTCACATCATATAATAACACTTTGCATTTCATACTTGTATATACATTCGTCGATTTTCAATTTTGATTTTATATCTCTTATTAATTTAGGGCTTTTATAAGCCGTTGATTTCAAGCTTCCGAATGGGTTTTATTGAATTTTTTCATAGTTTTCACTTTGATCTTTAATTGCTATAATTTTATTTAGCTGCTTTTTGAGTGGGTTTCAATTCTTATTACCCAATATCCACTTCATTCTAAAAGTTCATAATATCTTAACATGTGATATTTTTTTAGATATTTAATACACACACACACACATACATACCCAGTTAATTCTAAACTGATTATATAAATAAACGTATGTGTGTGTATATATAAATAATATAAAATTTTGGAAATTTTTTATATAATATAAATTAATTACTTATAAGTTTTTAACTAATAAATTATTTAAAATTTGAAAATTAAATTAAAAATATTTTTTTTATTATCGCGCTAAAAGCAGTAGTATAATGTATTTGTAATTATAAATTTTATTTATTCATATATATATATATAACTAGTTATATGTCTATATATCTTTAATCTGATTTAAAATAAATATATATATTGAAAAAATTCAGTTCGAATTTTCTATTATAATTATTCTAAATAATTTTACAAATTAATGTTTAAAATAATTTTATAGTTTAATTATATATGTATTTTAATTAATGTTTTATGTAAATAATTTACCACTACTATTTTATAATAATTATATAACTATATTTTCAAACACACACACATATATAATTTTATACACATATATACATACATTTAGATAACCCATTTGTATATACGAGGGGCTCACATGTCCGTTGCGATGAGATCTCAATATCCACACAAAGGCATTTCAAACCAAGTGCACATTACCCTATTACACGTGCACGCACACACATATGTGTATATGATACACATGTGTTTAATATAGTACAAATTATATGAAATAAAACTTTATTTATAAATTTAAATAAAACATTGTTTTTATTTATATAGAAAATTTGAATTTTTTTTCAATGAATTAAACTACATAGGCCTATTAAAGATCCATTAATGGGAAAAGAATTGAAATTTACCCAATTACTAGGTTGCGTACTGGCCTAGTTCCAACATTATGGTTGATTACTAATGATTCAACCATTTGCAAATACAATCACATAATATTTCATTCAAGGATTTTCTTATTTCTATACTTAAAATTAATTGCTCAATTAAATATATCACTATATGGCAAAGTATATAATAGAAATCAGATACCTTTATTATGAAAAAGATTAGTCATAGAGCTAGATATATGTAACAAAATACATAATTGCCCCTAGGGTATACCCCTAACTCTATCCAAGTTGACTATGGTTGATCGTGATACTAACCTCATACAACTAAGGAGCAAATACTCTATTGAATAGTGTTTCACTTCCATTGCTTCAACTCGGACCAAATAATGGTCTCTCAATGGTCATTATGCCATGATTTAACAATAGTCGCTCGAGAGAACTGCGTTACATCGTCGCTCCGAGATTTCCTATTTGACCTATTTGTATTAACCAATAGGAAACTCACTTATGAATCATTCTATATTTATCCAATAGCTATTAGTATGTAATCCCTTGGTGTCCCCAGCAATAATGAGTAATACACTTTCCAAATTTGGAAAGTGTTGTATACTTTGGTCTCAACAAATGTTCCGATATCCTTTCTTGAAACAACTTGACGATGAATTTTTGAAATAATATGTTATTCTTTGTTGTGATAGTTTTTTCACGATCACAACTAGTTGTACTATTATCACATAACATGTTATTTAAATATTTTATATTTGTATACTTTAAATTAATTACTTAATCAATTATATCACTATATAACAAATATACAATAGAATTAAGCACCTTAATTATGAATAAGATTGATTATAGAGTGGATATATGTAATAAATTACAAAGTTGCCCCTAAGGGCATACCACCAACTCTTCCAATATCTCACTTGTGTTTGGGGTCAATTATAGAATCTTAATCCTATTATTTTAATTTGTTTTCTTAGAAATGATCAAGTTAGTTACTTACTGAACGAGTATTGTAACGACCCCAGATTTTTAATTAATTTAAATTGATAATAAAAGGAATTTTTGAATAAAAATTTGTCAAATCTATTGTAAATGGACTACGAGTTTCTCCGCCATGAATAAATATTAGAATTGATGGTTGATAATGGTTTGAATTTATAAAATAAATATGAAGTTAAATAACAATAATTAATATTTAAACTAGAAACAGAAATTACTTATATTACAAGGCCAAGTGTATTTGAGTTATAAATAGAGATGAATAAATAAAAGTATGAAGGCAAAGCAAAGGAAAAAGAACACACTAGTATATAATACATTCAAGTACAAACAAAATATTTACATGTATGAACCACTTGAAAACAAAATGCATTCAGATCTGTAAACAAGTGAATAAATCTACATATGAGTGAAGCTTGCGAAAGAAGAAACAAATGTATACAAGAAGAGAATTCATCAACCTGTAAAGCAAGATGATAATGCATGTACAGCTGCAAATGGAAACATAAGTACATACGAAATAAAAAGTATGACAATGTTAATTAATGCAAGGTACTATCGGCCTCCAATTGAAATAAATATCTCTGCTTATATGTTGTACTAAAAAGATAACATCACCTATACAAAATTATATTCACCTGTAACTTGTTTATATCTATCAACTTGTACACTTCTTTCTATATATCATACTTCATTTCAGTTCGTCCATAAAACTGAGAAACAAAAAAAAATCTGAAGTAAACAATCTCCAAAACTTAAACAAACTTCGACATAAACTACAATACGAATCACTACAAACCAGGGATCAAAGAGGCAAGTTTCAACTGGAAATTCAAAGCCTGTTCAACAAAAATGCATCTCTGTTCTTTCCTGGAAACAACTGTGAGCAACTCCTATTTTTTTAGAAGCTTAACTTGTTTTGATTGCTTGATGCTTGTGAGTAACTTTTGTTTGAAATCTTAACAGTAAATCTGTTGAATACTTCTCTGTTTTTAATATTCAGTGAGCAAACTTAAATTTTTCAACCACTTCTTTGGTTCTGGAGTCTGTGATGATAAATAAGTGTTGCATACGTCTGTTTGTATATGTATTTACGGCAAGGATAGGGTGTATGCTTGGTTACAGGCAGATAAGTTTTGTTTCAGGTTTACAGAGTAAACCATTTCAAAAATTCAAATCTCCGAGTGTAAGTAGTTTTGAGTTATAATCTATAAAGGAAATTTGTTAGGGGTACTCAGATTCAAATTTTAAAAAAATAATCTCAACCATAGAATATTAGTAAATAATTTGGAATTGTGAAATTACAGAGGAAAAAACCTTTTAAACAGAAAATTCAAGTATTTTCATTTGAAGTTTTGATCATTGGATCATATTTATCTTGTAATAAGATGATTTTTAAAAGGAATTCCACGATTTTTAAGTGAATGGATGTTGAGATTTCTCGTGATAAACGAAAATCGAGTTGATGGCAATTCCCAGCGATGGACGAACAATTAAATCTCGAGTTTGATGTCAGAAGTAGCTTGAGGACTAATGATCATTAGAAAAATGGTAAATAAATTTTTAGATACTCGGTGAAGTTAGTTGATGTGAATTTAGGGTTTTTTGTGTGTTTTTGGTCATCATTGAATCTCGAATTCGTGTTTCTCCCATGGTGGATCGGAATGAATAAGACCAGTGGCGATCGAATCTGGGGAGGTAGGCGGAGCTCTGACGAAGTTTTCGTGGCCTCCGATGGCCTAGGGCGATGGTGCGAGACGATTTCGTGACGACCCTTTCGTACTAGTCTGGACCTGGTAGTGAACTTCGAACTCGTCGTCGTTGATGATGTCTAGGTGTTCGTGGCGAATATGGGGAAGGCTGATGACTCGCCGGCGAGGTGACGATGATCGGAGCAGCAGCCGATGACGTGTGCACGTGCACGCGTGGGTGGACGTATCTGGTTTTAGTTAAGGAAATTGGGGAAGATGAAGTTTTGTCTCGGGTTCGAAATCGAGATTTTGTCTAATTGGCTCGGGGCGAAATCGAAGTTGGCTCGGGGTTGTCTCGTTAAATACCAGGTTTTAACATTTGAAAGGAAATCTTGTTCCAGGTTTTAAAATGTAAAAGGAAAGCATAGTTTTATGTTTAGGCAAGTTTTTAAAACTGTATTTAAAGTGAATGAGTTTTTAATGGAATGATAATAAAGTTTTCAAAGAATAAGTATATATTAAATTTATTCATCGGGTTTTGAACAAATCTTCAAAGACTTAAATGTTAAAGTTAAATGTTTTTTTTTCTTTAGTTGTCTGTTTTAAAGTAATTAAGGATGGATAATTATTGATTAAAGATTAATTAATCAAGTATCTAAAGGATAATTAATTTAAACGAAGAATTAATTAATGTGATTAATTAATTAAGGTGATTAATTCGAGAATAATTAATTAATTTGAAGGTTGATTAATTAATGAAGATGATTAAGGAATGATAATTAATTGAGAAATAATTAATTAAAGTAATTAATTAATGATAATTAATTAAATGGTGAATTAAATAATTAAAGGTTAATTATTTAAAAATAAAAGGTTGATGAATTATAATTAAAAGTTAAAATTGATTTATTATTAATGGATAATTAATAAATGATTTAAGAATAATAAATCAAGATAATTTGTAAAGTATTAATGTTAATCAACCCATATTTGAAATTCGTAAGGAATTAATTCGATCTAAATTAATCAGATAATTTATTGACCTTACCTTCTGATATTTGGATTCTATTGGATGACTTGATTGTTGATATCCCTGATTTGTGATGCTTGGTGATACATCCTGATTTATGTTGTGATCTGTAATTTACTTATCTGTGATATATATCTGTGAACTGTGAATGAACGATAAGCGGGATAGTTAATACCGCTTATCAAAATTATATTTATGTATTCTCATCTGTGATGATTGTATGATGTTGCACTACTGTGTAAAACCCTGGACCACACTTATACACACACAAATATGGATTTCACGTGGAAATCGGTTAAGTCACAGATAATTTAAATCTCACATTTTTGAAATTGAAATTTTAATTTCAATTGATTTTGAAATTGAAAATGTGGATTTAAAGTGAAAAGCCTTTGAAATGGAATTTCAAAGATAAAAGTTATTTTGGATAACTTAATCGAGTTTTGAAAATTTAACTAATTTGATTTAAATTTGAATTCAATATTTAAAATTGAATCCTATGATTTGGGAACTAGGGTTAAAAAAGGCTGTTCAACTTATTAATGTGTTTATATGAATTCAAACCATTTTAAATGTAAAATTTTGAGAATTTGGATTTGACCCAAGGATTTCAACTCGTATAAATGAATCAGATTTCCAAAAATGAAAACTGTTTGTTTTCAAATGATAAAAGCTTTCAGATAAGAAATGAAATTCCAGTTTAATTGAAGGAATTTCAAGATTGAATTGAAAAATGGATTTTCCAAGTTATGAATGAATTCTTTTTGAAAACTATGAATTGAATCTGTTTATTTTTAAACAGATTTAAAATGATGATTTGTTTAGACCATTTGAAATGGAATTGTTTTGAAAGCTATCAGTTAAATCTTGATTTAAAGATTTAACGAGTTAATCAAATTGAAATGGAAATTGATTGGAAAATCTGTGAATGAATCTTTTGTTTAAAAGATTAAAAGTGTGGAATTTGTTTTAAACCATTGAAGGTTGTTAAAATGAATTTTTTTGTTTAAAAGATTAAAATGGTAATTTGTTAAACCATTTGAAAAGAAAGTTTGGGTTTAAGTTGTGACTTAATTGAAATCCCAATATCCGTATATTTTTAAATATTGCGCTCACTATTCGGTTTAGCCGGGAGAGGACCTTTGTGTCACATAACCCATTCCGAATAAGTGATTCGACGATATGGATAGCATTTGAAGACCGGTGTTGAAGGCCGGATATTTTTCGAAAATGAAAGGACAACCTATCGAATGTCTCTGCACTGAGTCGCGCCGGTATAGAGATTTATATCACTCTTTTGTGATGGGAAGTCCGGACGTGATTTGAAAGTTATCCGGAATTGCAAGGGCTTCGTGAGAAGTGCCTTCGGTTCTGTTCGATCCCGGAACAGACTTGTATGGTTACATGTCTGACATTACACTTTGAGATATAAAGCCGATCTCTTTCAAATACATTTCTGTTGGTGGCGGAGAATTTATTCTCTTAGCTTAACACCCTTCTCTGGGACGTACGAGCTCAGAGGTGATGTAGTTGAAGTTATCAGCGATATATCCCAATTTGGTAATGTGACATGCTGAGTGTTGCTGTGTGATGATCAGTGTTTGATCATTTGTGATATGATCATTTATTTGATCTTATATCTTTGTGATCATAGGTTGATCATTTATTTGACCCGAAGCATGGCTTTTTGAAAAAGCGTAGCTTTGTGGACGAGACTTCGTCGAGCCTCACAAACCGGAAATGGTCGAAACAGGAATGTTGCGGCAAGGTTATGAGGGTCGCGCCCTTTAGGGTATGTCATTTCCTTCTGGAAAAGGGTGGTATTATGGTATGGAGCCCTGATACTTACTCATGTGGATACACTTTCTTTATGATGTGTGATGTTGGTTACCGAGGCCTCGGATAAAGGTCCCAAAGGACCGGGTGATGACATATTCGTGAGTTACCTGTTACAGGGGTAACCCGGCCTTGTTTGGCAGAGAGCAGTTTGTCTCTCGGGACGTCCCGCCAGAGGCGATCCCATGCGGCGGAAGGAAGTTCCTTAGCCTGACCATTTGTTGGAAATCCATTTCTCCAATACGGAACTTGTACGGTTTTAGTTGTAGAACCTGCCATCTACTTATGGTGGCGCCCCACTGTTTGGATGGTAGCTATAGTAGGCATAGTTCGAAATGTCTATGCTGGCTAAGATTGATATTATACTTTCGAAATGTTTTCTGCACTATGCACTAATAATAATATCAAGATGATTTTACGTAGTAAGCATCTTTGACTATCATAAGAAGAAATCTCCTCCAATTCTGCGTTTGCATTGTGTGTGTGGCGGGAGGTCTTATGGTAGTTTCATTTTCCAAAAAGCATTGCGAATTGACTTTAAAATCCTGTTGTTGTTTGTTTTAAAGATAAACTGTTTTTGTTGCTCACACCAGTCCCATGACTGATCCGGAGTTTATTGTTCCCTTCCTAAACTCTGGGTGCCCACCATTTTCCACACGGGCAGTCTAGAGTTGGGTTTTTCAGATATTCAGGTTTAGTAGATTATCTGGACCTAGTTCAGTTCTTGGAGTTCATGGACTGACGTTGCTTATCTTGGAGCATTCTATTGGAGATATTCTATCTGCTGCTGATGTTATCATTTTCTTTTCCGCTGCTATTTCTTGTATCATATCTCTGATGTATATTGATATTCATTGTATCACTCTGTTGTATCAGATATTATATATCAATGTATTATTCTTTTCTTCCGCTGTGTTATTTACTTAATTGTGTTATAGCTCCGACGAATCGGATTTGAACGGTCGAATCTGCGACATTCTAGTACAATGTGAAGTACGGATGTTGATTTCGAGCGGGCAAAACCCGATACGTTACATGTGGTATCGGAGCTATGGTTGAACTTTAGCTCAGGAGTATAACACGTTAAGTAGCTCATTAGAGATAGAGTGAAGTAAACTCTAGAATGAGTATTCCTCAGATATCTGTCTATATGCCTCAGTAAATTCTCTTACTATCCACTGATAGTGAGTATGAGTGCAAGAAGAGGATGAGCTAGGGGATAGGGGAATACGACTGTAAATGGTCAATACCCTGTAACAACGAGGAAGTAACATTTTCTCTATCAATCTCTTTTGTTCAACATTTCTTTTCAATTCTTCGATAATTCCTGGTAGATCCAGGAAGGAGATTCGATATATTAATATGGGACATAAACTCTGGATGGACCAAAATTGTTTGTTTGGATGAATTGTTCGTTTTGGTTGCTATGGTTGATAGGTATAATTTAGTTTCTAAACTGAGAGTTTTGAAATTGTATCCATATATCTGTCTATTCTTTGGGTCCCAGTATATTCTACGAATGGTTAGTTATCACTTCGAACTGACCGATGCCACTGCATATTTCGTAAATCTGGATAACCCGAATATTTTGTGAAGTGTTAAACAGATTCGTTCTCATATCTGTTATTGATATTCTGATTGGGTAAGCCAAATGTGGAATAAATATCCAGTTTGATTAGATTCTTCATCTGTCTTTGTTTTCGTGCCTACGAATTTCGAGGACGAAATTCTTTTAAGGGGGGAAGTTTGTAACGACCCCAGATTTTTAATTAATTTAAATTGATAATAAAAGGAATTTTTGAATAAAAATTTGTCAAATCTATTGTAAATGGACTACGAGTTTCTCCGCCATGAATAAATATTAGAATTGATGGTTGATAATGGTTTGAATTTATAAAATAAATATGAAGTTAAATAACAATAATTAATATTTAAACTAGAAACAGAAATTACTTATATTACAAGGCCAAGTGTATTTGAGTTATAAATAGAGATGAATAAATAAAAGTATGAAGGCAAAGCAAAGGAAAAAGAACACACTAGTATATAATTCATTCAAGTACAAACAAAATATTTACATGTATGAACCACTTGAAAACAAAATGCATTCAGATCTGTAAACAAGTGAATAAATCTACATATGAGTGAAGCTTGCGAAAGAAGAAACAAATGTATACAAGAAGAGAATTCATCAACCTGTAAAGCAAGATGATAATGCATGTACAGCTGCAAATGGAAACATAAGTACATACGAAATAAAAAGTATGACAATGTTAATTAATGCAAGGTACTATCGGCCTCCAATTGAAATAAATATCTCTGCTTATATGTTGTACTAAAAAGATAACATCACCTATACAAAATTATATTCACCTGTAACTTGTTTATATCTATCAACTTGTACACTTCTTTCTATATATCATACTTCATTTCAGTTCGTCCATAAAACTGAGAAACAAAAAAAAATCTGAAGTAAACAATCTCCAAAACTTAAACAAACTTCGACATAAACTACAATACGAATCACTACAAACCAGGGATCAAAGAGGCAAGTTTCAACTGGAAATTCAAAGCCTGTTCAACAAAAATGCATCTCTGTTCTTTCCTGGAAACAACTGTGAGCAACTCCTATTTTTTTAGAAGCTTAACTTGTTTTGATTGCTTGATGCTTGTGAGTAACTTTTGTTTGAAATCTTAACAGTAAATCTGTTGAATACTTCTCTGTTTTTAATATTCAGTGAGCAAACTTAAATTTTTCAACCACTTCTTTGGTTCTGGAGTCTGTGATGATAAATAAGTGTTGCATACGTCTGTTTGTATATGTATTTACGGCAAGGATAGGGTGTATGCTTGGTTACAGGCAGATAAGTTTTGTTTCAGGTTTACAGAGTAAACCATTTCAAAAATTCAAATCTCCGAGTGTAAGTAGTTTTGAGTTATAATCTATAAAGGAAATTTGTTAGGGGTACTCAGATTCAAATTTTAAAAAAATAATCTCAACCATAGAATATTAGTAAATAATTTGGAATTGTGAAATTACAGAGGAAAAAACCTTTTAAACAGAAAATTCAAGTATTTTCATTTGAAGTTTTGATCATTGGATCATATTTATCTTGTAATAAGATGATTTTTAAAAGGAATTCCACGATTTTTAAGTGAATGGATGTTGAGATTTCTCGTGATAAACGAAAATCGAGTTGATGGCAATTCCCAGCGATGGACGAACAATTAAATCTCGAGTTTGATGTCAGAAGTAGCTTGAGGACTAATGATCATTAGAAAAATGGTAAATAAATTTTTAGATACTCGGTGAAGTTAGTTGATGTGAATTTAGGGTTTTTTTGTGTGTTTTTGGTCATCATTGAATCTCGAATTCGTGTTTCTCCCATGGTGGATCGGAATGAATAAGACCAGTGGCGATCGAATCTGGGGAGGTAGGCGGAGCTCTGACGAAGTTTTCGTGGCCTCCGATGGCCTAGGGCGATGGTGCGAGACGATTTCGTGACGACCCTTTCGTACTAGTCTGGACCTGGTAGTGAACTTCGAACTCGTCGTCGTTGATGATGTCTAGGTGTTCGTGGCGAATATGGGGAAGGCTGATGACTCGCCGGCGAGGTGACGATGATCGGAGCAGCAGCCGATGACGTGTGCACGTGCACGCGTGGGTGGACGTATCTGGTTTTAGTTAAGGAAATTGGGGAAGATGAAGTTTTGTCTCGGGTTCGAAATCGAGATTTTGTCTAATTGGCTCGGGGCGAAATCGAAGTTGGCTCGGGGTTGTCTCGTTAAATACCAGGTTTTAACATTTGAAAGGAAATCTTGTTCCAGGTTTTAAAATGTAAAAGGAAAGCATAGTTTTATGTTTAGGCAAGTTTTTAAAACTGTATTTAAAGTGAATGAGTTTTTAATGGAATGATAATAAAGTTTTCAAAGAATAAGTATATATTAAATTTATTCATCGGGTTTTGAACAAATCTTCAAAGACTTAAATGTTAAAGTTAAATGTTTTTTTTTTCTTTAGTTGTCTGTTTTAAAGTAATTAAGGATGGATAATTATTGATTAAAGATTAATTAATCAAGTATCTAAAGGATAATTAATTTAAACGAAGAATTAATTAATGTGATTAATTAATTAAGGTGATTAATTCGAGAATAATTAATTAATTTGAAGGTTGATTAATTAATGAAGATGATTAAGGAATGATAATTAATTGAGAAATAATTAATTAAAGTAATTAATTAATGATAATTAATTAAATGGTGAATTAAATAATTAAAGGTTAATTATTTAAAAATAAAAGGTTGATGAATTATAATTAAAAGTTAAAATTGATTTATTATTAATGGATAATTAATAAATGATTTAAGAATAATAAATCAAGATAATTTGTAAAGTATTAATGTTAATCAACCCATATTTGAAATTCGTAAGGAATTAATTCGATCTAAATTAATCAGATAATTTATTGACCTTACCTTCTGATATTTGGATTCTATTGGATGACTTGATTGTTGATATCCCTGATTTGTGATGCTTGGTGATACATCCTGATTTATGTTGTGATCTGTAATTTACTTATCTGTGATATATATCTGTGAACTGTGAATGAACGATAAGCGGGATAGTTAATACCGCTTATCAAAATTATATTTATGTATTCTCATCTGTGATGATTGTATGATGTTGCACTACTGTGTAAAACCCTGGACCACACTTATACGCACACAAATATGGATTTCACGTGGAAATCGGTTAAGTCACAGATAATTTAAATCTCACATTTTTGAAATTGAAATTTTAATTTCAATTGATTTTGAAATTGAAAATGTGGATTTAAAGTGAAAAGCCTTTGAAATGGAATTTCAAAGATAAAAGTTATTTTGGATAACTTAATCGAGTTTTGAAAATTTAACTAATTTGATTTAAATTTGAATTCAATATTTAAAATTGAATCCTATGATTTGGGAACTAGGGTTAAAAAAGGCTGTTCAACTTATTAATGTGTTTATATGAATTCAAACCATTTTAAATGTAAAATTTTGAGAATTTGGATTTGACCCAAGGATTTCAACTCGTATAAATGAATCAGATTTCCAAAAATGAAAACTGTTTGTTTTCAAATGATAAAAGCTTTCAGATAAGAAATGAAATTCCAGTTTAATTGAAGGAATTTCAAGATTGAATTGAAAAATGGATTTTCCAAGTTATGAATGAATTCTTTTTGAAAACTATGAATTGAATCTGTTTATTTTTAAACAGATTTAAAATGATGATTTGTTTAGACCATTTGAAATGGAATTGTTTTGAAAGCTATCAGTTAAATCTTGATTTAAAGATTTAACGAGTTAATCAAATTGAAATGGAAATTGATTGGAAAATCTGTGAATGAATCTTTTGTTTAAAAGATTAAAAGTGTGGAATTTGTTTTAAACCATTGAAGGTTGTTAAAATGAATTTTTTTGTTTAAAAGATTAAAATGGTAATTTGTTAAACCATTTGAAAAGAAAGTTTGGGTTTAAGTTGTGACTTAATTGAAATCCCAATATCCGTATATTTTTAAATATTGCGCTCACTATTCGGTTTAGCCGGGAGAGGACCTTTGTGTCACATAACCCATTCCGAATAAGTGATTCGACGATATGGATAGCATTTGAAGACCGGTGTTGAAGGCCGGATATTTTTCGAAAATGAAAGGACAACCTATCGAATGTCTCTGCACTGAGTCGCGCCGGTATAGAGATTTATATCACTCTTTTGTGATGGGAAGTCCGGACGTGATTTGAAAGTTATCCGGAATTGCAAGGGCTTCGTGAGAAGTGCCTTCGGTTCTGTTCGATCCCGGAACAGACTTGTATGGTTACATGTCTGACATTACACTTTGAGATATAAAGCCGATCTCTTTCAAATACATTTCTGTTGGTGGCGGAGAATTTATTCTCTTAGCTTAACACCCTTCTCTGGGACGTACGAGCTCAGAGGTGATGTAGTTGAAGTTATCAGCGATATATCCCAATTTGGTAATGTGACATGCTGAGTGTTGCTGTGTGATGATCAGTGTTTGATCATTTGTGATATGATCATTTATTTGATCTTATATCTTTGTGATCATAGGTTGATCATTTATTTGACCCGAAGCATGGCTTTTTGAAAAAGCGTAGCTTTGTGGACGAGACTTCGTCGAGCCTCACAAACCGGAAATGGTCGAAACAGGAATGTTGCGGCAAGGTTATGAGGGTCGCGCCCTTTAGGGTATGTCATTTCCTTCTGGAAAAGGGTGGTATTATGGTATGGAGCCCTGATACTTACTCATGTGGATACACTTTCTTTATGATGTGTGATGTTGGTTACCGAGGCCTCGGATAAAGGTCCCAAAGGACCGGGTGATGACATATTCGTGAGTTACCTGTTACAGGGGTAACCCGGCCTTGTTTGGCAGAGAGCAGTTTGTCTCTCGGGACGTCCCGCCAGAGGCGATCCCATGCGGCGGAAGGAAGTTCCTTAGCCTGACCATTTGTTGGAAATCCATTTCTCCAATACGGAACTTGTACGGTTTTAGTTGTAGAACCTGCCATCTACTTATGGTGGCGCCCCACTGTTTGGATGGTAGCTATAGTAGGCATAGTTCGAAATGTCTATGCTGGCTAAGATTGATATTATACTTTCGAAATGTTTTCTGCACTATGCACTAATAATAATATCAAGATGATTTTACGTAGTAAGCATCTTTGACTATCATAAGAAGAAATATCCTCCAATTCTGCGTTTGCATTGTGTGTGTGGCGGGAGATCTTATGGTAGTTTCATTTTCCAAAAAGCATTGCGAATTGACTTTAAAATCCTGTTGTTGTTTGTTTTAAAGATAAACTATTTTTGTTGCTCACACCAGTCCCATGACTGATCCGGAGTTTATAGTTCCCTTCCTAAACTCTGGGTGCCCACCATTTTCCACACGGGCAGTCTAGAGTTGGGTTTTTCAGATATTCAGGTTTAGTAGATTATCTGGACCTAGTTCAGTTCTTGGAGTTCATGGACTGACGTTGCTTATCTTGGAGCATTCTATTGGAGATATTCTATCTGCTGCTGATGTTATCATTTTCTTTTCCGCTGCTATTTCTTGTATCATATCTCTGATGTATATTGATATTCATTGTATCACTCTGTTGTATCAGATATTATATATCAATGTATTATTTTTTTCTTCCGCTGTGTTATTTACTTAATTGTGTTATAGCTCCGACGAATCGGATTTGAACGGTCGAATCTGCGACATTCTAGTACAATGTGAAGTACGGATGTTGATTTTCGAGCGGGCAAAACCCGATACGTTACAAGTATGCTGTATTGTTTTATTACCTACCATGTCAATCAGCACCTTTCCACTATTAAACTGCCTTTATCATATGGAACTTTCGAAGTATGTTTCTTGACTTCTATTAAGCTCTAGGTTCTTTCATGATCTACATCTCAAAATTGTTATCGTATAACAATGCCATGGGATTCACAACATTTGGACTCTCCTCTAGCTCAGTCATAAATTTATATGTGTGCATATGCATACATTGCTTTTATTAGTGCGGTTATTTAAAGCGATGTACGTAGCATATTGGTCGAATTAGCCGCAACCTCTTGTTTGGAACATTTCCAACTCAAAACCCCTTAACTAAGGTTGAACATGAATTTAAAATTGACAAAGTATCCTCAAAATCGCTGATGAAGTTTGAGTCTAGATACTTCTTCATAAGGAGTTCATTGTTTCTATAAACAATTCTTTAATATTTCGTAAATTGTGACGACCCACATTTTCACATATCAGCGAATCATAAAAATATTATTTTTAAATTAAATTGGGTCCAAATTTAAAATTTGGGTAATGGCAAGAATCGACATTTTGATCCGAACAATAAATATTTGATGGGTTTTGAACCTGAATATCTTGTATGGCTTATAACTTTTGATAGGAGCCGAATTAGGGTAACGTACCACTTTCAAATAAAATATATCATGGTTTCACATTTCATAGAGTGGTCATAATAATTTTTTTGGACTTATGATTTAAAAGATATATTGTTTTAAATTTAGACTGCATTTTGACAAATTGGTGGGAAATTAACTCATCCCGTAGTCAGGCCTGCTAACTAATTTTGAGATTAGGGTTAGAAGTAGCCTGCATAGAGCCACTAATCACTATATATTCATCTCTAAACATCTCTTAACCTTCTCTTAGCTTCATTGACCTAAATCTACCAAAAATCCATCATTCTCTCAATAAAAGTAATCTAAATCAATTAATTTGAAGGGGATTAGGTAAGGGATTAGCAAGGGGCATTGTATATTTCAAATTTTTTTGCCTTAGAAAGTGTGTAGATGCTGCCAAAGTTCAGATCTACTCTTGATTTGGTGAATCTACTCTTGTTTGATGATTTTTTTGTTGATTCTACGTTATAGTGAATGATTCTGTTCTCTCACATTACCAAAATTGTTAACATATATTTTTAAAGTGTTCTCAAAATGTTTTAAAACTTAAAAATATAATTTGATATTTGTTGTCCATTTTGGTTCTTCTAATATCCCTTATCTTGAGGCTTGAAGCTAAGCACTGCACATGCTGCAATCAACTATAGTATTAACTTCCAGTGACAAAATACGGTAATGTTAATAGTATCCATAATATCAAAAACATATGAATATGAAATAAAAATCAACAAAAATTTAAAAACAACTTTTCTGATTACATTTCAAATCAATATTTCATATTCCAAAATGATTCCCAGGTTTTGATCAAATATAATTATTACAAATTACGCGAAGAGCGACATATGAAGATGCCCCCTTGGATGATCAGAATACTAAACATACATATCAGTATTAAATACGTCACAGCGGAAATAAAACTAATTACTCCTGTATAACTAACTTTGCCTCCTGCATGTATTTGGAAGCTTATTTGTCCAACCTACTAAACCTGAAATACCTTAACTCACAGTCTATTCAAATTAATTTTGAGCATCCAAGAGTTTAAGAGAAAAACATAAACTTCGAGTCAGATATAAAGCCTGGTGTGAATAATACTATTACATCTCGGTTTACTAATATTATGTAAGACCATGCCGCTTAGCGGAACGGGTTTTCCCTCACTAATATCTCTTTAAAAATATATCTTTTTGCAAATTAGTAACCTGCAATCAAACTGATTAAAGCAATTATAGAAATATCATATATGCACATAAATTAGGTACTTAATGGACTATCTGTCCAAACAATGTAGTTTTGTTTGGCTAACTACATTGGCTGACTTGGGCCTACCAGACAAAATAACCAATCTAACTTCTATTAGACACACTTCTGGACGGTATGTCCTTAACTTACTTCTCCCAGGAATAACTGATCCTGATGGTTTTGCGGGCTCACCAATAACCTGTCTTTCTTTGTATATTCCTTTCTTTGTGTAAAATGATTTTATTCTTACCCGTGACAAAACCCTACATACTAGAATTTTAGACTTATTTTATCTAGGGACTAATAGCTAAAGTATAGGGCATGACCCTATACTAGTCCCATCTGGTATTCAAATTGTCATTTACTTAGGATTAACTACCCCATCAAATTTTCCTTGAAAACATTTCTTTCAAATTGATTTAACCCTTTAAATCATACTTAAATAAGGAAAATATACATTTTGCTTTACTCAAGTATCTTTGCCATGATATATGCTTTACACAAAACAATATTGGTGAAAAACTAAATCAATAGGATTATCTATCCCTTTAAAACAAGTTAAAGCCCTTCTTTAAACTAGAAAACATTAGGTTTTAAATCTAGGATATCATCTTCGAAACCTTTGTTTAAAAAAACTTTAAACAGTCCCTTTCGAATCCATGGAAGTACCTCTTTCAAAATAGGTTAACTGCTTTACCCTAAAACACTAGGCCGAAAGGCCAAAGCATACCTTTCGAAACCTTTAAAAATAGACCTTTCGAAATCATTGAAAGTATCCCTTCAAAAGCTTTTAAAACCTTAGACATCCTCTTTTCAAAATACTTTAAACTTGCCTTTTGAAAGCGTTGGAAACCTTCCATTTAAAAAATCAAGTAAACCTTTTGAAAACATTGGGGTACCTCCCCTTCGAAACCTACATTATATACCTTTCGAAAGCATTGAAGTTCCTTACTCAAAACAAACCTTTCGAAAGCACTGGGTCCAAGTAAAAGTTTGTGGAACATAGATTCGAAACATTTCAAACCATTCCTTTCAAAGCCTTTGGGTTTAACTTTCAATATATCTAAGGGTCTTAAAAGAACTGGGGCGAAAGAATTGCTTTTGAAAGCATTATTCCTAAGTGAAAGAAAGTTTATGGTTTCAAAACCAACCCTTTCAAAAGCTTAGGGAAGCGACTTCAAAGTTTAAGGCAAAAGGACCCCTTCAAAGGCATTAATTCGAAAGGTTGTATGCGGCAGCTGGTGTTTCGACCCCTTCGAAAGCTTGTTTTAAAAACAAAAGGCGGTAACCCATTTGAAAGCCCTTTCTTTATATAAATAGAAGAAAGTTGGTTAGGCCGAAAGCTCCAACCCCTTCGAAAGTCTTATTTGTAATCAAGATAGTTCCAAGTTTATTAGAGCTACTTCTACGCCTTCAGAAGCACGTTTCGACTCTATACCTTCCGTCTTACTCCAATCAACTATGTACCAAGGCATTGATACCATGTATATGGGTTTTGACTTGGTTGGGGCGGATGTAAGGTATCGAAAGGTGGCTGCTATAAGTGGCGAAGCAGTAATCCTTCACAAAACTGATTTTTATCCTTTTAAAGTTATATATTTCCAACTAACTTTCCTTATTTGTCAACATATAATTGGTTGCCAAACAAAAACTTTTTTCTAAAAGTGCTACCAAATTCAGCAATTAACACTTTAAAACATTTAGCAAATTGCCCCTTCTCCTTTTCTAAACATATAAAACATTTAAGTCTCATACCTTAAATATATATCTTTAATAAAATACTTAGGAAAATTCTCCAAAAATTCCCATAAATCACTTTTAATATGTTTATTGACATATTTAAATTTTTGACCCAAAGCTAACATTTAATAGCCGAAAATAATTTAAACCCAATTTAACCATTTTTTTTACTAGAAAATTCATAATAAATCCATAACAACTTAGAAAATTATGAAACTTGGAACCCATCTCTAAAATATATTTTTTACCTTATATCAAAAAGGAAAGCCATTTGGATGTCATTTAATAGGTTTTTCAAATCAAATCTTATCATAAAATCTGTATAAAACAACATAAATCATCAACAACATATATATCCATTTAAACATCAAAACATGGCAGTTTTCTTGCAAATTAAATTCGGGTCTCATCTAGAAATTGAAAACATTAAAAATGAGATGTGTTAGCACCAAAATTGGTCAACAGCCAAACGCAGTTGAAAGCACCAATTCACAGTCACGGATAACATATAGAGTATACGTAGAGAGTTTAAATATAAAGAACAATCAAAATTAAAAAGAAAGCAGTAATAATAGAGGATTTATAGTGGTCCAGCTAACTCTGGCCTACGTTCACTCTAGAAATTTCCTTTTTATTAATATCAGAATCAATTACAGTTACAATCCAAAGATTTTAAAACAATAATGGCGGAGTAGCCTTAGTGGAGAAGATGAAGGGAAACAGAATGAAGATCCCTTTTCTGAAGCCCCACCTACTGTATTTATAGGCAAAATCCGAGAAACTGGGCTTCCAGAGTGGTCCGGGCCCATCAAGACCATAGTCAACCCGAATCTATCATTATGACCGACCCTGAGTTCAGAATATGCCAACCTGATATTTCCTAGGTGATGACCCGAAGCATACCTATCTGCGACTCGAAGCAAATGAGGCTGGGACTCGAAGTAACTCAATGTCGATCCTCCTCCCTCAAAACACCGATCCTATCCATGTGCCGTCCCAGAGTTTTGAGGATCCCGACCCGATCCAGTTCCTTCTTAGCACCAACCCAGGTTCCTTCCAAGGCCGACCCAAAGATTCACCACAGTCGACCCGATCCATTTCCTCCAACGTCGACCCCATATTTGCCAGTCTGATCTCCACTTGCCGACTAGGAGAAAAGCCATGACCGACCCTGAGTAGTGCAAATACACTGATCCCAAACAATACGCCGACCCAGGAGCTCGGTGCCGACCCAGAGTTTTGAGGATGCCAACCCCGGGCTACCCCAACCATGCCGATCCACTCATAATACCGATATGTGATGCCGACCCACTCGTGATGCCGACCCACTCGTGATGATGATCCCATGAATTCCTATTGATCCACTATGACTCGAAGTGGCTATCCAAGTGACCCGAAGCAACCTGCTTCAAAATCCGAAGCCGACCCACAAGCAACTCGAAGCAAACTCCAAACATCCCGAATCACCTCGACTTTTGTCAAAACTCATATTTTGAGTATTCCGCGACTTTTTCCATCGAATATGTCGAATCCCGGCTTCACGGTCATGATTATCATCCGTGACTAATCGTCTATCCATCCAGCTGACTCAAACCCATCGTATTCCAGTCTCGACAAACGAGCGGTCGATTTAGTTAAATCAGCCTGTCTATGGCCTTGCCAAAAGGTGGGTTAACAAGATTTAATCTATTATTCACCTTAGCTTGTTGTTAAGGGGTTTGGGATTTGCCCTTGAATTGATTTGATTAAGCTTTCTTCTTGAATTCTTGCTTATCTTCCTTTTGTTTTCCCTTAATGGTGGTCGGCCAAGCTCTATGTTTATTTTTGTTTGCAAATGTTAGAAATGAGAATGGAATAAGGGCTTAAGGTATAAGAATATAACCTATTCCTATTTTTCCATTATTTTATTACCTTTACTTACTTCATTTCAAATTTCCATTTGTTTATTCATTACTTAAGGCACGGCTACCTTTTAATTATACAAATCTAAATCCTTTAACCATTTACATTATTTCATTTAATTTAGCAAATTAAATGTCCTAAATAATGCTAGTCAAAATCAGGGTCATTATGGACTCCCCTCCTTAAAGAATTTCGTAATTGAAATTATGATAAGTATCTCTAATCCTGCTCTCAGTTTCCCAAGTACAGTCTCTCTCGTCATCACTCTATTGGACTTTGACTATTCTGACAATCCTGTTCCATAGTCTCTTCTCATCTCTCACGACTATACGAACTAGATTTCTAACTATAGTCAATTTCAATTCCACTACTAAATCATCTAACATAGTTGGTGCTATAATAGTCTCTGGATCTCGAATACACTTCCTTAGATGAGAAATATGGAAAACATTGTGAAGTCGTGCCAAACTACTTGGTAACTCCCCTCTATAAATGAGTTTCCCAATCCTTTCTATAGTAGGAAATGGTCCAACAATTCTTTGTGCCAATTTTCTTGATTTTTAGTATCTGATTAGACCTTTCATCAGTGATATCTTGACGAAAACATGATCGCCAACTGAGAACTCTAAGTTTTTCCGTCTTCTATCAGCATCGCTCTTCTGCCTAGACCGAGCTTCCTTCATTCTAGCTCGAATTAACTCGATCTTTTCTACAGCCTCTCCAAACAAATCTAGACCAAGAACTAACCTATCCCTGGTCTCTAACCAATAAACAGGAGATTTGCATGGTCTTCCATACAAAGCTTCAAACGGTGCCATTCCTATACTAGTCTGATAACTGTTGTTATACGAAAACTCGACTAAGTGTTGATGGTATTCCCATGATCTTCCAAAGTATAGTACACAAGCTCATAACAAATCTTTTAAGACTTTGTTAACTCTTTCCGTTTGCCCATCTGTCTGTCAATGGTAAGCAGTACTCATCTTGAGCTTGGTACCCAAAATCTCCTATAGACTTTTTCAGAACTCGCTAGTGAATAAGGAATCTCTATAACTTACTATACTACTAGGAATTCCATGCAGTCTAACTATATTCTTCATAAACAACTTAGCTAAAACAAGTGCCGTCCTAGTTGACTTAACTGGAATGAAATGGGCACTCTTAGTCAACTTGTCCACTATAACCCATATGCTTTCAATTGCTCTACTCAATTTTAGCAACCCATCTATAAAATCCATTGAGATAGAATCCCATTTCCATACTGGAACATCTAAAAGCTAAAGTAACCCACTTGGTTTTTGATGTTCGGCTTTTACCTGTTGACAGTCCAAACATTGCTTCACCCATAAGCCTACATCTCTCTTCATGCTTTCCCAGAAGAAACTTCTTTTTATGCCCTTATACATCTTAGTTCCTTCCGAATAAACAATGAACCTTGAACGATGGCATTCTCCAAGAACTTCCTTCCTGATGTTTCCTACATTGGGAACACATAGTCATCCTTTCTTCCTCAACCACCCATTCCGGTCAAGACTGAAATCTTTCAACTCATCGCTCTTTGTTCCATCCTTCAACTTTCTGATCCATTTAGCTAATAATGGATCCTCTCCTTGCTTAGAAGCAATCCTTTCGATCATCACTGGTCGAACTTCTAAACATGACAACATAGCGGTTTCCTTACTAGATCTAGCCTCGGATCTTCACTGTATTCTGCATGTAGTCAATGCTTCTAGATTTTTCCACTCGGCTATCATTGCCAATACTGCATTATGATGTTTCCTACTAAGTGCATCTGCACTTTATTGCCTTTTCCTAGTGTGTACCCAATACCAAAGTCATAAGCGGCTAAAAACTCTAACTACCTTTGCTCATATTTAACTCCTTTTGAGAGAATAAATGCCTCAGCGACTTATGATCCGTATACAACTCGAATCTTTCTTTCAAAAGGTAATGTCTCTATACCTTCAATGCAAAAGTTATTGCAACTAATTCCAAATTGTGAATTCGATATCTAACCTCATATGGTCTGAGCTGTCGAGAAGCATAGGCAATCACTTTACCTCTTTGCATTAACAGCTCCTAACCATGTTCCACATGCATCTGTGCACACCACTAAGTCTCGATTCCCCTCTGGGACAACTAACACGGGTGCATTTGTCAATAAGTGTTTCAGCTTTTGGAATGCCTCTTTACACTTATTAGTCCAGACAAACTTCACATCTTTCCGAGTTAGCTTAGTCATCGGTGCCGCTATCCACGAAAAATCCTTAATGAATCTCCGACAATAACCACTAATCCAGGAAAACCCTTTATCTCAGCTACTATCTTAGGTCTCTTCCAACTATTCACTGCCTCAATCTTAGCTGGATCTACTGACAACCCTTTTTCTGAGACTACATGACTGAGAAACTTCACTTCCTTCTTCCAGAAATGACAGTTCGAGAATTTCGCTTTTAGTTGATGCTGCCTCAACATCTTAAGCACCACTCTAAAATGAACTTCATGCTCTCTTTCATCTTTAGAGTATACAAAAATATCATTTATGAATACCAATACGAACCTATCCAAGTGCTCTCGGAAAACTCGGTTTATCAAATCTACATAGAATGCTGGTGCGTTAGTTAGTCCGAACGGCATTACTAACCATTCGTACGATCCATATCTGGTTCTAAACACCGTCAAAGGAATACCATCCTCAGCCACTCTAAGCTGGTGGAACCCTGTTGCCAAATCCAACTGGGAAAATACTTTGGCTCCACTCAACTGGTCGAACAAATCGTCAATTCTAGGTAAGGGATATCGATTCTTTATCATCTTCTCATTCAATTTATGATAATCGATAATAACCTTAATGATCTGTCTGGTTTCCTTGCAAACGCTACGGCTGCTCCTCGAGACGGACTGCTTGGTCTGATAAAGTTCTTATTTTCCAAATCCACCAACTACACCTTTAGCTCCCTCATCTCAGTAGGTGTCATTCTGCTTGGCGGTCTACTCACCGGTTCTGCTCTTGGTACTAAATCTATCTGAAACTCAATAGCTCATTTCGGCGGCAGTCCTACTACATGCTCAATGACAACTACAAATTATCTAACAACGAAAACTGGATTCAACTCGTCTTCTGCCTCCACAACACTCAACAAAGCATTATATTGAAAACTAGGGTTTTCTGCAAAGTATATTATTCGATCACTATAGTCAGAGTATTTAAGTGATATTTTGCTATCATGGCAAAATATCCTAGCATCATATTTACTTAACCAATCCATACCCAAAATAATTCTGAACCCTATGAAATCAAACACATGCAAACTGCAAGCAAATACATGACCTAACAATTCAAACTCTAGGTGGTCACATCTCATCCCAAGAGTCGCGTATTGTAACGACCCTAGATTTTAATTTATTTAAATTAATAATTAAATAAATTTTGAATAAAAATTTGTAGATTTAGCTAGAAAATTGGAGCGAGTTTCCCCGATCGTAATTTGAATGAATTTGAAAATAATAAATATATAAAAAAAATATTTGACTTGAGTTTAAATTGTAAATAAATAATTGATAATAATATTAAATATTAGAATTGATGGTTAATAAAAAATTTGAAATTTGAAATTAAATATAAGGTAAACATATATATAGGAAAATACAAGTAAACAAGACAACAAATAAATAGTATACACACTCAAATAGTGAAGTAAAGAAGAAAAAAAACAATATGACTAAAGTAACCAAACAAAACAAAGGATAAATTACAAAATATAAAACAAGCAAACAAGAAACTGTACATACAATAAACAAAGTAGCAAAGGTATGAAACAAAATCTTCTCCATGTAATAATCAGCCGAGTAAAATAAGAACATCAAGTACAAACAAATAAAAAAAATAAGTATGGCCGAAGTAAACAAATCTTTAGCACCCTACCTCTAAAACATCTCCAGCCATGCCTATATTGTACAAACAAACAATATAACCTGTAACATCTTCCTTTTATATACATCAAGCTTCTCCTCTCTGTTCGAACCCTATAACCAAATTTTCTTCAACCTGAGAACAAACTAAAGTCTGGATAATCAAGCCTGGAATCTCAACAGCAGTTAGCAATCTCTAATCAAAATACAGATTTAAAACAAATGCAAAGATAAGCAGATCATCTCAAATCAAGTTCAGGTTCAACTGTGAGTGAATTAAAGATTTCAAAAAAAAAACCAACCAAGCTCAGATCGAAAGTATAACTTCCAGATTTCAAATAAATCATTCCCAGGCTTGTTCTATGTCTTCATTTCAAAGGTGAGCAAACCTTTTGAATCTGATATGTTTCTTGTTGTTTGATCTTGTATTGAAGTTATGATTATGCTTGTATGATATAGCTGCCTAGGTGTGTATATATATAAGGATTAAGAGATGCATGTGCAGGCAGATATCCCTGTTTTAATGTTTACAGGCTAAACAAAAAGAAAAATACAAATCTCTTTAATCATTCGCTGTTAAACTTTGATTATTAAACAAAAATTATTCAAATTATGAAGACCAAAGTTTTAAAAATATTTCTTTGTAATAAAAATGAGTGGGTTTACTGAAATGGACTAAAACACAGTAAAATCGAATTTTATCAAAAATTTAATTTATTAAATTTTGAGTTTTGACTTCATGATCATGTTCGCCTTAGTAAACCATGATTTTTAATGAAGAAATTATTATTTTTAACTTAGTAATTCTCGAGCTTGAGGGAGTTGAACGGGAAATGGGTTTTCGTGAAAATCTGGTGATTGATGAACTTTTAGGGCTCGGGGTTTTTGTCGAAGCTAGCTAGTACATCGGTGGATACGAGAAAAATACTAGGAAATTTTTGTATTGCGTGATTCGTTGGGTCGAATCAAAAGTAGGGTTTAACGTTAAGTTTGGTGGTGGTCTGTAAACATGACGATTTCATCATCACGAGTTGACCGAGTTGCACGTGGTTCAAGGGGAAGGTAGAGGGGACTACGGCGAAGGTTCTGGTAGGGGGACGTGGTCGCTGGTGGTTGAGATGGTCGGGACGAGGTGGTTTTTGTGGTGTTAGTTTCGTTCCAGTGGGATCATTTGAACCCAATTTTGTTTTCGTGGGTAATCGAGGAAATCAGGTGGTCATTTAGTTAGGGGAGATCGTAGGTGACTTGCCGGAGGTGATGTTGTTCGCCGGGGTGATGGCGAACGCATGTGCATGTGTACACGTACAATTGCGTGCATCTGGATGTTGGTGTTATGGGGAAGAAACAGTCTTGCCTGGGGATGAATTCGAGTCGTACTCGAGGAAATTCGCGAGGGAACTCGAAGACGAGTGTGTCGAGCGAAAACTCGAAGCAAGGATCGGGGAGATTGATGTTTGGCTATCGGGTATGACCCGAAGTGGGTATAAAAACCCAGTTTTGTAAAAAGGTTTTAAAATGTTATTTTTGAAATTTAAACAAATTTTATTAAAACTTTCTCTAAAACACTACTTTATTAATATCAATGGTTTCTTAACCATTTGTTAAAGAGTTTTAGAATTTATTTAATCTAAAATTTGCTTAAGTTAATTTTAAAGATTTAAAAGGGTTTTAAAATGTAAATGGTAATTAGTATATTTACAAGATAATGTATCTTAAGTTAAAAGGAGTTTTATTATCTTAGAAATTTGTTTAAGTTAATTTTAAAGATTTAAAAAGGGTTTTAAAATGTAAATGGTAATTAGTGTATTTACAAGATAATGTATATTAAGTTAAAAGGAGTTTTATTATCTTGGAAATTACTTAAGTTAATTAGGAAATTAAGTATAATTAGTTAATTTAATTAATTAAAGATAAAGGTTAATTAAGTGATTTATGTAAGAATAATTAAGTAATTTAATTAATTAATGGTTATAATTGATTAACTAATAAATTAGAGATAAATGAATTGGGAATTTATTAATTATGAAAATTTAAGGTTAATTAATTAATGAAGGTGATTAAAGAATGATAATTAATTGAGGAATAATTAATCAAAATAATTAATTAAAGATAATTAATTAAATGGTGAATTAAATAATTAAAGAGTAATTATTTAATAATTAAAGGTTGATGAATTATAATTAAAGGTTAATTAATTATTAATGGTTAATTAATAAATGATTAAAGAATAATTAATCAAAACGATTTGTAATTTATTGATGTTAATTAACCAAAATTTGTAGTTTATTCGTAAGTGATTAACCTGGTATAAATTAATTAAAATCAGATATTAACAGATCTTTTATGAATGTTTGAATTCTATTGAATGTGAATTGTTTGATATCCCTGATATATGATGCTTTGTGATACATCTTGATTTATGTTGTGATCTGTAATTTACTTATCTGTGATATATATCTGTGATCTATATGATAGGCGTTATAGTTTATATCGCTTATCAACTATATTCTGTATTCTGATCTGTGATGATTGTATGATGTGCACTATTGTGTGTGAAACCCCCGGACTACACCATACACACACAAATATGGATTTCACGTGGAAATCGGTTAAGTCACAGATGATTTAAATTTGATGTTTTTGAAATTGAAATTTTAATTTCAATTGATTTTGAAATTGGAAATTTGGGGTTTAAAGTGAAAAAATTTTGAAATACAATTTCAAAGATAAAAGTTATTTTGAATAACTTAATCGAGTTTTGAAAATTTAAATAATTTGATTTAAATTTGAATTCAAGTTTGAAATTTAATCTATGATTTGGAAACTAGGGATAAAAGATGATATAAATGTGTTTGTATGAATTAAACCATTTAAAAGTAAATTTTTGGGAATTTGAATTTAAACCAAGGATTTCAACTCGTATGAATGAATCAGATTTCCAAATTAAAAACTGTTTGTTTTAAAGGAATAAAAGCTTTCAGATAAGAAGTGAAATTCCAATTTAGGTAAAGGAATTTCAAGATTAAATTGAAAAAAATGATTTTCCAAGTTATGAATGAATTCTTTTTTTGAAAGCTATGAATCGAATCTGTTTATTTTTAACAGATTTAAAATGATGATTCGTTAAACCATCCAAAATGGAATTTTTTTGAAAGCTATTAGTTAAATCTTTGATTTAAAGATTTAACGAATTAATTAAACTGAAATGGAAATCGATTTGGAAAATCTGTGAATGAATCTTTGTGAAATTAAGTGAACTTTGTGAATTGAATCTTTTTTGTTTAAAAATATTAAAATGGTAATTTGTTAAACCATTTGAAAAGAGAAGTTTGGGTTTAAAATTGTGACTTAATTGAAATCCCATTATCCATTTGTTTTTGAATATTGCGCTCACTATTCGGGTTAGCCGGGAAAAGACAATTGTGTCATATAACCCATTCCGAATAGTGATACGTCGTATATGGATAGCATTTGAAGACCGGTGTTGAAGACCGGATATTTTTCGAAAATGAAAGGACAACCTGTCGAATGTCTCTGCACTGAGTCGCGCCGGTATAGAGATTTATATCACTCTTTTTGTGATGGGAAGTTCGGACGTGATTGAAAATTATCCAGATTTGCAAGGGCTTCGTGAGAAGTGCCTTCGGTTCTGTTCGATCCCGGAACAGACTTGTATGGTTACATGTCTGATATTACACTTTGAGATATAAAGCCGATTTCTTTCAAATACATTTCTGTTGGTGGCGGAGAATTTATTCTCTTAGCTTAACACCCTTCTCTGAGACGTACGAGCTCAGAGGTTATGTAGTTGAAATTTATCAGCGATATATCCCAATTTGGTAATGTGGCATGCTGAGTGTTGCTGTGTGATGATCAGTGTTTGATCATTTGCGATATGATCATTTATTTGATCTTATATCTTTGTGATCATAGGTTGATCATTTGTTTGACCCGAAGCATGGCTTTGCGACAAAGCGTAGCTTTGTGGACGAGACTTCGTCGGACCTCACATCCCGGAAATGGCCAAAATAGGAAGGATGCGGCAAGGTTCTAGGGAGTAGCGCCCCTTAGTGTATGTCATTCCTTCTGGATAAAGGTGGTATCATGGTATGGAGCCCAGATACTTAACCTCTGTTGATACTGCTTATTATGTGGTTGTTGGAAATCGAGGATCCTCGGGAAGATCGGTGACGATCGGGGGATGGCATATGCGTGTCAGTAGTTACCTATTTTTGCAGAGGTAACCCGGCCTTGTGTTGGCAGAGATCTAACCGTAATGTTAGGTTATTTCTCGGGACGTCATTCCAGAGGCGTTCCTTCATGGCATAGGAAGTTCCTTAGCCTGACCATTTGTTGGAAATCCAAAGAAACAATACGAACCTTGTACGGTTTTAGTTGTATTACCTGCCATGGAATGTGGCGGTAACCTGCTATTGAACATGGTAGCTATAGTAGGCATAAGTGCGGAATGCCTATGCTGGCTAAGATTTATATTCTACTTTCGAAATGTTTCTACACTATGCACTAATAATAATATTAAAAATGATTTGATTTTGCATAGTAAGCATCTTTGACTATCATAAGAAGAAATCTCCTTCAATTCTGCGTTTGCATTGTGTGTGTGGCGGGAGGTCTTATGGTAGTTTCATTTTCTAAAAGCATTGCGAATTGACTTTAAATTCTCTGCTATTTGTTTTTAAATATAAACTGTTTTTGTTGCTCACACCAGTCCCATGACTGATCCGGAGTTTATTGTTTATTTCCTAAACTCTGGATGCTCAAAATTTTTCTACACGAGCAGTCTAGAGTTTGGTTTTTCAGATATTCAGATTTAGTAGATTATCTGGAGCTAGTTCAGTCTTTGGATCGCACCAGTCTTGCTTATCTTTGTGCATCGATATTTAGAGTTCAAGCTATTTCTGGATTGGTACTTTGAAGATGAAGATTATCCGCTGTTGATATTATCGTTTTCTTTTCCGCTGCTATTTGTTGTATCATATCTCTGATGTATATTGATATTCATTGTATCACTCTGTTGTATCAGATATTGTATCCGATATTGTATATCAATATATTATTCTTTTATTCCGCTGTGTTATTTACTTAATGTTGTTATAAGCTCCATCCGAACTGAAATTTGACGTTTGAATTTTGGCAGTCGAATACCAGTGAAGTATTTGATGTCTATTTTCGAATGATGAATTTCAGGTCGTGACACATATCCTCTTATCGGATTCACAACCCTTGAGGAAGTAACTAGGTATGAGGGTTTTAGGTTAAGCTTATCTACCAAACAATGAGATATAAAAGAATGCGATGCACCAGTATCAAATAGAACTCTAACTGATACACCATGAATCAAAAGCGTACCTCCTAACATAGTTTTTTCCTTTTCCTCTACTGATGGTCTTGAGGTAGCTGAATCCAATGCAAACATTTTGCCTTTTCCATCCTTGGTTGGCTTCTTGCACTGGTTCTTATAATGTCTAATCCGATTGCAGTTGAAACATCTTACTCCTTTCTTGTCAGCAACTTTCTTTCTTTTGTCTGTTCGGCACTCATAAGCATAGTGTCCCTTCTTATCAAACTTATAATAGATAACTTCCGTCTTTCCCTTTTTGGCAACTTCATTCTTATGAGCGCCCTTCTTATGGAAAAATTCCTCTTCTGGTTCTATCCTCCTTGATCTCCTCCTGCCTTGTTACCCTCAAGATAAGCAAGCATTTCTTCCTGCCTTAAAGTTGTCTCAACAACTACATCGCACGAATCTCTAATATGTGATAATGTGGCCTTAGCAAGCTCGGGCTTCAACCTATGGATAAACTTCTAATTCCTTTTGATAACAGTATCAACCGTAGCATAGCCATATCTCGATAGCTCCTCAAATCTGGTTGCATACTCAAGCACTATCATATCTCCCTGCTCCAACTCAGCAAACTTCATGAGTAGAGTTGACTTCATAATCTCCAACATAAACCTCTTGTCAAACCTTCTTCTGAACTCTACCCAAGTCATAGTCTCCTCATTGACTCCTACCATAACACTGTTCCACCAGTACAATGCTACTCTATGTAATTGCCTAGAAGTAAGCCTCCCTTTCTGCTCATCATTGAGCCCTAAATTAGCGAAAATCCTCTCATAATGAAGTAACCAATTCTCCACTTCAACTGCATCCTCAGTCCCAATAAACAGTTTTCCTCCCAACCTGGCATAATCTCTACTCTACACAGCATAATCATTGACCACTGGAGCTTCCTGATTTCCTCCTTCGGCATTTCCTCCAACTAAACCCATAGCATCTCTAGCCTGCATCGTTAACGAAGAACCGATACATAGCTCCCATATCAACTTACGATATTCCAACACCCACATTAGCAGCTTGTGCCTGACCTGGATTCCTCCTAGTGTTTGGTCTGGTATTCCCATTAGTTATGGTGCTTCCCCCACCAATGTTAACTCTTCCACTTCTAGCATCCATATCTTACGTCCGTAAAATATGCATTCGAGTCTTTGTAAGATATAGAAGAATAGCCTGAGAGAGATGGGAGAATAGAGATAAAGCATGTACTTATATAAAGCAAATATAAGTACGTTACTATAGCATTATCCCATACCCTAATCTTTTCTCTAATTCCTTAGGATTATGTTTTCAAAATTATTTTATGTTTGAAATTCCATTTTAAGTTTTTCATAAACCTATGCTCTAATACCAAGTTGTAACATCCCCTATCTTAAGGCTCGAAGCTAAGCACTATAGATGTTGCAGTCATCTATAGTATTAACTTCCAGTGACAAAATACGGTAATGTTAATGTTATCCATAATATCAGAAGCACATGAATATGAAATAAAAATAAACATAGATTTAAAAAACACTTTTCTGATTACATTTCAAATCAATATTTCATATTCATATACATAATCCAAAAATGATTACCAAGTTTTGATCAGATATAATTATTACAAATTACGCCAAGAGCGACATATGAAGATGCCCTCTTGGATGATCAGAGTACTAAATAGACATATCAGTCTTAAATACATCACAATGGAAATAAAGCTAATTACTCTTGTATATCTAACTTTGTCTCCAACACGTCTTTGGAAGCTTATTTGTCCAACCTACTAAACTTGAGAAACCTTAACTCTCAATCTACTTAAATTAATTTCCAGCACCCGAGAGTTTAAGGGGAAAACATGAACTTCAGGTCAGATATAAAGCTTGGTGTGAATAATACTATTACATCTCGGTTTACTGATATTAAGTGAGACCATATCGCTTAAAGTAACAGGTTTCCACTCACTAATATCTCTTCAAAATATATCTTTTTGCAAATCAGTATCCTGCAATCAAACCGATTAAAGCAATTATAACAATATCATATATGCACATAAATCAGGTGATTAATGGACTATCTATTCCAACAATGTAGTTTTGTTTGGCTAACTACTAACCATTGGCTGACTCGGGCCTACCAGACAAAATAACCAATCTAACTTCTGTTAGACATACTTCTGGATAGTCTATCCTTACTTACTTCTCCCAGGGTCAACTGATCCTAATGGTTTTGCAAGCTCACCAATAACCTATCTTTCTCTATATATTCCTTTCTGGGTGTAAAATCATTATAGTCTTACCCATGACAAAGCCCTATACATTAGATTTTGGACTTATTTTAACTAGGGCTAATAGCTAAAGTATAGGGCATGACCCTATACTAGTCCCATATGGTATTCTAATATGTAAGTCATTTACTTAGGGTTAACTACCCCATCAAATTTTCCTTGAAAACATTTCTTTCAAATTGATTTAACCCTTTAAATCATACTTAAACAAGGAAAATGTACTTTTTGCTTTACTCAAATATCTTTACCATGATATATGCCTTACACAAAACAATGTTGATGAAAAAGTAAATCAATAAGGTTATCCATCCCTATAAAACAAGTAAAAGTCCTTCTTTAACTTGGAAAACATTAGGTTTTAAATCTAAGATATCATCTTCGAAACCCTTGTTTAAACAAACTTTAAACAGTCCCTTTCGAATCCATTGAAAGTATCCCTTTCAAAATAGGTTAACTACTTTACCTTGAAACACTAGGCCGAAAGGCCAAAGCATACCTTTCGAAACCTTTAAAAATAGACCTTTCGAAATCATTGGAAGTATCCCTTCGAAAGATTTATAAACCTTAGACATCCTCTTTTCAAAATACTTTAAACTTGCCTTTCGTAAGCATTGGAAACCTTCCATTTAAAAACTCAAGTAAACCTTTCGAAAACATTGGGTACCTCCCCTTCGAAACCTATATTATATACCTTTCGAAAACATTAAAGTTCCTTACTTAAGACAAACCTTTCAAAAGCATTGGGTCCAAGTAAAAGTTTTTGGAACATAGATTCAAAACCATTTCAAACCATTCTTTTCAAAACCTTTGGGTTTAATTTTCAATATATCTATGGGTCTTAAAAGAACTGGGGCGAAAGCATTGCTTTCAAAAGCATTATTCCTAAGTAAAAGAACGTAGATGGTTTCGAAACCAACCCTTTCGAAAGCATGGAGAAGCGGCTTCAAAATTTAAGGCAAAAGAACCCTTTCGAAGGCATTAATTCGAAAGGTTGAATGCAGCAGCAGGGGTTTCAACCCCTTCGAAAGCTTGTTTTAAAAACAAAAGGCGGTGACCAATTCGAAAGCCCTTTCTTTATATAAACAGAAGCAAGTTGGTTAAGTCGAAAGCTCCAACCCGTTCGAAAACTATTTGTAATCAAGATAGTTCCAAGTTTATAAGTGCTACTTCTACCCCTTCAAAAGCACATTTTGACTCTATACCTTCCTCTTAACTTCAATCCACTACATACCAAGGCATTGATACCATGTGTATTGGTTTCGACTTGGTTGGGGGCAGATGTATGGTGTCGAAAGGTGGCTGCTATAAGTGGCGAAGGAGTAATCCTTCACAAAACGGATTTTTAACTTTTTAAGGTAATATCTTTCCAACTAACTTGCCTTATTTGTCAACATATAATTGGTTGCCAATTCTCTTACAGAATCTTTTTCTGAAAGTGCCTCCGAATTCAGTAATTAACCATTTAAAACATTTACCAAATTGCCTCTTCTCCTTTTCTAAACATATAAAACATTTAAGTCCCATACCTTAAATAATTTTATATCTTTAATAAGTACTTAGGAAAATTCTCTAAAAATTTCCATAAATCACTTTTAATATGTGTTCTAACATATTTAAATTTCTAACCCAAAGCTAACATATACTAGCCGAAAATAATTTAAACCAATTTAACCATTTTCTTTACTATAAAATTCATAATAAATCCACAACAACTTAGAAAATTATGAAACTTGAAACCCATCTCTAAAATCATGTTTCTGACCTTATATCGGAAAGGCAAGCCATTTGGATGTCATTTAATGTATTTTTCAAATCAAATAATATCATAAAATCCATATAAAATAACATAAATCATCAACAAGAACATATATATCCATTTAAACAATCAAAACATGGCATTTTTCTTGTAAAATAAATTCGAATCTCATCTAGAAACTGAAAACATTAAAAATGAGATGTAATCTATTATTCACCTTAGCTTGTTGTTAAGGAATTTGAGATTTTCCCTTGAATTGATTTGATTAAGCTTCCTTCTTGAATTCTTGCTTATCTTCCTTTTGTTTTCCCTTAATGGTGGCCGGCCAAGCTCTATGTTTAGTTTTGTTTGCAAATGTTGGAAATGAGAATGGGCTAAGGGTTTGGTGTATAAGAATATAACCTATTCCTATTTTTCCCTTATCTTATTACCTTTACTTACTTTATTTTAAATTTCCATTTGTTTATTCATTACTTCAGGCACCGCTGCCTTATAATTATACAAATCTTATTCGCTTAACCATTTACATTATTTCATTTAATTTATCAAATTAAATGTCCTAAATAATGTTAGTCAAAGTTAAGGTCGTTACAGATCTACCTCAATTTGCATGTTTTTCATTTATTTTTGGGTGATTAGTAAATGATTTATCATCTCTAGACCTACTATATATGTATCTATAGGTTTAGATATGTTTTGGATTCATTTTGAAAATAAAAATATGATTTAATACCTTTTAGGTTTAGAAACTGGAATAAAAATGGATTTAAAGTGATATAAACATGTTCACTTGATGATTGGTTGTTCATATGAATGTGTTTTTATACGAATTACCATGATATGATGTTTTTTTCTTATTTGTATGTTGTATCTTTATTTTTGAATGGTTGAAAATGCTTATTGGAGAGAATTATGAATTGTAATTGCCTTTATGAGCAATGGCCTTCATGTAGAAGTAGTAGTTACGATATGCCCTCTAATTTGATCACACAAAGGATGGCAGATCCATAGCTATAGAACGAACTTTGACAAATTGATTCTAGAGTGTTTGGTGTTGTAGCATTGCAAAGAAGTGGCATGTGGGTCAAAGCAAGAGGAGGTGAGATTGAATCGATGTGAAAGAGTTTGCTGAAAGCACGATAAGCAATTAATATGGCATGTTATGGTTAGTTATTGGATTAGGCATATGCGCACTTGGTAGGGACTTCAGGCTGGAGTGGGTGAAATGCAGTTAGCACTCTAGTTCGCAGGTTGGTTGGTCGGCGCTTGATTGGTTCGATGGTAGGTGGTTTGACAAATGGCTTGGTGAAGGTTTTCTTCAAATAGGCACCGAACATAATTTCATGCTTGGCATTAGGTGCTCTTGAATTTAAGTTTGGTTTTTGGGTGGCTTTGGGATCTGGTAGATGGGGCTTGAGGACCGGGCATGGTTGGCTTTAGGCTACTGGAGATGTGATGGTTACTCTAGGCATGACTTAGGATTAATTTGGGATTTCAATATGTCTCTTCGAGACTTTTGTGAAGCAATCAAGGGAAATACAAGAGTTTCATGATTCGATGATGTAAGTGTCCTAGATCGAACGCTTTAATTAGAAAGTGTTCATAGTGTCTGTAGATTGTCCAAGGAGACAAGTTCATACGGACTGAACTTGTGGAGTAGAAGATGCGAGGGTTTCTACTGTTCGGACATATGCCAAGGGGATCATAGATAACTCAGAGGTCTAAATGTATGCTCAAGAAGAAGGGGTATGAGGATGCCCACTATAGATTGATACGGGGAGAACTCTTTAACCTTGGACTAATACAAGGTTTCCCGGCCTTACAGAGTGGCATGGGTTTGAGCATCCATGGGACCGTGATATTGAGTAGTCGCTGGTCAATATGAGGGATTATACGAGTTATTCTATATCCAAAGGCAATTGAGGGAGAAATGCGAGATTATTTGGTGTTTGCCATGTTTGTTATGTTTGGTATGGATGCCATAAGATATAGGTATTATTATGTAGTATATCTAGGCACCCTATATTGTACTTCTTGTAGTAGTACACCCATATGATAATGATAGCAAATTAGCATATATCAGTGATATATGTTAATTTGTTGGATGCAACGACAAGTAAGGTATGATTCTCCATGCCTTATTTCTTATTTACTATATCAATTTTTCATAGTATTTTGAGAAATAGATCGCTCATACTAGATTGTTTCCGACTCAAGGTTTTATACTTAGCTTCTTATTATCTCGGGTACTCTTAAAAGACTAGACTAGATTATAGGTTTGAGATTAGCACATTGAGTTGTTCAAAGGATGAGCAGGAGGATGACACTCATATATACTTTTATATTAAGTCTATTGTTATTCTATTATATAGCATGATGGAACTTATTTTAATGCTAGACTACTATTAGATGTAGATTTCCTTTGATTTTATGTTGATTACGTATAAACTATATTCCATTTTCCTTATATAATTGATGTGAACCTTATGCACTCTAATATTTTATTTTGGTTCATTCTAGTTTAACATGTCCGTCTCGCTTGTTTTATATTTATCTTGTTATTATATTTTATGCTCTTAGTTGTGAGATATACGATTGCTTTTGATTTATTTTGGTTACTTTACCCATGACTGCCGCTTCGCATCTATCACGTACCGTAGCAGTTGTAATATCCCACAGAATTAACCGTAATTAATAAATAATTATTAAGGCTCAAAAATGGAATCTGAGAAAATGTTAGAATTTGGTCACGAAACTTGCACTATTGTGTTCGTGGTGATTTTCTGAGCAACTTTTATATGTGAAGTTTTGAGACTGGAGTTCAAGCGAAGAAGTTATTAGCATTTAAAATTTTCAAAATGAAAATAATTAAGTAGTAATTAAAAAGGAAATAAATAATAATACCGCATGGGCCCCTCCGGTCGACTCCCTCCTTGGGTCGGTCAACAACTAGCAGTCAACCCATAGGTAGGAACGGTCGACCAATTGACACAATGGCGGCTAGGGATCAACCTTAGCCTAATGGCCTGGATTTAATTAATTCAACTCTAAATGGATAAAACTAATTCGAGGGCCTATAAAGACATGCCTAACCCCTCACATTTCTTCTCATATTTTCTGATCAAAGTAGCGAAGCTCTGCTACTTCCCCTTCTCCACTATTTTTATCTATTATAAAATATTATATATATAAATTGGAGAAGAGTAGAAAATAAAAGAGAAGAAGAGAAGGAGTGAATTGATATTGTAGAAGAGCAGAAAATAAAAAGAAGAAGAGAAGGAGTGAATCGATATTGTGGAAAAAGGTAAAATTTATAACTATAAATCTATATTCCACTTAATTCAAATCTCCTTTCAGATATGTAATTTTAATGGGTATGTATGTATGTATGTATGTATGTATGTATGTATGTATATATATATATATATCTTGTTATACATATTTTTACATTCGAAAGGAAAATGGAGTCCAGTAAAGGGATGAATCGGATTTGGGATATCTGGAAAGCTGGAAAGGTAAGTGGGAAATTATATGATTTATATAATACTGAAATTTATGTCATTGAATTTTATTTAATTATTATGCCTATGTAAGATCAATTGAATTGTAGGCTTAAAATGAATGTATTCAATTGAAATATCACTTACATATTCTTAAGTTACGTAATTGGAATGGTACATATAACCTAATCTGGAAATTGGAAATAGTCCCTAAAATTGTTAAAGTATAATATTGATAAGGTGGTAAAGTTTATTTAAAATTTATGATAATTGGGTTGTAGATTGTTAGTGTTAATTTGGATTGCCCTAATTTGACTTGGAATTTGAATTTCTACGTTTTAATTTATGGGAGCGTGAGGGTACAATTTAGTTGTACTATTCCCATGTAATTTCCATAAATTATCTAATTCCACAACTATGTATGAAAAGTACGTCGTCTGAAGTAATAAAGAGTATGCTAAAATTAAAAGAGATGTGTAAAGTATGAATCTTCTCCATAGTTTGCACTGTCTATTTCAATAAAAGAAAAGAGATAGTTCCTTTTAATTTAAAATGGAGCAAATGTTTCAAGTATAGGTAATTTATGAATGGTTATATCAGTAGTCCTTTTAGGAAGGATAACTCTAGTATATTAAATTGTGGAAACGAATGTTCTTTACAAAATGTACATAAGTGTATGTTCTGAAATTCCTAAGCATAGGGATTAATAAGTTTGAGATAGTAATATATATATATATATATATATGTATATGTATACCTACACCTACCAATTAAAAGTATAAATATACATAGGGTAACAAATAAAGCGTAATAAATAAATATAAATCAGTATTCGTATTAGTTATAATTAAGACAATTAGTTATTAATAGCTTAGTAAATCATAGGACTAGGGGTTGAAATGGAAAGAGATAGTCACCCCAAAATTTATTAACACTGACTGAAAATTTAATAGGCAATAAATGTATAGTTAATAGGAGTTACAGAAATTAAATGGGGTCATATATGCATTTAATGAGACTAATTAAAAAATTCAATACGACATATATGGGAAAATGAAATAGGCATAATAAGTTGAATTTCAAATGAGTAAATAAATGTCATTAGTAATTGTCCAATTTATAGAATAATGACAATTTATTTCGGACAATTGACAATTATGGGATGTAAGAGTGAAATAAAGAATATACGTAATAAGCATATAAGATAGAAATAGATTCACAACGAATGATTATGGGGATACTAGTAAATAAACTTAGGAGGCAATATAATTTTCATAGTAGGAAATTATAGCCTCGGTAATATTTTTAGGACGAGCGTGAATTAGTGGGCCTAGCTCACTATTTCGGTCCAGGATAATTAGTTTAGTTTAGTATGGTTTGTGATGCGAGGTTAGTACAGTTACACAACAGAACTCTGCCCTTCACTTTGAGGCTACCAGCAGTTATGTATACGTACTACTGATATGGGATGTCTCCAGCCATAGGACCCGTACAGAAGGGATATAAATTTGCATATAGGTGTGGAAAAATATGCTAAGGGTTCGCCTTGGATTTGAAGTATTAAATGGATCAATACCTTTAGGGATATCAAGGAGTTTACTTTAGGGTGGAAGGTATTAAATGTCCATTGGGTCTGCCTTCTTCCTATATAAGAAGTCTTAAATAACCTACAACGGTACCTAATATGGAAATGTGGTCAGCTTCATTTCTAATAAGAGGTATAGAATAACTACATGAGTATTTTCCTTAACTTATATTAGGTAAGTCTAGATGGTATTTCGACTGTGGGATATCGGCAGGCTATGTTAGTATATTGGCAGACAATATTTAGTAGTAGGGTTTACATATAGGCTTTGACTCTGGCGGTCCCAAGCGATCGCTAGCAAAGACTCTATACTAGTGTAGAATCCATATGGGATATGCAAAGAGCTCAAAGTTTTATTTATTATTTATTAATTGGAGGTAGGCTAGGTAACCCTTAGATAAGTCTCTAAGATGCATATGTAATATGACCGTTAAATTATAAATCCATATTTAGGGGTTATTAATCTCTGTAGCTAGAGCCGATTGACTAGCGATTACGTTACGGAGGACCCGCTTTTGGGTTGAGATATTAAATTGTCATTGGGTCTGTCTCCTCTTTATTTAAGAAGTATTAAGTAGCCGGGATTTCTTTTTTAGGTAGTAACGCATATATACATATATATATAGTTATACCGCGAAGAAGATTAGATATAATGTATGCACTATTGGAATTAAATAGATAATTCCATGAATAGTGGACATAACGCTTAAATAGAAATCAATCAGCATAAATCAAGGTTATGGGTAAAGTATATATTGTTCCAGTCACCAAAATGATATTCTGACCTCCTTCTCATTACAACCCATAGGATAGATTTAGAGGGATGGGCTACTGGTGCAAGACAGGAACAATAGACAAAGAAGTCTTCTCGTTCATGCTCAGTGCTGACAAGGCAAAGAGATATCCAAAGAATAATATTGATTCCAAAGTAGTAACCTTAGTTAGTATATATGTCTTATTATATTTTACTATTCCTTTGTGAGTTCTTTCTCTGATCTACTTATGTTTATTACAGTTACTAACACAAACAATCCGACCCTAATGGACTTAGGTTTTAATTTAGTTGAAATTCAGGCCCATTAAGATGGGGGTTGTTACATTTGATATCAGAGCTTAGGTTAGTCGATCATAGGAATTAGGACACACTGAGAGAAGGTATTTGTATTTATATTTATAATTATATATATATATATATTATGTGCCAAGCTCTATGAATTCCGACTATGGAAGTAGTTGTGATCATATTTGAAAAGATAGATAAGGCAACTATGAGTTGGGATAATAAATAGAGTTGAATTTTTACGCCTACTCTGATTACCCCATAGAGTGGAGGCCGTACCGAAAGATGTGGGTCGAGAAGAGCATAAGTGTGGCATATAGAAGGACCCCGGAAGCTCGATAGTACTTGACTCCTTTGTTGGGCCTAGGTTGTATTATGGTTGTGGATTTTGATGGATTGCTGATTGAAAGCAAACAAATAGGAGATAAAAAACAATATATTGCAAGCTTCCAGAAGCAAGATGTGGATAAGGATTGAGAAAGTTCTTACAAGAAGGTGTACATTAATCACTGCAAGAAGGGAAAGTGGAGAAAGGAAAGTGTACATTAATCCGATTTACATATATAATATAATATTTTATAATTAATAGCTATTGGAAAAGGGAAAGTGGCAGAGCTCTGCTTTGATCAAAAAATATGAGAATCAAAATGAGGGGCTAGGCCTATATTTGTAGTTGCTTGAATCAATCGTATATGTTACATTTAAATTAATTAAATCCCGATCGTTTGGCAAAGGTTCAACACTAGCCAGCATAGGTTCAACCAGTCGACCGCTAGCGGTCAACCAACCAAAAGAGGAGGTTGATAGATGGGGTCCACGTGGTTTTTATTTTTCATTTCCTTTTTAGTTCATATTTAATTATTTTTGTTTCGAAAACTTCAAATGCTAATAACTTCTTCGTTTGAACTCCAATCGTAAAACTCCATATATAAAAGTTGCTTAGAAAATCACCACGAAGACAACGGTGCAAGTTTCGTGGCCAATTTTGATGTTTGCTCCAATTCTATTTTTGAGCCTTAATAATTATTTATTAATTACCATTTATTCTATGGGGTGTTACATTCTCCCCCTTAAAAGAATTTTTTCCCAAAGTTCCCCAAGGATTGGATCGTAACATATGCGTAACCATTCTAAAATATTTAACCAATTAGTGTACAATGAATCATGCAGCCAATTATGTACAAGTGCGCAGTGTATCACAACATATATGATATATATGCTGAATAATTATAAATTAGCACCTCCTATATGAATGTGTTCTTTTAAAACAATTTTCAAAATATGATGCAAACAACCTATATATACTGGCAGTTCAATACATATGCAAATTATCAAAGGTCCTTGTTTTCACAAAACAATTTCCATATTCCTTCAAGTAGGAATATGGTACAAACAATTTTGCATCCAATTCCTATCATCCAATACCTAACACACAAATTTTCGTTTTCTAAACCTATACTCCTATACTGGGAAATGAATTTAGATGGAGAATTTTATATATCTACCTTTCTTCTGGATACAAATTCCGTTGTACTTTTCTAATTTTTTCCAAGTACAATTCGCATAAGTAAGTTTGTATTTAAATTCTAAACTAGAATTATTTTGAAATAACTTTTGTTTACTATTAACAAGATATGGAAATAGAAATTCCAAAGCTAAAGTAGTTTTTTCCCTTGTTATTATCTATGTTCTTTATATAATTACCATTATTGAATAACATGATTCATATTCACTAACACATCGACCCTCCCTACGCTAAGCATGTGACACTAGAAAAATAGAAATTTCCTCATTTTCCATCAAAAATCTATTTTTCCCTTTCATTCACTCTTGCTAAATAGTTTGAAAATTAACATTTTCAAAAATATTTAAATACAACTTTTCAAAAGCATTTGAACACAATTTTTCAAAAGCAATTGCCTTTGTATCTTTAAAATAAATCAAGCCACATCTTATGGTAATCCGGATTTAGTCAATGAGTTAATATATATGATTGACCCTAACATTATGCAGTTAATCTTATATTTTAAAAACCTTTCCTTTTATTCCAAAACAACAAATAACACATAACACATTCATAAATTTTAGCTTTTAAGGCATATGGATAGCAACCCGTAGTTTGGCAACAACCCTTCCTTGTCCTTCGCTTGCTAAAATTTATTTTTTCCAAAATTATAAATTTTTGGGATCTAAGAATTCTTTATTTTTGGTTGCTAATTTAATTAATGTCATAATTTATTTTATAAACTTCTAGCCTTAATTATATTCATCGCTAATTAAGTGTCCTTATGAGGTTTCCTTATTTACATTGTTTTCCAATATATACAGCGGTCAAAGCTCATGCAGAAAATCAACACAATAATAAAAAAGGAACATATCTCATATCATATCATATGCATTTTTTCAATATCCAAAAAGAGATAATTGGCGATTACAACCCAAATATCCTAAAAGAAACAATTCCCGAAAGTTTCCCTTCAACGTCAACTGGTATTAATAATATTGTGGCTCTATCACTTCTTACTTAATGAAGATGGACATCTCTAGTATGTCATTCCACTATAACCCACATGTCTTAACTTACCTTTTTTCCTTCCAATAAATATGGCACATCCATTACTTTAATTATTACACCCATATTACAAAATAAATTGTCATTTCCACATTGTAGTGGGTAAGAAATATAAATTATGCACATTGAGAATAACTCATCGAAAAATTGGTTTGGTGAAATAACTATCTTACCACCTATCTTGCCTTCTTTAACCTTGAGTCAACCAACATCCTCTATGTGTGTTTGCCATCTCATCACTCTCTCCTCCAATCATATTACTATCTTCTTTCAATCAAAATATCTTAAGTATTCTCAAACTTTGGTACTTACTTTCTTTATCCTTAATCTTTCATGCGAGTATAACCTAGGACTCGCAAAAGTGTACTTTGATACCATTCCACATTCGTTTGTAGGTCCTTCTTATGACTTCCATGTATGTCTAATAAAACAATCCTAGATTCATACCATTATTCCTTACATTCTATGGGGATTCCTTATTACTATCTTATAAGAATTCATAGCTATTTTATTCATAGCCTTGACCTTCACCCCGTTTTACCAAGATAACCATTCCTATCTACTCCATATCAAAAATTGGTTTGATTTTCACCACTCTTTATAAAATTAAAACTTCACAGTCATGAAGTACTTAATCCAAAACTATTATCTTTGAAATATAAAGTTAGAAACCTTTTTATTAAACTCAAATATTGCTTGGTTTTCAAAAGGAGCCATGAAAAATTTCCCATTCTAACTAACTTTACCTTTTTAAGGACTTTCTACAACAGAGACCTATTTGTTTAAAAGTAGGATTTTAACTCAAAACATATATTTGCATTCAAAAAATCAATCATCGTACCAAACCATTTTTCAAAAATATCTTCTATAATTTTAAATAATGAAAACCGGAGTAGACAACAATAACTTCCATTCTATTATTTTCGTACTGCTCATGCTATTTTCGATTCCAACCTTAACAAAGATTTCAATAGCATAGGAGAGGGACTTTTAAAAGATATGTGCAATTACTGCACATATTTATGAAGATTATCCTTTTTTCCTTTTGTTTTTCTTCTATATTATTTCTAATTAGATACTGACCCTATTTTAATGTAAATTCCTAACATCGTTTCTATTTAAACTTCCTAATAATTGCTACTGCTAAATTTTCTCCTAATTAAATTGATTTTAAATGACTTCTCCTTACATAGCTCTTTTCCTCTTTTATTGTTTTCCTCATTGACTCATTGCAGTGCATTTGCCTACTACTTTAGCCATTGGGCTTTTCTTTGTTAACATAAAATGAGATATGTATAAATCTATTTTAGTCATTTTCCTCCGTAGTTTCCTGATACGGTAATATTTTTTCTACCTTCATTATCAGGCATTCTTACCCTTCCATTATTTCTTTACCCCATTTAAATCAAGTACCATTTCTATTTATTTACCCTTTAGAAAGAATTTAAAATTTTTAAATTTACAAAAAAATCATCAAGTCAAACATACGCTCTATTTTCTATTTACTTCAAAAATGAAAAATCTTTTTACAAAAAGCCCTTTAAATTGAAAATTTTCAACCTAACCAGTTTTAATTTTTTTACAAGGAATCTCGAAATAGCTCCTTAATTTAAAATTTCCAAATTTTATTGCTTTTTCAAAACAACTTTCCAATGGTAAGGTCCTTCTATTCTTAAATAAATCCTTTTTAAACCATTCAAAATATGTCAAGAAACTTTCAAAATATTTTTGTTAAATTCTTTCACATGGGATCAGACTTAGAAATGGACTTTTATTAGTCATTTCCTTTGTACTTTCCTTCTTTTTTACTCATTCTTAACTCACCTTCATTAAGAACATATTAAAGTTTAGCTATCATCTTATGGTAGTAAATATACACGTTCTTGCAGGACCATGTTCGATCCTTTTTCACATCTTACTTCTTGTTGCTTACAACACATAAGTTCTTACTTCCCATCTGTTTGGATGAAATGTACATCTTCAATTGACAAACCATCAAAATCCATAATCATATGGTAGTCCAGGCCCAAAAAAGGAGTCAAGCACCATCTAGCTTCAGAGATCCTTCTACGTGTCATGCTCATTCTCTTTATGGTTACACCTTACAGTACAGCCTACACCTCATGGAGTAATCGGGGTAGGTGTATAAATTTAACTGTTTATTGTTCCAACTCATGGTTGCCTCATCCATCCTTTCAGAATATGGTTGCAACTACTTCTAGAGTTGGAATTCATAGAGTTTGGAATATACATATATATAGGTATATAAAAATACAAATACGTTCTCTCAGCGTATCCTAATTCCTATAATTGACTAACCTAAGCTTCGATACCAGATGTAACAACCCGCATCTTAATGGATCCAAATTTCAACTAACTCAAAACCCAAGTCCATTAACATGTATCGTTGGTTTTGGTAACCTAAAAAAAACAAAAGTATATCAAAGAGTGAAATCATAGTGGCATAGTAAAATATAATAGAACATGTATACCAACCAAAGCTACTACCTTCGAATCAATATTATTCCTTAGATATCCAGTCGCCTTTTTAGTGCCTAACATGAGTGAGAATACCTCTCCATCAACTGTTCATGCCTTGCACCAGTAGCTTGTCCCTTTAAATCTATTTTATGGGTTGTAATGAGGAGGGGGTCTGAACAATGCTCTGATGACTGATAAATTACATACTTTATCCATAACACCAATTTATACCGATTGATTTTTATTTAAGTGTTTTGTCTACTATTCATAGGATTATTCATTTAATTCCACTTGTGCATACTATATGCCCAAACCTTCTCTGATATATAACTATATATATGCATATTTGCGTGCGTATATGTGTGTGTGTTGTACTATCCAAAAGGAAAACCTAACCACTTAATACTTCTTAAATAGGGAGGAGGCAGGCCTAATAGCCATTTAATACCCCAACCTTGAAGCATGCCCTCTGTAATGTTATTGCTAGTCAACCGACACTAACTACGAAGGCCAATGACCTCTAGATACGGCTTTATAATTTAATTAGCCATATTACTAACGCATCCCAAAGACTTATCTAAGGGTTAACAAGCCCACTCTGACAAACAAATAATTAATTAAAGTTTTGAGGTCTTTGTACATCCCATACGGATTCTACACTAGTATGAAGCGAAATTCAGGCATAACCTAAATCTTTGCTAATGACCGCTCGGGACTGCTTTAGTCACAGCCTATATGCCAGCTCTACTACTAAATATCGATCTAACAACAATACTGACACAACCCACAGACATCCCACAACTGAAATCCCATTTAGATTTACCTAACATAAGTCAAGCAAAATGAAAATTCCAATTACGTAATATCTCTTGTTAGAAATGAAGCAGACCCATTTCCCTATGAGGTACCGTCGTAGGTTATTTAAGACTTCTTATATAGGGAGAAAGTAGACCTAATGACCATTTAATACCTTCCACCCCAAATAAACCCCTTGACATCTCTAAAGGTACCGAGCCATTTAATACTACAAATCTTAGGCGAACCCTTGGTATAATTTCCCACACCTATATGCAAACATATATCCCTTCCCCATAGGTCTTATGGTTGGAGATGTCCCATATCAGTAGTATGTATACATAACTGTCGGTAGCCTCAATGTGAAAGGCGGACTTCTGTTGTTTAACTCTACTGAAATATTAGGGTAGCCCAATAATTCACGCTTGTCCTAGACGTATTATTGAGCATATATAATTTCCTACTATGAAAATTATATTTCCTCCTAAGTTTATTTACTAGTATCCCCCTAATTATTCATTATGTACCTATTTTTATCATATAAGCTTATTATGTATATTCTTTATTTCCTTCTTATGTCCCATAAATAAATGATCATTATCATTCAAATTGGACAATCACTAATGACATTTATTTATTCATTTCTAATTCAACTTATTATTCCTATTTTTCCCTATAAATTCCATATTAAATTCTTTAATCAGTCTCATTAAATGCATTTTTGTCCCCGATTAATTCATGTAATCCATATTAACTACACATTTATTGTCCATCAAATTTGCAGTCATTATTCATAAATTTTGGAGTTACTATCTCTTTCTATTTCAACCTCCTAATCCTATAATTTACTATACTATTAATTACTAGTGTCCTAATTATAACTAGTATGAGTAACGACTTATATTTATTTATTACACTATGTATATTCATATTTATAATCGGTAGGTGCGACTATACTTGTGTGTGTGTATTCCTATTTCTTACCTATTAGTTCATACTCTTATGAATTCCAAAACATGTATTTATATGTACATTCTATAAAGAACATTCATTTTCACATTTTAATATATTAGAGTTATTCTTCCCAAAAAGGATTACCGTTACGACTTTCCATAAATTACTCAAAGTGAGACTTATTCTCAATTTGAAATAAAAATGAATTATCTATTTTCTTTTATTGAAATAGACAGTGGAAACTATGAAGAGAAACATCCGTACTTTATTTTGTTTTTGGTATATTCCTTATTATTTCGAACGATGCACTTTTATACATATTTGTGGATAAGATAATTTATGGAAATTACATGGAAATAGATACAACTAAATTGTACCCTCATGCTCCCAGTAAATTAAAACACAGAAATTCACATTCCAAGTCAATTTAGGGCAATCCAAATTAAATCTAACAATTTACAACCTAACTACCATAAATTTAGAATAAACTTTATAAACTTATCAATTTCTACTTCAACAATTTTTAGGGATTGATTTCCAAAATTCCATATAAGGGTGTATGCACTATTCCATTCTAATTACCTAAATTATAGAATACGTAGGCAAGGTTTTAATTGAACACGTTCATTTGAGCTTAAACTGAATAGATCCTAAATGGATATAATAATTAAATAAAATTCAATGATATAAACTTCAACGTTACATATCAATCATATAATATCCTACTCAAATTTCTAGCTTTCTAAATCTCCCAAATCCGAATTGATTCTGTTAATTAACTCCTTTCTTCTTTTTATCCCAAAAAAATATATATAAAGATATATACTTACCTATTAGAATTATAGATCTGAGAGGAGATTTGAGAAAAGAGGAAATTTAGAGTTATAATTATATAATTTACCTTTTTCCCGCAATATTGATTCGCACCTTCTCTTCTTCTCTTCTTCTCTTTTATTTCTGACCCTTCTCTGATTTATATATATGATATAATATTTTATAATTAATAGAAATAGTGGAGAAGGGAAAGTGGAAAAGCTCCTCTGCTTTGGTCAGAAAATATGAGAAGAAAAGTGAGGGGTTGGACCTATATTTATAGGTGCTTGAATCAATCATATTCGTTAGATTTAAATTAATTAAATCCAAACTGTATGGCCAAGGTTTGACCCTAGCCACCACAGTTTCCACTGGTCTACCGCTCCATCCTAGAGGGTCAACCACTAATGATCGATCGACCGAAGAAGGGAGTTGATTGGGTGCATGCGGTTTTTTATTTACTTATTTCCATTTTAATTCCTATTTAATTATTTTTGTTTCGAAAACTTCAAATGTTAATAACTTATTTGTTTGAACTTTGATCACAAAACTCCATATATAAAAGCTGCTCAGAAAATAGCTACGAACACAATGATGCATGTTTTATAGCAAAATTCTGATGTTTACTCAAATTCCATTTTTGAACCTTTGTAATTATTTATCAATTAAAGTTTATTTTACCAGGTGTTACATTGATCCTAAGCCAAGACACTTTGAGCAGAAGTGCTATACGCGCTGTATGTGGTTGTTTGATGCTAATTTGGAATATGAGTTTGGTGAAGACATCAATCGTCTTATGTTAGAGGTGATAGGGGTAGCAATTACTTTGATGGATGATCAATTTGTAGATATTTTGGGTATAGCCATGGAAAGAGCGGATTTGGCGGACATACAGACCACTGATTCAGAGATTTTGCGGTGGATCTTTCTTGGAGCTATTTGTATCTGGGGACATGACAACTTGCTGCCTATAGCCTGCCTCATTATTTACATTGTTCAACAAAACATCATTCTTAGGACAAGGTGCTTATCCACTAGTGCAGAACACCACCTACACCATTATGGATGTGAACTGAGCTCACGCCATCATGGGTAACCATGTGGAGCCAGGAGTAGGGACTCCATGGAGCTACATTATGTATTGTCATCTTTTCACTTATGTCTTCTGATGACACAGAATGAACCTCCACGGAGAGACAGTCCAGAAAAAGGCTCTTATCCCATTTAATATGACCTTCCTAAGGAGATGGGGATCATGGAGGCATCGGCTGAGGTAGCGACACTAGAGGCTAAGGAGCAGGTGCGACAGGTACAGCACACGGTGGGGTAGGGACAGGGTGCTGTAGGGTTATAGATCCCTAAGCTTATAGTGATCCGAGACTCTCAGCTCCCGATCGAAGCTAAGCTATGGGAGAAATGAGCCGAGCAGCGACGTCATAGCCACGAGCTTGGATACATAGCAGTATGTTATGCCCATTTAAGGATCATGTCAATAGCTCAAGCTCCCGTTGGGGATCGGGACCATCCCATAGCTTGTAGGTATTATCTAGGATTAGTTGTAGTAGTTGTTAACATTTTTCTTCTAGCAACTGTTCCTTTTTCTTTAGGTTGTTTGGATTGTAAACGTTAGTTATCTCTTTTGTATAAAAGATGCATATAATATATTATGAGATATGTTCCTATTTATTTAATGTGTTGATATCCAGATATGTTTGACCGCTATTATATATTTAGAAAGTAAAAATATGAAAATCTCATATAAATACTTAACTAACAATAAATTCAAAGTAAGATTGGAATTTTACTAAACAAATTTTGGCTAGCGAAGAACAGAGAAATGTTGTTGCGAAATCATAAGTCATTATCCTTGTGCCTTAAAATCTAAAATTTATAAATATGTTCAGGTGCCATTGTTTCAAAATAGAAGGAGAGATTTTCAAAATCTAGGATTAACTGAGAAATGTTAGGGTCAATTATATGGATTAACTCATTTACTGAATCCCAATTACGTTAAAATGTAGTTTGATTTGTTTTAAAAGAGGGAAAAGGAAAATGCTTTTGAAAAGGGTGTTCAAATGCTTTTGAAAATTCTTTATACTCTCTTTTTTGAGTGCTTTTGAAAAATCATGTTTAAGTACTTTTGAAATTTTAATTTTTCAACTATTTTGCAAGTTTGATTGAAAAGAGGGAAAAATGCTTTTATGGGAAATGCGAGAATTTTTGATTTTGAAGTGCCACTTACTTAGCATAGGGATGATCGATATGTTAGTATATTTGAATTATTTTGTGCAGTAGGGGTGTAAAAGTACAAAGCATAGATAATAATAAGGGAAAAAAGCTATGTTAGCTTTGGAATTTCTATTTCCATACTTTGTTGATAACAAACGAAACTTGCTTTTAAAAATAGTTCTACTTTAGAATTTAAAAATAAACCACCTTATGTGCATGGTACTTGGAAAGGTTAGAAATGATTTGGGAGAAAAAGAGAATGTTCCAAAGTACAAAGAAATTGGTATCCAAAAGAAGGGTGGAAATATAAGTTTCTCTATCTAAATTACTTTTTTGGCATAAGAGTGTATGTTTAGGAAATGAAAATTCGAGTGTATTAGATATTGGATGGCAGGGATTAGATGCAAAATTGATTCAACCATACTTCTACTCTTAGGAGTATGGAAATTACTGTATGAAAATAAGGATTTTTTTATTATTGAAAACTTGCATACGTATAAAATTGTCAGTATATGTAGATTGTTTTTATCATATTTTCAAAATGTATTTAAAGAATGCATTTATATAGGAGGCACCGAGTGAGAATTATTCAGCACGTATATCATATGTGTTGCGATACACCGTGCACTTATACATGTTTGGCTATAAAATTGGTTGTAATCTAATTTGTTGGGTAGTTTAGAATGGTAGCATGCTATGTTACACAATTGAATCCTTAGGGAATTTCAGGGGCAAAATTCTTTAAAGGGGAAGAATGTAACACCCCATAGAATTAACGGCAGTTAATAAATAATTATTAAGGCTCAATATTGGAATTTGAGCCAACATTAGAATTTGGTCATTACACTTGCGTTATTGTGTTCTTGGTGATTTTTTGAGAAACTTTCATATATGGAGTTTTGCGACTGGAGTTCTAATGAAAAAGTTATTAACATTTGAAGTTTTCAAAATGAAAATAACTAAATAGGAATTAAAAAGGAGATAAATAATAATACCTCGTGGACTCCACCGGCTGAGCCCTGCTTAGGTTGGTTGACCGCTAGCGATTGACATCCTAGGTGGGAGCAGTCGACCAGTTGACACAGTGGCAGCTAGGGTTGAACCTCAGCCTAACGGTCTAGATTTAATTAATTTAAATCCAACGGATAGAATTGATTCGAGTGCCTATAAATACAAGCCTAGCCCCTCACTTTTCTTTTCATATTTTTTGATCAGAACCACAAAGCTTTGCCATTTTCCCTTCTCCACTATTTCTATTAATTATAAAATATTATATATATGTATAAATCGGAGAAGGGTAGAAAACAAAAGAGAAGAAGAGGAGTGAATCGATATTGCGGAAAAAGGTAAATATTATAATTATAAATCTATAATCCACTTAATTCAAATCTCTTCTCAAGTCTATAATCCTAATGGGTATGTATGTATCCTATTATACATATTTTTGGATTGGAAAGGAAAAAGTGTCAAATAAAGGGATGAATTCAAATTTGGGAGATTTGGAAAGCTAGAAAGGTGAGTGTGAAACAATATGATTTATATATTACATTGAAACTCATATCATTTGGATTTATTTAATTATTATGCCTGTGTAAGATCTATTAATTGTAGGATTAAAATGAATGTATTCAATTGAAATATCGGCTACATATTCTGTAAGTTAGGTAATTGGAATGGTATATACACCCTAATACGGAAATTAGAAATCAGTCTCTAAAATTGTTAAAGTAGAATATCGATAAGGTTGTATAGTTTATTCTAGATTTATGATAATTGGGTTTTAAACTGTTAGTATTAATTTGGATTTCCCTAATTTGACTTGAAATGTAAATTTCTATGTTTTAATTTATTGGGAGCGTGAGGGTACAATTTAGCTATATCTATTTTCATGTAATTTTCATAAATTATCTTATTCCAGAACCACGTATAAAAAGTACATCGTTTGAAGTAATAAGGAACTAGAGGTCATTGAATCGTATGTCGCCTAAAGAGTAGAAGGATGATATGCAAGTAGTTATGTCATTAAGGCATACGACATCTAAAGAGCAGAAGGAATTAGAGGTGCAAGTGAATGACCTGTTACAGAGAGGGTACATTCAAAAGAGTACATCTGAGATGGGAGCACCTACAGTATTCTCCATTAGATGGATGGCTCTTTTATATTTTGTGTAGATTACCATGAGGTAAGTAGAAGGACAAGAAAGAACAAGTATCTAGTCCCACTTACCGATGACTAGTTCGATCAGTTCCATGGTGTGAAGATTTTTTCTCAGTTGGATTTGGGATGGGGTTCCACCAAATGAGAGTGGTGAGGGATATTGCACCGATTAATACATTCCATATGACATCGGGACTTATGAATGGTTGGTTATGTCATTTGGGCTAACCAATGCGCCAACATAATTTGTTGATCCAATGAACTATGTTTTCAGAGATCAACTAAATACGTTTGTACTTATTTTTTTAATGATATTCTAGTCCACTAATGGGAATAAGTGGGACACTAGATGCACTTGAGGATTGTGCTATGGTATTGAGAAAGCAATAATTAAAGGTGATGTTTTTGAATTGTCATTGTTAGAGGAGGAAAGTGCAATTCTTAGATCATGTTGTTTTAGAGTAAGGCATTGTGGTGGATCCTGCCAAGGTAGCAACACAATCGACCAACTTGATGAGAAAGAATTGGACTTTTACTTGGGATGCATCGTGTGAGCACACATTCATGAGTCTAAAAGAGAGGTTGACAAGTGCACTAATGTTAGTCATTCAGAGTGGGAATAAGGATTTGACGGTATACACAAATGCTTGCAGTACTAGATTGGATGTTGTATTGATGCAAATAGGTTATGTTGTTGCTTTTGTTAATCAGCAACTAAAGTTGCACGAAAATAAATTCTCAGCCCATGATTAGGAGTTAGCTTGATAGTATTGGCAAAGTTGACTATTAGACCTACTCTGATAGAGCGAATCGGTGCTAGTCAAATGCACAATGGTAGACTAGTTAATATTATTGCAGACTGAGATGGGAGTAGAGTCTAAGGAGATAAAGAGGTACGGACTCGACCAAGATGGTTGGCTCCATAAGGAAAATAAGTTATTTGTACCTGATATTGATGGGCTTAAGACGAGGTGCTATGGGAGTGCCATCATTAAAAATTGATTATACATCTTGGAGGCAATAAAATGTATAGGGATATAAAGTAGACATAATATTAGAAAGGGATAGAGAAGAATTTCAGGACACTCATTTCAAGTTGTACGAATTGGAAGTTAGTGAAGGCTGATCAGGGAAGCCAAAAGGTTTGATGCAACTACTTAAGCTCCCCTTGTGGAAGTGTGAACATATATCAATCAATTTCATCGATGGATTACCAAGGACTTAGGAAGGTACGATAACATTTGGGTCATAGCTAATAAATTGATGAAGAGTGTTGATTCATACCCAAAATGTCCAATAGAACGGCATCGAAGTTGGCCGAGTTGTATGTGAAATGGATTATATGCTTCCATGGTGTGCCGAGGAGTATTATAAGTGATTTAAACCCATATTAGCAAATTTCGGGAGAGCTTATACGAGGCATTAGGGACATAATTGCATCTAAGTATAGCTTATCACTCAAAAAATGATGGCAGGACTAAGAGAGTGAATCGTGTATTGGAGGATCTCTTATGATCTTGCATTCTAAACTTTGGAGGCTTGTGGGATGATCATTTGCATCTTATTGAGTTCACATACAACAATAGTTACCAATCGACCATGCAACGTCCCTTTATTTTGGTGGGAAGTGGGTGAAAACAGATACTTGGGCTATATATAATTAGGGAGACTACAGAGAAGGTTGAGATCCTTCAATAACAAATGAAAGCCGCATAAGAAAGACAGAAGAGCTACACTGATAAGAGACATCATGACTCGAAATTCTCTATTGGCGATACGGTGTTTGTCAAAACTTCTCAACTGAAGAATACAGTTCAGTTTTGTGATAAGGGAAAGTTGGTAATGTGATTTTTAGATCCTTTTCCGATACTAGAGAGGATTAGGAATATATCATATGGAGTCAACTTACCTTAGAAGATGGTAGGTATGCACAACGTATTCCATGTTTCTCATCTTAGGAAGTTTTTTCCCGACTAAGCCGTAACTCTAACACCAGATCAATTGGATGATGTGGTAGTTGAACCTAAATTGTCAAGGCCTCAGAAGCTAATTTGTAAAGACGAGAGGAGTATAAAGCAGCTTAGGCAAAGGCTGGTGCAGATGGTAAAAGTTTAGTAGGGTGAAAGTGATGGCGATAGTACTTGGGAGATCAGGGAGAGCATGAGGACCACTAATCTAGGCTCTTTACTTAGTTCGATCCCTTGTTATCGTTAGTTTCACATTTGGTAGTTTATTTTGTTTAGTTTAGTACCTTGCATGCTAGGATTTACTTAGGATTTATTGTCTACTATACGTGCATGTTTGACGATTGCTATCCTTGTTTAATTATTTGATTGATTGCATTTGTTTAGCTGGGTTTTCGAGGGTGAAATTCTTGAAGGGGGCGAATGTAGCGACCCAAAAATTTATGTATTGGCAGATCATAAAAATATTATTTTTTATTAAATTGGATCTAAATTTAAAATATCTATAAGGAATGTTGAGAATAGACATTTTTGACTCCAAGAATAAATAATGGAAGGTTTTGCCCTTGAAAATCTTGTAAGACTTATAAATTTTGATAGAAGCCGAATTAGGGTATCAAACCACTTCAAATAAAATATTTGATGGTTTTCCATTTCCTAGAGTGGTCAAAATAGATTTTTGAACTTATATTTAGGAGATAGTGTTGTTATTGGTTCGTACACCTTTTAGGTAGATTTGTGGGTAATTAACACAACCCGTAATTAGGCTTGTGAATTAATTTTAGGATTAGGGTTAGGAGCAGCCTCTATAGCAATCACTAATAACTATATATTCGTCTCTAAATATATCCTAACCTTCTCTTAGCCTCTACTGACCTAAATCTACCGAAACTCCATTATTCTTTTGATAAAATTAACCTAAATCAACTATTAGAAGGGATTAGGCTAGGAATTAACAAAGGGTTTTGTAGAAATCGAAATTTTCACCTTAGAAAGCATGTATCTTCTGCCTAAATTCAGATCTACTCTTATTTTAGTGAATTTAATCTTGTTTTGTGAATTTCTATTAATTCTGCACCTTAATGAGTGATTCTATTCGCTCATCTTACTATAATTGTTAATATATGTTTTTAGAGTGTTTTAAAAATGTTTTTAAACGTAAAATTATTATTTTTAATTTGATATTTGATCTCCATTTTGGATCTACCATGTTTGCATGTTTTTCATTGATTTTTGGGTGATTAATAAATGATTTATCATCTCTAGGCTTACTATATATGTATCTATATGTTTTGACATATTTTACACTACTTTTAAAATAAAAAATATATGATTTAATGTTGTTTTGGTATAGAAACTATAATAACAATGAATATAAAATGATCGAAAGTGATATAAACATATTGTTTTAACGTAAGGTTATACATATGAATGTTAAGCCAGGTTATGAAAGTGTTTTGATATGAATTGCTATGATATAATGGTTGTTTGCTTGTTTATATGTTATATTTGTTTGTTTGAATGGTGGAAAACATTCAGCGGTGCGATTGGGGATTGTAATCTTTTCTATGGATGAGGATCTTCATGTAGAAGTAGTAATTACGATATGCTCTCCAATTTGATTACACAATGGATGGAAGCTCAAATGCACTAGAATGAACTTCGATGAATCGATTCTAAAGTGTTAGCAGTTGTATCATTATGAAGGAGTTGCATGCAAATCAAAGCGAGAGGAGTTGAGATTGAATCATCGTGAAAGAGGTTGTTGAATATATGCTAAATAGTTAGTTTAACATGTTGTGATCAACTATAGTTTTCGGCATAGGAGCATTCGGTGGGGACTTCAAGCTGGAGTGGGTAAAATGCAGTAAGTACTTCGTTTTGGAGTTAGTTGGCTTGACACTTGATTAGTTCAATGGCAGGTGGTTTAGCAACTGGCCTGGTATGGGTGTTAGGCATCGGACATGATTTCATTTTCAGCATTAGATGCTCGATGGTTGACTTCAAGTTCGACATTTGGGTAGCTTCAGGACCGAGCATAGGAGGCTTTGGGACCAGGCATGGTTGGCTTTGGGTTAGGGAGATGCGATGGTTACTCCATCCATAGCTTGGGATTACTTGGGTTTCCATAGGGTTGCTTTGGGACTTTTATGAAGCAATCAAGGGTAGTTGAAGACTTCAATGACTCAATGACATGGGTGTATTAGATCGAACGCTTCAAGTAGGAAGTGTTTGTAGCAACCGGGGATCGTCCATAAAGACAATTTTGTTACGATGTGAACTTATAGAGTGGAACATATGAGGGATTCTACTGTTCGGATGCATGCCAAAAGGATAGTACGTAACTCAGAGGTCTTGATGTATGCTTGAGAAGAAGGGTTTAGTAAGGATGCTCACTACATATCTATATAGGAAGAACTGTTTAACCCTAGACCTATCCAGGGTAGTCTAGTTTCCTGGCCTTACGGAGTGATATTGATTTGACTATCGATGGAACAATAACGTTGAGTAGTCATCGATCAACCCGGGATATCATATGAGTTATCTTATATTCAAAGGCATTTGAGTTGAGAGATGCAAGATTGTTTGGTGTTTACTATGTTGTTATGTCTGATGTGTATGCCAGACGATAAAGGTATTATTACGTAGTATACCTAGGTACCATGTATTGTACTTTGAGTAGTATTACACCCATGTGATAATGATAATGGATTAGCATATATCGATGTTATATGCTAATTTATCAAATGTAGGGACATGTCATGTATGATTCTAGATACCTCATGTTCCTATTTACTATATCGATGTTTTATAGTATTTTAGGATTGTAGATTGCTCAAAGCAAACTATTGTCTGACTTGAGGTTTTATGCTTTTCTTTGTATTATCTCAGGTACTCTTAAATGAGTTAATTAGATAGCAAGTCTGAGATTAGCGCATCAAGCTGTTTAGAGGATGAGTGGGATGCTTGCACTCATTTATACTTTTATGTTGAATCTAATGTTATTCCACTGTGTAGTATTTTGGAGCTTATTTCAGTGCTAGATTATTATTAGAGATAGACTTCCTGTGAGTTTATTTTGATGATATATAAACATTATTTCATTTTCTTTGTACAAATATAGTGAAAATCATGCACTCTGATGTTCTATTTGGTTCATTCTAGTTATACATGTTTGTCTCACCTATTTTATATTTATATTGTTACCATATTTTATCCTTTGCATTATGAGATATACGATAGGTTCTGATTTATATTGATTACTTTACCCTTTGCTGCTGATTTGCATCAGTTGGGTACCATAGCAGGGTGCTTTGCAAGTCTAATAGGTACCGAAGGGTTAGGTGGTCAATGCATAAATACTCGAGAATACTCCTAATCGTTGTTTATTGATCTTAATTCGAACTTGACGCTTGCTCTATGCATCCAGCACAGAAGCGATTAATGACATAGAAAACACATCATATATGATAATTTCTACTACTGATGTATAAGGAGTCCATCTTATATGTTTATACTAAAATTTTGATATGATTTCTATATGGTTGTTCGGGATATTCCCAACATCCATATAACTAATTAGAAAAGTTGTCATATCTAATCCTATGTCGAGAATAAAACATCAAACTAAAACTGATTTTGAGTTCATTTTTAATAATCATTGGCATGGTTTTTTCTTATATTCTAGATATATCCTACTACCTTTTAACATTCTTTCTTATAGACACACCCGTCCTTTGCGTTTTGATTGAAGATCAAACTGTTTGATTTCTCTGTCAAAATATTTGCTTAATTCTGATGCTTATCAAACGGTATTTTCGTATCAATTCTTGGATCATATCTGAAATGTACAAATTTAGTTATCGCTCTCATCGACTTCAAAACACTTTGGGTTTCATATGCAAATAACCTATTCTAAATCATTATTTAGAATTTCTGTTTCAACTTGTACCAAAACTTAAAATCATATCGACCGATAATTTTGGGAGTAAAATTTGAATTAAATTTAGCAAGTTGAATGACAAATATGTGATGTTAATTTCAACAATTGAAATTTACGATGTCATTCCCATCAATGTTGTTTACTACATCCCAACTGCATTGGCCTTCTTCTTGAAGACACATTTGTGGTTGATGGATCATATCCTTTGGGTACAACTATAAAATTAATATTTTAATACTGCATTTCAAATCCATTTTGAATTGTGCATCATGTCATGTGGTAAAATCAAAACTATTCATAGCTTATTGACAACTGAGGAAGTTCTTTTCTCAACATTGATAGGAACCTCATAGTTTCTCTTAAATATGCAAGAATTATTATTACATATTACCATGAATTGTACCTTTTTATGATTGGTTAATTTTATTTCATCTTACCTAATCATTTTGATTTTTTGATCGTATACAAATCCATTTTACTACCAATAATTTCTAAAAGAAATTCCTTCATCATGAAGTTGGTGTGTCTTGAAACAACAATTATTTCTTGTTGCAATTGAAATAGGTATTAAACATTTTATGAATTGCCTTTGCATGTAAAACACACTTAATTTTGAGTTTATTATACTTATGTTCATAACATAATTCAGTCAGCCAATGTGGGTTGGTCCCTCCTTTGAGGTGGTTTATACAAAATCCTATACGAGCAAGTAATATATGTAGCTTCTAAACTCACACAACTTATCAACTCATTGACATAGAATATGTAGAGGTTTTTATCAACTTATTAAAGGAACAGGGCTAGTTAGAATTAGGTGAAATAGGTAGATTTGAAATTTTTTCTATTTTGGATTTATTTGGGCTATGAAGTCTAAAGGATTTATTAGATTAAATCAAATATCATTTCAAATGAAAGCCCATTTTATTCAATTCATTAATTGATTTTAATTAACTGGTTTATTTTGATTACTCTGATTTACACATAAAATACAGTATGTCAAAATATACTCTTGTGTGTATATGTGTGTAACAATTACTTATTTTATATTTTCATTTTGGTAAGTGAAGAGTCCAGTTGTTAGATATGTAAACTATTCGATAAGTAATAAATGTAATGAATGTGCAATTAATTAGGAATTGCACCTATCACTTTTGATCATGGTAAAAGTCACATGAAAATATAGGAATAAATTGAAAATATACGTCATGATTAGGGAGACCATACAAACATAGCATAATGATTCAACTAGATATGTCAAGGTGTAACACTTTCATGGATAGCCCTTGGGATGTGTATCTTATCCTTTCAAGTCTTTCATAAGCATGCATCAAATCTAATTTAATTCCAATCAATCATTTATTCATAGGATCCTTTACAAATTCACATATATTCACATGGATGAGTCAAAATTCCTTTTGATCTAGCTGTGTCAAATACTCATAATACCAGTTATTGATTTAGCAAAGTGTGGCAATATTGCAAATTTACACATACATAGACACATACATATATCTGACATGAATTGATTTAATTAAGTTGAAATTAAAAATTGTAAACTAAAGGTCCACGTTTGACTTGTAGGATAAATATGTATTTAGATCTAGGAAAGGTTAATTAATGAAAATATCTCTCATTGAACTTTTGTTAATAATCTAAAATATAAAGATATGTTTATACATATGTAATAATAAGAATTAAATAACTTTCACTTAATTCATAATACATTTTCACTCAAATAAGACTAAATGATTTTAACCAGTTCAAAATTCGCATATATGTAAATACTATATACATATACGTATATACATATTATATAAATGAAGCTTTTGCAAAATACCTTTTTTTGAACAACAAAATTTTGAAGTCAATACATATATGTTAAGTTGAATAAGAGATTATTGAATTTTGTTGTTCAATATGATCATAATTTAAGAACTAAATAATTTAAATACAAAACTAGCAAACTATGTTTTAAAGCTAATAATATTTATCAAAAACATATCCAAGGTTAAATCTATAATTTTAAACTTATATGTATTTTGCATTCATTGATCCATATAAGATAAAATTGTTTTTCGTTTTCTACGATATTAATCAAATAACATTTTAAAGTAATTAAGATATCCAAAACATATCCAAGGTTAAATCTATAATTTTAAACATATATGTATTTTGCATTCGTTGATCCATATAAGATAAAATTGTTTTTCGTTTTCTACGATATTAATCAAATAACATTTTAAAGTAATTAAGATTAGATAATTACCTTAAGAAGTAACCTAGGATTCATATCTTGAATAAAGAATAACTCCTAGGTCTCTAAGACCTATGCACAATTCTCGCAAGAGATGGATGAATGACTTGTGTTTCATTTTAACCTGATGCGTGCATTTGATTTAGAGTTGATAAAATGTTAGAAATATTTTTTGTATTTTTCGGCCATGGAAGAAATGGTGGAGAGAAGAGAAAAGGGAATGGAAAAATGAACGTCTTTATGAAATGAATTAGTGGGTTTGTTTTAATTGAAAGAATGAAACCGTTCTTATTCTTTTAATTAAAACTTCCTAAATCAATTACCTTTATTTTCCTTTCTCTCTCTAATCCTCTCTTTTCACATGATATGGTCGAAATTGCTTGCCATCAAATGACAGAAAATTTTCATAAATTCCTTCATGCAATTATCCTTCATTTACACCCACTTACAAATACATTGATATCGTACGTAGGAGTTTTTCTGAGAGTATTACTATGGGGGTGTGGAAGAACGGATCCCTCACAAAGAGACTGACATCCCAGACACTGAGGTCACCCAACCAATTCTATGACTGAGCAGAAAGGGTTGGGGCCATGGAAGTACTTATGAAAATATTATAACAATGAAAGGCATTAACTTATGGTGGTAATTAACATTTGACATGATTTTTATTTACTACGTTTTATGTTGTGGTGGAGTAATGCATTTTCGCTACCATGCTGCACAATAAAAAGAAATGTTTATTGTTTTTCATAGAAATATTCCTTTGGTGGAGAAGTCATATTTAGTTTTTCTTCTCTTTTGGAAAAAATCTACATGTAGTACCAGTGCGTAGTACTTTTAAAAAGGCGAGCCCGTAACGACCCAAAAATTTATCACTTTGATAAATTACATTTATTTTTAAAATATTCAAATATAAGTTTTTCTAGCATAAACTATGATGTTTTGAATAATAAATAATGATGGAAATCTTATTTTGAATAAGTATTTACAAAACCTTTGGAGAAATATTAATAAAATGACCGAAAACCGTTTTATCATTAAACAGCTCTATAATTATCAAAGGTCGTGCGCGGAGCTAGATACATACACTTATTTATTTATGTAAACAAGATTATGAAATAAAATTATTTATTTTATTTTTGGAAATAAAATGTATTTATGACATCATCAATAATGACATCGTATTTAATAATTGATTGAATTTAAATTAAGATTTAATGATTTAATAATTATTATAGTTATTCGAATAATTGTTTTTAAATGATAATAATTCATTTTAATTATTTATGAAGAGATAATAAATCATTTATAATAGTTTTATAAAGAGATAAATTTGATTTGAAAATATAAGAAATTCGTATCGCTTTATTGATATAACGACACTTTTTATAAACAATTATTTAATATTAATTTATATAGTTTTATAAATCAAATATGATCATTTTAATTAGTTAAAAATGATAAGAAATTAGTTTTCAATTTTTTTACATTTATATGTGAATTAATTTATAAGTGAAAATATGACCGAGAATCAGCTTCCCAATTTTCAATGGTTTAACGAATGGAAATTGTTCAAAGTTGTTGCAACATTAGTTATATGACTTGAACACATATCTAACATACATATACACACCCTAACATATACATGAGCACATATATACATACAAATATAATTACCATTTACATTTGAATTTATATATAGTAAAAAGTATAAATATCTAAGATATTTTCTACCCTAAAAAGAAAATATCAACTCACTTACACACCATCATCATCACACACATGGAGGCACAAGGGTGGCGGCTTGCCGTGCTTTTGGAAGAGATGGAGGGGGTGTGGGTAAGGGGCAAATGTGTAATTATGCATTTAGATATTTTTCACAAATTTTTTACTATAAATACTCACCATTCTCTTCATAATTTTACACACTATGCTACTTCGTCTTCTTCCTCATTCTTAATCTTTTCCATGGCTTCCTACCTTAAGGAAATTATGAAGAAAAATATTGCAAAAGGAAATTAAATTTATATAAGTATATATACATAAGAAATCCACTTCAAAACCAAAGCAAATCACCTCCTTTCCTCCCTCATAATCCACGGCCACCACCTTCCACAACCAAGGCCAAGCACTCCACTTCTTCAAGCATAGGCCATGCCCTTCCTAAGGTCCAAGGCTCGATTCCATAGGCTTTAATTCGATCGTAGCGAAGCTATAGCGAATTTTCGAGAAGTTGGAAATCAATGAAGGTGAGAAACACTATATATATGTATGTATGTATGTATATGATGTGATATGTTTGTTATGGCTGTTTACTATGTTTGATCATCAATTTGGATGCTGAATTATAAGTTTATATTGATGTTGAAATGATTCACGTTTAATAAACATCGAATATCACAAATCAAATCACTTTCCTTTAATAAATGAAATGATGTATATGAGATTGTTAAACCCTTGAAAATGGTTTAAATGGTTTATAAATGTTTGATAAATAGTAATATCCAATTTGGTAAAGTTTTGAAAAGTTATGAAAATTGAGTCAAAAATAGGTGCGTCGCATAATGGTAGTTCGCGATTTCACGCTGTGGAAAGTTAAATCCATTTATACGATGGATTCAGAGTCAGAATTCTTTGTAATAAGAATTTTCCGAAGTTTTATAATCATAGTTTTCAAATAAAGGAGATGTTCAAGAACAAACAGTGCCCTGGCTCACCTGGCCTCTTTCCTGGGCGAGGAATAGATACGGTCGGAATGTCCAAAACGAGACAAGTATAAAAGATTTAACTTTTATAATTAATTAATTACAACTTGGATTGAATAGAGATAATCATTTTATAGTTGGTGTTAAATTTCGAGGAGGGAACCCGTACTATCCGTGTGAATTCAAAAGGTGATTTCACCGATATTCGATGGATGGTAACGGTTGAATACGGAAATTGATGTTGAGTAGAATTAGTATAATTTCTATCAACCCTTTTTACTCAAAAAGGTTTTGCAATATGATTTATGAGAATTGATTTTGAATTTATATAATTTCTAAGGATCTGTTTTACTCGAATACTAACTAATTTGGGTTTACCATCTTAGATAACATGGTTTCAACCTATTAAAAGATATGTATTGGAAATAAGAAATCTTTTGTCAAGATTTAAATAAATGATTTGGAATTAAATTAATTCCTATACTTAAAATTAATGGTCTTTGTTAAGATTTAAATAAATGATTTGGAAATATTTTTCGAAGTAAAGAATGAAATGATTTGGAATTATTCCAAGATTTAAAAAGGTTTTAAGTAGTCAAAGATTTGATAAAGGAGGTTTAATGATTCCGTATATACTGGAAAGAAAGGTTTAAAAGATAAATATCTCTAGAAGATATTTTTGATAAAGAGAAAAGAAATCAATCAAATGATAAGCACCTATTTACTTAACATCTTTTTATCGATGATTGGCTCGAAGGAACCGGGGTCGGATCTGAGTGATTCTTATTCAAAAACCACTTCGAATCAATTTACGAGTTCGAAAGTGAAGATATGTCAAAGACAATGAAGTTGAAGGCGGGGATCTTTATAACGGAAGGACTGTTTGTTAATAATTTCGGAGTAGCTCCCGAGATAAATGAATAGCAGTGGTCCCTTCATTCTGGGATCTTCGTATGCAAGGACTACTCGCTGCTAATCCCAAGGGATGTGGTAGGAGAATGCCTTTGGTTTGTCCTGTTCTTGGACAACTTGTATGGATGAATGTCTGACATTGCATTTCTAAGATCACCTTGCATCGATCTCTACAAATGTACATCTATTTGGTGGTGTAGGAGGTAACCCCTCTTATACTTAACATCCTTATTTGAGACATACGAGCTCAGAGGTTGTGCTTTTGTGGAAATCAATAGTGTGTTGTTGGAAATGGCAATGTGGAATTTTAAGTGAAAATGTTCTAAGAAAGGTAAACCTCACCTCAAGCATCACACCTGGGGAATTGTGAAATAGGGGTTGCCTTAGGGCTGATTGGTTCGCTACCATTAGGTTATGATATCACCTTCCTAGATTTATTTTGCGCCCGCTGTGACATCGGGTAAAAAAATGTGGTGTATGGTATGAGAGCTCTCGGATAGGTCGGGAACAGCCGGGGTGATATCATATTCGGTGTTATCCACCACCATATGGGTCTGCTGATAGGCCGGTCTTAATTGGTAGAGGTTTCAAAGATGTCGATCCTCGGTATATTCCTCTAGAAATGTATCATATAGGTGATAGCCCCTTACCATGCTATTCACTTGGAAATCCAAATCTCTAAAAAGTGCTTTTGGTTTTAGTTGTAAACCTATTATGCCATCAAATTTAACCAATGAAACAATTTCGGCTATTTGAATATTTTTGTTTAAAAAAGTTTTCAAAAGCATGTCATTAAAAATAATATCACTGAAGTTTATATAGAAATGTTTAGTTATCATAAGGTAAAAACCCGTTCCGTGTTTATATTCGGCATGGTCTTATGGGATACCCTTTTGTTTTCCAAATACTTGTATTTTGTGCTTCTGACACTAGTCCCATGACCGACCCAGAGTTTATTCTTTTTCCTTTAAGCTCTGGGTGCCCTATTTTTTTGGGTATCCTAGTAGTCATGTTTAGTTTGGAACATCATGAAAGAGCTTAGAGCATGGAGTTAGAAGTTTCTTTTGAAGACTGTTATCCATTTCTACCACACTCATGTACTACTGTATTCCACATTAGTAAAGACAAATATTTACAACTATTCTTGTTAATGTTAAGTAAACTCTGATAAATGTATTTAAAATTTTCCGTTGTAAAGATTATATGTTGAAATTGTAACGACCCGACTTTCTATGCCCAGAAAGTCGCATCATTATGAAGAAAGAAAGGGGTAGAAAATAGAAAAGAAGAGAAAGAAAGAAACAACACATCAGAATCTCACAGCGGAAACGGAACAAATTATAATATATCACATAACTAATACATAGTCTTTACATAATCAGAGTACACAACTTATACATCACTTACTAGACAGTTATAAACATCTGTCTAGACATTACAACTCAAATACAAGACAAGACACTATCACAGATATCAACACAGTGGAATACTATATCTACGAACGCCGAAGCCTCCTGCTCCATTGCTCCTCCAGAATATTCGTCAAAACTAAACCTGAATCCCTTGGCTACTCGTAAAAATTTGAGTACCCAAGAGTTTAATAAAACAGAAAATAAACACTTGGGTCAGACATGGGTCTGGTGTGAGTAAACGGGTTAAAATTGTTTAACTTCAAAACCTTTTGAAAACAAAGGTATCACGTAAGACTTCCCACACATAAACATGGAAAAGTTTTTACCTTACGCTAACCAAAACATTTGATAGGAAATCCAGTTATATTATAATAGGGTCTAGGGTTTTCAAGTAAAATACAGAAATAGCTGAAATGCTTACATCTCACATTCCAACATAGTTGGGCACAACTAATACGTACGGCACTTATTGGATTTTGGATTCCATACAATGGCAGGGCTACCGGGGTACCGCCCGTCACAGTACGTGGCCTAGATCACCGTACCGAGGATCACTCCCAATCCTCTGCAACACAAGGCCGGAACATCCCTTACTGGATAATTCCCGCACAAGATACCTCACGGTTGGGATCAGCAACCGCACACACTAAGCCGAAATAAGAAGGGACTTCTAGACAGAGGTAATCTTGTCCTACTTGGGTGCTACCCACTAACCTTGCTGCACCTCCCCTGTTTTAGCCATTCCCGGTTTGTGAGGCTTGAGGTCACGATTACCTTAGAAAAGAACACATCACTTAGAATGCTCATCGTCCGCCTGACGATGTGTTGAAAGCATTCAATCCATACAAGTTCGTTCCGGGTTCGAACGAAACCGAAGGCATTATCTCGTTACACTCGTTTTGGAATCACCCTCAGAGTTAACGACAATAACCCTTGCACTCTGAATCTTCATCTTCACTTGATTCACGACCTATCGTAAATTTGGATCGATGTGGTATTCGGGTCTCCAGACCTGGAAATCCGGTATACGGAAACCCGATCCCGGTCTCATCGAAATCCAAAGCGTATCTTTTAAGGCCAAGTTGTTTTAAAGTTAAAACAATTCAATTCAATTATCTTTATACACATAGAAGGATAATTCACAATAGATAATCAACATTATCAGATAATCCATATTATCATCACAATTCAACTAAACATCCATATCACACAGCATATATCTCATCAGAGATATCAATCAATGCAAAGCATTCAATATTATCATCCATTCTTAAGTAATGATTTATACCATTTCTAATTAATTTAAAATGAATTAAATTAATTACTTCATTTTATAAATCCTTCTTACTTAACCATTAATTAATTACAGTCAATTAATTAATTATCCTCTAATAATTCATTTCAATTAATCATCTTTGATTAATTATCTTTTAATTATATCCAAGTAATTTATCCTCAATTAATTACTTAAATTAATTATTCTTAACCACTTATAGTAATTAATCTTTAATTACTTCATTAATTAATTTACTAAAATTAATTAACTTAATCAACTATAATTAATTACATTAATCCTTAATTAATTACATTGATTAATTACTTCATTTATTAATTATTACTTAATTAATCAATCTTAATTACATCATTAATTATATTAATTAATGATCCTTAATTACAACTTAATTATTAATTACTTAATTAAATTAATTACATTAAGTAATTAATCTTTAATTAAACAACATTTATTAATCACCCTTGATTAATCTCATCTAGTAATTAACTCCCCTTAATTACTTTCATTAACTAAATTAATTACTCCTTAATTAATTTCTTAATTAATCCCTTGATTAATTATTCAAAGTAATTAACTCAAATTACTTCTATTCTTAAATTATCTTCCCTTAATTACATCGAGTAATTACCATTAATTTAATCTTTAATTACTTAATTAGTTAATCTCTAATTTCTTTCATTACTTAATCTCCAATTACTTAATTAATTATTCTTTAACAATTAATTAATAGACCTTAATTATTAATTAACATCCCTTAATAACAAATTAATCAATACTTAATTACAAGTTGATTAATCCTTAATTAATCTTTAATTACAAATTAATTATTCCTTAATTATTAATTAATAAAACCTAATTATTAATTAATAAAACTTAATTACAAATTAAGTACTTTTTAATTACCAATAAATTTACTTCTAATATAAATTAATAAATTTTTAATTACTAAATTAATTAGTCTCTAATCATTAATTAATCCTTAATCATTAGTTAATTAAATTAATTAATTTCTCTTAATTAACTTCTTAACTAGTCCTCTATCATTAATTAATTATGTTAATTAATCATACTTTAATTTTCTTAATTAACTTAATTAATTTCAAATCATTAAACCTTAATTATCTTAAGATAAAACATTGTCTTATAATGATCTAATTATCATTAACATATTAAAACATTTTATCTTTAAAATTTAACTTCCTTAATTAAACATTTAATTAAGTTTTTAAATAAAAATAAAACTTTAACTTGATAAATTAAAATTACCAAATCATAGCTTCCTTTAAATACTTAAAATATTATCAAGTAGCAGTTTAAAACTATTCTCTATTTCAAAAAAAAAACCCTTGTTTTATAAAAACTTTCAAAAACAGCTACCCTCACGAACATACTCCAAAACGAACCCGAACAAAACTAGCTTTTCCCCGAGTCTTCCACCAAACTTCATCTGCTTCGAGTCGGCATGCAAACAACACGAGCGAAACTCCGAGTTGCTTTCCTTCTTCCCCATAACTTAACAACCCAGACACCCAAACGTGTACGTGCACGTGCACGATCACTCCGGCCACCACCGATCAACGTCGCGATCCTTCCCCAGTCGACGACCATCTCACCAATTGCTCCGACCACCCAAATCGACAATTCGTCAGCGAAAATCGAAAACGAGCATACGACACAAACTGGACATTCAACTCTGGTTGAAAATCCTCCTGCCGCCGATGATCTAGTGAACTGGAACCCCCGGCTCCCCTTCCAGAGCAGCACCACGCCTCCCCGCCGCGATCCCCTGCCTCGCGATCGAGTCCGATGCGCCAACGACATCACACGAACCTCAATTACATCATCATCCAAGCAAGTCTTCGAACCCTAGATCCCCTTCGTTCGGCCACCATGGCCATCAATAAAACCTATCACTATTTTTCCGATGATCCCCATCCCTCACACCTCCTTTGGCAACAACCACGGCCTTCAACTTGCCGCCGTTCATAGGAATTTGCCAAAAAACCCAAATCTGATCATCCCCAATTTTCTCACTGAATACTAACTTAAAAATCCTGATATATATATCAAAATTCATCATTTCGCATAACGTTTCAGTTTATAAAATCAAGAATTGAAATTAACATTAACGATTTAAACCCATTATTGAACTTCACTGTTAATTATAAATTCCCGAAGTACATACTTAATATAAATTCTTGAAGTTATTTTTACAATTGAATTTATAGTCTTACAATCAAATTTTATTTAGAGATCGAAGCCTAAAAAGAATTAGAGGAAGAGAATTTGGATTTTGAATATATATTTTGAAACTTAAAATCAATAGCATAGGCAAATTTTCCTGTTCCCAGACAAGCACACTCAAATTTTTGCCTATTGATATACATACAAGCATAATATATTCATACAAACATTTTCCACAACTAACTTCAAGTATAAATCACATGCATTAGGTTATTAAAACTGATTGGGGGTTTTAAAAGAAATGGTTTCCTCACTAGGTTAAAAACAGAGAACATGTCTGTAGATTTCAAATATTTCACATGCATCACACTATATACATATACATTCACATCTATGCATTTATATAGACATAATATACTATATTACTTCAACAAGCATCAAGCATACGATCAGGTTTAATCTGTTTTTAAAAGAAATTTACTCACCAGTTTATGCAGAGAACAGAGACAGAGAACAGTAAATAGATTTGTTCCAGGCTTGCATATTCCAGACTGCTATTTGTTTTGAACTTCTTTTCAATTTTCTTTGATGATCTTTAATCTTTGAGTTGCTTGATTTCAGGTTATTTGTTGATAGATTATACTTGAAAATTTTGAAACAATTGTGGCCTCTGACTTTTGATTTCTTTTAGACTTGAGTTTCCAGATTTATTTCTTTAAATTTGAATTGTATTTTTAGTTGAAAAAAATGAAGAGAACAAGAGTTCAGCTGAAAGTGAAAACAATCTCTTCTATTTCATATAAATTTATTTATTTTATTTTAATTATTAAAACAATTGTTGACATTTGTCCTCTTATAGGTTAATTTGCTTACACATATGCAATTTGATTTACAAGTGTCTTATAAGTGTTATTTAATGTTTACAAGTGTTAATACTTCATTATTGATTTACAAGTGTTAATTCTTTTCTTTATTAATTTATTTAAGTTATACATATTTATTTATGAAATATTTACAAGTATAAAATGTATTTATCTTTTATAAATTAAGCTTTTACATTTCTAATACATATATATTATAATTTGAAAACATAACTTTTATTTAACTTAAAGACTCCCTATTTATATAAGCTTTAGAAAGATAAATTTCCCCAATTTAAAATATTATTAACCTTTAAAATGAATTAACTTGTCAATTTATAAAATAAAATCAACAAATCAATTTAATTATTAATAAAGATTATTAAATTGATATTGCCAAAATTCCGGGATATCACATTCCTTCCCCCTTAAAATAATTTCGTCCCCGAAATTTAAAAGCAAAGATAATTTAATAACCCAAAAGAATTTTTTTTTTTTTTTAAACAGCAACCATACATTATCAATCATATGCTAACAACCATAGCAACCAAATCATTCAATCAAACAATTCTATCTATCTAGACTAAATTCTAGATAAAATACCTCGAGTTTCCCCAAGTATATATATATACCGGGATACTCGCTCTACAAACAATCTAAACTACTAAGCTATAGATCTCCTACTCATCTAGATCTACAGAACTAAACAGAATATCAGACTACAGATGAGTCTGACTCAACTATCAAACTTCCCAAAACTGCAGATTCTAAAACCAGAGATAGATCAAATACGTATTCCCTCAGAGATACGTAAAACTCAATGAATTCCAGTTATCCAAACTGACAATTCAACCAAGTAGACCAATTACTTATTCAAATCAGAACACAGACGAGATCCAAACATAACTCTACTTCACAATATCAGTAGATTCCAAACTTACTTCTCCCATCCAGAGATACACTCCAAACTGCTTTCGCTGCTCAACTCTGATCTGAGGTAGAACACAAGCACAGACTGGACAACTCATTTCTAGGAATAAGGTTCACTGATCCATACATAAAACTCAGATATTCCAGCAAAACTTGAGCTGCTTCACCAATTCCATCTCTAGGAAACATCATTCCACTAGACTGAACCACCGGTATCACTCCTGGAATCCAGTCGATAAGAAAACTCACCCTTCAGATGCGGACAAACTTCTGACTTCTCTGAAGACATCCAGAAAAACTCTGACAACACAAGAGAACACTCAGCAATCACAAGTCACTTTTGCGATCAACCCAACCTATTTCCAAAGAAAAACTGTTCCTCTTTACACAATCCGAACAGCTCATACTTAACTATCCAATCCATCGAAGAAATGGATTTACTCTTACTACTTCTGAACTTCACCTTCAGAAAAACTGCTCATCCAGAAAACTTCCTGCCATCACAGAATACTCTGAGCTGCACTGCTGACACTGATGCCAAGGACTTCCTATTCCAAAGATCTTCGAGAAACTCGAACTCCAAACCAAACAGAAACACCATGCTGAACTCAGCCACAACACCGAAGCATACACACTTCCTTAATCTTGTTCCAAAGAAAACATCTTCGGGAACATCCATCGTCACTGTATCTCATCATACAGCTACTATTACCTGAGGTATCAAGGTACCATCACTCACTTCTGTTCAACTGACAGATCCAACTTTACTCATCCAAACTTCAAAGATAAACTCCGAACCATTACAGTTTCCTTCGGAGATCGATGAAATCCTTCACCACAGCAAAGCTTACTCGAGACGGTATTGGGTCTACAGTCTCGACAGATACACTTCCAACCTCAACATTCAAACTCCAACCATTGGTAGTCGTGTTTCACACACCACTACCCCATCTACCTTTATAACCTATATTGGAAAACCCGAACAGGTAACCCAACAAATAGGTAGAAATATATATATATATATATATTTAAAATGATATATTTTTTTTTTATAGAAATTATTTCTGGGTAAAATTATTTCATTTACCTCTTTAAAACAATATTGTGTCCGTTGGCCTGGTTCAAGTGTTTAGAGATCCCTATCAATAACGTTAGCTACTCGTATTGACCAGAATCCATATACCACTCAACCGATCAATTAACACAATATAAAATCATTTTTATATAACTAACAATTACGCGCTCTCAAGATAGACACCACTTCAGAGCCTAGGTATTCACTCTACCTACGGCTCTGATACCATATGTAACGACCCGACTTTCTATGCCCAGAAAGTCGCATCATTATGAAGAAAGAAAGGGGTAGAAAATAGAAAAGAAGAGAAAGAAAGAAACAACACATCAGAATCTCACAGCGGAAACGGAACAAATTATAATATATCACATAACTAATACATAGTCTTTACATAATCAGAGTACACAACTTATACATCACTTACTAGACAGTTATAAACATCTGTCTAGACATTACAACTCAAATACAAGACAAGACACTATCACAGATATCAACACAGCGGAATACTATATCTACGAACGCCGAAGCCTCCTGCTCCATTGCTCCTCCAGAATATTCGTCAAAACTAAACCTGAATCCCTTGGCTACTCGTAAAAATTTGAGTACCCAAGAGTTTAATAAAACAGAAAATAAACACTTGGGTCAGACATGGGTCTGGTGTGAGTAAACGGGTTAAAATTGTTTAACTTCAAAACCTTTTGAAAACAAAGGTATCACGTAAGACTTCCCACACATAAACATGGAAAAGTTTTTACCTTACGCTAACCAAAACATTTGATAGGAAATCCAGTTATATTATAATAGGGTCTAGGGTTTTCAAGTAAAATACAGAAATAGCTGAAATGCTTACATCTCACATTCCAACATAGTTGGGCACAACTAATACGTACGGCACTTATTGGATTTTGGATTCCATACAATGGCAGGGCTACCGGGGTACCGCCCGTCACAGTACGTGGCTTAGATCACCGTACCGAGGATCACTCCCAATCCTCTGCAACACAAGGCCGGAACATCCCTTACTGGATAATTCCCGCACAAGATACCTCACGGTTGGGATCAGCAACCGCACACACTAAGCCGAAATAAGAAGGGACTTCTAGACAGAGGTAATCTTGTCCTACTTGGGTGCTACCCACTAACCTTGCTGCACCTCCCCTGTTTTAGCCATTCCCGGTTTGTGAGGCTTGAGGTCACGATTACCTTAGAAAAGAACACATCACTTAGAATGCTCATCGTCCGCCTGACGATGTGTTGAAAGCATTCAATCCATACAAGTTCGTTCCGGGTTCGAACGAAACCGAAGGCATTATCTCGTTACACTCGTTTTGGAATCACCCTCAGAGTTAACGACAATAACCCTTGCACTCTGAATCTTCATCTTCACTTGATTCACGACCTATCGTAAATTTGGATCGATGTGGTATTCGGGTCTCCAGACCTGGAAATCCGGTATACGGAAACCCGATCCCGGTCTCATCGAAATCCAAAGCGTATCTTTTAAGGCCAAGTTGTTTTAAAGTTAAAACAATTCAATTCAATTATCTTTATACACATAGAAGGATAATTCACAATAGATAATCAACATTATCAGATAATCCATATTATCATCACAATTCAACTAAACATCCATATCACACAGCATATATCTCATCAGAGATATCAATCAATGCAAAGCATTCAATATTATCATCCATTCTTAAGTAATGATTTATACCATTTCTAATTAATTTAAAATGAATTAAATTAATTACTTCATTTTATAAATCCTTCTTACTTAACCATTAATTAATTACAGTCAATTAATTAATTATCCTCTAATAATTCATTTCAATTAATCATCTTTGATTAATTATCTTTTAATTATATCCAAGTAATTTATCCTCAATTAATTACTTAAATTAATTATTCTTAACCACTTATAGTAATTAATCTTTAATTACTTCATTAATTAATTTACTAAAATTAATTAACTTAATCAACTATAATTAATTACATTAATCCTTAATTAATTACATTGATTAATTACTTCATTTATTAATTATTACTTAATTAATCAATCTTAATTACATCATTAATTATATTAATTAATGATCCTTAATTACAACTTAATTATTAATTACTTAATTAAATTAATTACATTAAGTAATTAATCTTTAATTAAACAACATTTATTAATCACCCTTGATTAATCTCATCTAGTAATTAACTCCCCTTAATTACTTTCATTAACTAAATTAATTACTCCTTAATTAATTTCTTAATTAATCCCTTGATTAATTATTCAAAGTAATTAACTCAAATTACTTCTATTCTTAAATTATCTTCCCTTAATTACATCGAGTAATTACCATTAATTTAATCTTTAATTACTTAATTAGTTAATCTCTAATTTCTTTCATTACTTAATCTCCAATTACTTAATTAATTATTCTTTAACAATTAATTAATAGACCTTAATTATTAATTAACATCCCTTAATAACAAATTAATCAATACTTAATTACAAGTTGATTAATCCTTAATTAATCTTTAATTACAAATTAATTATTCCTTAATTATTAATTAATAAAACCTAATTATTAATTAATAAAACTTAATTACAAATTAAGTACTTTTTAATTACCAATAAATTTACTTCTAATATAAATTAATAAATTTTTAATTACTAAATTAATTAGTCTCTAATCATTAATTAATCCTTAATCATTAGTTAATTAAATTAATTAATTTCTCTTAATTAACTTCTTAACTAGTCCTCTATCATTAATTAATTACGTTAATTAATCATACTTTAATTTTCTTAATTAACTTAATTAATTTCAAATCATTAAACCTTAATTATCTTAAGATAAAACATTGTCTTATAATGATCTAATTATCATTAACATATTAAAACATTTTATCTTTAAAATTTAACTTCCTTAATTAAACATTTAATTAAGTTTTTAAATAAAAATAAAACTTTAACTTGATAAATTAAAATTACCAAATCATAGCTTCCTTTAAATACTTAAAATATTATCAAGTAGCAGTTTAAAACTATTCTCTATTTCAAAAAAAAACCCTTGTTTTATAAAAACTTTCAAAAACAGCTACCCTCACGAACATACTCCAAAACGAACCCGAACAAAACTAGCTTTTCCCCGAGTCTTCCACCAAACTTCATCTGCTTCGAGTCGGCATGCAAACAACACGAGCGAAACTCCGAGTTGCTTTCCTTCTTCCCCATAACTTAACAACCCAGACACCCAAACGTGTACGTGCACGTGCACGATCACTCCGGCCACCACCGATCAACGTCGCGATCCTTCCCCAGTCGACGACCATCTCACCAATTGCTCCGACCACCCAAATCGACAATTCGTCAGCGAAAATCGAAAACGAGCATACGACACAAACTGGACATTCAACTCTGGTTGAAAATCCTCCTGCCGCCGATGATCTAGTGAACTGGAACCCCCGGCTCCCCTTCCAGAGCAGCACCACGCCTCCCCGCCGCGATCCCCTGCCTCGCGATCGAGTCCGATGCGCCAACGACATCACACGAACCTCAATTACATCATCATCCAAGCAAGTCTTCGAACCCTAGATCCCCTTCGTTCGGCCACCATGGCCATCAATAAAACCTATCACTATTTTTCCGATGATCCCCATCCCTCACACCTCCTTTGGCAACAACCACGGCCTTCAACTTGCCGCCGTTCATAGGAATTTGCCGAAAAACCCAAATCTGATCATCCCCAATTTTCTCACTGAATACTAACTTAAAAATCCTGATATATATATCAAAATTCATCATTTCTCATAACGTTTCAGTTTATAAAATCAAGAATTGAAATTAACATTAACGATTTAAACCCATTATTGAACTTCACTGTTAATTATAAATTCCCGAAGTACATACTTAATATAAATTCTTGAAGTTATTTTTACAATTGAATTTATAGTCTTACAATCAAATTTTATTTAGAGATCGAAGCCTAAAAAGAATTAGAGGAAGAGAATTTGGATTTTGAATATATATTTTGAAACTTAAAATCAATAGCATAGGCAAATTTTCCTGTTCCCAGACAAGCACACTCAAATTTTTGCCTATTGATATACATACAAGCATAATATATTCATACAAACATTTTTCACAACTAACTTCAAGTATAAATCACATGCATTAGGTTATTAAAACTGATTGGGGGTTTTAAAAGAAATGGTTTCCTCACTAGGTTAAAAATAGAGAACATGTCTGTAGATTTCAAATATTTCACATGCATCACACTATATACATATACATTCACATCTATGCATTTATATAGACATAATATACTATATTACTTCAACAAGCATCAAGCATACGATCAGGTTTAATCTGTTTTTAAAAGAAATTTACTCACCAGTTTATGCAGAGAACAGAGACAGAGAACAGTAAATAGATTTGTTCCAGGCTTGCATATTCCAGACTGCTATTTGTTTTGAACTTCTTTTCAATTTGCTTTGATGATCTTTAATCTTTGAGTTGCTTGATTTCAGGTTATTTGTTGATAGATTATACTTGAAAATTTTGAAACAATTGTGGCCTCTGACTTTTGATTTCTTTTAGACTTGAGTTTCCAGATTTATTTCTTTAAATTTGAATTGTATTTTTAGTTGAAAAAAATGAAGAGAACAAGAGTTCAGCTGAAAGTGAAAACAATCTCTTCTATTTCATATAAATTTATTTATTTTATTTTAATTATTAAAACAATTGTTGACATTTGTCCTCTTATAGGTTAATTTGCTTACACATATGCAATTTGATTTACAAGTGTCTTATAAGTGTTATTTAATGTTTACAAGTGTTAATACTTCATTATTGATTTACAAGTGTTAATTCTTTTCTTTATTAATTTATTTAAGTTATACATATTTATTTATGAAATATTTACAAGTATAAAATGTATTTATCTTTTATAAATTAAGCTTTTACATTTCTAATACATATATATTATAATTTGAAAACATAACTTTTATTTAACTTAAAGACTCCCTATTTATATAAGCTTTAGAAAGATAAATTTCCCCAATTTAAAATATTATTAACCTTTAAAATGAATTAACTTGTCAATTTATAAAATAAAATCAACAAATCAATTTAATTATTAATAAAGATTATTAAATTGATATTGCCAAAATTCCGGGATATCACAGAAATAATATATGTTATTCCATTCGTGTAAGAGTCTGTTCTGTCTTTATTTTCTTTCTACCCTTTATGGTAGGGTTATCTAGCACTTAAATTTGCGGTACGTGAATACTGAGGATTTTTTAGTGTCGATTTTCAAGAGTCAAAAAGTCGGGTCATCATATTTGGTATCGGAGCTTAGGTGAGCAAACACCTGAGCCTGAGAGGGGTAAAATCTCATCAGAGATAGGATTAGTAACACCCTAGGATAAGTAACTCATTAGAGTTAGGGTTAGTAACACCTTATATTGAGTTGAGAGTATATTATATAAGAGCACGTATTTGTTAATGATATACAAATGATTTTTGTTTTAGAATAATATGGAAAATGAAATAATTTTATCTAGGATTATATTTTGAATATAAAGATTATACTTTGAAAAATATACAGTTAGACATGTTATAACTTGAATAATAGTTTGAAATCAAGATTAGTAAAATCAAGCACAAACATCTTGTGGTTAGAATTTCATAGTTTGACTATAAGATGTTGTTAACAAGATTTCTTGTTAACACCCCAAAGTTTTGTTAAGAAATGATAATTATCCTTTAGGCAAGTATGTGGAAAGGAAAGTATAAATCCTTTTTAAATTCTCTCTTGAATTGGCTTTAGTAGGCTGGGATTATTCAAGCAGACCTTTCGACTGTGTCGAAAGGGTTGGGTTTTCCATGCTTAATGACCTTCCAACTCTAATGAAACTGTGTAGATTCTTCTTTGAAATCTTCCCTTCTCAAAATAGATGAAACACTTTGGATAAGGATTTTTCTTGATTGGATTCGACCTTGTCGAAAGCTTTGATTATTGGTTGGATGGGATTCAGTCTTTGAGTCTAAGATAGAGGTTCCGACTCTATCAAAAGATAGGTGGTTTAGGTGTTAAAACTCTGTTTGGGAATCTAAGACTGGTGTAACGCCCCACCTCTATGCTCACAATAACAAAGAGTATCAAAAGGAAATACTGTCTGTTATTATGAAGAATAAGGTTGGATAGGAGCAGCCATCCGTAGTTAGGCCTTACACTAGTATTGGTTATCTCGAAAGGAGTGGTATTTTTTTTTCTCATCTCTTTGTTTATTTACTCCCATTGACATATTCAATTCCAGTATAAAACAAACTACGATGGTTCATAATAGTTCAGGACAACATATGTAATAAGAACACAGATAATATAAAATCTCATATATAACTGAAGTCAGTTACTATACATGTGATACGACTACAACTGTCGACACTGGAAGTTACATACACAAGTACATTATTATAAATAATATACATGAATACATGTCATCCTATAAAATAACACAGACTACTCCAAAAGATATGAAGAGACTTCATAGCTCAAGCAGCATCCCAAAGTGAGGTAACAGCCTGTAATAACTCGGTCTGACCCGAGTATTAATTCAAAAGAAAATAATACGCGGTTCAGTCTAATTCAAACTCAGTAATTAATGCACGGAAGCAATAATAATTAAATAACAATTAGACGACAATCGCAATAAATCCCGCATATCCAATCCTCTAATAAGAAAATCAGATAACGGTAAATATAACGCGTAACAGCATTTAAACAGCGAATCAACAAAGCCAAATCATCAACAAAGGTAAATAGAAGGATTATCAATAAAGATAATTAGAAAACAGCGGAATAGTATAAATAGCGAATTCAAAAATCTGATTATCAATAAATAATTAGAAACAACATAATCTAATTATCTAATAGGTAATTAGATAACAACAAAATAATCAAATTAAACCAAATCGAAATACGATTTCAAAATCTATTGAATCGGCCACATGAAACAATTCAAGCAATTGAAATTATCAAATAAAGCGTCAATTCTGATTGGCTGCAGCACACGCTCACGTGCACTGCCTCGCCACTGCAGAATATGACGTCATCACTACTCCAAATATTTAAACTAAACTCAATCACACAACTAAGTGCGTATAGTTCAGTAAACGCGTTGCGGCAATCAACGCTACAAAACACACGCATACATAGCTATATACATATACATATAATTATGTACATATATATATATACCAACCATATATAAGTGTGTACCCAATCAATTAAAAATTCGAATCAAAACACACGCATACATAGCTATATACATATACATATAAATATGCATATATATATATATATATATATATACCAACCATATATAAGTGTGTACCCAATCAATTAAAAATTCGAATCAAAACACACGCATACATAGCTATATACATATACATATAAATATGTATATATATACCAACTATATATAAGTGTGTACAATCATTACTTTATAAATTAAAGCAGCAGCCTATAAAAGTGCAATATGTATAAAGCCAGTGCAACTCCAGCCTCGACCAAAGTTCAAGTCATACACATGAAAACAGAGACCAGGCAGTAAACAAAGTCAACATGACTGCATCAAGAAACCAAAACCAGGCAGTGACAATAAGGGATGCATCAATGACTACAAGAGCAGCAAACATCAAATGTACAAAGGCTCCAAGCAGACTCAACTAGACACTTGTAAACAAAACAGTGAAATAACAATGTCTAGATCAAATGCCATCAAGTGAGCAAGACCAAAGAGTGGCCAAAAGAAATAATCAGACCATCAAGCAAATACAAAAATACACAAAGGCTAGAGTACAGGCAAAGTGGAAACAGGCCAGAGGGATCACAGTGCAACAACTATCACATATACATACATGGAGCAGTGCAACAGTCAATAGTGAAGTCCAAACCAAGTGCACAGCATACAAGTCCAATACAGACAATGTCAACAAGACTAATGACTGCAGTTCAAAGTAATGGTCAACCCAAATATAGCAAGTGCACCAGAGAACAATGACTGATACAAGTGACTCAAACCAGAACTTCAAAAGGTACCAGACTCGAGTACATCAAACTAGAACAGCAAGTGGAACTGACCACACAAGAAAAGCATGACCAAGTGGTAAACAAACAACACATGCAAATGAACAAAACCTTCTGTAGTGAACAGAGCAACAACAATGATGAACCCACAGAGGCAACTACAAGCATCAGGTTGAAAACATTACAGGGATGAACACACTTGACTACAAGGAGATGTACAACAAGTGATACTAAGTGCAACAGAAAATCAAGCAGAGATGAACAAACCATGGTGACAAGTTCGAACAAATCCAAAGCCGAGACAAGCAATACAAATACAAGTATACATATATGCATATATATGTATACACATACATATCTATATCAAATGAAATAGTAGTAACATGAAGTAGTGCAATGACCGAAGTCAAGATCAGAAAGCGATCGAACAATCAAAATCAAGGCCAATTCAAACTAAATTTATCAAGTCATGTAACAGCAGTGCACAAGTCGAACGACTCAAGCCAGAAATTCACGGAATCAAATAGTTCGAAATCAATACCGTGATAACCAAGTCAGAAATCAATGCCGTGGAAATCAAGTAAATAAATTATACGAATTGAACAAGTCAGTGCAAATCATAAACAACCAAGCAAAATCGTATAGCCGAGAAGAATTCAGCAATTATCAGATGAACAAAAAAATAGGAAATAGAACCCTATATAAACAAGTAACATCATCGGCAGTTCGATCATTGAGTTCAAGCAAGCTAAAAGAACAAATCACATACCTCAAGCTCGATCAATTTCAAAGAGCCATGAGCAAATCAAAGGAACGTGCGATCGACAAAGCAAACGACGTGATAAAGCATTCATTCGATCGAGCAACTAAAGTCAGTCTCTTTGAAAATTACAAAAGCCCTGATTTCAGAGCAAAGAGGAACAAGAACGAGCAGCCCCCCTTTTTTTCGTTGTTTTGTTTTGGGCTTGCGAAGAGGAAAAATGAATGGAGGAGGAGGAAACGGGTATATTCCTTTGATAACAACACATCACCCAGAAAAACGTGGGCCAAGATTTTATTTAAAGCCCACATAACCCTCAACAAATTTTTAAAAGAATCTCAACCCGAACAAAAAAACTCCCAATAATAATTAGCTAGCAATTTTTTATCGCCTAATGACGATAATTAACTGGTGCAAAACCCTGGGTCGTTACAACTGGGGTTTCGACTTCGTCGAATTCTGTGAGCTTAACTTCCTTAGGTTCGAATTAGAAATAACAAGCTACATTGTTTTGGTGAAGGGTTTTGATCTTTTCGAAAGCTAAAACTTAGAGGTAGGTTACTTAAAGTAAGAACTTGAAGTTGTTTAATTCATACTTCGTTTCGACTGTGTCGTCAATGGCCTTTCGATGTAGACGAAACCTGAAATATAAGAGTGAAACTGAAAAAATCTTGATGAAATTGTAAAGTAATCTAAAGTATATGAAACTTCCCCTTCGTAAGTAAAGGATGGCTTTATTACTCTCAATCCCCAAATCAATTTACAAATTAGGGTTACAACAATTTACTTAAGAGTATACAAGTTGAGAATGAGAAGAATCGGATCCCCAAGACATGACCCCTTGGGTCTTATTTATAGATACGGGTCAGCGCCTTTCGACCTTTATGATTTCGACTAGGTCGGAAGGTGGTTGCCGAAGGGCTTAAGCATTTTTCCACCTTTGTCGAAAGGTTTGGTGGTGATCCTCTTCTTTGAATTGTCTTGTAAATGATTCTGATTCTGTCGATACCCTCTGCTCATTGGTTTCGATAATGTTGGTTTCGCCTATGCTCTTGTTTCTGATTCAATGCAGAACCCTTCCTGGACCACATTGGCTTTGACCGATTCGAAAGGTTTACTATAGCTTTCGAAGGGGTTGCTCAAGATAATGCTTGTTTTATAGAAATCTGAATGAAGTCGAAACCATTAGTTTCGAATGGTTTGGCATGTGTCCAAAGAGCTATTCTTCATTGTCTTCGAAAGGAGTAGCTTCGACTTAATCGAAAGGTCTTCATCTAGTTGAAAGGTTGTAAATAAAGGCGAAAGGGTGCCTTCGACTCCTTCATCTTCTTTGAAAGGTAAGTATCCTTTAGATATTGATTGGAGAAACCTTTCGACACCTTCAAAAGGTCATGTCGCTTCCAGACTTCGATGACAACATCCCTTCGACTCTTTCGAAAGGTCTATCTGGTGTCTTTCTTTCTTTTTTTCTATTGCTCTCTACTTGGAATGGTTTTGACTAAGTCGAATGGCGATTTCTAGAGTAACAGATGTTTAATAATAACACCGAGAAGATTAAGAGTAATACTTTGGAAAAGGATATGGATAAATGAGAACTTTTATCTAAAAATGGTTTTCGAAAAGAGAATTTTCAAAGGATTTTATTTGAAATATTCTAAGTATTGGTTTGGAGAAACAATATCATGTGCTTAACAAACTATCACCCTTAAAATTGTATAGTTAAAATGGATTTATGCTGGGATAAACTTAGATTTATAACCTAACATTAGATCTAGTTAAGACAATTAAAATACTTAGTATCTAAGTGTTTGTTGTTGGTAAATGTAGAAACACTCAAGCTACGGGAGAAAGTATTTGAAAGGGGAGACCTCAAGAATGAACTAGGGTGAGAAGAATAATTTAATCATTCTTTCGAGTAATGAGGAGGAACCTGGAAAATGGTCGCTTAACAATATTAAGCCCATCATTGAAGGAGAATTAGATCCATACACCCGACTAGATAAAGACAGTTACCCTATAGCCAAAATGCCAATATCTTTCTCGACTCCAAAACTTATTATAGTGTCAGTAACGAAGAAACCCATTAGGCTTCAGAAAAATGTGGATCACTGATCCAGTAAGTTCAAAACTTGAACCGAAAGAAGAAATTCGGGAGGAGGAGCTGATGGAAGAAGAATATGAACCTAAAGAAGACCCAAACAGTATGTTATCCCATGACTCAAACAACAGCAGCAGAGACAGTAACGTCATATGCGAGATGGACGGTGACCATATTATTTAGTGCAAGGAGTCATTAGATTCCCCCATTCATTGGAACGACATGGAAGACGAAGAGGAAGAATTTGTGGATCCCGAGGAAGAAGAAGTGCAAGGTTTAGAAGAATTAAAAGAAAGAGAAGTTATGCAAGAAATGCCAACCGGACTGGGGCATGTACCATGGAACCGGCCTTGGTTGCCACATGAAGTGGATGTGATACCACAAACTGAGGACGAAAGCGAAGCTGGTAACTAACAAGATGATAGTGATGACGATGAAGAAGTCTTGTTTGATTTTGGATACGGAAGTAGACCGTTAGCATCAGACTCAGAGGAGTGATTTGATGTGAGATTGGAAGATTTGAAAACACCTATCTAGTATTAATATTATGTAGTAGCATATATATATATATATATATATATGTTTGGTTTGTAAGGTAGATATGTTTGTATCAGTATTTTGAAAACCCAAGTAGATTTAGAAGGACTTAAGAATGGCTTAAGTATGTGAGGAGTATGATGTGTGCAAGATAAGAATGAATGTGAAATATTAAGCATGTATAATAAAATTATGTCCTTTGTTTCTGACTTTGTTCAAATGTGAATACACAAACCATTTAAGAAAATTTCACAAAAATAAAACTATAATACCTTTATAAAATATTTAAAAACTTAAACCAAGATTTTCTAATTATTTTGGAAAAAATAAAAAGTATATGCATTTTACATGAATTATTTCATAACACGAATTTGGTCTAAAGGTTCGAAAATAGGATTTTGATATCTGAATTGGATTTATCATTCGATGCTTTAGGGAAAATATTGATGAGGATTTTTAGTCGGATCCTTACATTTTCTATCATAGTTAAGAGCTACGGAAGGAAAACATAAGTTTCTGAGCCTGATCGGAGTCCGCACTAGAGAAGCGAAGGATCAATTCTAGTCGGAAGTAAAGTTGTGGATTCAAATTGTAAGATTTAATGAAATATTTCATATGGATGATCTATATACATCGTATGGGAATAAGTTTAAAAATAAATATTTTGGGCAAACATCTTTGGGTTTTGCGTTGTAATTTCATGGACGAAATTCTTTCAAGGAGGGAAGACTATAATGACTCGCAAATTTATCACTTTGATAAATTACATTTATTTTTAAAATATTTAAATATAAGTTTTTCTAACATAAACTATGATGTTTTGAATAATAAATAATGATGGTAATCTTATTTGAATAAGTATTTACAAAGATATATACTTTAGAAAAATATCGATAAAATGACCGAAAACCGTTTTATCAATAAACAGCTCCATGATTATCAGAAGTCGCGTGCGGAGCTAGATACATACACTTATTTATCTATTTAAACAAGATTATGAAATAAAATTATTTATTTTATTTTTGGGAATGAAATGTATTTATGACATCATCAATAATGGCATTGTATTGAATAATTAATTTGTGAATTTAAATTGAGGTTTAATGATTTTATAATTATTATATTTATTCAAATAATTGTTTTTAAATGATAATAATTCATTTCAATTAGTTATGAAGTGATAATAAATCGTTTACAATAGTTTTATAAAGAGATAGATTTGATTTGAAAATATAAGAAAATATGTATCGCTTTAATGTTATAACAGTACTTTTTATAAAGAATTGTTTAAAATTAATTTACATGATTTTATAAATCAAATGTGATCATTTTAATTGGATAAAAAATGATAAGAAATTAGTTTCCAATTTTTTTTTATATTTATATGTAAATTAATTTATTAGTGAAAATATGATCGGGAATCAGCTTCCCAATTTTCAACGGTTTAACGAATGGAAGTTGCTCAAAGTTGTTGCAACATTGTTATATCACTTAAACACATATGTAACATACACATAAACACATAAACATATACATGAACACATATATACATACAAACATGATTATCATTTATATTTGAATTTACATATAGTAAAAAGTATAAATATCTAAGATATTTTCTATCCTAAAAAGCAAACATCAACTCACTTACACACCATCATCATCACACATGTGGAGGCATAAGGAGGTGGTTTTCCATGCATCTGGAAGAGATAGAAGGGGTGTGGGCAAGGGGCAAATGTGTAATTAAGCATTTAGATTTTTCACAAATTTTTTACTATAAATACCCACCATTCTCTTCGTAATTTTACACAGTATTCTACTTTATCTTCTTCCTTATTCTCAAGCTTTTGCATGGCTTCCTATCTTAAGGAAATTACGAAGAAAAATATTGCAAAAAAATTAAATTTATATAAGTATATGTACATAAGCAATTCACTTCAAAACTAAAGCAAATCACCTTCTTTCATCCCTCATAATCTAGGGCCACCACCTCCTACAACCAAGGCCAGGCACTCCACTTCTTCGAGCATAGGTTGTGCCCTTTCTAAGGTCCAAGGCTCAATTCTGTAAGCTTTAATTCGATCTTAGCGAACCTATAACGAATTTTCGAGAAGTTAGAAACCAATTAAGGTGAGAAACTCTATACGTGTGTGTATATATATGTATGTATGTATGTATGTATGATGTGATATGTCTTCTATGGATGTTTACTATGTTAGATCATCATGTTCGGGTGTTGATTATATGTTTATATTGATGTTGAAATAATTCATGTTTAATACACGTGGAATATCACAAAGGTAGTCACTTTCCTTTAATAAAATGAAATGGTGTATATGAGATTCTTAGACCTCTTGAAAATGGTCTATAAATGTTTTAAATTCTAAAATTCGATTTGGTGAAGTTTTGACCAGTTATGAAAATTGAGTAAAAAATAAGGGTGTCGCGTAATGGTAGTTTGTGATTTCGCGTCGTGGAAAGTCAAATCCATTTATATGATGGATTCAAAGCCGGAATTCTTTGTAATAAGAACTTTCCACAGCCTTATAGCCATAGTTTCAAAAATAAAAGAACTTGATCGAGATTTCATTCAGTAGGTTTTGAAATATGAGCAAATCCAGTTTTCAAAATAGTCGTGCTTTGGCAGTTCGAAAACCAAAGCGATAAATTCTTTAAAATAGATATTTTTTATTCCTTAAAAATATGGAATAAATTCTATAAATCTTTTGAAATGTTTTAAAAGAGTTTTTAGTTATAAAAATGAATTTCTAAATTACAGAAAAGTTGTTATGATCAAATAATCTTAAAAGTACTATTCGCATCACTTTTTGCAACACTTTTAATAACTTTTGAAATATGACATTAAACTTAAGTATTCTTTCCAAAATCTTTTATAAATATTTTCAAATGAATAAATAAGTATTTTAAAGATAATTTGAAGGTTTTATAATTTATTTTAAAAGAGTTTAAATAAATGATTTAAAGAAAAACTGTTATAATCAAGTGATTTAATCTTGGCTCTAAAAACTGATGAGTAGACTGGATTTTTCTATTCATGAGATCTGGATGGGGGTGCTTAAACGAAAAAGATGTTTAGGAGCAACCAGTACCCTGGCTCACTTGGCCTCTTTTCTGGGCGAGGATAGATAAGATCGAAAAGTCAAAAACGAGACAAGTATAAAAGATTTAATTTTTGTAATTAATTAATCACAATTTGGATTGAATAGTGATAATCTTATTATACTTGGTTTTAAATTCTACGGAGGGAACCCTTACTATCCGTGTGAATTTAAAAGGCGATTTCACCGTTATTCGATGGATAGTAAAGGTTGAATACAGAAATTGATGTTGAGTAGAATTAGTATAATTTCTATCAACCTTAGTTACTCAAAAAGGTTTTGCAATATGATTTATGAGAAATGATTTTAAATCAGTATAATTTATATGGATCCATTTTACTCGAATACTAACTAATTTGGATTTACCATCTTAGATAACATGGTTTCAACATATTAAAAAGATATGTATTGGAAATAAGAAATCTTTTGTCAAGATTTAAATAAATGATTTGGAATTAAATTAATTCCTATACTTAAAATTAATGGTCTTGGGTTTACAGTAAACGATGTCTTAAATAACATTGTTTTTGACCCGTTTTAAAAGTTATGATTTGAAAAATCTTTGTTAAGATTTAAATAAATGAGTTGGAAATATTTTCATAAGTAAAGAATGAAATGATTTGGAATTATTCCAAGATTTAAAAAGGTTTTAGTTAATCAAAGATTTAATAAAGGAGGTCTAATGATTCTGTATATACTGGTAAGAAAGGTTTTAAAGATATATATTTCTAGAATATATTTTGATAAAGAGTAAAGTAACAATCAAATGATAAACACCTATTTACTTAACATATTTTTATCAGTGATTGGTTCGAAGGAACTGGGGTCGGATTTGAGTGATTCTTATCCCAAAACCACTTCGAACCAATTTACGAGTTCAAAAATGAAGGCATGATAAAGGCAATGAAGTTGAAGGTGGGGATCTTCATAACAGAAGGATTGCTTGTTGATAAAATCGGAGTAGCACCCGAGATAAATAAATAGCAGTGGTCCTGTAACACCCTTAATTTTTAATAACATTATTCATGAGATTTAATTAGATAAATTAAATAGAGTAATGTAAAAATTAAAGTGATAAGGGGATTGAGATTTGAAAATTTATTTTGAGGCTGAGCTTAATTAAATTTTATTTTAAAAGAATATGCTATGGTAGGTTTCATATGTTAATTAATAAGAAAACAATTAACAGAAGGGTATTATAGGAATTGGCCATCATGATCCTATTACCCTTAAAATTCTCGTTTCATTTCCTTTTCACGTTCATTTTGCAAACACAAAAAACGTAAAACCTAAAGCTCAAGCCGACCATTACTTAGGAGGAAAAGAGGAGAGAAATTCATCTAAAGCTAAGGAATCAAGCAGGGGAATTAATCAAGGATCAAATCTCAAATTTCTTACCCTAATCAAGGTGAATAATAATCAAAACCATCTATATTTTTGTTTTTAATGATCATTTGATTTCGGGTTTAAGTTTAAATCCATTATGATGATTTTTGATGATGATATGCTTGAATTTCATGATGTGATATATTCAAACAAGTTTGTTTGATAATTGTTTTATACGGATTTAAGACTAAAATCGTTTATTTTGGATTTTGTATGCCATGAGGAATTTATATGTTATGTAAAACATTAATTTGGAGATAGGTTTTAATTTTTATAATTCTCCAAGCTATGGAAACTTTGTTATGAATTTTAAAAGGAGAAAATCAATAATTTAGAATTAAAATTATTTCGGCTAGTATATGCAAGAATTTGGGTCTATAATTTCTATATGTTAGATAACATATTAAAAGTGAATTTCTATGATTTTTCGGGATTTTTTTCCTAAGTAATTTACTATGGAAATTATATTATTTTAGATGGAGGACTTAATTATTTTATTGGTTTAGCTTAAGGAAGGGCTTATTTGCTAAATTATTTTAATTAGATCTGAAATAATTACGGTAGTTTTATTTTAGAAAGAATTTGAAAAGTTTATGGCAACCAATTAAATGTTTACAAATAGGCAGGTTAGTGAAAAAGCAATTAGTTAAAAAGGCATTAAAACAATCTTTACCCAAAAACTATGTTCGCCTCTTTCAGTAGTACCTTTCAACTCTATACTTCCGCCTCAACCAAGTCAGACTACCCAAGTCGAAACCAATACATAAGATATCAGTCGGTTGGTACGTAGTGGATTGGAGAAAGGCAGAAGGTATAGTGTCAAAACCAAGCATTCAAAGGGGTCGAAGCCTTTGTTTTACTCTTCAAAGATATGTGCTTACCTTGTTTTCAGAAGGATGCTTTCGAAGGGGTCGAAACCCATTTGAATAGCTTTCAAAAATGTTGCCGCCTTTTTGTTTGAAAAGAATGCTTTCGAATGAGTTGCCTTGTTTTAATTTCAACGCTTTCAAAAGGAATAGTTTCAACCGACTCGAAACCCTACTGCCGACATTATGTCTTTCGAATGGATTGAAGTCATCAACTAGATCAAAAGGTAGCTTTTGCTTTATAAATGAAGTAAGACACTTCTTGAAGCTTTCGAAAGGGTTTGATGGTTTCGAAGGCAATGGCTTCGAAAGGGGTTTCGAAGCTATTCTTCCAAATGTTTTGTTTAATTGATTAATGCTTTCGTAAGGATGGTTCCAAAGCTATCAATTTTTCCCTCAACCATTTTTATTTAAAGTGTAATGGTTTCGAGAGGGGTACTTTCATTTATATTCACTTTGACCCAAAAGATATTTTTAGAATAAACCCAATAGTTTCAAAAGGGATACCTTCAATGGTTTCAAAAGGGGTACTTTCAATGGTTCCGAAGCTATGTTTCTAGGAGTTAATAAGTAATACTTTAATACTTTCGAAAGGTATGTTCTAAAGGTTTTCGAAAGAGATGTTTTAAAGTGTTTCAAAAGGCATATGCTTAGTGTTTTGAAAAGAAGATTTGAATGCTTTCGAAGGAGGTTATCCAATGGTTTCGAAAGTAAAAGTTTAAGGTTTCAATAGCCTTAGTTTTCAAAACAAATAACCCAATCTCATTTTTAAAGGAAAAACCATGGCATAAATAAAGGAGTTTTAAAATGACTTTGAAGTATGGAGTTTTTGGAAGAAGCTTTTTTTGATAAAATAATAGGTTAAAGGGATTAATCATGTTTCATATGAAAATGATTTCAAAGATACTAAACCATAGAGGTTGGTGTTATTATGTTAATATGTTTGCTTCTTCTATATATATATATATATATATATATATATATATATTCACTTTAAAATGGACCCATAGCTGTATTAAGGGGAGAAAGAGCAGAATAACCAAATAGGTTAACCCAATAGTGAATATAAATTAAGTTAACTCATATATGAGTAGAATTGCATCTAGGAGGTCAAGTAGACCAGAATATAGGATGTCTAAAATACTGTTTAAAGAAGTTGTTAGATGGATAGGTTCATTAGTAAACCCATGAAAACTATGTTTAGAAAAAGTTATTGGCAGGGGCCAATAGGTTCTTAGTGATCCCATGAAAACTATGATTAGAAAGAGTTATTGGCAAGGGCCAATAAGTTTGTAGTGAACCCGAAAACTATATCTAAATAAAGTTATTGACAGAAGTCAATAGGTTCCTATTCAACCCATGAAAACTAGGATATGAGGGAAGCTATTGGAGATACCAATAGGTTCAGGGAGACCCATGAAATAATAAAGTTATTGGCAGGGGCCAATATTCTTTGTGATCCTAAGAGAACTATGAAACTGGACAGGGAGTCCATAAGTTTTAAACAGGTTATTAGTAAGCCCATGAAAACAAATAGGTTAATAGTGACCCTAGAAACTATAACTAAGACAGATAGTCAAAATGAATGGGGATGGGTAATCTAGAATTCATTTACTTGTTCGCATATCATCATAATATTTTGAATTGTTATGTTTTAACCATTATAGATGTAGAAGCACAGTATATGGTTTTTATAAAGTTTTGGATAATATACTAGTGAGGAGAAAACCCGTTCCGCTAAGCAGCGTGGTCTCACTAGATATCTAAATGGTTTGAGATGGTAAATTATTATTCATACCAGGCTTTATGTCTGACTCAAAGTTTATGTTTTCCCATAAACTCTTGGGTGTTCAATTGATTTGGAGTAGTTTGAGAGTTGAGGTTTTCAGGTACCTCTTTAGATGAATAAGCTTCCGGAGACATGCAGGAGGCAAGATAGCTATTAAGAGTTCTTTTCTACATTGATTCCGCTGTGTTTTGTTGTAAAATCAAGGTTGTTTAATTGCATAGTTATATATACTCTGATCATCCAAGGGGGCATCTTCATATGTCGCTCTTGGCGTATGTTGTAATAATAATATTTTCTCTGAACGTGGTTCTCGAATATGGGATTATGTAATGAATGTTGAAATGATTTAAAATGGAATATGAAAGTTGCTTTATGGTTTTTAAAATTTTCCATATCCATATGTTTTTGTTATATCAATGTATCTAACATTACCATTATTTTTCGTCGAGGTATAATAACTACGAATGATTGCAACATCCGTAGCCATTAGTTTTGGGCCTCCAAGTGGGGGATGTTACAAGTTGGTATCAGAGCATAGGTTTATGAAAAATTAAAAGAAATTTAAACCTAAAAGATTTTTCAAAACACAATCCAATGATTAAGAAAATAAGATCGCGGTTTGGGTTAATGCTATAGTAACGTAATTTTATTTGATATATATGTGTGTGTATATATATAAGTACATATTCCCTTCTCTCTTAGACCATTCTTCTGTATCTTACTTAGGTTCGTATGCAGATTTACGAGAAAGAAGATATGGAGGCAGAAAATGAAAGAGGAAATCTCGATGGAGGAAGCACCATAAAAAATGGAAATGTTCGACCTAATACCAGTAGGAACCCAAGTCGATAGACTAATGCTAACCAAATTGCAGATGCCAATGTAGGTGCTAGAAATCCACCAGTGGATATGGGGACGATGTATTTGTCCTTCGTTAATTTGATGTAAGAAGGAGCAGCTGCTGGAGTTTCTGGGAATGTTGGAGGAGCTAATCCCGTGGCTCCAATTGGGAATAACTATACTAAGTTGAGTAGAGACTGCACCAGTCTTGGTGGGAAGCCGTTCGTGGGAATGGAGAATGCTATAGAAGTGGAGGATTGGTTGTTGCATTATGAGAGAACCTTCACTGATTTGGGATTGAATGATGAGAAGAAGAGTAGACTGGCATCTAAGCAGTTGCGGGGGAAGCTCTCCATTGGTAAAATAGTGTTACTGCCAGAGTTCCTAAGGAAGAGTTGACTTGGACAGAGTTTCAAAGGAGATTCGAGCATAGATTTTTGTCTAAAGTTGCTAAGTCAGCATTGTTGAGGAAGTTTATGGATTTGGTGCAGAGAGAGATGTCGGTAATTGAGTATGCTACTAAGTTTGATGAGTTGTCCCGATATGAGTATGCTACCATAGACACCGTCATCATGAGGAATGAGAAGTTCATTCAGGGACCGAGACTCAAGATTGCTAGGGCGACCTTGCCATATCTCTGTGATCCTTGCAATGTAGTAATGGAGATGGCAATCCGACATGAGGAAATGCTTGCTATTTGTGGAAAGGAAAAGCCAGTTGAAACCTAGGGTTCTTAGGGAAAGAAGAGAAAGTTCTTTAAGAAGAAGGGAGCCCAGAAGAAAGAGGTTGCCAAGAAGGCAAAGGCTGATTTAGTTTGCTTTAAATGTGACAAGAAAGGTCATTATGCTCATGAGTGCCAGTTAGGCAAGGGAAAGAAGGCTGCAGAAAAGAAGATTGTGAAGTGCTTCAACTGTGACCAAGTTGGGCATTATAAGAATCCGCGTTCGAAACCAGTCAGGGCGGATAGAGAAAAGGTCTAACTGTTGGGCCATCATCTGCTAGGCCAACTGTAGCTGAAAAAGGGAAGACTGTGATGGAATGTACACTTTTGATTCAGAGTATACCAGTTAGGGTACTATTTGATATCAGTGCATCACATTCATTTATATCTCAGTGTTTGGTTGATTGGTTATGCTTAGAACTATGACGACCCGCAAATCCATACCCTTTGAATCGAACCACACATGTCCGACCCAAAAAGTATAAAATGATGGAAAGTTAGCAGAAAGAAGAGAGAGGGTGAGAATAAAGAAAGAAGAGAGAAGAAGAGAAGAGAAGAAGAAGAGAAGAAGAAGAGAGAAATAGAACCATAACAATACAGAATCTCACATCACAGCGGAATAACATATATTATAAATGAATAACCTTTACAAAAGAGAAACTATAATATACATACATCAATCAATCAGAGTACAACAACCAATCGCCAACCATCAGCCTGGGCGGTTATAATAACCTATCCTCACAATTGCTGATAATTTAAATAACAAAGCAGCGGAAAAATAACATATACATGGAATACGACTATAAGGCTTCTAGCCTCTTGCCGAAACTCCAAAGCATACAAATCTACATCTGTAAATATACACAGTCTGACCCGAGCATTGAAAGGGAAGAACGCCGGGATCAGTCTGGTAAACCAGCGTGAGAAAAACACATCTCAACTGAATTTATGAAGTTATTAAAAAATTTCCTTTATCAAAACAAAAGGTATCTCGTAAGACCACGCCCACACATAAACACAGACAGGTTTTTCCCAAACGCTAACCAAAACCTTTTCATATCAAATCATGTTATATTATAATAGTGTCTATTATATAAATAATAATCAACATAGCTGAAATTGTTACATTATTGAATTCCATCATAATAGGTTTACAAACAAAATGGCACGCACGTAGTGGATATTGGATTCCATACAAATGACTAGGTAAGGGACTACCTTCCGTATAGTACACCTCTACGGGGATGCACCTAGGGAGCAGATACTGCCTGCCTAAACCAACACAAGACTAGCCTACCCCTTCCTGGATAGTACCGAATATGTCATCACCCCGGTCGTTACCGACCTTTAACGGGCACCCGAGTCATACATTCACCATATACTTAGACATGTGTAGAGTAAATCTAGAAGGATGATGACATCTCTTAATAGGAGCGACCCACTTAGCCTTGCTGCTTCTACCTTGTTTTAGTCATTTCCTGGGGTGTGAGGCCAAAAGTGGTATCGAATACCTTTCACATATCACATCATCTTTGAATGCCACATTGCCATTTCCATTGACTACTAATTACCTTCCACAAAAATACAACCCTTGAGCTCATACGTCTCAAGGAGGGTGTTAAGCTAAGAGAAGTTGCCTTCTCCGCTACCACAGATGTATGTTTGTAAGAACCAATGTACATAATCTCAGTAAATGCACTGTCAGACATCCATCCATAAAAGTTGTCTAGAAATAGGACAAACCGAAGGTACTTTCCTACCACATCCTATCGGGAAATCCCTAGGATTAGTAGTGAATGGTCCTTGCATTGGATATTTCATAACGAAGAGACTACTGCTACTACATGTATATTGGGATTTTAACCCCAAATGATCAATAAGCAGTCCTTCACTATGAAAATCCCAAATATCAATATCATCAACAAACCTACACAATCATCGCATATAGGTTGGTCCGAAGTGGTTTTTGGATAAACCGATCCCAGTATCTTCGCACCAACAATGAAAAAGCGTTACTCAACCTCATACAGAAACCAAGTCTCGTAGACTTATCATGTTTCCAACTTTCAACTTGTTATCCTTTGACCAAGAAGGAAGCTCGGTAGATAGGAGTAATCACTCCGCAATACTCGAATCAACATCCTTTGCACCAAACGATAATCAAGCCTACACAGATGGCTACGTACTAAGTGTACAACGAAATAGTTTCCACATCAAGTCAAGAAACTAAATTGGCCAAAAAAATATAATTTAGCACTTAAATAGTCGCTAGGCCTGATTTATTAAATCAATTCACTTTCCAATTTATTTACTTCAAATTATCTTTAAAAGATATATTTCCAAAACCATTCAATATTTCAATATTTGGAAAAACATTTCATAAACTTATTTTAATAATAAGTGAATTCACAACTTATTTTATTTTCAAACCATTTAAACTCCATTTTGAAATATCACTTTCCAAAACTTTCATTTTAAGGATTTTTCACTTTAAAAACTTGAATATATTTCCTTTATAAACTTTCATATTTAACTTACCAAATTAAATTGATTTCACATTTATAAAACAATGTTTATAATTCACATTTCTATTTTATAAAAACTTCCATTTATAAAATTCCTTTATTAACCAATTTCCCATTTATCTCATTTATATGAAAAAATCCCATTATAAGCTTATTTACTTATAAATTTCTTTATTTACACATTCATTCTTTTGTAATCTCATTATTTATAAAGTCCATTATAAATTCGTTTCTAAATTTTAATTACAAATCCATACACTGATTACAATTCCATTTCTAATATTTATAAGACACTGTTTATAAAATTTATTTCATTAAATCTCTTTATTAATAACATTCCTTTACAACTTTCATTTTAACACTTATAAAACTCGTTTATAATTCCATTACTTTTATTTATAAATATCAATTTTATAAATCTTATATATAAACCATTTATAATAAGTTCAAAATTCTCAATTTAACTTATTTTACAAAATAGTTAACTTCATATTTCAAAAATCATATTTCACAAAGCCATAATATTTATAACATAAAAATTATAACTTTTTATTTATTTAAAATAAATTTATTTCTTTAACAATTCAAAATTTATTAAAACATATATATTTTCAAAATCACTTTGAAATCCTTTTTAAATTGAAATCATCATTTTAATATTTTAAATTTTCAAAAATATGGCCCAATGCCGCAAAAGCGCTAAATAAGGGGATTCACATCAACAATAGCAAACATGGCATCCATCACATCAAACATCACATGATACAGCATATATAACAACATGTGCAAATAAAAATCAATAATGGTGAGGAATCCAGTTGGATCCCTCCAACCTATAACCTGCAACAAATATACATATGAGAAAATATGTACAATGCCTACTTTGAGGCAGACGCACGTTCAAAGGGTCATCCGCTCATACACGAGAACGTATAGGGTCTCATCTGCTCCGATAGGCAGGAATATATCCAACTACTAATAATATAGCATAACATCCAAACAATCATCACATAGCATAAAATGAATTTATCCCCACTTATATAAAAATATAAGTGGGCCAGAGAGAGTGAGTTTTACTCACATTGGTTGCATTCGTTGTTGCAGCGTTTTATTTCAATCAAAATTAATTTTAACCAAAATTTTCCACAGCTCCAAATCTGTCCAAACCAGCTCTAAAATGTAGTGCTCAACAAATGAATCCAACGCAATTTGTTTCATGCGAATCCGACCTCGTATGAAAGAGTTATGTATTTTTAAACATTACATGAATTTTAATATAATTAACTAACGTCATTAGCAAATTAATTAATGTAATTAACTTACGTTGATCCTTTTCCTTCTCTGTTGGAAAACGTGACCCATCACCGCTTATTCCAATCGATCGTCGCTCCTCCTCTAGCTTGCCCGAGAACCATCCAACATTGCCACCGTGTGCGCCTCACTCCAATGCACATCCGACCAAAGGCCGACTCCACCACGTGCTCTAGATCGATGAGAAAACGCAGTTGAATGCACATTGTTCAAGGTCAAATCATCGCTTATCCATCGTGTTCCAGCCGATCACAGCCGCTGGATATGCTCGTTTCTCCAAGCTCTACAACATGCACATTGGGAGTTTTTGGTATAGGTGCGTGGAACATCAAAAAATCGAGGAGGAAGTTTGGTGAATTTCGGCCGTTTGAAGATTCTGTGGCGGCTAGGTCAATTAGGTTTAGGGTTTGGCAAATAAAAGGTAGTTGAGTCCTTTATATAGGCAACTGCAAAAAACACTATTCACACGAAATAATTTCGAACTCTAAATGAAGCGTGTCGCCTGGCGTTTCTAATGTTTTACCCTTATCCCGAACATAATGGAATATATATCGGGAGCCAATTCTATCGTATTTGGAAGATAGGTTTTTGAATCGAATTATTTTAATTAAAATTACTTAAATAAAATTCTACGCGTTTTTAATTCGCACGATCAAACGTTAAGTCCAATCGCTACGAACTTTGGAATCCAATAATAACATACTATTACAGATCCAATGAATCTGGTTTTGTCCAATTCTGAGATCGTGTCCCGAATGGCTATTTTTACTCGTTAAATTAAATTATAAAATTTCCAATTTCTGTTCTATCATTTCTAGTTCAATTTTAAAAGTTCTCTAACTCCATCTAAATTCAAATAGAATTTAATTCAACTTTAGAAATCATTTTTTTATTCTTCATTATACTCCAGATTCAATTATTTAAACATTTAACTTATTAAATTTACTTTTCAATATTTAAAATCAATTAAATATTCTAAATTCGAGCGACTGAAAAAACTAGGTCGTTATAAGAACCTACATACCTTGTTACTTACTTAACGGTTGCGAATCCGATAAGAGGGTATGCAACTCTAGGGATGAGATGTAACCAGTTAGAACTTAATTGATTAGGTCATAAGTTTGCATGCAGTCTGTATGTTTTTCATTTTGTAGATTTCGGGATCACCTTGGGTAAGGATTGTTTGGGTAAATATGAGGCTAGGGTATTTTGCCAGGATAGGAAAATATCATTGAGACACCTTGATAGTCATAACCAAATAATATTCTCAATGGAGAATTCTGACCGGAGTGTTTGTGCTTTGTTAAGTGCAATGGAAGTGGGAGAAGAGTCAAGTTAGGTTCATGTAGCAAGAGAATTTGCAGATGTTTTTGAGCCAGTTACAGGACTACCACCGAGACGAGCTGTTGAGTTTCGGATAGATCTCGTGCTAGGAGCTGAACTTGTAAGTAGACCAACTAGAAGAATGACACTGACCGAGATGAAGGAGTTGAAGGTGCAGCTAGTGGATCTAGAAGGGAGGAATTTTAGACCAAGCAGTTCACCTTGAGGAGCGGCCGCGGTGTTCGTGAAGAAACCAGACAGGTCGTTGAGGATGTGTATTGACTATCGTAAGTTGAACGAGAGGACGATTAAGAATAAGTATCCTTTGTCGAGAATAAATGATCTATTTGACCAGTTGTGCGGAGCCAGAGTATTTTCTCAGTTGGATTTAGCGACAGGCTTCTATTGGTTAAGAGTGGCAGAGGATAGTATTTCACTGACGGCATTTCGAACTAGGTATGGTTCGTATGAGTGGTTAGTAATGCCATTTGCGTTACTGAATGCACATGCTTTCTTCGTGGATCTGATGAATCGAGTATTCCGAGGGTACTTGGATAGGTTTGTGTTGGTATTCATAGATGAAATTTTAGTATACCCTAAGGACGAAAGAGAGCACGAAGATCATCTTAAAGTAGTGCTTGAGACGCTTAGGGAGCATCGGCTGAAAGTGAAGTTTTCCAAGTGTTATTTTTGGAAGAAAGAGGTTAAGTTTCTTAATCACATGGTTTTAAAGAAGGGCTTATCAGTCGATCCAAATAAGATCGAAGCTGTTAATAATTAGAAGAGACCAGAGACGGTGACCGAGAACATAAGTTTTCTTGGACTTGCTGGCAATTACCGGAGATTCATTAAGGATTTCCCACGGATAGCAGCATAGTTGACTAAGTTAACCAGAAAGGATGTGAAGTTTGTCTGGTCCAAAAATGAGAGGAAGCATTCCTTCAGTTAAAGCATTATTTGACCAACGCACCCGTGTTGGTAGTTCCAGACGAAAACCAAGGGTTGGTGGTGTATACCGATGCATGCAGAACGAGATTAGGAGCTGTGTTGATGCAGAAGGGTAAAGTTATTGCCTATGCTTCACGACAGCTTAGACCGCATGAAGTAAGATATCCTACTCATGATTTGGAGATAGCTACGGTGATCTTTGCATTGAAGATTTGGAGACATTATATCTTAGGGGAGAGATTTGAGCTATACACAGATCATAAGTCTTTAAGGTACTTATTCCCTCAGAAGGAGTTGAATATGTAACAGCAGAGGAGGCTGGAGTTTTTAGCAGCTTATGATTTTGGTATGGAGTATACACCTGGGAAGGAAAATAAGGTAGACGATGCTCTTAGCAGAAGACATCAGAATGTGGTGTTAGTTATGTTGGTAGAATGGAAGGATTTAGAAGCTTTGACTACTTGTAGTGTGTAGATAAAATTGACTGTTAGTTCTAGTCAAAGCACCACCATATTGTCCTGTTTAGAAGTTCGACCAGTGTTGATCGAAAAGATTGCTTCTAAGTAGAGGGAGGATCCGTTATTAACCAAGAGGATTAGAAGGCTTAAGGTTGGAACTGAGATCAATGATCTAAGAAATTTTAGTCTTGACCAGAGAGGATGATTAAGAAAGAAGGGACGGTTGTGTGTTCCGAATGTTGAGGACTTAAGGAAAGAAGTTCTTAAGGAATGTCATCGGTCCAAATTTACGATTCATCCTAGAGGAACAAAGATGTATCAAGATATGAAGAGGAGCTTCTATTGGGAAGGTATGAAGAGGGATGTTGGCTTGTGGGTTCGGCGGTGTGCAAACTATCAACAAGTGAAGGCCGAACATCAAAAGCCAAGTGGGTTGCTTCAACCTTTAGAGATTCCAGTATGGAAATGGGATTTGATATCCATAGATTGTATAGACGGATTGCCAAGGTCAAATAGAGGAAATAAAAATATATGGGTCATAGTGGACAGGTTGACCAAAAGTGCCTATTTCATTCCAGTTAAGTCAACTAAGACGACACCTGTTTTAGCTAAGTTGTTTATGAAGAACATAGTTAAACTACATGGAATTCCTAGTAGTATAGTCAATGATAGAGATGCTTTGTTCACTAGTGATTTCTAGAAGAGTCTACAGGATGTATTAGACACTAAGCTTAAGATAAGTATTGCATATCACCCTCAGATGAACGGGTAGACAGAGAGAGTCAATAAGGTACTCGAGGATTTATTGAGAGCTTGTGTATTGGACTTTGGTGGATCTTGGGAAGGCCACCTACACTTAGTGGAGTTTTCCTATAATAATAATTATCAGGCTAGTATAGGAATGGTGCCTTTTGAAGCTTTGTATGGAAGGCTATGCAAATCACCAACATGTTGTAGACTGAAAACAGATTAGTCTTAGGTCTAGACCTTATTAGAGAGGCGATTCAGAAGATTGAGTTGATCCGAGAAAGGATGAAGAAAGCTTAGTCTAGATAGAAGAGTTATGCCGATAAGAGGCGTAAAGACCTAAAATTCTCAATTAGAGATAGAGTTTTTATCAAGGTATCACCGATGAAGGGTGTGGTGCTATTTGGAAAGTCAGGGAAACTGGCACCGAGATATGTTGGTTCGTTCCAAGTTATAGAGAGGATCGGGAAGCTCGCATATAGAGTTGAGTTGCCGAGCATTATGGTAGGAGTCCATAATGTGTTTCATGTGTCTCATCTTCGCAAGTATGTGCATGATCCAGAGACTACTATTCCTCCGATAGGATTGGATGATTTGATAGTAGAACCGAATTTGGCTTTGGTTAGACAACCAGTTCGGGTTGTAGAGAGAGATGAGAAAAGGTTAAGGAACAAGATAGTCAAGTTGGAGGAAGTTCAGTGGAGTGACAACGAGAAGAACTGTACTTGGGAGACAGAAGACAGGATTAGAGATACTTATCCTGATCTGCTATGAGGGTATGTTCTATAATATCTTTATATACATAGTTACTAGTCAGGTAGGCTAGTATGGTTGTTAGGAGCTGTTACAAATGATTGTTGTGTTTAGTATTTAGTCCTTACTGAATTTCGAGGACGAAATTCTTTAAGGAGGGGAACCTATAACATCCCTAATTTTTAATAACATTATTCATGAGACTTAATTAGATAAATTAAAAAGAATAATGTAAATATTAGAGTGATAAGGGGATTGAGATTTGAAAATTTATTTAGACGTCGTGCTTAATTAAATTTTATTTTAAAAGAATGGGCTATGATAGGTTTCATATGTTAATTAATAAGAAAACAATTAACAGAAGGGTATTATAGGAATTGGCCATCATGATCCTATTACCCTTAAAATTCTCGTTTCGTTTCTTTTTCACGTTCATTTTGCAAACACAAAAAACGTAAAACCTAAAGCTCAAGCCGACCATTACTTAGGAGGAAAAGAGGAGAGAAATTCATCTAAAGCTAAGGAATCAAGCTAGGAGAATTAATCAAGGATCAAATCTCAAATTTCTTATCCTAATTAAGGTGAATAATATCAAAACCATCTATATTTTTGTTTTTAATGATCACTTGATTTCGGGTTTAAGTTCGAATCCATTATGATGATTTTTGATGATGATATGCTTGGATTTCATGATATGATGCATTCAAACAGGTTTGTTTGATAATTATTTTATACGGTTCTAAGGCTAAAATCATTTATTTTGAATTTCGAATGCCATGAGGAATTTATATGTTATGTAAAACATTAATTTGGAGATGGGTTTTAAGTTTTATAATTTTCCAAGCTATGGAAAATTTGTTATGAATTTTCAAAGGAGAAAATGAATAATTCGGGTTCAAAATTATTTTGGCTAATATATGGAAGAATTTGGGTCTGAAATTTCTATATGTTAGATAACATATTAAAAGTGAATTTCTATGATATTTGGGGATTTTTTTCCTAAGTAATTTACTATGAAAATTAAATTATTTTAGATGGAGGATTTAATCGTTTTACTAGTTTAGCTTAAGGAAGGGCTTATTTGCTAATTATTTTAATTAGATTTGAAATAATTACGGCAGTTTTATTTTAGAAATAATTTGAAAAGTTTATGACAACCAATTAATTGTTTACAAATAGGCAGGTTAGTTAAAAATCAATTACTTAAAAAGACATTAAAACAGTCTTTACCCAGAAATTATGTTTCGCCTCTTTCAGTAGCACCTTTTGTCTGACTCGAAGTTTATGTTTTCCCCTTAAACTGTCGGGTGCTCAATTGATTTTTAGTAGTTTGACAGTTGAGGTTTTCAGGTACCCTTTTCGATGAATAAGCTTCCGGAGACGTGCAAGAGGCAAGATAGCTATTAAGAGTTCTTTTTTACATTGATTCTGTTGTGTTTTGTTGTAAAACCAAAGTTGTTTGATTGCCTAATTATATATACTCTGATCATCCAAGAAGTCATCTTCATATGTCGCTCTTGGCTTATGTTGTAATAATTATATTTTCTCTGAATGTAGTTCTCGAATATGGGATTATGTAATGAATGTTGAAATGATTTGAAATGGAATATAAAAGTTGTTTTATGGTTTTTAAAATTTTCCATATCCATTTGTTTCAGTTATATCAATGTATCTAACATTATCGTAATTGGTCCCCGAGTATTAATAACTATGGATAACTGCAGCATCTGTATCTGTTAGTTTTGGGCCTCTAAGTGGGGATGTTATAAATCCCTTCGTTCTTTATTTTGCGCCCGCTATGACATCGGCTAAAAAAATATGTGGTGTATGGTATGAGAGCTCTCGGATAGGTCGGGAACGGCTGGGGTGATATCATATTCAGTGCTATCCGCCACCATATGGGCATGCGGGTAGGACGGTAATAATTCGCAGAGGTTTTGAATATGTTGATCCTCAATACATTCCTCTAGAGATATACTATACGAGAGGTAGTCCCTTGCCTCGCTATTCACTTGGGAATCCAAATCTCTAATAAGTGCTTTCGGTTTTAGTTGTAAACCTATTATGCCATAAAATTTAAGCGATGTAACAATTTTGGCTATTTGGATATGTCTATTTGAAAAGGTTTTTAAAAGAATGTCATTAGAAATAATATCATTGGATTTCGCGTAGAAATGTTTTGGTTATCATAAGGTAAAAACCCGTTCCGTGTTTATATGCGGCGTGGTCTTATGAGTACCCTTTTGTTTTCCAATACTTGTATTTTGAGTTTCTCACACCAGTCTCATGACTGACCTGAAGTTTATTCTTTTTCCCCTGAACTTTGGGTGCCCTATTTTTCCAAGCAGCCTAGTAGTCAGGTTTAGATTGGAACATCTTGAAAGAGATCGGAGCATGGAGTTAGAAGATTTTTTTGACAATTGCTATCCATTTCCACCATACTCATGTACTACTATATTTCGGCTTTGTAAGGACGGATATTTATAACTGTCCATGTTAATGTTATGTAAACTCTGATAAATGTACTTAAAATTTTCTGCTGTAAAGATTGTATGTTGAAATAACATATGTTATTCCATCCATGTAAGATTTTGTTATATATTTATTTTTTCTACCCTTAACGAATGGGTTTTCCGGCACTTGAATTTGCGGCACGTGAATACCAAGGATGTATTAGTGTCGATTTTCGAGGGTCGAAAAGTCGGGTCGTCGCATCTTTGGTTTTCGAATACTTTTCGGGTTGAGGCCATTTCGGTGTGTGTGACTGATAATCAAGATCAAAGCTTTCATCTTATAAGAAGTTTTATAAAACTATTGCATGAAATAAAGCCCATGGCTACCATAAAGGGAGAAGAATTGGGATTAGAAGGTGGGACGGTGCCCATTTTGTTTGAAATCGTAAAGTGATCTCCTCAAGAAACCCAAGGGTTTATTGAATAGGCTCTTATAATTCTCCCAAGTAGAAACTTAGTAGAAGGGGTAACTACTAAAGGAAATAGGTAGAAGTCTGAGGATTCTGAAGGTCGACTTAATATGCAGGATAGGCTAAGGTTAGTCGGAATAAGGGCTTAAGTGGCCATATGAAAGCTTAGGAATATATGCAAGTCCAAGTCCATTTGTGTTCGAGTTTAAGTTTATTGTTATATGCATGCCCGCTATTCTATAATAGTCATGTATGCACATTCAAGGGAAATATGCTATGCAAAGTTAAATGTACAAGTTCTTATTTGCAAAAAGTCAAAGAGTTATAATTGGCTCATGAAATCTTCAAATTGATTTAGGGTTTACAATTTGTAGTTGAGAAATAGAGAAAGAAGAATCATTCCCCTCTCCAAGTGGCATGGAGGGTCCTATTTATAGCGGTGTCGACCACATGGGATGATTGACACGTGTCCTGGCTTGGAATCCGAGGGTTCCGCTAGCATCATCTTGGTGAAAGCTTGGTAATATCTCCTTTGTAGAAACTCAACATCACTTAGTCATAGAAGCTCAATAATATAGTCTTCCCTGTAGAAACTCGGCAACCTTTCCTTATGATTAGATGCTCGACATCTTCTAGGGGCGCGACATCCTTTCTTTGTTATATGCTCGACAATACCCTGTTTTGTAGAGGCTTGATATTCTTTTTTACATCTTTGACAACCTTGATATCTTTAGGCTCAACAACTTTTGTGCTGTAGAAGCTCAATATCTCTTGTTCCTCCAAGTCTGTAGTGACTTGATATCTCCAAGCATCTACTGGTTCGACATCTCCATCACCTTACATACTCGGCATGTTCTCTTTATTGTTAGATGCTCGTCATCACCTTCTGCTTGTAGATGCTCGACAACACTTACTGTTGTAGAGGCTTGCTATCCTTAGAGACTCGACAACCCTTCATTCTTTGTAGAGGCTTGTAACTACTTAAGTGTTCGACATTCCTATGGTTTTAGAGGCTGGACACCATCTCTTATGGTTGTAAAGGCTTGGAAACCTTACTTTCTTCAAGCTCTAAAACTCTTGTAGCTTGATAACTCCAAGCATTCATTGATTCCTTTAAGCTTTTCTTTAGTAGAAGCTCGACAATTATCTTTATATTTGAGATTCGATACTGTTAAAACTATAGGTTTGATACTTCTCTGATAGGGCACTGCTAGAGGCTTGATAACTCTACTACCTTTAACAACTCTCATCTTTTCCAAGCTCGGCATATTTTATTTAGATGCTCGATACACTTGTTGATAGAGTACTGTTAGAGGTTCGATATATCATTGACTTGGAAGCTCAATATGTCACCATGAATTTATTGGCTTGTCATATCACCATGCATTTATAGGCTTGATACCTATATTTCAATGCTTCTATATCCACTTATTGACTTAGTTGCTTCTTTTTCCCTTGATAACTCTTTTAGAACAATAGTCAGAAAATATGTGGATAACACAAATCAAGCCTCATCATAATGTAGTCGGGACTCGATCAATGAGTTAATGCATATGATTGATTCTAACATTATGCAATTAACCTTAGATTTAAGGAATCTTTTCTTTTACTCTAAAACAACAAACAACCTACAAGCATATTTATAAATTATTACTTTTAAGGCATATAGGCATAGTGACCTATGATTTCGCAACAATCCTTCCCTGTCCTCCACTTGCTAAAAATTATTGTTTACAAAATTCTAAAGTTTTTAGGATTAAAGTATTCTCTACCTCTAGTTGCTAATTTAATTTCCTAATTTATCTTATAAACTTTCAGCCAAAATAGTATTCATCACTAGTTAAGTGTCTTTATGAGATTTTCTTATTTACACCATTTCCTAATATATATAGCGTCAAAGCTCATCCAGAAATCGACATAGTGATAAAATAGGAACATATCTCATATCATATCGTATGCTTTTCCAACATTCGAAAAGAGACAACTAGCGATTACAGCCCAAAATATCTAAAAGAAACAACTGCTGGAAGGTGTCCTTCATCATCAACCGGTATTAATGATGATGTGACCATATCACTTCTTACTCAATTAAGATGAAAATTTCTAGTATGGCATTCTACTATAACCCATGTGTCTTAACTCACCTTTTAGCTTCTACTAAATAAGATCCATTCATTACTTTAATCATTACATCTGATTATGGGATAAATTATGCATTCGCACACTACAGTGGGTAAGAAATATAAACTATGCACTTTTAGAATAACTTACCAAAAAATTGTCTTGGTGGAATAACTTTCCTAGACCTATCTTGCCTTCTTTAACCTTGAGTCAACCAACATCTTTTATGTGTGTTTTCCATCTTATTACTCTCTTCTCCAATCATACTACTATCTTCTCTGAATCAAAATCTCTTGATAATATCCTCAAACTTTGGTATTTACTTTCCTTATCCTTGATCTTTCATGCGAGTATATCCTAGGACTCACAAAAATGTACTTTGATACCATTCCTCATTCCTTTAATAGTTCTTCTTATGACTTCCATATATGTCTAATCAAACATTTGTAGGTTCATGCCAATATTTCTTATATTCAACGAGGATTCCTTATTGCTACCTTATGAGCATTCGTAACTATTGTATCTATAGCCTTAATCTTTATCCTGTCTTACCTAGGCAGTCATCCATATCTACTCCATATCAAAAACTAATTTGGTTTTCACCGCTCTTCATAAAATTAAAATATCACATTTTTGAAAATATAAACTTAGAAACCTTTTTCAAAAATTACTTGGTTTTCAAAAGGAGCCATGAAAATTTTCCCTTTTCAAAGGCTTTCTACAATAAAGATTTACTTCTTCATAAGTAGGATTTTTAACTTAAGATATTTATTATATTTGAATTCAAAAACCCAATTGTCATACCAAACCATTTTTCAAAAACATCTTCTATAGCTTTAAACAATGAAAACAAGGATAACTTCCATCCTATTATTTTCTTACTATTCATGTTATTTCCGCTTTCAACCTTAGTGGAGATTCTAATAGCACATGAGGGGGACTTCTACAAGATATACGCAATTATTTCACATATTTATGGAATTTATCAATTTTACTATACCTTGCCTCTAACTTCCTACATCACTCTTAACTAGATTACTAATATTATTCTAATATAAATTCCTAACGTTGTTCATATTTAAATTTTCTAGTGTTGCTACTATTAAAATTTCTCCTACCTAAATTACCTTCGGTGGCTTCTCCTTACGTAGCTCTTTTCCTATTTTATTGTTTTCCTCATTAACTCATGCAATGCATTCACCTCCTGCTTTAGTCATTGGGCTTTTTTTCCCTAACATGAAAAGAGATATGTATAAATCTACTTCGGTTGTTTTGCTCCGTATTTTTCCTTATACGTGAATGTTCTTCCTATCTTCATTATCAGGCATTCTTACACTTATATTCTCTATACCTCATTTTAATTAAGTACCATTTCCATTTATCCACCCTTTAGAAGTTTTTTTTAAAAAGAACTTCTAAATTTACAAAAATAAGAAAAATCATCGAGCCAAGCATATATTCACTTTTCCATTTATTTCAAAAATGAAAAACCCCTTTACCAAAAACCTTTAAATCAAAATTTTTTGATCCAACCAAATTTTAAACTTCACTAAGAATTCCCTAATTTCCTTGTTTTTTTTAAAACAACAACTTTCCAATAATCCCTTTGAATAACCCATTTAAAAACATTTCAAGGAATTTTCAAAAATATTTTTGTCAAATTCTTTCACATGGGGTCTGACTTAGAAATGAACGTTAATCATCCTTTCTTTTGGACTTTTCTTTTTATCCCCTCACTCTTAACCTCTTCTTGTTAAGAGTATATATTAAAACTTTAGTTATCCTCTTCTGGTGATTGGTGCACACTTTCTTGCGGGTGCTCAATCCTTTTCCGTATCTTACTTCCAGATGCTAGCAACATATAGGCTCTTACTCCCATCTATTTAGATGAAACGATCATCTTCAATCGGTAATTCATCGAAATCCATGGTCATAAGGCAGCCTATGCCCAACAGTGGAGTCAAGTACCATCTAGCCTCGGGGATTCTTCTATATGTCGTGTTCATGCTCTTTTTGGTCAATGCCTTATGGTACGGTCTACACTCCGTGGGATAATCAGGGTAGGCATATCAATTTGACTCTGTTTATTGTTCCAACTCATAGTTGCCTCGTCCTTCTTTCCAAAATATGATCGCAACTACTTCTATAATTGGAATCCGTAGAGTTTGACATATAGTATGTATATAATTATAGGTAAAAATAAAAATACGTTCACTCAGCGTATCCTAGTTCCTATGATCAACTAACTTAAGCTCTGATATCAAATGTAACAACGTACACTTTTATGGGCTCAAATTTCGACTAAATCGAAACTCAAGTTCATTAGGGCATGGATCGTTGGTTTTGGTAACCTGTAATAAAGGTAAGCATATCAGAGAGCAGTCAATATAAACTCACAGTGGAATAAAAAATATAATATAACATAAATACTAATTGAGGCTACTACCTTCGAATCAATAGTATTCCTCGGATATATAGTTGCCTTATCAGCGCCGAGCATGAATGAGAAGACTTCACCACTACAGTTCTCGTTTTGCACCAGTAGCACGTCCCTCTAAAACTATCACATGAGTTGTAATGTGGAGGGGGTCAGAACAACGTTCTAGTGACTAAAAAATTACATACTTTATACATAATATTAATTTATGCCGATTGATTTCTATTTAAGTGTTATGTCTGTAATTCATGGCTATTCCGTGAAATTCCATCTACGCATATGACATACCTAATGTCCTTCAAGGTATAACTACATATATGCCTATATACATATATATCTAAACGTTGTACTACCCAAAAACCATAGCCACTTAATACTTCTTAAATAAGGAGGAGGCAGACCCAAACACCGTTTAAAACCTCAACCTCGAAGAGGACCCTCCGTAATGTAATCACTATTCAATTAACTCTAGCTACAAATACTGATGCCCCATAGATACGACTTTATAATATACATGTAACAACCTGCAACATAGCGAGCCGTATTTTCGCTAATCGAAAACCCATGTCCACCAAAGTACGGATCGTTGGTGTTTGGTATCCTGCAAATAATAAAAGTAAATTAGAGCATTATCGATATAAACTGACAGCGGAACAGTAAAGTATAATAAAACATATGATTACTGACCAAGGCTGATATCGTTGATCTTTAGTGTCCATGTCAGTGGCGAGAATGCATAAGGAAATCTATCCTTTCACCATTCCTATCTCGTACTAGTACCCATTCCTCTAAAGCTATCTTGTGGGTTGTAATGAGGAGGAGGTCAGAACAACGTTCTGGTGACTGGTAAATTACGCACTTTTTACACAACACTAGTTTACGTTGATTGCCTATCATTACATATTATGACTATTGTTTTACTTTGTAGCCTTGACTTCGCGTTCACGTACAATACGCTCTATTTACTCGAGGTAGACGATAACAATATACATGTGTGAGTGTGTGTAAGTACCATAGTACCACTTTGGACTAGGATACTTTCCCCGCTAGCATCCGTAACTCAACATCTCGTCAGGATCCATCATCAGCGTAGTATCATGTCCTTGCTGTTATGCATACCAAGAAACTCCCGTGGTTCCTAATAACGACATTACAACTATTTAGCCGTATTCTATCTCGTTTTTGAAAGACCCTGTTAAAGGTTCACTAGCCTTGCTTTCTAACAACAAACAAACCAACAAACAACTGTGAGGCAGAGTCCGTTTAGGCATAACCTCTGTCTTTCCACTGACCGCTCAAGACCGACGATAATCTAGTCCTATGTAAACAACTTCTACTCCTCGTATGTATGGTACAAATCTCATTGTCATAGCACCGATCCTAGCTCATCGTCCCATTTAGATTGCCTAATACAATCAAGGAATGCTCATTTGATTACTTAAAATGTACCCCCTAAAAAGTTGAAGCAGACTCTACTTGTCATTTGACACTTCGACTGGGGCGAACCCTACTACTTTGGAATATTCCCTTCTCCTATACCTGAACGTATAATTCCACGGATCATATAGTATGTGATGTCTTACATCAGTACAAAATGCACAACCTTTGGTAGCCTCTTTCTATGGACATACTTCTATTATGTAACATTACCAACCTCGCATTCCAACCAATACTAATGACTTTTTTATTTTTAATTAGTCTAAGTTATCGACTATATTCAATAATTCACACCCGTAATAAAAGCATACCCGAAGTTGTATAATCTTATTTAGATCCAAGAATATACATATTCACTCCCTCTTCTTCCTATCGAAATATGTACCAAAAGAATATATATATTCATTAAAAATTTAGATCTAAGAAGAGATTTGAATTTAATTTAAATTTGAATTTATAATTAACCTTTTATCCGCAGAATCGATTCACTCCTTATTCTTCTTCTCTTTTATTTTTCTATTCTATGTATATATATACATATATAATATTATTTTATAATTTTTATATTTCTTAGAATTTATGGGGAAGAGAAAACGGCGGAGCTTCGCTCCTTGATTCAGAAAACATGAGAAGAAAAGTCAAGGGTTGGACCTGTATTTATAGGCGCATGAATCAATTATATCCGTTAGATTTTAATTTATCAAATCCGGACCATTGGGCCTAGGTTCAATCTTGTCACCACAACAGCCACCGGTTGACCGCTATACGCCCACCGGTTGACCGGTCACAATAAGGGGGTCGATGGTCACCGTATATATGTTAAGTTTATTTTATTCCTTTTATTTGCTTTTGAGACCAATTTTATCATTAACGTTAATGTTAATTTAACATTACTTAGGGAGAAAGTGTTGGTTTACTCTTGATTACATTTTTATTTCATTTATGTTCAATTCATTTATTTTTTTCCACGGTTTCCTAATCAGATTTATTTGATTGAACGCTATTGATTTACAATTATATTTAATGATTGCTTAAACGCTAAGTTAATAGTATTTATTGCCTCCTTTATTTTTAAATGTTAATAGTCATTACCTTCACCCTATAAATTCTTATTTACTTCTTTTTCAATGCTAAATTATTTAGATTTATCATATCAATTTCCTTTAATGTTAACATTTATATTTAATGCCTGTTTTAATGTTCACTAACATTTACTTCCTTAATTGGTTTTGAATTGTTTTCAATCCAAAAACTTCAGACGTTAATAACTTTTTCGTTTGAACTTCGATCGTAAAATTTTATATATAAAAATTGATCAGAAAATCACCACGAATACAACGGTGCAAGTTTCATAGTCAAATTCTTATGTTTCTAACATTTTTGCCCTTTAATAATTATTTATTCATCTTTTTAATTAATTTCCTTTTATTTTACGAGGTGTTATATTCTCTCCCACTTGAAAGGAATTTCATCTCCAAAATTCCTCAAGGACTGAATCATGTAACATAACGTGCAACCAATCTAAACTATTCAATCAATTTATGTGCAACCAATTTCGCAGCCAATAGTGTACAAGTGCATAATGCATCGCAACATATATGACATGTATGCTAAATAATAATAAATCGGCGCCTCCTATATGAATGCAGCCTTTAAAACAATTTTGAAAATATGGTGTAAACAACCCATATATACTGGTGTGTGTGTGTGTATGCAAGTTTTGAAAACCAAAATTTTGTTTTTGCATCCAAATTTTTCCACACTTCTACGAATATAAGTATAGTTCAACCAATTTTTCATCTAATCCTTACCATTCAATACCTACCATTTATAACGTACATAATTTAGAAAAATACAGTTTTCTAAACTTATATTCTTATGTCAAAAAAAGGTTTAGATGGAAAATTCAATATTTCCATCACTCTTCTGTGTACCCATTTTTCCCTATATTTTGGCACCTTCTCTTTTGCCCACGATTATTTTTCAACTTTTCCAAGTACGGTCCACACAAAGAAAGTTACTTTTAAATTTTAAACTTTTAAAACATAGTTATTTTAAAATAGGTTTGGTTTTCCTATCGACAAGGCATGGAAAAGGAAATCCTAAGGCTAAAACACTTTTTGCCTTATCATTAACTACCTTTTACCGTTATTTCTGCTGCACAGTAAAATTCATGCTTGCTAACCTGTCAATTTTTCCTATGCCAAACATGTGGCATTTCAAAAATCAAAATTCTTTCGTTTTCGTTCAAAATCTTTTTTTAATTAAATTTTAAAAATGGTTAGAAAATTTAAAAATAAAACTTACTTTTTTTAAAAAAACTTTTACAAAAGCATTTTCTACTAAAGTCAAATATTTTTGAACAGTTTTTTTCTTCAAAACATTTATTTTTATCATTTTAAAACAAACCAAACCACATCCTACGCAGTTGGAATTTAGTTAATGAGATAACGTCCATGATTGTCACTTTTTTACTACATGGTAAATTTTCAAAATTTTAAAACTTTTTCGTTTAAATTAGAACAACAATCGACATACATGTTCTTGTATAAATTTCAGCTTTTAAGGCATTGGGATAGCGACCCATGGTTCCGCACCAAGCTTTCCCTGTCATTCACTTGTTAAATTTATTTCCCAAAATTTTAAGATTTTTAGCACTTAACATTATTTTACTTTTAGTGGCTAATAAATTTTCTGATTTATTTTAAAAACTTTCAGTCTTACTTTGCATTAGTTAAGTGTCTACATGAGATTTCCTTACTTACATAGTTTTTCAATAAATATAACGGTCAATCTAGAAAGCCAATTAAAAAGGAAATTTTCTCATAAAATATCATACACGTTTTATACAATAGAAATAACTAATACTTACAACCCAAACCTAAAAGAAACAATTGCTGAAATTGTCATTCAATATCAACTGACACTAACGCTATTGTGGCCCTATCACTTTACTTAAATTAAATGGACCTTTCTAACATGTAATTCTACTATAATCCACATATCTTAACTTTCCTATTTGACTACTAATAAATAAGGTTCATCCATTACTTTCATTATCACAACCAATTATATTACTAATCTTTCATGCAGGTATACTCTAGAATTCACATAAATGTATTTTGATACCGTTTCTCATTTGCTTATGGGTTCTACCTTATGGTCTTCATACAAGTTTAATGAAACATTTCCAGGCTTATACCAATATTCCTTATATCCAACGGGGCTTTCCTATTGCTATTGTACGAGCATTCATCGTTGTTTGATTTATAGCTTTAACTTTACCCTATCTTACCTAGACAATCATCCTTATCTACTTCATATTAAGAAAAAATTAGTTTGATTTTTGCCACTTTTTCTAAAATTAAAACTCCATAATCATGAAGTGCTTAATTCCAGAACTTTTATCTTTAAAAAATAAACTTAGAAACTTTTTATTTAAATCCTTCAATAGTTTGGTTTCAAAAAAGAACTATGAAAGTCTCCTTATTTTAACCAATATTAATTGTAGGTGTCTTAACTTTTAAAACTATAATTAGGATTTTTGAAATAAGCTTATTAATCTAGTCCAAAAGAAAATGTTAGCAATTTAATTTAAAAGTTCCTTTTCTTTTCCTTCAAATCAACTTTTCCTTCAAAACATTTTCACAATAAAGATCTTACTTCTTAAAAAAAGGATTTTAACTCAAACTATTCCTTAAGTTTTGTATTTCAAAAACTCAATTTTTATACCAATCCATTTTCTTCAAAAATGCATTTTACAGTGTTTATAAAACATCCTTTATAACTTTTACTAAAAAATGGAGTAGATAAGGACAACTTCCATTCTATTATTTCCCTAATACTCATGCTACTTCCACTTTCAACCTCAGTGGAGGCTCTAATAGCATATAAGAGGGACTTCCAAAAAGGTATGTGCAATTACTGCACATATTTGTGGAAACTATTATTTTTTTCTTTCTTTTAATTTCATATATTGTTTCTAATTACCAACATTATTTTTTATAAATTTCTAATATTGTTTTCATTTATATTTCATAATGTTACTACTATTTAGCTTCTTCCATCTAAACTTCTCTTTTTAAATTGATCTGTTTATATAGTTTTTCCCTCAATCGAATGTTTTCTTTATTGGATCGTCGCAGTGCGTTCGTCTACTATTTTATTTTCGGGTTCTAATTTTCTTTTCTCATTCTATTTACCCCATTTTAAACTTGTACTATTTTCTATTGTCCACTCCTAAAATGAATTTTACATCTTAATAATTTCATATTAGAAAAATTGACGAGCTATACATACGCTCTGTATTTTTTTTTCAAAAGAAACATCTTTTTATTAAAAGCCCATTTTAATTGAAATTCTCGGTCGGAATTTTTTAACTTCCACTATAAGTTTTTACTTAAATATAAAAGGATATTTTATTCTAAAGAAAAATTAATATTTATCTACTTTTTCAAAAATAAGTTTTTCTACTTTTAAATAAATCCTTTGAACGTTTTATTTATATATTTTTTTCAAACATTTTTATACTAAATTCATTTATATGGGGTCGAACTGAGAGTGGGTTTCACTTGTGCCTACTTTTGGAATTTTCTTCTTTTCCACTTACTTCCGACCTATCTTCTTTTAGAATATTAAATTTCGGCTATCATCTTAGAGTGATTACTACACATATTCTTTCGGGAACTCATTCAACTCTTACTTCCGGATATCTACAACATATATATACTTTACTTTTCATCTATCTAGATCTATCGTACATCATCAATTGGTAATCCTATGAGGATGTACAACCATTGAGCAATCTAGGCCCAATAAGAGAGTCAAGTAACATCCTACTTCAAGGATCCTTCTATATGCTGCACTCCTGCTCTTCTTAAGTCAATGCTATCCAATATGACCTACTTTATGTGGGGTAATCAGGATAGGAGTATATCTCCAACATCATTTATTGTTCCAACTCATGGTTGCATTATCCATTTTTTTTCAAAACATGGTTGCAACTAATTCCATAGTCGGAATTTGTAGAGTTTGACATATAATATATACAGTTATAGGTAAAAGTACAAATACGTTTGCTCAACGTATCCAAATTCTTAACATCGGCTAACCTGGCTTCGATACCAAATGAAACAACCCGCAACTTAGTGGGTCAAATTTTCGTTAAACCGAAAACCTAGGTCTACCAAAGCACATATCATTGGTGTTTGGTATCCTACAAATAACAAAATTATATCGGAGCACTATCGATATAAACTCACAACGGAATAGTAAAGTATAATAAAACACAAGATTACTGACCAAGGCTGACACCTTTGATCTTTAGTGCCATCGTCAGTGTCGAGCATGCAGAAGGAAATCTGTCCTTCCACCGTCCCCGCCTTATGCTAGTATCCATTCCTTTAAAGCTATCCTGCGGGTCATAATGAGGAAGGGGGTTAGAACAACGTTCTGGTGACTGATAAATTACACATTTTATACATAACCCTATTTAGTTTATGTCGATTGCCTTCCATTATATGTTAGTCTATTGCTTTACTCAGTCATCTTGAATTTCAATGTTATAAATAAATAAGTAGCACAATCCCCTTTTGGACTGGGATACTTTTCAAAATCATAAACGATATAAATTTCCATCTTATAAAGAAATCATATAATTTTCCACTTACCTTTCAAACTTTTCAAATCTTCCAAATTCGAATTCATTTCTTTAATCGGCTTTTTTCTTTCTTTCTAATCTCAAAAAATATGTATAACAAGATATATGCATGCTATTAGAATTAAAGATCCGAAAAGAGATTTGGGGTTAAGGGGAAATAGATTTATAATTATGAAATTTACCTTTTTTCGCAGCATTGATTCGCTCATTCTCTTCTTCTCTTTTATTTTATATTCTTCTCCGATTATATATACATATAATATAATATTTTATAATTAATAGAAATAGCGGAAAATGAAAAATGACAGAGCTCTACTGCTTTGATCAGAAAATATGAGAAGAAAAGTTAGGGGCTAGACCTGTATTTATAGATACTCGAATCAATCGTATCCATTATATTAAAAATAATAAAATCTAAGCCGTTCGATCATGGTTCAACCCTAGCCGTCGCCATCCTAACCGGTCGACCAACACTTATAACCGGTCGACCACCACCTATAACCGGTCGACCGCTAGCGATCTACCGACCCAAGTAAAGGATTCGACTGGTGGGTCCATGCGGTTTAATATTATTTATTTCATTTTTCTCATTTTAAATTATTTTCCGTTCCGAAAACTTCAAACGCTAATAACTTCTTTGTTTGAATTTCGATCACAAAACTCTAACTACGAAAATTGCTTAGTAAATCGTCAGTAAACGCAATGATGCAATTTTCGTAACTAAATTCTGGTGTATACTCAAATTTTATTTTCAAGGCTTAATAATTATTTATTAATTACCCACTATTTTATGGAACATCGCACTCCGTGGTTTTTCGCGGTGGAACCGTGGCTCGGTTTGGTCACCATGACCATGGAAGAAACATAATTGTTTTACACGTGTAAAGTCATCTAGGCATCCGACTGAAAAAGCGTGTTGCCTTTTACTGTGTATTCGCTGTCTAGGGTTTCTCAGCTGTTCTCCTCCGCGCCGAGACGACGACAAACCCTAGCCCTAAATCTTCCCAAATTCAAATTCGCGCTTAGTCAAGTATCTAACGATCATAAGATTCCGTGGTGTAAAATGAACGGAGGGGATCGGCAGATTGAATTCGATCATCAGCAAGATAATCAAGCCAACGGAGATTCCGGCATCGATGGTCCCCTCAGGTTACCTACTTTGTCAGTTTATCAATTTTGGTTATTTTATACACAATTGAGGCTATTGGAGTAAGGATGAGTACAGTTTAGCTAGAAATTGTACTAAATAGTGCCCTGAAGTTAAAAGCAGTAAACTGTAACTTGGGAAATATTTATCCTAGCACAACAAGCCAACTTGTGCCAATCTGTCTAATCATCAAGACTTTGGTTAAAGTTAGATTAAAATATTAGATATCAGTATATACCACTTTAATGCAGTTTCTGCTTTTATCCATTACGTCTAGATGGAGCTTGGTCTTGCCTGGCTATGAAGGCATACCCTTTTTAAAGAGTGTAATCAATCACTGAACTTACAAATTACTTGTAGTTTAACATCGACAGATATGTCAAGGAGTTTGTAAAAGTGAACATCTATTTGGTGGGTTACCAAACCTTGTTAGTTGTTACTAAACCATCTTATCTTGCTATTTTTTCTAAAAAGCTACTTTACTTTTTTTTTTCAAATGCGACCCCTAAGGCTGAGTTGTTAGTCCAGTACAAGCACAGTTTTTCCTTTTCATTTGAAGGCTTGAACGTTGAACCCACACTGAAATTTATTAATTTGATCCTTGTAACTTGCAATAAACTTATCTTTTTGTGTGTGTGCACGCGCTTACACGTGAGCGTGTGTGCGTTTGTGTGAGATGATTGTTTATCTGCCACCAGTTTTAAGGAACCTTGTTTGTACACAACTTACCGTATCAATCAAATTTCGGAATTTGAACTTACAGGTATAGAATATAGATCAAGGATAGAAATGGTTGCATGTATGATGGCAATGATGGGTACATTGAATTTTTTTTGCTTTCTATACCGTAGTACTTATCTGTAGAATTTGATTTACATAGATGTCTTCGTTGCGGAGTTGGTGCAAATTCTACGCCACATATGCGTCGTGGCCCAGAAGGACCAAGAACTCTATGCAATGCATGTGGAATTGCATGGACAAAGGTATGTGAACAAAGCATGTCTTGAAATTACTATGTTATCCTTCATCAAAACAAGGCTTGGATTCTGTTGGATTTAAATCTTCATTGTACATAGGCTTATCATCGCAATCATTAACTTTTGTATCTTCATCATCACAAGTATGTTATAAAATCCACCATGAGTTATGACTACCACACATTGTTCTGAAATGCTTCGTCATTATTTTCTTACCCAAACTCCATCTTGGGGTGTCTCAAGTTAATGAGCTCAGATCATGAAAATGTGTATTAGAGAATCACTTGTTATCACAAAATCAATCTATCATGTGAAATGTGACCTCTATTGGTTATGTGAAGAGCAACCTCTTACTATTTATGTATGATCAGTTATATTATTTAAAGGAGATGTTACCTCTGCACATGTGGCATATGTTAGCCAAACACATGTAGACCATATGGGATGGTTAAGCGCATGGATGAAAGGACCTAGTTCTGATGCCAATTTAGAGAATAATTTATTATCACAAAATCAATTGATGTCGCGAAGAGTGATCTCTTAGTATTCATGGTGGGCTAGCTACATTAATTAGAGGATGTGAGATTATTCTTAACATGACCATGCATATGTGTCGTATCTTAAGCCAAACACGTGAACATATATTTTGGATGATGTGAAGCACGAGTGACGTTAAAACACGAATGGAATGACCTAGCTCTAATAATATCGAAGAACTAATTGTTACCACAAACTAGTTGTTGATATGAATAGTGGTCTCTTAGTATTTAAGGAGGGTTAACTAAATTTTTTAGAGGTGGGTATATTCTCAACAATGTGCACAATGATTTTTTTTGGTTGCATTAGCCGAAAATGAAACTAGAAATCAATAAATTAGAGCCTGTTTGGTTTCATTTTAAGTTTTGTGTTTTCAACGTGCATTAAAAAATATGTAGAGTAGATTTTAAAATCTAAGCCATTACAACGATGGTGGAATGACGGAGGGGATAAATTATTTTCCGTGCTTTTATTATTTCCCGGAATACTGAAAAAAAATTGTTTTCCGTGTTTTAGGAAATAACAAATGCATGGAAAACAATCCATCCCTCCATCGTCCCTTCATCGTCGTAGTACCTTAAACTTTTAAATCTACTCCTCCGCTCTCCTTACATTTTATAATGCACCTTGAAAACTAAAGCACAAAACTAAAAATGAAACCAAACAGACCCTTAGTATTTTGTTTGACTTGATTCATAATACAATATGCATACCCTAATTAGTTAGGATAATCTTGAAGTGTTGTAATTTTGTATTAGATTGGAGTAATTGTTGCAATTACATTTGTTTAATGAACAACATCTGCATTTGAAAGGTTCACATCTATTGATATTTCTGGATAGGATGAGTGACGGGTTGTAGAGATATAGATATTACATTGTCATTCCATTTTAATCATTTGTGTGTGTGTATTAATGTGATTTACTTGGACAGCTGGACTATGTTGTGTGTGTATCAGTGTTTTTAAAAAAACCCGTCTCGAGGCTCACCAAGAAAATGTGAAACGATTGGAGGCTTGCTCATAAAGGCTTTTTGCTTCTAAAACTTACGCCTCAGCAGTTTGAGGCTTGCAAAACATACGTCTTTCACGCCTCAAGCCGTTGAGGCATTCAATTTAAGATTAAAATTACCTTCAATTGTAACAAAAATCGGGTTTTAAAAAGTTACAAAATGCTAATCTTTTCATGAAAAAGAGAGAAACAAAAAACGAAAGCAAAAGAGCAGAAGCACATAATTTTCTTTATTAATTTAATATTGAAATCAACATGTAGTGATCACTTTCAATATTTTTTATAAGTTGAATTTGGTTTTTGATTCCGTTTGAACTCTTTCAAAAAAGAACTGGAAAATACGAAGAAGAAAAAATTAAAAGAACAACTTACGTAATTTGAAACTGTTATTTGTTGTTCGATATGCTCTACTGTCAAGTTATATGTTGCTAACTTGCCAAGTTGTATCGATAAACAATGCATATTTACTATTAATTCGGAGTGCATGTTTATTGTTTAGTAATAATTGTAAACAATGGATGTTATCGTTTAGTAGAAATTATATAATTAATTGATTGTTTGACATGTCTAGTTCATTGATATGTCGAGTGTTTGATATTTACTTGGAAAATTGATGCCCCAACGTCTCGGGTCTTACACCTCGCCTCACGAGCACAGAAACGCCTCATATGCGTTTTCATCTTTTAAAACTTTGAACCAAAGAACCAATTTCGCTTGTGAACTGTATAAAAGTATGCACCGAACGCACAACACTTACCCGGATGACATTATATATGTATGTATGTGTGTGTATCACTTGTATTCAAACTGACAAATCATTTTAGAACTTGAATAAACAGGGTAAAATGAGAAGAATGATTGACTCTGTTGCACCCACAGATGATCCAAATGCATTATCAGTGCCTGAAATGGACATGGAATTCGAAAACGAAGACAAAGCTTACGAGTTCTACAACAAATACGCTGGTGTTGTAGGCTTCAGCGTCCGCAAAAGCTCATCCGACAAATCATCAGAAAACATCACACGATCAAGAACATTTGTGTGCTCAAGAGAAGGATTCCGCAAGGACAAAAAAGGAGCAAAAGAAGTAAAAAGGCCACGACCTGAAACCCGTATCGGTTGTCCAGCAAGAATGACCATTAAAATCTTGCCAAGTGGTGGATATCGAGTCACAGAATTTATTCAAGATCACAATCATCAGCCTGCGCCTCCATCAACTACTCATCTATTAAGGTCTCAAAGAATCGTGACTGAATTTCAAGAGCAAGATTTGTCTGATGATTCTGAAACAACTCCAAAACCCTCATCTGAGCAGACACGAATTGTCCATTCTCTCCCCACAGATTATCAAAATTACTTAAGAACCAAGCGCATGAAATCCATGCAAATGGGAGATTCAGGGGCAGTTTTGAAATATCTACAAACAACGCAACTCAACAACCCATCTTTCTTTTATGCCATACAAATAGACGAGGATGATAAATTGACAAACATATTTTGGGTTGATGCAAAGTCCGTAAGGGACTTTAACTCTTTTGGAGATGTTGTTTGTTTCGACATGAGTTATAAAATAAATGGATATGGCAGACCATTTGCACCATTTCTTGGTGTCAATCATCACAAACAAACCATTACTTTTGGCGCGGCATTACTCTACGATGAGTCTTTAGAATCTTTCAAGTGGCTATTCGACACTTTAAAATTTGCAATGCGTGGTAAGCAACCACAGACAATTTTGACTGATCTAACCCCGATTATGAGTAATGCAATAGTTTTAGCGTGGCCAGGTACTGCTCAGCGTACATGTGTATGGCATGTGTATCAAAATGCTACAAAGCACCTTAGTCATATTTTCCAGGGATCGAAAACTTTTGCAAAAGATTTTTGTAAATGTATATATGATTACGAAGACGAGGATGACTTTTTATTTGCATGGAGATCATTGATAGAGAAGTATGATCTTAGAAACAACGAGTGGTTGACCAAACATTTCGATGAGAGAGATAAGTGGGCATTACCATATGGGAGGCAGATATATTGTGCAGACATGAAAACAAATCTTCAGTCTGATACTTTGACTACCGCCTTAAAAAAATACTTGAGTCCGCAGATGGATCTCTTGACATTCTTTAAGCATTACGAGAGGTTACTAGATGAACATCGATATGCTGAATTGCAAGCAGATTTTCATGCAAGTCAGAGTTTTCCAAGAATACCCCCATCGAAGTTGTTGAGACAAGCGGCTAGCATATACACACCAGTTGTTTTTGAAATATTTAGGAAGGAGTTTGAGATGTTTATGGATTGCATGCTATTTAACAGTGGTGAGGTTGGCACTATATCTGAGTATAGAGTAGTTGTCCCTGAAAACCCAAGAGAACATTTTGTTAGATTTGATTCGACTGATTGTTCTGCTATGTGTAGCTGTAAGAAATTTGAATTCACGGGAATGCAATGTTGTCATGTGTTGAAAGTGCTTGATTTTCGAAATATCAAAGAACTTCCGGTTAAATATTTTTTGAAACGGTGGACAAAAGAAGCTAAAGTGGGAAATGAGGAGAATCATGGAGTATCAAATGGTAACGATTTTAGATCTCCTACAGCTGCCTCAAATCAATTTGCTTTGCAAATGTCATATGTTCAACATCAAGGATTGCAAAGCACAAATCATATTAGTCAAGTAAGCTTGTGGAATATTCACAAATACATATATACATATATACGTATACATATACGTATATACGTATATGCGTGTGTGTATCTACATATATACGTATATATGTATATGTGTGTGTGTGTGTACACACACACATACATATATATTAGTCAGTGATAAGAATAAAGTTGAAAATTCAAATATCATTTTTTTTTCACTTGCTATTTCTGCATGTCATATGCATCACAGGAATCACTGACATCTGACTTGCATCGACATTCATTCCATGAACCCACTCAGTTAACTCAGGTAAATGGCTACATTATTGATGACATCCAATGGGTTTAATTTTTCGTTGTACACTATGAGGACTTTCAGAAAAAAGAATGTCTACTTGTGGTGCAAATTCTTAAACCCTACTACTGTACAATTTTGGGATGTCTCGACATATATATAATCTCCCTTGTACAAATTTTTTTTTACGAAAGTTGAAAAAATGATCTTCCTTGTTCAAAATTGGTGTCCATTAACAATGCTCATTTCAAAAGACGTGGAAGTGAAAAGGTGGAAAAATACCAGCCCTTACAACAAATGGGAGAAGAGGAAGGGACAAGATAGTTTTCCATGTTTTTGATATTTCCCAAAATGTGAAAAACAAGAAAAAAAATCGTTTTCGGTTTTGTATGTCAAAATCATTCTCCAAATAAATTGTTTTGGAAACCAATGCATTTTGATTGTTATAAAAACCCAAAACTAAAATCTTCAAACCAAATAAGGCTTTAGTGTTTCAAATGATGTCAATGAATGACGCCCTTCATCATTTGAGTTTTTTTTATTTCCAATGTATTGCAGGGTTATTTATCTCCAGACATGCACTCTAAACATTTCTTTAATACTACCCAACATCATCAAAGCAACAACACAAGCCATTGAGATTCATTTTTAATGGAGGTTCTCTCTACAAAGTATGTTTTTCTTACCATAATTTATTTAACCTTTTTTATATAATATCCAATCAGTATTACAATAGTAAAAATTCAAAACTGTGTAGCATGTCTCCTAATTCGTCAAGTAACAATATTTTTTGCAGCTGTTTGTTGTGCAATATGTGATCTAGTTCAAAATGATGAAGTTTGAAATACATTATTGCACGAGTACTGTCTTGCAAAACTGTTCAATCTAATAGTCAAGGTACATCTAATTTGAACTTGCTTTACTTGGAATCAACTTGCCTTTTATTTTTTTTATTTTTTTTCTTAATGAACTCGCTTTACTTGGAACAGTTTGGATTAAAGCTTAAAGTACTAATGAAGAGTACATTCTATATTTGAGAAATTTATATTCCCTCAGCAATTTAAATAATTTTGATAGAATTATGCCTTGTATAAAAATTCTAGGTTTCAGGCCATTTGTTTTACTGTTCCAGCAATTCATGCAATATTATATATCGTCGCCTAAGTAAAAGTTTGAAGTAGCTGAAAAGCCTAAAAGAATCGCTGAAGACTTCTGTGTAAATATGCGAGGATTGAGGAATATGTAAACTTACTAAAGCTGCGGTTTTGCTTTCGTACTACCACCATCCTGACAAGAATTTCATGTAAAGTAACTGAAATCTCCTAGGATGAGATATGAATTTGTGCATTAGGTTTTTAAGCTGAAAACTGTGGCATTTTTGTATTTTATTGGATAATGTAACTTAAAAGTTGTTGATTCTCCATTTTCTATTTCATTTCCTCTTTTATTTCAAGGTGTTATTAATTGTTCTATTTTACACCCCTGGATTTATTTATACATGTAATTTTCAGATTCAGACTGTCGGTAGAAAAATTGATTTCCACTTTATGTACTCAATACTTAGGTTGGTCTTGAAATGTGTTATATGTTTGATTGTTGATGGATTTGAATTTAATTCCAAGATATGAATTACAATCTTATTTTACAGATTCCATTGACGTATATACTGTGTATGGACTTTTTTTTTTGTTTTTTTGTTTTGTTTAATGTTTATAGTACAGGCCAAATTATGGGGTTACTACTTCTTTTGTTTTCTGTTTTTTTGATGTTAATTTTCTAATGTCAAATTCTATTTCAACCCGAGTATTTATATTAGCAGCCCTTTAAAAATTAAAAAAGTTTGTAAATCCAAAAAATAACTTAGTAGCCCTTACCATTTCGAGAACTACTTTTCCCATCACGCAAAAAGTGAAAAGTTGAATTTTTTCTTCATTGATTTAGAAACCAAGGTTAGAATTTTTTCTTCATTGACTTAGAAAATTAGTAGTGAAAAATTGAATTTTTTCTTAGTAAAGTATGTAAACCCAAAAAATAACCTAGTAGTGAAAAATTGAATTTTTTCTTCACTGATTTAGAAATCCAATTCATATTTTCTTTAGAACCACAATTAAAAAAGTCCGTAAACCCAAAAAATAACTTAATAGTGAAAAATTGAATTGATTTAGAATCTAGGGTTTTGAATAAGTTAGAGAGTAAGAAATTAACGTAAGAAGATAATAGAATTGAGAAGAAAGAAAATACGCAGCTTTCTAAAGTTACTTTAGTCTTTAAAATTTTATTTATTTTAAGGGGCTACTAAATAATTATTTGTGTTGAAATATAATTTAAGTTTCCTAATTTGAATTTGAATTAATACGTGGTTTCTTTGATATCTTGAACGCACGTTGTGCAATAATTCAAAGTAAGAAATTCTGTTGGCAAACGCTGAAAGTTTCACATATGGAAAAGCAGAAAATAGTACAAAAAGTCATACATACCGAACAATGGAAAAACTGAAAATAGTACAAAAAGACTTACATACGGAACAATACAAAGACGTTATTTCCAGACTCGAATCTGACTGCCCAGATTAACATTCAGTGACGTAACCGTCGTGCCAGATCACCATAAAGTAGTACATACAAAATAGTTGGAAAATCCAGCCCATGTACATCAAATACTAAAGAAACAGAGAAGTATTTGTAACACAAACAAAGGCTGCTGAACTGAACAAGGTAAAGAAGACGATTCAACTTTTTTCAGTGAACATGAATGGATGCATCTGTCTGAATGCAGTAACTACGGCGGTTCAAGCGCTTCAAACCTCCTCCTTGCAACGGTTTTCATGATGCTTGCTTTTTCTAGTCGTAGTCTGTTGCAGCTTCGTCGACATCCTTGAAAAAACAGAAGTAAGATTTAGTTTAATGGTAGCACTACTTTAAATCGAATGAAGTTGTGTACTACAAGTTGCTGCATGCAGAGTAGATTTAAGACAAATGATCTATAATTGTGCTAGTATAAATTTTGCAAAGATGTTTTAAAATTGGTAGCCGGTCAATAAACTTCTATGATTACTTCTCTTCGACCTCCTTTTCTTTAACTCGTCATAATTTGACTATTCCTTTTTTTCATTGATACCACGGCTGCTTTTACCCTGTAAGCATGGTATTAGTTAGAATGATAATTATTTTGTAAACAGATGAAGTGTTAGGTCGAAATATAGGCCAACTTAATGTTACTTGGTTTCGAGGAGTGGAGGGTACTTGAGTATGATCAGACTCTTAGTCAAGCATGCTAGAATTGAGCTTATGCCGAGTCATTATGCAATTAGTTCAGTGTTAGAGTTCTAAAATGAAAAATTACAAAGCCTTTTGGGTCAATTCGCCGTTGATGGCTCAAATCAAGCTCTCTTTATTATGTAAAGCTTAAAATGAAAATGAGAAAGAAGATCAATTTGAAATTCATTCTTTTTTAGTGGGGGTACATGTCTATTTATAGGAAACACTAGCCTTTGGATCCACGACGCGTGTCATTTGGAGGAAATGGATGACCGAGATTTGCTGATGTGGCAAAAGCTTTGGTGGCCAACATGCAATAGCAAGAATTTCACGTGGCATCTAGGACTGCCAATTTTGGATGTATTTTCCAGCACTCGATAGCTTTGATTTCAGCATTCGATGGCTATAGTTCTCAACATGTGATAGCTACCCATCTCACTACGCGATGGCTTGTAAACTCACTGTTCGATAGCTTGATATTTCAACACGCGACAGCTACCCATCTTCATTATGCGATAGGTTGTAAACTCATCGTCAATAGCTTCATAATTTCAACATGCGACAATTACCCATGTTCACTATACGGTAGTTTGATAACTCACTGTTTAATAGCCATTAAATGTCAAACTTTGATAATCCTATTAGTCAACGTACGATAGCCACTACCAATGAACGATAGTTTGACTGATCAATCATCGACAGCCCCTTAGTTCCAACATGCGACAGCTTTATAATTTATTGTGCAATAGCTTCTTATTTCCACCATGTGATAGTTAGATGTTTCAATCATCGATAGTTCATCAACATGCGATGACTCAAGCATCTCAATCTTCGATGGCTTATGGAGTCAACATGCGATGGCTCAGATATCTCAATCTTCGGTAACTTATGGAGTCAACATGCGATGGCTCGACATCTCAATCTTCGATAGTTTGTGGAGTCAACATGCAATGGCTCAGACATCTCAATCTTCGATGGCTTGTGGAGTCAACATGCAATGGCTCAAGGGTATCAATCTTCGATAGCCCTTTGGATTAACACTCGATGGCCTTGAAGCACCATCCCTCGATAGCTTGTTTTATCAATTTGCGACGGCTTTGAATCCATCATCCTTAGTTAGCTATTTTTTTACTTTCATCTCTCGACATCCTCTTTTTTCTTTTCAATTTGTGATGACCCATCTTCATCATTTGATAGCTTTGCTTTGTCAATATTCTATATTCTATATTCTATATGCATCTTTTTACATCTCTATTTGCCATCCTTCGATGGCTTCATTTGTAAATTTTTGATGGCACCACACTATGTCTATCCTTGAAAATTTGTGGTGTAACACTTACCCCTCCCATAAAAAGTTTTCTTATGTTTTAGCTTAAGTAAACTTCTTTTCCTGTTTTCATCTCTTTTCTTTCCAAGTGTCCATTCCTTATTGCCGTGCTCTTTCATATTGGTTGCTTGTGCTCTTAGCTTATATTGACTTTGGTTTTACAAAAAAATTAAAACTTTTGGCAAGCTATCTTGTTGAAAATGTTCTAAAAAACATTGAGTTTTTACAATGTATTTTTATCTGCAATGATCACTTTTATCGGAAATGTTTCTTTTGTTAAAAGTTTCCCATAAGCCATTTTATACAATGATCGAATATATATAATCATGAAAGTGTGATTTTTGAAAAATATATCTTTAAAAGTAAGGAAATCCTCTTGAAATCTTTTGAAAGTAGTTCTGCCAAAATAAAAATTAACTGTCGCTAACTAGGGTGGAAACTTCATGTACTCTCGAGGAAGTCTTGCTTATTCTGAGTCTGGTCGTTTATCGAATCAAGAGCTCAGTCGATCATCATTCTTCGGATAGTTTCTTTTGAAGACCTTATTCGATCATCAGAATTTCTATTGTTGTCACGGTCCGGATTTTCAATCTCCGAAAATCGACATCAATACGTCCACTGTATTATATGCCGAACAATCGACTACCGGAAATACCAGATCGTTAGGGAAAGAAGAAAAAGGTAGAAAAGAAAATAGAAATAACAACACAGAATCTCACAATCGCAGTGGAACAATATATAATAGATAACAACTGACCTTTATACAAAAAGAACTATAACTGTTTTTATACATTACATCATCAGAGTATAACACAAATCAATAGCACAATACTAGACAGTTATAATAACTTGTCCTCACAAAAGCTGACTATACAGCTTACAATGCACAGCGGAATATACACCAAGTACGTGTGATACATCTCGTCATCCAGCTCGTCTCCTGAGCTCCATAACATCCTGTCCTGTATCTGTAATGCTCGGTCTGAAGCGAACATTATAATAAAATAACACCAGAGTCAGTCTGGAAAACCAGCGTGAGAAAACACACTCAATTGAATTATTAAAGTTTTCAAAATCCTTTGAAAATCAAAGGTATCTCGTAAGACCACGCCACAAATATACACGACGGGTTTTTACCTTACGATAACCAAAACATTTCATATCAAAATCCTCTGATATTATAATAGTGTCCAAGTACAAATACTTATTCAAATAGCTGAAATGCTTGCATCTCACGTTCCAACATAGTTGGGCACAATCAAATCCGTACGGCGCTTATTGGAGAATGGATTCCAACTGAATGACTAGGCATTGGGGTATCACCTATCACGGTACCTGTCTAGAAACTCTGTAACGACCCAGAATTTTGAACAAATTAAATTGAGAATATTTAATTAATTTTAAATATTTGAACGATGATTTAATTTGAATCCCCGATATAACTTTGAATTTTACGATTAAATTTTATAATTTAATCTATTGAACTGAATAAAAATTTATATCTTCAATTTTAAGTTGAAGAAAAATATTTCGAAAGCTTTTAAAATTCATATTTATATTACTGAAGATAACAGGAGCTTCAGAATTGAATTTTAAACTGTTCTGTTCAGTTTTGAAATTTAATCGTTTCAATCGATATTTAAAAATAGCCGTCCGAGGCACAGTCTCGGATTTTGACGAAACCAGTTCCATTGGGTCCGTAATATTGTATTATTATCGGATTTCAAATTTCGTAGAGTTTGGAGTTGTTTTGAGAACACACAATAGTTAAACGCGTAGAGAATAAAATTAAATTCAAATTTAAAATTTAAATGTATATTAATTTACATCACCACGTTCCACGCCTAAAATCACGCGGTGATCACGAACGAGATCGTGCAAAGCTTACTGCTCTCATTTCAAAGTAATGCCTGAACTCCTTCTCTTCATTTTAAAAATCGAATCGTGCCCTTCATTTTCAAATAGAAAAAAAAACTCTCGTTCAAACAAAAATGGCAGGCACCCACTTCATTTCTTCCGATAGTATTCAAAATCTCGAATTCATTCCTCCCTTAACTTCAGTTCTCCAAATAAATTAAACGACGAAATCAAGAGCCTCGTTCAATCCCAAATCGGGAATCATCATCGCAGGCGAGGCCATCCTTCCTCGAGCTCGCGATAGTTAGGGCGCGCGACATCGATGGAGGCTGGGACGTTCGCGCTCGAGCATCTGGGAGGTGGCACTTGTCTCGCGTTCGAGCCAGCTAGGGCTCGTTTGGAAATGTCAGGATGGGCCGGTGTCGTGCAGTCGCGTGGGAGCGCTGCGGTTGTTGTTCGAAGGGGAGTTAATCGAGGCTGGAGGTATTCTCGACATCGCGACTTGAAGTTGAGATACTGGGAAGGGTTTCGAGCAGTGAACTCGAGGCTCGACGACAGCAGTTTTGGGATCGTGAAGTGGTGTAGCTCGTGAGTGTGTGGGGGTTCGGCAACGTTGGATTTGGAAGCGGCGAAGTTGTCGCGGGTGGGTTCGCCGGTGAGCCGTGGCGATGTGCTTGAGACAGTAGGCAGTGAGGTATTTAGTTTTTTTCCAAAATTTTCAATTTGATTTAAACCTGAAAAAGAATATATTTATGTATGCAGAAATAAATTTTTACAGTAAAAAGTAATCTGTTAAATAATGTAATATACTCATTTGTTCAATTACTAATTTTATGTAATATGGGATTTATCTTTTAATGAACTTATTAAATTATTTTAATCAATAAAGATCTTTTATAAAATAAAGATTGGATTAAATTTAGTTAGATAAATTTATTTAAAAGAAATTGGGTCAAGATAAAATCACTGGTAAATCGAAATTATCTAATAGGAAATAAATTATTAGATTTGTTCAAATTGAAGGTGTTAACTAATTTAATCTATTGAAAAGCAATTTATTATTCGAGTTGATTCGAATATTAATAGAATTGTATAAATTGTTATACAAGGTTAAACCATGAAGAAATGATCAAAAGTGGAAATGGGATGGCAAATAAAAAGCTAAGGTGAGATTATTTTCTCACTCAAAATAAATCTGTATGACAGTTATTTATTGATTGATTTAATTGCTATTGGTTGTGATATTAGATATAGTAGGATATATCTATTATATATATAGCAATATATACATATTGGCATATGTATATATTGGATTGATGATTTTCCGCCTCGTATAGCGGATGAGACCCTATTGCGCCGTTAGTAAGCGGATTTTTATAAAACCCATATACCGCGATAATTCCGTACTGGAGCGGAATTGGTATTGTGCTAACGTCTTTGGATGTAGGGAAACAGGTTGGAGGGATCCAACTGGATTCCTCACCAGTAGTTATTTATTTACAGGATTGATGTATATTCTGTTATCATATGTTGATATATGATGTTGTTGTTGTGATTGACCAATTGGTGCTGTAGCATCATCGGATTCAAGTTTTGGAATTTAAAAATAACGACCTTTAATTTAAAAGGATTTTTAAAGTGATCTTTGAAATTATACGTTTTATTGAATTGTTGAATTGATTTATTTTAAATAAATAAACGTTCAAAATTTTGAAGTTATAAAAGTTAAGATTTTTGTGAATTATGACCGTAAGGTGATTTTTGAAATAAATAGTTTAAGCAATTTATAAAATGGTTTGAACTGAGATTTTCGAATATTTGTGAACAGTTTATTTAAAAGATTTAAAAAGTTGATATTTATAAATTTAAAATATTGGAATTTTAAAACTAGATGATAAGTGTTAAAGATGAAATTTATAGAATTTTAAATCGTGAAGATATGGAATTTATAGATTTATAAATTGTGAAGTTATAAAATGGATGAAACTGTAGAATAAAAGATTTATAAGAGATTTACTTATAAATTGGATTTTTTCCTTTAAATGGAATATTGATCGAGTTATTAATAAAGAAGATTTATTAAATTGAAGTCGTTAGAAAATAGAGATAGAATTTATAAACGTTGTTTTATAAATTCGAAATCAATTGGATTTGATAAATTAAAATGTTAAAGGAGATATATTCGCGATTTTGGATAGCGGATTATTATTGAAATAAATGTGTAGATAATAGTGAAATGTAATTAGTGAAGTATATTCACGATTTTGAGACAGTGAATATATTATTGAATAAAATGGATATTGTTTGGGAAAGTGATATTCGAAATGAAATAATTGTTTTAAAAGATGTTTTTAAAATGTGGGAAATATCGAAACCATAGATTTCAACATTTTATTGTTGAAATAGACATTTTCGAGGAATAAGGAAATGATGGACTATAACACTGTTGTTATAGTAAATGATTTCCGAAAGGAAATGTTTTGATGTAGTATTGGGATTTATATACCTATCTTAAAATCCGAATCCCTATACTAGTGATTTTTGAGTCGTCGTAACGATGTTTTACGTAACACTCGTTTTGACTCAAATTGATGTTGTTATAGAAAATAGATCTTCTTAAAGAATGAAATATATACTCAATTTGATTTAAGTATATTGAATATTTTCAAATGTTGAAAATAAATGATTTGTGAAATACTTATTTTTAAATAAGTATGGAAATGCTTTTCCAATATGAAATGAACGTTTTGAGAATTTATCTTTGTAAAGATAAATTGAAATTGAATATTGAAAACGATTTGAAAATCGTATATCAGTAGATATTTTGAAAGATATAAATTCACTATGGAATTTATTAAAAGAAATGGGAATTCGTCTTAAAAATAAACGTTGATTTATTTTTGAAGTGTGGAAATTTTATATCTAATAAAGATATTTTTGAAGATAAATAATTTGGAAAATTATTTGGAATCTGATGATGTTGCGCATCTTTATTGATAGTTAAATAACCGACTATCAATAATTACCTTTAGATAGGTACTTGTTGTGAATTGGATGAATTTGAATGCCACACTTATTTTTGAAAAATCGCTCACTATTCGGGTTAGCCGGGAAAGGACCATGGGGTCGTATAACCCATTCCGAACATGTGATACGTCGTTATGAATTGCATTCGAAGACCGGTGTTGAAGACCGGATATTTTTGAAAACGGAAGGATTACCGTCGAGTTACTCTACATCGGCTGATATCCGATTTAGAGGTTTTATCACCCTTAGTGACGGGAAGTCCTGACGTGATTGAAAATTATCCGGATGTGCAAGGGCTTCGTGAGAAGTGCCTTCGGTTCTGTTCGATCCCGGAACAGACTTGTATGGATTGTGTGTCTGACGTTACAATTTGAGATATAAAGCTGATTTCTTTCAAATACATTTCTGTTGGTGGCGGAGAATTTATTCTCTTAGCTTAACACCCTTCTCTGAGACGTACGAGCTCAGAGGTTATGTAGTTGAAATTTATCAGCGATATATCCCAATTTGGTAACGTGGCATACTGAGTGTTGCTGTGAAATGATCAGTGTTTGATCATTTGCGATATGATCATTGTTTGATCTTATATCTTTGTGATCATAGGTTGATCATTTTTGTTTGACCCGAAGCAGGGCTTTGTAGAAAGCGTAGCTTTGTGGACGAGACTTCGTCGAGCCTCACACCCCGGAAATGGTCGAAACAGGAAGGATGCGGCAAGGTTCTAGGGAGTAGCGCCCCTTAGTGTATGTCATTCCTTCTGGATAGAGGTGGTATCATGGTATGGAGCCCAGATACTTAACCTATGTGGTTGCTGCATTATTATCTATGTGGTTTGTTGGAAATCGGGGATCCTCGGGAAGATCGGTTACGATCGGGGGATGGCATACGCGTGTCAGTAGTTACCTATTTTTGCAGAGGTAACCCGGCCTTGTGTTGGCAGAGATCCGGTTAGGTTCTCGGGTCGTCTATTCCAGGGACGTACCCATCGTGGATAGGAAGTTCCTTAGCCTGGCCATTTGTTGGAAATCCAAAGAAACAATACGACACTTGTACGGTTTTAGTTGTAGAACCTATCATTCACTTATGGTGGTCACCACTGTTTGGATGGTAGCTATAGTAGGCATAAGTGCGGAATGCCTATGCTGGCTAAGATTAATATTATACTTTCGAAATGTTTTCTACACTATGCACTAATAATAATATCAAAAATGATTTGATTTTGCGTATCAAGCATCTTTGACTATCATAAGAAGAAATCTCCTCCAAGTCTGCGTTTGCATTGTGTGTGTGGTGGGAGGTCTTATGGTAGTCTCATTTTCCAAAAAGCATTGCGAATTTACTTTAAAAATTTTCTGTTGATTATTTTAAAGAATAACTGTTTTACGATCTCACACCGGTCACCATGACTGACTCGGAGTTTATTGTTCCCTTCTAAACTCTGGGTGCCCACAAATTTTCCACACGGGCAGCCTAGAGTTATGTTATCAGGATATTCTGGAGCTTTGGAAGCAAGCTGGATGGCGAGACGTAGTATTTGTATCTGATAGTATTTATTCCGCTGTGTATTCTGTATGAAGACAAGTTTATATAACTGTCCATTGTGGTATATTGTTGTGCAAACTCTGATGATTGATGTATGTATAAAATGATATAGTTCTTTGTTTTAAAGACTAGTGTTTATTTATTATATATTGTTCCGCTGCGATATGTGAGATTCTGATATTGTTTTCTGTTCTAATGTTGTTCTTCTCTATTTTCTTCTATTTTTTCTTCTTCTTCTACTTTTTCTTTTTCTTAAAACCCTCACTATTGGAGTTTCCGGCACTCGATTGCTCGGCAGTCGATAAAGTGAGTATCGATGTCGAATTTTCGAAAGTCGAAAATTTCAGTATGTGACAGCGTGGTATCAGAGCATATGGTTAAGCGACAACCCTGCTCTGTTGGGTGTTACTCATTAGAGATAGAGTCAGCAGTACTCTAGAATGAGTTTGAGTGTAATAATAGATACGAGCGCGTATTTGTTAGTGAATATAAAATTGTTTTGTATTGTGATGATTGGTTTATTGAGTGGCATATGAACCTTCGTCGGCACAGTCTGCAAAACTGTATCGAAGGGGTTTCTTAACGCTCGAATAGAACAATTCGGCACAGTATTGTTTTTAAATAGGGTGAATGAAATAATTTTACCCAAAACTATTTTTGTATATAAAAGAAATATTTTTCTATGAATTATAATAGTATATGGTTGCATGGTTGTTAGAGGTGATAATATTAATCTATTATCATTGAAATTGAATAAGAAATTGAAATCATAACTCCAAAGTTAAGGAATAAATTCACATATACAAATAAAATTTAAGAATGTAAATTATAAATGTGAATTGTAATTTAAAATGGAATTCCAGAGAAGTTTTTGGAAATGTTTTGAAAAGAATTTGAAAATTTTGAGGATTGGAAAGTTTAAGTCCTTTTTGATTTGAAAATGAATTTCGAAGGTTTTGAAAAGTATTTTGGAGTGATGAAAGCCCTAAACTCTTTTCGGTCGCTGGAAAATAATTCCGATGATGATCGCGACATCATCGGTGTTCATTTTCGGGTTTCCAAAAGAGGAATTGCTGCCAAATTGTTTTAAATGGAAGTGTTTGGAAAGATTTGGATTTTGTTTTAGAAAATTCAAAGGATGATTTGAATTGTTTTCAAAAATGGTTTTGAAATGTTGATAAACTCTGGAATACTATGTAGAAATATTTATGAAATATTATTAAGTTGATAACTTATACAATTTGAATTGATAGAATAAATTCAATTTAAAGGATGGAGTTAAATTAAATTAAGTATAAGTGAATCAATTAAATAAAGTGAAATCCAGTTTAATGAGTGGTTATAAACCATAATAGTGAATTGAAAATAAATATAACGTGTATATGGAATATTTACATTGAACCTAAGAAATGAAGAGTGAAATTCTTAAGTAAATGTGATATTGAAATTATTCTAAGTGATGATTGAATAAAGATAAAACTGGAAATTGAAACTGAATGTTGAAAACAAATGTGAATTGTGCGAAATAAAATGAAGTTTCAAAAGTAGTTTGAAGGGAACTAAAGATAATCGATAAAAATTCAATATTCAGAAGATAAATTGAATTAGATTGGAATTGTAAATTGAATTCAAATGAAATTGAAATGTAAAGATTGAACAAAATTGAATAGGTGTAACTTCAATAGTGAAGTAATGATGGTATAAGCAGTTTATATTGAAAATTTTGTAATAAGATTTGCAAAATGGTTTGAATGTATAACTAGATATTATGGCTAGTAGGACATACAGGTGTATAAAGGAATTGGAAAATTTATTTCAAAGATGAATTTGAATTGCTCGGAAAAGGTATGTATTTAAATTTGAATATGAGATTTGATGATTTCTTGTCTAGCCGCTTGGCTTTTTCTTTTTCTTTTTGAAATCTGAGAGTCCGTAGGGACGTTTTGTAGTCGTACCGTATTAGCCGCGCAAAGGAGACGCTGGCGAAATTTTTCGGAAATTTAGGGCGTTAGAAAATTTTTGAGAAATTTTGAAAGTTTAAAATTTGAATTTGAAATTGAAATTTGAATTTTGAAGAAAAACAATATTGTTTGAAACTTTAATTGGAGTTGGAAAGTTAGTTGAATGATAACGAATCTTTAGTAGGAAGATTTGTTTTGAAAGAATTTGATAAAACTATTTAGATTGTGAAAAATAGTAGACGAGTTAAGGACCATTTTTCCTAACTTGTAATTTCGAGGACGAAATTCTTTTAAGGGGGGAAGTCTGTAACGACCCAGAATTTTGAACAAATTAAATTGAGAATATTTAATTAATTTTAAATATTTGAACGATGATTTAATTTGAATCCCCGATATAACTTTGAATTTGACGATTAAATTTTATAATTTAATCTATTGAACTGAATAAAAATTTATATCTTCAATTTTAAGTTGAAGAAAAATATTTCGAAAGCTTTTAAAATTCATATTTATATTACTGAAGATAACAGGAGCTTCAGAATTGAATTTTAAACTGTTCTGTTCAGTTTTGAAATTTAATCGTTTCAATCGATATTTAAAAATAGCCGTCCGAGGCACAGTCTCGGATTTTGACGAAACCAGTTCCATTGGGTCCGTAATATTGTATTATTATCGGATTTCAAATTTCGTAGAGTTTGGAGTTGTTTTGAGAACACACGATAGTTAAACGCGTAGAGAATAAAATGAAATTCAAATTTAAAATTTAAATGTATATTAATTTACATCACCACGTTCCACGCCTAAAATCACGCGGTGATCACGAACGAGATCGTGCAAAGCTTACTGCTCTCATTTCAAAGTAATGCCTGAACTCCTTCTCTTCATTTTAAAAATCGAATCGTGCCCTTCATTTTCAAATAGAAAAAAAAACTCTCGTTCAAACAAAAATGGCAGGCACCCACTTCATTTCTTCCGATAGTATTCAAAATCTCGAATTCATTCCTCCCTTAACTTCAGTTCTCCAAATAAATTAAACGACGAAATCAAGAGCCTCGTTCAATCCCAAATCGGGAATCATCATCGCAGGCGAGGCCATCCTTCCTCGAGCTCGCGATAGTTAGGGCGCACGACATCGATGGAGGCTGGGACGTTCGCGCTCGAGCATCTGGGAGGTGGCACTTGGAGAAGTCTCGCGTTCGAGCCAGCTAGGGCTCGTTTGGAAATGTCAGGATGGGCCGGTGTCGTGCAGTCGCGTGGGAGCGCTGCGGTTGTTGTTCGAAGGGGAGTTAATCGAGGCTGGAGGTATTCTCGACATCGCGACTTGAAGTTGAGATACTGGGAAGGGTTTCGAGCAGTGAACTCGAGGCTCGACGACAGCAGTTTTGGGATCGTGAAGTGGTGTAGCTCGTGAGTGTGTGGGGGTTCGGCAGCGTTGGATTTGGAAGCGGCGAAGTTGTCGTGGGTGGGTTCGCCGGTGAGCCGTGGCGATGTGCTTGAGACAGTAGGCAGTGAGGTATTTAGTTTTTTTCCAAATTTTTCAATTTGATTTAAACCTGAAAAAGAATATATTTATGTATGCAGAAATAAATTTTTACAGTAAAAAGTAATCTGTTAAATAATGTAATATACTCATTTGTTCAATTACTAATTTTATGTAATATGGGATTTATCTTTTAATGAACTTATTAAATTATTTTAATCAATAAAGATCTTTTATAAAATAAAGATTGGATTAAATTTAGTTAGATAAATTTATTTAAAAGAAATTGGGTCAAGATAAAATCACTGGTAAATCGAAATTATCTAATAGGAAATAAATTATTAGATTTGTTCAAATTGAAGGTGTTAACTAATTTAATCTATTGAAAAGCAATTTATTATTCGAGTTGATTCGAATATTAATAGAATTGTATAAATTGTTATACAAGGTTAAACCATGAAGAAATGATCAAAAGTGGAAATGGGATGGCAAATAAAAAGCTAAGGTGAGATTATTTTCTCACTCAAAATAAATCTGTATGACAGTTATTTATTGATTGATTTAATTGCTATTGGTTGTGATATTAGATATAGTAGGATATATCTATTATATATATAGCAATATATACATATTGGCATATGTATATATTGGATTGATGATTTCCCGCCTCGTATAGCGGATGAGACCCTATTGCGCCGTTAGTAAGCGGATTTTTATAAAACCCATATACCGCGATAATTCCGTACTGGAGCGGAATTGGTATTGTGCTAACGTCTTTGGATGTAGGGAAACAGGTTGGAGGGATCCAACTGGATTCCTCACCAGTAGTTATTTATTTACAGGATTGATGTATATTCTGTTATCATATGTTGATATATGATGTTGTTGTTGTGATTGACCAATTGGTGCTGTAGCATCATCGGATTCAAGTTTTGGAATTTAAAAATAACGACCTTTAATTTAAAAGGATTTTTAAAGTGATCTTTGAAATTATACGTTTTATTGAATTGTTGAATTGATTTATTTTAAATAAATAAACGTTCAAAATTTTGAAGTTATAAAAGTTAAGATTTTTGGGAATTATGACCGTAAGGTGATTTTTGAAATAAATAGTTTAAGCAATTTATAAAATGGTTTGAACTGAGATTTTCGAATATTTGTGAACAGTTTATTTAAAAGATTTAAAAAGTTGATATTTATAAATTTAAAATATTGGAATTTTAAAACTAGATGATAAGTGTTAAAGATGAAATTTATAGAATTTTAAATCGTGAAGATATGGAATTTATAGATTTATAAATTGTGAAGTTATAAAATGGATGAAACTGTAGAATAAAAGATTTATAAGAGATTTACTTATAAATTGGATTTTTTCCTTTAAATGGAATATTGATCGAGTTATTAATAAAGAAGATTTATTAAATTGAAGTCGTTAGAAAATAGAGATAGAATTTATAAACGTTGTTTTATAAATTCGAAATCAATTGGATTTGATAAATTAAAATGTTAAAGGAGATATATTCGCGATTTTGGATAGCGGATTATTATTGAAATAAATGTGTAGATAATAGTGAAATGTAATTAGTGAAGTATATTCATGATTTTGAGACAGTGAATATATTATTGAATAAAATGGATATTGTTTGGGAAAGTGATATTCGAAATGAAATAATTGTTTTAAAAGATGTTTTTAAAATGTGGGAAATATCGAAACCATAGATTTCAACATTTTATTGTTGAAATAGACGTTTTCGAGGAATAAGGAAATGATGGACTATAACACTGTTGTTATAGTAAATGATTTCCGAAAGGAAATGTTTTGATGTAGTATTGGGATTTATATACCTATCTTAAAATCCGAATCCCTATACTAGTGATTTTTGAGTCGTCGTAACGATGTTTTACGTAACACTCGTTTTGACTCAAATTGATGTTGTTATAGAAAATAGATCTTCTTAAAGAATGAAATATATACTCAATTTGATTTAAGTATATTGAATATTTTCAAATGTTGAAAATAAATGATTTGTGAAATACTTATTTTTAAATAAGTATGGAAATGCTTTTCCAATATGAAATGAACGTTTTGAGAATTTATCTTTGTAAAGATAAATTGAAATTGAATATTGAAAACGATTTGAAAATCGTATATCAGTAGATATTTTGAAAGATATAAATTCACTATGGAATTTATTAAAAGAAATGGGAATTCGTCTTAAAAATAAACGTTGATTTATTTTTGAAGTGTGGAAATTTTATATCTAATAAAGATATTTTTGAAGATAAATAATTTGGAAAATTATTTGGAATCTGATGATGTTGCGCATCTTTATTGATAGTTAAATAACCGACTATCAATAATTACCTTTAGATAGGTACTTGTTGTGAATTGGATGAATTTGAATGCCACACTTATTTTTGAAAAATCGCTCACTATTCGGGTTAGCCGGGAAAGGACCATGGGGTCGTATAACCCATTCCGAACATGTGATACGTCGTTATGAATTGCATTCGAAGATCGGTGTTGAAGACCGGATATTTTTGAAAATGGAAGGATTACCGTCGAGTTACTCTACATCGGCTGATCTCCGATTTAGAGGTTTTATCACCCTTAGTGACGGGAAGTCCTGACGTGATTGAAAATTATCCGGATGTGCAAGGGCTTCGTGAGAAGTGCCTTCGGTTCTGTTCGATCCCGGAACAGACTTGTATGGATTGTGTGTCTGACGTTACAATTTGAGATATAAAGCTGATTTCTTTCAAATACATTTCTGTTGGTGGCGGAGAATTTATTCTCTTAGCTTAACACCCTTCTCTGAGACGTACGAGCTCAGAGGTTATGTAGTTGAAATTTATCAGCGATATATCCCAATTTGGTAACGTGGCATACTGAGTGTTGCTGTGAAATGATCAGTGTTTGATCATTTGCGATATGATCATTGTTTGATCTTATATCTTTGTGATCATAGGTTGATCATTTTTGTTTGACCCGAAGCAGGGCTTTGTAGAAAGCGTAGCTTTGTGGACGAGACTTCGTCGAGCCTCACACCCCGGAAATGGTCGAAACAGGAAGGATGCGGCAAGGTTCTAGGGAGTAGCGCCCCTTAGTGTATGTCATTCCTTCTGGATAGAGGTGGTATCATGGTATGGAGCCCAGATACTTAACCTATGTGGTTGCTGCATTATTATCTATGTGGTTTGTTGGAAATCGGGGATCCTCGGGAAGATCGGTTACGATCGGGGGATGGCATACGCGTGTCAGTAGTTACCTATTTTTGCAGAGGTAACCCGGCCTTGTGTTGGCAGAGATCCGGTTAGGTTCTCGGGTCGTCTATTCCAGGGACGTACCCATCGTGGATAGGAAGTTCCTTAGCCTGGCCATTTGTTGGAAATCCAAAGAAACAATACGACACTTGTACGGTTTTAGTTGTAGAACCTATCATTCACTTATGGTGGTCACCACTGTTTGGATGGTAGCTATAGTAGGCATAAGTGCGGAATGCCTATGCTGGCTAAGATTAATATTATACTTTCGAAATGTTTTCTACACTATGCACTAATAATAATATCAAAAATGATTTGATTTTGCGTATCAAGCATCTTTGACTATCATAAGAAGAAATCTCCTCCAAGTCTGCGTTTGCATTGTGTGTGTGGTGGGAGGTCTTATGGTAGTCTCATTTTCCAAAAAGCATTGCGAATTTACTTTAAAAATTTTCTGTTGATTATTTTAAAGAATAACTGTTTTACGATCTCACACCGGTCACCATGACTGACTCGGAGTTTATTGTTCCCTTCTAAACTCTGGGTGCCCACAAATTTTCCACACGGGCAGCCTAGAGTTATGTTATCAGGATATTCTGGAGCTTTGGAAGCAAGCTGGATGGCGAGACGTAGTATTTGTATCTGATAGTATTTATTCCGCTGTGTATTCTGTATGAAGACAAGTTTATATAACTGTCCATTGTGGTATATTGTTGTGCAAACTCTGATGATTGATGTATGTATAAAATGATATAGTTCTTTGTTTTAAAGACTAGTGTTTATTTATTATATATTGTTCCGCTGCGATATGTGAGATTCTGATATTGTTTTCTGTTCTAATGTTGTTCTTCTCTATTTTCTTCTATTTTTTCTTCTTCTTCTACTTTTTCTTTTTCTTAAAACCCTCACTATTGGAGTTTCCGGCACTCGATTGCTCGGCAGTCGATAAAGTGAGTATCGATGTCGAATTTTCGAAAGTCGAAAATTTCAGTATGTGACAAACACCGTACCGAGGACCACTCCGGGGTCCCCTGCAACACAAGACCGGACTACCCCTTAAATTGGATAGCCCGAATAAGATTACCCCGCGGTTTGGATCAGCAACCGCACCATACAGCCGAATAAAAGAAAGGGACTCCAGATAGGGGTAACCTTACCCTACTTGGGTGCGACCCACTTAGCCTTGCTGCATCTCCCCTGATTTTCAGTCATTCCCGGTTGATGAGGCTCGAGGCTAAGCGTTACCTTTTTAGAAATATTCACTTAGAATGCTCATTGTCCTCCAATGACAATGTACTGATAGCATTCATCCATACAAGTCCGTTCCCGGTCCGAACAGAACCGAAGGCACTATTCCTACTACATCCATTTTGGAATCACCCTCAGGATTAGTAACGATTTGCCCTTGTACTTCACTGCTCCATCTTCGACTCCAAGCTCTTGTCTTCATTACGAAAACGTACTCGTTGGATCAAAGTGGTTTTTGGATCGGAAATCCGATCCCGGTCTCTCTGAAACAACGTCCGATATTCCCGGTAAACTCAACCCCGGTTCTCTAGGAAATAAACAGACGAAAATAAGATCGGAGTTCACCTCCTAACCATTCTGTGGACGGATTTCCTTAAAAATGTCCTAGAAGAACGAAACGAGTTTATACGTACAGTATAGCACCTCGAACGGTAACTGTACCATATAATTCCCGTACTTCTTCTAGATATTTCCAAAGTTATATTTGGGTCCAGATTTGATAGTCGATTATTTAACTATAAAATAAATAATCAATTCAACCAAACACTTCATTTTCCACTGAAAACTCCAAATCTCTTTTTAATTTAATTTTAATAAATTAAATCTCTTTATCCAAAAATATACACTTATCTTATTAAATTCGATATATTCACAAATTATCCTTTTCAAAAATATATGAAAACCCTTCTAAAAATAATGTGGAAAAGCACCACTACAGTATCAAACCATAGATCACAGCTCAATGGTTACGTCTCTATCACAGAGAAATTCAAGACTTAGCTGCAGGCACTCACTGCCTCCGATTTATGCCATGCGAGTATACCAATACTTTTTCCCAAAACTTTATTTAATAACTTTCAAAATAATACTTACGAAATTTCTATAATAATTTTCCAAGTTACCTTAGACAAAAACTACTTTTAAATAAGAGCCATTATATAAAATATAAATATGGAATAATTATCCCTTTTAAAATAAAAATACTGATTTAACAATTTAATAATAATTAACTACTATAACTAACTTAGTTAATATTCACTTTAAAATTTTTAAATAATAAATAATAATTTTTTTCTAAAACATTCCTTTAAACACCTTTAATTTTCTAATTAATACTTAAAATCTTCCTTTTAAAATAAAATTAAATTTTTCTGGAAGATATAATTCAACTCCAATATAGCCAGTATAATTATTTATAAATCCCTCTCGATTTATTCCAAGCTTAAATTTACGTCCAATTTCGTAAATTCCTTTTCACATTTTAAAAATAAATCTACCATTTATTTTTAAAACAATTTACCCATTTTCTTATAAATTCCCACTGTGCATTTATAATTTCAAATTATCCACTGATAATTACTTCACTTTGTATTATAAACTTCGTTTATAATTTCCATAATCTCATTTCCCTTTTTATCACTGTTTTACAACACTTAATCGATTTTAAATCGATTTTCTAAATTAAATTCCAATTTTAAATTAATTTCTTAGTTAACTAAATATATCCCAAAACCCCTAATTTCAGATTCACTTCCTTTTATGACTTAAAATCTTATTTAAATCTGGAATATCAATTTCATTTTTTATTCAAAAATTCCCCCTTTTTCCCAACTATTTAAATCTTTAAATTTTAAAAATACATTCTTTATTTCTTAAAATAACATCACTTAATTTCTATTTTAAAAAAACCCTTTAATTCACATTTATTCAAAAATCTTTATTTTTCCATATTTCGGAAGTATTAAACAGGGTTTTTAAAAATCAACTGTCTATTTTTTCCAAATTCATTACTTTTTAATTTATCCATCTTTACTATAAATATTTTTTTACTATGAATTCTTCATTTTATTTTCCTTTTTAAAAATTGCATATTCATATTTTTGATAATTTAAAATACCAAAATACCTAGCAATACCATAGCATCCAATAAATCCAATTTCCCATTTAATCTATCACAGATTATTCAAATAAATCATATCACTAAATATGAAATAAATTTCAACATTTTTGAGGAATCCAGTTGGATCCCTCCAACCTGTTATTTCTGCATCCACAGATGTTAGCATAATATAAAAATACCAATCTCACTTCGAGGGGGATATCGCGGTATATAGGGTCATCCGCTATTATGCGGGGCGTATAGGGTTTCATCCGCTATATAATGCTGGAATATCAATCACTCCAATATATATATATATATTACACTATATATATTTAACATTCAACAGATAGTAATTTGATAAAATCAACCAAACAATCAATAATTCAAATTCAACATTTCTAAATTATTCTAGTAATCCAATTGAGTGAGATTTTACTCACCTTTGATTTTTTACTTTGCACTCCGCTCCAACTCGACTTGTTTCTCCATGATTTTAGACATCGTATAAACATTATTCAGTTTATTAACATTTGAAATAACCGAACAATCAATTACCATTTAATAAATTTAATTAACTAGTTTTGAATAATAATTAACCAATCTAATTTACATTTGGTATAAATACCTTTGGTACCCTTGAAATAATAGTTTATACACTTGATTTTAAATAAGAAATAATCATAGTTGATAATGATTCTCTGAAATGGTATAACTTTTATAATAAGTAATTTCAGATAAATTTTTTTTTCATAAGTTTAAACATGATTATCATAAATAAAGAAAATGCCTCTGAATTTTATTACCTTCCTAACACTCATGCTCGCAGTCCACGAATCCACCCTTGGCATGATTGGAATCCACCACTGCTTCCCCTATACGAACAGCTGCAACTCCCCTGACTTGGCCCCGAGTGCCACCAAGAAGACCCAAACCTAAACACCAGACCCGTCCCAAACAAACGAACCAGCCTTCTTCTTCCGTTCCCCCTCCTCCTCACCCGTACCTGAGACCCCACGCATTCGCCGGAACTGACCAAATCCACCGTCAATCACCCCTGCTCCACCGCCCCATACGCACGCCATCCTCCTCAACCCTTTCTTCACTAAATCGAACGCCATGATTTACGAGCCCTAGCCTTATACCACTCACGACACGATGCCGATCGAGTCCACGTGCGCGTCCAGGCTTCATGAGTTCGCCGAACTCGATTTTGAATTTTTTTTATACGCGAACGAATTCGTTCGAACAGAAGGGAATAGGATTGGAAAGACATGATTTTGTTTGATCTAGAATAGAAGAAGAGAACAAAATTTTTTAACGAATCCAGATGCCCTCTTTTCTTTTTAATTACACAGTTCGGCCATTAAAATTTTCTCCAAGCAAACTCTTTTTTTTTTGTTTTACTGCGTTCGGTCCTTTGAAAAGAAGAGGGGACGTGGCATTATGAAGGGAGGGAAACGTGTTCAAACCACTTTGCTACAGTGATTTGAAAAAAAATGCTGATGTGAGTTTTGTTTGACTGGTCAACACAAATATAAATTATTTAAATTTTAAAATCGTCTCGAATCTGGAGCTTAAAATCTTGACCTCCTATCGAGGCGTGCCGCTAGGCGTTCGCAATGTTATATCCCTATTTCGAACGCAATGGAAAAAGTTTCGAGTCCTAATTCGATCGTATGGAAAAGATAGCTTTTTGGACCCAATTATTATATTGAATTTTCGATATAAATTTCAGTGCGTTTCTAACCCTTACGACCAAACGATAACTCCAAAAGTTACGAAATTTGAAATCCGATAATAATACACTATTACGGATCCAATGGAACTGGTTTCATCGAATTCCGAGATTGTTCCTCGGAAGGCTATTTTTAAATGTCAATTTAAACGATATATTTTTAAAATTGAAAAAATCACTCTTAAATTAAATTTTAAAACTTCTACTATCTTCAGTATTATTAATATAAATTTTACAAGCCTTTCAATTATTTTTAACAAGCTTGAAACTCCAAATTCAATATTTTACTCAATTTCCAATTATTAAATTCAATAATTTAATTATCTAATCATTAGTTATATTTGAAACTCAAGTTAAAAAAATTAACACCTGAATATTTAAAATCAATTAAATATTCCAATTTCAAATATCCAAAATTTTGGGTCGTTACATTCCTCCCCCCTTATAAGAATTTCGTCCTCGAAATTGCCAGGTAAGAAGAATGGTCCAAAACCCAATAACTAATTTCCAAACCCACACGGTTTCAAACAACTTCCCAAAAACAACCTTTTTTATTAAAGACACACTATCACTCCTACTAACTTCCCAAACTCATCCATAGATCACAACTGATATTATTCCCTCAATAATTCCAATTATAATTTTAAATCTAAATTTTAAATTATCAAAATCTTCTCAAAAAATTTCCAACTCCTTAAATTTTCGAAAAATTTCGCCAGCGTCTCCTTTGCGTGGCTAGATCGGAACAACTACAAAATTGCCTCTACGGCCCTAAATTTTCAAAAGAAAACAAAAGCCAAGTGGCTAGATCAGAAATCCATCAAATTTCATATGGTAACTTAAACACATACATTTTTGTCGGGCAGTCAAATTTATCTTCTGAAATCGAAGACATTAATTTATCCTTTGCTTTTTATTACCTGCACCTTATTTACCAATAATATCCAATCATTTAATTCCAAAATCATTTTATTTATTCCTTTTCAAAATTTTCAATATTTGCTTTACTTAAACCCGTACGATGTACATATACCATCCGTACGCAATATCAAATCTGATCGCTCACTCGATCACACAATTTCACTTCCGAACTAGTATCGTTCACACGACTCCCTAGTGCGGACTCAGATCTGGTTCCTTGATCATAAACCGTCATCCTTCTTGCATAGCCATATACTATGATAGAGAATTCCAAAATCAATCAAAAATCCATATCCAGGGTTCGCCGTCGAAAATCGAGTGAAAAATCCCAACTCGGATCGATATAACTATCTTGAAATTCTGTGCTCGAATCTGGATCAAATTGTTATACGAATAAAATAATATACGTACAACTTACGTATTAATTTCCAATTGATTATTATTTATATCGATTTCTTTCTATTCACATTTACTTACATTTCCATTCAATTATTCTCAATTATCCTTTCACTCAACTTTTATTAAATCTTCGTCCAAAGATTAACTTGTTATATTTCTAATACCAATTTTTACTTAAGAATTTTACCCTCAAATTTTTCTTAAGTAAATTTATAACATTTTTATTCAATGTCCTTAGATTTATTTCCACCTCATCACTTTGGTTTAAATCCATTTCTATTCAAATTTACTTTTTAATTTCAAAATTTACTCAATTTATTTCCTAATTTAAATATTGAATTTTATCAACCACATCTCAACCCATATTTAATTCACTAGTTATTGTAATTAGTTCCATCCACTAATTCGTTTCAAATCAAATCAAATTTCAAATCCGTTTAACTTACTAATTCAATTAATTAGTTCATTCCCTAAATTTATTTCAAATCTCAATAAATTTTTATTTCTAAACTTTATTTCATTTAATCTGCTCGAACTAATCTTCTATTTCACTTTATTTTAACGTAATTCAAATTAAATATTATTCAAATAATCAGTCCTAATTCCATTTAGTTACAACTAAATCAATTTGTTCATCCACACATTTATTTCCAACTTAATAATTTATTTCAATGGTCATTTCATTTAGCCTACTTAGACTTATTTCATCAAAATTCACTTTTATTTAACTTAATTCATGTTAAATCTCACTCCACAAATTCAAATTTCAAAATTTCTTAAGTTATCGAACTTACAAATATTCTATTCACCATTTCCCCCCAATTTACTTCATTTAATTGGTTTTCCTTACTAATTTATTTCATTACCACACTTACTTTTATTTAACTCTTCTTAAGTTAAATTTTATTCTAATCAAATTTCAAATTATTATAAGTCTTTAAACTCATTTATATTCCATAAAACATTTAAATAAGATACCAGAGTGTAAACAATTACTCAATATTTCAAAATCACTTTTGAAATCAACTATATCCAAAATCCTTTGGTATATCAAATTATTTCTTTGAATTCCAAATCAAAACCAGTTTTGCAAACAAACTCCAATTCAAATCATTGAGGTAGCAATCCCTCCTTTGGAAACTCGAAAATGAAAGTCGATGATGCTGCAGTCATCACCGAAATTATTTTCCAACGACCGAAGTGAGTTTAGTGCTTTTATTCCTTTAAAAACATTTCCAAATACTTTTAATTCCAAATCTCGCCAGGTTTCATATCCAATTCACAAATATTTCTAAATAATATTGCTATTATTTTCACAACTTTGAAAAACATCTACAAAACCAACGAAATTTTAAATTCCTAAATTTCCAACTTTTAAATCTGTATTCTAAATATTCCTCTGGAATTTCATTTCCAATTATAAATCACATTTATAAATTCTTATTTACAAATTTCGTTTTGCACTATGAATTATTTCCCTTAACTTTTAGTTATACCATTAATTTCTTATTCAATTTCCACAACACAATGATAATAATTTAATATTATCTGTTCCTAACAACCAAGCAAACCATATCTAATTATAATAATTTACGAAAATTATTTCTTTTATATACAAAAATAATTTGGGTAAAGTTATTTCATTTACCCCATTTTAAAAAAAAGCTATGTCGAATTGTTCTGTTATAGTGTTTATAGATCCCTATCAATAACGTTAATTACTCGTATTGACCAGAATCCATAAGCCACTAAACAAACCAATCAACACAATATAAAACACTTTTATATTCACTAACAAATACGCGTTCATATCTATTAGTACGCTCCAACTCATTCTAGGGTGCTACCGACCCTATCTCTAATGAGTAATCCCCACCAGAGCCAAGGTTCTCGCTTAACCTTCAGCTCTGATACCAAGTGTCACGGTCCAAATTTTCGACCTCCGAAAATCGACATCAATATATCCACTGTATTACATGCCAAACAATCGACTGCCGGAAATACCAGATCGTTAGGGAAAGAAGAAAGAGGTAGAAGAAAATAGAAATAACAACACAGAATATCACAATCGCAGCGGAACAATATATAATAGATAACAACCGACCTTTATACAAAAAGAACTATAACTGTTTTTATACATTACATCATCAGAGTACAACACAAATCAATATCACAATACTGGACAGTTATAATAACTTGTCCTCACAAAAGCTGACTATACAGCTTACAATGCACAGCGGAATATACACCAAGTACGTGTGATACGTCTCATCATCCAGCTCGTCTCCTGAGCTCCATAACATCCTGTCCTGTATCTGTAATGCTCGGTCTGACCCGAACATTATAATAAAATAACACCAGAGTCAGTCTGGAAAACCAGCGTGAGAAAACACACTCAATTGAATTATTAAAGTTTTCAAAATCCTTTGAAAATCAAGGGTATCTCGTAAGACCACGCCACAAATATACACGACGGGTTTTTACCTTACGATAACCAAAACATTTCATATCAAAATCCTCTGATATTATAATAGTGTCCAAGTACAAATACTTATTCAAATAGCTGAAATGCTTGCATCTCACGTTCCAGCATAGTTGGGCACAATCAAATCCGTACGGCGCTTATTGGAGAATGGATTCCAACTGAATGACTAGGCACTGGGCTACCACCTGTCACGGTACCTGTCTAGAAACACCGTACCGAGGACCACTCCGGGGTCCCCTGCAACACAAGACCGGACTACCCCTTAAACTGGATAGCCCGAATAAGATTACCCCGCGGTTGGGATCAGCAACCGCACCACACAGCCGAATAAAAGAAAGGGACTCCAGATAAGGGTAACCTTACCCTACTTGGGTGCGACCCACTTAGCCTTGCTGCATCTTCCCTGATTTTCAGTCATTCCCGGTTGATGAGGCTCGAGGCTAAGCGTTACCTTTTTAGAAATATTCACTTAGAATGCTCATTGTCCTCCAATGACAATGTACTGATAGCATTCATCCATACAAGTCCGTTCCCGGTCTGAACGGAACCGAAGGCACTATTCCTACTACATCCATTTTGGAATCACCCTCAGGATTAGTAGCGATTAGCCCTTGCACTTCACTGCTCCATCTTCGACTCCAAGCTCTTGTCTTCATTACGAAAACGTACTCGTTGGATCGAAGTGGTTTTCGGATCGCAAATCCGATCTCGGTCTCTCCGAAACAACGTCCGATATTCCCGGTAAACTCAACCTCGGTTCTCTAGGAAATTAACAGACGAAAATAAGATCGGAGTTCACCTCCTAACCATTTTGTGGACGGATTTCCTTAAAAACGTCCTAGAAGAACGAAACAAGTTTATACGTATAGTATAGCACCTCGAACGATAACTGTACCATATAATTCCCGTACTTCTTCTAGATATTTCCAAAGTTATATTTCCATGGATCATAGCTCAATGGTTACGTCTCTATCACAGAGAAATTCAAGACTTAGCTGCAGGCACTCACTGCCTCCGATTTACGCCACACGAGTATACGAATACTTTTTCCCAAAACTTTATTTAATAACTTTCAAAATAATACTTACGAAATTTCTATAATAATTTTCCAAGTTACCTTAGACAAAAACTACTTTTAAATAAAAGCCATTATATAAAATATAAATATTGAATAATTATCCCTTTTAAAATAAAAATACTGATTTAACAATTTAATAATAATTAACTACTATAACTAACTTAATTAATATTCACTTTAAAAATTTTAAACAATGAATAATAATTTTTTCTAAAACATTCCTTTAAACACCTATAATTTTCTAATTAATACTTTCCTTTTAAAATAAACTCAACTTTTTCCGGAAGATATAATTCAACTCAAATATAGCCAGTCTAATTATTTATAAATCCCTCTCGATTATTCCCAGCTTAAATTTACGTCCAATTTCGTAAATTCCTTTTCACATTTTAAAAAATAAATCTACCATTTATTTTTAAAACAATTTACCCATTTCCTTATAAATTCCCACCGTGCATTTATAATTTCAAATTATCCACTGATAATTACTTCACTTTGTATTATAAACTTCGTTTATAATTTCCATAATATCATTTCCCTTTTTATCACTGTTTTACAACACTTAATCGATTTTAAATCGATTTTATAAATTAAATTCCATTTTTAAATTAATTTCTTAGTTAAGCAAATTTGTCCCAAAACCCCTAATTTCAGATTCACTTCCTTTTATGACTTAAAATCTTATTTAAATCTGGAATATCAATTTCATTTTTTATTCAAAAATTCCCCCCTTTTCCTAACTATTTAAATCTTTAAATTTTAAAAATACATTCTTTATTTCTTAAAATAACATCACTTAATTTCTATTTTTTTAAAAAAACCCTTTAATTCACATTTATTCAAAAATCTCTATTTTTTCATATTTCGGAATTATTAAACAAGGTTTTTAAAAATCAACTGTTTATTTTTTCCAAATTCATTACTTTTTAATTTATCCATCTTTACTATAAATATTTTTTACTTTGAATTCTTCTTTTTATTTTCCTTTTTAAAAATTCCATATTCATTTTTTTGATAATTTAAAATACCAAAATACCCAGCAATACCATAGCATCCAATTTCCCATATAATCTATCACATATTATTCAAATAAATCATATCACTGAATATGAAATAAATTTCAACATTTTTGAGGAATCCAGTTGGATCCCTCCAACCTATTATTTCTGCATCCATAGATGTTAGCACAATATAAAAATACCAATCCCACTTCGAGGGGGATATCGCGGTATATAGGGTCATTCGCTATTATACGGGGCGTATAGGGTCTCATCCGCTATATAATGCAGGAATATCAACCACTCCAATATATATATATATATATGTGTGTGTGTGTGTGTATGTTACACTATATATATTTAACATTCAACAGATAGTAATTTGATAAAATCAACCAAACAACCAATCATTCAAATTCAACATTTCTAAATTATTCCAGTAATCCAATTGAGTGAGATTTTACCCACCTTTGATTTTTACTTTGCACTTCGCTCCAACTCGACTTGTTTCTCCACGATTTTTGACCTCGTATAAACATTATTCAGTTTATTAACATTTGAAATAACCGAACAATCAATTACCATTTAATAAATTTAATTAACTAGTTTTGAATAATAGTTAACCAATCTAATTTACATTTGGTATAAATACCTTTCGTACCCTTTAAATAATAGTTTATACACTTGATTTTAAATAAGAAATAATCATAGTTGATAATGATTCTCTGAAATGGTATAACTTTTATAATAAGTAATTTCACATAATTTTTTTTCTTTTCATAAGTTTAAAATGATTATCATAAATAAAGAAAATGCCTCTGAATTTTATTACCTTCCTAACACTTATGCTCGCAGTCCACGAATCCATCTTTGGCATGACCGAAATCCACCACTGCTTCCCCTCTACGAACAACCGCAACTCCCCTGACTTGGCCCCGAGTGCCACCAAGAAGACCCAAACCCAAACTCCAGACCCAGCCGAAACAAACAAACCAGCCTTCTTCTTTCGTTCCCCCTCCTCCTCACCCGTACCCGAGACCCCATGCATTCGCTGGAACTGACCAAATCCATCGTCAATCACCCCTGGTCCACCGCCCCATACGCGCGCCATCCTCCTCAACCCTTTCTTCACGAAATCGGACTCCATGATTTACGAGCCCTAGCCTTATACCACTCATGACACGATGCCGATCGAGTCCACGTGCGCGTCCAGGCTTCATGAGTTCGCCGAACTCGATTTTGAATTTTTTTTATACGCGAACGAATTCGTTCGAACAGAAGGGAATAGGAGGGGAAATACATGATTTTGTTTGATCTGGAACAGAAGAAGAGAATGAAATTTTTGAACGAATCCAGATGCTCTCTTTTCTTTTTAATTACACAGTTCGGCCATTAAAATTTTCTCCAAGCAAACTTTTTTTTTGTTTTACTGCGTTCGTTCCTTTGAAAAGAAGAGGGGACATGACATTATGAAGGGAGGGAAATGTGTTCGAACCAATTTGCTACAATGATTTGAAAAAAAATGTTGATGTGTCTTTTGTTTGACTGGTCAACACAAATATAAATTATTTAAATTTTAAAATCATCTTGAATCCGCAGCTTAAAATCTTGACCTCCTATCGAGGCGTGCCGCTAGGCGTTCATAATGTTATACTCCTATTCCGAACGCAATGGAAAAGGTTTCGAGTCCTAATTTGATCGTATGGAAAAGATAGTTTTTTGGACCCAATTATTATATTGAATTTTCGATATAAATTTCAGCGCATTTCTAACCCGTACGACCAAACGATAACTCCAAAAGTTACAAAATTTGAAATTCGACAATAATACACTATTACGGATTCGGTGGAACTGGTTTCGTCGAATTCCGAGACTGTGCGGAAGGCTATTTTTAAATGTCTATTTAAACGATATATTTTTAAAACCGAACAAATCACTCTTAAATTAAATTTTAAAACTTCTACTATCTTCAGTATTATTAATATAAATTTTACAAGCCTTCCAATTATTTTTAACAAGCTTGAAACTCCAAATTCAATATTTTACCCAATTTCCAATTATTAAATTCAATAATTTAATTTTCCAATCACTAGTTATATTTGAAACTCAAGTTAAAAAAATTAACACCTGAATATTTAAAATCAGTTAAATATTCCAATTCACATATCCAAAATTCTAGGTCGCTACAATTGTTTTCTTTCTTTGGATGGGTGATTTGGCCAAGCATGGCGGTAGAACTAAAGGGTTACTTGACCTCCACTCTTTAGATGGTTGCTTGGTCAGACCTTGCGGCATGACCAAAGGCTTTCTTGTCTATCTTCCTTGGGTATGTGCTTTGACCAAGCCCTATGATGGGATCAAAGCCTTAATTGACCACCACTTTTTGAATGGTTGCTTTGACCAGGACTTACAGTGGGACCAAAGGCTTCTCGTCCAACTCCCTTGGATGGGTGCTTTGATCAGGTACGAAGGCGGAATCAAAGGCTTAATTGACGACCACTCTTTGAATGCTTTTTTTGGCCAGATGTTGTAGTGGGACCAAAGGCTTCTCATCCATCTCCCTTGGATGAGTGATTTTTGAAGTAAATATCTATCCCTTATGTGTTGCTCTATTTACGCTAATATAGAGGTAGGAAATGATGATAATTGTACTGTGATATATACGAGCGTAAATGGGGCGAATGTAGAATTTAGTGAAGGAGTTTTAGGAGCAATCTTGGTTATTCCCTCTGATGTTATTATTATAGACGAGTTAGTAATGGATGATTAAATATTATGCAAAGAATTTTAGAAAGGTGTAATGGAAATTGGTCTAAATCAAATCTTACCAACTTATCTCAAATCATTATTTGTATACTTCAATATAATTTGACTCCAAAGGCTAGTAGCTTTGAAGAGATCCATCCATTAGTCTGTAAAGCCACATATTCCATTCTTGGAGATATTGAAGCCATCTGGCTCATACTATTGTGAACAATATGATACCGATTAGGAGAGAGAAGAAGATACAACCCTTATGGGAATTTGATCACTACTATTCTACAGCATTTCCATGTTCCTTTGGTCAATGAAACATATATTCAGCACCATTATGGTTCTGTATTTGATGCCAAAGTCCTTAAAACTATGAAGATCCCTGCCACACTGGATGAGATTCATGTTGAGACTCCAGTGTATCGTCCACTACTTCCTGTTATTCCCTCCTCCTCATAGCATCCAGCTTCTCCACGGCCTCCCTCTCCCTCTAGAGAAGATCAGATTATGTCCATGCTGGAGAGATAGAATTAGCTTATTCAGTCAGTTATGAAGGAGCAGAAGGAACAAAAGAAGGAGCTTGGATTTATTAGATCTTTGCTAGTTCGATTATATGGATCGGTACACATTCGAGAGATATGTATTGGTACGAGTGGCGAGGTAGCGCCTTGTAGCCTCTACTTATTCAAGATGAGATGTTGTTCTCACAGCTATCAGTATAAGACCTTCAAGTAGTAGCTCAGGACAGTGATGCACTTAGACCATCCTTCTTGCAGGTGCTACTACACGAGGACCTAGGCCACTGGCTAGACTCAGTCATGAGTCTGGATCTCCCACTTGTCCTCTAACACTAAGCCGACATCTTACCACATTTAACAAAGTCTTATCCTAGTACGCATGACGATTATCGATCCTCTATTAATTGATGAGAGCTTCGACTACTGATGTCTCCAGAGCAGATATCCTTTTTACCCGTTTTTAATTCTCATTTCATTAGACATTTGGTTAGTATTCTGTTCGTGTACTTGCATATTGTGACACTCTATTGTGTGACATTGTTGTGTTTTTGCATATTTTGACACCGTGACATTGTGATTTCATTCTATGCTTTTGTTTAGTTTATATGATATGCATTCTAGAGTATTGTGATCTATTTTGTCTTTATTGCGATGACAAAGAGAGGGGTGTGTGTGTATACATGCATACATACATACATACATATATATATATATATGCATACATTTAGGGGAAGTACTTTCATGTTAACACTTTATACATTATCAACATTTGCATAAATGCATATAATGAGTTGTCATCATCAAAAAGGGGGAGAATGTTAGAGCAAGATTTTTTGAATTTTGATGATGACAACTTCATACATCATCCATAGTAGAAAAAAAAAGTGGTCATATAAACAAAGTTAGATATTGAAGTGGAGAATGCTAGTTACCTTATCGGAGTATCGAGGAAAGAAGCTTCCTTTGATGAATTTTAACATTGTGAGTCTGTAGTCCTAGATATATCTTGTTAAAACTCACAAGAATCTCACCATAGTATTCTAAGGCTTTAAAGTAGCTAAAAATAACTTTTTTAAAATTTTATAAAAATTATTTAATATTTTTTAAAAGCCTTCTTATAGATTCAGATTTTTTGAAAAAAAAAAGTGTATACCAGTCCACCAGTGGGGCCAACCGGTGCACCAATAGACATAGATTTTTCAAAAATCTAAAGCCATGAGAAACATTTTAAAACCGTGTCTATTCATTTGGTCACAACCTTTCATTCAAAGGTTTGTGGCGACAATCACTTCTCTTTAGCAAAACCTTTCAGCATCTATATATACGTATGGTTTTTGAAAGAAAAAACAACTTGCTTTCTGTTCTTATTCTATGATTTCAAAATCTACTGCTTTCTAAAGTAATCAAAATCAATGCTCTTTTAATTCATAAATTAGTTCTCTGATTTCCATTTATCCTAAAACTCTTCTTCATTTAGCTTTAAAAAGGTTCCTTTAAGTTATAGGACTCTTGTACTTGAGTCGAAAAATTAGTATATTGAGATACAATTACTGTCGAAGATTGTATTCTTTTTGTGTTTATGAAAATACCTATTCAGTGGCTCGGGCACTGTGTAAACCTATTCCTTCGGGTAAAGTGAAGGTGTTAGCTAGTGAAAATCCAGAATAGAGATTCTAGAATTGGACGTAGGAAGATGCTCCGATCCAGTATAAAAATCCCGGTATGCTAGTTTTTATTTACTTTATTTTACTTCTACTAGTTAGTTTAATATATATATATAATAATTTAGCCATATATAAGATCCGTTAGAATTTGATTAATAACATTTTTGAGTTTCCAAGTAAAGTTCCCATAGTCAATGAAAGTAACAACTATTTGTGCAACCAGTCAAATATGAATGGAGACCCGATGTTTGTCAACACTGTAACTACTTTGGACACTCATTGAAATATTACGTATTTGAAAAAGTATGGGTCCAAAAAATGAAGGCACAATAGGATAATGCAAATGATCACATGGACACGGACACTCTACAAAAGATGAACATAACAAAAGGAAGTAGAAAATGTGATGAATTGGAAAAGCATATTAGATAAAATCAACGTGAAAGAAAAACAAGTAGCAAAAGTCAACTCAAATGCTCAAATACAAATAAAGCACGACATGAATGTAAATGATAAATAAAATCAAAGTAAAGCTCAGAATTCACAAAACAATGTAGATCCAAAGCAACATACATATGCACGAGATATAAATCTAGAATGTACCGAATCAATATCATGCACAGAGGATTCAAGTGAAACAAACTATATGCAGCCAAAAAACAATTTGTCGCAACCTGATACACAGGTTATTACATGTTCAGTATAAAGTCTAGCTTTAATACACACTTAAAATCATAAAAAAATGTAACCGACATCGTAGAAGAATCAACTGAAAACATGACTATGTTTGAAACCCGCATTGATGCTAGTGAACCAACACACATGCTAACGAATCCATAGCGGTGGAGTAGGAGCATAATTTTCAACAAAACCACCGAGTGGCTAATACAGCAGCAACATCGAACCGCGCACAATGTCCAGGCAAATCAGGATAAAGCGATAATAAGAGACCCCATTTGAATGTACAGTGACAAAGATAATGGAGGTGATCCACAACCCTGCATGGAAAAACATGGTTTCACACTTAAAATCGAAAAGTAAAACAAACAAACTAACAAAGGCAGTTTTAACTGCTTCCCCTCATATGGACCTAAGGAGCAATATACCTCCTACTCCCCAGTGAATATGATTGTGTGGAATGTAAGAGACCTTAACTCCCCTTCTAGACAACTAGAATATTGCTTACACTTTAAAACAAAGACAAACATCAATTGTAGGCTTACTGGAAAAAAAGCCTACAAAGGGGAAAATTAAAGAAGTAGCAAATTTTATAAATAGGGATTGGGAATACACTTATAGTAATGAACAACAAGATAAGAGTAGGATCATGGTGTTATGGGATATAAAATTATGAGATGCGAACGTGATTCTTAAAAATGAACAATTCATTACCTGTCTTTCCCGTAGGGCTGCACAAAGTATGGATTGGGTCGGGTCAGACCAAATATTTCATCCGACCCGCATAGGTATGGGTTTAAGGTAGCTCAACCCGTATCCGACCCTATATGAGGTTGGATATGGGTTGGGTCGAAGTATGGGTTGGGTCGGGTTTAGTAGGGTTGGGTTGGGTTGCATGAATCTAATAAAAAATGAGAATATAAGGGAATATTTTCAAAAAATAACATTAAAATGTTCAACATAATATATTAGATTTTAGCTAGCATAACGCACTTAAACTAACTAATTCATTATAACATATATTTTATTAAAATTTCATTGTAAAACACATCATATGAAATTAATTCACTACATAGTAGAACAAGTGTTTCATTTTAAAATACATTAAAATGCCCTTTGGAATATCTTTGCCAAATTCTATCTTGTTTGGGTTGACATAAAATATGCTTTTTCGTATATTTACTGTAGAATACATAAACATTATTCTAGGATTAGACTATTCTAATTTTAAGTGTATTGATATTAAATTAGGTTTTTAATATAGGGTTGGATTGGGTTAAAGTAGGGTTGGGTTGAATAAAATAACACACCCGACCCATATATAGTATGGGTTACAAATTGTAACCCATATCCGACCTGAACTAGGATGGGTTGGGTTGGGTTTATGTGGGTTGGGTCGGGTTGGTGGGTTGGGTCGGGTTGGATATGGGTTGTGTGCAGCCCTACTTTCCCGGTTAAAATTAGGTATGGATTTGTTTGTATGCTTGTGTATGGACACAACCAACGTAGCAACCCGCATATTTAACGATAAGATATTTTAAAAAAATAATTTAAATATTGAATCATTTTTGAATTGAAATTTCAAAATATGACTTTTCGCATACGGTCGAATTAGGACTCGAGGCAACCTCCATTGAGTCCGGATCGACACTGCGAATAAAATGAGTATAAATATCGCTATTTTGGGAATATGATAATCCAATGGTTAAAACAACATTGAAATGCATGAAATTATCATCCCGGAGCATTGTCTCGAATAGTGGTGAAATTTATACCATCGAGACCAGAAAAGTAAGGCGATGTGCGCCGACGAGTTTCGTAGTGATCCAATGTGTTGTGTGATCGGACGAAGTCAAAACATGTGGAAATTTATTTGAGAAATGAAATAAAGTATATATTATGTACATATATATTCACCCTACATGCAAAAGACTTTTCCACTTTCATATTTCCTCTACCTCCTCATTCTAGTAAAAAAAATAGTGGCTTCTCCCCTTCATAAATTTAATTCAGAGCTCGAGACCATGAAATTGGACGGGGACGTGATCCGTTAAACTCAAGATGAAGAGGGCTTCGAATCTTTGTTGGTCTCGGCATGTGAGGTGATGGTTGGGATCGTCAATGTTGAAGGGCAGTCGCCTACAGTTGGAGTTCATTTGAGGTAGAGTAGGATTTGTGTAACGACCCAGTTTTTCAGTCATCTGAATTTAGAATATTTAATTAGATTTAAATATTTAAAAATGAATACTAAAAGTTAAATCAGTTAAATAATTGAATATTGAATCTAATACGAGTAAAAATAATTTCTAACACTGTTTTAAATGCTATTTGAATTAGAATAGAATTGGTAAACTTTTAAAATTGAATTTAAAGTTAATTTACAGAAATTGGAAATTTTAATATTTAATTAACGTGTAAAAATAGTCATTTTTGACATTGTCTTGGATTCCGATGAAACTAGTTTCATTGGAACCGTAATAGTGTGTTATTATAGGATTTCAAATTTCGTGTCAATCGGACTTACGGTTTGGTCGTGCGAAGCTAAAACACCTAGAAATTTATTTAAGGAATTTTAATTAAAATAATTCGATTCGAAAACCTATCTTCCAAATACAACGGAATTGTCCCCCGATATATATTCCATTGTGTTCGGAATAGGGGTAAAACATTATAAACGCCCAGCGGCATGCTTCGATTAGAGTTCGAAATATTTTCGGATGAATAGTGTTCTGAACTTGCCTATATAAAGACCCTAAACTACAATCTTTTGGTCAAAACCCTAACCCTAATTGGAGCCGCCGCCTCTAACCATTTCAATGGCATGAATCTTCTAATCTTTTCCCCTCGATCTCTGCAAATCCATTCAATATCAAGCAAAACCTCCAACTACAAACTTGTAGAGATCGACGAGTACTATTAATCCAACGGTCGAGATCGAGAATGGGGAAGCGGATCGGTGGCAACTCGATCGAGAAAGGCGCGCGTTCGTGGGTTGAAATCATGGCAGAGGGACAACCGAGTTCAACGTGGTCAAGGGCGTGGGTGGCATGCGTGTAGTTGGAGGTAGCGGTGGCCTCTGATCATCTTCTGGTGGTCGGAGCATGAAGCGGCAATCGATTTGATAAGGTGCATGGTGGGTTCCTGAGCAGTGCGTGCGAACGATGGTGAAGAAGAAGGGGACGAATGGCTCAGATCTGGAGTTAATGGATTGAACATCCTGGATTAATTTAAGGTATAAAAAAAGTAAATTAATTTGTTTTAAAATCATGTAATCTTATAAAATCCATAACTTCTTCATACAAGGTCAAAATTGGACGAAACGAATTGTGTTGGGTTAGTATTGACGAGCACTACATTTAGAACTAGATTGGATTGATTTGGAGCTAGTGAAAATTTTGGTTAAAATTAAATGCCTGTTTAATTTTAATCGGAATAAATTGCTATCGCGATGACTGCAAGCAAAGTGAGTAAAACTCACTCTCTCTGTGTCACTTATGTTTCTATATAAGTGAAAATAAATGTATTTATGATGATTAATGATTGTTTGGATGATATATTATATATATATATATATTAGTTAGTTTGGATATATTCCAACATATTTTAGCGGATGAGACCCTATACGTTCCCGTGTATGAGCGGATGACCCTTTGTACGCGCGTCTGCCTTGAAGCAGACATTGTACATATTTTTCTCATATATATATTTGTTGCAGGTTACAGGTTGGAGGGATCCAACTGGATTCCTCACCTGTGTTGATTTTTATTTACAAATATTGTTATATATGCTGTTATTATGTGATATATGATGTTTGGACGCCATGATTGATATGATTGATGTGAAACCCCTTATCTAGTATTTTTGCAGCATTGGGCTATATTTTGGAAATTTAAAATATTAAAATAATGATTGCAATTTGAAAAGGGATTTCAAAGTGATTTTGAAAATATATATGTTTTTAATAATTTTTGAATTGTTAAAAAAATGGATTTATTTTAAATGAATAAAAAGTTATAATTTTTATGTTATAAAAATTATGGTTTTATGAAATATACTTAAATACGATTTTTGAAATATAAAGTTAAACTATTTTTTCAAATAAGTTAAATTGAGAATTTTGAATTTATTATAAATGGTTTATATATAAGATTTATAAAATTGATATTTTATAAATAAAAGTAATGGAATTGTAAACGAGTTTTATAAGTGTTAAAATGAGATGTATAAAGTAAGGAATGCTATTAATAAATAGGTTTAATGAAATGGAATTTTATAAGCCGTGTTTTATAAATATTAGATATGGGATTGTAATCAAATTTGTAAATGGATTTGTAATTGAAATTTAGAAATGAATTTATAACGAACTTTATAAATAATGAGATTATAATAGAATGAATTTGTAAATAAGAGATTTATAAGTAAATAAGCTTATAATGGGATTTTGATATATAAATGAGATAAACGAGAAATTGGTTAATAAAAGGACTTTATAAATGTAAGTTTTTATAAATTAGAAATGTGGATTATAAACACTTTTTTATAAATGTGTAATCAATTTAATTTGGTAAGCCAAATATGGATTTTTATACAAGGAATTATATTCAAGATTTTGGACAGTGAATAATCCTTTAAATTAAATGAATGTTTTGGAAAGTGATATTTAAAAATGGAGTTCAAATGGTATGAAAATATAATAAGTTGTGAATTTACTTATTATTAAAATTAGTATATGAAAATGTTTTCCAAATATCCAATAAGTGAAATGGTTTTGAATATTATATTATTAAAGATATTTTGAAGTGAATATTTGGAAAGTGATTTGATTTATAATTGATTAATAAAAATCAGGCCCATCGACTACTTATGTGTCAGATTTTGTTTGTTGCTTTGATAGTTAAATAACCGACTATCAAATTTGGCCATTTTAGTTTCTCAACTTGATGTAGAAACTAATTAGTCGTACACTTAGTACGTAACTGACCATGTAGGCTTGATTATCGTTTGTGTTGAGAATGTTGATTCATGTAGTGCGGAGTGATTACTCCAATCTATCGAACCTCCTTCTTGGCCGAAGGATAGCAAGTTGAAAGTTGGAGATGTGATAAGTCTATGAGACTTGGTTTCTGTGTGAGGTTGAGAAACGCTTTTGTGTTGTTGGTGCGAAGAGACCGGGATCAGATTTATCTGAAAACCACTTCGGACCAACATATATGCGACGATTGTGCAGGTTGGTCGGTGATATTGTTATTTAGGATTTTCATAGTGAAGGACTGCTTGTTGATTGTTTGTGTTTAAAATCCCAATATACATATAGTAGCAGTAGTCTCTTCGTTATGAAATATCCATTGTAAGGGTTGTCATTACTAATCAGATAGGATGTGGTGGGAGCGTACCTTCGGTTTGTCCTATTCCTGGACAACTTGTATGGACGAGTGTCTGACATTGCATTTCCATGATTACGTACATTGGTTTTTACAAACGTACATCATGTGGTGGCGGAGAAGGCAACTTCTCTTAGCTTAACAACCTCCTTGAGACGTACGAGCCCAAGGGTTGTATTTATGTGGAAGGCTATTAGTAGTCAACAAAAATGGCAATGTGGCATTCAAAGATGATGTGATATGTGAAAGGTAATCGATACCTCTTTTGACCTCACTCCCCGGAAAATGACTGAAACAGGGATAGAAGCAGCAAGGCTAAGTGGGTCGCTCCCATTTGGAGATGTCATCACTCTTCTAGATATATCTTTACGCATGCTATGATGTCATGTATCTGATTATTGTTGATGTATGCTTGTGGCCATGGATTATAGATTGGTAACGACTGGAGTGATGACATATTCGGTACTCTCCAGGAAGGGGTAGACCGGCCTTGTGTTAGTTTAGGCACCAAGTATCTCGACCCTCGGTACAACCCTCTAGAGGTGTACCGAGTTTCGGAAAGGTAGTCCCTTCACCTAGTCATTTGTATGGAAATCCAAAATTTAATACGTGCCTGCCATTTTTTATTATAGAAAACCTTGTATTACAAGGTGTATGCTAGAATTTAATAATGTAACAATTTCAGCTATTTTAATATTATTTTTATAATAGACACTATTATAATATAAGAGGATTTGAGGTGAAATGTTTTAGTTATCATAAGGTAAAAACCTTGTCGGTATTTATTTGCGATGCGGTCTTACGAGATACCTCTATTTTGATAAAGGAAAAGTTTTGATAACTTTATAAATTCAGTTGAGGTGTGTTTTTCTCACGCTGGTTTACCAGACTGATCCGGGCATTCTTCCCTTTCAATGCTCGGGTCAGATTGAGTATATTTACAGGTTCAGATTTGGTGCTTTAGCATGCGAGCTGGAGATCTTCATGTCGTATACACGTATTTGTTTATTTTTCCACCGCATTGCATTGTTGTTGTAAATTATCAGCATTTGTAAGGACAGGTTATTATAACTGTCCAAGTTGATGATTACTTATTGTGTACTATGATATTGATTTATGTATATTACAGTTTCTCTTTGAAAAGATTATTGATCTATATTATATGTTATTCCGCTGCGATGTGAGATTCTGTATTTTTTTTGCTTCCGCTTCTCTCTCTTCTTCTTCTCTTCTTCTTTCTTCTCTCTTTATTATCACCCTCTCTTTTCTTTCTCATGATCATCAGCAATCGGTGCGCTCTGGGTTAGACATGCGTGGTTTGGTGTCGGATTCAGAGGGTGATGTAGTGCGGGTCATCACAGCTGGTATCAGAGCTTAGGTTTAGTATATTCCTAGGCTGATGTGTACTCAGTATAGATAGGGTCAGTAGCGCCCTAGATTGAGTTTGAGTGTATTATATATATGTGCGCGTATTTGTTAGTTATATATTTTTTTATATTGGGTTGTTTGTTTTGTTAAGTTTGAATTTTGGGTTCTGGTCGATGCGTCTAGCTAACGTCATCGGTTGGGACTCCAAAACACTTGAGCAAGCAAACTGACACAATATTGTTTTTGAAATTGGGTGAATGAAATAATTTTACCTCGATTATATTTTATATATAATTTTATATATTGATTGTTGGTTGTTAATGAATGGTAAAATGTAATTATTATCATTTGTTATTTGTTGTGTTTAAATAATAAAAGTTGTTATTATTATAAATCTAAATAAGATAAATAAATTTGAAATGAATCTTATATAAGTGAAGTAAATAGTGAAATTATATAAGTAAAAATTTATAAATGTGATTTATAAATAAAAGAATTTGAAAGAAATAAAAAGCGTTGAATTCACTACAGTTGCTGGGAAATAATAAGGATGACGACGTCCGCATCATCAGTATCATTTTCGAGTTTCTGTGTGATGGATTTGCTACCATTAGTAAATTGACAATTAAAGTTATATTGTGATAAACAAAATATTTGAATTTAAAATCCAAGTATGGTTTGATTTATAAGAGAAATAAGTTTTGAACTTATAATTGGAATTAGTATAAATAAGAAGAAGAAATTTCAAAAAATTTAAGTTTGAAATTGAGATATGAAATTAAAAATTTAACTTAAGTAAAAGTTAAATAGATTTGACTTAGTGTAATAAAATATATGATTTGAAGTTTAACTTTTGAAAAGTTAAATAAATCTAATTGAATTTGGAATGAATTAGATAAGTATTTGAAATGAATCATACAAAAATAATATACACTTAAGTGGTAAAAATATTATATAATCATGATTTGAAATTATAAAGTGTGAATGGAAGTAAACTTAAGTAAATATCCATGAACCTTAAGTAAACAAGTTTGTATAACTTATAAAATTGAGAATAGTGAGTTAAGACAAATTTTCCATTTATTGAATGTAAGAAATGATAATCTGAATTTGAACTATAAGTTGAGATTAAACTTAAGTAGTATAAATGAACTTTGAAAAGGAATTTAACTTAAGTAATATTAAATGAAGTTGAATTTGATATTCAAAATGAATTAATAAAGTGAATTAATAAAATGAGCTAATGAAATTGAATTGAATTAATGAAATAATTAGTGAATGGAATATGATTTTGAATGTTGTTTGTTAAAATGGAATATGAACTTAAGTTTGAAGTGATAAACATAAGAAGTGTTACATAAAAATGTTAAATGAACTTAAGTGAAGAATTGAATGTAATGGTTGTTAAATGTTAATAACATTCAAGAAAATATACTAAAGTGAAGAATGAATGTAAATTGATGGAAGGTAAATTAATTGAGTACTAACAAATCGGAAGTTAATGAATTGAATGTTAGTAACTTGAATGTAAACTAATTGAATATGAATGAAATTGAAAGTTAAATAGGAATGTTGGTTAATGGAAATAAATTGGTTGTAAATCCATTAAAAGTTAATGAAATTGAAAGTTTGTAAAATGAATGATAATAATTGAAGGCAAGTCATTTGAATTAAATTGGAATGAATGTAAATTTGTAGAATGTAAACTAATTGAATATTAGCAAACAAATTGAAGTGATGAATGTAATTTAATGCAAATAAATTAAAGGGTAATAAGAAATGGAAGTGAATTAAACTAATTGGATGAGTATCAAATGAAAGCAAAATGAGAATGAATGTAATAAAATGATTGTTAGTTAACTTGAATGTGAATTAGTTGGATGAAAACTAAACAGTAAATGATGATTTGTTGGATGTTAGTTGTTTGAGGGTTGGTTATGATTGCATTTGCATATAGTTGTTGTATTAGTATATGTTATATATTGATATTATATGCCATATACATGTTTCTCATTGTTTGTTGAGTATTTAGTTGCTTTGCATTTGGAGCTCGCTTTCGCGCTATATTAGCCGTATATGCTCGCTAAATAATATATAAGGTACATATCTCAAATTAAATATCGTACTTTTATATTTTTTTCCCTATGGGATGCCTCATCCTCGAAGATGAGATGTATATTTGTGATATATATATATATATATATATATATATATTGAGATTTTACTACGATCGAACCGCGCAAAGGAGACGCTGGCAAATTTTTCTGAAAATTTAAGGCGTTGGAAAATTTTTGAGATTTGGGAAAATTTTTGATAACCAAAATTTTGATTTTGAGTTATAATTTGAAATAATGTTAGCTAATTTTGAATTGATATCAGTTAATAACTATAAATGAATTTGGTAATTTATTTCAATTAAATTGTTTTGAAAGTTAGGAAGTTGTAGCATCTTTCCTACTTATTAATTTTGGGGACGAAATTCTTTTAAGGGGGGAAGAATGTAAAGGCCCAGTTTTTCAGTCGTCTGAATTTAGAATATTTAATTGGATTTAAATATTCAAAAATGAATATTATAAGTTAAATCAGTTAAATAATTGAATATTGAATCTAATATGAGTAAAAATAACTTCTAACATTGTTTTAAATGATATTTGAATATGAATAGAATTGGTAAACTTTTAAAATTGAATTTAAAGTTAATTTACAGAAATTGGAAATTTTAATATTTAATTAACGTGTAAAAATAGTCATTTTTGACACTGTCTCGGATTTTGACGAAACTAGTTTCATTGGATTCGTAACAGTGAGTTTTTATAAGATTTCAAATTTCATGTCAATCGGACTTACGGTTTGGTTGTGAGAAGCTAAAACGCCTAGAAATTTATTTAAGGAATTTTAATTAAAATAATTCGATTCGAAAACCTACCTTTCAAATACGATGGAATTGACCCCCGATATATATATTCCATTGTGTTCGGAATAGGGGTAAAACATTATAAACGCCCAATGGCACGCTTCGATTGGAGTTCGAAATATTTTTGGATGAATAGTGTTTTGAACTTGCCTATATGAAGACCCTAAACTACAATCTTTTGGTCAAAACCCTAACCCTAATTGGAGCCGCCGCCTCTAACCATTTCAATGGCAGGAATCTTCCAATCTTCTCCCCTCGATCTCTGCAAATCCACTCAATATCAAGCAAAACCTCCAACTACAAACTTGTAGAGCTCAACGAGTACTATCAATCCAACGGTCGAGATCGAGAATGGGGAAGCGGATCGGTGGAAACTCGATCGAGAAAGGCGCGCGTTCGTGGGTTGAAATCATGGCGTAGGGACAACCGAGTTCAACGTGGTCAAGGGAGTGGGTGGCACACGTGTAGTTGGAGGTAGCGGTGGCCTCTGATCATCTTCTGGTGGTCGGAGCATGGAGCGGCAATCGATTTGATAAGGTGTGTGGTGGGTTCCTGAGCAGCGCGTGCGAACGATGGTGAAAAAAAGGGGACGTGCGGCTCAGATCTGGAGTTTATGGATTGAACGACCTGGATTAATTTAAGGTATAAAAAAAGTAAATTAATTTGTTTTGAAATCATGTAACATTATAAAATCCATAACTTCTTCATACGAAGTCAAAATTGGACAAAACGAATTACGTTGGGTTTGTATTGACGAGCACTATATTTCATAGCTGGATTGGATTGATTTGGAGGTAGTGAAAATTTTGATAAAAATTAAACGCCCATTTAATTTTAATCCGAATAAATCGCTATCGCGACGACTACAAGCAAAGTGAGTAAAACTCACTCTCTCTGTCTCACTTTTATTTCTATATAAGTGAAAATAAATTTATTTATGATGATTAATGATTGTTTGGATGAAATATGATATTATATATATATATATATATATTAGTTGGTTTGGATATATTACCGCATATTTTAGCTGATGAGGACCTATACGTTCCCGTGTATGAGCGGATGACCCTTTGTACGCGCATCTTCCTTGAAGCAGACATTGTACATATATTTCTCATATGTATATTTGTTGTAGGTTATAGGTTGGAGGGATCCAACTGGATTCCTCACCTGTGCTGATTTTTATTTACAGATATTGTTATATATGATGTTATCATGTGATATATGATGTTTGAACGCCATGATTGATATGGTTGATGTGAATCCCCTTATCTAGTACTTTCGCAGCATTGGCCATATTTTGGAAATTTAAAATATTAAAATAATGATTTCAATTTAAAAAGGGACATCAAAGTGATTTTGAAAATATATATGTTTTTAATAATTTATGAATTGTTAAAGAAATGGATTTATTTTAAATGAATAAAAAGTTATAATTTTTATGTTATAAAAATTATGGTTTTGTGAAATATACTTAAATATGATTTTTGAAATATAAAGTTAAATATTTTGTAAAATAAGTTAAATTAAGAATTTTGAATTTATTATAAATGGTTTATATATAAGATTTATAAAATTGATATTTTATAAATAAAAGTAATGGAATTGTAAATGAGTTTTATAAGTATTAAAGTGAGATGTATAAAGTAAGGAATGCTATTAATAAATAGATTTAATGAAATGGAATTTTATAAGCGGTGTTTTATAAATATTAGAAATTGGATTGTAATCAAATTTGTAAATGAATTTGTAATTGAAATTTTGAAATGAATTTATAACGAACTTTTAAATATGAGGTTACAATAGAATGAATTTATAAATAAGAGATTTATAAGTAAATGGGCTTATAATGGGATTTTGATATATAAATGAGATAAATGGGAAATTGGTTAATAAAAGGATTTTATAAATGGAAGTTTTTATAAATTAGAAATGTGGATTATAAACACTGTTTTATAAATGTGTAATCAATTTAATTTGATAAGCGAAATATGGATTTTTATAAAAGGAATTATATTCATGATTTTTGATAGTGAACAATCCTTTAAATTAAATGAATGTTTTAGAAAGTGATATTTAAAATGGAGTTTAAATGGTTTGAAAATATAATAAGTTGTGAATTTACTTATTATTAAAATAAGTATATGAAAATGTTTTTTGAATATCCAATAAGTGAAATGGTTTTGAATATTATCTTTTTAAAGATATTTTGAAGTGAATATTTGGAAAGTGATTTGATTTATAAACAACTGATAAAAATTAGGCCCACTGACTACTTATGTGCTAGATTTTGTTTGTTGCTTTGATAGTTAAATAATCGACTATCAAATTTGGCCATTTTAGTTTCTCAACTTGATGTAGAAACTAATTAGTCGTACAATTAGTACGTAACTGACTGTGTAGGCTTGATTATCGTTTGTGTTGAGAATGTTGATTCATGTAGTGCGGAGTGATTACTCTAATCTATCGAGCTTCCTTCTTGGTCGAAGAATAGCAAGTTGTAAGTTGGAGACGTGATAAGTCTATGAGACATTATTTCTGTGTGAGGTTGAGAAATGCTTTTGAGTTGTTGGTGCGAAGAGACTTGGATCAGATTTATCTGAAAACCACTTCGGACCAACATATATGCGACGATTGTGTAGGTTGGCGGTGATATTGATATTTAGGATTTTCATAGTAAAGGATTGCTTGTTGATTGTTTGGAGTTAAAATCCCAATATACATATAGTCGGCACACGTGTTGACATCACATGAGGTGGGGGGTCAATTGAGTTCGATTTGGAGAGAAGGCTGAGTCGTTATATTCGCTCGTAAAACTCTATATGTGAAAAGGGTGTATTTTTGTATCAAAATCGGTTTTCGAATATTTAAGAAACCACTTCCACAACGTCATCCAATCAACTCTTAAAGAGGTCCGATGGGGCAGAGGCATACTTGGAATGCTAGGCGACTCAACTGGTGATACATCGAAAGAAACGGGGCTCGAATCAATGACCATTGATCGACTTGGCTCGCCAACCTAGGCTTACTGCCCAGAAATTACCAATCTTAGTCCATTGGTATGTGCCACCTATCGACTGAGGCTAGACGACTGGGAAGGTTCCCGCTCGACTGAAGGTGTACTGACCTGGGTAATAAGCCCAGGTCTGGAGTAAGGTTTCGGGGATTTTCCCCATCTTGAATGTGGTGCTTCATGAGGCTTTATCACAATTTCGGGAAGATTCTGGGCTACTTGAGGGAGTGGAAGGCATGCTGAAGTTCAAAATCCAAAATGAGTGCAAAGTGAATTATATGTGATCAATAATGATTGATAACGATTAGATATGGGATTGGTATGATAATTGTGTTAGAATGCGGATTAAGGATCTTAAGGCTAGAATTAACACTAGAGGGGGGTGAATAGTGTTTTAAGAAATTTGTTAATCTTTTTGAGTTTATCTTAATTTGTTAACAATGTATACACTAATCAGACATAGATATGAACACAGAATCAAACACAGATGCAAATATAAAGTAAAAGCAGTAAAGAAAAGAACACACCAGATTTTATACTGGTTCGGAGTTACCCTACATCCAGTCCCACAACACAAGTACGGATTTCCTTTCAAAAACAATTCTTACAAATACAACCCTCGATTTCAAGGCTACGAGGTACACCACTCCAGATTCACAATCCTCTGGGTAGAGATACTTGATTTCCGGGGCAACAAGTTCACCCAATTGATTTCCAAGGCTACAATCACACCTTTTCTCGCTCTATTGGTTACAAAAAGTCTATAACTCAGATTAGCACTTGGATCTTGTAGAGATAGTGGAGAGAAACAAAACCAGAAATTATCTAGTTAGATTCGATATTTATTTCGACAGAGTAATGGTGTAATTTGTAAATAAGAAAGTGGAGAAGAAGAAGAGAAGTTAAATCAGAGAAAAAAGTGATTAAAATTCGTTGAAAACACCCTTTATTTATAGTAGATCAATAGCCATGTCCATTGGTGAAGGGATGTGGCGAATAGACACTTCTTTTTAAAAAACAATTTAACTGTCACCATGTCGACACGGGTACATGTGACCATGTCGACATGCCCTTGAATTTTTGGTGATTTGTTTTTCTTTGAAAATAATTTCTATATTATATTATACTTATATTTAAACTTTAAAATATACTTATATATAGTTATAATACATAAATAAATATAGAGAACAATATTAAAATATATATAATAATTTTCTATACTTTTATATTTAAATCTTAAGTATAAATATATAAAACAGCTAAATATATTAATATCAGAATTATAGTTTAAAAGCTTAGGATAATAATTTAAAATCAAAGATATTTAAATTAAGGATATTTAAAACTAAGGATATTTTTTAGGCTAAAATATATTGAAAAACCAGGACAGATGATTTTGGTTTTTAAACGGGAATATTTAAAATCATTTTGAAAAACAAGCTATATATTTTGAAAATCATTTTGAAATAAAAGTAAGTGGATACAAAAAGATGTTCGACTAGATTTTTCGTAGGTTCCATCCTACTTAGGGTTCCATCCCTTTAACGAGCACAAAGTGGATTCCATTCCACGAATAAAATAGATTTTAAGATGTCAGTGCCTTTCTATGATTTTTAACAATATTCCTAACTATATAACTTATCTTGGAAACTTGAACTCTTGAAATTCTTGATACTCATGAGTCTTGAATCTTGATATCTTCAATCTTTGATCTTGAATCTTTATACTGTACAGTTCTTCATTCTTTAGTACCTGCAAACATATCTATATATATCTACACAATAATGTTAGTATTATATATTTTATAATCTAATTCTAAGTAAGGTTGTTGTCATCAAAACCAACTCCTCAGGGACTAACAATCTCCCCCTTTTTGATGATGACAACCTTTGTTTATAAAATATCACTTCTATCCTAATACTTCTAATAACTCCCCCTTAATCTATGCCTAACTATCCTATTTTATACTTCTCCCCTTTTGTCATCAACAAAAACCATATAACTCCCTAATTATAATACTATATAACTCTATATAACTCCCCCGAAACTAAGACTACATTACTTGTGATTATAATGATAGTGTTATCATACATAATCAATACTTAACTTTAAACTAAACTCTTAATAACTACTTTTCCTAACTACTAAACTATTTATTAAAAAGATAAGAGAATATACGAATAAGAGAACACAATTTATTTATTCATAATGGAGTTTTTAATATAAAAATAGATAATTAAACTGATAATCATGATAACTTAAAAGATCATATATTATTAATACTAATCATATGTATGTTATATTTTACATACATAATATCAATCCATACTGTGTCAAATTCAAGCAAATCAAACCAAATCCAAATTAAGCAAGCAAACAAATAAAAATTAAACAAAGTTAATCAAATATTGCGAGGAACATCAACCCATCCTTCTTCTCCAAAGATAGGGTCTTGTTTGATGGCATCCCAATTCTCATTATCAACAGAGAGAGAAACGGGAGGATGCGCTTCATTATCATCCTTGTGCAGGGAGGAAATCATCCATCGAATTGCTTCGAAATGCCTTTCTTGCTCCTTGATCATCTGTATTTGACTCAATTCTAAGTGACGTTGGTTACGGAGAATGATAGAGAGAATATTCTTGAAGGATTTAAGAGTTTCTTCAAGATTTTCAGATAAATTGTGAATAAGATCGGCCATTTTTGCGAAAAAGAGAAGAAATATAGATAGAATAGATAAGTAATGATTTTGAGTAAAGATTTCTGGAATCGAACAGGTATTTATAGGTGTAAATTTCGTTTGAAATGAATAGATACAAGTTAGTTATTCAAAAGTTAAAATGAAAAGACACTTCAGATTTTAAGCATGTCGACAGGGTGCCTTTAGGGGTTGTCGACAGGGTCATCTGTGTTTTGATGACTTGTTTTTGATTTTGAATAAATGTGTATATATATATATATCATATTAACAGTTATTCTAGAGATGAAATAAGCTAGATAACAGAAAGAACTTCAACATTAATTCAAACTGGAATGATACATGGATTAAACAACATGAAATATAATAACATTCAAACTTAAAACAAACTTAAACAACTACGACAGGGTATGAAAAGATAGATCTAATTGGAGGATGATGAGGATGATGAAAGGTTAAACTTCTTGCTGACTTTTGAGAAGAACTTGTTCATCTTAGAAGACATTTTATCCAACTTTTTACTAACGGATCTCTTAAGTGTCCGTTGATTTTCCACAATTATCTTTTGGTTTTGGATAATCATCTTGTTGGTTGGTTTGGAGGTGTAATCAATACTTTCAAGAGATGTTTCACCTTCCTCTTCTTCTTGAATATCCATTTCTTCCCCTTCTTCTTCTTCCTCTCCTTCTTCCATTTCTTCGTGAGCTAAACGCTCTTCCTTTTCCACAAGGGATCATAAGGTTAAAAGATGTATGGAATTTTCATAAGTGAGATATTGGAATGATTGAAAACTTTTCTAGAAATGAATTCCTCTCCTTTAAAATTCACTCAAAATAGTTGAAAATTCTAGTAAGGTAAATTCCATGATATAAAATCTTTTCTCCCATTTCCAAGTTTTTAGGCCGAAATTCATCCAAAATAACTTGAGCCCAATTAATATCATAGTTTCCAAAAAGAGCGAAAAGAGCTTTACAAACTTTTGAAGTAGGATTATTAAAACTTCCCGATCTCGGGGTCAAAGTGTGTTGCAAAAGAAGGCTCACAATTTTTGCTTTTGGACGAAAATTGCGGTTTTTAAAATCAAAGTTTTCGTCACTTTCAAAAATATGGTGGAAGTCTCACGATCACTTTCATTAAAATTGAAATTTGAAAGATCCATACCCATACACTTACAATTTAAAATCGCTCCCAAAACATCACAATTTAAAACAATTTGAGTGCCTTTTACACTACTCCAAATTTCATCATCGTTTCCTTGATAAAAGCCACGATTAAGATTTGCATAAAACATTTTCACAAGATTTGGGTAGCATACAAAATCATTTTGAGAATCGTCAACCAGACTTAAAATGTTGTTGCTAACACAAAGAGAATCGATTTCATAAGAAGCGAAATCGTGGAAAATTGCAAACTTTTCGGGATGAACTTTTCCATAATTAGCATAGCCAATATAGGCTTTGATTGCTTTCAGATCATAAAAGAGGTGTTCTTTTAAGGTTTTGAAGAGTCTCATAGTTGATGGAGTACTTGAGGAGGCCATTGATGTAGAGAGAAGAGAGCTTGAGTTATGAAGAAAGAGTTTGAATTTGAAAAGTTAAGTGAAAATATGAGATAAATGATAGTAAATTAATAGAAATTAAATGGACAGTTTCTCTGGTCAAAAAGTGTCCTTTCAGAATCTCGAATGGTGTGAAAGAGTGGAGGAAAATACAAGCATTTGAATTCAAAATTTGAATTTCAAATTTTCTGTACCATGTCGACGGGTAGGGATGGACCCATGTCGACAGGTATCTGTAAATTTTGATGACTAGATACTTTTATATAATGTAATATTTATATATATATCTATTATTTTAATGTCTATATAATATTTGGAATATTACTAAGACTCATAAAATATTATAATATTATTAAAAATAAAAATAATAATAAAATAATAATAAAAAATATGATAAAATAATAAAAATTTTAAAATTCAAACGACACATCAATTCAAAAATAACCAATCAATCAATCAATTCAAGCATGCAATTTCAGCCAATGTATTGTAAACGTGTACCTTTTTCAGAGTCCGTGTCTTTGGTATCGACTAAATCGAGAATTGCTGTGAAACACAGATTTGAATTATCTTTCTTCTGTTCATCGTCGCTGGAGGATGAGTCAGAGTTATCTAGAGTAGCAGTGAATGCACGTTTCCGTTTCTTTGTAGAATCATTGTTTGTAGGAGGGTTTTGCTTATCTGGATGCGGACAGTCTCTTTTGATATGACCTGGTTCGTCACAATTGAAGCATTTGATAAAGTTTGGTACTGTAGTATGATTACCGGAGTTCTTAAAGTTGTTTCTCTTGGAACTATTCAATTTTCTGTACTTCAGGAATTTCCGAAAATTCTTGGTCATAAAAGCAATCTCTTCATCATTATCGCTGTCTGAATTTGATCCTTCTGTTAGTGCATTGAATGCAATTGATTTCTTTTCTGATGCCTTGCTTTCTCTTCTCCTAAGCATTTGAACTTCAAACGACATTAGGTTTCCGATCAATTCTTCAATCTTTAAGATGCTGATGTCATTTGCTTCTTCGATTGCGAGTGTCTTTTGATCCCATTCTGGAATAAGAGAGTTTAGGATTTTTCTGACTTGATCTTCTTCGGAGAATACTTTTCCGAATGATATTATAGAGTGGACAATATCCTGGAATCTACTATACATATCTGGAATAGACTCATTAGGATTCATTTTGAATAATTGAAACTGATTTGTGAGCATGGAGATTTTTGTCTGTTTAACTTTGCTTGTTCCTTCATAAGTAACTTGCAAAGTTTTCCAGATTTCATATGCAGACTTACAAACTGACACTCTATTAAATTCATTCCTATCAAGTGAACAAAACAAGATATTCATAGCTTTAGAATTATTCTGTGCAACAGTCTTTTGATCAGCAGTCCACTGAGCAAAAGCAGTTGTGGGTTTAGAATATTCTGTCTGTGTGACATTCCAAGTGTCTAGTCCTATAGATTGTAAATATATTTTCATCCTACATGCCCAATATGCATAGTTACTACCATTAAAAAGTGGTGGTCTGGTAGTAGACTAACCTTCTGCAAATGAACTAGTGTTGGTGGTAATAGCAGTACTAGTGTTAGTAGCCATTTTGAAATATTTCAAAATTCAGATAATGAAACTTTTGAAAACCTCGCTCTAATACCAATTGTTAGAATGTGGATTAAGGATCTTAAGGCTAGAATTAACACTAGAGGGGGGGTGAATAGTGTTTTAAGAAATTTGTTAATCTTTTTGAGTTTATCTTAATTTGTTAACAATGTATACACTAATCAGACACAGATATGAACACAGAATCAAACACAGATGCAAATATAAAGTAAAAGCAGTAAAGGAAAGAACACACCGGATTTTATACTGGTTCGGAGTTACCCTACATCCAGTCCCGCAACTAAAAAGTACGGATTTCCTTTCAAAAACAATTCGTACAAATACAACCCTCGATTTCAAGGCTACGAGGTACACCGCTCCAGATTCACAATCCTCTGGGTAGAGATACTTGATTTCCGGGGCAACAAGTTTACCCAATTAATTTCCAAGGCTACAATCACACCTTTTCTCGCTCTATTGGTTACAAAAAGTCTATAACTCATATTAGCACTTGGATCTTGTAGAGATAGTGGAGAGAATCAAAACCAGAAATTATTTAGTTAGATTCGATATTTATTTCGGTAGAGTAATGGTGTAATTTGTAAATAAGAAAGTGGAGAAGAAGAAGAGAAGTTAAATCAGAGAAAAAAGTGATTAAAATTCGTTGAAAACACCCTTTATTTATAGTAGATCAATAGCCATGTCCATTGGTGAAGGGATGTGGCGAATAGACACTTCTTTTTAAAAAACAATTTAACTGTCACCATGTCGACAAGGGTACATGTGACCATGTCGACATGCCCTTGTATTTTTTAGTGATTTGTTTTTCTTTGAAAATAATTTCTATATTATATTATACTTATATTTAAACTTTAAAATATACTTATATATAGTTATAATACATAAATAACTATAGAGAACAATATTAAAATATATATAATAATTTTCTATACTTTTATATTTAAATCTTAAGTATAAATATATAAAACAGCTAAATATATTAATATCAGAATTATAGTTTAAAAACTTAGGATAATAATTTAAAATCAAAGATATTTAAAATTAAGGATATTTAAAACTAAGGATATTTTTTAGGCTAAAATATATTGAAAAACCAGGACAGATGATTTTGGTTTTTAAACAGGAATATTTAAAATCATTTTGAAAAACAAGCTATATATTTTGAAAATCATTTTGAAATAAAAGTAAGTGGCTACAAAAAGATGTTCCACTAGATTTTTCGTAGGTTCCATCCTACTTAGGGTTCCATCCCTTTAACGAGCACGAAGTGGATTCCATTCCACGAATAAAATAGATTTTAAGATGTAGTGTCTTTCTATGAGTTTTAACAATATTCCTAACTATATAACTTATCTTGGAAACTTGAACTCTTGAAATTCTTGATACTCATGAGTCTTGAATCTTGATATCTTCAATCTTTGATCTTGAATCTTTATACTGTACGGTTCTTCATTCTTTAGTACCTGCAAACATATTTATATATATCTACACAGTAATGTTAGTATTATATATTTTATAATCTAATTCTAAGTAAGGTTGTTGTCATCAAAACCAACTCCTCAGGGACTAACAAATTGGTTACACGATCACGTCCGATGAGCGTGTACGATCAAATGGAGTAAATCTGTATCTTTGGGCTTTGACTCGGGGTACGTATAGTTTGATAAGTTGTATTAGTCTTATATTAGTGACCGTACATAGCATTGATCTTATATTAGTGATAATACATCGTATTGGCCTTATATTAGTGGCCATGTATATTATTGGTCTTTTAGTAGTGACCATCCGTATAGATAGATAATGATGAGATATCGGTCTTCATTTGTGATAAGCGTATTTGATTACATGACGCTATACACACACACACACACACGGTATCAGTGTTCCTTTGTGGTCCCAATAACATATTATATGGGACACGTCCGTCATTCTGTTTTGTAGAGACGTTATGCGAATTTATTAAGAAATCCTTGATGGTTGAGTGGGAGATGACGACGATCATCTATCAGTGGATCATATATCACTTATGCTCGATATGGGGTATGGTGAGGTCCATATAGGTTTCAAAAATCTAAAGTAGGGTATATATCATTTATGTTCGATATGGGGACGGTGAGATCTACACGAGTTCTTCAATCAGGATGCGACTCAGGGATTACGGTACAATTAGGTATGGACTCTATTTATTTTGAACCCTCGACGGGAATTATTGGATTGCAGTGAGATCTATATAGGTGTCGGATATCTTGAGTGGGTCATATATCACTTATGCTCAATATAGGGTATGGTATATTGTTATGTGTCATTCATATTATATTAGTTGTGCCGACTCATTGATTACACAAGAAGTGTGGGTTACAGTATGATTTCCTATCTTTTGAATAGGTTTACTTCACTTGTTTATGTACTGTCTGAATTACCCCTGAGTCGCGACTGTGAAGAGGACCGGTTGTGCCTTAGTAGTCTCTGTTTGTTTTATATAGTTTTAATATATAGTATTCTGAGATAGTTTCCCTCACTCCAACCTTTATGTCTGACCCGCATTTTGTCTTTGTCTGCTTATGTCATGACAACTCTCGAGTACTCGATTGAGTAGTTTAGGAGTCAGGTGCTTTGAGGATATGCTTTCTAGATAGCTGGAGCATTCTATGGAGGCGATGTCGACACCTTGTATATATACTTGATATTGTAGTAGTACATGACAGATATGTTATTACTATATGAGACTTGCATCAAATATTCTATTCTTACTTTTTGTGTTGATATTTACTTATCAGTGATTTCTGCTAGTGAAGTCTCTTATATATTGTTCATCATGTTAAGTTCATGTATATTCAATACATTATATGTTATCATTTCGATGTGAGATTCTATCAAAATTCTGTAGTATAACGTTTATTTTAAATTTTCTTTCTTAACAATTTGTTTGTTATGGTATTCGAAAGTCGGACGTTGTCATTCGGTGCTGATTTTAGGGTATTACGAAAGGTGGGTTGTTACAGTTGGTATCAGAGCCTAGATTCAACACTTAAGGCCAAGAATACCGGTTTGGTTTAAAGAAATCAGTAGAGGGAGATATGTTGAGAGAGCATACTTGTAATTTTCAATTACATCATGCTGCATACACCACTTGTCCTTTGGACTTTGATTTATTTTTCAGCTAGTCTAGGATGCCTTCGTTCCGGCTTTTCTTATGAGCGGACAAAGTACAAGAACGACTACGGACTTATGGTATGGGATGCCTAATTTGTCCAGAGACTATTTGACTATCGCACGGGATGTTCTGCCACCCGTGAACATTCCAGTGACTATCTATGTGGTAAAGGTGGTGTAGCCCTTAGGGCACCAGTATTTCTAGCTCTACCAGCTTTTAACTTCCCAAACTTATGTCAGGATTCCTTTAGCCTTAGTGGAAAGCCATTTCCAAGTTCTGAGGCTATGCTGGACACTGGCTAAGACATGTGTTTCTGATATGGCTCTCGCCAATATGATATATGGGATGTTCTCCTGTAGAGGATTGTCTTCTAGCATCTTAAGGGGGAGGTTTTGGCTTGATTGGATTTAATAGTGGAGGGAGCCGATGAACAATCCGTGCCTTGGATTGATTCCAAGCATCGCCTTGAGTTTTGGTTTATTTTTAAGACTGAGAGGGACACACAATTTGAGTATTTCATCCATTAGAAGCAAAGAAGCTTGATAGTGAAGGAGTATGTTAACCAATTCAATCTTTTGTATTTGGGGATTGAGATGGTCGGCACTCTGTTGGTGTGGGAAAAGGAGTTTGCCTTAGGTCTTAAAGCATCAGTTGGGGATTCATTGCTTAGTCTTACCGTTGTTAGGGGCCACTCTAGAAAGTCTCGTTAGGGTGGTTCTCCTACATGAGAGCACTAGTAAGGTACCATTGGGGATAGCGAAAGTGGAAAGCAAACCGAAGCTCCAACCGAAGCACAAAGACCATGATACAAAGGAAGATTGGGCTTATACAAAGAAGAAAGCCGACCTAGAATGTCACTCCCATGGCATATGGGGACATGTTTCCATGAGATATCTGTGACGCCCTACCTCTATACTCACAATAACAAAGAGTATTAAAAGAAATACTGTCTGTTATTATGAAGAATAAGGCTGGATAGGAGCGGCCATCCGTAGTTGGCCTTACACTAGTATTGGTTACCTCGATAGGAGTGGTATATATTTTAAATTTTTCATCTCTTATTTATTCACTCCCATCGACATACCCAATTCCAGTATAAAACGAGCTACGATGGTTCATAATGGTTTAGGACAATATATATAAAAACAACACAGATACACAAAGAATGCGGAACACAGATAAAAACAAAAGTCTCATATATATAACTGATGTCAGTTACAATAAAGTTGACACAATACATATGATACAACTACAATTGTCGACTCTGGAAGTTATATATACACGTACATTATCAACTAATATACATGAATACATATCAACCTATAATATGACACGATTACTCCAAAAGATGTGAAAAGTCTTCATAGCTCAAACAACAACTCAAAGCAGGAAATCTACAACCTGAAATAACTCGGTTCTGACCCGAGTATTAAATTCAAAAGAAAATAATACACGGGTCAGTCTAATTCAAACTCAGTTATTAATGCACAGAAGCAATAAATATCAGATAGTCAAATAGACGACAATTACAAAAATCTTGTATATCCGACTCCTCGATAAAAGAATCAGATAACAGCAGATATAACACTAAACAGTGTTAAACAACAAATCAGCAATCCAAAGCAATTTAAACAATTGAAATGTCAATTTAAAACCGTCAAATCTGATAGGGCTGCTGTGACGCCCCACCTCTATGCTTATAATAACAAAGAGTATTAAAGAAATACTGTCTATTATTACGAAGAATAAGGCTGGATAGGAGCGACCATCCGTAATTGGCCTTACACTAATATTGGTTATCTCGGTAGGAGTGGTATATACTTTTTATTTTTCATCTATTATTTATTTACTCCCATCGACATATCCAATTATCAGTATAAAACAAACTACGATAGTTCGTAATAGTTTAGGACATTAGATATAACAATAACCCAGATAATATAAATGCGGAACACAGATTAACAAAAATCTCATATATATATAACCGATGTCAGTTACAATATAGTTGACACGATACATATGATACAACTACAACTGCCGACTCTAGAAGTTATATATACAAGTACATTATCGACTAATATACATGAATACATATCGTTCTATACAATGACACGACTACTACAAAATGACACTGACAACTTCAGAAGATGTGAAAAGTCTTCATATCCTGAACAGCAACTCAAAGAAGGAAATCTATAACCTAAAATAACTCGGGTCTGACCCAAGTATTACATTCAAAAGAAGATAATACACGGGTCAGTCTAATTCAAACTCAATTATTAGTGCATAGAAGCAATAATAGTCAAATATCAAATAGACGACAGTCACAGAAATCTCGTATATCCGACTCCTCAATAAAAGAATCGGATAACCGCAGATATAACACTAAACAGTGTTAACAACAAATCAGCAATCCAAATCAATTCAAACAATTGAAATGTCAAATTCTGAATTGGCTGCAGTGCACGCACGCGTGCACTGCCTCGCCAATACAGTGATGAAATACATAAAAGCTCAATGAAAGTTCACAAATGAGTACAAGGTCAAACCTAAAATCAGGTTCAACACAAGTGAGATTTAAATAAAATCACAACGCAAACACACGGTCAAATCCGAGCATTAAGCTGGATTCAACTCAATGTACAAATTTAACGGAAATGGTCAAGACATAAAAATCAAGCCTCGACCAAAGTTCTACTCAATCGACAGAAAACAGGGACTGCAACAGCTCGGATCACAATAAAAATTCAATATCCGGTCTAGTTCAAGCATGGATAGGAATTCAACATAGCAAGGTGCAGACTTCAAGATGGCATCACGTGAATGCCAGGCAAGAATGCAACAAGATTACAGACACAAGAAGATAAATCAGCAACCAACCAGGCTGCACACTCTAGTGCCAGCCGAAGTGAAAGGCCACTAAGACAAGCAGTGGTTAGGAGAGACAATACGTGGATGCGGCAGTGAACTAGACAGTGCAAATTTCCATTTCGAGAACAAAGGCAGAAGTAAACACGATTGAACTACAAAAGCCCAGCGACAACATGTATTCAGATACATGGGGACGGCAATACAAATGCACACGTGAACTACATGATGAAAAAGTATGCAAGTGAATGCAACGTGAACCAAATAGTGTACTAGTAAGTTTACCAAGGCTCGGAATGTACATGAAACTGACAGTACTGGGAGGATAATAAGATGACAAGTGGAAATGTAAACTACAATTTTATAGCCACCGACTACAGATGCAACAAGCAACCGAGAACAGTCCCCTTGGAAATATGATCCGTCTCAAACTATAACTGATATAACATGTACACAATGCAAATGACCAAGTCACGAATTGGGAACGTGAGTATCCAGTAACAGTTTGAAATAATAACACAATGCAATTGAAACCAACAATGAATGCAACAAAACTGGTACAACATGGAATCAGTGAATAGGTTCAATATGCAATGATGATTACAAGACTCAAGCCTACAACGTACCACATGAACATAAGAAGTGCAGACCACAAAAGTAACTCACTGACTCAAAGCAAATTAATACAAGTGAAGGTCTCAACAACCAATACAATTGAACCAGCATTGCAAATAGATCACACTTGTATATCTAAAGCAAACTAAGTCATAACACTCTCGAACAAAGACATAGGGAATTTCAAACTAGTAGTGGCAATGCCGAAATCACAGAGGAAAACAAAATTCGAGTTAAGGCCGAAGACAACAAGAATCTGACTAAGGCAAACAAACTCATCAACATCGTAACAAAGTAAATCACTTCGAATGAATGAAGTCATTACTTTGCCAGAATCAAAACCACTGATGACCAAAGAAATCAACATATGAATAGTGTTCAGATCCATATAACCATACGAAACTGTCAGATATACGGTATCCCAAATAGCATGAAGTCACGGAACAGCAAGCAAGAATCGAACAAGTCGAGTATACTACATAGATGAATATAAAGTACCCGAAGTCACTTCCCAAAGCCCATACAAAGTCAAATTTAAATCAACTACGCCATTGCCGAAATCATGTATGCCACAGAAATTACTAAAGAACAGTGTTTGAAATCACTGCCCATAACTGGCCAGATTCGAGCACAAAACATGATAGAAGTCAACAGAGATTATCATCAAATACAATCAAACCGTGACATCAAAGGAAATAAAACCAAAATCGTAGAAATCAAGTTGTAAAACAAGTTCAAAATTAATGTCGTGTAAACCAAGTGACCAGGGAACGGTAAGACAAAGAATTCAAACACAAAAGTCATGAACTTGAACAACCCAAAAATCAGTGAAGACTTTGAATTAGATGTGAGTATCTTACTCACCTTTGGACGCAAATGAAGGAGCCGTATGCAAGGTGAAGGAAACGCCATCGACAAAGTCAACTACAATCCTTCGATTGAGCTACGAAAGTCGTCTGCCCCAATTTGTTCGAAGCCCTAATCTTGACGAAGAGGAATGAACGAGAACGAACGAGCGAGCGCCATCTATCCTCTTCGATTTCTATGCCCTAGTTTCGTCGAGAAGACGAGCGAGAAAACGCGACTGCCATTTCCTTTTCTTTCGTTATCTTTTAGGGTTAAAAGAAAAAAAATGATTTTAAGGGGTAAAGGAAATGAGTGTAAATGATTCACACGGCCACAAAGAAAACGTGGGCCAAAACTATATAAAGCCCGCTTAAGCCTTAACAATTATTCAAAACAATTTAAACCGGGTGTTAAAAACTTCAAACGGCTTTTAGCTGGCAATTTAATCGATTAATGACGAAGATAAATTAACAGCAAAACCCCGGGTTGTTACAGACTCCCCTCCTTATAAAAATTGCGTCCCCGCAATTTTCATAATTAAGGTCGTTATTACCAATAAATTTTCTAACATAAACTGGTTAAGCTAGCAATGACGAATGTATAAGCAAAGCAAGTGTCAGCGGGGAAGTATTAGATAAGAAATCGAAAGGTTCGACTGCTTCAAATCAAAATAATCAACCTCGTGGGAATCAGGGATCAAAATCAGACGACTAACAAAAGCAAGAACAATCGAGTTCCAGCAACTAAAAGAGAAGGAAAAACAGAGCAGAAATCCCATACAGAGCATGAATTGAATGTGAGTAAATCAAATTACTCACCTGAATCGCCAAAGAAAAAGACGAAGCTCAAATCTCAAAAATCGCAAATATTCAATCATCAAAACGATAATTGAATTTTCAAATCGCAAATATTTACTTATCTCAAACGATAATCAGAAGACAAATCAAATATCTGATTATCTCAAACGATAGTCAAATTTCACAAATCAACAAATATTCGATTATCACAAGCGATAATCAAATTTCAATTTCAACGAATATTCAATTATTAAAAGCGATAATTAAATCTCAAACCAGCAAATATTTAATTATCAAAAGCGATAATTAAATCTCATATCAACAAATATTTAATTATCTAACAGCGATAATTAAATCTAAAATCAACAAATATTTAATTATCAAAGACGATAATTAAATCTTAAATTCAACAAATATTTAATTATCTCAAGCGATAATTAAATCCCAAATCAACAAATATTTAATTATCTAAAGCGATAATTAAATCTCAAATCAACAAATATTTAATTATCTAACAGCGATAATTAAATCTAAAATCAACGAATATTTAATTATCAAAGACGATAATTAAATCTTAAATTCAAAAAATATTTAATTATCTCAAGCGATAATTAAATCCCAAATCAACAAATATTTAATTATCTAAAGTGATAATTAAAAGCAACAAATATCCGATTATCGAAAACGATAATCAGAACTCATATCAACAAATATCTAATTATCACAAGCGATAATTAGAAACAACAAATATCTGATTATCAAAAACGATAACCAGAACTCATATCAACAAATATCTAATTATCACAAGCGATAATTAGAAACAACAAATATCTGATTATCAAAAACGATAACCAGAACTCATATCAACAAATATCTAATTATCATAAGCGATAATTAGAAACAACAAATATCTGATTATCAAAAACGATATTCAGAACTCATATCAACAAATATCCAATTACCTGCAGATAATTGGATGCAACAAATATCTAGAAATCAATTAAGAAGACTAGAAAATCAACATAAAAGCTTGGATCGATCCCATCAGATGGCGAGTTTTTAATTCACCGCACGTGCATCTCAGAGTGGCCGAAGCCTACCAAGTACTCAACATAATTTTGGCGCCCATCAGATTGACCCGAAGGTCCGCAGAGTGACCCGAAGGTCTAGTACTGGTATTTGACCCGAAGGTCCGCAGAGTGGCCCGAAAGCCCAACAAATGACCCGAAGGTCCGCAGAGTGGCTCGAAAGCCCAACAAATGACCCGAAGGTTCGCAGAGTGGCTCGAAAGCCCAACAAATGACCCGAAGGTCCGCAGAGTGGCTCGAAAGCACACAAAATCATCAAATATTTCAATTAACGAGTTCGGAATTAACCGAAATAGCAAACGCACATGTCCCATACCACGTGTTTTACTAAATCGTTTGATTCTCTTCATCGTTTCCTTGAAAGTGCAAAATTGTGTATTTTGTAAAAATACATTTCACATTCTCAAACGGACAAGTCCGGAATTAAGCGAATCAGTAAAAGAAAGGGGTCATAGTCCTCGATTTTGCTGAAACGTTTAAATCGCTTCCTCATTCTTTTGAAATCGCAAACTGTAAAATTTTTGAAAACAAATTTATTTATTTTGTAAAAATAACAATTCGCATTCTCAACTGAACAAGTCCGGAGTTAAGCGAAACAGTAAAAGAAAGGGGTCATAATCCTCGATTTTGCTGAATCGTTTAAGTCGCTTTCTCATTCTTTTGAAAACGCAAACTGCTAAAATTTTATAAAACAATTTTCATTTTAAAACGATTTTCCAATCACGTGATTAAAACAGCAAATCAGTAACAATTTCGATAAGGAAATTGTACTTCTCAAAATACCGTAAAAACGGTTACAAATCAGCATTGCGGAATAACCGCTTGAAAATCCACTTTTAAAATTTGACGGTTACGGAAGCCAAAGCGACAGTAGTTTTAAAACGTCAAAATCACATCAAAACAATCTACATCAAAATGTAATGTCAGTGAATTCTCATTCATCAAAATGCCACAAAACACCGTACTTCAAAATATAGCATTGGTGTAAAATTCCGTTGTAAAAATAACGGCAACAAAATACGTTTCATAACCAAGCATCGGTTCAACGTAAAATAAATGCAATAACGTGCAATTTAAATTTTTGCACGTACTACAAACTGAACAAAGAATCATTCAAATGTATCTTCAATGAAGATAATTTAAAACAGCAAAAATCTAATCAATAGATGATTAGTACAAAAGAAAGCCAGCGGAAATTTCAACAAAAATCACATATCTACAATTTCTTCGAATCCTCAATTCGGATTCGAAGTTCTCAAAGAAATAAAATAATTACAGCTATGTAAACAACAAATGAAATTCATATCAATTTCGTATTTTGATTTTTAAATCAAAAAGATTATCAGTTGTACTCAGCGAAGACAGTTTCACTGTTTCCGCTGCGCACTCTGATAAACAGAACACAAATCAATCAAATCATCAGAACACAATTTCACTATTATTTTTAAATAAAGTTATTTAAAAATTTCATCCAAATTTCAAAACTTTAGTTTTGACTCAAACACAAATAAAACATCGACCAATAGTTGTAACATATGTTCCTTCCGAGTTAAGTTTTATATTATGTCCATAAACCCCAAGCTCTGATACCAACTGTGACGCCCCACCTCTATGCTCATAATAACAAAGAGTATTAAAGAAATACTGTCTATTATTACGAAGAATAAGGCTGGATAGGAGCGACCATCCGTAATTGGCCTTACACTAGTATTGGTTATCTCAGTAGGAGTGGTATATACTTTTTATTTTTCATCTATTATTTATTTACTCCCATCGACATATCCAATTATCAGTATAAAACAAACTACGATAGTTCGTAATAGTTTAGGACATTAGATATAACAATAACCCAGATAATATAAATGCGGAACACAGATTAACAAAAATCTCATATATATATAACCGATGTCAATTACAATATAGTTGACACGATACATATGATACAACTACAACTGCCGACTCTAGAAGTTATATATACAAGTACATTATCGACTAATATACATGAATACATATCGTTCTATACAATGACATGACTACTACAAAATGACACTGACAACTTCAGAAGATGTGAAAAGTCTTCATATCCTGAACAGCAACTCAAAGAAGGAAATCTACAACCTGAAATAACTCGGGTCTGACCCGAGTATTACATTCAAAAGAAGATAATACACGGGTCAGTCTAATTCAAACTCAGTTATTAGTGCATAGAAGCAATAATAGTCAAATATCAAATAGACGACAGTCACAGAAATCTCGTATATCCGACTCCTCAATAAAAGAATCGGATAACCGCAGATATAACACTAAACAGTGTTAACAACAAATCAGCAATCCAAATCAATTCAAACAATTGAAATGTCAAATTCTGAATTGGCTGCAGTGCACGCACGCGTGCACTGCCTCGCCAATACAGTGATGAAATACATAAAAGCTCAATGAAAGTTCACAAACGAGTACAAGGTCAAACCTAAAATCAGGTTCAACACAAGTGAGATTTAAATAAAATCACAACGCAAACACACGGTCAAATCCGAGCATTAAGCTGGATTCAACTCAATGTACAAATTTAACGGAAATGGTCAAGACATAAAAATCAAGCCTCGACCCAAGTTCTACTCAATCGACAGAAAACAGGGACTGCAACAGCTCGGATCACAATAAAAATTCAATATCCGGTCTAGTTCAAGCATGGATAGGAATTCAACATAGCAAGGTGCAGACTTCAAGATGGCATCACGTGAATGCCAGGCAAGAATGCAACAAGATTACAGACACAAGAAGATAAATCAGCAACCAACCAGGCTGCACACTCTAGTGCCAGCCGAAGTGAAAGGCCACTAAGACAAGCAGTGGTTAGGAGAGACAATACGTGGATGCGGCAGTGAACTAGACAGTGCAAATTTCCATTTCGAGAACAAAGGCAGAAGTAAACACGATTGAACTACAAAAGCCCAGCGACAACATGTATTCAGATACATGGGGACGGCAATACAAATGCACACGTGAACTACATGATGAACAAGTATGCAAGTGAATGCAACGTGAACCAAATAGTGTACTGGTAAGTTTACCAAGGCTCGGAATGTACATGAAACTGACAGTACTGGGAGGATAATAAGATGACAAGTGGAAATGTAAACTACAATTTTATAGCCACCGACTACAGATGCAACAAGCAACCGAGAACAGTCCCCTTGGAAATATGATCCGTCTCAAACTATAACTGATATAACATGTACACAATGCAAATGACCAAGTCACGAATTGGGAACGTGAGTATCCAGTAACAGTTTGAAATAACAACACAATGCAATTGAAACCAACAATGAATGCAACAAAACTGGTACAACATGGAATCAGTGAATAGGTTCAATATGCAATGATGATTACAAGACTCAAGCCTACAACGTACCACATGAACATAAGAAGTGCAGACCACAAAAGTAACTCACTGACTCAAAGCAAATTAATACAAGTGAAGGTCTCAACAACCAATACAATTGAACCAGCATTGCAAATAGATCACACTTGTATATCTAAAGCAAACTAAGTCATAACACTCTCGAACAAAGACATAGGGAATTTCAAACTAGTAGTGGCAATGCCAAAATCACAGAGGAAAACAAAATTCGAGTTAAGGCCAAAGACAACAAGAATCTGACTAAGGCAAACAAACTCATCAACATCGTAACAAAGTAAATCACTTCGAATGAACGAAGTCATTACTTTGCCAGAATCAAAACCACTGATGACCAAAGAAATCAACATATGAACAGTGTTCAGATCCATATAACCATACGAAACTATCAGATATACGGTATCCCAAATAGCATGAAGTCACGGAACAGCAAGCAAGAATCGAACAAGTCGAGTATACTACATAGATGAATATAAAGTACCCGAAGTCACTTCCCAAAGCCCATACAAAGTCAAATTTAAATCAACTACGCCATTGCCGAAATCATGTATGCCACAGAAATTACTAAAGAACAGTGTTTGAAATCACTGCCCATAACTGGCCAGATTCGAGCACAAAACATGATAGAAGTCAACAGAGATTATCATCAAATACAATCAAACCGTGACATCAAAGGAAATAAAACCAAAATCGTAGAAATCAAGTTGTAAAACAAGTTCAAAATTAATGTCGTGTAAACCAAGTGACCAGGGAACGGTAAGACAAAGAATTCAAACACAAAAGTCATGAACTTGAACAACCCAAAAATCAGTGAAGACTTTGAATTAGATGTGAGTATCTTACTCACCTTTGGACGCAAATGAAGGAGCCGTATGCAAGGTGAAGGAAACGCCATCGACAAAGTCAACTACGATCCTTCGATCGAGCTACGAAAGTCGTCTGCCCCAATTTGTTCGAAGCCCTAATCTTGACGAAGAGGAATGAACGAGAACGAACGAGCGAGCGCCATCTATCCTCTTTGATTTCTATGCCCTAGTTTCGTCGAGAAGACGAGCGAGAAAACACGGCTGCCATTTCCTTTTCTTTCGTTATCTTTTAGGGTTAAAAGAAAAAAAATGATTTTAAGGGGTAAAGGAAATGAGTGTAAATGATTCACACAGCCACAAAGAAAACGTGGGCCAAAACTATATAAAGCCCGCTTAAGCCTTAACAATTATTCAAAACAATTTAAACCGGGTGTTAAAAACTTAAAACGGCTTTTAGCTGGCAATTTAATCGATTAATGACGAAGATAAATTAACAGCAAAACCCCGGGTTGTTACAGCTGCAGTACACGCACGCGTGTACTGCCTTGCCACTATCGCTTGAGATACACAAAAGCTCAGTGAAAGACACAAGTGATCACAAGGTCAAACCTCGAAATCGGGTTCAACTCAAGTGTGATTTCATCAATCAACATGAAATAATCAAAAACCAACAAAATAGATCACAAGACAAAGTCCACAAGCTCGAAACCAGAACTAAAATCGAAGTGGGACAATATTCAAACTGTCCCAAGGAGTGATGCCAGATTCAATGCAAACTACAAGGGAAACTGTACAATTCAAAGGTCATCAGCATGCAAATGAAACTGTCCAAGGCTCAGTACACCCAGTGACTAAAGAGGTTCGAGTGCGACTAGTGTAAAAATCCCGTTATAAAGGTAACGGCAACAAAATACATTTCATAACCAAGCATCGGTTTAACGTAAAATTAATGCAGTAACGTGCAACTCAAATTTGCACGTACTACTAAATGAACAAAGAAATCATTCGAATATATCTTCAATGAAGACAATTCAAAACAGCAAAATCTAATCAATAGATGATTAGTACAAAAGAAAGCCAGCGGAAATTTCAACAAAAATCACATAACTGTAATTTCTTCGAATCCTCAATTCGGATTCGAAATTCTCAAAGAAACAAAATAATTACAGCCATGTAAACAACCAATGAAATTTTAAATTTCATATTTTGATTTTTAAATCAAAAAGATTATCAGTTGTACTCAGCGAAGACAGTTTCACTGTTTCCGCTGCGCACTCTGATAAACAGAACACAATTTAATCAAATCAACAAAACACAGTTTCACTTTTATTTTTAAATAAAGATATTTAAAAAAAATTCATCATAATTTCAAAACTTTAGTTTTGACTCAAAACACAAAGAAAACATCGACAAATAGTTGTAACACATGTTCCATCTAAGTTATGTTTTATATTATGTCCATAAACCCCAAGCTCTGATACCAACTGTGACACCCCACCTCTATACTCACAATAACAAAGAGTATTAAAAGAAATACTATCTGTTATTATGAAGAATAAGGCTGGATAGGAGCGACCATCCGTAGTTGGCCTTACACTAGTATTGGTTACCTCGATAGGAGTGGTATATATTTTAAATTTTTCATCTCTTATTTATTCACTCCCATCGACATACCCAATTCCAGTATAAAACGAGCTACGATGGTTCATAATGGTTTAGGACAATATATATAAAAACAACACAGATACACAAAGAATGCGGAACACAGATAAAAACAAAAGTCTCATATATATAACTGATGTCAGTTACAATACAGTTGACACAATACATATGATACAACTACAATTGTCGACTCTGGAAGTTATATATACACGTACATTATCAACTAATATACATGAATACATATCAACCTATACTATGACACGATTACTCCAAAAGATGTGAAAAGTCTTCATAGCTCAAACAACAACTCAAAGCAGGAAATCTACAACCTGAAATAACTCGGGTCTGACCCGAGTATTAAATTCAAAAGAAAATAATACACGGGTCAGTCTAATTCAAACTCAGTTATTAATGCACAGAAGCAATAAATATCAGATAGTCAAATAGACGACAATTACAGAAATCTTGTATATCCGACTCCTCGATAAAAGAATCGATAACAGCAGATATAACACTAAACAGTGTTAAACAACAAATCAGCAATCCAAAGCAATTTAAACAATTGAAATGTCAATTTAAAACCGTCAAATCTGATAGGGCTACAGTACACGCACGCGTGTACTGCCTTGCCACTATCGCTTGAGATACACAAAAGCTCAGTGAAAGACACAAGTGATCACAAGGTCAAACCCCGAAATCGGGTTCAACTCAAGTGTGATTTCATCAATCAACATGAAATAATCAAAAACCAACAAAATAGATCACAAGACAAAGTCCACAAGCTCGAAACCAGAACTAAAATCGAAGTGGGACAATATTCAAACTGTCCCAAGGAGTGATGCCAGATTCAATGCAAACTACAAGGGAAACTGTACAATTCAAAGGTCATCAGCATGCAAATGAAACTGTCCAAGGCTCAGTACACCCAGTGACTAAAGAGGTTCGAGTGCGACTAGTTACAAGTGCACCAGTTCAAATATGCACAAGCTAATGCAGACCACTGGTTTATCAATCAAGGAGCAATGAAGTGCAAGTGATAATGCAAGCTACAGGTCGATCTTAAGTCAATTGAAGATGCATAACAACTGTACCAATGCTATCAGAAGCATATGCAGAATGTGCAGACTACACAAAAGAGAAGACCACAAAGGCAATGCAAACTAGAAATGAGACAGTAGACATTCAAGTACACTAAACCAACATGAACAAAGACATAGCAGGTGAAGTGCAACAAGAATCAGACTCAAATACATGGTATACATGTACACAAATGCAAAGGACACATATATGAAGACCACATACTTGAAACAATGGTAACTACACAGAGCTCAGTGCAACTGAATGGAATGCAATTTCAAGATGCAACCAGATGCATGCCACTATGATTACAACTAACCAAGATAAGATGATATGTACTAACAAATGAAGTACTGAAACAACATCAGTAAATGCCAACTCACCGTGCAACAGCCCCAAATGGGCCGTGACAGTAAGGAATACAAACATGGAATGGAATGCAACTACAAGTGCAACAAAGAATAGATGGCCAGAGACAAAGCTCACAGGGGCCAGAAAATCCAAAGCCTCAAATCACAGTGAAGCCAACAGGAAATTCACGAAAACGATAATTGACCGAAGTTGAACATATGAAAGTAACAGGGTATAACCGAAGTCAAAATGAAATCATCATCTCAGTAAAGTCAATGGAAACAGTGATGGAAATCAACATCAAAACATAATCAGGAGCAATTGGCACCAACTCAAGATCAAGTTCGAGTTATACAACTCAAACTTAACTGGTCAGTACCATCTAGCCAAATTCAAAGATTCAACCAGGGACATGTGTGGTCAGTGATACCTAACAACAAAGACCAATGCTTAACACTCAACCATGATGATACCAGCACACTGACCACATGAAGGAACTCGAACACTAAGTCAAGCAGCGTACATGTGAAGATTAGCTACAGTAAAACAGAGTCAACCCAAAGACTACAGGAGTGAAGTATATATGCAACTAAGCTACACCTACACATGAATGAGTCAACTACACAGTGAAGACTTGTACAAGAAGATAGCAACTACGCAAAGGGTTCAAGGTGAAGTCAACATGGAAATCAAGGTAAATACAACAAGACTGTATAGATTCAAGTTGAATCAAAGACACTCTAATCCCGACTGCAAGTGCAACAATCTAAAACACGCAATAATGCCCCAGGGAACCAGACTGTAGGAGAAAGGGACAAGTATATAAGTCATATACTAAGGCACACTAGAATGTAAATGGTGCATCAGTGTAAACTTTGACATGAACGAGGCTTGAACTCAAGTCAGTGAACACAAATCAGTGGCTAATGTACCCATGAATGCAACGGTGAAATGAACAACAAATATACATGAACACGAAGGCGACTGACGCAACTGAAATGCGACTATCACACCCATGATTCAGTGACCATACCCAAAGAAAACATAAAACCAAAGTCATCAGAATTTCACAAATTTAGTTCAATATCGAATAAACAGATTAAAGACAGAGCTGAGACAATCAAAGAATCGACTAAGTCAGAAATCGAAACCCAAGCTTCAGTACTTAATCGTACAGTCGAGATAAATAAATTGCCCATTTCACAAATTTATACGAACTCAAAGCAAGGGATTCAAACCCTAAATAAACAAATAATCATCGACTAAATCAAGTGAAAACCCAAGTCACGAACCAGAGCAATAGAATTAGATGTGAGTATAATACTCAAAATTGTCAGACCCAAAAACGAACAGCAATTTCCCTTAAGACAAACAACACGAAACAATATAGCCAAAATAATATGCAGTTTAAAATCACGAACAATGCCGCAAGTATCAAGGAATCAAACAAATCCAGAGATCTCCAACAACAAATCGAACTGGCTATTTTCAAATCGAAATAAAGCAAAACCCAAATTGTCATTGGCAAGACAAAATCAAACAATCGAAGCACTATACTGAAATTTGAATTAGAATGTGAGTGACAATAATCACTCACCTTTTTCGAACTTGACCAATTAGAAGCGGTTGTGGGAGCAACTCGAAGAGACGAACGAGAGCTAGATTGAGCAACCGCGAGGGAAGTGAAGTCATCATCGATTCTCACGAGCCCTAGCTTTGAAGACGAGCCAGAAGAAGATCGAGCCGCCATTTTTAATTTTTCTTTCGTTTTAGGGTTTCCTATTGGAATGGCTGAGGAAGATCGGGTTATAGGGTTTTCGAACGAATGCAATTGAAAAGAGGGACCGGTTATACTTCAAACAATACAGCATCAAAATGGATGGGCCGAGATTCAAATTTGCAAAGCTCAATTACACTTAACCTATTTTCAAAAGAATTTTAGCTGATTTAAAATACTCAACAGCAATTAACAATCGATTAATCGTTTAATGACGATTATAAATCAATACGAAATCCCTGGTCATTACAGACTCCCCTCCTTATAGAAATTGCGTCCCCGCAATTTTCATAATTAAGGTTGTCAATAACAATTATTTTTCTAACATAAACTGGTTAAGCTAGAAAAATAAAGATCGAGAACACCAAAACCGAAGAAAACTTTTAATTCCATAAAAGAAATTTACAAATTCTCACAAAATCTAATCATCAAATAGATAATCAGAAAACAACAAAACTGGATAAATGCAATTGTCAGCAATATTCAATTATCAATTAGGTAATTAGGATACAGAAATCACAAAACAGCAATTTAATATAATCAACATAATCTAGAATCAATTAAAGACTAGAAAATCTTACAATCAGCAAAATTAGCAATTGCCTAATTATCAAAACGATAATTAGAAATCCCAAATAAACAATTATTCAATTATCAAAAATGATAACTAAATCTCTAATCAACAAATATTCAATTATCAAAAACGATAATCGAATCTCAAATCAACAAATATTCAATTATCAAAAACGATAATCGAATCTCAAATCAACAAATATTCAATTATCAAAAACGATAATTAAATCTCTAATCAACAAATATTCAATTATCAAAAACGATAATCGAATCTCAAATCAACAAATATTCAATTATCAAAAACGATAATCGAATCTCAAATCAACAAATATTCAATTATCAAAAACGATAATCGAATCTCAAATCAACAATTATTCAATACAGTATACATGTACACATACTCTTATGGAATTAACTCATTTTAATTCCATAGTTCAGCTCTAAATCTCGATTTATCAATTTAATTTGGTCATATCTCTTTGCCATTGAACACCATGTGTGCATTGCAAGGGACTCAATTCTGTTAACCCCTGCACAAAGGCCTATAGGACTTAAACAAGTCATGCATATACCCATCATACTCCTTATGATGAATAGATCAAGGCTTCTCTCCTAGATTAGTTTTATAATCTAGTGACTAGTCTCATTTCTTATTTCAGAAAATCTCAACTGTCCATACTTTCATTCATGAAAATAATGCTTTATTTCATTTCTCTAGTTGTCTCATTCAAAATTTGTTTTATCACTTGCATATCTCCTATATTCAAGAATGTCATAATCTCTTAAACAAATCCAGTAGAATTCTATAAAAATTCTTATACTCAATTCTATTGTGAACATAGGGTAAGGTTTTAGAGAAAAACGCATAAAACATTTTAGCTTTAGATATGAACAAATCAGCACATAAATAATTTATTGCATTGTTCATCTCCAATTTAAAACAATCTAGACATAAGCATGAACCTCCTTTGTTCACACTGCCTAGCTTATTTTCCAGTTCCATTTTACATTTTTATATGGTCTAAACTCTTGCCTTTGAACACAAAGTGTGCATTGCAAAGGACTCAATTCTGTTAACCTTTGCACAGAGGCCTCCAGGACTTGAACAAGTCATGCACATACCCATCATCCACCTGATGATGAGTAGATCAAGGCACCTCTCCTAAATTACTTGGTAATTTAGAGACCATACATATTTATTCATTTAAGGAATTTTCCTTTTTAACTCCAGAAATACTCTTGTAATCCTTTCTTCATTTCATAAGTAGGGAATTTAATTTCCTTAAAAATCATATCTAAACATACCAACATTCATGCCAAATTTTACAACCCATTTCAAAGTCATTTCTGCTTGATCGCACTTTTTTTTTCAATATTGCTTTGTTCATATCAATTTTTAAATTAACTAGACATGAGCATAAACCTCTTTGTTCATACTGCCTAATCCATTATTATTATTCAATACCATATTTCTCAGTAAATTAATCAAATTATTTTCTTATAAAAACTGAGTCATAAACTCATTTCTGTAATCAGGTTATATGATTGATTAAACAATTTTCAAAACAAAATTAGCCAATGCCAAAAACAAATCAAAACAGCAACCAAAAATTCAACCAAAATGCCATTCATGATCATCATATATTTATTTAGAGAAATAAAGATTAACAGAAATCATAATATGATTTTCATATAAAATAATTGGCTGCCCTTACTTGGGTCTTAATGCCATAAATCTCATAAGTGATTATCACTCACCTTCCTCTTCTTTTGAAAGTGCAAACTGTTAAAAAAAATTATAAAACAATTTTCATTTTAAAACGATTTTTCAATTACGTGATTAAAGCAGCAATATTAGTAACAATTTCGATAAGGAAATTGTACTTCTCAAAATACCGTTAAAAACGGGTCACAATCAGCATTGCGGTATAACCGCTTGAAAATCCACTTTTAAAATTTGACGGTTACTGAAGCCAAAGCGACAGTAATTTTTAAAAGTCAAAATCTCATCAAAATAATTTACCCCACAATGTAACACCAGTGAATTTTTATTCATAAAAATTTTCAACTAAGCACCGTGCTTCAAAATATAGCACTAGTGTAAAAATCCCGTTATAAAGGTAACGGCAACAAAATACGTTTCATAACCAAGCATCGGTTTAACGTAAAATTAATGCAGTAACGTGCAACTCAAATTTGCACGTACTACTAAATGAACAAAGAAATCATTCGAATATATCTTCAATGAAGACAATTCAAAACAGCAAAATCTAATCAATAGATGATTAGTACAAAAGAAAGCCAGCGGAAATTTCAACAAAAATCACATAACTGTAATTTCTTCGAATCCTCAATTCGGATTCGAAATTCTCAAAGAAACAAAATAATTACAGCTATGTAAACAACCAATGAAATTTTAAATTTCATATTTTGATTTTTAAATCAAAAAGATTATCAGTTGTACTCAGCGAAGACAGTTTCACTGTTTCCGCTGCGCACTCTGATAAACAGAACATAATTTAATCAAATCAACAAAACACAGTTTCACTTTTATTTTTAAATAAAGATATTTAAAAAAAATTCATCATAATTTCAAAACTTTAGTTTTGACTCAAAACACAAAGAAAACATCGACAAATAGTTGTAACACATGTTCCATCTAAGTTATGTTTTATATTATGTCCATAAACCCCAAGCTCTGATACCAACTGTGACACCCCACCTCTATACTCACAATAACAAAGAGTATTAAAAGAAATACTATCTGTTATTATGAAGAATAAGGCTGGATAGGAGCGACCATCCGTAGTTGGCCTTACACTAGTATTGGTTACCTCGATAGGAGTGGTATATATTTTAAATTTTTCATCTCTTATTATTCACTCCCATCGACATACCCAATTCCAGTATAAAACGAGCTACGATGGTTCATAATGGTTTAGGACAATATATATAAAAACAACACAGATACACAAAGAATGCGGAACATAGATAAAAACAAAAGTCTCATATATATAACTGATGTCAGTTACAATACAGTTGACACAATACATATGATACAACTACAATTGTCGACTCTGGAAGTTATATATACACGTACATTATCAACTAATATACATGAATACATATCAACCTATACTATGACACGATTACTCCAAAAGATGTGAAAAGTCTTCATAGCTCAAACAGCAACTCAAAGCAGGAAATCTACAACCTGAAATAACTCGGGTCTGACCCGAGTATTAAATTCAAAAGAAAATAATACACGGGTCAGTCTAATTCAAACTCAGTTATTAATGCACAGAAGCAATAAAAATCAGATAGTCAAATAGACGACAATTACAGAAATCTTGTATATCCGACTCCTCGATAAAAGAATCGATAACAGCAAATATAACACTAAACAGTGTTAAACAACAAATCAGCAATCCAAAGCAATTTAAACAATTGAAATGTCAATTTAAAACCGTCAAATCTGATAGGGCTGCAGTACACGCACGCGTGTACTGCCTTGCCACTATCGCTTGAGATACACAAAAGCTCAGTGAAAGACATAAGTGATCACTAGGTCAAACCCCGAAATCGGGTTCAACTCAAGTGTGATTTCATCAATCAACATGAAATAATCAAAAACCAACAAAATAGATCACAAGACAAAGTCCACAAGCTCGAAACCAGAACTAAAATCGAAGTGGGACAATATTCAAACTGTCCCAAGGAGTGATGCCAGATTCAATGCAAACTACAAGGGAAACTGTACAATTCAAAGGTCATCAGCATGCAAATGAAACTGTCCAAGGCTCAGTACACCCAGTGACTAAAGAGGTTCGAGTGCGACTAGTTACAAGTGCACCAGTTCAAATATGCACAAGCTAATGCAGACAACTGGTTTATCAATCAAGGAGCAATGAAGTGCAAGTGATAATGCAAGCTACAGGTCGATCTTAAGTCAATTGAAGATGCATAACAACTGTACCAATGCTATCAGAAGCATATGCAGAATGTGCAGACTACACAAAAGAGAAGACCACAAAGGCAATGCAAACTAGAAATGAGACAGTAGACATTCAAGTACACTAAACCAACATGAACAAAGACATAGCAGGTGAAGTGCAACAAGAATCAGACTCAAATACATGGTATACATGTACACAAATGCAAAGGACACATATATGAAGACCACATACTTGAAACAATGGTAACTACACAGAGCTCAGTGCAACTGAATGGAATGCAATTTCAAGATGCAACCAGATGCATGCCACTATGATTACAACTAACCAAGATAAGATGATATGTACTAACAAATGAAGTACTGAAACAACATCAGTAAATGCCAACTCACCGTGCAACAGCCCCAAATAGGCCGTGACAGTAAGGAATACAAACATGGACTGGAATGCAACTACAAGTGCAACAAAGAATAGATGGCCAGAGACAAAGCTCACAGGGGCCAGAAAATCCAAAGCCTCAAATCACAGTGAAGCCAACAGGAAATTCACGAAAACGATAATTGACCGAAGTTGAACATATGAAAGTAACAGGGTATAACCGAAGTCAAAATGAAATCATCATCTCAGTAAAGTCAATGGAAACAGTGATGGAAATCAACATCAAAACATAATCAGGAGCAATTGGCACCAACTCAAGATCAAGTTCGAGTTATACAACTCAAACTTAACTGGTCAGTACCATCTAGCCAAATTCAAAGATTCAAGCAGGGACATGTGTGGTCAGTGATACCCAACAACAAAGACCAATGCTTAACACTCAACCGTGATGATACCAGCACACTGACCACATGAAGGAACTCGAACACTAAGTCAAGCAGCGTACATGTGAAGATTAGCTACAGTAAAACAGAGTCAACCCAAAGACTACAGGAGTGAAGTATATATGCAACTAAGCTACACCTACACATGAATGAGTCAACTACACAGTGAAGACTTGTACAAGAAGATAGCAACTACGCAAAGGGTTCAAGGTGAAGTCAACATGGAACTCAAGGTAAATACAACATGACTGTATAGATTCAAGTTGAATCAAAAGACACGCTAATCCCGATTGCAAGTGCAACAATCTAAAACACACAATAATGCCCCAGGGAACCAGACTGTAGGAGAAAGGGACAAGTATATAAGTCATATACTAAGGCACACTGGAATGTAAATGGTGCATCAGTGTAAACTATGACATGAACGAGGCTTGAACTCAAGTCAGTGAACACAAATCAGTGGCTAATGTACCCATGAATGCAACGGTGAAATGAACAACAAATATACATGAACACGAAGGCGACTGACGCAACTGAAATGCGACTATCACACCCATGATTCAGTGACCATACCCAAAGAAAACATAAAACCAAAGTCATCAAAATTTCACAAATTTAGTTCAATATCGAATAAACAGATTAAAGACAGAGCCGAGACAATCAAAGAATAGACTAAGTCAGAAATCGAAACCCAAGCTTCAGTACTTAATCGTACAGTCAAGATAAATAAATTGCCCATTTCACAAATTTATACGAACTCAAAGCAAGTTATTCAAACCCTAAATAAACAAATAATCATCGACTAAATCAAGTGAAAACCCAAGTCACGAACCAGAGCAATAGAATTAGATGTGAGTATAATACTCAAAATTGTCAGACCCAAAAACGAACAGCAATTTCCCTTAAGACAAACAACACGAAACAATATAGCCAAAATAATATGCAGTTTAAAATCACGAACAATGCCGCAAGTATCAAGGAATCAAACAAATCCAGAGATCTCCAACAACAAATCGAACTGGCTATTTTCAAATCGAAATAAAACAAAACCCAAATTGTCATTGGCAAGACAAAATCAAACAATCGAAGCACTATACTGAAATTTGAATTAGAATGTGAGTGACAATAATCACTCACCTTTTTCGAACTTGACCAATTAGAAGCGGCTGTGGGAGCAACTCGAAGAGACGAACGAGAGCTAGATTGAGCAGCCGCAAGGGAAGTGAAGTCATCATCGATTCTCACGAGCCCTAGCTTTGAAGACGAGCAGGAAGAAGATCGAGCCGCCATTTTTAATTTTTCTTTCGTTTTAGGGTTTCCTATTGGAATGGCTGAGGAAGATCGGGTTATAGGGTTTTCGAACGAATGCAATTGAAAAGAGGGACCGGTTATACTTCAAACAATACAGCATCAAAATGGATGGGCCGGGATTCAAATTTGCAAAGCTCAATTACACTTAACCTATTTTCAAAAGAATTTTAGCTGATTTAAAATACTCAATAGCAATTAACAATCGATTAATCGTTTAATGACGATTATAAATCAATACGAAATCCCTGGTCATTACAATATCATCCAGCTAAAGAGATGCATAAGCGCTTAAATTACGATTGACTTGATCACTTGAAGAAGGATTTTACTACATTTTTGATGGGTGAGCGAGTGATGAAGACTTATGCCTTACGGGCATTACCAGGTCCTAGCAAGCCTACTGCTTAAGTGAAATGAAAGGAGCATATGTAGTGGGTATGCTCTATATTAGGGGTACTCACTTTTGTTCCTTCGGATACTTGAGTGGTATATTTATCTATTGTTAGTTACTTTTTTGATAAGCTAAACTTGACACCTTTCGTTGTGGGTAAATTCTTCGGTAAAGATAAAACTTGTGTGATTAACCTTAGTGTTAAGCCGAGGTATAATGACCGGGTGTACTACCATTAAAACTTGATGCACGAGCATTCAAGTAGAGTGGGGTTGATCGATAAAGTGTTACTTTGATTCATCCAAGTAGAATTCGGTGAATGCCTAGTAATGAGCAAAGATCGAGAAAATGACTTGTAGGCATTTGCCTAGAGGTCGTTCGTGTAAGAATTGTGTTTCCTTATGTTAGTAAACCTTAGGTGATAGGAGTAATCCCATGTGTCAAAAAGAATATTTTCTAAAAGATTGATCCATTCACGTATCAGTTTCTAATCGCTAGTTTTAGCTTAGGGTTTCTAGGTGATTTACAACAGATAGGCAAGGGGTTTTCACTCAATTCTTAAAGGTGAGCACTTTAGTCGGATTCTTAAGGCGACTAAGAGATTTCAGAATTGTGACACTAGTCGTGCAAGAAAATTTTAGTGGTCCAACCAAGGAACTAGATCGGAGTTTGCATGCGAGGAGTCAAGTGACCAATCCTAGTTAACAAAGAAATTATGCGAGCAAACAAAGGATTAAATCAAATACCGTATATTATTTTGGATCATCTTTGTTCATCAAAACATTATTTATAGTATAGTATAGTTTGGGAATGCTTGTGATAGCTCGTGGAAGAACTTCTCGACTAATTTTATGGCTATTCGGATAATCTTCTAAGTGGCGATATGATACTTGCCTAGGCGAGCATCATAGTACACTTAGTATATTGTCCTTATCAATATTGTGCGGTTGAGATGAGCTTGAACTTGAACAAACCCAAGCATTTATAGATTGTTATTAAATAATGATTCAATTTGTAGAATTTCCTCTTTTAGACAATGAGTTCTATTTGGAGGGGAAGGAAAGATTATGACTTAGTTCGTTGGATTTATTCAAGAGTTTTAAGACTCGATGATCCCGCATATCATGTAAGTTTTCCATTTTGAAGCCGGAGGTGTAATAGTTTTTCACGTATTGTACTTATGAAAGGAGTTACACCACTTAAGCATTTTGTCCACCTTGGATGTCAAACAGACTCGTTGGAGTTTATAGTTTGCCATGCACATTTTGACTATCGTTGGTCACTGTGCATGTTGGTATAGAATCTTTGGTATGTTTAATTGTTTTGTACAATTGTTGTCTGTTGCTTACTATTATTTGATTGTTGCTTGTTTTTGCTTGTTATTGTTTGTTGTTGTTTGTTGTCGATTGATTTTTATTTTTTGTTGATTTTTTGTTGTTGCTTGTGTTATATGATTGGTAGTTTATATGCTATTTGTTATTGCTTGTTGATTGTTTATTATTGCTTATTGTTGATTGCTTGGTTGTTGTGTATAGTTACTTATTGTTACTTGTTGTTTGATTATTGTTTGTTATTAATTTGTATTACTAGTTGTTGCATGCTTTATATGTTTGGTAGTATGATTGTAAATTATTTTTGTCTATTGTTACTTATTGTGTGTTTGGTTGCTTTTATCTTAATTTAAATTTCCTATTATAAAATTTTGGGGAGAGGGATATCGATGGCTATGTAAAATAGATCATATCAACCATGGCTATTATTGGAGTCGAGATTGGACCTATAAGAGTCTATTGTCTTTTGATGTGACTTGGAGTCAATGGTATATTTAGATATCAAATTATTTGAGCTTACTCACCAATTGATAGTCATGTGTGGTTGTGATTGTATCGGTTACTACACTGAAATTATACATGTTTAAAGTTTATGTTATTGCATGATAAATGCTTCTTACATTAGGGATGCACGTTACATGGTTTGTTATGGCATGTTTATGTGAGATATTACTACCTATGATTTAGCATGCTTAAATCCATTGTTGATATTGCAATTGTATTTAATCCTCTTTGTTGAGTACATGTTTAAGTACATAGAAGCGATTGTTGGCTATTGTATGCTTACTCACTTTTATTCACATCTAAACAGTATGCTCTTGCCATGAATGAGGTACATAAGATTTGTAGTGTAGACTTAGGCATATATGCTCGTATGTCCTCAAAAATGAGATGACTTAGACACTAGATGCCTTAGATATGAGATTTATATATATCTATGTTGTTTTGGGCGCTACGCAAAGAAGGGGCTGCCCAATTTTTTCAAAACAAGAGAGGCTTTGAAAGCCAAAGGGTTGGAAGACATTTTCTTACTTTGGGGATTTCGAGGACGAACGTAATGACCTAAAATTTTGTCGCTTTGATTAAGAATATTTAATTAATTTTAAATCTTTAAATAATTGGTTTTATAAGCCTAAATAAAACATTTTATTATTTAATAATGACAGTAAATTTGTTTTGAAATTTTATTTACAAAATTAAATAGTTCGGAGAAAAATTGAAAATGTGATCGAAATTCGTTTTTTAGATTTTCGACTTTTTATTGAACGAAAGTTGTTACAATGTTATTGCATTCTTATGTGCACATTCATAACACACTCTTACACATATAATAAGTGGTCTAATAGTGTAAAAATAATTAGCTAAAAATAAGTATAATTAAAGAATTCTGATTAAGTGATGTGACTTTTGCTTTTTTTTTAAATAATGAAAAGTGGACTTTTTGGTGCATTGTTTTGTGTGTTTCTTTTTGTGCCATGATGGCATGTACTTGGGCGCATGGTTAGCACATGGGGGAGGCTTGTCATGGAAGGATAAGGGAGGGTAGTTGGGTTATTTGGTAGAAGGAAAAGTAAGGTAAAAAGCCACTTTTGCTTAAGTCTATATATACACAAAAGAAGCACCACTTTACTTTACACTTTCATTTTCCTTTTTCACTACAGTTTTTCTATCTTCTTCCTTCAAATTCTTAACATACAAATCATCCAAAACTCCTTCTTTTCATACAAAATTCCTTCATTCACCTTAGAATAACCTTGCTCACACTCTCACCACCTCAAAGATCTAAGATTTGGAGCACGACATCTAAAAATCCCTAGGGTCGTGAGCAATGGTAGAGTAAGGAAAGGTCTAGGTCAAGCCAAAGCAAGAAGAAGGTGGCTTGTGGTGTTTGAATGGGAGTTTTTGTTTGATTAACCGAGCTAAATTCACTTAAAGGTAGCTTTATAAATGAATTATTTTGTTGTAATAATTTATATTGTCTTGCTTATGTTGTATAAATGTATGTAATATTTATTATTGTTTAGATTTGATTCCCGCTTCGAAGCGAAGGGCATACATAACCATTTTGTTGTAGGGGACCTATGGAAGGTAGTCGAAGTGTTTCGTAGCGACTCGGTTGCGATGAATACACTTCAAAAGATGTGAATTTATGGAGGGATCTGATGGGATTCCTCGCAAATGTTGATTTTACTTTCCATATATATGTGTTGTATGAAATGTTTGTATGCCATAGCTTGGTAATTTGGATATGTTGTATGTAAATTTTATGTTTAAATGTTGAATCTTTGTGGTAAAGAAAAGAAGTAGTAGTATGTTTTAAGCACTACAGTAGTGCTAAGCCTCTTTCTGGCATTTTGAAAATATATTTGGTTTGACGACTTAAAGAAATCCTTAAGATGTTTCGTTTACCACTTGATTTCAAGTATAGTTTTAAAATGAGATATTTGAAATATGACTTTGTCGTTTGATTTCTAAAGGTGTTTTTAAATGTTTTTCCAAACTTGACTTTTGGTTTTTTTCAAACCTATTTGTAAAAGTGTTAAAGTGGTTTAAAAATGTAGAAAGAAATATCGTTTAAAAGCCATTTGATTTAGAAAACAAAGTTTTAAAAGTTATGGTCTATAGCGATAGTCGCTATGGATGCACTTTGGAAATCTCTGGTTTTAGTAAAGTAAAAGAAGGTTATTTATTTTAGGTATTTTGTAAATTCTTTTCCAGTGTGTTTTACAAAAGTTGTATAAGTATTTTAAAAGGAGAATGAAGATTTAAGTATATTTTTATGAATTTGTTTGAGTTATTTAAGCAAGAGGTTTAAATTTTATAAAGGAAACTCCTTTGTTTTCAGAAGTTAAGTTTTGCTTAAAGGTGATCATCTTTAAAGGGATGTTTTAAATACAAGTTTTATACCATGTTTTAAAGAGTTTTTAAAAGAGGAAAAACCATGGACAACAATAGCATTGTTCTAATAAATGTTTTCGAGAAAAGGAAGGAGATCATGGACTATATCTTCTTATTATAGTAAATGTTTTTGGGAAAAGTGGAAAGGAGTTTGTTTATAATAATTTTGTTTAGTATAAAAAGTATACAGAATTTATGAAGTCTTATATTTGACACTAAGCTTCGAGGTAGGTATATTTCTACCTATCTTGAAAGATATGAATCTTGTCGAGTCAAGGTTTGAGAGATAATAATGCCCCAACTTGAACAGCTTCATTGTCAACCAAATGATTGTTTATGTTTGAAATCAAAGATTGATGCTAAGTACATGAAGTATTATTTAGTATACGAATTCAATTACTTTTGGATATTAAGTAGTCCTATACTTGGCCCAAAAGCCGATGCGTAAATTGATACTCTATCTATGAGATCTAAAATCAAAGTGTTTAACTAAGGCATCCACTGTATTTACGTATTGAACAACTAAGTGTCAGAAAGATAGATTGTTAGGGGAAAGAAAGGAGACAGAAGATAAGAAGAAACTAAACAATCATAGAATCTCATAACGCAACATAATAACATATATTAATCAAGATAATACTTTACAAAGTCATTTCAAAAATGATACATCCGAGTCATACTAATACAATTCTACCCTTGGACAGTTATAACACTCTGTCCATACCTAATTGATACAAGATACATAAAATACAACGGAAACAAGATAATAACTAGCTATCGATGAAGCCTCCTACTCCAAGCTCCTCCAAAATGCATCTGTGGGAAAACCCAAACTACTTGGCTGCCCAGAAAAATTTAAGCACCCAAGAGTTTTAGGAAAAGAATATAAAACTCTGGGTCAGACATGGGTCTGGTGTGAGTAAAATCAAACAACTGAATTATTATGTTTAAAACTCTTTAAAATCAAAGGTATCCTATAAGACCACGTTGCACATAAATACGGACGAGTTTTTACCTTACAAGAACCAAAACACTTTTTATATAAAATCCAGTGATATTATGATAATGTCTAGGGTTTTGAAAGTAAATATAGAACATAGCTGAAATGCTTGCATCTCACATTCTAACATATTTGGGTACAACTAAAAACGTACGACACTTATTGGAGAATGGACTCCATACAATGATTGGAATACTGGGTACCGCCCGCCATAGTTCATCTCTAGATAAACAGACTGAAAACATTGCTTGGATTCCCTGCCAACACAGGACTGGCCTATCCTTGCTGGATAGTACCGAATACATCACCACCACGGTCGGGATCAACAACCGTACCGAAGCATACAAAAATGGGTCAAATATCGATTCTATATTTGGTGATGATATACCCTAACGGGTGCGACTCACATGGTCCTGCTGCATCTCCCATATTTTAGTCATTCCCGATTGATAAGGCTTGAGGGTACGCTTACTTTTTGAATAGCAATCTCACTTGGAATGCTAACACTACCTTTCAGGCAGTATTGCAGTGCCAACATTCATCTATACGAGTTGTCCAGGACAAGGACAAACCGAAGGCACTACTTCTACTATATCCATTTTGGAATAATCCTCAGGATTAATAGCAAGTAGCCCTTGCACTTCAATGGCTCCATCTTTTGTTCCATACTCTTCAAGATGTCTTCAGTTCGAAAAGCTTGAGTTGGATCGAAGTGGTTTTCGGATAACATACCCGATCTCGATCTCTTCGAAACCACTTTCAATAACTTTCGGAAGACTCCACCCTAGTTCTTTAGGAAATAAGTAAATAAAAGTTAAGATCAGAGTTCACCTCCTACCCTTTTGTGGACAGATTTCCTTACCATTTACCCTAGAAGAACGAAACGAGATTTATACGCTCGGTACATCATCATCAGGGATGACTGTGCCATGTAACTCACGTGTTTCTCCTAGATATTTCCAAAGTTGCATTTTGATCCAGATTTAGTAGTCAATTATTTAACTATCATATAACCAATCATTTAACAATGATTTAATTCCACATGCGATTCACTAAGCCTTTATTAATTAATCTTTCATTAATTTAAAATCACATTATAAACATTCGATCAAAAGATCATTTACAAAACACTGTTTCCAAAACCCCTTACATCCCTTATATACGTGGAAAACATTTATATACTAATCTCAATGGTATAAGTATATTATCAAACTTTATAAAAGATTTCCCCTCTTCATATTCCATATTAAATGACCAAACAAATTCCGTTTAATAACATTTCTTCCTATAAAACCAACTCACTTATCCTTCACAAAAAGTTTCATTTCTTAAAAGTTCACTTCATAATTAAAAATACCTTTACAATCTATCAAAATCATTTATACATCATTTTCCTATTTGTAAAATGCTTTTAATAAACCTTCTCAAAGAAAAATCCTTTACAAACATCATTTCCAAAACATCTTTTGAAAATCACTTTAAATAAACCCTTTTATTTAGTAAAGCCCCCTTTTTAAACAAGTTATTATTTATAAATACCTTTACTAAATAATTATATAACTTGAAAATCATTTATAAACTTTAAACCCCAAGATTGATTAAAGGATTGAAGGTAATTCTAAATCATACTTTATAAATTCAAAAGGAGGCTTAACAATCCCAATGGTACCAGTTAAAGTTACCATTTAATTTCAATCTCACTTTCAAGTCATTCAATAATTTATTTACATAAGTCAACATACATGTAAATACTCTTTATATCCAAATAAGGGAAAACATGTCAATATAACTAACTGGTATATACATGTCTAAATAACACAATAGCAGGATGATGATTTGTTGTGCCAAATAGGTGTCCAACAATCAAACAATTAACTTATAGTAGAATGAGGATTTATTCTGTTAATACATATGTCCATACAATTAAACAACCAATCTATAGTAGAAAGGGAATTTATTCTGCTAACCTATGTCCACAATAATCAAATTAATTACATTATAGCGGAGCGGTGATTTATTCCACTATTAGATGTCCACACAATACAACCAATCACATTGTAGTTCATTCACAGTTGTTTTTCTACTTAATTGAATCGATATTTGAATCCCTTGTGTTCAAACCATCTTTGAAAAAAAGTACCTTAAAATCAATTTGATTCTTGGAAAACAAATTTAAAACTTAAAACTTCTTTCTAAATTAGTTATTTACAAGATAAACCTTATTTAAATCATAATTAATTCTTAACTTAATTTAGTTATAATCTAAGAAATAAATTAAACCTTTAATAACTAATTAAACAATAATTAACTATTATATATATAATTGAAACCCTAATTTATCCTTTATTTATTATTAAATAATAATTTAAACCTTCATTAATAATTAAATATTAATTAATCTCATTTAATTAATTAAATAATCTTTAATTAAACTTAAATAATAATTAAACCTTAAATAAATAATTTACTTTAAATTAAAACCTTAATTAATCAATAATAATTTAAATAATTGATTTATTTAAATAATTAACTTTATACTTAATTAATAGTTAATTAAAATAAATCATATACTTAAATTATATTTAATTAAAAATTAATCTTACATAATTAATAATTAATTAAAATTAATATTATCTTTAAAAGATAATCAATTAATAACTAATTTTTACTTAATTATAATTAATAAATTCTGTTTAATCTTAATTAATTATTAATTATTTAAACCTAATTAATAAAAATTTAATCATTTAAAAACTTAATTAACTTATAATTAATAAACCCTGTTTATCTTAATTAATTATTAATTATTTAAACTTAATTAATAAAAATTTAATCATTTAAAAACTTAATTAACTTTATAAAACATCATTATTAAGTTTATAAAACAATTTCAAAACACTTTAAATTAATAAAACCAAATTTTGCAAAAATCGGATTTTCAAGCGAAACTACTTCTATAGCAACTATAGCTATGGATAATCGTAATCTCAACTTGTGTTTATCTTTCCTTTTGAAAATTCACCATAAAGTTTACTAACTCTTTTTTTTTCAAACATAAGAAAAACAAAGTTTGAAAACTTAATCGTTTGGTTTCAAACTATTTACTATTGTTTCCATAAAAAATCCCATATTACTTTTACAAACAAGATGCTATCTAGCATACACCATATAAACATGTTTATAACACACACCATTTTTATGACTACCACATAAACAAGATCACAACTTAAAACCCAACACATCACTTTAATCCACGATTTAAGTCTAATGCCTAAACACAAACTATCACATACATATACATCCAAACCATATCATAATACACTGACATCATATATAAATATCATCTATAACAAAGGAAACATCTTTTCGAAAATTAGTAGTTTACTCACCCAAAATCTTTGAAAACTTGAAATGCTATAGAACTTGTAAAGCTTGGAAAACCACACAAAAATCACTCGAAAATAGGTCATCTTCTCCTCGATTTTTGGCCATGTTACTCTCGGAATTTTAAACAGTGGTCAAAAGAAAAGTTCTTGAAAATTATTTTCTCTAACATTTAAAATATAAAAATCACTCAATTTGGATTTGTTTTGATGGAGATATGGTCAAAAGAAGGAGGTATTTTCGGGCTTGAAAATATTGGTCCGAAAATGAGTCAGAAAGAAATGTATTTTTGACCCAAAAATATTCAAAATTTGAAAAAGTGATTCCAATGAAAATTGTATCCACTAGAATTCTCTATGTTTTGAAAAAAACAAAATCTTGATTTAGAGTATTGTTGAGGAAGCTATAGCCAAATGAAGTGGGAGGAAAATGGAGAAATTTTTAAAATGAAAAGGAGGAGATTAAACAAGTTTGAAATCATTTTAAAAGATTAAACTTGGATTTTTAAAAACTTAATATTATGAATGGAAGCCATAAAAGGCCATTAGAGTTTCTCAAAATCTTTAGAAAATTTACAAATGAAAAGAAGAAATGAGAAAAGGATATGAAAATTTGCTTATATACACTAAGTCATAAGTTGAATTACCGTTTTACCCTTATGTCCTTTACCCACCACACACTTGCTTCCACCTTGCCAACCCTCAACATCATCAAGTATTCATGCCACCATAGCCCCATTCCCTTTCTAATCCAAGCCAACATGCCTTAGTTGCATGTACTTAATGTTTAAACATGTTTCCATGATGTGATGTTTACTTTTATATAATTTTATATTATATTATCTTAAGTACATTTATATACATACATACACTTAACTAATGCATACATGAATACATACATATCCTAATTCATTTCTAAATGAATGTGTATATACTTATGCTATTTTGATTACAATATTTCGACAACTTTTAGCCGACGAAAAATCGAAAAATCGGAAAACGAATTCCGATCACATTTTCACTTTCTTCGAACTAAATATTTTTGCAAACAAATTTGAAAAACTATTTCACCATCAATATTTATTTTTAGAAAAGTGTTTTATTTTAGTAATAAAACATATATATAGAATATTTAAAATTAATTAGATATTCACAAATCAAAGCAGTGAAATTCCGGGTCGTTACATTCTTCCCCCCATAAAAGAATTTCATCCTCGAAATTACACCTCAACCCATTGTAGAAAACACTTAACACTATATACCAATTCGCATGATGTAAATAGATTATTCTTATACAAAAATCTTATTCGACCTCTACTTGAATACGTTACTTTATTTCCGAACTACTATTGCTCACCCGATTCTCTAGTGCAGACTCCGATCAGGTTCCTTGATTGGGAACCTCTGTTCTTCTTATATAGTCATATACTATGATAGAAAACTTCTGTCCCATACCAAAAATCCTCATCAAGTGCCCGCCGTCAAAAATCGAGTAATAGATCCTTATTTGGAATGGTGTAAAACACCTAAAAGCCATGCACTTGAATCTTAGATCAAACTATATGGAAACGGGAGATGATCTACGTCCAACCTATGCACTTATTTAATTGGTTCTCACTAATACCAACTCTATTCCCACTAAATTATTTATGAAAACATTTCATAAACTAAACTTAGGTTCAACTTGTATACTGCTCCAGTACATCCTAAGAGTATATACCACTACTTGATTCAACTATTCCATTTTACATTTATTTTCCTAAGAAAACTCAAGATCAAAATACCCAGTCTTGTTTCAAAAACTTTTTGAATTGAAACTTTTATATATTAATCAGAGAATATATATATAACCCGAGTAACTCCAAAATGATACTAAGTAACTGGGTACTACCAAACAGTATCATACATTCCCTTACCAAGAAGGTAATACTCAAGATAAGTGTTTACCATCCGAACACATTTCTTTCCCAATTTTAAGTTATTTTCAAGCCACTCAAACTAGTTAACTTAAAAATATTAATTTTATTTCAAAATCTCATTTTTGAAATAATACTTTTCATTTCCAATAAAACATTTATCACCAACTCGCTTTGGGTTCGTTCGGGTTTGAACTTGTTTCGATTGTACAACGATAAAGAGAATAATTTACTAAGTGCACCACAACGTTCACCTATGCAAACATCCGATCGTCACTTAGAAGATTATTTAGATCATCACAAAACAATCAAGTCTCATTCCTCCTGACCAATCCAAAGAATACACTTCTTACTTAACGTTTTCATTTCCAAAATTTTATTCTTGAACCGAAATTGCTTTCAAATAATACTATTATTATCTTTCAGAACCTTGAAACATTTTCCAAAATTCCAAGGATTTAAACTCTCAAGTTTTCAACTTAAGTTCTTTTTAATCCAAGACACATTCCTATAGATCCAGTTTATAAATCAACTATATAAAACATTTTTCAAATATTTATTTCAAATATTCTAGCTTTTAATAAACATCTTTTATTAAATCAAATTTAACTCCACATTATCAATCAAACGCCTTATAGTTAAATTGTGAAACTTAATTCACAAGGTGTTCGCTTCAATGTTATTTCTATTTCTACTCACCCAACCCAAATCATAAAATGGAAAGATACCTATACATACTAACAATAGTCAATGCTCAAACTGGACGAGCATGACTAAACAAATCCTAAATGATAATAATAGAATATTATTATCTCCTAACAACAATACCTCAAAATACTTTACCATTTTTGAAATCATTCTTTATATACAAAATATATTTCTAGGTAACATTATTTCATTTACCCAATTTTAAAACAATACTATATCAATATGCCTTGTTCAAGTGTTTAGGAACCCCTATCGACACCGTGGCGTTCCACGTCTCGATCAGAGTTCTTAAGCCACTCAACAAATAAATCAACACAATATAAAATATTTTATGTCACTAACAAATACGCGCTCTTATATATAATACACTCATACTCATTCTAGGTTCTCACTTACCCTTACCCCACTAGTGCCAAGGTTCTCGCTTAACCTTGAGCTCTGATACCACGCTGAACAACCCACCATTTCGAACCCCAGAAGTCGACACTAATACATCCACGATATTCACGTACCGAACAACTAAGTGCCGAAAAGACAGATTGTTAAGGGAAAGAAAGGAGATAGAAGGCAAAAAGAAACTAAACAATCATATAATCTCACAACGCAATGACATAACATATATTAATCAACATAATACTTTACAAAGTCATTTCAAAAATGATACATCAGAATCATACTAATACAATTCTACCCATGGACAGTTATAACAGCCTCTCCCTACCTAACTGATATAAGATACATATAATACAGCGAAAACAAGATAATAACTAGCTATCGACGAAGCCATATGCTCCAAGCTCCTCCAAACTGCATCCGTGGGAAAACCTGAACTACTTGGTTGCCCGTAAAAATTTGAGCAACCTAGAGTTTTAGAAAAAGAAAATAAAACTCTGGGTCAGACATGGGTCTGGTGTGAGTATACTCAAACAACTAAATTATTATGTTTAAACCCCGTTTAAAATCAAAGGTATCTTGTAAAACCACGCCGCATATAAACACGAACGGGGTTTTTACCTTATGATAACCTAAACACTTTTATAGAAAATCCAATGATATTTTGACAATGTCCAGGGTTTGAAAGTAAATATAAAATATAGCTGAAATGCTTGCATCTCACATTCCAACATATTTAGGTACAACTAAAAATGCATGGCACTTATTGGAGAATGGATTCCATACAATGACTGGGCTATTGGGGTATCACCTGCCATAGTGCATCTCTAGATAAACACACCGAGAACCTCGCTTAGGTTCCCTGCCAACACAGGACTGTCCTACCCCTTACTGGATAGTACCGAATAAATCACCACCATGGTTGGGATCAGCAACCACACTGAAGCATACAAAAATGGGTCAAATATCGATTCTAGATTTGGTGATGACATGCCCTAACAGGTGCAACCCACTTAGAATGCTAACACTGCCTTCCAAGCAGCAATGCAGTGTCAGCATTCATCCATATAAGTTGTCCAGGATAAGGACAAACTGAAGGCACGACTTCAACTCCATCCATTTTGGAATAATCCTTAGGAATAATAGCAAGCATCCCTTGCACTTCAATGTCTCAGTCTTTGGTTTCATACTCTTTAAGATGTCTTCAGTTTGAAACGCTTGAGTGGGATCAAATAACATATCCGATCCCGGTCTCTTCGAAACAACTTTCGATAATTTCCGGTAAACTCAATCCCGATTCTGTAGGAAATAAGCAGACAAAAGATAAGAGTGGAGTTCACTTCCTAACCGTTTGTGGACGGATTTCCTTATATTTACCCTAGAAGAACGAAACGAGATTTATACGCACAGTACATCATCATTGGGGTGACTGTGCTATATTACTCACGTGTTTCTCCTAGATATTTCCAAAGTAGTGTTTTGGTCCAGATTTGATAGTCGGTTATTTAACTATAAAATAAACAATCATTCAACATTGATTTAATTCCACATGGGATCTACTAAACCTTTATTAGTTAATCTTTCATTAATTAAAATCACTTTATAAACATGCGATCAAAAGATCTTTTACAAAACACTATTTCCAAAACCCCTTACATCCCTTTTATACTTGGAAAACATTTATATACTTATCTCAATGATATATCTATATTAGCAAACTTTATAAGAGATTTCCTCTCTTCATGTTCCATATTAAATGACCAAACAAACTCCGTTTAATAACATTTCTTCCTATAAAACCAACCCACTTGTTTGCACCCAAAATGGTCACAAACACCCAAGAATAGTTTTTGTAGATAAGTAAGTGAAGAACAAAAATTAAACTGAGTAGATAAATCAACAGGTAATAGAGAATGGGCAGTAATTAGAGACACAAAGATTTATAGTGGTTCAGCGTTATATGCGTACGTCCACTTTGAAGATTATCCTTTATTAATCACTTTTTAATCTGATTACAATAGTAGTAAGTAGCCTACACTTGATTACAATGGAGTCTAGAGTAACAAGCACCATAAAGATCCTCAAAATGAACCAAAAGGCCTGTATTTATAAGGAGAGATGATAAGATATTCGCTAAGATTTCGGCAAAAGGCTCTCTAGGTCCATAGAGGCCCACCATAATGATCGGTGGCCCTAACTTGATAATACGGAATGATCGGCCAAAGTTTCACCATTCAATATTTTTGCCTCCAATTCATGCACAATCATCTTTGGAGGGTCCCACATGTCTCTTGAACTTGTCCCTAAAATATGAAGTCAATCTGAGTTGTAGATTATGAGATATGGATCCACCTTTGCTACACTTGGAACGTTCACCAATCATTATGGAGGATCGACAAATAATGATCGGCCATCTTCATATCTCAAGACCTTGATGCGCAATCGTTTTTGTGGGCTCCACTCTTCAATATGAAAGTGTACGTGTAGTACTAAGGATCGTGTAATATGGTATATAAATGCGGAAACTGGTAATAACAGTAAAATAAAAATTAAAGTAAGCACACCAGGAATTTTTATACTGGTTCGAACTTCCCGTTCTACGTCCAGTCCCAGAATACCCTCTGGATTTAAACTAACCCCTCACTTAACCCGGAGGAATAGGTATACGACACCTGAGCAGCCGAACAGGAATTTTTCCGCCTCAACAACCGAAGAGGACTTCAACCTAATACAAATTGTTTGTTGACGAATGTGTTCTAAATAACACTGATAGTCTTTTGATAGTACAACTTTCCTATAATCAAATCCTCAAGAGTATATATGTGTGAGAAGATTTAGAAGGAAGAAAATCACGTAGAATCGAAGTATATAAATTAAATCAAGGATTCTAGTGATATTAAATAAGAATGAATGCTTTTATTTGCAGAAATGAATAGAGATTAGATTTCAGAAATATAAACAAGAATCGGTGATTGTAGAAGTGAATTGAATATGTTTATATAGTTGTAGAAGAGTTATAATCTTTCATGAAGAGTTTCAGTCAACAGTTGTGTCCATATCTCTTGAAATAGAGGACATTCCTCTTCATGAAATGATCGCATCTCTTCAGTAAACTAGCCGTTATTCTCTGGTCGGTCGACCGGAAAATCTGGCCGGTCAGCTGAGTTCGAAATCGTACACAAAACAGAGAGTACCTGTGCACATAACACAGGGTCGGTCGACCGAGGATCCTGGTCGGTCGACCGAGGATCCTGGTCGGTCAGCCGACCTGATGTTATTTGCACAGTGTACACTTATATATGTATAAATTAACATGGATCAATTTGTGTGTGTGTGACTACTTGAGGAATGATTTTAACAATATTCTAAGACTCAATAAAATAAAATATTCATACTAATCTCTGGATTGTAGTCTTGTCTCCTTTGTAGTTCACAATATACGTTTATTCTCTTTTTGTCGCTTTCATATAGTATTCTCTTTGTATTTCGTCGTATGATCTCTGAAGCTTGTGTCATGAATCAAAACTCATGAATCAACATTCTCCCCCTTTTTGATTGATGACAATACTTATGTGACGAAGTAAAACTTATCTATATTATAATTCTCCCCCTGAATATATGGCGACTTTTCTGCAAAAAATATGTTAGCTTTCATACATTTTTCTCCCCCTTTGTCATCGACAAAAAGGAATACTTACCAGAAGTAATATGTTAAAGTAATGCGAATCATTGAAATTTAAATATTAAATATTCAAACCAAAATAGGAGCAATTAAGGATGTTTGCTTAGTACATAACAATAATGAAGGAAAAATATATTGTGCTCATAAAGAAATTCTTGAAATTAAATTGTAAAATACTACAATTACTCCTCATCATCATCAGAATCCCAGAATTCTGGACGAGTATTATCATCCAGTGGAGCTGGTTCCTTACCCCGTCTTTGTGTGTGAGGAACGTGAGTTGCCGATGTGCTGGAACTTGTGTTATCGGATGTAGACCAAGAGAAATTTGGCGCTGGTCTTTTTCCAGGAGCAACAAATGAAGCACCGGCTTCGGAAGTACATGATAAGGCATCCCATAAATTTACGAAGAAGCCTTTGATCTTCTTGAACCGCCCATCAATTTTTCGAAGTCGAGAATCCAAAGCTAGTTGATTTCGAGCCAAAATATCAATGGCAGCCTCCGTACTAGTACTGGGAGTTGGTCGTTGAATTGAGGTTTGACGAGTTATACGTTCCGTAGAATGAGTAGATGGTTGAGGTGTAGAATAGCTGCGACGTAGTTGTTCTCGAGGAGTAGTACGCCATTGCTGAAAATTTGTAATTTGGGACGGTGCATCAGGTATCTTCATTAGTTTTATGGTTCGTGAGTCAAAAGTACGAACTTTGGATGTTTCGGATTCCGGAGCATGGGTGACAAAGTTATTAATCAACCTCATTATGTATTCTCCATAATAAATATGGAGCATCTTTCCTTGGTTGAAAGAGAGAAATTCATCCATAAGAAGTTGTGTCCAATTTACTCGAATATTTCCGCACATAGCATACAATGCTTTGAAGTTTTCGGAATATACTAAGTGGTATGATCCTCCTCTTGGAACAATAGACTTCATCATCAATCGATGAAAGAGTCGGGCTTTAGGTCGAAGGGATGAAGTTTGCCTTAAATCAGTAGCGTCATCTTCAAAAAATAGATGACTTAGACGGTCACGAGTCGATGTATTACAATCTACATCATGTAACGAAATTCCACCCGGTCGAGCATTAAAAATGTGGTTAATTCGATCAATGGAAAGAAAAATCGAAGTGCCACAAACCGATGTCCAAACACAATTTTCAGTGTTTCTCGGTGGATTTACAAGGTTGAGATTTGCTAGAAATAACTTGACCATTATATGATTAATTTTCAAGTTATTTTTCCTATGGTCAAGAAATGTATCAAGACCACTTTCAAGGGCGGCATTTTCAATACCGTAGGAGGTAAAATCAGGATAACTTACAAATGACTCCTCAAGGATTTTGGCATCTTGAAGCCTTATCCATCTTTCTAAAGCTTTGTCACTTACTAGCCAAGAAGCAATTTGAGAGTCTACAGGAGTTGATGAAGATGAGCCAGCATTTGTCTTAGATTTCTTCTTAGGGGCCATTTTTTGTTTGAAGAATTTGAAGAAGTTTGGGGAGGTTGTAATGGGGGCTAGGGTTAAAATCTGTTTTGGGAGAGTAAAAGTGAAGAGGTGAGATGGAAAAGGTGAGTGGATGGGTTAAAATATGTAGACTATTGCAACAGAAAGCACGCTCGGTCGGCTGAGTTACCTGGGTCGGTCGACCGACTTGAGTTTCAGGTTAGTGCTTAATCTTTCGGGAAGAGCTTCGGTCGACCGGTGCAGGGTACTCGGTTGACCGACTCAAAAAAATGTTATAGTTGCTTTTCGAGATACAGGTTCGGCTGACTGACTCCGGGGGTTCGGTCGACCGACCTGGCAGAAATATGTTTTTAAAAACTTCTCGGGATAGCTTCGGCTGACCGACTCAGGCTCTCCGGTCGACCGAGGCATGTGAACAAACAAATTTCTGTTGTTTTTCAACAAAAAATTATAGAAATATAAATTATATTATTACATCATTTATATCTATACATCTTATTGAAAATAATAACATATATATATTAAATTATAGCCATGGTTCATCAGCATCTACGTTCCCATGAGTTTGGAGACGGAACATTTTCTATTGGTGACCATCTTGGAGCTATTGGAGTTTGAACGGGGTTTGAAGGTGATGGAGATCTGTAAGAAGGTTCAGCAACATCATCCTTCTTAGATGAACAAATTTTCATGGCAATCTTTTCAAGAAAACTTAAACGTCTTGCCGTGACTTTTGTTCGTAGTAGAGTTCCCGTTGCATATTCATTTGCTGTTGTTGGTAGTGATGTATTTCATCAATTTTTTGTTTGGTTGATGGAGATACTACCATTGTATTCTTCCCTTTCTTCTTTTCAGGTGTATAGCCATTATGGGAGTCTTCCCATGGTTTCCACCCGTGTCGGGGGTCTTTATCTGGAGAGGAGAAGTCTAGAACACGGTTAGGCATTGGAAAAGTAGGATAGGGACCATTTTCGGGGATGCGATCAGAACAATCATCATCCGAAGATGTGTATGAAAGATGAGAATTTTCAGAGTTATAGTAATCATTGTTAGAAGACATTTTTTCAAGTTTTGTTTTGTAAAATTTTTGTAGTATACGTTCTTAATCAGTAAACATAGTACATATATATAACCATCTATTTTCAGAAAAAATAGTGGTTTAAGACAAATTTTAACTATAATCACAGAACTTTATAGCAAAAACTGTTCGTTATTGTATGATATATAAGCTTTAGAGCTAAAAATAGTTTATTTTTGAAATTAAAGTTAATGGTACAGATTGTAGATAGAACTGAAACAAGAAACACCCATAGCTCAAGTAGCTATAATACAACATCTAATAAATAAGTCAGAGGTCATGAGTTCGAGTTCCGCTTTGGTCAGAAATAAAATAATTTTTGTTTTTCGATATTTTTGCATATTTTTATTCATAAATCTTTAAACGACATTATACCTAAATCACGTCTTAGTTTTATAAAAATATTTTCATTTAGCGGTTTAGTAAAAATGTCAGCTATTTGATTTTCAGTGTTGATAAATTTTAAATTTATTAATCCTTTTTCCAAACAATCACGAAGAAAGTGATGACGAATATCAATGTGTTTTGTTCGTGAGTGATTGACCGGATTTTTAGAAAGATTTATTGCACTAGTATTATCACAATAAATTATTGATTTTCAAGATGACAATTAAAATCTTGTAGTGTTTGTTGCATATATACGACTTGTGCACATGCCAAAGCAGCAGATATATATTCTGCTTCACACGTTGATAAAGAAACACAGTTTTGTTTCTTACTAAACCAAGAAACTAAGGAACGTCCAATGAAATGACACGTTTCGCTCGTACTTTTTCGATCCGTCCGACTTCCTCCAAAATCAGCATCACTATAGGAAACTAATTCGAAAGGACATTCTTTTGGATAAAATAGTCTGAAATCTTTGGTTTTAGTTAGATAACGAATAATGCGTTTAACTGCTCTCATATGTGATTCTTTGGGATTTGCTTGAAATCAAGCACATAAACAAACACTCATCATAATATCGGGTCGACTTGCTGTTAAATAAAGTAAAGAACCTATCATACTACGATATAGCTTCTGATCAACACTTTTGCCATCTTCATCTCTATCGAGATGAATTGTTGTGCTCATAGGAGTTGGTTTGGCAGCAGTGTTTTCCAGACCGAAACGTTTGATTAAATTATAACAATATTTTTCTTGATTAATAAAAATTCCATTTTCAATTTGTTTAATTTGTAATCCAAGAAAATATGACAATTCTCCCATATGAGACATTTCAAATTCATTCGTCATTATAGTTGAAAATTCTTGACATAGTTTTTCATTTGTCGAGCCGAAAATAATATCATCAACATATATTTGAATTATTAAAATATCTTTATTAGTTTTCTTAATAAAAAGCGTTTGATCTACTTTACCGATTTCAAAACCAGATTCTAATAAATAGCCTTTAAGACGATCATACCAAGCATGTGGTGCTTGTTTTAAACCGTATAACGCCTTTTTGAGTTTATATACATGATCCGGAAATTTTTCATGATTAAACAAAGGTGGTTGTTCAACAAAAACATTTTCTTTTATGAATCCATTTAAAAATGCACTTTTAACATCCATTTGATACAGTTTAAAATTATGAAAACACACGTAAGCTAATAATATTCGTATTGCTTCAAGTCGGGCGACCGGAGCAAACGTCTCTTCGTAATCAATTCCTACTTCTTGATTATATCCTTGTGCAACTAATCTAGCTTTATTCCTCGTTATATTTCCTAGTTCATTTGCTTTATTTTTGAAAACTCATTTAGTACCGATGACTGATTGATCACTGGGTCTAGAAACGAGTTCCCAAACTTCGTTTCGTTCGAATTGATTTAGTTCTTCTTGCATGGCAAGAATCCAGTAGTCATCAGTTGAAGCTTCTTTTATATTCTTAGGTTCTATGTTAGAGAGAAAAGCTACATGACCAACTTGATTTAGTTGATGTCTAGTTTTAACATTCGTATTAACTTCTCCAATTATATTTTGCACAGGATGATCTCTTAAAATTCTAGGTGGAGATTTTATTATATTAGGAGTAACGTTTTTATTTGTTTCATGAAAATCAAAATTTTCATTTGTATTACTATTTTCATTCTGAGTAGTTTCATCATCAGAATCAATAGTAGCAATTGGATTTATATTTTTAAAATTTTCGTTGAAAGAAACATGTAAGCTTTCTTCAATAATTTGAGTTCGTTTATTATAGGTTCGATAAGCCTTGCTTCGTTCCGAATATCCAACGAATATTCCTTCATCGGATTTTGGATCGAATTTGCCTAGTTGATCTTTAGTATTTAAAATAAAACATTTAGAACCAAAAACTTTAAGATATGAAATATTTGGTTTTCTTCCATTTAGAAGTTCATATGGGGTATTCTTAGTTAATGGTCGAATAGAAACGCGATTCAATACATAACAAGTAGTAGCTACAGCTTCTGCCCAAAAGTGTTTCGATAAAGTGGTTCCATTTAGTAAAGTTCTTGCACATTCTTGTAACGTTCTATTTTTCCTTTCTACAACTCCATTTTGTTGTGGTGTTCTAGGAAATGAAAAATTATGGTTAATACCTTTCTTGTTACAAAATTGTTCAAAAACTTCATTTTCAAATTCGCCTCCATGATCACTTCTTATATTTTTAATTTTCAATGTTTTAATATTTTGAATTCTTTTAACAAAAACTTTAAAATTATCAAAAGTATCACTTTTATTTTTCAAAAAGAAAATCCAGATATATCTAGAGAAATCATCTACAATAACAAAAACATATCTATTATGATTAATAGACTGCACTTGAGTTGGACCAAAAAGATCCATGTGTAAAAGTTCAAGTGGTTGTTCTGTAGATATTACTTTCTTTGATTTAAAAGAAGATTTTGTTAATTTTCCTAATTTACATGCATCACAAAATATGTTAGTTTCGAATTTTATATTGGGTAAACCTTTAACTAATTTATTTTTAGCTAGTTTGTTGATGGTATTAAAATTGATGTGACAAAATCTTTTGTGACAAAGACAAAAATCGTTTTCTTTAGCCACTAGACACAAATTTGAATCATTATTAACGTTCATATTTAAGATGTAAATATTTTTATCTCTTTTTCCTTCGAAAATAATGTTATGATTTTTATCAAAAATGTAACATTTATTTTCTGAAAAAGTTATATTAAAACCTTTATCGCATAGTTGACTAATACTTAATAAATTATGTTTTAAATTTTTAACTAATAAAACATCAGTAATGAGAGGTAAATTAGATGTGCCGTTGCTATTGACATTGCCTTTGCCGATGATATATCCTTTTGAGTTATCTCCAAAGGTGACTGCTCCTCCATTTGAGTATATAATGTTTGACAACATTTCTTTGTTTCCAGTCATGTGTTTTGAGCAACCGCTATCTAAAATCCATTTTCCTCTCTTCTTATGTGGTACCTGCAAAAAGTTTATAAAAAGTTGGTACCCAATCTTTTTAGGGTCCTAAGAGTTAGATCTTAGGAAGCCAAACCCATACGGGTTCAGAATTCCCTTTATAAATATAATTTTTGTTATTATGAACAGTTTCCATAAACATTTCGATATGTTTATTCCTTATCAATACATTTTTTTTTTGGAATCCATATCTTAATGGTTTTAGTATTTGAATAAACTGTTTTCTTAATATCTTTCTTAATTTTATTATTAATCCTACTTTTAGCAAAATTATTTTGTTTCTTAAATCCTAGTCCAGATTTATTGTTAGAGGATTGAGAGTTTTCTAGTATACTAGAAAGATTTTCTCTTCCTTTATTGAAATTAGAAACATTTTTAGAGATATCATCAAATTTTATTTTAAGACTAGATTTTTCTAACTCTAAATCCTTAATCTTAGATTTTAAACTATTATTTTCGAAAAGTAAAACATCATTTTTATTTTTCTGAATTTCTAGTTCTTCAGATATTGACGTAATTTGAGAAGATAAGTTAGAATTCGATTGTTGAGAAATTTCAAGTTCTTCTTCCAATATTATCTTCTCATCTTTCAACATATCTACTTCTAAAACTGTTCTATCTAACTTTCTTTGCAACTCCTTATTTTTCTTTTTAAGTTGTTTTGTTAAATTTACTAATTCAGAATTTATTTCAATTAAATCTTTAAAAGTAAAATCACTTACATCGTCTGACGAAGCCATGAAGCATACATTTGCTTGTTCATTATCACTTTCACTCTCTGATGAGGATGATGAGTCAGTGTCGTCCCAAGTGACTGAAAAAGCTTTTCGTTTGGTTTTATCCTTCTTGAAGTTATTCTTTTTACGATCTGAACAATCCTTCTTCATGTGTCCTTTCTTATGACATTCATAACATTCCATTATTGAAGATGATGGTTTGCTGCTATTGGAATTGTTGTTGGAATTATTTTTGTTTCCCTTGAATTTGTTTCTGTTGAATTTCAAAAACTTTATGAAATTTTTAGCGATCATTGCCATATCTTCATTATCTGAGTCGGAATCATCTTTTTCTGCTTGGAATGCCACATTTTTCTTTTCTTATGCTCCATTTCGTTTTGCCTGCAAATTTACTTCATAGGACATTAAATTACCTATCAATTCTTTTGGTTTTAATGTTGACAAATCAGTTGCTTCTTCAATAGCTAGGACTTTTCGTTCCCATTCGTCCGTTAAAGAATTTAAGATTTTTGTAACAACATCAAAATTAGTAAACTTTTGTTCTAATGATAATAAAGCATGATAAATATCCTGAAATCTAGAGTACATGTCATTTATAGATTCATTTGGCCTCATTTTAAAATTTTCAAATTGATGTTTCAACATAGAAATTTTGCTAAATTTAACTTTGTTCGTTCCTTCATGTGAAACTTTAAGAGTTCTCCAAATTTCATAACTGGAAGTGCACATGCTAACTCTATTGAATTCATTTCTATCTAATGCACAAAACAAAATATTCATAGCCTTAGCATTTGATGTAGCATCTAGTTTTTATGTGTTACTCCAAGTTGAGTATTCTCCAGTAGGAGTTGTGTACTCACTTTGTATAATATTCCAGATATCAAATCCACTTGATTGCATATAGATTCTCATTCTAGTTGACCAATAATTGTAATTTATACCATTGAAAAGTGGAGGTCGTGAAGTCGATTGACCTTCTGTGAAACTAGAATTAGTGTGAGTGTTAACATCGTTAATTTGTGTGGTTGCCATATTACTAGAAATAAATATCAAATAACTTTGTGATGGTTATAGGATGACCTTGCTCTGATACCAAATGAAAGTGTACGTGTAGTACTAAGGATCGTGTAATATGGTATATAAATGCGGAAACTGGTAATAACAGTAAAATAAAAATTAAAGTAAGCACACCAGGAATTTTTATACTGGTTCGAACTTCCCGTTCTACATCCAGTCCCAGAATACCCTCTGGATTTAAACTAACCCCTCACTTAACCCGGAGGAATAGGTATACGACACCTGAGCAACCGAACAGGAATTTTTCCGCCTCAACAACCGAAGAGGACTTCAACCTAATACAAATTGTTTGTTGACGAATGTGTTCTAAATAACACTGATAGTCTTTTGATAGTACAACTTTCCTATAATCAAATCCTCAAGAGTATATATGTGTGAGAAGATTTAGAAGGAAGACAATCACGTAGAATCGAAGTATATAAATTAAATCAAGGATTCTAGTGATATTAAATAAGAATGAATGCTTTTATTTGCAGAAATGAATAGAGATTAGATTTCAGAAATATAAACAAGAATCGGTGATTGTAGAAGTGAATTGAATATGTTTATATAGTTGTAGAAGAGTTATAATCTTTCATGAAGAGTTTCAGTCAACAGTTGTGTCCATATCTCTTGAAATAGAGGACATTCCTCTTCATGAAATGATCGCATCTCTTCAGTAAACTAGCCGTTATTCTCTGGTCGGTCGACCGGAAAATCTGGCCGGTCAGCTGAGTTCGAAATCATACACAAAACAGAGAGTACCTGTGCACATAACACAGGGTCGGTCGACCGAGGATCATGGTCGGTCAGCCGACCTGATGTTATTTGCACAGTGTACACTTATATATGTATAAATTAACATGGATCAATTTGTGTGTGTGTGACTACTTGAGGAATGATTTTAACAATATTCTAAGACTCAATAAAATAAAATATTCATACTAATCTCTGGATTGTAGTCTTGTCTCCTTTGTAGTTCACAATATACGTTTATTCTCTTTTTTGTCGCTTTCATATAGTATTCTCTTTGTATTTCATCGTATGATCTCTGTAGCTTGTGTCATGAATCAAAACTCATGAATCAACACAATATACTGATGCTCTGAAAGGTTCAAATGAATTGGCCTTGTAAAATTTAAGATATCGATCGATCTCTGCTGATTTGAGCAGTTTTATGGATCGTTTCCAATCGATCCATATAAATCCTTGCTTCATCCGTAACTCGAGCATACAAACTCCGATCAACTCCAAATTTGAAATATAACTTCATGGGTCTATGCCAGTCAGTCCATGCTAATTGCACCTTGATTGGAACCCAGTTCGAATCTGCCTGACCATTGTCCATAGTATTGTATATAATCAATTCCAAAGGTTGGTAACCATCCGGGCTTAGCCAAGTCGATGATATCAAGGTATAACATTTACCGCCCAAAGTACATATCATTTCAATCATGACGTGCTTTGAATCGTTTCAAGCTAGAATTGTTGAAAAGAAATCCATCTGGTTCTTCGAATAGTCGTTATCCTTCCATTGAGTTGTTCTCTTGTCGAGGGTCGTATTTTCCTTATTCGTCGTGATGATTGGTCGATTTCTAATAGTATAAATACAGGATCACAACTTGTTAGCGATCATCCTGCTTTGTTTATGGAAATTTCTAAGCTTCAACAACTTGGCTTTAATTTTTCTCTGGTTGATTTCAGGTGATCATTCAATTTTTGTCGATTTTAAAAAATTAGATTTTGAAACGTATACTAGCATGTATGCGTGTTTGTACCTGACCCCCGATCATAGTTACACGTTCACGGGTCGTTTTCAAGTTTTGAATTTTTTATAAACAGTCTCTACCGATTGTTATTCTTGTTTACATATATATCTTAAAAAATGTTCACTGTCGATCGTTATTCCCTCATTCACATTCTCCCTTTTTATTTTTTTCACCGATCGTTTACTTCTCAGAAAGAATCTTTAGATCGTTCCTAGTTTTGGAACGATCGGTACAAAACCCTTGCTTTAAAACGATCGGCCTCTAGCCTGCTTGTAAAATGATCGGCATAAGATCGTTACCTCAAAATGATCGGCATAAGATCGTTACCTCAAAATGATCGACATAAGATCGTGACCTCAAAACGATCGACATAACTTCAGGGCCACGAATGATCGGCATAGACCCTACCTATATAAGCACCTTTACTTATCCATTTTTCCTTCATACTTCATTTCGTATCATTTCCAGTTGAGAAGAAAAATGAACTGTTCCACTTCCTTCCCTTACGGATTAAAGAAATGATCCAGTTTTCCCAAAACTAAACCGCATCTCTTCAAGTTAATCGCCATTCAAGTGCTCCCTTAGATCTTACCTCACTTCAAATTCAAATCCATTTCCCTTTCTAGATTTTAACCTAGGTAATCTGATTCGAATTTGCTTTATGAGTCGAGCATGAGACTTTGGGTTTCAACAATTTCGTGACATTCAACTCGATCCATGGAGAGAGTAGTAGTTGGAGAAGATCAAAGCTTCAGCTAATCGTTTTTGGAGAAGATGGAGTAGCTGTCTTGATGTGGGACGATCGTTCTTGAACGATCGAATGAAGTGATGGAGTGAATGATTGGTAAAAAAGGGGGTGAAGTGGAAAGAATGGTCATCTAGAATGGTTGAGATGAACGATCGGTCGGAGATTAAAGATGAACGATCGGTTGGAGATTGGAGATGAACGATCAGTTGGAGATTGGAGATGAACGATCGGTTGGAGGAAATTTTGGCTCGGCTATTGATGATCATTATAGTACGATCATTTACAAATGATCATCCCGGAACGATCGCCTATGTCTTGATGGATGGATTGACTGTCAGCAACTAATTTTTAAAATGGAACTTGAAAAAATGAACTTGAACCCAATGATGAGCTTCAGTCTTGCATACTTGAACGGACGTTTGAACTTGTATATGACTCAAATTGCATATTCAGAAATTCATGACATTTTGAACTATGACGTGAACCAATGCCTTAAACAATTCTCTTAAAGCTCATCATTGATTTGAACATAAAAGTTGATCTGAAACTGACAATCGATCTCGAAACTCAGGCAGAATCATTCTCTAACAACAAAGTAAACCGGTTGAGACGGTCAGCGATGATGGTCACTTCGGTCAAACTTCAAAGTCTCGTCATCTTTTTTTGTCTTCGATTTCTTATAGCTTATTACTGTATTGTATAGCACTTCACCACACCACACTAGCACTCACTATGCATTGGGGGGTACAGGTTACTTTATCTAGTTATGATTTTTACTAAGTTTAATGGCAATGGTTTCTAGATGTTCTGGGCGCCTTGTAGCTATGCCAGCTGGATCATCTTCTCAACAGGATAACCCTAACGTGGAATCAAGTTCTACAACTGAATCTGATAATCCGTCCTCTAGTCATTATTCAAAACAACTGGAAAGCCCAGGCCCTCAATTTGATCTTTCTGATGCAGTTCATATCCTTCCACTGGAGGTTATCGATCCTGCTCCCGACATTCTAGAGGTCGCAGTTATTCTGGAGAACCCTGCTGATTCGGTAGCCTCTAAAATTAAGAAAGATCCTCTTCGTCAAATCTGCGTAAGGCATGGAATTCCTTTTGATGACTTGTTGGTTCCGTTGCAGGATGATAGGGCTTCTAGATCCCAGAAGGGTATACGGCGTGCAACAAGTTCATGTGCTAGGCCGGATGCATCTAACCATTTAATTCATACATTCGGGAAATTCTTCATTATTTAAGGATTGCTCTAGCGCAGCTTTATCCAAATGGCTATACTCTTCTCAACTGTACTTATATGGTATTTACGGAGTTCCTACATCGTCCTCCAACCATCGATGACATCCGATTCATATTCACTTTCAAACGACGGACAGGGAGTCTTTCGTTTACATTTCTTAAGTCGGCGAAGAGGTGCCAGATTCTAACTGGCGCATGGCACAAATTAAGCGCCTTTAAAGTGAGTGGTTCTTTGTTCGTTGTCTGTCCGGTTTCGCTTGACAATGGCTGGAAAAACGTAAGTGTTATCCACTATTTCTACATTAGCACGGAAAAATGATATTCAGGTCGTATTCCTGACTACGTTACTTCTTTACAGGTATCATCACCCGGCTTAGCGGCAATATTTATGAAGAGGCGGTCACAACTTTGAAAAATGCACCACCCGAGGACAGGAACATCGAATATCTACTTATGGACGAATGTCTCTTTGCTTTTGTTTTGATAGAAGAGGGCCTCAGTGTAGGGCTAACCAAAGTCGCTCAAACTGCAGGGATAAGACCATGGGCTGCAGTTAGTCAAAGGGACAGTCGAGCCGATCCCATGGATTTCAAGGTTGTGAGTGCTCAAGAATTCACTGGTATCGATGTCGGAGGATATAAAGGCGATGTACCCGGTCATGATGGTAACGAATCCGGTCTTGGGGTCGATGTTAGATCCTCGTAGGCCTCACAACCCTCAGTTTTTGATAGGAGAAAGAAGAAAACATTTGTTCATAAATTTCCAAAGTTGTCTCTTTGATCGATCCAAGTCATCGATGGCTCCTATGATTGTTCAAGATGAATCTTCTTCTTAACCGTTAGAGCGTTCAATTTTACCACTTGATTCTTTGTTTGGTCTTCCAATTCCACATGACCTTAATGCTTTCTATTTCACTGATGTGAGCATCGAGGGGGTAGGAATCTCCTACCAGAATTAGCACTAAGATTCCAACTTCTAGAGAGAAGTTACACCAATGAGCAAAGCTCCTACACCTAGTTTGTCGGGGGGTTACACATAGACACTTTCACCCCTCAACATTGCATTAGGCTCAACTTGTGCTTTTTAGTACTTAAAGTTGATTGATTTTCCTTTTTCCTTTGCAGAAACGATGGTGAAGAAAAGAAACATGTTTGATTCCCTCTGGGATATTCACCACCAATCCTCTAGTTCACGCTCTTGCTCTTACTATCAAGGTGGTAGTTGAGGGTATTATGATTCCAGTTATCACCCCGGTTGGGACCGGGGTCATCAAGACAGAGGTGATAGGGATAGGCCATCCCACGATAAACATCAACCAAGATTGAGATCTCCTCCTTCAAAGGGTCCCAAGAAGTCAACTAATCGGAGGGAGCAACCTATCGATCCCTTTCACGGTCCTCCTCCCACTCCAGTGCCTCCATAGCCTTTGGTTTCTTCTCATTCTCATCGGCCGAACGATTGTCGCCGCCATAGTGAACATGCTACTGTCCAAAGGCCTGGTAAGGAAAGTACTAAAGTTAAAGCTGCTACTGAAGATCCTACGGTCAATCTAGTTGCTCGTATGCCACAGCTTTGTGAAGAGTTTCCAAACTTATGTTTTGAAGGATTCTTTTTCCCTCCCAACCCGAAGAGGGTCCCGGACCACATTCAGAAAATAATTATTGACCGTGTCACTAACATCCACATGCAGTACCATGAATGGATGAAGGCAACAAAGAAAATGTCGAAAGTCTTCTTTGATCGTGCGGCGGAGATTGAAAATCTAAAACGCCAGGAAGCTCAAGATAAGAGAATTATCGACACTTTGAAAAATGAGCTAGAGGCTTCTAGGACCTCCCTAGCAGAAGCTGAAGGAAAAGCTAATGCTTTTGTTAAATCCATGGAGGAGATGAAATCCAGTCATCTTGATATGGTTCAAGTGTTGCCTCATCGAAATCAAGAGATAGCGCTTGAGCGGGACTCGAAGTATTGAATCTGCAGCCTTGAAGGAGATAGTGGATCTCAAGGCTAAGCTCAAGTGTGTAAATAAGGAAAAAGATGATGCCCAGAAAATCGCTCAAGGTGCTTGTGACGAATTGGTAAATGTTAGACTTGAGAGAGACACGGCTGTTGAAAGGGCCAAAAATGTTGATGCACTTATTCAGCGTGAAGCAGAAGCTACCAAGGACAATGTTAGGGAGGAGATAATGAATGAACTTGACCTACTTCTCATTCTTTACAATGCCAACGTTCTCAAGCATAGAAATTTAACTTAGCTTGGTGACGATTATCCCTACCAGCTCTGACGCGCATGGGAATTTTTTGTTGCAGTAGGAATTAAACTTCTTAATTCGGAGGATATCGACCTGTATAGGGTTGAAAGTAAAATGCTATTAGGTGATGAACCCAAAACATTACACGATACCCAGCTTACACTCCATAAAGAATCTGCTGCTGCTTCTTCACATAAAGCGGGTGAAGGATCCAAGTCGACACAACCTGATATTATAACTGAATGGCCCCTGGCACCCCAGGCCCTCCCTAGCTCTATAGTAGGCTCTAATGCCATCTCAGGTATGACCCAGACAAGCCACAACTTTCTCCAATACCCGAACGCAGTTCTGAGGATGTTTCGGCTCAGCCTAGGAGCCACACTGAGGAAGGTATTCCATCGACATTTCCCGTCTTTCAAAAGTTGGGGTGTTATCAGTTGATATTTCTAATCATTTTGCCTATTTTTTCTCAGCTTTGAATCTATTAGGTGCCGCTCCGCTTCCCTTGCAAGAGCCTCAATTGGAATCGTAAGTGGCTGCGACAGAATCCATCGAAGTTACAACTTCGTCCGCTGCTCTGGGTGCTCAAGAAGAAGCTTTTATTATTAATGATCAATTTATAGAGGTATTATTTTTGGAAGGAGTGACCCTCACCATGAAATCACTACAACAAAAGTATGTTTTGACTGCATTTACCATCAGCGTTCAAACGTTGAATGCTGTAGTATATATTTTTGAGTGAGTTATTCCTAGGGATAAACGCTGAAAAAAGTAGTCCTCTGAGTTTATTTTGGTTTGCCGCTAACTCACATTTACTTCTAAAGAAAATTCTATTTTCCCTCGTCTCTTAATAATTCATTTCCCTCTCCATCGATTTTCATTTTCCCTCCTGTCCATTTCGATTTCAATTCTCCCAGCACCAGATTGCATCTTCCTTCATCTTCCGTGTCGATTTTGAGTATCTCTGTCGCTGGTGCTTCTATCTGCATCGACTTTGGAATTGATTGCCCTAAACTTGGCGGAACTGGTGAGCGTTTTTTTCTTAACCCTAGTTTTCAGTTAAGTTTGAAACATTGTAAAGGATCAATATCTTGCTTATCTGATCGAGTTTAAAGTTTAGCCAAGTTTTCTATTCTGATCGAGGTTAAAGTCTACACCACCTGTAATAATTGCGTAATAAGAATTCATAGTGATCATGGTAAAGGATGTTTCTAGTTATTGAGTTCATGATTAATGGTTGTGGGTTTTCCAGTCCACTTAGAGATCCACAACAATACTCTAAAACTTGGGTTCATGACTCAATCCAAAATACCATTTTCAATCAAAAGAAGTCCAAACATGGTCTTATGTGGATCTACATTCAGCCCTAGGCGTCTTTGGCAAGATTTCACCAAAAGTTGGGGCAACCGATACATGTAGCCTGAGCTATTTCTAGAGGTTTGGCTTCCAACTCTGAGCAATTTTCCTCTTATTGGCAACGGGTTCTAAACCAATAATATATATTGAAATTGGCAGAATCATATAACCGAACTTACCTATATGAAATATCTAAGCCCAATTTATTAGTGGGCCGAACTCGTAGAAGAATATTGGTAAAAAAGATCAAATATTGCTATCGGCTTGATCATCTTTCGGTTTAGATAATTACTTGATTAGGATGTTTAGAGTATACATTTGTATATACTCCATACCTACACGGAATTGTTAATTTATATTTCATATAATTGATATATAAAAGCAAAGATTTGGTCCCTATGCTAAAAATCTGTCTCTAGACCATATGGATCGATCCACTTGCAAAGAAAAAAACCTGCACATCGCAACATGGTGCTGGCTGCTTTGAATGTTGTGGTGAAAAAGCACCTTGAATAGTATACAATCTAATTTCCTATGCTTCTCGATTTGATATATACTATGTGATTGTGGCTTTATTTGCTTATTTTCTATATTGTTTTGCTACTATATATTGCCATGTTAGAATAATGTTTTGTTATTGACCTTCACTATTTTTTTTTTTGAAATGAATATTTGTTATACCTGTTCAACTTTTACAGTCTTAGAGCTGATAAATAAAAGTTAATATACAATAATGTCTAGTCCCAACTATTTATCAACTATTATTAAGCACTATAATTGTATTTCATGTTTCAAAGTAGTTTACATTTTGAAGGAACACACAACTGAATATGAAGGAACAAAAATTTGGCATGCCTGCATCAAATTCAATATGGTACGGTATATGGTTTTTGAGTTCCTTTGCAAATCCTTCAAAAAAACATTCTTTAGAATCGCGTATTTCTTCCTTGGCTTATTTGTTTTGTTTAGATCATTTTGATCGCTAGAAAAACATCCTTTATCATGATCACTATGAATTCTTTCCACTTTCCTTGACAGTGCAATTTTCTCTTTCCTTTTGAACTGTGCACTCTAAGACCATATTCAATATCTGTTTTTCAGTATCATGTATATTTTCCTTGTCCCCAAGTGGGGATCATCAATTGTTTTAACTAGGTGGCATTTTATTTAAAAAAACAAATAATGAGAGAGAAAAACATGAACATGGAATTCTTAATACAAGAATTAATATTATTAGTTTTCTATAAAAACAACAGACCTCTTTCAGAAACAGTCTATATATTTGGAAACCTGGCTAGCAATTTATCTCCATTTCCATTTTCAGTTTAATTCAAATTAATCTTCTCAGTTCTTTACATTTTAATCTTGTTATTTAGCAATATCTTGTTACTTCATTTTCCTGTTATATCTTACCTTAATTTTTGTTCATCTTTTGCAATTTAATTCCATGTTCTTCATATCTGCCATTTAGAGCTCTTATATCAATTTTTAGTTATGTTAATATTTACTTTTAACTCCAATTCTTGTTTTATGCAATTCACGGTTTTTTATCTTTTCAAACCCCACTGCAACTTGCATATCATTGATTATCATGTAGCAAATTTATTCTTTGGTTCTGGTTTCTTATGGAATACTCAAGGGTTTCATTCTTTCCAAACATGCCAAATTGTTGAAGTCGAGGCAATGGCAGCTATTTTGAACCTCATGCTTTTCAGTTTCCATTTGAAAATGGTGCTTTAGCTTGTTTATTAGGTGAGTCCACTCCACATGTATTCTGTAGAATTACAAAGTGTTTATGACTCTCATCGCTCTGTTGACATAGAGTACATTCAATTTGTTGTATTATATTCCACTTGTATAGTCTGTCTCATGTAGGCAGACTGTTTAGTAAAGCCTTATAGGCAGTCAATGACATTTTTGGTATGTTAGCTTTATCCGCGACGAACTTTGCACATTCTAGTTCCTCGTCTTTGTTTCTTAATTGTTCCTGTGCCTATTTAATGGTGAATGCCTGTTTCGAAATCCAAACGTCTTCTTGTTTTCCTGTGAATAACAAGATATATTTAGTTTCTTGTGTTGCTTGTGATGTGGCGGTATTTGAGCTTTGGTTCCACTGGTTATTCTGAATAAACTGGCTGACTTTGAATCTCTACCTCCATATAATGTATCACATCCTAGTCTTTTTACAAAACTCTTACCATCTACCCATGGATCAAATCAAAAGCTTGTGTTTTTACAATTAGCTAACTTCTTTATATTTGCTGTGCCAAATCATTTCTCATTTTTAGAATTGCTTTCCAAGCACCAAAACCGTTATTGTCCTCCTCCATAATCCATAAACTGTAGATTTTTCCATCCATTATATCCGTATTCCTCTTCCAGATATGATATTCCAGGACATTTTCATTGTATATGTTTCTTAAAGTCTCAAGTTTCTTAGTCGCACTCCACCTTCTTTTCTTTGGCCTACATAACAGTTTGCGTGACATCTTAAGCAAGCCTCTTTTCACTTGTATAGACATTTTCAATCTTTTCAAAAGATGCACTAGGTAGTTGAAATGTTTGAAGCTAGAATCTTATCATTGGAGCAATCATTATGTCAGGCTTTGTATTTTTTCCATCTTTTGATATTCTACTTTAAACAAAATTAAGTTGGATAATAGAATATGGCTGTTAACTTGGTTACTGGAGAAGGATTTTAATTTAAAAACAACGGGGAGGGCCAAAGAATACTCTAAAACTTCATCTGATTCTTCTTCATATGTTGCCAGACACACTTTGATTTTAATCAATGATATGCAAGTTGTAGTGGGAAGAATTACTGGGGATTAATGGAGCAAAAGCAATGTATTAATGTGAGAATTTGATGAACTGTATATAGTAAGAATTACCGAGAAATAAATGAAAATATTGATCAATGCTTGGGGTTAATGCTTGGGGTTTGAAAAGATAAAGAACTGTGAATTGCAGAAAACAAGAACTGAAGTTTGGAAAGTATTTGAATTATTTTCGAAGATCTTATATTTTTCTTTAAAATCTTTTGAAACATTTTGATATTTTCTAGAAAAAGAGAAAAATGGTTTGCACTTTACTCAATATTTTACGGTGATTTTTGTATTGTTTGAACCTCTGACCTTGTGACTTTCTTCTCTTTTCACATATGTTTTACTCATTTTTGGAATTTTCATGAAAGTTTATGAATTTACTTTGTAGGCAGCCTGTTTGATATTGCAAAATATGTAGTCATTGACATTTTAGGAGCACAACCTTGTAATCTAGTTATGAAGTGAAAATTTTAAATCCATGAAGGACATGCAAATGCCACACATGTAGTCGTCGAGGGATGGCTCGATCAACCGAAGATTTGGTGAGAAAAATATTTAATTTATTAAATATGGTTATTAGTTTTGTTTAATGTTGTCTCTTTTAATGCAGAAAGAGGAAAGTATCAATCCCTCTTCCATTTCTAGATCTGATGTTTGGATTAAATCTCACAGTCGAAAAAATGGTGAGCCAGTGAATATGAATGTTGCAGATGCTATTGTAAGTGCTATGTACTGTTTATTTAAGCATAATTTTTTGAAAATATATAATTTAGAACTCATTTAAAAAATATAATTTGGGTTCACTTTTGTAGGAGAAAATAAAAAATGTTGAAAATGAGTCACAGTCTAGCTTAACATGTAAGTTCAAAGAAGATGCTCTCTCACTAGTATTGGGACAAGATAGACCGGGACGACTACGAGGAATGGGAAAGGGTGTAACCATGACCAAGGCAGTTTTGTCTCAAATCAAAGATAAGAAAGTAGCTCAATGTCAACATAGGATTTCAGAGCTAGAGCAGTTGGTTCGCATGTTAATGAAATGTTGGGTACGATTTCAAATTATATTTTAACAATTTACAGAAAATACAGTCTTATTTTTTTGCCTACATAAAATTTTCTTGGTAGTTTTTTTTTCTTTTATTTGCTTCAAATGGTTAGAGTGCATGAACTCGTTCTTTATTTTCATTTACGATATTTGAATTTTGATAGTTTTCAAAAGGTCTTGAATTAGTCTCTTTTAAATTTATTATCACAATTCTTTATTTAATTTATTTCGATAATCACTTTTTGGGATTAAATTCATCGACTTAAAACTAAAATTTCAAAGATGATTTTGTCTCTTGAAATTTAGTCTTAAGTCATTATCTCTTTTAAATTTTGATGGTTTTCATCAACGAGTCTGTACACCCTGAAACTATCTTGTGGGGTTAATTTTTTAACCTTGAATTAGTCTTAATTTATATTTAATCTAGACAACAAACTGGTAATAAATTACAAATACTTTGAGACAAATAAAAGGATTTAAATCTTTTATATTAATTTCAAATGTGATTTTAAATGGAAAAATAAACTAATCAGTCTCTAGTTAGTCTAGCAAAAGTATAAAATCAAACTTAGCCTCTAAATTGATTTGAAAATTGAAACATTTTTAAAATCATAAATAGTTTTAAATATCGAGACAAAACCAATCTACTTATAAAAGTAGACATTCAAAAGAAAGAGATATAACTTTAATCAATTTATTGTCACTTTCATGGATTAAATTCATCTTAAAACTTTAATTTGATCTTAAATTAAAATTTTCCTTCTAGCATTTTCACAATGCTTAAAAACCAAACTCTTCCACACTCTGTTACCTGTGTGCAGACCAGCACAAGTACTACAATTTGCTAAAGTTTTGGAAACAATTAAAATAGTAATCTTTTACAACAAAACATAACGATAGAAAAAATTCGAGTCAACATTAGGATTTTAATTAACATAACATAAAGATAGGCAGGGACAGCATCGTATCATAACCCATATAACTGATGCAGTCACCTAAGTATTACTATTTATTAAGCTTTAGGAAACAATTAAAATAGTAATCTTTAACAAAACATAATGACAGAAAAAATTAATTCATCATTATGATTATAATTAACATCATAACATAATGGTTTACCGCTGAAGTAAAAAAATTGGTAATGAAGAATACTTAGCAATTGTGCAAAAAGGCAAAAAATTCGGTAACCGGTCGGCATCCAATATTAAAATATGTTTATTTCTCACAAATTGAAGAATTTAAATGGAAATCACGACCATTTTCTACTGATAATATTTATTACAGAAAGTTCAGTTAAACATACGTAAATTGAGTATAGATCCATCGTGAAAAGGCTAACTCATCCTAATTTGTAAGTGGTTCAAAGAATATTACCACCAACCTATTTGTAAGTGGATCAAAAAAGCGTAACCAGGTTGTCTACAACTTAGTAATATAAGAAATTACTATGTATGAAATTATATGGTATATTTATGTAAGTTAATGGTACACTAGGGCTTGAATTCCCCTACTAAGCAACTTGATTTGATGCGTATGTTAGGTGGTAATAGTTATTCTTTCATTAGTTTAATGAAAATAAGCCATCATCAAACAAAATCAGTAACTTTAGTACATATGATAGGTCCCAAAATGGAAGTTAGTTGATTTTGTACAGCAGTTGATGGCTCTAACTTAGTTGATCAAAGGTTAGATCTATAGATATACATTAGTGGTTTGTAATTTTCATATAAGATACAACTTTTTTCCTCAAAATACACACATAGACAATGTTCATTATGTCAGTAGAGTGCGGTGGTGATGAAGTGACTGGATATTTTCCTTTTTCAATGCCATCCTGCATCATCAATTTTTTTTATTATGACCATACTTGTAATTCTTTATAATTTAATAAATGACTATAATTCCTCTCTGTGTGCAGAGGAAGCTTTATTAGATAATATGGTATCATATGCAAATTTGTTGGCTAGAAGGCAATTGGCCATGTTGTCCGACCTGTATGTTTCATGAGGACAAAAGGACAATAGTTTTAGAGAAGAAAGTTCAAACGCTTTGCCATCAAAAACAATATAGTTGGAAATAATTGTACACCACTAATACTTCCTAAAGTATCCAAACTGCCTCCATAACGAGAATGTTGTGATCATGGGCTCTTCCAACTCCACTAACGAGCTCAGCATGAAAGAGCGCATTGAGAGGGAAAAATTGTTGAAAAAGAAGGCAAAAACTAAGCATGTTGATTTGGACTTCAATGAATAGATTCCTATCCCACTCCAGATGATTCCTCCTGGCGAGACAATTCCTCGGGATGATATCCTCCCCTCCCCCGCTTCTAGTGCTGAGAGTGCCTTGATCCCTCTTGTTCCCAAAGATGATGCCACCTCGATCCATACAACTGAAGATGCTTCTTCAAAGAGAAGGCAAGGCGAAAAAGGGTCGAAGAGAGGGTCGAGTGGCAGTTCGGAAGGAGCCACTCCAAAGAAGCAAAGAAAAGATAGAAAATCCAAGAAATAACCTTTGGGTTGGAGTGATATGTAAATAGCTTGGAGGGCTACTTTTCTTTTCGACGGTTGTGTTTGTTTGGGTATGACCCCCACTTTTATTTTTCATTTTGGATAAACTTGTATTGTGTATAGAAAATTTAGTGTAAATAAGAATTTTTTTATTTTTGTGTATGACTCTTGTATACACTTGTGTAAATGATCAAGCCATCACGTTTTTTTTATTTTATGTATTTGTTATTCGTTGCTCGTCGGATCAGATATCGATCTGATTTATCCATCCCAAGGCCTCCCTTAAATTGTGGCCTCGAGTCATATCAAACACTAGGCTCAAGTCGTATCAAAGACTAGGCTCAAGCCTTAAGGTTACGCTTGTTGAACTCAGTAGTTTGAGAAACTATACTCTTGCCTCCAGTCTTGGGTCAGCGGAGTTAGGTGGTGGATGGTCGAACTCCATCCTTAGCGAGTTTACACTCCTCCTGTCATTTTCAGTCCAAAGTTTATGGAATAATGAGTGATCAAACCACTCTCATCTATTTGTTTATACTCATATCCGCACTCCAGGGATAAGAGTTAGTTGATGGGTGGTCGAATCACACCCAATTTATGTTTAGACTCTAGTCCGCACTCCGAGGACTTAGAATTATTTCATGGGTGGTCGATTCACACCCGATTTATGTTTATACTCTGATCTGCACTCTGGGTACTTGGAGTTATTTCGCGAGTGGTCGATTCATACCCGATTTATGTTTATACCCCAGTCCGCACTCTAGGGACTTAGAGTTATTTCATGGGTGGTCGAATCACACCCGATTTATGTTTATACTCCAATCCGCACTTTGGGGACTTGGAGTTATTTCGAAGAGCGGTCGGATCGTACTCTCCATAATCAATTAATTTGCTTGCGAGGGCAAGGGATTTAATTTAGCGAGTGATCGGTCATGTCACGATTTCTCTTATTTTATTTCAGTTTTGTTGTGTAACTGATACACAATGCTCCAACAGACATAAATACAAAGGGAGTCCAAGACTTTATTTACAAAGGGAGTCCAAGACTTTATTTGCTAGATGGAAAAGAATGACGTAATCTATCTTATTACATATCTAGAAAATCAAACGCTAAACAAATTCTGAAAATAAATACAACTAAAATGAAAAGGAAATAAACTAAGTGAAATAGCATCGTAAATGCCTGTTATTCCACGCCCTTGGAAGTGTGATGCCATCGACAGTTGCTAGCTTGAAAGTTCCTTCTCCAAGCTTCTGTTCAATGACATATGGTCCTTCCTAGATTGAATTCATGTGCGATGGGGTAGGAAAAACCCATTTTAGGACGAGATCGCCGATTTCAAAGGTTCTATGTCGGACTTTAATGTTGTAATACCGGGTGACTCAGTGTCGATGTGCAGCTGCCCTCAAATCGGCTTCTTTGCGCTTTTCATCTATAAAGTCAAGAGATTCCAAAAGGAGATCTTTATTTGTTTTGGGATCGTAGTGAGTCACTCAATGAGACGGAACCTCGAGCTCAACAGGAATGGCGGCTTCGGAACTGTAAGCAAGGGCGAATGAAGTATGGCCAGTCGCAGACTTATGGGTGGTCCTGTAAGCCCATAGTGCTGCAGGGAGTTCATCCACCTACCTGCCTCTAGACTTTTCCAATCTCTTCTTCATAGTGGACTTTATAAATTTTGTTTACATCTTCAACCTTTCCATTTGCTTGTGGGTGTGCAACCGCTGCAAATCTCTTTTTAATACGATACCTTTAAATGAAGTCTTTGAATTCGGCACTGTCGAATCGAGTACCATTATCTGTTACAATAGTTTGTGGTAGATCGAAATGACATATGATATTTCGAACAATAAACTTTATTACTTTCTTGGTTGTGATCGTGGCTAACTTCGGCCTATTTAGTGAAGTAATCAACTGCGATGACGGCGTACTTTGCGCTACCTTTAGAGATCGGTAAGGAACCGATAATGTCTATACCCCATATGTAAAACGGCCATGGGCTGACCATTTGCGTGATTTCCGTCGACGGAGCTGTTGCATATATCTGGCACTTATAACATCGTCTCATATAGTCAGTGGTGTCTCGATTTACGGTTGGCCAATAATACTCATAACGGAAAATTTTCTTTGCCAGAGTTTGCCCCCCCCCGGTGTGATCGCCGCATTCCCCTTCATGAACTTCTTTTAGGACATGTTTTATCTCATCATGAGCGACACACTGGAGTAAGGGAATGGAGAAACCTTTCATGTACATAATTACTTCTTGCATGATATACCGTGAAGCTTTGCGAAGGATTTGTCGTTTTTCATTCCTTCGTTCGGGAAGATCTCCCTATAGCAAATAGTCTTTCATCGGAGTCAACCACGATTTCCTCTTAGGCTCCGCTTCCAATGTCCGATCGATTTTTATCATGTTTATACTTGGGGCATTTAATACTTTGATCGAAACCAAGCCCATCTGCTGTGCATCACTGGTGCTGGCAAACTTTGCTAATGAATCAGCCTCTCTATTTCGATCCTATGGAATATGCGAAATGTCATAGTACTCAAATTCTGCCAATAAATCTTGGACTTGGGTAAGGTATGGAGCAAGTCATTGTCCTTTAGCTTGATAATCTCCCTTGATTTTGTTACACTACCAACTACGAATCGCAAAAGATTTCAAGTGACTTTATTTCGAGTTCTCTAGCGAGTTTAAGTCCAGCAAACAGAGCTTCATACTCAGCTTCGTTGTTTGTCGCTGTGAAATCAAGCTTTAAAGCATAACAGATTGACCGATCTTCAGGAGTTACCATTACAATTCTAGCTCCAGAACAATGATCATTAGATGCTCCATCAGTATACAATTTCCATTGTATGGTAGGGGTTTCGCTACCTTCTGGAGAATCATCCAGTGTAGTAAACTCTGCTATAAAATTTGTCTATGACTAACCCTAGATAGTCCTCGGAGGGAGATAAGTAATATCGAATTGACTGAGCTCGATATTCCACTTGAGTAACCCTCCAGACGTCTCAGGTCACTTTAGGACCTATCGTAACGGCTGGTCGGTGTAAACATTGATTGGATGTGCCGGAAGTATGGGCAAAGCTTTCGTGATGCAATCAGTAAGTAGTACGTCAGTTTTTCTATTTTCTGATAGTTCCTTTTAGCTCTCGTTAATCGTTTGCTGACATAATACACCGGCCTTTGGATCTGATCCTCCTCGCGAAGCAATGCGGCACTTATAGCGTGTGCCGATACGGCCAAATAAATGTACAAATCTTTATGATCCACCAGCTATGACAAGATGGGGGTCTCTCCAAATGATTCACCAAAGCTTGAAACGCCTCTTTACAATCTTGTGTCAATTCGAATTTTCTTTTGCCTTTCCTGATCAAATCAAAGAAAGGAATGCATTTGTCGGTAGCTCTAGAAATAAATTGGCTTAAGGCGACAACTTTTCCATTCACACTCTGTACTGGTTTAATAGTCCTTATCGCTTGGATATCGCGGATAGCTTGGATCTTCTCAGGATTAGCTTCTATTCCATGGGCATTAACAATTAAGCACGGGAATTTTCCTGATGCAACACCAAAAGAACACTTCAAAGGATTTATTTTCATCTTGTAATGTCGAAAATTTCTACTAAGTCTCTAATGTGGTTGCTTGATCATCGTGACTTCACGAGCATATCATCCACATACACTTCCATCGTTTTTCCAATCTGACCTTTAAACATCCTATTGACTAGGCACTGATAAGTCGCTCCTGTATTTTTTAATCCAAACGGCATTAATACATAGCAGTACAATCCAATATCGGTAATGAAACTGGTGTGCTCTTGATCGGGAATATGCATTGGGATTTGGTTATATTCCGAGTATGCATCTATGAAAGATAGTAATTCGTGTCCCGCGGTTGAATCCACCAGTTGGTCGATCCTCAGAAGGGGGAAACTGTCTTTTGGACATGCCTTGTTCAAATCTGAGTGGTCAATGCACGTTCTTCACTTCCCATTTTCTTTTTTCACAAGTACATGATTAGATACCCATTTAGGGTAGAGGGCGTCATGGATAAACCCATTGTCTTTTAGTTTATCCATCTCCTCTTTGAGAGCAGTAGATCTCTTCGGATCCATGCCGCATCTTTTATGCTTCATCGGGACATACCTCGGGTCGATATTCAATGCATAGCTCGCAATGGCAGGCGAGATCCCACACATGTCAGAGTGAGTCCAAGTGAACACATCTAGATTCGCTCGAAGAAAACCAGCAAGTTCTTTCATCATCGGGGGCCTAAGCCGTGATCCAATCTTTAGGACTCGTGACGGGTCATCATGGCTGACCGTGATATCAATTGTCAGCTCAACTGATTCGGCCATGGTCTTTTAGGGATCCTCTTCATCATCTCTCATATCTATATCTCTATAGAACCGACTGTGGTACCCGAGCCAAGGTTCAGGCGCTAGTTGTCAATCTTCGGTAGCTTGGATGCGGACAGTCTTGTCCATACCCTTACCTTTTTCTTTGCACTGAGCATCCCTCAACTCAACTATATAACAGACACGTCCAGTCGCCTGGTCACCGTGAAAAACTCCAACACCATTATCTGTCGAAAACTTCAAAGTCAAACACCATGGGCAAGAGCTGTCCAGAATTCGGCTATGGCCTATCGACCTAGAAAAACGTTGTATAGAGAGTCAACATCCAAAACTACAAATGGCAAGATCCGCACTCTCCTTCGTTTACCTTCTCCTAACTCCACGTGTAGCTCGACATAACCAATGGCTTCAGTTGTAACGTTATTAAAACTGTGTATACGAGCTTTCGACTGTTTTAAATCTTTGGCTTACATCCTCATATGATCATAAGCTTTTTTGAAAATTATATTTACTAAACTTCCACAATCACTCAATATCTTTCTCACCAAAGCTGGGCCAATCATGGCCGAAATGACCATTGGGTCGATCGTCGAAGCCTCTACTTACCTACATCTCTGTTCCTAAACACAATATCATCCACCATCGTACATTGCTGATTTGCCGGAGCTCCATCTTTCAAATTTGAACAGCATTCAAAATCCACATACCTAATCGCGCTAGCATATCACTCCATCTCTTGCCAACTCTTATCCGCTAGGTGTGGTCCTCTGACTATCGTATTTATCTCCAGTCTTTGTGACGCCCCACCTCTATACCCACGCTAGCCAAGAACACTATGGAGTAATGTCGTCAACTAGCATGGAGAATAAGGCTGTTGAGGAGCGACCATCCGTGTAACTTCTTTGTACGAGCACCGATATGTCAGATAGAATAGAATGCATATCATTTAAGGAGGAAATCCGACATACCGATACAAACTCAAAGCTATCACACAGTGGCTATATATAATCTTCGGAAACAAACATAGAAACAATCATAACATAAATCAATCACAGACATCCATATCACAAAGGCGGAAGAAGATATGAATATATATATATATATATCACATGAAAGTGTACATCAGAGTAGTGGTCAGAAAGATCCATGATAATACAAAAAGAATAGCAACATGTGCTATACAAAAGAATACATCAATGAGTCAATATCTCAAATGTGTACATCAAAAACTACTAATCTAAGTAGTTAGCCAAAAAGTCAGAGTAATCCCAGAAGAGAAGTCAAGCAGAAGCACCTGTAACATCTCGGTCTGACCCGAGTATTATTTAAGAAGAAAATAATAAACGGATCAGTCTAGCTATAAATATCAGATGATATGGTATAAAGTAAAAGACATGGCATGAACATGTAATAACCATAATGGCATACTACTATAAGTATGTAATTGAAAATCAACAAGAGATTAATCAATATCACAAGAATCTTCTCAAAGATTAAAAAGAATGTCATATTCTTAATTTAATTCACCAAGCCACAAATAACGACATACATTTCAATGCCAATTTGTAAAAGTTGGTGAAGCATAAATTCCAGAAATCAACCATTAGAAATATAGGAATCAAATAATCCGAAGCAACGACGTCGTACAGCGTAACGTCCGATGATCCAGAGACATAATAAAAAGGAACAACGACATCGTACAGCGTAACGTCCGATGAACCAAAGCACAATAAAAAGGAACAACGACGTCGTACAGCGTAACGTCCGATGAACCAACACATAAGAAAATGGAACAACGACGTCGTACAGCGTAACGTCCGATGAACCAACACATAGGAAAATGGAACAACGACGTCGTACAGCGTAACATCCGATGAACCAAATCATAAGAAAATGGAACAACGACGTCGTACAGCGTAACGTCCGATGGACCAAATCACGATAAAACAGAACAACAACGTCGTATAGCGTAACGTCCGATGAACCGAATCAAAGAGACATCGCACATTGCTAGTCTAAATCACAAAAAATGATTGTCATGATCATCAAGAAGTGTCAATTACACTAAGCTAGTAAATATATGAGTTTAGCTTCATGTCCCATAACCACTAGCTTAACTTAAATATTTACGAACAAACTGTAGCTCTTCACTAGGAAATTGTCACAAAAGAGTTCAACCGAACAAGTCCAAGAGCTAACCGACGAAGTGAACGCAAGCGTTTCATACCACTCGTTTTACTAAGTCGTTTAAGTCGATTTCTCATCCGAGTGAAGTAAAGGCTTGTATATACTAGTAGATTGGAAATCGGTTTGAGAAAACGAACTTTTGATATTTAAAATAGTGTTTGAAATCGCTTTGATGAAAGAGTTTTGATATTTACTACTAGTATTGAAACCTTCATATCTTTAAAGTGACAAGTCACGAACGATTGTTGAAACGAATCGAATTACATAAATTCACATTCGAAGATGTGAACAAAATCCAAGGAAATCAGCTTAAAATGCATCAAAGTGGAAGTTCTGTTGAATGTTTTTCAGATAAGATTGCCTACGGAGGGGGGTCCAGGGGGGTGGCAACCCCCTAGGTGAATACTCAGACGGCGTACGACCTAAGGCAAAACAGGTCAAACAGAGCAGGTCACATACCCCAGACGTCTGAGGTAAATACTCAGACGTCTGCAGGAAGTTTCGGGAACTTCCTGAAACAGACCCCAAACGTCTGAGCTTACCTGCAGACGTCTGGTGACGAGCTGAACCTGTTTTTCAGCCAAGTGGGAGAGAAATCTCCCACTCCTTTCACCCGGTCGAGCAATGGAATTCGGGGCTTTTGTCAATCGATGATATAGCCCTATAGGCTCTCTGATTCACAACCAAAAACATGTTCACAATTCAAAGCAAGGAGATGCAAAGTTTTGACTTCAAAACATCAAAAATTGAAATGTTCGCCAAATCAATTCAAACCAAAAGCAATTAATCATGAAATAGTGTTAGGAATTCATACCCAACATCAAATATGGTTATAGTCATAGATGTGAGATAAAAATCTCACCTTTAAACCCAAAACAATGAATGAGAAGCTTGAAGACAAGGGAAGATCAACCACACTTCAATCTCAACACAAGAAGCTTGAATCTAAGCTTAAAAAAGGAAACACTTCCCAAATTAGGTTTAGGAATTTTTCTGAAATCAAAGAGAGAATGAATTGGAGAAGAAGATGGAGATGCATACCTTAGCTTCTCTTTGGATTTGGAGCAATAATTTGGATTTGCAAATGAACTAGGGCTTGGAATTTCTAATTCCCTTTCCTTTCCACCATTTTCAGTAGAAGCTTGAGTTTGAGGAATGAAAATGAGTGAATGGAAGGAGATGGGCTGAGCTAGGGTATTAGTTAAGCTAGTGGGCTGAACCCAAACCCAAAACCCAATAGAAAAAGTAGCGAAATTCGACTTACTCCAAACATACAAAAGATTATACTCAAAAAGATCGCAAACGCCATTTTGAACTCAATGGGGGTGGTCTCGAGTCCTAATTCAACTGTTTGCAAAAAGTAGCTTTTCGGGCTATAATCCGACTATCGATGAAATATTTAAATATAAAATCGATAAATATGCGGGTTGTTACAGTCTTCCATCAGTCCATGCAGGCTCCTCAGCCCTACACGGCACTTGTCCTCAGTTGGGGTCAGATGTCCCCTACCCGCCATCCCGTGGGGATTTCACAAACTATTATAATTTCCTTTCTCGAATCAGTTTTTCTATAACATCCTAGAGATGCCTACATTCATTTGTATTGTGTCTGTAGCACTCGTAAAACCAATAATATTTCTCAGTCTGTTTCTGCTTCTCTATTGATTCTTTAGGAGGCGGCTTCCTATACTGCATGGTATTACAAGTAGACAGACAGATATTCTCTAAGGATGTATTTAACGACGTGTAACTATTATACATCAGGATCCTAGGCTTCCTTCTTCTAGAATCACTCTTTCGTTCTCGGTTCCTATCTCCACCTCTCTTTTGATGACTTGGTTTATTCTGGACATTCACTTTGACTTTTCTAGAACTGTCATCCAACTGTTTTATTGCGATGTTATTCTGCACTCCCTCTCCACTTGGTCCTGCAACATTTTTTTTTTGGAGGACCCAGCTTCCTCCTTTCTCAAATACTAATCCGCCTTTGCATAAAAGCGCTCCAACGTTGCGGACGGCTTACCTGCTAACCAATCACCGAAATCAGACTCTGGATCAATCCCTCTCGTCACGGCCATGAGTATCGCATGGTTATTCGGATTACTGACCTTCATAACAGCTGTATGAAATCTCTTCAAATAATCTTTCAACGACTCTCCTTGAGCCTATATCACGCTGGAAAGGGACATCACATCTTTGGTACGAGTTACATGCATCCGGAACCGCTCCACAAGCTTGGTTGCCAAATCATCGAATCTATAAATTGATCATGGGGGTAGTCTCATGAATCACATCGTTGCTATTCCAAAGCGAGTTATGGGAAAGCATCTACACTTGGTTGCATCATACGATCATGCATAATCCATTGGCCGTTCGTATCTCACGATATGCTGCCTGGGGTCTGTTTTTCCCTCCTAGGCAGGCATTTATGGCATGTTGAACCTCCTTGGATATTTCACAAGTAGAACATTATCAGTGAACGGGGTATGGCTTCTTGAGATTCCCCAGTCATCGTTAGTCAAGCCCTGGCTCTCTCTCATCAACTGTCTGACCATTACTGATAGGTCTGGTGTTTGGATGGTTGGTGCCAAGTGGTGGTCGTGCGCCACCTCACGTGAATGGTCCGGTCAATGTCTACGAGTCGTTTCACGCCATCTTGGTTCACCATCTTCCGATGTGCATCTTATACATTCATTTCATCATTCTGGGGAAGTACCCGGTCAGCATTCAATTGGACTCCATCATCCAAACCAACCATAGCAGCTCCGGTTTAAATCCCAGCGTGCACAGATAAGTTTCCTTCTCTTGCGGAGGGATCAGCACTGATCATTCCTGGTAGATCACGATAGTCTGCCTATTGACGCTCTGAAGTTTTTGCATGATATCCATTAGTTCTACGACGCCTATGTATGTGATACCCATCCGACAAACAAGAGCTCTCCGATGTCGAATAAGGGGTGGAATCCCTTCTAGCTTTCCCCCGCTGCTGTTGATTGATTTGGTTCATCAAGTTGATATTGGTCTGAATTTGTTGATCTAGTTGTCGACGGCTCTCCATCGGCTCTCTCATTAAATTATGAAATTCAGTTCTTGTAATAGAATCAGTGGGATTCTGAACTTCAATCAAATCAGCATTCACATTTATTGGTTGGTTGCTTGGGTCTCCTTGTTGAATGTTAGTATTCTCATTTTCTTCCACGTTCTGAGAAGCAGATCTATTATGTCTCACAGTTATTAATAGCCTTGTTTAGATTTCTACAAATCTGAGTAGTATTAGCAACTTCTTGAAGATAACTGCAGATCTCCTTTGGGGGATTTATCCAATCCAATATCAACAAAGGAATCCTAGCAAGGTGAGAATCAAGGTTCTTAGTGAAAGCACCAAAATGTTTGCACCCAAAATGATCACAAACACCCAAGAATAGTTTTTGTAGAGAAGTAAGTGAAGAAAAACAAAATTAAACTGAGCAGATAAATCAATAGGCAACAGAGAATAAGCAATAATCAAAGACACAAAGATTTATAGTGGTTCGGCATTGTATGCCTATGTCCACTTTAAAGATTATCCTTTATTAATCACGTTTTAATCTGATTACGGCAGTAGTAAATAACATACACTTGGTTACAATGAAGTCTAGAGTAACAAGCAGCGTAAAGATCCTCAAAATGAACCAAAAGGCCTGTATTTATAGGGAGAGATGATAAGATATTTCGCTAAGATTTTGGCAGAAGGCTCTCTGGGTCCATAGGGGCTCGCCATAACGAGTGGTGGCCCTAAGTTGATAATTTGGAACGATCAACCAAAGTTTCACCGATCAATATTTTTGCCTCCAATTCATGCACAATCGTTGTTGAGGGGTCCCACATTCCTCTTGAACCTGTCCCTAAAATATGAAGACAATGACCTTTGCTACACTTGGAGCGTTCACCGACCGTTATGGAGGATCGACAAATAACGATCAGCCTAAAACGATCGGCCATCTTCATATCTCAAGATCTTGATGCACGATCTTTTTGTGGGCTCCACTCTTTAATATACTAATGCTCTAAAAGTCAAGTAAATCGGCAATGTGAATTTTAAGATATCGATCGATCTCCGCTGATTTAAGCTGTTTTATGGATCATTCCTTATCAATCCATATAAATCCTTGCTTCGTCTATAACTCGAGCATATGAATTCCGATCGACTCCAAATTTGAAATATAACTTCAGGGGCTATGCCAGTCACCCCATGCTAATCGCACCTCAATTATGACCCGGTCCGAATATGCCCGACCATCGTCCATAGTATTGTATATAATCGATTCATAAGGTTGATAACCATCCATTCCTAGCCAAGTCGATGATATCACAGCCTTTTCAAAAGGTAGGATAATAACACTTATCCTTCACAAAAAGTTTACTTTCTTAAAAGTTCACTTCATAATTAAAAATACCTTTACAATCTATAAAATCATTTATACATCATTTTCCTATTTTTAAAAAGTTTTTAATAAACCTTCTTAAAGAAAAATCCTTTACAAACATCATTTTCAAAACAACTTTTGAAAATCACTTTAAATAAACCCTTTTAATTTAGTAAAGTTGCCTTTTTAAACAAGTTATAATTTATAAATACCTTTAAATAATTATATAACTTGAAAATCATTTATAAACTTTAAACCCTAAAATTGATTAAAGAATTGAAGTTAATTCAAAATCATACTTTATAAATTCAAAAGGATGCTTAGCAATCTTAATGGTACCAGTTAAAGTTACCATTTAATTTCTAACAATTTATTTAGATAAGTCAACATATATGTAAAACACTTCATATCCAAATTAGGAAAAACATGTCAATATAACTAACTGGCATATACATGTCCAAATAACACAATAGCAGGATGGTGATTTGTCCTGCCAAATAGGCGTCCAACAATCAAACAATTAACTTATAACAGAACGGGGATTTATTCTGCTAATGCATATGTTCATACAATCAAACAACCAATCTATAGCACAACGGGGATTTATTCTGCTAACCTATGTCCATAACAATCAAATTAATTACATTATAGCAGAGCAAGGATTTCTTCTGCTATTAGATGTCCACACAATATAACCAATCACATTATAGTTCATTCACAGTTGTTTTTCTACTTAATGGTACCGATATTTGAATCCCTTGTGTTCAAACCATCTTTAAAAAAAAGTACCTTAAAAACAATTTGATTCTTGGAAAACAAAGGATTTAAAACTTAAAACTTCTTTTCAAAATAATTATTTACAAGTTAAACCCTTATTTAAATCATAATAAATCTTAATTAATTCTCAACTTATTTTAATTATAAATTAAAAAATAGTTAAACCTTTAATAACTAATTTCAATAGTCACTTTGTTAGTTTGTTAGTTTGTATTATGTCCAGAATATTTCCATGTCACTTTGTTAGTTGAATATACACTTGCATTTCAACAGCCACTTATTCATTAGGTTTTAATGGTAAATCTATGGGGTACTTCAAAGGCAAGTGTGGCATAAGGCATGGGGACCCCATTTCTTCTTACCTTTTCATAATTTTTATGGAGCTCTTTACTTAGCTTTTCAACATGCAGGTGGAAAGTAAAGTTTTGCTTTACATCCAAAGTGCAAGAACCCATGTATTTCATCTTTGCTTTTCGTTGATGATGTTCTCTTATTCACTAAGCCAACTCAAGCCTTTTTGAACTGTATTTCTAAAGTGCTTGATATTTTTCATGGCATAACATGACTTCAAATCAACTATTAAAAGTCATTTTTAGCTATTGCTAGAATGACTGAGATACAAAGGAACCAAATACATGAACAACTTAATTTGCCAGTTCTTACTAATAATATCATTCATCTTGGTATCCCCATTTCCTATAGAAAGATTAGTATTTCTGCTTGCTTGCCTATTTTTGAAAAGATAACAAAAACAATGAATAACTGGAATAATATATATCTGTCTCATGTAGGAAGATTAATCATGGTCAATTCGATTATACAAGCTATGACTGTTTATTAGTGCAGGTGCTTTATCTTGCCATCTAAACTCACATCTAACATCAGGAAAGCTATGAAACATTTTTTATGATGAAATGTGTACTCAACTAAGTTAATTCCCATTGCTTTCTTTAAGACCTTTAAATCATGGTGGTTTGGGAATTAAGAGAATGGGTTTATGGAATGTTGTGCATTCTCCAAGCATTTTGACAACTTCATCAATAACAATCCTATTGTGTGGGTAAGATGTGTTAAATTTTGGCGACACTATATGGGGATTTGTAGAGGTCGGAAGTAGCTTTGCAACGGAGAAAACGGTTCGCAAATCGGAGTTCGGAGGTGGATGTTATAAGAGAAAATGTGAAGTAGGTGAAGTTGGGGCAGAAACTTCTTTCAGACGTCTGATCTAATTTTCAGACGTCTGATTTGGTTCAAAAATGCTTCCAGAGCATTTCGTCAGACGTTTGACCCAGACGTTTGACGAAATGGGTCAAACGTCTGATCTGAAGGAAAGTCACTCCAGTGACTTTAGCCAGACGTCAGACGTCTGAAACGACTTTTGCCTGTTTTCTCGTACGGACTCGGCGTGAAGATTTGTGTCAACTGCGTGGGCAATTTCGGAACATTGCGTAGGGTTTCTATTCTCCTATATAAGCTAGCCTCTGGTTTCAGATCTGATACGCAAGCGACTGCAAGAGATTAGCCTCCACTAATTAGGGTTTATCAAAACCTATTTTTCTTCAATTCTCTTCTCCACAAATCAATTTCTAATTAGAATTTGATCATTGTAATCAATCTTTTGTACTCTTCTCATCAATAATAATAAAGCTCTCTCTTAAAGTGGATGTACACTAACACGACGTTAGTGGAACCACTATAAATCGCTATGTGATTTATTTTTCGTTATTGCTTTAATTTCTGAATTACTTATTTGAGATTGTGATTGTCTTTGGATTGGTTGAGATTAGATTTGAGTTATTCGTTGGTTGTTTTTACACCTCTTATCACGATCCCGTCTTCCGCTGTGCTCAGGGGATTTCGATCGGAGTGGTCTCAAGTTGGAATCTCGTAATAACATTTGGCATCAGAGCATTGGTGTTGGTAGGTGGTTGTAGAAATGCCAGAAACAGATAATACCTCAAGTAGTTCCTCAATGGGTAATCCAAGTGGTGTAGCGCCTTATGTACGTGGATCGTATGCAGCTTCAGGATCACAATTGGTAATAGACAAGTGGAATGGCGATAATGATTTTGAAAAATGGCAATGGAAGATGAAAGCAGTTCTAAGGAGGAATCGAGTACATCGGGTAGTGTTTGACACACATTTGTTGCCAGCGGACATCTCGGATGTTGAGAGAGAGGAGATGGAAGAGTGGGCATTCACTACACTTCAACTTGCTATGGGAGAGAATGTTATCTCTGAAATTAGTGGTGAGACAACCGCTAAGGGTATTTGGGACAAGTTGGAGGAGTTATATATGAAGAAGTCACTAACAAATCGTTTGATCTTATTGCGAACGTTCTTCACCTATAAGATGAAGGAAGGTACTTCGCTTAAGGCGCATTTGAATATATTTGATGATTTGCTAATGAAGATGAAGGCGGTAGATTTGAAGATTGAGGAAGAGCAAAAGGCGATGATATTGTTGTGTTCGTTGCCAGATCGCTATACAAGTTTCTCAAATAGTTTGATCTATAGCCGAGATACATTGACTCTTGATGATGTCAAGACGGGTCTTCTTAGCGAGAAATTGCGGGATCAAATGAAGGAGTTAGGTGATGGAGGTAGTGGTGCTAGTAGTGGTCATGGTTTGTTTGTAGAGAAGGAGAGGTATGTGAAGAAGGAGAACCGGGGGCGTTCTAAATCAAGGAATCCCGGTTGGAGTGGAAAGTCGAAGGAAAGAAAAGGCAAGTGCTATATTTGCAAGAAGCTCGGTCATTGGAAGAATGAGTGTTCGGACAAGGAGAAGGCAAAGAAGGAAGTAGCATCTTCATCTGTAGCGATGGAAAGTGGAGTTGGTGAAGGAGAAGTAGATGTGCTGTCGGCGGTAGCATCAGATGTTTCGGGTAGCAATTGGGTGCTCGATTCGGGGGCGTCTTATCATATGACGCCAAATAGGAATTGTTTTTCTTCTTACATCGACAAAGAAGGAAATTTAATTGTTATGGGAAATGGTGCTATTTGCAAGTCGAAAGGCATAGGTTCCGTGCAAATTCGGATGTTTGACGGAGTGGTTCGTACTCTCACTAATGTACGCTATGTTCCGGGACTTCGGAAGTCACTTATCTCTTTGGGGCAGCTGGATTCTTTAGGTTGTAAAATCACTATTGAGAGTGATAGCTTGCGGGTTTCGAAGGGGGGCGCTTGTGGTGATGAAGGGTGCTAGGACTCATGGTATTTATTTGCTTCAAGGAGTGACTGTGGAAGGCGAAACTTGTATAGGAGTTGACAGTTCTCGTGGCTTGGATGCGACTAGGTTGTGGCATTTGAGGTTAGGTCATGTCTCGGAGAGGTTTTTGGACATTCTTCGAAAGAGTAAGATGATCGATGGAGAGAGTTTCAACAAATTGGAGTTTTGCGAAGAATGCGTCATGGGGAAGCAAACAAAAGTTTCATTCGGTGAAGGAAAGCATGATTCGAGAAGGGTTCTTGAGTATGTTCACACGGATGTTTGGGGACCGGCACCTGTAGTTTCTTTAGGTGGAGCTTGCTATTATATTTCCTTTATAGATGACTTTTCTCGGAAAGTTTGGGTGTATGTAATGAAGGCCAAGTCGGAGGCATTTGCAAAGTTCAAAGCATGGAAAGCTCTTGTTGAAAATGAAAGTGGAAAGTCTTTGAAGGTTCTAAGGTCTGACAATGGCGGAGAGTATGTTTCCGGAGAATTCTTGGAGTTTTGCAAGCATCATGGTATTCGGAGGCATTTTACTACACCTGGAGATCCGCAGTCGAATGGTGTTGCGGAGAGGATGAATCGTACTCTACTTGAGAAAGCACGATGCTTGAGATTGACATCGGGTTTGGCGAAGGGATTTTGGGCTGAAGCTTTGTCAACCGTAGTGCATATTATTAATCGAATTCCGTGCTCAACTATTGGTAACAAAATTTCAGAGGAAGTGTGGAAGGGAAAGAGTATTGACTTGAGCTATCTTCGTGTCTTTGGAAGTCCAGTTTATGAGCATGATCCGGGAAATGATAAGCTTGAACCTAGAGCTTTCAAGAGGATTTTGCTTGGTTATACGGATGGAGTAAAAGGCTATCGGATTTGGAATCCGGAAACGAAGAAGGTAGTGAATTCTCGTCATGTTACTTTTGATGAGTCGGCGATGTTCAAGGAGAAAGGAAGCTCATCGGATGTTCCGGATTTGGTTCATGGTGAATCAAAGGAGAAGGAAATTATTTCCACATTTTGTCCAAGGAGTAGAGAGAGTAGAGTAGTTGGAGATGCTTGCGAGAAGGTAGCGGTTGATGTCACATCACATAGTCCACAGGGCGCCTCTAGTAGTGTTGGTGATGAGCATGATTCTAGAGAAGATTCGGTTCAAGGTGGAGCTGAAGGAAGTTTGGGTGATGGTATTACTACTCGGGTTGGTCGTCGTCCCATAAGACCACCCGAAAGATATGATGATTGGAACTATCTTAGCTTTTGTGATAAGTTGGACTATGCGCTTCATGTAGTCCAAGATGAGCCAATGGACCTTGATGACGTCATGAAGTCGAGTGATAGCTCGAAATGGATTTGTGCCATGGAGGAAGAGATGCAATCATTGTTGAAGAATCAAACTTGGGATTTGATTCCACTTCCTAAAGTAAACCGTGCTATTGGGTGCAAATGGATATACAAGGTGAAGGACAATGGAAGATAAAAAGCTAGGCTAGTAGCTAAGGGGTTTGCACAAAGGAAGGGGAAGGAGTATGATGAGATATTCGCACCGGTTGTGCGCCATACTTCTATCCGGATATTACTTGTTATAGTTGTTGTTCATGACTTGGAGTTGGAGCAACCTGATGTGAAAACCGCCTTCTTGAATGGTGACTTGGATGAAGACATCTACATGGAGCAACCGGAAGGTTTTGTTGTGGATGGTAAGTCAAATTTGGTTTGCAAGCTGAAGAAATCACTATATGGACTAAAGCAATCACCTAGACAATTGTACAAGAGGTTTGATCATTTTATGCTTGAAAATGGTTTTGATAGAAGCATCAAGAATGCTTGTGTTTATTTCAAGAAGTTGGAAAATGATTGTTGGGTGAATTTACTCTTGTATGTGGACGATATGCTCATTGCTTCTAAGGATAAGAATGAAATCAACAAGTTAAAACTAAGTTTGAAATCGGAGTTCGAAATGAAGGATCTTGGAGAAGCAAGAAGGATATTGGGCATGGAAATTGTAAGGGATCGAAAGCATTTTGAGTTGAAACTAACTCAAAAGGAATACATAGAGAAAGTGCTTTGCCGGTTTAGCATGGAGAATGCAAAGACGTCAAATACACCTTTACCTTTGCATATGAAGCTTTCGAGTAAAGTGTCACCTATCTTGGAGAAAGACAAGGCTTATATGGCAAATGTGCCATATGCAAGTGCGGTTGGTAGTTTAATGTATGTTATGGTGTGTACAAGGCCCGATATAGCAAATGCCGTCGGGGTGGTTAGTCGTTTTATGTCTAATCCGAGAAAATCGCATTGGGAAGCTGTGAAGCTTATATTGAGATACCTTAGAGGCACATCATCTCATGGTCTTGTTTTTGGCGGTAGTAAGACGATGGATTGCAAGTTGGTTGGTTATTGTGATTCGGACTACGCTGGTGATAGGGATCGAAGAAAATCAACTTTCGGATATGTCTTCACACTTGGGAGTACAGCCATAAGTTGGAGATCTAGATTGCAGACCGTAGTTGCTTTATCCACTACGGAGGCGGAGTTGATTGCCGCAGTGGAGGCGGCAAAGGAGGCACTCTATTTGAAGCGATTGTTGTGTGACTTGGGATTCGGGCATGATAGTATTGATGTTCGATGTGATAGCTAGAGTGTTATTCACTTGGCAGAGAATTTGGCGTTTAGCTCACGGACTAAGCATATTGAGGTGAGAGAGTCATTTCTAGTAGCCATGGATGAGGATAAGCAAGTATATCTTCGAAAAGTGCACACAAAGGATAATGCGGCGGACATGTTCACTAAGGCTTTGCCGGTTGGGAAGTTCGAGCATTGCTCGAACTTGATTCGCTTGGAGAAGTGCTAGGTGCCACGGGGTGGCACAGTTAAGGGAGGAGCTTGGTGGTAGATGAGAAAGAGTATTGGTGAGAGATTGAGGTTCTATCTTCTTGGTTAGTGCTAGTCTTTGGAGAGACAGCTTAGGTTTTGGATGTTTTCAACATTTCATTAGCGGGCGGGGGCTTTGCCTGAGCTCGTTGGTGGAGTGCAATGGGCGGTGGCTTTGCCGGAGCTCATTGGGAAAGCATTCATGTTTGGTTGAAGGTAGGAGAAGTGATAGTTGGTGCTATCGGTTGTTGTTGATGGTATGGTACCATTAGAGTCGGAGATGGATATAGTGTCGAGGTGGAGTGTTAAATTTTGGCAACACTATATGGGGATTTGTAGAGGTCGGAAGTAGCTTCGCAACGGAGAAAACGGTTCGCAAATCGGAGTTCGGAGGTGGATGTTATAAGAGAAAATGTGAAGTAGGTGAAGTTGGGGCAGAAACTTCTTTCAGACGTCAGACCTAATTTTCAGACGTCTGATTTGGTTCAGAAATGCTTCCAGAGCATTTCGTCAGACGTCTGACGAAATGGGTCAGACGTCTGATCTGAAGGAAAGTCACTCCAGTGACTTTAGCCAGACGTCTGACCTTTTGGTCAGACGTTTGGAACGACTTTTGCATGTTTTCTCGTACGGACTCGGCGTGAAGATTTGTGTCAACTGCGGGGGCAATTTCGGAACATTGCCTAGAGTTTCTATTCTCCTATATAAGCTAGCCTCTGGTTTCAGATCTGATACGCAAGCGACTGCAAGAGATTAGCCTCCACTAATTAGGGTTTATCAAAACCTAATTTTCTTCAATTCTCTTCTCCACAAATCAATTTCTAATTAGAATTTGATCATTGTAATCAATCTCTTGTACTCTTCTCATCAATAATAATAAAGCTCTCTCTTAAAGTGGATGTACACTAACACGACGTTAGTGGAACCACTATAAATCGCTGTGTGATTTATTTTTCGTTATTGCTTTAATTTCTGAATTACTTATTTGAGATTGTGATTGTCTTTGGATTGGTTGAGATTAGATTTGAGTTATTCGTTGGTTGTTTTTACACCTCTTATCACGATCCCGTCTTCCGCTGTGCTCAGGGGATTTCGATCGGAGTGGTCTCAAGTTGGAATCTCGTAATAACAAGATGGGCTAGAAATTATCACCTTGGAAATAAGAACTTTTGGGTTATGGAGGCATCTCCACACTTTGGGTGGGTCTGGAGATCCATACTACAGCCTAGAGCAACTTTGATATCTCATGTACAATGCATTATCTCCACAACAAGCGCTGCTAAGTTTTGGTTTGATCCATGGTCTGCTATTATTATCCTCTTATGTAATGTTCTTAACCATGAAGAAATGAATCAAACTGGGATCCCTTTGTCTTCTAAAGCTATTGATTACATAATTGATGGCCATGTTTCTCTACCTTACCCTTCTAATGCAAGGGTCAGGCATTTGTGGTAGCGCATTCATAGTACAATAGTTCCTATAGGTGGTGATGGCCATGTTTGGACCAAGAATCATTTGAAGCATTCAATAATAGCTGTTTACAAAACTGTAGATGAATCAGGTCAATCTTTCAAGTTCGGTTGGAATACTAGGGTTTGGAGTAGGTATTGTTCTCATAACCTTAACTTATGCTATAGAGGGTCCTTAGAAATGATCTAATGACTAAATCAAAGCTTTGTCATAGAGGATTAATTGTGGGCAATGTGTGTGAATTTTGCTCTACCCATGGTGAAGACAATGTGCATTTATTTTTTGGTTGTTCTGTTGTTCATGTTCTTTGGATGACTGTGCTAGAAAAAGGGAAGTTTGTTGCTTCGATGAACTTCTATTATGATGAGTGGAGAAGAATTTTTAAAGCAGCAAGGTCGTGGGATAAAGACTCTTTGCATTTGCTCCTATCCCTAAAAGTATTCGTGGATGTTGTGTGTCATAAGAGAAATGCAAGAATTTTTTATATGAAAAGTGCATTTGACGTAACCCTATGTAATTCTATCTTTGGTAGAATTAAGTTTGAAGCATGTGTTTTTGGTTTGCTTTCTACTGAGGAAGTCTTTATAGGCCTTCTATTTTGTTTTTCTTTGTTGTTTGTGTGGCTGTTTTTATTTCTTTTCATCTCTCTAGTATCCTTTGTTATTTCTTTTGGGGTTTGAGAATGTTCATTCCCTTTTTGTGTGTTTAATAAATCTGGTAAGGCCCCAGTCAACCCTCCTAGCTTTGCCAAAAAAACTAATTAAACAATAATGAACTGTTATATAAATAACTTAAACCCTAATTTATCCTTTATTAATTATTAAACAATAATTTAAACCTTCGTTAATAATTAAATATTAATTAATCTCATTTAATTAATTAAATAATCTTTAATTGAACTTAAATAATAAATTAAACCTTAATAAATAATTTCCTTTAAATTAAAGCCTTAATTAATTAAAATAATTTAAATAATTGATTTATTTAAATAATTAACTTTATACTTAATTAATAGTTAATTAAAAATAAATCATATACTTAAATTATATTTAATTAAAAATTATTCTTAATTAATAATTAATTAAAATTAATCTTATCTCTAAAAGATAATTAACTAATAACTAATCTTTACTTAATTATAATTAATAAACCCTGTTTAATCTTAATTAATTATTAATTATTTAAACTTAATTAATAAAAATTTAATCATTTAAAAACTTAATTAACTTTATAAAACATCATTATTAAGCTTATAAAACAATTTCAAAACAATTTAAGTTAATAAAACCAAATTTTGAAAAAATCAGATTTTCAAACGAAACTACATCCATAGTAACTATCACTATGGATAACCGTAATCTAAACTTGTTTTTATCTTTCCTTTTGAAACTTCACCTTAAAGTTTACTAACTCTTTTTTTCAAACATAAGAAAAACAAAGTTTGAAAACATAAGCTTTTGATTTCAAACTTTTTACTATAGTTTCCATAATCCCATATCACTTTTACAAACAAGATGCTATCTAGCATACACCATATAAACATGTTTATAACACAGGCTATTTTTACGACTATCACATAAACAAGATCACAACTTTAAAACCCAACACATCACTTTAATCTATCGATTCAAGTCTAATGCCTAAACACAAACTATCACATACATATACATCCAAACCATATCATAATCCAAACATTAACGTCATATATAAATACCATTATATAAGCAAAGGAAACATCTTTCTAAAAATTAGGAGTTTACTCATCCAAAATCTTTGAAAACTTGAAATGCTTAAGAACTTGTAAAGCTTGGAAAACCACACAAAAATCACTCGAAAATAGGTCATCTTCTCCTTGATTTTTGGCCATGTTACTCTCAGAATTTTAAAAAGTGGTCAAAAGAAAAATGTTCTTGAAAATTATTTTCTCTATCATTTCAAAATAAGAATCGCTTAATTTGGATTTGTTTTGAGGGAGATATGGTCAAAAGAAGGAGTGGTATTTTCGGGTTTGATAATAAGGGTCCGAAAATGAGTCTATTTCTGACCCAAAAATATTTGAAATATGAAAAAGTGATTCAAATAAAAGTTGTAGTCATTGAAATTCTATATGGTTTGTAAAAAATAAAATCTTTATTTAGAGTATTATAGAGGAAGTTATGGCCGAATGAAATGGGAAGAAAATGGAGAATTTTCAAAATGAAAGGGAGGAGATTAAACAAGTTTGAAATCATTTTAAAAGATTAAACTTGGATTTTTAAAATTTTAAAATTATGAATAGAAGCCATTAAAGGCCGTTAGAGTTTCTCAAAGTCTTTAGGAAATTTAAAATGAAAATAAGAAATGAGAAAAGAATGAGAAAAAGATATGAAAATTTGCTTATATACTAAGTCACAAGTTGAATTATCGTTTTACCCTTATGTCCTTTACCCTCCACATACTTGCTTCCACCTTGCCAACCCCTCCACATCATCAAGTACTCATGCCACCATAGCCCCCTCCCTTTTCTAATCCAAGCAAACATGCCATAAATGCATGTAGTTAATATTTAAACATGTTTCCATAATGTGATGTTTACTTTTATATAATTTTATATTATATTATTTTAAGTGTATATATACACACATACATACACTTAACTAATGCATACATGAATACATACATTTCCTAATTCATTTCTAAATGAATGTGTATATACTTATACTATTTTGATTGCAGTATTTTCGACAACTTTTAGTTGATGAAAAATCAAAAAATGAATTCCGATCCATTTTCTATCTTTCTTCGAACTAAATATTTTTGTAAAAAAATTTGAAAAACTATTTCACCATCAATATTTATTTTTAAAAAAGAGTTTTATTTTAATTGTAAAACCTATATATTGAATATTTAAAATTAATTAAATATTCGCAAATCAAAGCAGTAAAATTTTGGGTCGTTACTTAGGGGTATGCCTAGGGGCAATTATGTAACTTGTTACATATTTCTAATTTGATAACCGATCTGTTCAAAATAAAAGGTATTTTCTTTCTATCATATACTTGTTATATTGTGATATAATTAATTAAATAATTAATTTAAGGTATATTAAATAGAAAATCCTTAAATGATATTTTATGTGATAGTAACTAAAATGTGTTGTAATCATGATAACTTTATCATATCGAAAAATAACATATTGTTTTAAATATTCCCAATCGACATATTTCGAGAAATATATCAATTCATCCGTTGAGAATAGAGTACGTAATGTTCTCCGAATGTTCGGCACTGTATTGCTTATGGGTGTTGAGGGCACCAAGGGATTACGTACTGATAGTTATTAGATAACTATGGAATGACTCACTCAAGAGTTCCCCGTTAGATAAAATAACCGAGGTTAAACATACAATATCAAAGTGATGATGTTACATAGTTCCCTCGATTTGAGAATAACATGGAACTTCAATGCAGATACTCCACTTTAATTTTAGTTGAATCATGGTATGGTGTCCATTGTCCATATTAGGATTATACGTAACTTTGATATCACATTAGGACTTATGGAATGTTAGTACCTTAAGCATTAGTTTTGATGACAACAACCATATGGCATTATATAATTTATAGATACTAATGTTTTTATCAAGTTATATATAGTATATAATGTAGGATATTAGACAGGTGTTGACTAAGAAGACTGTATGGTATCATAAGCAGATTCAAGTGGTTGATATAGAGGTTTTAGAGTTAGAGACTGAAGAATCATGAGTATTAAAGATTCAAGATATTCCAGATAAGTTATAGAGTCATAGATTACTGTTAAAACCCTGATAGCACTTCTTTGATCTCTCTCTTCATTTTTCTTTTCAATGGTTTTCAGACAGTCTGAATTTAAAATGATTTGAAAGAATCTCCTTTTTTAAAATGTTCTTTCAAAATAGCTTTCGAATGATTTTTAAATATTATTATATTTTGAGTAATTAAGTTTTGCTTTTTATACCCTATTATAATTTTAGTTTTATGATCTCCAAATGTTTATAAGTATATTATAACATTTATTATAACTTTGTTTTTAAATATATATTCTCTCATACTTTATATATATTATTTTCAAAAGAAATTAATATTTTAATCCTGTATATATTCAAAAATATTTTAAACTAATTTTAAAAAGCTTTCTTAAGTTTTGATGTAATTAAAATGTGTATAAACTATGTTTAGATAATTGTGTTAGGAACTGGAGATAGTGGTTTTGATGACAACAACCTTTGTAACTTATTTTATTATAACTTATATACTAACACTATTGTCTAGATATATATGAATGTTATTATGCAGGATATATATAAGGCAGGTACTGATTATTGAAGACTTTACAGTATAAAGATCAAGAATGAAGAAATCAAGTTTGAAGACTCATGAGTATCAAGATCAAGATTTCAAGATAAGTGTCTAGTTTATTGTTAAAACTTCATAATAGCACGGAAATCTTCATTCCAAATTTCATTTGGGATGGAACCCATTTCTACCTTCTTAGTGACTTACAAACCCACGACAAGTAGCTTACAAACCTACGACAAGTGGCTTACAAACCCACGAACATCCTGGTTTTGTACAAGTTCTCGAGTCCTGATGTGATGAGATATTCTACTGGAAGAAGCTTGCAAAACTACTTCAAAATGGTTTTTCAAAATGATTTTCAAAACTGCTTTTCAAAATGCTTTAGCCTTAAAAATTATCTTTTCAAATGATTTTCAAAAAGATGCTTTAGCCTTAAAATATTCTTTGTTTTTGTTTTAAATAAACTCTTGTTTTAAACTTCGTTTGTTTTTAAAAAACTATCTTGTGATTTTTAAATATTCTTTTATAATATATATATACTTGAGATTTAAAATCAAATTTATATATACATTCTAAAAATATATTTTTCTACTCTTCTTTATTTTAAAGCATAGGAAAATTAGTTTATTTTATTCCAGAATCATTTCATCTTGTTTTCCGTTCAATACCATTTTCAAAACAAATTTTACATTATTTTTAACTTAGGGATGTCGACATCATGGGATACCCCATGTCGACATGGTGGCCGTTAAATTCAAAAGTTTCAATTTTCAAAAGAAGTGTCTATTCGTTTAAATCTCTTCACGAATGGTTATGACCGTTATTAGTCTATAAATATCCTTCACAAACGAATTTTTTAACTAGCTACTTTCTTATTTTCTTCACTCCTTCTTCTCCACAAATCCATATTCTAAAATATTCATATTTTTAAGATCGTGACGAAATTCTGCCGAATTCTCAAGTGAATCAAATTAGAATCTCATTCTTGTTTGATTCTCTGCCCTCTCTTGGAGATCAAAGTGCTATTCAGAGTTATAGGATCAATTTGTAATCAAAAGTTTATCGAGTCTCTCTGTAAGGTGTGGTTGTGCCTGGAAATCAATTGGGTAATCTTGTGGCTCGTAAATCAAGAGAGTTTGCCCCGGACTCATGAGACAGGAGGGTACATCAAGGCCTATAGAAACCGAGGATTGTAATCTCGACTTTGGTATAATAAAAATTTGTATGAGGTGTTCTACCGTGGTACAGGACTGGATGAAGGGTAACTCCGAACTAGTATAAAATCCGGTGTGTTCTTTCCATTTACTGCTTTTTATTTACTTTCTGCATCTTTGTTTGATTCTGTGATTGTTCTGTGATTAAGTTCTGCATTTGTTTGTGTCATAATTTTAATTTAGTCCATATAAGTCTTAGAATCCATTAAACACTATTCACGCCCCTTCTAGTGTTAAATTAGCCTTAAGATCCTTAATCTGCACTCCCTTTCAATTGGTATCGGAGCATAGTTTTTCATAGTTTTCATTATCTGAAACATGAAAAGTTGAAAATTAATGAAAACTACGAAAATGGCATTTTTAGAAAATTTTGTTAATACTAGTTTGAATGTATGCATTTCATCAAAGTATCATAAGTCTGCATATAGTTTTTATGAAAAATCAAGTTATCTACCAAATTGGTTTGTTATGCAGGAACAGACATGTTACATGGCTTTTGAAGAATTAATAACCAATGGACAAACTGTGCAAATTGAGAAAGATAAAGGATACTTGATAGTGGATGTTCAAGGCATATGACTGGAAATTCCGAGATACTCAATGACATTATATATCAAGATGGTGGATTGGTCAACTTTGGAGACAACTCAAAAGGATATGTGATTGGCATCGGCAATGTCGGTAATTCTAAAACTCCTCTTATTTCTGATATTTTGCTAGTTAGGAATTTAAAACATAATCTGCTTAGTATAAGTCAACTATGTGATAAAGGATTTAAAATTAAATTTGGAAAAGATAAGTGTCACATTGAAGATAATAAGTCAAATATTATCTTTGAAGGAATTAGGAAGAAAAACATTTACATCCTTAGCATGAAAGTTTCAAATGATAACTTATGTCTTTTGGCTAATACAAGTGACCCTTGGATTTGGCATAAAAGATTTGGTCATTTAATTTCAAACTATTATCTAGGTTATCAAAACTTGACTTAGTTTGAGGTCTTCCCAAGTTAAACTTTAAAGTAGATAGTATATGTGATGCTTGCCAATTAGGAAAACTTAAGAAAAGTTCATTTAAACTAAAAGATATGATTTCTACTTCTAAACCTCTAGAATTACTTCATTTAGATTTATTTGGTCCATCTCAAGTTCAATCAATTAATCACAATAAATATGTTTTTGTAATTGTAATGATTATTCTAGATATACTTGGACAATCTTTCTTAAACTTAAAAGTGATGCTTTTGAATTATTTAAGAATTTTGCTAAAAGAATTCAAAATCAATTTTCTTTAAAAATAAAAACTATTCGTAGTGATCACGGTGGAGAATTTGAAAATGAAAATTTTGAGAATTTCTGTAATAAAAAAGGAATCACTCATAATTTCTCTTTTCCAAGAACTCCACAAGAGTGGTAGAACGTAAGAATAGAACGATTCAAGAGTGTGCTAGAACAATACTTTCTGATAGTAACTTACCTAAAAACTTTTGGGCTGAAGCAGTCGCTATAGCTTGTTATATATTAAATAGGATTTTAATTAGACCATTAACTAATAAAACACCATATGAATTACTTTACAATAAGAAACCCATAGTAGCTTATTTTAAAGTTTTTGGTAGTAAGTGTTTTATGCTTAATACAAAAGAAAATTTAGATAAATTTAAACCTAAATCCGACATAGGTATCTTTATTGGATATTCTAATAGAAGTAAAGCATTTAGAGTTTATAATTTAAGAACTAACACTATTGAAGAAACAATGCATGTATCTTTTGATGAAAATTTTAAAGATGTTGTGCAAATAGAAGATGAAGAAGATTTTGTAACTTTAAATAATGAACCTAATGAAACTAATTGTGAAATCATTCAACCTAATAAAAGAATTAGACTATTAAAAGATCATCCTGTAGAAAATATACTAGGAAATATTGAATCTATAGTTAAAACAAGAAATCAACTAAATAGTATGAGTAATGTAGATTTTATATCAACTATTGAACCTAAAAATCCAAATAAAGCATCATCTGATGATTCATGGATTCTTGCTATGCAAGAAGAATTGAATTAGTTCACCAGAAATGATGTTTTGGAACTTGTTCCTAGACCTATGGATAAAAGTATAATTTGAACAAAATGGGTTTATAAAAATAAAATGAATGAACTCGGTGAGGTCGTGAGAAATAAAGCTCGTTTAGCCACGCAAGGTTATTGTCAAGAAGAAGGAATTGATTATGATGAAACCTTTGCACCCGTAGCAAGACTAGAAGCTATCAGGATTCTACTTGCTTTCACAAATTACAATAATTTCAAGTTATATCAAATGGATGTTAAAAATGCTTTTCTAAATGGTTTTGTAAAAGAAGATGTTTATGTTGAACAACCTTCACTTTTTGAAGATAATAAATTTCCAAATCATGTGTATAAATTAAAGAAAGCTTTATATTGTAACGACCCCGAATTTTATATAAATTTAAATTGATAATTTAAAGAATTTTTGAATAAAATTTGTAAAATAAATCGATTTAAGTGATGCGAGTTTCCCCGATCGTCGAATAAATTTTGGATAAATCATTTAAATTAAAAATATTGTATATATATTGAATTTGAGTTTAAATTTAAAATAAATGGTTTAAAAAATATATAGAGATATATATATATATGTATATACTTTGGATACAAGATAGTTAGTAGTAAAGTTAAATAATCTAACAACGTAATAAAATAGAAATTTATTTATATTGTTAAGCCATAAGAAAAGAAAAGAAACAACACTTAAATATGAAACAAAGTTGTAAATAAATATGCAAGTAAAATAAAGTAAAGAGTAAATATATTTAAGTATGAAGCATAAATAGGCAAGCATGGGAACAAAGTACTCATGCATTTAATGAAAGCACCTTCAGCATGCCTATTTGTACACCATCCTATATCATTTCAGCCGAAGTAAAGGAAGAAAGAAATATGTAAAGTTGTACAAACTCATAAATGCAAGCATCTTCAGCCTCCTTAGTACAGAGGGGAAATCTCATCAGCCCCCAACTTCTGCGTAGTCAATACAAAAGGAAGGAAAAAAATCTCTGAATTGTGGTACAAAACATTTATCAACATATTGTACAAAATAATAACCCAGTAGACTTCATTTCTTTATATCTCCTCCTCACATCAGTTCATATATCAACTCTTACCTCAATTCGTTCACTAAAAGTTGAGCAAATCTGAAGCAACTATCATCTTCAACTTAAAAAGAGTTCAATTTAAAACAACAATACAAATCAATTTGCAAACCTGGAAGCAAGCTAATCAACTCAGCAATCACCAACATGCAAGAGTTGATTCCAATCAAAGATAAAATTACAAACAACAGATTCAACAACTTATCAAAAACAAAGTTTCAAGTCTCTGTTCTTCTATTACTCCTCTGCTCTGTGCATAATCAGGTGAGCAACTCCTATTTTTAGAGCTTACCCCGTTTTGATTTCTTGTTGCTTGTGAGTAACTTTTCTTTTGAAACCATAAGTATGTTTGAATCTGTTTGTATGCTTGATGTTTGGAATGGATACTTCAAGTTGTTGTTAAAAATGTTGGTATTGATAGTCAATTTGCCTGCCTGTTTGAAAGGAAAAGTATGTGTATATAAGAGTTATATCACTTTGTTAAACCCTACAGGCTTCTGTCTTAAACAAGTAATATGTGAGCAAACTCATTTAAAACCCATCTGTATATTTTGATGTCTGAGTTGATGTTTGAAGTATGATTGTATAAATGCCTGTATGTTTGGATTTACATTTAAAAAGTGTTGGTTTAGTTGCTGAAATATGCATGCATTGTCTGTATACATAAATATAATTGGATATATGTTTATACCCATCTTTCTGTTGATTCAAGCACTAGAATTTCTTACAGAAATTCATATTTCCAAAATACAAACAAATCTTTGGAAAAGATCTTTGAATAAAATATGATGGGATAATCAAGCTTTAAGTTTTAAACACAATTCCAAATGATCAAGGGAAATAGTTATTTCAACAAAATAAAAAGTAACAAAGGAAATTGTCCAAAACTGGAAAATTCGATGATCAGCTTTTTAATTGTTGATTATAGAAATATATTCGTGGGTCAAAATCGTGATTTTTAATCATCATTTTAGAATTTTTCAGTTTATGTTGGGTGTGAAATTTGTAGTCGACCGAAAAAACATCTTTTTATCAATCGCCGTCGATCGGCAAGCTCGTACGCGTCGTGATCATGATGGAGGATGGATTGAGTGTTGTAGAATCAGGGAAAAATACTCGCACATTTTCTCGACGATCGTGGCGATGGCGAAATGATGAGATAGGGTTTAAGGTTGCGTTGAAGACATGTTGATTTTTGTGACGGTTTCATCATCACGGTGGCGTCGAGTTGCAAAGGACCGGGGGGAATAGGTTCAGGGGTCATCGAAGCAACTGTGGTCGAAGTGGCTGGGGTTCTGGTGGCATCAGGCGGCGGGGCGAGGTGATTTTTATTATTAGAGTTGATTCCAGTTTAGGGGTCGAATGACTCGATTTCGTTTTGTTACTGTTTTGGTTGAACTAAGGGGTCGATAGTGATGAATTGATCGCGGTCGACTTGTGGGTGGTCGCGACAGTGACTAGAGGCGATCAAGGCGGCGGTGCACGTGCATGCGTGGGATCGTGTACCCGGGAAAGGTTTCGTTTGGGGAAGAAGGTGTTTACTCGAGTTCTTGTTTAATAATCTCGGGTTAAAGCATCACTCGAAGTTAATGGAAGGTGGGATAAACCGAAGTTGATCTCTGGTACGATTGCGTTGGACTCGAGTAACATTTTTGATTTCTTTAGAATTTTAAAAAGAACTGTGTTTTCAGGTTTTAAAACAAAGGAATGAATTTTAGGTTTCTAAGTTTAAAGGCAAGATAAAAAAAGGTTTTGAAGATATGAGAATTAATTAATTTTCACTAATTAATATTTAACAAAGTTATAAAATATATTTAAAGATAAAATTGTCTTGATTTGGAAATGTATTAAGATTTATGATTTGTCTTTGATTGATTAAATAATAATTTATTTAATGTGATTAAGATAAATAGTTAATTTACTTAAGAATCTTAAGTTAACTCATAAATTAATGATAATTAATTTATGTTTTTGAAAAAGGTTAATTAATTAATGTAATTGATTTGGGTTAATCACTTGTTATAATTAATTAAGGCAAATTTATTACATGGAAATCAATCAAGGGATAATAAATTAATTAAGGGTAATTAATTTAAAGGTTAATTATTTATTAATTAAGGTTAATTGATTTATAAATTGAGAGTTAGTTAATTAACAATTAAGGATAAATTAATTAATTAAGAAATGATTAATTAATGAAGGTGATTAAGGCTTAATCAATAGTAATTAATGATAATTAATCAAGGACAATTAATGAAAATAATTATGTGATTAATTAATTTAAACCACATGATTTATTCATCTTAATTGAAGATGTCTGATTGTTATTGGATGCTATGTGATGGATTGATATAGTTGATATGTGACGTGATGCTATGTGATGCTTTGTGCTAAGCTGTTATATCTGTGATGTATATATTGTTATGCAACCCCTTGACCCGTAAAATGGCACTTGAATTTCGATGCGACAGGGAGTCGAATTCCAGTTGGTTATCTGAAACCCACATCGAATTATAACTGTGAATCTTTGTGACTGATAAATTTATTTTATCTATGAATCTGTGAATAAAGATAAGCGTTATCGATTATACCGCTTATCGATATATCTGTGATGATTGATGTTGCACTATTGTGTGTAAAACCCCTGGACTACACCATACACACACAAATATGGATTTCACGTGGAAATCGGTTAAGTCACAGATCATTTAAATTTGATGTTTTGAAATTGAAATTTTAATTTCAATTGATTTTGAAATTGGAAATTGGTGTTTAATATGAAAAGCTTTTGAAAGGAGTTTTAAAGATATTTTGGATATCTTGAAATTTAAATAATTTGATTTAAATTTGAATTCAAGTTTGAAATTGAAAACTATGAAATGAGTCTTTGATTTCAAAGATCGGACGAGTTACTCCAGTTTGAAATAGAATTGAAATGTTTTGAAAACTATGAAATGAGTCTTTAATTCAAAGACCGGATGAGTTAATCTAACTTGAAATAGAATTGTTTTGAAAGACTATGAATGAATCTTTGAAAACGAGTTTTGAAAGCTATAAGTTAAATCTTGATTTAAAGATTTAATGAGTTAATCAAATTTAAATGGAAATCGATTTGAAAATCTATGAATGAATCTTTGGGAATGGGGTGAACTTTGTGAATTAAATCTTTTGTTTAAAAGATTAAAGTGTGGAAATTGTTTAAACCATTGAAGGTTTTTGAAATGAATCTTTTTGTTTAAAAGATTGGAAATGGTAAATTGTTTTAACCATTCGAATGAAAAGTTTTGGGCTTTAAGCTGTGATTTAACTGAGACCCCATTATCCATATGATTTTTTAATTGCGTTCGTTATTCGGTTTAGCCGGGAGAGGACCTTTGCGTCATATAACCCATTCCGAATAGTGATACGACGATATGGATAGCATTTGAAGACCGGTGGTGAAGACCGGGTATTTGCGAGAGCGATAGGATGACCTACCGATTTTCTCTGCATCATGGCTCCGGTATAGAGATTCCCTAAGTGATGGGAAGTCCGATCGAGATTGTGAATACCCGGATTTGCAAGGGCTTCTTCGGAAGTGCCTTCGGTTCTGTTCGAACCCGGAACAGACTTGTATGGATGTGTGTCTGACGTTACACTTTGAGATGTAAAGCTGGTTTCTATCAAATACATTTCTGTTGGTGGCAGGAATTTATTCTCTTAGCTTAACACCCTTCTCTGAGACGTACGAGCTCAGAGGTTATGTAGTTGATGGTTACTAGTGATACATTCCCAATTTGGTAATGTGGCATACGAAGTGCTGATGATCATTTGTTGGTCAAAGCGTGGCTTTGTGAAAAAGCATGGCTTTGTGGACGAGACTTCGTCGAGCCTCACAACCCGGTAATGGTCGAAACATGAATGTTGCGGCAAAGGTTTGTAGGGGTAGCGCCCCTAGGGTATGTCATTTCCTTCTGGATAAAAGGTGATATCATGGTATGGAGCCCAGATATTTTACCTATGTTGATGCTGCACAGTTATTATACTTTGTGGTTGTTGCTTTATGATCGAGACGTCTCGGATAAAGGTCGGTGACGACCGGGGGATGACATGACTCGTGTGTTAGTTACCTAGTTACAGCTGTACAGCGTGAGGTAGCGTCAGTATGTTAGTTACCTAGTTACAGCTGTACAGCGTGAGGTAACATCGGCCTTTTGTTTGCAGAGATCCGGTTAGGATCCGGGGCATCTTTCTAGAGGCGTTTCTATTTCGGTAAGGAAGTTCCTTAGCCTGATCATTTGTTGGAAATCCAAAGAAACAATACGAACCCCGTACGGTTTTAGTTGTATAACCTGCCATGGAATGTGGCGGTAACCTGTTATTGAACATGGTAGCTATAGTAGGCATACGATGAAATGTTGTATGCTGGCTAAGATTTATATTATATTTTTGAAATGTTTTCACACTATGCACTAGTAATAATATCAAAAGAGTTTTTCCTTCGCGTAGTAAGCATGTTTGACTATCATAAGGAGAAATATCCTCCAATTCTGCGATTGCATTGTGTGTGTGGCGGGAGGCCTTATGATAGTTTCATTTTCGAAAAGCATTGCGGGTTTCAATGTTTAAAAGCCTTTTGTGTTGTTTAAAGATAAACTGTTTTGTTGCTCACACTAGTCCCATGACTGATCCGAAGTTTATTGTTCCCTTCCTAAACTCTGGGTGCCCACCATTTTCCACACGGGCAGTCTAGAGTTGGGTTTATCAGATATTCAGGTTTAGTAGATTATTTGGAGCTGGTTCAGTTCTTGGAGTTCATGGACTGACGTTGCTTATCTTGGAGCATTCTATTGGAGACATTCTATCCGCTGCTGATGATATCATTTTCTTTTCCGCTGCTATTTTTTGTATCATATCTCTGATGTATATTGATATTCATTATATCACTATGTTGTATCAAATATTGTATATTAGTGTATTATTCTTTTCTTCCGCTGTGTTGTTATTTACTTAAGTGTGTTATAAGCTCCGGAGAACCAGATTCGGCGTTTGAATCTACGGCATTTTGAGTACAAGCGAAGTACGGATGCCGATTTTCGAAGGTCGACTTTTGGGTCTTTACATATATAGTCTGAAACAAGCTCCTAGAGCCTGGTATGAAAGACTAAGATCTTATTTACTACAATCTGGTTTTGAAATTGGTAAAATAGATACAACTCTTTTTATTAAAAGAAACAAAAATGATATTCAATTAGTACAAATATATGTAGATGATATAATATTTGGGTCAACTAATAACATAATGAATAAAGAATTTTCAAATATAATGACTAAAGAATTTGAAATGAGTCATATGGGAGAACTAAGCTTCTTCTTAGGACTACAAATCAAACAATTAGATAAAGGAATTTTCATTAGTCAAGAAAAATATGCTAAGGATTTAATTAATAAATTTGGATTGACCACTTCTAGTGGGAAACCGACTCCAATGACAACTAATGTAGCTCTAAGTAAAGAAGATAAATCAAAAGATGTTGATCAAAAATTATATAAGGTAATGATTGGTTCGCTGCTTTATATAACACCAAGTCGTCCTGACATCATGCATAGTGTTTGTCTCTGTGCAAGGTACCAATCTCAACCTAAAGAAACTCACTTAAAAGTTGTTAAAAGAATTTTAAGATATGTAAAACATACTTTAGATTATGGTTTATTTTACCCTAAAAATGATGTATTTGATTTAATTTCATATTGTGATGCTGATTACGCTGGTTGTAAATCAGACCGAAAAAGTACAAGTGGAACTTGTCACTTTCTAGGACATTCTTTGGTTTCCTGGTTTAATAAGAAGAAAAACACTGTATCCTTGTCAACAACTGAAGCAGAATATATATCTGCTGCTTTGGCTTGTTCTCAAGTTATATATATGCAACAAACTTTAAAAGATTTTGGATTAACTATAACTAAATCACCAATTTATTGTGATAATACTAGTGCAATAAACTTATCTAAAAATCCAACTCATCATGCTAGAACAAAACATATTGATATTAGACATCATTTTCTTAGAAATAATATAAGTAAAGAAGTCATAACTCTTGAATATATTAATACTGAAAAACAAATTGCTGATATATTAACCAAACCATTAAATGAGCAAAAATTTACTAAATTTAGAAGAGAATTAGGCATATGTTCATTAACAGAAATATAAATTATAAATAATACAAGTATAGTTAATAATTAATATAAATAAAAAATTAAAAAAATTGAACTAGGCATGTTGACATGACCCATCCCCCTATGTCGACATACAGATCGAGATTTCCAAATTTAAATTTCACTCTAAAATTAGTTATTTGGTTATATATTTATATATTTTGACTTTTACTCCTTTTCTCTGTTCTATTCTTTGTAATAAACTTCTAAAACGGTAAATTAATGGCTTCCTCTTCTAATAATGAACCTTCTTCACCCACTTCTCCTCATTCTGGCCCTTTTCAACGTTCCACACATGTACGAGTCATCAAACTACAAGAGAAGATGAAAATTTTGCTTCAAATGATGATGGAAATTCAAGTGAGTCAACTGCGAATGGATAGAGAACAAGATAGGCAAGGCAGAATTCTTAGGAATTTACAAAAATTCTTTATGGATAACCATGTCAATCCCATTGTCATCGAAGAATCATCATAAGCCATGGACTCTGAAGAAGAAGAGCCTCTAGAAGAACCACAAGAGGATCAAGAAGAAGAACATCCTCTGCCGAATCTGGATGTTCATATGGACGAAGACGATGGCGTGATTTGCGTTTGAGATGTCCTTTTTGACGCTAATGGGAACTTGGTCGAACAACGTGGAAACTTTTGTCTCCACTATCCAAATTCTTCGGTCCATAAATCACCAATAGTTAAGGGTCCTCGTTAAGCGTTTTTTGTTTTTCTTTTTCTTTCTTGATTGTATATTAGTCTGTTAATTTGTATATAAAGTGTTATTTTAATCAATGTTCTTCTAAAAACAATCTTTGGTGTATAAAATCTTGAATTCCATTTAACTTAGGATGCTATATTTCACTCATAAATAGTTGTTATTCTTATGTCATATGTTTGTTTATCTTATTTTCTACTAAGTTCAAGGTTTATAGGTTATTGTTTTGTTGATGACAAAGGGGGAGAAGTTATATAAAATAGTAGGCTTGGAGTAAGGGGGAGTTGTTGGGGTAAGGGGGAGTTATGGTATGATCGAAGTGGTAACTATATTTTATAAGGTTGTCATCATCAAAAAGTGGGAGATTGTTAGGAATTGGAGAACAACCTTTGTAACTTATTTTATTATAACTTATATACTAACACTATTGTCTAGATATATATGAATGTTATTATGCAGGATATATATAAGTCAGGCACTGATTATTGAAGACTGTACAGTATAAAGATCGAGAATGAAGAAATCAAGTTTGAAGACTCATGAGTATCAAGATCAAGATTTCAAGATAAGTGTCTAGTTTATTGTTAAAACTTCATAATAGCACAAAAATCTTCATTCCAAATTTCATTTGGGATGGAACCCATTTCTACCTTCTTAGTGGCTTACAAACCCATGACAAGTAGCTTACAAACCTACGACAAGTGGCTTACAAACCCACGAACATCCTGGTTTTGTACAAGTTCTCGAGTCCTGATGTGATGAGATATTCTGCAGGAAGAAACTTGCAAAACTACTTCAAAATGAATTTCAAAATGATTTTCAAAACTGCTTTTCAAAATGTTTTAGCCTTAAAAATTATCTTTTCAAATGATTTTCAAAAAGACGCTTTAGCCTTAAAATATTCTTTGTTTTTGTTTTAAATAAACTCTTGTTTTAAACTTCGTTTGTTTTTAAAAAACTATCTTCTGATTTTTAAATATTCTTTTATAATATATATATACTTGAGATTTAAAATCAAATTTATATATACATTCTAAAAATATATTTTTCTACTCTTCTTTATTTTAAAACATAGGAAAATTAGTTTATTTTATTCCAGAATCATTTCATCTTGTTTTCCGTTCAATACCATTTTCAAAACAAATTTTACATTATTTTTAACTTAGGGATGTCGACATCATGGGATACCCCCATGTCGACATGGTGGCCGTTAAATTCAAAAGTTTCAATTTTCAAAAGAAGTGTCTATTTGTTTAAATCTCTTCACGAATGGTTATGACTGTTACTAGTCTATAAATAGCCTTCACAAATGAAATTTTTAACTAACTACTTTCTTATTTTCTTCACTCCTTCTTCTCCACAAATCCATATTCTAAAATATTCATATTTCTAAGATCGTGTCGAAATTCTGCCGAATTCTCAAGTGAATCAAATTAGAATCTCATTCTTGTTTGATTCTATGCCCTTTCTCGAAGATTAAAGTGCTATTCAGAGTTATAGGATCAATTTGTAATCAAAAGTTTATCGAGTCTCTCTATAAGGTGTGGTTGTGCCTAGAAATCAATTGGGTAATCTTGTGGCCCGTAAATCAAGAGAGTTTACCCCGAACTCGTGAGACAGGAGGATACCTCAAGGCCTTTAGAAACTGAGGATTGCAATCTCGACTTTGGTATAATAAAAATATGTATGTGTTCTGCCTTGGTACAGGATTGGATGTAGGGTAACTCCGAACCAGTATAAAATCTGGTATGTTCTTTCCTTTTACTGCTTTTTATTTACTTTCTGCATCTGTGTTTGATTCTGTGATTGTTCTGTGATTAAGTTTTGCATTTGTTTGTGTCATAATTTTAATTTAGTCCATATAAGTCTTAGAATCCATTAAATACTATTCACCCCCCCCCCCTCTAGTGTTAAATTAGCCTTAAGATCCTTAATCCGCACTCCCTTTCAGATTGTACAAAGTTTTAAAATATTTTACAAATCTTAATATTTTAAAAATAATTTTTATTAAGTAAGTTTTCAAAATATAAAGTGATATGTCGACATACCATAACATTATATGTTAACATATAAACCGATTTTTTTAAAATATAAATTTGAAAGGGTTTTCATTATATCTCTTCATGAATGGACATGATTGTTGTTTCTCTACAAATATGAGGATTTTCCAATGATTTTTTAACTAATTTTTCATTCTTTCTCTCCACTTTTACTCTCTTGATTTCTAAAAGAAAATCTACTGAAAATATTCTCAAATTCAATCAAAATCAAATTCAAACTCTATTGATTTGATTATCTATCAATTACTCTCTGATCTCTCTCATCTCTATCACTCAAAACAAGGTCAAAGTGTTATTCAAGAGGTTATAGGATCATTTGTACTTAAGATCAAGAAACTGAGTCTGTAAACTCTATCAAATTATACTCTTATACTCTTGGGTGTGCTTGGTGTCCCTGAAATCCAAGTGGGTATGCTTGTGTCCCGTCTGAATCAAGTGGATGTGCTTGGTGTCCTGTTTGAATCCAAGTGGGTGTGTTGGCGTCCCCTCCGAATCCCATGAGTGTACCCAAAGCTCGAAAAATCTTGAGGGTGTGTCTCGTAACCTTGAAATCAAGATTTTATTGACTTTGATATTTAAAAAGAAATCTGTACAAGAAATTGTACAGGACTGAATGTAGGGTAACTCCAGACCAGTATACAAATTCCTGGTGTGATCTCTCCAACCCTTTACCTTTTACTTTTATTTCATTTATATCTATTTGTGTTTGTATCAATGATTGTTGATACTGTATTATTTAATTATGATCTTAAAAGAATTTAAAAAGATTCACAAAAATAATTAAATACTATCCATCCCCCCTCCACTGTTAAATTAGCCTTAAGATCCATCTTTTGCAAACTAACATTTGGCATTAATGCATTGATTTTCAAAATTCCATAATTTTTTTTGTAAAGTTTTAATGGCAAAAGTTATTGATAATATCTTTAACACTATTTTTGAAAAGAAATTTTGCAAAATTAACATGATATTGTTTCATAAATATGCATCCTTTCATTATGAAAAGCCACTTGATTTTTTGAAAAGGTATAAATTGCAGGAACAGATATGTTACATGGCTTTTGATGAATAGACACTTGATGATCAAACTTTACAAATCAAAAAGGATAAATGGATATTGGATAGTGATGCTCAAGGCATATGACTAGAAATTCGGAGATCTTGAGGGATATCGTTTATAAAGATGGTGGATCAGTCAATTTTGGAGACAACTCTAAAGGATATGTGATTGGCATCGACAATGTCGATAATTCTAAAACTCCTACTATTTCTAATGTTTTGTTAGTTAGGAATTTAAAACATAATCTACTAAGTATTAGTCAATTGTGTGATACGGGCTTTAAAATTAAATTTGAAAAGGATATGTGCCATATTGAAGATAAGGAGTCAAACACCATCTTTGAAGGCATTAGAAAAGAAATATCTATATATTAAGTATGAAAGTATCAAATGATAATTTATGTCTTTTGGCTGAATCAAGCGATCCTTGGATTTGGCACAAAAGGTTTGGTCATTTGAATTTCAAACACCTATCTAAAATTGCAAAAAATGATCTAGTTAGGGGTCTTTTTAAAATAATTTTTAATATTAACAATCATTTTGATGCGTGTCAATTGCAAAAACTTAGAAAAAGTTCCATTGAGTCAAAAGATATAATTTCTAAATGTCAACCCCTTAATCTTCTTCATTTAGATCTTTTTGGTTCTTCGCAAATACAATCTATAAATCATAATAGATATGTATTTGTAGTTGTAGATGATTTTTCTAGGTTTACGTGGACAGTTTTTCTAAAACTAAAAAGTAATTCTTTGGAAATGTTTAAAATCTTTGTTAAAAGAATTCAAAATCAAATGTCTATTAAAATCAAAACAATTCAAAACGATCACCATGGAGAATTCGAAAATAAAAATTTTAAAAATTTTTGTAATAAGAAAGGTATTACCCATAATTTTTCATTTCCAAGAACATCTCAACAAATTGGAGTAGTCGAATGTAAAAATATAACTATTCAAGAGTGTGCTAGAACTATGTTAAATGACGGTAATTTACCTAAAAACTTTTGGGCTGAAGCAGTTGCTATAGCATGTTATATATTAAATAGAATTTTAATAAGACCTTTGACTAAAAAGACATCATACGAATTATTTTACAATAAAAACCTAAAGTATCATACTATAGAGTTTTCGGTAGTAAATGTTTTATATTAAATACGATAGAAAAATTAGATAAATTTGATGCTAAACCAGATAAAGGTATTTTCATTGGATATTCAAATAGAAGTAAAGCTTATAGAGGTTTTAATACTACAACTAATAATATTGAAGAGACATTACATGTTTCATTTTATGAAAATTTTAAAATTAATGATAATAGTGTCGACGAAGAAGAAAATTTTGATAAAATAAATGAATTTACTAATGATGAAATCACTAATGATGAATATAATAATAATTCTGAAAATTTACATTCAAATAAGAGAACAAAATACATAAAAGATCATCCTATAGAAAGTATTCTAGGAAACATAGAATTTGTCGTTAAAATAAGGAAGCAATTAACTAAAATGGGTAAAATCTCTTTTATTTCAACTATTGAACCTAAAAATCCAAAGGAAGCATCAACAGATGATTCATGGATTCTTGTTATGCAAGAGGAATTGAATTAGTTCACAAGAAATGATGTTTGGAAATTAGTCCCAAGACCTGAGGATAAATCTATAATAGGAACTAAATGGGTATATAGAAATAAAATGAATGAACAAGAAGAAGTTCTTAGAAATAAAGCATGTTTAGTCGCTCAAGGTTATTGTCAGGAAGAAAGTATAAATTTTACCGAAACCTTTGCACCCGTAGCCATATTAGAAGCAATAAGAATCTTACTCACTTTTGCAAATCATAGTAATTGTAAATTATTTCAAATGGATGTTAAAAGTGCTTTTTAAATGGTTTTATCAAAGAAGATGTCTATGTAGAACAACCTCCACTTTTTGAAGATGAAAACTACCTAATCACGTTTATAAATTAAAAAAGACTTTATATGGTCTAAAACAAGCTTCTAGAGCATGGTATGATAGACATAAATCCTATTTATTACAATCTAATTTTGAAATAGGTAAAGTAGATAGTACTATATTTATTAAAAGAAATAACAATGATATTCAACTAACACAAATATATGTAAAGGATATTATTTTTAGTTCAACCAACGAACAATTAAATAAAGAATTTTCAGATATAATGACTAAGGAATTTGAAATGAATCATATGGGAGAACTAAATTACTTTTTAGGATTACAAATAAAACAATTAAGTAATGGTACTTTCATAAGTAAAGAAAAATATGCTAAAGATTTAGTTAAGAAATTCGGTATGTCAAATACCAGTGGTAAACTGACTCCCATGGCAACAAATGAAAAATTAAATAAGTAAGAAAACTCAAAAGATATAGATCAAAAATTGTATAGAGGTATGACTGGATCGCTGCTCTATATAACTGCTAGTAGACCTGATGTAATGCATAGTGTATGTCTCTGTGCAAGATATCGGTCTCAAACCTAAGGAAACTCATCTAAAAAATGAATATTAAGATACGTAAATAACATATTAGACTATGGACTCTTTTATCCAAAAGAAGATTCCTTTGATTTAATTTCATATGGTGATGCTGATTATGTTGGCTGCAAATCAGACCCAAAAAGTACAAGTGAAACTTGTCACTTTTTAGGACACTCTATAGTTTCTTGGTTTAGCAAAAAGCAAAATTCTATATCTCTATCCACAACAGAAGAAGAATATATTTCAGCAGCATAAGCCCATTCTCAGGTTATTTATATGCAACAAACATTAAAATATTTTGGCCTAAATTTTACTAAATCATCGATATACTGTGACAATACTAGTGTGATTAATTTATCTAAAAATCCAACTTATCATGCAAGAACTAAACATATAGATATACAACATCGCTTTCTAAGAGATAATGTAAATAAAGAAATAATCTCACTCGAATTTATAAATACTGAAAATCAAATAGCTGATATAAATCAAACATCATTTATTAAGCTAAGAAGAGAGTTAGAAATATGTTCATTCTCGAGAATATAAAAATAATATAATATAAATTAAAAATTAAAATTAAAATCAAAACAAGAAAATTACACTAGATATGCCGACATATCCATACTGTGTATCATATGCAGTTATTTTTACATTTCAAATTTCCCTCCTTAATTCAAAACATAAAACCGTTATATATAATCACTTTATTTCAAAGTCAAACCCATTTTGCAGTCTTCTTCTTTCTGAAATTCTCAAATAAAATAAAATTAATGGATCTTAACCGTTCCAAATGTCCAAGGCATGAATATACGTCATCTTCCTTTGATTCTCTCACTCCAAGCCCTCTCCAAAACTCTACATTAGCCAAAGTGACTAAGATTGAGAGTGATTTGAAGCATACTCACAATATGCTTTCTGAAATGGAAGCTATTCAAGTGAGAATGAAGAAGGAACAGGAGAAACAAGACAAAGTTCTGAGAAATCTTCAGAAATACCTATTGGATAACTCCACAAATCCAATAGTCATTAATGATTATGCTACAAACTTGGTCATTCATCATCCTATGAATAACAGTGAAGAAGAAGAGGAAAAAGAAGAAGAAGAAGAAGAAGAAGAGGAAGTCGATGACGATGAGGTCAAGTGTGTTGGAGAAGTATGCCTTGACAAGAATGGAAATTTGGTCGAACAAAAAGGGAATTTCTTCATTATCCTTTCTGCCCTTTTCATAAATCCCCTATAATAAAAAGAAATCCATAGATCCTATAAGTAGTACGTATTAGTGTGTTAGGATTTGATTTGGTGTTTTATTTGGATTTTATTTGTTCGAACTGTTGTTTCTTGGATTGTTTGATATGTATGATTGATTTGTTTTGCATTGATAATATGATTGGTGTGTATAGAGTTATATTAGGGTTAGAATTGATTTAACTTTGGCTTAGTTTGATTTTAGCTTGACTTGATTCAAATATATGTATCGGATTTGTTAATAAAATTGGCTACTCTTCTTTAAACAAAATATCACTTATTTACTCTTATCACTTTTATATACTATCTAGTTCCTTAGTTAGGGAGTTTGGGTTATAATTTTTGTTGATAACAAAGTGGGAAAAATATATAAAATATCTAGGCATAGATTAAGGGGGAGTTATATCATATTTTATAAATATGGTTGTCATCATCAAAGAGGGGAGATTGTTAGTACCTTAGGCATTAGTTTTTATGACAACAAGCATATGACATTATATAAAATATAGATACTAATTTTCTATCAAGTTATATATAGTATATAGTGTTAGTTCCTGAGATGATGGTTTTGATGACAACAACCTTAGGACTTGTTATAAAATATAAATACTAATATTCTTGTCTAGATATATATGTATATGCAGGGTATATATATGCAGATACTAAGAATGAAGACTGTACAGTATAGAGATTCAAGACCGACGAATTCAAGATTGTAGAAATCAAGACTGAAGACTCATGAGTATCAAGATTATCAAGAGTTCAAGATATCAAGATAAGTAATAGAGTCTAGATTTATGTTAAAACTTCATAATAGCATTAAAATCTTTATTCGAATTTTAATTATGGAATGGAATCCACCTTCTCGCTTTAATAATGGGATGGAACCCACGACCTCTTTAGTGGGATGGAACCCACGACATTCTCTAGTGGAATGGAATCCACAAAATATTCAAAATAATTTATTTTAACTATTTTTCCAAAAACTATCTTTTTAAAAGTCATCTCTATCAATTTAAATATTTTAGCCATAATTCAAAAACTATTCTTATCACCTTTTAATATTTTGATCCTAAAATCATCTCTTGTTTTTTAAACTATCTCTTGATATTAATATTTTAGCTTTAAATCTCAAAAATATATTTTAAAGGTCTATACTTAGTTTTTAATATTACTTTAATATTATACATTATATATTTTAAGATTACTTTCTAAAACTCTTTTATAAGTTTAAACTATATTCAAAATGGTTTACAAAGTTTAGAAATTGTTTTGATAAGTTTTAGAATAGAAATCATTTTAAAGCAAAATCAATTTTCAAAAATAACATAGGCATTTCGACATCCCTATACCCCTTATGTCGACATGGTAGCCGTAGATTTCAAATTTCAAATTTTCAAAAGAAGTGTCTATTCGTCAAAAACTTTCATGAATGGACATGACAGTTGTTCTCCTATATATACCAATTGTTTTCAACGAATTTTAAGTTAGTTTTTCTTCATTTATTCACTCCTTCTTCTCCACTCAAATATTCTTTTATATTTCAAATGCTTTAACAAAACTCTGCAAAAATACTAAGTGAATCAAACTCGATCCTCTCTAGTTTGATTCTCTGCCACTCTCTCTCAAAGATCTCAGTGCTACTCAGAGTTATAGGATCATTTGTAATCAAAGATCGAAAGATGGAAGTGTATCGAGTCTCTCTCTATCAAAGTGTGATTGGAAACGGTGTGATTGTGGCCCATAAATTAATTGGGTGTGATTGTAGCTCGTAAATCAATTAGGTGATCTTGTAGCCTGGTTAAATCATGAGAGTTTGCCCTGGACTCGGAGAAAGGAGGGTGTATCTCGTGGCTTTGAATTGAGGTTGCAATATCGACATTATATTTGAAAAGAAATCTGCACAAGAAATTGTGTGGGACTGGATTAGGGTAACTCCAAACCAGTATAAAATTCTAGTGTGTTCTTTCCTTTACTACTTTTATTTACCATTTGCATTTGTGTCTAGTTCTGTGATTGTCTCTGTATTTGTGAATTGCATCTATTTGTGTTTAATTTGAAAAGATTTCAAAAATTCCATAAAATCCATTAAACACTATTCCCCCTAGTGTTAATCCATCCTTAAGATCTATAATCCAAATTTCCAACATTTGAAAATTAACAGGGGCATGTCGACATCACCCTAAACCCCATGTTGACATGTAACGGCCAGAAACTGTTTTTTGTTTTGAAATTATAATTGACATAACTACCTTGTGTCTTTTCATTTCAAACGACTTTCTAACTCTTTAAATACCTGTTTCTTCCAAAAAAATGCATACTTTCAATTCCCTTTATTTTCCATTGAATTTCTTCATATTTTATCGAAAAATGGCCTCTCCTCTTCATAATCTAAGTGAGAATCTTGAAGAAACTCTCTATTCCTTCAAGAACATACTTACTTTTATCCTTCGCAATCAACAACACTTGGAATTAAGCCAAATGCAGATGATAAAGGAACAAGAAAGGCACTTCAATGCCATTCGATGGATGATCTCTGCCCTTAACAAAGAAGTACTTGAAGCGAATCCAAAAGGAACTCTAAACAAAGATAATGAAGAATGGCATGCTATAAAGGCAAGGCAGATCCTATCTTCGGTGAAGAAGGATGGGTTCAAGTTCCAAGAAATGTTTGATTTGATATATGTGGTTTGATTTACTTTGATTTGGTTTGAATTATTTGGTTCGATTTGATTTGGTTTAGATTAGTATGGTTTGGATTGATTTGAATATGGTGTGTAATATATGATTGAACATGGTGTGGTTTGATAAGAACATGATGTATATATTGATTGATTATGTTTGAAATTTTCATATCTGTCTCATTTACATTCTATTATACTATGTTATTATCATATACGGTGCTATAGTATAAGATATAGGAGGAGTTATGTAGTTTAGGATTAGTTTTTATTGATGACAAAGGGGAGAATTATAAAATAGGTTAGATAGGCTTAAATTAAAGGGGAGTTGTTGGAATAAGTGGGAGTCGGAGTAGAATCGTAGTTTGTTGGAGTAAATTTTATAAACAAAGGTTGTCATCATCAAAAAGGGGGAGATTGTTAGTTCTTGAGATGATGGTTTTGATGACAACAACCTTATGACTTGTTATAAAATATAAATACTAATATTATTGTCTAGATATATATGTATATGCAGGGTATATATATGTGCAGATACTGAGAATGAAGACTGTACAGTATAGAGATTCAAGACTAACGAATTCAAGATTGTAGAAATCAAAACTGAAGACTCATGAGTATCAAGGTTATCAATAGTTTAAGAGTTCAAGATATCAAGATAAGTAATAGAGTCTAGATTTATGTTAAAACTTCATAATAGCACTAAAATCTTTATTCGGATTTTAATTGTGGAATGGAATCCACCTTCTCGCTTTAATAGTGGGATGGAACCCACGACCTCTTTAGTGGGATGGAACTCATGACCTTCTCTAGTGGAATGGAATCCACGAAATATTCAAAATAATTTATTTTAACTATTTTTCCAAAAACTATCTTTTTAAAAGTCATCTCTATCAATCTAAATATTTAGCCTTAATTCAAAAACTATTCTTATCACCTTTTAATATTTTGATCTCAAAATCATCTCTTGTTTTTTAAACTATCTCTTGATTTTAATATTTAGCTTTAAATCTCAAAAATATATTTTAAAGAAGTCTATACTTATTTTTAAATATTACTTTTATATTATAGATTATATATTTTAAGATTACTTTCTAAAACTCTTTTATAAGTTTAAACTATATTCAAAATGGTTTACAAAGTTTAGAAATTGTTTTGACAAGTTTTAAAATAGAAATCATTTTAAAGCAAAATTAGTTTTCAAAAATAACATAGGCATGCCGACATCCCTATACCCTCCATGTCAACTTGGTAGCCATAGATTTCAAATTTCAAATTTTCAAAAGAAGTGTCTATTCGTCATAACCTTTCGCGAACGGACATGACCGTTGTTCTCCTATATATACCAGTTGTTTTCAATGAATTTTAAGTTAGTTTTTCTTCATTTCTTCACTCCTTCTTTTCCACTCAAATATTCTCTTATATTTCAAATGCTTTAACAAAGCTCTGCCAAAACCGAAGTGAATCAAACTCGATCGCCTCTAGTTTGATTCTCTGCCACTCTCTCTCAAAGACCTCGGTGCTATTCAGAGTTATAGATTCATTTGTAATCAAAGATCGAAAGTTCGAAGTGTATCGAGTCTCTCTCTATCAAAGTGTGATTGAAAACGGTGTGATTGTGGCCCGTAAATTAATTGGGTGTGATTGTAGCCCGTAAATCAATTAGGTGATCTTGTAGCCTGGTTAAATCAAGAGAGTTTGCCCTGGACTCGGAGATAGGAGGGTGTATCTCATGCCCTTGAAATTGAGGTTGTAATATCAACATTATATTTGAAAAGAAATCTGCACAAGAAATTGTATGGGGCTAGATGTAGGGTGACTCTGAACCAGTATAAAATTTCGGTGTGTTCTTTCCTTTACTGCTTTTATTTACTATTTGCATCTGTGTCTGGTTCTATGATTGTCTCTGTATTGGTGAACTGCATTTGTTTGTGTTTAATTTGAAAAGATTTCAAAAATTCCATAAAATCCATTAAACAATATTCACCCCCCTCTAGTGTTAATCTAGCCTTAAGATCTGTGATCCGCATTTCCAACATATAGTGTAGGATATTAGACAGGTGTTGATATAAGCTCTGATACCAAATGTTAGTTTGCGGAAGATGGATCTTATGGCTAATTTAACACAAGAGAGGGGGTGCATAGTGTTTATTGATTTTTGTGAATCTTTTTTAAATTCTTTTAAGATTATAACTAAACAATACAGAATTAATAATTATAGATGCAAATATAGATAGATATAAATGCAGTAAAAGTAAAAAAGTAGAGTTGGAGAGATCACACCAGGAATTTTTATACTGGTTCGGAGTTACCCTACCAGTCCCACACAATTTCTTGTATGGAATTCTTTTCAAATATCAAAGTCGATACAATCTCGATTTCAAGCCTGTGAAACACACCCTCCAGATTTTCCGAGCCTGGGTACACTCATTGGATTCGGACGGGACACCGGACACCTACTTGGATTCAAGGACACCAAGCACACCCAAGAGTATAAGAGTACAGTTTGAAAGAATTTATAGACTCGATTTCTTGATCATGAGTACAAATGATCCTACAACCTCTTGAATAGTGCTTTGATCTTGTTTTGAATGATAGAGATCAGAGAGTATTTGATAGAGAATCAAATCAATAGAATTTGAATTTGACTCTGATTGAATTTGAGAATATTTTCAGTATATTTTCTTTTAAAAATCGAGAGAGTAAAAGAGGAGAGATAGAATGAGAAATTAGTTGGAAAATCCTCCTATTTATAGAGAAACAACGGTCATGTCCATTTGCGAAGAGATATGACAAAAATATACTTTTATTCAAATGTGAATTTCAAAAAATTTGATCTATATATCAACATATGCTATGGGAGTATGTCGACATACCTTTTGTATTTTTGAAAAACACTTTACGATTTTTTTTTGAAAATATTAAGCTTTGTAAAATATTTTGAAACTTCATACAATCATCTAAACATAGTTTATACATATTATAAACATATCAAAACTTAAGAAAACTTTATAAAATTATTTTGAAATAATTTTGAATATATAAAGGATTTAAATATGAATTTCTATTTAAAATAATATATATGAAGTATAAGTGAATAGTGCCGATATGTCTTCTGCATATGGGAGATTGTTACCTTAAGCTTTAAATTTTAATGACAATAACCATATGACATTATGTAAAATATAGATACAAATGTTTTTATTAAGTTATACATAGTATATAGAGCAGGATATTAGATATGTGTTAATTAAGAAGACAGTACAGTATCAAGAGCAGATTCAAGGGGCTAATATAGAGATTCAAGAGTTACTGATTGAAGATAGGCTTGTAAACAGATATAATCAGATATGGATAGTGCCATATCTGTATCCATATCCAAAATCATTTTCGGATGTCAGATATCTATATCTACGGATGCAGGTAGATATCAGATATTTTTCGACTAGTTCACAACCAATAAATCTAAACAAATAAATAGAACATTTTGATTTATTATAAATCCATTTTTTAGTATAAAAATAATAAATAAACTAAGAAAAATAATTTTAAGCGGAAAAAGTTGATTTTTATATACATATCAACTTTTTTTACCTGGATAAAATAGCAAATAACAGTCATTGTATATGCTAAAATACATAAAAAAATAACTATAGTCTTGATAAAATCTAGATGGACAATTATCGGATATGGATATAGCCATATTCGTATCCGTTTTTTGGATATCGAATAATTTTTCATATTTGGGATACGGATATGGACGGATTTCACATTTTTGGGTACTCAATGGCATACTTAATTGAAGACTCATGAGTATTGAAGATTCAAGATATTCTAGATAAGTTATAGAGTTATAGATTATTGTTAAAACCTTGAAAGCACTTCTTTGATCTCTCTCTTCATTTTTCTTTTCAATGGTTTTTTAAACATTCTGAATTTCAAAATGATTTTAAAGAATTTTTGTTTTCAAAATGATCTTTCAAAATTGCTTTCGAATGATTTCTAAAGACTATTATATTTTGAGTAATTAAGGTTTTTTAAACTTTTTATACCTTGTTATAATTTTAGTTTTATGATCTCCAAATGTTTATAAGTATATTATAACATTTATTATAACGTTTTTCTAAATATATACTCACTCGTACTTTATATATATTAATTTTAAAAGAAATTAATATTTTAGTCCTTTATAAATTTAAAAATATTTCAAACTAATTTTATAAAGTTTTCTTAAGTTTTGATATGATTAAAATGTGTATAAACTATGTTTAGATGATTGTACAAGTTCCAAAATATTCTACGAATCTTATTATTTTCAAAACAATTATTACTGAGTAAGATTTCAAAATATAAAGGGATATGTCGACATACCCTAATACCATATGTCGACATATATATCGATTTTTTCAAAATTCAAATTTGAATGGAGGGTCTTTTCATCATATCTCTTCGCGAATGGACATGACTATTGTTTCTCTATAAATATGAGGATATTCCAATAATTTTTTTAAACTAATTTCTTATTCTTTCTTCCTCTTTTACTCTCTTGATTTCTAAAAGAAAATAAACTCAAAATATTCTAAAATTCAATCAAAATCAAATCCAAACTCAATTGATTTGATTCTCTATCAATTGCTCTCTGGTCTCTCTCATCTCTATCACTCAAAACAACATCAAAGTGCTATTCAAGAGGTGATAGGATCATTTGTACTCTAGATCAAGAAATCGAGTCTGTAAGATCCACTAAATCATACTCTTATACTCTTGGTTGTGCTTGGTATCCCTGAAATCCAAGTGGGTATGCTTGTGTCTCGTCCGAATCAAGTGGGTGTGTTTGGTGTCCCGTTTGAATCTAAGTGGGTGTGCTGGTGTCCCGTCCAAATCCAGTGAGTGTACCCAGAGCTCAGAAAATCTAGAAGGTGTGTTTCATAGCCTTGAAATCGAGATTGTATTGACTTTTTACTTCTCCTGCATTTATATCTGTCTGTGTTTGCATTTATGATTATTGATTCTGTATTGCTTAATTGTGATCTTAAAAGAATTTAAAATGATTCACAAAAATCAGTAAACATTATTCACCCCTTCTAGTGTTAAATTAGACTTAAGATCCATCTTCTGCAAACTAACATGGAATTCAGTTTTGGTCAAAATTCCAACATTGTCCACATTCTACTTGATCAGTCCAAATACAAAATCCTTGGTTTAATTATAACAATTATAATTAACTGTACTACTCTGGCCAAAGATTTTGCCCTTGAGTTGACTATGGTTGACCATGATACTAACCTCATACAACTAAAGATATAAATTCTCTATTGAATAGTGTTTTACTTCCGATGCTTCAACTCAGACCCAACTACGGTCACTCGATGGTCGCCATGCCATGATTTAACTATAATCAAAGTGGAGCATCAACATCGAAGCTCAACAGTATTCTCAAGTCGAAAGAACTTTGTAATATCATCACTCCTAGATTTCATGTTTAACCTAGTTTTTTTTAACCAACTGAAAACTCTCAGCTGAGTCATTCTATAGTTATCCAATAACTATCAATATGTAACCCTTTAATGCCTCTAGGAGCCATGTGGAATACACTTCCTAACATTTGAAAAGAGTTAAATACTCTAGTCTCAAGGGATATATCGATATCTTATTTCCAAATAGCTTGATCGGGAATATTCAAATTAATATGTTAATATATATTATTATAATTTCTCATGATTACAACTCATTTTAATTACTAATGCATAACATACCATTTAAGGATTTTCTATTTTATACACTTAAATTAATTACTTAATTAATATATCACAATATTACAAGTATATAATAGAAAACATATGCTTTTTATTTTGAACGAGATTTTATTACAAAGTTAATAATTTACAACATATTATTGATTTTCTCCTAAGGCGTACCCCTAACTCTCTCAATCTCCTGCTTGCACTTGGAGCCAATTATGGAATCTTAATCCCATTTCTTCGATCGATTTGTTCAAAATTAATCGAGCCAAGCCCTTCGTGAATGGACCTTCTATATTGTATTATTGTCTACTCTATCAGCCAGTGCCCCTTGATTGTTGATAAACTATCTTTATCATGTGGAACTTTCAGAGCATGTATTTGGACATCTTGTAAGCTCTAGGTTCTTTCATGATCTTTATTACGACATTGTTTTCACAAAACAAAGTCATGGGACTCTCAACATTTGGAATTACCCATAGCCCAGTTATAAATTTGTGCAATTATATATACACAACTTTCATTCTCGCATTATTCAGGGTGAGTAGCCTTTCAGTTGAATCGGCCACCACTACTCGTTTGGAACATTTCCATCCTAGAGCATCTTAATTAAGGTTGAATATGAATTTAGGATTGACATACTATATTTGATATCACTTAAGAAGTTTGAGTCTGAACTTTCTTTTATAGGGAGTTCATCGTTTCTATAAACAATTCTCTAGTATTTCATAAATACTCGAGAACACTCATAACTACTATTTAGTGATTTTAATTCTGATTTGAAGCTCACTTAATGTACCAATTACATAAGCAAATTACGATATAGTAAACAATATGGCACATATTATAATTCCCAATGTCGATGCATAAGAATCCATGTCATATGTTCTATATTAAATATATGGTGTTTGTACATACCGTTTGGGACAATCCCAACATTCTTACTTCCAGTTTTAGAAATATTCCAGTACCTCTTGATATTATTTCTTATAGACACATGCTTCCTCTACATTTTGACTGAAATCAAACTACTTGATTTCTTTTTCAAAATATTTGCTCAACTCTAGTGCTTGTCGAACGATACTGTCGTATCCATTCTTAGATCTTATCTAACACTTACAAACTCAGTTATAACTCCCACGGGCATTTCGACATTTTGGTTATCATATGCAAACAGTCTATTCTAAATAATTATTCATAATTTCTATTTCAATAAAGATGCACAAAAATACAAAGTCATATTAGATGATAGTTTTATGAGTAGAATCTGAATTAACTCAAGCAAGTTGACAAACAATTATCTATGCAAATTTCAACAATTGCAATTTATGAGTTTATTCTCATCAATGTTGCTTATTATATTCCAACTTCATTGGTCTCCTTTTGAATACACACCTATGACCGATGGATCATATCCCTTCGGTTTTAACTATCAAAATCATATTTCGATAATGTAATTGGAACCTATTCCAGATTTAATCATTGCATCATATTATAGAATCTATACTCTTCATGGCTTACTAATAATTGAGGAAACAATTATTACTGATAATTATTTTTCTCAACATTGATAAGAAGTCATAGCTTCCCTTCAACATGCGAGAATTCCTATTAGACAATTCCAATAAGCTGTGTCCGTTTTAGGCTTAATTAATTTCACTTCATCTTATATAATCAGTTTCTATATTTGAGTCTTTGGATGGTATCTAATATTTACATAAAAATGATTCAGTTTTGAGTTCGAAAAAATTATAATCATAACATAAATTAGTCAACCATTGTTGGTCATTCCCAAACTCCTTTGGGATAATCCATACAAGATCCCTCATGAGCGAATTTTTTTATATGAAGCCTCTCGACTCACACAACCTGTTAAATCTTTGACCTTGGTCATGTGGGGGTTGATAGAGTTAGGGTATTCTCTAGGCGAAATTCTATAATTTATTGTAAATAATTAACAATATAATAAAATCTCGTCCGAAATAAACGGTGTCGTTCTTTCATTTATAAACATGTCATATTATGATGTATTGATTAATTATTTAATTTAAGTATATCAAATAGAAGATCCTTAAAATAAATGTTGTGTGATAGTAATTATAACGTGTTGTAATCATGAGGAATTTATCACATTAAAAAGAACATATTATTTTAAATATTCCTAGTCAAGATGTTTCAAGATAGGATATCGATACATCCGTTGAGACTAGAGTACATAACGCTCTTCAAATGTTGGGCAGTGTAGTACTCATGGCTGTTGGTGGAACCAACGGGTTACGTATTGATAGCTATTGGTAACAATGGAATGACTTACTTAGGAGTTTTCTATTGGTTAATATAACTATGGTTAAATAAAGAATCTCGAGCCGACGATATTGCACTGTTGTCTCAACTTGAAAATGTTGTTAGACTTCAATTGGACACGTTGCTTTATGTAACGACCCGCCATTTTGGACCATTCGCATCCATTATAAGTGAATAGGTAGACACTCATGCCGGAGTTGAATTGCCCAAAATACCGCGTTGTTAATTTAAATTTGGCAAAACTGAACATATACAGTAAATAAGTAATCACAGAACACAGACACAGAGTAATAATTTGCAGCGGAAATAAAAGAGATAGTAGTTCATGAAGCTACTATATAAATGTATAAGTTACATCAGAGTTAAACCAGATACAACGGAAGAGTAATATGATACATCAGATACAAATCATAATACATCACTGGAATCATCGAATACTGAAGTAGAATAGATGGCTGGATCTTCAAGCAAAGCTCCAACTCCAAAGGTGAGTCTCGAATACTGGTACACTCAGTCTGACCCGAGCGTAAAGCAAAACACAAGACACTCGAGTCAGGATTAACATTCTTATATTAATAAATCCAACTCAAGTGAAATAGCAATTGAAATACAAGTAACTTAAAGGATGTTTGGAATAACCATCCTTTAAGGATCCGTCAAACTATCTACTATGTAGTAGTGTACGATAAGTAGATAATGTCTATCAGTAATAATAAGATATCAAAATAGCGTTAAGTCATGGCCCATTCCACCCTTAACACATTTTTATTCCCAAAAGCATATACAAGACCGTAGTTTCCCCAAAACCGGAAGTCACCAGAGGGCAATCCATATACTAAAGGTACAAATCAAAATCGTAGTGGTCGCGTATAAATGGAATACAAGTATGACAAGGCACATGAGGCAATACCCAAGGTAGTGATACTACCGTTCGCTTGATCCGGACTGGTGAGAACGCAACGCCGCAGCGCCCGCAACACCGTGAAACAACACTCCCAAAATCAAGGGTGCACCAATCGACAACAAGTATAAGTAGTTCGAAGAAGTGTGTCCACTTGAGGTAGCTAATCCTCCATTGGCCCGGCACAGCTCCTGTTTTAGTCATTTCCAATTTGACACAAGTGTCAAGGCTATCCATCATCGTTCTCTTTCTTCAGTCATCACGTACATCATTCCAACCACTTCATTCTGGATCATCACTCCGCGTATAGTTACTAAAGTGGCTTTCGGTTTAGATAGAGAGTATATCCATTACCGATCCCGGTCTCTTTAATAACTTTCGTAATTATTACACCGATTGGTCGTTTATTTATTTCAAAACCAAATCAATTTCAATTTTAATTTCAATTCATAAATCAATATTTCATTTGTCTTTCTAAATCAATTTCCATAATTTACGTTTCAAAACTTCCAAATTATCAATTTCAAAATCTTATAATTCAATTTCAATCTTTATTTAAAACCATTCAAATATTGATTCAAGTTCGGATACAAGTTTCATTTCGAAATCATTTTAATTAATTTAATTCAACATTTAAATCAATTTAAATTCATTTATCGATCTCATTCAATATTCATTTAGTAAATTTTCCATTCAAAACAATTTCTATTAAATTTCCAATTCATTAAATCAATTTCTTAAGTTCAACTTCATTAAATCAAAACTAAAAATTTTGAATTAAATTAAATTCGTCAAATCAATTCCTTCAATTATAAGTCTTACATTAATTCCAAAAATATCACAATTTCATTTCTTGTTAAAGAAATTCAATTTCACTTATTTACATTCTTAATTAATTTTCCCAAAACTTACTTAATAAAGAAAACTCAATTTCAATTATTTACGAAGAAAATTCAGTTATTCAAAAGTTCAATTTTACTTATTAAAGAATTCAATTCAATTTAATCATTAAATAATTCGATCTTATTTAATTATTAAATAATTCAAAACTTAATTATTAAATAATTTCAAAGTTTAATAATTTCAAACTTAATTATAATTTCAAACTTAATTCAATCATTTCTCAAATTAAACAACATTCTTCCATCAATTACATTTTTAATATTTGTTTCAGATTATTAAACATTTTCCTTTCATAAAATTCAAATTCCGACTTTATTTCAAAACCATATTATTTATTCAAATAAAATCTTTGTTTTATTTTTAAATCAAATTATCGACCAATCGGGTTTTATTTAATTTCCTATCCTAGGTCAAAGTTCAATTTGGGTATTTATCATTTCAACCCGATTCCAATTCAATTCAAAATCAAAACATAACAAAGGGAACTTGCAGTGTGATAACTGGGATGGTGTCAAAGTAAATAAACAAGCAATAACAACAAACAATAACAATCCAATAATCAATTCAAATAATCCCGAAATAACCGTATTAATTCGTATTGTCATTTGTACGAATTAATATAATTATTTCTAGAATCTACACTATCATTTCATGTAGATTAAAGATTATTACATTTCGGTTTTCACTTGTCATCTATTTACAATTTCATACATCATCAATTTTACAACATACCTTCAGTGGTTCAAAGTGTAATTAAACAAATCCTACGTGTCAATAAATTTAACAGTTAAAGGGGATCATATTATACAAATGTCATTTAATCAAATTTAACACATATATCAAATCTAACTATCCTATATCAAGTTCAATTGCGTACTATTTATCATTTTAACATTAACAATTTAACGTCCAATATAAACATCAACAATCAATCAATTATCAGCCAAACTGTATTATCATCACATAAGTAATTAACAGATAATGGTGTCAGATGTCACAGGTGAACTGATATAGTTAATAGCATAAATAACAGTAGCATATTTCAATTGTCGTTTCAATTGAAATCAAATTTAATAAATAAAAGAACGTTAATCGTGAGTGAGTGCTCACCTTTCGAAGCTAGAAGGACAACAAGATGACACAGACGAAGGCACAACAAATCAAAAAGCTACTGCGACCAAATTTGGATATCGACGAGACAAAAGCACAGCACGATGAAACTGGATTCGATAAAGCAGGTATATAAGTGAATATATATAAACTAAAATCATTACTTCGTTTAAACACCTACTGAAATAGATATATATATTTAAAAATCCAAATTCACGTATACCTACACACATAAACAAATATATGTACAAACATATACGCAACCTATATTCATTTCATATAAAATAACTTTTATGGTATATTTTAGAAAAATCAGACGTTTCAAAATATATATCATTTAACACACTGTAACTATATACAATATATATACAGGCTGTAACAGAGATGTAAATCGAGAGAGTCTAAAGTATGATATATATATAATATGTAATAGAAATCTAAGCTTACTTAATATAACAAATACAACATAAAATTTTGAAATAATACTTATATATATAGTAAACTATATCATAACATATTTGTACATTTTCTCTTTTATAAATGTATAAAAATACATTATAATATTCAAAAATCATTCCACCCCCCCCCCAACAAAAGAAGACTGTAACTATACATAACGCATATGCTTAAATAATGTATTGCAGACAAAATAATAATAATAATAAAATAAATACATATAAACTGTAACAAATATGCAGTAAGTATATAAACGAATAAATATACATCTATTTATACTCAATATTTTATACATAAATTTAAGACCAATCCATGTTTTATACATCTACAAACTATAAGTAAAACTCAAGTACGTAATATAATATAAAACCTATATAAACTTCTATCTATATACTGCTTTCATTATATATAGGTATACATAATACAGACTGCAATCTAGACCTTTTCGTATAAACAACAGACTAGACGAATGGATAGTGTGCATATATATAGCATAATATATATTGTAAAATAATATACACATCAAATATTATAAAATACTGCAAATGCATATACGACTATAAACATACTTCAAAGAAAACAGTAACTGAACTTTTGTCACTCACATATTCATGCTACTATAAATACAAAATATTGTATTCAAAACATTGTATAATAATATATATACCAAAACTGTTACAAAACTTTACTACAAAATATTAACATAGATTTTTAAATCAATTCTTTGAACATTTATACACATCTATAATTTGTTGACTAAACTAACTTATGTTCGCATGCAATATAAATAACAAATACAAGGCTTACATATACATGCAAGTAGATGTCTTCGGCAACCCTTGGTTATGCTAGGTGGGAAAAGGGTCAGCCGAGTCAGAGGCGAGTTGAAGATGAGGGTGAGGCCGAGCAAAACACGAAGGAAGGATGGAGGAACGCGATTTGAGATGGAGGCCGGTGGCGGGCCTGATGGGTTCGCTTGAGAAGGAAAGGAGGAAGCGGAGGCTTTGGGTTTGTTGAGGGTGGAGCACGGGTTCGAGGAGAAAGTGGAAGGCGGGGTTGACTGTTGTTAGGCGGTCGAGGTGGAAGAGCTGGAGCGCGGCGGCCGGTCGGAGAAGGGAAAAAATGCGGTGTCTTGGTCGCTTCCGGGATGGAACGTGCGAAGGGTGGGTGAGCGGCGGAGGCGAAATGGGGTCTACGCTGTGATTAGCGATGGGTCGGCGTTTGGATGGTGAGGAGGGTGCTAGCGGCGGTGGTCGAGGCCGGATCTTGGTTGCAGGCGAGGCCGACGAGGGATGTTCGCGTTGCGGGCTGATTTGATGGCCGAAGGTGAGTACTTGGCTGAGGGGGGGAAGAGATGGCAGAGAAAGGAAATGGAGGAGGATGGAAAGAAATTGGAAAGAAGGAAGTAAGAGGATGGACCTGGATTGTTGTGAAGAGAAGGTGTGTTTCGGTTACAGCAAAAAGAGAAAATATATGAAGCTTTATTTATTTTTTTAGCACAGAATCTAGAGAAGAAAAGCAGTGATATTTGAAATATAAAGTATGCGTTGGGACATAGAACAAAATAAAAGAAGGCAGAGGAATCCAAGCATATCAAAGGTTGGAAATAGTAAAAGTCAGATAGTTAAAAGACAGTGGGATACGAAGAGTTAGGAAACCAAAAGACACAAAAGCCGGTACCGATACGATTTACCGTATCGCGGTTTCGCCGCGAACTGGACACCGGAACGAACATATAAATATATCGTGAAGATCAGCTCGACGAGCCGATCAAAATGGTATACAGATATCTGTGGTACGATTTAATTAGAAAAAATCGAATTTTCTATTAGCGGAAAATGCAAGAAAAACACTGAAAAATAAGATCGACGGAGCCAAAGATGTCCGAAATTGGAAAAACGACAAACTGACATCTTGCTCAGAAGATGATTTAGAATTTTTCTATGTAAAAATATTTAGGTTTCGGAAACATTTTATTTTCATCGCTTTTTAACTGATTAAATTAAAGTGAATTTACGCACGAAATAAATTTTCATATTTTCGGACGAAAATTTACTAGTCGCTATGTTTAACTAGACGTATTTCAAATATTAAATTTTTATTTCTAAATTTTATCGTTTAAAAATTTCACAAAATTTCAACTAATTACGTTATTAAAACAGTTGAAATTTACGGGTCGTTACACTCTCCCCCACTCAAAACTTTTCGTCCCCGAAAAGAAACGGGGTAGGAGAATAGAAACAACCAGAAAGAAAACAGATTTTGAAATACAAATAACAATTAATTTAAACCATATAAATTTAAATTAATTGATATTCAATAATTGATTTAATCCATTTGATTTCACTAAAATAAATCTCAACTATTTCTAAATTCATTATCTTATTATCCAATTACCCTTAATTTTCAATTTCTTAAACCATAAATTTGAATAATCTTTTATTATAATCATATTTTATTTTCAACAGATTTAATTCTTTAATTCCAAATTATTATAAATTTTATTTCACTTAATATATCTTATTACATACATTTAAACCATATAAATTAATTTAAACCATATAAATTTCAATTTAAATTAATTTATATTCAACAATTGACTTTAAACTCAAGGAATTTCATTAACTTGGTTTATTTTCAATTTATCATTGTTTGTTACAAAAATTTATTTCAAACAACAATTTATTTTATTAATCCATCTATTATTCAACCAACCTAGTATTCTTTTTACCTCTATTAATCATTTTATAGTTAAACTTTAAGTGTATAACATTTTTATACGCACTCAAATTTTATTTATAAAGACAATTTATGTTGTATACTATCCAATTACATAGTTACCTTTTGAAAATTTTTAGGTAAGTTATATATAATGCAATTGAGTATTATACAAGTAAATTTCTAATTCAATTTTCTCAAGTTTAAATATTAATTCAAAGTTTTGGTTTCATTTATAATTAAAATCGTCCTTTAACAAAATTTAAGAATTAGATTTCCGATTAACTTTAAACAATTTAGAGATATATATAATATATTTATATCAAATCAAATTAAATTTTAAAATAAGATACTCATATATATATATATAAATCAAATTATACTAAAGAAATTCAAATCAAAATTTATTTTCTTCTCAAAACAAAACCGTAGCAAAGCTACAGAATGGTTTCTTCACTTCGAAACTCGAAAATGAATGTCGATGATGCGGCCGCCATAACCGAAATTATTTTCCAGCGACAAAGAGAAGAGCATTGATTTCAACATTTTAAAATTCTTTGAAAACGGTTTCTATTTGAAAATACGTTCAATAATATACATTTTAAAAATTTAAAAACCAAAGCTTGAAATTTTAGGAATTTAAATTCTCAAATTTCTGAATTAAATTCATTTCAAATTCCAAATCAATTTATAAACCATATTTATAAATTCATTTAGACCAATAAATGATAATCAAATATTATCATTTCAAACAATCAATTTAATTTACCTATTAAATTCCAGAAAATTTTTACTTATATTTTCACCATATAATCATACAAATTTATTTCATTTTCCAAATTTGAAAATAATATTGTGTCAGTTTGCTTTGTTCAAGTGTTTTGAAAATCCTATCGATAGCGTTGATCAGACGAATCAATCGGAAACCCAAATCAACATCAACAACTCAAACAACACAATATATAAACATTTTAAAATTAATTTACAAATACACCTCCTCGCTCAACGATACAAGAATGGATCCAAAGCAAGGATAGAGATTCAAATTTGATGGACTCAAATCAAAGAGAATTCTGATTCGAAGACAAATTCGAAAGAAAAGATAAGATGATTAATAGCAAAGTAGGAAGATTGATAAGTTTATATAAATCGCGGGCAACCTTAACCGGGTCGACCGTGACTCCAAGAATAAGATCGTTGTAGAATTCCTAGATAAATCGACATTCGATCTCAAGAAATAAAATTCAGGTATAGCAGGGAATAGATAGCATCGTAAATCGAGGATACAGAAATCTCCGGTAAATCGATGCCTATTATAAAGGAGTTTTACTCCTTTACGAATCATTCTAAGATTGGCGAGACCGCCGATCTATTACAGATAACATTCAGAATGGAGTTATGGGGTTGCTCCATGATTGAAAGAAGACGAATAGTGAAGGACACGAATGAAATTTGGAACCGTAGGGAACGTTCCAAAATTCAAAGAAATCGAGTCGAAAGGAAGAGATTGAAACTCGAATGAGAGTGATTCTGTAAATACATTTACCCTATATGTTAAGTTCTGCCTAGAGCTACCAAAGCTCTGATACCAACTGTAACGACCCGCCATTTTGGACCATTCGCATCCATTATAAGTGAATAGGTAGACACTCATGCCGGAGTTGAATTGCCCAAAATACCGCGTTGTTAATTTAAATTTGGCAAAACTGAACATATACAGTAAATAAGTAATCACAGAACACAGACACAGAGTAATAATTTGCAGCGGAAATAAAAGAGATAGTAGTTCATGAAGCTACTATATAAATGTTACATCAGAGTTAAACCAGATACAACGAAAGAGTAATATGATACATCAGATACAAATCAGAATACATCACTGGAATCATCGAATACTGAAGCAGAATAGATGGCTGGATCTTCAAGCAAAGCTCCAACTCCAAAGGTGAGTCTCGAATACTGGTACACTTAGTCTGACCCGAGCGTAAAGCAAAACACAAGACACTCGAGTCAGGATTAACATTCTTATATTAATAAATCCAACTCAAGTGAAATAGCAATTGAAATACAAGTAACTTAAAGGATGTTTGGAATAACCATCCTTTAAGGATCCGTCAAACTATCTACTATGTAGTAGTGTACGATAAGTAGATAATGTCTATCAGTAATAATAAGATATCAAAATAGCGTTAAGTCATGGCCCATTCCACCCTTAACACATTTTTATTCATAAAAGCATATACAAGACCGTAGTTTCCCCAAAACCGGAAGTCACCAGAGGGCAATCCATATACTAAAGGTACAAATCAAAATCATAGTGGTCGCGTATAAATGGAATACAAGTATGACAAGGCACATGAGGCAATACCCAAGGTAGTGATACTACCGTTCGCCTGATCCGGACTGGTGAGAACGCAACGCCGCAGCGCCCGCAACACCGTGAAACAACACTCCCAAAATCAAGGGTGCACCAATCGACAACAAGTATAAGTAATTCGAAGAAGTGTGTCCACTTGAGGTAGCTAATCCTCCATTGGCCCGGCACAGCTCCTGTTTTAGTCATTTCCAATTTGACACAAGTGTCAAGGCTATCCATCATCGTTCTCTTTCTTCAGTCATCACGTACATCATTCCAACCACTTCATTCTGGATCATCACTCCGCGTATAGTTATTAAAGTGGTTTTCCGTTTAGATAGAGAGTATATCCATTACCGATCCCGGTCTCTTTAATAACTTTCGTAATTATTACACCGATTGGTCGTTTATTTATTTCAAAACCAAATCAATTTCAATTTTAATTTCAATTCGTAAATCAATATTTCATTTGTCTTTCTAAATCAATTTCCATAATTTATGTTTCAAAACTTCCAAATTATCAATTTCAAAATCATATAATTCAATTTCAATCTTTATTTAAAACCATTCAAATATTGATTCAAGTTCGGATACAAGTTTCATTTCGAAATCATTTTAATTAATTTAATTCAACATTTAAATCAATTTAAATTCATTTATCGATCTCATTCAATATTCATTTAGTAAATTTTCCATTCAAAACAATTTCTATTAAATTTCCAATTCATTAAATCAATTTCTTAAGTGCAACTTCATTAAATCAAAACTTACAATTTTGAATTAAATTAAATTCGTCAAATCAATTCCTTCAATTATAAGTCTTACATTAATTCCAAAAATATCACAATTTCATTTCTTGTTAAAGAAATTCAATTTCACTTATTTACATTCTTAAATAATTTTCCCAAAACTTACTTAATAAAGAAAACTCAATTTCAATTATTTACGAAGAAAATTCACTTATTCAAAAGTTCAATTTTACTTATTAAAGAATTCAATTCAATTTAATCATTAAATAATTCGATCTTATTTAATTATTAAATAATTCAAAACTTAATTATTAAATAATTTCAAAGTTTAATAATTTCAAACTTAATTATAGTTTCAAACTTAATTCAATCATTTCTCAAATTAAACAACATTCTTCCATCAATTACATTTTTAATATTTGTTTCAGATTATTAAACATTTTCCTTTCATAAAATTCAAATTCCGACTTCATTTCAAAACCATATTATTTATTCAAATAAAATCTTTGTTTTATTTTTAAATCAAATTATCGACCAATCGGGTTTTATTTAATTTCCTATCCTAGGTCAAAGTTCAATTTGGGTATTTATCATTTCAACCCGATTCCAATTCGATTCAAAATCAAAACATAACAAAGGGAACTTGCAGTGTGATAACTGGGATGGTGTCAAAGTAAATAAACAAGCAATAACAACAAACAATAACAATCCAATAATCAATTCAAATAATCCCGAAATAACTATATTAATTCGTATTGTCATTTGTACGAATTAATATAATTATTTCTAGAATCTACACTATCATTTCATGTAGATTAAAGATTATTACATTTCGGTTTTCACTTGTCATCTATTTACAATTTCATACATCATCAATTTTACAACATACCTTCAGTGGTTCAAAGTGTAATTAAACAAATCCTACGTGTCAATAAATTTAACAGTTAAAGGGGATCATATTATACAAATGTCATTTAATCAAATTTAACACATATATCAAATCTAACTATCCTATATCAAGTTCAATTGCGTACTATTTATCATTTTAACATTAACAATTTAACGTCCAATATAAACATCAACAATCAATCAATTATCAGCCAAACTGTATTATCATCACATAAGTAATTAACAGATAATGGTGTCAGATGTCACAGGTGAACTGATACAGTTAATAGCATAAATAACAGTAGCATATTTCAATTTTCGTTTCAATTGAAATCAAATTTAATAAATAAAAGAACGTTAATCGTGAGTGAGTGCTCACCTTTCGAAGCTAGAAGGACAACAAGATGACACAGACGAAGGCACAACAAATCAAAAAGCTGCTGCGACCGAATTTGGATATCGACGAGACAAAAGCGCAGCACGATGAAACTGGATTCGATAAAGCAGGTATATAAGTGAATATATATAAACTAAAATCATTACTTCGTTTAAACACCTACTGAAATAGATATATATATTTAAAAATCCAAATTCACGTATACCTACACACATAAACAAATATATGTACAAACATATACGCAACCTATATTCATTTCATATAAAATAACTTTTATGGTATATTTTAGAAAAATCAGACGTTTCAAAATATATATCATTTAACACACTGTAACTATATACAATATATATACAGGCTGTAACAGAGATGTAAATCGAGAGAGTCTAAAGTATGATATATATATAATATGTAATAGAAATCTAAGCTTACTTAATATAACAAATACAACATAAAATTTTGAAATAATACTTATATATATAGTAAACTATATCATAACATATTTGTACATTTTCTCTTTTATAAATATATAAAAATACATTATAATATTCAAAAATCATTCCACCCCCCCCCCCAACAAAAGAAGACTGTAACTATACATAACGCATATGCTTAAATAATGTATTGCAGACAAAAAAATAATAATAATAAAATAAATACATATAAACTGTAACAAATATGCAGTAAGTATATAAACGAATAAATATACATCTATTTATACTCAATATTTTATACATAAATTTAAGACCAATCCATGTTTTATACATCTACAAACTATAAGTAAAACTCAAGTACGTAATATAATATAAAACCTATATAAACTTCTATCTATATACTGCTTTCATTATATATAGGTATACATAATACAGACTGCAATCTAGACCTTTTCGTATAAACAACAGACTAGACGAATGGATAGTGTGCATATATATAGCATAATATATATTGTAAAATAATATACACATCAAATATTATAAAATACTGCAAATGCATATACGACTATAAACATACTTCAAAGAAAACAGTAACTGAACTTTTGTCACTCACATATTCATGCCACTATAAATACAAAATATTGTATTCAAAACATTGTATAATAATATATATACCAAAACTGTTACAAAACTTTACTACAAAATATTAACATAGATTTTTAAATCAATTCTTTGAACATTTATACACATCTATAATTTGTTGACTAAACTAACTTATGTTCGCATGCAATATAAATAACAAATACAAGGCTTACATATACATGCGAGCAGATGTCTTCGGCAACCCTTGGTTATGCTAGGTGGGAAAAGGGTCAGCCGAGTCAGAGGCGAGTTGAAGATGAGGGTGAGGCCGAGCAAAACACGAAGGAAGGATGGAGGAACGCGATTTGAGATGGAGGCCGGTGGCGGGCCTGATGGGTTCGCTTGAGAAGGAAAGGAGGAAGCGGAGGCTTTGGGTTTGTTGAGGGTGGAGCACGGGTTCGAGGAGAAAGTGGAAGGCGGGGTTGACTGTTGTTAGGCGGTCGAGGTGGAAGAGCTGGAGCGCGGCGGTCGGTCGGAGAAGGGAAAAAATGCGGTGTCTTGGTCGCTTTCGGGATGGAACGTGCGAAGGGTGGGTGAGCGGCGGAGGCGAAATGGGGTCTACTGTAACAACCCGCATATTTATCGATTTTATATTTAAATATTTTATCGTTAGTCGGATGTTAGTCCAAAAAGCTACTTTTTGCATACGGTAAAATTAGGACTCGAGACCACCACCATTGAGTTCAAAATGACGTTTGCGATCTTTTTGAGTGTAAACTTCGATATGTTTGGAGATAGTGAAATTTTCGTCACTTTTTGTGTTGAGCTTTTGGTTTGGGCTGCACCTCTTCTACCTCAGCCCAACCCCTTCCTTCTCTTCATCACTTCATCAACTTTGAAGCTTTAGCAACAATGGTGGAGGGAGTAGGAAATTAAAATTCCAAGCTCAAGTTCTTTAGCAAATTCAACATCTAACTCCAAATTCAAAGTGAAGACATTGATTCAAGCTTGTGGTTGATCTTTGCTTTGCCCCCGAGCTTCATCTTCATCAAATTCCGTGAAAAGGTGAGATTTTTGATCTCACATCTTACCTATATCTATCTTGAACTGTTGGGAATGATCCCCTATTGCATTTGCATCAACATTTGCATTTGGTTTGGATTGGATTGGCGAAAAACTTCAATTTTCAGCGTTTTGGTGATTTTTCTTGCCTTAAGTCGTTTCTGGCCTTCGCTGAGTCGTCCACGAGTTAAGCCTAAGTCGTAAGTCGTTCGCGAGTTAAGGGCTTAAGTCGCGCGCGTTGAAAAGTCACCGCCTTTGTATTTCTGTTCGCCTGGCTTGAGTCGTTCACGAGTTAAAGGCTTGAGTCGTTCACGAGTTAAAGTGTTAAGTCGTTCTGGGTGTTCTGCCTTCGATAGGTCGTTCGCGAGTTAAGTGCTAAGTCGTTCGCGAGTTAAGTGATAAGTCGTAGCTCGTATTTGAGCTTAAGTCGTAGCTCGTATGGCTCTTAAGTCCTAGGTCGTTGGCTTTTAAATCGTTAAGTCGTAGGTCGCTGCTTCTACTAAGTCGCTAGGCCATGCCAACTCCGCTAGCTCGCAACTGTTAAGTCGTATGAACTTAAGTCGTAGGTCGTCCCCGACCTAACTCCACTAGGTCGTTCCAGCCTTAACTCGTAGCTCGAATTGAAGCTTAAAGCGTTAAGTCGTTCGTTCCACTAAGTCGTTCAAGGCTTAAGTCGTAAGTCGTTCGCGAGTTAGTACTTGGTCGTTTGACTTGTTTTTCCCCTAGGTCGTTCGATCTGTTCTTCTGCTAAGTCGCGTGGCATTCTCCACTTAGGTCGTATGACCTTATCCCTTAAGTCGTAAGTCGCTTGCCTCCCTTAAGTCGTAAGTCGTTCGCGAGTTAGTACTTGGTCGTTTGACCTGTTTTTCCCCTAGGTCGTTCGCGAGTTAGTACTTGGTCGTTTGACCGGTTTGGCTTCTCGAGACCGCTTGCCTTCACTAGGTCGAACCCCATATTACTATGCGTAGGCAATCTCATCTGAAAAACATTTATCAGAATTTCTACTTTGATGGTTTTGGGATTGACTTCTTTGGACTTTACTCACGTCTTCGAACGTGAATTGATTTGTTTCTACAATCGTTTTATGACTTGTCACTTTAAAGATATATGAAGGTTTCAATACTAATAGTAAATATCAAAACTCTTTCATCAAAGCGATTTCAACACTATTTTAAATATCAAAAGTTCGTTTTCTCAAACCGATTTTCAATCTACTAGTATATACAAGCCTTTACTTCACTCGAATGAGAAATCGACTTAAACGACTTAGTAAAACGAGTGGTATGAAACGCTTGCGTTCACTTCGTCGGTTAGCTCTTGGACTTGTTCGACTGAACCCTTTTCGTGACAATTTCCTAGTGAAGATTTACAGCTTGTTCGTAAATATTTAAGTTAAGCAAGTGGTTATGGGACATGAAGCTAAACTCATATATTTACTAGCTTGGTGTGATTGACACTTCTCGCTGATCATGATGATCATTTTATGATTTAGACTAGCAATTGTGCGATGTCTCTTTGCCCGTATGAAGGACTGTACTTCATTTTATTGAGCTTTGTCTCATTTCTTTGTGGGCTGGCAACCCAAGTACTTTTAATGTGTTTCGATTCATCTGATGTACCGTTTGTACTACATCGATGTCTCTGTCTTTCCGATTCATTGGACGTACCGATTGCACTGCGTCAATGTTCGATTCATCTGATGTACCGTTTGTACTACATCGATGTCTCTGTCTTTCTGGTTCATTGGACGTACCGATTGCACTGCGTCAATGTTCGATTCATCTGATGTACCGTTTGTACTACATCGATGTCTCTGTCTTTCCGATTCAATTGGACGTACCGTTTGCACTGCATCAATGTTTGATTCATCTGATGTACCGTTTGTACTACATCGATGTCTCGGCTTTCTGGTTCATTGGACGTACCGTTTGCACTGCGTCAATGTACCGGCTTTCATGCTCCTGTTTGGGATTGGCCATCCTTTTCTTGTGATTTCTGGATTTCTAATTATTGATTTCTGGAATTTTATGTTTCACCAGCTTTTACCATTGACATTGATGAGTATGTCATTTTATTGTGGCTTGGTGAATTAAATTAAGAATATGACATTCTTTTCTCTGTTTTGAGATTATTGAGATATTGTATGACTTTTGTGGGATTTCTAATGTATACTTTTCATAGTATGACACCTTTTTGTTATCATACGTTCTATTATCATATCTCATATTCTATCTCATTTTATCTGATAATTATAGCTAAACTGATCCGTTTATTATTTTCTTCTTAAATAATACTCGGGTCAGACTGAGATTTTACAGGTGCTTCCTCATGACTTCTTATCTGGAGCCATCTTCTGACTTTTGGCTAACTACTCTAGTTTAGTAGTTTTTTGTTGTATGCATTTGTGATGAGACTCCTTGATGTATGCGTATTCTATTGTCTTGCACTTGTATCTATTCTTTTGTGTTTTTGTGGATCTTATTTGACCACTACTCTGATGTACACTTTTAGGTGTAATATTCATATCTTATTCCGCCTTTGTGATATGAATTGTCTGTGACTGATTTGTGTTATGTTTATTTCTATATTTGTTTCCGAAGATTATATATAGCCACCATGTGATAGCTTTGTGTTTGTATCGGTATGTTGGATTTCCTCTTTAAAAGATATGCATTCTATTCTATCTGACATATCGGTGCTCGCGCAAAGAAGTTACACGGATGGTCGCTCCTCAACAGCCTTATTCTCCGTGCTAATTGACAGCACTACATCGTAGTGTTCTTGGTTAGCGTGGGTATAGAGGTGGGGCGCCACATCTACGCTGTGATTAGCGACGGGTCGGCGTTTGGATGGTGAGGAGGGTGCTAGCGGCGGTGGTCGAGGCCGGATCTTGGTTGCAGGCGAGGCCAACGAGGGATGTTCGCGTTGCGGGCTGATTTGATGGCCGAAGGTGAGTACTTGGCTGAGGGGGGGAAGAGATGGCAGAGAAAGGAAATGGAGGAGGATGGAAAGAAATTGGAAAGAAGGAAGTAAGAGGATGGGCCTGGATTGTTGTGAAGAGAAGGTGTGTTTCGGTTACAGCAAAAAGAGAAAATATATGAAGCTTTATTTATTTTTTTAGCACAGAACCTAGAGAAGACAAGCAGTGATATTTGAAATATAAAGTATGCGTTGGGACATAGAACAAAATAAAAGAAGGCAGAGGAATCCAAGCATATCAAAGGTTGGAAATAGTAAAAGTCGGATAGTTAAAAGACAGTGGGATACGAAGAGTTAGGAAACCAAAAGACACAAAAGCCGGTACCGATACGATTTACCGTATCGCGGTTTCACCGCGAACTGGACACCGGAACGAACATATAAATATATCGTGAAGATCAGCTCGACGAGCCGATCAAAATGGTATACAGATATCTGTGGTACGATTTAATTAGAAAAAATCGAATTTTCTACTAGCGGAAAATGCAAGAAAAACACTGAAAAATAAGATCGACGGAGCCAAAGATATCCGAAATTGGAAAAACGACAAATTGACATCTTGCTCAGAAGATGGTTTAGAATTTTCTATGTAAAAATATTTAGGTTTCGAAAACATTTTATTTTCATCGCTTTTTAACTGATTAAATTAAAGTGAATTTACGCACGAAATAAATTTTCATATTTTCGGACGAAAATTTACCAGTCGCTATGTTTAACTAGACGTATTTCAAATATTAAATTTTTATTTCAAAATTTTATCGTTTAAAAATTTCACAAAATTTCAACTAATTACGTTATTAAAACAGTTGAAATTTACGGGTCGTTACACTTTATAGCTAAATCATGGCATTGCGTCAATCTAACGACTGTAGTTTGGTTTGAGTTGAAGCATTGAAAGTGAAATACTATTCGGTATAGAATTCGTCTCCTTAGTTATATGAGATTTTATCACAGTTAACTATAGACAACTCAAAGTCAAAGTCCCTGACCATTACAGTTCTATTATTAATAATTGTTATTATCGAACCATGGACTTTGTTTTAGATTATACAAATTGAATGTGGACGATATTGAAATTTTGACCAAAACCAAATTCCATAAGTCCTAAAGTGATATAGTTTTGACAAAGAGAATTGGCGTAAATAATCGTTACTACCTGGTACCGCTTAAAATGGTGAAAATGGATTTTATCGAAAAATGTGTAAGTGATAAATTAATCCAAACTATCACACCACTAGCTAAGGTGACGTGTAAATGTTAATATTCAAATTGTTCGGTATCAATCGTTGGTTGAATTTACACCTTTGAGTCGCACAACTGCAATATTGAATACTCCGAAATACCACACAATTTAATTAAATTATAATTATTGTAAATTAATTAATATTTATGAAATATTAATTTTTAAATTTTATTTGATTTAATTAAATTGGTATTTAATAAAGTACGTATATAAAAGTTATATATGTGTGCACCGTTATACGATATCGATACATATTTAAATTGGATTTAAAATAAATAAATGATGATTGGATTTGGAAATGTCTATGGGTCTATTAAGCCCATGTATATGCTAGCTATACTAGTGGTGGAGGGGAGGTATTTGTTTGAAATATCAGGTTTTGAATTGGCAAAGAGAAGAGGCAATCAAGAAGATCTAGATCACGCCTTTTGCTCCTTCCTGTTGCCTATATAAACCATCCATCCTCTCTTATTTTCTCTTTAGCTTTAACCTCTACCTCTACCTCTCTTAGCTGCAAATCAAAAGGGTTCTCTCTTATTTCCAACATAATTTCAAATCAAATAAATTTATATCTAGTTAGTGGTGTTCTCTCTAGTCAGCTGCACTTTCTAGAGGAGTATAGATTGGATCTAGAAGGAGTCCAATCAACATTTAAGGTGCTAATCCTAGGTTTAATATACTAGTAAATTCTATACTATACTATACAAGGTTTTAAATCTCGGATTTCGGTCACGTCTCGTCTCGAAGAATTTAGATAGCTTATCTCGTATCGGGTGAGATCTCGAACGAGATGAGTGCATCTCGGTCGTCCATCTCGGATTTACATCTCGGTTTCTAAAATTCATTTCGGAGTTATCTCGGAGTATATGTCATGTCGAAAATTAGTTTTCATACACCTAAATTAATAATACTAATCACTACCTTAAGGAAAACACTATGCACTTACCTTGAATATATCACATGCTTATCATTAGTAATTTAGTATGGAAAAATATCACTTGTATCATGTAAAATAAACAAATAACTAGATTTCATGAATAATGTTCAATATAATATCATATGAGATAAAGTAGACAAGAAACAAACCATAACATATGCACCTTTACTTTGTTTGATCATTCACTTAACTTTCCTACACAATATAATGTCTCATTTCTACTTTTTATGATTTATAGTGCTGCAAGAGAAATCTTAATTTTATAACTTCAAATACAAAAGTCTACAAGTAGAATTAAGATATTCTATGTCTGATTGTAGTATTTAATTATTAGCAAACAAAATCTCATTAAGCAACTAATAGCATAGATATTTCAAACAAACGTAGAAAATAGCATACATAGTACAAACAATTTCAAACATTTAGTAATATTATAAGAAAAGCAAAAAAAATGATGTACGAATGAACATGTAATCATCAAATGAAATTAATAGATGAAAGAGAATTCCTTTATTGCTTAAAAATAAGCCTTGAGGAAAAAAATTATAGCATCAAAGACTAAATGAAATCAAATTGGGAATCCATTTAGAACATAAAGTTAAATAAGTGAAGCCCAAAATTTATAGCTGCAAAAAAATAGGGTTAAGAAAAAAACTCAAGAAAGTGTCGAAAAAAGAAAAATGAAATCGGATGTAAATTAATTTGGATCAGAAACCTAAATGAAAATCATAAAGTGAAATACTTACCATAATCGATGTAGATTTTATCATCTTCTTACACTCGTCACTGCCGTAAAATAAGAGACGAAGATTAAATGAGATTTATATAAGAAATAAGGGTTAAAAAAAGTACAATTAAGAAGGCTTAAATTAAGGTAAAGGATGAGCTAGCCCAATACGAAAAAAGAGTTGATTTTTTCCAAAATTCAAAAATTCGGCCGATATCTCGCTGTTAAATCTCGTCCGAGATACCGGACGAGATACTGAAATCTCGTCCGAGATTTGGGTCAGACGAGATTCAAACGAAATTAGTTGTTTCGAATCGCCCAGGCTTGAAAACGAGATCTCGGCCGAGATCTCGGCCGAGATCTCGGCCGAGATGAGCGAGATTTAAAACCTTGATACTATATATGTGTGTGTATACATACACACACACACACACACATATATATATATATATATATATATATATTCATTTATCTGTATGCATGAATAGATTAGATCGTTATATTATAACGAATACACACACAAACACATATACACTTGCCGATTAATTTGCATACATATAGACATACATTTAAATTGAATTAAAATTTTATATATTACATGTATAAATTTCCTTTTCGGCCTTCTAATATAAAAAAATTAATTTTACAAAAATTAAAATGTTTTTAAACAATTTTAAACTAAAATTTGAATTTTGAAAATAGTATATATAAAAAAAATTCAAATTAATTCATTGATTTATATTCATATATATATATACACATATTAAAAATAACAATTTTTATATGTATATATAATTAAATTTGAAATATAAACAATAATTTACAAATATTTTTAAACTATTTTAAATTATTATATATTAAAAAACAATTCTTTCCAACATAAATCCATATGGATATATATTTAAAAAAAATTAACAAATCCCAACGAATTTGTTTAATAAAAAAATTCAAATATCTTAGCCAAATAAAAAATTAAATTAAATTCTTAATGTATACGATTTATAATTACTAATTAATTTTTTATGTGCAAATTCTAAAATTAAATAAAAAATGTTTTAAATTTTTGTTAATAAATAAATATATATATATATATATAAAAGTGTGTGTGTGTGTGTTTAAATATGTATTTAAACATATCTACATTTGAAATTTGAATTATAAATTTAAAATAGATATTTCTCTAAGATCTAGATTTAGCTTTTAAATTTAAAACTATCTTTATATATTTTAGAAATTAATTCAAATCTTTTGAATTGGTCAACAATATTAACACAAATAAATACTTCGTATGTGTACATGTATAGACACACACACACACATATATATATATATATGTATGTATGTATATATATATATATATGTATATATTATATATGGACAACGATCAGCTACTCCTCATTTTTTCTACACCCATATCCCCCTGCAATCCTTATATCAACCAGACATTCTGATTTAAATAATATAATATGGTGACAAGAGGGAGAAAGTATAATATTAAATTGGAATTTGTGGTTGAAATCAAGGAGAAATAGAGGTGTAGCAAGAATGAAGTGTAGCCGCTCCTTGCCATACACACACACACACTCTCATATGCATTTATGTGTTTGTATATATAAAACTTATAAATACAAATTAATTATGGACAACAAATATGTATAAAAAGGGGAAAATGTGTGTCACGGTGTAAATCCCAATACTTATAGATGGGTACATTAAACCATGTGCACTTTTATACATTGCATGTGCACTATATGAATATATATGTGTATTTGATATACACATATACATTTTATATATTAAAAAAACTTTTATATTTATTAATCAAATTAAGTAAAGATTTTGTTTAAATTTGTTTAAATTGGTTCTGAATTAATTTGGACTTTATAAACCCAATAAGATCTAAAAATGGATTTGTTTTTTAATTCACCCATTTATCCCGTTGTGTGCTACCCTAGTTCCAATAATGATATCAGAACCCAATAGCATACGCGGTCTAAAATTAGCATTGTTAGGGTTAATTTATTAAAGCCCACCTATTTAGTAGGGTGTCTAAGGTGGGTTGTTGGGTAATAAAGTACCCAGAACTACATGGCCACTGACCTGGTCGGAAGGATGGGGTAAGCCCAAAGGTTACCCTAATATAAAAGCCCGAATTGATTTTGGGCCTTGGATTAATTTTCCAAATCTGTTTTGAAATTAAAAAAATAATATTTTAAATTTAAAAGTTAAGTTTAAAATATGTAAGAAATTTTATAAAATAATTTGCAAATGTTTTGAAAAATAATTAATTATTTTCGAACATTATAATAATTAATTGGATTAATTAAATAAATAAAGTTAATTAATCAAATTCAAAACATATATAATGATATATGTACATTTACCTTAAATGTTTAAAGTAGTAATAAATAATTTTCGAAACTAATTAATTTTTTAGTTAAATTAATTAATTAAATGTTAAATTAATTAATTAAATGTTAATTAATAAATACACACTTTACTGTAAATGTTATAGTGTATATATACATTCAATTTTAAAATGTTTAAATATTAATTTATTAATTAATAAAATAGGATTTAATTAATAAAATTGAAACTAAATTACATAACATTTAATTATAAAAAGTGGAACTGTAATAAACCCAAAATAGATTTAAGGAATAAATACATATGCATAGTATATATATCGAGATTTCAGATGTGTTTGACACTTAAACCACGATGGTATTTCATTAGAAATACATGATTCCATAAATCGATATCACTTAAATTAATATATATTATCGATTATTGATCTTGAATATAAATGTGGTCATCTACCATTTATATTAATATATTATTTGCATACTCTTTAGTTGATATTTCTCAAGCTAGAGATGTAATGTGTAGTACTATTAATATTGAATAAATAAGGTAAGATATATGCATTGATATTCCTCAAGGTACGTGCATTTATACTTAGACCGTCGGAAAATGGTAGGTATGAGTGAATAATCTCTTTCAATTTATTGATATTCCTCAAGGTCGAAATGAGATTTGGATAATGATCATGGATTAGGAGCTGTATATGATACAACCGATAAGGTGTTATCTATCGCATATGGGCCCATGATTTATTGATATTCCTCAAGATCAGAATCCTAAGGCATGCAAGTCCTAATGCCTACTAGAGAAATCAAAAGATTTCTTCCTCTTAGGGTTTTGAGAAACATAGAAGTTTAATGAGAGCTTATTAGTAAAATGAAATAAAATATTCAACCTTACTAATAATATGAGAACATCTGCTATGTATAAATTAAACTAATATACTTCGATAAGTTTGTGCAAATAATATAGTTGATAAAATGTTATCAATTAAAATATACAAATGAACTAAATTAAGATTGACAAGTAGAAATATAAAATATACTTACTAACAAATTTTTGCATGTTGTCAATTGAAGATCCATGTAAGCGCCAAATTATATAACTACTAAATACTTTTATACCTTGGTCACTTTGGTGTTTATTTGCCCGAGACTACATATTGTCTTCTATGAGTTTCAAACTCTAAGAACAATAAAAGAATACGAATATTTGATCCATATTCGATTATGGTGAATAGTCATGATTCGTAATGTACGAAAACTTGATGAATTTAGTTCGTTCGAAATAAGCAAGTAAACCATAATGCGAGATTATGTATTCAATACAATTGATTACAATAAGGATCTTGTTATGTTTGATGTAGCACTAGACCAAAAACTACAAGTTGGACCTAAGAATTGAAGGAACGGAGCTAACAATAAGGATCATGTTATGTTTGATGTAGCACTAGACCAAAAACTACAAGATGGACCTAAGAACTGAAGGAACGGAGCTAGTCGGAAGCGGGTTAAATGGGTGAATTCCAAAAAAAAATCTATTTTGATCTTTGTTGAGCATATGACGCCTAAATGGGTTTTTGATAAAATCTAAAATATTTTTTTCATTTTATTTAATATGTTTGAAAAAAATTATTAATTTTTTATTTATATTACAAGCATATCAAATACATTTGTTTGCGTGAAGTGCATGTGCTATAGATAAAAAGTGTACATAGTCAATGTGATCGTATGTAGGTGCTGAGATTTACACTACAACGGACTCATTTTCCCTTCACATATGCCTTTGTTGACCAAGATTTTGAATTAAAAATACGTACATAATAGAAGATGTAAAATAATATGTATATATATATATGTGTGTGTATGTATGTACTGAAATTATATTTGGTAATTTTATATGATTTGAAATCTAAAATTAAATAATAATGAATTATTTTCAATCAGAGAAATGTTTGAGATTAAAGACTACATTACTGCATAAAATTCACCTCATGAATTTGAATTAAGTTAACACATATATATTTCCACATATAAAAATATAGCAAGTAGTGTTTTTGATTTCAAAACAACTTATATATGTGAACAATTTAAATCAAACTTTTAATTTGGAAAGGAAACAAAAGATATAAAAAATTACACAAAACTGTAGATTTTGAAAGGAAACAATTTTTTTGGATTTGACGTAAAAGTCCATACAAGAATTCTATATTGAAAAAACTGTAATTCTTACGATAACAATACCCAAAACAATTATATTCAAAACATCAACCATATAACATAATAAATTGATTTTTCAAGGCAAACTTAGATAATTAACATATACTGTATAAAATTATAAATAGTTTTCTGTTAAGATTAGTTTTTTTGATAAAATTTTCAAAAAGAAAAGGGAATTAGATAATTTAGGCACATGTAAATTCATGATAAGAACATTCATACCTAAATAATATAGATAATAACAACAAATTATCATAGGATACATAGGATTTAAATTATATGAATCATAATGAGCATACGGTGAATGGAGATAAAAATACAAGTGGTTTTGAATCAAATTAACATAATAAACATACTTTTAATTTAGGTGGACAAAAGGAGATTTGAATTACATGGTTTTGCTTGATTTATCTTTCCCATAATTCATGTTATTGTAAATAAAAGACTAACAGTGAATCCAGAAAAAACCTCAGAAACCCTAATCAGGTCCTTTGAAAGCCGCCTTTAAATATCGGGCAATGCCTCCTCCAAATCTTTTCCGCTCGTGCTCGGGCTTCATAGCATGTCGTCCTTAACATGCCTTCTCCATTTCATGCTAGTCACCAATCGCCGCCTCCCGCGGACCCTCCTCCCGTGTTTACAGATACACCACCGGGCTTCACTCCGCATAGCTCCCCTCAACGCCACTCATCTCTGTCTGATCCTATGATGAATGAAGACGAATTCATTCAAGTTAGATCCAAAAAATGGAAACGCCAATCAAAAACCGTGCAACAACCTTCTTCACCAAAACCTGGCCTTAACAAATACCAAAACCAGAAAGCAAGCACCTCTGCGAATTTAAATGTGAATCCAAACCTTGCTCGTAAATCCAATCTTTCCGCTCAATCTGTTCATTCTGATAATAAACCTGTGTCGAACAAATGGAACTTTACTACTTCGTTTAGTAGGGTGTGGAACGAAGTAGTCAAGGGTAATAATATACCAGTCTCTATTCCCTTAAAGTTCTACCAACCCCGTGAATTTAATTCGATGTAATGCGCAAAAATGTCTATGGAAGTTGTTCAAGGTGCAAAAAAAACAATGGGATAATACCATTGTAATATACGTAGTAGGTCCTAAACCATATTATCCATACTTTAGAGACTATATTATTAGAGTATGGAAGCCAAAAGAGGATTTCTCTATTTTCTCTAAAGAGAATGGATTTTATGTTATTAAATTTAATAACAAAAAAGATTGTGACAGAATCTTAAAAGGTGGACCCTACTACTATAACCAAAAATTGATGATGATGAAGAAATGGTCTCTTGGAATGCAACTTAAAAAGGAACTCCTTAACTCTATTTCGATTTGGGTTCGTTTTCCTAATTTACCGCTTGATTATTGGACAAAAGTGGGGATAAGTCGTATTGCATTGGTTCTTGGATCTCCCATCAAATTGGATAAATTCACTGAAGGTATTATAAAAATTGCTTATGCTAGAGTTTTAATCGAAATTGATAATTCCGTTGAATTTCCAAATAAGATTCCTATTATTTCTGGAAAAGATGAAATTATTTGGGAAGAGGTAGCTTATGAATGGAAACCTATTACTTGCTCTAACTATTCTAGCTTTGGACATTCCAAATCCCACTGTCAATTCAATAAAGTATGGATACCTAAAGCCACTCACCAAAATCAGTCGCGAGAAGGTAATGAACTGAAATGCATGTTGATGAAAGTGATAAACAAGAGAATAATCTAGATGACATGTCAAATAATCCTGTTAATACAACCATTTAATCTCAAAAAGCATCTCAAGAGCAGGTGTTTTCAATCAGTAGCAAACAAACTATAAATAACAGTAACATCATGAAAAATATTACATTAAAAGTTTCAGAATGTCTGGTCGGCTTCTCAGGCAACGACTATAAATACTTTTACAAATAAGACAATTCAGACTATATCCTCAAACATGGATATTCAAACAGCTGATAATTCTAATACGGAGATGGTTACTGAGTTGGAGGAACAGCCTAATACGCAGATAGAGACAGCTCCTAGCAATGCAACTGAAGATCAAATTTCTGAATCTCAGTATGCCACCAGATTAAGAACCATTCGAAAAGTAAGAACAGAGGAAGAGCCATTCGAATTTAAAGCCACCAATGCATCTGATGTTATTGAGAATCCTGCATGGACTATTCTAGTTAATCAGTTGAAAGGAAAATATAAAAAGATGAAAAAGCACAAGACAGTGGGGGCAGCTACTCCCTCGATTGACAGTAGCAGCCCTGATAATAATATATAGATGGAGTTCCTTTTTTGGAACATCAAGGGTATAAATACAAACAGTTAGAAAGTTTGCACCTTTTAAATAATAAAAGTCTATAGTTTTCGGTATTCTTGAAAATAAATTATCGACAGAAAACATTGATAGATTCATAACCAAAATCAATAATAAGTGGAAGCATGCTCATAATATTTCTAATGACAATAAAAGTAGAATTTTTATTTTTTGGGACTCTTCTCAATGGTCTAATATTATTCTACATTCTAGTGACTAATACATTTCCTATATTCTTCACAATGCTAATGGTGTAAGTATTTTATGTACGACGGTATATGCATCCAGTGATGAGACGAAGCATATGGACTTATGGAAATATATTGTTGAGTAATCAAAAAGTTTCAACCTCCCATGGATAGTGGTAGGTGATTTTAATTCCATTTTATCGACTTATGATAGAATAAATAATGGAATATATAACTCAATGGGTGATCAGGATTTTATTGATTGTATTTCTTCATCTACACTCACGGAACCGGATTTTACTGGAAATTATTTCACTTGGCGAGGAGGTCTAAACTTTCTATTCATAGTAAGATAGATAGAGTTTTTGTTAATAACCTATGGATGAATGTGTTTTCGCAGTTTGGTGTTCATTTTGGAAATCATTCTATTAGTGACCATTCTACAATCAATATCAAATTTATTTTGCATAATAAAATGAAGTGCAAAGTACCATTCAGGTATAGCAACTCTTGGCATATGCAAACATGATATCATGATTCCTTACAAGATGCTCTGACCAAGAATTTTCAAGGAAATCCCCTTCATGTACTGCCGTGCAGGCTGAAAACTGCAAAAGCCGCACTAAAGTCTTGGAGGAAAAACAAATATAACATCCAGAAAGTGATTATTCAATATAAAGAAGAGGCAAATCAAATCTATAATCAACTAGTTACTGATTCTTTAAATAAGGATTTGATCAAAAAATATTCTTCTAAAACTGATCAGATCCAATTTCTTATGAGAAAAATCGCTGTTGAAAATGAATAGCAGATGAAATTAAATTGGTTGACTAAAGGCGATGGGCCTACTAATTTTTTTCTACAATTGGGTCAATGTGTCAAAACCTAATCGAAAGAGTAATTTTATTCTTAATTCTGATGGATCATGGACTTCGGCATCAGAAAAATTGGCAAAGGAAGTAGTCATATATTTCTCAGATCTGTTCTCTTCATCGCAGACCGCAAATCAATTCCCATGCATCACTTGTAAGAAAATCCTCTCTGAAAATGCTAGATACAATTTATGCAAGCCTTTCCAATTAGAGGAAATAAAAGAAGCCATTTTTCAAATTAATGATAACAGTTCCCTGGGCCCAGATGGTATAAATTCGAAGTTCTTTAAAATACACTGGGAACTCATGAAAAATGATTTATGGAATGCTATGAATGGCATTCTCCTATCGGGTAAAATTATTAGAGAAATCAACTACACATTTATTTGTCTAATCCCCAAAAAACCCAAGGCTAGTGATTTGCCTGATTTTAGGCCAATATCTCTTTGCAATGTCACTTATAAGATTTTAGCCAATCTTCTCTATAATCGACTAAAACCCTATATGAATGACCTTATTTCTTATAATCAAAATGCTTTCATCCCAGGGAGAATTATTACAGAAAATTCTTTACTTGCATATGAAATGGTTAAAGGATTTAATATGAAAAAATCAAACAATTTCTGCCTAAAAATTGACTTGCATAAGGCCTATGATAAAATTAGTAGAGAATTTATTCATCATATGCTGATTTCCATGGTGTTTCCAGTAGCATTTGGTAATCTCATTTATGAATGCATATCTACTCCTACCTTTTTGGTGTTAATTGATGGCTCCCCCTTTGGTTTTATTGAGAGTTCGAGGGGATTAAGACAAGGAGACCCTCTCTCGTCGTACTTATTCTCTATTGTTATGGAGTTTCTTACTATCAAAATTGATATGGAGTTCTTGAAAGGTAATATTACCCCTATCTATAACATTGAGCCAATGATCACCCACTTGTTGTATGCGGATGATATTTTAATTATGGCCAAAGCTACGAAAAATAATGCAACAAGCATAGTGAACATATTCCAGACTTTGAAAACTTTGGTTGGCCTTGACTTATATGAAAAAAAATCTACTTTGTTTTTTAGCAAAGATGTAACAAACAAGCAGCTAATTGCGGATACTTTAAATATCCATATAGGAAATCTCCCTGTGATTTATTTAGGTATCCCTTTATCTAATAATAAACCGAAATCAAGAGATTTTGGGTATCTTATAGACAAAATAAATAAAAAATTCAACCACTGGAACAACAAAATTCTAAACTTAAGTGGTAGAGTTGAATTAGTGAAAACAATTATTCATCCCATGATTCAATTTTGGCCACAATTCACACAATTTCCTATGGCTGTCATTAATAGAATTAATTCTATATGTGCCAATTTCATTTGGAAATCTAAAGCACATAAAGTGTGATGGGAAGATGTATGTAAAACAAAAAATGAGGGAGGCCTTGGAATCAGAAAAATTGAAGAAACTGTTAAAGCTATGGCAGTTAAATTGGTCTGGAAATTCATTCAAGGTGATACTTTATGGTCAAAATGGATGCGCAACAAATACTGTAAAGACATCAATTTCTGGACTGCAGACACAAATAATAATGCATCTTATACTTGGAAACTTCTGCTCAAAGCTAGGCAATGGTGCAAAGATGCTATTGACAAGAAAACTGCTACTGGTGAAAGTACAAATATATGGCAAGATCCATGGATTAATGGTTATTCTTTGGTTGATAAATTTGGGTGGAACTCAATGTATATCAACGGTGGTACTAACAAAATGGTCTCTACTTTTATATCAGACAATAAATGGAAGGATCATCATGAATATGTGCCTACTCATATTCTAAATACTGTGCATTCTATCAAAATTCACAATCAGATGCAAAAGGATTTCTGGTTTTGGATAACAAACAGCTCTGGTCAATTTAGTTTTTGCTCGGCTTGGAACCATATTAGAAATAAATATACATAATTTAACTGGACCAGTGTTATTTGGGATTCCAGTTGTGCTCCTAAAATGTATACATGTTCATTGTTGGCCAAACTTAACAAATTGAATACTAAAGACAGAGTTAGCAGATGGAATAATGATATAGACCAATCATGTGTGCTATGCTCAAATCAAAGTGAAGACAGAGATCACTTATTCTTTAACTGTTCTTATTCTAAGTAAGTGCTCGAAGTAATCATGCAGAAGCTTAAAATTAGAATCGGTAATGATACATATTTCAACCAAATCCTAGAAATATTTTGCCAAAATCAACACGATAACCTAATATTCAAGCATCTTAAAAAACATTGCTTTTAACTCTCTGATATGGAATATCTGGTGTGAGAGAAATTCAAGGGTGTTCAAAGGAATTGAAATGCCAACTCAAGTCAGAATTACACTTATTATTCAAGACCGCAAGAGCTTAATTCACAGAAAATTAGACACAAAGAAATTAAGTTTAGATCTTAAACTTATCTTAGCAAATTTTGACATTGTGATGGATCCAAGTCTGGAGCTTCATCCCCCTTGTGTCCCCGTCTGTATCTCTAGTTGTAGTTGAGCAGTTATGGCCTAACTCCATGAAGCTCACTATTTTTTTGTCCGCCATTTTTTAGCTGAGTGAGAAGCGAATCTTAGATCTGGTTTTTTGGTAAAGTCGATGTAAGTCTCCCTCTTCCCGAAGATTGTAGAGAGATGTCTTTTCACTTCGGTGGATTGTTTTTATTGTTGATTTTTCGTTCTCCTCTGGCCATGTGTCTTGGCATGGATTTGTTTTCGTTTTGTTTTTTATTTTGGTCTTGTTTGCTTGTATTACTCTATAGTTTATAGCCCCAAGTTGCTCGTATGGATGGTTTTGAGCGCGTTGCTACTTTGTTTTACTTCTCCATCTATTTGACAACTTGGGTTTCAGCTATATTCTGTTGTACTATTAATATATGGATATAATATGTACTCTTTTTCCTTACAAGGCACCCATTTAGGTTATGGGGGTTGCAAGGTTTTAACGAGGCATATTATGAAAGTATATGCATTTCCTATTTGTTAATAAAGTGCCTTCTTAAAAAAAAGATGAACAAATTAAAAGACAAGATGAAATATATAGAATGCAAGCATCTGAACAATAGAAACACACAAACAAATTAAATCTGGGTAGCGCCTTAGGATGTTGCCAAAAGTCACACCTTGAATGATGAATTTATGCTCCTAGATTCGGTTGAATCAATCTCTGGACCTTGCAGGAATCGAGAGATAAGAACAACCTTTTGTTTTTGATTTTTTTGGGATTTTAGGCCATGGAGGCCATGATGAATTTAGCCATTAAAGGAGAGGAGGAGAGTCGAAGAAAAATGAATTTTGTCAAGAAGAATAATGTTGAAATGAAGGAAAGAAAATTTTGTTTTAAAAGACACGTTGAAACCTTTCAATTCCCTCCTTCAAAACCTTCCCTATTTAATTCATTATTAAATCTCATCAAATCATCCCCCCTCTTTATATTTTCAGCCGAAAAATAGAAATACAGAGAAAAGGGAAAAACGTTAATACTACAAATATTGATTTTAATGACAATAACCATATAAACATAGGTACTAATGTTTCCCAAGTTGTACAGAATTTTGCAGGATATTACAAAGGTTTATTCAAGTATAGGATAATCAAGTCTAAAGACTGATCAGTAAAGAGATTAGAGATCAAGATTCATAGATGATCGAGATAATTGAAGACTCATGATTTTAAAGACAAAGACATGAAGAGTTCAAGACTATAGATTATAGTTAATAGATATTAGATAAATTTGTTAAAGTTCTTGAATAACAACTTTCTTTTCTTTGAATACTCTCTCATCGAAATAATTATTTTATTTTCAAAATATATTTCTACAAATATTTTAAAATTTATATTTATTAAATAGTATTTAAAAACTATTTTCAAATGATTTTACAAAATACCAGAATTTTATAACACTTTAAATGTGTTATCGTTTTTCCTCAAAATACAAGGGTATATCGATATACCCTACATATGTATGTCGAGATATGTACCGTTGAAGAGTTAATTTTTTAACTGTAAATAGTTGTGATTTTTAGCTTCATCTTTTCGCCAATAAACATGTCCCTTCAAACACTACATAAAGGGGACTGGAAAACGAATTTTAATAACTACTTTCTCTATATTCTTTTTACTCCAAATTCTCATTATATATTTCACAAAATCAACTTTCTATACTCTTCAAATTCACTCAAATTCAATTTCTACTTTACTATTTTCATTCTTTATAATCTACTCATTGATTTGCATGTATACTCTCATCAATTCAAATATCATAGTGCTATCAAATGGCTATAGGATATTCTGTATCCAAAGTACAACTATTTGTAGTTGGAATCAACAACTCTCCGCTACTATTTTTATGGGTATGCTTATTCCTCGTTCAAATCACGTGGGTGTGCTCTTTGCCCGTTCAAATCAAGTGGGTGTGTTTGTTGCTCATTTAAGTCAAGTGGGTGATCTTGTTGCCCATTAAATTAAGAAAGTCTACCCAGAGCTTGGAAAGTTAGGAGGGTGTATCTTGTTACCTTGAAATCAAGATTGTATTCTGCTTTGCTTGCTACCTGATTAAAGTAGGCATTTGATACAGATATTGTACAAGACTGGATGTATGATTAGTTAATCCGAACCAGTATAAAACTCCTAGCGTCATCTCTTTTACTTTATCTTTACTACATTCATTTATATCTGTGTTGATTATCCATGTTTTGATTTAAATCTTGAAACTACTTAGAAAAGTTCCATATAAGTTATAAAACAGTATTCACTCTCCTCTAGTGTTAAAGTAGCCTTAAGATCCGTTCACGCTAGTATAATTTATACTACACCATTTCCCACATTTGGTATCGGAGCATGGAGTTTCCAATAACTCGTTATTTGATTTTTGAAAATTATAAATGGCTAGTAACATTATGAGTACATTATTTGACATTTTGAAGAAAAACAAAATTGTAAAATTCTTATGTTACCCTTAATTAGATTAGGAACTAATAATATTGAAAAGTCACTTAATAATTTGAAACTGTATAATGTAAAATTGTAGGAACATGTATGTTATATAGCAGATAACAAACAGACACCTGATAGCCATACATCACAGATTAAGAAGGATAAACGGATACTAGGTAGTGAATGCTCAAGGCACATGACTGGAAATCCAAAGATGTTAAAAGACATCGTTTACAAAGATGGAGGAACATATAACTTTGGAGATAACTCAAAAGGATACATCATCGGCATCGTAACTCTAAAACTCATATTATCTCTAATATTTTGCTAGTTAGGAATTTAAAACATAATCTGCTTAGTATTAGTCAATTATGTGATAAGGTTTTCAAACTTAAGTTTAAAAATAAAATTTTCGACTCAAGGATAATGAGTCCAGAATTATTTTTGAAGGATTTAGGAAATGTAACATTTACATTTTGAGTATGAAAGTGTCTAATGATAATATCTGTCTTTTGGTCGAATCTATTGACCCTTGGACTTTGCACAAACAATTTGGTCATTTAAATTTTAAACATTTATCCAAAGTAGTCAAATATGAACTTGTTACAGGACTTCCAAAAATGAGTTTTAGTTTCAATAACCTATGTAATGCTTGTCAACTTGGAAAACTTCACAAAAGTTCGTTTAAATCAAAAGACATAATTTCAACTATAGAACTCTTAGAACTTCTTCACTTAGACCTATTTGGACAGTTACATGTATAATCAATAAATCATAATAGGTATGTTTTTGTAATAGTAGTTGACTTTTCAAGATACACTTGGAAAATATTTCTTAGACATAAGAGTGATGCATTTGAAATGTTTAAAATTTTCACTAAGAATTCAAAATCAAAAGTCAATTAAAATAAAAAAAATAAGGAGTTACCACGGAGGAGAATTCGAAAATGAAAATTTTGAACTTTTGTAATATGAAAGGAATTACACATAACTTTTCTTTTCCTTTTACTCCTTAGCAAAATGGAATTGTAGAACGTAAAAATAGAACAATATAAGAATGCATTAGGACTATATTAAATGATAGTGATTTACCTAAAAAAAATTGGGTTCAAGCAGTTGCTACATCATGTTATATTTTGAATAGAATTTTAATAATACCATTAACGAAGAAATGACCTTATGAATTATTTGTTAATAAAAAGCCAAAAGTATCTTATTTTAAAGTTTTTGGTAGTAAATGTTTTATACTAAATACAAAAGATAATCTTGACAAATTTGATACTAAATCAGATAAAGGTATATTTATTAGTTATTCAAATAGAAGTTAGGCTTATAGAGTTTTTAATACTAGAACTAATACTATTGAAGAAACTTTACATATTTCATTCGACGAAAATTTTAAAGTAACCAACATTAGTAATGACGAGGAAGAAAATCTTAATCATAGTAGGAATAACAAGATGACAAATAACAAAATTACTAACAATGAAAATAATAATACCGACAATTCAAATTCAAATAAAAGAACGAAATTTTTAAAAGACCATCCTAAGGTAATTATTCTAGGAAGTATAAAATTAGTTGTAAAAACTAGAAATTAACTAAATAAGATGAGTAATGTAGCATTTATTTCAACTAACGAACCCAAAAATCCAAAAGAAGCATCATTAGATGATTCATGGATTCTTACCATGCAAGAAGAACTAAATCAGTTCACTCGAAATGATGTTTGGAAATTAGTTCCACGATTGGAAAATCAACTGTAATTGGAACTAAGTGAGTTTATAGAAATAAATTGAATGAACAAGGAGAAGTCATAAGAAATAAAGCATGTTTAGTTACACAAATATACAACCAAGAAGAAAGAATAGACTTTGATGAAACCTTTGCCCCTATAGCCAGATTAGAAACCATAAGAATTTTACTCGCTTTTGCAAACCATAATAATTTTAAATTATTTCAATGGATGTCAAAAGTGCATTTTTAAATGGTTTTATTAAAAGGGATGTATATGTTGAACAACCCTCACTTTTTGAAGATAAAAAACTATCTAATCATGTTTACAAATTAAAAAGGGAGTTATATGGTTTAAAACAAGCACCTAGAGCTTGGTACAAAAGACTCAAATTATAATTAATCCAATCTAATTTGGAAAAAGGTAAAGTAGACACAACGTTTTTTATAAAAAGAGCTAACAATGATATTCAATTTATACAAATATATGTAGATGAAATATTTTTGGAGTCAACAAATGAACAACTAAATAAAGAATTAGCTGATAACTAAAGAATTTGAAATAAGTCACATGAGAGAATTAACATTTTGTCTAGGTTTACAAATTAGACAATTAACAATGGAATACTTATAAGTCAAGAAAAATATGTTAAAGAATTAGCAAAGGAATTTGGAATGCCTAACACAAGCGGTAAACCAACACCCTGACAACTAGTGAGAAACTCAATAAAGAAGACAATTCAAAAGGCTTTGATAAAAAACTATATAGAGGTATGATAGGATCTTTACTCTATATCACAGCTAGTAAACTTGATATCATGCATAGTGTACGTCTATGTGCAAGTTATCAGCCACGGCCTAAAGAGACACATTTTAAAGTTGTAAAATGCATCTTAAGGTATGTTAACAACACATTAGACTATGGGCTCTTCTATCTAAAAGAAGATTCATTTGACTTAATATCAGATAGTGATGCTGATTATGCTGGATGCAAATCTAACCAAAAAAGTATGAGTGGCTGTCACTTTTTGGGACACTCACTTATATCTTGGTTGAGGAGAAAGCAAAATTCTGAATCTCTATTCACAATAGAGGCAGAATATATATATCAGCAGCATTAGCATATTCACAGGTTATCTATATGCAAAAAACTTTAAGGAATTTTAGTTTAAATTTAAAGTAATCATCAATATATTGTGTTAATACTACTATAATAAACCTATCTAAAAATCCAACACATCATGCTAGAAAAAAACATATAGATATAATCATGGTTTTAAATCTCCTATATATCGCCCGAGATCTCCTCCGAGATCTCCTTTTCACACTTAAACAAAACGAGATATCAAATCTCCTCCATATCTCCCTCGACACTCATCTCGTCCGAGATATTCAAATCTCACCCGATATATGGATCAAAATCTCAATCCGAGATCTCACCCGAAATTATACGTTTTTCTTATTTTCCATAATATTTTTTATTTTCATATTGATTCAAAAGAAACTACTCAATCCAATTATAATTTACCAACTTCTTGAACATATTCTTTACTTTTTCTCTTAATGAGTCATAGCGAAAGGTTTCACTTCTTTATTATGTTCAAATAAAAAGATATTATTCAATCATTACCAAATCAATTAAGCTAATCAAGCTACTATTTTTCTAAAAATATTCTTTTTCCATGTAAATCAAGTATGTTACCATTTTTATTTTTACTAAGAAAGTTATAATCGTTAAATAAATTTTTGACACATCAATTTTAGACACATAACTACATTCGAAATATTCCCGAGATGTATTATAAGGCCCGAGATGTCAATCCGAGATGTACACCCGATATGTACTCATCTCGTCCGAGATCTCCCCCGATACGAGATAACTTGTGTAAAAATTCCGAGACGAAACGTGACCGAAATCCGATATTTTAAACCTTGGATATAATACATCATTTCTGAAGAGATACTGTAAACAAAGAAATTATTACACTAGTTTATAAATAAATAAAATCAAATAGCTGATATTTTAAATAATTTAAACCATTAGCACAAACTACTTTCATCAAATTAAGAAGTGAACTTTAAATATGTTTGTATATAGAAATCTAGAAATAATAACTTTTATTATTAAATTAGAAAGAAAAATGAAAAACAAAAACTATTCTGAAACCAATTATTTAACCATCATATTTCAAAATTTAAAAACTGATTTTGCCTCCTTTCAAGATTCAAAACCCAATTATTTAACCACCATATTTCGAATCATGACCCATTTTCTTATCTTCTTCTTTCTGAAAACTCAAAATTAATTAATCAAAAATGGATCCATCCAACTCCAAACGTCCAAGAGAAGATTTAAGCCCATTTCATGACTTCGCCTTCTTAAAACTAGGCAATATTGAAAAAGAATTGAAGCATGTTCTCACAATGCTTACTGAAATTGAAGTAATGCAAATCAGTTCAAAAATTAACAAGAGAAGCAAGGAAGGATGTTGAGCAATTTGCAGAAATATTTATCAGATAATCAAGCAAGTCCAATAATTATTGAAAAGGGAGATACTCAAATCAATCTTGAAATTCATAACCCTATGAATCAAGATGATGAAGAGGAAGATGAAGTAGAAGAAGATGATGATGATAGAGGATGAAGATGAAGATGGAGTACGTTGTGTATGAGAAATCAATTATGATATTCATGGCAATTTAGCAGAATAAAAGGGAAATTTTTGTCTTCACTGTCCAAATTGCTCCATTCACAAATCATTAATAATTAAAACAAAACATTAATTTGCGAATGTAGTAAGTATTATATGTATGTATATGTATTAGTTTGGTTTTTCTGTTTGGTTTGGATTTAAACAAATGTAACTATAAATTGTATTTATATAATGTTATTCATCAGAAATGTTATTTCACAATTAATATTGATTTTGATTCCATATACAACATTATCACATTTCGTAGTATTTAATATGTCACATTTAGGGAGAGTTTATTTTTCTTTACCCATTTTTACTGATGACAAAGGTGGAGAAAAATATAAAATATAATATGTGCATATACTAAGGGGGAGTTATTCAAAATAGGGGAGTTAACCAATTTAGGGGAAATTACATTATATTTTATAATAAATATATTTACATGGTTACCGTCATAAAAAAGGGAGATTATTAATGCCATAGATATTGATTTTGATGAAAACAACCATATAAATATAGGTACTAATTTTTTTCCAAGTTGTATAGAAATTTTTGCAGGATATTACACAGGTTTATACAAGTACAAGATAATCGAGTCTGAAGAATGATCAGTAAAAAGATTAGAGATCAAGATTTAGAGATGATCAAGATAATTGAAGATCGTGAGTTTAAAGATAAAGACATGAAGAGTTCACTATTGATTATAGTTAATAGACATTAGATACATTTATTGAAGTCTTTGAATGGCAACTTCCTTTTCTTTGAATACTTTCTCAATAAAATATTTATTTTAATTTCAAATTATATTTATACAAATATTTTATAAAAGATTTATATATTAAAAATTATTTAAAAACTATTTTAAATAATTTTACAAAATACCAGAATTTTATAACACTTTGAATGTGTTACTGTATTTTTCAAAATACATGGGTATGTCGACATACCCTACATACGTATGTCGACATATGTATTATCGAAGAGTTGTTTTTTAAATTTTGAATAGTTGCGATTTTCGGTTCCATCTCTTTACGAATAAACATGTCCCTTCAAACACTATATAAAGGGACTAGAAAACAAATTTTAATAACCACTTTCTCTATATTCTTCTTACTCCAAATTCTTATTATATATTTCACAAAATCCACTTTATATACTCTTCAAATTCTCTCAAATTCAATCTTTACTTTACTACATTCATTCTCTATAATCTAATCACTGATTTGTAAGTATTCTCTCATCGATACAAAGATCAAAATACTATCAAAGGGCTATAGGATATTCTGTATCCAAAGGGCTACTATTTATATTTGGAACCAGCAACTTTGTGCTACTATTTATGTGGGTGTGCTTATTGGCTATTCAAATCAAGTGGGTGTGCTTGTTGGCCGTTCAAATCAAGTAGGTGTGCTTGTTTCCCGTTTAAATCAAGTGGGTGATCTTGTTGCCTGGTTAAATCAAGAGAGTCTACCCTGAGTTCGGAAAGTCAAGAGGGTGTGCCTTATTGCCTTTAAATCAAGATTGTATTCTAGTTTGCTTGCTACCTGATTAAAGTAGGTATTTGAAAGGAAATCTGTACATATACTATACAAGAGTGGATTTAAAATTGGTCGATCTGAACCAATATAAAACTACCGGTGTCATCTCTCTTACCTTTACCTTATTTTTACTGCATTTATTTATATCAGTGACTACTTGTTAATATATGTCTGTGTTGATTATCCATGTGTTGATTTAAATCTTGAAACTACTTAGAAAAGTTCCATATAAGTAATAAAACACTATTCAAATTAAATATTCTATCGATATTGAACATTTATAACTTATATGTACGCACTTTATTAAATATTAATGGTATTCAAACAAATCAACTAAATTTTAGTAATTAATTTTTCATAAATATTAATTAATTTACAGCGATTATAAATTAATTAGATTATATGGGTTTTTGAAGTATTCATCATTACGGTTGTGCGAGTCATATGCGTAAATTTAGTTAGCGTTTAAAACCGAACATTTCGAATATTAACGTTCACACGTCACCTTAGCTAGTGGTATGATATTTTGGCGAAGTTTGCCGCTTACACGTCTTTTTGGTAAACTATAATTTACTTATTATAAGCAGTATCTGGTAGTAACGATTATTTACAATAATTCTCTTCATCAACACTATATCACATTAGAACTTATAGAATTTGGTTTTGGTAAAAATTCCAACATCGTCCACATTCGACTAGATTAGTCCAAACACAAAATTCTTGGTTCAATAATTACAATTATTATTAACCGTATTGCTTTTGCTAGAGACTATGACTTTGAGTTGACCACAGTTAACCCGGATACTAACCTCGTATTACCAAGGAGACGAATTCTCTCTTGAATCGTGTTTCACTTCCAATGCTATAACTTAGACTCAAATATAGTCGTTCAACGGACACTATGCCATGATTTAACTATAATCAAAGTGAAGTGTTCACATTGAAGTTCGACGGTATTCTCAAATCGAGAGTACTGTGTAATATCGTCACTTTGAGATTCTTTATTTGACCTTAGTTATATTAACTAACAAAAAAATCTCGAGTAAGTCATTCCATAGTTATCCAATAACTATCAGTACATAAACCCTTCGTGCGCCTAACAGCCATGACTAGTAATACACTGCTTAAGATTTGGGGAGCATTACACACTCTAGTCTCAATGGAATCGAGACCCAGTCTCAAAGCATCTTGACTAGGAATATTCAAATAATATGTTATTTTTAATATGATAAATTTATCATGATTATAATTCATTGTAATTACTATCACATAACATATCATTTAAAGATTTTCTATTTAATATACTTTAAACTGATTACTTAATTAATTATATCACAATATAACAAGTATATAATTGAAAGAAAATACCTTTTATTTTGAACAAGATTGGTTATTGAGTTAGATATATGTAAGAAATTACATAATCGCCGCTAGGCATACCCTTAACTCTATCAGTCTCTCACTTGAACTTATGGTCTATTATGGAATCCTGGTCCAAGTCCTTCGATTGGTTTTCCAAAAAATAATTAGGTCGGTCCTTAGTGAATATGTATGCCATTTTGCCTTAACTATCTACTATGCAATTAACTCTCTCCGATGTTGATAAGCTTCCTTTATCATGTGGAACCTTTCGAAGTATGTCTTTTGACTTATAGTGAGCTTTCAGGTTCTTTTACGAACTATGTCGCATCATTGTTATCATATAACAATGTTACGAGATTCTCAACATTTTGAATCGCCCCTACCTCAGTTATAAATTTGTGCATTTATTTATACTTCTTTTATCGTAGTGCTATTCAAGGTAATGTACTTTGACTTTGGTTGGATCGGTCATTACTTATTGTTTGGAACATTTCCAACTTAAAGTTCTTCACTTAGGATTGAACATGAACTTAAGATTGGCATACTATACTCGATATCACTTATGAAGTTTGAGTCTGCGCACTCCTTCATAGGAGTTTGTTGATTCTATAAAAGAAACTTTAGTATTTCGTTAATACTTGAAAACACTCTCAATTTTCATATAGTAATCTTGATTCAGATTTGTTACTTGCTCTATGTATCGAATACATAAGAAAATGTGATATTGCAGATAATATAACATGTATGATGATTCTTATTGCCAATGTGTAAGGAACATATCTTAGATGCTCCACATTAAACAATTTAATATAGTGTCTATGTATATAGTTTTGGGATATTCCCAACATCCATTTATACCGATTATAAAAGATGCCTTCTTGAATCATATATCGAGAATTAAATAACCAAATTAAAATGATTTTAAGATGAGTGCATCGTTAACAGTCATAAGTTTGTTGTTTACTTTAAGAAATATTTTAGTAGCTTTAACGTTCTTCTTAAAGACACACGCTTCTTCTGCATTTTGACTGAAATTCAAAGTATTTGATTTCTTTGTCAAAATACTTGCTTAACTCTAATGCTCATCGAATAATACTTTCATATCATCTCTTGGATCATATACAATACTCATAAATTCAATCATCGCTCCCATTGACTTCAAGACATTTTGGTTGTTACATGCAATCGGTCTATTTTAAATCATTATTTAGAATTTATATTTCAACATATATGTACCAAAACTAAAATCATACCCAACGATAAATTTTGACGGTGAAATTTCAAATTAAATAAGCATATTGAATAACGAATTTGTTACGTTAGTTTCAACAATTGAAATTTACGATGTTACTCTTATCAATGTGGCTTACATTCCAACTACATTGATCTTCTTCTTGAAGACACTTTTCGGCCGATGGATCATACACTTTCTGGTACTTCTATCAATATATTTTGATAATATACTAGGAATCCAATTCGGATTTGCACATTATGTCACATGGTAGAGTCAATATTTTAATGGCTTATATAAACTAAGGAAGTTCTTTTCTCAACATTAATAAAATTCATAATTTCCCTTTGATGAGCGAGATTTAATATTAGACATTCTAATATGTCATGGTTATTTGGTTCTGTTAATTTCGTTGCTTCCTTCGTTATCTGTTATATCTTTGGATAGTATATAAATCCATTTTACTACAAATAATTTCTAAATGAAATTTCTTGTATTATGAAGTTGGTATTTCTCAAAACAATAATTGTTTCTCAATGCAACTGAATATGTATTCATAAACATTTTATGAATTGCTATATATATATATAACCGATTTAGTTTTTAATTTACGAAACTTATGTTCATAACATATATTGGTCAATTGACATTGATCGGTCTCAAACTTCTTTGGGGTGGTCCACACAAGATCCCTCATGAACAAGTATTACATGCAATCTCTCAACTCACACAATTTGTCAACTCCTTGACCTAGGATATGTAAGGGCTTCTTATAAACTTATCTTATATGATCTCGTAAACTACGCTTTAGATGAAATTAATTTTAGCCTTATGTACTTAGTCTTAAGTACACGACCTTACAGAAAGAGGTCAAGCCAACTTTACTCATTATCAATCGTCTTTTATCTAACAAAGTCTGATTATTTATGATGATGCATCATTATGCATAATAGGGAGGAGTGACTTTTGGGATAGGATCTTATTCGCTTTAGGTACATTTAAAACTCCTTTCTGATATACTCAACAACTAGATCAATATTCTTTTATTTTCTTTTGCACATTATGTTATTTACTTTCATTTCATATTCTACGAATTTATCATAAACATACTACAAGTGTATCAAATACGCATCATCTATTTGTGATAAGTCATCGGTGAATTTAACAAAGCATATAGAACCGTTTCGGTATCACTAGAATTATGATTACATACATCTATATGTATCAATTTGAAGAGTTCACTTACTCTTATGTCGTTCCCACTGGAAATGTGTTTTGCCCTTAATTGTTTGAGATATAATGCACTAGTACAATATGATTCATAATCATACGATTAAAGAATTATTTCTCAAGGATATGGCTTAGTCCATAATTCCAAAAGTATTTGTTAAAATTTTAGATACATCTGTGTTATATAGTTAATGCAACAAATACTACTATTCTAATAGATTTATTTCATATTGAATATTCAAAATATTCCTACCAAAATAAAACTACATTTATTTTCAGTCAATAATGAAAAAATATCATTTCACAAATAATATTAGTATATTTATGAAAACAAATTTTCGTATCTTGGTACATCCACTAATTAGTATTATATGGCATGCTCCCACTATTTCCTCCATTACTACAATAGCGTATGAAATACAAAGCTCCATTCGACTACTTATTTTATGCTAGTTTTTTATTGTAACTGGTTTATAATTGAGAGTTTTCAATCAAATATCTTAAATTCTTAAAAATAACCTTTATAAGAAACAATATTCTATATTATAATGCAATTGAAATAGAAATCACATTTTTGATTACATACTAAGTACCTTCTAGTATTTTATAAAATTCTCATTTCTAATGTCCTTTCATGAAGTAGAAGTGACCATTCACTCTCTTCATCCTAACCATGTCTAAGTTACATCCACTCTCACACATTCCTTTCCTTTTTACGATCAAACTTATTGAATACACGATTTCACATTATGGTTTATTTTTTATTTCCAATGAACTAATTTCATTGAAGTTTCATATGTTACGACCCATGACCATTCACGATATAACACTTGTCTGTGATTGAATATGGATTAAATATCCATATTCTTGTATTGCTATTAGAGTTCGACGCTCGTAGAAGACAGGGCACGGTCTTGTACAAATAAATAGTTAAGCAACCGAATTGCGTGAATGTTTTAGTGGTTGTATAAATTGGCTCTGGCATGGGTCTTTAAGTGACAACATGTAAAAAGTTTTATTGGTAAGTATATTTTATATTCCTTTGTCAATCTTTAAGTTAGTTCATTTGTATATCTTAATTGATAAACATTTGATCAGATTTATTAGTTGTACAAATTTATCAGTGTAGATTATTTTAACTTTATATATCAGATGTTTCTATAATATTAGAAGGGTTAGATGTTATTACTTCATGTTCCTAATAAGGTTTCCATTAGATTTTTATGTTTTTCAAAACCCAGAGAAAAGCATAGAAATCTTTCCATTTCTCTATTGGGTGTTAGGACTCACTTGCCTTAGGATTATGATAGTGAGGAAGATTAACCAATCGCAGGCCCGCGGGTGATGGACAACCCTTTATCGATTGTATCATATACAATGTAACAACTCCCATCGCCGCTCACCCCACATCACCGCTCGCTGCAACATGTGAAACGCCCAAATTGCTGCCCGCCTCATGCGTATGCTCTACCCAATCACCTTATCCTATGACGCTACTTCAACCTCGGTAGGCAGGCACGAGAGCAAAACGTTTCATCGTTTTGATATTTTATATTTATTAAAACAATTTATTTGAATTTCAATATACTATATAGGAAGGGATTATCAACTAATTCAATTTTATTATAACAAAATCCTTTATTAAATAAACTTTAATTAAATAATAATTTAATCCCAATAATAAAAATTATTAAAATCAAACTCGAATACTTTTATTTTAATTAAATGTGTAGAATATTACGGTTTCGAAAACAGGGTTGTTATAGATCCCCCCTATGAAAATCGCGTCCTCGAAATTTCTTGTAGAAAGACGTCACATATAAGAATTACCATTTTATTTTATATAAATTTAAATCTCCTATATTTCTTGCGGTAACTACACTACTGAAGGCACCACAAGTTCTCATTGTTATTATTGAGCAGGTTTTCAACTCCCAATAGTGATTCCTATTCAATATTAATTTTGCACAATCACTTACAACTTTAAAACAACCAAGCATCCATCAAATCAAACTTATATAACTAATTAATGTGCTAAGTGGAAAGCAATCCATTCGCTTCCTTTGAGCATATTAATTAGTTATATAAGTTTGATTTGTTGATGGATGCTTAGTTGTTTTAAAGTTGTAAGTCGTTGTGCAAAATTAATATTGAGTAAGAATCACTATTGAGTGTTGAAACCTGCACAATAATAACAATAAGAACACGCAGTGTTTTCGGTAGTGTAGTTTTCACAAGAAATATTGGAAATTTGAATTTATATAAAATAAAATGGTAATTCATATGTGTGACGTCTCTTTACAAGAAACTGCCATGACGCAGTTTTCATAAGAGGGAGGTCTGTAACAACCCTATTTTCGAAGACGTAATATTCTACACATTTAATTAAAATAAAAGTATTCGAGTTCAATTTATTGGTTTTGTTAAATATCAAATAAAACTTCTTTTCATTGATTTCAAGTATATAAAATTATTTACAAGCTGTAACGACCCCACCACTATATCCATGTTATTAAAGAACATTACAAGTAATGTCATCTAATAACACAGAGGATCAAATGTGAATATTTCTTTTTACTAACACTGACATGTCTTTATTACCTTTTGAGGATCTGAATTGAAAATTTTGACATGTACAGTATTAATATAATGTAATAAACACACCGATTAAAAATATTCAAAATAGTATATAATATAGATAAATTAGAATCAGAGCCATAGATCGCAACATAATAATATACATCATATATCATAATAAGATGTGAGTGTACAAAATATCAGTACCAAACCCACATGAATATATACATTATATCCAAAATATTGTATCAGCTACAAATAATATACATGACATATCATCCTAAATGTCAGCATATACAATAATGAAGTAATGAAGTAAACTGAAACAGTCAAAATAGTCTAATCCATAGCTAGCACAAAATCCAAAATTCAGCAAGTCCATGTACCTATAGAGTCTCAGCCTGACCCAAGTATTTTAAAATAAACGGATCAGACCATATCTAATAAAAAAGGTGAGATACTGATATCATAAATATATCACTTAATAATAAAATAAGCTATAATAGAACTATGTCTGAAACCAAATAATCATAATAAAGCATATCAATCAAAACCACCATTTCAAAAATCCATATCATAAATATATAGCTTAATAATAAAGTAAGCCATAATAGACATGTGCCTGAAACCAAATAATCATAATAAAGCATATCAATCAAAACCATTATTTCATAAATCCTTGTCATAAATATATGGCTTAACAATAAAATAAGTCATAGAAATATGCTTGAAACAAAATAATCATAATAAGGCATGTCAATAAAATCACCATTTCATAAATCCATATCAAGTCTCAAATGGACTATCATAAAAAATATGGTGATAACAATTCAAAATCTCCAAATTCACAAAAGAAAGGGATCCCAAATGTAATGACAGGGCCACTAACGCCTCTCTAAGAAGTTTTGTCGGCCCTAACAAGGTCACCAACATCTCTCTAAGCAGTTTTTCCCTAAATGACAAGGTCGCTAACACATCTCTAAGCAGTTTTGTTGGCTATAGTAAGGTCGCTAACACCTCACTAAGCAGTTTCACCGTAAATGACAAGCTTGCTAACACCTCACTAAGTAGTTTTTCCCTGAATGACAAGGTCACTAACACTTCACTAAGTAGTTTCGTCATTCGCTATACAAATCTAAGAATGTATCGACTCTCTGAAATCCGAACACTCTAGGAGAATACCACTCTAAAGTGTAAATTACTTTCACTATAGTAACTACTAAAATTTAACTACCATTCCATACCAATAGTGAAATTATAGTATTTACTAAAAGTTAGTAAATTCTACTCAAACTCTATTTAACAAATTATAATAATAAGCGAAAGAATTGTACGAAATGTCTCATACCAATCTGACAATCCATCGTTTATTAAAAAAAATTATTTCATAGGAAAACACGAAATATCATTAAAATCTCAAATCCATAATAAATAAAATAAAAGAGTTTAAATTAATTTTATATATACAAAGATATACTTTCCAAAATCACTTAAATCCATAAACTTATTTTAAAGAAGAGTTACTTATTTACAAAAGCTTTTGAACTCTTTCAAAATCATTTAAACCACTTTTATAATAAAATCACTTGAAATTAAAATTATTACTTTCATAACTGCTTTTATAAAACAATACCATATTTTATCTTTTGCCTCTAAAACATTTCAAAAATTATACACTTAAAATGGTAAGTTTAAGAAGGTTTTATAATCAAATATTACTCATTTTTAAAGCTTTGAATAGAAATTTTGAAATAAGAAATAAGTTAAGAATATAATATAATTTAACTATATTTTATAAACTAAATTCCAATAAGGATCAAAACCGATAAAATCTCATTTTTTGAAATTCTTTTAAAAACATTTAAATAATTCAAACAGTAAATCCATCAAAAATGCAACTTATATAGCCAACATTGCTTTATAAAAATATAATTCCACAATACAAAATTATTTAGCGACCCAAGTTGCTTTCCGAAAACTCCGGTCACACAAACAATGCACAACAACCATATAATTTAGCTACAATTGATTAAACGCATTTCGATGGGTTTCAACATTATGCAATTTCATAATCATTAATGCAATCGGATTCAATATTTAAATGCACAATTCAACCACCAAACAAATTGAAATCATGGCAAGAAATTTATTTCAGTAATTTCATCTAATCACTATTAAAATTTACGCAATTCATAAGCTTAGAAAATCATGCAAAGAAGGATATTTAATTTAGACATAGCAGTGTGAGTTAAGAGGATAACTCACGTTAACCTATTGATTGCTTAATTTCCTATTAGCTTCAGCATGATGCTATCCTAACTGCCATCTGAAGTCGTGCATCACTCGCAGTCACCATCGCATAAGATCCACCCGTGTTTCCCCATTGCGCACGCACTGCCAGCCCAATCTAAACATCGCCAATCATCACAGCCCAACATGTCTCGCTGACGTCGTTGCTTGTGCAACCTCCAACCAATCAATTTTTATTTTATCTTATTTTATTTATTAAGTGTATTTTCAAATTCAAGTTTAATTAGATACATGTTATTTATCATTCTATATTTTATAACTATTAACTTCTTAGACATTTTTATTATTCCTCATCGATTCTATTTTAGAGAAATCCTTGCTTTTATTAATAATTGGGTTCATCTAGAATCAAATGAGATTATAAATTCTTTGAGTGATAATGTCTTACTCAATTCCATCTTAAAAACTAAGCATAACAAAACAAACATTAATGTAAACAACATACATTTCAATCAAACAAACAAGCAATCGCCTTCAGCGGAAAGCTACCTTCTGGCTTCCACAGCGCAACTTTGATCATTAACATATCAAGACACAACACTTCAATTATAAGCCATCTAAGGTCTTATTTATGCTATCTATTAACTCTCACTCTTTACAGAAGTGAGTTCCAAATTTAAAATCATTTTTATAGTAATAATTGGTCCAGTAATTCAATTTTTTTTACAAATATGTTCCGTTGATTATTCCCAATAATCATTTAATATTCCTATCCCTGATAGTTAATTAAATTACTAATTATCATGTGCCCAAGGGATGGACTCTAGGTCATTTAGGTTTGGATCTTGACTCTATGTCAATTATATGATATAATGTTCTGTACCTAGCTCTGAAACCAAGCTGTAACGACCCCACCGCCACCATCGAAAGCTCGGCCCCCATCACCGCTTGCTGCAACACGTGAAACCCTCAAATTGTTGCCCACCTCATGCGTATGCTCTACCCAGTCGCCTTCACCAATGACGCTACTTCAACCTCGGTAGCCAGGCACAAGAGCGAAACGTTTCATCGTTTTGATATTTTATATTTATTAAAACAATTTATTTGAGTTTTAATATAATATTTAGAAAGGGATTATTAACTGATTTTATTTTATTATAACAAAATCCTTTATTAAAAGACTTTAATTGAATAATAATTTAATCCCAAAAATAATAATTATTAAAATCGAAGTCGGGTACTTTTAGTTTAATTAAAGGGTACTTTTGGCACAGGTCCTTATTAAGTTTCAAAATTCACGAAAAGTCCTTCACTAAATTTCAGTGTAAATTAGGTCCCTGTTTTTTATTCACGATTATTACAGAGCATGATGCAACATTTCATAAAAGTTGCTGACATTTCTGCAACATTTCTCTACACTGTGAACATAGTGTATGAAAGTTGCTGAAATATCAACACTTATTTATAAAAGTTGCTGATATTTCAGCAACATTTATGTACACTGTGAACACAGTTTATGAAAGTTGCTGAAATATCAGCACTTATTTATAAAAGTTGCTGACATTTCAGCAATAATTTTTCTTTGTTTTTACAATAAAACTTTGACACAAATAGTTGCTGAAATATCATCACTTATTTATAAAAGTTGCTGACATTTCAGCAATAATTTTTCTTCGTTTTCAGAAAACAGGGACCCGCTTTACAATGAAACTTTGACAGGGACCCGCTTTACAATATGAAAGTATGATAGGGATGCTTCCCTAATTTCCACTTAATTAAATGTGACGACTTCAAAAACAGGGTTGTTACATATAACTCCTAACCCATGGTCTCTGCCCTAATCTCATATTGACCTTGAGGAAGATCAACAAATTAAGAGAGATTATTCACTCGCACCTATCATTTCGCAATGGCCGAAGTATAATGCACATAACTTGAGGAAGATAAATAAATACATGCATGTATCTGACCACGTCTAGTTAATATATTAATAGTACTACAAATAACATCTTTAGCTTGAGGAAGATCAACAACTGAAGAGTATGCAAGTAATCTACTAATATATAAATGGTAGATGAAAACTTATATATCGATGATTCATAATCTTTAATATATATATATATAAATACACACACATACACAATTGCATGAAATACCCACATGATTCAAGTGTCTAACACATTTGAAATCACGGTATACATACTATACATATGTATTCATTACTTAAATCTAATTTGGTTTCTTATAGTGCCACTCTATTTAATTAAATCATATTTAATTTAACTTTAATTTTATTAATTAAATCATATTTAATTTAACTTTAATTTTATTAATTAAATCATATTTAATTAATACAATTAATTTTTTTGTTAACACTTTAATTTTAATTTAACTTCCAAACAATGAATTTTACTTCATTCATCCTTAACAATTTAAAATGAATATAGACTATAACATTTAAAGTGGTTATGTCACATATCATTATTCAAGTATATTATTTATTAAATAATATTCAATTAATTTAATTAATAAGAAAATTAATTAAAATAATATTAGTTAAATTCAAAATTTATATTCATTTATCTTAAACATTTTAAGATAAATAAACACATATCGTTGTATTTTTTTAATTTAATTAGTTAACTTTTAAGCAACTAATTAATTAATTAATTAATCCAATTAATTAAATAATTAAGATGATAAAAAATTTAAAATTAATATATTAGCAATAAAAATAATTTTTTTAAAGCTTGTAACATTTATGACATGTCATATTTTAAAATTAACTTTTAAATTTAAATATAATCTTTTAAATTTAAATATAATTTTTTAAATTTCAAAAAATATTTTGAAAAATTAGCTCAAGGTCCAAAATTAATTTGGGCTTTTATATTGGAGACAGACTTTAGGCTTACTTCATCAATCGAGCCAGGCCGGTAGCTAGGTAGGGTCGAATACTTGATTACCGAAACCCAACCTTCGACACACCTTTCTAGACATCCTACTAAATGGGTAGAGTTTAATCAGTTATCCATAATATTGCTAATTTTAGAACGCATATATTATTGGGCTCTGATATGATTGAAGGAGCCGGGCTAGTCGAAAGCAGGTTATGCGTAAATTTCAAAAAAAATCCATTTGGATCTTTTTAGAGTCTATGAAGCCTAAATGGGTTATATATCCAATTTAAAACATTTTAAATAAATTTTTTGTTTTATTTAATATGTTTTAAAAGATTTATTTTACAAGTATATCAAATACACTTACTTATATGAAGTGTATGTGCTACAGATAAGAAGTGTACATAGTTAATGTTACTATATATAGGTGTTGGGATTTATGCTACAACAGACCCATTTCCCCTTTACATGTGGTTATGTTGTCCAAGGTGTTGAACTAAAAGTACATACGTAATAAAAGATGTAAAATAACATGTGTGTGTATGTGTATTAAAATTGTATTTGGTAATTTGATATGATTTGAAATCTAAAACCAACAATAATGAATGTACTTTCAATTACGGAAAGGTTTGGGATTAAATATTTTTTTATTACATAAAATCCATCTCATGTGTTTGAATTAACCTAACATATATGTATTCCACATATATGAATATAGCAAGTAATATTTTAGATTTCAAAACAACATATACATGTAAACATTGTAATTTATAACATATGTATATACATTTTTAATATAAAGTGAAAATTTTAAATCAAATTTTTAATTTGGAAAGGAAACAAAAGATAAAAAAATTTAAACAAAACTTTAAATTTAGAAAGGAAAAAAAATAGATTTTACACAAAGTCCACACATGAATTCTATATTGAAAACTTCTATTCTTATGAAAATAATACTCAAAACAATTATATTCAAAACGTCAACCACACAACATAACAAATTGATTTTCATAGCAAATTTAAATAACTAACATATACTATATAAAATTATAATTTTTTTAACTAAAGTTCGTTTTTTTAGTAAACTTTTCAAAAAAAAGGGAATATGACAACTTAGGCACATATAAATTCTTGATAAGAACATTCATATCTAAATAATACATTAGACAAAAACAAATTAGTACAGGAGCAAAGGATTTAAATTATATGAATCATAATGAATATATAGCGAATGGAGATAAAACCAAAAGTGGATCTGAATCAAATTATCACTATAAACATACTTTTAATTTAGATGGACAAAAGGAGATTTGAATTACATGTTCTAAGATAAACAAATTAAAAGACAAGATGAATTACATAGAATCCTAGAATAAGAAAAGCACATAGACAAATTAAATCAGAGTAGCACCTTAAGATGTTGCCAAAATTTACACCTTGAATGATGAATCGATGTTTCTAGATTCAGTTGAATTGATCTTTGGATCTTGCAGAAATCGAGAGACAAGAACCATCTTTTTTTTACTTTGTATTTTTAGGGGGCGGGGTGCGGGGGTGGGTGGGTTTTGGGCCATGGAGGTCATGATGAATTCAGCCATTAATGAGAGGAGGAGAGAAGAAGAAAAATGAATTTTTTTCAGGAAGAATATTAATGAAATGAAGGAAAGAAGGTTTGTTTTTAAGGGAAACATCGAAACCTTTCAATTCTCTCCTTCCAAACCTTCCTTATTTAAGTCATTATTAAATCATATCAAATCCTTTCTCCCCCTCTTCATATTTTTGGCAAAAAATAAAAATAAAGAGAAAAAGGCGAATATCATTTCATAAATGAGATTTAAGAGAGTCTCAAATAAGAGTAAATGATGGTAATTTATTTCTTTCTTTTAATTGCTCCTTTGGATTTTCAAACTACATTTGGAAATCTCTCCTATAACGACCCGTAATTTAATCACTTTAAATAGGAATATTTAATATATTTCTAAATAAGTAATCAATCGATTTTATAACTCAAATAAACCCCTTTTAAATAATAACTAGTGATGGAGAAGTTTAAATTTTGGTTTACAAAAAATAATCGGTTCGGAGAAAAATCGAAAATCATTTTTCAGATTTTCAAATTCTCATAATCTAAAAGTTATCAGAACATGTTGTATACACTAGAGTATATATATACACATATATAAATAAAATACGTCCTCGATAAAGAAGTGATTAGAATTAAATAAGTTTAAATTTATACTTAAGATAATAAAGCAAGTTTTGACTTTATTTTTAAAATTTTAAAAAAGAAAATGGTACAAAATGACAACACATCAAAGTACATGCAAAATGTGATGAAGTGAAGGTGATGGGAGGGAGGGGGTGGATGTTGTGTGTAAAGGGAAAGGTGGCGAGGTGATGTGGCATCTTGTTGTGAAGGGTAGTGTAAAATTTAATTATTAAGGGCATTTTTGTAATTTCTCCTATTCATTTTATATAAAAAACAAATTCATTTTTTTCATTACTTATCTTGTTTCATTTTCTTCATTTTTAAACTTTTATCTCTTTTTTTCCAAGCTTTCTTTTTTCCTTCCATGGCTTCTTAAAAAAATTTAAGTTAAAAATATCTCATTTTTCAACTTTAAAACCTTAAACAATAGCCAAAATCACCTCCTTTCTTCTCTACACCTCCTCTCTTCCAATGCAAGACTCAAAACATCCTCATTAACTCATGGTAGAGCCCTCCTCTACCTAGGCTGAGCCCATCTCCACCTCCCAAGGCCTTAAAAAGCAAGTTTTGAGAAGAAAAACTAAATTCGTGTGTTGGTGCAAAGTTGTAGTAGTTTGGATTTGAATTCGTGCTGATTTTGGTGAGTAAATATCACTTTTAAAACCAAAGATTTAAACTTTATTATTGTGCTAATAATATTAGTTAGTTCCTTGGGTTTATAAGTATTTGGAGATGATGTTGTTTGGTTTGTTTCCCGCATGAAGAGGATGACTTATGTGATGATTTGTTGATGACTTGAAATGTAGTCGAAGCGCTTAAGTAATAGTTTTTAATGTTAATCTTTCCTTTCTTTATGGATGATATTCTTACTTATATATGTATGTGCTTATGTATATGAATGATGTAATGTTGGATGGAAAGTTATAGCACTTGAATTGGTTTATGTTTAGACACCGAGATCCCGTGTGCTTTAAAAAATGGTTTATTTCCTTGGTTTCTAAATGTTTCTTAAAAAGTTTTTCAAACTTTTGTTTGGTTTCCAACCTTTATACAAAGTTATTAAATGATGTAATCATAGTAGGAAAGGATTTAAAACCTATTTTGATTTATAAAACAAATTTAAATGTCATGGTCAATATAGCGATAGACGGTATGGATGCAGTTCATAAATCGATAATTGTTGTGTGAATTAAAAAGAGCTTCTACTTTAGATATTTTTGAAAAGTCTTTTAAAATACATTATAAGTATTAAAAAGGTTTAATTATTATTTAAATAAAAGGTTTAATTATTATTTAATTATTATTTAAATAAAAGTTTAATTATTATTTAATTATTGTTTAAATAAAAGGTTTTAATTTATTATTAATTAATTAAATAAAAGTTTTTAATTTTAAATCACTTATTTTCCAAAGGTCGGTTTCGTTTAAAAGCAACTGTCTTTTGAAGAATGTTTTTAAATACAAGGGATTTCTTTTTAGTGCCATTAAGTAGCCGAACAAGTATGATAAGTAGTGCTAAAAAAATGATATGATTTATTGAAAGTAAATTATCTTTTATTTAGCACTAAAATCCAATGAGTGGACTTTCCTCTATCCGTGAGATCTAGAACCAGATTTTCTAGGCGAGGGATAGAGAAGTCGAAATGTCAAAAATGTAATAAGTATGAGAGGGTTAATTTTGATAAATGGGTCATGGTTAATTAAGTATATGGAAGATACTTCACTGTCAACTTAACACCAAATTCCAAGGTAAACTCGTCTCTATCCCAAAAAGTAAGAATGAATGTCGAGGCAAGGATAGTTTTCTAACTTGTCTGAATTCATTGTTAGTCAATGATAGTACTGCTTGAAATTGAAAAGTGGGGATACGTATAGGATGTCTTATACTTCATATGCAAATCTATACTCATCCCAGATAGTGGATTTGTCCACTATTGATAACTTGACCGGTTTTAAATTATCGAATGTTGGTTCGAAGAGACCGGGATCGGATAAGCATGAATTATCCAAAAACCACTTCGAACTAATATAAGCGTTTGAATTGCAAAACATATAAAAAATGATGAAATCGAAGACGAAGATCATTGAAGTGCAAGGACTACTTGCTACTAATCCATAGGGTGATTCCAAAAAGGATGTAGTAGAATTAGTGACTTCGGTTTGTTTATATCTTAAACAACATGTATGGATGAATGCTGGCATTGTATTGTCGCATGGAGGGCGGTGTTAGCATTCCAAGTGGGATTTGCTAAAAAGGTAAAACATAGCCTCGAGCCTCACAACCGATAATAACTAAAGCAAGGACGTGCCGCATAGCTAAGTGGACCACACCCATTATGGTATGATCATCGCCCGATCTAGATCAGTATTTATGTTTTACGTATACTTGCAGCCATAGAGACGGTTGTTGATCACAGCCGAGAGGTAATCATACTCGGTGCTACCCAAGAAAGGGTAGGTCGGTCCTGGATAGTAGAGGTGCAAATGTTTTGCAGTCTTGGTAAATTTTCTATAGAGGTGTACTATACAGAAGGTAGACCCTTACTTTGTCATTGTATGGAAATCCACTTTCCATTATGTGCTTATGGATTTGATTATATACTATATATGTTGGTATGTAATTAATGTAACCATTTCGGCTATGATTTACCATTTATTTTAAACCCTAGACATTATTATAATATCATAAGATTTCTTATAAAATGTTTGGGTTATCGTAAGGTAAAACTCATCCATATTTGTGTGCGACGTGGTCTTACAAGATACCTTTTATTTTTAAAGGGTTTTATAAGTCTAACAATCCAGTTGTTTGGAGTTTACCCACACTGGACCTATGTCTAACCCGGAGTTTTTCTTTCTGTCCCTAAATCTCTTGGGTACTTAAATTTATATGAGTAGCAAGTAGTGTAACAACCCGAATTCCAGTGGGTCCGAATTTTTCGCAAAAATGCTAGAATCCAAGCCCACTAAAGGCCGAGTTAAGATTTCTTATAAAAGGTTTTGGTTATCGTAAGGTAAAAACTCATTCATATTTGTGTGCAGCGTGGTCTTACAAGATACCTTTTATTTTCAAAGGGTTTTATAAGTGGAACAATTCAGTTGTTTGGAGTTTACCCACACTAGACCTATGTCTGACCTGGAGTTTTTCTTTCTATCCCTAAAACTCTTGGGTACTTAAATTTATATAAGTAGCAAGTAGTGTAACAACCCGAATTCCAGTGGGTCCGGATTTTTCGCAAAATGCTAGAATCCAAGCCCACTGAAGCCTGAGTTGAGTTTTCTGGTATCCTGCAAATAGGCAAAGACAAATATATCAGAGCTCAGATAAATATCTCACAGCAGATCTGACAAAAATATAATAGTAAGTAAATATTCATCAAAATAATAACACTTTCTAACGAGTGTCTCAACGCTGCAAAGTCTCTGCCATCTACCTAGCTTGTAGGATGTTATGAGGAGGGGGTCAGAACTAAAATTCTGGTGAATGGACAAATTATATACCTAAGTTTAATTCTACATATAGCGTTTTATTTCCATTTATTGTTATATTAGGTTTACCGGGTTCATAATACTCTCGCCTCTGTGCGTGAATCATACCCTTCTACTCTCTGGTAGATTAAAACCTAATAACTAATATATATGTAGCTATATGCCCAATGACCGCATCGGTCCTAGGTACTACCCATAGCACCCTCTATATTCTTCTCGCAAAGGACTCCATCATCTTGCTCCTATAGCGTTCTATGACTACATCTGTAAAGGACTGCCTCGTAAGGCCTACAATACAGATGTTCCATCGTTTACTATGAAAACGTAAAACTGCGTCCGCACTAGACTATACTAATGCTCGGACATCCACAATGTACCACCCAGTGCGTACCTTGAGGACTATACGTAATTGTTCTGTCTACTCTCTGAATCCCGCTTAACAAGGTCTACCTTGTACGGAACTCGGTCGAGGATTTTCTATTTCTGTAAAGGACTGCCCTGTTAGGTCTATAATACATATATTCTACTTGGTCTGTCCCTTTTCTTATCGTGGTTATGGCCCCATGTAGTCATCCCTCAACTAATCGAAAGACCTCTAAAGAGATAAGTGGCTGTGCCCTACTGCAAACAATCTAAACATCTAATTGGCTGCGCCCCCCCCCATCCAATGTCTCGATAGTGAAAGAATCATTGGACTGTTGGTTTAACTCTAGTCTTTCCCGAACTCGCTTCTTGGTTTTGATGCTGGCCTGATATCCGCATGTGACTATCCTTTTGGGTCATGCCCACTAAAACTTACTTGCAAGTACTGGGACATACAAATATCCTACTCCAAACATCAACCCCTTTTGACTGCCTACAATGGTCCTGCAATGCAAAAAGCAGTCAAGGCATACTCTTTTGATGGAACACCTATAGACCTGCCTCCGGGGGACTGCTCCGTTATGCCTACCCCAGAGGGCCATCCTAGAGTACCCTCATGTCTCGTTGAAGTCTTGTACTTCTTCTAGCCCAAAATATCTAAGTTGGACGTGTTTCTTTTGTGCTGAAATCTGTGATGAACTGCTTCGTTAGGCTCTTTATCCTTTGGGCTGTTTCAAACGCATCTCACTCTTTTATTAGACCCTAAGTCTAATCTTTTATTTTGCGTTTGGTTTACTTTTCTTATTCTGTTGGCTACTTATTTACCCTAATTAGCATAATCTTGTCCCAGCCTCACCTGACTATTGTGAGACCATCAGTTCATGACTGAAAGGGAATGCTGTTGGTATGGGTCACTTCTATTATCTTGCCTATTAACTTAATTTAAGTCTTAATTTTATTAAAATAAGCCTCTTCTATTATTACTGCGCTATTTGCTTATTAACTTAATTTAAGTCTTAAATAAGCCTTTTCTGTTCTTTCTACTTAATTATAACCAATGTCATAATTTTACTTGTAATTGTCACTTTTATTTTCCTTTATAATATGTACATTATAAATATAATTACAAGCGTCTCTTTTCTATTCTAGTCTGTCTTCTTTTATTATGATATTGAATTCTCTTTAATTCTCTTATATGACAATCTTGGCTTGGGACTACGTCCGATTGTCACAAATTTACTTATCATAATAACCGCTTTACTTTTATTCTATTATCTGCACAGTAAATGCAGATCTAGTTACATTTCTTTCTATAGCTTTTAGTCTTGTCTAATAATTAACTTGATTCCTTCTTTAATTCCTTTAATCCTGCACTTTATTTTCTTATATTCTAGGAAGTAGTTCTATTCTATTTGGTTGGTTACAAAAACTGTGCTAAAATTCCATTTCCATATTTTAATACTAAATGAAGCTATAAACAATAATCCGTAATTGTAAGATATTCCTTTTATTATTTCTTTACTTTTTGGATAGTGCTAAATACAGTAGTTTCTCTATTTTATACTACTTCCCTTTTTCTTTCTTTTATCCTTGCAACTACGTTTATCGTTATCTTTTAAATATTAAACTATAAAAATGTATTTTCTTTTCTAAACCAACCAATTAATCTATCATTTACTTTCAAATCAAGTTATTATATTTTTCTTTAATTTATTACTCCCGTTTTAGCACAGTTTACTACAAATTTCTATTTTTCTCTTTTTATTTCAGCTTTTCTTATTTTACATCTAATTTCTGTAAATCTAGTGTTCTTCTATTTTAGTCCGTATTTGCGAATTCTTCTCTTTTTCTATTTTATTCGCGTAAAAAGGAATAAAAAGAAGCTAACATTTATAGGCTAAATTTCAACTTTTAAAATAGATGTAAATAAATTTAAATTTCTTACTTTTAGGCTTATGCCTTTCTCTAACTGTCAAGCCTAATATTATTTATATTTAATTGGAGTACTATTTCCCTTTTTTCCATATAAATAATAATTAAATATAAGCTCTCTTATACAATTTACGGTCTCAACATAACTAATTAACATAATTAATTACTGAAATAAATACTGAATAAAATTATTTAACGAAAATCTAACGATAATATATCATAAACGTAAAAGATAGATAATTAAATCCACTCACCTGGAAAGAAAACACTCCAAGTTCCAGATCTGATTTTTAACCTAATTCTATTATCCATAGCCTTCCCTATTGCAACCCTATTTGGATCCACAAATTGGGATTTATATGGATTTAGAAATCCGGATCTAATTGAAGAAAAATAAAATAAATAAACTAGAGAACCAGAGCTGAGAACTTTACCTCATTCGGACGACTTTATTTGAACATCTCTATTTTAGACCTATAATTTCTATCTCCAACTTTTAATTCAAAAGGCGTAAATCTAAAATAGCTAATTTCTGAAGAATTGGAGAAGAAAGAAGAGTGACAAGGCTTCCACACCCATTTAGAAAAATATGAGTTTGAAGGCTAGCCCTGCCTCTTTATTTATAGAGAGTCAAAACAGTGTCATCCGTCTGCTTAAAACGATGCAAATCAGGCCGTTCAAAAGGGTGCAAAATGAGCGCACCTGATTTGTTTTTAAACGTTTCATTTATTATAAACGTTTAATGTTTAAACGTCTATTTTGGATTTTAAACGTGCCTTATTTGTTTTATTAAATGTTATTTATAAATGTTAACTTTTAAACGTTATAAATTATAAACGTTAAACTTTTTTTTTGCTTGTTTATTCTAATTAATCATCATCAATTGCTTGATTAATTTTCCAATATAAAACTTGTCTATTTTGAATTTCACATGTGACCAATTAATGTAAATTAATTTCCTCCAATAGATGATTTGATTACATTGTCTGCTAATGTTAATTAATTGCCTTTAATTACTGATATCAATTAATTTCATTTATAATGGCAATGTTAATTAATTACCTTTATGATGCACGTCTATTTTAAAATTCAAATGCACGTTATTTCTGGAATTTCATACACACATATATTTATTTATAACAAATATATTTACATACATTTACATGTATAATTATTTTTCGATACAAAACTTCGCACGTCAATAACTTTTTCATACGAACTCCGTTCGAGACATATTATATGTAAACTAATCAGAAAATCGCCACGAATGCAATGAAATAAGTTTCAAGGCCAAACTCTGACAATTCCAAAAATGCTTATTTTCACTATTCATAATTATTTGATTATTTAATTATATAAAAATACGGGGTGTTACATTCTCCCACCCTTTAGTAAACTTCGTCCCCGAAATTTGGCAAGGGTAAAACTATGTAATTCCTTGCATTGGTTACATCCATTTTGCGCACATCCAATTTTTCAACCATCCGTGCCATCGTGCAAAGTGCAATACATCATAAAATATATGCATGTACAAGAATTTCTAAGCGATATCTCCTATATGAATGCCTTTTCTTTTAGAAATTCTTTTTAAAACATGATGTACACATCTTAAATATACTTGCAATTTCTATATGAGTGCAATCTTTTGAAAACTCAAAACATTTTTCCCACACTCCTACTGAATAGGAGCATGGTTCAACAAATTTTTACGTCCAAACCTACCACACAACTTTTAATTTTCGAATTTCAGAAAAATATAATTTTCCGAACTCGATTCCTTATGTCAGAAATGAGGTAGAAAATGGAAAAACTTCACATTTCTCCGTTTTACTTTTGCATACCTCTCTCTTCGTACTTGAAACTTGTGTCGCTATCCTATAAAATCTCTATTTTCTTTCCCAAGCACGGTTTACATAAGAAAGATTTTTCCTTTTTCAAACTTTTTCCCAAACTTAATTTATGGGAAAGATGGATTTTTCTTTTGCAATTCTCATTTATTTCTATTGACGTCTCTGTTGCTTTCATTAGATCTTATTGTTTTTCTTTTAGTTACTTTTTATCTGCTTTTACTTTTCTTTTAATGTAGCAACTAAACACAGCTATCATATATGGCTAGGAGGTTTAGGACCATGTCCACTCTGACATAGAAAAGTCATACTCTAGGAATCCAAGTAACTCATATGCTCCTTCTACCGCTGATTACTTGTTACCAACTTACGCTGTGTTACTCATGACGAACAAGATCTATTCATCTCTTCTATTCTAAGTCTCATTTACCGCAATGGATAAGGGTTTCAATCTATGCAGTCTCTATCTAAAAAGACAACTAAGCTTGGGGAAATTTTCTCTTTACCTTTCATTTTCCCCAACTAAGGTCTACTTTTCCCAACCACGTGCGTCTTACTATCTTACTACTATCACTTCACTATTCTTCTATAGTCTACACACATGAAGCAACATTTTTAGGTTTTCACTAGTGTCCTATACCCCTTATGTGAACTTTTATTATTACTACTAGGAGTAATTACTGCCATAGCCTTACACTTTTCACGTTACACCTAGGAAATGATTCCTATCTATTCCATATTTAAAAGTCTGGTTTGGTTTGGTATTTATCATTTTACTTCAAAAATTAAAGCTTCTAAATTTTTGAAACATCAAATCCCAAAATTCTTTCCTTTGAAAGTGTTATTTTGAAGTTTTCTATTAAATTCAAAGTTACTTGGTTACTTAAAATTTTATCTTTCCAAAAACTTATTTACTTTTTCACTAGACCATTTTTCTTTAAAACATGTCTTGTTTGTTCTTAAAACATTGTTTTTTTCCTTGACTAAAAATAATGTCCTCACATGTCTTCAAAATATCTTCTTTTCATAGATTTTCAAATTTACTAAAACTGGAGTAGATAAGAACAATTATTTTATCAAAAATCTCCTAACTTTTCTACTCTTCCAATTACTTAACCTCGGAGGAGTTTTTTTAACTTACTATACTTAATGGTTTTATACTTTAATGTATTGGAATTACTTTCTCTTATGAGAAACCATTAATGCTAAAACCTTCTACGAATCCTTTAAAGGAGGATTTCATGTTTATGTGAAATTATAAGGAATTTATTTTATATTTTTTTCAAAATAGGCAATACAAAATATGGTGTTTTCCATACCTTATACATCTCTTTCACGTATTCCTTATAACTTGCACAAAACATCTTTATTTGTGATTCATAGAAAATTATATCATTATTCATTTCATTCCAATAGATTAAAGTATGTTTACTCTATATTCACTTACATAAGATATTTCCTACTAAATTCATTAATTTAATGTACAATATTTTTCAAAAGAACTCATTTTCAAAACTGCTTTAATATTTTCATAATTAGAAAATATTTTCATATACTTATTTAAATAATAAGTGTACATACAAACCACTTTAGAAAATATCTCTAAAACTCATTTGGGTCAAAACCGATGTTGTGTAAAACACCGTTACTACAACCCAAAAATACTAATACATGGATTCAATTAAAATAAATATTACTAAATCTCATATGTTATGCAAAAACATTTCCTTTGGGAGTCACCTACTATAACAACAGTGTCATAGTCTATGGTTCCTTTGTTTTTACCGAAAACATCTATTACAAAAATAAATGTTGTAACCTACATTTTCGATACTTAACTCACTTTAGGTTTTTATATTTAAAATCTTTGTTTACCTACAAAGAAACTAGCGAGCTATACGCGCTCTATTATTCTTCAAAAAGAATTTCACTTTTAATAAAATTTACATCATATAAAAACCAATTTAAATTTCATACCACTTATTTTTTTCAAAAACTCTATATTTACTTCCTCAAATATATTAACAATTATATTTTTCAACTTTTCAATTGCAAAAGTTTCATTTTATTGGGCTAGACATAAAGTGGATTTTCTTCTTACTAAAACCTCTTATTCCTTCCAAAATAAAAACACTCTCCCTACTATCCCTAAGGAACTTCCCCACTTCCTATAACATATGAATACCAATCTTCTCTAAAAACATGGCTTATTGTACACTATAAATCGGTAATAACATAGGGCTTAATATACTTGGGTCATCCCAAACCCAACTAGCAAACTATGCACAAATTTACTTCTTAATAACTTTCCATATGTTAAAATCTATAATTGGGGACTATTTGGATTTTAGTACATAATATATTTATATTTTATTCAAAAATACAAATACGTTCACTCGCTATCTACCTAGGAATCCTAAACATAGGCTCTGATACCAAATGTAACAACCCGAATTCCAGTGGGTTCGGATTTTTCGCAAAAATGCTAGAATCCAAGCCCACTGAAACCCGAGTTGGGTTTTCTGGTATCCTGCAAATAGGCAAAGATAAATATATCAAAGCTCGGATAATATCTCACAGTGAACCTGACTAAAATATAATAGTAAGTAAATACTCACCAAAATAATAACACTTTCTAACGAGTGTCTTAAAGCTGGAAAGTCTCTACCATCTACCTAACCTGTAGAATGTTATGAGGAGGGGGTCAGAACTAAAGTTCTGGTGAATGGACAAATTATATACTTCTAAGTTTAATTCTACATATACCGTTTTATTTCCATTTACTGTTATATTAGGTTTACCGGGTTCATAATACTCTCACCTCTGTGCGTGAATCGTACCCTTCTACTCCCTAATAGATTAAAGCCTAATACTAATATATATGTAGCTATATGCCCAATGACTGCATCGGTCCTAGGTACTACCCATAGTACCCTCTGTATTCTCCTCGCAAAGGACTCCATCATCTTGCTCCTATAGCGTTCTATGACTACATCTGTAAAGGACTGCCTCGTAAGGCCTACAATACAGATGTTCCATCGTCTACTGTGAAAACGTAAAACTGCGTTCGCACTAGTCTATACTAATGCTCGGACATCCACAATTACCACCCAGTGTGTACCTTGAGGACTATACGTAATCGTTCTGTCTACTCCCTGAATCCCGCTTAACAAGGTCTACCTTGTACGGAACTCAGTCCGGGATTTTCTATTTCTGTAAAGGACTGCCCTGTTAGGCATACAATACAGATATTCTACTTGGTCTGTCCCTATCATGGCTATGGCCCCACGTAGCAACCCCTCAACTAATCGAAAGACCTCTAAAGAGCTAAGTGGCTGTGCCCTACTGCAAACAATCTAAACATCCAATTGGCTGCGCCCTCCCATCCAATGTCTCGATAGTGAAAGAATCATTGGATTGTTGGTTTAACTCTAGTCTTTCCCGAACTCGCTTCTTGGTTTTGATGCTGGCCCGATATCCGCATGCGACTATCCTTTTGGGTCCTACCCACTAAAACTTACTTGCAAGTACTGGGACATACGAATATCCTACTCCAGACATCAACCCCTTTTGACTGCCTACAATGGTCCTGCCATGCAAAAAGCAGTCAAGGCATACTCTTTTGATGGAACACCTACAAACCTGCCTCCAAGGGACTGCTCCGTTATGCCTACTGCAGAGGGCCATCCTAGAGTACCCTCAAGTCCCGTTAAAGTCTCGTACTTCCTCTAGCCCAAAATATCTAAGTTGGACGTGCTTCTTCTGTGCTGAAATCTATGACGAACTGCTTCGTTAGGCTCTTCATCCTTTGGGCTGTTTCAAACGCATCTCACTCTTTTATTAGACCCTAAGTCTAATCTTTTATTTTGCGTTTGGTTTACTTTTCTTATTCTGTTGGCTACTTATTTACGCTAATAATCATAATCTTGTCCCAGCCTCACCTAACTATTGTGAGACCATTAGTTTCTGACCGAAAGGGAATGCTGTTGATATGGGCACTTCTATTATCTTGCTTATTAACTTAATTTAAGTCGTAGGTTTATTAAAATAAGCCTCTTCTATTATTTCTGCTCTATTTGCTTATTAACTTAATTTAAGTCTTAAATAAGCCTTTTCTGTTCTTTCTACTTAATTATAACCTATATTATAATTTTACTTGTAATTGTCACTTTTATTTTCTTTTATAATCTGTACATTATAAATATAATTACAAGCGTCTCTTTTCTATTCTAGTCTGTCTTCTTTTATTATGATATTGAATTCTCTTTAATTCTCTTATATGACAATCTTGGCTTGGGACTACATTCGATTGTCACAAATTTACTTATCCTAATAATTGCTTTACTTTTATTCTATTGTTTGCATAGTAAAATGCAGATCTATTTACATTTCTGTCTATAGCTTTTGTTAGTCATTGAAAAGAATGGTTTTGATGACAACAACCTTAGGACTTGTTATAAAATATAAATACTAACATTATAGTTTAGATATATATGTATATGCAGGATATAAACATGCAGGTACTGAGAATGAAGACTGTACAGTATAGAGACTCAAGATCGAAGACATCAAGATTCAAGACTCATGAGTATCAAGATATCAAGAGTTCAAGATTTCAATAATACAAGACAAGTATCGAGTCTAGAATTATGTTAAAACTCCTAGAAAAGCACTGACATCTTAAAATCCATTTTATTCATGGAATGGAATCCACTTCGAGCTTGTTAAAGGGATGGAACCCTAAGTAGGATGGAACCTACGAAAAATCTAGTGGAACATCGTTTTGTATCCACTAACTTTTATTCAAATGTTTTATAAAATCCATTTTATTCAAACTATTCACCCCCCCTCTAGTGTTTATTCTAGCCTTAAGATCCGTAATCCGCATTTCTCACAGCTTTTAGTCTTGTCTAATAATTAACTTGATTCCTTCTTTAATTCCTTTAATCCTTCACTTTATTTTCTTATATTCTAGGAAGTAGTTCTATTCTATTTGGTTGGTTACAAAAACTATGCTAAAAATCCATTTTTATATTTTAATACTAAATGAAGTTATAAACAATAATCCGTAATTGCAAGATATTCCTTTTATTATTTCTTTACTTTTTGGATAGTGCTAAATACAGTAGTTTCTCTATTTTACACTACTTTCCTTTTTTTTCCTTTTATCCTTGCAACTACGTTTATCGTTATCTTTTAAATATTAAACTATAGAAATGTATTTTTTTAAACCAACCAATTAATCTATCACTTACTTCTAAACCAAGTTATTATATTTTTCTTTAATTTATTACTCTCATTTTAGCATAATTTACTGCAAATTTCTATTTTTCTCTTTTTATTCCAGCTTTTCTCATTTTACATCTAATTTCTGTAAATCTAGTGTTCGTCTATTTTAGTTTGTATTTGCGAATTCTTCTCTTTACTATTTTATTCACGTAAAAAGGAATAAAAAGAAGCTAACATTTACAGGCTAAATTTCAACTTTTAAAATAGATGTAAACAACTGTAAATTTCTTATTTTTAGGCTTATGCCTTTGCCTTTCTCTAACTGTCAAGCCTAATATTATTTATATTTAATTGGATTACTATTTCCCTTTTTTCATATAAATAATAATTAAATATAAGCTCTCTCAACATAATTAATTAACAAAATTAATTACTGAAATAAATACTGAATAAAATTATTTAACGATAATCTAACGATAATATATCATAAACGTAAAAGATAGATAATTAAATCCACTCACCTGGAAAGAAAACACTCCAAGTTCTAGATTTGATTTTTAACCTAATTCTATTATCCATAGCCTTTCCTATTGCAACCCTATTTAGATCCACAAATTGGGATTTATATGGATTTAGAAATTCGGATCTAATTGAAGAAAAATAAAATAAATAAACTAGAGAACCAGATCTGAGAACTTCATCTCATTCGGACGACTTTATTTGAACATCTTTATTTTAGACCTATAATTTCTATCTCCAACTTGTAATTCAAAAGGCGTAAATCTAAAATAGCTAATTTCTAAAGAATTGGAGGAGAAAGAAGAGCGACAGAGCTTCCGCACCCATTTATAAAAATATGAGTTTGAAGGCTAGCCCTGGTTCTTTATTTATTGAGAGTTAAAACAGTGTCGTCCATCCGCTTAAAACGATGCAAATCAGGCCGTTCAAAAGGGTGCAGAATGAGCGCGTTTGAATTATTTTAAACGTTTATTTATTATAAACGTTTAACGTTTAAACATTTCCTATTTATTCCAATTAACTCTCATTAATTCTTAGATTTAATGCTCTTTATAACGCACGTCTATTTTGGATTTTAAACGTGCCTTATTTGTTTTATTAAATGTTATTTATAAATGTTAACTTTTAAACGTTATAAATTATAAACGTTTAACTTTTTGTTGTTGCTTGTTTATTCTAATTAATCACTATCAATTGCTTGATTAATTTCCCAATATAAAACTTGTCTATTTTGAATTTCACATGTGACCAATTAATGTAAATTAATTTCCTCCAATAGCTGATTTGATTACATTACCTGCTAATGTTAATTAATTGCCTTTAATTACTGATACCAATTAATTTCCTTTATGATGGCAATGTTAATTAATTATCTTTATGACGTGCGTCTATTTTAAAATTCAAATGCGTGTTATTTTTGAAATTTCGTATGCACATATATTTATTTATAACAAATATATTTATGTACATTTACATGTATAATTATTTCTCGATACAAAACTTTGAACGTCGATAACTTTTTCATACGAACTCCGTTCGAGACATATTATATATGTAAATTGATCAGAAAATCACCACGAACACAATGGAATAAGTTTCAAGGCCAAATTATGACAATTCCAAAAATGCTTATTTTCATTGTTCATAATTATTTGATTATTTAATTATATAAAAATGCGGGGTGTTACAAGTAGTCTAGGTACAGTTGCATTTTGGAGGAGCATGGAGCAAGTGGTTTCGACGTTGTCTAGTTATCTATTTTATTTTCGCTGTATATGTATATTATGTATCTACATTATGGTGGCAGGAAGTTATAACTATTCCTGGCTAAATTTAGTACCTGTTGTAACTCTGATGTTTCATTTTGGAAGTGACCATATGTAATATCTTATGTTCTATTATATATGATTTCCTTGCATTGTGAGACTCTGTGTTTCTTTCTTATTATCCTTCTTTTCTTTTTACCCTAGCAACTTGTCTTTCGGATGCTTAGATGATCGGTACATGAATACCGTGGATGTATTAGTTGTCATCTTTGGAAGTAAGAAAGGCATATCGTTACACGTGGTATCAAAGCTTAGGTCGAAAGAAAACCTAGGCTTTGGTTGGGGTCAACAAATTAGAGTTAGGGTTAGTAATACTTTAGAATGAGTTTATTCTATGAGAGCACGTACTTGTATTTTTTTCATATATATATATATGTATGTATGTATGTATATGTATATATTTGAATTATTTTGATCAGCCTTGGTATGTTTGATTTAGTACCATTTTTTCCTTAGAATTATCTCGTCTAAGAATTCTAAAGTTATCTTACTATATCCAAGTAGTAAGAATGAGTAATAGGGGAAGACGAGGTAGAGGAGCTAGTAGCACCATGACCACCAATGGTCGAGTTTCGAATGTTGGAAGAGTTAGAGTGGTTGAAGTGGCAGCACCAGTGCAGCCCCGTGTGAACTTTGCAGTTTTTTGCAAAGACTATACTAATCTGGAAGGAAAGCTGTTTAAGGGCACAGAATCCATTAGCGAAGTCCAAGCTTGGCTTCGTTCTTACAGTTTTTTTTTCAAGGGATTAGATATTTCAGATGAGCAGAAGCGTCCCTTAGCATCTTGGCAGTTGCAAGATGGAGCGGCATCATGGTGGGAATCCATTACAGCAAATGTTTCTAAAGGATGATTTTTCTTGGGCTAGATTTAAGGAGGTGTTTGAAGACCAGTTCATGCCCGCTGCGGGAAAGACCCATATGTATAAGAGTTTCTTGGATCTTAAGCAAGGAGATTTGTCAGTATTAGAATATGAAACCAAGTTTAATAAGCTATTGCAATTTGGCCTGAAATTGATTGATACCCCTCGTAAGAAGAATGAGATGTTTGTAATTGGGACGAGGGAAGGCTTCAGGAGAAGATGACTGCCTATAAGAAGGGATCTTTTGTGGATTTAGTGCATATGGATTTGTGTTATGAAGCTCTTAAGAAGCAAAAGCTAGTAGCAGTACCAAGCAACAAGCAATAACTCAAACAAAAGAAATTTTAATCATCAAGGGAAGAAGCCTTGGGGAGGGAAGCAAGGTAGTGGAGCATAAGGAGATATTTACAAAAATATTACTTGTAACAATTGTAGTCAGAAGGGCCACATTGCGAGATACTGTAAGAATCCAAAGGTTCAAAAGGCATGGCCTATTTCCCTAATGGTTCAGAAGCCACTCTGTTTTAAATGTCACTAAACAGGGCATATGGTGAAGAATTATCCACTGATGATAAAGTGTTAGCAAGTCAAAATTTATGCTATCAAAGAGGAACCATCAACTTCAAAGGATGTGAAAGGGAAAGGAGTTCTTGAAGGTACTTTATATGTTAATGGCATTTCAATCCGAGTATTGTTTGATACTGAGGCTTTCCATAGTTTTATTTCTAAAGAATTGGTTGATAAATTAGAACATACCTGAAGGATTGTAGAAATCCCTATTTGTATGTCAATCCAATAATATTTATCGATTAACCGTTTTACCTTGACCAGAGATTTTAATTTTTAAGTTGAATACCAATTATGGTGATACCAACCTTCTACAACAAAGGAGACAAATCCTCTATTGGGTAATGTCTCACTTCAAGTAGTTCAACGTATATCCAACCATGTAATAAGGTTGTCATGCCTAGTATTTAACCACAATCAAAGTATAACCTAGCTACTTAATATCGACGGTACCCTTAAGTCAAAAAACTATTATACGTCGTTGCCATGAGATCCTTTATTTTGACTTAGTTGTATTAACCTATAGAAGACTTTCGTCGATTGGTTTTGTGACCGCTTCAAACCACAAGTACGTAACCACTTAGTGCCCCCAATGACAATGAGTAAATCATTGTCCATCGTACGGGGAGCGTTACGTACACTAGTATAAACAAACATATCGATATCCTTTTCTCAACACTTATTGACTAGGAACATTTAAGGAGTAAATATTTATATATACGTATCAATTCAATACTCATGGCTATAAACATATTCATAACTGCAATCGATATAATGCTTCTCCTGAGGATTTTATACTTATATATGTTTAATGTATTTAATTATTATTTATATATCTATATAACAACATATATGAAAGAAAATAAAACCAGATGTTTACATCATTTTGAATAAGATTCTCTTATAAGAGTTAAGTTATATAATAAATTACATAATTGTCCCTAGGACATACCCTTAACTCTACCAGGTACGAACTCAAATCGAAGGGAGTAACCCTGACTTCCTAAACTAAAAATAGATGTGTGGATGACCTTATATCACCAAAGAGTAATGATAACACATAATTGAATATCACTCATTTTAAACATTCCAACTATGTAAGATTTGCATTTATACGGGAATGATGGTGTTAATTTATCGTTGGCATGCTAACCTTTCCATTAAAATGACAAACAATATGTTGTTTTTGCGAAAGAAAATTAAAAACGAAAAAGACAATTTAAAGTGTCAAGATGTATATCATTACAAATTACCTCATTTATTTATCGTTCTAGGTTCTTTTCTGTTGAAATATATTATATTACATGCTGATTGTAGTGTTAATAGTGTATGTTTAGGTTAAGAATTTTTGTTAATAACTTGACCAATCTTAATAATTTGTTTGCCAACTCATTCTTTTTTTTCCAAACAAATAAGAAAAACCTTATGATTTACAACATTTGAACTTTGCCATTCTTAAGCCAACTCGATGCGCTAACCACCAATATATACATTATTTTGGTAATGTAACTAGGCAAATTTGATATAAACTATGAGAATTGTTATAAGGACTTCAATTAATTTTAATGGAAGTCATTTTTTAAATGCTTGGACAATTGCTAAGATGGGATCTTTACGGAGTGGAGTCTTCATATAAAAAATAACGAAAATTAATTTTAACATTACTACATCTTGTTTCGATGTTATTACTTAATTTTAGGTTCCGGTTTTCGATAGTTGGTGTGTTGGGAATGGTAATTGGTTTCGATGTCTATTCGTCGATTTAAATTTTTAATAGTTTTAACATTCAAAATTAAAATATAATAGAGCATATCACATTTAATTGAGTTTTTCGATAGGCCTCTATCGAGTATGATTTTTTTCGATAAAAGCATATTGAACACGGTTTATGCTTAAACTCGATATGTTACTCATAAATCTACTTCAAACGATAAAAACCTCCATCGAATTCCATTATATAACAACAAAGGTCGAATATTTTTGCAATTTTCGATCGGAAATTATCGAATTTGCCATCAAATAGTGCCAACCCCATCAAATAATGCCAACCCCATCAAATCTTTTTTATTCTTTTCAGTTTTCACATACAAGCATCTCTTCATAACACAGCATGATTTTCTGAGCCAGAGGATCCAAATCATTATTACTTCTTGAATTCTTCAACTTTACCATTTCCGACTGAAGATTGCTATTGTTTTCATCATTGCTAATCCTAGATTTGCATATTTAAGAGCTGGAGTGAAAGAAGTGTGAATAAAATATAATATTTGAACTTGTAAGGGTGCAATATGTAAAAGGCAAATTCTATTCCAACCCAATTTATTGCTTAGTAGCCCCTCCTCATATAATTAAAATTATTATGACTAAATTACCCTTAAGAAATTTTCTTCTTTCTCCACTGTTAATAACAGTACATAAGTTGGGTTAGAACAGTGCCAAAAACCATAATTTACAAATTTCTTTGAAAAGGTTTGATTTTCAAATAAAAAATTGATGGATTTTGAAGAGAATGATGATACTCTATCACAACCACAGCAGGTTTGTCAAGAAATCATATTTATATCAATTTTTTTTAGTATTTTCTTTCCCAGAGTCGTTGTTGCGAAATAGAGGGGATTGCTATTAATTCCCACATGAATCGTACTAGGATGAGGTAGTAATCATGCATATTATTTGCGAGGTTGGTTATATAACCACGCAGAAAATGTACGTGGTTAGTTGTGTACAGCTTACCTCGCAAGCAAAAAACTTGGTAAAAATGCCTACCACGCAAGGATCCTGCGTGGTAGAAATGAATACCACGCAATTATACTGTGTTGTTTTCATTTTTACCACGCATTTGCCCTGCGTGGTACGAATTTATACCACGCATTTGCCCTGCATGGTAAGCTGTATACAGCAAAAAAAAAATATTTCGCGTTTCAATTCAACTTTCTGTACAAACCCAAATCGCATTCGAACACAAAATCGAAATTTGAGGATGAGGAGGAGGAGTATCGTACCTTTGCTTAGCTGCTGAGGAGGAGTCGTGACTTGAAGGAACTTGAACAGGGAGAATCGCGAGTAAAAGAAAGGGGGAAAACTACGTACGCAAAGCGGAAGGGGTAGTATCGGAAAATAGGGGGTTACTAATTAAACTAAGGGGTATGCAACAAAAATAACAAAATTGAGGGCTACGAAGCAAAATTGTGCGTTTGGAATAGAATTACCCTATGTAAAAAGACTCGTACTAACATGGCAACACCTTGGCCATCTATTTCGCATTGTTCATTGTCCAAATCTCAGAAAATTGGCTGGAGTGGTACATCCATGGCGGCAGGAATTTTAGCACGCCGAGCTCTTCAATCCTTTCATGCTCGTCAATCTCTTGTAATTGATTCTTGACTTATTCTATTTGTTAGTATTATTTCTTCTATTATTATTTTTACTTCATATCGCCTTCATTTTTTATCGTCGTTAATTTATGAACCCTACTAATTTCTTTAATACGCAATCACGTCTCATGCTTCAGGTTATTTTATTGCGCTTTCTATTTTTATTGTGGATTTGGTTGTTAATTGATTACATTAGCGATTGCAGCAGGTTAAAATTAACTTTCTTGTTCCTCTGTACAATTGAGATTTTGATAGACTTGGAAATTTTAACTGTCTTGGGATCAAAATTGCTTTTACAATACAGTGATTTGGTTCTACTTAAGTAAAAATTTAAATTATAGCATTGATTAAGCGGATGCTTTTAGGTGCAACCATTATATGGGTGAAACAAGATCGATGAACTGAAATTGAAACCCAACCTTGTTAACATGCCTAGTTTTTAAGTAACTGTTTTCTCTTAAGGCGGTTTTGATTTGCTAAAATAGCACAGAATATTATTAGTGAGAATAATGCAAGTGTTATCCCATCACTGCGATGAGACCAACTTCGGATCCTGCCTTGAGCATAATGAGTTGGACATCTTTTGAAATTATCAGTTCTCCAGTAGACTTGGTCCATAGAATGGAGATGACCAGACAATGCTATATGTCTAATTTTCACTTGGTTCTGCATGTGTGCAGGCTTATGTAAATAAACTTTCCTTCTTTTTGCATCTATTCAATTGTATATATTATAGATTTGGGTAAATATTTTAAAGCATGATAGAACAATATGATCTGAAATCGAATGTAGAAAACTTTCAATAAAATTTAAGTACCACCAAAATGCCTTTTCCTATTGTCAACAGTGTCAGACTTACTTCTACCAATTTTAGCTAAACATATGGCTGTATTTTTTGGATATTGAAATTACTCGTTACAAACAAATAGTAGCATGCCAATTAGCTGTTGCTAATGAGATACTTATAATCGTGATGTAGTTACGAGCTGGACCATCTTCTCAGACTTTGAGTATCTACTCCCAACCATTTAGCTCACAGGCTTCTTACTCGAGAACTAAAGGTCTGAAAGGTGCGCTTGGTATTGCTAATGTTTCCAAGTTCCGTTCATTCTTTTAGTATCAGTGACCATAATTGCTTATTAATAAGTTCATTAACTGATTGTATTATGCAGAGTGAGACAAACTATTGTTTGTTTTGATTGCAGCAAGTAATGTACTAAATGTTTGGTTCAAAATGTTATTCATTTTTTTTTGGAATTTTGAATTTCGTTTTCTAATTAAAACATGTTTTGAATCTTAAAGTGGATAGTCATGAATCCGATTATGCTTTAAAGCAAGGTTTGAGAACTCCAGTTTCAGTCTCGATTTTGGTCATTTGAAATTTTGTTAGTTTCAGATTATTTCGGAAATTTTCAAAGTTTCGATTTTGATTTCGATTTCGGTCCCGGTTTCGGTTTTCAATGGTTTAAATTGATTTTAACATGGAATTCTAGTCAAATTAAACTCAACAATGATAAATTAAATTAAATCAAACAATTTCAAATTAAATTTAGCTTAACAGTTAACACCGTATTAAAGTTAACACTATATAAGCCAAATCAACATTAGAGTTAACTTAACAATAATACATTAACCTAAATTAAGGAATTTCAGCCTAACACAGCTTATACAACATAGCTCAACACAAGTTAAACCCAATAATGTTAAACTAGGCAAATTATTTCTATCGCAATTTCCTGCCACGCTCAAATTCAATGTCGACAAAAAGCTAGAGCAAGAGAGAATCAATAGAAAAAACGCTGAAGAAAAATAGAACGCTCAAATTCACAGTCGACCATTTATTTTCGATCTTCACTACCACACAACTTTTGAGGTCGATATTCACTATTGCACACAATTTTCGGGCGATTTCCTTCAGTTTAGGCTTTACTTTGGTTGTTCATTTTTGTTTCTTTTTTTTCACATCGTAAGTGAAACCGATTTTTTTGTTCGGTTTTGGTTCATTCACCGTCAGCGCTGGTATGGTACCACCGAAATTTCGTGTATCATCCAATACCTAAAACCATGCTTTTAAGTGGATAGCATAGTTGCTTTTTTAAATTGTTTTTGAGCAGCATATTATTGTTATTTCATGCACAACAATTGTCAACTTTAATTCCATTGCAGTAACTATAAACGGCTAGTTTTCTTAAACTTGAAGAATGACCGTACAATCAACATGTAGTGAATATATTTCACATTTAAAGCATAATATAATATATAATACTACTAGTGTAGTTTTCCAAGGTCACACATGAGTATACTTTACACAATGAAAATTAAATGAAGAAGAAAAAAGAAAGTATCAAATACAACAAAATTAAAGCGGAGGTTGCTTCCATAATAGTATGATACATGCATATATAAAATCACCATGAGTTTTATAAGCAACACAATTAATTTGTCTTCTGCTTTCCAACCGCACACAATAGTACAAAAGTAAGACATAAATTGAATCACTACTAAAAATCGAATTTGAATACAAATAAGAGTGTATTAAAAGTATATATTAACATGCATATTACAATAAATCAAATATTCCCTTAATGGCATGTTTGATGGCTATCATTTTTATACCAGTAAATTGAATTACTACTCAAAATCGGGTTTGAATACAAGCATATATTAACATGTATGTTACAACATGGAGACACCCTTATTTTCAAGCCTAATGCACAACCATCTGTTCTTAAAAACACGTTTCAAATTACCCCATAGAATTATTTTCGATATTCATGTTTTTGCAAAAATTTAATCCACATTTAATCGAGAGTTAATATGAGCAGAATCATTTTTTTGCAAATACGTGCATTTTATAGTACAAAGTGTAAATATTTGCAGTTTAAGCTTGCGTATATTTACATTTTGAACTGCAAATATTTGCACTTTTCTTGAAAATAATTCAGGGTTGTTTTGTGAAATCTTTTTTTGAGAAGGGGTGAAAGAATATTTTGAAACTAAAAGAATCGTGTTTGACACAATGGAAAGTACAAGATTACGACCATTTTTTGCTATTACGCTCTTAATGTCCATTTTGGAAGGAGAGAGGAGATTACATTCTCAATGAAAGATAAATAATGTGCTTTAGATATGGAGATGAGTTTTCTCTCTCATTGAATAAATTAAAGTGAGAATTTTCACATTACCGATTTCACAAGTTCAAATAGCTTATGGAATTAAATTTAAATTTCAAATGAAAATAAATTTGTTCCTAAAATAGAGGTATACTCTAAAATATAAAGACACGAGTTCTATAATTTTACAGAAGATAAGACATATAAATATACTTGATGAAGTTCACGAGTTATCTTCACCCATGTTATGTTAACTTCAATGCCTAATACAAATGATCGAGAATGTGATGGAATTATTTCAATCAGACTGATATTCATAGTAACGAAATATATTTAATTCATATATCACTCAACGAACATATGAATCTATGTAGCGTTAACAAATTGGGCAATACCCACATTCAACTAAGAAAAGGTTGAAATACAATAGTACATAATGGTAGAAGTATTAAGGTAGAAAACAAATACATATCACTTATGCATGATAAAATATACCACATATGACATCAACCATGCATCAACATAAATAACATTGGAACTTGCCATGTGAGTTGCAGTGCATGATTTTTGAACTCATATAAATCAAATGCGTATATTGTGAGGCATGTTTGAATATGCACATGATATTGGATGACCCCCTCACTGCCTCAGTTCAGACAACAACACATTTTTTAGCAGTATCTATATTTTTTAGAAATCAGTTCAATCTATTTATAAATAAAGTTAGAGACAAAGAATCATCACATTTTTAGGTCACAATACTCTACTTCCTCCTCTGTTTCCACAACTCTGTGAACTCATATAGATCAATTGCACGTTTAGTGCTAAGTTAAAATTCTTACAAAAATGAGTTTAGGTGTACTTCATTACACAAATCATAATATAATTTGAATTACGACTTTGAGTATATAATCAAAAATAATTATTTTTATCATTCATGTCATTATGCAATGGTCGGTTATTTGTTAATAATTTGGTACCATTCTTAATAATAAACATGAACAAGTGCATGTATTGCAAGCGTCCAATTTCTCTTCATATGCTAGCGTATCTAAGCAAATTGGGCACTTCAGGTTCTCCACAACTAAATTAGCAGAATCAATCATTTCAATCTGATTTTCTATTCTTTACGTTCCTCATGATCCTTGATGAACAACAAGTATATTTAATTTATATAATGATGTATTTGTTGTTTATCAAGGATCACGAGAAACTAAAAGGATGAAAAACCAAATTGAAATGGTTCGTTCTACCGACTTAAGTCGAGGAGAACCTAGATTGTTCCATTTGCTTGAACCCGCTAGTAAATGAAAATAAAGGAACTGAACGCTTTGTAATGCATGCACTTGTTCATGTTCTTAATTATTAAAATGGTACATTATCGATTTTGGAAGAGAATAATTTATTGATTTCATGGGATGGAAAAATTAGTTGTAAAATTTTCTAATACTTAGATTAAAATTAACTTTAGGCATAGCTCTTAAAATAGTGAGAATTAACATGTTTTCAAGTTTTCCAGTAATAATTTAAAGTGCAAAAGAATCTAATTTTCTTTTGTATTATTCTAGTAATTAAGGCAAGCGATTTTCTCACAATGTATTGATTCTTTATTATATGATTGATAACTGTTCTTGTGTTTCAAATGGGGCATAATATGATATTTCATTTGTAAGAATTATAAGTTTTTTGTAATATGATAATTTGATTTGAATTAATCCTATATGATTGATAACAGTATTAATAATAATCACTAGCTTATAATGCTTATATTTTGATTCCTAGACATCAGCAATTTTTCATTTGACGGATTTCATCTTAAAATAAGAAATTCACATAAAAAAAACATTAGAATAATTTTTCAGTTTAAAGTAATAAATCCATTAATTTATTTTAGAAATAAGAAATTAGCTCATCTTATTGTAAGAAATTTGTTTCAGAAATAATATTAGAATAATTCACCTTGAAGTTAGTCGTTGTAAAATAATTACTATTTTGTTGGGTCATTAATATGAGATTTATAGCAAACAATAATTAGTATTTGACTTTGTTTACATTATAAGTTATTGTATTCCAAACTAACCAATTTACATAAAATATCTTCTTAACTAATACTAAGTAACGGTTACCGTTATCATTTTGCAAATACCGTTACCATACCATTTTTACCGATAACCTAAAATTGCATACCGTTGCCGATTGATTGATACACCGAATGTTAGTATACTAATAAACTGGTAACCATTATTATACTGGTAATGATAAATTATCGTTTGTTTAAAAAAATAACAGCTTGACAATTTTTTATACTGTAACGATGCTTCATTATATATTTCATCGTGTCATTTAATAAAAGACATCGATGGGAAATAAAGAAGTGTATTTAACATTATTTGAGCCGAATTACTGAAGTAATTTTCACAATTTTCTTGCTTTTAGGTGCCTATAATATAGCATATTATATGAATATCTACATATTATAAATGGACTAGTAAATTGCAACCACCACTGATTTTGAAACAATATTACCGATGTTTTACCATAGAAAATGATAAATTTACAATTATCATATTGATTATACTAGTATACAAGCTTTACTTAAAAATGATGACCAATTAACTGGTAATAGTATGGTAATGGTAATACCGTTACCATAACAGTCCTAACCAATACACACTTGTGTTATGCACGAATTAATAACATGGAAGCATCAATATGTGTAAGATATATAAATATTAAAATGATATATAAGTTTAGTTTGAAAGTATATTGTATTCAACAATAAATTTTAAACGGCAAATATAAAACATAAAATGTATATTGTGATAGTTAGCAAAGAATTGCTATAAAAATTGTGTGTAAATAATTGCTCTAAAATATCGAGGTTGTAATTAAAAGACAAACATAAACCAACTTTCTTTAGGGGTCATTAAATTTTATCAACCATTGCCTTTGCTTTTAAGTAGGTGAGAAGAGCCAGTGTGCAAATGATAATGCTTTCTTCATCATCTTGCAGTGTGCATAAGATATTCGTTTATTTGTTTATTTTTAAAATTTTGGCAAATGCATCTGCTAACAGTTTCAGTATAGAAATTATAGCAAATGGAAATGAATACATAAGCTATTCATCTTGAAGCGTGCATAATTATGAAATGGAACGATAATCATCCATATAATGGAATCAGAGTTTCTATCTTAAAATAATAGTAAGGGGAAGTTTGAAAAGTGAATTATGTATATTATTCATGGTTCGAGAACTCGGTTTCGGTCATTTGAAATTTTGTTAGTTTCGGATGATTTCGTAAATTTCGGAAGTTTCGGTTTCGGTCCAGATTTCGGTTTTCAGTAGTTTGTTAATATACTTACACTAATTCATTGTCCATTGAACCAACACTAATATACTTACACTAATATACATTATACTAATTCACTGACATTCACTGTCCATTCATTGTTAGGTTGAACATGAGTTAAAACCCAAAATAAAAAGCCACATACTTATACTAATTGACTGACCATTCCTATTACATTCTTCAAGCCCAAAAAAAAGGCAGCTCAAACCAGAAGCTTCAAGATTAAAAGACTAGGGCAATTCACTACCCACACAAACAAACCAATTCACTAGTTCACTGTCCATTCACTGCCACACAACAAACTAGGGCAATTCGAAGAAGGCAAAAAACACGCACATAAAAAAAAAGCTTCACTATGTAGTTCGACGACTTCGCACGCTATTGTAGTTCGACGACTTCGCCTACGCTGCTGTAGTTCAATGATTGCCACCGCACAACCTTCGCCGTCTCTACTATCGAAGAACTCCCTCCTGCTGCTGCTGTCGAAGGTGTTGCTGTATTTTTTTTCTTTTTTGATTTCTTACATCGATTTCGATTTTATGGTTTGATTATGCCTTTTTTTTAAAGATAATTGACGAAACCGATTTTGAGCCCTAATTTCGTCTCGCTTAGGAACGAAACCGGTACGGTACCCCCGAAATTTCGGGGTACCGGTCGATACCTTAAACCATGATATTATCTCGTTTTGTGAAGAGGAATGACCAAAATAGAAGGAAGATCGATATTATATCGAGGAGGACGAATCATAAAACCCTATGGATCTAAGAAACTTTTAGGGAAGTTGTTGAGAGTAGGGGTGATCGTTTGATGATGAAAATTGTTAAACCGAACTAAAACTAATGAAAATAAAATCAAATCAAAATAACCGAATTAAGTTTGTTTAGTTTGGTTGGTTATCCATTTTAACAGAACTAATAATTGTTCACATTTTATGTTTGAAATACTCATTGTACTTTAAAATAAAACATAAATATATGATTAAAGTATTCTTATTTATTATTTTTATGCATTTTAACAGTAATTTTCATGAAGATAGGCCTTGTGCAGAGAAAGAAATAAATTTCAGGAAGATGTAATACTTCCTTTATTGCATAAGACGGTTAGGCTACCTTTTTCTCAAAAAGAAGTTAAGCTGGCTTTATTTAAAGGCAATGAATGGCTTATTGTTCAAAAGAAAGCTAAAACTTCTATTTCCCTTTAACGGGGATCAAATATCTAGCTGTTTTTTCTTCTTAAAACTGTATTTGTAAGCAAAAGACACTTAATTATCTTTTGCTCGAAATGGAGTAAACTGACTTTTTCATTTAGACGGTAATAAAACTGTCTTATTTTTCAAAAACGAAAGAAACTACATTTCGCGTAAAAGACAATGTAACCGCTTTACCGGTAAAAAGGAAAGTAAATTTGCCTTATTGCATATTAAAATATCTTATCACTCAAATTGTTGTTAAAGTGCCTTGTTGTTAAAGAAGATAGTTTATCTGTCTTATTGTTCAAGACCAAAGTTAAACTGCTTTTTTTTTCTTTTGCTCAAATGATAGATAACTGCATTTTACTCATAAGGTAATTAAGTTTCTTTTGCTCGAAATGCAGTTGAATTGGATTTTGTTTAGGAACAATTAAATTTGCATTTTGCTCAAAAAAATTGCTAAAAGTCTTGTTTTTTCTAAAGTTAATTCACTATCTTTTGTTCAATTTTTTGTGATTTGATGGTAAAAACGGATTATTGATTTGATATTTTCATAAAAAATATATCAGAACTCAAACTGATTTTGCGGATAGTATTATTATGTGTATAATAATAATAATGTGTTCTATTGTAAAATGCTCATAAAATTTGTGATTTTAAATTCCAAGTTTTGAATGGAAGTGTGGATAACATGCGTGCTAGAAGAATTACAAAGAACAAAAACTTAAATTTTGTATCAATTCATGGTGACATTTTCCCTCTTATGATTAATAATAGAAAATTAATGTTCATTACGATTAATTTTTAAGTACAAAACGGCAATGTTTGGAAGCAAACACATAATAACAACAAAGAAGTATAAAAGAAAACAACAGGAGAAATAATTTGTTGGTCTACTCAGATGAAAACATCTTAGAATGAAATATGAAATGGGCAATAACCAACTGTGTTTGAATTCAATTATGTTCTTATCCTTGGAGAATATATGAGAAGCAACAACTAGTTATTAGGTTGTTTAAAATTATTCATCTGTGTATGGTAACTGACTAACTGAGATGTTATGGTAAATTAAACATGTGTAAGTTTATTACATTTATTGGTAGTGGACTTTTATCTTAACTAAACAAAGAACTAAAAGAATGATGCAATAAAAGGTATTCATATATTCAATTTTAACGTTTATATATTCATATGAACTCTGTAAGCAATATTAAAATATGTAACTAAATTGTAAGAAAATTTTCATATCAATTCTAGGTTAAAACTGAAATTGAATTTTTAATAATTTAATCTTGTAAAATATGGATTTTACTAGAGATTACTTGTCAATTCTAGAGGATGGTGATGGATTGCGTTTTTGGATAAATGGTTGATTATATGTTAGGTAGAATGTAAAATTGGATGTAAGTGGATGCAAATTTTTGTGTTTTCATTAATTTAGTTATTATTAATTAATAATTTCTTAAATAATTAAAAATCAGCAAAAAAAATTTACCCATAACTAATAATTAATAATGATTAAGCAGAGCAATGAAAATTTTGTTGCGAGCATATTTCAGCACATGAAAACAAACGGATAATGCGAAATGCTTATTATATTTTTAAATAATTAATAATAATAATAATAATAATAAGTAAGAATAAGAAATGATAAATTATATAAAGAATGGTTGCTTGCGCGAAGGGAGGATCGGGGGTGGCAACACCCCTAAGTGGGGTGCAGGTGCAGCAATTTGTGAATGAGGATCCACCTGATCAGGCAGGTCTTGGGCGTCTTGGGGAAATCGCCATCTAGTGGAGTGTTGGGTAGCGTCCCATTGAAAAGAAAGTATATGTTATTAGTTTAAATTTTCAAATTTTCATTTTTATTAGAAAAAAGTATATTAATTTTTTTACATCTGAGGTAACGGGTTTACATCGAACATGAATATTTACGTCAACGGTTGAGCTATCAACCGCACCATTTTGGAGGGGAGAAACACTCCCTTGATATAAAAGTTACGTTCAACCTAATCCCTTAACATCAAACGTAATACATATGAAACGCTTTTGTGTTAGCGGAATGCATGTCCATGAATGTGCACCCTGAACCTTTATACCGTCTGGACTTGCAAATGATATGGCTGCTTTATGATTTTTAATTGCTGTCTTCAATACAAAATTTGTGGTTATGACATGACTTTCATGTTTTTGATTCAGTTGGATAGTAAGTCAAAATCATACAGATTTCAGTAAATGGAAGGAGGAAAAAAAAGGCAGATTTATAACTCAACATTAAGAAATGATAAAAGATAAAATTGACAAGGTGGTAAAAGTGCTGATATGCTCATCTGCTTTTGTTTATTTTTTCGTTGCTGAATAAAATCGAAAAGTTCATGAAGGAGTCACGATGTTTATCTTTTTAAGATTTTTCTTTTACATGAGAAGGATACACTAACATTAATAATTATTTTATTTGAAGAATATTTTTGCATATTGCGTCAACCAAAATACACATATAAGTTTAAGTTGATATAAGGTTTATGATGATCATCATCATCATTACTAAATATTAAATAGTTATCTCACTCGGTTTATCTTACCAACCAAGTTAGGTTTAGAAAGCAATTTTCTACATTATTTAATTTTTAAGTGGCTATAGGGAGAAATTTGATGGGTGTAAATAGCAATACCCTTGAAGGAGAAAAAACAAGGTTAATCTTGTTAAATAGTCACTTGTTAGTTAATTTTATAAAATAGTCATTCATTAGTCCACAAAGTAAAATGATAACAACTACATAAATTAATTAAGTCAAAAGCAAAATTTAGTTACTTGTGTATAAAGTAAAAAGTTGCTTTAAGCTGTCATTTATTTTTGCACATCCAAATTGACTTTTCCAATTGTATTTCAAAGACAAATTCTAACGCTTCTAAAAGTCCATCTGTAGGGTCACTTTGCTTCTTAAGGTAGTGATCCCAGTATCATTGGCTTGCTACGTTCAAATAATCTCTTAGTTTTTGTCAAACAACTCTAGTTACATAGCCCGTCGCTTCTCGCCAAATGGTCAAGCCTGGTCTAAAATAACTTGGTGGAACAGCAAAGTATAGCGATATCCAATAATTGATTATATGATAAATTACAATATGGATTTGGATTATTGGAATAGATTTCAGAATCAATTGATTGACAAGTCCATCTGTCAATACTAAATAATCATGCGCACATAGTGCGTATCCCACCATGAGGGAAAATATCACCGTTATGTGATATTAATACATTCATTTTAAATCTTAACAGAGGATGAGGAGAGAGAACAACTTTCTAAAGAAATGGCGAAAGATTGGAGTGCAGGTATTCCAGTGTGATTTTTACAGATTACAGCTAGATGTGTATTTAGTATGTTCCAATGATCTGCTTTATTTCAGTACAAGATGCATATATATCTTTATCTATCTGCAGTTTTTGAAAGAAGTATAAATACATTATTTCTGACTGAAATGGTTCGAGGTTTGATGCTGACTCTGAAATATTTCTTCGAGAGGAAAGTCACTGTAAGCTTTTATGGTCTTGATCCCCCATGTTAATGTTAACTAAAAACTTGTTAAAGCAAACTAATATATTTATTTGTGCAGATTAATTATCCATTTGAGAAAGGTCCTCTGAGCCCTAGGTTTAGAGGGGAACATGCACTACGTAGATACCCGACAGGGGAGGAGCGATGTATTGCTTGCAAGCTGTGTGAAGCGGTATATGCTTAGCCTATTTATTATTATTTGTTAAATACGAGTGATAATCATATAGCTAATTATTGTGATCCTAATGATTTACCGATGTGTGTTCTTTATTTGTCCATTAGAGTTAAATCAGTAGTTATAGATGTATAGTTGAAAAATGATAGCTCTACTTTTGCTTTTGTTTTCATACCAAGATAACACTCCAACTGTTTTTTGGAAATTTTCTTGCTAGCATATTTGATGTAATGACGCCTTTTTTTTGTTAGAACCATTTTATAAGTTAAAGGCAATCATTAGTTTTATATTTGAACATCGCACACAGATATGCCCTGCTCAAGCAATCACAATCGAAGCTGAGGAGCGGGAAGATGGCAGTCGTCGAACTACAAGGTTAACTTTTGTGCATGCGTGGGGTTGGGGTTGTGTGTGCGTGTTCATTAATCTTTACTTATAATAAAAGGGAAAGAAATAAAACCTCAAATTGTGTGGTTTGCTATGTGTGCAGATATGACATTGATATGACAAAATGCATATACTGTGGATTTTGTCAGGAGGCATGCCCTGTTGATGCCATTGTTGAGGGTCCAAACTTTGAGTTTACCACTGAAACACACGAGGTACCTGTACTTTTTTATTAAGCGATTCTTTTATGGAATCAGTGTACTGGGTACAGACCATCCGAAAAAAGGGGTCCTATGATTGTAGCAAATCATTGAAACTTTATTGTTTTGTCTTTAGATCTAAGAGCACACTTAATCTTTACTTACAATTTTGGTGATAATGCATTATACTGGCTGCTTTATTGGGTTTCTCGGAAAATAGAAAAATTTGAGGCAATGTTAGAATAAAAGGCTTGTAGATATTATGATCTTTGTTTAGTAAATAAATGTAGAGATAGTATGATTTTTGTTTGCTTAAACCAGCTCTGCAAGTTTTAGCATTTTGAATCATAGACAAGTCTTGGCAATGAAAAATATAGAATTATGCGTACTTGAGTTATTTGAAACAAATAGTTGAGTAGGTTAAGTTTGCATGGTGATACATTTTATTTTTAGTTTTGGAGAATAGCAGCGAAGAAACTTATATTAGACATGTATTTCTTATCTTCAATAAGATTTGACATTTTGTGTTCGGTGCATTGATTTTCTTGCAGGAATTGTTGTATGATAAGGAGAAACTTTTGGAAAATGGAGACAGATGGGAGACTGAAATTGCAGAGAATCTCAGATCTGAGAGCATGTATCGCTGAATTTATCGAGCTTCATCCATTTTCTTTGTTTAGCTCAACTCCAGTTTCAAATAAGCCAACTCTCTGAAGTGCTGCATTGATTTGTGTTTGTTCTTTTTTTTTTGTTATAACCTGTATTATAAATTCTCTTCAAGGTTATTAAATAATTGCACCTTTTATTGTACTTGGACCTTGGTTTTCTCGTTTGATGTATGTTATTTTGCATCCCCGAAGTTTGGGATATATCATTAGTCCAAAGCTTGAACTTCAACGACCGTAAATTTCTTGGCTAATTAATTGGAATATGTGGTGTGGGTTTCAATTATATTTTTCCAAGAATTTATCAAAGAAGAAATCTTGTGTTTCAATGTTTCATTCCTAATTGTGTTTTGCAATTACATTGATACTGTGAGTGAAATGATTTATTCTTCCCCTAGTGCATATGTTTTTAGCTCAAGTGAAGTTTGTGATGGGCATAACGTATGGAGTTTTACCTTTTTATCGAAGAGCGTACCTCTAAAATTTGATCAATTTCTACTACTAATAAAGAAAATTCTTTGAACTAATTTATTCGGTGTCCTTTTGAAATTCCAAAAACACCCTTCCTCTTTGTTTAGAGATCTATCCGTTTACAGATTTGCACTCATACGAATACCACCGCATTCATTGCTCTCATTCTCCTTCACCCCTCCTGGAAACTTGATTCTCTTCCTTCCCCATTTTGTCCATGAAATTTCCACTCCATTCATGAATCTCACCTTGCCATCGATCTCCCTTACCAGCACTCCCTTACCAGCAGATCAATACATTCGTGCACGGTTCTTCACCGCTCTCCCTACGCAACCCCGATTCCATCCTTCCCCTAACTCAACCTCCATCGACGTGCCGTCCAGGGTTATAGGTATGATTCTGTAGACTGTCTCGCTATTTTTTGATCTCCCTTAGCTTCGACTACTACCAGTTTTTGCATTGTTTTATATTTTGCGTCTGACTACAAATCAAATTTTGTATTATAATTTTACTGTCAAAGATTAGGATTTTTTTGGTAAGTCTTTATTGACTTTCATTTATTCATTGATTTTGAAGACTATTTTTGATTCCTAATCTATTGATATTGATTAATAACTTTTGCATTTTTTAGATTTCATTTGGATTTATCTCGATGGATAGGTTCTGTTGCTTTATTTTGCTATGTAGGTTGATTTGTTCATCTACTTATAACATACATAGTTGAAATGATAATGTTTTGAAGTTTGTTAGCATATTACCCAAAAAAATTACGGTGGTAAACGTTTGAATTTGAGTTCGATGTTTTTTGTATTAGATAACAAGGTAGTCTGACTAGCTTCACTATATCATTTAGATCATAAAAATTTGTCAGGGTTTACCCATTTGGTTTACATGAGAACAAATTATTGGCTGGTGTATATATGAGACAGTACTAAAATGCTCTTTCAATGAAACTACTGTAACTCATTTGAAATAATAACTGAAACTTATTCTCTCCCTTTACCGAATATGTTCTCCTATGCAACTAATCATAAATTGTTTCATCATTTCAATGTCTTTATTGACTGAAGTAGTTATTATTTTTGAACATGTGATTGTTGAAAGTTAGCCACTTGCGGTTAATTTACATTTCAAGCACATTTTATTCTACGTCATTTAAAATTTTGAACTATAGACCTACATCAACTGTATTTTAGTATATTAAACTACAATTTTTACAATTTTTGTGAATTAAAGGTTTTTAGACAATGATTAAGTAATGTGTAACGATCCAGATTATTCGACGTTTGATTTGGAATATTTAAATGGTTTTAAATATTGAATTTGAATTATAGATTGATTTTGAATATGGAAAATTTGTGTTTATTTATAGAATAAATTCAGAATTTAAATATAGTGATTTATTGGATAATTTAATTATTGAATTTTATAATTGAATATTGGGTAAATTATTGTATCTTGAGTTTAAGCTCGATAAAAATAATTTAAAGGCTTGTAAAATTTATATTAATAATAATGAAGATAATAAAAATTTTAAAATTGAATTTAAAAGTGATCTGTTCAATTTTAAAAATAGTTGTTTAAATTGACATTTAAAAATAGCTTTCCGGGGCACAGTCTCAGAATTCGACGAAACTAGTTTCATTGGATCCGTAATAGTATATTATTATCGGATTTCAAATTTCGTAGCATTTGGAGTATCGTTTGGTCGTACGGTATATAAACGCGTTGAAATTTATATCGAAATTTAATATAATAATTTGGTCCAAAAAGCTATCTTCTCCATACGGTCGAATTAGGATTCGAAACATTTTCCATTGCGTTCGGAATAGGAGTATAACATTATGAACACCTAGCGGCACTCCATAGAGGTTCAAAAAATAAAATCAGATCAAAGTCAAATCATAGCCGTCTTCCTCAGTTTAAACGTACACGCTTCCTTTTCCTCCTCAAACATGCCTTATCCTTCCAATATAACTCGCATACCTTCTCCGTTTAAAAGAAACCGTTCCCCCTTTCTTTTACTCGAAATCAAAAATCAAAATTCGAACAGATAAAAAAATAAACGAAAATCGAATTTCGTTCAAAAAGAAAAAAAAGCGAAATCGCGACCTTGTCGCGAAAGTTGTTCTCGAGCGCGGCGACTTCGAAGGCGACCTAATCATCGCTGACAGGAGGCGCTCGCGCACGCGAAGAGAGGAGGGAGGGGCAGCAAGGGTCGCAATCGATTTAGGAGTTAGGCGAATCAAAGGAGGAGGTCGCGACATTCTCGAAGGCGGCAGCCTGGGAATCGCGATGGCAATGGAGGAGGGGAAAAGCTTGCGCGCGAGGCAGGGGATTTAGAGGGCGTGGATGTTCGTGCACGTGCGCGTATGTGTGGAGGCCGCAGTGGTCGTCGTGGAGTTGATTGGGGTTCGCGACGAGTGTGACCTCGATCTGGAATTTGGGCGTGGTGATGTCTGCAAGCCACGGCGGAAGAGAAATAGTTGGGTTGGCAGGCGCGTGCGATTGTGGGAGTCTCGTTCTGGAAGCGTGTTCAGGAGTGGGAGGAGATTGATTAGGAAATTAAGCAGTAATAAGATAGATTTAATTTTTATTAAGCTATTAAATTTAAATTTTAAATTGAGTATGTCAATGGTAGTTTTAGATTTATTTCAAATGCTAATAAATTCGAAATGCATTTATACGAGGTCCTAAATCAATGAAACCAGTCGAGTTTGGTTCGTAGTTGGAAATCGATGCAATAAAATCAAGGTGAGAAAAATTCTCACTCTTTCGGATTACTAAAATTTATTTTAAATAGATAAAATAAATTATTGGATGCTTGGATGAATTTATATAATTATTACCCGTTGATGTTAAATATATATAGTAGTATATATATTAGTATTTGGAGTGATATTCCCGCACATTATAGCGGATGAGACCCTATGCGCCCCGCATAATAGCGGATGACCCTATATACCGCGATATCCCCCTCGAAGTGGGATTGGTATTATTTTATGTTGTATTAACATCTGTGGATGCAGGGGAAACAGGTTGGAGGGATCCAACTGGATTCCTCAAATATGTTGTTTATTTTTCATATATAGTGATATATGATTTGTATAGAATAATCTATTATAGATTATTGTGGTAATTGGAATTATTAGATGCTATTGTAGCACTGGCCTGAATTTTGATAATTTAAAAACTATAAATATATTTTTAAAATTTATGGAATTAAAGGAAACTTGATATAAAAATATATATATTGGAATTGGAGTTATTTTAAAGAAATTGAATTAGAAAATATAATTGATTTTTGGGTATACTTATCTATCGAGAATTTTTAAATGGAGATTTTAAAAATGACTTATATAAAAGAATTTATAAATGGTATCTGGGAATATAAAAAGGAGTTAAAACCAATTAAAAAAAATAGATTGGAAGTATAAATGGGATTTATAAGAAATGAATTTATATAATGGAATTTTATAAATAAGATTTGTTTTATAAACAAGTAAAACTCCAAGGAGTTTATAAATTTATAAAGGATGTTTATAAATAAGGAAAATGATGGTCAGTCGATAAATTGGAAATATAGATTTACGATGTGAATTTATATCGAGTTATGGAAACCGTTGGGAAAGAAATAGTGGAATCTATTTCTGGATGTGAGAATGGTGATAAAATAAAAATATAGCCGATGTGATACAAATCGATAGGAATTTTAAATTGGAATTGGCAATATTGGATTTTTAAAAATAGATTTTTGTCGAGGAATTAAAATTGTTTTAATGGGATTTTAAATTACTATACTATGTAACTAAAATTATTATTTATAATATTCCGAATAGTTAGTTATTCTAATATTTAATATTTATTGAAATTCTAATTTTATAAATCAGCTTTATAAATTAATTAGTTATTTAAAAGTGATTTGGAAATGAGTTATCGATGTTATTTAAAATGTTTTGATATTTTAAATTTACTTAAACATATTTTAAAATAAACCATTATCCTTTAAAAATACTTATTTTGTATATATAGTTTAAAGGATTGGAATTTATTTATAAATCCTCTCGAGATTGCGAACGAAGTTATTTAACGGATATGATTTTATAAAGGGAAAATCTTATAATAAAATTCTTGGAACTTAAGGGAGGTTCTGAAATATTAGAAATAAGAACTTCGGGGTTGAATTTGAAGTCATCGAGAAGTTATAAATAAATGAAAGAGATTATAAGTAGATATAATCAATTTTGAAAGGGAAAAAGGAATTAATGTAAATTCCGAAGACTTATGATATAAGTCGCGAAACATTTTCTTAAGTATTGATATTTGAATGGATTCTGGAAAATAAGACTTATAATATTTTCCTAAGTATAGAAAAATGGAAATTTGGGAATATTCTAAGTGTTGAGATGTTTGGAAGTATCCTGTTACGGATTTAAGTATTTGAAAGTTGTTTTAAAATGTTGGAAGGAATTGATATATCCTTTAAGGATATTTTGGAAATAAATATTTTGGGAAAATTTATAATAAGGCCTAGTGACTGCTTATGGATGTTTTATTGATAGTTAAATAACCGACTATCAATATTGGCCAATTTCGTTAATCGTTTCGAAGAGACCGGGATCGGATTTAATTATTCGAAAACCACTTCGATCCGGTTTGAACGTAACGAATGAATACTGTGAAGATGATGAAGACGGTGATTCGGTTTGTCCAGACCCAGGACAACTTGTATGGATGAATGCTATCAGGACATCGTCATTGAAGGACGATGAGCATTCTAAGTAAAATTGTTCTTGAAAGGTAACGCTTAGCCTCGAACCTCATCAATCGGGAATGACTAAAATAAGGAAGATGCAGCAAGGCTGAGTGGGTCGCACCCAAGTAGGGTATGTTATCATTTTTCTAGATGTCCTCGGAACCCTATTTATCTTAGATATGGGTATACATGAAAGACGAAGCGCTCGATAGTAAGGGTGGGAACACCCGAGGTGATAACATATTCGGTCTATCCAAGTTAGGAGTAGGCCGGCCTTGTGAGCAGGGGATCCCGGCGTGGTCCTCGGTACATTGTTCTAGAGGTGTACTGTAATGGGCGGTACCCCAGTGGCCCAGTCATTCGTCGGAATCCATTCTCCAATACAAACTTACGGTTTTGTTTGTAGAGCCTAGTATGCTGGAATTTAATTAATGTAACAATTTCAGCTATTTGAGTAAGTATTTGTGTTTAGACACTATTATAATATCAGAGGATTTTCTACAAAAAAATTTGGTTATCGTAAGGGAAAAACCCGTCGTGTTTATGTGTGACGCGGTCTTACGAGATACCTTTGTTTTTCAAAGGATTTTGATAACTCTAATAATTCAATTTGAGTGTGTTTTCTCACGCTGGTTTTCCAGACTGACTCGGGTGTTATTTTATTATAATGCTTGGGTCAGACTGAGTATTACAAATTCAAGATAGAATGCTATGGAGCTCAGGAGACGAGCTGGATGACAGAGACGTATCCACGTACTTGGCTTATGTTCCGCTGTGTAAGGACAAGTTATATAACTGTCCAGTTTTGATGTATTTAGTATTGTACTCTAATGATTGTAAGTATAAAATAGTTATAGATTCTTTGTATAAAAATTCTGTTATTATATATTATATTTTGTTCCGTTGCGATTGTGAGATTCTATTGTTGTTGTTCTATTTTTCTTCTTCTATCTTTTCTTCTTTACCCTAGTTATTCGCTCTTTCGTGCACTTTGGGTTGAACAGGAGTGAATTATTATCAACTCAAAGGGTACGGAACTGCGGGTCGCTACATAATGTATGCACTGAAAGCAATCTTCATTCCCATATTGGAATATTGAACTATTGAACTTTCATTCCCATATTCAATATTAGTCCAAAGATCAGTTAATGAGTTGTGAAGATCCAACACCCAAAACAATATCTCTAGCGTTCTTTTGGATTTGGTAACAAGTTTAGGAAACAAAAGGAAAGAAGCTGCTGCTTTTGTGATTTCAGCAAAACAGGAGTCTCTTATTGAATCAGAACCTTCAATGACATGATCACACAAGATCCGTTCAACTGATAGTAGAGTCCTGATAACAACACCGACCCTGAAAGCCATGCTTGATCTTCATATCAAGAACCTCCCAATCAAGCTTCTTCATTTGAGAGAAGGTCGTATTTTCAAATCCATGCCTATACATACCTTCATCTACTATTGATTTTCTTATCATGTTGTAGATTTTTATGCACTCTTTTCCATAACCAGCAGGTATCGTAGTTTGAGCTATGGTTCTTAGATCCGCTATTGCAACCGTAGATGCCCATTGAACTTCACTAATAGTGTCGTAAACTGTTCGGTTGTCATCCTTCGAATCCAAATCTGATAGGCTTGCTGATATGCTCGATCTTGCTGATCAATGTGAATTAGAATTCGGGTCCAATTTGTCATGATTAGCCAGATAAATCTGGTAAAACTCTCTCCAATCTTTTTATTGCTATTTGCAACAAACTTTGCGCATGTATCAAATAGACAGACTTTTGATTTAATGCTTTTAGTGTATTCATTAGATGAGAAGAAAATCATAGGGCGTTGTAGATTATGAACAGCCAGGCAAAATTTGCCCGCCTCTTTCAACAATCATTGTCCTATGTTCTCCAAACCTCCTTATTGATCATTATTAAGTTTGTAACATGATTAAGCAATTGGTTATTTGTCATGTGTTAACAGGTAGAACTATATTGATACTATGAAATGAATTTAATCCTTCCTTTTGTTATTATACCATTCTAGTTGATATAAGCTGAAAGTCATTATATCATACACAACAAAAATATAATGAATCAATTTGAATCCAAATTACTAAAGCAATGGCCAGTGTGGAAGTAATTCTTGTACAATTTCAACAAGTAAGATACGTTTTTCTTCTTTTCTTCCATGAAGAGCAACATATAGTTGGAGTATTGTTTTGATGGAGAAACAATAATGTATGTAGTGGTTCTAATCAAGAAGCTTAAGTTTTGTTTTGAACTTGAATAATTGAATATTATGCCTATAAGATTTTCACATTTTACCAGGAAATATAAATATCCTTTGTTTATAGAATTCAGAAATATATGTTTTATACATCTAAACAAGGTATGCACTTACACCATGGGCGAGTTTTATAAATATCCAATATTATTGAACAATTCACATCCATTTTTTATTACTTTATTTTTTATACCAACTACAGAGGCTCTATGCTAAAGCTTCACATGCCCTATGTCTGCAATACTTATACAATATATGCTTAATTTAGGAATTTGAAATGTTAGAGGAAAAGAAACTGAATCATGGTTTATTCTTGATGTCAAAATAAATTTGTTGCTTCAATTTTCATTTTGTTCACTTTGATGGCTTGGTTCATTAGTTAAGGTCTTATGTTTAATTTTTGTGCTATTGGTCTATTTGGTGGTATTATCTTCTTATTCTCAAGTATTTTTAAAGATTTAAATGCAGATGCTTACACCATTTTTATTTTTAAAGATTTAAATGTGGATGCCTGCACCATTTTTATTCACATTTAATCAACAAATGGATTTTTTTCCTTTTATGTCCATTCAGAAATTTTGTATTTTTCAAAATCAAACCTGTGAGCAAACCACATTTTTAGAGTCGGATCTGTTAGTAAATTCTATATTAGTTATGCAATGAGTCGGTAAAAAGGTTGCAATACTTGCTTAATTTGGTTTTGTTCTGTGAAATATATGTCAGTTTGGTATGATTTGTTATTTACCTTAATCGTTTCCATATTTAATTTGGTTCAAAAAAAACATTTTTATCCGTAACATGCATCTTTTCGTACTAAAATTTCATTCCATATGACAGTAAGAAACTAAGGAAATTTATTTTATAGCATGTTTACTGAGAATTCATCAACCAATTATATACACTTTATGTCTAAAAGAATGCATACGATGGTTAATATCTATATGCTAAATTAGTCGTAAATAATCTATATAATTGAAATTTCATGAATATGTATGTTTCTTTGAAAAAGAATTAACAAGGAGAAATTTTCTAGGAGTAATCACCAATCTTTGCTAATATTTTTTTATTGTAAATAAATGAAGATGATGCCAACTATATTTGCCAGCAAGAATTGATTGTGACATCATGTGCTTTGCTTATACCAAAATGCCTTATCTAATTACATACCGATAAACTTTAATTTATCAGATAGTTTTTTCTAGCCATAATTTTTTCTACAAGTTTAAAAAGTTGCGATTATCAGTAGCGACACTTCAAAATGGGAAAACTAATAAGCGATATGTAAGAATATTGAATTTACACCCTTTTGATGCTCATTTCTATATAAACATTGCCTTAATTAAAGTATTATTTTCTTATTTAAGAAAGAGTATCATATCGGTGATCCTTTTGAATATGAGATTACAATATGTTCAACACAGGAAAATCTTTAAACTTAATTGGTAACAGCTTGAATTTATGACATAATTTCAGTCTATAATGGTATATTTTTCATCGACATATAGAATAAAACACAAATTTTGACACACTATAGGCTGATCATTGCTTCTCTCTTTGATTTCAGCCTCAGATGTTAATATAATAAGATTCAATGGACAAGGTATATTGTGTTAAATTTTGTGTTTTATTTTGTATTTCAATAGTGGCTTATTTTTTGCTTAAAAAATTTATTGGATAAATGGTGGAGTTCTATTTTGCTTGAAGGGTCTAAGAACAAACATGTGTATGCATGTGCATGCATATATACATGCATATATATATATATATATATATATATATATGTGTGTGTGTGTGTGTGTGTGTGTGTCTTTGCATGTATCTATGTGTGTGTATGAGGATTGATCTGTATCCTAGATTTGTGTCCAACTCAATTTTTGATATCTACAATGATCAAGATTCAATATTTTTGGTATATGTGATCTACTTTTCATCGACTTCATGTGTAATTTTTTTATATATTCTAATACTTTTAAATTATAAAAATAATTAGTCAATATATAATGTATTATAAATATTAATTTTATTCATTAGTTCGAAAATGTTAATATTTATTAAGCGAAAAAAGTCGAAACAATGCAGTTTTTTGGAAAGACTATTAATTATAAATGCAACGCATGTGTAAATTTTTTTTGAATTCCAATCACGATAGATACCAGATTTGAGCTCGACACAAACTGAAGGTGCAAAAAAAAACCAGGATGCGAGTCCCTCCTCTCTCTCTCTGTTTGTGTGTTTGTTAATAAATATCAAATCCATGTATATTTTATTTATAGAATAGAGTAGAAAGTCTCAATCAATTTCAACACCATTCTCTAAATAGTTTTATAAATTTCCAACTGAAAATAATATTTTGTATTATTTACCGAACAATGTAAAGAACTAATTTCAGTTCCCCTTAATATATGAGGGGACTTTTATAAAGACAACGAAATCTTTGAACGTAATTCACTCATAGCAGACTCTGTAACAATTAGTATACATGGTACGTCAGATAAGTTCGATAATTCCCTTAATTGGTTATATGGTGTAGGCTATATCTAAAATACAGAAGAATTTCTCAAATGGCCTTTTAGGAGAGGACAACATAGATACACAAAATTATGCGTAAGAATATACATCTATGTATCCAAATAAATTTGTAAAGAGACCGCAGAAGATTGTACATATTGAACCAGTTGCTTTTGCAAGTTGCACACTATCGGAACTCATTTGAATCACCTTCTTCCTATTGAACCTAAGTGTCTTTTAAATACTAATGGTTCCAAAAGAAAATTCTACAGTGCTAAGTGATTATTATTAGTATAGATATTAAATGACTTATTTAATAAATTTTTGTTAATTGGATTCTACCTTTACAAAATAAGAAACATTTTATTTTTGTCCAAAGATGGCAGCTGTATGGTTACCTTTGTACACATAATATTAGCTAACAAAAAAGATGAGACATAATGAATGAAAAAGAACAATCATTATTAGATCATTATTCAGGTAATCTAATTAATTTATGCTATTCTACTTCATAAAAGTTGATTTTTGAATACTGTAACTTTTAAGAAATAGTTCTATATGAATTTCTTCATAATACTACACAGTTAATAGTGAAGTTGATTTATACATAAGTACAATATATAAACTATTACATATATAATTATTTATACGGTCGAATAACAAACCGAAAGATTGAAACTCAATCTTTTACTTGGAATACTGATGTCATTCCATCTATTTATATTAATTTTAGAATCATCATGATATATAATGAAAACACGAATTTGAGAGTCATTTTTCTTCTTCATAGTATATGGTAATGCTACACAACCATGTTGCTGAATTTATGCATGCACATTGTGATTAGATGCATGTCCACCTGGACATGCGTATATACTCGTAAATCATAATCATAAATTTTGAATTCAACGATTTATGAATAAAATTTACGATAAGTTTTTATATTCAAAACAAATATGCAAAATGTCTTTCACTAGTAGTCCATAGAGTATAAAAAAAATTATACTGCAACATCGTATCAATTGGTAAAACTTTTTCTTAAAGTGAACTTACCATGTATGATATTTTATTGTGATATCAAGAACCATCCATTATCATTACTATCTTGGAGATGAAAGAGATCTTTGATCGAGATAATGGTTCTTTCTACGTTTCAAAACTGCCATTTTAAGTTTGATCAATGACTAAAATATATTTTGCATTCCTCTTTTTGATCCTTGAGACTTGGATCGTGGTACCGTGTAGGATCTTTTGCTATTCATAAGATTCCTTCGGCTATAGATTGCAGTTGTAACTAAAGAACATAACTAAGTTGCCACCTTCCACCTCTTCTCCTCAAAATAAGAACGTAAGATGGCTCTCTTTGAAATATCTTTTGAATAGCAACCAATGCAAACATTAGAATCACAAGCTAATTAACCACTCCAAGTTGAATTACTATGATGATTTGAAGAAGCCGAAACAGTCTACCAACATTAAATCCCTAGTGACAATCCTTTAAGCTTAATAGTGAAAACAAAAATATCTCCTTTATACATTTGAAATAAACAATGCTCCCTAAGTCTCAATCAAATCCGGTTTTAGGACTAGGCTAGTTAGACGCCCCACTAGAGCACCCCCAACGTGCCCACTCCCCCTCCCCTCCTCTACCTACTCCATCCCACCCACCTCGCCACATATACACAAAAGCTAGAAACGACTATGGAGTGGCATAAAAAAATAAATAAAGGATGTTATATTACTATCTTTAGGCTATTTGGTTAGTCAAGGAATTTAATGTAAAAGATGGTGTATGTTCAACACTTACAATAATAACTTTGGCTTTAAGTACGTATGAAATCTCAACAGATAATGGAGTGAGATAAGACCAAAAACCACACATTTGATTCTTCACATTATAAAATGAACAATCCATACCAAGATGAGTAATGATATTATTTCCATCAAATAAAAACACAACAAAGAGGCTATTATTCTCATTACGTGAAACAAAAAATAAATACGTCTAAGAAACACTTTATAAATAAAATGACAACAATTCAAACTAAATTAGTATCTAGAAAAAATCTATAAAAAGATTAAAATATTTTACCTATGTATGTTATTTTCAAATTGTCACATAAACATGTTTTATGAATGATAAAAGCGATGAAAATCAAGTAAACAATAGCATTATGCTACTATATAGTAGAATTAAAATATAAAATACCATTTCATTTCGTTCATGATCTCATTAACATTCCACAATTGTATAAAATGCTTATTCTAATGAAATAATGCAAGATACATATAAGCCAATAATCAAATAATGCCAGCTAAACCAACTCTAGCTACTTTCCATGGTGGAGGAGGCTATAAGTGTTTGTGTGACACCTTTCCTAATATAGCTCCACCAATACTAAAAATAAAATTCTAGCCTAAAGCGGAACTTTTGCTCTTTTGACATCTAACAAATTCAGATCGTAAGGTCTTATGATATCCAACTGATTAGATATTTTATTTGTGAGCATGTAACCTTTTTATTCCTTAAAGATATCTCATAACCATTTTGATTACTAACCAATGATCCAATTTTAGTGTCACACTAAGAAATCTGTCAAACAAAATAACAGTGCACGCAATATCTGGATGCATACATGCCTTAGGATGCATTAGACTTTCCATCACAAATGCATGATGAATCTGTTGCATTTCTTTAGCTTCAAGGATGTTATTATGACACTATATAAGAAATAATTTGTCTCTCTTAGAAAAAGAGGATCGATCGATCCACAATTTCTGTACCAAAACCTTTTTAAGCACCCGCCTACATACTTTTTTGTGATAGTCCAAATATCATCCTGTAAGTAAACATATAGAGTATTTGGATCCTTAATACAAAAAAGTCATCACCAAGGTTTATTTTATTTTAAATAAAAATCCAAAGTGATTTCTTGGTTTCGTGCAATATAACCGAATAATGTTGACAAACAATATATCATGGACTTGCAAAACTAGGAATAAAATAATACTTTCTCAAAACTTATAATCCACATATTATCCTTAATGTTTTCCCAAAAAAATCGAACTAGATGATAACATGATGAAAATTATGGTACTATTGACGAGAAACTTACTTGATCCCATAAATAGATTTCTTAAATTGTTTCATCAGTGTCTCCACTGAGAAACTCGACTTTATCCATCTAATATTGCTCAAAATTAAAATCAACAACAATCCCTAAAATGATTCTAAAGAGCCTTTCAATAAAACTGAAGAGAAAATCTCTTTGAAAAACATTATTTTTCTTTTGAGAATTGTCTTTCCCACAAATGAGCCCTATATCTTTCTATATTACTCACTTAATCACTATTAGTTTTGAATAGTTATTCGTAACCAATGGTCTTGTTATCTTAAGGTAGGGGGAAAGATCCTAAACTTTATTGTCTTTTATAGATTTACACTATATATTCATATCTTAAATCCACGTGTTAAATTAATATCTATTATGGAGTAATGAAAGTCAACATAATCATCTTCACCGACCCATTATTCATCTTCATGGAAAAATATTACATAGTCATTCAGAGTAGCATTTCTTATTTTTTTAGTGGATCTCCTTAGTGACATTGCATCTTGAGGTTGTTGCATTTGCTTTTCTAAAATTAACTTCAACTTGTAGAGAATTTAGTGTTAATGTTGACCTATAATGGTTTATAATTTACTTCTTATTTTTATAGTAAGTACTACCCTAAGGGTACTTAAAAACCCTGGAAAGAAACACTTAAGAATATCTTTCAATTTATTTATAAAATTTCCAAAAACAAGCTATATTTACAAAATGTATTTATAACCACATTTTTGCTTCAACTTTCACAACTTTGGTTTACAATTTCTATAACCTTCCACAGCATTTCTTTACTGTCAAAGACACCAAATATGTGTAGAGAACAACCAAATCAAATTATCCCAAGTTAAGTTCATGAAACTTCCATTCACACAAGTTAAAGTTAAGGGATATCGAGTCAATGACCTCTAGCTCAAGTGGTTAGGGGTATGACGCTTTAGAAAGAGGTTTTAAAGGTCATGGGTTCGAGCCTTTGAGACATTAAAAAAGAGTGCTCTGCTTGAACAAAGTATCACTCATGCTACCAGAAAAAGTTAAGGGATATTGAAGTGCACTTATAGCGACTATTCTCGCTTCAAACACTTTCAAACATACTTAAATTCAACACATAATCCAAACAACCATTTAAACATCAAGTCAAGGCCATGCCACATGTTTAAGAAGGTAATGAAAGTGAGTTATACAATATAAAGTTATCATTTTCTTTCAAAAGCAAGAGAGGTCCAAAGTTTATAACTTTAATTAGTTAATGTCACTTTAACTTTATATTTCAAACACAACATATATATACACAATATATACAAACAAGATAATGTGATAACTCACTTAGATCCAAGCCAAACACATGCTTAAGCACAACCAAACTCAAGAACACTTCCTACCATCACCTTGCAATCACCTTCCTTCCTTCTTCTTGCTTCAAACTAGCTTTTCCAAGGCAAAACATGCCTTATTGCACATGGCCAAAGGGGATGGGGAGATTTTTTCGTCTTCCAAACTTCAAGATCTAACATGGTTAAAGGTGTTATAATATTATCCTAAGTCTTGTGATAAAGTTTGAGTGGATTTGGAGTTAATTTGCAAAAAAATTCTTTAGAATATAAGAGAAGAAGAAGACATTAAAGAAGCTTGGTTTTGCTTTATGATTTTGTGATTATTTATTAAGGGTATGCCCCTCCTTATATAGGCTCAAAATAGTATTGTCTAAGCTTGTTCTCACAACCCCCCCCCCCACACACACCATGCCATGGAAACCTTACCACCACAGATGCCCATCACTTCTCATTTACATTACTTCACTTTTAATAAAATACTTAAATACCCTCAACATGTTAATATCTCTTATCAATTTCAAATTTTCTAGAAAGTTCTATTTGCTTTATGAATCAAAGTGTTAAATAGTTTCTAATGTGTTCATTTTATCATTAGACAAGTGCATAAAAGTTCAAAAAACTTATATTGAATAAAAAGTTGTTTATCGATAAACCGATTTTCGGTCATATTATCGATTTTTCTTCAAAATATTTATTTTTGTAAACAATTTTTAAAAAAAATTTACCGCCATTGCTTATGATTCAAAAGGGGGTTAAGAAGGTTATTAAATCAATTTAATAATATTTAATCCAATATTCAAATATTTAAATAGTTTAGATATTTAAATATGAAGTGTCCGAAATTCCGAGTCGTTACAACTGCATTGGCAATGGGGTTAAAAGGGTGAAGTTTAATTGTTTTTTTATAAATTTGCATAAGATCTTACTTGTGTTTTTGTGAATAAAATTTATTTATACTAAATCAAATTTAGTATTTAATAATAAAAGAGTTTATGAAATAGTTTAATTTATTTAATTTATTTGTTTGTTCGTTGATGTTTAATAATAATATTTTATCACTAATTTAGTTTAAAATTAATTTTATTTTATTTTAATTTTATATTTTAATATTTAGAGATGCTCGAATTCAAAATATTAACACCATAACTATATTAAAAATATAAACTAACCTAGGAGTATAATGGAAAAATTAACCATTGTGACCTACAATTAATAAATGTCAAGTTATAAACATATGTCAAAATTATGTCAAAGGAGTGGGGACATATATCAATAATTAATTTATACTTATACTAAAATATTTTTTTTTGCCATTGCATGATAATTAAAATTAACGCAAGTAATATATATAATATTATTTAAAGTATGAATTATTATTAAAATAACATTTTAATTTAATTAGATAAAATATTTAGTAGTTTAAATTTTGGATTTAAAAATAAATGTTAAAAATTTCAAATTCAAACTTATAAAAGAATTGACTTTTCCAAATATATACATGTTAATATACATATATTCTTTTATAAATGCAACCGCATGTATGATATATATTTAATATTAAGATTCGATCCTATTTTAATGTGCATGAGTTTTTCAAATTTCAAATTATGTTTGACTATAAATAAATAAAAAATGTTTTTTACTTTGGAAACTAAAAACTTTTAATAGATTTTTTACAGGTGATATACTCCTGTATGGAAGTTTATAATATATATATATATATGTGTGTGTGTGTGTGTGTATGTATGTATGTATGTATGTATATGAATACGTATATATGTATGTATGTATATAAACTTTAAAAATAATAATAACAGAACCAAAACAGTAAAGAAATATATTTTTATTAATTTTAAAGCCAAAAACTTTCTGTAATTAAATGGATAAAATATATTTTTTTGAAATATGTGTGTGTGTATGCATATACATGTATGTATATATCAATGTGGAAAAAAATTCAAAGGTTAAATTTTATTAATAAATTATGTATGTATGTATATATATCTATGTATGTATATGTATGTATGAAATCAATTTTTTGTAAATTAAATATTAGAAATCATATTCGATTTTTTTAGTTTGGCCGAATATATATACATAAGTGATAACAAATATGGAGATAACATACATACACACACACACACACACACATATATATATATATATGAGTATAAAATAAAAACTAGTAACTTCCACCTATGAAATCTAGCCAACCTGGAACATGTTGTTTGTTTCCTCTTTGAACATTCGTTCTCCTCCTTGATTACAGTTTGCAAAGTTGTCACCTTAGCTATACCGATGATCAATGAGGGTTAGGATTCTATGGAAATTGTGTAAAAAGAAAAGAAGTTGAAACTATCTATTTATAGCCAAGGTGATACCAAAATATCTCCCTTTTTTCTCTGACCCTAGATGACTTGGTATCCCAAGCCCCCACACAAGTATGGCCAGTCCCATACTTGATAAAGCATGGTCAAAATTTCCTTTGGCTCCTTTTGAACCAATTAATCAATCATTTAATTCAAGCTCCTTTTCAGTCGAACCAACGTATAATTTTTATACATCGTTCTGATTGGTTTTAAGCTTTAAATAATTAATTTAAAATGCCAAAAAATATTAATACAACATATGTTTTAATTTTGTTATTAATTTACAATATTTATAAATTAATTTTATCATTGGTCGAATTCGAAAATAATTAATAACATGGCTGTGTTGACTCTTAATGGAACCGGACCAATACGCAACAGACTAAATGGGTGAATTAAAAAAAATCACCATTTTTAGACCTTATTGGGCTTATAAAGTCTAAATTAATTTAGATCAAACCTAAATAATTTCGAATAAATTCCTTATTTTATATAATTAGTTTATATAAAGATTTGATTTTATTATATGTATAGTATATAATGTATATGTGTATCAAATACACATATACGTGTATAGTGCACGTGCAACATATAAATGTGTACATGGTTTAATATGCCTAAATATAAGTGCTGGGATTTAGACTACAACATACACATTTTCCAATTTATGTACATATTTGATGTCCATAATTAATTTTTTTATTATATACATTTATATTTGTACATACACAAATATGTATATTTGAAAGACATTTGTATATATATTTTATTTAAAGACATAAACCAATTCTAATTATTTAATTTAATTTTTTTAAATATCTTAACGTAGATTATAATTTAAAAACAGATCTAGATCAAGAATAAGAATAAAAATAAAAATCTATCTAAAATTTAAAATTAATATATATATATACACACACAATTATATATATATAATAATAATCATCCGAAATATTATATATATATATATAATTTTAAAATTAATTTATAAAATATTAAATAATAACAAAAAAATATTTTTAATTTTTTTGGCCCAAACCTTTTTATCAAATTTTTTATTTTGCAAGTCCATGCAAAGTGGTAAAGAAATTTTTTTATTTTATAAATATAGAATCTGTATGGATTTTATATTAAAAATTTTCTTAGTTACAAATCAGTGTGGATTTATATTCAAAAGAAATATTTTTTATGTCATAATCTAAGAGGTTTAATAATACATTTGTTAATTATTATTTTTTATTTTAAAGCTAATTATATATATGTATGTATGTATGTATGTATATGTATACATATACGAATTTTTTTAAAACATCTACATATATGAATATGAACTAATAAATTAATTTGTATGTAATATATACGTTTGTTCGTGTACACTAATCATAAAATTCTAATTTTAACTTAAAAATGTTTTAAAAATATTTTCAACTTTCGAAAAATTATATTTATTTTTGTTGTACTAAAAAAATTTCATACATACACACACATATAATATACATATTTTTTTAGTATAATTTAAAAGTGTGTGTATATGTATGTCGTAACGACCTGGCATTTCGAACCATTCAAATCGACAATCATCCACACATGTCAGACTTGAATTGCTCAAAACAACAGATTGTTAATTTATATTTGGCAAAACTTAGCATATACAATAAATAAATCAATCACGAATCACCGACACAAAGTAATACAACAATAAAAAACGGAATAGATAAATAGTAGTTCATGAAGCTACTACAGAACATCATAGTTTAAAACAAAATACAACAGAAATCCCGAGTACATAGAAGTCTCAATACAAAATCAAATGACAAGTCTGAACATAAACTGGAAATAACTGAAAGCTAAATAAATATAAGATAGATCTTCAAGCAAAGCTCCAAGCTCCAAAGGTGAGTCTCAAATGCTGTGACACTTAGTCTGACCCGAGCATAAAGCAAAACACAAAATACTCGAGTCAGGATTAACATTCTTATGCAAGTAAATCAACTCAAGTGAAATGTCCAAGTGAAATGCAAGTAACTTAAAGGATACTTGAGATTCTCATCCTTTAAGGATCCGTTAAACTATCTACATACAGAGTATAATACGCTACATAGATAATGTCTATAGTAAAGTAAACTATTAAAATAGCGTTAAGGCGTTACCCATATCCCCCTTAACACATTTTATACAAATGTCGTAGTCTATACAGTACTGTAAACTCCACCAAACCGATGGGCTATCAGGGAGCAATCCATAGGTACGACACAAAACAAACTCGTAGAAGGCGCGATAAGGCATGTGACAAGGCACACGAGGCAAAGCCAGGGTAGGATTCTACTGTTTGCACTCCCGGACTGGTGGTAACGCATAGCAGCTACTACCGTCCACCTCGAGACACACTCCCAAATCAAAAGTGCACCCAATCAAATCACAAAGTAATAGAATGGTATCGAAGAAATATGCCCAATAGGGGGAGCGACCCCACTTGGACCGGTATAGCTCCTGTTTTAGCCACATCAAGATGACTCGATGGAGTCAGGGCTGCGTTCATACCTCATATAGACGTTCGCCAAACCATCCTACTTCGTTCTGGAATCTTCACCATATACATAGTTGTTAAAGTGGTTTTCGGTATTGACAGAGAGTATGACAATATCCGATCCCGGTCTCTTTAACAACCAAACGCTTATTTCACACCGTGGTTATTTTATATTTTAAAAGTTCATAATTCATATCAAAATATCATATTCATTTCAAAATCATATCACTTTCGAAATCATATTCACTTTCGAGATCATATCACTTTCGAAATCATATCACTTTCAAAATCATATCCACAAAATAGTTTAAACCATCGTATCAAAATATTTGCATTTAAATCCATTAAATCTAAATCATAACAGTTCCAACTTAAACGGTTTAAATATTGAAAATAGTTTATATATTGAACTAGTTATAGATTAAAAATAGTTTATATTTAAAAATAGGTTATATATTAAAATAGTTTATATAAAAAAATAGTTTATATATTAAAAGAGTTATATCGAAAATAGTTTCAAATTAGAATTGTTCTTCCAATTTCACAAATTAATTCAAATTCTCATTAAACCATTTTTAATTTATATGGATTTCAAATCCATGTTTGAACTTCAAATTTAAACCACTCCTAATTCAATAGGTTTCAAAGTTTAAATATTCAAACAATTCATAATAACTCACATTGATACATTCCATTTATATTTCAAAATTCAACTTTAATTTTATTTAAATTTGAAATTATTCACTTAATCATTTTTAATAACATTTAACTAAAATCTCAAACTACAACTTAAATCAAAATTTAATATTCAATTACAATTTTATTTAAATTTGAAATATTCATTAAATCACCTTTATCAAATCAAGTCATTAAGTTATAAAAATCATATCTTTAAAAATCTTAAAATCAATAAGTTTCAAATCAATAATTATTTAAATTCAATTCTTAAACCAATTAAATTACAAGTCAACTTAATTTATCTTTCTACCCTTAATTTTATTAAAGTTGTAACAAAAATATATTTAAAAATAATAATATAAATTCAAATAAATATTTAAACATATTATATATATAAATTATTACAAAAAAATCTGTTTTAAAATATCAATATAAATTGTGAATAAATATTTAAAACATATTCTATATATTAGTTAAATTAAATTTTATTATATTAATTATTATTAAATTAAGTCTTATTATTATTAAATATATTTTAAATCTTATTTTATATATTTTAAAAATAATAAAGTTATAAGTAAAGTTTTAAAATGTCAAAACATATAAATTTAAAACCTAAATTTTACACATATATTAAAATTAAAATCTTTATATTATATTTTAAAAATCAATATTTATTAAAACCCATATATTTCCTTTCAAAACTTTGGAAATCATTTTTAAAAAATAGACCAACGGTGTCCGTATATAATTTTATATCCTAAGGTCAAGTGATACAGATATTTATCATTTCGATACATAATAATTTAATATTTACGGGTATATATCATTTCAACCCGCAATCCTAAAATTTCAAAAAAAATCAAATAAAATCGCTTGGATTTATCATTTCAATCCATAATGATTTTTCCTAATGTATAATATTGTTCGGGTATGTATCATTTCAACCCATAGGGATTTCATAAATTCACAGTTAACTTGCAGTGTGAGAATATAAATAGCATAAAACGACATCATATCAATAACAATCATATATGGTCATAATTTGCAATTTAAATAATATATATATATATATATATATATATATATATATATATATATATGTAGGTTATGGTGTCATATGTCAATTAACACGGGTTAACAAATTTAAAATAATAACATATCATATTCAACAATTTAATGACCAACAAATTTAAATTTTAACACACATTTCAATCGTCATTTCATGTGAATTAAATTAACTAAATATAAGAATATTAATCGTGAGTGATCGCTCAACTTTCAAGGCTAGAAAGAATAGACAACACAACAAGCTACGATTTTGAATCACGAACTCGACAATCGACCAATCCAAATGACAATTTCCAAAGCAAAGCAGGGTGAACACGAATTCGACGAACAAAGCAAAGCTTTTTTTATTTTAAGAAGAGAGGACTTGGCTGAGTTCTGGACGGTGGAAAGGCACAGCACAAGCGGAGACTAGCGGCTGTCAGGTTTCGGAAAGGTGCAGGCTACTCGAACAAATATATATATATATATATATATATATATATATGCAACAAAAAATATATATGCAGGCTACTCAACAAACATATATGCAGACTCTAATATATATATGCAACAACAAAAAATATGCAACAAAAAAAATATATGCAGGCTACTCAACAAACATATATGCAGATTCTAATATATATATGCAACAAAAAATATATATGCAACAAAACTATATATATGTATTCTACTCAACAAACATATATGGAGACTCTAATATATACAACAAAATATATATATATATGAAGGCTACTCAACAAACATATATGCAGACTCTGATATATATATGCAATAAAAAAAATATACAACAAAATATATATATATATATGCAGGCTACTCAACAAACATATATGCAGACTCTAATATATATATTTTTCTTCTTTATGAGCTCGAACAGCATGGAAAAAAAATAAAAGGGGAGAGAATGATGTGGCGGCAAGAAGATGGACGGGGTGAACAGTGGAGGAGGGTTTGCGGAGGGTGTAGGCTGGTCTCGGCACGGGGAGGTTGCTAGGAGGGTGATGGACGTGGGCTGCATAGGCTTTGCTGGCGTTCAGTGGGGCTGTAGTGATGAGGGTTTGATGAGGAGGAGGCAGTCAGAGGCGTGGTGATGCGGCTAAGGGAGGGGAGAGAGGCCACGACAGTGGGTAGGGGTGCATGTGCAAGGTCAAGGGGCGTTGGCTATCGCATTGATGTGGCGGTTAGTGTTTATGGTGTAGTGGTGCAAACGGGTTCCGCTACTGGAAGGAAAAGGGAAGAAGCAGGCAGTGGCCAAAGTCTTGGAGTGATAAGGCAGCTATGGTGGAGAGGGGGCCGGTGAACAGCTGCTTGCATGAGGAGAGCTTGGGTGCAAAAGGAAGGCGTGCAAACTTCGGCTATGGAGACCGCGTGCTCAGTTGTGGCAAGGGGATGGTTACATTGGGCCAAAAATAGAAGAAGAGCATGTGCATGCTTCGGGCAAAATATAGGAGGGCACAAGTTGATTCTCGGGCCAGAATAGAGGAGCAAGCAGGTGACGAGGCTAAGAGTTTGCTTCAAGAAAAAAATATAAGATAAGCAGGATGGTCTCGGGCAATTGAAGAAGAACGCATGCTTACCTCTTATGCTTATTTTTTTTTAGAACGAATAGAAATGAAAAGATGAATGGGAAGAGAAAAGTGGGAACCATAAAATATATTGAAATGTTGAAATGACAAAAGTCAGGTCGATTGAATTTCAGGAAATAAATGCTAAAGACTATTGGTGATGGTATATAAATGAAAGGTCAAGAAACCGAAAAGGCCCAAATACGGAACCGATAAGGCAAATCGTTTTGTCGATTTCACCGCGTATCGGACACCGAAATGCACAAATGAATATACCATGGAGAACAGCACAATGAGACGAACATAATGGTACACAGATATGAGCGATACGACCAAACTATCAAAACTCGATATTCACTGCCAAAATGCTGTTAAAACGCCGAAAATAAGATAAACGGGGCTAGAGCAGTCCAAATTTGGCGAAACGAAATATGACGTCTCACTCAGAAAATGGTTTATATTTTTTTATGTAAAATATTTAAAAAATATTTTATTTTCCATCAAAATAATTGATTTTAAATTTTAAATAGAATTTTTTTTCTACAGAACAAACTTACATATTTCCCGATGAAAATCTGACATTTGCTATGTTTAAATAGACGCATACCAAATATCAAATTTTCATTTCTAAAAGTTTATTATATATTTTCAAGAAATTTTTTAGTTAATTACGATATTTAAATCGTTAAAATTTCCAAGTCGTTACACTCTCCACCGCTTAAAACTTTCCGTCCCCGAAAAGGAACGAGATAGAAGAATAGAAGCAACAGAAAGGAAAGATAGATTGGAAATACAAAGTACCAGATATACAATTAACTCAAAACAAATAAATTCCATTTTCAAGTGTTAATATTATACTATTACTTACATTTTATATTGTATACTATTCAATTACATGTCCTCATTACATTCAAACTTTTTCCCAAGTAAGTTGATTAATGTTTCTGAATGTAATTGAGAACTATACAAATTTACCTTTTATTTACAACATTTCTTTAAGCAAAATTTAGTTTGAACATTTTATTACTTAAGTTTTCTCTTGTATAACCTTCAATTACCTATTCACATTAACATTTTACTCTTTGAATATTTCAAGTAAGTTATATATGTGTTAGAATGCAATTGAGCATTATACAAATAAATTTTATCCTAGTTCAACTATTTCAAGTTGTTTTAATTTCGTTTCTCATTTTAGACACTCCAATATTCAAAAAAATTGCTTCATTTCAATAATTGAAAACCATCTCTTAACATAAAACTTAAGAGTTAAATTTTTGGTTTCACTTCAAATCATTTGAAATAAATATATACATATATATATATTATATCAAATCATACTCAAGAAAATTCAAATTAAATCCATTTTCCAAAACAAAAGTGTAGCAAAGCTACTAAGTGGTCTCCCCACTTTAAGACTCGAAAATGAATGTCGATGATGTTGCAGTCATCACCGAAATTATTTTCCAACGACATAAGAGGAGAGTACTAACTTACTTCTTTTAAATTTCTTTGGAAACAATTTCCATTCGAAAATACTTTTAAATAATATATTTTCTTAAACTTTGAAAACCAAATTTTGAAGAGCGCCGAAAATTTAATTCTCAAATCCTTAATTTAAATTCATTTCATTTGCAAATCAGATCTATAAACCATGTTTACAAAATTTCATCTCCTTATAACATACAATAATAGTTAATGGTTTAGGAATGTTGACAAAACAATAAATGATAATCTGGTATTATCATTTCTAACAACCAATTCATTTACTATTCTATTTCAAAAAATTATGCCTTTTTATATATAAAATATAATCATACATAAAATTATTTCATTTACCAATTTCGAAAACAATATTATGCCAGTTTGTTCTGTTCAAGTGTTTTGGAATTCCTATCGATAGCGTTGGCCAGATGAATCGATCGAAACCAAAATTCAAACTTAACAACTCAAACAACACAATATGAAACATTTTTATATCAATTACAAATACACTCCCTCACAGGATGATTCAAGAATGGATTTAGAACAAGGATAGAGATTCAAATTTAGAGAAACCCTAATCAAAGAGAATTCTAACTAAGAAGGTAGGATCGAAAGAAAGATAAGATAGTTAAATTACAAAAGAGGAAAGATTGATAGACTTATATTAATCGCGTGCGACCTTAACCGGGTCAACCGAGACTTATAAAAGATGAGGATATCATCAATGGAAATGGGAACAAACTAGTTGAGAACATCGCGGAAAACGTGACTCATGAGATCGACGAAGAAGGTTGAAGCATTGGTTAATCCAAAGGGCATGACTGACCAATCATAGAAACCATTCTCCGTTCTGAAAGCTATCTTGGGAATGCTCTCCCCAGCTACACGAAGTTGGTGGAAACCGGTAGCAAGATCGAGCTCCAGGAATAACATCGATACGGAATTCAATCTCCCGCTTGGGAGGAAGAGAAGTGACTTCACCTAACATCAGGATAATCCCTGACTATCGGGCATTCAAGATCAGTAAGCTGAGAATCAAGTGAAAAGATAAAATTGACTGCATAATCCTAAGACAATCGACATTCGATCACAAGAGAATTTACCCTGTTCGTTTACTAGAGAAACAGTTCGGGCTTTGCAAGAGATAATAGCATCAAAACCGAGGACATGGAAATCTCCGGTGAATCGATGCTTGCTGTAAAGGAGTTTCACCCCTTTACAAATCATACTAAGGGTGGCGGGACCGTCGATGGAATTAGTCACCCATAAGGATGAAGTTGCAAATTGAGGTTGCAAGATGTGCTCAAATTTATTACAGAGATCAACAGAAATAGAGCTATGGGATGCTCCAGTATCAAGAAGAACACGATCAGGAAAAGACAAGAATGGATTTTAGAACAAAGGTGAAGTTCCAAAATTCAAAAGAAATCCTAATCCAGGAGGATCCTAACAAAAAATTTCAAGCTCGAACGAAGATGATTCTGTAATTAATTCTACTAATTCTAGGGTATTACTACCCTATCTCTAATGAGTTTTTACTCCATATGCTAAGTTATGCCTAAACTAGAACTCTGATACACTTGTAACAACCTGGCATTTTGAACCATTCAAATCGACAATCATCCACACATGTCAGACTTGAATTGCTCAAAACAACAAATTGTTAATTTATATTTGGCAAAAATTAGCATATACAGTAAATAAATCAATCACAGAATCACCAACACAGAGTAATACAACAATAAGCAACGGAATAGATAAGTAGTAGTTCATGAAGCTACTACAGAACATTAGAGTTTGAAACAAAATACAACAGAAATCCCGAATACATAGAAGTCTCAATACAAAATCAAATGACAAGTCTGAACATAAACTGGAAATAACTGAAAGCTAAATAGATATAAGACAGATCTTTAAACAAAGCTCCAAGCTCCAAAGGTGAGTCTCAAATGCTGTGACACTTAGTCTGACCCGAGCATAAAGCAAAACACAAAATACTCGAGTCAGGATTAACATTCTTATGCAAGTAAATCAACTCAAGTGAAATATCCAAGTGAAATGCAAGTAACTTAAAGGATGCTTGGGATTCTCATCCTTTAAGTATCCGTTAAACTATCTATATACATAGTATAATACGCTACATAGATAATGTCTATAGTAAATTAAACTATTAAAATAGCGTTAAGGCGTTACACATATCCCCCGTAACACATTTTATACAAATGCCGTAGTCTATGCAGTACTATAAAGTCCACTAAACCGGTGGGTTGTTAGGGAGCACTCCATAGGTACGACACAAAACAAAATCGTAGAAGGCGCGATAAGGCATGTGACAAGGCACACGAGGCAATGCCAGTGTAGGATTCTACTGTTTGCACTCCCAGACCAGTGGTAACGCATAACAGCTACTACCTCCCATCTCGAGACACACTCCCAAATCAAAGGTGCACCCAATCAAATCACAAAGTAATAGAATGGTATCGAAGAAATGTGACCGATAGGAGGAGCAACCCCACTTGGCCCGGTATAGCTCATGTTTTAGCCACATCAAGCTGACTCGAGGGAGTTAGGGCAGCGTTCATACCTCATACAGACGTTCGCCAAACCATCCTACTTCGTTTTGGAATCTCCACCACGTACACAGTTGTTAAAGTGATTTTCGGTGTTGGCAGAGAGTATGACAATCCGATCCCGGTCTCTTTAACAACCAAACGCTTATTTCACACTGTGGTCATTTTATATTTTAACAGTTCATAATTCATATCAAATATCGTATTCATTTCAAAATCATATCACTTTTCAAAATCATATTCACTTTCGAGATCATATCACTTTCGAAATCATATCAATTTCGAAATCATATCACTTTCGAAATCATATCACTTTCGAAATCATATCCACAAAATAGTTTAAACCATCATATCAAAATATTCACATTTAAATCCATTAAATCTAAATCATAACAGTTCCAACTTAAACAGTTTAAATATTGAAAATAGTTTATATATTGAACTACTTATAGATTAAAAATAGTTTATATTTAAAAATAGGTTATAGATTAAAATAGTTTATATATTAAAAGAGTTATATCGAAAATAGTTTCAAATTAGAATTGTTCTTCCAATTTCACAAATCAATTCAAATTCTCATTAAACCATTTTTAATTTATATTGATTTCAAATCCAGGTTTGAACTTCAAATTTAAACCACTCCCAATTCAATAGGTTTCAAAGTTTAATTATTCAAACAATTCATAATAACTCACTTTGATACATTCCATTTATGTTTCAAAATTCAACTTTAATTTTATTTAAATTTGAAATTATTCACTTAATCATTTTTAATAACATTTAAATAAAATCTCAAACTACAACTTAAATCAAAATTTAATATTCAATTACAATTTTATTTAAATTTGAAATATTCATTAAATCACCTTTATCAAATCAAGTCATTAAGTTATAAAAATCACATCTTTAAAAATCTTAAAATCAATAAGTTTCAAATCAATAATTATTTAAATTCAATTCTTAAACCAATTAAATTACAAGTCAACTTAATTTATCTTTCCACCCTTAATTTTATTAAAGTTGTAACAAAAATATATTTAAAAATAATAATATAAATTCAAATAAATATTTAAACATATTATATATATGAATTATTACAAAAAAATCTGTTTTAAAATATCAATATAAATTGTGAATAAATATTTAAAACATATTATATATATTAGTTAAATTATATTTTATTAAATTTTATTATATTAATTATTATTAAATTAAGTCTTATTATTATTAAATATATTTTAAATCTTATTTTATATATTTTAAAAATAATAAAGTTATAAGTAAAATTTTATAATTTACATTTTAAAACTTAACTTATAATTTTAAAATTTTCAAAACATATAAATTTAAAACCTAAATTTTACCCATATATTAAAATTAAAATCTTTATATTATATTTTAAAAATCAATATTTATTAAAACCCATATATTTCCTTTTAAAACTTTGGAAATCAGTTTTCAAATATATATATATATATATGCAACAAAAAATATATATGCAACAATATATATATATATATATATATACATATATGCAGGCTACTCAACAAACATATATGCAGACTCTAATATATATATTTTTCTTCTTCATGAGCTCGAACAACATGGAAAAATAAAATAAAATGGGAGAGAATGATGTGGTGACAAGAAGATGGATGGGGTGAACAGTGGAGGAGGGATTACGGAGGGTGCAGGCTGGTCTCGGCGCGGGGAGGCTGCTTGGAGGGTGATGGACGTCGGCTGCATAGGCTTTGTTGGAGTTCGGCAGGGCTGCAGTGATGAGGGTTTAATGCAGAGGAGGCAGTCAGAGGCATGGTGATGCGGCTAAGGGAGGGAAGAGAGGCCACGGCAGTGGGTAGGGGTGTAGGTGCAAGGTCAAGAGGTGTTAGTAGTCGCGTTGATGTGACGGTTGGTGTTTATGGTGTAGTGGTGTAAACGGGTTCCGCTACTGGAAGGCAGAGGGAAGGAGTAGGCAGTGGCTAAAGGCTTGGAGTGACAAGGCGGCTATGGTGGAGAGGGGGCCAGTGAACAACTGCTTGCGTGAGGAGAGCTTGGGTGCAAAAGGAAGGCATGCAAACTTTGGCTATGGAGACTGCGTGCTTAGTTATGGCAAGGGGATGGTTACTTCAGGCCAAAAATAGAAGAAGAGCAGGTGCATGCTTCGGGCAAAATATAAGAGGGCACAAGTTGATTCTCGGGCTAGAACAGAGAAGAAAGCAGGTGACGAGGCTAAGAGTTTGCTTTAAGAAAAAAATATAAGATAAGCAGGATGGTCTCGGGCAATTGAAGAAGAACGCACGCTTACCTCTTCTATTTATTTTTTTTCCAGAACGAATAGAAATGGAAAGATGAAAGGGAAGAGAAAAGTGGGAACCGGAGAATATATTGAAATGTTGGAATGACAAAAGTTAGGTCGATTGAATTTCAGGAAATAAATGCGAAAGGCTATTGGTTTACACGGTATATAAATGAAAGGTCAAGAAACCCAAAAGGCCCAAATACTGAACCGATACGGCAAATCGTTTTGTCGATTTCGCCACGTATCGGACATCGAAATGCACAAATGAATATATCACAGAGATCAGTACAATGAGACGAACATAATGGTACACAGATATGAGTGATACGACAAAACTATCAAAACTCGATATTCGCTGCCAAAATGCTGCTAAAACAACGAAAATAAGATAAACGGGGCTAGAGCAGTCCAAATTTGGCGAAACGAAATATGACGTCTCACTCAGAAAATGGTTTACATTTTTTTATGTAAAATATTCAAACTTCAAAAAAAAATTATTTTCCATCAAAGTAACCGATTTTAAATTTTAAATTGAATTTTTTTTTTCAACAGAACAAACTTACATATTTCCCGATGAAATTCTAACATTTGCTATGTTTAAATAGACGCATACCAAATATCAAATTTTCATTTCTAAAATTTTACTATATATTTACAAGAAACTTTTAATTAATTACGTTATTTAAATTGTTAAAATTTCTGAGTCGTTACATATGTAAATCAGATAACAAATAAATATATAAATTCACGATAAAACAAGGATCTATTCTACATATGTATATTGACACACACACACATATGTATAATAAAATACATCTAAAATTACCAATGATGTAACCTTGAATGTGGACCTTGAATGTTGAATCTAGAATTCTTTTGGTTTGATCCAAACGTCTTGAATTTGCAGCAAACAAGGGACGAACACCACGATATAACTTTTGGTTTGTATTTAATTTTATTTTCAAAATTAAATAGCAAAAATGCCTTTGTATTTTCGATTAGGAAGGTGGGGTGGAGGTTCTCTTCACCTTGATAATTCAAAACCCCATTCTTTGATAGAAATCTCCCATCCCTCACCTTATTTGGTCGGCCATATATAGGCATAATGGTCCTGTATGATTTTCCAAAGTCAATCAATATTTAGTCATTTCAAATCAAATTTAAAATGTTCATCGATATCGTATATCAATACGTATATACATAACTTTTATACATGCACTTTATTAAATATTGATTCAAATAAATCAAAAAAAATTAATAATTAATATTTCATAAATGTTAATTAATTTAATTAATTTATATAACAATTATAATTTGATTAAATTGTGTGGTATTTCGAAGTATTTAACATTGTAGTTGTATGACTCATATGTGTAAATTCAATTAGCGATTAATATCAAACAATTCAAATATTAACGTTCACACATCACTTTGTCTAGTACTGTGATAGTTTGACCGAATTTATCGCTTATGCATTTTTTTTAAAATCCAATTTTACTATTTTAAGCGGTCTCTAGTAGGAACGATTATTTACACTAATTCTCTTTGTCAAAATTATATCGCATTAGGACATATGGAATTTGGTTTTGATCAAAATTCCAATATCGTCCATATTTAACTTGTATAATCCAAACACAAAGTCCTTGGTTCAATAATAATTATTATTAACCAAACTGTTCTAGCTAGAGACTTTGACATTGAGTTGGCTACAATTACTTGTGATACTAATCTCATGTAATCAAGAAAACGAATTCTCTGTCGAGTAGTGTTGCGTTTCCAGTGCTTCAACTCATACCCAATTATAGTCGTTAGATGGACGTCGTGCTACGATTTAACCATAGTCAAAGTGGAGTGTCCATATTGAAGTTCAATAGTATTCTCAAGTTAAGAGAACTGTATAATCTCCTCACTTCAATATTCTCCATTTGACCTTAGTTATATTAACCAATAGAAAACTATCGAGTGATTCATTCTGTAATTATCCAATAACTATAAGTACATAACCACTTGGTTCCCCCCAACAGCCGAATAATACATTACCCAACATTTAGAGAGTGTGACATACTCTAGTCTCAATGGATGTATCAATATCCTATCTCGAAACATCTTGACTAGGAATATTAAAATGATATGCTATTTTTATTGCAATAAATTTCTCATGATTATAACACATAGTAATTACTATTACATAACATATCATTTAGGGATTTTATATTAAATATACTTAAACTAAATAAATAATTAACATAACATATTATGACAAGTATATAATAGAAAGAAAAAGAAAAACATATTTTATTTCAAATTGCCACTAGGGCATACCTCTAACTCTCTCAATATCACACTTGCACTTAGGGACAACTATTGAATCTCAATCTCATCCTTTCGATCAGTTTACTGAGAACTGGCCGAGTCAAGCCTTTCGTGAATGGATCCGTTATGTTGTCCTTTGTATCAACTCTTCGAATCACAACTTCTTTCTTCTTGACAAATTCTCTAATGAGGTGGAACTTTCAAAGAATGTGTGTTGATTTCTTGTGTGCTCCAGGTTTCATTACGATATAAATCGTTGCATTGTTGTCATAAAACAATGTCATTGGATTCTCCATGTTGGGAATCACCCCTAGCTCACTCATAAATTTGTGCATCTAGATCGCTTCCTTAGCTATTTCGTTGAGGGTGATGTACTCGGCCTCCATCATGGAATCAGATATTGTTTCCTGTTTGGAAATTTTGTAGCTAATGGCCCTACCATTTAAAGTAAAAACATAATCCGATACAGAAATTGTGGTCTTCGATATCACTTTGAAAACTGGAGTCTGTATACCCCTTTATAAGGAGGTCTCTGTTCCCATATATAAGGAATAAGTCTTTATCATTTCTTAAATACTTACGCATACATTTTGTAGCGGTCTAATATTTTTCTTCAGGATTATATTGGTACCGGCTTATGTATAAGCCACATCCAATTGAGTACATGGCATAGTGTACATTATGGAACCTATTACCGATGCATATGGTATCCTCTTTATACGCTCTTTCTCCTCACTAGTATGAGGAGCGTCCTTAGAAAGAACAATTCCGGATTACGTCAGAATTATGAACAAGGATTGGGATAATCCCAACAGCCTCATAGATCCATCTCTATAGGTCTTGATACCTAGTGTATATGTTTCTTCTCCTAAATCCTTCATGGAGAAGTTCCTGGATAACCACGTTTTCACCGATTGCAACAATGCAATGTCATTTCCAATCAATAACAAATCGTCGAAATATAAAACTACGAACATTATATCACTTTTTTTTCTTTCTGATATATGCACACTTCCTCTCCATTCTAATAAAAACCAAACAATTTGATTACTTTATCAAAACACTTATTTCAACTTTTTGAAGTTTGTTTGAGACCATAAATGGATCTTAACAACTTGGAAATCTTGCCCTCACTCCCACTGACATTGAAAACCTTACGCCATGACATGTAAATGGTCGTTTTCAAATGAATATATACACACACTATAAGATTTAATTAATTAATTAAAATTTTAATTAATTTTATTTTATTCATTTTAAATATTTTAAAGTGAATATATATACACTATAACATTTATAGTAATATATGTATATCATAATACGTGTATATTATTTTATTTATTAATTAACATTTAATTGATTTATTTAATTAAAATAGTTTTAATTAATTTCAAAAATTATTTATTATTTACCTTAAATATTTTAAGATAGATTTACATATATCATTATATATGTTTTTAACTTAATTAATTAACTTTTAATGGTTTATTTAATTAACACAGTTAACTTTATTATAATTTGTGAAAATAATATTTTTCAAAACATTTTGAAAATTATTTTATAACATTTATGAAATTTCATACTGTTTTAAACTTAACCTTTTAAATTTAAAATATTATCGATAACTTTAAAAATAGATTTTGAAAATTAGCCAAAGACCCAAAATCGGGGATTTATATTACTTGGGCTGAGTATATCTTCCGGGCTAGGCCAGTAGCCAAGTAGAGCAGAGTATTTGATTACCCAAACCCAACCTTCGACACTGCTTTTCTAGACATCCTACTAAATGGGTAGGCTTTAATAAGTTAGCCTAAATATTGCTAATTTAGACCGCATAGGCTATTGGACTCGGATATCATTGATGGAACTGGGCCCACATGTAACGGGTTAAATGGGCTAATTTAATTTATTTTTCCATTTTTAGATCTTATTGAGCCTATTAAGTGTAAATTAATTTATATATAATCTAAATAATTTTAAATAAAATATTTATTTTATTTAATTAGTTTATATAAAGATTTGATTTTATTATACATATAGTATATAATGTATATGTGTAGCAAATACACACATACGTGTATAGTGCACGTGCAGTTTATTAATGTGTAAATGGTTTAATGTGTCTATATATAAGTGCTGAGATTTACAATGCAACAGACACATTTGCCTCTTTTATATACATATTTGCTATCCACAATTAATTTGTTATTATAAATATTTATATACATATATATATATATATACACACAAACATATATAACATTTACATATATTTAATCAAAAGATGTTGACCAATTCTAATAATTCAATTAGTATTTAAAATATCTTAAGGTAGGTTTAAATTTTAAAACAAATCAAGTTCTAGAATAAAAATCTATTTCAAATTTCAAATGCTGACATATATATATGTGTGTGCGTGTGTGCGTGTGCTTGTGTGTGTGTAATTTTTTATTAAATAAGAACTCAGAATATTGTATATACATATAGTTTTAAAGTCATCGATAAAATACTAATAGTAATTAGAAAATAAACATTTCTTAAAGAATTAATTTTTTTCGGTCGAAACCATTTTATCAAAAAAAATTATTCTGCAAATCTATATAGATTTGTAAGAGATATTATTTTATCTTATTCTATAAATATAAATCCATATAGATTTTATATAAAAAATTAATTATAAATCCATATGGATTTATAGTCAAAGAAATATATTTTGTATAATAATTTAAAAGGTTTAAAAAACATTTATAAACTGTTATTTTTTATTTTGGATTTAATTATAAATATATATACAATTTTTTTAAAACATTCATATGTACGAATACCAATTAATAAATTAATTTATATGTAATACACACATACACACTAATATAAAATTTAAAATTGTTATAAAAATATTTTAACTTTCTAAAAATTACATGTGTGTGTGTATATATGTATATGTATATTGTTGGTCGAAAAAAATTCATACATACATACATACATACATACATGCATTTCACTAGAAGAACAAACTTTGCAGTCCAATTAGTTTCTAGGACACACATCTACATAAATTAATTTCAAGGCCAAAGTCAGCAGAATAATTACTTTTAAGGACAAAGTCAGCGGTCCAATTACTTTCAAGGACATAATTTTGTAGGTTTTTAGGCCTTAGAAACTATTATTTTGCATTTTGTCCTTAAAAGTAATTATTTCAGTTGTGTGTCCTAGAAACTAATTGCACTTGCTAAAGAGGCCCTTGTGGCTAATTTCCACTATATATATATATATATTATATACATGTTTTTTCTTAATTTAATTTAAAAGTGTGTGTTTATGTATGTAAATTAGACGGTAAAAAAATATATAAATTCGTGATAAAACAAGGATATAATCAACACATGTATATTGATATATATATATATATATAAAACATAAAATACATTAGTAATTACCAATGTTGTATCCTTGAATGTGCACCTTGAATATTGAATCCAAAACTCCTTAGATCTGATCCAAAGTGCCCTTGAATTTGCAGCAAACAAGACACGAACACCACACTATAACAATTGATATTGATTTAACTTTATTTTAGAAATTAAATGGCAAAAATGCCTTTGCATTTTTGCCAGGGTAGGTGGGGTGGATGCTCAAAAAAGAAAAAAGAGAAGGGATGGATGGTTTGTATAGGCAAGAGGATGAAGTAAAAGGAGGAGATCTGGATCTGCTAATTCACCTCTTCTCCTTGCCAATTCAAAACATGTTTTTTCAAATAAAAATATCCCCTCACCTATCTTGTTTAGCCGGCCATATATGATCCTAATGGTCCTATATAATTTTTCAAAATCAATTAATATTGATTCATTTCAAATCCAATTTACAATGTTTATCAATATCACATATCTATATGTACATATATAACTTTTATCTGCGCATTTTATTAAATAATAATTCAAATAAATCAAACAAATTTAATAATTAACATTTCATAAATATCAATTAATTAAATTAATTCATGACAATTATAATTTAATTAATTTATAACAATTATAATTTAATTAAATCATGTGGTATTTCGAAGTATTCAAAATTATGATTGCGTGACTCATAGGTGTAAATTCATTCAGCGATTAATATCGAACAATTCGAATATTAACGTTTACATGTCACCTTAGCTAATGCTATGGCAGTTTAGCCACTAACACATTTTTGGTAAAATCCAATTTTACTATTTTAAGCGATCATTGATAGTAACGATTATTTAAATCAATTCTCTTCGTTAAAACTATATCATATTATGACTTATGGAATTTGGTTTTGGTAAAAATTCCAATATCGCCCACATTTAACTTTTATAATTCAAACACAAAGTGCTTGGTTCAATAATAACAATTATTATTAACCGAACTGCTCGGGCCAAAGACTTTGACTTTAAATTGACTGTAGTTGTCTGTGATATTAATCTCATATAACTAAGGAGACGAATTCTTCATTGAATTGTGATTTACTTCCAATATTTCAACTCGGACCCAACTATAGTCGTTCGATCGACGCCGTGCCATGATTTAACTATAATAAAAGTGGAGTGTCCACACTGAAGTTCAACAGTATTCTTTGTAATATTGTCACTTTGATATTCTATGTTTGAAATTAGTTATCAAACTGACCGTCAGGGATGTTTGCATAATGTCACTTGAAATCAATTTCCTCTGAAGCCTGAATTTCACGCTTACATTTTACCGATGTTCGCGATGAACTCATTTTCCTCCGCTTTTTCTTCTTCTACGTTCTCCCTCAAATCTATCTCCTTTAGTCTAACTTTTACCCTTGATTTGGTGTTTGAATATTTCTCCTCCTTGTTCTCCTAGCATTTCGGCTTTTCAATTTACTGAAATTTTCAATACTGTGATAAGGGTTTCAAACCCTAACTCCTTTAGCTGACCTTTCTTGCCACGCACGGATTTGCCACCATTGCATCCTATAAACCATCAGCGCCGCCACTCCCTCTGCCCAAATTTCTGATTTACGCATCATCTACACTACAAGAAAAAGCATTTTTAGTTGCATTTTTTAGTAGCGTTTATTGTCAAATGCAAGCAAAAAGTTATTTAAGTGCAACCAATAATGTAACCGGGAACAGAAATTTAAGCGGGTTTAATTTTTTCGTCACCGCACAGACCTTATTTTCGTGGCCGCAAAAAGGCGGGACTTAATTTTTTCATGGAGGTATTTCCTCCCTCTTTTATTTTCATCACCCATTAAAACTTATTTTACTTTCTCAAATCCAAATTCAACAACACTAAATCACACGTTCCCAAATCCAAATCTGTCCCGTTCCAGTTCATTCACGACCCAATAGTTTTTCATCCTCGATTGAAAGCTACCGCAGAAGGTAAATGATGCGACCCAATAGTTTTTCATCCTTGCATTATCTGAAAGAATTTTTTTACTGGTGATACGTGAGAAATTATAATTTATGGAAGTAGAATCAAATAATTTTATAAAATATTGTAAAGCTTCCCTATTCATATTTTCGTTTGCATTTACCCAGGTACCATGTTCATCCACCATCGTGAGACTGGAATTTTTTGGTCTTTCATCAACAAATTGGAGTGAAAGAATCGAGAGGTTCTTTCTCCTTCCGTGAGCCATTTTATTTTTAAATGGTGTATGTTCTCTGTAGCCAGTATGTGTAGCAACTCTGAGAGTTGTTCTACTTTCTGTTGATAAATATTTAGTACACACGTGTCATTTGGGTGGATGATATTTAGTACCACCACTGCACCGCCGCCACTCCCTCTGCCCGATTTTCTGATTTACGCATCATCTACCACCACTGCACCCTGCCACTCCCTCTGCCCGAATTTTTGATTTACGCTTCATCTACCACCACTGCACCTAACCATCAATGGTGCATCATATACTGCTGCCTCTAACATGGACATCGCAGCCAGATCCATCTAGTTTTGCCTCCATTGATTGAAAGGTATCTACCGTTTATTGTTTTTAGTATATTTTTTTAAATTATTGTTGCGCGATTTTGAATTTAGTATATTTTAAATCATTGTGAATTAAATTTGGAAGATGTAATTTGTATATTTAATATGTTACCCTGGTGAGATAAAAAAAACCAACACTTAAGATATTGAATCTTATTGGTATCTTCCTACTGATCTGTATATTAGTCATGGCTGGTCATTGGCACTGTTTGAGTACATGTTTTTATTGTATATATGGTAGGGAAATGCCATGTAAGTTGTTAAGTCATTCTACTTGTCATCTCATCTTTGTAATAACTGCACATTGACTATTGGTCACTTAATGTTATCACTGCTAGTTGTTTATGACATGCAAAATCCTTACTAACTATGCACTTCCTCTGTCGGTGGTAGAGGTCTTTAAAGACCTCTTCATAACCACCTTTTATTATTTTTAAATTCAAGGAGATACCAGGTGTTGCTATCCCTCCATATACCAGTAAGCTAGAGCATCAGGTTTCCTTTTCTATACATCAACAACCCGTTTTTATAACTTAAGACGTAATACAATCCAAGTTTTGGTGCATATAAATAATACACATCTTTATTTCATATCTATTAGCTTTTGGATCAAGTTACGATTCTTGCATGATGCAATTTATGGCATTATAACAATGAACTTCATCGTCCCATTGGAATTAATCACTGCATTATATTTTGTTTCATGTTAATCGGCACTTATTGTCTTATTTTGGTTACTAATGTTCTTGTTCATAGTGGTGGAGTTCATGGTAAATTCTCCAAGGTTGCTCAGGATGTAGATTTCGTCAAATAAATAGGGCATGAGATATATTATGATTTAGTTGACCATGACAAAGTCCACAGCTTCAGAGTTCAAAAGCAGATGCCTTTCAGCCAATTTAAGGTAATAACTCAAATAACAGCTCCATTAGTAATTAGAATCTAATTTGTAGAGGTTTCCAAAACAGAATTCAAATCTCAAAGTTGAAATTTGAAATCGAAAATGGTTTTAAAGTGTGAAATGTAACTTCGAACATATCATATTGTTATGTGTTTACATACATATATGCTAATCTAAGAATCAAATCGTAATTGTTAGGTTTAGATTTGAATCGCACAATTTCATGTTTTTTGATAAAATCGCATGGGCTAGAGCTCGAGTCTAGTTCAAATTAATTTGCATCAATTAATAATTAGCATTACTTGATTCAACGTAGAAGGCTGAACTGACTTTGAGAATTTTTAATAATCCATTAGAGAAGGCGGTAGTTCGCATTTGGTAGGGTAAATTATATTTTATTTCTAACATTTGCATTATCCTAACTCCACTGGCCTTTCCAACTTTAAACTGAATTGATCAAATGAACGACGGGTGTGAAGTTTGTGCCTAACCTTTCAAGTGGGTTGGGTAGTAGTTAGACTTTGAAAAGATTTATTGCAAAAACAGAATCTTGTGCTGTATGCTCTAAAGATTCTATTTTTGTGCATACTTTAACATGTATCATAATGTTGTCATTTGGTAACAACTACATAATTGCCAAAAATGATTTCACAATATTGAATTAATTAGTGCTATTGGCCATGTTTTTTCGTTGATAATCTACTTTGAGATCATGTCACTAAGATTAAGAGTAGTATTCTGGATGTTGAAAACTTATATCACTGTTCCAGTTCAAAATTTGCATTCAGTTTTTTTATTGTGTATGCAATCTGATCTTCATGTGATATGCATTGTTAAATTTTAGTATGACTTATGTATAGAAGTTGGCAAAACTATTGTAATAAAATAAATTTTCGAAACTCCAATCCTTCATATTATAACTGATGTGATAAAATTTTCCTTTTTCCAATTGTTTCCCAATACTATAACTCTTAACATGTTTTCATATATTTTGCCTCTGTATAAACGTATTACGTTGAAGTACTAAGAATTTGGATGGTTTAGTAGAGTAGGCAATGAATTAAGTATGAAAAATAAGTCTGGTTTTTCTTTAAAAAAATCAATTATTAACTCAACGATCTATTATGTACATACAATATATTATACTTGTTGGAACTGGACTAGCCCACAATGGAAGATATGGGTGAATTTCAAAAATTTTACCCTATTGGATCTTTTATTGAGCCTATGAAGTCTAACTGAATTAGAACATTTTTAAATTTCATTTAAATAAAAACAACATTTTTATTTAAATTCAAATATATTAAGATATGAAATTAATTTTATTTGATTTAGTTTATACATAAATGTATAAGGGGATTTCACTTGGAAAAGAAAATGTTCCATACTAACAGATTCGGGTCCATAACCATGGGTTCTAATGCACGAGATCTTGTAGCACTTATCAATGAGGCCCTATCAATTAGTATTACACAGAAGAAATCAATTATAGAAACTAATACAATTAGATCCGCGCGCCTACGGATCAGTCGACATTTTTCACAAATTTTACGAACAGAAGCCCTTATTTTCATATTTCTTTCTCCTTACTTTCATTTTTAATCTATTCCTTGGAAGAAAATAAGTCTCTTGTTTTTTTACTTCTTCACATCCACCGCGCAATGCATGCATATACATATATATGTGAGTGCATGTGTAACATAATAATCCGTGAAAGGTATAATATACCCATATGTAGATGTTGGGATTTACATCGCAACAGACATATTAGCTCATTTTGTATGTCATGTATGTTGTCTAAATATGTGCATGTATATGTGTTACAAAATACACACACACATGTATGTATAATATATTATATATAATATATGAACATAAAACATTTATATATAGATAAATATATATATATAGAAAGAGAGAAAATTTATTAAAAATTATTTATAATTCAAAATTAACTTAGTTTTGCAAACATAATAATTTTAGTATTTTAATTTGTATATGTTATGAATAAAATAATGTTTTCATCCATAAATAATTAACGTAAAATAATATATTGATGAAAATTCAAATTTTACAATTTTTAAAAATCTAGGATCATAAAATAGAGCTTAGGAAAAATATAGAGATTTTTCGAAGTTGAAATATTATTTTTTAAAACAAATACATTGATTTCGGCAATAATTATTTAATATAAAATAATATATTATTAAAATTTTAAAACTTAAAATTCTAAAAATTTTAGGACCATGAATTAAAAGTTACAACAAATTTTGAAGAATTTTTCAATTAAATTATTATTTTTAATAAATCATAAATATTTTTTTCGAAATAATATTAATTATTAAAAATAATAAACATTATTGAAAAATTCCTAAATTTTTTCTATATGTTTCTGAAATTATATAATATTTTTCAAAAAATATAAAATTTAATTTTTAATTTAATAATTATTTTATATATAATAAACAATTCAAAAATTCAATAAATGTTAATTCAAAAATATGAATATATGTATGCTAATTAATTTTCGAATTTTTAAATTCATATTATATATAAATAAGTGTACTAAATTTTTTAAATCATATATATACATATCTTATTTATGCATATATGCTATTATGAGAGAGAAATATACATTAATATATATATATATATATGAATTTATTAATAAATATATATAACACAATTATTAATGACAAAAATTGATTTTGTACAGTAAACAGAATTTGTCTATACATAAATCAAATAGTATAATAAACAAATTATGCACATAACCAAACTGCTTTTTGAAAACCACATCTGCTTACAAAAATCTCACCTAACTAAACATATAGTAACAATATATTTAAACAGATATGAAATTGCTCATTATAGGATTATAGAATATAATTTAATTACTGTAATATGAATGAAAATTACCAATTTAATGATGCCTTTGAATCCACGTTGAAGCAATGACTTCCCTTCCTTTTACTGTACTTGATTCGTCAGATTGCAAGTCCGGAATCATCGACCTCTAACTATCGAATAGTATTATTTTAATTTGAAATATATTTGATAATTTTGTTGTGGATCGAGGGCTATGTTTTAATCAGCAATGTAGAAGGTAATGGCGGCCAAAAAAAGTTCATTATTATTTTTATAGATACATATATACATACACACATATATATATATACATACACACACACACACACACACACATATATATATATATAAAGTTGTATTAGAGAGAAACGAGGAAAACCTTTTTACCCATTCTTACTTGATCTCAACCAATTATCTCCAAGCCAATTCCCTATGTTTTCGCCACCTCTAGACCTTCCTAAAACCGAAATTTGCAGCCCTAATGATGGGCCTTAAACCCATTTAAGCCCAAGCCAAAATACTATGCAATTAAATCTAATTTAATCGTTTGTCGATATTGTATATCGATCGATATATTTATAACTGTTATAAATATATATAACATTATTTATTTCTCAAATCATATTCAAATTTTATAACTAATATTTTATAAATATTAATTAATTTAATTAATTTATAACAATTATAAACTAACTAAATCGTTCGGTCTTAAGGGAATTCATCATTTCGGCTGTGTAACTCTTGGGTGTAAATTTGGTCAGTGATTAACATCGAACTATTCTAATGTTAACGTTCACATGTCACTTAGCAGGTGGTGTGACACTATAGCCAAATTTATTGCTTACTCATTTTCGGTAAAAATCCAATTTTAGTTTAATAAGCGTTACCCGGTTGTGACATTTGTTTACACCAATTCTCTTCGTCAAAACTATATCACTTTGGACTTATGGAATTTGGTAATGGTCAAAATTCCAACCTCATCCACATTCAACTTTATAGTCCAAATACAAAGTCCTTGGTTCAATAATAACAATTATTATTGACCGAAATGCTCTGGCCAGAAAATTTAACTTTGAGTTGACTTGAGTTGACTATGATACTAACCGCATATAACTGAGGAGACGAATCCTCTCTTGAATAGTGCTTCACTTCCAATACTTCCACTCGACCAAACTATAGTCACTCGATGGACGCCATGCCATGATTTGGCTATAATCAAAGCGGAGCTTTCATATTCAAGATCCACAGTATTCTCAAGTCGAGAGAACTATGTAAATCGGTCACATCGATATTTTCTATTTGACCTTAGTTATATTAACCAATAGAAAACTATTGAGTGAGTCGTTCCATAGTTATCCAATAATTATTAGTACGTAACCCTTAGGTGCCCCTAGCAGTCATGAGTAATACACTTCCAAACATTTGGAGAGCGTTACGTACTCCAGTCTCAACGGATACATCGATATCCAGTCTCGATGCATCTTGACTAGGAACATTTAAAATGGTATATTTTGTTTCGTTGTGATAAATTACTCACGATTACAACACTTTGTAACTACTATCATAAAATATACCATTTATGGATTTTTCTATTAAATATACTTTTAATTAAGTTAGTTAGTTAATATAATCACATTATATCAAGTATATCATAGGAAGAAAATACCTTTTATTTTGAATAAGATTGGTCAACGAGTTAGATATACGTAACAAATTACATATTTGCCCCTAGGGCATACCCCTGACTCTATCAATACTAAACATGTATACTAGGACTAAAAGTGATTTGGCTCACATCATGCATATTGTACATGAAAAAGATTGCCAAAGCAATGAATGTGTAATGATATAAGACCTCCATAGAAATTCATATTTACTGATTCATTGCCTGCTAAATCAGTATGGAATGATTTTAGCCAAAGAAAAAAACTTAAACAAAAAGATGCTCTGCTAAATCATGATTCTATTTACTGATTCATTATTGTTAATTTATGGTGAAACGGGAATTCCAACTGGACACATTTAATTCAATACAAGTCACCCATGTAATTTATCTTTGGTCCAGTGTGAATATCAAGTAGTTGCCGACCTTTTTTCCAAAAACAATTCATGGTAAGAAATGATTCTATGCTAATAATTTTGTATTTTGGGTACTACACATTGACAAAGGAAAATACACCATGTGTAATAGTGAATTTGCAATGAAACAACGAAAGAATTCAAAATGACTGAGTTTTGCAATTCCATTATTTTTAGTTAACGGATGATAGTTTTTTGTTTTCTGCAATTGTTACCATTTGGAATCTATATTAATGAATGTATGGTTACATGCAGCCATAGTTCTATAATATTTGAAATATTATTGTATTTGTTCTTATCGTGTGTTTGTTTTTAATTTAGATGGAAGATTAGCACATCGTGCTATTGAGCAATATTTGTTTTGTTTATTTGTAATGTAGAGATCCATTTTCATTTTTTTTTGAAATTATATAATCTAACGGTCGGTTTCTTCACCGTTGTGCGGTTGTACTAGTATTAACTAATAGAAAACTATTGGGTGGGTCACTCCATAATTATCCAATAACTATCAATACACAATCCCTTGGTGCCCCCAGTAGCCATGAGTAATACGACGCCCAACATTTGGAGAGAGTTACATACTCTAGTCTCAACGAATGTATCGTCCCATCTCGAAACATCTTGACTATGAATATTTAAAATGATATGCTATTTTTATTATGATAAATTTCTCATGATTATAACATATTGTACTTATTATCACATAACGTATCAATTATGTTATTTCTATTAAATATACTTAAATCAAATAAATAAGTAACATAACACATTATGACAAGTATATAATACAAAGAAAAACACCTTTTATTTCGAATGATATTTTATTACAAAGTTAATAAGTTGTAATAAATTACAGAACTACTCTTAGGGCATGCCCCTAACTCTATTAAATCTCCGATGTAAATTCGGTCCTCGGTCAATATTTCAACAAATTAAATACTGAAGCTTGTATGGAGTTTGCTGAACTACAATGTCAAGCACAAGTTCAATGCTTATAGATCATTTAGGCAAAATCCAATTTCAAACCCATAATTAGCTCACCTAGTAACTACATTTTATGGATGTATTCTTTTCGTCATCGCTGTATCACTTGGATATATAGAGTTTGGTCTAAGGTCAAAATCTCTATTAATATTCGTATTTAACTGCGTAGATAACTTTAAAGTCCTTGGTTCAATCTGATAATATTCATCGATTATCTGTTTTACTTTGGTCACATATTTTGATTTTTAAGTTGAATACCAATTACGGTGATACCAACCTTCTACAATGAAGAAGATAAATCCTCACTTGGGCAGTGTCTCATTTCAAGCAGTTTAACATATACCCAACTATGGTCGTAATAAGGTTGTCATGTCTAGTATACAACCATAATCAAAGTATAACCTAGCTACTTAATACTGGTAATACCCTTAAGTTAGAAGACCATTGTACACCATTACCATAAGATCTTCTAGTTTGACTTGGTTGTATTAACCTGTAGAGGACTCTCGTCGAGTCGTTCTGTGATTGTTCCAAACAACCACAAGTACATAACCCCTTTGTAACAACCTATATTTTACGTATCAAAGGATCATGAAGTATTATTTTAAATTCATATTGGATCGTATGACATTATAACTTCGAGTGATGTCGAATAGCGATATTTTTTACCCTTAGAAATTTTATTGGATGATATTGCCCCTAAAAATTTGTGATAGCTATAACTTTTTATAGAAGCTGAATTATGGTCCAAGACCACTTCCATTAGAAAGATAAGATGGTTTCCTTTTATGTAGAGTGATCATAGTGGCAATTTGGACTTACCATTTGGGAGATATGGCTGTTTGAAGTTAGATAGTTTTTGGGATAACTTAATGGGAAATTAGTGGAGTCGGGGATAGGCATAATAGCCCATTTCAGGTTTTAGGCTAATATTGGCTGAAATGACCATTCCCAAATCCTTTTCCCATCTTTCTAAATAGATCTAAACCTCCATTAACCTTCTCTTAGCCAAAACATATGCAGTAAATGCGCTTAGCGGTGGAGGTGCAAAACGTTTTAGCGGGGATATAACGGAAAATAACAGAGGTGCAAAAATCTTCATCAAATATAAAACCAAGGCTGGGGATATTTGAACCCACCAAATTGCTGAGTTGCCCCCTTAAATTTATTAAAATTTAATTGGACTAAAATGTCCACCACCACATTGAGCGCCTACAAGGTAATGCTATTAACCTCATAGGGCCACGAGGTAATGTTTTTAACCTCACGAAGCAAGTGCGTGGCTGGTACCTAAACCACGCACCCACACCGCGTGGTTATTTCATAATCCATGTATGCGCCTTAGGTGGTAAATGAAAATAGCTGAAAAATAATAATATTCAACGGAGGGCATTTTAGTCCGTTTAATTTTTGAAAAATAAAATGGAACTCGGTATTTCCAGTAGTTCAAATAAAATTTGTCTAAAACCAAATATTTAAAGTTAATTTATTCTTATTCTTATTCTTACATCATTTGTGTAGGAAAATGAAATATTATTTAATCTTATACAACAAAGCAGACGAATATCATGATTTATGCAGACTAGATTTGGTGACTATAATATATTTCTAACTAATATTGAGCACTTATGCCTTAAAATTAGGTCTTTACCTCAATTTTGTTGACTTAGTTTAAAAGTTAACTAGTTAAATCAACCTTTGTATATTAATGTTGCTAAAGAGGGTGCTAAAAAACTTTGATTTAGCGGATGTAGCAGAAAATAGTGGAGCTTAAAGCGAATCAACTGTTTAATAGCACTAAATTGAAATAACGTAGTGGTCGAAAAACGCTATGTGCTATAGCGGAGATTTTGCGACGCTTCAGTGGGGTTTTAACTGCACATGCCAAAACCTTATCTAATCTCTTCCAAATCAACTCAAATTCATAAATCTAGAATAGATTAGCAAGAGGATTTGCTAGACTTCCAAATAGGGCTGTTAATTTTGTATGAGTGTCCGATGTCCGTAATCGAAATAAGTCCGTCCGAGTCCGTTAGATTTTCATTTAGAACACGAGCTAGGACAAAAAAAATTGTACGAGCAAAAATATTATCCGGTCCGAGTTCGTTCGAATTCGTCCGAATTTCTTATAATTCAGTAAATCTGATGGAAATTCTATTAAACAACATAAAATTTGATGTAAATAGCAATGTTCGTCCGTGTCCGTTTGAGTCCATGTCCGAAAAATGTATGTACGAGTCCGTCTGATTTCATTTAGGACATGGACTAGGACAACAAAATTTGTACGAACATAAATCTCGTCCGCTCCATGTCCAGTCCGATTTTATTTAGGATATAAACTGAACACACCTTCGTCCGATCCGGTTCGACCGATTTACACCCCTACTTCTAAATCTACATTTTTGAAGTAGAAAATTTGGGCTATGCTATCTGGATTTGCCTTGTTTTGCATGCAAATCTTCTATTTTTTGGTGTTTGCTAAGCGATTTATCATCTCACATCATATTATATATGTATCTATAAATTTTAACATATTTTGTACTCATTTTTAAAGTAAAATATACGTTTTTATGCTATTTTGAAACCCAACCCAAAGTAAAAACGAGTTAATAATGATTTAAAGTGTTTTAAACATGTTATTTTGATGTGTGATTGCCTTTATAGGTGTTAGACTATGTTATAGATACATTATAAGAAGATTTGCCATGATTTGATATATGTCGATATGGTTGGATGATGTTTGAATGTTGTTGATGCTTGTTTGGATATATTTTGTATGCTTGAATAGTTGCCAATGGTCGTCGAAGCGAAGTACAGGCGGTGAATGATTATATGGACAAGGGTCTTCATGTAGGAGAGGAGGCGACGTGCTCAGGGGATCCATTAACGTAAGTTGGACTTTGACGGATGGGCTCTAAAGTGTTTGGGGTCGCACCGATGCATATGGGAGCGGTTTGAAGTAGTGAGTGTAACGATGGAGTCGATGCGAAATCGAGGCATCGGAGAAGCTACAACAACTCGGTACGGGGCTTGGATCCGCCTTGGTGTCATGGGGCTATTGGCTTTGGGTCAGGAGGAAGGTGGCCCAGGTTGGTGCTTCGGGTTTTGTAGGTGATTTCTTTGGGTCAAGCCGAGAGTGGCTTTGGGCTTTCTTCAAGTTGGCTTGGGGTTGGAGTAGACGACTCGGGACGACTTTAGGGTATCAAACGACAACTAATATGGCAATATTGACGACTCGAGGTGGTGAGTGACTATAACATCTGATGATGGACTGAATGGAAAAGTTCCGTGTGATGGCTTGTGGAGTAGAACAAGACGTGATTCTACTATCGGTACATGTGCTAAGGGATCAATGTATATCTCCGGATATAATGATCACTGTAATATGACATGGTAGTTTGTGTGTACTCGTAATTTGGATGTATGTATGTGTCTGGTTCTAGGGTAGTTTGTATGTCCAGTTTCTTGCCATCTGTGTAGGCATGAGTTGAGCATCCACAACGTTGAGTAGTCGCTTACCGTCTGTGTGAGTCATAAGAGTTATCGTACATCCAATGCATTTGAGTGAGAGATGCAAGGTTGTGTGATGGTTGCTATGTTTGTTGTGTGCTAGATATGGATGCCATATTGCTATGTCATACCACTATACCCCATATTGTACTAGGTGTTGTACTCCTATATGTGATAGTAGTTTAGCACATACTGTGTTTGTGTGCTAACTCTTTGGATGTAGGGACATGTCAAATATAGTTCTACATACGCTATGTCCTTATCACTAACACGGTTTTTATAGTATTTTGACAAGATGTATTGCTCACACCAGACTGTTGTCTGACCCTAGGTTTTATGCTTTACTTCTTATTACCTCGGGTGTTCTTAAATGAGTAGATTAGGGATAACATGTCTAGATGGAGCATGGAGCTGTACGAAGTACGAGCAAGAGGCTACACTTTCATATATCTATACTTTGGAGCTTATTATCGCTTATATTCCATTGTGCAATACTGTGGAGCTATAAGAGTATTTGTATTATTTTAAAGGCAACTATAGAGTTTATTTTAGAGATTCGGGATGTATAAACTCTACTATTTCTATTTTGTATAATGTGTAAACCTGTTGCACTCTAATGTTTTTATTTATGGTTCATTTAGTTATATTATTGTCTCGCTTGTTTTATATCTGTGTTGAATATTATATTTTATCATATCTACTGTGAGATATATGACAGGTTCTGTGATTTGAAATTTTGTTACTTTACACCCTTGACAATTGTTCTACATCAGTCGGGAACCATCGCGTAGCATTATACGTGTATATTGGGTGCCAGAGGTGTAAAGCGATCGTCACACCCTTGGTGCCCCCAACGGTAACGAGTAAATCATCGTTCATCGTATGAAGAGTGTTACATACACTAGTATTAATAGACGTATCGATATCCTTTTCTTGATACATCCTGACTAGGAACATTTAAGGAGTAATTATTTATATATACATGTTGATTCAATACTCATGGTTACAAACACATTCGTAACTACAATTAATAAAATACTTCTCCTACATACTTATATATGTTTAATGTATTTAATTCATTATTTATATCTCTATATAACAACATATATAAAAGGAAATAAAACCAATTTCTTACGTCATTTAGAATAAGATTATATTATAAGCATTAAGTTACATAGTAAATTATATAATGCCCCTATGACATAATCTTAACTCTATTAGATACTAACTCAAATCGAAGGGAGAAACCCTAACTTCCTAAACTAAAAATAGAATGTGTGGATGGTCTTATACCACCAAAGAGTAATGATAACACATAATTGAATATCATCGATTTGAACATTCCAACTTTGTAAGGTTTGAATTTATACAGGAGTGACGATGTTAATTTTATCGTTGGCATGTGCTAATGCCTTCCCATGAAAAATACTGTATTTATTTATCGTCATAGGTTTTTTTGTTGAAATACATTATATTACATGTTAATTATAGTGTTAATAGTGTATGTTCAGGTTAAGAATTTTTGTTAATGACTTGACCAATCTTAGTGATCTGTTTTCCTTTTTTTCCAAACGAATAAGAAAAACCTTATGATTTACAGCATTTGAACTTTGCCATTCTTAAGCCAACTTGATGCATAAACCACCAAGATATACACTGCTTTTGATAATGTAACCAGGCAAATTTTATATAAACTATGGGAATTGTTAAAGAGACTTAAATTAATGTTAAGGGAAGTCATTTTTTAAAGACTTTGACAACTGTTAGGATGGGATCTTAAAGGAGTGGAGTCCCCATATAAAAAATAACGAAAATTACTTTCATAACCTTACTACATCTTGTTTCGATGTCATTACTTAGTGTAGGGTTCCAGTTTTCGACAGTGGGTGTGTAGAGAATGCTTATTGGTTTCAATATCTATTTATCGATTTAAGATTTTAACATTCAAAATTAAAATTCAATGGGTACATATCACGTTTAATTGAGTTTTTCGATAGGCCCATGTCGAGTATGACTTTCTCTTGATAAAAGCATGTTGAACACAGTTTATGCTTAAATTCGATAAGTTACTCATCAAATCTGCTTTCAAATGATAAGAAACCCCATCAAAGCCCACTATACTATGACAAAGGGTCGAATATTATTGCAATTTTTGATCGGGGGTTGTCAAATTTGCCATCAAATGGTGCCAACCCCATCAAATCGTTTAGATTCTTTTCGGTCATCACATACAATCATCTCTTCATAACACAACATGATTTTCTAAGCGAGACGAGGATCGAAATCATTATTATCTCCCGAGTTCTTCAACCTTACCATTTATGCTACTAAAGATTGCTAATGTTTTCATCATCATCTAATCCTAGATTTGCATTTTTAAGAGCTAGATAAAAAGAAACTTTGAAGTGTGAATAAAATTTAATACGAAGATGGTAAACAAGTAAATTTAATGATACGAAATTTCAGTTTTGTTAACTCTTTAAACAATTTTAATTCGGCTAGAATCCTTAAAATTATTCTTTTCCTATGTGCTACTCCAACCAAATCTTTATTAATAGTTGGCTTGGAAGCGCAAACTTTTGGTCCGACCGTGCAATTCCAAAATTGCCCTTACTGTATTTAATACCGTATAATTTTTTTTGCTTATTAACAATCATTTAAATTCTCACTGTTGAAAATAAAAAATACTTTAAAAATATTACAAATGTACAGTGATAGAAACATATCTAGCTATGCTGCCATGCTATAAAAGGGAGCGCAAAATAGGACCTCGCTGCAATGAAATATTCAACAGTGGGACCTGGATGTAATGACATATTCAACAGTTATTCAAATCTCATGCAAAATAGGACCTATAATCAAGCATAAATATCATATGACCTAGCTGCAATGACATATTCAAACCTTTATCATATGACTATATAATTCTAGAATATCCTATAACCCCTATAAATATCATATCAACTTTTCTTCAGCTCTTCACTTTGTCATTCACAATTAATTCATCTTTCATTACCCCTCCATCACTTCCACTCCACTGTTCTCCCCTCTTCACCGTTCAATATTGTAGTTAGTTTCACCGAGGAAGACAATTTGCTTGGTTCAGGTAAAACATGAAATATTTTGCTACAAAATTTTCTACTGATATTATATCTTTACCACTATATGATATGCACATAAAGTACATAAAGTCATTGCCTCCAACTATTTTACTTTCTTAGGTTTATACAATTAAATGTCTTTTTTTTTGCACAGTATAGTCACTATAGAAATATAGCTATATGAATTCAACTGTATTTGGTTCTAGGTATAAAAGTTTCAGATATATAAATTTAGAAAGTACGAAGTTTTGTACATATTTCAGGTTGCAAAAGTACATGGATTGCAGGCTTAAAGAAAAAAGTTCATGTGTCCATCAACTTTTGACACATATTCAGTTTTACGTGCATTTTGAAAACGTGTTATATTCATTTACATATTTAGTTTTACATGATTTAACACATAGCTTTAACACATACGGTGATAGAAACTTGAGGTTACATAATATCTCTAGCTTTTGAAAATGTATCGGTTTCATATATATATTCATTTTCAAATATGTACGTTTGGTTTCAGCATGTAAGCCTTTGAGCACCCAATTTCATATATATCATTGTCTCAGACATGCATAGTTTTACATATAAAAGCTTTAAGTATATTTGGTTCTCAAATATGTATATCCAGTTGTGAATATTTACATCTTCAAATGTATAAGTTTTGCATATATATGGCAACATACATATATGATTTTGAGCATGCATTTGGATTCATAAGCGGTGGTTTTAGACGCACTGATCTTGAGTGTGTGTGTACAGGCCCGGCCCGACTGAATTGGTTGCCCCAGGCAAACACAAAGTACTAAGCAGAAGTAAAATTTAAAAAAATCTCATAAATTGACAAAACAGGAATTGAACCTGAGCTGCTTTGTTCACAGGTGACATAAACAACCACTTGACCACGCTATGTTTCAATATTCTTAGTAATGAAAGCTTATTATTTATTCAAAACCTTAGAATGTTGCCCCTCATAGGCTTGTTGCCCTAGGCGGCTGCCTTAGCAACCTTACCCTAGGGCCGGGCCTGTGTGTGTATATTAATGGAGTTTTAAGTATGTTATCTTATAGAAACAGTCTCATATATTCCCAAGATTTCGAATATATACATTTAGATCGTGATAAGTATAGATTTTAAATGCCTGTAATTGTCAGAAATATATGTGAGATTTTATTAATATACCTACATAATAGTTCCAAACATTTATATATACTTGGTTTTATAAATAAAGCCTTTGAATATAGGCTCCAAACATTTAAAGTTGGTGATAACTAGGTTGTATGCTGTTAAATTTTTAAAAATAACTATGGAAGATGATATCGTTTGAATGCTTATAAGCCGGATCCAGTAGCGAAAGACCAATTCATACATCTAAAATATGTCCGTGTACACGGTGTTTGATTATTGCATTGAAAAACAAATGTAAATATTGAACGACTTTAAAACCATGGATTGAACGTTGTCAAAATGAACAGCCAAAGAAAAAAAATCTTGGGATTTACCTTTGGAAAGAAAAAAGAACAAAAAAAGAAAGTTCAATAGGATAGTGAGATACAATTGTCAAAATATCACGCTTTATTTGTTAAATATTGAACGACTGTTAAAACCATGGATCGAACGTTGTCAAAATGAACAAATAAAGAAAAAATCTTAGGATTTACCTTTAGAAAAAAGAACAAAAAAAAATTTGCTGCTTTATTTGTTATATTGGAACAAGGCTTTTAAGTATGGGGTTTATTTGCCAAGATAAAGTATTTTGTTTGTTTATAACTTGGTTGACTAACAACTTACATTTTATATCACGCTGTTATAATAAAATATAGGTTAATTAACATGACGATATATTATGCTAATTCAACACAATTTATCAGCCAAATGATGGATGCTACACACTATGATAAACAAAGGTCGAGTCAAAACGATGATATATCTTCAAAAGCATCTTCAACGAAGGATAGTGCACATGTCGAACAACCAACAAATGCTGATAAAAAGTCTCTCTCAACGGATGATTTTTGGAATCATAAATTTATTTCTGAAGTGGTAAGTGATATATCGATCAAGAAATTTGAAAAAAATAATATAATTAAATTTTATTGCCTTATCGGTTTTCTTTTCATGTTTTTGCAGGTAAAACTTATGGAGCAAAATGGATGGTGATAATTATGTAATAAATTTGAATCAAAAGTCACTATGTAGAATAAAAAAATTAACATTTATTAGTAGTACTTTTTAGATGTTGCAGCCCTTATTATTAATAAGGAAATCACTATATATTCTCTACTTTTATGTTTTTCAATTTTGAAATAAAATTCTGATTTATATTAATGTTTGCAAATAGTATAATTACCTTATCTTTTATGTGGTGTTCGAATTCAGTTTCATTCTAACAATTTTACTGTTGTAGTTAAATGTTATGTGAAAGAAAGTATTTGAGATTAAAAAATTAATAACCTAACCATATTTGCTTTCCAGCCGGCTGTATATCAAAGATGAATAGCCAACAAAGACAAAATAGAAGAACAAATATTTTAAGTGATGAACAAAGAGAAATGCGTCATATGAGAGATAGAGAACGAAGGAGAGCATGAGTCAGGAACAAAGGGAAAATTATCTAGCTCGGCGTCGTGAAATGTATCGACAAAGAAGAGAAAGATCCCAAAATGCATATTTAGGAAGAAATATAAATCCTATAAGCAATGAATCTCATATTTACTAGCAAGACAGAAATCCAAGAATACAAATTGAACAAACAGAAACAACATCTATTGAGGAAGGAGAACATATTGTAAATGATATGTCACAATCTACCCAAGAGCAGAGACAATCATCATAAAATAATAATCAACTACAAAGACGTCAAACTGTGCGAAGAAATGTTAGAACTCACAATGTTGCAGAAAATTTCAAAGATCATACTGGATTCAAAAAGCATTTATTGAAACAACCAACATTTTGTCAACATTGTTTGGGAAAATTATTTCAATACGAGAGTGCATCATTGTGTTGTTCAAATGGAAGAACCATACTCCCCCCCGTGCGTTCACCAAATGAGCTCTTGGAGCTCTACAAGGATACAGGTGCGGATGGTTTACATTTCAAAAGAAATATTCGATCATATAATCATGTATTTTCCTTCACTTTAATGGGAGTGCATATCGATGAAAATCTAACAAATGAAAGAGCTGGAATTTACACTTTACGTGCTCATGGATGTATATATCACAATATTGGAAGCCTACTTCCTAAAGAAGGAGATAGACCCAGATTTCTACAACTATATATATATGATACTGATCATGAAATTGAAAATCGAATGATTGGAAATGAAGACTTAAATAGAGGAATACTGGAAAGGATACATCGTATATTGGATGAGAATAATGATTTTTCTCAGTACTTTCGTCGAGTGTCACAACTTCCCAACATCCATAATTATAAATTTATAATTAAAGAAAAACCATTGCACCAATAATATGTGTTGCCTACATCTTCATAAGTTTCCGCAATGATTGTTGGTCAGGATGAGACAAGTCCTATAAATGGCAGGGATATTGTTCTACATACGACGATGAGTCAGCTTATGAGAATACCAGAAACACATGGTTGTTACGACCCTCTAAAGTATCCTCTCATACTACCTTATGGAAGTTATGGTTGGGACCTTAACAACCATAATATAAATGGAACTCCTCTTACATGCCGTGAGTACTATGCTTATATTTTGCAGGTACTAAGTACTTTTACATTCAAAAAATAATAAATTTACAGCTAGCATCATCATATTATAAAAATCGATTAATTATTAGGCATAAATTTAAACATGGTTGATGATATAATGGATTTCATTCTTTTGATTCACACGAGCACTCAAACATGAATATAATAGGTATCAAGATCTAGCAGTTTTAATCAACTTAAGTACTTATTATATAGATATAATATATATATTCCATTTGCTATTTCTAATCAACTTAAACTTTAGATTTGAAGTGAAGATACTTCTCTTTCTTACATGGAGGACGTTTATTACAACAATGTGTCATGGATAATTATGTGAAAATTGAAAGTGGTAGAATGAGATGGTTTCGTCAACAACAAAATCACATTAGATCAAAATTGTATGTGGGACTTCAAGATGCATTGAATGCTGGAGAAAATAATGCAAGTATGACACTTTTCCCTTCTCTTTGGTCTGTTTATACAATACACACACATATAATTTTATATCAAATTAATTTTTTTGACATAGGTAACATAGGCAGAAGAGTAATATTACCCTCTTTGTTCAATGGAAGTCCACGTAATATGTACCAACGTTATCAAGATGCTATGTCTTTAGTACAAAAGTTTGGAAAGCCAGATTTGTTTATTACAATGACATGCAATCCTACGTGGGATGAAATCACATCAGAACTTTCATATGGACAAACTTCGCAAGATCGCCCAGATCTTACTACTAGAATTTTTCATGCCAAATATGAAGAATTAAAGCATGATATCTACGACAAAAAAGTTGTTGGATTGGTTGCAGCACATGTTCATGTCATCGAATTTCAAAAAAAAGGACTACGCCATGCTCATATGCTTATTATTCTAGACAACGAAGATAAATTACATATCCCAGATGATTAAGATGCTGTTATGAGAGCTGAAATCCCAAATCGTGATGAAGAACCAGAATTGTACAATGTTGTCATTAAATGGATGTTTCATGGGCCATGTGGAAGACAACGACCAAATGCTCCATGCATGAAAGATGGAAATTGCAAAAAAAAATATCCTAAGCAATTTTCATCATGTACTATTCAAGGTAATGATTCATACCCTATTTATCGAAGGCGGGATAATGGTATAAACATTGCACCAGACAATGATGGTGATATTATAATGGATAATCGTTGGGTTGTTCCATATAACCCATGGCTGCTGAAAAAGTATGATTGTCATATAAATGTTAAAGTTTGTAGTAGTATCAAATCTGTCAAATATTTATACAAATATGTATACAAAGGTCCAGATCGTGCGACAGTGGAAATTCATCCAACATCTGAAAATGATGAGATTCAAAAGTTTTTGGACGCAAGATGGATATGTCCCCAAGAGGCCTTTTGGAGAATTTTTGAATTCTTCTTGCATACAATATATCCATCAGTTCAACGTCTACAGATACACCTTCCAAGCAGGCAACAAGTAACTTATCATGCTAACCAAACCGTGTCTGATGTTTTATTGGATGATAACCTCTCTACATCAATGTTAATTGAATTCTTCAACACAAATTCACAAGATTCAGAAGCAAGGAAATTTTTATTACGTGAATTCTCAAAGAAATACACCTGGATATCAGATATTAAAAAGTGGCGACGAAGAGCATCACATAAAAAGGTCATAGGACGAATTTACAATGTTTCTCCATCAGAAGGAGAACATTACTTCTGTGAATTCTTTTAAATCATGTAAAAGGACCATCATCATTTGACTATCTTCTAACCATCAATGGTATCCGATACCTAACATCTCGGCAAGCAACGGAAAAGATGGGATTACTTGAAGAAGACCATAGTATAAGGGCATGTTTGATTGAAGCATCAAACACACAAATGCCATCATCTTTAAGAAGATTATTTGTAACGATCTTAATTTATTGTGCACCAACGGGGGTGAGAAAATTATGGGAAGAATTTTTCTATAATATGGTTGAAGATTATCCAAGTTCAAGTGCAATGGCTCGGCCTATACTTGAAAATCGTCTACTACATGATCTTAATGATCTATTAATGAACCATTATAAACTAATATCTGATTTTGATCTTCCAAGTATTAGAAATGATATAGATGATAATTCTCTGGCTTCCAAATTAATAGAGGAACAATATTCTATTGTAACGCCTAAAGAGGACTTTGCATTTAACGAAAAGTTGAATGAATGTCAAAAATACGCATATACTGCAATTACTAATGCTATTTACCATAAGAAGAGCAAAATCTATTTCATAGATGACCCTGGTGGAACGAGAAAAACCTTTCTGTATCGAGCAATACTTGCAAAACTTAGGCAAGATGGTTTAATTGCACTTGCAACAGCTACATCGGGGATAGCCGCAACAATCTTACCAGGTGGTCGAACAGCACATTCGCGGTTTAAAATCCCAATCAATCTAACTTCAACATCAATGTGTACGATACCTAAACAGTCTGAAGTGGCTGAACTTATGAGATTAGCCACCGTTTTTATTTGGGATGAAGCAACAATGACCTACATATATGCTTTTGAAGTACTGGATAGAACTTTAAAAGACATACTGGGAAATGACATGCCATTTGGAGGTAAAATTATAATCATCGGAGGGAATTTTAGACAAGTTTTACCAGTTGTACAAAACGGTACAATATTGGAAATTATTAATGCGTGCATTGTTAAATCGTCGTTATGGAAACATGTAGAAGTGATCCATCTCACTCAAAATATGAGGGCAAAAGAAGATCCCTTCTATGCGGATTTCCTACTAAGAGTTGGTGATGGAAATGAGCCACATATATGTGAGAACATGATAAGACTCCCGGATGAAATGGTTATACCATGGGAAAATGAAAAATTAATAACTACTCTAATAAATTCAACTTTTCCAAACTTATACGTTAATTCATTTAATACAAAATATATGATTACAAGGGCTTTGATCACCCCACTCAATGAAAATGTGGATATGTTAAACGATCAAGTTATAAATCTTTTTCCTGGTGATCATCATGTCTACTACTCTTTCGATTATGTGGAAGATGATATAAGAAATCTATACCAACTTGAATATTTGAATTCAATAAATTTGAGTGGTTTATCCCCACATAAATTGGTCTTGAAAAAAGGTGCACCAATTATGCTACTAAGGAACCTCGATCCAAAAAATGGATTATGCAATGGTACACGGCTTATATGCTGCGAACTTCAAAGAAACATCATAGATGCAGAGATTGCCATCGGTCACTTTGCTGGAACTCGGGTTTTCTTACCAAGAATACCTATGAAACCCTTTGAAGATATCCGTTTACCATTTACTTTATTATGTAAACAGTTCCCTATAAGGCTAAGTTTTGCTTTAACTATTAACAAAGCTCAAGGGCAAACAATTCCAAATGTTGGAATTTACTTACCCCAAGGTGTATTCAGCCATGGTCAACTTTATGTTGCATTATCAAGAGGAGTTTCAATGAAAAACACCAAAGTTTTAGTAAAAAACGGTGAAGTTCAAGGGCAATCCGGAACCTACGTAAGAAATTTTGTGTACAAGGATGTGCTAATATCTTCAAAAGAACAAATTTGATATCTTTTTTTATTAGTTATTTCTTTTTGTAATGTTTGACACATAATTCGCAAATTTTATTTTTAGTTCTTTTTTTAAAATAATACAAGCTTATAGAATAATAATCATCAACGATGATATAAATCTCCATTTTATTGATTATTTTATATATAAAAGTACACTTTCGTGTATGTCATTTGTATGTCACTTTGCACTTGCAAATCATGTATTTTTCTGTTACATATATATTCTTGCATTTCTGAAACATATGTCGTTTGTACTTTTTAAAAGCACACGCCGCACCAATATGACTTAAATATAATAGCTTTGGTATAATACTTTTTTATTACCAGCATGAACTTCCTCAAATGTTTCTTTATAGATATTACCAAATGTTAATATCACTTAAAAATAGAATCTTTCAATTTTTTTACAATTTCAAAACACTCTCTTCATACTACCAAATTTAATATCACTTAAAATATGATCCAAAAATTAAACTTCCTATACGTTTTCGCTCTTTGTAAATTGATAACAGAAAAAAAAATTCAGCCTAACAAAAAAAAAATTAAATTTTCCAACTTAAAAATAAAAATATACACATGATTTCAACGCAAAAACATACTTAAATATTTATGAAAACCATTTCTTTTGAATATGTTAAATACATATAATTTGTAAAAGAAAATCAATTTATCTGCAAAGCGTGTACTATTGTCAGTAACACTCGTTTTAAATTATAATATTGTTAAAAGGCTTGGTAGAGGTCCTTGGTCAAGGACCTGGTAAATGACGTTCTCTTAGAAAGAGATGCAAGGAACCAACCATAGTGTTGGAAATGACAAGGAGCATTTGTCAAATTTCTTAACTAAAAGAGATGTATGTTTTAAAATGAAGAAAAATAAAATAATATTTGAATTTTTAAGGGTGCGTGTAAAAAAACTCATACTAAAATAGTAACGCCTTGGCCATCTGTTTGGCTTTGTTCATCGTCCAAATCTCAGAAAATTGGTTGGAGTGGTACATCCATGGCTTCAGGAATTTTAGCACGCCGGGCTCTTCAATCCTTTCATGCTCGTCAATCTCTTGTAATTGATTCTTGGCTTATTTTATTTGTTAGTATTATTTCTTCTATTATTATTTTATTTCATATCGCCTTCATTTTTTATCCTCGTTAACCCTACTAATTTCTTTAATACGTAATCACGTCTCATGCTTCAGGTTATTTTATTGCGCTTTCTATTTTTATGTGGATTTGGTTGTTAATTGATTACAATAGCGATTGCAGCAGGTTAAAATATACTTTCTTGTTCCTCTGTACAATTGAGATCTTGATAGAGTTGAAAATTTTAACTGTCTTGGGATCACAATTGCTTTTACAATACAGTGATTTGGTTCTACTTAAGTAAAAATTTAAATTATAGCATTGACTGAGTGGATGCCTTTAAGGACAATCGTTATATGGGTGAAACAAGATCGATGAACTGAAAATGAAACCCAACCTTGTCAACATGCCTAGTTTTTAAGTAACTGTCTTCTCTTAACGCAGTTTTGATTTGCTAAAATAGCAGACATGATGTTATTAGTTAGAATAATGCAAGTGTTATCCCATCACTGCGAGGAGACCAACTTCGGAGCGGATCCTGCCTTGAGCATAATGAGTTGGACGTCTTTCAAAATTATTAGTTTTTCAATAGACTCGGTCCATAGAATAGAGATGACCTGACAATGCTATATGTCAAATTTTCACTTGGTTCTGTATGGGTGTAGGCTTATGTGAATAAACTTTCCTTCTTTTTGCATCTATTCAATTGGATATATCATAGCTTTTGGAAAAATATTTTAAAGCATGGTAGAACAATATGATCTGAATTTGAATGTAGAAAAATTCAGTAAAATTTAAGAACCACCAAAATGCCTTTTCCTATTGTCAACAGCGTCAGACTGACTTATACTAATTTCAGCTAAATATATGGCTGTATTTTTTGGATATTCAAATTACTCGGTTACAAACAAATAGTAGCATGCCTATTAGCCGTTGCTAATGAGATACTTATAATCGTGATGTAGTTATGAGCTGGACCATCTTCTCACACTTTGAGTATCTACTCCCAACCATTTAACTCACAGGCTTCGTGCTCGAGAATTAAGGGTCTGAAAGGTGCGCTTTGTATTGCTAATGTTTTCAAGTTCTGTTCATTCTTTTAGCATCAGTGACCATAACTGCTTATTAATGAATTCATTAATTGACTGTATTCTGCTGAGTGAGACATACTATTGTTTGTTTTGATTACAACAAGCAATGTACTAAAAGCTATTACTCTTGTACATCATCCACAAAGGTAGTGCTTAGTTTGCGTTTTGCGTTTTATGTTTAGAGTTTTCTTGGTCATTTTTGATTTTGAGGTATTTTTAGGATTCTTAAAATGCATTTGGATTTACTTGATTTGAAAACATGTTTTCAAAAATGAAAATTAGAATATGTGTTTGATTCAAAATGTTATTTTCATTTTTTGGAATTTTGAATTTTGTTTTCTAATTAATACATGTTTTGAATCTTAAAGTGGATAGCCATGAATCAAGTTATGCCTTAAAGCAAGGTTTGAGAACTTGGTTTCGGTTATTTGAAATCTTGTTAATTTCAGACGGTTTTAGAAATTTTGAAAGTTTCGATTTTGATTTTGTCCCGGTTTCAGTTTTTAATGGTTTAAACTAAATTTAACACTGAATTCTAATCAAATTAAACTTAACAATAATAAATTAAATTAAATCAAACAATTTCAAATTAAATTTAGCTTAACAGTTAACACCATATTAAAGTTAACACTATATAAGCCAAATCAACATCAACTTTAACTTAAAAATAATACATTAACACAAATTAAATAATTTTAGCCCAACACAACTTGCACAACCCAACACAAGTTAAACTCAATAATGTTTAACTAGGCAAATTATTTCTGCCGTAATTTCCCACCGCGCTCAAATTCATTGTCGACAAAAAGCTAGGGCAAGAGAGAATCGATAGAAAAAATACTGAAGAAAAAAACGCTCAAATTCACTATCGATAAATTATTTTTGATCTTTACCGTCGATCTTCACCGCCGCACACAATTTTCAAAGTCAATATTTACTGTCGATCTTCACTGCTGCACACAATTTTCGGTTAATTTCCATCAATTTAGGCTTTACTTTGGTTCTTTTTTTAACATCGTAACGTAACCGAAATCAATTTTTTTGATTGGTTTCAGTTCGCTCACCGCCAGCACGGTATCACCGAAATTTCAGGGTATCGTCTGATACCTCAAACCATGCACAGTTAGTTTTCAATGAAAATCAAATGAAGAAAAAGGGAAGTATCAGATACAACAAAATTAAAATGGAAATTCCATAATAATACGATACATACATATATAAAACCACCACAAGTTTTATAAGCAACACAATTGATTTGTCTTCTACTTCTCACCTGCACATAGTAGTACAAAAGCAAGATATATAGATTGAATCACTACTAAAAGTCGGATTTGAATGCTGATAAGAGTATATTAAAAGTATATATTAACACGTATGTTACACTAAATCAAATATTCCCTTAATGGCATGTTTGATTACTATCATTTTCATATCAACTAGGAGATGTATACCCTGCACGTACAATATTAGAAGTAAGACATATAAATTGAATCACTACTCAAAATCAGATTTGAATACAACCATATATTAACATGTATGTTACAATATGGAGACACCCTTATTTTCAAGTTTAATGCACAACCATCTGTTCTCAAAAACACATTTCAAATTACCCCAGAGAATAATTTTCGATATTCATTTTTTTTGCAAAAAATTAATTTGCACTTAATCGAGAGTTAATATGAGCAATTTTTTTACAAATATGTGCATTTTTATACTAAAAAGTGCAAATATTTGCATTTTGAACTGTAAATATTTGCACTTTTCTTGAAAATAATCCAGGGCTGTTTCGTAAAATCTTTTTTTGAGAAGCGGTGAAAACATATTTTTAATTTGAAAGAATAGCGTTTGACGAAACTTTCCATAAAAATATAAGATTAGAATCATTTTTGGCTATTACACCCTTAATGTCCGTTTTGGAAGTGGAGAGGAGATTAGGTTCTCAATGGAAGATAAATAATGTGCTTTACCTATGAAGATGAGTTTTTTCTCTCATTAAATAAATTAAAGTGAGAATTTTCGTATTACTAATTTCACAAGTTCAAATAGCTTGTGAAATTAAATTTAAATTTCAAATGAAAACAAAATTTGTACCTAAAATCGGTATACTCTAAAATATAAAGACATGAGGTCTATAATTTACAGAAGATAACATATAAATATACCTGATGAAGTTCACCAAATTATTTTCACCTATGTTATGGTAACTTTAATGCCTAATACAAATGATCGAGAATGCGATAGAATTCTTTCAATCGTACTACGCAATTCAGTAACAAAATGTTTTTAGTTTTTTTATCACTCAATGAACATATGAATCCATGTAGTGTTAGCAGATCAGGTAACACCCACATTAAACCAAGAAAAATTTGAAACACAATAGTACATAATGGTAGAAGTATCAAGGTAGAAACAAATACATATCCCTTATGCATGATAAAATATATCACATATGCAACCATCGGCCATGCATCAATATAAACAACATTGAAACTTGCCATGCGAGTTGTAGGGCATAATTTTTGAACTCATATAAGACAGATGCGTATATTGTGACTCATATATGAACTGTGCAGTTAAAACGCTTAGCGGGTACATAGCGGTGAAGGTGCAAAAGGTTATAGCGGAAGTGTAAAATGCTTCATTAGACATAAAATCAAACATTTAAAGTCAACTTAGTCCTATTCTCACATCATTTGTGGAGAAAGAAAAAATATATCGATCTTATATAACAAAACTGAAGTATATCATGATTTATGCAAACTAGATTTGATGACTACAATATATTTTTAACTTATATTGAGCATTTATGCCTTAAAATTAAGTCTTTACCCTAACTTTGTTGATTTGTTTTAAAAGAGAACTAGTCAAATCAACTTTTATTAATGTTGCTAAAGCGTGTGTTAAAAAGCCTTGTTTAGCGGGTGTAGCGAAAAGTAGCGGGGCTTAAAGTGGATCTACTGTTTTATAGCGGTAAATTGAAATAGCGTAGCGGTCGAAGAACGCTATGCGTTATAGCGTGGATTTTACGGGGCTTTAACTGCACATTATATGAATTATATCTCAATATATATGCACATGATATTGGATGAACCCCCTCACTACCTCAGTTCAGAAAACAATAGCACATTTTTGACAATATCTATGTTTTTTTAGAAATCAGTTCAGTCAACTTATAATTAAAGTTAGAGGCAAAGAACATTTTAAGTCACAATACCCCCATTCCTCCTTTATTTCCATAACTCTTTGAACCCAGGTCAAACAATTGCATGTCTAGTTCTAAGTTAAAATTCTTACAGAAATGAGTTTGGGTGTACTTCATTACACAAATCATAATATGATTTGAATTATGACTTTGAGTATGTAATCAAAAATAGTTATTTTAATCATTCATGTCATTATGCAGTGACTAGTTATTTGTTAATAATTTTGTACCATTCTTAATAATAAACATGAATAAGTGCATGCATTGCAAGCGTCCAATTCCTTTTCATATGCTAGCGGATCTATGCAAATTGAACACTTCAGGTTCTCCACAACTAAATTAGCAGAATCAATCATTTAGATCCGATTTTCTATTCTTTTAGGTCCTCATGACCTTTGATAAACAACTTATATATAATAATGCATTTGTTGTTTGTCAAGGGTCACGAGAAACTGAAATAATGAAAAATCAGATTGAAATGATTCGTTCTACTGACTTAACTCGAGGAGAATCTAGAGTGTTCCATTTGCTTGAATCCGCTGGTAGATGGAGATAAAGGAACCGAACGCTTTGTAATGCATGCACTTGTTCATGTTCTTTATTATTAAAATGGCACATTATAGATTTTGGAAGAGAAAATAATTTATTGCTTTCATGTTCTTAATTTGAGATGGAAAAATTAGTAGGTAGGTTAAAATTACCTTTAGGCATAGCTCTTAAAATAATGAGGATTAACATGTTTTCAAATTTCCCAGTAATAATTTAAACTGCAAAAGAATCTAATGTTCTTTTGTACTATTCCAGTAAATAAGTAATCAAGGTATGTGATTTTCTCACAATGTATTGATTCTTTATTATATGATTGGTAGCTTTTCTTTTGTTTCAAATGGGGGCATAACATGATATTTCATTTGTAAGAATTATAAGTCTTTTGTAATATGTAATGTAACGACCATGAATTTCCGACCCAATTTAAAAAATTTAAATCCATTATTTTAATATAAAAGTGTGAAATTTACATACGATCTCAATTAACGTCCAAACTTCGTTTATAAGATGCGTCTAGTTAGTTATAGATATTGCAGAAAATATTGCAGAAAATTTCGTTCGCGTTTTATTGCATATCAGTTCATTTTAAAACCGCGAAAAATTTATCTTTCGAATCCAAATATTTTTACACAGTAATGTTGTAAAAATTTATCTCATTTAGACATCGCAATTCGTTTCGTCTAATTCCGCCGTCGCCTGTCAAATGAAAAATTTAATTGGCGTAAATTTCAAGTTTTTATAAAACTGTCGTATTACAACTATCTGTGTACCGTTGGAAGCACCTCGTCGCGCTGATCAAAACAGTATATTTATTCGTGCGAATCAGAGTCCGACGGAAATCGTCGCTTTAATTTAATCATTCCGAAAGGATCGGTTAAACCATATTCAGCCCATAATAAACGACCCGTATTCATTTAAAAGAAATGTGAAAATAAAATTTGCTGAGGTACATTAAATTCGGTAGTTGGAAGTTGGGTGTTAACTTGGAAATTGAGTGGCGTTTGGGAATTCAAAGGTAGAATTTTTGGCTACGAATTATAAAATGAAAAAAGAATGCACTGACCATTCACAGACTTCTCCAGGTAACCTCTCCTCTTCTCCTCACTTTATTCTTTCTCTTTTCCTTTCAATGTTCTTCACTGACAGAAAAACAAAACAAAAAGAAAATTTTGTGAAATGAAATATAACCCAACAACCACATGCGCAACAAATCTTCATTCCACCCTCCACTGTTCATGCATTCGCACTCTCCACTTCACCACCTCCAGACCACACCGGCCGCGCCCATTCCCCTTCGCTCATGCCTCGCCACCGCCGGTTACTCCCAGGCGCAACCCCCTCCAGCACCGTTCGACTCACCATGCTACCACTTCCCGAAATGCACCATTTCCTCAGCCACGCCCTTTCGGACCAGAGCCTAAATCTGGTGCCTTAGACCACTCGGCCAAACCGTCTCACCACCTATCACTGCCCATATCCACCCGCCGACCCAGCCACCACTGCCAGAAACTCCGCCTACATGCGCACATTCACTGCCCCTCCGCGCGCGTGCGCGCAACGACGCCAAACCACAAATCTCTGGCCGCGCAACCCTCCAGCTACCGGAACCCTGTTTAGATCCCTCGCGCCACCACCCTGTCCCATGCGTGTGTACATGCATGTGTGAAGCTGTGTACATGCGGTGCATACAAGATCTGTATATGCTTGGAAAAAGATGTAGGCTTGCATTTTGAAAGTCTCGGCTTTGAAAAAAAAGAAAAAAAATGAAGTAATCGTGTACTGTTGCTTTGTGCAATAGTGGCAGTGCACTGTCACTTTCAATAGTTGCTAAAAAGAGCATTTGCGCAACATCTCTTTTGTTATTGAAATATAGTAACCGTTTTTCTTCTCTGTTTGTACAGCAACCGTTTGAGTTCAAATTGCCGCAGCATCAATTTTTCAGCTTTCGTTCTTTTCTTCGTCTTTGATAAGCGCATCTATATAATTTTATAAATTATATATGAGTGTTCACTTGAATTAATATCATCTTTCTTTTGTCGATAATTGCAGTGTTTCATTGTTCGTGTTGTACCGATTCCATTCGTGCTTCGCTATCAATTTCCCTAACCACGAAAGGTGAATTAATTTTCACGACTTATATTCTTATATGATAATAATCCAGTTTGATTGATAATTGATTGATTGTGATGTTTACATTTGAAGTTAAATTCTTAATGTTTGAAGTGATAAATAATTTAAAATTGGAATTGATGTAGGATAGTTAACAATTTAAAATTGATATATGTGTTGAATTTGATTAGTTAAATTTAATATGACCCCCCTTTAAATGTTAAATTAATTGACATGTAGAAATTGGTTAAGTACACCTTGAACCATTGAATGTATGTTGTATAAATTGATGTAGTATAAAATCAAATAATGGATATCAAGTGAAGGACTGTATAAATAATTAGTGTGATAATCTTTAGTCTACATGAAATGATAGTGTAGATTCTAGGAATAATTAAATTAATTTGCATAAACAACAAATGTAAATTAATACGATTATTTTGGGATTATTTAAATAAATTATTGGATTGTTATTGATGGTTGCTATTGCTTGTTTATTTACTTTGACAACATCCCAGTTATCACACTGCAAGTTCCCTTTGCTATGTTTTTTTATTGAAATGGAATCGGGTTGAAATGATAAATATCCAAATAAACCTTGACTTAGGATAGAGAATTAAAATAAAATCCGATTGGTAAATAGTTCGATTTAAAAATAAAATAAAGACTTAATTTGAATAAATGATAAGTTTCTGAAATGAAGTTGGAATTTGAAATTTTAATGAAGGAAATGTTAATATTTAACAAGCTGAAACGAAATACTAACATAATAGTTGATGAAAGAATGTTGTTTTGTATTTAATAAATAATTGAGTTTTGGAATTATTAAAAATTTAAGTTTTGAAATTATTTAATAATTAAATAAGTTTGAATTATTTAATAATTAAGTGAAATTGAACTTCGTAATAAGTGAAATTGAGTTTCTTAATAATTAAGTTTTGAAAATTTGTTTAAATCCAATAAGTAAATAAGTGAAATTGAATTTCTTTAATAGAAATAAAATGTGATTGATGGAAATTAATATGAGACTTGTAATTTAAAGAATTTGATTTGACGAATCTAATTTAATTCAATTTGAAGTTTTGATATAATGAAGTTGAACTTAAGTAATTGATTTAATGAATTGAAAGTTAAATAGAAATTGTTTAAATGATAAATTTACTTAATGAACATTGAATAAAGTTGATCAATGAATTTAAATTAATTTGAGTATTAAATTAGATTAATTTAAATGATTTTGAAATGAAACTTATATACGAATTTAAATCAATATTTGAATCGTTTTAAATGAAATTTAAGTTAAATCATAGCGTTTTGAAATTATGAATTTGGAAGTTTGAATGTAAATTATGGAAATTGATTTAGGAAGACAAATGGAATGTTGGTTTACAAATTCTAATTTAAATTGGAATTGATTTGATTTTGAAATATATTAAACGACCAATCGGTGTTATAATTACGAAAGTTATTAAAGAGACCGGAATCGGTTAGGGACATACTCACTGTTTAAACCGAAAACCACTTTAATAACTATGCGCGAAGTGTGATCCAGAATTAAGTGGTTGGAATGACGTACGTTGATGATTGAAGAAAGTGAACGATAATGGATAGCCTTGACACTTGTGTCAAATTTGAAATGACTAAAACAGGAGCCGTGCTAGGCCAAATGAGGTTAGCTACCTCGAGCGAACACACTTCTTCGTAAACTACTCATTACTTGTTTTTGATTGGTGCGCACCCTTATTTGAGAGTGTTGTTTCGCGATGTTGCGATCGTTGCGACGATGCGTTCTTCCCGGTCCGGATCAAGCAAACGGTAGTTTCACTACCTTGGGTATTGCCTCATGTGCCTTGTCATACGTGTATCCCTATGCGCGACCACTACGAATTTGTTTTGAATCATACCTATGGAGTACTCCCTGATAGCCCACTAGTTTACGGTGGAGTTTACAGTGCTGTATAGACTATGACGCTTATATAAAATGTGTTAAGGGGAATAATGGTGACGCCTTAACACTATCTTGATATTTTACTTTACTGTTAGACATTATCTACTTATCGTACACTACTATGTATAAATAGTTTAACGGATCTTGAAAGATGTTTATTCCATTCATCTTTGAGTTATTGTTATTTTCAATTCCAAATCATATTATCTGTATAAGAATATATGTCCTGATTCGAGTATTTGTTTGTGCTTATGCTCGGATCAGACTGAGGATTGCTGTTGCTGTTCTACTTGGAGCCGAAGACCGAAGACTACCATCATATTTACCTTATCAGTATTGCTCTTTCTATTTGGACACTATTGGACTTCTATGTTCTATTTCATTTTATTTGAGACATTGTTGTATTTATGGGTAGCTTCATGAACTACTCTTATGACTATGTTGTAATTCCGCTGCACTATTCTGTTATGATGTATTTTTCTGTGATTCAGTGATGATTCTCATTTATATACATATACTCCATTAATGATTCGTATTTTGTACTATTTAAGTTGACATGTATGGATTATTGTCAATTTAAATGGTCCAAATATATAGATTGTTACAGTTGGTATCAGAGCTTTGGTTCCCGAAAACCTTAGCCTGTGGAGTTGTAAAGCTCATTAAAGATAGGGTAACCATACCCTAGAATGAGGAGAATCATTTCAAAATCCATATCCTTTTGATTCCATCATCCTTATTGAATTCGTGTGGTTAGAATTTCCTTAAGTTCTATGAATTTCTACCTTTGATTCTAAATCGTTTTGGTATTCCAAGATGAGTACCAGAAGGAACGCTAGAGGTGGGGTAGAGGAAATGCTCCCGCACCACGTGTCCCAGCTTCTGCAGTCGAGTTCTCTACTCTTAGCAAGGAATACACCCAGCTTGGCGGCATCAAATTCTCTGGTTCCGAGAGCATCATTGGAGCGTAACAGTGGCTGAAGAGCCTGGAAAGGATCTTCACTGGTCTTGAGATTACTGACGCGCAGAAGCGTCAATTAGCCGCTTGACAGCTTCAGGATGCGGCACAGGATTGGTGGGAGTCAGTAACCTCTCGTACTGACGAGGAAACCATCACCTGGGCCCAGTTTAGGTAAATCTAATTGAAATTTCATCCAAATAATTCCTTCTATCTCGTCGAATCTTGACTCATCTTGTCTTGTTTATGAATAGGGATTCTTTATGGCTCAGTGGATGCCAGCTGCCGGAAAGGCCCAGCTTTATCGATCATTTATGGACCTCAAGCAGAGCAACATGACTTTCTCCGAGTATGAAAGAAAGTTTAACGAACTCTCCAAGTTCGGACCTGGCTTGATTGATACACCACTGCTGAAGAATGAGAAATTCATCCATGGAGCACGTCCAGAGTATTACGATCTCCTCACAGCTCATGTCCATGACACTTTCACCGAGTTGATGGATTTTGCTCTTAGGTATGAGGGAAAGCCGAAGGGAACATCAGCCACCAAGGCTCCAGTTACTCAGCCATCTTCTAGTCAGGTTGGGAAGAGGAAGCCAAATTTTGAGCAACAGAAGAAGAACTGGCAGAAGACAACCGGGCTTGGCTATTCTTAGAAGAAGCTCATTGACTTATCCTCCATCACCTGTTTCAAGTGCGACCAGAAGAGTCGCTATGCCAACGGTTGTCCAACATCTGTCGGTGCCGCCATTCCTCCACCTCAGGATACTAGGAACAACCTCTGTCACGTCTGTTTGCAGCCTGGCCATTTCAAGAAGGATTGTCCCATGCATCAAAAGGGCAAGACATCGGGAGTATTTGCTATGACTTCTTCCACCCGTGATCCACCTACCCCATCTGCTCCTAGTGATACCCAAGGTACATTACAGAGTACTTTTATGTTGCATACTTTACCTGTTAGAGTTCTATTTGACACCGGAGCAACACATAGTTTCATATCTATTGATTTATGTAATAAACTTGGATTGGAACCCATTCTTGCATCTACTTTCTTATGTGTATCAAACACGATTGGAGAACCCGCTAACCTCAAAAGGGTATCCAAATATGTCACGCTTATGTATGACATGCACCGTTTCACTTGAGATTTCTATGTCCTTGGATTCGAGGCATTTGATATTTTATTAGATGTTGATTGGCTACGAAAGTTCGAAGCCATTCTCTCTTGCAAAGCTCGAACCGTCTCTCTTATAGACGACAAGTGTATACCTTTAGTTATTAAAGGTAAATCACCTCAAGAATGTGCTGGGAGTTTTACATCCTCTCTTGACTCTCATCCGAATGATCTAAGCTCTACTCCAGTTGTTCAATTATTTTCTGATGTGTTTGGAGAAGTCAATTCTCTACCACCTCCGCGGAAAATCGAATTCCGCATTGATCTTATCCCTGGTGCTCGACCAGTAGTTCTCCCTCCCAGGAGAATGGCTCCTAAAGAGAAGGCTGAACTGAATGCTCAAATTGAAGATTTATTTGCCAAATGCTTAATGCAGCACCCCATTCTGAATGACTTCGCCGAATCAAGCCTTTGACAAATAAATCTTCAATTTGAGTATTCAGTTCAGCCTTCTCTTTAGGAGCCATTCTCCTGGGAGGGAGAACTACTGGTTGAGCACCAGAGATAAGATCAATGCGGAATTCGATTTCCCACGGAGGTGGTAGAGAATTGACTTCTCCAAACACATCAGAAAAGAATTGAACAACTGGAGTAGAGCTTTTAGATCATTCGGATGAGAGTCAAGAAAGAATATAAAACTTCCAGCACATTCTTGAGGTGATTTACCTTTGATAATTAAAGGTATATACTTGTCGTCTATAAGAGAGACGGTTCGAGCTTTGCAAGAGATAATGGCTTCGAACTTTCGTAACCAATCAACACCTAATAAAATATCAAATGCCTCGAATCCAAGGACATAGAAATCCTAAGTGAAACGGTGCATGCCATACATAAGCGTGACATATTTGCATACCCTTTTGAGGTTAGCGGGTCCTCCAACCGGGTTTGATACACATAAGAAAGTAGATACAAGAATGAGTTTCAATCCAAGTTTATTACATAAATCAATAGATATGAAACTATGTGTTGCTCCGGTGTCAAATAGAACTCTAACAGGTAAAGTATGCAACATAAAAGTACTCTGTAATGTACCTTGGGTATCACTAGGAGCAGGTGGGATAGGTGGATCACGGGTGGAAGAAGTCATAGCAAATACTCCCGATGTCTTGCCCTTTTGATGCATGAGACAATCCTTCTTGAAATGACAAGGCTGCAAACAGACGTGACAGAGGTTGTTCCTAATATCCTGAGGTGGAGGAATGGCGGCACCGATAGATGTTGGACAACCGTGGGCATAGTGACCCTTCTGGTCGCACTTGAAACAGGTGATGGAGGATAAGTCAATGGGCTTCTTCTGAGAATAGCCAAGCCCGGCTGTCTTCTGCCAGTTCTTCTTCTGTTGCTCAAAGTTTGGCTTCCTCTTCCCAACCTGACTAGAAGATGGCTGAGTAACTGGAGCCTTGGTGGCTGATGTTCCCTTCGGCTTTCCCTCATACCCAAGAGCAAAATCCATCAACTCGGTGAAAGTGCCATGGACATGAGCTGTGAGGAGATCGTAATACTCTGGACATGCTCCATGGATGAATTTCTCATTCTTCAGCAGTGGTGTATCAATCAAGCCAGGTCCGAACTTGGAGAGTTCGTTAAACTTTCTTTCATAATCGAAGAAAGTCATGTTGCCTTGCTTGAGGTCCATAAATAATCGATAAAGCTGAACTTTTCCGGCAGCTGGCATCCACTGAGCCATAAAGAATCTCTATTCACAAACAAGACAAGATGAGTCAAGATTCGAAGAGATAGAAGGAATTATTTGAATGAAATTTCAATTAGATTTACTTAAACTGGACCCATGTGATGGTTTCCTCGTCAGTACGGGAGGTTATTGACTCCCACCAATCCTGTGCCGCATCCTGAAGCTGCCAAGCGGCCAATTGACGCTTCTGCGCGTCAGTAATCTCAAGACCAGTGAAGACCCTTTCCAGACTTTCCAGCCATTGTTGCGCTTTAATGATGCTCTCGGAACCAGAGAATTTGATGCCGCCAAGCTGGATGTATTCCTTGCTAAGAGTAGAGAACTTGACTGCAGGAGCTGGGACACGTGGTGCGGGAGCATTTCCTCTACCCCACCTCTAGCGTTCCTTCTGGTACTCATCCTAGAATACCAAAACGATTTAGAATCAAAGGTAGGAATTCATAGAACTTAAGGAAATTCTAACCACACGAATTCAATAAGGATGATGGAATCAAAAGGATATGGATTTTGAAATGATTCTCCTCATTCTAGGGTTTGGTTACCCTATCTCTAATGAGTTTTACAACTCCACAGGCTAAGGTTTTCGAAAACCAAAGCTCTGATACCAACTATAACAACCCGTATATTTGGACCATTTAAATTGACAATAATCCACACATGTCAACTTAAATAGTACAAAACACGAATCATTAATGGAGTATATGTATATAAATGAGAATCATCACTGAATCACAGAAAAATACATCATAACAGAATAGTGCAGCGGAATTACAACATAGTCATAAGAGTAGTTCATGAAGCTACCCATAAATACAACAATGTCTCAAATAAAATGAAATAGAACAACATAGATGTCCAAATAGAAAGAGCAATACTGATAAGGTAAATATGATGGTAGTCTTCGGTGTTTAGCTCCAAGTAGAACAACAACATCAATCCTCAGTCTGATCCGAGCATAAGCACAAACAAACACCCAAATCAGGACATATATTCTTATACATATAATATGATTCGGAATTGGAAATAACAATAACTCAAAGATGAATGGAATAAACATCTTTCAGGATCCATTAAACTATTTATACATAGTAGTGTACGATAAGTAGATAATGTCTAACAGTAAAGTAAAATATCAAATTAGTGTTAAGGCGTCATCATTATTTTCCTTAACACATTTTATATAAGCGTCATAGTCTATACAGCACTGTAAACTCCACCGTAAACTAGTGGGCTATCAGGGAGCACTCTATAGGTATGATACAAAACAAATTCGTAGTGGTCGCGCATAGGGATACACCTATGACAAGGCACATGAGGCAATATCCAAGGTAGTGAAACTACCGTTTGCTTGATCCGGACTGGGGAGAACGCATCGTTGCAACGATCGCAACACCGCGAAACAACACTCCCAAATCAAGGGTGCGCACCAATCAAAAACAAGTAATGAGTAATTTACGAAGAAGTGTGTTCGCTCGAGGTAGCTAACCCCATTTGGCCCTGCACGGCTCCTGTTTTAGTCATTTTAAATTTGACACAAGTGTCAAGGCTATCCATTATCGTTCACTTTCTTCAATTATCAACGTACGTCATTCCAACCACTTTATTCTGGATCACACTTCGCGCATAGTTATTAAAGTGGTTTTCGATTTAGACAGTGAGTATGTCCCTAACCGATTCCGATCTCTTTAATAACTTTCGTAATTATAACACCGATTGGTCGTTTAATATATTTCAAAATCAAATCAATTCCAATTTAAATTAGAATTTGTAGACCAACATTCCATTTGTCTTCCTAAATCAATTTCCATAATTTACGTTCATAATTTCAAAATGCTATGATTCAACTTAAATTTCATTTAAAACGATTCAAATATTGATTTAAATTCGTATATAAGTTTCATTCCGAAATCATTTAAATTAATCTAATTTAATACTCAAATTAATTTAAATTCATTGATCGACTTTATTCAATGTTCATTAAGTAAATTTATCATTTAAACAATTTCTATTTAACTTCCAATTCATTAAATCAATTACTTAAGTTCAACTTCATTATATCAAAACTTCAAATTGAATTAAATTAGATTTGTCAAATCAAATCTTTAAATTACAAGTCTCATATTAATATCCATCAATCACATTTTATTTCTATTAAAGAAATTCAATTTCACTTATTTACTTATTGGATTTAAACAAATTTTCAAAACTTAATTATTAAGAAACTCAATTTCACTTATTACGAAGTTCAATTTCACTTAATTATTAAATAATTCAAACTTATTTAATTATTATATAATTTCAAAACTTAAATTTTTAATAATTCCAAAACTCAATTATTTATTAAATACAAAACAACGTTCTTTCATCAACTATTATGTTAGTATTTCGTTTCAACTTATTAAATATTAACATTTCCTTCATTAAAATTTCAAATTCCAACTTCATTTCAGAAACTTATCATTTATTCAAATAAAGTCTTTATTTTATTTTTAAATCGAACTATTTACCAATCGGGTTTTATTTTAATTCTCTATCCTAAGTTAAGGTTTATTTGGGTATTTATCATTTCAACCCGATTCCATTTCAATAAAAAAAACATAGCAAATGGAACTTGCAGTGTGATAACTGGGATGTTGTCAAAGTAAATAAACAAGCAATAGCAACTATCAATAACAATCCAATAATTTATTTAAATAATCCCGAAATAATCGTATTAATTTACATTTGTTGTTTATGCAAATTAATTTAATTATTCATAGAATCTACACTATCATTTCATGTAGACTAAAGATTATCACACTAATTATTTATACAGTCCTTCACTTGATATCCATTATTCGATTTTATACTACATCAATTTATACAACATACATTCAATGGTTCAAGGTGTACTTAACCAATTTCTACGTGTCAATTAATTTAACATTTAAAGGGGGGTCATATTAAATTTAACTAATCAAATTCAACACATATATCAATTTTAAATTGTTAACTATCCTATATCAATTCCAATTTTAAATTATTTATCACTTCAAACATTAACAATTTAACTTCAAATGTAAACATCACAATCAATCAATTATCAATCAAACTGGATTATTATCATAAAAGAATATAAGTCGTGAAAATTAATTCACCTTTCGTAGTTAGGGAAATTGACAGCGAAGCACGAATGAAATCGGTACAACACGAACAATGGAACACTGCAATTATCGACAAAAGAAAGATGATATTAATTCAAGTGAACGCTCATATATAATTTATAAAATTATATAGATGCGCTTACCAATGACGAAGAAAAGAACGAAAGCTGAGAAATTGATGCTGCAGCAATTTGAACTCAAACGGTTGCTGTACAAACAGAGAAAAAAAGCGAGATGCTGCGTAAATGCTCTTTTTAGCAACTATTGAAAGTGACAGTGCACTGCCACTATTGCACAAAGCAACAGTACACTGTTACTTCATTTTTTTTCTTTTTTTTCAAAGCCGAGACTTTCAAAATGCAAGCCTGCATCTTTTTCCAAGCATATACAGATCTTGTATGCACCGCATGTACACACTTTCACACATGCATGTACACACGCATGGGACAGGGTGGTGGCGCGAGGGATCTTAACAGGGTTCCGGTGGCGGGAGGGTTGCGCGGCCAGAGATTTGTGGTTTGGCGTCGTTGCGCGCACGCGCACGGAGGGGCAGTGAATGTGCGCGCGTAGGCGGAGTTTCTGGCAGTGGTGGCTGGGTCGGCGGGTGGATATGGGCAGTGATAGGTGGTGAGACGGTTTGGCCGAGTGGTCTAAGGCACCAGATTTAGGCTCTGGTCCGAAAGGGCGTGGCTGATGGAATGGTGCGTTTCGGGAAGTGGTAACATGGTGAGTCGAACGGCGCTGGAGGGCGTTGCGCCTGGGAGTAACCGGCGGTGGCGAGGCATGAGCGAAGGGGAATGGGCGCGGCCGGTGTGGACTGGAGGTGGTGAAGTGGAGAGTGCGAATGCATGAACAATGGAGGGCAGAATGAAGATTTGTTGCGCATGTGGGTGTTGGGTTATATTTCATTTCACAAAATTTTCATTTTGTTTTTTTTTCGTCAGTGAAGAACATTGAAAGAAAAAGAGAAAGAATAAAGTGAGGAGAAGAGGAGAGGTTACCTGGAGAAGTCTGTGAATGGTCAGTGCATTCTTTTTTCATTTTATAATTCGTAGCCAAAAATTCTACCTTTGAATTCCCAAACGCCACTCAATTTCCAAGTTAACACCCAACTTCCAACTACCGAATTTAATGTACCTCAGCAAATTTTATTTTCACATTTCTTTTAAATGAACACGGGTCGTTTATTATGGACTGAATATGGTTTAACCGATCCTTTCGGAACGGTTAAGTTAACGATGATTTCCGTCAGACTCTGATTCGTACGAATAAATATACCGTTTTGATCAGCGCGACGAGGTGCTTCCAACGGTACACAGATAGTTGCGATACGACAGTTTTATAAAAACTCGAAATTTACGCCAATTAAATTGTTCGTTTGACAAAACAATTAAAATGAAGCAGGCGACGGCGGAATTAGACGAAACGAATTGCGACGTCTAAATGAGATAAAATTTTACAACGTTACTGTCTAAAAATATTTGGATTCGAAAGATAAATTTTTCGCAGTTTTAAAATGAACTAATATGCAATAAAACGCGAACAAAATTTTCTGCAATATTTTGCGACGAAACTTTACCCATATCTATAACTAACTAGACGCATCTTATAAACGAAGTTTGGACGTTAATTGAGATCGTATGTAAATTTCACACTTTTATATTAAACTAATGGATTTAAATTTTTTAAATTGGGTCGGAAATTCAGGGTCGTTACATGTAATTTGATTTGAATTAGTCCTATATGATTGATAACGGTATTAATAATAATTACCAAGATTATTATGATTATATTTTGATTCCTAAACATCAACCATTTTTCATCAGACAGATTTCATCTTAAAATAAGAAATTCATTTCAAAATAACATTATAATAAATTTTCAGTTTAAAATGATAAATTCATTAATTTATTTTAAAAATAAGAAATTAACTCATCTTATAGTAAGAAATTCATTTTAGAAATAATATTTGAATAATTAACCTTAAATTTAGTCACTGTAAAATAATTACCAATTTGTTGGATCATTAATTTGAGATTTATAGTAAACAATAATTAGTATTTGACTTCGTTTACATTATAAATTATTCTTGTATTCCAAAACTAACTAATTTACACAAATTATCTTCTTAACTAATACACACTTGTGTTATGCCCGAACTAATAACATGTAAGCATCAATACTGTATAAGATATATATATATTAATACGATATATAAGTTTAGTTTGAAAGTGTGAATTGTATCCGTTCCAAGGTTCGAAAACTCGGATTTCATCTCGGTTTCGGTCTTTTTAATTTTTGTTGGTTTCGGTCGGTTTTGAAAATTTCGCTTGTTTCGATTTCGGTCCTAATATCGAAGATTTGCATTTGTAATAGAAAAGTAACTATAAACGATGTAAATTCATATAAAAACATAGTATACAACAAAATAATAATGATACGCACAACACTACTACATCTACAAACTATTTCTCGAAGCTACATATGGATTGTTTTCATAATTTCCTTCATCGTTTTGTGTTGTATAATACGATGGATAACCATATTGCATTTGTGCTGGATCCATAAATGTCGCAATCATATTATCAAAAGACGATGGTTCATCATTTTGTGTTGCATACGTAGCTTGACTGTTTTGATCATTCGAGATATCACTATATGTTTCGTTGGTTCCATAATATGAGTTACCACTCGTATAGTCAGAAGTAGAATGTCTATAGGTTGGTGGATCATTTGAAGCATATGGATTATGCTCATTATCATGTTGATGTTCGTATTCAACATTTAAATCACTGCCTCTTCGGTTATGATTGTTGCTCGCATTCCTTCTTCTTGAATATGTTTGCGTTGGTCTATATAATGCACCGCCATCACTAGAATCAATACCATAATTACGAGTTAAACCCACGCAACTTCCACCAACATTACCATGATCATCATTTGAGGAACTGCTACTATTTTCTTTGCTTTGACTTATATATCTACCTGTGATATAATTCCGTGTACTATTTTCGCTGCTACTATTACCATTACCAATTACCAAAACATTACCAATTAAACCGCAGCGACTGCATCATTCAGTGTACTGGTTATCGGAGGGTCGTCGTCCAACAAGGGTGGTTCAACTTCAGTAGTTCATTTTGCTAATGGATCATCTTCATGAAATATATAGTCCAGATCGATCAACTGATTTTCAGTATCGCAGCGTCTTGAATCTTTTGCTCTTAATCTCATGTTGTAATGCACATATACTAATTTTTCTATATTTTTCATTTTTATTCTATTGCGTAATTTTGTATGGTTCATTGAAAATGTAGTCCAGTTTCTCTCGTAGTTTGAAGAGGAAACTATTTGACTTAAAATGTGCATTGCTAAACGTGTTAAATTTGGAGCATCCTCTCTTCCAATTATTGACCGCCATTGAGCGGGAAAACATGTCTTTACGGCTGCGTATGCTTTTGCAGAACCAAATGCACCAATTTTCATTCTGTATCTTTCTACCTGTGATGTTAAGTTAAATATTTAATATGTCTTAAACGTTAAATGTTTAACGTAACTATTATATATATTAATTTTACATCTTTTCCAATTTCAATCTGTGTTACAATGTCTAACACCATTCTTTCAACGACGTTAAATCCGTTTAATACTTCTCCATCGTTTGTTGCATCCCCATATTGAATGATGAGATTAAGAAAATAACCTATATGAGAAAGATTTAAAATATTATTGAAATATTATATATTTTATTATTTGTATGACGATAAGATAAAACAAATTACCTACGGCATGAAGACGTCGATGTAACTGTCTTTCCCACCTTTTGTCTATTATATTCCACCATTTTTGGCAATGCCTTCCACCAATATTTTTTCTAATCGATTCTTTTGCTCGATCCATTGCTTCATAAAGATATCCCATATCTGTTTTGTCATCACTATCTACCATTCGTAAAACTTTCACCAATGGCTCAAAATCAAGGATGACGGAAGCAACACCAGTCCAAAATGCGTTGTTGTAAATTAATGTTGAGACAATATTTGCTGTTCTTTTGTCTTTAGTATTGAGTCTGGGAACTCTTGATGTCCACTCTCTCGAAGCAATCATCCTTCTTAGGTCATCTTTATGTTTATGAATAGAGTTTAGTGCGATGAAATGAGTTGCAAACCGTGTTACCGCCGGTCTAATCAATTCTTTATTATTGGTCTCTTTCCTTGTGATGGAAAGTAACCAACCATGATTGTATATAAATGTCGTTATTAACTGGCAGTTTGTGATAACGGTTGTTACCTTTAGCTCTTTGGAAATATTTTCCAAAATCAAATCAATGTAGTATGCTGCACATGGTGTCTAATATAAATGCCTTCTTTTTTTGCATTAATAATTGACCGGCAGCTTTGTAGTTTGCTCCGTTATCTGTAATAACTTGCACTATTCTATTTTCACCGATTGTTTCAACGACCTTATCTATTAATCCACAAATATATTCTCCACTTTGGAATTCATTAGTAGCATCCACAGATTTAATAAATATTGTTCTATGGGTAGAGTACACGAGAAAATTTATTATTTTTCGTCGATTATATATACTCCAACCATCACACATTAATGTGCAACCATATTCATCTCAAAAATTGTGCAATGTTTTAGTATATTGCCCAACTTCTTCTATTTCCATTTCAAAGTACGAGTGTGATATTTCATATGCAGTTGGTGGATCAATTCCACGACCACATTCTGCAATCGCATCAACCATTGTTGTATAGTATGGACTATTAGCAACATTATGTGAAATATGGTCTAAAAAAAACTTATAAATTGCTCGATCTATATGATTTTTGGCATCTTTAATACCTTTCATTGCAGATTTAATAGAAGGTTGAGTTCTACTCCTCGTTTTTGCATATATGAGTCGATTCGTCCAGCAGCATGAGTGTAAAAATCACCACCACCCAATCGTCCACTGGTATTAGATCTGTGCAATGTTTGACTTGAACCACCACCCGATCGTCCAACAGTATGAGATCTACGCAGCTCTTCGTCTCTAAATTCATCTCTGCTTTATTGCATGACACGTTGAAGTTTTTCATTATCTTCATTTTCATTGTCCGATAGTTGTTGCGGTCTGCTCATTAATTCCTCTTGTAAGTGTTGCTTGTCAAGCTTTCCTGTGTTTCGTTCATTTCTCTTTTGAACGATATATGATCGTATAAGCTGTTTAACTTTTTTAGGGACAATTAAACATGCTGATACGTCGCCGCCCACTCCTGCCAGATGTTCCTTTAAATGTGTCACACCACCGCCATTAATTATTTTATTGCAAAAGTTACATTTTGTTTTCCGAAAATTGTCATCGATCGTAGTACCATAATTCCAACCAATTTCAGTCGGATGTGCCATAATGTACCTGAAATTATAATTAACAAAAGTTACTAAACAAATTAATAGTCCAAATCAAATCAAAAATAAAATATGAATGAATTAAAAAACAATAATCGAAGTCATCAAAGTTCAATGTTCAATTTTTACAATTTCGAGTCAAGTTCAATGTTCATGTTCAATATTCTAGTCCAATATATTCACGTTCATGTTCGATGTTCTAAATCCAACATATGTAAGTCCACATTCAAATCGGCATATTCAAGTCCAACATATGCCAGTTCAACTTATTCACAGCAGCAACACCAGTCGTTCCAGCACTTCCCATATTATATAAATGACATACTACATGACTATTGGCAGTGCTAGCAAAGTATGTATGTTTTTTTGGAACATTTGCTCATATTTCGTATGGAAATGACTTATTTTTAGGAAGCACACCAAACCAATCGGCCCAAAGCCCACCCGCCCAGTTAAAAACCACCGTACTTTCTCACTCACCCAGTTAAAAAAGATCGAATACGAAAAAAAATCACCTCGCTTTGAACGAAGTCGGCGGCAGATCGAAGTCGAAGCTTGTTGAAGTCGTGGTCGAACTCGAACTCGACCACAGCTAAACCCTAGTTCGAGTTCGAGTTCGACTTCAACAAGCTTCGAACTAGGGTTTAGCTGTGGTCGAGTTCGAGTTCGACCACGACTTCAACAAGCTTCGACTTCGATCTGCCGCCGACTTCGTTCAAAGCGAGGTGATTTTTTTTTCGTATTCGATTTTTTTTAACTGGGCGAGTGAGAAAGTACCGTGTTTTTTAACTGGGCGGGTGGGCTTTGGGCCGATTGGTTTGGTGTGCTTCCTAAAAATAAGTCATTTCCATACGAAATATGAGCAAATGTTCCAAAAAAACACACATACTTTGCTAGCACTGCCAATTGTCATGCAGTATCTCATTTATATAATATGGGAAGTGCTGGAACGACTGGTGTTGCTGCTGTGAATAAGTTGAACTGGCATATGTTGGACTTGAATATATTGAACTGACCTTAATATGCCCTGAATATCGGCCTTGAATATGCCGATTTGAATGTTGACTTACATATGTTGGATTTAGAACATCGAACATGAACGTGAATATATTGGACTTGAATATTGAATATGAACATTGAACTTGACTCGAAATTGTAAAAATTGAATATTGAACTTTGATGACTTCGATTATTGTTTTTTAATTCATTCATATTTTATTTTTGATTTGGACTATTAATTTGTTTAGTAACTTTTGTTAATTATAATTTCAGGTACATTATGGCACATTCGACTGAAATTGGTTGGAATTATGGTACTACGATCGATGACAATCTTCGGAAAACAAAATATTGCTTTTGCAATAAAATAATTAATGGTGGTGGTGTGACACGTTTAAAGGAACATCTGGCAGGAGTGGGCGGCGACGTATCAGCATGTTTAATTGTCCCTAAAAAAGTTAAATAGCTTATACGATCATATATCGTTCAAAAGAGAAATGAACGAAACACGGGAAAGCTTGACAAGCAACACTTACAAGAGGAATTAATGAGCAGACCGCAACAACTATCGGACAATGAAAATGAAGATGATGAAAAACTTCAATGTGTCATGCAACAAAGCAGAGATGAATTTAGAGACGAAGAGCTGCGTAGATCTCATACTGTTCGACGATCGGGTGGTGGTTCAAGTCAAACATTGCACAGATCTAATACCACTGGACGATTGGGTGGTGGTGATTTTGACACTCATGCTGCTGGACGAATCGACTCATATATGCAAAAACGAAGAGGTAGAACTCAACCTTCTATTAAATCTGCAATGAAAGGTATTAAAGATGCCAAAAATCATATAGATCGAGCAATTTATAAGTTCTTTTTTTAGACCATATTTCACATAATGTTGCTAATAGTCCATACTATACAACAATGGTTGATGCGATTGCAGAATGTGGTCGTGGAATTGATCCACCAACTGCATATGAAATATCACACTCGTACTTTGAAATGGAAATAGAAGAAGTTGGGCAATATACTAAAACATTGCACAATTTCTGGGATGAATATGGTTGCACATTAATGTGTGATGGTTGGAGTACACATAATCGACGAAAAATAATAAATTTTCTCGTGTACTCTACCCATAGAACAATATTTATTAAATCTGTGGATGCCACTAATGAATTTCAAAGTGCAGAATATATTTGTGAATTAATAGATGATGTCGTTGAAACAATCGGTGAAAATAGAATAGTGCAAGTTATTACAGATAACGGAGCAAACTACAAAGCTGCCGGTCAATTATTAATGCAAAAAAGAAGGCATATATATTGGACACCATGTGCAGCACACTACATTGATTTGATTTTGAAAAATATTTCCAAAGAGCTAGAGAGTGGACTATATATTTCATGAAGAGGATCCATTAGAAAAAATGAACTACTGAAGTTGAACCACCCTTGTTGGACGACGACCCTCCGATGACCAGTACACTGAATGATGCAGTCGCTGCGGTTTAATTGGTAATGTTTTGTCAAACAAGGGAACTTCAGCTCTAGCTCTTTGGAAATATTTTCCAAAATCAAATCAATGTAGTGTGCTGCACATGGTGTCCAATATAAATGCCTTCTTTTTTGCATTAATAATTGACCGACAGCTTTGTAGTTTGCTCCGTTATCTGCAATAACTTGCACTATTCTATTTTCACCGATTGTTTCAACGACCTCATCTATTAATCCACAAATATATTCTCCACTTTGGAATTCGTTAGTGGCATCCACAGATTTAATAAATATTGTTCTATAGATAGAGTACACGAGAAAATTTATTATTTTTCGTCGATTATGTGTACTCCAACCATCACACATTAATGTGCAACCATATTCATTCCAGAAATTGTGCAATGTTTTAGTATATTGCCCAACTTCTTCTATTTCCATTTCAAAGTACGAGTGTGATATTTCATATGCAGTTGGTGGATCAATTCCACGACCACATTCTGCAATCGCATCAACCATTGTTGTATAGTATGGACTATTAGCAACATTATGTGAAATATGGTCGAAAAAAAAGAACTTATAAATTGCTCGATCTATATGATTTTTGGCATCTTTAATACCTGTCATTGCAGATTTAATAGAAGATTGAGTTCTACCTCCTCGTTTTTGCATATATAAGTCGATTCGTCCAGCAGCATGAGTGTAAAAATCACCACCACCCAATCGTCCTGTGGTATTAGATCTGTGCAATGTTTAACTTGAACCACCAACCGATCGTCCAACAGTATGAGATCTACGCAGCTCTTCGTCTCTAAATTCATCTCTGCTTTGTTGCATGACACGTTGAAGTTTTTCATCATCTTCATTTTCATTGTCCGATAGTTGTTGCGGTCTGCTCATTAATTCCTCTTGTAAGTGTTGCTTGTCAAGCTTTTCTGTGTTTCGTTCATTTCTCTTTTGAACGATATATGATCGTATAAGCTGTTTAACTTTTTTAGGGACAATTAAACATGCTGATACGTCACCGCCCACTCCTGCCAGATGTTCCTTTAAACGTGTCACACCACCGCCATTAATTATTTTATTGCAAAAGTTACATTTTGTTTTCCGAAAATTATCATCGATCGTAGTACCATAATTCCAACCAATTTCAGTCGGATGTGCCATAATGTATCTGAAATTATAATTAACAAAAGTTACTAAACAAATTAATAGTCCAAATCAAATCAAAAATAAAATATAAATGAATTAAAAAACAATAATCGAAGTCATCAAAGTTCAATGTTCAAATTTTACAATTTCGAGTCAAGTTCAATGTTCATGTTCAATATTCAAGTCCAATATATTCACGTTTGTTAACTCCTTTATTTCAGCGACCTAAAACTCCGTGATCTAAAAGAAAGCTACGACCTAAGGAAGTTGCGACCTAAGGAAGCTACGACCTAAGGAAGCTACGACCTAAGGAAGTTGCGACCTAAGGAGGCTACGACCTAAGAGGCTCTGCGATCTAAGGAAGTCCGCGACCTAAAGAACCTCGCGACCTAACTACCTAAAGGAGCTTGCGACCTAAGGAAACCTACGACCTAACTACATAGCGACCTAACTGAGAAAGTCCACGACCTATCAAGATAAGAAGTTAGCGACCTAACTTCTCCACGACCTAAGAGGTCCTGACCTAACTACCTAAAGGAGCTTGCGACCTAAGGAAACCTACGACCTAACTACATAGCGACCTAACTGAGAAAGTCCACGACCTATCAAGATAAGAAGTTAGCGACCTAACTTCTCCACGACCTAAGAGGTCCTGACCTAACTACAGAAAAAGTTCGCGATCTAACTACAGGAAAAGTTTGCGACCTATAGAAGCTCCGACCTAAGGCAGCTAGCGACCTAACTACTAAAGCAGCTCAGCGACCTACGACCTAAGAGGCAAACGAGCTAAGACTTCAACGACCTAAAGCTCCCACATCTATTTCTAACTCGTCTGCGACCTACCACTTGTTCAAATGAAGCCAAGTGCTACTACATCAGCTGATTTCTTAAGTCGCAAGGGGGCTGCGACCTAGCTTAGGTCGCTCGCGACCTAAGACTTAACAATTTCTCTGCCCAGAATTCAGAGCTGCTCCTATAAATACCCCACCACTTCCAACATGAAGAGGACTTTTGGCCATCCATTTCTTCAAGCGCCGTTACTCTGTCGAAGTCTCTTCTCATTCAGCAATCAAAGATCTTTAAGCATTCGAGACACTACAACAATCTTCGAGAAGAACTCCTTACATCCAACACGGATTCGTCGAGTTTCATCATCAAAGATTGAGCTAGTAGTCAAGAGTGCTTTCATGATCAAGTTGTATTGTATTTTGAAGGATATTGTATCAAATTGTAACCGAATCAGCAATAACAGACTATAAAGTGGACGTAGGCTCAATTACGGGCCGAACCACTATAAATCTGTTGTTCACTTACTGCTTTTCTGCTATTTTCAGCTTATATTCTGTTCCCGTACCAACGGGTAGTGCTTTCACGATTCTATCACACACACCGGGTGTTAGCGTTCACTTTTTAGCGTTAACATTTTGGTGCTTTCACTGAGAACCCAACTCAGGCAATCATCCACCGTTGCTTCGCAAAGATTCATAAAAAGAACCTCTCTTAAAAACCAGATCCGAAATAATGGCTTCTGGAAGAAGAGGTAGACCTGTCAGATCCAGAAATGCTCACGAAGGGACTTCCGCCTCCCCAACCGCAGACCAAGCAACTCCTACCATTGGAGTCACCAGGGCTGAATTAGATGACGCAGTTTCTGGATTGTACCAACAGATTGAAACCCAAAACGCTTTGATGATGGATAGGATAACTGCCCTGCTCGGGGCAAATCGTCACCCAGAAAACCATCAAACCACCCTTCCTGAAATGCCACCTTTCCAAGCTGATGGTTCTATGCCGCAACCAACTTGTCGTGAACATATGCCCGGGCAAACTTCCGAGGGAAGAACTGATGCTTGCCCGGAGGTGTCTTTGAACAATAAAGAGTACCTGTCTGAAATGGTTGGCCGCATCATGAAAGAGAGCATGCAAAGGGAAGAGGATGAGGCTGACTGGGGATTCGCGCCAAGCAGAACTCCGTTTACTGAAAGGATCCTGAGAGCGGAGTTTCTAAGGAAATTTGCACCTCCTACTATCCAAGCCTATAGGGTAACCAGTGACCCTAATAATTTCCTATACAAATACGATTGGCATATGACCGGTGCAAGAGCATCAGACCAGATCAAGTGTCGATACTTTCCAGTATATCTGGAAGGTGTGGCTTTACTTTGGTTCACGAAGCTTCCAGTACGGTCTGTAGATAAGTTCTCCGACTTAACGCAAAAGTTCAAAGAACAGTTCAGATTGTATGCTTCAAAAGCTAAGGATATAATGTCACTGTCTAACCTGGAACAAGCGCCCGGGGAATCAATCAAATCTTTCTTGAGCCGTTTCAATATAGCTTTAGCCGAAGTAGAAAATGCGGAACCACGCATGATCCTGACTTATTTGATGCGAGCTATTGATAAATCGAGTAAATTTGGAATATGGCTAAAGATGAAGGAACCGAACTCACTTGAAATTTTTTATAAAAAGACCGACGAGTTCATTCGCCTTGAAAGCCTTTCTACGACATCGAAAGTGGTTGCTGCCCAAACTAATAATAACAATGTCCCATCTAATAAAAGAGAATCTGGAAGTCAGAAAAGGGAGAATGAAGGAGGAAAGAGCCAGGGAAATGAAAAGAAACCTCGCCGCTTTAATCCTTCGGATTTTACTCCTTTAACTGATACACCAAGAAATATCTTTTTTGCAACAAAGGACGTTGTCAGGTATCCTAAGCCACCTGAGATGACGAGAGGTGCAAAGCGTAATGGAAAATTCTGCCAATTTCACAATCAACCTGGCCATGACACTGACCAATGTCGCCAGTTAAAGAATGTGATTGAAGAATTGCTGGAGCAGGGTAAACTCCAACAATACGTTAAGAGAAGCGGAGTCGATCCAACCTCATCCACTCGGGATCAACAATGTCCTACCCATCCACCCGATTCTCACCACAACACTGCAGCGCAAGATTCAGAAAAGCTTGTCATTAATGTTGTCACAGGAGGTCCATACCCAGCAGGCAGAAGTTGGGACAACTACTAATTACCCACAAAACTGCGGCTGGGGCATCTCTCACTTTCTCTGGCGTAAAAATCCAAAAGCTATGAATCAAGCACAAATGGAAATCCAGCTTGGAGATTCAGAAACAACAATCACTAGCATTCATTTTTTGCTTAACAGCGTTGCTTAAATTTGTAAAAAATGATGATGGATGTGTAACTTCTGCATTGTAAACCGCTGAGAAATTAGCGTGACTGAATAATGAAAAACTATGCATTCTGTGTTTTCTATTATAAAATGCCTATTATATTTCGATATATAAATACTCTAAATGTATTGCTAAAATGTCGATCTAATATTGCAGGTCATTAAAGCAAAGCTCACCCATCGCAAAGCTAAGCGAGCCTTACAAATCATTTATTAAAACAAATACCAAGCAACAAAAATTCCATATTCAAATCCTATACAAGAAGAAATTCACATAAAAAGTTGGCAACTCCACTGGGGCAAACCTTCGTTAACCGGTTGTGATTGTCAATATGAACAGACATCCAGCTAGGTAATTCGCGTTTGTCCCATAAAGTTATTCAACAGTGAAGTCCACTTCTTCGGATAAGGCAATTTACTTACAAAAGGAACGAAGATACGCTTGGAAACGATAATAAAAGATCGCTAATGGGCAGATGGTGGGAGAACATGGCCAAGCAAGCACGGAAGCAACCAAAAGGAATTTTGCTCCTCAATAAAAGGGCCGGTAGAACCACCGAAGGGACACCTTCCCAAGCAGAAGGAACATGGCCCTTGCTAACTGATCGTGATGCATCCGATCAGGCAGCTTGCGTCCGTCCCGTGGATCTACTCGCCCCTGAGAAGCAACCTTCCTGGCACACCAACCAACCGATGCTCCTTCCCAAAGGCCAACAAAGCCCTCTAACGAGGCACGCCAATAAATGAAAGTGCTTCTCTCAATAACAAGATTGATGGAACCACCAGAGGGGCACCTTCCCAAGCTGAAGGAACAGGGCCCTTGTTAATTGATTACGATCGTTTGTGCAAACGAACATCCAATCAAGCAACTTGCGTCCGCCCCGTGGATCCACTCAACCATGAGAAGGTAACTTCCAGGCAATTTCAAGACCTCTTCGGAGGCAAAAGCCCTCTTCGGAGGCACATTTCACCCGTGTAGAAGTGCAAAATGCTTCTCTTCGGAGACCCACTTCACCAGTGATGAAATGCTAAAAAGCCCTTTTCGAAGGCACATTTCACCCGTGTAGAAGTGCAAAATGCTTCTCTTCGGAGACCCACTTCACCAGAGCTGAAATGTCAAAATTGCTTCTCTTCGGAGACCAAAATTGCTTCTCTTCGGAGACCAAAATCGCTTCTCTTCGGAGACCAAAATCGCTTCTCTTCAGAGACCAAAAGACCTCTTCAGAGGCGTACTTCACCTTGCTTGAAGTACCAAAAACAAACCCTTTACTGGGGTACAAAATCAAAACCTTCTTCAGAAGCTCATTTCACTGTATAGGAAAATTCACTTTTAAACAAATAAAAGTGATCATTCCCAAAAGTTGAAGTGTTCTTCAGGAAGAAAGAGAAAGTAAAAACTTCTCTGAAGACGAGATATACTCTATTAAAAGCAGAATGATTCTTCCCTTAAAAGTGAAGTAGTTATTCTCTGAAGTAAGAATATCAGTCTTGAAGAAGCTAGAAATGTTGCAATGCACTTGCGGTATGGGGACAACACTATATAATTTAATTGTATTAATAAAAGCAACATGCCACAAGTTCATTGCAATATCACAAAAAAAATAGATGTGGAATAAATGTATTCCCAAACACAGACAAAAAGTTTGTACAGGTAAAAGGAATCGTTTATTCCACACCAAAAAAGAGAAACAGATGCATTCTCACATACACAAGAATTTGTACAAGTAAAATAGTTATTTTATTCAATACTATGGAAACTTTTTACATTGTGCAGATTACAAAAAGGAGCGGAGACCGGTATCCGCACAATCTTCGGTCAATGCATGCAAAAAGCAGAAAAGACAAAATCAAACTCATTTCTCCTTCTTCCCACCCTTGGAGCCTTTACCCGGCCTGGTAATTAGTTTCGAAGGCCGTATCGGAGAAGAAGGAGAAAGAGACTCAGCCGGATCGACTTCTGCTTCATCTCCAGCAGCAGAAGAACTTTTCTTTCCTTTCTTCGAAACCACACGTTTCCCCTTCTTCTTGGAAGAAGACTCACTCCCCGGAGTAAGAAATGTAGAAAGCTTTGTGTCGTAATCAAAAGATTGCTCCGGGGTCTTCTCACTATCTTCCAGATCTTCTGCTTTCTGCTCCTCGGAAGCAGGTGGTTCGTCCAAGCCTTGAAGGGCTGCTATCTGTTCTTCCTGTGAACCTGGTTGAGAAGCTGGAAGAGGAGTAACTTGAGAAGAAGGAGGAACGGCAGCTGAAGAAGGAAGAATTGGTGCAGTTTACGGCGCGTCCGCTGCATAATAAAAGAAATTAAAATCAGTATTCTTCGAGAAAAAAGAGGACAGTGGATCGTCAAAGCTTAAGTAATAAGTAAGAAGTTCGTCAAACTCGGTTAAGTCGAATAAGCGATTCACTGAATTCGTCTCGTCAAAGTTACCTGGAGAAGTCGGTTTGGCGAGATCAATCTCAAATTCCCGAGCCTGAAAGTCCTTCATTGCCTCTTCTTCTGTAGGAGTGGTCACAGTTTCTTGGGCAACTTTAGCTGGATGTGAAGAATGAGAGCTGGAATCCGTAATATTAACATCGGCTGAAGTTGAAGTATGAACAGGGGCAGTTAAAGGAGCTTCCTCTTTTGGAAGCTCTTCTTCCGTTAATTCAGCTCGTACTTTAGCAAGCTGCTCCTTCCCTTTAACAAGAGCGGCGCGAGCCTCATCATCAAGATAGCGAGCCTCGAGTTGTGCCTCATCATAGCCGGCACCTTTAAACATATCAAGTGCGGCTTCCCACACTTCAGCTAGAGTGATTTCATAATCAGGACCCAGAAAAGCAAGGCTCCCACGACCCAGAACGCTGTGTAAATAGAAGTCGAATAAGGTAGAGCTGATGTCCGCTTTCGTTGCCTCATGCGACTGCTCAGCCGCTTCTTTTTCGGCAACGGTAGCAACCCGACCAGCAATAGCCGCATCACGCTCTGTCTCAGCTTTAGCGAGTCGAGACTTTAGTAACTCAATCTCTACGTTCTGGGAGGTGACCTTTTCCCGCAGTTCGGTGTTTTCTACTCGATATTTTTCAGTAATATGCTGTTCGGCGGCAAGCTTAATTTCGACATCTCTTTGTGCAGCATGTGCATCCCGCACTTGCTTCTGAAAGACTTCTTCTTTTTGAGTATATGATGCAGAAGAAGAAGCGAGATTTTCCTTAAGCTGCTTAACTTCAGACGCAAGCTTTGCGTTGTCGTCTGCAATGCTCGTCATCTCCGCATCATGCTGCTTACGCCATTTGTCCCATTCTGATTTATCGTTCTCCATGGTCATCATCGCCTCAAGATTCAGGTGGTTGACCCTTTGAAGTTCGTCGACAAGTTTCTGCCATTGCGACATCCTCTCGATATTAAGCCTGACCGCGTCAAGACTTTTAAACATGTCTTGCTTATCAATCGGAACCAAATCCAAGTCAAAGCGCACTCCTTTTAGGCACCAATTCGGAAATCGGCTCTGAAGCGTTGGAGGGCCATCCTTAACTTGATATTGTGGCCTGTTAATGATTGTTTGAATATCAGACTTCTTTAGAGGAGGAGAGCCGGCCGGAGTATCAGAAGGGATAGGAGCGTCAGTTTTCTCAGAAATTTCAGACGCGTCCTTCTCATCAAGTTTAATCCGTTTACTTGGGTCATCGGTAGCATGCTTCTTCCCTTTGTCATCATGATATTTTCTTTTATGAGAGTCATCGTCTCTCCTTCTTTGCTGCTCTTCGTAAGCACGCCTTTCTTGAGCCTTTCTAGCCGCACGCTCTTCGTCAGATTCTTTGCGGGAGGGAAGATAACGTCCATAATCGTAAGAATCACGCCCTCCGCAGCGCCGAAAGTTGTCATAATATGAGCCGGTTCGTCCCATTGTAGAGTCTGAAATTGAAGAAAAGACAAGTCTTAGAAATCTTCAAATTAAGGGGGGCTAAATTCATATAAGTGCTGAGCATCCTAAGTGTGTGTGATGTGCAAACTACGCGCGTGAAACTACAAACCAATCTTTGGTTGAGGAATAATAGCAGATTGGGAAACGGGAGTTGATTCTTGAGCTGGTAAAGTTTGCTGCAAGGTAGATGTTGCTTCTGTTACAGGAGAAGTGACTTTAGTTATGTCATCTTTAAAGAGCTCTCGGGAAGTTATCATTATATCACTTAAGCCATCAAAGGTGTCATCATCATGATGCCCAGTAGAGTTTTCTTTTTCAGCTTCCACATCGGCTGACTTTTCAGTGATTCGAGGATTTTCTTCTTCTTCGATAATTGGGGGAAGTGCCAGTTTGCTGGACGAGCCCGCAACATCGGCAAGTGTGGGACATTTTACCAGTAAGGTTTCAGTAGCAGTTTCTTTCGGTGTGGGGTCTTCAACAGAAAGTGGGGCATCTGCTGTCTTCGAAGGAGAGTCGGAAACTTCATGAGGCTGTGAAGAGCGAGAAGAGTATAAAAGCCCATACTGGTGCAAAAATTCATCTTTCAGCAAAAATTTGGCACTTCTATCTTCTGCCGCCACAGCATTTAAAGTTTCAAGGATCGATTTGAGGCTCGGATTTCTGAGCGGAGGAGGAAGTGCTGGAAAAAGAAAAAGAATGAAGATAAGCATTTGATGATTCGGATTTCGAAAAGTCTATAAGATGAACAGAGAAAGGCAAGTCTTACTCCCAATTCTCCAAACCGCGTAGAATCCCGGAGGACATCGAACAAAAAAGAACTGGTTTAAAAAGCCATGAGCACTTTCAGGCAAATCCAAGATCAATTTCCGATTCCTGGCACACCTTACGAGTACAATCGAAGGATGATCTTTATTCTTAGAGAAGGTGCATAGATAGCAAATTTCGTCAAAGCTCGGAAGACGGTCAAGCGTCCTCCTAAACAGAACACATAAACCCATCAGAACGGCGTAACCGTTGGGGTGTAGCTAAAAAGGCGAGATAGCTAGTCGAAGGAAGAGTTCCCGGAGAAATTCATTGAAAGGCGGAATAGCTCCGTTCAAGCACATATGGCGATTCACCGCGACAAAACCTAGGGGTGGTCTATCAGCTGTATCACTTGCTCCAGGGAATATAGCGTCTGAATCAGCAATACCAAATTAGATACACAGTTGTCTAAAAATTCTGTGACTAAGGGTATTCGGAGTTCTCTCCGGAGGATCAATCAGTGGATTGGCAATTGGGAAAGCTTCTTCAGTTGGTCCTGAATCTTCTTGTTGAGACATCATTCTACACAATCAACTGGATATTTAAATATAAATGTGCACGTTTCCTAAAAAGTGTGAAGTGTTGTGCAAAACTAAAACAATAACGAGCAAGTATAACCGAAATTGAGACAATTGATGTTCGTCGATTATAAAGTTTCGAGGCTTGTTATTTCAGAATTAAAATACAATGTTGTGTTGATGCAAACAAGTCAGCTTAGGTTGATTATTCCAGCTTTGTTTCAACACTTCATTTGAATTAGTCATTTCACAGCATTTCATTCACAGAATTCGTTTAAGTTAATTATTCGTTATCAACTAATCTGTCATGCAATGTGGGCAGTCGATGGCAGTATATTTGTCCCGTTTTTCTGCAAGTGTTGTATTTAGGCAGGTTATTAGCATTAAAGTCAAGACAGTGTGAAAGGAATTACAACACAGTTCAGATTCAAGAATCCAGCCAACTTCTGTGCAAATTCCTCTAAGTCTTAAGTCGTTTGACGACATATCATAGGTCAGGGCTTTTAAGTCGTACTGTGCGAGTCAAGATGTTCAAGGCAGTGCCAAGGTGGTTCAAGTCCTAGGTCGTTCTGCAACCTATCATAAGTCGCAGCATTTTTAGGTCGTACAGTGTAACTGAATAAGTCAAAGCGGTGCAATTTTATCTAAGTCCTAGGTCGCGCACGACTTGGCTTTAGGTCGTGAAGATTATTAGATCGCAAAGACTCTTTAGGTCGAAGACTCTTTAGGTCGTGAAGATTATTAGATCGCAGACTCTTTAGGTCGAAGACTCTTTAGATCGTAAACTCTTTAGGTCGTAAACTCTTTAGGTCGAAGACTCTTTAGGTCGTGAATATTCCTGCGCGACCAAACTCTTAGGTCGTCCAAATCTGGTAAGTTATTGACTTCCTCTCCAAGCAACACCATATTGGATCCAATAACCCAATACCGCCATTATAAAAGAATTCGATATCTTCCTCATTCCATCAATGAGTCGTCCAGCAAATCAACTGGAAGTCATCCATATACCTCTGAATCATTCAACCAATCAATTGAAAATCCCACCGATTCGTTGTGAAAACTTCCGTGCGATCATGAATCAATGCAACATATCAAACAACGATCGAAAATCGATCGAAACAACCAAAAAACTGAAGCATGACACACAGAATTAAATTTGGGTCAGTAAACGTGGATTTACGATCGATCAGTGATTGCGAAAGAGGAGAGATTAATCCACTTACGTAATATACTGATAGAAGTGAATCGATGTTTTGCTGGGATGAATTAACCTCCGAAGAATTAAGAATTCGTCAATGGCAATAAGGTCTCAGAGTAGTAAGGTGGAGAGGAAGGACGACCTAATCTATTTATATGGAACTGGGAGAAGAAGGCGAATAGGTGTGCAAGTTTTACGTCGTTCGCGACCTAGCAAAGTTAAGTCGAAGCATACGACCTAAGAAATAGTCATATACTTCGAGGGGCAAATGTTAACTCCTTTATTTCAGCGACCTAAAACTCCGTGATCTAAAAGAAAGCTACGACCTAAGGAAGTTGCGACCTAAGGAAGCTACGACCTAAGGAAGCTACGACCTAAGGAAGTTGCGACCTAAGGAGGCTACGACCTAAGAGGCTCTGCGATCTAAGGAAGTCCGCGACCTAAAGAACCTCGCGACCTAACTACCTAAAGGAGCTTGCGACCTAAGGAAACCTACGACCTAACTACATAGCGACCTAACTGAGAAAGTCCACGACCTATCAAGATAAGAAGTTAGCGACCTAACTTCTCCACGACCTAAGAGGTCCTGACCTAACTACCTAAAGGAGCTTGCGACCTAAGGAAACCTACGACCTAACTACATAGCGACCTAACTGAGAAAGTCCACGACCTATCAAGATAAGAAGTTAGCGACCTAACTTCTCCACGACCTAAGAGGTCCTGACCTAACTACAGAAAAAGTTCGCGACCTAACTACATGAAAAGTTTGCGACCTATAGAAGCTCCGACCTAAGGCAGCTAGCGACCTAACTACTAAAGCAGCTCAGCGACCTACGACCTAAGAGGCAAACGAGCTAAGACTTCAACGACCTAAAGCTCCCACATCTATTTCTAACTCGTCTGCGACCTACCACTTGTTCAAATGAAGCCAAGTGCTACTACATCAGCTGATTTCTTAAGTCGCAAGGGGGCTGCGACCTAGCTTAGGTCGCTCGCGACCTACGACCTAACTAAGGTCGTACGCGACCTAAGACTTAACAATTTCTCTGTCCAGAATTCAGAGCTGCTCCTATAAATACCCCACCACTTCCAACATGAAGAGGACTTTTGGCCATCCATTTCTTCAAGCGCCGTTACTCTGTCGAAGTCTCTTCTCATTCAGCAATCAAAGATCTTCAAGCATTCGAGACACTACAACAATCTTCGAGAAGAACTCCTTACATCCAACACGGATTCGTCGAGTTTCATCATTAAAGATTGAGCTAGTAGTCAAGAGTGCTTTCATGATCAAGTTGTATTGTATTTTGAAGGATATTGTATCAAATTGTAACCGAATCAGCAATAACAGACTATAAAGTGGACGTAGGCTCAATTACGGGCCGAACCACTATAAATCTGTTGTTCACTTACTGCTTTTCTGCTATTTTCAGCTTATATTCTGTTCTCGTACCAACGGGTGGTGCTTTCACGATTCTATCACACACACCGGTTGTTAGCGTTCACTTTTTAGCGTTAACAACGTTCATGTTCGATGTTCTAAATCCAGCATATGTAAGTCCACATTCAAATCGGCATATTCAAGTCCAACATATGCCAGTTCAACTTATTCACAGCAGCAACACCAGTCGTTCCAGCACTTCCCATATTAAATAAATGAGATACTACATGACTATTGGCAGTGCTAGCAAAGTATGTATGTTTTTTTTGGAACATTTGCTCATATTTCGTATGGAAATGACTTATTTTTAGGAAGCACACCAAACCAATCGGCCCAAAGCCCACCCGCCCAGTTAAAAAACACCGTACTTTCTCACTCACCCAGTTAGAAAAGATCGAATACGAAAAAAAAATCACCTCGCTTTGAACGAAGTCGGCGGCAGATCGAAGTCGAAGCTTGTTGAAGTCGTGGTCGAACTCGAACTCGACCACAGCTAAACCCTAGTTCGAGTTCGACTTCGACTTCAACAAGCTTCGAACTAGGGTTTAGCTGTGGTCGAGTTCGAGTTCGACCACGACTTCAACAAGCTTCGACTTCGATCTGCCGCCGACTTCGTTCAAAACGAGGTGATTTTTTTTTCGTATTCGATTTTTTTTAACTAGGTGAGTGAGAAAGTACCGTGTTTTTTAACTGGGCAGGTGGGCTTTGGGCCGATTGGTTTGGTGTGCTTCCTAAAAATAAGTCATTTCCATACGAAATATGAGCAAATGTTCCAAAAAAACACACATACTTTGCTAGCACTGTCAATTGTCATGCAGTATCTCATTTATATAATACGGGAAGTGCTGGAACGACTGGTGTTGCTGCTGTGAATAAGTTGAACTGGCATATGTTGGACTTGAATATATTGAATTGACCTTAATATGCCCTGAATATCGGCCTTGAATATGCCGATTTGAATGTGGACTTACATATGTTGGATTTAGAACATCGAACATGAACGTGAATATATTGGACTTGAATATTGAACATGAACATTGAACTTGACTCGAAATTGTAAAATTTGAACATTGAACTTTGATGACTTCGATTATTGTTTTTTAATTCATTTATATTTTATTTTTGATTTGATTTGGACTTTTAATTTGTTTAGTAACTTTTGTTAATTATAATTTCAGGTACATTATGGCACATCCGACTGAAATTGGTTGGAATTATGGTACTACGATCGATGACAATTTTCGGAAAACAAAATGTAACTTTTGCAATAAAATAATTAATGGCGGTAGTGTGACACGTTTAAAGGAACATCTGGCAGGAGTGGGCGGCGACGTATCAGCATGTTTAATTGTCCATAAAAAAGTTAAACAGCTTATACGATCATATATCATTCAAAAGAGAAATGAACGAAACACAGGAAAGCTTGACAAGCAACACTTACAAGAGGAATTAATGAACAGACCGCAACAACTATCGGACAATGAAAATGAAGATGATGAAAAACTTCAACGTGTCATGCAACAAAGCAGAGATGAATTTAGAGACCAAGAGCTGCGTAGATCTCATACTGTTGAACGATCGGTTGGTGGTTCAAGTCAAACATTGCACAGATCTAATACCACTGGACGATTGGGTGGTGGTGATTTTGACACTCATGCTGCTGGACGAATCGACTCATATATGCAAAAACGAGGAGGTAGAACTCAACCTTCTATTAAATCTGCAATGAAAGGTATTAAAGATGCCAAAAATCATATAGGTCGAGCAATTTCTAAGTTATTTTTTTTAGACCATATTTCATATAATGGTGCTAATAGTCCATACTATACAACAATGGTTGATGCGATTGCAGAATGTGGTCGTGGAATTGATCCACCAACTGCATATGAAATATCACACTCGTACTTTGAAATGAAAATAGAAGAAGTTGGGCAATATACTAAAACATTGCACATTTTTGGGATGAATATGGTTGCACATTAATGTGTGATGGTTGGAGTACACATAATCGACGAAAAATAATAAATTTTCTCGTGTACTCTACCCATAAAACAATATTTATTAAATCTGTGGATGCCACTAATGAATTTCAAAGTGGAGAATATATTTGTGGATTAATAGATGTGGTCGTTGAAACAATCGGTGAAAATAGAACAGTGCAAGTTATTACAGATAACGGAGCAAACTACAAAGCTGCCGGTCAATTATTAATGCAAAAAAGAAGACATATATATTGGACACCATGTGCAGCACACTACATTGATTTGATTTTGGAAAATATTTCCAAAGAGCTAGAGATAACAACCGTTATCACAAACTGCCAGTTAATAACGACATTTATATACAATCATGGTTGGTTACTTTCCATCACGAGGAAAGGGACCAATAATAAAGAATTGATTAGACCGGCGGTAACACGGTTTGCAACTCATTTCATCACACTAAACTCTATTCATAAACATAAAGATGACCTAAGAAGGATGATTGCTTCGAGAGAGTGGACATCAAGAGTTCCCAGACTCAATACTAAAGACAAAAGAACAGCAAATATTGTCTCTACACTAATTTACAACAACGCATTTTAGACTGGTGCTGCTTCCGTCATCCTTGTTTTTGAGTCATTGGTGAAAGTTTTACGAATGGTAAATAGTGATGACAAAGCAGATATGGGATATCTTTATGAAGCAATGGATCGAGCAAAAGAATCGATTAGAAAAAATGTTGGTGGAAGGCATTGCCAAAAATGGTGGAATATAATAGACAAAAGATGAGAAAGACAGTTACATCGACCTCTTCACGCCGTAGGTAATTTGTTTTATCTTATCGTCATACAAATAATAAAATATATAACATTTCAATAATATTTTAAATCTTTCTCATATAGGTTATTTTCTTAATCCCATCATTCAATATGGGGATGCAACAAATGATGGAGAAGTAATAAACGGATTTAACAACGTCGTTGAAAGAATGATGTCAGACATTGTAACACATTGAAATTGGAAAAGAGGTAAAACTAACATATATAATAGTTACTTTAAACATTTAACGTTTAAGACATATTAAATATTTAACTTAACATTACAGGTAGAAAGATATAGAATGAAAATTGGTGCATTTGGTTTTGCAAAAGCATACGCAGCCGTAAAGACATGTTTTCCCGCTCAATGACGGTTAATAATTAGAAGAGATGATGCTCCAAATTTAACACGTTTAGCAATGCACATTTTAAGTCAAATAGTTTCATCTTCAAACTGCGAGAGAAACTGAACTACATTTTCAATGAACCATACAAAATTACGCAATAGAATAAAAATGAAAAATATAGAAAAATTAGTATATGTGCATTACAACATGAGATTAAGAGCAAAACATTCAAGACGCCGCGATATTGAAAATTAGTTGATCGATATGGACTATATATTTCATGAAGAGGATCCATTAGCAAAATGAACTACTAAAGTTGAACCACCCTTGTTGAACAACGACCCTTGGATGACTAATACACTGAATGATGCAGTCGCTGCGGTTGATGGTATACCTGCACGAGCAACAAGAAGTTAAAGCAAAGAAAATAGTAGCAGTTCCTCAAATGATGATCATGGTAATGCTGGTGGAAGTGGGGTGGGTTTAACTCGTAATTATGGTATCGGTTCTAGTGATGACGGTGCATTATATAGACCAACGCAAACATATTCAAGAAGAAGGGGTGCGAGCAACAATCCTAAACGAAGAGGCAGTGATTTAAATGTTGAATACGAACATCAACATGATTATGAGCATAATCCATATGCTTCAAATGATCCACCAACCTATAGACATTCTACATCTGACTATACGAGTGGTAACTCATATTATGGAACAAACGAAACATATGGTGATATCTCGAGTGATCAAAACAGTCAAGCTACGTATGCAACACAAAATGATGAACCATCGTCTTTTGATAATATGATAACGACATTTATGGATGCAGGACATATGCAATATGGTTATCCATCGTATTATACAACACAAGACGATGAAGGAAATTACGAAAACAATCCATATGTAATTTCGAGAAATAGTTTTTGGATGTAGTAGTGTTGTATCATTATTATTTTGTTGTATACTATGTTTTTATATGAATTTACATCGTTTATAGTTACTTTTTTATTACAAATGCAAATCTTCGATATTATGACCGAAACCGAAACAAGCGAAATTTCCGAAACCGACCGAAACCAACAAAATTTAAAAAATCGAAACCGAGATGAAATCCGAGTTCTCAAACCTTGGATTTATCCTCAACGAGTGTTGGCCAAAAAACGACACTTGGTTGAGTTAAGACTTAAGAGGAGTGAACAAGCATGTTTAGGTTCATGAAGAAGTCATATGCATAGTCACGTGAGGTCATATGTACTTGAAGTCGATTCAGTAGTCAATTGTATGCAAAATTTAAAATCAAGTATATAAATATACTTTTGGAATTCGAAGCAAGTTATGATTAAAAAATCACAAGTGCTTTGGAATTCAAAAGCAAGCCATAAATAAAGAAATCTTGCTTTTATTACATATGTTGAATGTACAGTCCTATGTGCAATAGCCTCTTGACACTAAAATTTCAAATCAATTTAGAGTTACAAAGTTTAAAATGCAAGAAGAGAAAAAAGAATGACTCGCCCCCTCTACAATGCCCTCAAGTCTATATTTATAGGGGTAGAAATGCGGCATATGCGCTATAGCTTGATTTCAACATTCATGTCCTTCGGCATCACCAATGCCGCATGACGCTAAGCCTTGTTGGAAGATGATCTTCGACATTCTTCGGCGCTTAGTTGGACTTCGACACTGCTCAAATAGAGGAGGCATCCAGGATCAACATGGAATGTCGTCAATCGGAAGTTATACCAGCATGAATCAATATTGACATGAGACGGGACTATGATATAGTGCAGCACTGATGTGGAGCGACATTGGTCTACCCAAATGAAAACATCTTAGAATGAAATATGAAATGGACGGTAAACAACCGTGTTTGAATATAATTTTGCTATTGTACTTGGATAACAAGGAGAATATATGAGAAGCAACAACTAGTTATTAGGTTGTTTAAAATTCTGCATCTGTGCATAATGTTATGGTAAATTAAACCTGTGTAATTTTAATACTTTTATTTGTAGTGGAATTTTATCTTAACTAAACAAAGAACTAAAAGAATTATGCAATAATAGGTATTCATATATTCAAAAATATAATCAATTTTAACGTTTATATATTCGTATGAACTCTGTAAGCAATATTAAAATATGTAACTAAATTGTGAGAAACTTTTCATAATGTTTAAATCAACTCTAGATTAAAACTGAATTTGAATTTAATAATTTAATCTTGTAAAATATGGATTTTATTAGAGATTACTTATCAATTAATGGTATGTTCGTAGACAACATGAGAGTTAGTTTTAAAACTGTTGAGTTGTAAAATTCTAGAGGATGGTGAGGGGTTGCGTTTTTGAATAAGAGGTTAGATTATAGGTTAGTAGAATGTAAAATTGGATGCAATTTTTTGTGTTTTCATTAATTTAGTTATTATTAATTAATAATTTCATAAATAACTAAAAATTAATAATTTTTTTTAACCGATAACTAATAATTAATAATGATTAAGCAGTGCAATGAAAATTTTATTGCGAACATATGTCAGTACATGAAAACAAACGGATAATGCAAATTGCTCATTATAACTGTTATTGATTAATAAATAATAATAATAAGTAAGAATAATAAATGATGCATTATATAGAGAATGTTTGCCTGGATGAACGGAGGATTGTGCTGGGTGGGGGGTGTATTTTATTAGGAAAAATTGTATTAAAAAATGTGTCTGATGTAACGGGTTTACATTGAACATAAATATTTATGTCAACAGTTGAGCTATCAACCGCTCCATTTTGGAGGGGAGAAACACTCCCTTGATATAAAAGTTACATTCAACCTAAACCCTTAACGTCAAACGTAATATGTATGAAACGCTTTTGTGTTAGCGGAATGTATGTCCATGAATGTGCACCCTGAACCTTTATACCTTCTGGACTTGCAAATGATATGACTGCCTTTTGATTTTTAATTATTGTCTTCATTACAAAATTTGTGGTTATGACACGACTTTCATGTTTTTGATTCAGTTGGATAACAAGTCAAAATCATACAAATTTTAGTAAACGGAAGAAGAAGAAGAAGAAGAAGAAGAAGAAGAAGAAGAAGAAGAAGAAGAAACGGCAGATTTATAACTCAACATTAAGAAATGATAAAAGATAAAATCGACAAGGTGGTAAAAGTGCTGATATGCTTATTTGCTTCTGTTTATTTTTTCGTTGCTGAATAAAATTGAAAAGTTCAAAAAGGAGTCACAATGTTTATATTTTTAAGATTCATTCTTTTACATGAGATGGATACATTAAGGTTAATAATTATTTTATTTGAAGAATACACATATAAGTTTAAGGTTATATAAGGTTTATGATGATGATGATCATCATCACTAAATAGTAAATAGTTATCTCACTCGGTTTATATTACCGACCAAGTTAGGTTTAGAAAGCAATTTTCTAAATTAATTTTATTTTATTTTTAAGTGATGGTAGGGAGAAATTTGGTGGGTGTAAACAGCAATACCCTTGATGAAGAAAAAACAAGGTTAACCTTGTTAAATAGTCGCTCGTTAGTTAATTTTATAGAATAGTCATTCATTAGTCCACAAAGTAAAATGATAACAACTACGTAAATTAATTAAGTCAAAAAAAAAAAAGTTATTTGTGTGTAAAGTAAAAAGTTGCTTTTAACCTGTCATTTATTTTTGTACATCTAAATTGACTTTTCCAAATGTGTTTCAAAGGTAAAATTCAATGCTCCTAAAAGTCCATCCGAAGGGACACTTTGCTCCTTATGGTAGTGATCCCAGTATCTTTGGCATGCTACATTCAAATAATCTCCTAGTTTTTGTCAAATAACTATAGTTACATATCCCGTCGCTTCTCACTAAATGGTCGAGTCTGGTCTAAAATAACTTGGTGGAACAGCAAGGTATGGCGATACCCAATAATTGATTATATGATAAACTACAATATGGATTTGGAATATTGGAATAGATTTCAGAATCAATTGATTGACAAGTCCATCTTTCAGTACTAAATAATCATGCACACATGGTGTGCATATTCCACCCTGAGGGAAAATATCACTGTTATGTGATATACTAATACACGCGTTTTAAATCTTAACAGAGAATGAGGAGAGAGAACAACTTTCTAAAGAAATGGCGAAGGATTGGAGTGCAGGTATTCCAGTGTGATTATTACAAATTACAGCTAGATGCGTATTTAGTATGTTCCATTGATTTGCTTTATTTCAGTACAAGATGCATAAATATTTTTATCTATCTGCAGTTTTTGAAAGAAGCATAAATACATTATTTCTGACTGAAATGGTTTGAGGTTTGATGCTGACTCTGAAATATTTCTTCGAAAGGAAAGTCACTCTAAGCTATTGTATCTTGATCCCCCATGTTAATGTTAACTAACATCTGTTAAAGCAGTCAAATATATTAATTTGTGCAGATTAATTATCCATTTGAGAAAGGTCCTCTGAGCCTTAGGTTTAGAGGGGAACATGCACTACGTAGATATTCGACAGTCGACAGGGGAGGAGCGATGTATTGCTTGCAAGCTGTGTGAAGCGGTATGTTTAGCCTATTCATTATTGTTTGTTAAATACGAGTGATGATCATATAGCTAATTATTGCGTTCCTAAATGATTCACCGATGTGTGTTCTTTATTTATCCATCAGAGTTAAATCAGTAGTTATATATGTATAATTGAAAAATGAAACTCTACTGTTGTATTTGTTTTCGTACCAAGATAACACTCCAACTGTTGCTCTTTGAAAATTTTCTTGCTAGTATATTTTGTGTAATGACACTTCTTATTTTGTTAGAACCAACCATTTTATAAGTTAAAGGCAATCATTAGTTTTATATTTGAACCTTGCACATAGATATGCCCTGCAGGCTGCACAAGCAATCACAATCGAAGTTGAGGAGCGGGAAGATGGCAGTAGTCGAACTACAAGGTTGATTTTTTTTTCTTCCTGTGTGCGTGTGTGTTCATTAACCTTTATTTATAATAAAAGGGAAAGAAATAAAGCCTCAAATTGTGTGGTTTGCTATGTGCAGGTATGACATTGATATGACAAAATGCATATACTGTGGATTTTGTCAAGAGGCATGCCCTGTAGATGCCATTGTTGAGGGTCCAAACTTTGAGTTTACCACTGAAACATACGAGGTACCTGGACTTTTTTATTAAGCGATTCTTTTCTGGAATCAGTGTACTGGGTGCGGACCATCCAAAAAAAGGGGTCCTATGATTGTAGCAAATCATTGGAACTTTATTGTTTTGTCTTTAGATCACACTTAATCTTTACTTACAATTTTGGTGATAATGCATTATACTGGCTGCTTTACTGGGTTTCTCGAAAAATAGAAAATTTGTGTCAATGTTAGAATAAGAGGCAATTGTAGATGTTATGAACTTTGTTTAGTAAATAAATAAATGTAGAGATAGTATGAATTTTTATTTGCTTAAACTTGCTCTGTAAATTTTAGCGTTCTGAATCATAGACAAGTCTTGGCGATGAAAAATATTGAATTATGCTTACTCGAGTCGTTTGAAACAAATGGTTGAGTAACGTTAAGTTTGCACGGTGATGCATAATTTTTATTTTTGGAGAATAGCAGTGAAGAAAACTTATATTAGACATGTATTTTCTTATCTTCATTAAGATTTGACATTTTGTGTTTGGTGCATTGATTTTTTTGCAGGAATTGTTGTATGATAAGGAGAAACTTTTGGAAAATGGAGACAGATGGGAAACTGAAATTGCAGAGAATCTCAGATCTGAGAGCATGTATCGCTGAATGTTTCGAGCTTCATCCGTTTTCTTTGTTTAGCTCAACTCAACTCCAGTTTCAAATAAGCCAACTCTCTGAAGTGCTGCATTGATTCGTGTTTGTTCTTTTTTGTTTGTTGTAACTTGCATTATAAACTCTCTTCAAGGTTATTAAATAATTGCACCTTTTATTGTACTCGGACCTTGGTTTTCTCGTTTGATGTATGTTATTTTGCATCCCCAAAGTTTGGGATATATCATTAGTCCAAAGCGTAAATATGAAGATTAATGTTGAACTTCAACGACCGTAAATTTCTTGGCTAATTAATTGGAATATGTGGTGTGGGTTTCAATTATATTTTTCCAAGAATTTATCAAAGAAGAAATATTGTGTTTCAATGTTTCATTCCTAATTATGTTTTGCAATTACATTGATACTGTGAGTGAAATGATTTATTCTTCCCCTAGTGCATATGTTTTTAGCTCAAGTGAAGTTTGTGGTGGGCATAACGTATGGAGTTTTACCTTTTTATCGAAGAGCGTACCTCTAAAATTTGATCAATCTCTACTACTAATAAAGTAAATTCCTTGAACTAATTTATTCGGTGTCTTTTCGAAATCTCAAAAAACACCCTTCCTCTCCGTTTACAGATCTATCCGTTTACAGATACAGATCTATCCGTTTACAGATACAGATCATACGGATACCACCGCATTCATTGCTCTCATTCTCCTTCACCCCTCCTGGAAACTTGATTCTCTTCCTCCCCCATTTCGTCCATGAAATTTCCACTCCCACCACTCCTATCCATGAATCTCACCTCGCCATCGATCTCCCTCACCAGCAGATCAATACATTCGTGCACGATTCTTCACCGCTCTCCCTACGCAACCCCGATTCCATCCATCCCCTAACTCAACCTCCATCGACGTGCCGTCCAGGGTATATAGGTATGATTCTGTAGACTGTCTCGCTATTTTTTGATCTCCCTTAGCTTCGACTACTACCAGTTTTTGCACGGTTTCACTATTTTTTATTTCCCTGATCTGATTTGAGGATCGCAAAATGAAATTTTCACATTTTACCTCCTTATTTTCCCTGATCTGATTCTCCACATGCTCTGCTATTCGCGAGATGAATTTATTTTGAAGAAAACATATACATAATGTTCACTCCTTTCAGTATATTTTGCATTGTTTAATATTGGATTATGTTTTGCATTGTTTTATATTTTGCGTCTGACTACAAATCAAAATTTGTATTATAATTTTACTGTCAAAGATTAGGATTTTTTTGGTAAGTCTTTATTGACTTTCATTTATTCATTGATTTTGTAGACTATTTTTGATTCCTAATCTATTGATATTGATTAATAACTTTTGCATTTTTTAGATTTCATTTGGATTTATCTCGATGGATATGTTCTGTTGCTTTATTTTGCTATGTAAGTTGATTTGTTCATCTACTTATAACATACATAGTTGAAATGCTAATGTTTTGAAGTTTGTTAGCATATTACCAAAAAAATTACGGTGGTAAACGTTTGAATTTGAGTTCGATGTTTTTTTTATTAGATAACATGGTAGCTTGACTAGCTTCACTATATCATTTAGATCATAAAAATTTGTCAGGGTTTACCCATTTGGTTTACATGAGAACAAATTATTGGCTGGTGTATATATGAGACAGTACTAAAATGCTCTTTCAATGAAACTATTGTAACTCATTTGAAATAATAACCAAAACTTATTCTCTCCCTTTACCGAATATGTTCTCCTATGCAAATAATCATAAATTGTTTCATCATTTCAGATATGTCCGTCTTTATTGACTGAAGTAGTTATTATTTTTGAACATGTGATTGTTGAAAGTTAACCACTTGCGGTTAATTTACATTTCAAGCACATTTTATTCTACGTCATTTAAAATTTGGAACCATAGACCTACATCAACTGTATCTTAGTATATTAAACTACAATTTTTACAATTTTTGTGAACTAAAGGTTTTTAGACAATTATTAAGTAATGTGTAACGATCCGGATTATTAGACGTTTGATTTGGAATATTTAAATGGTTTTAAATATTGAATTTGAATTATAGATTGATTTTGAATATGGAAAATTTGGGTTTATTTATAGAATAAATTCAAAATTTAAATATAGCGATTTATTGGATAATTTAATTATTGAATTTTATAATTGAATATTGGGTAAATTATTGTATCTTGAGTTTAAGCTCGATAAAAATAATTTAAAGGCTTGTAAAATTTATATTAATAATAATGAAGATAATAAAAGTTTTAAAATTGAATTTAAAAGTGATCTGTTCAATTTTAAAAATAGCTTGTTTAAATTGACATTTAAAAATAGCCTTCCGGGGCACAGTCTCGAAATTCGACGAAACTAGTTTCATTGGATCCGTAATAGTATATTATTATCGGATTTCAAATTTCGTAGCATTTGGAGTTATCGTTTGGTCGTATGGTATATAAACGCGTTGAAATTTATATCGAAATTTAATATAATAATTTGGTCCAAAAAGCTATCTTCTCCATACGATCGAATTAGGATTCGAAACCTTTTACATTGCGTTCGGAATAGGGGTATAACATTATGAATGCCTAGCGGCACGCCTCCATAGAGGTTCAAAAAATTCAAGATTTGTAATATGAGATATTGGAATAAAACAATATATATATATATATATATATATATATATAATCAGATAAAAGTCAAATAATAGCCGTCTTCCTCAGTTTAAACGTACACGCTTCCTTTTCCTTCTCAAACACTCCTTATCCTTCCAATATAACTCGCATACCTTCTCCGTTTAAAAGAAACTGTTCCCCCCTTTCTTTTACTCGAAATCAAAAATCAAAAATCGAACAGATAAAAAAATAAACGAAAATCGAATTTTGTTCAAAAAGAAAAAAAAAGCGGAATCGCGACCTTGTCGCGAAAGTTGTTCTCGAGCGCGGCGACTTCGAAGGCGACCTAATCATCGCTTACAGGAGGCGCTCGCGCGCGCGAAGAGAGGAGGGAGGGGCAGCAAGGGTCACAATCGATTTAGGAGTTAGGCGAATCAAAGGGGGAGGTCGCGACATTCTCGAAGGCGACAGCCTGGGAATCGCGATGGCAATGGAGGAGGGGAAAAGCTTGCGCGTGAGGCAGGGGATTTAGAGGGCGTGGTTGTTCGTGCACGCGCGCGTATGTGTGGAGGCCGCGGTGGTCGTCGTGGAGTTGATTGGGGTTCGCGGCGAGTGTGACCTCGATCTGGAATTTGGGCGTGGTGATGTCTGCAAGCCACGGCGGAAGAGAAATAGTTGAGTTGGTAGGCACGTGCGATTGAGGGAATCTCGTTCTGGAAGCGTGTTGAGGAGTGGGAGGAGATCGATTAGGAAATTAAGCAGTAATAAGGTAGATTTAATTTTTATTAAGCTAATAAATTTAAAATTTAAATTGAGTATGTCAATGGTAGTTTTAGATTTATTTCAAATGCTAATAAATTCGAAATTCATTTATACGAGGTCCTAAATCAATGAAACAAATCGAGTTTGGTTCGTAGCTGGAAATCGATGCAATAAAATCAAGGTGAGGAAAATTTCTCACTCTTTTGGATTACTAAAATTTATTTTAAATAGATAAAATAAATTATTGGATGCTTGGATGAATATATATAATTATTATCCGTTGATGTTAAATATATATATAGTAGTATATATATTAGTATTTGGAGTGATATTCCCGCACATTATAGCGGATGAGACCCTATGTGCCCCGCATAATAGCGGATGACCCTATATACCGCGATATCACCCTCGAAGTGGGATTTGTATTATTTTATGTTGTATTAACATCTATGGATGCAGTGGAAATAGGTTGGAGGGATCCAACTGGATTCCTCAAATATGTTGTTTATTTTTCATATATAGTGATATATGATTTGTGTAGAATAATCTATTATAGATTATTGTGGTAATTGGAATTATTGGATGCTATTGTAGCACTGGCCTGAATTTTGATAATTTAAAAACTATAAATATATTTTTAAAATTTATGGAATTAAAGGAAATTTGATAATATATATATATATATATTGGAATTGGAGTTATTTTAAAGAAATTGAATTAGAAAATATAATTGATTTTTGGGTATACTTAACTATCGAGAATTTTTAAATTGAGACTTTAAAAATGACTTATATAAAAGAATTTATAAATGGTATCTGGGAATATAAAAAGGATTTAAAACCAATTAAAAAAAATAGATTGGAAGTATAAATGGGATTTATAAGAAATGAATTTATATAATGGAATTTTATAAATAAGATTTGTTTTATAAATAAGTAAAACTCCAAGGAGTTTATGTTTATAAACAAGGAAAATGATGGTCAGTCGATAAATTGGAAATATAGATTTACAGTGTGAATTTATATTGAGTTAAGGAAACCGTTGGGAAAGAAATAGTGGAATCTATTTCTGGATGTGAGAATGGTGATAGAATAAAAATATAGCCGATGTGATACAAATCGAGAGGGATTTTAAATTGGAATTGGTAATATTGGATTTATAAAAATAGATTTTTGTCGAGGAATTAAAATTGTGTTAATGGGATTTTAAATTACTATACTATGTAACTAAAATTATTATTTATAATATTCTGAATAGTTAGTTATTCTAATATTTAATATTTATTGAAATAAATTCTAATTTTATAAACCAGCTTTGTAAATTAATTAGTTATCTAAAAGTGATTTGGAAATGAGTTATCAATGTTATTTAAAATGTTTTGATATTTTAAATTTACTTAAACATATTTTAAAATAAACCATTATCTTTTAAAAATACTTATTTTGTATATATAGTTTAAAGGATTGGAATTTATTTATAAATCCTCTCGAGATTGCGAACGAAGTTATTTAACGGATAGGATTTTATAAAGGGAAAATCTTACAATAAAATTCTTGGAACTTAAGGGAGGTTCTGAAATATTAGAAATAAGAACTTCGGGGTTGAATCTGAAGTCATAGAGAAGTTATAAATAAATGAAAGTGATTATAAGTAGATATAATCAATTTTGAAAGGGAAAAATGAATTAATGTAAATTCCGAAGATTTATGATATAAGTCGCGAAACATTTTCTTAAGTATTGATATTTGAATGGATTCTGGAAAATAAGACTTATAATATTTTCCTAAGTATAGAAAAATGGAAATTTGGGAATATTCTAAGTGTTGAGATGTTTGGAAGTATCATGTTACGGATTTAAGTATTTGAAAGTTGTTTTCAAATGTTGGAAGGAATTGATATATCCTTTAAGAATATTTTGGAAATAAATATTTTGGGAAAATTTATAATAAGTCCTAGTGACTGCTTATGGATGTTTTATTTATAGTTAAATAACCGACTATCAATATTGGCCAATTTCGTTAATCGTTTCGAAGAGACCGGGATCAGATTTAATTATCCGAAAACCACTTCGATCCGGTTTGAACGTAACGAATGAATACCGTGAAGATGATGAAGAAGGTGATTCGGTTTGTCCAGACCCAGGACAACTTGTATGGATGAATGCTATCAGGACATCGTCATTGAAGGACAATGAGCATTCTAAGTAAAATTGTTCATGAAAGGTAACGCTTAGCCTCGAATCTCATCAACCGGAAATGAGTAAAACAAGGGTGATGCAGCAAGGCTAAATGGGTCGCACCAAAGTAGGATATGTTATTACTTTTCTAGTTGTCCTCGGAACCCTATTTATCTTAGATATGGGTATACATGAAAGAAGGAGCGCTCGATAGTAAGGGTGGGAACACCCGGGGTGATAACATATTTGGTCTATACAGGTTAGGGGTAGGCCGGTCTTGTGAGCAAGGGATCCCGACGTGGTCCTCGGTACATTGTTCTAGAGGTGTATTGTGATGGGAGGTACCCTAGTGGCCTAGTCATTCGTTGGAATCCATTCTCCAATACGAACTTACGGTTTTGTTTGTAGAGTCTAGTATGCTGGAATTTAATTAATGTAACAATTTTAGCTATTTGAATAAGTATCTGTGTTTAGACACTATTATAATATCATAGGATTTTCTACAAAATGTTTTGGTTATCGTAATGGAAAAACCTATCGTGTTTATGTGTGACGCGGTCTTACGAGATACCTTTGTTTTTCAAAGGATTTTGATAACTCTAATAATTCAATTTGAGTGTGTTTTCTCATGCTGGTTTTCCAGATTGATTCGGGTGTTATTTTATTATAATGCTCGAGTCAGACCGAGTATTACAGATTCAGGATAGAATGCTATGGAGCTCAGGAGACGAGCTGGATGACAGAGACGTATCCCCGTACTTGGCTTATGTTTCCGCTGTGTAAGGACAAGTTATACAATTGTCCAATTTTGATGTATTGAGTATTGTACTCTGATGATTGTAAGTATAAAACAGTTACTGATTCTTTGTATAAAAATTTTGTTATTATATATTATATTTTGTTGCTCTGCGATTGTGAGATCTTGTTGTTGTTCTATTTTTCTTCTTCTATCTTTTCTTCTTTACCCTAGTTATTCGCTCTTTCGTGCACTTTGGATTGAACAGGAGTGAATTATTATCAACTTAAAGGGTACGGAACTGCAGGTCGCTACATTTGGTATTAGAGCTGAAGGTTAAGCGAGAACCTTGGCTCTTGTGGGGATCACTCATTAGAGGTAGAGTCCGTAGTACTCTAGAATGAGTTGAGTGTAATAATAGATATGAGCGCGTATTTGTTAGTGAATATAAATGGTTTTATATTGTGTTAATTAATCTGTTGAGTGGTATATAAATTCTGATCGAATAGTGGGATGCCACTAAATCGATGGGAGTTTCTAAACACTTGAATAGAGTAATTCGACATAGTATGGTTTTGAAGCGGGTAAATGAAATAATTCTACCCAAATTATATTTTGATAAAAAAAAATTATGAAATTATTATATATAGTTGGAGTGTTTGGATGATAATATTATAATCGAAACAAGATTGTAAAATCTGGAGTTGGTTATATATATAACCAAATGGAAATTGTATAAGTATAGATTATAGAATTGAATTAAAACTAAGACTTGATTAAAATCAGAGTTTGAAAAATTAAATCCCAGAGATTTTTGGAAGTGTTTTCCAAAATATTTTGAAACAAATAATAGTATTATTATTTTGGAGATATTTTTGAATAGAAAAATGGTTTAAAATGGATTTTGGAAGTGAAATAGCACTGAACTCACTTCAGTCGCTGGAAAATAATTCTGATGATGACGGCCGCATCATCAGTATCCATTTTCGAGTTTTTAAGTGATGGATTTCTGCCGAAATTGATTTGATTCAGATTTGTGGGCAAACAATTCTTGTTTAAAAATATCCGAAAGGAATTATTTTGGATAAAATCAGGTTGATTTTAAAATTCGAAGGAGGTGGTTTGTTAAACCAGAAAGAGTACATATATATTTGATTTCAAAGTGATTTGAAGTAAATACCGGGTGTTTAAAAATTCTGGAATCCAGTAGAAGATGATATTTATAAGGAAAGAAGTGTGAAAAATTGAAATTTGGAAATAAAAATTCAAAGTGAGAAGATTAAGATGGAATTCGACTTAAGTTAAGTTGGATATATTAAATTATGGAAAAAATTTAATTGACTGGATTTGAATTGAATTAATAGTGTATTAATGAAATGGAGTTTACTTAGCAAAGTAATTGAATTATATAACGAAAATTGGATGAATTAAAAATAAATTGTTTGGAGTGAAATTAGTTTGAGTATGAATAATTCGAATATGGTTTTGAAATATTGTTTAAAAGGAATTGGAATTTAAATAAAAAGCGAATTGGATTTGAACCATATAAAATTGATTTAAATATGTAAATGTGAATTATAAGGTGACTATATAACTATAAGTTATAAAATTTGAATTGGATTAGAAATAATATCGAATTGAAGTAAATATGAATTTTGAATTGTGAATAATTATATAGCCTTTAGGTATAAATTTTGAATGAAATAAAATTTAAGTGAAAATTTGAAATTGTGAATAAATAAATTGGAATAGCTTATAAAAATTAAAATGAATGGAATAAAAATATACTTAGGCTATAAATAAATGTATAATCTCGAGTTAAAAATAAAATGTGGATATATTCGAGTATAGAATTGATGGAAATGTGAAAAATAAGTTGTGTGACTTATAAAATTTAAAAGTAAAATAGAAAAACCAAAATAAAATTGTTTGATATTTTGGTAAAGGAAGTTAAGTCCAAACTTGAATTATAAAAAGGAATTTGAACTCAAGAAAATTAGAAGAAGTGATTTTCGAGATAAAAATCAGATATTGAGTAATAAATTTGAAGTGAACTAATTAGATAATTAATTAGTAAATGAATATAAGATGTAATTTAACTTGGCTAAGTTAAAGTGGGACTGTGGATTAAAAAAATGATATTGGAGATAGAACTTGGGTTGTAAATAAAATTCAACTTAGATTGTAAGTGAATTAGATACAATTGGAAAATGTGTCGAATAAAATGAAATTGAATGGAAATAGAAATGGGTTGAGTTGCAAATAAATCCAATTTGAATATAAATGAATTAAATATGGCCTTGGATATTATTTTAATGAATTGAGTTCGGAGTTAAAATTGAAGTGGATTGGATGAATGAACTAATTAAATTAATTAGTAAACGGAATGAAGTTTGATTGGATAAAAATCAAATCAGAAATTTGAATTGGAAATTGTTTACCAGAAAAATAAACTTAAGTTATGGAGTGGAATAGTTTGAAGTAAATAAATTAACTTAAGTTAATATTTTGAATAAAAGCTTGACACAAATAAATTTGTAAAATGGCCATTAAATGAAATAGCATGGAATGTTTCTGAGCTAAATAAAATGGATTTGAAAACAATGAAGGTGGATATGAAAGGAATGTAAATAAATTGATTGAGAATAAATTTAAAATGGAATAGAATTAAATATAAATTGAGTTGGAATCAAATTAAAATAGTTATAAACTTACGTGGATATTTTATTAAGCGAATATTGCCAAATTTGCATAGAGAAATTGGTCGTTTGACGTAAACGAAAATAAATTAAATTCTGCGAATGAATGGAAAGTGAATAAATTGATTTTTAATCAATTTGGAATGAATATTAATTTGTTTAGTACAAATGTGAATTGAATGTAAGCAAATTGGGTTGTAAATCATTTCAGATTGAATGAAATAATATATGGATAGATTGAAAGCAATTAAATTAGTATTAGAACCTCATAAATTGCTTATGATATATGTGTAGCATGCTAGTGTGTGAAACTTATGTGTTTACACTAGTTAAATAAATGAAATGTCATGGAATTTCATATATTTTGGTACTTATGGGTTTAAATTGAGTAAGTACAGGTACCCGCAGGCTGTCGGGCTAGATTTGGGTTGCGTAATTGCATATGAAGTAAACTTGCTTGCTTAATAATGCTAAATAAGGTACGTTTTCAGATTAAATATTGCGAAAATATAAATATTGATATATATATATATATTTTATTTTTCGACCGTGTGGGTCGATGTATATATATTTATCGCTCTTGTCATATTGCAAAAGCCTCTCCGTATGAGGGAGACTGCCAATTTTTTTTTGGAAATTTAGGGTGTTCGAAAAAAATTGGAAAATTTTTGTTAGCGGAAATCGATTTCGAATTTATAATCAAAATAAAGGATTTTGGTTTATGATGGAAAACTAATAGGTTTGAATGAAGGAAAAAGATTAGAAAAGTGAAATATCGAACTTTCACTGAGTGGGTTTTAATAAGTTAATGGGTTTGGAGCGTTTTCCTGCCTTAGCAATTTCGGGGACGAAATTCTTTTAAGGGGGGAGGAATGTAACGACCCGGATTTTTCGACGTTTGATTTGGAATATTTAAATGGTTTAAAAAATTGAATTTGAATTATAGATTGATTTTGAATATGGAAAATTTGGGTTTATTTATAGATTAAATTCAGAATTTAAATATAGCGATTTATTGGATAATTTAATTATTGAATTTTATAATTAAATATTGGGTAAATTATTATATCTTGAGTTTAAGCTCGAGAAAAATAATTTAAACTCTTGTAAAATTTATATTAATAATAATGAAGATAATAAAAGTTTTAAAATTGAATTTAAAAGTGATATGTTCAATTTTAAAAATAGCTTATTTAAATTGACATTTAAAAATAGCATTCCGGGGCACGGTCTCGGAATTCGACGAAACTAGTTTCATTGGATCTGTAATAGTGTATTATTATTGGATTTTAAATTTCGTAGCATTTGGAGTTATCGTTTGATCATACGATATATAAACGCGTTGATATTTATACCGAAATTTAATATAATAATTTGGTCCAAAAAGCTATCTTCTCCAAATGATCGAATTAGGACTCGAAACCTTTTCCATTGCGTTCAGAATAGGGGTATAACGTTATGAACGCCTAGCAGCATGCCTCCATAGGGGTTCAAAAAAGTCAAGATTTGTAATATGAGATATTGGAATAAAACTATATGTTTATATATATATATATAAAATCAAATAAAAGTCAAATCATAGACGTCTTCCTCAGTTTAAACTTACACGCTTCCTTTTCCTTCTTAAACACGCCTTATCCTTCCAATATAACTTGCATACCTTCTCCGTTTAAAAGAAACCGTTCCCCCTTTCTTTTACTCGAAATCAAAAATCAAAATTCGAACAGATAAAAAAATAAACGAAAATCAAATTTTGTTCAAAAAGAAAAAAAGAAAAAAAAGCGGAATCGCGACCTTGTCGCGAAAGTTGTTCTCGAGCGCGGCGACCTCGAAGGCGACCTAATCATCGCTGACAGGAGGCGCTCGCGCGCGCGAAGAGAGGAGGGAGGGGCAGCAAGGGTCGCGATCGATTTAGGAGTTAGGCGAATCAAAGGGGGAGGTCGCGACATTCTTAAAGGTGGCAACCTGGGAATCGCGATGGCAATGGAGGAGGAAAAAAGCTTACGCGCGAGGTAGGGGATTTAGAGGGCGTGGCTGTACGTGCACGCGTGCGTATGTGTAGAGGCCGCGGTGGTCGTCGTGGAGTTGATTGGGGTTCGCGGCGAGTGTGACCTCGATCTGGAATTTGGGCGTGGTGATGTCTGCAAGCCACGGCGGAAGAGAAATAGTTGGGTTGGCAGGCGCGTGCGATTGTGGGAGTCACGTTCTGGAAGCGTGTTGAGGAGTGGGAGGAGATCGATTAGGAAATTAAGCAGTAATAAGGTAGATTTAATTTTTATTAAGCTAATAAATTTAAAATTTAAATTGAGTATGTCAATGGTAGTTTTAGATTTATTTCAAATGCTAATAAATTCGAAATTCATTTATACGAGGTCCTAAATCAATGAAACAAATCGAGTTTGGTTCGTAGCTGGAAATCGATGCAATAAAATCAAGGTGAGGAAAATTTCTCACTCTTTTGGATTACTAAAATTTATTTTAAATAGATAAAATAAATTATTGGATGCTTGGATGAATTTATATAATTATTATCCGTTGATGTTAAATATATATAGTAGTATATATATTAGTATTTGGAGTGATATTCCTGCACATTATAGCGGATGAGACCCTATGTGCCCCGCATAATAGCGGATAACCCTATATACCGCGATATCCCCCTCGAATTGGGATTGGTATTATTTTATGTTGTATTAACATCCGTGGATGTAGGGGAAACAGGTTGGAGGGATCCAACTGGATTCCTCAAATATGTTGTTTATTTTTCATATATAGTGATATATGATTTGTGTAGAACAATCTATTATAGATTATTGTGGTAATTGGAATTATTGGATGTTATTGTAGCACTAGCCTGAATTTTGATAATTTAAAAACTATAAATATATTTTTAAAAGTTATGGAATTAAAGGAAATTTGATAGAAAAATATATATATTGGAATTTGAGTTATTTTAAAGAAATTGAATTAGATATAATTAATTTTTGGGTATACTTAACTATCGAGAATTTTTAAATTGAGACTTTAAAAATGACTTATATAAAAGAATTTATAAATGGTATCTGGGAATATAAAAAGGAGTTAAAACCAATTAAAAAAATAGATTGGAAGTATAAATGGGATTTATAAGAAATGAATTTATATAATGGAATTTTATAAATAAGATTTGTTTTATAAACAAGTAAAACTCCAAGGAGTTTATGTTTATAAACAAGGAAAATGATGGTCAGTCGATAAATTGGAAATATAGACTTACGATGTGAATTTATATCGAGTTATGGAAACCATTGGGAAAGAAATAGTGGATCTATTTCTGGATGTGTGAATGGTGATAGAATAAAAATATAGCCAATGTGATACAAATCGAGAAGAATTTTAAATTGGAATTGGCAATATTGGATTTTTAAAAATAGATTTTTGTCGAGGAATTAAAATTGTTTTAATGGGATTTTAAATTACTATACTATGTAACTAAAATTATTATTTATTATATTCTGAATAGTTAGTTATTCTAATATTTAATATTTATTGAAATAAATTCTAATTTTATAAATCAGCTTTGTAAATTAATTAGTTATTTAAAAGTGATTTGGAAATGAGTTATCAATGTTATTTAAAATGTTTTGATATTTTAAATTTACTTAAACATATTTTAAAATAAACCATTATCCTTTAAAAATACTTATATTGTATATATAGTTTAAAGGATTTAAATTTATTTATTAATCCTCTCGAGATTGCGAACGAAGTTATTTAACAGATAGGATTTTATAAAGGGAAAATCTTACAATAAAATTCTTGGAACTTAAGGGAGGTTCTGAAATATTAGAAATAAGAACTTCGAGGTTGAATCTGAAGTCATATAGAAGTTATAAATAAATGAAAGAGATTATAAGTAGATATAATCAATTTTGAAAGGGAAAAAGGAATTAATGTAAATTCCGAAGACTTATGATATAGGTCGTGAAACATTTTCTTAAGTATTGATATTTGAATGGATTTTGGAAAATAAGACTTATAATATTTTCCTAAGTATAGAAAAATGGAAATTTGGGAATATTCTAAGTGTTGAGATGTTTGGAAGTATCATATTACGGATTTAAGTATTTGAAAGTTGTTTTCAAATGTTGGAAGGATTTGATATATCCTTTAAGGATATTTTGGAAATAAATATTTTGGGAAAATTTATAATAAGGCCTAGTGACTGCTTATGGATGTTTTATTGATAGTTAAATAACCGACTATCAATACTGGCTAATTTCGTTAATCGTTTCGAAGAGACCGAGATCAGATTTAATTATCCAAAAACCACTTCGATCCGGTTTGAACGTAACGAATGAATACCGTGAAGATGATGAAGACGGTGAATCGGTTTGTCCAAACCCAAGACAACTTGTATGGATGAATGCTATCAGAACATCGTCATTGGAGGATGATGAGCATTCTAAGTAAAATTGTTCTTGAAAGGTAATGCTTAGCCTTGAACCTCATCAACCGGGAATGACTAAAATAGGGGAGATGCAGCAAGGCTAAGTGGGTCGCACCAAAGTAGGGTATGTTATCACTTTTCTAGATGTCGTCGAAACCCTATTTATCTTAGATATGGGTATACATGAAAGAAGAAGCGCTCGATAGTAAAGGTGGGAACACCCGGGGTTGTAACATATTCGGTCTATCCAGGTTAGGGGTAGGCCGATCTTGTGAGCAGGGGATCCCGGCATGATCCTCGGTACATTGTTTTAGAGGTGTACTGTGTTGGGCGGTACCCCAGTGGCCCAGTCATTCGTTGGAATCCATTCTCCAATACGAACTTACGGTTTTGTTTTTAGAGCCTAGTATGCTGGAATTTAATTAATGTAACAATTTCAGCTATTTGATTAAGTATTTATGTTTAGACACTATTATAATATCAGAGGATTTTCTACAAAATGTTTTGGTTATCGTAAGGGAAACCCCGTCGTGTTTATGTGTGACGCGGTCTTACGAGATACCTTTGTTTTTCAAAGGATTTTGATAACTCTAATAATTCAATTTGAGTGTGTTTTCTCACGCTGGTTTTCCAGACTGACTCGGGTGTTATTTTATTATAATGCTCAGATCAGACCGAGTATTACAGTTTCAGGATAGAATGCTATGGAGCTCAGGAGACGAGCTGGATGACAGAGACGTATCCCCGTACTTGGCTTATGTTTCCGCTGTGTAAGGAAAAGTTATATAACTGTCCAGTTTTGATGTATTGAGTATTGTACTCTGATGATTGTAAGTATAAAATAGTTACAGATTCTTTGTATAAAAATTCTGTTATTATATATTATATTTTTTTCCGTTGCGATTGTGAGATTCTGTTGTTGCTGTTTTATTTTTCTTCTTCTATCTTTTCTTCTTTACCCTAGTTATTCGCTCTTTCGTGCACTTTGGGTTGAACAGGAGTGAATTATTATCAACTCAAAGGGTACGTGACTGCGGGTCGCTACATAATGTATGCATTGAAAGCAATCTTCATTCCCATATTGGAATATTGAACTATTGAAATTTCATTCCCATATTCAATATCAGTCCAAAGATCAGTTAACGAGTTGTGAAGATCCAACACCCAAAACAATATCTCTGGTGTTCTTTTGGATTTGGTAACAAGTTTAGGAAACAAAAGGAAAGAAGCTGCTACTTTTGTGATTTCAGCAAAATAAGAGTCCCTTATTGAATCAGAACCTTCAATGACATGATCACACAAGATCCGTTCAACTGATAGTAGAGTCCTGGTAACAACACCGACCCTGAAAGCCATGCTTGGATCTTCATATCAAGAACCTCCCAATCAAGCTTCTTCATTTGAGAGAAGGTCATATTTTCAAATCCATGCCTATACATACCTTCATCTACTATTGATTTTCTTATCATGTTGTAGATTTTTATGCACTCTTTTCCATAACCAGCAGGTATCGTAGTTTGTGCTATGGTTCTTAGATCCGCTATTGCAACCGTAGATGCCCATTGCACTTCACCAATAGTGTCGTAAACTGTTCGGTTGTCATCCTTCGAATCCAAATCTGATAGGTTTGCTGATATGCTCGATCTTGCTGATCAATGTGAAATAAAATCTGGGTCCAATTTGTCATGATTAGCCAGATAAATCTGGTAAAACTCTCTCCAATCTTTTTATTGCTATTTGCAACAAACTTTGCACATGTATCAAATAGACAGACTTTTGATTTAATGCTTTTAGTGTATTCATTAAATGAGAAGAAAATCATAGGGCGTTGTAGATTATGAACAGCCAGGAAAAATTTGTCTGCCTCTTTCAACAATCATTTTCCTATGTTCTCCAAACCTCCTTATTAATCATTATTAAGTTTGTAACATGATTAAGCAATTGGTTATTTGTCATGTGTTAACAGGTAGAACTATATTGATATTATGAAATGAATTAATCCTTTCTTTTGTTATTATACCATTCCAGTTGATATAAGCTGAAAGTCATTATATCATACACAACAAAAATATAATGAATCAATTTGAATCCAAATTACTAATGCAATGGCCAGTGTGGAAGTAATTCTTGTACAATTTCAACAAGTAAGACACGTTTTTCTTTTTTTCTGCCATGAAGAGCAACATATAGTTGGAGTATTGTTTTGCTGGAGAAACAATAATGTATGTAGTGGTTCTAATCAAGAAGCTTAAGTTTTGTTTTGAACTTGAGTAATTGAACATTATGCCTATAAGATTTTCACATTTTACCAGGAAATATAAATATCCTTTGTTTGTAGAATTCAGAAATATATGTTTTATACATCTAAACAAGGTATGCACTTACACCATGGGCGAGTTTTATAAATATCCAATATTATTGAACAATTCACATCCATTTTTTATTACTTTATTTTTTATACCAACTATAGAGGCTCTATGCTAAAGCTTCGCATGCCCTATGTCTGCAATACTTATACAATATATGCTTAATTTAGGAATTTGAAATGTTAGAGGAAAAGAAACCGAATCATGGTTTATTATTGATGTCAAAATAAATTTGTTGCTTCAATTTTCATTTTGTTCACTTTGATGGCTTGGTTCATTAGTTAAGGTGTGATGTTTAATTTTTGTGCTATTGGTCTATTTGGTGGTATTATGTTCTTATTCTCAAGTATTTTTAAAGATTTAAATGCATATGCTTGCACCATTTTTATTTTTGAAGATTTAAATGCGGATGCCTGCACCATTTTTATTCACATTTAATCAACAAATGGATTTTTTCTTTTTATGTCCATTCAGAAATTTTGTATTTTTCAAAATCAAACCTGTGAGCAAACCACATTTTTAGAGTCGGATCTGTTAGTAAATTCTATATTAGTTATGCAATGAGTCGGTAAAAAGGTTGCAATACTTGCTTAATTTGGTTTTGTTCCATGAAATATATGTCAGTTTGGTATGATTTGTTATTTACCTTAATCGTTTCCATATTTAATTTGGTTCAAAAAAAACATTTTTATCCATAACATGCATCTTTTCGTACTAAAATTTCATTCCATATGACAGTAAGCAACTAAGGAAATTTATTTTTATAGCATGTTTACTAAAAATTCATCAACCAATTATATACACTTTATGTCTCAAAGAATGCATACGATGGTTAATATCTATATGCTAAATTAGTCGTAAATAATCTATATAATTGAAATTTCATGAATATGTATGTTTCTTTGAAAAAGAATTAACAAGGAGAAATTTTCTAGGAGTAATCACCAATCTTTGCTAATATTTTGTTATTGTAAATAAATGAAGATGATGCCAACTATATTTGTCAGCAAGAATTGATTGTGACATCGTGTACTTTGCTTATACCAAAATGCCTTATCTAATTACATACCGATAAACTTTAATTTATCAAATAGTTTTTTTCTAGCCATAATTTTTTCTACAAGTTTAAAAAGTTGCGATTATCAGTAACGACACTTCAAAATGGGAAAACTAATAAGAGATGTGTAAGAATATTGAATTTACACCCTTTTGATGCTCATTTCTATATAAACATTGCCTTAATTAAAGTATTATTTTCTTATTTAAGAAAGGGTATCATATCGGTGATCCTTTTGAATATGAGATTACAATATGTTCAACACAGGAAAATCTTTAAACTTAATTGGTAACAGCTTGAATTTATGACATAATTTCAGTCTATAATGGTATATTTTTCATCGACATATAGAATAAAACACAAATTTTGACACACTATAGGCTGATCATTGCTTCTCTCTTTGATTTTAGCCTCAGATGTTAATATAATAAGATTCAATGGACAAGGTATATTGTGTCAAATTTTGTGTTTTATTTTGTATTTCAACAATGGCACCCATTATTTTTTGCTTAAAAAATTTATTAGATAAATGGTGGAGTTCTATTTTGCTTGAAGGGTCTAAGAACACACACGTGTGTATGCATGTGCATGCATATATACATGCTTATATATATGTGTGTGTGTGTGTGTGTGTGTGTGTGTCTTTGCATGTATCTATGTGTGTGTATGAGGATGGATCCGTATCCTAGATTTGTGTCCAACTCAATTTCTGATATCTACAATGATCAAGATTCAATATTTTTGGTACATATGATCTACTTTTCATCGACTTCATGTGTAATTTTTTTATATATTCCAATACTTTTAAATTATAAAAATAATTAGTCAATATATAATGTATTATAAATATTAATTTTATTCATTGGTTCGAAAATGTTAATATTTATTAGGCGAAAAAAGTCAGAACAATGCAGTTTTTTGGAAAGACTATTAATTATAAATGCAACGCATGTGTAAATTTTTTTGAATTCCAATCACGATAGATACCAGATTTGAGCTCGACACAAACTGAAGGTGCAAAAAAAACCAGGATGCGAGTCCCTCCTCTCTCTCTCTGTTTGTGTGTTTGTTAATAAATATCAAATCCATGTATATTTCATTTATAGAATAGAGTAGAAAGTCTCAATCAATTTCAACACCATTCTCTAAATAGTTTTATAAATTTCCAACTGAAAATAATATTTTTTATTATTTATCGAACAATGTAAAGAACTAATTTCAGTTTCCCTTAATATATGAGGGGACTTTTATAAAGACAACGAAATCTTTGAACGTAATTCACTCATAGCAGACTCTGTAACAATTAGTATACATGGTACGTCAGATAAGTTTGATAATTCCCTTAATTGGTTATATGGTGTAGAATATATCTAAAATACAGAAGAATTTCTCAAATGCCCTTTTAGGAGAGGACAACATAGATACACAAAATTATGCGTAAGAATATACATCTATGTATCCAGGGCCGGTCCTATGAGTTTTGGTACCTAAAGCCAAAAGTGAAAACAGTGCCCCTATACAGAATCTGATATTATGACCATAAATTAAATAATTATAATTTATATTGTTCATAAATAATGAGCAGAGAAAAAAAGAAAATAACTTTATCCGTGATAATAATTCAAGTTGTGCACCAAAATTAATATCAACTATCGATGAACATTTTTCTAGCTTTCTAACTTGCAAAATTACTTATAATATTATCATATTCAAGTTCATTGACCATATCTTGTTCAATCGACAAAAGTGCCAAATCGTTTAATTTTTCTTGTGACATAGTGGAGTGAAGATAAGACTTTATCAACTTTAGCTTTGAAAAACTTCTTTCGGCTGAGGCAACTGTAACTGGTATGGTCAAAATTATTCTATATGCTATCCAAGCATTAGGAAATTTTAACTCTCTCAAACAAGAATTTATGAAATTCAGCAGCTCCATTGCTTTTGTTTTTTCGTTTGGCACGATAACTTTCAATACTTTTAACTCTGAAAATAACTCTCTTCCATCAATATCAGAGTGGAAATCATGTGTCAAATATTCCTCAAGTTTTAAACAATGACTTTTCAGTTTCTCATCATCTATAGAAGTGAATTTTTTAAAATCAAATAAGAAGCCAAACTTATCATCATATTCTTTGAATTGCTCAAATCGAGTCACTAACGAAACACGTGCTTTATCCACAATCTGCAGAAAGTAATTGATTCGAAATGATTCTTCTGATGTTTGCATCGGTTCTTCAACATTCGCATCTTCATCAAACTGTTTCTTTCTATGAATAATTCTTTTTTGAGGAAAAATGGGTTCAATATCCAACATATGAGCTATCTCTTTAGCATCAGCCATCGTAGAATCAAATCCTCTGTTTCTGAAATCTTCAAAAAAAATCAATAAGCTCTTGCAATCTAGCGATAGCAACATCAATTTGCATATCTTCAGTTTGAAGAATCTTGCTAACAATGTTTACATTTTTCAACATTTCATACCAAATGCACAATCCGAATAAGAATTCAAAATTTTCAATCTCATTTGTTACAAGACTTCTAGCTTCATTCTTCACCATAGAATCCTTGGTGCTATTTGACAAGGAAATTAGAGCGTCTCTTATCTCCACGCTTTGATATCTTATAGATTTTACTGCTTCAATGTGACTTTCCCAACGTGTGTCTGATAATGGTTTAACCTTTACAGGATTAGTTGAAACATTAACACATCTTATTACAAGAGACATCTATTCAACATGACTAATATCTGGAGTGCAGTCTAATATAACTGAAAAATACTTGGCCTTTTTTATTTTTATAAGAATTTTATTTTTAATTTCATTCGCCAATGTGAGTATTAACTCATTTTGAATTTTGTGTCCAAGGTAATGTATATGAATTTCTTTTTGTTCAACCCGTCGAACATGTTCTTGCATTACTGGATCAAATTCTGCTATCATTTCAATTAATTTACAAAAAAGACCATTATTTTGTTCATAAAGCCTTTCGTTCGTCCACGAAATGCTAAATTATTGGAAGCAAGTGTTTTCACAACAGCAATTATTCTTATCAACACTTTCTTCCAACATTCTTTTTCCTTCTGTATTTGATCTAATACACTTTGATCTATAGTTGCTTTGACTTTCAATCTTGTTTCCAACTCAATCCAACTGCTCATATTCAAAAGATGATCTTTACTACTTTCATGTTGTTTCAGCTTAGTACTAAGGTTGCGCCAATCATTAATTCCTTCATTAGCAAGACGACTAGCCGTTGTTTGATTTGTGAATAATTTGCAACAGAAACAAAATACTTTATCAAGTGAAATTTGAATATACCAACCATTTTCTATCTTGTTTATCCCCGTTAGGAAAATGTCTGACATATAATGTCGAAGAAAAATGTCTATTAATAGCATCTTTTGGAAAATCAGAGTCATTATCTTTTAGTACTCTAGAAGGACCTCTTTCAACTAGCAAGTCTCTCAATTTTTTATCAATTTTTTTCCATGTACCGGGATCATTTGATACTAAACTAACGTTCTCCACATGTGATGATGAATCAATATTTGCTTCCTCCTCGCTCATATTTTCATTGTCATGTTCGTTCACTAAAATATCATCATCAACATTATCATCATTCTCATCAATAACGGGAGCATTATCCACATTCAAACTCGAACTTTCTACCGGACTACTTTTGATGAAAAATTTATTAAGAGCGCCTTTCTGCGAATTAGTGAGTTCCTCTAGCCTTCTTTTTCTAGCCCTTTTAGCATGTCCAGATTCTTGTTTACACATTTCTAAACACTATAAAAGTTCAAATAAATAGTTGTTATACAATTGATTTCAGTAATTGAATTTTGATTTTACATTTCATTGTAACTGAACACGACAATACAAATTATCAAATTGAATTATGGTACTGTAAATTAAATTGAATTTGTATTGTAAATTATTAAACTGAATTATCAAATTATCAAACAATTATCAAATTGAATTATGGTATTGTAAATTGAATTGAATTTATACTGTAAATTATTAAATTGAATTATCAAATAATTAAAACCTACTATGGTACTATAGTCTAGCATACTATTACTGTCTACTGATTACTGCATAACAAAAATAATTATCAAATTAAGTTAATTAACATTACTAATTGAATTTATATATACTGTAAGTATAAAGTATGTAAAGTGTAATACTGTGAACTTCAAAATTGTAAAATCAAAATGGCACCTTTTCCTTTGAAGCTTCAAAATTGTAATGTGTGAGCAGTGAAAGGCTGAAAGCACAGAGTCTGAGAGTCTGAGACTGGTCACTGGACTGGAGCCGCCGCCCGCCATGCCGTGCCGCTGGCCCACTGCCGCTGCCGTGCCGTTGGAGCTGTTGACGACAGCCTGTCGACGTCGTGCCACTACCGTGCCGTTAGAGCTATCGACGACAGCCTGTCGACGTCGTGCCACTGCCGGTTGGAGCCGCCCCTTTTCCAACTCGAGATCGACGACGACAACTTGTCAAATCGAGAAGCCCTAGCCGGCTAGCCCCTAATTCTTTAACTTTGAATCGTCGCGCCGGCTGCTGGAGCTTGGAGGAGCCGATCCGCTTGGACGAATCGCGATATCAAATCGACGACGAGATGAACGAAACGGGAATGCTATTGCTTGGAGCCTTGGATGAATCGCGATTGAGAATTTGAGATCCGCTTTTTTTTTGCGTATGCTATACTCGTCGAAAAATGTTGGTGCCCCAAAAGAACTGGTGCCCTAAGCGGTCGCTTCCCCCACTTTGGGGAAGGGCCGGGCCTGTATGTATCTAAATAAATTTGTAAAGTGACCGTAGAAGATTGTACATATTGAACCAGTTGCTTATGCAAGTTGCACACTATCGGAACTCATTTGAATCACCTTCTTCCTATTGAACCTAAGTGTCTTTTAAATACTAATGGTTCCAAAAGAAAAATCTACAGTGCCAAGTGATTATTATTAGTATAAATATTAAATGACTTATCTAATAAATTTTTGTTAATTGGATTCTACCTTTACAAAATAAGAAACATTTTATTTTTGTCCAAAGATGGCAGCTGTATGGTTACCTTTGTACATATAATATTAGCTAACAAAAAAGATGAGACATAATGAATGAAAAAGAACAATCATTATTAGATCATTATTCGGGTAATCTAATTAATTTTTGCTATTCTACTTCATAAAAGTTGATTTTTGAATACTGTAACCTTTAAGAAATAGTTCTATATGAATTTCTTCATAATACTGCATAGTTAATAGTGAAGTTGATTTATACATAAGTACAATATATAAACTATTACACATATAATTATTTATACAGTCGAATAACAAAACCGAAAGATTGAAACTCAATCTTTTACTTGTAATACTGACGTCATTCCATCTATTTATATTATTTTTAGAATCATCATGATATATAATGAAAACACGAATTTGAGAGTCATTGTTCTTCTTCATAGTATATGGTAATGCTACACAACCATGTTGCTGAATTTATGCATGCACATTGTGATTAGATGCATGTCCACCTGGACATGCGTATATACTCGTAAATCTTGAATTCAACGATTTATGAATAAAATTTACTATAAGTTTTTATATTCAAAACAAACATTATTGTATGTAAAATGTCTTTCACTAGTAGTCCATAGAGTATAAAAAAAATTATACTGCAACATCGTATCAATTGGTAAAACTTTTTCTTAAAGTGAACTTAACATGTATGATATTTTATTGTGATATCAAGAACCATCCATTATCATTACTATCTTGGAGATGAAAAAGATCTTTGATCGAGATAATGGTTCTTTCTACGTTTCAAAACTGCCATTTTAAGTTTGATCAATGACTAAAATATATTTTGCATTCCTCTTTTTGATCCTTGAGACTTGGATCGTGGTACCGTGTAGGATCTTTTGCTATTCATAAGATTCCTCCGGCTATAGATTGCAGCTGTAACTAAAGAACATAACTAAGTTACCACCTTCCACCTCTTCTCCTCAAAATAAGAACGTAAAATGGCTCTCTTTGAAATATCTTTTGAATAGCAACCATTGCAAACATTAGAATCACAAGCTAATTAACCACTCCAAGTTGAATTACTATGATGATTTGAAGAAGCCGAAACAGTCTACCAACATTAAATCCCTAGTGAAAATCCTTTAAGCTTAATAGTGAAAACAAAAATCTCTCCTTTATACATTTAAAATAAACAATACTCCCTAAGTCTCAATCAAATCCGGTTTTAGGACTAGGCTAGTTAGACGCCCCACTAGAGCAACCCCAACGTGCCCACTCCCCCTCCCCTCCTCTACCTACTCAATCCCACCCACCTCGCCACACATACACAAAAGCTAGAAACGACTATGGAGTGGCATAAAAAAATAAAGGATGTTATATCACTATCTTTAGGCTATTTGGTTAGTCAAGGAATTTATTGTAAAAGATGGTGTATGTTCAACACTTACAATAATAACTTTGGCTTTAAGTACGTATGAAATCTCAACGGATAATGGAGTGAGATAAGACCAATAACCACACATTTAATTCTTCACATTATAAAATGAACAATCCATACCAAGACGAGTAATGATATTATTTCCATCAAATAAAAACACAACAAAGAGGCTATTATTCTCATTACGTGAAACAAAAAATAAATACGTCCAAGAAACACTTTATAAATAAAATGACAACAATTCAAACTAAATTAGTATCTAGAAAAAATCTATAAAAAGATTTAAATATTTTACCTATGTATGTTATTTTCAAATTGTCACATAAACATGTTTTATGAATGATAAAAGCGATGAAAATCAAGTAAAAAATAGCATTATGCTACTATAGAGTAGAACTAAAATATAAAATACCATTTCATTTCGTTCATGATCTCATTAACATTCCACAATTGTATAAAATGCTTATTCTAATGAAATAATACAAGATACATATAAGCCAATAATCAAATAATGCCAGCTAAACCAACTCTAGCTACTTTCCATGGTGGAGGAGGCTATAAGTGTTTGTGTGACACCTTTCCTAATATAGCTCCACCAATACTAAAAATAAAATTGTAGCCTAAAGTGGATCTTTTGCTCTTTTGACATCTAACAAATTCAGATCGTAAGGTCTTATGATATCCAACTGATTAGATATTTTATTTATGTGCATGTAACATTTTTATTCCTTAAAGATATCTCATAACCATTTTGATTACTAACCAATGATCCAATTTTAGTGTCACAATAAGAAATCTGTCAAACAAAATAACAGTGCACGCAATATCTGGATGCGTACATGCCTTAGGATGCATTAGACTTTCCATCACAAATGCATGATGAATCTGTTGCATTTCTTTAGCTTCAAGGATGTTTTTATGACACTTTATAAGAAATAATTTGTCTCTCTTAGAAAAAGAGGATCGATCGATCCACAATTTTCGTACCAAAACCTTTTTAAGCACCCGCCTACATACTTTTTTGTGATAGTCCAAATATCATCCTGTAAGTAAACATATAGAGTATTTGGATCCTTAATACAAAAAAGTCATCACCAAGATTTATTTTATTTTAAATAAAAATCCAAATTGATTTCTTGGTTTCGTGCAATATAATCGAATAATGTTGACAAACAATATATCATGGACTTGCAAAACTAGGAATAAAATAATACTTTCTCAAAACTTATAATCCACATATTATCCTTAATGTTTTCCCAAAAAACCAAACTAGATGATAACATGATGAAAATTATGGTACTATTGACGAGAAACTTACTTGATCCCATAAATAGATTTCTTAAATTGTTTCATCAGTGTCTCCACTTAGAAACTCGACTTTATCCATCTAATATTCCTCAAAATTAAAATCAGCAACAGTCCCTAAAATGATTCTAAAGAGCCTTTCAATAAAAACGAAGAGAAAATCTTTTTGAAAAACATTATTTTTCTTTTGAGAATTGTCTTTCCCACAAATGAGCCCTATATCTTTCTATATTACTCACTTAATCACTATTAGTTTTGAATAGTTATTCGTAACCAATGGTCTTGTTATCTTAAGGTAGGGGGAAAGATCCTAAACTTTATTGTCTTTTATAGATTTACACTATATATTCATATCTTAAATCCACATGTTAAATTAATATCTATTATGGAGTGATGAAAGTCAACATAATCATCTTCACCGACCCATTATTCATCTTCATGGAAAAATATTACATAGTCATTAAGAGTAGCATTTCTTCTTTTTTAAGTGGATCTCCTTGGTGACATTGCATCTTGAGGTTGTTGCATTTGTTTTTCTAAAATTAACTTCAACTTGTAGAGAATTTAGTGTTAACGTTGACCTATAATGGTTTATAATTTACTTCTTATTTTTATAGTAAGTACTGCCCTAAGGGTACTTAAAAACCCTGGAAAGAAACACTTAAGGATATCTTTCAATTTATTTATAAAATTTCCCCAAAACAAGCTATATTTACGAAGTGTATTTATAACCACATTTTTGCTTCAACTTTCACAACTTTGGTTTACAATTTCTATAACCTTCCAAACCATTTCTTTACTGTCAAAGACACCAAAATATGTGTAGAGAACAATCAAATCAAATTATCCCAAGTTAAGTTCATGAAACTTCCATTCACACAAGTTAAAGTTAAGGGATATCGAGTCAATGACCTCTGGCTCAAGTGGTTAGGGTATGACGCTTTAGACAGAGGTTTTAAAGGTCATGGGTTTGTGCCCTTGAGACATTAAAAAAGAGTGCTTTGCTTGAACAAAGTATCACTCATGCTACCCAAAAAAGTTAAGGGATATTGAAGTGCACTTATAGCGACTATTCTCGCTTCAAACACTTTCAAACATACTTAAATTCAACACATAATCCAAACAACCATTTAAACATCAAGTCAAGGCCATGCCACATGTTTAAGAAGGTAATGAAAGTGAGTTATACAATATAAAGTTGTCATTTTCTTTCAAAAGCAAGAGGGGTCCAAAGTTTATAACTTTAATTAGTTAATGTCACTTTAACTTTATATTTCAAACACGACATATATATATTCAATATATACAAACAAGATAATGAGATAACTCACTTAGATCCAAGCCAAACACATGCTTAAGCACAACCAAACTCAAGAACACTTCCTACCATCACCTTGCAATCACCTTCCTTCCTTCTTGCTTCAAACTAGCTTTTCTAAGGCAAAACATGCCTTATTGCTCATGGCCAAAGGGGATGGGGAGATTTATTCTTCTTCCAAACTTCAAGATCTAACATGGTTAAAGGTGTTCTAATATTATCCTAAGTCTTGTGACAAAGTTTGAGTGGATTTGGAGTTGATTTGCAAAAAAATTCTTTAGAATATAAGAGAAGAAGAAGACATTAAAGAAGCTTGGTTTTGCTTTATGATTTTGTGATTATTTATTAAGGGTATGCCCCTTCTTATATAGGCTCAAAATAGTATTGTCTAAGCTTTTTCTCACAACCCCCCCCACACCATGCCATGGAAGCCTTACCACCACACATGCCCATCACTTCTCTTTTACATTACTTCACTTTTAATAAAATACTTAAATACCCTCAACATGTTAATATCTCTTATCCATTTCGAATTTTCTAGAAAGTTCTATTTTCTTTATGAATCAAAGTGTTAAATAGTTTCTAATGTGTTCATTTTATCATTAGACAAGTGCATAAAAGTTCAAAATACTTATATTAAATAAAAAGTTGTTTATCGATAAACCGATTTTCGATCATATTATAGATTTTTCTTCAAAATATTTTTGTAAACAATTTTAAATTTTTTTACCGCCGTTACTTATGATTCAAAAGGGGGTTAAGAAGGTTATTAAATCAATTTAATAATATTTAATCCAAGATTCAAATATTTAAATAGTTCAGATATTTAAATATGAAGTGTCCGAAATTCCGAGTCGTTACAACTGCATTGGCAATTGGGTTAAAAGGGTGAATTTTAATTTTTTTTTTATAAATTTGCATAAGATCTAACTTGTGTTTTTGTGAATAAAATTTATTTATACTAAATCAAATTTAGTATTTAATAATAAAAGAGTTTATGAAATAGTTTAATTTATTTATTTGTTCATTGATGTTTAATAATAATATTTTATCACTAATTTAGTTTAAAATTAATTTTATTTTATTTTAATTTTATATTTTAATATTTAGAGATGCTCGAATTCAAAATATTAACACCATAACTATATTAAAAATATAAACTAACCTAGGAGTATAATGGAAAAATTAACCATTGTGACCTATAGTTAATAAATGTCAAGTTATAAACATATGTCAAAATTATGTCAAAGGAGTGGGGACATATATCAATAATTAATTTATACTTATACTAAAATATATTATTATTTTTCCATTACATGATAATTAAAATTAACGCAAGTAATATATATAATATTATTTAAAGTATGAATTATTATTAAAATAACATTTTAATTTAATTAGATAAAATATTTAGTAGTTTAAATTTTGGATTTAAAAATAAATGTTAAAAATTTGAAATTCAAACTTATAAAAGAATTGACTTTTCCAAATATATACATGTTAATATACATATATTCTTTTATAAACGCAACCGCATGTATGATATATATTTAATATTAAGATCCGATCCTATTTTAATGTGCATGAGTTTTTCAAATTTCAAATTATGTTTGACTATAAATAAATAAAAAATGTTTTTTACTTTGGAAACCAAAAGCTTTTAATAGATTTTTTACGGGTGATATACTCCTGTATGGAAGTTTATAATATATATATATATGTGCGTGTGTGTGTGTGTGTGTGTGTGCGCGCGCGCGTATAAGAATACGTATGTATGTATGTATGTATATAAACTTTAAAAATAATAATAACAGAACCAAAACAGTAAAGAAATATATTTTTATTAATTTTAAAGCCGAAAACTTTCTGTAATTAAATAGATAATTTTTTTTTTGAAATATGTGTGTGTGTGTATGTGTGTGTATATGCATATACATGTATGTATATATCAATGTGGAAAAAAATTCAAAGGTAAAATTTTATTAATAAATTGTGTATGTGTATATATATATCTATGTATGTATATATGTATGTATATGTATGTATGAAATCAATTTTTTGTAAATTAAATATTAGAAATCATATTCGATATTTTTAGTTTGGCCGAATATATATACATAAGTGATAACAAATATGGAGATAATATACATACATACATACATACATATATATATATATATATATATGAGTATAAAATAAAAACTAGTAACTTCCACCTATGAAATCTAGCCAACCTGGAACATGTTGTTTGTTTCCTCTTTGAACATTCGTTCTCCTCCTTGGTTACAGTTTGCAAAGCTGTCACCTTAGCTATACCGATGATCAATGAGGGTTAGGATTCTATGGAAATTGTGTAAAAAGAAAAGAAGTTGAAACTATCTATTTATAGCCAAGGTGATACCAAAATATCTACCTTTTTTCTTTGACCCTAGATGACTTGGTATCCCAAGCCCTCACACAAGTATGGCCAGTCTCATACTTGATAAAGCATGGTCAAAATTTCCTTTGGCTCCTTTTGAACCAATTAATCAATCATTTAATTCAAGCTCCTTTTCAGTCGAACCGACATACAATTTTTATACATCGTTCTGATCGGTTTTAAGCTTTAAATAATTAATTTAAAATGCCAAAAAATATTAATACAACATATGTTTTAAATTTGTTATTAATTTACAATATTTATAAATTAATTTTATCATTGGTCGAATTCGAAAATAATTAATAACATGGCTGTGTTGACTCTTAATGGAACCAGACCAATACGCAACAGACTAAATGGGTGAATTAAAAAAATCACCATTTTTAGACTTTATTGGTCCTATAAAGTCTAAATTAATTTAGATCAAATCTAAATAATTTTGAATAAATTCCTTATTCTATATAATTAGTTTATATAAAGATTTGATATTATTATATGTATAGTATATAATGTATATGTGTATCAAATACATATATACGTGTATAGTGCACGTGCAACATATAGATGTGTACATGGTATAATATGCCCAAATATAAGTGCTGGGATTAGACTACAACAGACACATTTGCCAATTTATGTACATATTTGATGTCCATAATTAATTTTTTTTATTATATACATTTATATTTGTACATACATAAATATGTATATTTGCAAGACATTTTAATTTGAAGACGTAAACCAATTCTAATTATTCAATTTTATTTTTTAAAATACCTTAACGTAGATTATAATTTAAAAACAAATCTAGATCAAGAATAAAAATAAAAATCTATTTAAAATTTAATATATATATATATACACACACACACACACAATTATATATATAATAATAATAATCATCTGAAATATTATATATATATATATAATTTTAAAATTAATTTATAAAATATTAAATAATAACAAAAAAATATTTTTAATTTTTTTGGCCCAAACCTTTTTATCATTTTTTTATTTTGCAAGTTCGAGAAAAGTGGTAAAGAAATTTTTTTATTTTATAAATATAGAATCTGTATGGATTTTATATTAAAAAATTTCTTAGTTATAAATCAGTGTGGATTTATATTCAAAAGAAATATTTTTTATGTCATAATCTAAGAGGTTTAAAAATACATTTGTTAATTATTATTTTTTATTTTGAAGCTAATTATATATATATATGTATGTATGTATGTACATATGTATGTATGTATGTATAAATGTATGTATGTATATGTATACATATACGAATTTTTTAAAACATCTACATATATGAATATGAACTAATAAATTAATTTGTATGTAATATATACGTTTATGTGTGTACACTAATCATAAAATTCTAATTTTAACTTAAAAATGTTTTAAAAACATTTTCAACTTTCAAAAAATTATATTTATTTTTTGTTGGACTAAAAAAATTTTCATACATACACACACATATAATATACATATTTTTTTAGTATAATTTAAAAGTGTGTGTATATGTATGTTGTAACGACCTGGCATTTCGAACCATTCAAATCGACAATCATCCACACATGTCATACTTGAATTGCTCAAAATAACAGATTGTTAATTTATATTTGGCAAAACTTAGCATATACAGTAAATAGATCAATCACAGAATCACCGGCACAAAGTAATACAACAATAAGCAACGGAATAGATAAATAGTAGTTCATGAAGCTACTACAGAACATCAGAGTTTAAAACAAAATACAACTGAAATCCCGAATACATAGAAGTCTCAATACAAAATCAAATGACAAGTCTGAACTTAAACTGGAAATAACTGAAAGCTAAATAGATATAAGACAGATCTTCAAGCAAAGCCCCAAACTCCAAAGGTGAGTCTCAAATGCTGTGACACTTAGTCTGACCCGAGCATAAAGCAAAACACAAAATACTCGAGTCAGGATTAACATTCTTATGCAAGTAAATCAACTCAAGTGAAATGTCCAAGTGAAATGCAAGTAACTTAAAGGATGCTTGGGATTCTTATCCTTTAAGGATCCGTTAAACTATCTACATACATAGTATAATACGCTACATAGATAATGTCTATAGTAAAGTAAACTATTAAAATAGCGTTAAGGCGTTACCCATATCCCCCTTAACACATTTTATATAAATGTCGTAGTCTATACAGTACTGTAAACTCCACCAAACCAGTAGGCTATCAAGGAGCACTCCATAGGTACGACACAAAACAAACTAGTAGAAGGCGCGATAAGGCATGTGACAAGGCACGCGAGGCAATGCCAGGGTAGGATTCTACTGTTTGCACTCCCGGACTGGTGGTAACGCATAGCAGCTACTACTGCCCACCTCGAGACACACTCCCAAATCAAAAGTGCACCCAATCAAATCACAAAGTAATAGAATGGTATCGAAGAAATGTGCCCAATAGGGGAGCGACCCCACTTGGCCCGGTATAGCTCCTGTTTTAGCCACATCAAGCTGACTCGAGGGAGTCAGGGCTGCGTTCATACCTCATACAGACGTTCGCCAAACCATCCTACTTTGTTCTGGAATCTTCACCATGTACACAGTTGTTAAATTAGTTTTCAGTATTGGCAGAGAGTATGACAATATTCGCTACCAAAATGCTGCTAAAACGCCGAAAATAAGATAAACGGGGCTAGAGCAGTCCAAATTTGGCGAAACGAAATATGACGTCTCACTTAGAAAATGGTTTACATTTTTTTATGTAAAATATTCAGATTTCAAAAATATTTTATTTCCCATCAAATTAATTGATTTTAAATTTTAAATTGAATTTTGTTTTTCAACAGAACAAACTTACAGATTTCCCGATGAAAATATGAGATTTGCTATGTTTAAATAGACTATCAAATTTTCATTTCTAAAATTTTATTATATATTTTCAAGAAATTTTTTAGTTAATTACGTTATTTAAATCGTTAAAATTTCCAGGTCGTTACACTCTCCCCCACTCAAAACTTTTCGTCCCCGAAAAGGAACGAGATAGAAGAATAGAAGCAACAGAAAGGAAAGATAGATTTGAAATACAAAGTACCAGATATACAATTAATTCAAAACAAATAAATTTCATTTTCAAGTGTTAATATTATACAACTTATTACTTACATTTTATATTGTATACTATTCAATTACATGTCCTCATTACATTCAAACTGTTTACCAAGTAAGTTGATTAATGTTTCTGAATGTTACTGAGAACTATACAAATTTACCTTTTATTTACAACATTTCTTTAAGCAAAATTTAGTTTGAACATTTTATTACTTAAGTTTTCTCTTGTATAACCTTCAATTACCTATTCACATTAACATTTTACTCTTTGAATATTTCAGGTAAGTTATATATGTGTTAGAATGCAATTGAGTATTATACAAATAAATTTTATCCTAGTTCAATTGTTTCAAGTTGTTTTAATTCCATTTCTCATTTTAGACACTCCAATATTCAAAAATTTTACTTCATTTCAATAATTGAAAACCATCTCTTAACATAAAACTTAAGAGTTAAATTTTCGGTTTCACTTTAAATCATTTGAAATAAATATATACATATATATATATTATATATTAAATAATACTCAAGAAAATTCAAATTAAATCCATTTTCCAAAACAAAAGTGTAGCAAAGCTACTAAGTGGTCTCCCCACTTTGAGACTCGAAAATGAATGTCGATGATGTTGCAGTCATCACCGAAATTATTTTCCAGCGACATAAGAGGAGAGTACTAACTTACTTCTTTTAAATTTCTTTGGAAACAATTTCCATTCGAAAATACTTTTAAATAATATATTTTCTCAAACTTTGAAAACCAAATTTTGAAGAGCACCGAAAATTTAATTCTCAAATCCTTAATTTAAATTCATTTCATTTGCAAATCAGATCTACAAACCATGTTTATAAAATTTCATCTCCTTATAATATACAACAATAGTTAATGGTTTAGGAATGTTGACAAAACAATAAATGATAATCTAGTATTATTATTTCTAACAACCAATTCATTTACTATCCTATTTCAAAAAATTATGCCTTTTTAAATATAAAATATAATCATACATAAAATTATTTCATTTACCAATTTCAAAAATAATATTGTGCCAGTTTTTTCTGTTCAAGTGTTTTGGAATTCCTATCGATAGCGTTGGCCAGACGAATCGATCGAAACCCAAAATTCAAACTTAACAACTCAAACAACACAATATAAAACATTTTTATATCAATTACAAATACGCTCCCTCACAGGATGATTTAAGAATGAATTTAGAACAAGGATAGAGATTCAAATTTAGAGAAACCCTAATCAAAGAGAATTCTAACTAAGAAGGTAGGCTCGAAAGGAAGATAAGATAGTTAAATTACAAAAGAGGAAAGATTGATAGACTTATATTAATCGCGGGCGATCTTAACTGGGTCAACTGAGACTTATAAAAGATGAGGATATCATCAATGGAAATGGGAACAAACTAGTTGAGAACATCGCGGAAAACGTGACTCATAAGATCGACGAAGAAGGTTGAAGCATTGGTTAATCCAAAGGTCATGACTGACCAATCATAGAAACCATTCTCCATTCTGAAAGCTATCTTGGGAATGCTCTCCCCAGCTACACGAAGTTGGTGGAAACCGGTAGCAAGATCGAGCTCCAGGAATAAGATCGATACGGAATTCATTCTCCCGCTTGGGAGGAAGAGAAGTGACTTCACCTAACATCAGGATAATCCCTGACTATCGGGGAGTCAAGATCAGTAAGCTGAGAATCAAGTGAAAAGATAAAACTGCCTGCATAATCCTGAGGCAATCGACATTCGATCACAAGAGAATTTACCCTGGTCGTTTACTAGAGAAACAGTTCTGGCTTTGCAAGAGATAACAGCATCAAAACTGAGGACATGGAAATCTCCGGTGAATTGATGCTTGCTGTAAAGGAGTTTCACCCCTTTACAAATCATACTAAGGCTGGAGGGACCGCCGATGGAATTAGTCACCCATAAGGATGAAGTTGCCAATTGAGGTTGCAAGATGTGCTCAAATTGATTATAGAGATCAACAGAAATAGAGCTATGGGATGCTCCAGTATCAAGAAGAACACGATCAGGAAAAGACAAGAATGGATTTTAGAACAAAGGTGAAGTTTCAAAATTCAAAAGAAATCCTAATCCAGGAGGATCCTAACAAAAAATTTCAAGCTCGAACGAAGATAATTCTGTAATTAATTCTACTAATTCTAGGGTATTACTACCCTATCTCTAATGAGTTTTTACTCCATATGCTAAGTTATGCCTAAACTAGAGCTCTGATACACTTGTAACGACCTCGCATTTCGAACCATTCAAATCGACAATCATCCACACATGTCAGACTTGAATTGCTCAAAACAACAGATTGTTAATTTATATTTGACAAAACTTAGCATATACAGTAAATAAATCAATCACAGAATCACCGACATAGAGTAATACAACAATAAGCAACGGAATAGATAAATAGTAGTTCATGAAGCTACCACAGAACATCAGAGTTTAAAACAAAATACAACAGAAATCCCGAATACATAGAAGTCTCAATACAAAATCAAATGACAAGTCTGAACATAAACTGGAAATAACTGAAAGCTAAATAGATATAAGACAGATCTTCAAGCAAAGCCCCAAGCTCCAAAGGTGAGTCTCAAATGCTGTGACACTTAGTCTGACCCGAGCATAAAGCAAAACACAAAATACTCGAGTCAGGATTAACATTCTTATGCAAGTAAATCAACTCAAATGAAATGCAAGTAACTTAAAGGATGCTTGGGATTCTTATCCTTTAAGGATCCGTTAAACTATTTACATACATAGTATAATACGCTACATAGATAATGTCTATAGTAAAGTAAACTATTAAAATAGCGTTAAGGCGTTACCCATATCCCCCTTAACACATTTTATACAAATGTCGTAGCCTATACAGTACTGTAAACTCCACCAAACCAGTGGGCTATCAGGGAGAACTCCATAGGTCCGACACAAAACAAACTCGTAGAAGGCGCGATAAGGCATGTGATAAGACACGCGAGGCAATGCCAGGGTAGGATTCTACTGTTTGCACTCCCGGACTAGTGATAACGCATAGCAGCTACTACCGCCCACCTCGAGACACACTCCCAAATCAAAAGTGCACCCAATCAAATCACAAAGTAATAGAATGGTATCGAAGAAATGTGCCCAATAGGGGGAGCGACCCCACTTGGCCCGGTATAGCTCCTGGTTTAGCCACATCAAGCTGACTCGAGGGAGTCAGGGTTGCGTTCATACCTCATACAGACGTTCACCAAACCATCCTACTTCGTTCTGGAATCTTCACCATGTACGCAGTTGTTAAAGTGGTTTTCAGTATTGGCAGAGAGTATGACAATATTCGATCCTGGTCTCTTTAACAACCAAATGCTTATTTCACACCGTGGTCATTTTATATTTTAAAAGTTCATAATTCATATCAAAATATCATATTCATTTCAAAATCATATCACTTTCGAAATCATATTCACTTTCGAGATCATATCACTTTCGAAATCATATCCACAAAATAGTTTAAACCATCATATCAAAATATTCGCATTTAAATCCATTAAATCTAAATCATAACAGTTCCAACTTAAATAGTTTAAATATTGAAAATAGTTTATATATTGAACCATTTATAGATTAAAAATAGTTTATATTTAAAAATAGGTTATAGATTAAAATAGTTTATATAAAAAAAATAGTTTATATATTAAAAGAGTTATATCGAAAATAGTTTTGAATTAGAATTGTTCTTCCAATTTCATAAATCAATTCAAATTCTCGTTAAACCATTTTTAATTTATATGGATTTCAAATACAGGTTTGAACTTCAAATTTAAACCACTCCCAATTCAATAGGTTTCAAAGTTTAAATATTCAAACAATTCATAATAACTCACTTTGATACATTCCATTTATATTTCAAAATTCAACTTTAATTTTATTTAAATTTGAAATTATTCACTTAATCATTTTTAATAACATTTAAATAAAATCTCAAACTACAACTTAAATCAAAATTTAATATTCAATTACAATTTTATTTAAATTTGAAATATTCATTAAATCACCTTTATCAAATCAAGTCATTAAATTATAAAAATCATATCTTTAAAAATCTTAAAATCAATAAGTTTCAAATCAATAATTATTTAAAATTCAATGCTTAAACCAATTAAATTACAAGTCAACTTAATTTATCTTTCCACCCTTAATTTTATTAAAGTTGTAGCAAAAATCTATTTAAAAATAATAATATAAATTCAAATAAATATTTAAACATATTATATATATGAATTATTACAAAAACATCTGTTTTAAAATATCATTATAAATTGTGAATAAATATTTAAATCATATTATATATATTAGTTAAATTATATTTTATTAAATTTTATTATATTAATTATTATTAAATTAAGTCTTATTATTATTAAATCTATTTTAAATCTTATTTTATATATTTTAAAAATAATAAAGTTATAAGTAAAGTTTTAAAATGACAAAACATATAAATTCAAAACCTAAATTTTACACATATATTAAAATTAAAATCTTTATATTATATTTTAAAAATCAATATTTATTAAAACCCATATATTTCCTTTTAAAACTTTGAAAATCATTTTTCAAAAATAGACCAACCGTGTCCATATATAATTTTTTATCCTCAGGTCAAGTGATATGGATATTTATCATTTCAATCCGCAATAATTTAATATTTACGGGTATATATGATTTCATCCTGCAATCCCAAAATTTCAAAAAAAATCAAGTAAAATTGCTTGGGTTTATCATTTCAACCCATAACGATTTTCCCTAATGTATAGTATCGTTCGGGTATGTATCATTTCAACCCATAGGGATTTCATAAATTCACAGAGAACTTGCAGTGTGAGAATATAAATAGCATAAAATGACATCATATCAATAACAAGCATATATGATCATAATTAGCAATTTAAATAATATATATATACAGGTTATGGTGTCATATGTCAATTAACATGGGTTAAAAAATTTAAAATAATAACATATCATATTCAACAATTTAATTACCAACAAATTTAAATTTTAACATACATTTCAATCGTCATTTCATGTGAATTAAATTTACTAAATATAAGAATGTTAATCATGAATGATCGCTCACCTTTCGAGGCTAGAGAGAATAGACAACACAACAAGCTACGATTTTGAATCACGAACTCGACAATCGACCAATCCAAACGACAATTTCCAAAGCAAAGCAGGGTGAACACGAATTCGACGAACAAAGCAAAGCTTTTTTTTAAGAAGAGAGGACTAAGCCGAGTTCTGTATGGTGGAAGGGCGTGGCACAAGCGGAGACTAGCGGCTGTCAGGTTTCGGAAAGGTGCGGGCTACTCAAACAAATATATATATGCAGAATATATGCAACAAAAAATATATATGCTGGCTACTCAACAAACATATATGCAGACTCTAATATATATATATATATATATATATATATATATATATGCAACAACAAAAAATGCAACAAAAAAATATATATGCAGGCTACTCAACAAACATATATGCACACTCTAATATACATATGCAACAAAAAAAAATATGCAACAAAAATATATATATGCAAGATACTCAACAAACATATATGGAGACTTTAATATATACAACAAAATATGTATATGCAGGCTACTCAACAAACATATATGCAGACTCTAATATATACAACAAAATATATATATGCAGGCTACTCAACAAACATAGATGCAGACTCTAATATATATATGCAACAAAAAATATATATGCAACAAAATATATATATGCAGGGCTACTCAACAAACATATATGCAGACTTTAATATATATATTTTTCTTCTTCATGAGCTCGAACAACATGGAAAAAAATAAAAGGGGAGAGAATGATGTGGTGACAAGAAGATGGACGGGGTGAACAGTGGAGGAGGGTTTGCGGAGGGTGTAGGCTGGTCTCGGTGCGGGAAGGCTGCTTGGAGGGTGATGGACGTGGGCTGCATAGGCTTTGCTGGCATTCGGCAGGGCTACATTGATGAGGGTTTGATGCGGAGGAGGCAGTCAGAGGCGTGGTGATGCGGCTAAGGGAGGGGAGAGAGGCCACGTCAGTGGGTAGGGGTGCAGGTGCAAGGTCAAGAGGTGTTAGCTGTCGCGTTGATGTGGCGGTTGGTGTTTATGGTGTAGTGGTGCAAATGGGTTCGGCTACTGGAAGGCGGAGGGAAGGAGCAGGCAGTGGCTAAAGGCTTGGAGTGACAAGGTGGCTATGGTGGAGAGGGGGTCAGTGAACAGCTGCTTGCGTGAGGAGAGCTTGGGTGCAAAAGGAAGGTATGCAAACTTTGGCTATGGAGACTGCATGCTTAGTTGTGGCAAGGGGATGGTTACTTCGGGCCAAAAATAGAAGAAGAGTAGGTGCATGCTTCAGGCAAAATATAATAGGGCACAAGTTGATTCTTGGGCCAGAACAGAGGAGCAAGCTGGTGACGAAGCTAAGAGTTTGCTTCAAGAAAAAAATATAAGATAAGCAGGATGGTCTCGGGCAATTGAAGAAGAACGCACGCTTACCTCTTCTGTTTATTTTTTTTCCAGAACGAATAGAAATGGAAAGATGAAAGGGAAGAGAAAAGTGGGAACCAGAGAAAATATTGAAATGTTGGAATGACAAAAGTCAGGTCGATTGAATTTCAGGAAATAAATGCTAAAGGCTATTGGTTTACACGGTATATAAATGAAAGGTCAAGAAACCCAAAAGGCCCAAATACGGAACCGATATGGCAAATCGTTTTGTCGATTTTGCCGTGTACCGGACACTGAAATGCACAAATGAATATATCGCGGAAATCAGCACAACGAGACGAACAGAATGGTACACGGATATGAGCGATATGACAAAACTATCAAAACTCGATATTCGCTGCCAAAATGTTGCTAAAACACCGAAAATAAGATAAACGGGGCTAGAGCAGTCCAAATTTGGCGAAACGAAATATGACGTCTCACTCAGAAAATGGTTTACATTTTTTTATGTAAAATATTCAAATTTCAAAAATATTTTAATTTCCATCAAATTAACCGATTTTTAATTTAAAATTGAATTTTTTTTTTCGACAGAACAAACTTACATATTTCCCGATGAAATTCTGACATTTGCTATGTTTAAATAGACGCATACCAAATATCAAATTTTCATTTGTAAAATTTTACTATATATTTACAAGAAACTTTTAGTTAATTACGTTATTTAAATCGTTAAAATTTCCGAGTCGTTACATATGTAAATCAGATAACAAATAAATATATAAATTCGCGATAAAACAAGGATCTATTCTACATATGTATATTGACACACACACACACAGATATATATATATATAATAAAATACATCTAAATTTACCAATGATGTTGCCTTGAATGTGGACCTTGAATGTTGAATCTAGAATTCTTTTGGTTTGATCCAAACGTCTTGAATTTGCAGCAAACAAGGGACGAACACCACGCTATAACTTTTGGTTTGTATTTAATTTTATTTTCAAAATTAAATAGCAAAAATGCCTTTGTATTTTCGATTAGGAAGGTGGGGTGGAGGTTCTCTTCACCTTGATAATTCAAAACCCCATTCTTTGATAGAAATCTCCCATCCCCAACCTTATTTGGTCGGCCATATATAGGCGTAATGGTCCTGTATGATTTTCCAAAGTCAATCAATATTTAGTCATTTCAAATCAAATTTAAAATGTTTATCGATATCGTATATCAATACGTATATACATAACTTTTAAACATGCACTTTATTAAATATTGATTCAAATAAATTAAACAAATTTAATAATTTATATTTCATAAATGTTAATTAATTTAATTAATTTATATAACAATTATAATTTGATTAAATTGTGTGGTATTTCGAAGTATTTAGCATTGCAGTTGTACGACTCATATGTGTAAATTCAATTAGCGATTAATATCAAACAATTCAAATATTAACGTTCACACATCACTTTGTCTAGTACTGTGATAGTTTGACCGAATTTATCGCTTATGCATTTTTTTTAAAATCCAATTTTACTATTTTAAGCGGTCTCTGGTAGGAACGATTATTCACACCAATTCTCTTTGTCAAAATTATATCGCATTAGGACATATGGAATTTGGTTTTGATCAAAATTCCAATATCGTCCACATTTAACTTGTATAATCCAAACACAAAGTCCTTGGTTCAATAATAATAATTATTAACCAAATTGTTCTAGCTAGAGACTTTGACATTGAGTTGGCTACAATTACCTGTAATACTAATCTCATGTAATCGAGAAGACGAATTCTCTGTCGAGTAGTGTTGCATTTCCAATGCTTCAACTCATACCCAACTATAGTCGTTAGATGGACGTCGTGCTACGATTTAACCATAGTCAAAGTGGAGTGTCCATATTGAAGTTCAATAGTATTCTCAAGTTGAGAGAACTGTATAATCTCCTCACTTCAATATTCTTTGTTTGACCTTAGTTATATTAACCAATAGAAAACTATCGAGTGATTCATTCTATAATTATCCAATAACTATAAGTACATAACCACTTGGTGCCCCCGAACAGCCGAATAATACATTACCCAATATTTAGAGAGTGTGACATACTCTAGTCTCAATGGATGTATCGATATCCTATCTCGAAACATCTTAACTAGGAATATTAAAATGATGTGCTATTTTTATTGCGATAAATTTCTCATGATTATAACACATAGTAATTACTATTACATAACATATCATTTAGGGATTTTATATTAAATATACTTAAACTAAATAAATAATTAACATAACATATTATGACAAGTATATAATAGAAAGAAAAAGAAAAACATATTTTATTTTGAATTGCCACTAGGGCATACCTCTAACTCTCTAAATATCCCACTTGCACTTGGGGACAACTATTGAATCTCAATCTCATCCTTTCGATCAGTTTGCTGAGAACTGGCCAAGTCAAGCCTTTCGTGAATGGATCCGTTATGTTGTCCTTTGTATCAACTCTTCGAATCACAACTTCTTTCTTCTTGACAAATTCTCTAATGAGGTGGAACTTTCAAAGAATGTGTGTTGATTTCTTGTGTGCTCCAGGTTTCATTGTGATATACATCGCCGCATTGTTGTCATAAAACAATGTCATTGGATTCTCCATGTTGGGAATCACCCCTAGCTCACTCATAAATTTGCGCATCTAAATCGCTTCCTTAGCTATTTCGTTGAGGGCGATGTACTCGGCCTCCATCGTGGAATCAGATATTGTTTCCTGTTTGGAACTTTTGTAGCTAATGGCCCTACCATTTAAAGTAAAAACATAATCCGATACAGAAATTGTGGTCTTCGATATCACTTTGAAAACTGGAGTCTGTATACCCCTTCATAAGGAGGTCTCTGTTCCCATATATAAGGAATAAGTCTTTATCATTTCTTAAATACTTACGCATACATTTTGTAGCGGACTAATATTTTTCTTCAGGATTATATTAGTACCGACTTATGTATAAGCCACATCCAATTGAGTACATGGCATAGTGTACATTATGGAACCAATTACCGATGCATATGGTATCCTCTTTATACGCTCTTTCTCCTCACTAGTATGAGGAGCATCCTTAGAAAGAACGATTCCGGATTACGTCGGAACTATGAACAAGGATTGGGATAATCCCAACAGCCTCATAGATCCATCTCTATAGGTCTTGATACCTAGTGTATATGTTTCTTCTCCCAAATCCTTCATGGAGAAGTTCTTGGATAACCACATTTTCACCGATTGCAACAACGCAATGTCATTTCCAATCAGTAACAAATCGTCGAAATATAAAACTACGAACATTATATCACTTCTTTTTCTTTCCGATATATGCACACTTCCTCTCCATTCTAATAAAAACCAAACAATTTGATTACTTTATCAAAACACTTATTTCAACTTTTTGAAGCTTGTTTGAGACCATAAATGGATCTTAACAACTTGGAAATCTTGCCCTCACTCCCACTGACATTGAAATCCTTACGCAGTGACATGTAAATGGTCGTTTTCAAATGAATATATATACACACTATAAGATTTAATTAATTAATTAAAATTTTAATTAATTTTATTTTATTCATTTTAAATATTTTAAAGTGAATATTTAAAATATAACATTTATAGTAATATATGTATATCATAATACGTGTATATTATTTTATTTATTGATTAACATTTAATTGATTTATTTAATTAAAATAGTTTTAATTAATTTCAAAAATTATTTATTATTTACCTTAAATATTTTAAGATAAATTTACATATATCATTATATATGTTTTAACTTAATTAATTAACTTTTAATGGTTTATTTAATTAACACAATTAACTTTATTATAATTTATGAAAATAATTAGTTATTTTTCAAAACATTTTGAAAATTATTTTATAACATTTATGAAATTTCATATTGTTTTATAACTTAACCTTTTAAATTTAAAATATTATCAACGACTTTAAAAATAGATGTTGAAAATTAGCCAAAGACCCAAAATCGGGGATTTATATTACTTTGGGCTGACTACATCTTTCGGGCTAGGCCAGTAGCCAAGTAGAGCAGAGTATTTGATTACCCAAACCCAACCTTCGACACTGCTTTTCTAGACATCCTACTAAATGGGTAGGCTTTAATAAGTTAGCCTAAATATCGCTAATTTAGACCGCATATACTATTAGACTTGGATATCATTGATGGAACTGGGCCCACATGTAACACGTTAAATGGGCTAACTTAATTTATTTTTCCATTTTTAGATCTTATTGAGCCTATTAAGTGTAAATTAATTTATATATAATCTAAATAATTTTAAATAAAATATTTATTTTATTTAATTAGTTCATATAAAGATTTGATTTTATTATACATATAGTATATAATGTATATGTGTAGCAAATACATACATACGTGTATAGTGCACGTGCAGTTTATTAATGTGTACATGGTTTAATGTGTCTATATATAAGTGCTGAGATTTACAATGCAATAGACACATTTGCCTCTTTTATATACATATTTGCTATCCACAATTAATTTGTTATTATAAATATTTATATACATATATATATATATACACAAACATATATAACATTTACATATATTTAATCAAAAGATGTTGACCAATTCTAATAATTCAAATTAGTATTTAAAATATCTTAAGGTAGGTATAAATTTTAAAACAAATCAAGTTCTAGAATAAAAATCTATTTCAAATTTCAAATACTGACATATGTGTGTGTGTGTGTGCATGTGCGCGCGTGCACGTGTGCGTGTGTGTGTAATTTTTTATTAAATAAGAACTCAGAATATTATATATATACATATAGTTTTAAAGTTATCGATAAAATACTAATAGTAACTAGAAAATAAACATTTCTTAAAGAATTAATTTTTTTCGGTCAAAACCATTTTATCAAAAAAAATATTCTGCAAATCTATATGGATTTGTAAAAGATATTATTTTATCTTATTCTATAAATATAAATCCGTATAGATTTTATATAAAAAATTAGTTAAAATCCATATGGATTTATAGTCAAAGAAATATATTTTTTATAATAATTTAAAAGGTTTAAAAAACATTTGTAAACTGTTATTTTTTATTTTGGATTTAATTATAAATATATATACAATTTTTTTATAAAACATTCATATGTACGAATACCAATTAATAAATTAATTTGTATGTAATACACACACACTAATATAAAATTTAATTTAAAATTGTTATAAAAATATTTTAACTTTCTAAAAATTACATGTGTGTGTATATATGTATATGTATATGTATATTGTTGGTCGAAAAAAATTCATACATACATACATACATACATACATACATACATATATATATATTATATACATGTTTTTTCTTAATTTAATTTAAAAGTGTGTGTTTATGTATGTAAATTAGACGGTAAATAAATATATAAATTCGTGATAAAACAAGGATCTAATCTACACATGTATATATTTTTTCTTTTTGTAAATGGGTAAGGATTTTTTAAGGCACTTCAGCCCATGATGTTAGCCTTAACCGGCAAAATACAAGGTACAAACAAACCAAACTTTAAAGGTAAACCAAGTGTACACTTTCCAATTTAACCAGCTACTTCATCTACTCATTCGAGCTTCACAGAATCATGACGGCTGAAACAGGAAACTCGTACTTGGGGTTTCTGCCAATGGATAGCTCAGATCCTCTCATATAGTTTGAACTACATCTCGTTCCGGTCTGGTAATGGATATGTTCTTAATTCTCTTTCGTATTATCTGCATGTCTCCAATCGTAAGCTTACCGACTTCAAAATGGCTTCTTTGTTTGTTTTGAAACACCCGACGGTTCCTCTCTTTCCAAATGTTCCAAACAGCTACAGTGAGGGTGATTTTGTTCAATTTGGTTTCCAGATCTATGCTTTGACCGCACTGAATCAGGTGATTAATTTGTTCTTCGAAGTTGTTTGTTTGATTTAATTTATTGTTACACGACTTCCACACCAGATTCGAGTAAGAACATTCAAAAAAGAGGTGCTCATGTGTTTCAGTGTTCTGATTGCATAATACACAGTTTGTTTCATTAATTATTCCCCATTTCGATAACCTATCTCTGGAAGTTAATCTTCTCAATATGGCTTTGTATGCTGTGAAGGCCATCTTCGTGTTAACATGGTCCCATATAATTTTACTCCATTCAGCTTTACTATCTTTTTGCCTAATTTCATTCCAAGTGGACTTAGTTGTAAAATCTTTTCCAGTAGGCTTCCAGACCCATATGTCATTCTCTCTTCCATTAAAAATAGGCATAAATTGGATTATTTCCTTCTTTTCTTGATTCACCGGCAAGGAGGAGCAATTCCATTTATTATTGTTTATCACGTCTTGAACTCTTTTGTCCGGACAACCGAAGTCTGAAAAGGTATTTAGGCCCAAAATGTCAATCAGTGATTCTCCTTGGATCCAAGGGTCTCTCCATAAGTCAGTCTCTCTTCCTGTAGCTATTTCTCGAGTGTAAAGTGATGCTAAGATGTTTCTTACTTTCATAATTGCCTTCCAGTTGGCCGAAGCATTGTTGTCTATAGGCATTTGCCAAAAATTACCTTTCAAGTACCTTTGTCTCATCCATTTCCCCATAAACCTTTACCATTGATTATTCTCCATGCTTGCTTCAGAGTGTATACTGTTCTCATGTCTTTAAGTCTTCTAAGTCCCACCCTCCTTCATCTTTGGGTCTGCATAATTTGTCATACTTGATCTTATGAATACCACCCTTTCAAATGAAATCCGCACAAACCTTTTCTATTTTCTGTATTGAAGCATCAGGCAGTTGAAAATTTTGCACCCATAAGTTAACTTTAGAATGTATAACAGTATGCACCAATTCAATTCGGCCAGCAAGCGACAAAAGATTAGAGCTCCAACCCTGCAGTCTATCTCTTATGGAAGAGATAAGGACTGCACATTCTCTATCAGTGATTTTATTTGAAGATAAAGGAACGCCTAAGTATTCAACTGGCAGATTGCCTTCCTTCACATTTAAGAGGTCCAGCGCCTCTGTTTTCCTGCTGCAAGTTTTGTTAAAATAGCATTTGGTTTTTTGCTCATTCAGTTTTAGACCAGTATATTTTTCTAAGTTAATAAAAATGTCTTTAACTGCTTTCGCTGATTCATGACTGGATTTTACACAGACGAGCAAATCATCTGCATAGAGTAAGTGACTCACAATAGGCTGGATGTTAAAAATAGACTAAATAAGCTTATGGTGAATAGCCAATTCCATTTGTAACAAAAAGTATTCCATGGCAATTGGGAACAAGTAAGGAGATAGTGGATCACCCTGGCGAATACCTCTATTGGATCCTATAAAGCCTTTTGGTGTGCCATTGATCAGTATAGAGAAGGTAGGTGTAGATATGCATTCTTTTATAAGACTCACAAATTTTATTGGGAACCCCATAGCAGTTAGCATATGTATAATAAAGTGTCTATTGATTTTATCATATGCTTTGTGGAGGTCAACCTTTAGACAGAATTTGTCAACTCATGGTTTATTAGAGTTCCTAACCAATTCATGTGCCATAAGAGAATGTTCAGAAATGCTTCTACCTTTAATGAAAGCGCTCTGACATTCAGATATGAGATCGGGTAAGATAAGTTTCATTCTATTGCATAAGATCTTGCTTAAAATTTTATATATCACATTGCAGCAGGCAATAGGTCGATAATCCTCAATTTTTGATGGATTATCTTTTTTAGGGATTAGACAAATGAAGTTGTGGTTAATTTCTTTAACAAATTTACCACTTTGAAAAATATCCTGCATAGCTGATATGATATGATCTTTCAGGTCATTCCAATAGAGGATGTAGAATTTGGAGCCGAAACCGTCGGGTCCTGGACTGGAATCGACATGGATGGATCTCAGAGCTTCCAGCACTTCAACTTCAGTAATTTGCCTAGTCAGCAACCTTCTACCCCTGGAGTTCACCTGTCTCCTACATTGAATGATTGGTAAGTTGGTACAGTTTTCACCATTGAACATGTCATAATAATATTTGATTGTTTGCTCTTCAATGTCTGCTGCATTGGATATTATGGTTCCTTCTTGATTAATTGGATGATAGTTATTATTTTTATTACTTCTACACATGTATATTGATATAGATAAATATATATATAACATAAAATACATTAGTAATTACCAATGTTGTATCCTTGAATGTGCACCTTGAATATTGAATCCAAAACTCCTTAGATCTGATCCAAAGCGCCCTTGAATTTGCAGCAAACAAGACACGAACACCATACTATAACTTTTGATATTGATTTAACTTTATTTTAGAAATTAAATGGCAAATATGCCTTTGCATTTTCGCAAGGGTAGGTGGGGTGGATGCTCAAAAAAGAAAAAAGAGAGGGGATGGATGGTTTGTATAGGCAAGAGGATGAAGTAAAAAGAGGAGAACTGGATCTGCTAATTCACCTCTTCTCCTTGCCAATTCAAAACATGATTTTTCAAATAAAAATATCCCCTCACCTATCTTGTTTAGCCGGCCATATATGATCCTAATGGTCCTATATAATTTTTCAAAATCAATCAATATTGATTCATTTCAAATCCAATTTACAATGTTTATCGATATCACATATCTATACGTACATATATAACTTTTATATGTGCACTTTATTAAATAATAATCCAAATAAATCAAACAAATTTAATAATTAACATTTCATAAATATCAATTAATTAAATTAATTTATGACAATTATAATTTAATTAATTTATAACAATTATAATTTAATTAAATCATGTGGTATTTCGAAGTATTCAAAATTATGATTGTGTGAATCATGGGTGTAAATTCATTCAGCGATTAATATCGAACAATTCGAATATTAACGTTTACATGTCACCTTAGCTAATGCTATAACAGTTTAGCCACTAACACATTTTTGGTAAAAATCCAATTTTACTATTTTAAGCGGTCTTTGATAGTAACGATTATTTAAACCAATTCTCTTCGTTAAAACTATATCATATTATGACTTATGGAATTTGGTTTTGGTAAAAATTCCAATATCGCCCATATTTAACTTTTATAATCCAAACACAAAGTTCTTGGTTCAATAATAATTATTATTATTAACCGAACTGCTCGGGCCAAAGACTTTGACTTTAAATTGACTGTACTTGTCCGTGATATTAATCTCATATAACTAAGGAGACAAATTCTTCATTGAATTGTGTTTTACTTCCAATATTTCAACTCGGATCCAACTATAGTCGTTCGATCGACGTCGTGCCATGATTTAACTATAATAAAAGTGGAGTGTCCATACTGAAGTTCAACAGTATTTTTTGTAATATTGTCACTTTGATATTCTATGTTTGAAATTAGTTATCAAACTGACCGTCAGGGAGGTTTGCATACTGTCACTTGAAATCAATTTCCTCTGAAGCTCGAATTTCACGCTTACATTTTACCGATGTTCGCGATGAACTCATTTTCCTTCGCTTTTTCTTCTTCTACGTTCTCCCTCAAATCTATCTCCTTTAGTCTAACTTTTTCCCTTGATTTGGTGTTTGAATATTTCTCCTCCTTGTTCTCCTAGCATTTCGGCTTTTCAATTTACTGAAATTTTCAATACTGTGATAAGGGTTTCAAACCCTAACTCCTTTAGCCGACCTTTCTTGCCACGCACGGATTTGCCACCATTGCATCCTATAAACCATCAGCGCCGCCACTCCCTCTACCCAAATTTCTGATTTACGCATCATCTACCACCACTGCACCGCCGCCACTCCCTTTGCCCGATTTTCTGATTTACGCATCATCTACCACCACTGCACCACCGCCACTCCCTCTGCCCGATTTTCTAATTTACGCATCATCTACCACCACTGCACCGCCGCCACTCCCTCTGCTAGAATTTATGATTTACGCTTCATCTACCACCACTACACCTAACCATCAATGGCGCATCATATACTGCTGCCTCTAACATGGACATCGTAGCCAGATCCATCTAGTTTTGCCTCCACTGATTGAAAGGTATCTACCATTTATTGTTTTTAGTATTCTTATTTTAAATTATTGTTGCGCGATTTTGAATTTAGTATATTTTAAATCATTGTGAATTAAATTTGGAAGATGCAATTTGTATATTTAATATGTTACCCTGGTGAGATGAAAAAAACCAACACTTAAGATATTGAATCTTATTGGTATCTTCCTACTAATCCGTATATTAGTCATGGTTGGTCATTGGTACTGTTTGAGTACATGTTTTTATTGTATATATGGTAGGGAAATGCCATGTAAGTTGTTAAGTCATTATACTTGTCATCTCATCTTTGTAATAACTGCACATTGACTATTGGTCACTTAATGTTATCACTGCTAGTTGTTTATGACATGCAAAATCCTTACTAACTATGCACTTCCTCTGTCGGTGGTAGAGGTCTTTAAAGACCTCTTGATAACCACCTTTTATTATTTTTAAATTCAAGGAGATACCAGGTGTTGCTACCCCTCCATATACTTGTAAGCTAGAGCATCAGATTTTCTTTTCTATACATCAACAACCCATTTTTGTAACTTAAGATGTAATAGAATCCAAGTTTTGGTGCATATAATACACATCTTTATTTCATATCTATTAGCTTTTGGATCAAGTTACGATTCTTGCATGATGCAATTTATGGCATTATAACAATGAACTTCATCGTCCCATTGGAATTAATCACTGCATTATATTTTGTTTCATGTTAATCGGCACTTATTGTCTTTTTTTGGTTACTAATGTTCTTTTTCATAGTGGTGGAGTTCATGGTAAATTCTTCAAGGTTGCTCAGGATGTAGATTTCGTCAAATAAATAGGGCATGAGATATATTTTGATTTAGTTGACCATGACAAAGTCCACAGCTTCAGAGTTCAAAAGCAGATGCCTTTCAGCCAATTTAAGGTAATAACTCAAATAACAGCTCCATTAGTAATTAGAATCTAATTTGTAGAGGTTTCCAAAACAGAATTCAAATCTCAAAGTTGAAATTTGAAATCGAAAATGGTTTTAAAGTGTGAAATGTAACTTCGAACATATCATATTGTTATGTGTTTACATACATATATGCTAATCTAAGAATCAAATCGTAATTGTTAGGTTTAGATTTGAATCGCATAATTTCATGTTTTTTGATAAAATCGCATGGGCTAGAGCTCGAGTCTAGTTCAAATTAATTTGCATCAATTAATAATTAGCATTACTTGATTCAACGTAGAAGGCTGAACTGACTTTGAGAATTTTTAATAATCCATTAGAGAAGGCGGTAGTTCGCATTTGGTAGGGTAAATTATATTTTATTTCTAACATTTGCATTATCCTAACTCCACTGGCCTTTCCAACTTTAAACTGAATTGATCAAATGAACGACGGGTGTGAAGTTTGTGCCTAACCTCTCAAGTGGGTTGGGTAGTAGTTAGACTTTGAAAAGATTTATTGCAAAAACAGAATCTTGTGTTGTATGCTCTAAAGATTCTATTTTTGTGCATACTTTAACATGTATCATAATGTTGTCATTTGGTAACAACTACATAATTGCCAAAAATGATTTCACAATATTGAATTAATTAGTGCTATTGGCCATGTTTTTTCGTTGATAATCTACTTTGAGATCATGTCACTAAGATTAAGAGTAGTATTCTGGATGTTGAATACTTATATCACTGTTCCAGTTCAAAATTTGCATTCAGCTTTTTTATTGTGTATGCAATCTAATCTTCATGTGAAATGCATTTTTAAATTTTAGTATGACTTATGTATAGAAGTTGGCAAAACTATTGTAATAAAATAAATCTTCGAAACACCAATCCTTCATATTATAACTGATGTGATAAATTTTTCCTTTTTCCAATTATTTCCCATTACTATAACTCTTAACATGTTTTCATATATTTTGCCTCCGTATAAACGTATTACGTTGAAGTACTAAGAATTTGGATGGGTTAATAGAGTAGGCAATGAATTAAGTATGAAAACTAAGTATGTTTTTTCTTTTAAAAAATCAATTATTAACTCAACGATCTATTATGTACATACAATATATTATACTTGTTGGAACTGGACTAGCCCGCACTGGAAGATATGGATGAATTTCAAAAATTTTACCTTATTGGATCTTTTATTGAGCCTATGAAGTCTAACTGAATTAGAACATTTCTAAATTTCATTTAAATAAAAACATTTATTTTATTTAAATTCAAATATATTAAGATATGAAATTAATTTTATTTGATTTAGTTTATACATAAATGTATCATATACATATATGTGTGAGTGCATGTGTAACATAATAATCCGTGAAAGGTATAATATGCCCATATGTAGATGTTGAGATTTACATCGCAACAGACATATTAGGCTTATTAGCTCATTTTGTATGTCATGTATGTTGTCCAAATATGTGCATGTATATGTGTTACAAAATACACACACACACATGTATGTATAATATATTATATATAATATATGAACATAAAACATTTATATATAGATAAATATATATATATATAGAAAGAGAGAAAAATTATTAAAAATTATTTATAATTAAAAATTAACTTAGTTTTGCAAACATAATAATTTTAGTATTTTAATTTGTATATGTTATGAATAAAATAATGTTTTCATCCATAAATAATTAACGTAAAATAATCTATTGATGAAAATTCAAATTTTACAATTTTTAAAAATCTAGGATCATAAAATAGAGCTTAGGAAAAATCTAGAGATTTTTCGAAGTTGAAATATTATTTTTAAAAACAAATACATTGATTTCGGCAATAATTATTTAATAATAAAATAATATATTATTAAAAATTTAAAATTTCAAAAATTTTAGGACCATGAATTAAAAGTTACAACAAATTTTGAAGAATTTTTCAATTAAATTATTATTTTTAATAAATCATAAATAGTTTTTTCGAAATAATATTAATTATTAAAAATAAAAAACATTATTGAAAAATTCCTAAATTTTTTCTATATGTTTCTAAAATTATATAATATTTTTCAAAAAATATAAAATTGAATTTTTAATGTAATAATTATTTTATATATAATAAACAATTCAAAAATTCAATAAATGTTAATTTAAAAATATGAATATATGTATGATAATTAATTTTCGAATTTTTAAATTCAAATTATATATAAATAAGTGTACTAATTTTTTTAAATCATATATATATATCTTATTTATGCATATATGCTATTATGAGAGAGAAATATACATTAATATATATATATATATGAATTTATTAATAAATATATATAAAACAATTATTAATGACAGAAATTGATTTTGTATAGTAAACAGAATTTTTCTATACATAAATCAAATAGTATAATAAAAAAATTATGCACATAACCAAACTAATTTGTGACAACCACATCTGCTTACAAAAATCTCACCTAACTAAACATATAGTAACAATATATTTAAACAGATATGAAATTTCTCATTATAGGATTATAGAATATAATTTAATTACTGTAATATGAATGAAAATTACCAATTTAATGATGCCTTTGAATCCACGTTGAAGCAATGAATTCCCTTCCTTTTACTGTACTTGATTCGTCAGATTGCAAGTCCAGAATCACCGACCTCTAACTATCGAATAGTATTATTTTAATTTGAAATATATTTGATAATTTTGTAGTGGATCGAGAGCTATGTTTTAATCAGCAATGTAGAAGGTAATGGCGGCCAAAAAAAGTTCATTATTATTTTTAGAGATACATATATACATACATATATATATATATATAAAGCTGTATTAGAGAGAAACGAGGAAAACCTTTTTACCCATTCTCACTTGATCTCAACCAATTATCTCCAAGCCAATTCCCTATGTTTTAGCCACTCCTAGACCTTCCTCAAACCGAAATTTTCAGCCCTAATGATGGGCCTTAAACCCATTTAAGCCCAAGCCAAAATACTATGCAATTAAATCTAATTTAATCGTTTGTCGATATTGTATATCGATCGATATATTTATAACTGTTATAAATATATATAACATTATTTATTTCTCAAATCATATTCAAATTTTATAATTAATATTTTATAAATATTAATTAATTTAATTAATTTATAACAATTATAAACTAATTAAATCGTTCGGTCTTAAGGGAATTCATCATTTCGGCTGTGTAACTCTTGGGTGTAAATTTGATCAGTGATTAACATCGAACTATTCTAATGTTAACGTTCACATGTCACTTAGCAAGTGGTGTACACTATAGCCAAATTTATCGCTTACTCATTTTCGGTAAAAATCCAATTTTAGTTTAATAAGCGTTACCCGGTTGTGACATTTGTTTACACCAATTCTCTTCGTCAAAACTATATCACTTTGGACTTATGGAATTTGGTAATGGTCAAAATTCCAACCTCATCCACATTCAACTTTATAGTCCAAATACAAAGTCCTTGGCTAAATAATAACAATTATTATTGACCGAAATGCTCTGGCCAGAAAATTTAACTTTGAGTTGACTTGAGTTGACTATGATACTAACCACATATAACTGAGGAGACGAATCCTCTCTTGAATAGTGCTTCACTTCCAATACTTCCACTCGACCAAACATAGTCACTCGATGGACGCCATGCCATGATTTGGCTATAATCAAAGCGGAGCTTTCATATTGAAGATCCACAGTATTCTCAAGTCGAGAGAACTGTGTAAATCGGTCACATCGATATTTTCTGTTTGACCTTAGTTATATTAACCAACAGAAAACTATCGAGTGATTCGTTCCATTGTTATCCAATAATTATTAGTACGTAACCCTTAGGTGCCCCTAGCAGTCATGAGTAATACACTGCCCAACATTTGGAGAGCGTTACGTACTCCAGTCTCAACGGATACATCGATATCCAGTCTCGATGCATCTTGACTAGGAACATTTAAAATGGTATATTTTGTTTCGTTGTGATAAATTACTCACGATTACAACACTTTGTAACTACTATCATAAAATATACCATTTATGGATTTTTCTATTAAATATACTTTTAATTAAGTTAGTTAGTTAATATAATCACATTATATCAAGTATATAATAGGAAGAAAATACCTTTTATTTCGAACAAGATTGGTCAACGAGTTAGATATATGTAACAAATTACATATTTGCCCCTAGGGCATACCCCTGACTCTATCAATACTAAACATGTATACTAGGACTAAAAGTGATTTGGCTCACAGCATGCATATTGTACATGAAAAAGATTGCCAAAGAAATGAATGTGTAATGATATAAGACCTCCATAGAAATTCATATTTACTGATTCATTGCTTGCTAAATCAGTATAGAATGATTTTAGCCAAAGAAAAAAACTTCAACAAAAAGATGCTCTGCTAAATCATGATTCTATTTACCAATTCATTATTGTTAATTTATGGTGAAACGGGAATTCCAACTGGACACATTTAATTCAATGCAAGTCACCCATGTAATTTATCTTTGGTCCAGTGTGAATATCAAGAAGTTGCTGACCTTTTTTCCAAAAAAAATTCATGGTAAGAAATGATTCTATGCTAATAATTTTGTATTTTGGGTACTACACATTGACAAAGGAAAATACACCATGTGTAATAGTGAATTTGTAATGAAACAAGGAAAGAATTCAAAATGACTGAGTTTTGCAATTCCATTACTTTTAGTTAACAGATGATAGTTTTTTGTTTTCTGCAATTGTTACCATTTGGAATGTATATTAATGCATGTATGGTTACATGCAGCCATAGTTCTATAATATTTGAAATATTATTGTATTTGTTCTTATCGTGTGTTTGTTTTTAATTTAGATGGAAGATTAGCACATCATGCTATTGAGCAATATTTGTTTTGTTTATTTGTAATGTAGAGATCCATTTTCATTTTTTTTGAAATTATATAATCTAACCGTCGGTTTCTTCACCGTTGTGCGGTTGTACTAGTATTAACCAATAGAAAACTATTGGGTGGGTCACTCCATAATTATCCAATAACTATCAATACACAATCCCTTGGTGCCTCCAGTAGCCATGAGTAATACGACGCCCAACATTTGGAGAGAGTTACATACTCTAGTCTCAACGAATGTATCGTCCCATCTTGAAACATCTTGACTATGAATATATAAAATGATATGCTATTTTTATTATAATAAATTTCTCATAATTATAACATATTGTACTTATTATCACATAACATATCAATTATGTTATTTCTATTAAATATACTTAAATCAAATAAATAAGTAACATAACACATTATGACAAGTATATAATACAAAGAAAAACACCTTTTATTTCGAATGAGATTTTATTACAGAGTTAATAAGTTACAATAAATTACAGAACTACCCTTAGGGCATGCCCCTAACTCTATTAAATCTCTGATGTAAGCTCGGCCCTCGATCAATATTTCAACAATTTAAATACTGAAGCTTGTATGGAGTTTGCTGAACTACAATGTCAAGCACAAGTTCAATGCTTATAGATCATTTAGGCGAAATCCAATTTCAAACCCATAATTAGCTCACCTAGTAACTACATTTTATGGATGTATTCTTTTCGTCATCGCTGTATCACTTGGATATATAGAGTTTGGTCTAAGGTCAAAATCTCTATTAATATTCGTATTTAACTGCGTAGATAACTTTAAAGTCCTTGGTTCAATCTGATAATATTCATCGATTATCTGTTTTACTTTGGTCACATATTTTGATTTTTAAGTTGAATACCAATTATGGTGACACCGACCTTTTACAATAAAGAAGATAAATCCTCACTTGGGCAGTGTCTCATTTCAAGTAGTTTAACATATACCCAACTATGGTCGTAATAAGGTCGTCATGTCTAGTATACAACCATAATCAAAGTATAACCTAGCTACTTAAGACTGACAATACCCTTAAGTCAGAAGACCATTGTACACCATTACCATAAGATCTTCTAGTTTGGCTTGGTTGTATTAACCTGTAGAGGACTCTCGTCGAGTCGTTCTGTGATTGTTCCAAACAACCACAAGTACATAACCCCTTTGTAACGACCTATATTTTACGTATCAGAGGATCATGAAGTATTATTTTAAATTCATATTGGACCGTATGACAGTATAACTTCGAGTGATGTCGAATAGCGATATTTTTAACCCTTAGAAATTTTATTGGATGATATTGCCCCTAAAAATTTGTGATAGCTATAACTTTTGATAGAAGCTGAATTAGGGTCCAAGACCACTTCCATTAGAAAGATAAGATGGTTTCCTTTTGTGTAGAGTGATCATAGTGGCAATTTGGACTTACCATTTGGGAGATACGGCTGTTTGAAGTTAGATAGTTTTTGGGATAACTTAATGGGAAATTAGTGGAGTCGGGGATAGGCATAATAGCCCATTTCAGGTTTTAGGCTAATATTGGCTGAAATGACCATTCCCAAATCCTTTTCCCATCTTTCTAAATAGATCTAAACCTCCATTAACCTTCTCTTAGCCAAAACATATGCAGTAAAGGCGCTTAGCGGTGGAGGTGCAAAAAGTTTTAGCGGGAATATAACGGAAAGTAACAGAGATGCAAAAATCTTCATCAAATATAAAACCAAGGCTGGGGATATTTAAACCCACAAAATTGCTGAGTTGCCCCCTTAAATTTATTAAAATTTAATTGGACTAAAATGTCCACCACCACATAGAGCGCCTACAAGGTAATGCTATTAACCTCATAGGGCCACGAGGTAATGTTTTTAACCTCATGAAGCAAGTGCGTGGTTGGTACCTAAACCCCGCACCCACACCGCGTGGTTATTTCATAATCCATGTATGCGCCTTAGGTGGTAAATGAAAATAGTTGAAAAATAATAATATTCAACGGAGGGCATTTTAGTCCGTTTAATTTTTGAAAAATAAAAGGGAACTCGGTATTTCCAGTAGTTCAAATAAAATTTGTCTAAAACCAAATATTTAAAGTTAATTTATTCTTATTCTTATTCTTACATCATTTGTGTAGGAAAATGAAATATTATTTAATCTTATACAACAAAGCTGACAAATATCATGATTTATGCATACTAGATTTGGTGACTATAATATATTTCTAACTAATATTGAGCACTTATGCCTTAAAATTAGATCTTTACCTCAATTTTGTTGACTTAGTTTAAAAGTTAACTAGTTAAATCAACCTTTGTATATTAATGTTGCTAAAGAGGGTGCTAAAAAACTTTGATTTAGCGGATGTAGCAGAAAATAGTGGAGCTTAAAGCGAATCAACTGTTTAATAGCACTAAATTTAAATAACGTAGTGGTCGAAAAACGCTATGTGTTATAGCGGAGATTTTGCGACGCTTCAGTGGGGTTTTAACTGCACATGCCAAAACCTTATCTAATCTCTTCCAAATCAACTCAAATTCATAAATCTAGGATAGATTAGCAAGAGGATTTGCTAGACTTCCAAATAGGGCTGTTAATTTTGTATGAGTGTCCGATGTCCGTAACCGAAATAAGTCCGTCCGAGTCCGTTAGATTTTTATTTAGAACACGAGCTAGGACAACAAAATTTGTACGAGCAAAAATATTGTTCGGTCCGAGTTCGTTCGAATTCGTCCGAATTTCTTATAATTCAGTAAATCTGATGGAAATTCTATTAAACAACATAAAATTTGATGTAAATAGCAATGTTCGTCCGTGTCCGTTTGAGTCCATATCCGAAAAATGTATGTACGAGTCCGTCTGATTTCATTTAGGACACGGGCTAGGACAACAAAATTTGTACGAACATAAATCTCGTCCGCTCCATGTCCGGTCCGATTTTATTTAGGATATAAACTGAACACAACTTCGTCCGGTCCAGTCCGACTGATTTACACCCCTACTTCTAAATCTACATTTTTGAAGTAAAAAATTAGGGCTATGCTATCTGGATTTGCCTTGTTTTGCATGCAAATCTTCTATTTTTTGGTGTTTGCTAAGCGATTTATCATCTCACATCATATTATATATGTATCTATAAATTTTAACATATTTTGTACTCATTTTTAAAGTAAAAAATACGTTTTTATGCTATTTTGAAACCCAACCCAAAGTAAAAACGAGTTAATAACGATTTAAAGTGTTTTAAACATGTTATTTTGATGTGTGATTGCCTTTATAGGTGTTAGACTATGTTATAGATACATTATAAGAAGATTTGCCATGATTTGATATATGTCGATATGGTTGGATGATGTTTGAATGTTGTTGATGCTTGTTTGGATATATTTTGTATGCTTGAATAGTTGCAAATAGTCGTCGAAGCGAAGTACAGGCGGTGAACGATTATATGGACAAGGGTCTTCATGTAGGAGAGGAGGCGACGTGCTAAGGGGATCCATTAACGTAGAGTTGGACTTCGATGGATGGGCTCTAAAGTGTTTGGGGTCGCACCGATGCATATGGGAGCGGTTTGAAGTAGTGAGTGTAACGATGGAGTCGATGCGAAATTGAGGCATCAGAGAAGCTACAACAACTTGGTACGGGGCTTGGATCCGCCTTGGTGTAATGGGGCTATTGGCTTTAGGTCAGGAGGAAGGTGGCTCCAGGTTGGTGCTTCGGGTTTTGTAGGTGCTTTCTTTGGGTCAAGCCGAGAGTGGCTTTGGGCTTTCTTCAAGTTGGCTTGGGGTTGGAGTGGACGACTCGGGACGACTTTGGGGTATCGAACGACAACTAATATGGCAATATTGACGACTCGAGGTGGTGAGTGACTATAACATCTGATTATGGGCTGAATGGAAAAGTTCTGTGTGATGGCTTGTGGAGTAGAACAAGACGTGATTCTACTATCGGTACATGTGCTAAGGGATCAATGTATATCTCCGGATATAATGATCACTATAATATGACATGGTAGTCTGTGTGTACTCGTAATTTGGATGTATGTATGTATCTGGTTCTAGGGTAGTTTGTATGTCCAGTTTCTTGCCATCTGTGTAGGCATGAGTTGAGCATCCACAACGTTGAGTAGTCGCTTACCGTCTGTGTGAGTCATAAGAATTATCGTACATCCAATGCATTTGAGTGAGAGATGCAAGGTTGTGTGCTAGATATGGATGCCATATTGCTATGTTATACCACTATACCCCATATTGTACTTGGTGTTGTACTCCTATATGTGATAGTAGTTTAGCACATACTGTGTTTGTGTGCTAACTCTTTGGATGTAGGGACATGTCAAATATAGTTCTACATACGCTATGTCCTTATCACTAACACGGTTTCTATAGTATTTTAACAAGATGTATTGCTCACACCAGACTATTGTCTGACCCGAGGTTTTATGCTTTACTTCTTATTACCTCGGGTGTTCTTAAATGAGTAGATTAGGGATAACATGTCTAGATGGAGCATGGAGTTGTATGAAGTACGAGCAAGAGGATACACTTTCATATATCTATACTTTGGAGCTTACTATCGCTTATATTCCGTTGTGCAATATTGTGGAGCTATAAGAGTATTTGTATTATTTTAAAGGCAACTATAAAGTTTATTTTAGAGATTCGGGGTGTATAAACTCTACTATTTCTATTTTGTATAATGTGTAAACCTGTTGCACTCTAACGTTTTTATTTATGGTTCATTTAATTATATTATTGTCTCGCCTGTTTTATATCTGTGTTGAATATTATATTTTATCACATCTACTGTGAGATATATGACAGATTCCGTGATTTGAAATTTTGTTACTTTACACCCTTGACAATTGTTCTACATCAGTCGGGAACCATCGCGTAGCATTATACGTGTATATTGGGTGCCAGAGGTGTAAAGCGGTCGTCACACCCTTGGTGCCCCCAACGGTAACGAGTAAATCATCGTCCATCGTATGGAGAGTGTTACATACACTAGTATTAATAGACGTATCGATATCCTTTTCTTGATACATCCTGACTAGGAACATTTAAGGAGTAATTATTTATATATACATGTTGATTCAATACTCATGGTTACAAACACATTCGTAACTACAATTAATAAAATACTTCTCCTAAGAATTTCATACTTATATATGTTTAATGTATTTAATTCATTATTTATATCTCTATATAACAACATATATAAAAGGAAATAAAACCAATTGCTTACGTCATTTAGAATAAGATTATATTATAAGCATTAAGTTACATAGTAAATTATATAATGCCCCTATGACATAATCTTAACTCTATTAGATACTAACTCAAATCGAAATGAGAAACCCTAACCTCCTAAACTAAAAATAGAATGTGTGGATGGTCTTATACCACCAAAGAGTAATGATAACACATAATTGAATATCATCGATTTGAACATTCCAACTTTGTATGGTTTGAATTTATACATGAGTGACGATGTTAATTTTATCGTTGGCATGTGCTAATGCCTTCCCATGAAAAATACTGTATTTATTTATCGCATAGGTTTTTTTGTTGAAATACATTATATTACATGTTAATTATAGTGTTAATAGTGTATGTTCAGGTTAAGAATTTTTGTTAATGACTTGACCAATCTTAGTGATTTGTTATCCTTTTTTTTCCAAACGAATAAGAAAAACCTTATGATTTACAGCATTTGAACTTTACCCTTCTTAAGCCAACTTGATGCATACACCACCAAGATATACACTGCTTTTGATAATGTAACCAGGAAAATTTTATATAAACTATGGAAATTAAGGGACTTAAATTAATGTTAAGGGAAGTCATTTTTTAAAGACTTGGACAACTGTTGGGATGGGATCTTAAAGGAGTGGAGTCCCCATATGAAAAATAGTGAAAATTACTTTCATAACCTTACTACATCTTGTTTCGATGTCATTACTTAGTGTAGGGTTCCAGTTTTCGATAGTGGGTGTGTAGAGAATGCTTATTGGTTTCGATATCTATTTATCGATTTAATATTTTAACATTCAAAATTAAAATTCAATAGGTACATATCACGTTTAATTGAGTTTTTTGATAGGCCCATGTCGAGTATGACTTTCTCTTGATAAAAGCATGTTGAACACAGTTTATGCTTAAATTCGATAAGTTACTCATCAAATCTGCTTTCAAATGATAAGAAACCCCATCAAAGCCCACTATACTACGACAGAGGGTCAAATATTATTGCAATTTTTGATCGGGGGTTGTCAAATTTGCCATCAAATGGTGCCAACCCCATCAAATCATTTAGATTCTTTTCAGTCATCACACAATCATCTCTTCATAACACAACATGATTTTCTAAGCGAGACGAGGATCGAAATCATTATTATCTCCCGAGTTCTTCAACCTTACCATTTATGCTACTAAAGACTGCTAATGTTTTTATCATCATCTAATCCTAGATTTGCATTTTTAAGAGCTAGATAAAAAGAAACTTTGAAGTGTGAATAAAATATAATACGAAGATGGTAAACAAGTAAATTTAATGATACGAAATTTCAGTTTTGTTAACTCTTTAAACAATTTTAATTCTGCTAGAATCCTTAAAATTATTCTTTTCCTATGTGCTACTCCAACCAAATCTTTATTAATAGTTGGCTTGGAAGCGCAAACTTTTGGTCCGACCGTGCAATCCAAAATTGCCCTTACTGTATTTAATACCGTATAAATTTTTTTGCTTATTAACAATCATTTAAATTCTCACTGTTGAAAATAAAAAATACTTTAAAAATATTACAAATGTAGGGTGATAGAAACATATCTAGCTATCCAGCCATGTTATAAAAGGGAACGCAAAATAGGACCTCGCTGCAATGAAATATTCAACAGTGGGACCTAGATGCAATGACATATTCAACGGTTATTCAAATCTCATGCAAAATAGGACCTATTATCAAGCATAAATATCATATGACCTAGCTGCAATGACATATTCAAACCTTTATCAAAGGAAATATAATTCTAGAATATCCTATAACCCCTATAAATATCATATCAACTTTTCTTCAGCTCTCCCCTCTTCACCGTTCAATATTGTAGTTGGTTTCACCGAGGAAGACAATTTGCTTGGTTCAGGTAAAACATGAAATATTTTGCTACAAAATTTTCTACTGATATTATATCTTTACCACTATATGATAGGCACATAAAGTACATAAAGTCATTGCCTCAAACTATTTTACTTTCTTAGGTTTATACAATTAAATGTCTTTTTTTTTGCACAGTATAGTCACTGTAGAAATATAGCTATATGAATTCAACTGTATTTGGTTCTAGGTATAAAAGTTTCAGATATATAAATTTAGAAAGTATGAAGTTTTGTACATATTTCAGGTTGCAAAAGTACATGGATTGTAGGCTTAAAGAAAAAAGTTCATGTGTCCATCAACTTTTGACACATATTCAGTTTTACGTGCATTTTGAAAACGTGTTATATTCATTTACATATTCAGTTTTACATGATTTAACACATAGCTTTAACACATACGGTGATAGAAACTTGAGTTTACATAATATCTCTAGCTTTTGAAAATGTATCGGTTTCATATATATATATATATATATATATTCATTTTCAAATATGTACGTTTGGTTTCAGCGTGTAAGCCTTTGAGCATCCAATTTCATATATATCATTGTCTCAGACATGCATAGTTTTACATATAAAAGCTTTAAGTATATTTGGTTCTCAAATATGTATATACAGTTGTGAATATTTACATCTTCAAATGTATAAGTTTTGCATATATATGGCAACATACATATATGATTTTGAGCATGCATTTGGATTCATAAGCGGTGGTTTTAGACACACTGATCTTGAGTGTGTGTGTGTATATTAATGGAGTTTTAAGTATGCTATCTTATAGAAACAGTCTCATATATTCCCAAGATTTCGAATATATACATTTAGATCGTGATAAGTATAGATTTTAAATGCCTGTAATTGTCAAAAATATATGTGAGATTTTATTAATATACCTACATAATAGTTCCAGACATTTATATATACTTGGTTTTATAAATAAAGCCTTTGAATATAGGCTCCAAACATTTAAAGTTGGTGATAACTAGGTTGTATGCTGTTAAATTTTTAAAAATAACTATAGAAGATGATATCGTTCGAATGCTTATAAGCAGGCTCCAGTAGCGAAAGACCAATTCATACATCTAAAATATATCCATGTACATGGTGTTTGATTATTGCATTGAAAAACAAAACAAATGTAAATATTGAACGACTTTAAAACCATGGATCGAACGTTGTCAAAATGAACAGCCAAAGAAAAAAATTCTTGGGATTTACCTTTAGAAAGAAAAAAGAACAAAAAAAGAAAGTTCAATAGGATAGTGAGATACAATTGTCAAAATATCACGCTTTATTTGTTAAATATTGAACGACTGTTAAAACCATGGATCGAACGTTGTCAAAATGAACAAATAAAGAAAAAATCTTGGGATATACCTTTAGAAAAAAGAACAAAAAAAAATTTGTTGCTTTATTTGTTATATTGGAACAAGGCTTTTAAGTATGGGGTTTATTTGCCAAGATAAAGTATTTTGTTTGTTTATAACTTGGTTGACTAACAACTTACATTTTATATCACGCTGTTATAATAAAATATAGGCTAATTAACATGACGATATATTATGCTAATTCAACACAATTTATCAGCCAAACGATGGATGTTACACACTGTGATAAGCAAAGGTCGAGTCAAAACGATGATATATCTTCAAAAGCATCTTCAATGAAGGATAGTGCACATGTCGAACAACCAACAAATGCTGATAAAAAGTCTCTCTCAACGGATGATTTTTGGAATCATAAATTTATTTCTGAAGTGGTAAGTGATATATCGATCAAGAAATTTGAAAAAATAATATAATTAAATTTTATTGCCTTATCGATTTTCTTTTCATGTTTTTGCAGGTAAAACTTATGGAGCAAAATGGATGGTGATAATTATGTAATAAATTTGAAACAAAAGTCACTATGTAGAATAAAAAAATTAACATTTATTAGTAGTACTTTTTAGATGTTGCAGCCCTTATTTATTAATAAGGAAATCACTATATATTCTCTACTTTTATGTTTTTCAATTTTGAAATAAAATTCTGATTTATATTAATGTTTGCAAATAGTATAATTATCTTATCTTTTATGTGGTGTTCGAATTCAGTTTCATTCTAACAATTTTACTGTTGTAGTTAAATGTTATGTGAAAGAAAGTATTTGAGATTAAAAAAATTAATAACCTAACCATATTTGCTTTCCAGCCGGCTGTATATCAAAGATGAATAGCCAACAGAGACAAAATAGAAGAACAAATATTTTAAGTGATGAACAAAGAGAAATGCGTTATATGAGAGATAGAGAACGAAGGAGAGCATGTGTCAGGAACAAAGGGAAAATTATCTAGCTCGGCGTCATGAAATGTATCGACAAAGAAGAGAAAGATCCCAAAATGTATATTTATGAAGAAATATAAATCCTATAAGCAATGAATCTCATATTTACCAGCAAGACAGAAATCCAAGAATACAAATTGAACAAACAGAAACAACATCTATTGAGGAAAGAGAACATATTATAAATGATATGTCACAATCTACCCAAGAGCAGAGACAATCATCATAAAATAATAATCAACTACAAAGACGTCAAACTGTGCGAAGAAATGTTAGAACTCACAATGTTGAAGAAAATTTCAAAGATCATACTGGATTTCAAAAGCATTTATTGAAACAGCCAACATTTTGTCAACATTGTTTGGGAAAATTATTTCAATACGAGAGTGCATCATTGTGTTGTTCAAATGGAAGAACCATACTCCCCCCTGCATTCACCAAATGAGCTCTTGGAGCTCTACAAGGATACACGTGCTGATGGTTTACATTTCAAAAGAAATATTCGATCATATAATCATGTATTTTCCTTCACTTCAATGGGAGTGCATATCGATGAAAATCTAACAAATGGAAGAGCTGGAATTTACACTTTACGTGCTCAAGGATGTATATATCACAATATTGGAAGCCTACTTCCTAAAGAAGGAGATAGACCCAGATTTCTACAACTATATATATATGATACTGATCATGAAATTGAAAATCGAATGATTGGAAATGAAGACTTAAATAGAGGAATACTGGAAAGGATACATCGTATATTGGATGAGAATAATGATTTTTCTCAGTACTTTCGTCGAGTGTCACAACTTCCCGACATCCATAATTATAAATTTATAATTAAAGAAAAACCGTTGCACCAATAATATGTGTTGCATACATCTTCATAAGTTTCCGCAATGATTGTTGGTCAGGATGAGACAAGTCCTATAAATGGAAGGGATATTGTTCTACATACGACGATGGGTCAGCTTATGAGAATTCCAGAAACACATGGTTGTTACGACCCTCTACAGTATCCTCTCATACTACCTTATGGAAGTTATTGTTGGGACCTTAACAACCATAATATAAATGGAACTCCTCTTGCATGTCGTGAGTACTATGCTTATATTTTGCAGGTACTAAGTACTTTTACATTCAAAAATAATAAATTTACAGCTAGCATCATCATATTATAAAAATCGATTAATAATTAGGCATAAATTTAAACATGGTTGATGATATAATGGATTTCATTCTTTTGATTCACACGAGCACTCAAACATGAATATAATAGGTATCAAGATCTAGCAGTTTTAATCAACTTAAGTACTTATTATATAGATATAATATATATATTCCATTTGCTATTTCTAATCAACTTAAACTTTAGATTCGAAGTGAAGATACTTCTCTTTCTTACATGGAGGACGTTTATTACAACAATGTGTCATGGATAATTATGTGAAAATTGAAAGTGGTAGAATGAGATGGTGTCGTCAACAACAAAATCACATTAGATCAGAATTGTATGTGGGACTTCAAGATGCATTGAATGCTGGAGAAAATAATGGAAGTATGACACTTTCCCCTTCTCTTTGGTATGTTTATACAATACACACACATATAATTTTATATCAAATTAATTTTTTTGACATAGGTAACATAGGCAGAAGAGTAATATTACCCTCTTCGTTCAATGGAAGTCCACGTAATATGTACCAACATTATCAAGATGCTATGGCTTTAGTACAAAAGTTTGGAAAACCAGATTTGTTTATTACAATGACATGCAATCCTACGTGTGATGAAATCACATCAGAACTTTCATATGGACAAACTTCGCAAGATCGCCCAGATCTTACTACTAGAATTTTTCATGCCAAATATGAAGAATTAAAGCATGATATCTACGACAAAAAAGTTCTTGGATTGGTTGCAGCACATGTTCATGTCATTGAATTTCAAAAAAAAGGATTACGCCATGCTCTTATGCTTATTATTCTAGACAACGAAGATAAATTACATATCCCAGATGATTATGATGCTGTTATAAGAGCTGAAATCCCAAATCGTGATGAAGAACCAGAATTGTACAATGTTGTCATTAAATGGATGTTTCATGGGCCATGTGGAAGACAACGACCAAATGCTCCATGCATGAAAGATGGAAATTGCAAAATAATATCCTAAGCAATTTTCATCATGTACTATTCAAGGTAATGGTCATACCCTATTTATCGAAGGCGGGATAATGGTATAAACATCGCACCAGACAATGATGGTGATATTATAATGGATAATCGTTGGGTTGTTCCATATAACCTATGGCTGCTGAAAAAGTATGATTGTCACATAAATGTTGAAGTTTGTAGTAGTATCAAATCTGTCAAATATTTATACAAATATGTATACAAAGGTCCAGATCGTGCGACAGTGGAAATTCATCCAACATCTGAAAATGATGAGATTCAAAAGTTTTTGGACGCAAGATGGATATGTCCCCAAGAGGCCTTTTGGAGAATTTTTGAATTCTTCTTGCATACAATATATCCATCAGTTCAAGGTCTACAGATACACCTTCCAAGCAGGCAACAAGTGACTTATCATGCTAACCAAACCGTGTTTGATGTTTTATTGGATGATAACCTCTCTACATCAATGTTAATTGAATTCTTCAACACAAATTCACAAGATTCAGAAGCAAGGAATTTTTTATTACGTGAATTCCCAAAGAAATACACCTGGATATCAGATATTAAAAAGTGGCGATGAAGAGCATCACATAGAAAGGTCATAGGATGAATTTATAATGTTTCTCCATCAGAAGGAGAACGTTACTTCTTGTGAATTCTTTTAAATCATGTAAAAGGACCATCATCATTTGACTATCTTCTGACCATCAATGGTATCAGATACCCAACATCTCGGCAAGCAACGGAAAAGATGGGATTACTTGAAGAAGACCAAAGTATAAGGGCATGTTTGATTGAAGCATCAAACACACAAATGCCGTCATCTTTAAGAAGATTATTTGTAACGATCTTAATTTATTGTGCACCAACGGGGGTGAGAAAATTATGGGAAGAATTTTTCTATAATATGGTTGAAGATTATCCAAGTTCAAGTGCAATGGCTCGGCCTATACTTGAAAATCGTCTACTACATGATCTTAATGATCTATTAATGAACCATTTTAAACTAATATCTGATTTTGATCTTCCAAGTATTAGAAATGATATAGATGATAATTCTATGGCTTCCAAATTAATAGAGGAACAATATTCTATTGTAACGCCTAAAGAGGACTTTGCATTTAACGAAAAGTTGAATGAATGTCAAAAATATGCATATACTGCAATTACTAATGCTATTTACCATAAGAAGAGCAAAATCTATTTCATAGATGGCCCTGGTGGAACGGGAAAAACCTTTCTATATCGAGCAATACTTGCAAAACTTAGGCAAGATGGTTTAATTGCACTTGCAACAGCTACATCGGGGATAGCCGCAACAATCTTACCAGGTGGTCGAACAACACATTTGCTGTTTAAAATCCCAATCAATCTAACTTCAACATCAATGTGTACGATACCTAAACAGTCTGAAGTGGCTGAACTTATGAGATTAGCGATCGTTTTTGTAACGACCCAGAATTTCTGTCATTTGAAATTCAGATATTTAATTGATTTTAAATATTAACAAGTAAGATTTGTAGGTCGAATAAATTAAAATTTCAAATATAGAGATTTAATTGGATAATTAAATAGATAAATTTTTTTTTGAGTTCATGGGAAACCTTAAGATCATGGTATTCATTGATACTCACTTAAGTAAACCACGCCGTGTATCTACCCCGCTTTTATTTAGTCGTTGCACACGGATGCTTAACGTTGAAACTCCCACTGATGGTTTGGCGTTGGGATTCAAACCTGCCCGGACGCAGTCCTTTGGTTCCCATCTCCCAGCTCCCAAACCAACCGAGCTACGAACGGCGGGTAATTAAATAGATAATTTAATATTTGAAATTGCGTAAATAATTGGAAATTGGGTTTAATGTGTATAAAAATGATTTATAAAGTTATAATAAATCATATTGGAGTTAGAATGATGTTTGTAAACTTTTAAAGTTGAATTAAAAGTAAATTTGTGAAAATTATTTATTTTAATATTTAATTGACGACTAAAAATAGTCATTTTTCAAACAGTCTTGGATTTCGACGAAACTAGTTTCATCGGATCCGTAATTTTAAATTATTGTATGGTTTCAAATTTCGTGTCAATCGGATTTACGGTTTGTCCGAGGCAAGCCTAAACGCATCGAAATCGGTTTAATTTAAATTTGATCGTTTATTTCCGTAACTCTCACATATGATCGAATTAGCTCCCGAAACATGTTCCATTGTGTTCGGAACGTGGGGTAAACCTTAGAAATGCCAGCTGGCACGCTCGATTTGGAGTTCGGAAAATTTTCGATGAATAGTATTTTTGGCAATTTTCTATAAAAGGACCTCAACATTACATTTTCTCTCAAACCCTAGCAAACAAGCTTCAGCCGACCCTAATAATTCAATGGCCAGAAAATATCCACCTTCATCTCCTCCAATCTCCTCATCCGTCAACAATCATCAAAAGTTGTAGAGAGCCGGAGTTCTACAAGATCAATGGCTATGATCGAAATCAAGGTGGTAGATTGGCGGCAATCTTCATTCGAAGGCCACATGTTTCACCACGTTTCTCAAGGAAAAAACACGGCTGAGTTCATCAATACTTTGGCCGTGGGTAGCTCAAGTGGTGGGCTTTCGTATGGAAGTCTCTGATCGTCTTCAAGCGTGGAGATGGTGGTTCGATAAATGATCAAAGGAGGCGGTCGAGTGGGTTGTTTTGTGCGTGTTTTACCTGGGTTGTTCACGTTTGGGAAGAAGATACAGGGGCGGCCAGATCTGATGATGGTTGAGTGAAGGGCCCAGATTTGTTCTAGGTTAAAAATAAAAAGAAAAATAGTGAATTCATTTATATAATAATTCGTACAAACTTTGAAAAATCATAACTTTTTGATACGAGGTCGGAATTTGACGAAACTTTTTGCGTTGGAATCGTTTTGTCGAGCACTACGCAATGGAGCTGGTTTGAAGTCAATTGGAGTCAGTGAAAATTTTGGGTAAAATTAAACGGTCGTTTAATTTTATTCGAAACGAAACAATGCAACCGTTATTGAAAGCAAGGTGAGAACTTCTCACTCAATTGAATATTGTGTTTCGATTTAAATTTTAAATTGTTAGATTTAAAATTGTTGATAGTGTTGATTGTGATGATTGGATGATAAATTGTTATCTATTGTGTTAAATAGACCCTATACGCCGTATATTAAGCGGAGGTTATTTATTAAAAACATATACCGCGATAATTCCACCGTGAAGTGGAATTGGTATTATATATGTATTTGGAGTTGATTTCCCGCATTATATAGCGGATGAGACCCTATTGCGCCGCATAATAGCGGATAGTATTTTATAAATCCCATATACCGCGATATTCCACCCTGAAGTAGAATTGGTATTGTGCTAACATCTGTGGATGCAGGGAAATAGGTTGGAGGGATCCAACTGGATTCCTCAAATTATATGAATTTGTTTCATATGTTGTATGAATTTGTTTCATATGTTGTGTGATGAATTATTTATAATCTGTGTATGATTATATCTGTGATTGAATTTGTTAAAGGCTATAATTTAGCCGAATGTGTTTTTGGTATCGTTGGATACCGGAAATAAATAAAATTGGATTTTTTGAAATTAAAGTTGGGAATTTTAAGTAAATTCTTTTGAAAGAATTGGTTGAATTTAAAAGAAAGGTTTTAAAGTATAAATTCGATTTTTGAAATCTTATCGAATTATTTCTAAAATATGGGAAAAGGTTTTTATAAATAGATTTTGAATAGTATTATTTGAAAGTTGAAGAATTTATTTAAAATGGAATTTTAAATGGTTTGGAAGAGATAAATGAATTTATTTTAAAAAGGTGATTAATTTTTAGAAATCAATTTATAATTGATTTGGTATTTGAAAATAAATCTTTGGGAAATCGATATGAAAATTTATTTGATGTTGAATGAGGAAATTGATTTGTGTTGAAATGAATTTTGAAATCAATTTGTAATTGATTTGGTGTGAAGTAAATTTTGAAATCAATTTGTAATTGATTTGGTGTTTGAAATAAATGTTTGGAAAATCAATTTGGGTTTGAAATAAATTTGGAAATCAATTTAAAAATTGATATGGAATTGAAAGTGAATATTTGAGAAATCGATTTGAAAATCGTATAAAAAATGAATATTTGGGAATGTAAATTCAAACGGAATTTGTGAAGGAAAGGGAAATTTGTTTTAAAAATAAACATTGATTTATTTTTAAAAGTGTGGAAAATATGATTTGAAATTGGTTTTCAAAGTGATGTAGAGTGGAAATAAATTTACAGGTTTGGGATGTAAATTTGAAATAAATCGATAAGGATTTATTTAATTGGTTTAAATGAAAGTGATTGGAAATTTGTTTTCAAATGGTTGATGTGTAAACCATATATCGGGAAGATATTTGAAATTTAATAATTTGGGAAAAATTATTTAAATTGGTTGATTGTTGTGAATGTGGTTGATAATTAAATAACCGACTATCAATATTTGCCTTTGAAATGGCAGTTGATTTGTTTTTAAAACAAATGCTCATTATTCGGTTAAGCCGGGAGAGGACTTTGTGCCATATAACCCATTCCGAATGGTGATACGTTGTGAATGGACATTATTTGAAGACCGGTGTGAAGACCGGACATTTTCGAAAATGAATGGACAACCTGTCGAATGTCTCTACACCGAGTTGCTCCGGTATAGAGATTTGTATCACTCTTCTTGTGATGGGAAGTCCGGACGTGATTAGAAATTATCCGGATTGCAAGGGCTTCTTTGGAAGTGCCTTCGGTTCCGTTCGATCCCGGAACGGACTTGTATGGATGTGTGTCTGACGTTACACTTTGAGATGTAAAGCTGGTTTCTATCAAATACATTTCTGTTGGTGGCGGAGAATTTATTCTCTTAGCTTAACACCCTTCTCTGAGACGTACGAGCTCAGAGGTTATGTAGTTGATGGTTACTAGTGATACATTCCCAATTTGGTAATGTGGCATACGAAGTGCTGTTGATCATTTGTTGATCAAAGCGTGGCTTTGTGAAAAAGCGTGGCTTTGTGAAAAAGCGTGGCTTTGTGAAAAAGCTTGGCTTTGTGAAAAAGCGTAGCTTTGTGGACGAGACTTCGTCGAGCCTCACAACCCGGTAATGGTCGAAACAGGAATGTTGCGGCAAAGGTTTTTAGGGGTAGCGCCCCTAGGGTATGTCATTTCCGTCTGGATAAAAGGTGATATCATGGTATGGAGCCCAGATATTTTACCTATGTTGATGCTGCACATTTATTATACTTTGTGGTTGCTTTGTGGTTGAGGATCCTCGGATAAAGGTCGGTGACGACCGGGGGATGACATAGCGTTAGTGTGTTAGTTACCTAGTACAGTTGTACAGCGTGAGGTAGCGTCGGCCTTGTGTTTGCAGAGATCTGGTTAGGTTCTCGGGGCGTCTTTCCAGAGGCGTTTCTATTTCGATGTAAGGATATTCCTTTGCCTGACCATTTGTTGGAAATCCAAAGAAACAATACGAACCTTGTACGGTTTTAGTTGTATTATCTGCTATGAATGTGGCGGTAACCTGCTATTGAACATAGTAGCTATAGTAGGCATAAGTGCGAAATGCCTATGCTGGCTAAGATTAATATTATATTTTCAAAATGGTTTTCGACACTATGCACTAATGATAATAATATTGAATGATTTTGCGTAGTAAGCATTTTTGACTATCATAAGAAGAAATCTCCTCCAATTCTGCGTTTGCATTGTGTGTGTGGCGGGAGGTCTTATGGTAGTTTCATTTTCCAAAAGCATTGCGAATCTGCTTTATTTTCTTTATGAAAATAACTGTTTTTAGTTATCACACCAGTCACCATGACTGACCTGGAGTTTATTGTTTCCTTCCTAAACTTTGGGTGCCCACCAATTTCCACACGGGCAGTCTAGAGTCAGGTTATCAGGTCATTCTGGATTTAGGAGATGCTGTGGAGCTCAGTGGCGAGCTGGATGGCGAGATGTATCACTTGTATATGATATTATTTATTCCGTTGTGTATTCTGTATGAGGACAAGTTTATATAACTGTCCATTTATGTATGGTGTTGTATATTGTTGTTGTACACTCTGATGATGATGTAATGTATAAAATGATATAGTTCTTTGTTTTAAAGATTATTCATTGATCTATTATATGTTGTTCCGCTGCGAATGTGAGATTATGATATTGTTTCCGTTGTTTCTTCTTTCTTTCCTTCTGTCTTCTTCTACCTCTTCTTTTTCTCCATAACAATTCGGTTTTTCGGCATTCGATTGTGCGGCATTTGATACAGTGGACGTATTAATGTCGACTTTCAAGCGTCGAAAATCCCGATCGTTACATGTGGTATCAGAGCTGTTGGTTAAGTGACAACCCTGGCTCTGTTGGGAATTACTCATTAGAGATAGAGTCAGCAGTACTCTAGAATGAGTGTGAGTGTAATAATAGATATGAGCGCGTATTTTTTAGTGAACATGAAATTGTTTTGTATTGTGTTGACTTATCGGTTGATTGTTTATAGATTCTGGTCGGTGCAGTCTAGCTAACTGTATTGATAGGGATTTCTAAACTCTTAAACAAGATGAACCGACACAGTATCATTTTAAATTGGGTAAATAAAATAATTTTACCTTGATTATATTTTGTATATAAAGGAAATAATTTTCTAGAAATTGTTGAGGTGTATATAAATTAATTGTTTGGTTGTTGAAAATGTAAGAATATACATAAGTCAATAAAAGTTGGTTGAGTAATCTAAATAAAAGCAACAATTGTATAAGTAAAGTTAAATAGTGAAATTATATGAGAAAAAAATTTATAAATGTGATTTATAAATAAAAGGAAATTTTTGAAAAGAATTTAAGCATTGAATTCACTAGTGTTGCTAGGAAATAATAAGGGTGATGACTGCAGCATCATCAGTATCATTTTCGAGTTTCTGTGTGATGGATTTGCTACCATAATAAATTGAAATTTTAAGTTTTGTTGTGATAAACAAATTTGAAATTAAAATCCAAATTGAAATTGATGAATATAAGTGAAATGAGTTTTGAACTTATAATATGAATTTGGAAGTTTAAATATATAAGTTGTATAACTTATAGAATGAGTAAAGGTAAGTGAAACCAAATATTAAAGTGGTTAAACAATTTTGTTAAGCAAAATGAGATATGAATTTGAATAGTTGATGAAATTTGACTTTGGTAAAAGTTAAATAGAATTTATTTTAGAATTGGAATCTGAATTAAATTTATAAGTGGGAATTTGAAATGGAATATAACTTAAGTAATGTTAAAGGAAGTTGATTTTGATATCGAAGTAAATTAATAAGTGAATTAATGAAATGAAGTCATTAAGGATATAAACTTGAGTTATGTAATGAAATTCAACTTTTGTGGCAAAATGAATTAGCGATTGAATTAAACTAATGGATTGAATGTTAATCAGTCGAATGTGAATAAATTGATATGGAATAATGGATATAAGTGTTAATTCATTAAAAGCTAATAAATTGAAAATTGAATGGAAGTCAAATTAATATTAAACCAATTGGAATTAAAAGTGTTGAACCAAATTGAATGTAAATTTAATAATTTGGTTGTGTTGGTTATGATTTGATTGTTGGATGGTTGTTAGTTGATTGTATATAGTATAATTCATTAAGTGTTAATGATATTGAATTGGTAAAAACTGAAAGTGAACTAATATGAATGTAAATTAGTGAATGTGAACTAATTGAAAATGAATACATGAATGGTTTGAAAATTTTGTTGGAAGCATTTGAATTCGTTTTGAAACCATATAAATTGCTTATGGGAATTATTTGATTGCATTGCTTATGGAAACTTTGTGTTTGTTATTGAAAATTAATGAAATGTAAATGAATTTCCTATATATGTCACTTACATGTTCAAATTGAGTAAGTACAGGTACCAGGGCTACCGTTTGGTGGGATTTGGTTGCGCTAAAATGCTTAATAAATAACTGTTTTGCTTAAAAATGCTAAAAAAGGTACGCCTACGCAATAAAAATAGGAAATATGAACTGTTTTTCTGCTTTTCCGACCGGGTGGGTCGATGTATATATATTTATGTCTATTGTGATCCTACTACGATCGAACCGCGCAAATGAGACGCTGGCGAATTTTTCTGAAAATTTAAGGCGTTAGAAAATTTTCGGGAAAATTTGAAAAAATTTTGTTAACGGAAAAGTCAATTTCTAAATTGTAATGAAAATATAGGAATTGAACTAGAAAATGGAAACCATTGTTTTTGTTGAAGTTATAGGTTTTGGAAAAGGAGAATATAAAATTTTCACTAAGTGGATTTTTGAAAAGTTAATGAATTTGGAGCATTTTTCTTACTTTGCAATTTCGAGGACGAAATTCTTTTAAGGGGGAAAGTCTGTAACGATCCAGAATTTCTGTCATTTGAAATTCAGATATTTAATTGATTTTAGATATTAACAAGTAAGATTTGTAGGTCGAATAAATTAAAATTTTGAATATAGAGATTTAATCGGATAATTAAATCGATAATTTAATATTTGAAATTGCGTAAATAATTGGAAATTGGGTTTAATGTGTATAAAAATGATTTATAAAGTTATAATAAATCATATTGGTAGAATGATGTTTGTAAACTTTTAAAGTTGAATTAAAAGTAAATTTGTGAAAATTGATTATTTTAATATTTAATTGACGACTAAAAATAGTCATTTTTCAAACAGTCTCGGATTTCGACGAAACTAGTTTCATCGGATCTGTAATGTTAAATTATTGTATGGTTTCAAATTTTGTGTCAATCGGATTTACGATTTGTCCGGGGCAAGCCTAAACGCATCGAAATCGGTTTAATCGGTTTAATTTAAATTTGATCGTTTATTTCCGTAACTCTCACATACGATCGAATTAGCTCCCAAAACACGTTCCATTGTGTTCGGAACGCGGGGTAAACCTTAGAAATGCTAGCCGGCACGCTCGATTTGGAGTTCGGAAAATTTTCGATGAATAGTGTTTTTGCTAATTTTCTATAAAAGGACCTCAACATTTCATTTTCTCTCAAACCCTAGCAAACAAGCTTCAGCCGGCCCTGATAATTCAATGGCCAGAAAACATCCACCTTCATCTCCTCCGATCTCCTCATCCGTCAACAATCATCAAAAGTTGTCAACTACAATGTTGTAGAGAGCAAGGAGTTCTACAAGATCAACGACTATGATCGAAATCAAGGTGGTAGATTGGCGGCAATCTTCATTCGAAGGCCACATGTTTCACCATGTTTCTCAAGGCAAAAACACAGCCGAGTTCATCAATACTCTGGCCGTGGGTAGCTCAAGTGGTGGACTTTCGTATGGAAGTCTCTGATCGTCTTCAAGCGTGGAGATGGTGGTTCGATAAATGATCAAAGGAGGCGGCCGAGTGGGTTGTTTTGTGCGTGTTTAACCTGGGTTGTTCACGTTTGGGAAGAAGATACAGGGGCGGCCAGATCTGATGATGGTTGAGTGAAGGGCCCAGATTTGTTCTAGGTTAAAAAGAAAAAGAAAAATAGTGAATTCATTTATATAATAATTCGTACAAACTTTGAAAAATCATAACTTTTTGATACGAGGTCGGAATTTGACGAAACTTTTTGCATTGGAATCGTTTTGTCGAGCACTATGCAATGGAGTTAGTTTGGAGTCAATTGGAGTCAGTGAAAATTTTGGGTAAAATTAAACGGTCGTTTAATTTTATTCGAAACGAAACAGTGCAACCATTATTGAAAGCAAGATGAGAACTTCTCACTCAATCGAATATTATGTTTCGATTTAAATTTTAAATTGTTAGATTTAAAATTGTTGATAGTGTTGATTGTGATGATTGGATGATAAATTATTATCTATTGTGTTAAATAGACCCTATACGCTGTATATTAAGCGGAGGTTATTTATTAAAAACATATACCGTGATAATTCCACCGTGAAGTGGAATTGGTATTATATATGTATTTGGAGTTGATATCCCGCATTATATAGCGGATGAGACCCTATTGCGCCGCATAATAGCGGATAGTATTTTATAAATCCCATATACCATGATATTCCACCTTGAAGTGGAATTGGTATTGTGCTAACATCTATGGATGCAGGGAAACAGGTTGGAGAGATCTAACTGGATTCCTCAAATTATATGAATTTGTTTCATATGTTGTATGAATTTGTTTCATATGTTGTGTGATGAATTATTTATAATCTGTGTATGATTATATCTGTGATTGAATTTGTTATATATCAATTTTCATTATATATCTTGATTGTCAGTCTACTTCGCTGTTGATCCCTTTTTTTTTACTCCTGCTTTGAACGAGACAGGATTTCGCTCCGACACCATCCCGCCATGAAATTCCGATGAACTCGAACCGGTTCCAACCGGAACCACAAAATTCCGATGGGGTCGGAGCAAAATCCTGTCTCGTTCAAAGCAGGAGTAAAAAAAAGGGATCGACAGCGAAGTAGACTGACAAAAAAACACGAAGAATCAATCAAAATCGAAAAAGCGAAGACAAACAGAAAAGGTGAAAAACCCTATTCGACTTTTGCCTATAAATCCCATGCTTGAACAGTAAGAGAATCAAAAATTTGCCTATAAATTCATCGTTTGAATACAAATTACCACAACCGATCTTTGTCTTCTCCAATTCGACAGTTCGAGCGATCTTTGTCTTCTCCAATTCGACAGTTCGAGAATCCAGTTCGACTTCCCCACAGCTAAATCCTAGTTCGAGTTCGACCACGACTTCAACAAGCTTCGACTTCAATCTGCCGCCGACTTCGTTCAAAGCGAGGTGATTTTTTTTTCGTATTCGATCTTTTTTAACTGGGTGAGTGAGAAAGTAAGGTGTTTTTTAACTGGGCGGGTGGGCTTCGAGCAATTTCTAACTTCTTTATTTTAGACCATATTTCACATAATGTTGCTAATAGTCCATACTATGCAACAATGGTTGATGCGATTGCAGAATGTGGTCGTGGAATTGATCCACCAACTGCATATGAAATATCACACTTGTACTTTGAAATAGAAATATAAGAAGTTGGGCAATATACTAAAACATTGCACAATTTCTGGGATGAATATGGTTGCACATTAATGTGTGATGGTTGGAGTACACATAATCGACGAAAAATAATAAATTTTCTCGTGTACTCTACCCATAGAACAATATTTATTAAATCTGTGGATGCCACTAATGAATTTCAAAGTGGAGAATATATTTGTGAATTAATAGATGAGGTCGTTGAAACAATCGGTGAAAATAGAATAGTGCAAGTTATTACAGATAACGGAGCAAACTACAAAGCTGCCGGTCAATTATTAATGCAAAAAAGAAGGCATATATATTGAACACCATGTGCAGCACACTACATTGATTTGATTTTGAAAAATATTTCCAAAGAGCTAGAGGTAACAGCCGTTATCACAAACTGCAGTTAATAACGACATTTATATACAATCATGGTTGGTTACTTTCCATCACGAGGAAAGAGACCAATAATAAAGAATTGATTAGACCGGCGGTAACACGGTTTGCAACTCATTTCATCGCACTAGACTCTATTCATAAACATAAAGATGACCTAAGAAGGATGATTGCTTCGAGAGAGTGGACATCAAGAGTTCCCAGATTCAATACTAAAGACAAAAGAACAACAAATATTGTCTCTACAGTAATTTACAACAACGCATTTTGGACTGGTGCTGCTTCCGTCATCATTGTTTTTGAGCCATTGGTGAAAGTTTTACGAATGGTAGATAGTGATGACAAAGCAGACATGTGATATCTTTATGAAGCAATGGATCGAGCAAAAGAATCAATTAGAAAAAATGTTGGTGGAAGACATTGCCAAAAATGGTGGAATATAATAGACAAAAGATGGGAAAGACAGTTACATCGACCTCTTCACGCCGTAGGTAATTTGTTTTATCTTATCGTCATACAAATAATAAAATATATAACATTTCAATAATATTTTAAATCTTTCCCATATAATTTATTTTCTTAATCCTATCATTCAATATGGGGATGCAACAAACGATGGAGAAGTATTAAACGGATTTAACAACGTCGTTTAAAGCATGGTGCCAGACATTGTAACACATATTAAAATTGGAAAAGAGGTAAAACTAACATATATAATAGTTACGTTAAACATTTAACGTTTAAGACATATTAAATATTTAACTTAACATCACAGGTAGAAAGATACAGAATGAAAATTGGTGCATTTGGTTTTGCAAAAGCATACGCAGCCGTAAAGACATGTTTTCCCGCTAAATGACGGTCAATAATTGGAAGAGAGGATGCTTCAAATTTAACACGTTTAGCAATGCACATTTTAAGTCAAATAGTTTCCTCTTCAAATTGCGAGAGAAACTGGACTACATTTTCAACGAACCATACAAAATTATGCAATTGAATAATAATGAAAAATCTAAAAAAAATTAGTATATGTGCATTACAACATGAGATTAAGAGCAAAACATTCAAGACGCCGCGATACTGAAAATCAGTTGATCGATCTGGACTATATATTTCATGAAGAGAATCCATTAGCAAAATGAACTACTAAAGTTGAATCACCCTTGTTGGACAACGACCATTGGATGACTAGTACACTGAATGATGCAGTCGCTGCGGTTGATGGTATACCTGCACGAGCAACAAGAAGTCAAAGCAAAGAAAATAGTAGCAGTTTCTCAAATGATGATCATGGTAATACTGGTTGAAGTGGTGTGGATTTAACTCGTAATTATGGTATCGGTTCTAGTGATGACGGTGCAATTATATAGACCAACGCAAACATATTCAAGAAGGAAGGGTGCGAGCAACAATCCTAACCGAAGAGGCAGTGATTTAAATGTTGAATACGAACATCAACATGATTATGAGCATAATCCATATGCTTCAAATGATCCACCAACCTATAGACATTCTACTTCTGACTATACGAGTGATAACTCATATTATGAAACAAACGAAACATATTGTGATATCTCGAGTGATCAAAACAGTCAAACTACGTATGCAACACACAATGACGAACCATCGTCTTTTGATAATATAATGACGACATTTATGGGTTCAGGACAAATGCAATATAGTTACTCATCGTATTATACAACACAAGACGATGAAGGAAATTATGAAAACAATCCATATGTAGTTTCGAGAAATAGTTTTTGGATGTAGTAGTGTTGTGTGTATCATTATTATTTTGTTGTATACTATGTTTTTATATGAATTTACATCGTTTATAGTTAATTTTCTATTACAAATGCAAATCTTCGATATTAGGACCGAAACCGAAACCATCGAAATTTCCGAAACCGACCGAAATCAACAAAATGTAAAAAGACCGAAACCGAGACGAAATCCGAGCTCTCGAACCTTGGATTTAACCTCAACGAGTGTTGGCCAAAAAACGACACTTGGTTGAGTAAGACTTAAGAGGAGTGAACAAGCATGTTTAGGTTCATGAAGAAGTCATATGCATAGTCACGTGAGGTCATATGTACTTGAAGGCGATTCATGTAGTCAATTGTATGCAAAATTAAAAATCAAGTATATACATATACTTTTGAAATTCGAAGCAAGTTATGATTAAAAAATCACAAGTGCTTTGGAATTCAAAAGCAGGCCATAAATAAAGAAATCTTGCTTTTATTACATATGTTGAATGTACAGTCCTATGTACAATAGCCTCTTGACACTAAAATTTCAAATCAATTTAGGGTTACAAAGTTTAAAATGCAAGAAGAGAAAAAAGAATGACTCGCCCCCTCTACAATGCCCTCAAGTCTATATTTATAGGGGTAGAAATGCGGCATGCGCTATAGCTTGATTTCAGCATTCATGTCCTTCGGCATCACCAATGTCGCATGACGCTAAGCCTTGTTGGAAGATGATCTTCGACATTCTTCGGCGCTTAGTTGGACTTCGACACTGCTCAAATAGAGGAGGCATCCAGGATCAACATGGAATGTCGTCAATCGGAAGTTATACCAGCATGAATCAATATTGACATGAGACGGGACTATGATATAGTGCAGCACTGATGTGGAGTGACATTGGTCTACACTTTCCTTTTGGTTTTTAATGTGTTTGTTAGTTTCACAGTTACAGGTTCTTTGGCAATCTGTTGGCCGGGGTCGAGAACTAGTAGTCTAGTTTCACGAACCGGGTCCGTTTTTCTGCTAGTTCTTTGGTGGCTCTCTCCAGCTCTTTGACTAGCTAGGGGAATTCGATTCATCTGGATGGGAGTTTTATCTTCACCTAGGCTGGCTCTCTATTCTAAAGTGGGCATTCCCTGGTCCTCTTATTATTGCGCCTTGCTGTTAGCGCGCTTTTTGGATTGGTTTGGTGGTCTGGTCTTATCCTCTTAGACTAGGCGGGTTTGTGTTTGGTGGTCTGGCCTAGTCCTATTGGTCAAGGCGGGTTTGTGGATGGTGGTGGTTTGGTTTACCCTTCTGCTGATGCTTATTCGTGTGGTGTTGTTCTTTTCTCCTTTTGTTTCTCTTACTGGGGTCTTAGCTTTGCTTGTCCGCTGATTTGTAGCGGTTATGGTGTTGTATAGTCCTGTTGTTTTCATTGTTTCTTATTTTCCTGTAAGCCATCGGAGAAAGGCATTTTTTCTCCAGTTATTTATATATTCTTTTATTTAAAAAAAAAAAAAAAACATTGGTCTACCCAAATGAAAACATCTTAGAATGAAATATGAAATGGACGGTAAACAACCGTATTTGAATATAATTTTGCTATTGTACTTGGATAACAAGGAGAATATATGAGAAGCAACAACTAGTTATTCGGTTGTTTAAAATTCTGCATCTGTGCATAATGTTATGGTAAATTAAACCTGTGTAATTTTAATACTTTTATTTGTAGTGGTATTATATCTTAACTAAACAAAGAACTAAAAGAATTATGCAATAATAGGTATTCATATATTCAAAAATATAATCAATTTTAACGTTTATATATTCGTATGAACTCTGTAAGCAATATTAAAATATGTAACTAAATTGTGAGAAACTTTTCATAATGTTTAAATCAACTCTAGATTAAAACTGAAATTGAATTTTAATAATTTAATCTTGTAAAATATGGATTTTATTAGAAATTACTTATCAATTAATGGTATGTTCGTAGACAACATGAGAGTTAGTTTTAAAACTGTTGAGTTGTAAAATTCTAGAGGATGGTGAGGGGTTGTGTTTTTGGATAAGAGGTTAGATTATAGGTTAGGTAGAATGTAAAATTGGATGCAATTTTTTGTGTTTTCATTAATTTAGTTATTATTAATTAATAATTTCATAAATAACTAAAAATTAATAATTTTTTTAACCGATAACTAATAATTAAGAGCAATGCTACAGTGCCCGAATTACATTTTGTCAAATAATGTGAATAGTGCAATTTTTCTCCGGATCCCAAGGCTGAAATTCAGGGGGGTCCATTCTCTTCTCTCTAATTCGCAAATTTTGACAAAAAAAGGTTCGGGCAAAGTAGAATTGTTGAATAATTAATAATGATTAAGCAGTGCAATGAAAATTTTATTGCGAACATATGTCAGTACATGAAAACAAACGGATAATGCAAATTGCTCATTATTACTGTTATTGATTAATAAATAATAATGAATAATTAATAATAATAAGTAAGAATAATAAATGATGCATTATATAGAGAATGTTTGCCTGGACGAACGGAGGATTGTGCTGGGGTGGGGGGTGTATTTTATTAGGAAAAATTGTATTAAAAAATGTGTGTCTGATGTAACGGGTTTACATTGAACATAAATATTTATGTCAACAGTTGAGCTATCGACCGCTCCATTTTGGAGGGGAGAAACACTCCCTTGATATAAAAGTTACATTCAACCTAAACCCTTAACGTCAAACGTAATATGTATGAAACGCTTTTGTGTTAGCGGAATGTATGTCCATGAATGTGCACCCTGAACCTTTATACCTTCTGGACTTGCAAATGATATGACTGCCTTTTGATTTTTAATTGTTGTCTTCATTACAAAATTTGTGGTTATGACACGACTTTCATGTTTTTGATTCAGTTGGATAACAAGTCAAAATCATACAAATTTTAGTAAACGGAAGAAGAAGAAGAAGAAGAAGAAGAAGAAGAAGAAGAAGAAGAAGAAACGGCAGATTTATAACTCAACATTAATAAGAAATGATAAAAGATAAAATCGACAAGGTGGTAAAAGTGCTGATATGCATGCTTATTTGCTTTTGTTTATTTTTTCGTTGCTGAATAAAATTGAAAAGTTCAAAAAGGAGTCACAATGTTTATATTTTTAAGATTCATTCTTTTACATGAGATGGATTCATTAAGGTTAATAATTATTTTATTTGAAGAATACACATATAAGTTTAAGGTTATATAAGGTTTATGATGATGATGATCATCATCATCACTAAATAGTAAATAGTTATCTCACTCTGTTAAAGCAATCAAATATATTTATTTGTGCAGATTAATTATCCATTTGAGAAAGGTCCTCTGAGCCCTAGGTTTAGAGGGGAACATGCACTACGTAGATACTCGACAGTCGACAGGGGAGGAGCGATGTATTGCTTGCAAGCTGTGTGAAGCGGTATGTTTAGCCTATTCATTATTGTTTGTTAAATACGAGTGATGATCATATAGCTAATTATTGCGTTCCTAAATGATTCACCGATGTGTGTTCTTTATTTATCCATCAGAGTTAAATCAGTAGTTATATATGTATAATTGAAAAATGAAACTCTACTGTTGTATTTGTTTTCGTACCAAGATAACACTCCAACTGTTGCTCTTTGAAAATTTTCTTGCTAGTATATTTTGTGTAATGACACTTCTTATTTTGTTAGAACCAACCATTTTATAAGTTAAAGGCAATCATTAGTTTTATATTTGAACCTTGCACATAGATATGCCCTGCAGGCTGCACAAGCAATCACAATCGAAGTTGAGGAGCCGGAAGATGGCAGTAGTCGAACTACAAGGTTGATTTTTTTTTCTTCCTGTGTGCGTGTGTGTTCATTAACCTTTATTTATAATAAAAGGGAAAGAAATAAAGCCTCAAATTGTGTGGTTTGCTATGTGCAGGTATGACATTGATATGACAAAATGCATATACTGTGGATTTTGTCAAGAGGCATGCCCTGTAGATGCCATTGTTGAGGGTCCAAACTTTGAGTTTACCACTGAAACATACGAGGTACCTGGACTTTTTTATTAAGCGATTCTTTTCTGGAATCAGTGTACTGGGTGCGGACCATCCAAAAAAAGGGGTCCTATGATTGTAGCAAATCATTGGAACTTTTGTTTTGTCTTCAGATCTAAGAGCACAGTTAATTACAATTTTGGTGATAACGCATTATACTGGCTGCTTTATTGGGTTTCTCGGAAAATGGAAAATTTGAGGCAATGTTAGAATAAAAGGCAATTGTAGATATTATAATCTTTGTTTAGTAAATAAATGTAGAGATAGTACGATTTTTTGTTTGCTTAAACCAGCTCTGCAAGTTTTAGCATTTTGAACCATAGACAAGTTTTGGCAATGAAAAATATAGAATTATGCGTACTCGAGTCATTTGAAACAAATGGTCGAGTTAGTTATGTTTCCACGGCGATGCATAACTTTTATCTTTTCGAGAATAGCAGCAAAGAAAACTTCCATTAAACATGTATTTTCTTATCTTCATTAAGATTTGACATTCTGTGTTTGGTGCATTGATTTTCTGGCAGGAATTGTTGTATGACAAGGAGAAACTTTTGGAAAATGGAGATAGATGGGAGACTGAAATTGCAGAGAATCTCAGATCTGAGAGCATGTATCGCTGAATGTTTCGAGCTTCATCCGTTTTCTTTGTTTAGCTCAACTCCAGTTTCAATTAAGCCAACTCTTTGAAGTGCTGCATTGACTTGTGTTTGTTCTTTTTTTTGTTTGTTGTAACTTGTATCATAAATTCTCTTCAACGTTAGTAAATGATTGCACCTTTTATTGTACTTGGACCTTGGTTTTCTCGTTTGATATATGTTATCCTGCATCCCCAAAGTTTGGGATATATCATTCGTCCAAAGCGTAAATTTGAAGATTTATGAAGGTTGAACTTCAATGACCGTAAATTTCTTGGCTAATTACTTGGGAAATGTGCTTTGGGATTCAGTTATATTTCTCCAAGAATTTATCAAATGAGAAATCTTGTGTTTCAAGGTTTCATTCTGTTTACAATCAAATTGGCCACAAACATAGATTTATGTAGTGAAATAAATGGAGAAACTAAATTAAAACATAGGAATATACCAAATTAACAAGAAACAACAGAAAACAAGAACAACAACAAGATTTGTAGCGGTTCAGCGTTGATTGTCTACGTCCACTTTAAATATTCTCTTTATTGATTCACAATAATTTTGATTACAGTAAGAAACAAGAGAATAACGGAGGAAGTTGATTATGATAATAGTGTTAACTAACAGGGAAAAAAAGATGCTTAGAATGACCTCCTAGGCCTGTATTTATAGGTGAAGGCGACCACTAATCTGACTGGAATTTCGGCAACAGGACCTCCTCATCCATATAGGTCCACCATAGGAAACGCTAGGCCCAAATCTCAATGGAGAGGATCGGTATCGATCCCTTCATATGTTGAATTTGGGGCAGCGATCCCTATGGTAGCCTCCTCATGCTCGAATATGATGGTATCTCAAATGTCACGATGATTGGATGTGTGAAGCTCGAGTTCTCACTTGATATTTGGTTTGAATTTACACTAAAGTTATATCTGTCGACCCCTATACACTAGACCATGCCGATCCATACTTATCTATCCGGGTTTATCCTCTGAACTTTATAATGTCGATCCATGACGCTTAGAACGTTATGCCGATCCCTTCGGCTTCATAGATATATGCTGATTCATCTTGCTTTATAAATGTATGTCGATCCCTCCATTTCTTGAATGCTATGCTGATCCCTCGAGTTTATCAAGTTGTGTTGAACTAAGCACCACTACCTATGCCGACCCCTCTTTTACACTACTCATGCTGATTATCCATTCAAATAGACATATCGATCTCTATGTTTTACTTTACTATACTGATCCCTCTAGTATTTTATCTATATTGACAAATGACTATGCCGATCTCTATTTCATCTGAACTGGTTTCCATATTTCTGACATCCTACATTGTCTGTCTATCAACTCTGTTCAATCCGGGCTTCGTATAACTGTCCGAACTCTATTTCTGGGTCCTATAGGCATTGCTTCACGGTCCTTCTTGACAACAGTCGAATCTGTCTGGCGCGATCAGTTCAATCTAGCTGGGTCAGGGTACCGGGTAACACTTGCCACTCAAAGTACGTCTTGTAAGTAACATGACGTGCTTTGAATCAGATAAAGCCTAAGTTGTCGGAAAGGAATCCATCCAACTTCCTGGTTGATCTCTATTCCTAACAACTTTCAATAATATAAGTCTGATGTCGTACTCCATTAGCATATACAGATTCGGTCATGCAGGACTTATAGGCCTTCTTTTACCTGATCAGGGTTGATTGCAATTTCAATTGATATCAAAAAGTTGAACGTTGATATCGTTCCTATGCGTATTCACATACACGTTTTTGCTGTTGGCTTCCGGACGTGTTCGAACGTTCACAGGTCGTTGCCAATTTTTAAAATATTATGTATACTTGTGTCTGCAGTTGAACCTTCGTGATGACGATTGTCAAACGTTTTTCAGCTGTCCATCATTCTCTTCTTCCATTTTTTATTTCGTTCATTTTCTTTTAATTTTCGTAGATCCGACATGCCGATCCCTTAGTGCGTACAAGTGAATGGGCTCGGCAACTCCTAATACCGATCCCTTTTCGATTCCTTGACTAGTTCACCCAAGATGATCGGTTCTTTCTCCTTATAAGCGCATGTATATAAGTATACCTTTCTCCCTTCCTTCCCTTCACTCTGCTTTCCAACTTTTACTTTATCATTTTCACCTTCCCTTGCATACACTTCTTGCCGAACCTAGGATAACAAATTTCTTCAATCCCAGGTCTTAACTCAAACATGAATTCAACCTACTCCTCAAGGTAGCTCCTCCTTCATCTTCGATCCAAACCTCGTACGCTCACCCTTCTAATTTAACTTGAATTGGGGGAAGGCGAACGTAGGAGAGTGCGGATCCTACCGTTCATTGTTTTGGATGTTGACTCAGCGTACAACGTTTTTCTAGATCGACCAACCCTGGCCGAATTTCGGGCTGCTCTTGCCCTGTGGTGTTTGACTTTAAAATTTCCGACCGATAATGGAGTAGGAGTAGTCCATGGTGATCAGGCGATTGGACGTGCCTGTTATGTAGCTGAGTTGAGAGAAGCTCAGCGTAAGGAGAAGAGAAAGGGTGTGGACAAATCTGTCTACATCCAAGTTACTGAAGATTGACAAATGGAGCCTAAGCCTTGGCTTGGGCGCCACGGTCGGTTCTATAGAGATATAGATCCAAGAGATGACGAAGAGGAGCCCAAGGAGACTAAGGCGGCGCCGACTGTGATATCCCGGAATTTCAAGCAATTTAAAATGTGATAATCTCCTTTATTTATTATTTAAAATTGGTAAAATTGTTATTTCAAACAATAAATAATAATGTGTTGTTTTTAAATATAGATATAAATAAGATTTTAAAATAGAATTATTATTTACAAAATTTAATTTGTGTTTGTTTAAATTAATACATATATTTATTTGAGTTGATTTTAAATTGGGTTTTTAAATTTGAAATTGAATTTGAATATTGGATTTAAATTTGAATTTAAAGGATATATATTTTAAAAATAATTTGGATATAAAAATATATGAATAAGGTTTTTATTAGAATAAGATTTGTTTTATATTATTATTATTTTTTCCTTAAAGAATTTTATTTATATAAATTAAGAGAGTATTTATTTAATAGTAAATAAATACAAAAGTTTTATATTAACATTTAAAAATGAATTAAATATATCTTATATGATTTTATTTAGAATATAATTAGTTTTTATTTTTAATTCTTTAAAGGATTTTATTTATCTAAAATTAAGAAAAGCATTTATAAATTAAGAAATGTACTTATTAATTAGGAAAATTTAATACAAAAGCTTTTAAATCATTTTAAAATAATATAAAGATGAATAATTACAAGTGTTTAAATATAAAGGCTTATGATAACATGTGTAATGTGATTAATAATTGTAAATGACAAATGTTGTTGAATTGACAAGTGTCATAATTTGTTTTCATTTTCTTTAATTTTAAATAGATCATAATTTACACTATATAAACATACATCCCCTATCTTCTATTTCTTTTCTTATCTTCTCTTTTCTAAAGCAAGAAACTCAACCTGTAAAACCATTTTCAAGCAAATCTCAGATCAAAACAAAGAAACATAAACCCTGTAAAACTCAAGAATAAAACCTTGTAAACACTCTACAAACCCAAAACTAAAGTCTGTAACAAATTCTCAAAGAAAAGATCAAAAGCCTGTAACAAAGGTTTATTTTCAAATGCAACCTGAAGTAATGTTTATCAAGCAATCAGCAGCAATCAAACTTCAACCTGTTTCAAAAGCATTCCAATTCATTTTACAAAGCAATTCAGTTTTCAAATTCCAATTTTTCAAGCCTCTGCCTTTTTAAACAGTGAGTAAACATCCTTTTAAAAAAAAGCTTAATTAAGTGAAAATCTATTGCATGTGATCTGTTGAAATTAACTATGCTTTGCATGTGTATATATAAGTGATATCTCTGTGTATATGAATGTATTGAAGTATGCATGTATGATATATCTGTGTCTATCTCTGTTTCATGTTACAGAGTTTAGATTTGATAAAAATTCCAAAATCTCTTCTTCTGTTCTCTGTTAGGTTCTAGTTTTCAAACAATTTAAGTTTGTTTAAATATAAACTAGGATTTAAAAATAGTTTCAAGAAAGATTTGTAAGTAGTTTTCCTCTGGAAGGAAAATTACAGTAAAAACTAAATTATATAAAAAATTCGATTTCAATAATTAAAGAGTTCATAGATATAATCTGATTTGCTATCAAAAACTATGATTTTTAAAATTTAAATCATGATTTTTAAGGGTGTAAATCGAGAGGAATCGTGAGTTGAACGCGAGTTGGGTTTCGGTCGTTTTCTGATGAACGACGAGGTTAGGGTGGTAGGGACCATTGCTGAAGCAAGCTTGGGGAACGGGGGTTTTGGCAAAAATGCTCGGAGCAATTCTCGAGCGACGTGGTGGCCGGACGACGATGGATTAGGGTTCTAGCTTGGTTTTTGGTTGAGGCTGGAAGTTTGAATGCTGCGGCGTCTCTGGTGGATCGAGTCTCACGGGACTTGGGGAAATGGTAGAGTGGAAGTCCAGTAGATGGTGGCCGGAGTTCCAGGAGCTCTGGTGGTCGGAGGCGTCTGGACGAGGCGAATCTTGGTCGAGGTGTTTTGTTCCAGTGGGTTCGATCAAGTTGATTTTCGATTCGTGATTGAATTGGGAGTCTGGGTGGTCGGGATTGAAGGTGTAGGTGATCGTCGATGTGTGGGAGGTACCGGAGGTGGTCGGAGTGTCGCCGTTGATCGGTGCACGTGCACGGGAGGGTTGGATGTGTCAGAGTTTTCGGTAGCAGTTGTCTCGGGTTTGTCTCGAGGATCTGATGTTTTGGCTCGGGTTCGACTTCGAGTTGTACGCGAGGGAGTTAGCATGTAAACAGATAAGTTTTAGCAGTTTTGAAATTTAAACAAAAGCTAGTTTTAAATTTAAAATAAATCTAGTTCAAACTATTTCTTAAATCAATTTCTTTATATATAAATGTGTTTAAATAATTGATTTAAAAAGTTATATGATTTGTTTAACTTAAATGTATTAAGTTAAATTCTTAAGTTATTTTAAACTTAATTTAAATGTAATTAGATAGTAAATTAAAAGGTAAATATTTTAAATGTATATGTTAATCATAATTAAATAATTTATAAAGATAAATGGTTTACCTTAAAAGTTAATTAATGTTTGATGATTTAAGATTAATTAAATTAATTAAGTAATTAGAGATGAATTAATTAAGTAATTAAGATTGATTAATTAATGGTTAGAGATGAATTAATTAAGTAATTAAGATTGATTAATTAAGTAATTAGAGGTAAAATAATTGGTAATTAAGAAGTACTAATTTGTAATTAAGTTTTATTAATTAATAATTAGGTTTTATTAATTAATAAATAAGGGATAATTAATCTGTAATTAAAGATTAATTAAGAATTAATTTGTTTGTAATTAAGTTTTATTAATTGATAATTAAGGTTTATTAATTAATAATTGAGGGATAATTAATTAGTTAATTTAAGATTAATTAATTGATTATAATGGTAATTAAGGATTAATCAACTGGTAATTAAGGATTGATTAATTTGTTATTAAGGGATATTAATTAATAATTAAAGTCTATTAATTAATTGTAAAAAAATAATTAATCTGTGATTAGAGATTAATAAATTGATTTATAAGACAATTAAGGAGTGATTAATTAATTAAATGGTTTGTAATTAATTAATGATTGATTAAGTAGGGTTAAGTGGTTAATTCTTAAGTAACTAATTTAATTTAAATTAATTAAATTAATTATAACATGGATTAATAATTCTAGCTTGTAGATGATTGTTTGTGTAGAATGTCTGGATTGGTTGATATCTATTGGATGATATTTTATGATATTCTGTGATGTGATATTGGATATATTTGTGATAAATGTGTGATATTTATCTGTGATGAATGCTGTGTGAATTCAAGTATTGAATTGAATTTAATTGTTTAAACCTTAAACAACTTGACCTTTAAGAAACGTTTGGATTTCGAAGAGACCGGGATCGGGTATCAAATTTGATTATCCGAAAACCACATCGATCCAAGTTAAATGATAGGTCGTGACATCTCAAAGTGAAGATCGAGATGGAATTTCAGAGCGCAAGGGTTATTGTCGTTAACTCTGAGGGTGATTCCAAAATTAGTGTAACGAGATAATGCCTTCAGATTCGTTCGAACCCGGAACGAACTTGTATGGATTGAATGCTTTCAGAACATCGTCAGGTGGACGATGGGCATTCTAAGATAGATGTGTTCTATAAAGGTAATCTTAGCCTCAAGCCTCATCAACTGGGAATGGCTAAAACAGGGGAGGTGCAGCAAGGCTAAGTGAGTCGCGCTCAAGTAGGACGAGATTTACCCCTGTCTAGAGGTCCCTTTTTATTCGGTTGTGTGGGCTGTTGGTATGCAGCCAACCGCTTGGTTGTCTTTTTCGGGACTATCCAGTAAGGGATGGTTCCGGCCTTGTGTTGCAGGGGATTTAGGGTGGATCCTCGGTACGGTGATCTAGACCACGTACTGTGACGGGCGGTACCCCAATAGCCCTGCCATTGTATGGAAATCTAATCTCCAATAAGTGATCGCGGACTTGATTGTATAACCCACTTTGTGGCTAGTATGCTGGAATTTAATAATGTAACAATTTCAGCTATGTGAATATTTATTTGAAAACCCTAGACCCTATTATAATATAACTGGATTTCCTATCAAATGTTTTGGTTAGCGTAAGGTAAAAACTTACCCATGTTTATGTGTGGGAAGTCTTACGTGATAGTTAAGCAATTTTAACCCGTTTACTCACACCAGACCCATGTCTGACCCGGAGTTTATTTCTGTTTTTCTTAAACTCTTGGGTACTCAAATTTTTATGAGTAGCCAAGGGATTAAGGTTAGCTTTGACAAATTTTGGTGGAGATTTGGAGCAGGAGGCTTCAGCGTGTAGATATATAGTGGTTCCGCTGTGCTAGTGTTGTATCTGTATTTCTGTGATGTACTTGAGTTGTAATGACTAGACAATTGTTTATAACTGTCTAGTTTGTGATGTATAAGCTGTATAACTCTGATAGATGTTGTATATTATGTTAATAACTATGTGATTAATATATTTTATTCGTTCCGCTATGAGATTCTGATATTTGTATTGTTCTTTCTTCTTTATATTTTCTCTTTTCTATCCCTTTCTTTTTTAATAATGATGCTTCTTTCTGTGGAATGAAAGGCGGGTCGTTACAGTTGGTATCAGAGCGCTAAGTTGAGTGAATACCTAAGCTTTGGAGTGATTTCTTTCTTGAGAGAGCGTACTTGTAATTTTGATATATATATATATATATATATATATTTCTACCTATTTGTTGGATTACCTGTTCGGGTTTTCCAATATAAGTTCTAAAGGTAGGAGGGGTAGTGGTGTATGTAGCACGACTACTACTAATGGAAGGAGTCCGAGTGTTGAGGTTGGAGGTGTATCTGCTGAGGCTTTAGACCCAATACTGCCTCGAGAGAGTTTTGCAGTGGTGTAAGGATTTCACCAATCTCTGAAGGAAACCTTTTAAAGGTTCAGAGTCCATCATTGAAATGCAAGTTTGGATGAGTAAGAATTTGGATCTGTCGGATGAGCAGAAGCGAGTGATGGTATCTTGGTAACTTCAGGAAGGAGCAACCGCATGGTGAGACTCAGTAACTATGGATGTTTCCAAAGATGTTTCTTTGGAACAAGTTTAAGGAAGTATGTCTGCATCGGTGATGAGACTAAGTTTCAGCAGGATATTATGTTTGGTTTGAGGCCCGAGTTTCTTGAGGAGATGTCTGCCCATCTCAAAGGCTCTTTGTGATATTGGATGATATGTTTTGAGGATAGAAGAGCTTTTGGATCAGGAAGTCTTTGTCATCTGTGGCAGCGTTGCAGCTTAGAGTGTTCTGTGTGCCTGCAGGAAGGTCATCTGGCTAAGTAGTGTCACTGGTGGAGTTCAGAAGCAGCTAAGTGGATCCATTTCTTCGATGGATTGGTTAGTCAGGCATAAGCTATTCTGATTGGTAAAGAGAGAACAATATCCTTGGAAATTGGTTTGGGTAGGATCGCAAAATTGACTTGCGATAATTTGAGTGATTCTCTTGGATAATCTTTTGCATGGGATTGAGGCATCTCTAGAGGATGTAGGAGTTATAGAAGTTGTCGGAGATTTTCCGGATGTCTTCAGGGAAGTCAGAGGTTTGTCCGCATTGGAGATTGAGTTCCGTATCGACTTGATTCATGAAGCTACCGGTAATTCAGCTTGGTAGAAGGATGTCTCCTAGAGAAAGGATTTGGTGAAGCAGCTCAGGATTTCATGGAACTTCTGAGTTTTCTCTTTATGGATCTGTTGAACCTTATTTCCGGGATGTGTCAGACTAGTCTATGCTCGTGTTCATCGACGGCATTCTCATCTACTCCGGATCAGAGTTGCGCAGCGGAAGCAAGGTGGCAGCTGTTCTAGAGTGGAAGCAACCGAAAGTTGTAGTGTTTTGGATTAGAGGGTTTCTACAGGAAGTTTTTCAGGATCCGAAGGTGAAATTTGCAAGTGCACCTGTTTTGTCTTTTCCGTGTAGGAGAAGTAAGTGTGAAGTCTACCGATGATTGTGAAGTAGATTTTGTGTTCTTGATTTCGATAGATCTTGAGAGGATCATTTTGTTGAGTTGTTTTTGATCCAGTTTGTTTCAAGAAGCATCTGCGAAGGTTGAGCTGATCAGGAAGGATGAAGGCAGCCCAGGATCATCAGAAGAGTTTTGTGGATAAGAGACAAAGGAATTTGAAATTCAAAGTTGGAGATTTGGATTTTGGATGAGATTTTCTCCGATCAAAGGAACAATCAGATTTGGTAAGACTGGGAGGCTAGCTCCGAAGTGTATTGGATCTTTCTGTATTCTTGTAAGGGTTAGTGTTTTGATCTTCAGGGTTGAATTGCTAGTTTGGAAGACTGGGATTCAATGTATTACACGTATCTCTAAGGGAGTACGTGTTTGATCCATCACTGGTTGTGGAACCAGCAGTTCAGGAGGATTTGGTAGTTGAGGAGGTCTTGACTGTGGTCAGATATCTTGTGTAGATTGTAGATCTAGATGAGTAGTAGCTCAGAAGCTTAGTGGTGTAGCTAGTTTGGATTCAGTAGAGCGAGTATTCCAGTATCAGTACCTGGGAAACTCTGGATAGTTTTAGGAAGCTTATCCGGAATTGTGTCCGGATAGCTAGTATTGTTTGTTTGGATGAAATTGTTTGTTTGGTTGTTTACGTATGGCTGATATGTATGTTTGAAATTGTTGAAATAAAATAAAAGTTTTTGATTATCTTTTGTTTTAAATTTCGAGGACGAAATTCTTTTAAGGGGAAAGGAATGTGATATCCCGGAATTTCAAGCAATTTCAAATGTGATAATTTCCTTTATTTATTATTTAAAATTGGTAAAATTGTTATTTCAAACAATAAATAATAATGTGTTGTTTTTAAATATAGATATAAATAAGATTTTAAAATAGAATTATTATTTAAAAAATTTAATTTGTGTTTGTTTAAATTAAAACATATATTTATTTGAGTTGATTTTAAATTGGGTTTTTAAATTTGAAATTGAATTTGAATATTGGATTTAAATTTGAATTTAAAGGATATATATTTTAAAAATAATTTGGATATAAAAATATATGAATAAGGTTTTTATTAGAATAAGATTTGTTTTATATTATTATTATTTTTTCCTTAAAGAATTTTATTTATATAAATTAAGAGAGTATTTATTTAATAGTAAATAAATACAAAAGTTTTATATTAACACTTAAAAATGAATTAAATATATCTTATATGATTTTATTTAGAATATAATTAGTTTTTATTTTTAATTCTTTAAAGGATTTTATTTATCTAAAATTAAGAAAAGCATTTATAAATTAAGAAATGTACTTATTAATTAGGAAAATTTAATACAAAAGCTTTTAAATCATTTTAAAATAATATAAAGATGAATAATTACAAGTGTTTAAATATAAAGGCTTATGATAACATGTGTAATGTGATTAATAATTGTAAATGACAAATGTTGTTGAATTGAACAAGTGTCATAATTTGTTTTCATTTTCTTTAATTTTAAATAGCTCATAATTTCGCTATATAAACATACATCCCCTCTCTTCTATTTCTTTTCTTATCTTCTCTTTTCTAAAGCAAGAAGCTCAACCTGTAAAACCATTTTCAAGCAAATCTCAGATCAAAACAAAGAAACATAAACCCTGTAAAACTCAAGAATAAAACCTTGTAAACACTCTACAAACCCAAAACTAAAGTCTGTAACAAATTCTCAAAGAAAAGATCAAAAGCCTGTAACAAAGGTTTATTTTCAAATGCAACCTGAAGCAATGTTTATCAAGCAATCAGCAGCAATCAAACTTCAACCTGTATCAAAAGCATTCCAGTTCATTTTACAAAGCAATTCAGTTTTCAAATTCCAGTTTTTCAAGCCTCTGCCTTTTTAAACAGTGAGTAAACATCCTTTTTAAAAAAAGCTTAATTAAGTGAAAATCTATTGCATGTGATCTGCTGAAATGAACTATGCTTTGCATGTGTATATATAAGTGATATCTCTGTGTATATGAATGTATTGAAGTATGCATGTCTGATATATCTGTGTTTATCTCTGTTTCATGTTACAGAGTTTAGATTTGATAAAAATTCCAAAATCTCTTCTTCTGTTCTCTGTTAGGTTCTAGTTTTCAAACAATTTAAGTTTGTTTAAACATAAACTAGGATTTAAAAATAGTTTCAAGAAAGATTTGTAAGTAGTTTTCCTCTGGAAGGAAAATTACAGTAAAAACTAAACTATATAAAAAATTCGATTTCAATAATTAAAGAGTTCATAAATATAATCTGATTTGCTATCAAAAACTATGATTTTTAAAATTTAAATCATGATTTTTAAGGGTGTAAATCGAGAGGAATCGTGAGTTGAACGCGAGTTGGGTTTCGGTCGTTTTCTGATGAACGACGAGGTTAGGGTGGTAGGGATCATTGCTGAAGCAAGCTTGGGGAACGGGGTTTTTGGCAAAAATGCTCGGAGCAATTCTCGAGCGACGTGGTGGCCGGACGGCGATGGATTAGGGTTCTAGCTTGGTTTTTGGTCGAGGCTGGAAGTTTGAATTCTGCGGCGTCTCTGGTGGATCGAGTCTCACGGGACTTGGGGAAATGGTAGAGTGGAAGTCCAGCAGATGGTGGCCAGAGTTCTAGGAGCTCTGGTGGTCGGAGGCGTATGGACGAGGCGATTCTTGGTCGAGGTGTTTTGTTCCAGTGGGTTCGATCAAGTTGATTTTCGATTCGTGATTGAATTGGGAGTCTGGTTGGTCGGGATCGAAGGTGTAGGTGATCGTCGATGTGTGGGAGGTACCGGCGGTGGTCGGAGTGTCACCGTTGATCGGTGCACGTGCATGGGAGGGTTGTATGTGTCAGAGTTTTGGGTAGCAATTGTCTCGGGTTTGTCTCGAGGATCTGATGTTTTGGCTCGGGTTCGACTTCGAGTTGTACGCGAGGGAGTTAGCATGTAAACAGATAAGTTTTAGCAGTTTTGAAATTTAAACAAAAGCTAGTTTTAAATTTAAAATAAATCTAGTTCAAACTATTTCTTAAATCAATTTCTTTATATATAAATGTGTTTAAATAATTGATTTAAAAAGTTATATGATTTGTTTAACTTAAATGTATTAAGTTAAATTCTTAAGTTATTTTAAACTTAATTTAAATGTAATTAGATAGTAAATTAAAAGGTAAATATTTTAAATGTATATGTTAATCATAATTAAATAATTTATAAAGATAAATGGTTTACCTTAAAAGTTAATTAATGTTTGATGATTTAAGATTAATTAAATTAATTAAGTAATTAGAGATGAATTAATTAAGTAATTAAGATTGATTAATTAATGGTTAGAGATGAATTAATTAAGTAATTAAGACTGATTAATTAAGTAATTAGAGGTAAACTATTGGTAATTAAGAAGTACTTAATTTGTAATTAAGTTTTATTAATTAATAATTAGGTTTTATTAATTAATAAATTAGGGATAATTAATCTGTAATTAAAGATTAATTAAGAATTAATTTGTTTGTAATTAAGTTTTATTAATTGATAATTAAGGTTTATTAATTAATAATTGAGGGATAATTAATTAGTTAATTTAAGATTAATTAATTGATTATAATGGTAATTAAGGATTAATTAACTAGTAATTAAGGATTGATTAATTTGTTATTAAGGGATATTAATTAATAATTAAAGTTTATTAATTAATTGTAAAAAAATAATTAATCTGTGATTAGAGATTAATAAATTGATTTATAAGACAATTAAGGAGTGATTAATTAATTAAATGGTTTGTAATTAATTAATGATTGATTAAGTAGGGTTAAGTGATTAATTCTTAAGTAACTAATTTAATTTAAATTAATTAAATTAATTATAATATGGATTAATAATTCTAGCTTGTAGATGATTGTTTGTGTAGAATGTCTGGATTGGTTGATATCTATTGGATGATATTTTATGATATTCTGTGATGTGATATTGGATATATTTGTGATAAATGTGTGATATTTATCTGTGATGAATGCTGTGTGAATTCAAGTATTGAATTGAATTTAATTGTTTAAACCTTAAACAACTTGACCTTTAAGAAACGTTTGGATTTCGATGAGACCGGGATCGGGTATCAAATTTGATTATCCGAAAACCACATCGATCCAAGTTAAACGATAGGTCGTGACATCTCAAAGTGAAGATCGAGATGTAATTTCAGAGCGCAAGGGTTATTGTCGTTAACTCTGAGGGTGATTCCAAAATGAGTGTAACGAGATAATGCCTTCAGATTCGTTCGAACCCGTAACGAACTTGTATGGATTGAATGCTTCAGAACATCGTCAGGTGGACGATGGGCATTCTAAGATAGATGTGTTCTATAAAGGTAATCGTAGCCTCATCAATCGGGAATGGCTAAAACAGGGGAGGTGTAGCAAGGCTAAGTGAGTCGCGCTCAAGTAGGACGAGATTTACCCGTCTAGAGGTCCCTTTTTTATTCGGTTGTGTGGGGGGTTGGTCTGCAGCCAACCACGGGGTTGTCTTTTCAAGACTATCCAGTAAGGGATGGTTCCAGCCTTTTGTTGCAGGGGATTTAGGGAGGATCCTCGGTACGGTGATCTAAGCTACATACTGTGACTGGCGGTACCCCAGTAGCCCTGCCATTGTATGGAAATCCAATCTCCAATAAGTGATCGCGGACTTGATTGTATAACCCACTTTGTGGCTAGTATGCTGGAATTTAATAATGTAACAATTTCAGCCATGTGAATATTTATTTGAAAACCCTAGACCCTATTATAATATAACTGAATTTCCTATCAAATGTTTTGGTTAGCGTAAGGTAAAAACTTACCCATGTTTATGTGTGGGAAGTCTTACGTGATACCTTTGTTTTCAAAGGATTTTTAAAGTTAAGCAACTTTAACCCGTTTACTCACACCAGACCCATGTCTGATCCGGAGTTTATTTTTGTTTTTCTTAAACTCTTGGGTACTCAAATTTTTACGAGTAGCCAAGGGATTAAGATTAGCTTTGACGAATTGTGGTGGAGATTTGGAGCAGGAGGCTTCAGCGTGTAGATATATAGTGGTTCCGCTGTGCTAGTGTTGTATCTGTATTTCTGTGATGTACTTGAGTTGTAATGACTAGACAAGTGTTTATAACTGTCTAGTTTGTGATGTATAAGCTGTATAACTCTGATAGATGTTGTATATTATGTTAATAACTATGTGATTGATATATTTTATTCGTTCCGCTATGAGATTCTGATATTTGTTTTGTTCTTTCTTCTCTATCTTTTCTCTTTTCTATCCCTTTCTTTCTTAATAATGATGCGTCTTTCTGTGGAATGAAAGGCGGGTCGTTACAGTTAGTATCACAGCGCTAGGTTGAGTGAATACCTAGGCTTTGGAGTGATTTCTTTCTTGAGAGAGCGTACTTGTAATTTTGATATATATATATATATATCTATTTCTACCTATTTGTTGGGTTACCTGTTCGGGTTTTCCAATATAAGTTCTAAAGGTAGGAGGGGTAGTGGTGTATGTAGCATGACTACTACTAATGGAAGGAGTCCGAGTGTTAAGGTTGGAGGTGTATCTGCTGAGGCTGTAGACCCAATACTGCCTCGAGCAAGTTTTGTAGTGGTGTAAGGATTTCACCAATCTTTGAAGGAAACCTTTTAAAGGTTCAGAGTCCATCATTGAAATGCAAGTTTGGATGAGTAAGAATTTGGATCTGTCGGATGAGTAGAAGCGAGTGATGGTATCTTGGTAACTTCCACATGGTGAGACTCAATAACTATGGATGTTTCCAAAGATGTTTCTTTGGAACAAGTTTAAGGAAGTATGTCTGCATCGGTGATGATACTAAGTTTCAGCAGGATATTATGTTTGGTTTGAGGCCCGAGTTTCTTGAGGAGATGTCTGCCCATCTCAAAGGCTCTTTGTGATACTGGATGATATGTTTTGAGGATAGAAGAGCTTTTGGATCAGGAAGTCTTTGGCATCTGTCGCAGCGTTGCAGTTCGGAGTGTTCTGTGTGCCTACAGGAAGGTCATCTGGCTAAGCAGTGTCACTGGTGGAGTTCAGAAGCAGCTAAGTGGATCCATTTCTTCGATGGATTGGTTAGTCAGCATAAGCTGTTCTGATTAGTAAAGAGAGAACAATATCCTTGGAAATTGGTTTGGGTAGGATCGCAAAAGTGACTTGCGATAATTTGAGTGATTCTCTTGGATAATCTTTTGCATGGGACTGAGGCATCTCTAGAGGATGTAGGAGTTATAGAAGTTGTCGAAGATTTTCCAGATGTCTTAAGGGAAGTCAGAGGTTTGTCCGCATTGGAGATTGAGTTCTGTATCGACTTGATTCATGAAGCTACCGGTAATTCAGCTTGGTAGAAGGATGTCTCCTAGAGAAAGGATTTGGTGAAGCAGCTCAGGATTTCATGGAATTTCTGAGTTTTCTCTTTATGGATCTGTTGAACCTTATTTCCAGGATGTGTCGGACTAGTCTGTGATCGTGTTCATCGATGGCATTCTCATCTACTCCGGATCAGAGTTGCGCAGCGGAAGCAAGGTGGCAGCTATTCTAGAGTGGAAGCAACCGAAAGTTGTAGTGTTTTGGATTAGAGGGTTTCTACAGGAAGTTTTTCAGGATCCGAAGGTGAAATTTGCAAGTGCACCTGTTTTGTCTTTTCCGTATAGGAGAAGTAAGTGTGAAGTCTACCGATGATTGTGAAGTAGATTTTGTGTTCTTGATTTCGGTAGATCTTGAGAGGATCATTTTGTTGAGTTGTTTTTGATCCAGTTTGTTTCAAGAAGCATCTGCGAAGGTTGAGCTGATTAGGAAGGATGAAGGCAGCCCAGGATCATCAGAAGAGTTTTGTGGATAAGAGACAAAGGAATTTGAAATTCAAAGTTGGAGATTTGGATTTTGGATGAGATTTTCTCCGATCAAAGGAACAATCAGATTTGGTAAGACTGGGAGGCTAGCTCCAAAGTGTATTGGATCTTTCTGTATTCTTGTAAGGGTTAGTGTTTTGATCTTCAGGGTTAAATTGCCAGTTTGGAAGACTGGGATTCAATGTATTACACGTATCTCTAAGGGAGTACGTGTTTGATCCATCACTGGTTGTGGAACCAGCAGTTCAGGAGGATTTGGTAGTTGAGGAGGTCTTGGCTGTGGTCAGATATCTTGTGTAGATTGTAGATCTAGATGAGTAGTAGCTCAGAAGCTTAGTGGTGTAGCTAGTTTGGATTCAGTAGAGCGAGTATTCCAGTATCAGTACCTGGGAAACTCTGGATAGTTTTAGGAAGCTTATCCGGAATTGTGTCCGGATAGCTAGTATTGTTTGTTTGGATGAAATTGTTTGTTTGGTTGTTTACGTATGGCTGATATGTATGTTTGAAATTGTTGAAATAAAATAAAAGTTTTTGATTATCTTTTGTTTTAAATTTCGAGGACGAAATTCTTTTAAGGGGAAAGGAATGTGATATCCCGGAATTTCAAGCAATTTAAAATGTGATAATTTCCTTTATTTATTATTTAAAATTGGTAAAATTGTTATTTCAAACAATAAATAATAATGTGTTGTTTTTAAATATAGATATAAATAAGATTTTAAAATAGAATTATTATTTAAAAAATTTAATTTGTGTTTGTTTAAATTAAAACATATATTTATTTGAGTTGATTTTAAATTGGGTTTTTAAATTTGAAATTGAATTTGAATATTGGATTTAAATTTGAATTTAAAGGATACATATTTTAAAAATAATTTGGATATAAAAATATATGAATAAGGTTTTTATTAGAATAAGATTTGTTTTATATTATTATTATTTTTTCCTTAAAGAATTTTATTTATATAAATTAAGAGAGTATTTATTTAATAGTAAATAAATACAAAAGTTTTATATTAACATTTAAAAATGAATTAAATATATCTTATATGATTTTATTTAGAATATAATTAGTTTTTATTTTTAATTCTTTAAAGGATTTTATTTATCTAAAATTAAGAAAAGCATTTATAAATTAAGAAATGTACTTATTAATTAAAAAAATTAATACAAAAGCTTTGAAATCATTTTAAAATAATATAAAGATGAATAATTACAAGTGTTTAAATATAAAGGCTTATGATAACATGTGTAATGTGATTAATAATTGTAAATGACAAATGTTGTTGAATTGAAAAAGTGTCATAATTTTTTTTCATTTTCTTTAATTTTAAATAGATCATAATTTACACTATATAAACATACATCCCCTCTCTTCTATTTCTCTTCTTATCTTCTCTTTTCTAAAGCAAGAAACTCAACCTGTAAAACCATTTTCAAGCAAATCTCCGATCAAAACAAAGAAACATAAACCCTGTAAAACTCAAGAATAATACCTTGTAAACACTCTACAAACCCAAAACTAAAGTCTGTAACAAATTCTTAAAGGAAAGATCAAAAGCCTGTAACAAAGGTTTATTTTCAAATGCAACCTGAAGCAATGTTTATCAAGTAATAAGCAGCAATCAAACTTCAACCTGTTTCAAAAGCATTCCAGTTCATTTTACAAAGCAATTCAGTTTTCAAATTCCAATTTTTCAAGCCTCTACCTTTTTAAACAGTGAGTAAACATCCTTTTTTAAAAAAGTTTAATTAAGTTAAAATCTATTGCATGTGATCTGCTGAAATGAACTATGCTTTGCATGTGTATGTATAAGTGATATCTCTGTGTATATATATGTATTGAAGTATGCATGTCTGATATATCTGTGTGTTCTCTGTTTCATGTTACAGAGTTTAGATTTGATAAAAATTCAAAAATCTCTTCTTCTATTCTCTGTTAGGTTCTAGTTTTCAAACAATTTAAGTTTGTTTAAACATAAACTAGGATTTAAAAATAGTTTCAAGAAAGATTTGTAAGTAGTTTTCCTCTGGAAGGAAAATTACAGTAAAAACTAAATTATATCAAAAATTCAATTTCAATAATTAAAGAGTTCATAAATATAATCTGATTTGCTATCAAAAACTATGATTTTTAAAGTTTAAATCATGATTTTTTAGGGTGTAAATCGAGAGGAATTGTGAGTTGAACGCGAGTTGGGTTTTGGTCGTTTTCTGATGAACGGCGAGGTTAGGGTGGTAGCGATCATTGCTGAAGCAAGCTTGGGGAACGGGGGTTTTGGCAAAAATGCTCGGAGCAATTCTCGAGCGACGTGGTGGTCGGACGACGATGGATTAGGGTTCTAGCTTGGTTTTTGGTCGAGGCTGGAAGTTTGAATGCTGCGGCGTCTCTGGTGGATCGAGTCTCACGGGACTTGGGGAAATGGTAGAGTGGAAGTCCAGTAGATGGTGGCCGGAGTTCCAGGAGCTCTGGTGGTCGGAGGCGTATGGACGAGGCGATTCTTGGTCGAGGTATTTTTTTCCAGTGGGTTCGATCAAGTTGATTTTCGATTCATGATTGAATTGGGAGTCTGGTTGGTCGGGATTGAAGGTGTAGGTGATCGTCGATGTGTGGGAGGTATCGGCGGTGGTCGGAGTGTCGCCGTTGATCGGTGCACGTGCATGGGAGGGTTGGATGTGTCAGAGTTTTGGGTAGTAGTTGTCTCGGGTTTGTCTCGAGGATCTGATGTTTTGGCTTGGGTTCGACTTCGAGTTGTACGCGAGGGAGTTAGCATGTAAACAGATAAGTTTTAGCAGTTTTTAAATTTAAACAAAAGCTAGTTTTAAATTTAAAATAAATCTAGTTCAAACTATTTCTTAAATCCATTTCTTTATATATAAATGTGTTTAAATAATTGATTTAAATAGTTATATGATTTGTTTAACTTAAATGTATTAAGTTAAATTCTTAAGTTATTTTAAACTTAATTTAAATGTATTTAGATGGTAAATTAAAAGGTAAATATTTTAAATGTATATGTTAATCTTAATTAAATAATTTATAAAGATAAATGGTTTGCCTTAAAAGTTAATTAAGGTTTGATGATTTAGGATTAATTAAATTAATTAAGTAATTAGAGATGAATTAATTAAGTAATTAAGATTGATTAATTAATGATTAGAGATGAATTAATTAAGTAATTAAGATTGATTAATTAAGTAATTAGAGTTAAACTAATTGGTAATTAAGAAGTACTTAATTTGTAATTAAGTTTTATTAATTAATAATTAGGTTTTATTAATTAATAAATAAGGGATAATTAATTTGTAATTAAAGATTAATTAAGAATTAATTAGTTTGTAATTAAGTTTTATTAATTAATAATTAAGGTTTATTAATTAATAATTAAGGGATAATTAATTAGTTAATTTAAGATTAATTAATTGATTATAATGGTAATTAAGGATTAATCAACTAGTAATTAAGGATTGATTAATTTGTTATTAAGGGATATTAATTAATAATTAAAGTCTATTAATTAATTGTAAAAAAATAATTAATCTGTGATTAGAGATTAATAAATTGATTTATAAGACAATTAAGGAGTGATTAATTAATTAAATGGTTTGTAATTAATAAATGATTGATTAAGTAGGGTTAAGTGATTAATTCTTAAGTAACTAATTTAATTTAAATTAATTAAATTAATTATAATATGGATTAATAATTCTAGCTTGTAGATGATTGTTTGTGTAGAATGTCTGGATTGGTTGATATCTATTGGATGATATTTTATGATATTATGTGATGTGATATTAGGTATATCTGTGATAAATGTGTGATATTTATCTGTGATGAATGCTGTGTGAATTCAAGTATTGAATTGAATTTAATTGTTTAAACCTTAAACAACTTGACCTTTAAGAAACGTTTGGATTTCGATGAGACCGGGATCGGGCATCAAATTTGATTATCCGAAAACCACATCGATCCAAGTTAAACGATAGGTTGTGACATCTCAAAGTGAAGATCGAGATGGAATTTCAGAGCGCAAGGGTTATTGTCCTTAACTCTGAGGGTGATTCCAAAATGAGTGTAACGAGATAATGCCGTCGGATTCGTTCGAACCCGGAACGAACTTGTATGGATTGAATGCTTTCAGAACATCGTCAGGTGGACGATGGGCATTCTAAGATAGATGTGTTCTATAAAGGTAATCGTAGCCTCAAGCCTCATCAACCGGGAATGGCTAAAACAGGGGAGGTGCAGCAAGGCTAAGTGAGTCGCACTCAAGTAGGACGAGATTTACCCCTGTCTAGAGGTCCCTTTTTATTCAGCTGAGTGGGCGGTTGGTCTGCAGCCAACTGCGAGGTTGTCTTGTTCGGGACTATCCAGTAAGGGATGGTTCCGACCTTGTGTTGCAGGGGATTTAGGGTGGATCCTCGGTACGGTGATCTAGGCCACGTATTGTGACGGGCGGTACCCCAGTAGCCCTGCCATTGTATGGAAATCCAATCTCCAATAAGTGATCGCAGACTTGATTGTATAACCCACTTTGTGGCTAGTATGCTGAAATTTAATAATGTAACAATTTCAGCTATGTGAATATTTATTTGAAAACACTAGACCCTATTATAATATAACTGGATTTCCTATCAAATGTTTTGGTTAGCGTAAGGTAAAAACTTACCCATGTTTATGTGTGGGAAGTCTTACGTGATACCTTCGTTTTCAAAGGATTTTTAAAGTTAAGCAACTTTGACCTGTTTACTCACACCAGACCCATGTCTGACCCGGAGTTTATTTCTGTTTTTCTTAAACTCTTGGGTACTCAAATTTTTACGAGTAGCCAAGGGATTCAGGTTAGCTTTGACGAATTCTGGAGGAGATTTGCAGCAGGAGGCTTTAGCGTGTAGATATATAGTGGTTTCGCTGTGCTAGTGTTGTGTCTGTAATTCTGTGATGTACTTGAGTTGTAATGACTAGACAAGTGTTTATAACTGTCTAGTTTGTGATGTATAAGCTGTATAACTCTGATAGATGTTGTATATTATGTTAATAACTATGTGATTAATATATTTTATTCGTTCCGCTGTGAGATTCTGATATCTTTTTTGTTCTTTCTTCTCTATCTTTTCTCTTTTCTATCCCTTTCTTTCTTAATAATGATGCATCTTTCTATGGAATGAAAGGCGGGTCGTTACACCGCCTGAGCTGACGATTGATATAACAGTCAGCCATGATGACCCATCATGGGTCTTGAGGATTGGATCGCAGCTCAGCCCCTCGATGATGAGAGAACTTGTCGATTTTCTCTGAGCGAATCTGGATGTATTTGCTTGGACTCATTCTGATATGCGTGGGATCTCGCCTGCCATCACGAGCCATGCATTAAACGTTGATCCAAAGTATGTTCCGGTAAAACAGAAAAGGCGAGGCATGGATCCGGAGAGATCCGTTGCTTTTAAAGAGGAGGTGGATAAACTGAAAGTCAATGGGTTTATTCACAACGCCCTCTACCTTGAATGTATATCTAATTTCGTGCTGGTGAAGAAGGCAAACGGGAAGTGGAGAATGTGCATCGACTATTCAGACTTGAACAAGACGTGTCCTAAAGATACTTTTTCCCTTTCAAGGATTGATTAACTAGCTGATTCAACTGCAGCGCATGAATTGTTATCCTTTATGGATGCGTACTTGGGGTATAACCAAATCTGATGCATGTCCCCGATCAAGAACACACTAGCTTTGTGACGAATGTTGGAATATACTGTTACGTGGTGATGCCGTTTGGATTGAAGAACGCTAGAACAACCTATCAATGCTTAGTCAACCGGATGTTTAAAGATCAGATTATGAGGACAATGGAAGTCTATGTAGATGATATGATCGTGAAGTCATGGGGATTAAACGATCACATTCGAGACTTGGCAGAGATGTTCGACATCCTTCAATTTTATAACATGAAGATCAGTCCTTTGAAATTCTCATTCGGTGTTGCGTCAAGAAAGTTCTTGGGCTTTATTGTCAATGCTCGAGGAATTGAAGTTAATTCAGAAAAGATTCAGACTATTCGAGATATTCAAGTGCCCAGAACCACTAAACAAGTGCAAAGTTTGAATAGGAAGGTTGCTGCTTTAAATCGATTTATCTCTAGGGTAACTGACAAATGCATTCATTTCTTTGATTTGATTAGGAAGGGAAAGAAAAACTTTGAATGGATGCAGGATTGTGAAGACGCATTTCGAGCTCTGGTGAATCATTTCGAGAGACTCCTTATCTTGTCAAAGCCGGTAGTTCACGAGGAGTTGTACATTTATTTAGCAGTATCAGCACATGCTATAAGTGCCACCTTGATTCGCGAGGAGAACCGGATTTAGAGGCCGGTGTATTATGTCAGCAAGCGATTAACAGGAGCCGTAAGGAGCTATTCGAAGATAGAGAAATTAGCGTACTGCTTGCTAATCGCATCATGGAAACTTTGTCCGTACTTCCAGGCACATCCGATCAACATTTACATCGGCCGACCGTTATGACAGGTCTTACAATGACCTGAGACGTCTGGAAGGTTTCTTAAATGGAACATCGAGCTTAGCCAGTTCAACATTACATATCTTCCCCGAAGAGCTATCCAGGGTCAAGCGCTGGCAGACTTTATAGCAGAATTTACCATGCAAGACGAGCTTCCAGAAGGCATCGGAATCCCTACGGTGCTATGGAAGTCGTACACTGATGGAACATCTAGAAGTCACTGTTCCAGAGCTGGCATTGTGCTTGTAACCCCTGAGAACTGGTCAATTTGATATGCTTTGAAGCTTGATTTTCCTGCTACAAACAACGAGGCAAAGTATGAAGCATTGATTGCTGGACTTAAACTTGCTAGAGAGTTTGGAGTTAAGTCTCTTGAAATCTTTTGCGACTCACAATTGGTGATGTATCAAGTCAGAGGAGACTGTCAGGCTAAGGGAAAACGACTTGGCCTATACCATACCCGAGTTCAGAAGTTGTTGGCGGATACCGAATACTATGACATTTCACATATTCTACGTGAGCAAAACAGAGAGGTTGATTCATTGGCAAAGTTCGCTAGTACTGGCGATGCACAACAGATGGGTGGTTCCGGTCGAGATGTTACATACCCCAAGTATAAATATGATGGAAATTGATCAAGTACTGGAAACGGAATCCGAGAGGGAATCATGGATGGTTCCATTTAAAGATTACTTATTACATGGAATCTTGCTTGAAAGGAGAAACAAAAAACGACAAGTCCTTCGCAAAGCTTTGTGGTATATTATGCAAGAAGGAACTATGTATAAAAAAGGGTTTTATGTTCCCCTACTCCGGTGTATCGCTCATGATGAGATAAAGCGTGTTCTGAAAGAAGCTTATGAGGTAGAATGCGGCGATAACACTGGGGGGGGGGGGAACTCTGGCAAAGAAAATACCCCATTACGGATATTATTGGCAAAGTAAACTGAGATGATGTGACAAGTGCCAGATATATGCGAAAGTCCTAAGAGCTCCGTCGACAAAGATCACGCAAATGGTCATTCCATGGCCATTCGCTATGTGGGGTATTAACATCATCGGCTCTTTGCCAATCTCTAAAGGCAGTGCGAAGTAGGCTATTGTCGCGGTTGATTACTTCACCAAATGGGCCAAGGCGGAACCATTAGCCACAATCACAACCAAGAAAGTAATCAATTTCGTTGTTTGAAACATCATATATCGCTTCGGTCTTCCACAAACTATCATAACAGATAATGGGACTCAGTTCGATAGTGCTGAATTTAAAGAATTTTGTCGGAGATATCGCATTGAAAAGAGGTTTGCAACGGTCTCTCACCCTAAGGCAAATGGACAGGTTGAAGATGTAAACAAAATTATCAAGTCTATTCTAAAAAAGTGTTTGGAGAAGGCTTGAGGCAAGTGGGTGGATGAACTTCCCACGGTGCTTTGGGCCTATAGAACCACTCACAAGTCCGTGAATGGCCAAACTCCATTCGCTCTTGCGTACAGCTCCGAAGCTGTTATTCCGGTGGAACTCGAAGTCCCTTCTCATCGGGTGACTTACTACGACCCCAAAATAAACAAAGATCTTCCCTTGGAATCCTTGGACTTTATAAATGAGAAGCGCGAGGAAGCCGATTTGAGAGTAGCTGCACACAAACATCGAGTCGCCCGATATTACAACACTAAAGTTCGATTGAGAACCTTTGAAGTTGGCGATCTCATCCTAAAACGGGTTTTTCTAGCCCCGTCACACATGAATCCAACATGGGAAGGACCGTATGTCATTAAATAGAGGCTTGGAGAAGGAACTTTCGAGCTAGCGACTGTCGATGGCATTACACTTCCAAGAGCGTGGAATAACGAGCATTTACGATGCTATTTCACTTAGAACGTTTCCTTTGCATTTCAGTTCTATTTACTTTATATATTTGCTTTAGCATTTGATTTCTCCAAATATGTAATAAGACAGAATAGTTTGTTCTCATTTGATGAAAAATGACTTGAACTTCCTTTGCTTATATGACTGTCATTGCATTTTATGCTAAGTATATAATGAAACTGATTGATATAGATATATGTGATCTGTGAATAGGCTCTTGGAGTTTCAAATCGATTAATCATACTAATCCCTGATGGGATCGAACAAGATGAGCTCCATTAATTTGCTCGATTAATAATTCCCACGAATGATCTGGAGGATGGGGCATGCAATAGGGAACAAATATGGCCGATAATCCGGAGGTTGAAAAATTCCTGCCCGGATAGTGGGACTGAAACTAAATTGAGGCGACCAAAAGAAGTAAAAACATAAATCGGGCATGAACCAACCGCCCACGAGAAAACTTTAAGTCCCCGGATTGCGGACCGAAGTATAAACAAATCTGATGTGAACCAACCGCCCACGAGAAAACTCTAAGTCCCCGGAGTGCGAACCGGAGTATAAACAAATCGGGCGTGAACCGACCACCCACGAGAAAACTCTAAGTCCCCGGAGTGCAAACCGAAGTATAAACAAATCGGGCGTGAACTGACCGCCCACGAGAAAACTCTAAGTCCCTGGAGTGTAAACTAGAGTATAAACAAATCGGGTGTGAACTGACCATCCACGAGAAATCTCTAAGTCCCCAGAGTGCAGACCAAAGTATAAACAATTCGGATGTGAACCGATCGCCCAAGCGAAAACTCTAAGTCCCCGGAGTGCGAACCGGAGTATAAACAATTCGGGTGTGAACCGACTGCCCACAAGAAAACTCTAAGTTCCCAGAGTGTCGATCAGAGTATAAACAAATGGGGTATGAACCGACCGCCCGCGAAATAATTCTAAGTCCCCATAGTGTGGACTAAGACAAAAACATAACTCGAGCATGAACCGACCACTCGCAAAATAACTCTAAGTCTCTAGAGTGTGGACTGACATGTAAACTCCAATGGACAGATGAACGGATTCCGACTATTTTTTATCCCACCAACTCCGACCTGAAATCGTCGGGAGGAATACAAACTACTGAAGACTAGATATGGCAGCTCACTACAGCTCCGACTTAGCATTTTCAACGACTTAAGGCAATGACCGCTGGGAGGCCTTGAGATGGAGATGTTGAACTGTTAACGGAATTTGCAATCAATAAATTATAAGTACATTGAATGGAAAGTAATCATTCAACTATCAAAACAACGATTCACACGATGATTAATCGAAAGAAAAAACTTTTATTCATAAGTCTCAAAATTCCAGTACAAGTTATTTCAAAAAATCGAGATTCGCACCCGAACGCCTATGACTGAGGAAAGAAATAATTATTCAAATTATGTACAATGACATAAAGTAATGACTACTTCTTCGACTTTCTCTCCCTCTTTGATTTTTCAGGAGTGGAGTCGGTTGAGCTTCTCTTCTGGGACCCTTTTTCGCTATTGGCCGGAATGCTTGAAGGAGGGATTTCGTCGGGAATCGTCCCGCCTGGTGGAATAACTTGCGGTGGTACAAGATCAGGATCTTCAACTTCCACCACGACGGGCTCGCCTTTAACTTTACGCTTAGACATCTCCTTCTCCTCGATCTACTCCCTCATACTGGTTTCAGTAGCGTGTTCCAAAGCATCCGTGATCATTACATCTTTCGATTCATCAACAGGGGATGGATTTTCAGGTTTATCTTCATCAAGCGCACCGAAAACTTGAGCATCGAGCCTCGAAATATCAATAGCGGCCGGAACTTCGACTGTCTTCTCCTGTTGCTCCATGGCAGCACCGCTCCTAGGAGTCTGATCAGGGCCTGGAAGACCTGCAAAAATTTGATAAAGCATGGACATTAATTGAAATCCATTGCACATGGAGAACAAAAAACTTTTCAAATTCAAAGAAGTTCAGTATGATACCAGCATCCGGTTGACTTTCTATAGTCAATGGAGTGTTTCCTTCAAGAATGAGAGATAACATGTGTGGTCCAAAGCCAGGCCTGTCCGGATCATACCAAGGTTTTGCTCCGTATCATGAGAAGATGATGGTCCGGCTACTTGAATAGAGGAACCCTTAGGATCAGTTCTAGAAGACTTAACGATATCCTCTCCTTCCTTAGTCGGTGCAGGAGCCTTAAAAAAATTAAAGTTTAGCGGCGATCAGATTAGACGGTTCATTTCCTCGAAGCACCTCTCTCACGAGTTCTTCTTCATTAAATTCTGCTTCTTCCAACTCTTCCTTCTTTTCCTTAACGATGTGCTCCCAGGCTTCGACAAGTGATTCAAGATATCCCTCGCCAAGAAAGCTTAAGTTGCGGTGGAGAAGGATCTTCGCATTATATTCGATAATTAGTGAATCGAACAAGTCCTTAATCTCATTCCTATCAGACTCGATGGCAGCCTCCACCTGGGAGTTAGCTTGTTCAAACCCTTCTTTTCTGCCCTCTTCTAAGGCTTCTTTCTTTAAAGCTTCAATCTTGGAGAATTGTTCATCGAGCTTTGTTCTCAAGCTCCTCACCTCGATGATTTCCTTGCAGTATCTCTGCGACTCCTCTTGCACCTCAATTTTATCCTCCCTCTCTTTCTTTAACAATTCTTTAAGATCTTCCACGCGGCAAAATGTGGCGTCTTTCTCCTTTTGCAAGGAGTCCTTTTCTAAAGCAAGCATGCCGCTGCGTTGAAGCACCACATCAAGTTCCTTTTTATGAGAAGTCTCCTGGTGACTTACCGCCTCTGTTGTCTCTTTTGCATCCTTTTCGGCTTCTACAAGTTGGATCCTGTCTTCAAGCAACTCGGCATCCTGATGCTTGACGCTCTATGGAGACTTCGAAAGCTTTCTCGACCAAATGAATGAATGATTCATGCTGAACGAATACATCGTTCACACAAGCTAATGAGTTTTCTTTGGGGTGTCCAGGAATGACATGTATGGAGCAGAGGAATTTGAGACCATCAAAGCAGATTTTTAGAAAAGTAGCTTTAAGTTCTGTTAACTTTTCTACTGTAGTAGAATCGGGAGCGACAACCGGCAGAAGTGGATTGGAAATGGCAAGTGGATGCTTGCCGGAGCGGCGCTCACGTGGCTGCCTTGAACTAGAGGATCTAGAATGTTACTCGTGAGGCACGGTTGTATGAGGGCCCCGATACGAGAATTTTTCTACGCTATGGGCAGGAAGGTTACCGTATTCATCATGACGAGAAGCATGGGACTGAGACTTCCACTTAGATGAGGAAAAAGATTCTCTCGAATAATAATCTTTACCTCATCCGTCATCTTTCTCTCTACATCGTGCAGATTCAGGGTCTTGACTTGGATGGTGATAAGTGGAAGAGCCTCGGGGACGATCGAAGGTACGAGACTGAGACATTGCACCTTATCCTAGTGTTCCCCCCAACGAACCGGTAGCGGTGGCCCATATTGGAAGGCTGGATGCCTTCGCTACTTCTAGTAGGGGAGTTAAGTCCTTCGATATTAATATTAGGAAAGTCTTAGGACATTATATCATCTGGAATTTGAAGGTCGGAGAATCCTTTTAACGAACTTTCCAGTCGCTGAGAAGATGACTCCTCTCCAAAGGGAGTAATAACGAATTCTGGATCTGATCCAGCCTTTATTTTGCATAGTCGGTACATCAACTTCTTCTTTCTCTTTGGAGGTGTCTACGATTGCCCGACTTGCAATGGACCAGCCATCGGCACTTTTTCAAGGCCTACATCATTAACTCCAGGTTTATCAGCTTGAGAACCTTTGATTTACCCCTCTTTGGTACCTTCTTGAGTCCCCTCGGTAGGGGGAACAACGAGGTTGATTGTTTCTTCTCTTCGTTCAATAACAATCTTCGGAACTTCTTTGCTTCTGAGGAGTCCAATTCTACGACCGTCCTCCAATAGCCCGAATAAAGATAGCAGCTCCTCAGTTACGAGGAGTTTAATATCCCGGTCCTCAACTGGAGTGGCGCGGATGGCGGTGATGGCTCTAGAAAACTTGGCGCCTTCGGGACGTGGACGAACACTTGAAAGAGCTTCAGATGTTAGTATATTCAAAGGAGAAGTTATGACTTGAGTCATCGAACTTAAAAGGAAAACGGAAGTAACACATATGTCCTTCTAACCATCTCCTTGCGAAGCCAAGAGGACATCGCACATAGAGCCACTTGTGCTTAAATAATGAAAGTCTGTTCCACGTGTCCGTCAAGACTTGATAATTCGACAAAGGTTCAAGGAAGACGTAAGAAGGACTCCCTGATCGTCTTTTAAAGTTATAGATAAATCTGATGTCTTTGGGAGTTGGCGGACGGAATAGAACATTCATGAATAAGAAAAAAGTCCCGTGAATAAAATCATAGCTGTTGGGATGCAACTGAGTAGGAGCAATCCCAAGATACCTCAATGTCTCCCGAACGAAGGAGTTAAAAGGTGAAACGTATTCGACCTAGCATATGAACTTGTTACATGCTGTATATACGACTGGGGGAAAATGAGGTGTATCTTGCATCGTTGGAACTAAAACATCCTCTAACGGAATCTCATGGATAGAGCACAATCGACGAAGAGCGGGTTTGCTGATTCGAGAAGCTTGTGAGTCGACAGGGTTAAACAGGACAATCACCCTCAATGGCATCAGGAGCCAGGCTGATGGTTTATGTCGGTAGAACTGGAATATCGGAGAATGGATTAATTTGAGAATTAGATGCTTCTGGCTATTCAGCATGGTGGCTCGAAGAAGGTCTTTCGGATATAGTGGCATAACTTGATTTTGCTTTAGAATCGATGTGTCTCGCCACTGATTCAGAAGACATGCTGATTAAACGCTCCATGCGTCTGGAATCTATGTCAGCTATACTCAGTAGACAATCAAGATTAGAAATAATAACTTGTTCCCCCCGTGTAAATTATGAATTAGTGCAGTGTGAAATAAGCATAAATAGTTTGAAATCAGAAAAGCAAGAATAAAACGACGAGACTTGGAGTTTTGTCCAAAGAGACCGTCATCGCTGACCGTCTCAATTAGCATTGATCGACCACGATAGATTTGGGATCGGTTACCGACATATTGAATTATGAACTTTATTATCCAAGTTTATTAACAAATTTATTACTTAGTCCATATAGAGGAGCCCGGAAGTTTGGTCGTTCGATCTTAAGTCCGATAGTCCAAGTATGCAGGTCATATTGTCCGTTGTCATCTCATGTTCAAGTTCGGCAAGGTGAATTTATATTAAGTGTTCAAATAGGTTGGATTAGAGTGGTCCTTAGTGTTAAATACCGATCCCTCAGCCTCATTGCCGATCTCTTCCCAAGAATCCATACCGATCCCTCAATTAACCACAGCACCGATCCCTCATCAGCACAACCTACCGATCTCTTTCCACAAGCACTTCCTATCGATCTCTCACCGAGTAACCACAAGACCGATCCATCATCAGTACAACGTCCTACCGAACCCTCTAACAAAATTTAAAAAGAAAAAAATGAACGAAATGAAAGATGGAAGAAGAGAAATGATGGATAGCTGAAAAACATTTAACAATTGTCATCATGAAGGTTCAACTGCAGACATGAGTATACAAAATATTATAAAAACTGGCATAACGTTCTAAGCGTCATGGATCGGCATTATAAAGTTCAGGGGATAAACCCAGATAGATAAGTATGGATCGGCATGGTCTAGTGTATATGGGTCGGCAGAGATAACTTAGTGTAAACTCGAACCAAATCTCAAGTGAGAACTCGAGCTTCACACATCCAATCATTATGACATTTGAGATACCATCATATTCGAGCATGAGGAGGCTACCATAGGGATCGCTGCCCCAAATTCAACATATGGAGGGATCGGTACCGACCCCTCTCTATTGAGATTTGGGCTTAGCGCTCCCTATGATGGGCCCATATAGATGAGGAGGTCTTGTTGCCGAAGTTCCAGTTAGATTGGTGGTCGCCTTCACCAATAAATACAGGCCTAGGGGGTCATTCTGAGGACTTTTTTCCGTTGTTGGTTAGATAGCACTATTATTGCAATCAACTTCCTCCATTATTCTCTTGTTTCTTGCTGTTTCTTACCGTAATCAAGATTATTGTGAATAAATAAAGAGAATATTCAAAGTGGAAATAGGAAATCAACGCCGAACCACTATAAATCTTGTTGTTTTTGTTTTCTACTGTGATTTTCTTGTTAATTTTTTATATTCCTCTACTTTAATTTAGTTTCTTCATTTATTTCACTACACAAATCTACTCTTGGGTGTTTGTGACCAATTTGATTGCAAACAGTTCCTAATTGAGTTTTGCAATTATACTGGTACCATGAGTGAAATACTTTATTCTCCCCCTAAAGCATATGTTTTTAGTTTAAGTGGGGTTTGTGATGGGAAAAATGTATGAAATTTTACCTTTATTATTGAAGAGTATACCTCTAAAATTTGATCAATAATTCATGATCATAAAATTTGAATTCAACGATTTATGAATAAAATTTACGATAAGTTTTCATGTTCAAAACAAACATTATTGTATGCAAATTGTCTTTCACTAGTAGTCCATAGAGTATAAAAAAACTTTATACTACGATATCGTATCTATTTCTGTATGAGCTACTATAGGTAAAACTTTTGCTTAAAGTGAACTTACCATGTATAATATTTTATTGTGATATCTCGAACTATCCATTATCATTACTACCTTGAAGATGAAAGAGCACTTTGATCGAGATAATGATTCTTTCTACGTTTCAAAACCTAGTCAGTTTAAGTTTGATCAATGACTAGAATATATATTGCATTACTCTTTTTTATCCTTTAGACTTGGATTGTGTTACTGTGTAGGATCTTTTGTTATTCATAAGATTCCTCGGGCTATAGATTGCAACTATAAATAAAAAAACATAACTAAGTTTCCACCTTCCACCTCTTCTCCTCAAAATAAGAACATAAGATGGCTCTCTTTGAAATATCTTTTGAATAGCAACCAATGCAAACATCAGAAACACAAGCTAATTAACCACTCCAAGTTGAATTATTATGATGATTTGAAGAAGCCGAAACTGTCTACCAACATTAAATCCTTAGCGACAATCCTTTAAGCTTAATAGTGAAAACAAAAATCTCTCCTTTATACATTTGAAATAAACAATGCTCCCTAAGTCTCAATCAAATCCAGTTTTAAGACTAGGCTAGTTAGACGCCCCACTAGAGCACCCACAATGTGCCCACTCCTCTCTCCCCCCTCCACCTACTCCATCCCACCCACCTCTCTCCACACACACAAAAGCTAGAAATGACTATGGAGTGGCATTAAAAATATATAAAGGATGTTATATCACTATCTTTAGGCTATTTGGTTAGGCAAGGAATTTATTGTACACAATGTGTAGGTTCAACACTTACAATAATAACTTTGGTTTTAAGTACATATGAAATCTCAACGGATAATGGAGTGAGATAAGACCAATAAGCACACATTTCATTCTTCACATTATAAAATGAGAAATTCATATTAAGATGGGTAATGCTATTATTTCCATCAAACAAAAACACAACAAAGAGGCTATTATTCTCATTATGTGAAACTAAAAATAAATACGTCTAAGAAACACTTTACAAATAAAATGACAACAATTCAAACTAAATTAGTATCTAGAAAAAATCTATAAAAAGATCTAAATATTTTACCTATGTAAGTTATTTTCAAATTTTCACTTAAACATGTTTTATGAATGATAAAAGCGATGAAAATCAAGTAAACAATAACATTATGCTACTATAAAGTAGAATTAAAATATAAAATACCATTTCATTTCGTTCATGATCTCATTAACATTCCACAATTATATAAAAAGTGGAAATTAGTGGGAATGGCATATAAGTCAGGCCCAATTATTTTCTAGGATCCAGGTTCAAAGGGTTTATTTTGCAGGACAAAAACATACGTCCGTCCATTTTCTCAAATTAAATTGACTTGTGAATTTCTTAAATCGATCAAGCGTCTTTCTAATTTGATCAGGCGATCTTTCTACTTTGATCAGGTGAGGTTATTTTGTTGATTAATTCAGGCGATCTTTCTAATTTGATCAGGGGAGGTTATTTTTTTATTACTTCAGGCGATTTTCTCAATTTGGTCAGGCGAGGCGATTATATCGACTCGATCTAGAGGTTTTATCATATTGTATTAGTTTCGTGCACGATTTGATATCGTTGGTGGAATAAGGTGTCGATTTGATATCATTGGTGGAATAATGGGCTCTGAAAATAAATGTTCAAGAGATCAGTTAATGGATTGTGGTGATGAAAGGTATTGTTTTTTTAAGTATCTGTTTTGTTTGGTTGTGATAATAATTCCTCAACTTGTGTTATTATGCTATGGTGTTAAGTGATAAATGAATTTGTATTTTTGTTAAAAGCAGTATACAAATAAGGTTGATTATTTTGGTTGATTATTAGTTATTGCTTTCTTGTTTGGTTCTGATATTTCTTGTTGACAATGCTTCTTCTTTAGTTCTTGGTGAATGTTAAATGGATAACATTGTAATTTTGAGTTCTGGAAAAGATAAATAGTTTTATCTTTTTTTGAAAAGTGGGCTAAAAAAGGATATGTCATGTAGTATGTTATGTAATTAGTTATTAATTAAGATTAAATGTTTTCAAACATTTTCATAAACATATTTATTTGTTTACATCTTTAATTGCAGGTGTTATTCATCTGTTATGGTTATGTTTGATTTCAATAAGAATTGTTTTAGTGCTCGTTTTGGATTGGATGCTTCTATTTCTTGTGTTAGGAATAAGATTTGTGAGGAGTGGAATAATTTTACTCCATTATGCTTCGATACTTTTTATATTCGAGAATCAAAGACCACCTTTGTTGAAACAAATAGTTATCTTCAAGATGTATTATGCTTATCATGGTTTAAAATGGAAGAATATTTGGTTTTTTTCCTAAGGCTGAAGAATAATTCCATGGATAATGTTGTTGATGAAGTAGTAAATCTTGTTCACTTGTTGTTGGAGAACCAAGTAGTAATATGTTAGAGTATGCTGAGGATTTACAGTCTGGTTTTACACAAGAAAGGGATTTGCATGAGATGAAGAAGAAGAATTCAAATTTGGAATTTTTTACTGGGGTTGGTCAACAATTTGATTCTGCTCTTGGATTTTGTCGAACAGTTAGTGCTTATTGTTTAAAGAATGAGTTTAAAGTACAGTATATTAAGAATTGTAAGGAACGCTTGACAGTTCGATGTGCTGTAGATGATTGTCCTTTTAGGATTCATGCTTCTTGCAAATTGAAGCAATTGGACCAATTGTTTGTTAAAAATATTCATTTAAGTCATTCTTGTGGTGGTGGATTTCGATCGATTAGTAGTCCAACTATTAATAGTGATCTTGTGAAAAGTTTGATTGTTAATCAAATTCGTGATGAGCCAAAAAGAAAAACGAAGGATATTATGAAAAGTTTTAGAAGATATTATGATGTGGATTTGAGCTATTATTTTGCTTATAAGGATAAGAAAATGGCTATGAATGATATTTACGGTGATGAAAAGAAATATTTTAATGATTTGGTTTGGTAATTAAAGGCAATGGAAAGAAATAATCCGAATAGTTATCAAGTATGGAAGTGGATCCGGATACTAATCAATTTGAGAGAATTTTATTTGTTATGAGGCATGTATCTTTGGATTTTGTTATTGTCGTCCTATGGTGTTTTTAGATGCAACATTTTTGAAAGGTCGAAGTGGTATTTTGATGGCAGCCACTGCAAAAAATGGGAATCAAGGTACGTTTGTTATCTTTCTTTTTTTAATGATATGGGTTATACTTTATAGTATTTTCATGCTTTCCTTGTTATAAATTTGGGCTTCATAGTTGTGCTGCTGTAATTTATTGTTCTAGTCAATAAAATATGTTGTAACTTATTGTTATAAATTTGGGTTAGATAGTTGTGCTGCTGTAAATTATTGTTGCCGTTTGGATTAACAGTGAATGTACTTTGCTGTTATTTTGTTTCAGGTTTTTTTCCATTGGCAATGGCTCTTGTTCCTAAGGAAAATGAAGAGTGTTAGAGTTGGTTTTTGACTCACTTAAAGAATGCTCTTAGTTGTGATAGACCGTTGACTTTTTTAAGTGATAGACATTGGGGTTTGCTCTTAAGTATTCCTAAATTTTTTCCAAATAGTTATCATTCTTATTGTTTGCATCATATGCAAAATAATATTGCTAGTGTTGTGAAAAGTGGAAGGGGTTTGTGGATAGCTCATTTACTAGAACGTTGTGCTTTAGCTTCCAATTGTTATGAGTTTGAAAAAGCTATGTCAAAGTATAAAGAAATTGGAGGTGCAAAAGCTATTGAATATTTGAATGATAAGCCATATGACCACTGGGCTGATTTATTTTTCCTAGGAAAAGATATGGTGAAAATAAGTCTAATGTAGCTATAAAAATTTAATTCCTGGATTTTGGATGAAAGAAGTCTACCTGTCACTTCATGTCTTGATGGTATCCGGATTAAAATTATGATGCAAATGTCTAATTGAAGAGAAGAGGCATCTAAGTGGACTAGTGTGCTTTGTCCAAAAATGGAAGCTCGTTTGTTGAAATTGAAGGAAGAAGGATTTGGATGGAGTGTTTCTAAATCATCTAGTTATGTGTTTGTATTTTATTACATGCCGCTCACAGTTTCTAAAAAAGATAAATGTATTTATCTTTTTTTTTCAATCTACTATATACCCTATGTATTATGTTTTGATTTTGTTGCTGCATGGTATTTTTGCATTAAAGAATTCACTTTGTTATCTGACACACTTTTCTGCACATACTTTGAGGCTTATGTGTTACAGAGAATATATATAGTGTGAATAACTTTTGTTTGGAAATACAACTTGTTTATATATATATGCAAGATTGTGTCATATGTATGTTACAATATAATGGCGGAATCGGCAGTTGGATTGCATATGTATGTTAGGATATTTCAACAATCATTTTCCCTACATTTGTTGTGTTGCTATGATTAACTCCAATAGTTTATTTATTCAACTTAGTATTCTCATATATGAGATTGTGTGTAGGTGAAAGTGTTTGTTGCTAGAATATTATGATAGAATGTCAGTTAGGATATCTCTACAATCATTTTTTCTGTATTTGTGTTAAATGTGGCTTTTGTCATCATTTCTTACGTTTGTTTCATTAGTTGGTATTTCCATTCAACTAGTGATGTTGAATGCAAGATTGTATGAATATGGAAATTGCTAAATCAATGCATTTCTTTATTAAATTGTTTGTTGCTATAGTTTAATTGCAGAATAGGCAAGTGAATTGCAAAGTATATTAGGATTTTCCAACAATGATTTTCCCAATAATTGTTTTGATGCTAAAATTCTCAGTTTTATTTTCTGGTGGTTGTGTAAATTTTTAGAGCATATCACTGCTTACATTTTTTGCTTTACTCTGTTGATTTTTTTATACTTGATACATTCATCACATTTTTGAAATTTTGTAGGTATATTTTTGAAGTTCATTCTCCAACGTCGCAAAAAGTTGATCTTAAAAATCGTATATGTAGTTGCAATCAATGGAAAGTGACGGGTTTTCCTTGTGCACATGCTTTGAAGTGTATTTCTTTAACTAGAAATTCTGTTTATGATTATATTGAGAATTACTTTACCGTTGAATATTATCGAGCTTCGTATTCACATGTGATCAATCCTATTCCAACTTTTGATAAAGCAATTGAAGCCGAAGAATCATCCATTGTTCTTCCTCCTAAGCCTATTCGTGGAGCTGGTAGGCCTATGATGAATAGGATTGAAGGGTTGATTTTCATGCTAAGCAAAACAGATGTGGAAAGTGTAAAAAACTAGGACATAATAAAAGGGGGGTGTTCTTTGAATAATTGAGTCGAGTGTTTTAATCCAATGTATTTGATTGATTGTTCTTTGAATATTTTGAGTTGAATATTCGAATAATTGGGTATGTTGAATTGTTGCTAATATGTTTCTGATTATTTTTGGTTGTTAGCAATTTTTATGTTTAATTATTATTTGGTATACATTGTTGTTAATTTTGTGAAAAAGATAAATTCATATATGTTTTTTTTGTTCTGCTATATAGCCTTTGTTTTGTGTTTTGATTTTGTTGGTGTGTGTGATTAATTGCTAGATTTCGTTGGTGTATGGACTACTAAATGTCATTGTAAGGCATCAGGTTACAATAAGAACCTAAATAAGTTTTCAGAAGTGTGTATATATTTACAAATATTTTGAATATTATCCATAGCAAACCATGAGTTGGAAAAAATGGTTTGTTTGTGACTGATGTAAAGAGAATAGACCTCAGATAAATGCTTTTATGTTTAAAAGATAAATGCTTTATTAATAGCATGTCGTACTGAATAAAGTCAATTAATGACATTATCACAAGACATGTTAAACAGATGATGTTTCAAATATCGTTAATTGTGTAAATTAATGGTTTAATCTACAAACTGAAACGATGAATATAAACAATAGCATTAGTGTTTCAAAATTCTATCTGAAAAATAATACTATCTATGAAAGGTGAAAAAACCCTGCTCTTCTTTGTTTATTAAGCAGGCATATCACGTGCTTCATCAATGTGACACATGCATAGTAAACTCTTACAACTCTGAAAGGATAGATCATCAAAATTAGAGTGATGCGATAGGTAGTACATTTGGACCATGTAGCTTTTGCAGACATTTTCAGTCTATGGCACTCAAGTAGTAACCTAAGCTTATCACTGAACTGTCTCCAACGCTCCAGACATAGGAGAATATGTAGAATGTTAAATAGTACATGAAATAAAGTGAATATTGCTATACATATAAATCTGGGAGACATAAAAAAAGTGCGTACTGTAAAAGACTAACACAACATACTGTTAACAACATATTATTTTATGACATCAGAATACTATCAATAAAAGATAAATGCTTTTATCTTTCTTAACAGGGCATTAGAAACAAATTAGCCATTACAAATTCATGATCTGCTATCAGAATTTCATCATCAAATTAACATCGGTTGTGTAATTACTTGCTAGTTAACATCAGCCATTACAAATTCATCATCAAATTCATTAGTAAATTTAGATATACTGCCTAAAATCTATTATGAACAATATAGTTTTGGATATTGTAATAAATTTTTAACAAATGCATGATAAAAAGATTGTTAGACATCAAAAAAATTGTTCTTATCATTCTCAGTTCGCATTTTTTGTAGCTAAAACTAAGCTGCAAAATGTTTCAACTATCCAGCAATATGGTTCGTCAGAGAGGATTTGTGCAACTATTTGCGCTATAAATGCATTGAGTTGTTCAAGAATGATTTTTGATGTAGTCTCCATTCCTTGTGCAATCTTTTGTATGAACATCATTACGAAAACTCCACAGTCGAACCTGTATTTCTTAATTTTAGTAGTTTGAATATAATGATAAAACAAATTATCTTTTCTTCATTTTGATAATGAATTGTATTTAGTAGTGTGTTTATCTAAGTAATAGTATGTGAGTAAATAATAGTATCTAATTGGCAATATGTGAGTAGCTAGTTATCATGTAACATGCATTTTTGTATAAAAATCTCCACTATCTTCAAAATTACCCATTGCTTTGTTGGGCACAGTCAACATTTTTAAGCAATATAGACTTCCCCAGAATTGTTTTCTACCCTGCGTCTTGTAGCTCTTTATTAATGTTGTTTACTGATGCTTTCTGCCAAAAAATATATATAATTTTTTTAGAATAAAGATAAATCTATTTATCTTTTTTACTTTATGTGCATTTTTACTTACCACATTAAAAACAAACTTTGAATGTCCACTTCTTAAGGTCTTAGATCTTGTGGTCAAGTGTAGAGAATCGTAAAGGTTCCAAGTACATGATTCCACTACTAGTTCTAGCAAGCTCCAATGTTCGTTGCCGTGTATAGGAAACAATATATTGCAACATAACAGATTTAGTAGTGTTTGTTTAATAAAAGGATTAAACATATCTCTTTTGATATTTTCCATGCTTCCGTCTGTTGCACTTTTTTGTTAATTTTTTTTTATAGAAAATTCATCTCATAAAGAAATTTTTTATTTGACATTATAGTTCACTTACTGTCATTGTCGTGTTCACGTAGATAATGCTAGAACTTTGTTCTAATAACTTTGTTCTTCTGAACCAAAACCAATCGATAACCTACATTTCAAAAAGAATATGGATTAAGTATAGAATTTATGATGAAGCTAAGTATAGTTTTTTCTACTTACTTGACTAGAAATATATTCTCCATAGAGAAATTCTTCAATCATACTTTTTCTGATGGTGATGAAGTTTCCATCATCACAAGTAAATGCTTCATCACTGAAAAATTTGATGGTTGTTAACAGAAGAAATTAAGATTAGTACGCACCGTGTTGTTTCTATTTACTTGTTAATAAAAGAAAATAACAACCTTTGTAGAAGTTTGTATGAAAAGATAAAGATAAATTAATTTATCTTTTTTAGTTTTTTTATTTGTAAATCATCAGATTTTGATGCTAAAATAAAAAGCTTTATTTGAGTTATATGTTGTTAACATATTGTACCATAAACAATATCTTATTGGAATAAATCTATATTTAAGTAAATTGAGTGAAAAGTAGTTTAGTTACTTACTTGTTTCCTCCAAGAATTTTGAAATTTTTTTGACAATTTCTTTCTGTTCTTCACTAAGATATTTGAGGAGTGGACATTTTGCAACATTCCTTGGCTTCGTTTTTTTTGGTTTTTAAGGACAACATCTTCAACAACAATAGGATTTTCGAGAGCAGTTTCTTGAGCAGGTACTTTCAGATTGTTAGATATTAAACTATCTTGTGTGTGCTCTTCTAGTATGAAATCTTGAGTTTGCATTATATCAAAAGTTGGAAAATTAGCAGAACTATTTATTGGAATTATACCAAATTTTTTTCTTTTTTTCTTACTTTTTTCAGCTTTAGTTTTTTCCTTCAAATCATTTTTTTCCTTCACATCATGCTCTTCTAAATTTTCCAACTTATGGAGCTTCATTTCAAGATTCTAGATTCTTTTTTCAACCATTTCTCTTAAATGTCTTTCCTCATTTAATTGTTCTGCAACATTTTTCAACTCAGTAGTCAATAAGGTGACTTTTGACTCTAGCTTCTTTAAGCTACTAGCACATTCTTTGGCATATTTTTTCAGACTTTCGACTTCCTGATGCTCATCTAATTTTTTTTCTAGGTTTGGTCTTCTTCCACCTTAATAGCTTTTATTTTATTTGCAAGAAATTCTTTCTCTTCTTTTATTACATTTGATTTTGTTTTTAAATTTGCAAGGAAAATATTTAAAGTTAAGCTTGCACATGTAATGTCATTCAAGTACTAGACAAGTTAGAAGCATAAATTTAAGTAAGTATGACAAACTCAGGCTGTAAAAAAAAGATAAATGTTTTTATCTTTTTTATTTGTTTAATAAAGAAAGAAAAATTCCATGACAAATAACTAGTTGCATGAAGGGAATGATTCATATATGCCTGATCCAGACAAAGTTGATGAGATGGACTTTCAAAATATAAACACAAATCAAAACAGTCACACCAACTATTCTACATAATAAAATAGAGGCAAAACTGAAAAGGTGAATTACAATCCAAATCAACACACAAATTTAAGTTCATTGTTATAGTAGAATTCTAGACGGTCCCAATTCAAATTACAAGTATAGTTCAGATTTATCAGTGAATTCATCCCAAACAAATTTGAATTCTTCCCAATTCAATTTTTTTTATTTCTAATTACAGTTATTTGTTAAAAACTTTTATCTGAGATGACTACATCCTAAACAGTAGCATCAATGATGATCAGTATTGGTCACTTAGTCCCCATATCATTATTATGTAAAAATTGCCAATTAGTGAGGAACTTAGTCATGTATATTTGAATGCCCTTTGTACTTCATTTAGTCTCAAATAGGCTTATTAATGAAAGCTAATGAGACTGAAGGACCCTAAACACATATACAATTTTGTTTTTTGTAATTTAGGCCACTAAGATTCCAAGAAATGGCATTCATTTGATTGTTGTCGAGCCCTTTATATATTTTTTAGGAGGGGCTGACGGGACTTGAGATGATTTTTCATGTTTCTTCTTATAGTTTACATTCGCCTGAACCAATTGGGGAACAAATTTTGGACTTTTTGTTCCTTTTCCTTTATCCTGTATTTGTGGTGTAATTTATGATATAACTTGTTGACCTTCTTCTATAACTTCATTAACCAACATATATTCATCACTTATGTATTCGGTTACTTTCACTTCTTCTGTTGTTTTAGGAATTGGTGCATCAGATGTTTGAGGTTCAGGAGGTGGATCTTTGTTAAGCACTAAATCAGAACTCAACTATTTGAGGTCTTTGGACAAGCATGCATATTTATTGGTAGTTTGAACCATGTCGGTAGGTCATTTACAAGAGAATATTTTTGTACATCACTGGTCGTTTTTGTACCATTCTCATGTGTGTTAGAGTCATTGAAACCCTTTTTTGCATGTTCATGTAAAGAAAGATTATATGATGTAGTATTATTTTGAACATCATCTAACATTTTTCATCCCAAACAAATTTATCGGTGAATTCATCGCAAGATAGAAATTAGAAATAAAAAAATGTACAGTTAAAAAAAAACTAGCATACCTTGTCATTGTAAACTTCAGTGAGGTCCAAACCTTTCAGTTTTGATAAATCCCATTTTCCCATTCTTGGGATTTTGGTTTGCAGATTTTCCTTTTCGTCAATTATTTGTGTTCGTTCACAAAACCAGTACTGTAAGAAAAAGATAAATAGATTTATATTTTTGTAATAAACATAAATTTGAATATATTTATATTTAGTTAAAGTTATGTAAGCATACCAATAACACCGTATTACAACCTGGTGTACTTCTTGGATTAGCATGATACTTTTGAACATTTTTCAAAACATTTTCACATATTGCCCGTGGCCAGGAGATTGAGTTTAATTTTTTTAAATATAACAACTTCGGCAAGAAACCCCATTGCATATAGCTTTGGTTGTTTGGAAAAATGAAAGTTATAACCAACAATAATAATAACAACTTCACTAAATCTTCATTCCCTTTTTCCTCTTCTAACATTATATTCAATCTTTTTGTTACTGTTTTTTGGCTGATTATGTCTTCTTTTTGAAAATTGGCGCTTAAAAAATTGGAGAAACTTTCCATAGCTGAGGCTTTGTTAGAAGTTGGTATAAGAAATAAGTCTTCTCCAGCTAATGGCATTCCGAATATGAGACTGACTTCTTCCTGACTTATTTTTAGAAATTTGTTTCCAATTCTGAAAGCATTTTCTTTTACATCAAAAGAAGTAATGATGTAATCTAAATTTGAAAATGTAACGATCTGGATTTGAGCGCTCGAAAATCGACATCCATACTTTACATCGTACTCGAATGCCGCAGATTCGATCGTTCAAATCCGAGTCGCCGGAGCTTATAACAACATTAAGTAAATAACACAGCGGAATAAAAGAAAAAGAATAATACATTGATATACAACATCTGATACAATATCCAGATACAATGATGATACAATGAATATCTATATCATCAGAGATATGATACAACAAATAGCAGCGGAAAAGAAAATGATAACATCAGCAGCGGATAATCTTCATCTTCAAAGCACCAAACTAGAAATAGCTCGAACTCCCAATAACGAGGCACAAAGATAAGCAAGTGCAGTCCGATCCAAAGACTGAACTAGCTCCAGAAAATCTACTGAACCTGACTATCTGAAAAACCCAACTCTAGACTGCTCGTGTAGAAAATTATGAGCACCCAGAGTTTAGGAAATGAACAATAAACTCTGGATCAGTCATGGGACTGGTGTGAGCAACAAAAACAGTTTATCTTTAAAAACGAACAACAAAAGAATTTAAAGTCAATTCGCAATGCTTTTGGAAAATGAAACTACCATAAGACCTCCCACCACACACACAATGCAAACGCAGAATTGGAGGAGATTTCTTCTTATGATAGTCAAAGATGCTTACTACGCAAAATCAAATCCTTTTTGATATTATTATTAGTGCATAGTGGAAAATATTTCGAAAGTAGAATATAAATCTTAGCCAGCATAGGTACCATTATATTATGCCTGCTATAGCTGCCTCCTGAGGAGACAGGTTCTACAATTTGCAATCGTAAAGGCTCGTATTGTTTCTTTGGATTTCCAACAAATGGTCAGGCCAAGGAACTTTCCATTGCCACATGGAAACGCCTCTGGAATGACGTCCCGAGAACCTAACCGGATCTCTGCCAACACAAGGCCGGGTTACCTCTGCAAAAATAGGTAACTACTGACACGCGTATGCCATCCCCCGATCGTCACCGATCTTCCCGAGGATCCTCGATTTCCAACAACCACATCAGAATAATAATGCAGTAACCACATAGGTTAAGTATCTGGGCTCCATACCATGATACCACCTCTATCCAGAAGGAATGACATACACTAAGGGGCGCTACTCCCTAGAACCTTGCTGCATCTTTCCTGTTTTGACCATTACGGGGTGTGAGGTTCGACGAAGTCTCGTCCACAAAGCTACGCTTTGTCACAAAGCTATGCTTCGGGTCAAACAAATGATCAACCTATGATCACAAAGATATAAAATCAAATAAATGATCATATCGCAAATGATCAAACACTGATCATCACACAGCAACACTCAACATGCCACATTACCAAATTGGGATATATCGCTGATAAATTTCAACTACATAACCTCTGAGCTCGTACGTCTCAGAGAAGGGTGTTAAGCTAAGAGAATAAATTCTCCGCCACCAACAGAAATGTATTTGAAAGAAATCTGCTTTATATCTCAAGGTGTAATGTTGGATACACACATGTATCCATACAAGTCTGTTCCGGGTTCGAACAGAACCGAAGGCACTTCTTACGAAGCCCTTGCATTTCCGGGTATTCACAATCCCATCCGGACTTCCCATCACAAAGGGTGATAAAATCTCTATACCGGGGACCAGTCGGTGCAGAGACATTCGACGAGTTGTCCTTTCGTTTTCGTGAATATCCGGTCTTCAACACCGGTCTTCAAATGCGATCCATATACGACGTATCATTATTCGGAATGGGTTATATGACACAATTGTCTTTTCCCGGCTAACCCGAACAACGAGCGAAATCTTTAAAAAACATATGGATATTGGGATTTCAATTAAGTCACAACTTATTACCCAAATTCTTTTCTTCAAATGGTTTAAACCAATTACCATTTCAAATCTTTTAAACAAAAAGATTTATTTACAGATTTTTCCAAATCAATTCTCATTTCAATTTGATTAACTCGTTAAATCCTTAAATCAAGATTTAACTTATAGCTGTCAAAACAATTTTATTTCGAATGGTTTAAACAAAATCATCATTTTAAATCTGTTAAAAATAAACAGATTCAATTCATAGTTTTCAAAAAGAATTCATTTATAACTTGGAAAACCATCTTTCAATTCATACTTGAAATTCCTTTAAATTGGAATTTCATTTGTTATATATATGAAAGCTTTTATCATTTGAAAACAAACAGTTTTCGTCTAAGAAAAATCCAATTTTATTTGCACGGGTTAAAGTCCTTGAATTATATTCACATTTCAAAATCAATACTTTTAAAATGGTTTAACCCTTATATTCCTAGTTTCAAATCTTAAGATTCAATTTCAAACTTGAATTCAAATCCAATTATTTAAATTTTCAAAACTCGATTAAGTTATTCAAAATAACTTTTATCATTGAAATTCCATTTCAAAAGCTTTTCACTTTAAACCCAAATTTCTATTTTCAAAATCAATTGAAATTAAAATTTCAATTTCAAAAACATCAAATTTAAATTACCTGTGACTTAACCGATTTCCACGTGAAATCCATATTTGTGTGTGTAAAGGTGTAGTCCAGGGGTTTAACACATAATAGTGCAACATCAATCATCACAGATATATCGATAAGCGGTATAATCGATAACGCTTATCTTCATTCACAGATTCATAGATAAAATAAATTTATCAGTCACAAAGATTCACAATTACAATTCGATGTGGGTTTCGGATAACCAACTGGAATCCGACTCCCTGTCGCATCGAAATTCAAGTGCCGTTTTATGGGTCAAAGGTTTCATATTCACATAACAATATACACATCACAGATAAGTAAATTACAGATCATAACAAAATCAGGGTATATCACAAAGTATCAATAACAGGGGTATCAAACAATTCACATTCAGTCCAATCCAACATTCACAAGTAAGGTCAGTTAATATCTGATTAATTCAAATCAGATTAATTTCTTATGAATAAATTTCAAATCCTGGTTAATCAATTATTAATAAATTACAAATTTATTTTGATTAATTATTTCTTAATTACTCATTAATTAAATTAATTATTCCATAATTAATTATCTCCATTAATGTTACTAAGTAAATTCACTTATCCAATTACCCAATGATTTCCTTAAATTAATTACCATTTCATAACTACCTTAATTGATTCATTAATTATTCTTTTAAAGTAATTAACCCTTCTATTTACTTGATTAATAAATCTTTAATCATAAATTGGTCCATCATAATTACTTCCATTTAAGTGATCATCTTAAATTAATCATTTATTAGTTTCTTGATAAATTAACTTGAACTATTAATAATTTTTTTTTTCAATTACTTTCATTAAGTAATTTACTTCAAGTAATAAATTTTCTTTAACAAATAAATTTTAGCTTAACCTCGAAAGGTAAATTTACAATTATAAAACACCCTTAATATTAACTTCTTGAAATATCCTTAAATTTGTTTAAAATAAAAATAAAAGCTATGTTCATTAGAAACCATTTTAAACTAAGCTAATTAAAACAATTTATTCGAAAATCTTTCTTAACTGATTCTTAGACTTGATTATCATTCAATATAAGAAAGAAATTTGATTAACTTAAGCTTTTAAAACTGTTTTTCTTTTCTTTTTTCCTGTAGACAACCACCCCGAGCAAAACGCCCATCAGCTCGAGTTCGAACCCGAGCAAAACCACGCTTCTATTTGCTTCGAGCCAGATCTTTGTTTTCGCGTGTCCGACTTCGAGCCCCCGTCTTCTTCCCCAAATCCACTTACCCAGATATTCACGCGACCCCAAACGTGTACGTGTACGTGTACACCACCATGGCGACGCTCCGGCCATCACCTCTAGCGTCGACAAGTCGACTATCAGCCTCACACACCATTCCAACCACCAGTTCCCCTCCGATTCCTCTTGAACTCGAATTCGAATAAACGAAGCCTGGAACACCGTTTCGCGACCAACTTAAATCCCTGTCAACGCCTCGTCTTCGCAGCCCAGTCCACCAGAACTCCTCCTACTCCGATCACGACCTCGACTAGGGCCTAGCTACCCTCGCCCAAAACCCGAAGGCACTCGATCAACCCACTTGGTCGCGGCGATCGTTTCTTTAAACCCAGTGAAAACTAGGGTTCAAAAATAGAATTCGTCACCGCTCTCTCCATCATGATTTCCATCACCATCCATGATTTTTCTCGGCAACTCCTAACACTTCTCTACTACCAGAAAGAAACTCGAGTCTCCACAATACAGAGATCACCAGATTTTGCTAAAAATTCATTTTTAGTTCAATATCAAACTGCAACTTTCACTCATTTCTAAAAATTCCAATTCTTGATCTAAAAATCAAGTTTTAGTTGAGGCTTTTAATTTGTGAAACTGAAATTACAAAATTTGTATGTTTGGATTTTGGTAAAGATTATCATGCATTGATATGTCTTATATTCCAGTGACAACATCTAATATTAACTCCTTAAAATTTTAAATATCACTTGAGATATTTAACAACTTCATTTTTATAAACTTCATTTCCTCAGATCCTTATTTAGATGATGAGCATTTAAAATGAAGGTTGTACCTGGGAAAAATCAAACGGAACAGGCAAATAAAGAAAGCAGTATGCACACAGATAACTCTTACATCAGGTATTTACTTGTAATAACATGAAATGCTTATTCGACCCAACAATAAATCAAGCAACCATATTTAGATTTTAGTTTGTAAAAGGTTACTCACATGTAAATAAGAAGAGTTGCTCACCTTGATGTTTAGGAAGAAGAACAGAGCTTTACTTTTTTGTTGAACACGTTGTAAAAATTTGCAAACTGAAGCTTTTCCAGGCTGAAGACATTGCCTTGTTTTGATGTGTTGTTATTTTAGATTTTTTTTGTTTCTCAGTTTGAAAATGAACGAATGGATAAGAGAAGCTGAAGTATATAAGAAGTATACAGCCTACATACTTGTATTTAATGTTTTGATACTTTGTTCCCATGCCTAGCCCATGCTTGCTTTATGGCTGCATTTATGACTTGTACAAAAGATATATTTTGTTGCAAGCTTTATTACTTCGGCTGATAGATATTGTATGTACTTTAGAGATTTGTATTTATCACTTTGGGGCTGCATCTTACATTTGTTTTGTATTATTTTTTCTATGCTTTCCCAGGTTTGTTTTTACTTTGTTTAAATTGAATTTGAATTTCCTTTCTTTTATTTTCTTTATACATAGATTTAAAGTTTAGATGATTTTATACAGAATTCATTTGTATTCGGAGAAACTCGAAATCAATTTATCAATTGATTTTACAATTTTTATTCAAAAATTTATTTAATACTCAATTTAACTCAAAAATTCAATAAATTATTAAATTAAATTAAATTAAAATCTGGGGTCGTTACAAACTTCCCCCCTTAAAAGAATTTCGTCCTCGAAATTCGCAGGCACGAAACAGCACAGAGATAGATAGATTCGATCTCCTATAATTCCTCAAACTAACGATATGAATTCCAAACTCAAGTCGGAATATCTCAGAACACGTACCAATTTGTCCCTCTTCGGACTTTGGTATTCACAAGAAATTTGAATAAAATTTCAAATTTGGGTTTCAAACTAAATCATTTTATTGATTCAATTCAATTTAGCCTTCATATTCTATTAATCAATTTAATTCAATTTAAAATTTTTAATTTCAAATTCAATAAGGTTTAAATCAAAAAGCTGATAAGAAACCGATGAAGATACGAAGTAAAAATTTTCTACAACGATTCGTAGAGCCATCATCACACCGAAATTCCTTCTTGTAGCTGGTACGAAGAAATCAAAAGAATTTGGAAACGAATCAAAGAAGATTGATAAGAAGGTTATTTCCACTGTTACAGGGTATTGACCATTTATAGTCGTATTCCCTTGTCCCCTATCTCGTCTTCTTCTTGCACTCATACTCACTATCAGTGGATAGTAAGAGAATTTACTGAGACGTTCAGACGGATATCTTAAGGATACACTCATTCTAGAGTTTACTTCACTCTATCTCTAATGAGCTACTTAACGTGTTATACTCCTGAGCTAAAGTTCAACCTTAGCTCTGATACCAAATGTAACGATCTGGATTTGAGCGCTCGAAAATCGACATCCATACTTTACATCGTACTCGAATGCCGTAGATTCGATCGTTCAAATCCGAGTCGCCGGAGCTTATAACAACATTAAGTAAATAACACAGCGGAATAAAAGAAAAAGAATAATACATTGATATATAACATCTGATACAATATCCAGATACAATGATGATACAATGAATATCTATATACATCAGAGATATGATACAACAAATAGCAGCGGAAAAGAAAATGATAACATCAGCAGCAGATAATCTTCATCTTCAAAGCACCAAACTAGAAATAGCTCGAACTCCTAATAACGAGGCACAAAGATAAGCAAGTGCAGTCCGATCTAAAGACTGAACTAGCTCCAGAAAATCTACTGAACCTGACTATCTGAAAAACCCAACTCTAGACTGCTCGTGTAGAAAATTATGAGCACCCAGAGTTTAGGAAATGAACAATAAACTCTGGATCAGTCATGGGACTGGTGTGAGCAACAAAAACAGTTTATCTTTAAAAACGAACAACAAAAGAATTTAAAGTCAATTCGCAATGCTTTTGGAAAATGAAACTACCATAAGACCTCCCACCACACACACAATGCAAACGCAGAATTGGAGGAGATTTCTTCTTATGATAGTCAAAGATGCTTACTACGCAAAATCAAATCCTTTTTGATATTATTATTAGTGCATAGTGGAAAATATTTCGAAAGTAGAATATAAATCTTAGCCAGCATATGTACCATTATATTATGCCTGCTATAGCTGCCTCCTGAGGAGACAGGTTCTACAATTTGCAATCGTAAAGGCTCGTATTGTTTCTTTGGATTTCCAACAAATGGTCAGGCCAAGGAACTTCCCATTGCCACATGGAAACGCCTCTGGAATGACGTCCCGAGAACCTAACCGGATCTCTGCCAACACAAGGCCGGGTTACCTCTGCAAAAATAGGTAACTACTGACACGCGTATGCCATCCCCCGATCGTCACCGATCTTCCCGAGGATCCTCGATTTCCAACAACCACATCAGAATAATAATGCAGTAACCACATAGGTTAAGTATCTGGGCTCCATACCATGATACCACCTCTATCCAGAAGGAATGACATACACTAAGGGGCGCTACTCCCTAGAACCTTGCTGCATCTTTCCTGTTTTGACCATTACGGGGTGTGAGGTTCGACGAAGTCTCGTCCACAAAGCTACGCTTTGTCACAAAGCCATGCTTCAGGTCAAACAAATGATCAACCTATGATCACAAAGATATAAAATCAAATAAATGATCATATCGCAAATGATCAAACACTGATCATCACACAGCAACACTCAACATGCCACATTACCAAATTGGGATATATCGCTGATAAATTTCAACTACATAACCTCTAAGCTCGTACGTCTCAGAGAAGGGTGTTAAGCTAAGAGAATAAATTCTCCGCCACCAACAGAAATGTATTTGAAAGAAATCTGCTTTATATCTCAAGGTGTAATGTTGGATACACACATGTATCCATACAAGTCTATTCCGGGTTCGAACAGAACCGAAGGCACTTCTTACGAAGCCCTTGCATTTCCGGGTATTCACAATCCCATCCGGACTTCCCATCACAAAGGGTGATAAAATCTCTATACCGGGGACCAGTCGGTGCAGAGACATTCGACGAGTTGTCCTTTCGTTTTCGTGAATATCCGGTCTTCAACATCGGTCTTCAAATGCGATCCATATACGACGTATCATTATTCGGAATGGGTTATATGACACAATTGTCTTTTCCCGGCTAACCCGAACAACGAGCGAAATCTTTAAAAAACATATGGATATTGGGATTTCAATTAAGTCACAACTTATTACCCAAAATCTTTTCTTCAAATGGTTTAAACCAATTACCATTTCAAATCTTTTAAACAAAAAGATTTATTTACAGATTTTTCCAAATCAATTCCCATTTCAATTTGATTAACTCATTAAATCCTTAAATCAAGATTTAACTTATAGCTGTCAAAACAATTTTATTTCGAATGGTTTAAACAAAATCATCATTTTAAATCTGTTAAAAATAAACAGATTCAATTCATAGTTTTCAAAAAGAATTCATTTATAACTTGGAAAACCATCTTTCAATTCATACTTGAAATTCCTTTAAATTGGAATTTCATTTGTTATATATACGAAAGCTTTTATCATTTGAAAACAAACAGTTTTCGTCTAAGAAAAATCCAATTTTATTTGCACGGGTTAAAGTCCTTGAATTATATTCACATTTCAAAATCAATACTTTTAAAATGGTTTAACCCTTATATTCCTAGTTTCAAATCTTAAGATTCAATTTCAAACTTGAATTCAAATCCAATTATTTAAATTTTCAAAACTCGATTAAGTTATTCAAAATAACTTTTATCATTGAAATTCCATTTCAAAAGCTTTTCACTTTAAACCCAAATTTCTATTTTCAAAATCAATTGAAATTAAAATTTCAATTTCAAAAACATCAAATTTAAATTACCTGTGACTTAACCGATTTCCACGTGAAATCCATATTTGTGTGTGTAAAGGTGTAGTCCAGGGGTTTAACACATAATAGTGCAACATCAATCATCACAGATATATCGATAAGCGGTATAATCGATAACGCTTATCTTCATTCACAGATTCATAGATAAAATAAATTTATCAGTCACAAAGATTCACAATTACAATTCGATGTGGGTTTCGGATAACCAACTGGAATCCGACTCCCTGTCGCATCGAAATTCAAGTGCCGTTTTACGGGTCAAAGGTTTCATATTCACATAACAATATACACATCACAGATAAGTAAATTACAGATCATAACAAAATCAGGGTATATCACAAAGTATCAATAACAGGGGTATCAAACAATTCACATTCAGTCCAATCCAACATTCACAAGTAAGGTCAGTTAATATCTGATTAATTCAAATCAGATTAATTTCTTATGAATAAATTTCAAATCCTGGTTAATCAATTATTAATAAATTACAAATTTATTTTGATTAATTATTTCTTAATTACTCATTAATTAAATTAATTATTCCATAATTAATTATCTCCATTAATGTTACTAAGTAAATTCACTTATCCAATTACCTAATGATTTCCTTAAATTAATCACCATTTCATAACTACCTTAATTGATTCATTAATTATTCTTTTAAAGTAATTAACCCTTCTATTTACTTGATTAATAAATCTTTAATCATAAATTGGTCCATCATAATTACTTCCATTTAAGTGATCATCTTAAATTAATCATTTATTAGTTTCTTGATAAATTAACTTGAACTATTAATATTTTTTTTTTTCAATTACTTTCATTAAGTAATTTACTTCAAGTAATAAATTTTCTTTAACAAATAAATTTTAGCTTAACCTCGAAAGGTAAATTTACAATTATAAAACACCCTTAATATTAACTTCTTGAAATATCCTTAAATTTGTTTAAAATAAAAATAAAAGCTATGTTCATTAGAAACCATTTTAAACTAAGCTAATTAAAACAATTTATTCGAAAATCTTTCTTAACTGATTCTTAGACTTGATTATCATTCAATATAAGAAAGAAATTTGATTAACTTAAGCTTTTAAAACTGTTTTTCTTTTCTTTTTTCCTGCAGACAACCACCCCGAGCAAAACGCCCATCAGCTCGAGTTCGAACCCGAGCAAAACCACGCTTCTATTTGCTTCGAGCCAGATCTTTGTTTTCGCGTGTCCGACTTCGAGCCCCCGTCTTCTTCCCCAAATCCACTTACCCAGATATTCACGCGACCCCAAACGTGTACGTGTACGTGTACACCACCATGGCGACGCTCCGGCCATCACCCCTAGCGTCGACAAGTCGACTATCAGCCTCGCACACCATTCCAACCACCAGTTCCCCTCTGATTCCTCTTGAACTCGAATTCGAATAAACGAAGCCTGGAACACCATTTCGCGACCAACTTAAATCCCTGTCAACGCCTCGTCTTCGCAGCCCAGTCCACCAGAACTCCTCCTACTCCGATCACGACCTCGACTAGGGCCTAGCTACCCTCGCCCAAAACCCGAAGGCACTCGATCAACCCACTTGGTCGCGGCGATCGTTTCTTTAAACCCAGTGAAAACTAGGGTTCAAAAATAGAATTCGTCACCGCTCTCTCCATCATGATTTCCATCACCATCCATGATTTTTCTCGGCAACTCCTAACACTTCTCTACTACCAGAAAGAAACTCGAGTCTCCACAATACAGAGATCACCAGATTTTGCTAAAAATTCATTTTTAGTTCAATATCAAACTGCAACTTTCACTCATTTCTAAAAATTCCAATTCTTGATCTAAAAATCAAGTTTTAGTTGAGGCTTTTAATTTGTGAAACTGAAATTACAAAATTTGTATGTTTGGATTTTGGTAAAGATTATCATGCATTGATATGTCTTATATTCCAGTGACAACATCTAATATTAACTCCTTAAAATTTTAAATATCACTTGAGATATTTAACAACTTCATTTTTATAAACTTCATTTCCTCAGATCCTTATTTAGATGATGAGCATTTAAAATGAAGGTTGTACCTGGGAAAAATCAAACGGAACAGGCAAATAAAGAAAGCAGTATGCACACAGATAACTCTTACATCAGGTATTTACTTGTAATAACATGAAATGCTTATTCGACCCAACAATAAATCAAGCAACCATATTTAGATTTTAGTTTGTAAAAGGTTACTCACATGTAAATAAGAAGAGTTGCTCACCTTGATGTTTAGGAAGAAGAACAGAGCTTTACTTTTTTGTTGAACACGTTGTAAAAATTTGCAAACTGAAGCTTTTCCAGGCTGAAGACATTGCCTTGTTTTGATGTGTTGTTATTTTAGATTTTTTTTTTGTTTCTCAGTTTGAAAATGAACGAATGGATAAGAGAAGCTGAAGTATATAAGAAGTATACAGCCTACATACTTGTATTTAATGTTTTGATACTTTGTTCCCATGCCTAGCCCATGCTTGCTTTATGGCTGCATTTATGACTTGTACAAAAGATATATTTTGTTGCAAGCTTTATTACTTCGGCTGATAGATATTGTATGTACTTTAGAGATTTGTATTTATCACTTTGGGGCTGCATCTTACATTTGTTTTGTATTATTTTTTCTATGCTTTCCCAGGTTTGTTTTTACTTTGTTTAAATTGAATTTGAATTTCTTTTCTTTTATTTTCTTTATACATAGATTTAAAGTTTAGATGATTTTATACAGAATTCATTTGTATTCGGAGAAACTCGAAATCAATTTATCAATTGATTTTACAATTTTTATTCAAAAATTTATTTAATACTCAATTTAATTCAAAAATTCAATAAATTATTAAATTAAATTAAAATCTGGGGTTGTTACATCTAAATTCGAAGCACTTTTTCTTAAACCTTGTCGTGCTATTGAATCTCTAAGAAAAACATTAAAGAAGTTTTTGAATGGTGTTTTTTCTATATAAGCCGTTGCTTCAAGTGAAAGAATATTTTTCTCCTTTATGATTGATAGGACTTTATAGATTGCATCCAAATTACATCTATATGTACCAGTGTACTACTAACTTCTCTGCTTTTTGGCTATTTTTTTAATTTCATACTGATCGACATCATCATAATCAGTAGTTCCTTCAGTTAGTTCTTGTGAAATTGTTCTTTCTTCATCAAAGTTGCCCAACTGATTATGTTCGAAGTCTTTATTTGTCAAGTCTTCTTTTTCATAAACATCTGTGTTTTCCTCTGTTGGTTCAGTCTGATCCTACATTCATGAAAATCATGTAATCAATTGGGAGGTAAAAATAACAAGTTCATCAAAAAATATCATACTGAACAAAAATTTGAATAAAAATATAATATGCTTTATCTTTTTAATTATCTTGTATTTTTTTGGGATTAAGATATTTATATCAACGAACAATTGTTTTTTCATACAGCAGTTTGAATATAGTAGTGTCATACAACTTTTAATGTTGTATAGGATACATCAGTTTAATTGTTAAGTAAACTTTATAGCAAATATGATTAGGAATTTGTTGTTAACACTGATTGTTTGTAGGAATTTTTATAAAAAGATAGCATGTTTTATCTTTTTTAGTTCTTTTAACATATGTTAGACTTTTGTTGTGCTTTGCATATTTAATGGAATGTAATTTTAAATTTAATACACACACACACACACACATATATATATGAAATGAACATCTAAACTAAATATTATAGTGTAGATAATGAATGAAAAAAAAGTTACCAACAGAGTTAGAGATAAAGCTGTCTTCTGGCTGTGCTCCTCGCAAAATGGACTGGATAACGGTCTTATGTTTATACGCTGTTTTTCTCCATTGTTTATAAAGATGCATGTAGCTTGTTCTATAACAACTTTTGATTTCGCAGATCTAGTCTTCATTTATATGTTGCATGAATATTGTCATGTGTAGTAAAAAGCAATAAATGAATAACTATGACATTTCATTGCATATCTTTTGATATTCAATAGTAACTAAGAGAATTCAGTTACTATTTTGTAGTAAAAAATGAAGAGTTATATTTTGTAGTAAAAAGCAACAAATGAATAACTATGACATTTCATTGCGTATCTTTTGATATTCAATAGTAACTAAGAGAATTCAGTTATAGTTAATTATGTTATTAAATTGTCTGTATAAAAACATAAATGCTTTTATCTTTTTTAAGTATGCTTTAAATCTGGTTCATATGTTATGTAATAATTTTAAATCATTACTAAAACAGCAAACATGTTTAACATGTATCACTATTTAACAAACATACATAACAAATATCAGTAATTATTAAATATACCTAGGGTTTAGCATGTAATTTAAATCTTTTACATTAAAAGATAGACGCATTTATCTTTTTTAACAGCTAAACTATAATATATTCAAGTAAAAATTTTTTGGATTTAGTATCATCTGTCATTGAATAATTACATATGCTTCATCTGTCAATTATATTAAATCATAACAAGCACTAAAATACTTTAAATCCATTATAAAAACTGTTATCAGCATCAATAATATACAATAAATGTAGGGTATATTTAACTAGGGTTTATTATCTTAGTAATATGTATATTTAACTAATATGTTTACATGAAAATTAATGAGAGCTTACTTGTTGATTCCATAGATCGTTCGCCAAATGTATTTGAGCTGATTCCACAGATTGTTCGTCGAAAGTATTTCAGTTTGAGTTGAAATTGATGAGGCTTAAATCGATGAAGTAGAAGTCCTTGTAATTGAAATGCGACACAAAACTCAATCGATCGTGAAAAAATAATTTGTAATCGATTTAGCTGAGATTTTGAAAAGATAAATCGATTGTTTCTATTCTAAACCGTTGTTTTCGATTTCGTTTGGCGCACTAAAGAATGGTTGAAAAGAAAACAAAAAAAGGACCGGAAGGAAGACATGAAGTAACAGATTAATGGGCCGACGTCACATATAAAAAATTTTGTCCTAGAAAATAATTTTTTTAAGCCATGTCCTACAACTTTATTGTTTGTTTAAAGAAGGGCGTTATGGTAAAATTCCCCAATACAAGATACATATAAGCCAAAAATCAAATAATGCCAGCTAAACCAACTCTAGCTGCTTTCCATGGTGGAGAAGGCTATAAGTGTTTGTGTGACACCTTTCCTAATATAGCTCCACCAATACTAAAAATAAAATTGTAGCCTAAAGCGGATCTTTTGCTCTTTTGGCATTTACCAAATTCAGATCGTAAGGTCTTATGATATCCAACTGATTAGATATTTTATTTGTGAGTATATAACCTTTTTATTCCTTAAAGATATCTCATAACCATTTCGATTACTAACTAATGATCCAATTTTAGTGTCACACTAAGAAATCTACCAAACAAAATAACAGTGCACGCAATATCTGTATGTGTACATGCCTTAAGATGCATTAACTTTCCATCACAAATGCATGATGAATCTGTTGCATTTCTTTAGCTTCAAGGATGTTTTTATGACACTATATAAGAAATAGTTTGTCTCTCTTAGAAAAAGAGGATCGATTGATCCACAATATCCGCACCAAAACCTTTTTAAGCACCTGCCTACATACTTTTTTATGATAGTCCAAATATCATCCCGTAAGTAAACATATAGAGTATTTGGATCCTTAATACAAAAAGGTCATCACCAAGATTTATTTTATTTTAAATAAAAATCAAAAGTAATTTCTTGGTTTCGTACAATATAATCGAATAATGTTGACAAACAATATATCATAGACTTGCAAAACCAGGAATAAAATATGTTTTCTCAGAACTTATAATCCACATATTATCCATAATGTTTTCCCCAAAAAACCGAACTAGATGATAACATGATGAAAATTATGATACTATTGACGAGAAATTTACTTGATCCAATAGATAGATTTCTTAAACTATTTCACCAGTGTCTCCACTGAGAAACTCGACTTTATCCATCTAATATTGCTCAAAATTAAAATCAGCAACAATCCCTAAAATGATTCTAAAGAGCCTTTCAATAAAACCGAAGAGAAAGTCACTTTAAAAAACATTATTTTTCTTTTGAGAAGTGTCTTTTCTACAAATGAGCCCTATATCTTTCTATATTACTCACTTAATCACTATTAGTTTTGAATAGTTATTCGTAACCAATGGCCTTATTATCTTAAGGTATGGGGAAAGATCCTCATTTATAGATTTACACTATATATTCATATCTTAAATTCACATTTTAAATTAATATCTAGTATGGAGTGATGAAAGTCAACATAATCATCTTGACCGACCCATTATCCATCTTCATGGAAAAATATTACATAGTCACTCAGAGTAGTTTTTCTTATTTTTTAAGTGGATCTCCTTAGTGACATTGCATCTTGAGGTTGTTGCATTTGTTTTTCTGAAATTAACTTCAACTTGTAGAGAATTTAGTGTTAACATTGACTTATAATGGTTTATAATTTACTTCTTATTTAACGAAGAAAAGAAAACATATACATTGTCGAAAGAAGTAACTTTAGTTGAAATCAATGATAATGATTCCTCTTTAAAGACAATGATCCATACTTTATTTCTCCCTCAAACTCAACATCCTTAAAAAAATCATTGCATTTCCCGTCTTAATTTTTTGCTTTATGTGGTTTCACAAAACATATAGTTTTTAAATTGATATCTTTAGTGCCTCCCTTTTGAGTTATTTAGTAAGATGCAATAAATAATAAACCATATTCCCTACCATATCCAAATGAAAGGCTTCACTGTAGGAGGTATTAACATCAAATAATTGTAAATTATTAAAGACACTAAGGGATTCAATCCCAAAAATGTTTGAATTTATTGATAAACTAATCTTTTTATTGCTATAGGAACAATAATAACTTAATTTGTTCATATTAGAAATAGAAATCGAAACCCATCTAGATGAAATTATAACAAAAAAGTATCAAATCTAAACAAAATGATTGAAATCTAATAATAACATAGAAATGTCCAATATACTTTACTTTTAACGACTTTCCATTACCTATATTAATGAGTTTTCAATACCCGTTGGATTTTGGTAGCTTAAGAAATCAAGTCTTCATAAAAGTTTGGGTGGGTAGTGCACCAATATCTAAACATCAGGTGTCTCTACATACTAAAGCCAAATTTACCTCTTAAAATATTAAGGTAAAATATATATCTTTTATGATATGATATGCGGGAAATCTAGTATAATTCTCTTTATATGTCCATACATTTCATGAAAGAAATAACTATGAACTTCCTTATGTTATTTCTTTTCTTTTAGACCCTTAGCTACTTCTTTATCCTTACTTAATTTATTATTATTATTATTATTATTATTATTATTATTTACAATGTATGTTAAATGATACTTTCTATCTTAACATGCTTCAATCTCTTTTCTTCTTACACACAATGTGAAGTGATCTCAACAATAGGTTATTTTATTCTTAAAAATAATTAATAATAATCTTTAAATAGTTATACTATGAACGAAGAGGGCATACAAAAAAATTTTAGTGTTTTTTTTTGAAGCAATACTTTTCCATATAGTAGTCATTTATATTTCCTTTAATTTTATATTTATAGAATCAAGCATTGCAAAGCGTGCTTGTTTCCCTTTATCTTTTTTTTGAAAAATGTTTTCCAATCTTAGTACGAACTCATTAAAATTGGTTATGCACAAGAATATAATACTCTTGAAAGCCTTTGAAATATTCTATCTTTAATCATTTGACTCTTGCGGTTTGACTTGTTCCGTATCTTGATGTTCTTTATAACCTTGCAAGGTCATTCAGCCGTAGTAGGAGCGGGTGTGATTCTCCTAGATGCAAGATCTAGATCCATGTAGTCAAGAACAAACATTATGTTCTCTTACTATTCTTTAAAGTTTGTCCCAAACTAGATAGACATATTATTAAAATTAGGAGATATCATAGTCAAATTAGTTGAAAATGGAACAAAAATAAAGATTGGCCATATATGCTCATATTAAAAAAATCAAGCGTAACAGATTCAAATAATTGATAAGTCTCTTCTCAAGATACCTAAGACAATGCTAATATCAGGCTTTTGAACTGTAGTATTAACTGTAAGTGGTACTCTTGTTGTATTGATCAAACATTGACAATAATTTCAAGTGAATAATAATCTTTTTTGTACCGATTAATTATTCACTTGTAAAATTTTACAATTGTCGCATAGTTATCATCACACATGTGTAATAGTTCTGTTAAATATTAATCTTTCTTTGGACCGATTAACATCTGCATGAATACATACACACAAATATCAAACAACTTTATGAAAAATCAAAAGAAGAGAGGTCAGTTTGGTGACATGTTGTTTTAATTAGCTAATTTAAAAGGTAAAATACTCAAAAAATTGAAGGGACACCAAAAGTTCGGAATTTATTTCAAAGTACTGTATCCATCGTAGAATAGTGTCATATTCATGTAATATATGGTTCATTTTATCACATTTAAAGTAAAATCCAAGAGAACATTGATTGATTTTATAATTCAATTGGCAATCGTTTTGTAGGTATTTGAATACAATATATTTATCGTAGGCTCTAGCCAGATGTTAGTCTCATATTTGAATAGCTACGTCCTATTTGCCTCATGACCTTCTTTTAATAAAGACTGTGAGAGGCCCACTTTAAATTCATATTATTCATAATACAAGATGCATCTATGTTCTTTTAGCCAAAGTATATGTCCGTTCTTTATGAAGAGAGTGAGGTATTTGAACGGAGAAGTTGGTTGAAAGAGAAATGTGTTTGGCAATGTATTTGAGCGGAGCATATAAGCGGAGTATTTGAAATGAGAAAGGGGTATACAAAGAAAAACGAGGGGCAAATGACATGGACGCACAAAATTTCTCCTTTTAGCACAACGCGACATTTGATCCATTACCGTTGTCTACGCGTCAAACGCGTCGGATGCATCCGACGTATGAGGAACCATAACGAGCAATTTTTTTTGAAGAAAGGCACCTTAATCTTATCTTTCATGGTTGTGGAAAAAATAAATAACAATAAAAACTAACAACATAAAATAGTAGGCAAAACCGAACAAAATATAAACTTTATTCACTTGATTACATATAATTAATAATTGCATATCAGTCCAATCCATGTGTTAATATAATATTCTAATTGATAGCCAATAAAACTGAACTAATCATCAGAGTATAGAATCCACAAAGTTATGCATCGATAGTCATAGAGTATACAACATGATGGACTCAATAAACTGTCTCAACAAATAAAAGTAAGCAAGCACTGTCATAGGCTTCACAGTGTTGCTCAAGGGAAAGTGTAGAAATCCATATATGTATATAATACGAGATAGCTCCATCTAGCTCGTCCTCCGATCAGCTATTGCGTTACCTAGCCTGTTATTTAGTCTACTCATTTAAGAGTACCCAAGATAATAAAAAACAAAGCATAAAACCTTGGATCAGACAATAGTCTGGTGTGAGCGATAGATGAATCTCAAAATACTATAAATGTAAATATGGTAAGGAACAAGAGTACACGAACCAGACCTGTCATGTCCCTGCAACCAAAGAGTTAGCACATAACACTATAATATTCTACTCTACAATATCATAAAGGTACCATACAACATAGAATAATGGATGTACAGATATCCCTATCTCCGGTACCTACTCCCAATGATATCCCTGAGTGATAGCCAACTAAAGAAAGCAACCAAAACAACCATAGCATCCATCAAGCAATACTCACTATCACTCATCCCTACGCTCTGAATACATGATAACTCGTATGAACTCCCTACTGCTAGGGACTAATGGAAATCCTTGTTTTCGTTGTACTCTCGTATCATGCAGTCCAAAGCTCGATACGTGTTTCGTAGCCCAAAGCTAGACACTAGACCCAAAGCCACTGGTCCATGGTATACATATCACTACATGATCCATGGGCATCCCCACTTACAATACCCCTGCTTCGAGTACCACAGAAAACACTCCGAGTTACCAACAATTTCTTAGCATATTCATATCCGAGCCCTCCTTTCCTCCATTCAGATTCCGAGCCCTTTTATTGCTCAATCCAGTTTCCATTATCCAGTAACCCACCATGTTCCTCATTCTACGGCTCTCCCCTTTATCGAGCCGCTATCTTCAATACCTACTCCCACCATGAGTCACAAACCGAAGATACAATGCTTTCATCATGCTGTTATACAGTCATCCAACCCTGATATGAACAAGCTAACACCACCAACACGATCTACAGAACCTCAACAACAGTCTCCATAAGTTCCACCATCATCCTATGTAGTTTGGTAGCTCGGTACCAAGTTATATGCATAACTTGGTGTCGAGTTATACACATAGCCAATCAATGTCTACAACTTCTTCCATGCCTTTAGTACTCTCCTTCAAGCACTTTGGACCCCGACCCATCCATCCTAGATAGCTCATCATCAATCCAAAGCTCCACTTTCAAATTGATTTATACACTTTGGACCCCGACCCATCCATGCAAGTGATCAATACACTAACCTATGATCTAATTTGATTTAGAGAGTAAATTGGGTGATTTTGGATAATTAGAGTTAATGTGGATTTAGACCTGATTTGGGAGAGAGGAAAAGTTTTAATTTGACTTTCCAGCCCTCTATTTATAGCAATTCTTTAATTAAACTGGCGGGCTTAATAATTACACACTAATTCTAGCCAATAGTTGTTGAAACTTAAAACATGCATAATTTCCTAAACATAAGTCCGTTTTTCTATTATGACCACTGTACGGAATGAGAAATCATCATCCTTAAGCAATGGAACAAGTTTGAGACCCTAATTCAACTCCTATCAAAAGTTATAGCTCAAATAAGATTTTCAAGGTCAAAATGGTCACATAAAAATTCGGAAAAATCATAGGTGTGTAAAATGTTTCAAAGAGTCATATCCTAAAATTATAGAATCATACGACCACTTACGAATAAAATAAAAATATTTTATGATCCTTTGATACGTAAAATACGGTTTGTTACATTATCATAACAATACCTACATCATAAGACATTCATCTCAAACACACATCAATCAAAGCACATACAATATCAAGGAAATCGAAGCAACCATCACTATGTCTCACATCACCACCAAGATGCCCACCGACATAAGATAACTCGTAGACCATACCTAAGGAATCAAGGAAATCATAGCAACCATCACTAGGTCTCACATCACTACCAAGATGCCCAATGACATAAAATAACTCATAAACCATACCTAAGGTCAATGACAGACTAAGCTGCCATTGGATTCTATGCTCGATCACACAACATCATTAAGGTGCTTTCCTCACTAAGGCAGGCCAGGCCACGACTAAGGTCCTGAGTACACAAGTGAGCATCCTCACTTACACTTAGACCAGAAAACACACATCTGATCTAGAGCTATCAGCGATCTCTTCGGTATATGACTTAATAGTAAAACACATTGCATTCCACTCCATCATCCACTTCGTCGAATGTGACTCCTTAAACTACCCTAATCCCATAGATACAATTCCCATTAGAAGTACCCAATCAAATGCCTCACATAATCGACTCGTCGAAGTCCAAAATGCCATATTAGAGTCCTTAGAGCTTCCCTATGTCCAGCCCAAAGTAATACTTCTGTTTCCCCATGCCTATCTTGATGCATGTCTCAGAAATCCCCGAGGATACCTCAAAACACCATTGGTCATCTTGCCCCGATATCTCAAGGTCTAACCATTGGATTGTTCCCAAACTTTTTACATAGCCTAATCATAACATTCACCTTCATCCTTGAAATTTTGGTGCCAATATGAAGAAGTCAAAATGGATGGCCAAGATGGAGTTTCGAAAATCGGTCTGGAGTGACCCATCTCCCCGTGCCTTCCCCACTCCAGCCCGAAGAAACTTCCTTCATTCCCACATTCCAGCACACAACATACGCCCCTATATTTGCAAGACCTGCATGGGTCAGATCTGATCCCTGTATGGTTCAGGACTTAGCCATTTTGGTTGAGTCCACTCCTTCCTTATACCATGTCGCGTCTTTCTTAGCCAAACCTTGAAGCTTCCTATCAAGATGCTCGAAGTTCCACACATGCATGTCCGAAGTACAACCCACTATTGATGCATCACCTTGACAGCCATATGTAATGACCCGTAAAATTTTAATGGTTTTATTAACGTATTTAACTGAATTTTTGTGAAATTTTATAATTAAATTTTGAAATAAAAATTTGATATTTGGAATACGGCTACTTTAGCATAGTAAATGGTAAATTTTCATCTGATAATATTGAAGTTTATTTTATTGTGTAATTTTATTTAAGTTTAAATCAGTTAATAATTGATGATAATAATTTTTTTTCCAAATCTGAATATTTTTATACAATAAATTTGTAAACCATCTTCTGAGTGAGACGTCATATTTCGTTTCTCCAAATTTGGACCGCTATTGCTCCATCTACCTTGATTCTAACATTTTAGCAGCATTTCCGGTACCGAATATCAACTTTTGACAGGATGGTCCTATCACTGACATCTGTATACCGTTTTGTTCGTCTCGTCGTGCTAATCTCCACAGTATATTCATTTGTGGGTTTCAGAGTCCGAAACGCGGCAAAAATCTACGGAAAAGATAACCGTATCGGTACTCATTTTGAACCCTTCTGTTTCCTTTATCCTTTCATTTGTAACCGTATAATTCAAACGGAAACTTGCATTTATAATCTCTGCAATATAACTGGCCACAGTTTTCCCCGTCACTTCAATTTATTAGTTGTCCGTTCAACTTCATTTTGTGGTCTCTTCGTTCCTTTTTGAGCTGTCATTTGAAATATATATATATATATATAATATGAATATTTTATATTTTACCTCAGACTGTTCGCCGTTTTGCAATTGAACTCATCACCGGCCTCTCATCCTTGCTATTCGCCAACACGCAACGCCCAACCCGAGCTCCTTCCATCGGCCTTATCAAATCCCGCTACCGAATACCCTCTTTTCTCTTCTCCTCCCAACCGTGGCCCCATAGCAACCTCGACCTGGAAGCCACATCCGCCGAGCTCGACTATGCCTGCTCACTTATATTTTTTTTTCTTTGCCCCTCGTCGGCCTTCCCTTCTTCCCCACGCCAGCAAGATCGGCCAACCCAGCTCCCCTCTCCCTCTAGCTCAGCTTCCCCTTATTCCTCCCGTGCCTCCTCCACCGAGCACGCCAGCTCAGCCCACATCAGTGCCGCCTGTCTTTTGTTCTTTTTATGTAAGTTAACCTTAATATATATATATATTACATTCGTGTATTTGCTGCTGCATATAAGATTTGTATAACAGTTTCGTATATATTTGTATACTTAGCTGTAAGATCTCAAGGCTATATTTCAGTTATATACATAGTTTTGATTTTGTTAGGTTATATATGTAACTATGCGTATATTTATATAAGTTACTTGAGTGATTTTAATACAGTAAATATAATAAAGTCGTATGCATATACATAATGTTCTGTATGTATATATCTGTAGGTATATATATGTTTAACTTATAGTCTTGCTGATTTTTGGTTTACAAGAAATGGTTATATGTATGTGTATATATATATTACAAGTTTTAGATAAGTTAGTTTATAATATATATATGTGTGTGTGTCAGTTTTATATATGTTAGTGTTGGTTAAGGAAATTTATATAGACTTATGTAGGCAGTTTACAGAAATATGATATGTTGATTTTAATTTATAAGTCCTGTTATATCAAGTATATAAGTTATAGGATCTGCTTATGTTGTTGAGTTTATATGTTGGTTTTCAAGTAGAAGAAAAATATATGTGTGAAACTGGTTATTTCAGCCCGAGAGAGCTTAAATATTTATATAATAAATATAGTATAGTATATCTAGTTTCATATATATACAGTCTGCTTATATTTTGCTTATTGAGGCATAGTTTCACCGATATATATATATATATATATTATAAAGTTCTTTCTGTACATGTTTATACATATAATGTTGTACATGGTTATATATCGCATATATGTTAATATATATATATTGGTTAGCTTTAAAAATATAGTTATATGTTATAAAGTATATATATTATGTATTATGTGATCTAAGAAAGTTTGAAAGGAATATGAAGTAATGCCAGAAATACATATGTTAGTATATGTATTTTGTAACTACTTTCGGCAGTGGGTTACATAAGTATAGGTGTGTGTGTGTGTATATATGTATTTATAATTTGTTAGTTATATTTAAAGATTATATGCTAGTTTATATGTCAGTTTGAAATATACAGTAGAATTTGAAACAAACATATGTGAGTTTTGGGTGTTCTGCTGCATATATATATATATATATTTCCTATATATGTTATAACTTACTCTGGATTTGGAAATAGTAAATTATATATTGTTTTATATATATCTGCTAGCACAACTATTTAATATATATGTTATATAGAGTACTTTATAATATGATTTGATGCTATTTTGATATTTGGAAATAGTTAATTATATTGAGTATATGTTTTGTTGTAAAGGATTCTATTTTGATTTTGGTCTGAAAAAGATATATATAGTTTCATATCTATATAGTTATTCATGAGTTATAAACCATGTTATCTGTATATAAATTTATATATGTTATATCCATAGCAATTCCCGTATATCAATTATCTTCATCGATCCAGTCTGATTGATTTCGTATATTCCTGTATCAGCTTTGATCGTTGAATTCGTGCCAATCCTGCTTTGCGTTGAAATTCGTGCTTGGATTTGTAACTCATCTCAGTGTCAAATCTCTCTAGCCTCGAAAGGTGAGCAATCACTCACGATTAACGTTCTTATATTTATTAAATTTGATTTCAATTGGAACGACAATTGAAATATGCTGCTAATTTGAACTGTAATTATTTAATTGTTATATCTGATATGCTATTATCTGTAATTGTTCACCTGTGGGATATGACACCATATCCTGTTGTTTATATTATATTTTATTGGTATTGATGTTATATGCATGTTGTTGATATATTAAATTATTATCATATCTGCTGTCACTCTGCAAGTTCCCTGTTAGTATAGAATTCCCTATGGGTTGAAATGATACATTCCCGAACGATCTGTAGAATAGGAGAAAATCGTTATGGGTTGAAATGATAAACCCAAGCGATTTTCATTGCATTGAATTTGGGATTGCGGGTTGAAATGATATATACCCGTATATAAATTAAATTACGGATTGAAAGGATAAATATCTGTATCACTTGACCATAGGATAGAAATTTATATACAGACACCGTTGGTCTATATATATAAATATTTTGAAAACGATTTCTATGGATTTGGAAAGAAATATATGGTTTAATAAATATTGATTTTGATTTAAAGTGATTAATGAATATTTCAAGTTTAAATAAATCGAAGGAAATGTTTAGATTATTTTCTAATTTGAGATTTATTTAAATGGTATTGGATTTGTTAAGTGAATTTTTAAAACTAAATAAAAACGAAGGTAAAATAAGATATATATGAAATTATCAAATTAAATTTTAAAGTTGTGGAATATTTAAAGCTTTAAAATATATTGAAATTGAAATGATTCATTTTGTGGTTCAAATCTGTAATTGAAATCGATAAAATTTGAAATGGTTTATTGAGAACGGCATCGAATTGAAATTGATGAGTTGAGATTGAATTAAATTGGAATTTTGGAATTTGAGTTGATTTGAATCGATTTGTGAAATTTGAGGAAACTATTTTATTATATAAAGTATTTTTAAATTATATTTAAACTATTTTATATTTTACTCTATAAATTATTTTAATATAAAACTATTTTAATATAAATCATATTTAATATAAATTATCTTTAATATAAATTATTTTAATGTGCCAATTATTTCAATATAAACTATTTTAACTTATAATTATTTTTATATAAACTATTGTACTTTAAAACTATTTTATTATACATATACTATTTTCTATATCTAAATGGTTTGAATGGGAAGTATTATGATTTCAAAGTATTATGATTTCAAAGTGTTGTGATTTCCCAAGTGTTATAAATTCAAGTGTTTTGGTTTTTGAAAGTGTTATTACTTTAAATTGCTATGATTTTTGGAAATGAATATATTTGAAATGGAAATGATATCGTATTGATATGGTTTTGAAATGCGATGATATTTTGGTTTTTAAGTAAACTATTTTGAAATGACCGCGGTGTTATAATAACGATTGGTTATTAAAGAGACTGGGATCGGATATTGTCATACTCTCTGCCAATACCAAAAACTACTTTAACAACTGTGTACGTGGTAGAGATTCCAAAAATGAAGTAGGATGGTTTGACAACGATTCTATATGGTATGACGTGACCCTGACTCCCGTGAGTCAGCTTAGATGTGACTAAAATCAGGAGCTATACCGGGCCAAGTGAGGTCATTCCTCTTATCGGGCATATTTCTTCGATACCATTCTATTGCTTTTGTGATTTGATTTGGTGGCCACCCCTCGATTGTTGGGAGTGTGTCCGAGGTGGGCGGTAGTAGCTGCTATGCGTCACCACCAGTCCGGGAGTGCAATTGGTATATCTACCCTGGCATCTCCTCGTGTGCCGTGTTCACATGCCCTAGCGCGCCTTCTACGAGTTTGTTTTGTACCATACCTATAGAGTGCCCTCTGATAGCCCTCTAGTTTACGGAGGAATTACAGTACTGTATAGACTATGGGAATATATAAAATGTGTTAAGAGGGATATGGGTAACGCCTTAACGCTATTTTGATACTTTTACTTTACTATATACATATTATAATAGCATATATTACTACATAGTAGATAGTTCCATGGATCCTTAGAGGATGGTTATCCCAAACATCCTTTGAGTTACTTGTATTTCATTTGATATTTTACTTGAGTTGGATTTATTGATATAAGAATGTTAATCCTGACTCGAGTGTTTTGTGTTTTGCTTTACGCTCGGGTCAGATTGAGTGTCACAGCATTTGAGACTCGCCTTTGGAGTTTGGAGCTTCGCTTGGAGATCCATCTATATCTATTCATCTTGCAGTTATCCAGTTGATTCCTGTGATATATTATGATCTTGTATTCGACTATTGTATTGAGACTTCTATGTATTCGAGACTTCTATTCTATCTTGTTTAACTCTGTTACATATATATAGTAGCTTCATAAACTACTATTCTTTCATTTCCGCTGCTTATTGTTATATTACTCTGTGTCTGTGATTCTGTGATTGATTTATTTACTGTATATGCTGAGTTTTGCCAAATTTAAATTAACAATCTGATATTTTGAGCAATTCAAGTCTGACATGTGCGGATGCGAATGGTTGAAAATACCGGGTCGTTACACCATAACTCCACCATTTCTTCTCCAAACCCAAGGCAACCCACTTCATGGCCTCTCCACCTTATCACCAACACTTCATATTAATCATTAGTCTATTTGAGCACTTCAGATCGATCAGTTCTTATGGGTCGGGTATGATCGATCGTGTTTGAAACGGGCCAGTCAGAAGTGGGTGAAATAAATAGATTTAAAAAAAATTCATATTTTCGGATATATTGAGCCAATGAAGTCTGACGGGTTTATTAGATCCAATCTAATTAATTTAAGTAAAATCATATTTTATTTAATTTCTTTGATTTTGTTAATTAATCGATTTAATTAAAGGGATTTAATATAATTTTAAGTATATCACTATATACTTATTTGTGTATAACGTGCATTTGCAACATAGCATAGGGGGTACATGGTTAAATATATACATAGATAAATGTTGGGATTTACATTGACTATGTATGTATTTGGTCGCTACATACACATACACATACACATACACATACACATACACATATACATACAAATAAATATTGCCTAAATAAATGTTTTGTAATAATACACAAACACATACGCATATATACACACTTTCGAAATGTTAAATAATATTATTTACAATAGATATAATATAAATTTGACTAAGTGTAAAATTTCAAATTTCAAATTTAAGATATCTAAATTTGGTTTAGTAAACAAGATTCTTATTATAGGGAAAGGCACTATTGGCTGGTCATGCCTTGATTACTGGATTGTCTAGTTGTCACTTTGTTTATTTCTTTCTTTGCACCATGATTTAAGTTTATATGGGATTGATGTCATACTTTATATCTTTCACTATATGATTTACACTACTTAATTGGTGAGGGAGTGCTTCCTTTTCTATTATATGTCCTATTCTCTTTCCTTTAGTACCGGGTTTGGTCTTACCGTTGTGTCATGGTACTTTTGCTAGGTTCAGGTGGGTTTTTTTTTCCTATTTCGCATCGCACATGGAGGGTTTTTGGCTACCTACCAGGCTTGTTAATGGCTCCTTTTTTTAGTGTAATATAAAATTATATAAATGCTCTCCTCCTTGGGGAGGATCACTCATTTTCCTTAAAAAAAATCAAATTTTGAATATGATAATTTTGGCTTTGCAATATTCTAAATAATATAAATATATACAATTTAAATATGGAAATTATAGTTTAAGGTATTTATATAAATACTTAAACTGATTAAATGATATATACATAAAATAGATGTTTATATATATATATATATATATATATATGTGTGTGTGTGTGTGTGTACATATGCGCGTGCGTGCACATATGTTGCGTGCCAAATTAAAAAAGTGTTTTTTATTTTAAAGTTGAGAGCAAAAGTTTTATTATTTGTCAAATACGTATTTTAAACAATGTATTAATCTAATATAAACATATATGATACATCGTACACACACATACAGATATATATATATATATATATTACATAAAATTAATTTGATCTAATTTTTTATAACTTTCAAGATTAAATTAAATAATAAAATTTATTTACATAATATTTAATTTAATTTGAATTCACAGGAAAATCATTTTAAAACTAAACAATGTTTAAAATAAATAAACAATATTATCTATGTGTACATTTAAATTTAATTCAAACAAAAAAGTGTTCTTTTATTTGTTTGGCCGGAAACAAGTATGCATACATTTTTTTTATCAATAGCACATCATGATTATCAAATAAACTAGACCAAAGAAAAAAAATTAAACAGATGTAATTTAATAGACAATGATATACATATACATACATACATACATATATATAGGCATACACGCACTCAAGGTAATATATGATATATAATACATTAAGATCATTATGTAAAATAATTAGAATTTTACCTAATAAGCTATGCCTCTGATTCACACTTAGATCTTTATAGCCTCCTTGATATCTAAGATCTGCACCCTTCTCTGCAGGAGATGGACGTTCAAACATCGAATAAATAATATTTGATTGAATGTATATGTTTAAGGTAAGAAAAGTGGAGAGAAGGAGAAGAAGAGCTTGCAGCCTAAATGGTAATATAAGGGAGCAAAGTCTAATTGAAAATTGGTGGCTAGTGTTTGAATATATAGTGTGGTCTAGAGAGAAGTATCATGCACCATTCCCTCTTACCAATTAAAACACCAAGCCACCTTTGGCCCTCTCTTCATGCTGCATGGATTAGGTCCTTAATGGACCTACATATCCATTTAACCCATTGTCAATATATTCAATTTAAATCCAATTTAAATTGTTATTGATATCGTATATCGATACGTATGTATGTAACTTCTATATACACACTCGATAAATTACTAATAACATCTTGAACATTTCTAAGGGCATCACTATTTTACTAGTCACACTCCATACAGTAAATATAATAACAACAATAATTTATATTTCATAAATATTAATTAATTTAACTAATTTATAACTATTATAAACCAATTAAATCAAGTGGTGTTTCAGGGACTTGATAGATTCATGTGACAACTGCCCTACACCACTGGCACCCAATATGACCAAATAGTGCGCTGCTGATGTGCCCGGTCGATGTAGGGTAATTGTCAAGGATTGAAAAAAATAAAATATCACAGAACATGTTGTATATAACAGAGCGCATCGAATAAAATATAACAATCATCACATATATAAAATAGGAGAGAGACAGTAATAACTAAGTGAACCAAATATTAGAGTATAGATCAACAAAGTTATACAATATAGTAATAGAGTTTATACAAATGGAAATAAACTCAAATAAACTGTCTCAATAGCAATGCAAAAATTGCCTAAGCTCTACAGTGTTTCATAACGGACTAAGCAATAGAATGTCTATATATAATTCGAGAAAGCTCCATCCAGCTTGTCCACTGCAAAGCTACTGCGTATCACCTAGATCTGCTATCTAGTCTACTAATTTAAAAGTACCTGAAATAATAAGAAGCAAAGCATAAAACTTTAAGTCAAACAACAGTTTGGTGTGAGAGATAAATGAATCTCAAAATATTATACAAGTTGATATGGTAAGGAACAAGGGTATACGAACCATACATGACCTGTCCCTACAACCAAAGAGTTAGCATATAACGAACACAATATGCTACTCTACAAACATCATAAAGGTGTACTGCAAACTAAGTATGATGAGGGGTGTCTAGGTATCCCTACCCATAATACCTATCTTAAGTGACACCCATAGAGTAATAGACTACAGAAGAAAACAACCAAAGCAAACATAGCACCCATCAAACAATCCTCACCATCGCTCAGTTTGCCTCGGATATACCATAACTCGTATGACCATTTTTCTACCAGGGATTAATGAATAAATCTCGATTTTTTAGTGTACTCACAATACCTCTACTTTTAAGTATGTCAAAAAATACTCCGAGTATCAATGATTCCTTAACGCCAATATCTAATCCCTTTCCTCACTCCATCTATATTCCACTATTCTCAAGGAACCATTCTACATTCCTTCTTTCAACGATAGAACCATTCAACATTTTATCCATGAGTCACCCTTCCTAGAGCCCGCCATTTGTGGATAATCATTCTCACAACTCCTTTCAACATCGAGCTGCCATCGTCGGGACCCAACTCCACTCACCGTCGAGTTACCATTAACAAAGTCCCGAAAATATCATCGTGCTACAAAATTGCCATCAAACCCTAAGTAAACAAAAAAAACATCTTAAGCACGACCTGCAGAGCCAACACTTACCTTCCTGGAAGTTTCATTACTCAAGGCCCCAAAATTGCTTGTTGGTACCGACCAAAAGAAGCTGATACCGATTTGATTCCCTTCATCTATTCTTATCTAGATTTTGGCTAAGTATTTTCCACCCCTGATCTCTTCATCTCGGCATGCCTAGGGCTCCAAGCTTCATTCCATAAGTCCCCCAAGCTCTAAGCTTCACCAAAATGCTAGGAAAAACTACTCGATACCGATCTGAAGTGATCGGTACCGACAACCTTACCTAGTTAAATTTGCATGACTCCAGGAACTCCTTCCTTACTCTAACTCAAAGCTTACCCTAAAGTCTTGTAGCCTAACTCCCGATCCTTGCCTTCTTGCTGAATAGATCTACAACTAACTCCACCGGTCATTCTTCTCGTCATCGACCACTCATGCCAACCCCAAATGACCTGCGACCAAAATCGTGGGCTTCTTCTTGTTCCAGAGACCCTCCTCTATGTTTCATTCAATTTTGATTAATTTTGCCTTCAATTTGCCCAATTCGACGACCTCTTTCCTAACCACCTAAAAGCAATAGCAACCCATATCAAAACTCAACATACAAAACTGAAGTATCATCCATTTACATCCATACATAGATTCAATTCATCAAAACATGGTTATTGCTCAAATTCTAGTCTGGATCTAAATTTTATACTAGCATATCAATATTATCAAAAGGAGTTGCAAAATCATTTAAAAACCACTTTAAATCTTTTTAAATTTCGAGCATAACATGTATAAAAATGTGATTAAAGTTAGAATTTTTTTAAGATCAAAATCATGTTAAAAACATATACTTTAACTATATAAACAAGTATAGCATAGTGAGAGGTCAAGTACCACTCACCAAATACCCAAAATACAATTTTTTCCTCTAGATTCGAGATTAACAGTAAAGAAGTACGAATCCCCAAGCACCAAAGTGATAGATCTACAATATCCTTTGCTAATTGCCCTTCTAATGACGATTTATGCTTAGATTAGTAAGAAAAATGGAAGTTTTTTGATGGAAATTAGGCTAATGGAGCTTTTGATCTAATTTGGGAAGAAGAGAAATGACTTGGGGGTTGTTGCTTCAGCCGCTTTTGGCACAAATTCCAAGTTGAGCCTTGGGTTAGCCCATAAACCTTTCTAATTACTCGTTAATCTGTCCAATAACAAATTAAAATTAAAATTACCATATCTCCTAAACATTAAGTTTGTTTTCCTATTATGACCACTCTATGGAAAGAGAAACCACATGCCTGATCTAACAGAAGTGGTTTTAGACCCTAATTCAATCCCAATCAAAAGTTATAGGCCTTAAAATAATTTCTAGGTTTGAATGCCCGATAAAAATTATAAAGGTGAAAAATGTCCCTGGTAGTCATTTCCCAAAGTTTTAGAGTCATATGACCTCATACGGATTAAATAATAGTATTTTATGATCCTTCGATACGTAATATACAAGTCATTATAATTCGGTTGTGCGGCTCACAAGTGTGAATTTAGCCAACGATTAATATTTAAAAAATTTACATATCAATGTTCACATGTCCTCTTAGCCAGTGGTATGATGGTTTGACTTAATTCATTGCTTACAAATATCATTGGTAAAATCCATTTTTACAAATTCGAGTGGTACCTTTTAGTAACAATTATTTACACTAATTCTCTTCGTCAACACAATATCATATTAGGATTTATAGATTTTGGTTTTGGTCAAAATTTTAGTATCATACATATTCAACTTGGTTAGTCCATAAACAAAGTTCTTTGTTCTACTTATTATAAAATGTACCACTATGATCGAAGATTTTGACTTTGAGTTGACTATGACTGACCTGATATTGACTTCATACAATCAAGGAGACAGATTCTCTATTGAATAGTGTTTCACTTTCAATGTTTTAACTCAAACTTAACTATAGTCGTTAGATGGAAGCCATGCCATAATATAACTATAATCAAAGTGGAGTGTCCACATTCAACAGTACTCTCAAGTCAAGAGAACTGTGTAACATCGTAATTTAAGGTTTACTATTTGATCTATTTGTTATAAACCAATAGGAAACTCTCGGACAAGTCATTCCATAGTTATCCTATAATTATCAATACATAACCTCTTCGTGCCCCCGACAATCATGAGTAATACAATGTCCATCATTTGGATAGTGTTACGGTCTCTGGTCCTAGCATAAGTATCGATGTCCTTTCTCGAAACATCTTGATCAAAAACATTTAAAATAATAAGTTATTTATACATTGTGATAATTTTCTCACGATAACAACTACTTGTAGTTATTATTACATAACATAGCATTTAAGAAATTTCTATTCTAATATAATTTAAATTAATTTAATTAATTATATCTCTATGTAACAAAGTATATTATAGAAATCAAATATCCTTATTACGAACAAGATTGGTCATAAAGTTAGATACAATGTAATAAATTACATAATTGCCCATAGGACATACCCTTAAATCTTTCAGTCTCCTACTTGCACTTGGTTAATGGAATCTTATTCGATACCGATTGGTTTTCTCAAAGAAGATTGAGATTGTCCCTTAGTGAACGCTCATGCTAAGTAGTTTTAATCAACTCTATCAATCAACTCTCTCCGATGTTTATAATTTGTCTTTATCATGTTGAACTTTTCAGAGTATGTTTTTCAACTTTTAGTAAGCTCTAGGATTTTTCATGATCTGTATCATGACATTATTAGCATATAACAATGCTATGGGATTCTCAACATTGGAAACATCCCTAGCTCGCTTATAAATTTGTGCATTTATCTATATACATTGCTTTTATTATTGGACTTATTTAAGGCAGGCATATTAGTTGGATTAGCCACAACCTCTTGTTTGGAAATGCATAATATAATTGATATCGCTTATGAAGTTCAAGTCAAAATACTCCTTCATAAGGTGCTTGTTTTTTTATAAACAATTCTCTAGTATTTTACAAAACTCGAGAATACTCTTAACTACCATTTAGCGATCTTAATTCAGATTTGTTATTCACTCAATGTATCAAGTACATAAGCAAAATATGATATAGTCTACTATATTGCATATGTGATAAATCCTATTGGCAATGCATAAGGAATTCATCTCATATGCTCTGCATTAAACAGTTTAATATGGTGTCTTTCTATATTGTTTGGAAAAATCCCAATATCCTTTTATATAGATTATAGAAGATGTCTTTTCAAATCCTATACTGAAAAATAACAACCAAACTAAAATAATTTAAAATGAGTATTGCCGATAGTCATAAGTTTTGTTATTTGCTTATAATTTTTGAAATATCTAAGTACCATTGAACTTTTTTCTCATAGATACACGCTTCCTCTGCGTTTTGAATTAAAATCAAACTATTCGATATTCATATCAAAATACTTGTTCAACTCTAATGCTTATTGAATGATATTTTCATATTAGTTCTTGGATCATATCTAAAGCCTAAAAACTCGGTATCGCGCCCTCTGACTTTGAGATACTATGGTTGTTATGTGCAAACAATTTATTCTTAATCATTATTTAGAATTTTATTTCAAAATAAAGTCTCAAAACTTAAAATCATATTGGCTATAATTTTGCGAGTAAAATCCAAATTAATTTAAGCACATTGAATGATGAATCTGTTATATTAATTACAACAATTGAAATTTATGATGTTATTCTTATCAACGTTATTTACAATATTCCAGCTTAGGTCTTCTTCTTGAATACACATTTATGGGTGATGGATCATATCCTTTGGGTACAGTTATCACAATCATGTTTTGATAATGTACTTGGTATCCATTTAGGATTCATCCATTATTTCATATGGTAGAGTCAATACCCTTTATGGCTTATTGAAAACTATGAAGTTTATTTCTAAACATTGACATGAAACTCATAGTTTTTCTTTAATGTATGAGACTTCTTATTAGGCATCCTAACAAGTCGTGTCTATTTTGGCTTGGTTAATTTATTTCATCTTATGTAACTAGTTTAATCTTTGAATCGTATCCAAATCCATTTTATTACTAATAATTTCTAAAAGAAATTCTGTTGTCATGAAGTTGGCGTTCCAAGGTACCTTTTTAAACCTTACCAATACACTCACCGGTTCAATCAAATCAAATTCTTTTATTTCCTTTACAAGTTATGTTTTATACTTACATTTTTATACTTAATGAACTTATCCTAATATGCTACTTGTGTACCAATACACTTGTTTTATTTCTATGATGGTTCATGTGTGAATTTAATGAAGTATGTGGAATTGTTTTCGTATCATTGGACTTACGATTGCATATATCTATATGTACCAATCTCAAGAGTCCATTAACTCTTATATTGCTCCTAGTGAATAGGTGTTTTGCCCTTAATCGTACAGACATAATCAAATAGAAACATATGATTCATAATAATAAGATTAAATAATTATTTTTCGAAACTATGTCTTAGTTCATTACTCCAAAATAATTGTAAATTTCGGACACTTTTGTATTTTTCTAATAAATCATTTCGTTACGAAACAAATATCATTATTATTGTTTTATCTTATAAATAATATTCATAATATTTGTATTAAAATAAAACTATGTCTATTTTCGGTCAATACCAAAAATAGTTATTATTTCATAAGTAACATTTGGTATGTTTATGAAATTTTTTTTCGTAACTTAATGCTTCTGCTAAGAAGTGTTATACACTACAATAAAAACACCTTATTACAACATCAAAAAAAACATTATAATATGGCTTTGCAATATTTTTGCGTACGTCATCTTATACCAAGCTGTAATAGGGTCAATGCCTTTTACCACGTTTTTATTGAGTTGTAAGCTAAGCAACCGTCAAGCAGGGCACCCCGATACACAATATTCCATTTTCGTACAGACTGCGAATGACTGGAATAAAAATACAATCGCGTACAATAATGCGACATGATCACAAAACAACAATAAAATACACTGGTTATTCTGTTCTGTTTTGTTTTCAAAACACACAACGTTTGCTGTAAAATACGTCAAATGATAATTTAAATATTTCCCAAATTAAAAATTATGGAAAAATTCCATAAATTCATTTTAAAATACTAAATCAAAAATCAAGTCATTTTATTAAAATGTTGATTTTCTTATTATATATTATATTCGAATCAAATTTGAATATTTAAATAACTTAAATATTCCCATTCGAAACGTTAAAGATTTCGGGTCATTACATAATCAAAAGCGATAAGGAACGTTCGCATAATGGATTTTCCATGGAGATCCCTTCGGTCAAGTCGAAATTCAATCTCCTGCACAAGGATCAGAAAGTTGTTAGTCCATAGGATAGTGGTTTTGATGACAACAACTATAGAAGTGTTATAAAATATATATGTGCAGGAAATCTATATGCAGGTATCAACAAAAGAAGACTGTACAGTAAAGAAGACAAAGATCAAGAGTTCAAGATTGAAGACTCATGAGATTCTAGATATTCAAGAGTTCAAGACAAATAATATAGTTAGGTTAGATATTTGTTAAAACTCCTTGAAAGCACTATCATTCTTTTTTATCCAATTTACTCGTGGAATGGAATCCACTTCGTTCTTGTTAAAGGGATGGAACCCTAGTGAGATGGAACTCACGAAATATCTAGTGGAACGGATAGTAGCCCTATTTTGTTATCCACTAATTTTGATTCAAAATGATTTTCAAAATTATCTCTTGTTTCATAAAATGATTTTCAAATATTCCTTTTCAAAAGAAAAACCTTCGTTCGTATTTCCAAAAATGTTTTAGCCTCAAAATCATATTTATCATTTTGTTATATTTTGATTTCAAAATTGTCCTTGATATTTTAGCCTCAAAATCTATTTTAATATTATATTTACTTTAGTTTATTTACCTTGATTTTAAAATATATTTTAGTATATATACATATATATATTCATAAGTATTTCTACTTCTAAATACCTTATACAAATACAAAGAGTCCATTTGAATAAAGTTGCATATGTTTTAAATCATCATTTTCAAAGAAAAGCAAATCATCATTTTTACTAGACCATGTCGACATCCTCTTTACTTGTCATGTCGACATGCTTCCCGTTATAGCAAAGGTTGTTTTCAAAAGAAGTGTCTATTCGTTTAAATCTCTTTGAATGGACACATCCATTCATTCTCTATAAATAGAGACTGTTATGGACGTTTTCCAGTAACTACTTTCTTTATTTTCTCTCCTCTTTACTCTCTTATCTTATTTTCTAATCATCCTATCCATATTCTGCCGAAATCTTAAGTGAATCAAACCAGAATATCTCTAGTTTGATTCTCTGCCACTCTCTTCAAAGAATCTCAGTGCTTATCAGAGTTATAGATACTTTTGTACTCAAAGAAACTTGTTTAGGGTTATAAAGGTGTGATCGTGTCCTAGGAAATCGATCGGGTGAACTCGTGTCCTGTGAATCAAGTGGTTCTACCCAGAGACCTGAGAATCTGGAGGGTGTACCTCGTTGCCTTGGAATCGAGGGATTGTAATCTAGATTATTATTGAATAGAAAGCCGTACGAGTTGTGCGGGACTGGATGTAGGGTAACACCGAACCAGTATAAAATTCCTGGTGTGTTCTTTCCTTTACTTGCTTTTTATTTATATTTGCATCTGTTTGTGATTCTGTGATTTGATCTGTGATTGTGTATTTGCATTAAGTTAGTTAAATCAATTTAAATTAAAGAAGTTTTAAAGAAATTCTTAAAACACTATTCACCCCCCCTCTAGTGTTAAATAGCCTTAAGATCATCTTCCGCGTTCCTTTCATTTGGTATCAGAGCAAGGTTTTCAAAAGTTTCATAATCTGAATTTTGAAAATTTTTAAAATGGCAATTTTTTATAAAATTATTAACACTGTTTTCATTTGAATATGTCACAGAATCATCATGATATTGTTGTTTAAAATTATATTTAGTTATTTTGAAAAGTCACTTGATTCTTTAAAAATTGTTATCTTGTTTTGCAGGAGAAGTGTTATGTACAAATGGATATATAATGGAAATCGACAAAGAAATGGATACCAGATCAATTCAAAACTTTGGGTTCTCATCTAGAACTTGATTTGATACTGTACTCCTCTCCATCTGCTTCGCAATGTCACTGGTTTCGTGTGAATCCGTCAAGAAATGACCAAGTTATGGCCAAATGAAGTTTTGGTGAACAAAGAGAAAAAGAAGGAAAAACTGTCAAAGGTATTCTTCAAAATGCATCCAGAGATTTGAGTAATTTTGTTCCCACTCCTTTTCAGATTGTAGTTCTTGTTCTCGCGGTCGTTTTGATGGGTGGATCATCAAATTCCGATCAAAACTGAGTGAGATATGAAAGTTTGAAGTTGGCTATCCAAAACTGAAAAACTGTGTACGGGATCTTCTACATTTCTTCTACTGTTCGGCCTGTTGCATCACAATACCGTCCAAATTCGACACCAAACTATTACTAGATCATAGCCCTTGCCTTCCTCTTCGACTTGCCGCTGGTTTCATCCAATTCCGTTAAGAAACGAAGGAGATATGTCTTCTAGAAGTTTGATAGTATATTGAAAAACGGGAAGAAGATGAAGAGAAGGAATTCTTATGAAAAGTGGTGACCGTTGGGCCTATTTATAGTGGTTGAAGTGTCCATTCATTCAAAATTCGAATTCAAAGTTTTGGCGCCAAGTTAGTCGATCTACTAAATCATCTGTATCTTTCTCATATGGTCTTCAAATTCAGCAAATGAATATACTACGCTGATCAGAAAAACGAGCCCGTTGCAATAGAACAGATTTCGTCGGCAAATTCAAAAAGATATAAATGTGTGGATCACGACAATGGAGGAACGACAAAGTTAGAAAGATGGAATGCAAAAATTGGTACGCTTTACTATTATTTCATCTTTATTGTTGCATTTAGGAATATATATATCTATGCATTTAGTTAGGTATAGAAATTTATCACTTTTATAAGTTTTGATATTTTGGTCCATATATCGACACACCATAGTATAAATATCAATATACAAGTCTAATGTTTTAAAAGTCTTTTAAAATGTGTTTTCTTTCGAATAAAATCTTACAACTAATTTATTACAATTATATTAAGAAAGAAAGCATACCTTCATTCGTAGTTTTAACTTATCTAATGTTGTTTTTATTTCTCATACTATATTTCTTTTAAGATACTAATTTTATATTTTTAAGAAATTAGTAAAAGGAATTTAGATTGTTAGAATAAGGCTTTACTTATAGATTTCTTCAATTAATAAGATTGCATCACATCACATGATACTTATCATATAAGTAGATAGCGACATACATTTTAATAAAAGCATTTTTTTCATGCATAATGCCAAGTATCTTTACACATGTATTCTCATTATTTATTTATTTTTTTTACTTTAATTATATTAACTACTATAAAATTTGGGTCAAAAATCACCATTTTTGCCCAGAACTTTAGATAGCATTTCTGAAATGCTGTCTTTGCTTTTGTTACGCTGCAAAAACTTTTTATAGCATTTCTGTGCTTTGAAACGCTGTAGAGTTTCAGAAACTTTACACAGCATTTGGTAAAAGCTACAGTTTCTATTTTATAATGTTTTGAATATATTTCATTGCAAAAACCTTTTATAGCATTTTGTAAATGCTGTCTTTTCTGTTTGAAATTTTAAATTAAAAAAACATGATATTTAAACTAAGTATTTTTCTCTATTCTTTTTAGAAATTATTTTTTAAATTATATTAGAATATTTAAAATTAATGTTTAGATATTCTTTAGTAATTAATTAAAATTTAAATGAAAGAGGCCTTAATATAAATCTTTGTTATTTTTAATATTTCATTATGATATTTAAAAAAAAATGTTTAAACATGTTTCTAAATATTTTAGTCAATAAAAGTTTAATATAAAGGTTTTAATTAGTGAGTTAAATATTTTATGGAAGTTTGGATTCTTAAAAATAAAAATAAAATAAAAACAATCAAGTTAAAATAATTATTTAAGTAGGCTATTAATTTTTATATTTGATCATATATATATATATATATATAGTTTAGGTCCATATCTCTTAGCAAATTAATTTTGATATTGAGTTTGATTACTACCTTTCATGAATATGTTATAGTTTTAATACCATTTATTACCTTTAAACTCTTACTTTACAACTCTTTCTATCCCATTCATTAGTTTCCTTAACTTAGGTTTAGTAATTGGTGTGTTTTACCTTTGTTTGGTTGAAGTGATTTATAATAAATAGTTTGATATATGTATACATACATACATATAGAGACACACACACACACATATATATATATATATATGCTTGCCAATTAGATATTATTTATCACTCATGTTTACCTTATAGTCTGAATATCTCTTACCATAGTATATATATCATCATATCATTCTGCAAATTATTTTACTTCATTATCATTTTATTACATATCATTATGCATCATATTTATATCACATTTCATTGCATATTACATCATAAATTACAATACATATCATAATCATTTGCATCACAAGTTGCACTTCATTTTGCATATTATCTCATGCTACATTGCATATGTTATACATTTCATACTGCATTACAAACTACATATTGCATACATGTATACGTAACGAGTGTATTTTATTTAGGAGGAGTTTGTAGTATTGTCTTATAATATAGGATTATTATTTTTTGGTTGATTTGATTGATTTGATTGACTTGTTTAATTTGATTGACTTGATTGACTTATTTAACTTGTTTGAATTGATTGATTTGTTTGACTTGTCTGACATGATTGGTTTTGATGTATGTATTGATTATATTGTTTGAAATATATTTATACATATTTATTGAATAATTATAGTATAATTAAGTTAATATCTTTCACAATTCATTTACTATACATTGTTCTAGTATTAAGTTTAAGGGGGAGTTTTATAGTTAGTGGTTTAGGACTAAGTTTTAGTTTTAGATCTAAGTGTTTATTATTTATGATAACACTATCATTATAATCACACGTCATAGATTTAGGGGGAGTTAGTGTCATTTTTTTGTTGATGACAAAGGGGGAGAAGTATAAAATAGGTTAGTTAGGCATAGATTAAGGGGGAGTTATTAGATTTAGGGGGAGTTATAAGGAGAATATAAATATTTTATAAACAAAGGTTGTCATCATCAAAAAGGGGGAGAATGTTAGTCCATAGGATAGTGGTTTTGATGACAACAACTATAGAAGTGTTATAAAATATATATGTGCAGGAAATCTATATGCAGGTATCAACAAAAGAAGACTGTACAGTAAAGAAGACAAAGATCAAGAGTTCAAGATTGAAGACTCATGAGATTCAAGATATTCAAGAGTTCAAGACAAATAATATAGTTAGGTTAGATATTTGTTAAAACTCCTTGAAAGCACTATCATTCTTTTTTATCCAATTTACTCGTGGAATGGAATCCACTTCGTTCTTGTTAAAGGGATGGAACCCTAGTGAGATGGAACTCACGAAATATCTAGTGGAACGGATAGTAGCCCTATTTTGTTATCCACTAATTTTGATTCAAAATGATTTTCAAAATTATCTCTTGTTTCATAAAATGATTTTCAAATATTCCTTTTCAAAAGAAAAACCTTCGTTCGTATTTCCAAAAATGTTTTAGCCTCAAAATCATATTTATCATTTTGTTATATTTTGATTTCAAAATTGTCCTTGATATTTTAGCCTCAAAATCTATTTTAATATTATATTTACTTTAGTTTATTTACCTTGATTTTAAAATATATTTTAGTATATATACATATATATATTCATAAGTATTTCTACTTCTAAATACCTTATACAAATACAAAGAGTCCATTTGAATAAAGTTGCATATGTTTTAAATCATCATTTTCAAAGAAAAGCAAATCATCATTTTTACTAGACCATGTCGACATCCTCTTTACTTGTCATGTCGACATGCTTCCCGTTATAGCAAAGGTTGTTTTCAAAAGAAGTGTCTATTCGTTTAAATCTCTTTGAATGGACACATCCATTCATTCTCTATAAATAGAGACTGTTATGGACGTTTTCCAGTAACTACTTTCTTTATTTTCTCTCCTCTTTACTCTCTTATCTTATTTTCTAATCATCCTATCCATATTCTGCCGAAATCTTAAGTGAATCAAACCAGAATATCTCTAGTTTGATTCTCTGCCACTCTCTTCAAAGAATCTCAGTGCTTATCAGAGTTATAGATACTTTTGTACTCAAAGAAACTTGTTTAGGGTTATAAAGGTGTGATCGTGTCCTTGGAAATCGATCGGGTGAACTTGTGTCCTGTGAATCAAGTGGTTCTACCCAGAGACCTGAGAATCTGGAGGGTGTACCTCGTTGCCTTGGAATCGAGGGATTGTAATCTAGATTATTATTGAATAGAAAGCCGTACGAGTTGTGCGGGACTGGATGTAGGGTAACACCGAACCAGTATAAAATTCCTGGTGTGTTCTTTCCTTTACTTGCTTTTTATTTATATTTGCATCTGTTTGTGATTCTGTGATTTGATCTGTGATTGTGTATTTGCATTAAGTTAGTTAAATCAATTTAAATTAAAGAAGTTTTAAAGAAATTCTTAAAACACTATTCACCCCCCTTCTAGTGTTAAATAGCCTTAAGATCATCTTCCGCGTTCCTTTCAAAAGTACCTTCCGAGTGTTGTATATTTCTAAATAAAATATACCATTAAGGTAAACACAACTGGCTCATCGCCTGAACACTTTTGTGAACCATATGGAACCAAGTATCAACAACACTCGCGTGTAACATATCGATAAACATACTCTAGATATGGAGTTGATATACCCTCATGAGTCAGCTGAACTCAAGATTGTGAGGCCTACTCTGTTTTTAGCCATTTCTGAAGTCAAGGTTACGTTTGGCATCTTTCACATGAGTCTTCATCACTCGAACAAAACACAAATCTCTAATTGGATTTCCACATCTTAAACGGATCTTAAAACCAGCATCTCGAACAGATCCACTTCTAAAAGATAGAACACGTATCTCAGTCTTGAAGTGGTTTTCGATATGTAAAACACTTACCGATCCCGTTCTCTTCAAGACTGAATCAACAAAATTTGGTCATTCAATAATGAGAACGATCGCATATAGAAACCAAGTCTCGTATACTTATCACGTTTCTGATATTTTCATCTCACACTATCCCTCGGTCAAGAGTGAAGCCGGTAGGTTAGATCTCTATTACTCATATCCCTACCCGAACATCAGTCTTAACCCCCACAGATAAACAAACCTACTTCATCGGCTTTTAGTGCTAAGTATACGACTAAATGTTTTACATAAACAAGTAAACATATAAAGCACGATTAAATCATACAAAGCTCGACCAAGTCATATAAGTGACTTCTAAACCCCTTTCTATTTAATTAATCTTATATTTATTAGTAAAACTTCTTTTATCTAATAAAACTTCATTTATGAATTTCTACTATTCATTTGTATTCTTTCAATGCTTCAAAAAGCATTCATATACTTATCTCAAATGGTAAAAGTATATTCACAAATCATTAACAAGATTTCTTACCTTAAATCTTTGATTTTTTTCTTTTTCCAAAAGATACCTTACTTATAATTTCTTCAAAATATCCATTCTAAAGATCTAAGTACTTTCACAAATCCATTCAAAAGGTTTAAGACTAATGTTATTCATACAATATCACTACAAATCCAAAACTATTTCTCTTATGCTTATCTTTAAACATTCTTTTTAAAGATCTATTTGCATTCATAAGTATAATAAAAAAGAGTTAAAGATGAATGTTATTACACAAAAAACCCAAAACCAATTCATACTTATATTATCTTTAAAAACATTCTTTTAAAGATCTAAGATAATATTTGGTTAAGTTCGATAGTCGACTAAGCGACTATCCAGTTAAAAACGATCATTTATAAAAATCATGATTCTTATGCTTAACTCATTTTCGACATTTCAAATTAACTATTTCTCATCCAAGAGTGAAGACAAGTAAGTTAGAGCACCGGTTGCATATCGAAGCCTTGCCTAGACACTTCATTCTTGAAACTCGCAAATAGATAAATCTACATCATCGGCTTTTAGTGCTAAGTATAGTATTTATGACTTTCATAAACAAGTAGGAAAACAATACGATTAACACTTTTTGACATTCCCAACATAATTATTCCTCGTCCAATAGGAAAACCGGTAGGTTAGAGCTTTATTTCTCATATCCCTGCTTAACATCAATCTTAACTCTCATAAATAGGTAAGCCTACTTCATCAGCATTTAGCATTAAGCAAAGTTAATTACTATTCACAAATAAGTAAACAATGAGATTGACACATTTCCGATCTTCCAACTTAACTATTCCTCGACCAAGAGTGAAACCGGTAGGTTAGAGTTCTATTGCTCATATCCTTACTCAACATCAATCTAATTCTCACAAATAGGTAGGTCTACCTCTTCGGCTTTTAGTGTTAAGCTTAGTAAGTTACCTTTTTCAAAACTTATATATACCTTAAAATACTTGTAAATGGGTTTTAAATATCTATATAAAATATTACTTGAAAATAACTAATTTATAATTTGATGAAAAATGTAGTTTATATTATCAAACCTCTTTAATTTGAAAGTACATGTAGAATTATTAAAAATGTATTTAAACATCAAGCCAAATTTAAAATACTTAAAAACAGGTTAGAAAACATCTCTAATATTTTCCAAATTTAAAATACTTAAAAACAGGTTAGAAAACATCTCTAAAAATATTAGAGAAAAATATTAAATTTAAATATCCTTTTTAAACACTTAAAACCATAAGCGACTTACTACAGCATTTATGAATGCTGTTAAAAGTCCTTATTAAAAACAACATTAAAAAACACTATTTTTGCGACTAGTTTTAACAAATGATTTAAAACTTGAAATATAGTAAGTACTACCCTAAGGGTAATTAAAAACCCTGGAAAGAAACACTTAAGATTATCTTTCAATTTATTTATAAAATTTCCTAAAAACAAGCTATATTTACAAAGTGTATTTATAACCCCATTTTCGCTTCAACTTTCACAACTTTGGTTTACAATTTCTATAACCTTCCAAACCATTTCTTTACTATCAAAGACACCAAAATATGTGTAGAGAACAATCAAATCAAATTATCCAAGTTAAGTTCATGAAACTTCCATTCACACAAGTTAAAGTTAAGGGATATTGAGTCAAAGACCTCTAGCTCAAGTGGTTAGGGATATGACGCTTTAGATAGAGGTTTTACAGGTCATGGGTTCGAGCCCTTGAGACATTAAAAAAGAGTTTTCTGCTTGAATAAAGTATCACTCATGCTATCAAAAAAAGTTAAAGGGATATCGATGTGCACTTATAGCGATTATTCTCGCTTTAAACACTTTCAAACATACTTAAATTCAACACATAATCTAAACAACCATTTAAACATCAAGTTAAGGCCATGCCACATGTTTAAGATGGTAATAGAAGTGATGTTATATAATATAAAGTTTTCATTTTCTTTCAAAAGCAAGAGCGGTCCAAAGTTTATAACTTTAATTAGTTAATGTCACTTTAACTTTATATTTCAAACACAACATATATATACACAAAATATACAAACAAGATAATGAGATAACTCACTTAGATCCAAGCCAAACACATTCTTAAGCACAACCAAACTCAAGAACACTTCCTACCATCACCTTGCAATCACCTTCCTTCCTTCTTCTTGCTTCAAACTTGCTTTTCCAAGGAAAAACATGCCTTATTGCTCATGGCCAAAGGGGATAGGGAGATTTTTGCTTCCAAACTTCAAGCTCTAGCATGGTTAAAGGTGTTATAATATTATCGTACGACTAGTGGCAAAGTCTGAGTGGATTTGGAGTTGATTTGAATAAAAATTTCTTTAGAACATAAGAGAAGAAGAAGACATTAAAGAAGCTTGGTTTTGCTTTATGAATTTGTGATTATTTATTAAGGGTATGCCCCTCCTTATATAGGCTCAAAATGGTATTGCCTAAGCTTGTTCTCACCCCCCAACACCATTCCATGGAAGCCTTACCACCACACATGCCCATCACTTCTCTTTTATATTACTTCACTTTTAACAAAATACTTAAATACCCTCAACATGTTAATATCTCTTATCCATTTTGAATTTTCTAGAAAGTTTTATTTGCTTTATGAATCAAAGAGTTAAATAGTTCCTAATGTGTTCATTTGATCATTAGACAAGTGCACAAAAGTTCAAAAAGCTTATATTGAATAAAAAGTGGTTTATCGATAAACAGATTTTCGGTCACATTGTTGATTTTTCTTTAAAATATTTATTTTGTAAACAATTTTCAGATTTTTTTTACCGTCATTACTTATGATTTAAAAGTGGGTTAAGAAGGTTATTAAATCAATTTAATAATATTTAATCCAAGATTCAAATATTTAAATAGTTCAGATATTTAAATATGAAGTGTCCGAAATTTCGAGTCGTTACAGCTGCATTGGCAATGGGGTTAAAAGGGTGAAGTTTAAAAAAAATTATAAATTTTCATAAGAATTTATTCGAGTTTTTGTGTATAAAATTTATTTATACTAAATCAAATTTAGTATTTATTAATAAAAGAGTTTACGAAACAGTTTAATTTATTTATTTGTTTATTGATGTTTAATAATAATATTTTATCACTAATTTAGTTTAAAATTAATTTTATTTTATTTTGTATTTTAATATTTAGAAATGCTCGAATTCAAAATATTAACACCATAACTATATTTAAAATATAAACTAACCTAGGGGTATAATGGAAAAATTAACCATTGTGACCTACAGTTAATAAATGTCAAGTTATAAACATATATCAAAATTATGTCAAAGGAGTGGGGACATACATCAATAATTAATTTACACTTATACTAAAATAAATTATTTTTTTGCCATTGCATAATAATTAAAATTAACGCAAGTAATATACATAGTATTATTTAAAGTATGAATATTATTGAAATAATAGTTTAATTAATTTAGATAAAATATTTAGTAGTTTAAATTTTGGATTTGAAAATAAATGCAAAAAAATTCAAATTCAGACTTATAAAATAGTTGGCTTTTCCAAATATATACATGTAATATATATATATATTCTTTTATAAATGCAACTGCTTGTATGATATATATTTAATATTAAGATCCGATCTTATTTTAATGTGCATGATTTTTTAAATTTTCAAATTATGTTTGACTTGAAATAAGTAAAAAATGTTTTTTTTACTTTGGAAACTAAAAAGCTCTTAATAGATTTTTTTACTGGTGATATACTTCTGTATGGAAGTTTATAATATATATATATATATATATATGTAGGTATGTATGTAAATGTATACATATATAGGTATGTATGTATATAAACTTTAAAAATAATAATAACAAAACCAAAATAGTAAAGAAATATATTTTTATTAATTTTAAAGCCGAAAACTTTCCGTAATTAAATGGGTATAATATTTGTTTTGAAATATGTGTGTATGCATATATATATATATATATATATATGTATGTATGTATGTATCAATATGGAAAAAAATTCAAAAGTAAAGTTTTATTAATAAATTGTGTGTGTGTATATATATCTATGCATGTATGTATGTATATGTATGTATGAAATCAATTTTTTTAGTTTAGCCGAATATATATACATAAGTGATAACAAATATGGAGATAATATACATACATACATACATACATACATACGTACATATATATATATATATATATATATATATAAGTATAAACAAAAACTAGTAACTTCCACCTATGAAATCTAGCCAACGCTGGAACACGTCGTTTGTATCCTCTTTGAACATTCGTTCTCCTCCTTGGTTACAGTTTGCAAAGCTGTCACCTTAGCTATACCGATGATCAATGAGGGTTAGGATTCTATGGAAATTGTGTAAAAAGAAAAGAAGTTGAGACTATCTATTTATAGCCAAGGTGATACCAAAATATCTCCCTTTTTTCCTCTGACCCTAGATGATTTGATATCCCAAGCCCCCTTACAAGTATGGCCAGCCTCATGCTTGACAAAGCATGGTCAAAATTGCCTTTGGCTCCTTTTGAACCAATTAATCAATCATTTAATTCAAGCTCCTTTTCAGTCGAACCGGCATACAATTTTTATACATCGTTCTGACTGGTTTTAAGCTTTAAATAATTAATTTAAAATGACAAAAAATATTAATACAACATATGTTTTAATTTTATTATTAATTTACAATATTTATAAATTAATTTTGTCATTGGTCGAATTCGAAACTAATTAATAACGTGGTTGTGTTGGCTCTTAATGGAACCAAGCCAATATGCAACAGACTAAATGGGTGAATTAAAAAAATCTCCATTTTTAGACCATATTGGGCCTATGAAGTCTAAATTAATTTAGATCAAATCTAAATAATTTTGAATAAATTATTTATTTTACATAATTAGTTTATATAAAGATTTGATTTTATTATATATATAGTATATAATGTATATGTGTATCAAATACACATATAAGTATATAATTCACGTGCAACATATAGATGTGTACATGGTTTAATATGCCTACATATAAGTGCTGGGATTTAGACTACAAAATACACATTTGCCCATTTATACACATATTCCATAATTAATTTTTTTATTATATACATTTATATTTGTACATACATAAATATGTATATTTGAAAGACATTTGTATATATATAATTTGAAGACGTTAACCAATTATAATAATTCAAAATAATATTGAAAATATCTTTAGATAGATTATTATTTAAAAACAAATCTAGATCAAGAATAAAAATAAAAATCTATTTAAAATTTAAAACTTAAAATTCATATATATATATAAACACAAATATATATATATATATATATAACAATCATCCGAAATATTATATATATATAATTTTAAAATTAATTTATAAAATATTAAATAATAACAAAAAAACATTTTTAATTTTTTTGGACCAAACATTTTTATCAATTTTTTATTTTGCAAGTCCGTGCAAAGTGGTAAAGAACTTTTTTTATTTTATAAATATAAAATAGTATGGATTTTATATTAAAAAATTTCTTAGTTATAAATCCATGTGGATTTATATTCAAAATAAATATTTTTATATCATAATTTAAGAGGTTTAAAAGTACATTTGTTAATTATTATTATTTTTTTGAAGTTTTTTTTTGAAAATGGGTAAAAGCTTTATTAATAAGCTCAAACAAGGTCGGCCCGACCCAATAACAACATCTATCAGTTCACTCACACATATATATATATATAACTTAGTAAAAGAATGAATGAATTAATCGATTGTTCACAATCGGCTTTTATTAAAGGGAGAAATATCACTGATGGAGTGGCAGTTGTTCAAGAATATATTAATTACTGGTGTAAGAATAACATAACTTGTGCGATTTTAAAACTTGATTTTGCTAAAGCTTTTGATTCAGTAGATTGGGATATTCTTGTAGATATTTTTCATGCTAGAGGTTTTAGTCATAGATGGATCTATTGGATTTTGACTTTGCTTAGAACTGGAAACTCTAGTATTATGGTTAACGGTATATTAGGTAATAGAATTCAATCTAAGAGAGGTTTAAGGCAAGGGGATCCCTTATCGCCTTTATTATTTAACTTAGCTGCTGATGTTTTTGCTAAAATTATTAAAAGAACTGTGGATAATGGATCTCTTGGACGTGTAGGGAATGAAATTTCGCGTAATGGTTTATCGATTCTTCAATTTGCTGATGATACCTTAATTTTTGCTTCCCATCTTCCTAGACACATCATTACCCTTAATTTTATCCTTTACAGTTTTGAACTTTTATCTGGTTTAAGAATAAATTTTGACAAAAGTTCCGTGTTAGTTTTAAATGATTTTGATAAAGTTGAAAACTTAGTTGCTAATACTCTTAATTGCAAAACTATGAACTTTCCTTTTGACTACCTCGGTTTTGTGATTAGACCCACCAAACTCAAACATGACGACTGGATTATTATCATTGATAAAATTAAAAATAAGATTTCTAACTGGAATGGGAGATTTCTATCTAAAGCAGGTAGACTACTTTTAATAAATTCGGTTTCATCAGCTCTTCCGATTTATTGGATGTCCTTGCATTTGTTCCCGGATTGGGTTATTGATAAAATTGATAAGATTAGAAGAGATTTCTTATGGAGTGGAGAAAACTCTAATAATAATATTAAATGTCTTATAAATTGGGAAACCGTCTGTAAGGCCAAAAAGGAAGTGGATTAGGTGTTATTAATTTGCGTAATATGAATTTGTCTCTGTTAGGTAAATGGCTTTGGAAGTTTAAAGATATAAATGATAACGCTATTTGGAAAGAGATCATTTCTAAATATTACTATAATGGAAATAACAATTTATATCAAATTGCTTCTCCAGCCACTCAAAATATATCTAACTTTTGGAAAAACATTTTAAAACGTAATGATATATTTAATTTAGGAATAAATACAATTGTTCACTCTGGTAATCGTACTTCATTTTGGCATGACTGTTGGATTTCGATCTTGCCTCTTAAGATAAAATTTAAGGATCTGTATGAAATTTGTAACTTTAAGTATGCTTTAATCAATGAAGTTTATTCTCCTGAAAATGATCCTTCTTGGAATTTCAGTTTTAACAGAATTTTAGTTGATTCAACTTTTAGACAAATTTCTTTTCTTTATGCTAGATTAAATATTTATAATATTGATAATGATAATGATTTTATTAGTTGGGAATGGGATAAAAGTAAGAAATATACTTCTAATTCTTTATGCAGATTCATTAATTTTTCGGGTACAATAAATAACTCATTTAAATATATATGGAAATCTAATGCTCCTCCCAAATCCAAAATTCACATGTGGTTAATTCTTCATGGAAAACTTAATACAATCGAATTTTAAAGAGAAAAAATATTCAAAATGATAATAAATGTTATTTTTGTAATCTGTATCTTGAGGACATTAATCATATATACTATAATTGTATGGGTTCTAATTACATTCTAATTAATACTCTTAAATTTTTTAACTTTAATATAACAACTAAAATTTCGGATTGTGAATTTTACTGGAATAATTATAGATTCAAGTTCAAAAGGAATATTAGATTTTTACTAGACACTTTATTCATTATTATTAGTTGGTTTATTTGGTTTGAAAGAAATCAAAGAATTTTCAATAATAATAATTGTCATTTTAACAAATTGATTTTTACAATTTCTTCATTTTTTTTAATTGGATCTCTAACCCCAAATATAAATTAGCTAAAAATATCCTTTTCAAAAGGTATCTTAACAAGGTTAATCATAATATTAATTTTTTTAAACACAACAATAATTTTTTAACATTAATAATAGTATTATTAATATTTTCTCTAATTTAGATGATGATTTCACTTCTAATCATAACTTACTTAAGATTAAAGGTTCATAAGATAGATCCGTCTCAATATTTGTACTAGTCTCTGTTTGGTATTAGTTTTTAGGTATTTTATTTATACTGTTATTGTCTAGTTAGTCTTATTTAGATTTTTATTTCCTTCCTTATTAATACATATATATGAATATTTATTATATAAATATACATACATATATATATATATATATGTATCATTCTAATTTTTTTCTTTAGTCATTTTCTAGTTACAGGTATGGGAGATAGGATATCAGGTTCATTTTGTAGATTTTCATATCTTCAGATTACTGGACACCAGATGGTAGAGAGGTCACCAGAGCAGAGTATCTTCATCCAGGACTACTTGCAGTTTCTCCTCAGATTTGGGATTCTGATATCTTCATTATGGAGTAATTTTTTTAGGAGGATATATTCTTCAGTTTGGTACCCCTTTCTCTTGTTCAGAGGATTCAGAGCGGTTTCTCTTTTCAGCAAATCCACTTCAGAGCAGATGCTTATTCACCTCTCCTGATTCAGTTGGTTGGAGCTTCCTCATTAGTTTGGGACGTCATCCAGTAGTTTTTGTTTTTCCTCTAGTTTTTAGGTACTTCTAACACCTTAATATCGGGCGGTGGCCATGCCGGAGCTCGATATCGGGGTGTGATGGGTGGTGGCCTTGCCGGAACTCATCTTAGGAGTACCTGAGATTTGATATATTTGTATTTGGTTTTTGTTACCTACCAGGCATGTTGGCAGCACTTTATATTCGTGATATATATATATATATATATATTCGCATGTGTGCTCTCCTCTATTCGTAGAGGATCACACATTTTTCTCAATATATATATATATATAATATACATGTAAAAGCTTTATCATTTTTTTGAAAATGGGTAAAAATGGGTAATGTTTATTTTGAAGTTAATTTTATATATATATATATGTATGTATGTATGTATGTATGTATGTATGTATGTGTATACATATACAAATTATTTCAAAACATTTACATATATGAATACGAATTAATAAATTAATTTGTATGTAATATATATACGTGTGTGTACATTAATGATAAAATTCTAATTTTAACTTAAAAATGTTTTAAAAACATTTTTCAACTTTCAAAAAATTATATTTATTTTTTGTTGGATGAAAAAAATTCATACACACACAGACATACATATAATATACATGTTTTTTAGTATAATTTAAAAGTGTGTGTATATGTATGTAAATTAGATAACAAATAAATATATAAATTTGCAATAAAACTAGGACATATTCTACGTATATATATTGACACACACACACACACATATAATACATTTAAAATTACCAATGATGTAGCCTTGAATGTGGACCTTGAATGTTGAATCCATAATTCCTTTGGTGTGATCCAAACGTCCTTGAATTAGCAGCAAACAAGGGACGAACACCATATTGTAACTTTTGATCTTGATTAAATTTTATTTTCAAAATTAAACAGCAAAAATGCCTTTGTATTTTCAGTTAGGAAGGTGGGATGGAGGTTCTGTCCACCTTGATAATTCAAAAGCCCATTCTTTGATAGAAATCTTCCATCCCTACCTTATTTGGTCGGCCATATATAGGCATAATGGTTCCGTATGATTTTCCAAAGTCAATCAATATTTAGTCATTTCAAATCAAATTTAAAATGTTTATCGATATCGTATATCAATACATATATACATAACTTTTATACATGCACATTATTAAATATCGATTCAAATAAATCAAATAAATTAAACAAATCAAACAAATTTAATAATTAATATTTCATAAATATTAATTAATTTAATTAATTTATATAACAATTATAATTTAATTAAATTGTGTGGTATTTCAGAGTATTTAGCATTGTGGTTGTACGACTCATAGGTGTAAATTCAATTAGCGATTAATATCGAAAAATTCAAATATTAACGTTCACACATCACTTTGGCTTGTACCGTGATAGTTTGACCATATTTATCGCTTATGCATTTTTGTTATAAATCCAATTTTACTATTTTAAGCGGTCTCTGGTAGGGAACGATTATTACACCAATTCTCTATGTCAAAATTATATCGCCTTAGGACATATGGAATTTGGTTTTGGTCAAAATTCCAATATCGTTCACATTTAACTTGTATAATCCAAATGCAAAGTCTTTGGTTCAATAATAATTACCATTAACCAAACTGTTCTAGCTAGAGACTTTGACATTGAGTTGACTACAATTACTTGCGATACTAATCTCATGTAATCGAGCAGACGAATTCTCTATCGAGTAGTGTTGCACTTCCAGTGCTTCAACTCAGACCCAACTATAGTCGTTAGATGGACATCGTGCTACGATTTAACCATAATCAAAGTGGATTGTCCATATTGAAGTTCAATAGTATTCTCAAGTTGAGAGAACTGTATAATCTCCTAACTTCAATATTCTCTGTTTGACCTTAGTAATGTTAACCAATAGAAAACCATAGAATGATTCATTCTGTAATTATCCAAAACTATAAGTACATAACCACTTGGTGCCCCCAACAACCGAATAATACATTACCCAGCATTTGGAGAGTATGACCTGCTCTACTCTCAATGGATGTATCGATATCCTATCTCGAAACATCTTGACTAGGAATATTAAAATGATATGCTATTTTTATTGTGATAAATTTCTCATGATTATAACATGTTGTAACTACTATCACATAACATATCATTTAGGGATTTTTTATTAAATATACTTAAACTAAAAAAATAAGTAACATAACATATTATGACAAGTATATAATAGAAAGAAAAAGAAAAACACATTTTATTTCGAATTGCCACTAGAGCATACCCCTAACACTTTCAATATCCCACTTTCACACGGGGCCAACTATTGAATCTCAATCTCATCCTTTCGATTGAGAACTGGAAGAGTCAAGCCTTTCGTGAATGGATTTGTTATGTTGTCCTTCGTATCTACTCTTAATTAGAATCACAACTTCTTTCTTCTTGACAAATTCTACAATGAGCTGGAACTTCCAAAGAATGTGTATTGATTTCTTGTGTGCTATAGGTTTCGTTGCGATATACATCGCTGCATTGTTGTCATAAAACAATGTCATTGGATTCTCCATGTTGGGAATCACCCCTAGCTCACTCATAAATTTGCGCATCTAGATTGCTTCCTCAGCTATTTTGTTGAGGGTGATGCACTCGGCCTCCATCGTGGAATCAAATATTGTTTCCTATTTGGAACTTTTGTTGCTAATGGCCCTACCATTTAAAGTAAAAACATAATTCGATATAGAAATTGCAGTCTTCAATAGCACTTTGAAAATTGGAGTCTGTATACCCCTTCATAAGGAGGTCTCTGTTCCCATATACAAGAAATAAGTCTTTATTATTTCTTAAATACTTACGCATACATTTTGTAGCAGTCTAATGTTTTTCTTCAGGATTAGACTGGTACCGGCTTATGTATAAGCCACATCCAATCGAGTACATGGCATAGTGTACATTATGGAACCAATTACCGATGCATATGGTATCCTCTTTATATGCTCTTTCTCCTTACTAGTATGAGGAGCATCCTTCTTAGAAAGAACAATTCCAGATTGTGTCAGAACTATGTACAGGGATTGGGATAATCCCAACAGCCTCATGGATCCATCTCTATAGGTCTTGATACCAAGTGTATATGTTTCTTCTCCCAAATCCTTCATGATGAAGTTCTTGGATAACCACATTTTCACCGATTTCAACAACGCAATGTCATTTCCAATCAGTAACAAATCGTCGAAATATAATACTACAAACATTATATCACTTCCTTTTCTTTCTGATATATGCACACTTCCTCCCTATTCTAATAAAAACCAAACAATTTGATTACTTTATCAAAACACTTATTTCCACTTTTTGAAGCTTGTTTGAGACCATAAATGAATCTTAACAAGTTGGAAATCTTTCCCTCGCTCCCACTGACCTCGAAAACCTTGCACCGCGACATGTAAATGGTCATTTCCAAATGAATATATATATACACTATAAGATTTTAATTAATTAGTTAAAATTTTAATTAATTTTATTTTTTCATTTTAAATATTTTGTAGTGAATATATATACACTATCACATTTATAGCAATATACATATATCATAATACATGTATATTATTTTATTTATTAATTATGTTAATTGATTTATTTAATTAAAATAGTTTTAATTAATTTCAAAAATTATCAATTATTTACCTTAAACATTTTAAGATAAGTTTACATATATCATTATATATGTTTTTAACTTAATTAATTAACTTTTAATGGTTTATTTAATTAACACGATTAACTTTATTATAATTTATGAAAATAATTAGTTATTTTTCAAAACATTTTGAAAATTATTTTATAACATTTATGAAATTTCATACACGTTTTAAACTTAACCTTTTAAATTTAAAATATTATTTGATAATTTAAAAATAGATTTTGAAAATTAGCTAAAGGCCTAAAATTAATTTGGGTTTTATATTACTTTGGGCTGACTACATCTTTCGGGCTACGCCGGCCAAGTAGATCAGAGTATTTGATTACCCAAACCCAACCTTCGACACTACTTTTCTAGACATCCTACTAAATGGGTAGGCTTTAATAAGTTAGCCTAAATATTGCTAAATTATACCGCATAAGATATTGGACTTGGATATCATTGATGGAACTGGGCTCGCATGCAACGGATTAAATAGGCTAATTTAATTTATTTTTCCATTTTTAGATCTTATTGAGCCTATTAAGTGTAAATTAATTTATATTTAATCTAAATAATTTTAAATAAAATCTTTATTTTATTTAATTAGTTTATATAAAGATTTGATTTTATTATACAAATAGTATATAATGTATATGTGTAACAAATACACAGGTATATGTATAGTGCATATGCAGTTTATTGATGTGTGCATGGTTTAATGTGTCTATATATAAGTGCTGAGATTTACAATACAACTGACATATTTGCCTCTTTTATATACATATTTGCTATAACGACTCGCTATTTTGAACCATTCAAATCGACAATAAACCACACATGTCAGACTTAAATTTCTCAAAATAACAGATTGTTATTTATATTTGGCAAAACTTAGCATATACAGTAAATAAATCAATCACAGAATCACAGACACATAGTAATACAACAATACGTAGCGGAATAGATAAATAGTAGTTCATGAAGCTACTATAGAAACAACAGAGTCCAAGACAAAAGATAACAGAAGTCCAAATACACAAAAGTCTCTAATACATAAACAAATAAAAAGTCTGAACAGAAATAACTAAATGACTGAAATAACAAAATAACTCGAAAGCTGAATAAATAAGATAGATCTCCAAGCCAAACTCCAAGCTCCAAAAGGCGAGTCTCAAATGTTGTAATACTCAGGCTGACCCGAGCATAAGCAAAGCACAAAACACTCGAGCCAGGATTAACAATCTTTTGCAACTAAATCAACTCAAGTGAAATGTCCAAATGAAATGCAATAACTTAAAGAATGTTTGGGATTTCCATCCTTTAAGGATCCGTGGAACTATCTACATACATAATACAATACGCTACATAAACAATGTCTACAATAAAGAAAAATATTAAAATAGCGTTAAGGCGTTACCCATATCCCCCTTAACACATTTTTATATAAATGTCGTAGTCTATACAGTACCGTAATTCCTCCGTAAACTGGAGGGCTATCAGAGGGCACTCCATAGTATACGACACAATCCAAACTCATAGTGGGCACGATCAGGATAAATATGACAAGGCACGCGAGACAATGCCCAGGGTAGGATACTACCGTTTTGCGGATCCAGACTGGTGGTAACGCATAGCAGCTACTACCGTCCACCTCGAGACACGCTCCCAAATCAAATCAAAGGGTAGCCACCAAATCAATCACAAAGTAATAATATGGTATCAATGAAATGTGCCCGATAGGGGGAGCGACCCCACTTGGCCCGGCGTGGCTCCTGTTTTAGTCATTTTAATTATGACCCAAAGATCAAGGCTATCCATCATCGTTCTCTTACTTCATTCCAATAGCGTTCGCCAAACCATTCTACTTCATTCTGGATTCTCCACCACGTGCACAGTTGTTAAAGTGGTTTTCGATATTGGCAGAGAATATGAAAATATCCAATCCTGGTCTCTTTAACAACCAAATGCTTATTTCACACCAGTTGGTTCTTTTACATTTCCAAAACCGATTCATAATTGATATCAAAATATCATATTCACTTCAAAATCATATAACTTTCGAAATCATATTCACTTTAAAATCATATCACTTTCAAAATCATATTCACTTCCGAAATCATATTCATTTTAAAAATCATAACCACAAAATAGGTTAAACTATCGTATCAAAATATTTGCATTTTAAATCAATTAAATCTAAATCATAACAGTTTCAACTTTAAACGTTTTGAATATTGAAAGTAATTTATATATTGGAATAGTTATACATTAAAAATAGTTTATATTTTAAAAATAGGTTATAGATTGAAATAGTATATATATTAGAAATAGTTTATATGTTAAAATTGGTTATAAATTGAAATAGTTTATATATTAGAAATGGTTTATATATTAAAATAGGTTATATATTAAAATAAATATATTAATTTAAATATTTTAAAATAATATATTTTTATTTTTATTAAATGTTATTAAATTAAATCTTATATTATGAAAAAAAGTAAATAAAGTTATAAGTAAAACCTTAAAATTTACATTTTGAAACTTAACTTATAAATTTAGAATTCTTAAAACATATAATTTTAAAATCTAAATTTTACATATATGTTTTAAAATAAAATCTTTATATTAAATTTAAAAATCATTTTTCCTTTTTCTTTCCAAACACATCTTTCCAAAATTTCAGAAATCACTTTAAAATAGACCAAAGGTGTCTGTATATAGTTTTCTATCCTAGGGTCAAGTGATACAGATATTTATCATTTCATCCGTAATAATTTAAAATTTACGGGTATATATCACTTCAACCCGCAATCCCAAATTTCCAAAATCAATAAAATTGCTTGGGTTTATCATTTCAACCCATAACGATTTTCCTTAATCTAAAAGATCATTCGGGTATGTATCATTTCAACCCATAGTGATTTCCTAAAGCAAAGGGAACTTGCAACATGATTTACATAAAAAAAATAACATAACACATATCCATACATAACATATTACATAAGGTAGCACATACCTTACATAACAAATTGCATAAAATAGCATATAACTTACATAACAAATTACATAAAATAACATACATAACAAATTACATAACATAACATGTAACTTACATAATTAATTACATATTTTAGCATGGAATGTGACATAAAATTCCTACCATAACATAACAAATATGCAATCATTTCTAACATACCACTTTAGGTGATTTCCTATATTACAACGTAACACATATATGCATATAAATTTTATTCTTTTTCTTTCTTTCTTTTTTCCTTTTTTTTTCTTCTTTTTCACTCATAAATTTTCACATATCATATTAATGACATTTTTCATAACATGGGTGACAACTTTTAAATCAATATAACATTTCTCTTTTTTTTCAACATAGCAATTTTATATTAACATCATGAAGCATATCATCACATCTATTTTTATAAACAAACCACATAGTATAAATAACAATATCATGTAAAAATCATAGGTGAACATAAGTGAACATAGATCATATCAATTCATATACAAACTACGCAAAATCTAAACTATTGCAACATTCCAATAACATATCAATTGATATTCATTCACTTATCATAACATTTTAAATTGTGAGTGAATGACTCACCTTTCGAGGCTAGGAAAATTTGATAAAACAAAGCTATGAATTTGAATCTCAATTCCAAAGCAAAGCAAGCTAGAAACGATGGATTACAATATATATATATATATATATATATATATGAATATATATTTCTCTTTTGATTTGATTTTTTTAAAAGAGAAGAAGAGGTGCTAAAGGCGGTTTGGCCTATGCTTGGATGGAGATAAGGAGGAGGAGATGGCCTTGGAGATGGAGGAGAGTGGCGGCTATAAGAGGAGGAAGGAAGAGTTTTGGAAGAGAGAAGGAAGGAGTTTTGATTTGAAGAAATTTTGAGTTTTTAGATCTTGAACTCTCTATAGATTTGGAGAGGAAGAAGGAAGTGTGATGAGAAAGTTTTCTCAAGAGAAAATTATGTACGTACAAGTTAGTCAGAAAGAAAAAAATTGTTGTAGGCATAGGAATAGACACAAGACTCTTGGTATGGTTAGAGTCTCTTGGTTAACCAAGGCCCATTAGACCAACCAAACCCATTAGGACTTAGCCAAATTCCACAACTAAACACTACAAACTTATGTCAGTTTTTCATAGAAATTCAAATATTTAGAGCAATAGAAATTTGATTTTGATGAAACGAAAAGTGGAGAGAAGATCAGCATTCAGTCTAGTGTTATATTAAAAGAAAGAAATTTTAAAATTCAAATTTAAATTTTCCAACCAAAAGTCAAACTTTGACCAAGTTTGACCAAAATTTGAAATTTCAGAAAATTTTCTATTTTATTGAATTTGGAAAAATATATTACTCAATATTCCAAAAAAAATTCATTAATTATAACTTTTAAATTTTATTTAAATTCAAATAATAATATATTTTAAAATTGACTAAATTGAACCTTCATTTTATTAATATTTGTTTGTCTTCATTCAAATGTTCATTTTATTTTATTAAACATATGTTGCTTATTCTTGACTGAATCAATTACCATTTGTTTCTCTTTATCTTAATTAAAAGATTTAATTCCAATTAATTCAATATTAAATTTCCAATTGAATGTTGGTTACACACTAATCGTTTTATTTTCATTAAATAATTCAAACAAAGTTTTATCCTTTTATTTCGATTTACATGTTCTTTATATCACATCAAATTTCTCTTTCAATTAAAACATACGTTTCCTTTTTATTTCTTCAACTTCCTCTTTTATTTTAATTCAAACATATGTTTCTATTATTACGTCCATTAATTACAATTAATGTTCTTTTTCCTTTTATTTGAAAGATTTCAATTACATTTAATTCCATTGATTACAAAATAAATTCCAAAGCGGATTAATCAATGGGATAAGGAATAAATTAATTGTTACAACTTAGTAATTTATGTCTATTAATTTATTGTTTACACAAGGAGTATAAATCTACTTACCAAATAATTGATTTCTTATTGTATGCCAACATATTTAGAATATTGTTTATCCCATTCTTTAGTAACATTTATTGTTACAATTGATTGAAATAACATTAATATAGTTATCAATTACATTTAATCAATATTATTAAATTATAATCTAATACGCGTTACCACCTTCCACTTCATTAAAGATTAGTTGTTTTAGAATTTTATCTAAGATCATGTTTTATATTCTAACAAATTTATTATTATTATTATTATTATTTACAGTAATAATTGAAAATTCTTTATTTCTAACCATATTCTACTCAACAAGTATAATTATTATTTTTAACATTTGTTCAAATTTACGAGTCGTTACACTCTCCCCCACTCAATACTTTTCGTCCTTGAAAAGGAACGAGATGGTAGAATATAAGCAAACAGAAAGATAAGATAGATTCGAAATGAATAGTTCCAGATACAAACAATTAATTCAAAACCATGTAAATTTCATTTTCAAGTGTTAACATTAAATATTTTTATTACTTATTAACATCCATTTATTATTATCATTCTAATTAACTCACTTTCAATTAATTTACATTCATATCCAATTTATTTGCATTCACCTTATTTACTTCTTAATTGATTAACATTCACTTATTATTATTCATCTCGTTAATCATTCAATGGATTTATACTCAATTCATCCGATTTTAATTGATTTACATTCAATTAATTTGGTTTCGATCCATTTTTATTCAATCAATCAATATTCATTGCATTCGCAATTGATTGATTCCAATTTAATGTATTTACATTCAATTGATTTTTTTCAGTTATTTACATTTGTTTCATCCACATTTAATTAGTTTACATTCACTTGATTTACTTTCAATTTATTAACATTCGTTACTGTAGAATATGCTACTATATGATTTTTGTTTGATGATAATAAACATATATATATATATATATTCGTTCAAATGTATTTGATATTGTACTATTTTATTTTTCACATAATTAAATAAATATTTGTTGAATAAAATAAATAACTCAGAATTCATATTCAAACAAATATTATATTCAAATAAATATTTTATTACAAATTCAAATAGTACAAATTTGAGCTCTTACTACATATATACATTTTTCAATTACATTACAATTTCGATTACATCACAAATTTCAATTTACAATTTTGACCTCACTACATATATTCACCCACACACGTATTTTATCTTCAACTTTGTTCTAGCCTGTATCCAACATCTGAATTATCCGCAAAATAAACACTGATGCAGTAAAATTGAAAAAGAAATATTTTGTAGTGTACAATAAAAGTGTGTTTGAAAATATCATTTGCCTCGGTTATTTGGGTTGTTCGTCATTATTTTCGTTTGAATTCATCATACACAAACAACTTGTGACATGCACAGTGTACCACTGTACATGCCACAAGGCCGTGCACACCGATATACACTTGCTTGTTAAAATCGGAGGGACATGTGAGCGCAAGGTCAAACCCAACCAAATGGTGGATTCAACTCAGGTGCAATACAAAACAAAAATAGAATGGTCAAGTACGAGAGTCAATGAACATGAATAAAAGTCCAATACAATGGCCAGACTCTAATGTACAACTTCAATTACCAAAAGCAGGAACCATACAACATACATATATACATGCATCTCACATATGTATGCATGTATATACATGAATATGTGCACCAGGCCTTTAATGAGAAAATGCAGGTTCAAAACAATGAAATGTCAAGATTACCAGACTAGACAAAAGTGGTCCATACATCAACTAGCACATATAGTCAAGTGAAACACTACATGAACATGAAAACAGATATCATAACAAAGGCAATTTCAAATACAAGGCCACTTCAAATTTCAACATGAAAGTGAACCAAAAACCAGATTTTAAGAGGTGACAAAAAATGCACAACTCAACAATGACTATACACATGAATGCATACATGTGACAACATACATACAGTTCAAGTTCAAAGTCAAGGCAAGTGCAACAAACATGAGCATGCACATTACAAGTGCAGACTTCAATTTCAACATTTCAGGAGTGTGAAGGCTAAACAGGGTAACCCAGTAAAACAGTTTCGAGCAAGGGAGTAGCTAGCTCAATGGACCAGAAACATCAAGCAAGCCTTAACATTTACAAATTTATATGCAGTGTCATATACACATGTATACATATATAGAAATATATGTATACATGTATATAGTTCAGAAAGCATCACACCACATGTACAAGGAATAAAGTAATGACACTGAGGCATACATGGTTGGTCATATGTACAACAAGCTCCAGATTCAAAGAAATGGCATGTATTAAGACAACCAGACTTAGAGTGATGCCAGAGAACAGAGACATGGTTTGAGAGACATGTACAAAGTAGCAGGCCTAGACTACAATCTCATCAATGCAGACCAGTTCAATAATGCATGCAAACAAGCAACACACAAGGCCTGCAACCAATTGTACAAAGTCCAAATCAATGGCTACATGAACACACACCAGACTCAATACAGCAGATGAAATAGTGGAACATGATGAACACAGAACCAGACAAGTTTACAGTTCTACAAAACAGTGAAGTAGCAGTTCGATGAACAAGTCAAGGTCGAAAAGAAAGGAGCTAATTTGAATTCATGGAGTAATTCGAACAAGTCAATCAAAATTTACCCAAAAATTATCTCAAAAATTAAAATGCCGAAGTCATAGGAAAAAGAACGGAACTGACTTAAAAATTATTCAAGCAAATTCAACAATGAACAAGTCAGTGATCACAGCACTCGTTCGATTAAAAAATCATGGCCAAAGTAAATTCACGAAGAATTCAAATAGATTTATACGAACGGAAATTTAGGGATTTTATCCCTATAAATTAAGCCTGTTACATCATCGGCAAATACAAGAGTTCGAGCCCAAGAAAATCAACAGAGCAATCAAGTCAAGCTTAAGTAAAATCGAAAAGGAGCAAAAATCAGTTACCGATTTCTATCCATTCGAACTTATCGGTTGAAGCAGCCGAGAAAGGAATAAACTGATCGAAGAAGCTTCAAATTGAATTGAGAGTATACCATCAGAGGATTCGAGCTTCTAATTTTCATTCGGCGACTTCGATTTTGAGCAAAACCCCAAAATTACGCAAGCCCTAGTTTTCCAGACTAGAGTGATAAAGAGAACAAGGCGGCCACGATAATAAGAAAAAAAACATTCAACTTTTATCTTTTAATTTTTGGGCCAGCCATTTTTATTTGGGCTTCAATATATCGTATAGGGTTTTGTCTAGTTATTGTTATAGTTTTATTTTTAATTTAACTTACTTTTATATTTTGGTGAATTTCTAGTTTAGTAACTAGGTTACAAACTACGGTGGTGTAGTTCGAGAATTCGCAACTCGGTGGCTAAGTTGTGGCAGGGTTTTGAGCGTACAGTTAGGTTAGTCATTAGCGGGTGTCGCAAGTTTACGTGTGTAAGCGTCTGACTACTTAATTTCTAGTAGAAACCTTAGGGGCAGCACGTAGGCAGGGTTTTGCCGAAGCTGGGTAAATATGTGTTGTTCTATTTCTACTTTTATTATTCTGCTATTATCTGTGCTGCAATTATTATATATATATATTTCCGCATTAATTTTTATTATTATTAGTATCACCCTATTCATCCCCCTTTTAGGGTGAAATCGATCCTACAAGTGGTATCAGTGCTAGGAACAAAAATCATTTTTTGTTTTAAAAATTTGATTTTTCAAAAACCAATTTTTGTTTTAAAAATTTGATTTTTTAAATGGATTCTTTTAATAATGCTTTTATTGAGGGTCAGTCCATTGTTAGACCACCCATGTTCAATGGTGAATATGCTTACTGGAAAAATAGAATGAAATTTTTTCTAAAAACCATAGATGCATGGAATATTGTTGAGATGGGATATAGGACACCAACTATAGTGGTAGACAATCAAGAAATTGAAAAACCGATGGATCAATGGATAGATCTTGAAAATAAACTACAGAATGCTAACGCTAAAGCTATGAATTCTATTATTTGTTCATTTGATCAAATTGAATTTAATCGTGTCTCACATTGTCTAACTGCGCAGGAAATTTGGCATACACTTGAAGTGACTCACGAAGGAACCTCCCAAGTCAAAGAATCTCGCCTTGCCATACTTAGTAGCGAATACAAGAACTTCACAATGGCCAAGGATGAAAATGTAAAAGAGATGTATGGACGACTTTCTAATCTCGTATACAAATCAAAAGCTCTTGGAAAACCATACACATAATTGGAAATAGTCTGAAAAATCCTTAGAGTCCTTCCACGAAATTTTGAAGCTAAAGTTACTGTCATTCAAGAATCAAAGGATCTGAAACAAATCAAAGTTGAAGAACTCATCAGAAATCTCACCACTTATGAGCTAGAAATTAAATTCAAGAAAGAACGCGAATGAGTTGATACGTGAAAGAAATCAATAACTCTCAAAGGAACAACGAAAAGTGATGACGACGATGATGGAGCAACTGAACTAGCACTATTAATAAAGAGATTCAAAAGGTGGAACCACAAATACAGAAATCCAGCTCTAAATCAACAATTGAAAAGCAGAATAGTCAAAGTACTAAACAACTCAGAAGAGCAAGAGATCATATGTCACAAGTGCAATAAACCTGGTCATATCAAGCCAAATTGTCCTCATAATCGACTCAGCTAAGGAAAGGAACCAAAATGGAGAAGTTTTGCAGCTACTTGGGATAAAACTGATGAAAGCACTGGCGGTGAAAATTAAAAAGCAAAACTGTGTCTTCGAGGAGAAATAAGTGATAGCGATGATGACGAGCCAAGCGAGGTATCAAAACTTACTCACTCAGAATTACTTATATATTTTCACGAAGTAAATGGTTGTTTTGAACGACTTAGGGAGAAGTACGCTAAAATTGAATCACAAAAAGATAGTTTAATAGAACTAAATAAATAGCTTGATCAATTGGCTAAAAACTATCGAAATAGGAGCCCTAAGTGTGATAAGTGTCCATCATTTGAAGAAGAGATTAAAAAAATCAGAAATTAAAGTTAAATCACTAGAAAATGAAATTCTAATTTTGAAAGAAAGTGAAAATACTAGGAGAGATAATTCTATTAAAAGGTGCACTCTGTTGTTGAATGAAAATGAATTCTCCAAACACAAGTCCATTAATTTTCTACAACTTTAGGAAAATTCTCCAAAGGAGAAAAATCACTAAATATGTTATTAGGGAAACAAATTGTTAATCCTATTAGACAAGGACTTGGATATACTCAAACTAAACATGTTAGAAGTGAAATTAACCAAATCAATTCCAAGTGCACGATTTGTGGAAAAATTGGACACAATCACAATGATTGCTGGTATAGACCCAAACACATGAAAACCATACTAATTTGGGTTCCAAAAGGCATGAATATAAAATCCCTGAAAGTCAAACAAATCTGGGTGCCGAAAGAAACAAATATAGATTGTCTGGGGTCTACGTAAACATATTTATCAAAATCTTTTGTCACTAACAACCATGGACCTATAAAAACAAATAGGTCACAAAAATCATTTCTCGTGTAGGTGTGGTGGCAGGCTAAGGAACAATAAGAGTGATACCTGGATTCTGGCTATTCCAGGCACACGACGGGCGATAAATCAAAGTTCCTTAGCCTAGCACAATGGTGGCAGAGTCACAATAGGTAACAATGAAAAATTATTGGTAAAGGTAAAATAGGTAACGGTATATTTACCTTGAACGATATATTATATGTTGAAAATTTGCACCATAATCTGATTTAAATCTGCCAATTATGTGATAAGGAAATGAATGTTGATTTTGATTCTGATTTATGCAAAATTGTTGGCCAATCATCTTTTTATGCCGAGAACACTATAAGTACCTCTAGAGTCTTTGAATTAGTTCATATAGATTTGTTTAGACTAATGATGTTGTTTTATTGGTTGATGATTATTCTAGTTACACGTGATATATTTGACTTGACATTATGTTCTGTGTTTGTGTACACGGTTTCAATCAAATCCAAATGAATCTCATTTTAAAAGCAGTAAAAGGATTATAAAGTATCTGTTGCACACATCATGATTTGGTCTATGGTTTCCAACTTATGATAACCTTGATTCAAAAGGTTTTTCAGATGCAGATTATGCTGGTTGTCTAGTTGATAGAAAAAGTACTAGTGGAACGAGTTTTATGTAGAGACATTCATTAGTTGCATCACACTTCCAAAGAAATTATCTGCATAATTTTCATTTTAATTGATTTTCAATTGGTAGACATTTTTTTTGCATAAAACCCCTCCCAGAAAATAATTTTTGTCGACTTCATTTCAGTTTAGGGATTTTGGAAATTTGATTTTTTATTTGATCTTAAATGAATACATTAACTAATCCGACTCCCTACTGATTATTAAAAAGATAAATAGTGATTGAAAAAATGATGAGTGTTGATATTAATTATACATTTTGACTTGAGACAGTATATGTAGTAAATTTCTTTAAAAATTTAAACAAAATTTGTAATAACTTTGATTGGTACAAATTCCATGACCATCTCTAATTCTATCTTATTTCTAACGACCATCACTCATCAAAATCTAATATAGTATATCAAAATGTGGTATTTAAAACGGGAAATTATTCATTTTTCTAAATTAATAAAATTATCCAAAGTATTTACTCTCATTTAAAAGTCCTCACGGTTATGTATGGGTGAATTACTTGGAATTTTTTATTATGTGCTTTCATGCTCATTTAAAAGTCCTCACGGTTATGCATGTATGGAACACATATCAAAATTGATCTTTAAATAGACGAGTTGATTCTAATCCCATTTAAAAGTCCTCACGGTTATGTGTGGTTAGAAGATGCTTGAAATTCAATTTTTTTTAAATTTAAAGAATACTACTAATCTCATTTAAAAGTCCTAATGGTTATGCATGGTTAATAAGTATTCAAATTCCTGTTAATAAATATACCATAAATAGACACAACTATATGGTTTTATATACCGACATCACCCCTATCATTCTAAAGTGGAATATGGGCCTAACAGAGTATTTATGATTTTTGTTTGATTTTTTATTGAAATTAAATATATATACTCGATTAGGTATTAATGTTGTATTAATATCTATCACTTTATCTCTATTTTTCTAACACTATTACTCTTGCTGATAACAAAAGGGGGAGATAAAAGTTAAGATTTCTGCAAATAAAGTTCAAATATTTTATTTTTTAATTGCATATTCTCATCTAGGCTCATTTGCATGGTTTATTGTTTTGCAAATTTCTTTTTATTTATTTTCATGCATATATGAAGGGGGAGCCTTGTTGTAGGGGGAGCATTCAAGTAGGGGGAGCTAATGGAATTCATCAAAATCAAATACATTTAATAGAGTCAAAATTGTAATATATGTTTGTTATCATCAAAAGAGGGAGATTGTAGAATATGTTACTATATGATTTTTGTTTGATGATAATTAACATATATATATATATATATATATATTCGTTTAAATGTATTTGATATTGTACTATTTTATTTTTCACATAATTAAATAAATATTTGTTGAATAAAATAAATAACTCAGAATTCATATTCAAACAAATATTTTATTCAAACAAATATTTTATTACAAATTCAAATAGTACAAATTAGAGCTCTCACTACATATATACATTTTTCAATTACATTACAATTTCGATACATCACAAATTTCAATTTACAATTTTGACCTCACTACATATATTCACTCACACTCGTATTTTATCTTCAACTTTGTTCTAGCCTGTATCCAGCATCTGAATTATCTGCAAAATAAACACTGACGCATTAAAATTGAAAAAGAAATATTTTGCACTGTACAATAAAAGTGTGTGTTTGAAAATATCATTTGCCTCAGTTATTTGGGTTGTTCGTCATTATTTTCGTTTGAATTCATCATACACAAACAACTTGTGACATGCACATTGTACCACTGTACATGCCACAGGGCCGTGCACATTGATATACACTTGCTTGTTAAAATCGCAGGGACAGGTGAGCACAAGGTCAAACCCAACCAAATGGTGGATTCAACTCAGGTGCAATACAAAACAAAAATAGAATGGTCAAGTACGAGAGTCAATGAACATGAATAAAAGTCCAATACAATGGCCAGACTCTAATGTACAACTTCAATTACCAAAAGCAGGAACCATACAACATACATATATACATGCATCTCACATATGTATGCATGTATATACATGAATATGTGCACCAGGCCTTCAATGAGCAAATGCAGGTTCAAAACAATGAAATGTCAAGATTACCAGACCAGACAAAAGTGGTCCATACATCAACTAGCACATATAGTCAAGTGAAACACTACATGAACATGAAAACAGAGATCAGAACAAAGGAAGTTTAAAATACATGACCACTTCAAATTTCAACATGAAAGTGAACCAAAAACCAGATTTCAAGAGGTGACAACAAAATGCACAACTCAACAATGACTATACACATGAATGCATACATGTGACAGCATACATACAGTTTAAGCCTCAACCATTCAACTCAAGGCAAGTGCAACAGACATGAGCATGCACATCACAAGTGCAGACTTCAATTTCAACATTTCAGGTGTGTGAAGGCTAAACAGGGTAACCCAGTAAAACAGTTTCAAGCAAGGGAGCAGCTAGCTCAATGGACCAGAAACATCAAGCAAGCCTTAACATTTACAATTTTATATGCAGTGTCATATACACATGTATACATATATATGTATACATGTATATAGGAATAAAGTAATGGCACTCAGGCATACATGGTTGGTCATATGTACAACAAGCTCCAGACTCAAAGAAATGGCATGTATCAAGACAACCAGACTTAGAGTGATGCTAGAGAACAGAGGCATGGTTTGAGAGACATGTACAAAGCACCAGGCCTAGACTACAATCTCATCAATGCAGACCAGTTCAATAATGCATGCAAACAAGCAACACACAAGGCCTGCAACCAATTGTACAAAGTCCAAATCAATGGCCATACGAACACACACCAGACTCAATACAGCAGATGAAATAGTGGAACATGATGAACACAGAACCAGACAAGTTTACGGTTCTACAAAACAGTGAAGTGGCAGTTCGATGAACAAGTCAAGGTAAAAATGAACGGAGCTAATTTGAATTCATGGAGTAATTCGAACAAGTCAGTCAAAATTTACCCAAAATTTATCTCAAAAATTAAAATGCCGAAGTCATAGGAAAAAGAACAGAACCGACTTAAAAATTATTCAAGCAAAAATTCAACAATGAACAAGTCAGAGATAACAGCACTCGTTCGATTAAAAAATCACGGCCAAAGTAAATTCACGAAGAATTTCAAACAGATTTATACGAACGAAAATTTAGGGATTTTATCCCTATAAATTAAACCCGTTACATCATCGGCAAATACAAGAGTTCGAGCCCAAGAAAATCAACAGAGCAATCAAGTCAAGCTTAAGTAAAATCGAAAAGGTGAAAAAATCAATTACCGATTTCTATCTATTCAAACTCATCGCTTGAAGCAGCCGAGAAAGGATTAAACTGATCGAAGAAGCTTCAAATTGAATTGAGAGTATACCATTAGAGGATTCGTGTAACGACCCGTAAATTTCAACTGTTTCAATAACGTAATTAGTTGAAATTTTGTGAAATTTTAAACGATAAAATTTTGAATTAAAAATTTTATATTTGGAATACGTCTGGTTAAACATAGCAACTGGTAAATTTTTGTCCGAAAATATGAAAGTTTATTTCGCGCGTAAATTCACTTCAATTCAATCAGTTAAAAAGTAATGAAAATAAAATGTTTCTGAAACCTAAATATTTTACATAGAAAAATTCTAAATCATCTTCTGAGCAAGATTTCAGTTTGTCGTTTTTCCAAATTCGGACATCTTTGGCTCCGTCGTTCTTATTTTCTGCAAAATAGCAGTATTCTGGTACCGATATCGATTTTTATCGGATGATCGTACCACTGACGTCTGTATACCATTTTGATCGTCTCGTCGTGCTGATCTTTACGATATATTTATTTTTGGGTTTTGGAATCCGATACACAGCAGAAACCGTGAAACTGATATTCGGTACGAATTCGTGACCTTTAGTTTTATGTGCGTTTCAAAATTTCGAAACCTGCACCGGGAACACACAATAATAAGTCGTTTTGACTATTCTTCTGAATCGAAGAGCCATGCTTTTAATCTTTCCAGCCGTTGCATTTATATTCGCTATTTTGAAAATAGGTGACTTTTGATATTTACTGTTTACTTTCAAACTGCTGAGAATAATATTTATTTCATATCAGCCTATTCAACGCTTCTTCTTACTTTCCTTTTAATTGTCTGTCACTTTTCATACTCTCCTTCCTCTTACATTTTCTCTTGCTCCACCATTCTCCCAGATCCACCTTGAAACTCACGCAACCACCTGCGTGCCTCAAAACACCATCCCGACTGCTCGCCTTGACAACCAGACCCACTTCCTCCACATTGTCACAGCACTCGGCCTCTCCAACGACCACCAACAACTGATCTCCTCCGCTCTACTACCTCTTCACTTGGAACCGCACCACGTCCCTTTGCATTCCCTGCCTCTGCCCATCATAGCAAGCCACCGATTTCCACGAGCCCATGCGCCACGCAACTGCCTCCCCGCTGCCTAGCACAGCCGTGCTCCTCTCATATTGCCGAGCTCAGCCACCTTCTACCGTTTCAAAGCTCTCCTCCTATTCCACCTCCGCAACCGCATGCAACTCTCCCCAACAGCTCCTGCCACCGACCACTCTTTCCTCCTTGCATGCGAGCCCGTGATTCCAACACCTCATCATCTCCTAACCAAAGTCGCGTGCAGCCTCTCTTTGTTATCATGGTAAATATATGTTTGAATATATATAAAAAGTTTTATAAATGTTTTTTTTTCGTATGTGTGCTGTTATATTTAATACCGTGTATTTGATTATAGAGTAATATGAGATTATAAAGATTTCACAGTGTAAATCTTAATTGGCTCAAGTACTATATATATTATTTATATAAACTTAAACTTATATATTCTAACATATTATATGTATACATGTTTATAGAACTATTGTGTACAGCAAATATAAGTATGCGTTGTAATATATTAGTCATTTTATATTAAACTTTGAAAGAGCAGTAGTAATATATATAGGTTCATATATACTATTTATACATTGTTTGGTTATCTAGAAGTAGTAACGTGTCCATATATAAAGGCTTGGTGTGGAAAGAAAAAAAAACTAATATATATGGTATCAATCTATATCTGCTGTGAAGTGGGTAGGTATATATGTAGTATTATATTATGGTATAATAAATTACATTACATCATGCTACCTCATATTTTATTATACTATAAGTGCGCTTGTTGTTTGATTCTTTTTGAAGTATGACAATGAGTTTATATCATTTGGCGATTATATTTATATTACGGTATTATATATATGACAGTATAGTAAGTATAGGTACCAAGTTTCTTATTATATAAATCAGTTTATACAAATCTTATTTTTTTTTACATTGATTTAAAGGTACACTTTATTTGTGAGTTGTATACAGTAGATATATCATATATGCATAAGTTTATACCTTTACTCCATGTATTAGTTTACAGTTTGCATATGTCGGTTTGTAAATGAAATCTACATGTAACCGCTTATAGTCGGGTCTATATATTGGGTGATAAATATACTTTACATTTTTGATTTGTTCGTAGTCTGCATATTTGCTATATATATAGAGATAGGTATATATGGATTCATACATGTGTTGTCTTATATTTTGACAAGAAAGTTCGGTTTAGGAAATAACGATTTTTTTTTATGACGATATTTGATTTGATGTGTTTAAATTTAATACTTATTTTATAATATAAAGTTTTTATGAATTTTTATATATATTGATTTGGAATTCTATCCATAGTGACATGGTTTCCTTCTGTCGAATTTTTGTCGCAGCCGTTCTAATTGTCATTATCCGAATCCGCATTCCAGCAATAGTCTTCTAGCTTTGTCAATTATCCATGCTTATCCGTGTCCGTTTTCATCTTGTTTTCGTCCATCTCTAGCCTCGGAAGGTGAGCACTCACTCACGATTAACGTTCTTTTATTTATTAAATTTGATTTCAATTGAAACGACAATTGAAATAGGCTGCTGTTAGTTAATTACACTGTTTTATATGCTATTACCTGTATCAGTTCACCTGTGACATCTGACACCTTTATCTGTTAATTATTTGTGCGATGATAATACAGTTTGGCTGATAATTGATTGATTGTTGATGTTTATATTGGACGTTAAATTGTTAATGTTAAAATGATAAATAGTATGAAATTGAACTTGATATAGGATGATTAAATGTTAAATTTGATTAACTGACATTTGTATAATATGATCCCTTTAACTGTTAACTTTATGGACTCGTATGATTTGCTTAATTACACCTTGAACCACTGAATGTATGTTGTTAAATTGATGATGTATGAAATTGTAAATAGATGACAAGTGAAAAACCGTAATGTAATAATCTTTAATCTACATGAAATGATAGTGTAGATTCTAGAAATAATTATATTAATTCGTACAAATAACAATGCGAATTAATACGGTTATTTCGGGATTATTTGAATTGATTATTGGATTGATATTGATTGCTATTATTGCTTGTTTATTTACTTTGACACCATCCCAGTTATCACACTGCAAGTTCCCTTTGATATGTTCTGATTTTGAATTGAATTGGAATCGGGTTGAAATGATAAATACCCAAAAAATTGAATTTTTGACCTAGGATAGAAAATTAAATAAAAACCTGATTGGTCAATAAATTTGATTTAAAAATAAAACGAAGATTTTATTTGAATAAAAATATGATTTTGAAATGAAGTTGAAATTTGAATTTTTAATGAAAGGAAAATGTTAATATTTAATAATCTGAAATAAAATGTTAACAATGAAATTGATGGAAGAATGTTGTTAAATTTGAGAAATGATTGAATTAAAATTTGAAATGATTTAATAATATAGTTTGAAATTATTTGAAATGATTTAATAATCATAATTAAGTTTGAAATTATTAAACTTGGAAATGATTTAATAATTAAGTGAAAATTATAATTAAGTTGGAATTATTAAACTTTGAAATTATGTAACAATGAAGTTTGAATTATTTAATAATTAAATAAGTTTGAATTATTTAATAATTAAATAAGATTGAATTATTTAATGATTAAATTTAATTGAAATTCTTTAATAAGAAAATTGAACTTTTGAATAAGTGAATTTTTACTTCGTAAATAAATGAAATTGAGTTCTTTATGAATTAAGTTTTGGAAAATTATTTAAGTAAGTAAATAGGTGAAATTGAATTTCTTTAACAAGAAATGAAAATGTGATAATTTTGGAATTAATGTAGGACTTGTAATTGAAAGAATTTGATTTGACGAATTTAATTTAATTCAAAATTGTAGATTTTGATTTAATGAAGTTGAACTTAAGAATTGATTTAATGAATTGAAAATTTAATTGAAATTGTTTTGAATGATAAAGTAATTTAACGAATATTGAATAAAATCGATAAATGAGTTTAAATTGATTTGAAAGTTAAATTAAATTTATTTAAATGGTTTCGGAATGAAACTTATATACGACCTTGAATCAATGTTTGAATTGTTTTAAATAAAGATTGAAATTGAATATAGAAATGTTGAAATTAAAACGTAAATTATTGGAAATTGGTTTTTGAAAGACAAATAAATTGTTGGTTTACGAATTCTATTTGAAATTGAATTGTTTTGGTTTTGAAATAAATAAACGACCAATCGGTGTAATAATTACGAAAGTTATTAAAGAGACCGGAATTCGGTTATGGATATACTCTCTATCTAAACCGAAAACCACTTTAATAACTATACGCGGAGTGATGATCCAGAATGAAGTGGTTGGAAATGATGTTCGTGATGATTGAAGAAAGAGAACGATAATGGATAGCCTTGACACTTGTGTCAAATTGGAAATGACTAAAACAGGAGCTGTGCCGGGCCAATGGAGGATTGATACCTCAAGTGGACACACTTCTTCGAACTACTTATACTTGTTGTCGATTGGTGCACCCTTGATTTTGGGAGTGTTGTTTCACGGTGTTGCGGGCGCTGCGGCGTTGCGTTCTCACCAGTCCGGATCAGGCGAACGGTAGTATCACTACCTTGGGTATAGCCTCATGTGCCTTGTCATACTTGTATTCCATTTATGCGAGACCACTACGAATTTGTTTTGTACCTTGAGTATATGGATTGCCCTCTGGTGACTTCCGGTTTTGGGGAAACTACGGTCTTGTATATGCTTGTGGGAATAAAAATGTGTTAAGGGTGGAATGGGCCATGACTTAACGCTATTTTGATATCTTTATATTACTGATAGACATTATCTACTTAGCGTATATTACTACCTAGTAGATAGTTTGACGGATCCTTAAAGGATGGTTATTCCAAACATCCTTTGAGTTACTTGTATTTCAATTGCTATTTCACTTGAGTTGGATTTATTAATATAAGAATGTTAATCCTGACTCGAGTGTTTTGTATTTTGCTTTACGCTCGGGTCAGACTGAGTAGTTCAGCTTTCGAGACTCACCTTTGGAGTTGGAGCTTTGCTTGAAGATCCAGCCATCTATTCTGCTTTCAGTATTCGATGATTCCAGTGATGCATTCTGATTTGTATCTGATGTATCATATTACTCTTCCGTTGTATCTGGTTTAACTCTGATGTACCGTATTACTCTTCTGTTGTAAACTCTGATGTATTTTATATATTCATATAGTAGCTTCATGAACTATTATCTCTTTTATTTCCGCTGCAATTTATTACTCTGTGTCTGTGTTCTGTGATTATTTATTTACTGTATATGTTCAGTTTTGCCAAATTTAAATTAACAACGCGGTATTTTGAGCAATTCAACCCCGGCATGAGTGTCTACCTATACACTTATAATGGATGCGAATGGTCCAAAATTCTGGGTCGTTACAGTTGGTATCAGAGCTTTGGTAGCTCTAGGCAAAACTTAACATATAGGGTAAATGTATTTACGGAATCACTCTCATTCGAGTTCAATCTCTTCCTTTGACTCAATTCCTTTGAATTTTGGAACGTTCCCCTCGGTTTCGAAATTCATTCGTGTCCCTCACTATTCGTCTTCTTTCAGTTCTGGAGCATCACATAACTCCACTTCAAATGATATCTATAATAGATCGGCGGTCTCGCCAATCTTCGAATGATTCGTAAAGGATTAAACTCCTTTATAATAGGCATTGATTTACCGGAGATTTCTGTATCCTCGGTTTACGATGCTATCTATCTCCTGCTATACCTGAATTTTATTTCTTGAGATCGAATGTCGATTTACCTCGGGATTCTACAACGATCTTATTCTTGAAGTCACGGTTGACCCGGTTAAGGTTGCCCGCGATTTATATAAACTTGTCAATCTTCCTACTTTGCTATGAATCATCATATCTTGTTTCAAACTTATTTTCGAATCAAAATTCTCTTTGGTTTGAGTCCATCAAATTTGAAACCCTATCCTTATTTTGAAAATTCATTCCTGTATCATCGAGCAAAGAAATGTATTTGTAAATTAATATTAAATGTTTTATATATTGTGTTGTTTGAGTTGTTGATGTTGATTTGGGTTTTCGATCGATTCGTCTGATCAGCGCTATCGATAGAATTTCCAAAACACTTGAACAGAGCAAACTGACACAATGTTGTTTTCAAATTTGGTAAATGGAATAAATTTGTTGATTTTATTGTAAAATATAAGTTAAAATTTTCTGGAATTTAATTAGTAAATTAAATTGTTGTTGAAATGATAATATTTGATTATCATTTATTGTTCTAAATAAATTTATAAATACGGTTTATAAATTGATTTGGAATTTGAAATAAATTTAATTCAGAAATTTGAGAATTTAATTTCCGATGATTTCGAACTTTGATTTTTAATTTTAAAGTATATATTATCGGAAGTATTTTTCGAATAGAAATCGTTTTCAAAGAATTTTAAAATGTTTAAATCAGTGCTCTTCTCTTTGTCGCTGGAAAATAATTTCGGTGATGGCGGCCGCATCATCGATATTCATTTTCGAGTTTCGAAGTGGAGATACTATTCTGTAGCCCTGCTACGGTTTTGTTTTGAAAAATATTTTGATCTGATTTTTTTCAGTATATTTTGATTTATATATATATATATGTATGTATCTTATTTTAAAATTAAATTTGATTTGATAAATATATTGTATATATCTCTAAATTGTTTAAAGTTAATCGGAAATCTAATTCTTAAATTTTGTTAAAGGATGATTTTAATTATAAATAAAACCAAAATTTGGAATAAATATTTGAACTTGAATATTTGAATTGGGAAAAATTTTATTTGTATATTGTTCAACTGCATTCTAATATAACTTACCTAAATCATTCAGAAGTTGAATATGTAATTGGATAATATATAAGATAAATTGAATTTATAAGTAAATTTGAGTGTTTATAATAAATGTTATACACTAAATTTTGATTATAAAGATGTTAATAGAGTTAGATGTGATAATATGTAAAACTCAGTTAATAAAGAATTAATAAATTTGTTTTGAAAAAAATTAATAAATTGAAATTTGATCAACATATGAAAATACCTTGAATTTAAAAGAAATTAATAGATGTAAATTAATTTAAATCGAAACTTTTATGGTTTAAATTAATTTATATGGGTTAAATATATGTGGTTAGATATAGTAAGTAGGAAAAATTTAACAATAATTTGAATAAAGAAGAATTTAAATTGTTGAAAATAAAATATGATTATAATAAAAGATTATTCAAATTTATGGTTTTAGAAATTGTAAATTTAAGATAATGGGATAATAAGATAATGGGATAATAAGATAATGAATTTAGAAATAGTTGAGATTGATTTTTAGTGGAATCAAATGGATTAAATCAATTATTGAATATCAATTAATTTAAATTTGAATTTATATGGTTTAAATTAATTGTTATTTTGTATTTCAAATCTGTTTTCTTCCTGGTTGTTTCTATTCTCCTACCTCGTTCCTTTTCGGGGACGAAAAGTTTTGAGTGGGGGAGAATGTAACGACCCGTAAATTTCAACTGTTTCAATAACGTAATTAGTTGAAATTTTGTGAAATTTTAAACGATAAAATTTTGAATTAAAAATTTTATATTTGGAATACGTCTGGTTAAACATAGCAACTGGTAAATTTTTGTCCGAAAATATGAAAGTTTATTTCGCGCGTAAATTCACTTCAATTCAATCAGTTAAAAAGTAATGAAAATAAAATGTTTCTGAAACCTAAATATTTTACATAGAAAAATTCTAAATCATCTTCTGAGCAAGATTTCAGTTTGTCGTTTTTCCAAATTCGGACATCTTTGGCTCCGTCGTTCTTATTTTCTGCAAAATAGCAGTATTCTGGTACCGATATCGATTTTTATCGGATGATCGTACCACTGACGTCTGTATACCATTTTGATCGTCTCGTCGTGCTGATCTTTACGATATATTTATTTTTGGGTTTTGGAATCCGATACACAGCAGAAACCGTGAAACTGATATTCGGTACGAATTCGTGACCTTTAGTTTTATGTGCGTTTCAAAATTTCGAAACCTGCACCGGGAACACACAATAATAAGTCGTTTTGACTATTCTTCTGAATCGAAGAGCCGTGCTTTTAATCTTTCCAGCCGTTGCATTTATATTCGCTATTTTGAAAATAGGTGACTTTTGATATTTACTGTTTACTTTCAAACTGCTGAGAATAATATTTATTTCATATCAGCCTATTCAACGCTTCTTCTTACTTTCCTTTTAATTGTCTGTCACTTTTCATACTCTCCTTCCTCTTACATTTTCTCTTGCTCCACCATTCTCCCAGATCCACCTTGAAACTCACGCAACCACCTGCGTGCCTCAAAACACCATCCCGACTGCTCGCCTTGACAACCAGACCCACTTCCTCCACATTGTCACAGCACTCGGCCTCTCCAACGACCACCAACAACTGATCTCCTCCGCTCTACTACCTCTTCACTTGGAACCGCACCACGTCCCTTTGCATTCCCTGCCTCTGCCCATCATAGCAAGCCACCGATTTCCACGAGCCCATGCGCCACGCAACTGCCTCCCCGCTGCCTAGCACAGCCGTGCTCCTCTCATATTGCCGAGCTCAGCCACCTTCTACCGTTTCAAAGCTCTCCTCCTATTCCACCTCCGCAACCGCATGCAACTCTCCCCAACAGCTCCTGCCACCGACCACTCTTTCCTCCTTGCATGCGAGCCCGTGATTCCAACACCTCATCATCTCCTAACCAAAGTCGCGTGCAGCCTCTCTTTGTTATCATGGTAAATATATGTTTGAATATATATAAAAAGTTTTATAAATGTTTTTTTTTCGTATGTGTGCTGTTATATTTAATACCGTGTATTTGATTATAGAGTAATATGAGATTATAAAGATTTCACAGTGTAAATCTTAATTGGCTCAAGTACTATATATATTATTTATATAAACTTAAACTTATATATTCTAACATATTATATGTATACATGTTTATAGAACTATTGTGTACAGCAAATATAAGTATGCGTTGTAATATATTAGTCATTTTATATTAAACTTTGAAAGAGCAGTAGTAATATATATAGGTTCATATATACTATTTATACATTGTTTGGTTATCTAGAAGTAGTAACGTGTCCATATATAAAGGCTTGGTGTGGAAAGAAAAAAAAACTAATATATATGGTATCAATCTATATCTGCTGTGAAGTGGGTAGGTATATATGTAGTATTATATTATGGTATAATAAATTACATTACATCATGCTACCTCATATTTTATTATACTATAAGTGCGCTTGCTGTTTGATTCTTTTTGAAGTATGACAATGAGTTTATATCATTTGGCGATTATATTTATATTACGGTATTATATATATGACAGTATAGTAAGTATAGGTACCAAGTTTCTTATTATATAAATCAGTTTATACAAATCTTATTTTTTTTTACATTGATTTAAAGGTACACTTTATTTGTGAGTTGTATACAGTAGATATATCATATATGCATAAGTTTATACCTTTACTCCATGTATTAGTTTACAGTTTGCATATGTCGGTTTGTAAATGAAATCTACATGTAACCGCTTATAGTCGGGTCTATATATTGGGTGATAAATATACTTTACATTTTTGATTTGTTCGTAGTCTGCATATTTGCTATATATATAGAGATAGGTATATATGGATTCATACATGTGTTGTCTTATATTTTGACAAGAAAGTTCGGTTTAGGAAATAACGATTTTTTTTTATGACGATATTTGATTTGATGTGTTTAAATTTAATACTTATTTTATAATATAAAGTTTTTATGAATTTTTATATATATTGATTTGGAATTCTATCCATAGTGACATGGTTTCCTTTTGTCGAATTTTTGTCGCAGCCGTTCTAATTGTCATTATCCGAATCCGCATTCCAGCAATAGTCTTCTAGCTTTGTCAATTATCCATGCTTATCCGTGTCCGTTTTCATCTTGTTTTCGTCCATCTCTAGCCTCGGAAGGTGAGCACTCACTCACGATTAACGTTCTTTTATTTATTAAATTTGATTTTAATTGAAACGACAATTGAAATAGGCTGCTGTTAGTTAATTACACTGTTTTATATGCTATTACCTGTATCAGTTCACCTGTGACATCTGACACCTTTATCTGTTAATTATTTGTGCGATGATAATACAGTTTGGCTGATAATTGATTGATTGTTGATGTTTATATTGGACGTTAAATTGTTAATGTTAAAATGATAAATAGTATGAAATTGAACTTGATATAGGATGATTAAATGTTAAATTTGATTAACTGACATTTGTATAATATGATCCCTTTAACTGTTAACTTTATGGACTCGTATGATTTGCTTAATTACACCTTGAACCACTGAATGTATGTTGTTAAATTGATGATGTATGAAATTGTAAATAGATGACAAGTGAAAAACCGTAATGTAATAATCTTTAATCTACATGAAATGATAGTGTAGATTCTAGAAATAATTATATTAATTCGTACAAATAACAATGCGAATTAATACGGTTATTTCGGGATTATTTGAATTGATTATTGGATTGATATTGATTGCTATTATTGCTTGTTTATTTACTTTGACACCATCCCAGTTATCACACTGCAAGTTCCCTTTGATATGTTCTGATTTTGAATTGAATTGGAATCGGGTTGAAATGATAAATACCCAAAAAATTGAATTTTTGACCTAGGATAGAAAATTAAATAAAAACCTGATTGGTCAATAAATTTGATTTAAAAATAAAACGAAGATTTTATTTGAATAAAAATATGATTTTGAAATGAAGTTGAAATTTGAATTTTTAATGAAAGGAAAATGTTAATATTTAATAATCTGAAATAAAATGTTAACAATGAAATTGATGGAAGAATGTTGTTAAATTTGAGAAATGATTGAATTAAAATTTGAAATGATTTAATAATATAGTTTGAAATTATTTGAAATGATTTAATAATCATAATTAAGTTTGAAATTATTAAACTTGGAAATGATTTAATAATTAAGTGAAAATTATAATTAAGTTGGAATTATTAAACTTTGAAATTATGTAACAATGAAGTTTGAATTATTTAATAATTAAATAAGTTTGAATTATTTAATAATTAAATAAGATTGAATTATTTAATGATTAAATTTAATTGAAATTCTTTAATAAGAAAATTGAACTTTTGAATAAGTGAATTTTTACTTCGTAAATAAATGAAATTGAGTTCTTTATGAATTAAGTTTTGGAAAATTATTTAAGTAAGTAAATAGGTGAAATTGAATTTCTTTAACAAGAAATGAAAATGTGATAATTTTGGAATTAATGTAGGACTTGTAATTGAAAGAATTTGATTTGACGAATTTAATTTAATTCAAAATTGTAGATTTTGATTTAATGAAGTTGAACTTAAGAATTGATTTAATGAATTGAAAATTTAATTGAAATTGTTTTGAATGATAAAGTAATTTAACGAATATTGAATAAAATCGATAAATGAGTTTAAATTGATTTGAAAGTTAAATTAAATTTATTTAAATGGTTTCGGAATGAAACTTATATACGACCTTGAATCAATGTTTGAATTGTTTTAAATAAAGATTGAAATTGAATATAGAAATGTTGAAATTAAAACGTAAATTATTGGAAATTGGTTTTTGAAAGACAAATAAATTGTTGGTTTACGAATTCTATTTGAAATTGAATTGTTTTGGTTTTGAAATAAATAAACGACCAATCGGTGTAATAATTACGAAAGTTATTAAAGAGACCGGAATTCGGTTATGGATATACTCTCTATCTAAACCGAAAACCACTTTAATAACTATACGCGGAGTGATGATCCAGAATGAAGTGGTTGGAAATGATGTTCGTGATGATTGAAGAAAGAGAACGATAATGGATAGCCTTGACACTTGTGTCAAATTGGAAATGACTAAAACAGGAGCTGTGCCGGGCCAATGGAGGATTGATACCTCAAGTGGACACACTTCTTCGAACTACTTATACTTGTTGTCGATTGGTGCACCCTTGATTTTGGGAGTGTTGTTTCACGGTGTTGCGGGCGCTGCGGCGTTGCGTTCTCACCAGTCCGGATCAGGCGAACGGTAGTATCACTACCTTGGGTATAGCCTCATGTGCCTTGTCATACTTGTATTCCATTTATGCGAGACCACTACGAATTTGTTTTGTACCTTGAGTATATGGATTGCCCTCTGGTGACTTCCGGTTTTGGGGAAACTACGGTCTTGTATATGCTTGTGGGAATAAAAATGTGTTAAGGGTGGAATGGGCCATGACTTAACGCTATTTTGATATCTTTATATTACTGATAGACATTATCTACTTAGCGTATATTACTACCTAGTAGATAGTTTGACGGATCCTTAAAGGATGGTTATTCCAAACATCCTTTGAGTTACTTGTATTTCAATTGCTATTTCACTTGAGTTGGATTTATTAGTATAAGAATGTTAATCCTGACTCGAGTGTTTTGTATTTTGCTTTACGCTCGGGTCAGACTGAGTAGTTCAGCTTTCGAGACTCACCTTTGGAGTTGGAGCTTTGCTTGAAGATCCAGCCATCTATTCTGCTTTCAGTATTCGATGATTCCAGTGATGCATTCTGATTTGTATCTGATGTATCATATTACTCTTCCGTTGTATCTGGTTTAACTCTGATGTACCGTATTACTCTTCTGTTGTAAACTCTGATGTATTTTATATATTCATATAGTAGCTTCATGAACTATTATCTCTTTTATTTCCGCTGCAATTTATTACTCTGTGTCTGTGTTCTGTGATTATTTATTTACTGTATATGTTCAGTTTTGCCAAATTTAAATTAACAACGCGGTATTTTGAGCAATTCAACCCCGGCATGAGTGTCTACCTATACACTTATAATGGATGCGAATGGTCCAAAATTCTGGGTCGTTACAATTCGAGCTTCTAATCTCCATTCGACGACTTCGATTTTGAGCAAAACCCCAAAATTACGCAAGCCCTAGTTTCGAGACCAGAGTGATAAAGAGAACAAGGCGGCCATGATAACAAGAAAAAAAACATTCAACTTTTATCTTTTAATTTTTGGGCCGGTCATTTTTATTTGGGCTTCAATATATCATATAGATTTTTGTCTAGTTATTGTTATAGTTTTATTTTTAATTTAACTTACTTTTATATTTTGGTGAATTTCTAGTTTAGTAACTAGGTTACGAATTACAGTGGTTTAGTTCGAGAATTCGCAACTCAGTGGCTGAGTTGTGGCAGGGTTTTTAGCGTAGAGTTCGATTAATCATTAGCGGGTGTCGCAAGTTTACATGTGTAAACGTTTGACTACTTAATTTCTAGTAGAAACCTTGAGGGCAGCACGTAGGTAGGGTTTTGCCGAAGCTGGGTAAATCTGGGTTGTTCTATTTCTGCTTTTATTATTCTGCTATTATCTGTGCTACAATTATTATATATATATATTTCCACATTAATTTTTATTATTATTAGTATCACCTAATTCACCCTCCTCTAGGGTGAAATCGATCCTACAGTTAAAAAAAATTCATGCTTACTTATTCATATTCTATGAATTCTCATTCCATTAATTTCCGTTCTATCATGTCCAATTAACTTACATTCAATTATTAACGTTCATTATGTTCACCCTATTTATTTATGTTCGTTTACAATCCTATTTGTTATTCTCTTTCACATTCAAATTTGTTTATGATCATTTATTTTATTTCATTCACATAGTATATTTCCTTTAATGTCAATATCACTTAATTAACCATTCTACAAATTTACTTAAGTTTAATATCAACATTCCATATTTTCTTTTGCGTATCCAAAATGTTTAACCACATTCTTATTTTGGTTTTTACTTCCTATTTTCTCAAGTTTCAAGTTATATAACTTATATATATTACAAATTTCTTACATCTCTACTTAATTAACTTTCATTCATAATTTATTTACTTTCACCTTATCTTTATAACTTAAGTTTATATATATATATATATATATTCAAAACAAATCCTATTTTATTTAACTCATTTCATTTATTTAATCCATTTGACTTCACTTAAGTTAATTCCACTTCATAATTCTATTTCAACCATTCTTTGTAATTTACCTTTATATCACAAACAGTTTACAGAATATAAATTTATTTATTACTTGTTTAGTTTCTTAAGTTCATATTCATTTACTTAAATAGCATTCTCATTTTATTATTCAATTTATTTCACTTAATATTTCTTATAACATAGATTAAGTGTATAAACATTCATTATAATAACTCAATTTTTATTTATAACTTTCCTTAACAAATTTCATTTTGGACATCTTATTACTTACATCTTATATCGTATACTATTCAATTACATGTTCTCATTAACATTCAAACCTTTTTCCTGGAAAGTTTTTATTAATGTTTCAAAATATAATTGAGCACTATACAATTTACCTTTGGCAGGTAACACTGGATTGGCTGACATCATCAGACGAACTATTCGCGGAGGTCTGACAAACAAGGATTCAGAGGGAGTCAACAAAATTCTGTTTACCTAGAACATTAGGACAGCTAGGAATCCCCCCGATTTAAAACTACCCACTCTGGAAGTATACAATGGGAAGACGGATCCCACCGACCACTTGATGAGGTACACTTGGCATATGGAAGAGCTGAGGGGTAACGAAGGAGGTTATGGCCCGATGTTTCCCCATGTACTTGACTGATATTGCTGCTATGTGGTTCAGACAGCTGGAGGATGGATCCATTGGAACATGGAGGAACTGGTGGACAAGTTCTTAAGTCAGTTTCGAGTTCACATAAAAAGGCCAAAGAACGTGATGACTCCAACGTCAGTCAACAGGGGGCGGATGAATCACTCAGGACATTCTTAACTCGATTTAATGCAGCAGTTGCTTCGGTGGATCAGCCGGATCCATCAATGGTTCTGATGGCTGCGGTATCAGGAGTCAGAAATAATTCGGATTTCAAAGTATCGTTGAAACGGGACCCAACTTTGGATCTTGGGGAATTCTTTCATGAAGCTGAGAGATTTCTTCGACAAGAGGATGCATGTTTGGACATGAGGTCAAAGAAAGTAAACATGATTAAGGATGGAGGATTACCCGGCGAAAGCTCAGGTGGGGGCAAGGATAAAGGGAAAAGGAAGCGCTGGGGAGAACCAAAGTTCTCCACTTACACAGGATTGAACGCAACGTTGAAGCGGATATTCTTGGATACTCGAGATCGCATTCCGTATCGAAGGCCGGCAAGGAGGGAGCCCTCAGAACGAGAAAGGGCGTCAGGAAGGCACTGTCTTTTTCATGACCTGGATGGGCATGATACTAACAGCTGCCGACATTTGAAGGACATAATCAAGGAGCATATAAGGAATGGTCAGTTGTGACAATATATCGGAACTCGGAATGTGGCGGTGGAACAGGAGCAGCCACCGCCTACCTTGAACGACGAGGGCATGAGGCCTAGGAATGGTGGCCGATTGGTCATCAACTAATCTTAATGGTTTGGAATAAGTAACAAACTCCGGGCAAACGGTTAAATCACTTACTCATGTACGGGGTCGGAGATAAGCCTCAGGCATGCTCTGAGATGATGGCTTATCGAGATGCCCTGGTTTTTGAAATTTGTTTTTTCCTTTGACTTAGACATTTGCTTTTTCTGGTTTGGTTTTGGTGTTTTGTTTGAACTCCCTGTTTTGCTCATTTTCTGGTTCGGATTCGGGTTTGGATGTTTGTTTTTTGGTTTGGAATTTTGATATGGATTTCTGGTTTTCTGGTAGAATTTGGATTTCGGTTTGGATTTTGGCTGAAAGGTCATCGAGCATGGACTATGCTCGGTAAGGGTCCGGAGTGACCGGGATTCGGCCTAGGACTTAGGCCCCATATTGTCTCCTATACAGGTCGTCGAGTATGGACTATGCTTGGCAAGGGTCCGGAGTGACCAGGATTCGGCTTAGGACTTAAGCCATAGCATTATTTGACGTTCAGGGACACTGAACCAGGAATACCATGGAATTACTTAACATAGGTCGTCAAGTGTGGATTGCGCTTGGCAAGAACCCGGAGAGGTTACATATTTGGATATTGGCTATGAACAGCTAAGGGTTTGGGCATGGACCCAGAACGGTCCCAGATTTGAACATCGACTCGGAGAGGTCATGGACGTGGTTATTGGTCGTTGGATATGGATTGATTAAAACTTGGTTGACATGTTCAAATGGCTAAGGAATTGGCTTAGGGTTTGGTTATTGGATTCGGAATCAGATATCAACTCAGAGCAGTTGCGGATTCGAATAAGGATACGACAATGGTACTAGGATAAAACGGATTGGATTGCGGATCGAATTGTATGGCTATGGATGGAATGTGGACAATGGATTGAAGGCTATTCAAAACACGCCTTCCGATATGTTTTGGGAGGCAAGTGTTAAACCGCCTTTTAGCAAGGCCGTGGATCGGCGGTTTTAACTAAATCGACTACACGTTTATCGAGACTGGAATACGATAAGTTTAAGTCGACTGGACGAATAGATGATGTAGTGCGCTTGGAAGATGGATATTGGATTGGATAAAGTGGATCTGCATAGGCTAGTGGCTCGATGTTGGAGTCTCGAGTGAGTCAGGATGTTGGAGTCTCGAGGGAGTCGGGATGTTGGAGTCTCGAGGGAGTCTCGAGTAAGTTGGGATGTTGGAGTCTCAAGGGAGTCTCGAGTGAGTCGGGATGTTGGAGTCTCGAGGGAGTCGGGATGTTGGAGTCTCGAAGGAGTCGGGATGTTGGAGTCTCGAGGGAGGTATGGGTCGTTCAGCATTGAACCTCGCCCGGCATTGTACCTCGCTTGGCATTGTACCTCGCTCGGCATTGGAAGTCGCTCGGCATCAGATATCGCTCGGCATTGTACCTCGCTCGGCATTGGAAGTCGCTCGGCTTCAGATGTCGCTCGGCATTGTACCTCGCTCGGCATTGTACCTCGCTCGACATTGGAAGTCGCTCGACATCAGATGTCGCTCGGCATTGTACCTCGCTCGGCATTATACCTCGCTCGGCATTGAAAGTCGCTCGGCATCAGATGTCGCTCGGTATTGTACTTCGCTCGGCATTATACCTCGCTCGACATTGGAAGTCGCTCGGCATCAGATGTCGCTCGGCATTGTACCTCGCTCGACATTGTACCTCGCTCGGCATTGGAAGGCGTTCGGCATCGAACCTCGCTCGACATTGGACATCGCTCGACATCGAACCTCACTCGGCATTGGTGAGACGGCTCGGCATTGGTGAGGTCAGGTTTGCTCGGCATTGGTGAGACGGCTCGGGATTGTGCTGAGGCTGGTGTGGCTCGGCAATGTGGTGAGGCCGGTGTGGTTCGACATTGTGGAGGTATGTGCGGCTCGGCACTGTGGAGAGTCCGATGTGGCTCGACATTATGGAGGTGTGCGGCTCGGTGGAAGGGCCTTGATGGGCCCGGATCATTTAGAAAGCCCAATAACTCAGGATTTGCCTATAAATATAGCATGTTAGGGTTCAGAAAAGGGATCTTCTTTCGACTCTCTGACTCCCTCTTTTCTAAGGCTAAGGCTATTCTACAATTTTGTAACTGTAAACAGTTATTATAGCAATAAAAAGGAAACTTCTAGAGTGGACGTAAGCCGGAGTTAGTCGAACCACTATAAAATCTGTTGTTCTTTACTGCTTTCAATTTAATTTTGACTGTTCTTCACATTATTACTCTCTACATACACACTATCTCTGAGCCGTGACTGGTATTTGGTGCTTTGATCTGGATTTGGGTGTTAGTGACCAATTTTGGCGCTAACAATAACCGTATGCTCACATATACCGTTTGGTTTTATATTTGTTCGGTTATAGCTGGCCGATCTTCTGTTGATGATTTCAACTCAAAAAACTTGTCTATCTATTCGGTTGTTGTCATCACCGTGCGGTCTTCAACTACCATTTGTTTGCCTACATGTTCGGCTACTTACTGCCGACCTTCTATTGTTGTTCTCAATTGAAAAAAATGGTGTCTCTGGTTGGCTGCATGCATCACCGTGCGGTCTCTTGGTGCCATTTGTTTTGCCTAAATCTTCGGTTAGTAGTTGCCAAACTTCTGTTGTATTTTACAAGTAAAACAAAAGGTTTCTCTATTCGTTCACATGCACCACCGTGTGGTCATAAGTAGTCGTCACTAGTATTTACTTGTCGGTGGTGGTACGCCATTCATTCAAGATTTACTAAAAATGATTAAATGGCTCGGTGGTGGCACGCCGACTTAACCTTAGACTCGGCGGTTGTGACCAACCGTTTACACTATCTGTTCCTGTGAACTTGAATAGTAATCTGTATGTTGAATTGTATATCATCTTGTTTATGTATACTAACTTGTATATGAAGGTGATTCCATGCCTACTAACCATATTACTTAAACTTGTTTTTTTATTTGTATTTCAAGTTTTATATCAATATGTTCATATATTTTCATCATTCAGTACATAAAGTTTAATCATTCATTCAGTACATTTTTATTTGTTTGTTTATTGCATAAATTTTAATCATTTATTTAGTACATTTTTATCATTCAGTACATAAAGTTCAGTACATTTTTCATGCCTCAGTACATAAAGTTCATGTATCAATATTTTCATCATTCAGTACATTTTTATTTGTTTGTTTATAACATAAAGTTTAATCATTCGGTACACAAAATTTTTACCACATCAATGCATATAAGTCAAAACCAAGTACAAAATTAACTAGCATTCAACTTGAGTCTTATGACAAAATTTTCAAGTTTACATTTCATTACATTAGTGATCATCCATTGTGGCCATATCTGTAGGGCACAGTTTAACAAACTCTATTTGCCGATCAACGTATAGTTCGCTCCATACTTTTGCTTCTTTAGTTGCCAATCTATTCCAAAAGCTAGCGACCGGTGGGATGGGTGCATTTTCCCTAAGCATTAATTTGATAGAGTGGTAGTCCATAATATTTGCAAAAACAATAAATCGATGCTCGTGTGCAAGACCTGGCCATCTTTCATGTGGAAAAAATGTCAAACTTTGACAATTGGATATATAAACCACAACTCTATTGAATGCATTTGCAACCATGTATCCAGTTTCAGGCATTATCATCCAGTTAGCCTTAAAATAAGGACTACTATCGTAATCGGTAGCTGATTTTAATTCTTCGCAGTTTGTTATGTCAAAATATCTTACATATAAATCCCAATTTTTCATCAATTCAGCTAATATCGACTTCCTTGCTTCTCTCCAATCAGAATTTAATTCGTCAACTTGTTCAGCAACGCAATGAAATCCACAGTTGCCATCTCCTATAACATCTTCAACGTTATCAATATATTGGGGTAGAAAAGCCAGCAGGTAAGCTAAATACTTAAAATTTGAATTTGTTGTATTTAAATCACACTTATCAAACTTCACAATGGGGTTTTTTCGTTTGGGAGGTAGTTTCTTGTTCACGCTAGCTTGAGAAAGAATTTCATTAGCAGTTTTTGCAATCTCAAAAGCAGAGGGATCCCGTTTTGTAGATTTTTGACGTTTGACTTGTTTTCTAATTGATTTGTTCGTACTTCCGCTTGGTCTCCCTTTGTGTTTCTCTATTTTCGGTTCCAAAATAGAAGTCGTGGTTGGTAATGCAATTTCTCTTAGCTTTAGTAGCAAAACTTTCCTCTCCTCAGCAGTGCTCGAATCAAATAATTTTTTAATGTATGCAAACTCAGTTGTATGGACAAACTCAAGTGATTCTTCAACTTATGGAATATAATTTAACTGTCTACAATGATCCTCTACCATTTCAATTGGGATTGGAAGGCCATCACTGTGATATTTGTATATCTCATGTGCACTCAAATGATCACAAACTAATGCGTCCAAAGCAACACAACTAATTTTTCCCATTTCTTTCACAATCAAATCCAATGCAAAAAAATGTCTTATCTCGTAGTCATTTTAACAATGGAACTTGATATGCAATCCGTACGCTCCTAAGCTGCTTTCAAAAGTGGATTTTATTTCAGTATGTTGTAGACACAACATATTATCCATTTTTGACCATAATACGGCAAATGTTGCTCTAGACATACTGAGATGTTTTTTCAATTGAGCATGGGAAGACTCAGCTCGAGCTGTTGTTCTATTATCTCGGTGTTTTATTTTATTTGTCCATGCAAAAGATAATACTCTTTGTATTCCAAACATTGATTACGAATGTACTTCAAGCTTTTGGGGTAGTCTACCCAATCTTTTTGAAAATCATTGCAGTATATCCAAAATTCATCTTCGGTCGGTGCATGAACCACCTTCTTCCAACTTTGCAAAAACATCTCGAAAACCTCATTTGTTTTAAACTCCGATTTGAAATTTGTAATGACATTATTTCCCATGTGCCATAAACACATCATCAACTTTTCCTGTGGAAATTTTTTCTTGAATACATTTATCAATGCACATTCTCTATCGAAAACTATTACCTCGGGTTCTTTATCGGGTAAATAAAAATGTTTTAACTTCGTTAGCACCCATTCGTAAACTTCATTTACATTATAAATTATTGTATTCCAAAACTAAACAATTTACACAAAATATCTCTCTTCTTAACTAATGTGCACTTTTGTTATGCACGAACTGATAACATGTAAGCATCAACACTGCATAAGAAATATAAATATGATATATATATGTGTAGTTTGAACATGTGTATTGTATTTGATCATAAATTTTTTAAACGGCAAATATAAAACATATAATGTATGATGTATATTTGATAGTTAGCAAAGAATTTCTCTAAAAATATTGTGTAAATAATTGCTCAAATATGGGGACTGTAATCAAATGATGAACATAAACCAACTTTCTTTAGGGGTCCATAAATTTTATCAACCCTCGCCTTTGCCTTTAATTTATGTATATTAGCCGTCTTGCTTGATTTTCTCACAAGTATATGATGAGTTGGCCCATGTGATTCCAACAACAAATATCTTGGCTTAAGCCTGTATATTGGCCATCGCCTTGGCTCGTATCTTGGCGCCTTGGCCAGCATCCTGGCTCTCATTTTGGCCCGTGTGTTCCCGGAAGCGAGTACTCCCATCAAAGCGGCCCGACCAACACCAATATATGCAAGAACAAAGCAAGTCTATGTGGCCGTTTGTGGGCAATGACAACAGATAGCGTTCCGACTTATGAAATACACAACAGTTGAGTCGCTTGACCAACAATCCACTCCCCTGCTAGGTCACTCACTCGTCTTCCACCTTAACCGTCCGCACCTTATAGCCCTTTTGTCTTGACATTGCTAACTTTGGTCATAGGCACATGTTTGTCCCTACAAAAGGAAGAAACGACTACGCAGTTCTCTGATGGGACTGACACATATGGCACCGTTCATCTGACAAAAGCGATACTGTGATGACCACTACTTGTCCTCTGTTGCCACCCTGACAAAGTGTCTCTCCACAACCACTCTCTGATCCCATGCAACATTGTTCCTGACCAAGGAGGCCTTAAGTAATGACCACCGGTTGGCGATCATCTCAGCCATAAGGTCCAGCTGGCACATGCATTAACCATACAACAAAATCAATCGCCAAGAGCAATTTTAGGGCTTTTGTAATGCAATCCCAGCCGACCAAATCAGATTGCAGCAACTATAAATACAATTAAACATGCATCTTTACAAGAATTGAACACCTCAAGTTCTCAAGCATTGTATTTTTTGTTATTGTCTCTTGTAATTTAACCTATTGTAAAAGAATCAGAGTAGTAAGAAAATCCTCATAGTGGATGTAGATAAACTTAGATTGAACCACTCTAAATTTCATGTCTCTTTACTTACTACACATTTCATTTTCTTATTTTACATTTTTAAATCAAGTTATTAGCGGGTAACCTTCGCTAATAGTCATTTTCGGCAATATTTCTGAGGTTGGTTAAATTTTTTAGTCAACAACACTGGAGGTACGCTTTGCCTCCCATTGACAAGTATAACGGGAGTACAGAATCGTCCGACCACATTATGATTTTTAACTCAAAAGCTTGTGTCGGCCAGCTTTCCGACCATGGGAAGTGCCTTCTGTTTTCTTCCACCCCAACCGGGCCGACATCTTGTTGGTTTCTTCATCTACAGGCTGGTAGCGTCCACTCATAGATCCAGTTATGCGCCGACTTCAAGACTCGTTTCTTTGCATCAAAGACCATCAAGCGAGTGAGGTAGTCACATTAGACAAGGTCTGTCCAAGTTCCTCTACTCGTATCTAAACTATTTCAACAAAGAGTCAACCAGAGTGAGAGAAGTAGATAAAAATAGTCTGGTAGTCGCCCTATGTTCAGAAGTAAGGTACTAGTCCCTAATGTGGAAAAAGTTGCGTAAGCAGCCAGCCTCTTTATTAACTCACTTCCACTAAAGAGCAAACGAGATCATTAGGGTGGAAGAGGCCGACATCTTTGATAGTGATAAGGAAAGCAAGAAAAATTATAAAGCTGGCCTAAATGAAGACAACAACCGTCAAAGGAATGGTTCGCGGGAAAGCAGCAAGAAGGACACAATAGGTAGTTCGCACATCAAGCCCTTTGAATCATGATATAGAAACATTCCATCTTGCCATGCAAGATCACGTGTAGTTTCAGCGGCCACCTCCCTCGCAGTCTGGGCGGAAAGAGGAGCCCAGGGGAAATGGAAGTACCATGAATTCTATAAGTTCAACGATCACTCCGCCAATGAGTGCTGACATCTTAAGGATGAAACCGAGCGGCTGATTGGCAAAGGCACATTGGTGCTGTGTGTAAGATAGCAGGTTGAACAATGGAATGCCTGGCCGAATCCACCTACTCAATGTCAACAGACGACAATGTGCTCACGATGAACATATAGATACTATCAATTTGTCGTGGTCGGGAGAAGCAGAGGAGCTCAAGCCCGATATAGTAGAGAGATCGCCTTCGACGATCAAGTATATTCAGTCGATCTTCAGACCCTAAAGACTCCTAGGATTGAGGAAGTTGCTAACATAGTTTTCACCACATGGTATGTGGTAATATCGGTCAGTGTAGCTAGTCCAAAGGTGCACCGAGTATTCATAGATGAGGCTAGCTTCGTCAATGTAATGTTCAAAGAAGTTTTTGAAAAAATGAAGTTTTTCACATCTAGGATCACTCCTTATGCACTTCCCATCTATAGGTTTGGGGGCGTTGGCATAGCACCCATGGAGACAACTTCGCACATAGTCACTTTCGGCCAAGAAACTCTCGAAGAGAAGTTGGTTTCCTCATTATGACCCCATGGTCATATCAGTCAGTGTAGCTAGTACAAAGGGGCATCGAGTTTTCATAGATCAGGGCAGCTCCGTCAATGTAATATTCAAAGAAGTTTTTGACAAAATGAAGTTTTCCACCTCTAGGATCACTCCTTATGTACTTCCCATCTACGGATTCAGGGGCTGTTGGCATAGTACCCATGGAGACAACCTCGCACAGTTACTTTTGACCAAGAAACTCCCGTGGCACAAATTTAGGTAAACTTTATTCTAGTGGACAGCCTGTTTGCATATAAGATATCAATGTATATGTCTGTCAATGGATACTCGAAAAATTCAAAATCCATCTGCATCCGTGTTTGAAAAGTGGATAAATATCTGATATCTAGAAAAACGAATACGAATGCGGATATGAAGGTATCCGCATCCAAAAATTATCCGTTCAATTTTTGTTAAGATTATAGTTTATATTTTATGTATTTTAGTACCATGAAAAACATGTGTTTATTTTATTTTATTATAAGTTAATAGTTTGTATTATATGCATTTAATACATATTAGTTGCTCAAAACTATTTATTATCTTCATATTTGTTTATTTTTCACACTTTTATAACCAATGAGATTGAAAAAACTTATGCTAAACAAAAATTTTCTATTTATATTTCTCGATTTACGATCATTAGTGGATATGATAATTATCCGTTATCCGTCTGAATCCGCGGATGCTGATATCTGATATCCGAAAATAATTTCGAATGCAGATATAGCACTATCCATATTCGAAAGTATTTGCATGCCTAAATAGGTGAACCAACGGTGATGGACTTAGATGAAATCGTAGTCTATCGGCGGTTGTAATGAATTTCTCAACAAAAGGGGATGTGATGCATCTGAAGCAACCAGCAAGCTGCTAGAGACTGCTACAACGTCTCACTCCAGCGAGCAAAAAAAGAATTCTCATGTTACAATAAAAGTTAGCCATGCTCAACTGTGGTATACCCGAGAGATGCGGTAGTCATCCAACGCTCCCATTCGTGCTGGGATCGCCCCCACCTTAAAGTCAAAGCATCTACAACCACCATCGCTCTTGAGAGAGTGTGAGCAGCTCAATGCTTCCGTTCGTGCTAGGGCCCCAGACATCACGGCTGGTGGGGATCATCTTTCCTTAGCCACTCTGAACAAGACGAAAGAGCTCGTAGCAGCATGGAATGAGCAAGTTCACCCACATTGACAGGCGGAAATTAAAGATACCACAACATCATCCTTCCCAACGTCGACAGACTTATCTGTGAGAGTCGAGGACGACTATAACCCTCAGGTTCAAGTATGGACGTTTGTGTTGGCTGAGGATGTCATAGAGCGTATGATGTAGGCTGGACGAATGTGACCTAGAGACGAAGATGGAGGAAAACGATGATGACCCGCTCGACCCTCGTATGGGAGATTCAAACCCCGACGGCGGGCTGGCAACTCCGCTCGAAGCGGTATCACTTGACAATGATGATCCTAGCAAGGTAGTCTAAATTGGGACAATCGAGTCCGTAGCTAATATGTTTGCTAAAGAAAAGCATAGATGCATTTACGTAGGGCACACCGACACGATAGACATAAACCCCTATATCATCTGCTATTCCCTAAACGTCGATCCAAAAGCTTACCCTGTTCGACAAAAGAGACGACCTCTCAACCAAAAAAGATATAGAGTGCTCAAAGAAGATGTAGAGAAACTCTTTGCCAATGGGTTCATTTGCGAAGCAGAGTACTCAGTCTAGGCGACTAATCCAATACTAGTTCGCAAGCCAACCGGAGCTTGGAGAACATTGATTGGTTTCCCAGATCTCAACAAGGCTTGCCCAAAAGACAACTTACCGTTTTCTTGCATCGATCAACTTGTAGGTGCGACCAGTGATCATGAGCTCCTCACATTCATGGACGTCTATTTCGATTAAAAAAAATCGCAGTGCATTGTTCGAACTAAAGGCACATCTCTTTTATTACAAACGCAAAGCTCTACTGCTGCAAGCCATACCGTTTAGGCTTTGCAACACGGGTATGACCTACCAATGGCTCGTCAACAGAATGTTTGCCCAACAGATCGGTTGGTCTATGGAAGTTTACGTAGACAATATGTTGGTAAAGTTTTAAAATGCATTGGGGAACATACATAATTTGACCAAAACTTTCAAGATCCTCCGCCAATATAATACGAAGCTCAATCTCAAGAAGTGTTCCTTCGTTGTTCGATCTAGAAAATTCATGGGATTTGGTGAGCGCCAAAGGGATGAAGGCCGACTTCAACAAGATTCAGGCAATTTAAGATGTGAAAATACATCGTACAGTCAAGCAAGTGCAAACCTTGAATAGGATGATTGCGATACCTAACCATTTTGTTTTAAAGACAATAGATCATTACGTACCCTTCTTTGACCTCATTAAAAAAGGAAAATCATTTGTCTAAAACGAAGAATATACTAAGGCTTTTACAGACATGAAACATCTTGCCATACCCCTTACTATCCAAGTTCGTAGATGGGAAAACCTATATTTGTACCTCGCTGTTATTGATAATGCGATCAGTGTTGCCCGGTTCAAGATGAAGAGAAAATCCAACAGTGAATATACCATGTAAGCAAGAGGTTGTCGGGCCTGGAAATGAGATAAATAAGGTTGGAGAAGTTGGCTTTTTACTTGCTCATGGCGGCTCAGTGCCTCCAGACGTATTTCCAAGCTCATCCTACAAAAGGTCATCACCAACTAGACATTGAAACAAGTACTTAGCCTGCCTGATATAGCGGATGAACTCTTGAAGTAGTCCGTGGAACGTGGGCAATACCACATCACCTTTCATTGCTGCACTTCCATCAAACGTCAAGTTGTGGTCGATTTCACAGCAGAGTGCTTTAGCTCGAACAATGGTGAACAAGAGGCAATCACCAGCCAGCAAGCATGACAATTATATGTAGACAACATATCAAATGAGAAAGGAGCTGGGGCCGACATGGTCTTATTTACTTCGGAAGGAAAGCAACTTTACTTTGTCGTTTGCCTTAGCTTCAAGGCCACCAACAATGAAATTAATTATGAGGGCGTCCTAGCCAGTCTCAAGATGGCCAAATAATTACAAGTTAATTCTCTGAACGTGTTAAGTGGTTCATCATTGGTCGTCAAACAGATTATCGTTTTCAAGATAAGGGCAAGACTCGGCCCTATAGGTTGCGAAAACCAAAAAATTCATTAACACATTCTCTGACTTCAAACTAGAACATATTTCACATGAGAAGCACACCAATGTCAACCAACTGGCCAAGACAGCAAGTGAACCCGAATAAAGCAATCCTTGGGTCTTGTTAGAGGTTCGAGTCATCCATTGCTTCGAGTCGAGGCTATGTTATCAAAGCCCTCGCCAAAGCTCTAGGCGCTAGCATGGGGCTTTTTTTACCTTCTGAAGCACCTACAATGCACAATGCACTAAAAAAAGCCCCAAAGGCATCAAGGCGTTCTATTTGTGAAGCAACAAAAATGTGCGCATTGTCTAACATTTAAGGAGAAATTGAAAATTTCAGCATTTGGCTCAATAGCAGCCCGAAATCCAACAAGTGAAGAATAATAAAAAGGCTAATTTGACTGTCGATTTGGAGTGTATTCTCGAAAAAAGAAACCTTGGTTTTCTTTTTCACCGTTGAATCCTCGAACAAAAAAGCCTAGTTTTGTTGATTATCGTCGCTCGATTTTTGCTGCCCCCGCTCCACTGTTGCCGCCGCCACCAAACATTTGCTTTCGCCGCTCTTAGTTTGATTTATGCTAATCATATGATGTTTTATTCTCAACATTGCATTTATATGTCCTTTTTAAGCCAAAAATTGAGTTTTATTGCATTTTTCAAGTGCAGTTTTTTGGTTGAAGTACAAAAAAAGTCATTCAATGGCCCAAAAAGCCTTAGGCGTAAAAAAGTGTTAATCAAGGCCAAGAGCTTTTTTGTCTTGACAACTATGAGTTGAGGGCAACCGCAATGGAAATTGATGAAGTCTGGACCGATACTTGGATGACACCATTGTTAAAATATCTCGCGAGTAATGAATTGCCCATGGACAGGAAAGTGGTTCAAAAAGTTTAGTATCGAGCACCACATTACACGATAATGGATGAGAAGCTATCTAGGAGGAGATACTATATTCTCCTTCAATTATGTGTTCCAAACGAAGAAGCCAACCACATACAAGAAGATTACATTGGGAGGCAAAGTCTGGTAAAGAAGGCTTCTTGCCAAGGCTATTATTAGCAGACTATGATCAAAGATAGGATGGACAACGTTAAGAAGTGTGACCGATGTTAGCGGTTTGCCAAAAGTCTTAAGAACTTCTTTGAATCTTCTAACCACTATGAGTTCCCCTGGCCGTTTGACGTGTTGGGATTGACCCGATCGTAAAGCTTCCCAGTGCTAAATGAGGAGATAAACACCTCATCGTCGTGATTAACTACTTCACAAAATTGGTTGAGGTGGAGCTCCCATTGGAGTCACCATGCCTAAAATTCTGAATTTTGTGATCAAGAGCATCGTTTTCCATTTTGGACTTTCGAAGATCCTCACAGAAATGACACGTAGTTTGCGAAAGAAATGAGATTGAAAAGCATTTTAATTCAGTTGTTCATCCGCAATCTAACGAGCAGGTTGAGGCCGTGAACAAAACAATCAAATTAACATTAAAAATGCGCCTCACCAACGCAAAAGGAATTGGGTCGAAGACCCTTTGCTTGTGCTTTGGTCATATCGGACATCGAGCTGAACCTCGGCTGGGTACTCACCGTACATCCCATCCCCTCGTCACCTCGAGCAAAATGAAGAATGACTAAGACTCGGACTCGATGCTTTAGAAGAAAGGAAGACAGAGCAGAGCTCTGCACCGAGGCATACAAGAGGAAGATAGTCAAACATTACAAGGCTAGAGTAAGCCTTCACCAATTCATCATCAATGACCCAGTCCTACGCTGGTTCTTTACAAATATAAGAAACTTGACTAATGAAGTATTAGGGCCAAACTAGGAAGGCCCATATGTTATCAGTGTCATACTAGCCAAAAGTGCATACCATGTCACACTCGGATGACACGTACGTGCCGTGCACCTTGAACCCAGAGCATCTTCGGCATACTATATATGAAATTTTATAAGGTGCAATTATAAGACAAAAGACTTTTTGTAATAGTCAATTTTTATATGAAATAAAAACAAAGCACCCAAAGACAAACATCTCACAACGTCAGCAACAACAAGGTTATCCGGTAAGAACAAGCCACACAATGCTCTTCTTGGCCGCGAAACATCGCTACTCGAGACCATTCGACAAGGATGCGAGAAACAACGCTCTCTTCTTGGTTGGGGAACATCGCTGCTTGAGGCTATCCAGCAAGGTCAAGCCATACAACGCTCTCTTCCTGATCGAGGAACGCCATCAACCAAGGGTATTTGATGCGTCAAGCCAAGCAACGTTGCTTGCCCTACTGGGGAATGCCAAAGGGGCTCAGTGAGATTGCGTGAGCCAAACATTCCTTTCCATGTCGAGGCACCGTCGCAAGGACGATGCAACCATCCATGCCATGGTCCAAATTCCTACGTCCATGGTGTGCTGCTTCATGAGGATGCGCGAACCAATCAATGTTCATTTCCGTGCCAGAGGCATCTACGAACGTATGACACAACCACCCATGCCGTGTTCCTGATTCGTTCGTTCGTGATGCTTCTCATCCCTTCAGCAGGGCGGGACACTGGTGCCAAGATGGGTGCGAAATCAAGCATCTGTAGTGCTACTCCGTGAGGATAGGAAAGCCAATCAATGCTCCCTTTCGTGTCAAAGACATCAACGAATAGACGACGCGACTACCCATGCTATGGTCCCGATTCATTCGCCCATGATGCTTTCCTCCCCTAGTGAGATGAGGCACTGTTGCCAAAATGGGTGCGATTACCCTCTTTGTAACCTCGAATCTGTCATCCGCAATGCTGACCGCCTCAGACATCCAAGGTGGTTCAACTATCGCCAAGCTGGCCCCGCAACAGTATGCATATACAAAGAAGACGAATCATAATGGATCCCTTGTGCCCTCTTAAGAACTCCCCGTCAAAGGCACATGTCCGCCTGCACATGTTGATCGGGGATGGGTCGCCTCAGCAAAGGATAAGATTGTTGTTCGCTTACTTGTTTTTTTGTTTTTCTTTGTTTACTTATTTGTTATGTCATAAATGAATGTCTAAGTCTACATGTTTACTTAACAAAATAGGCAGTCCCAAAAGCCACCCGATGCAGAATAGAAATAGAATTAAAAGGGCGGGCGGGCATTCATGCAAAATATTAGCAGAAAAATGAAAAATCTAAAAAAAAATAATAATAGAAAACAACCAAGTCAAAATCATAATTGTTACTTCATGCAATTTTATTTCAAAAGTTTGGCCTTGCTCAACCTATGAGCCATTACAAAATAACCAACCACTCGCCGCACTGCTTACGATGGGTGGCAAGGATCCCAACACTTGGATGTCGTCGTTGTGCATCATAATCTTTTCAACCTTTAAAGGAGCGTCAGCAGGCATGTCACTGGAGCCGTTAGCTAAGGATGTGATATGCTCCTGAGACAACATGGTCAGTAGAGCTGTCCCAATAAGCATTATCTCCTCTTCCGCCACCTCTCTCTTAAGCCTTTCCCTCTTGGTTGCCTCGTTGGCTTTTCCCTTGGCAACAACATTTGTGATCGTCTCCACAGCGGCAATTCTCCTCTGCAACTCCGGAAGCTTCTTCTCCACCAAGCGACTTGTAGTGGCTTCTTCCATGATGCGCTTTTTGAAAGCTAGCATGTCGTTTTGAAGGAGGAGAGCTCGGGGTTCGGCCTACAACAAAGAACAGACAGGTAAACAAGGAAGAAAAGAAAGCCTCCAACTCCTCCCTCATCTGAGACATCTTCCTCTCAAGCCTCTCCCTTTTGGTTACCTTCTCGGCCTTAACCTTGGCAGCAACATCTTCGATTGTCTCCATATTAGCAATCCAACTCTCCACCAAGTGACGGGCAGTGGCCTCATCCACGATGTGCTTTTTGAAAGATAGCACGTTGTTTCAAAGGCAGAGAGCTTAGGGTCCAACATGCAACAAAGAACGAACAGGTAAGCAAGGAAGAAAAGAAATAAAAAAAGCTAAGTTCATAGTCTCATCTGAAAAGCCTTTCGGACTTCATCATTTAGAAATCAGAACCGACTCAGTAAGGTGATCAATCCACCCACTTTGGGTCGGCTTGTCTGAGCCAAAACATCCAAGCATCCCAACTAACACTTGAAGAAGAAAATGCAAGCTCGTCTCGTCCCTGCTTCTACCGTTGAGAGGCTGGTGGATCCGATCATCCCAATATCATTGGTCTCGGGCAGCCAACCCAAAAGTTGAGCCTCCAGAAAGAAGCGGAAAGAAGGTTTCCCTTTAGAGCTCTCCGGCTCCCCATCGATTTACCTCCTCCTTTAGTAAATTGAGTCTAGCCCCGTGGCTACCCTAGGGAGGAACACCCATAATTATAAATAGTGAATGGCGCAAAAAGACGCAAAGTCTTTCCAGAGCCTTGGCGAATGATGTGGCAAATAGCGCGCGCCTTTTTAATTTACTGTGTATGTTTAATTTTTTTAAAATAAATTTAATATATATAACAATAAATTTAAAGAGGTGGGGCCTTGGCGCAACGGTTAGGTCGCCCGCATGGTGATCTGGGCACCCAGGTTCGAGTTCGAAAATAGCCTCTTCGCAATTCAAGGGAAAGACGACGTACATTATTGATCTCCCCAGAGTCCGCTATCGTACGGGAGGCTCATGCATTGGGTTCCACCTTTTAACAATAAATTTAAAAAGTTCAATATTTTTTCTAAACATATGCAACAAAGATTTTTTTATAGGTATTTTGAAAAAACAAGAATTATCAAATATAATATTATAAACATAGAATTTCAAGCATAATAGTTTTCTAAAGGCAAAATCTAATATAATTATACATGTTACTGATAAACTAGAAATCCGAATATGATTTAGCAATTATATTTTCCAAATCAATGTCTGTATCATCAAATTTATAAACTTTAGCATCTTCCTCATCTATCTCATTTAGATTTGTTTCTTCCTGTGAAGATGTAAAGGAGTTGAAGTGGGTGTTGAAAAACCTCTCGATGTAGATGTTCTTCTACTCGGATATTTAGCTTCCTCCACTTCTACAGCTCTAGCAGCAACACCTGTGATGACCCGCAAATCCAATCCCGATTTGAGCTGACAATAAACCACACATGTCCAACTCAAACGGAACGGAAAGACAGATAATGTAACGACCCCACCGCTATGCAAAGTTTAGCAAAGAACATTACAACTAATGTTGTCTGCTAATCCGGATAATACGGCTGGTTAAGAGGGATCGAATGTGAATATATCTTTATACTAACACTGACACGTCTTATTTACTTTTTTGAGGATCTGAACTAAAAATTTGATGTGTGCAGTATTAATACAAAGTAATAAACACACCGATTAAAAATGTTCAGAACAGTATATAATATAGATAAACTAGAATTAGAGTCACAGATTGCAGCGGACTAATATACAACATATTTCAGAATAAGATGTGAGTCGACAAAATATCAATACTAGACTCATAATGTACATCATATCTCATACACTATATCAGGTACAAAATGCCTACTGAATAATATACATGAAATAACTACTAAATGTCAATATACATAATGATGAAGTAAAGTAAAACTGTCAAAATAGTCTGCTCCAAAGCTAACTCAAAATCCAAGTGTCAACGAGTCCATGTACCTGTAAAATCTCGGCCTGACCCGAGTATTAAAATAATAAACGAGTCAGACTATATCTAAATAAAAGGTGAGATACTAATATCATAACTTTATGACTTTAAATAATAAGCCATATAGAACATGGTGAACAAATAATCATAATAAGACATATTAATTGAATTCACTACATTATAAATCCATAAATGACTTAACTCTAAAATAATTCATTTCAAAATATGCCTAAAATCCATAAAAGGCATATCAAACCAATAAATACAAATCTCACAATTTTTGACTTAACAATAACCAAATAAGTCAAAAATAAAATATACTTGAAACAAATACTTAAATAAGGCATATCTAACAAATCACCATTTCATAAATATATATCAAGTCTCAACAGACTATCATCTCATAATATGGTGATAATCAATTCAAAATTCCTTAGAGCCATAAAGGATACAAAATATCCATACTAAAAATCTCTAAAGAAATAATCATCAATAATGAAATAATAATGGTAGTCATCTAACAGTTTAATACAGTGACATGCAATCTACCGAAAGAGACCTGCTATATAGAAAGGAAGCCTACTGAAAGAGACTGTAGATTAGGAACACCGTTCAAAGAAAAGAGCAGTCGTGTACCTAATCTGTCCTATGCAAATTTACCTACCGAAAGAGGTAAACATAGTCTAACTGTATAAAACAAAATAAACTGATAGGTTGTAGTATCTATAGACTACGATGCATGTAAAAATCCGTCTTCCGAAAGAAACAGCCGTATTTGCACTATAACAGATCTTTCGAAAGAGATCTGCCTACCCAATCTAAAAATGTATCGATTCTCAGATTGATGAAAAATGAGTTATCTTTTCTCGGGGATCTATCGGCCTGAAATCCGAACACCCTAAGATAATACAACTCTAAATGTTAATTACTGTCACTTCAGTAATCACAAGAATTTAACTAACTGTCCCATACCAGATAGTAAATTCAAGTATTTACTAAAAGCTAGTAAATTCCACTTAAACTCTATTTAACAAATTATAGTAATAAACAAAATAATTGTACAAAAAGTCCCATACCAATCTAACAATTCAATTGTATATTAAAATTCCTTGTTTCATAGAAAAGCACAAAATTCAACAGAATATAAATGAAAGCATTAATTGCTCGAAAGTAATGGTTTTAAAGTCACCAAAGAAATATTCAATATGGTATATACATATAGCCAAAGGCCAAACAATAAAAGTCAATAATAGGTTATACTTTGAAAGTAAGTAATAAAATTTTACCATATAGGAATGATTTCTAAATTGCTTTATCTATAGTTTACTTTCACATTTATCACTTTTAAAATCCAATAGCTCATCTATTAAATAATAGTAAAGCAAAAGAATTTAAGGCTCTCTTATCAATTCTAGGAATTCCCTCTCCTCTCCTTAATTTTCTCTCTAGATATTTTATTTTACCTCCTCACAATTTATTATTGTTATAATTATTACAATGTTTCTATTGGTTCTCTCTTCAATCATTAAAATTTAATACTAATTTTAACAATTATTTATAAATTCCTTCCAAGTTTTTTCTATTATTACATTTAAGACCATACATAGGGGTGGGCATAAACCACATCGCTATACGGAAACCGCCCACACCGAACCGCAAAAACGGTGCGGAAACCCGCACCGAATCTTCTAACCAAAGCAAATACCCCAAACCGGACCGAACCGAATATTTACACTAGTAATCTTATGATAAAAATATAAGCAACTCCTATCTTATTTTAGATTCTAACGATGTATATTCAATTTTTAGTGTATGTTATTATATTAATAATATTCGCTGTCATAAAGGAAGAAATTATAGTTTTGGTATAATATTTTTCATCTCATTTTTTTGGATAAATGCTAATTATAATCTTATTCTAGTCATTTTCTTTGATGATTATGTATTGATTAATGTTGATGTTTGGTTAATCTACCAAAAAAATCTCCCTTGTAGCTAAATGTCAAATTGAAATATTCATACAGTTAAGAACTAATCTTTCATTTCAGTATAACACTGCGTGTTTTAACATTTAAGTGTAAATGCTTCACACAGTTGCCTTCGTAAATTGATTGTTGATGGAAGCAATTCTCTTATTTCATATTTAATATGGGTTCAAACCAGACCGGACCGAAACCGAACCGTATTACATTCAAATCGAACCGAACCGTTTAAAAGATTAGTATAATGGTTTGTATTTTTTATTAACCGTTTGATGCGGTGCGGAAGCGGTTTGGACTTCAAACCGCACCAAACCGACCCACGCCCACCCCTAACCATACATATTAAATTTAGTTAGCTGAACTTAAATTTAAGCTTTAAAACAAATACAATTAACGAATATTCATTACTTGGTCTAGTAAATTTTTAAAAATGACAATTCAATATGTGTACAGCATTCATATTGACAAAAATGGTAAAACTAATTTTTCATTCAAGTCTAGACAGTTTTAAATTTCTATAATTATATACAAACTATACCAATGTTCTACTAATATTCTCTTTTATCATTTTGCATTTGCATGTCAACATTCAATAATTTTAACAATTATTTATGGGTTTATCCCAAGTTTTCTTATATTATTTTACATTCAAGTCCATATATTTGAATTTATTAATTGATCTTGAATTTAATTTTTTTAACTAAATCCAATTAACAAATATTTATTTATTGATCTAATAAATCATAAAAAATGATAATTTAATGTGTATACCGTATTTGTACTGACATAAATGGTAAAACTATATTTTTATTCAAGTCCATATAATTTAACATTTTCATAATTATATACAAAATTATCTTTGATACTTTTACATTTTTCTACATTTAGGTTCATAAAATTTCTTACTTTCTAAAATTAGTTATTTAATACAAAGAAATATATCCATAATTTTTTTCTTTCTAAAGTTGGTATTTCATTACAAACAAATATATACAAAAAAATTATTTTCAAAATTGATACATCATTACAAACATATATAACGTTTTTCGTTCATTAAATTGGTACGTCAAATGGACTTTTATCATTATTAAATTATATTTTGTGAAGAGTAACATTACAATTAATGATAAGTGATAAATGTTTGTATTCTGTAATATTGTAAAATGAATAAATATTTTCAATCAGTACGTTTATGTCCAAAAAGTTACATTTCAATTATTTATATTCATAATCCGGGTTAATCTTGGACAAAAATTATATCATATTTTGATTAGAAATATTTTTCTTTCATATTTTATTATCTTTTTTACATAAATGTTAAAAAAATTGAAATGTTTTATTATAAAATAAAAATAGAAAGGTATGGAACAATGGATTAAAAATCATTTTTTTACATAATTAAAATGACAACGTGATTTGTAATGTTTTGGGGTCTTATTTTCACTTAATATTTCTTTTAGTAGTTAAATAAATATTTTTTATCACTCTGATAATGTCAAATAATGATTTTGATATATATGTGCTGCAAGAACTATAAATGCATACAAATACATTAAGTCCTTGGATTACACTTCTATTTTTATGTATTTGTCGTCATTTTCTCAAGTAATATTTGAACTTTAATGTATACATCATTTAACTTTTAGTCAAATTATCAAAACCTAAATGTCAATTTCATATATATGTACAATATTTATTTATGAAATTTTATAAAAATATTAATTTTAAAATTTATTAAGAATACCTATTTTCATTTTTTTGATTGATAAATAATGAATCTTAAAAATAAATAAATCGATATATAATTCATTTTAATCAACAAAAATGATAATTTAATTTTTATTTAAGTATAAAAACATATGAATTTCATAACAAAAATACAGCTATAAATATAGAAATTCCAATTTATAACTCATTTATCCTAGCAAAATTCATCAAATATTGCATAATAAATTATATTCTTCAAAAATAGTTATAATATTATTTTTCTACAACATACGGTGTGCAACGCACAAGTTACACACTATATATATAAAAAGAAAAGAGTTACAAAGTTTTAAGTCTTAAAATAAAATTCCTTTATTAAGACTTTGAATCAAAACAATATTTAAATAATTGATAATTCACTTTATTTCAAATATATATATATATATATATAATGTTACTTCATAAACACTTTAAAACCATAAAATATTTGTAAACTTAAAAATCTTAGTTAAATTTATTTTAAAACAAAGCTTTACTTATCATAATTGATAACTTACTTTATTTTGAAAATCTATTTAAATATATATACATACAAAAGAAAGATATAATTTTCCAAAGGCTTTCAAACTCTTTCTAAAATCATTTAAACAGCTTTTATAGCTAAAATTATTTGAAATTGAATTTATTACTTTCATAACCACTTTTAAAATAATACCATATCTTATCTTTTGCCTCTAAAGCATTTCCAAAATTATATACTGATAATTAATAATTTTAAAAAAAAGATTTTGTAAATAAATATTACATTTCTTTAAAAGTTTTAATTGGAAATTTTGTGATAAGCAATAACTTAAGAAGATAATACAATTTAACTATATATTTTATAAATTAATTTCCAATGAGGATCAAAATTGATAAAATTTCATTTTTGAAATTCATTTAAAAACATTTAAATAATTTCAATAATAAATCCAACGAAAATTCAACATCCTGAGCGAACATTGCTCTATAAAACATAATTCCTAAATATTGAATTATTTAGCGATCCGAATTACTTTCCGACAATTCTGATCACACAAACAATGTATGTACTTCAAATGATTTCAATATGGGATTCAAATCATAAATCGCAAAGTTCAAAACTTGGATCGAAATGGGATTCAAATCGTGGATCGTAGATCCAAATGAGATTCAAATCGTAAATTACAAATTTTGAATTGAAACAAGATTCAAATTATAAATCATAGATATTTACTATATACGTACATACATATACATATACTATAACGACCCGTATTTTTACGGATCGACAAGTTCGTCAAAATCTGGAAAATTTAGCATTTTAAGTCATTTCAGATTTTGGGCATGATTTTTCTAAGTCCTAGGTCGTGAACGACCTAAGATATAAGTCGTAACCGACTTATAGATTGAACGACTTAAGAGAGCGTTTGGAAGTTTAAGTCGTATAGGAATTAAGTCGTGGTGGCTTAGGTCGTAGGGTATTGGAGCGATCTAAAGTCATGACCGAGTTAGAGATAGGTCGTAGGCGATTTAAGGAAAGTTGGCGACATATGAGTTTTGGCGAAATTGCTAAGTCCTAAGTCGTTCACGACTTAGTATAGGTCGTAAGTCGTATACGACTTAGGAGAGGAGTGACCCAGTAGTTACCGACTTATGGTATTGACCGACTTATAGAAGATAGTGGTTGGTCGACCTAGTGGAGTTAGCGACCTGGTGGTTCCGAGTTAGCATTGTTAGGTCGGCAACGACCTAAGGAGCTTGGACTTAGCTGTGTAGCGACCTAGTGTCTTGGTATGACCTATAGGTTAGCGACTTAGGGAGTATACGACCTATGGGAGTTAAGTCGTACGAGTTAAGTCGTAAGTCGTAACATGTTTTAGGTCGCGTGAAGACTTAAGGTGTTAGGTCGCTGGGTTTCTGCCTGAGTGATAGGTCGTGAGCGACTTAGTAGTTGTTAAGTCGCGAGCGACTTAAGAGTTGATCTGTTTCAAGTCGTAGATGACTTAGTAGTTGAGTCGTAGCCCCAGTTATGTGTTAAGTCGTAAGTTTGTTAGGTCGCGAGGGAGTGCACCTGTTAAGTCGTTGGGTTGCTGTAGCATGTGTTTTGGTTTAAGTCGTAAGTCGCGCACTTGTTAAGTCGTAAGTCGTGTCTTTGTTAGGTCGCGAGCGCTGCTAAGCTATAAGTCGTAGGCAGGTGATTCTGTTAGGTCGAATAGGCGCGCGCACGTGTTAAGTCGAAGGAGAGTTAGGTCGTAAGTCGGAGACGACTTAGGAGATAGCCGAGTTATGACTTAGTGGATTTTCAGCTATAAATAGGAGGGGTTTTTCTCACTTTTTGGGATCCGGATTTTGAAGCGACGAAGTGCTGCCATTTTGAGAGCTCAACTTCTACACTTCTTCACTTCTTTCCTCCACTCTAATCTAGTGCTTCCATCCATCCAAGTTGAAGATCAAATTGAAGATTCAAGAGCTTAGATTGAAGATCTTCATCCTTTGAAGCGAGATTTCTTCGTTTGAAGCGGATTCGTGATAGATCAAGCTTGATCCTTCACTGTCCAGATCTGAAGCGTGTTGATTTGAGGTTGTTTAGGTGATTTGGTGAGTGGTGATTATCTCTCATACGGATCCAAAGGAGTAGATTGGATTGTTGGCTTGATTTGGTGTTAAAATAGTGATTTCTATGCATTTTTGTAAACCTAAGTGTAGATCCATGTAGATCCATTGTTCATGATGATTTGACAACCATTTTTGTATATGATTAACCTATGCAAGTTCATTCATCAAGTTGTAGAGGTAATTCTCATGTTTTCATGCTTATTAGACTTTCAACTCCTTAATTACGAAATTGCCATTATTGTTATAATTATCTACTTAGATCATATTTGAATGCTTGATTGCTTGGATTAATGTTTGGTTTGATTGATTGTTATGAATTAGATGATTGATGGTTTGATTTAGACCGAAGATGATTCAAAAGCTAGGAGAAAGGCTCTTGAATTGGGTAAGCTGCTCGTGGCATATGTAGCGGGATGATGAAGCTCTTATGCGTAGATTTGATGATGTGATGTTGAGATGAGGCTTTGCGAGGATGTGATGAAGCAAGGCAATCATGTGATGAAGACTTGGTCTAATCCAGACGGGATCATTCCAAGCATGTTGATAACTCGGTGATATGATTCGAGTTGAGGATAATGAATGGATATGAGAATAGTCGTCGAGGAGGATGACTAGGAGGCTTGGATAGCATCGTTGTTGAAGGTTCTAGCATGCTCTAAGCAAGAGTACGTTTGGGCAGATTCGATAGTCCCAACGGCCAACTGTTGATGGTCGAGTACTCTGGGCAGATTCGATAGTCCTAGGCACGGGCTGCGACGACGTAAGGGAGTTATGTCTAGAATCGGGGTTTCCATTAGCCCTTGACGGACGACTGAAAGAATGTGCCGGTCATTCAATTAACGGTGATATCGAAGCAATGATAACAGTGATAGCCAGAGTCATGGATGTTTGGTTGTATCGTCATTCGGACTCAAGAGCGGTATTTTCTGGGTGCTTATCTGATTTAGGCCTTGGTACTTGGAAAACATCGCCCTTGACTCGAATGATTATTACTTTACTTTAAATTGTATGCTCTGCTATGTTGCTTCTGCTTAGTGTGTGTCTGGGGGCTATCACTGTAGAAAGAGGTGGAGTGGGAGGGTTGTATTCCTATTCCTTTTCCTTTATGCTCTTTTGGTATGTTGTTAGTTAATTTACTGCTCACTAAGACTGTTGTCTGACTCAAGGCTTTATGTTTTAATTCTTATTGCCTTGGGCTGTTCGTCCATTTTTGGGACGGGCAGACTAGGTAGCAGGTGACAGATGATGTTCTCTTCTCACGATGCTGATATCAAAGACGAGCTGGAGGGTTGCATATTATCTTCTTATTATATGTACTGGATGTTCCGCTGTTTTGTATTCTCTGAGTGTTATGTAGTGAGGCTTGATGTATTGGCTATTTGGATGCTTGTATTCAACTATTATGGAGTTATATATGATGTCATTTTGTTCTGTAAAGCTTCACTATACATATGTTCTATTGTATTTTGTCCATGCGCTGTGAGTAATACGATAGATTCTGTTGTTTTAATCTACCCTGACAATCGTCCATGGTCGCCTGGCACACTTTACATCGCACTATCTCTAGATTCGGTGCAGGGGTCATGGGCGGTCGTCACATTTGGTATCAGAGCATTAGTTAATCGATTTTACCCAACGCTCGCTGACGTAACTATGTATGAGAGACGTAATTGTATTTTGATGGATGAATATTATATATAATATAGTAGCTTAGTAGAGTTTGAGTCCTTTATGCAGTTGTTTCTCTAGATGTTCTAATCATTCCTTTTTATAGATATTGAGAATGAGTCGAAGAGGGAGACCAGCTGCTAGGGAAGGCCGTGCTACTGAGGGGACTGCTGATTATGCAGCTATGTTCGAAGCTATGATGACTTCGATCATGAGAAGGATACCCGTTCCGGGGGCAGCAGTAGATGTTGGAGTTCAAGTCCAAACTCCGAAACCAGTGGATTTTGCTAAGTTGTGCAAGGATTATACTGCTCTTGGAGGAAAGGTTTTCTTGGGAACAGAATCAACTATCAAAGTCCAGAGATGGATAGATGCTTGTAGAAGGATCTTTGGTGATTTGGGAATTGATGATGCAACTAAGAGGAAGTTGGCATCAAGACAGCTTCAAGGGAGAGCTTCTGATTGGTGGAACTCTATTACCATCAATACTCCGGAGGAAGAGATTATTTGGGAGCAATTCCAAGCTAGATTTGAAGCTAAGTTCATTTCTACAGCTCAGAAGTCTGTTCTGTTCAAGAGGTTTGTGGAGCTCAAGCAAGGTGGAAGATCTGTTCTTGAGTATGTTTCTGAGTTTGAAGCTTTGTCCAAGTATGCTCGGTCATATATTGAATCTGCTTATCAGAAGAATGAGAAGTTTGTGACCGGCTTGGATAGTTATCTTGGGAGACAGTTGGTGGATCATTTGGACGATTCATTTGAGAAGCTTGTGGAGAAAGCTCTTAGGCATGAGAGTCTGTTTCCTAAGGAAGGACCTGTTGTTGCTGTTACCAGGGGAGAGTCTAAACCACAGCAGGGTGGAAACCAGAAGAGGAAGCAGCAGCAGCAGAAGGGTAAGGATGGCCAGAAGAAGCCGAAAGGCGAGGTGACTTGCTACAATTGTCAGCAGAAGGGCCATTTCTCTAAGGATTGTAAGAATCCGAAAGTGCCAATGAAGTGTCACAACTGTGACAAGCCAGGGCATTTCAGGAAGAATTGTCCAGAACCGAGGAGGGACAAGCAGATTGTGCAAGCTTATGCTTTGGGAGCTGTTCCGTCGTCTTCGAAAGCTCCTACCGCTGAAGAGAAAGGAAAGAGTGTGGTTGTTCAAGGTACTCTTTTCCTATGTGGTGTTCCAGTTAGAGTTCTGTTTGATACTGGAGCGTCGCATTCGTTTGTTTGTAATGAACTCGTAGGCCGGTTAGGTTTGGAACCGGATATTGTTGATAGGCCATTGGTTGTGACTAATCCAGTTGGGGGTTCGTCTTGTTTGTGTATGTTATGCCATGGTCTGATTGTGTCGAGTCATGGTTGCTCTTTTGTTTGTGATTGCTTTGTTCTGAACTTTGCGGGGTTCGGAATTATTTTGGGTATGGACTGGCTTAGGAAGTATGCGGCTAAGGTTGATTGCGAGAGGTTGGAAGTGACAGTCGAGAATGTGGAGGGGCGAAAGGTGGTGATACGATGTAAGCATGAAGAAGGCGTCTTCATGAGCTTCATGTATTCGCTGGTTGTTCCACGGGATGGACTGTCATCAGTGCCGATCGCTAATGGATTCGAGGATGTCTTTGACGAAGTCAAAGGGTTGCCGCCGCATAGAGAGATCGAGTTTCGTATAGATCTAGTTGAAGGAGCCAGACCTGTTGTGATGCCTCTTAGGCGGATGGCGCCTAGGGAACAGCAGGAGTTGAGGGTGCAAGTTGATGATCTTTTGCAGAAAGGATTCATTCGGCGTAGTGTGTCCGAGTGGGGTGCACCAGTTGTGTTTGCAACCAAGGCAGACGGGTCATTGAGATTGTGTGTGGATTATCGTGAGCTGAATAAGGTGACTAAGAAGAACAAGTATCCATTGCCGAGAATAGATGACTTGTTTGATCAGCTTCACGAAGCTAAGGTGTTTTCCCAGATGGATTTGGCAACAGGATTTCACCAGTTGAGAGTAGCTAAGGATAGTGTGCCGAAGACTGCTTTTCGGACACCATCGGGTTTCTTTGAGTGGCTGGTAATGCCGTTTGGATTGACTAACGCGCCAGCATATTTTGTGGATCTTATGAATAGAGTGTTCAGAGATCAGTTGAACAAGTTCGTACTTGTGTTCGTGGATGATATTCTGATTTATTCCAGAACGGAAGAAGAGCATAAGACGCACTTGCGTATTGTTTTGGAAATCTTGCGGAAACATCAACTGAAGGCTAAGTTTTCGAAGTGTCACTTCTGGAAGAGTGAAGTGAGGTTCTTAGGCCATGTGATTTCTGGAAATGGAATAGCGGTTGATCCCGCTAAGGTGGCAGCAATCCAGGATTGGGTTAGACCTAAGAATGCATCTGATGTGGGAAGTTTTCTCGGATTAGCAGGATATTATCGACGGTTTATCAAAGACTTCTCCAAGGTAGCTGCACCGTTAACAGGATTGACGAAAAAGAACCAAGTGTTCAGTTGGGATGCTAAGTGTGAGCAAGTTTTCGGAATCCTGAAAGAGAGATTGACGAGTGCTCCTGTTTTGACTATTCCAAGTGGGAATGATGAGATGGTGGTTTACACCGATGCATGTGGTACTGGACTTGGAGCAGTGCTGATGCAGAGGGATAAAGTTGTTGCGTATGCCAGTCGACAACTGAAGCCGCATGAAAGGAATTACCCAACTCATGATTTGGAGTTAGCGGCGATTGTATTTGCTCTGAAGATGTGGAGACATTATCTATTGGGAGTTCGATTCGAGTTGTTTACGGATCACAAGTCATTGAAGTATCTTTTCTCCCAAAAGGATTTGAATCTTCGGCAGCAACGTTGGCTAGAGTTTTTGGCATCATATGATTTTGGTATAGCTTATACGCCGGGAAAAGGTAACGCAGTGGCAGATGCGTTAAGTTGAAAACATGCAGGATTAGGAGCCATGTTTTCAGAATGGAAGAGTCTCGAGTATTTAGCTGGATTTGACTTCAGGCCTAGATGTGAATTGGAACCTGAGATGTTGGCAAACTTATCGATAAGACTTTCTCTTGTGGAAAGGATTGGCGAGAGCCAAAAGCGAGACGATAAGCTTGTCAGGATTATCCGTGATTTGGAATCTGGATTGGATCCAGAAAAGGATAAAGGATTCGAGGTCGATCGAGAGGGTTGGCTTCGGAAGCAAGGACGACTAGTTGTTCCCGATATAGATGAATTGAGGAGTGAGGTTCTGAAGGAAAGTCATCACTCGAAGTTGACAATTCATCCAGGTGGAAATAAGATGTATCGGGATATGAAGAGAACCTACTACTGGGAAGGCATGAAGAAGGATGTTGGAAATTTTATTTCCAAGTGTATGAACTGCCAGTTGGTTAAAGTTGAACAGAAGTAGCCAAGTGGATTACTACAGCCATTAGAAGTTCCTACATGGAAGTGGGAGCAAGTATCGATGGATTGCCTAGAACCGGAATGGGAAATGAAGGGATTTGGGTCATTGTAGATCGTCTGACTAAGAGTGCACGATTTATTCCTGTTCGATCGACTAGGACTGCATCAAAGTTGGCTGAGTTGTATGTTAAGTGGATAGTTCGATTCCATGGTATTCCGAAGAGTATAGTGAGCGATCGAGACCCATTGTTCACTAGTGGATTTTGGAAGAGCTTCCAGGAAGTTTTGGGAACCGAGTTGTGTTTGAGTACAGCTTATCACCCTCAAACAGATGGACAGGCCGAGAGAGTCAACCGAGTTTTGGAAGATCTTCTTAGAGCATGTGTTTTGGATTTCGGAGGATCATGGGAAGATTACCTTCATTTGGTGGAGTTTGCGTACAACAACAGTTACCAGTCAAGCATTGGTATGGCACCGTATGAGGCATTGTATGGAAGACCGTGTAACTCTTCGACATGTTGGTTGGAAACTGGAGAAAAGCTGATGCTTGGGCCAGAGATGATTCGACAGACTTCAGATTGTATAGAGATCATTCGGCAACGAATGAAGGCAGCCCAAGACCGTCAGAAAAGTTATGCCGATAAGCGTCGAAAGGATTTGAAATTCGACGTTGGTGATATGGTTTTTGTGAAGATTTCTCCACTGAAGAATGTTATTCGATTCGGGAAGAAAGGAAAATTGACTCCGAGATTTGTTGGACCATTCCCGATCATCGAGCGAATCGGAAAGCTCGCCTATAGATTGGAGTTACCAGAGAAGATGTCGGGTGTGCACAATGTTTTTCACGTATCATATCTACGGAAGTATGTGCACGACTCGAATACAGTGGTTTCTGCTGATAGCTGTGAAGATTTCGAAGTTGATCCAGTCGATAGAAGACCTCGTAAGCCGCTTCGTGTTGTTGAAACCGACACGAAACAGCTTAGGAGGAAGGTAGTTAAGTTGCTCAAGATACAATGGAGTGATGATGATAACGACTGTACGTGGGAGGTGGAAGAGAGGATGAAGGCAGCTCATCCTGAACTCTTCAAGGTATGGCCCTATGGTGTCGTGTCATCTCACGATATTGTAACTTGTTCTAAGTTTTAGAATTCTGTATGCAAAGCTAGAATTGGATGTATGGTTTGTTGATTGCTATGGATGGTAGGCGTACAGAATAGTCTTTGATTGCTTTGTTTGCTTGGAATTTCGGGGGCGAAATTCTTAAGGGGGAGAGAATGTAACGACCCGTATTTTTACGGATCGACAAGTTCGTCAAAATCTGGAAAATTTAGCATTTTAAGTCATTTCAGATTTTGGGCATGATTTTTCTAAGTCCTAGGTCGTGAACGACCTAAGAAATAAGTCGTAACCGACTTATAGATTGAACGACTTAAGAGAGCGTTTGGAAGTTTAAGTCGTATAGGAATTAAGTCGTGGTGGCTTAGGTCATAGGGTATTGGAGCGATCTAAAGTCGTGACCGAGTTAGAGATAGGTCGTAGGCGATTTAAGGAAAGTTGGCGACATATGAGTTTTGGCGAAATTGCTAAGTCCTAAGTCGTTCACGACTTAGTATAGGTCGTAAGTCGTATACGACTTAGGAGAGGAGTGACCTAGTAGTTACCGACTTATGGTATTGACCGACTTATAGAAGATAGTGGTTGGCCGACCTAGTGGAGTTAGCGACCTGGTGGTTCCGAGTTAGCATTGTTAGGTCGACAACGACCTAAGGAGCTTGGACTTAGCTGTGTAGCGACCTAGTGTCTTGGTATGACCTATAGGTTAGCGACTTAGGGAGTATACGACCTATGGGAGTTAAGTCGTACGAGTTAAGTCGTAAGTCGTAACATGTTTTAGGTCGCGTGAAGACTTAAGGTGTTAGGTCGCTGGGTTTCTGCCTGAGTGATAGGTCATGAGCGACTTAGTAGTTGTTAAGTCGCGAGCGACTTAAGAGTTGATCTGTTTTAAGTCGTAGACGACTTAGTAGTTGAGTCATAGCCCCAGTTATGTGTTAAGTCGTAAGTTTGTTAGGTCGCGAGGGAGTGCACCTGTTAAGTCGTTGGGTTGCTGTAGCATGTGTTTTGGTTTAAGTCGTAAGTCGCGCACTTGTTAAGTCGTAAGTCGTGTCTTTGTTAGGTCGCGAGCGCTGCTAAGCTATAAGTCGTAGGCAGGTGATTCTGTTAGGTCGAATAGGCGAGCGCACGTGTTAAGTCGAAGGAGAGTTAGGTCGTAAGTCGAAGACGACTTAGGAGATAGCCGAGTTATGACTTAGTGGATTTTCAGCTATAAATAGGAGGGGTTTTTCTCACTTTTTGGGATCTGGATTTTGAAGCGACGAAGTGCTGCCATTTTGAGAGCTCAACTTCTACACTTCTTCACTTCTTTCCTCCACTCTAATCTAGTGCTTCCATCCATCCAAGTTGAAGATCAAATTGAAGATTCAAGAGCTTAGATTGAAGATCTTCATCCTTTGAAGCGAGATTTCTTCGTTTGAAGCGGATTCGTGATAGATCAAGCTTGATCCTTCGCTGTCCAGATCTGAAGCGTGTTGATTTGAGGTTGTTTAGGTGATTTGGTGAGTGGTGATTATCTCTCACACGGATCCAAAGGAGTAGATTGGATTGTTGGCTTGATTTGGTGTTAAAATAGTGATTTCTATGCATTTTTGTAAACCTAAGTGTAGATCCATGTAGATCCATTGTTCATGATGATTTGACAACCATTTTTGTATATGATTAACCTATGCAAGTTCATTCATCAAGTTGTAGAGGTAATTCTCATGTTTTCATGCTTGTTAGACTTTCAACTCCTTAATTACGAAATTGCCATTATTGTTATAATTATCTACTTAGATCATATTTGAATGCTTGATTGCTTGGATTAATGTTTGGTTTGATTGATTATTATGAATTAGATGATTGATGGTTTTATTTAGACCGAAGATGATTCAAAAGCTAGGAGAAAGGCTCTTGAATTGGGTAAGCTGCTCGTGGCATATGTAGCGGGATGATGAAGCTCTTATGCGTAGATTTGATGATGTGATGTTGAGATGAGGCTTTGCGAGGATGTGATGAAGCGAGGCAATCATGTGATGAAGACTTGGTCTAATCCAGACGGGATCATTCCAAGCATGTTGATAACTCGGTGATATGATTCGAGTTGAGGATAATGAATGGATATGAGAATAGTCGTCGAGGAGGATGACTAGGAGGCTTGGATAGCATCGTTGTTGAAGGTTCTAGCATGCTCTAAGCAAGAGTACGTTTGGGCAGATTCGATAGTCCCAACGGCCAACTGTTGATGGTCGAGTACTCTGGGCAGATTCGATAGTCCTAGGCACGGGCTGCGACGACGTGCGGGAGTTATGTCTAGAACCGGGGTTTCCATTAGCCCTTGACGGACGGCTGAAAGAATGTGCCGGTCATTCAATTAACGGTGATATCGAAGCAATGATAACAGTGATAGCCAGAGTCATGGATGTTTGGTTGTATCGTCATTCGGACTCAAGAGCGGTATTTTCTGGGTGCTTATCTGATTTAGGCCTTAGTACTTGGAAAACATCGCCCTTGACTCGAATGATTATTACTTTACTTTAAATTGTATGCTCTGCTATGTTGCTTCTGCTTAGTGTGTGTCTGGGGGCTATCACTGTAGAAAGAGGTGGATTGGGAGGGTTGTATTCCTATTCCTTTTCCTTTATGCTCTTTTGGTATGTTGTTAGTTAATTTACTGCTCACTAAGACTGTTGTCTGACTCAAGGCTTTATGTTTTAATTCTTATTGCCTTGGGCTGTTCGTCCATTTTTGGGACGGGCAGACTAGGTAGCAGGTGACAGGTGCTGTTCTCTTCTCACGATGCTGATATCAAAGACGAGCTGGAGGGTTGCATATTATCTTCTTATTATATGTACTGGATGTTCCGCTGTTTTGTATTCTCTGAGTGTTATGTAGTGAGGCTTGATGTATTGGCTATTTGGATGCTTGTATTCAACTATTATGGAGTTTTATATGATGTCATTTTGTTCTGTAAAGCTTCACTATACATATGTTCTATTGTATTTTGTCCATGCGCTGTGAGTAATACGATAGATTCTGTTGTTTTAATCTACCCTGACAATCGTCCATGGTCGTCTGGCACACTTTACAGCGCACTATCTCTAGATTCGGTGCAGGGGTCATGGGCGGTCGTCACATATACCTATATATATTGCATGCATATAATACATGTTGAATTTTTTTCAATAAAAATATACCACCGTTATGTTTTTTTCTACTTGTACGTCACTAATGATATCACAAGATTGTGCGCATGCATGAGTACATTTTTTGTATTGTGTACTTAATGATGTAATTAATAATTGTTAGTAATTATTATCTATTCTTTTGTATGTTGTGTTATGTAACTAGTAGTTTTGTTTTCTTTTGCGAAGATTAATAAACATATATCATGTTAATTAGTTGCATTAGTAGCGAAAATAGATTCATATTGAATACTTAGCACAAAATGAAATGCATACTACAAAAGATGGATATAAAGCAAGTCAAAACAACAAAATAAACCACAAACTCCTAATCATCCTCATTTCTAGCTCTGCCTTCACTATTCTTTTGTTTCCTTCATTAACTGGTTTACAATGATCCCATGGAATATCTACTTCTCTAGGCATCTACAAACAATAAGGAAAAAAAGTAGCAAACACATTAATATATCGGTAACTTTTCCATTTCAAATAAAGTACAAAATAATAGGTATGGAAACATACTGTACATGTACAACATCAGTACATCAACAATTCAAACTAATATAAATTGCTGGCAGCAACACATTAAATAATTCAAACTAATAGTAATAAATGTTACTTGTTGTTAGCTACACATTAAACAATTCAAACTAATATATATTACTTGCTAGCAGCAACACAGTAAACAATACAACAAGTTGCTGCAATACATTACCCCACATCCCCACTTGCATGGCATTCCCATAGTCCCACTTGCATGACACACATATATATACATTAAACAATATGGTAAAGTTGCTTAAATTCTGAAATTACACACACTATAGTAAGTAGTACTGCTGTAGTTTTTACTCAAATATGGCTCTGTGTCTAGAATATAGCCATAATAAAATAAAAGACAAAGATGAAAATAGAATTCAAAAGCTATAAAGTTGAATATAGGTAGATAGCAGTGCTGTAGTACTAAGTTACTGTAGCAGCAGTTCACACATTACCATCTTATGCCCAGAAATTTCAAAAGGACAGAAAAAAATTCGAAAGTGATGCAGAAGTTAGAAGAGAGAGTAAAAAAAGAATACCAAAAATTTAATTACCTCTCTCTAATGCTTCCACCGAGTTCTGATGCTTCCACTAAGTTTGATTCTGATGCTTTATCTTCTTTTTTTCCGCCTTGAATTTTTTTTGTTGAATGCTAGTTTCTGATCTTCATTTTTATAATGCTTGAAATGGATTTTCTGGAGATTCTTCTTCAATTTCCAACCTGTCTGATACTTCAACTTCAAAAGCATAATGATTTTTTCCCAATTTCGAAGAACCAACGTTTCGATTTTTAAGAAAATATTCAATTCGACTTTTTAAACTGAAATCGCGATTTAATTTAGGGCATAAATATTTTCGATCTACAAATAGATCGTATGATTTATGAGAACTACGATTCAAATTGAAAGTTAGATTGATAGGGCTGCGATTCGATTTGAGTCGCCAGTTGGATCGTACGATTTTACAATTTTTGAAATCACTATGTACTTCTATATAAGTTAATATAATTCAATTTGTAATCGAACAAGGTTCTGTTTGCAAATTAGCCTCTTTCAATCACATAACAATATATATATCACCAAACAATCAATCAAACCTAAGTATGCAATAATATGTCATTCAATTCAATCATTATTACCCAAGAATTATAACATTATCAACCATATCAACGCAAGGCATGTAAAAGAAATTCATATTGATAGATATAGTAGTGTGAGTCAAAAATAACTCACCGAATCCATTGCCTGCTCGAATTTCCCATTAGCTTCAGCATACACCCGTTGTGACCAACGTCCTAAGAAGCAACTCCGACCCACATCTCAGTCAACCTCTCCTTTGTCGTTTGATTCTACCTCCGTCGCCTCATCACTAGCCTCCCCTACTGTTCGCACCAGCTCCAGGTTGCAGCTCCTCTAGCTCCACCTCGTGTCCAACCCCGACATCATTTTCTGACTCCATGTTGCATCACTCCAATCACGATGCCTAGCTTCTCAAAATTGATCGCGAGCTTCGCGGACGCGACTTTCTCCGTCAAACATTACCAGGTCGCACGCACAAGGGCGCGACGTTTTGCCAGTCAAGCCTCCCTTCTTTATTTCCATCCCCTCGAAGTCGATCGCAATTTTCTAATTAGAACGATTTAGGGCTCTGTATTGATTCGTTCATTGTTCTCTTCTTCTTTTTTCCTGCGTCCAATTTTGGTTTTGAGTTGGAGCTAGGGCAAAGTATAAGAGAGAATGGACTTTGCAAAGGCAGTGACTAGGTTCCCAAACGAGAGAGATTAGTTTTATTAAGGGTTGAGTTTTTAAATTGGGCTTGGGCTTCATTGTTTTTATATATAGTTTTCCATTCTCTTTTTACTTCCCTTTTATTTATTTTTACGTTTTTCGTTTTCTTTAAGCAACTACTTTATAAATTTGTAAATCTATTCCGGTCTAATTAAAACCGTTGAACCTGCTTTACACTTTATTCTGCAAATTATATTTCAATAACAGAAATTTTTTATTTAATTCAGCACTTGTTTTATTTAATTATCCATTGAACTGATATAAACAAATTTGTTCATCTTCGTCGATTTATTGATTTTATCGAATAACAATAACAATTAAAATTCCTTTTCATCGATTTCAAGTATATTAAATTATTTACACTTTTTAAAATAAAAAATTATACTCATAAAAATATTTTATTCGGATTTTAACATATTATCTAAAACGGAATTTATTAACTAACTAAATTTTATTATAGCAAAAATCATTTATTAAATTGACTTTAACTGAATATAATCTGATTCTAAAAATAATAATTATCCGAAAAATCAAATTCAAACACTTCTATTTTAATTATATTAATTTAATATTACAACTTAAAACATGGTTGATACCGACAATCATTAGAAAGAAAGAAGAGAAGAAGAAGAGAGAAGAGAAACTAAAACAATCACAGAATCTCACATCGCAGCGGAACAACATATAATATAATATCAATGATCTTTATAAAACAGAAACTATAATATACATTCATCCATTAGAGTACAACAGTCAGTTACTAATCATCAGCCTGAACAATTATAATAACCCATCTTTACAAAAGCTGACAATTTAAACAATAATGCAGCAGAAAATAAACATATACGAGAATACGATCAGAAGACCTCCAGCTTGCCTGCTGAAGCTCCAAGGCACCCAAATCTACATCTATAAATACGCTCGGTCTGACCCGAGCATTAAAAGGAAAGAACGCCCGGATCAGCCCGGTAAACCATCGTGAGAAAACACATCTCAATTGAATTTTAAAGTTATAAAACTTTTCTTTATCAAAACAAAGGTATCTCGTAAGACCACGCCCACACATAAACACAGACGGGTTTGTACCTTACGATAACAAAAACTTTCATATCATATCTTGTTATATTATACTAGTGTCTAGTATACAAATAATATTAATCATAGCCGAAATTGTTACCATTATTAAATTCTAGCATACTAGGTTCTACAAACAAAATAGCAGGCACGTAGTGGAGAATGGATTTTCATACAAATGACCAGGTGAAGAGACTACCTTCCGGCAGTACATCTCTAAAGGAATGTACCGAGGCCAACAGAACATCTGCACCTCTACCAACACAAGACCAGCCTACCTCTACCTAAATAGTACCGAATATGTCATCACCCCAGTCGTTAACGACCTATCCGAGCACCCTCATCGCACGCATCCACAATAATTTAAAACCCAAACATCATATTGGGAATAAATATAACCAGAAGGGGATGATCACCTAATGGTTGCGAACCACATAGCCTTGCCGCATCTAGCATCTACCCTGTTTCGGTCATTTTCAGATGTGAGGCCTAAGCTCACGTTTACCTTTCACATAGCACATATCACTTTCCTCCTTTGAATGCCACATTTACATTTCATAAATCACACAACTGATTTCTACATACGTATAACTCTCGAGCTCGTACGTCTCAGGAAATGGTGTTAAGCTAAGAGAAGTTTCCTTCTCCGCCACAAAACAGATGATGCATTCGTAGAGATCAATCAATGTAATTAGAAATGCAACGTCAAACATTCGTCCATACAAGTTGTCCAAGAACAAGACAAACCGAAGGCACTTCTCCTACCACATCCTATCGGGAGTCACCCTAGGATTAGTAGTGATTAGTTATTGCATTGGATATTTCATAACGAAGAGATCACTGGTACTATAGGTATATTGAGAGTTTATCCCTAAATGGTCAATAAGAAGTCCTTCATTACGAAAATCCCAAATATCAATGTCTTCCAATACTTGCACATTCGAACGCATATACGTTGGTCCGAAGTGGTTCTCGGATAAATCCGACTCTGGACTCGCCGAACCAATAACGATAATGAGACTAAATTTGATAGTCAGTCATTTAACTATCAAAGCAACAATAAAATCTAGCACTATAAGCAATCACTAGGCCCATTTAATTAATCTTTTATTAATTTTCAAATATTTACTTCGAATTATCTTTAAAATGATATATTCCCAAAATCATTTCAAATCTTTCAATATTGGAAAACATTTCCATATACTTATATCAATGGCATAAGTATATTCAATAACACTACCATTTGAAGACACGCCTAATAGATTTCTATAACCGTACAACTCCAGAGTTTGTACGTCTCCGGATGGGTGTTAAGTATAGGAAGCAATGCTCCTACACCACCAAGCCTTTAGTGCGATCATAAGAACTGATTCGTGTATTTCACGATGGAAGGTCAAAACATAATTTATTGGGTCAAAACGAGTGTTGCGTAAAACATTGTTACGACAACCCAAAAACATCAGTATAGAGATTTGATTAATTATATATAGATAAAATCCCATATACTATATAAAACATTTTCTTTTGAAAATCGTTATTATAACAACAATATTATAGTCCATGCCTTTCATACTTCTTGAAAACGTCTATTACAACAATGAATGTTGAATCTATGTTTCCATTACTTAGCACATTCTAAATATTTTTCAAACCATTTAATTCCATTTGGAATTATTATTTTCAAAACCTTTACTTCCAAAAGATAAATTACTTTTTAAAACCATTAACTTCATCAAAATATTTCTTTCAAACATTCCTTATAAATAAAAATCCATATTTGTAGAACTATTTTTATAAATCTCCTTTCAAATTTATAAAACTTCTATTTTATAAAATTTCTTTATTTACAAAATTCTATTTATGAATCCATTCTTTTATAAAACTAATTTTACTATCAAAATCCACTTATAAATCCATTTCTTTATAAATCAATTTTATTTACAAAATTTATTTATAAACCCATTTACAAAATAACTTCAAATCCATTTAAAAAGTATTTATAAATTCCGATTATAAATCTATTTCTTTATTTGTAAAATATTACTTCTATAAATCCTTTTTATAAACTTATTCAAAGAACTCTATTTAAAATATTTCTCAAAACTATACTTTTATAACATCAAAAATCATGACTTTTTACTTGTTTAAAATAAATTCATTCCTTTTAATAATTTAAAAATTATTAAAAACATATATACTTACAAAATCACTTCGAAATCCTTTTCAAATCAAAATCATCATTTAGTATTTCAAAATACCAAAAATAAGGCCCAGCGCTACTATAGCACTGAATAAGTCAAATCATATCACAATACATAACATGGCATCCAATACATCATATATCAACATATATATGAAATGTAAAATCAACCGTGGCGAGGAATCCTGTTGGATCCCTCCAACCCGTCACCCTGCATCACATACAACATATAATTATAAAAATAAAATCAACCGCTTTGAGGCGGGATTTGTATACGAAGGATCATCCGTTCTAACACGGGAATGAAATAGGGTCTCATCCGCTCCAATAGGCGGGAATATATATTCAAACCAACTTAAAAATATAGTATATCATCCAAACAAACAACAATCAACATAAATAAAATTATTTCCACCTGTATAAAAATTTAAGCAGCCCAGAGAGGTGAGTTAACTCACAAAAATGCCAGAAATCGCCAAAGCGCTCCGGTTTGAATTAAAATTGAATGGTCATGCAAATTAACCCAAAATTCCTACTAACTTCGAATTCGTCCAATCCAACTCCATAGCGTAGTGCTCGCCAATACGATCGCAATGCAACTTGTCGCGCTCGATTTGGACCTCATACGAGAAAGTTACTATTTATGAACATTTGATGTAATTAATATCATAATTAGTAAAAATTAATTAACTTAAAACTTGAATTAACCTTTCTCCTTCCCTCCCCCTGTTCACACGCACAGTTCAGGCGCGCACAGTTTTTTTTTGTTTTTTTATTTTCAAACATCGATCGATCGCGCCTGACCAACTGCCGAGCAACCGCCGACCAACCTACGCGCCGCAGCACCACCCAACAGCCGCCTCGCTACCTCCATGCTCGTGCACGAACCGAGATTGTGAAACCCATATGGCTGCTGGCGAATGCGAGACGATTTCGCCCTTCATGCCATGCCAAAGGACCATCCAACCGTATATTAGCTTCGTATGGTCGTGCTCTACATTTCCCTAGTTGAAGTCGAAGGCTAATTCAGGCTTTAGAGACTTCGATCGACAAAGGCTGTTGAATTAGGTTAATGGAAATGGCGGCTGAAAATTAGGGTTTGCAAATGAAGGAAATCGAGGGCATTTATAGAAAATTTTCATGGCACTATTCATCCATGAAGAACTTCAAACGAAGCGTGCCGCCTAGCGTTTTATATGTTATACCCCTATTTCGAAAACAGTAGAATATGTATTGGGAGTCAATTCCATCATATACAGAAGATAACTTTTCAAAACCAAATTTATTAATTTAAATTCCTTTAAAAAATTCCTACGCGTTTCGAACTCGCACGACCAAACGATACGTTCAAATGCCACGAAATTCGATAGCATAAAATAATTCACTATTACGGATCCAATGAAACTAGTTTCGTCGAAATACGGGACAATGCTCAAAAGACTATTTTTACACGTTAATTAAAATGAGTTATTTCCAAAATCAGTTTAATCACTTTTAAATCCAATTTAAAAGTTTATTATCTTCCTTATTCAAATAGAATTTGAATCAAATTTTTTCATTCGCAATAAATTCAAGATTCGGTTCATTTAAACAATTTCCAATATTAAATTTAAAAATTTAATTATCAAATAAATCGCTATAGTTGAAATATAAGTTATTTGACTTATAAAATTAACTTTTCAATATTTAAAATCAATTAAATATTCGAGATTTGTAACGACCCGTAATTTTTGATAATTTAAAATTAGTTAAATTAATAAGATTTTGGTGATTTGATATTGAAGCAATAAAAATTTATAATTTAATGATGAAATGAATATTAAAATGAAATGCAACAATGTTAATTAAAGCAAATTATTAATAAACTGAATGAATTCCAATTAATTGAAATAATATAGATAAGTTATACTTGGCTATAAATTAAATATGAGGAAACCAACTGGAAATATTGAATAAATTGATGGATCAGTATATAATTAATGGTAATTGAATAAAATTAGTGTTATGTAAGTATTTATAACCTTTGTTTCGAAGTAGTAACCTATAGAAGTAATTAAAGGCTAATGGTGACAATTATTATAAGTTACCCATTTATTTAGTCCATTAAATCAAAATTGGTAATCAATTGCAATGAATCTAAGTTAAATGTTATGTTAGTATAAATTAAAGTAACAATTGGAAATAATGTTAATTATATTCATAATATGATAGTTAGTTGAATAAAAAGAATGGATATCAAGATTTATCAATTTATTGAAATTTAAATTATAATAATTGGATTAATTGCAATTAAATGAAATTAAATATTTAAATATTATGTTAATGTAAATTTAGATGAAATTTGAAGATATTAATGTAATAAATCATGAACCAATGTTAATTTTATCCATTTGATAGTAATGCATTGAATAATAGGATGAAAGGTCAAATTAAATGGAATTATTGAAAATTTAATTTATAATTTCTGAATTTAATGAAATTGAAATTAAACACTGAAATTGATGGATTAATCAACTTTAAATTGACATCTAAATTTGTTTAAACTATTGTAAGTGATTAAGAAATCAAAAATGATAGAAGTTGTAAATTTTTAAATTTAAATTGAAAAGTGACTTAATTAATTTAATATTAATTTATTTAATTAACTGAAATATAGTCATTTTGGCCACTGACTCGGATTTCGACGAAACCAGTTTCATCAGATCCATAATGGTGAATTATTATAGGATTTCAAGTTTCGTAACGATCGGACTTGTCGTTTGATCGTACGGGCTCGAAACGCCTAGAAATCAATTAAATTGAAATCAATTGAAATCAATTTGAAATAAGCTGATTTTATCATAACTTCTTCATACGATGGAATTTGGGCTTGAAACCAGTTCCATTGTTTTTAAAATTATCGAAAGCATCTATTTTGATATATGGGATGACCCATTTTTGTTCCGAAGACAAAACGGGCTTTTCGGGTCGTTTATCGTTCAACTTTCAATCTAAATCAATCCGGTCCATTCTAATTTCAGCTTTTGTCTATAAATAGCTCGTTATAAACCCTAGCCACCTCTTATTCCTATTTGTCTGTATGTACATTTCCTACTCAACTCCTCATTCCAATGGCAGAGAAACCCTAATTCCCAAATTGCAAATCCAAATCAAAAATCAAATTGAAAATCAAACTCTTCAAATTATATCGAATTTTATATCGATTCGAAGCTCTCGAAGAGCGCAGGTCAATTATGTTATCCCTTTCTCAATCTGAGTTTCTGTGTGCCCAGAATTCGATGGTATATCCTCGACCGTTCATCACTTTCCGATGAACTACGTCGGATCGCCAAATCATTGATACCGTATTGAAGAGTTTGACAAGGGCTTTGCATCTGGGTGGTTCATTTGGGATTTTGACAGTTTGATCGACGACATTAATTCAATTAGGGTTTGCTAACGTGGCGGCTGCTACTCTCGAACGCTCGGACTGATGCGAAGCCGTGGGTCGTCGTGATCGAGGGAGGTACGCCAGTGAGTGGCGATCGTGATGGGGAGTCTGGCATGGTCACGGTAGGCAGCTCAATGGTAGTGTCGGTGGCTTTTGCGTTTTGCACGTGTGAGCTGGGGCAGCTGAGTCGTGAGAAGAAAGAGAGTATGTGGCTTTATTTTATTTGTTAATTTATTTTATTTTATTTAAATTTCTAATTCAAGCGTTCTAACTTACATAACTTTCACGTACGAGGTCCAATTCACGCACGGTTTTCTCCGCTAGGTTCGTATCGGAATTTCGGACATTTTAACGCTGGTTTGGACGAATTCTGAGACCGTTTGAATTTTAAGCTTAAATTGGAATTAAATTCAAAGGTGAGTGTTTTAACCCACTCACAACTACTAAAATTTCTTATGTTTGTTAAATTAAATTTATGATGTGATTAGAAATTTATTTATGACTGTTTGGTATATTTTGAATTATCATCCCAGTTAATTTGAATTTATTTGAATAAAATCATTATTTAATTTATTATTGAATATAAATTGCCAGTTTAATACCCGTTATTGATTATCAGTTCTATATTGATATTTATTGATTGATTTGGATGATGATTGTGATGGATGTTGATTGTTGATGTTGGTTGAATGGATGTTGTATTTTATACCGTTATAAACTGCAAGTTCGTTATGGATTTTTATTTATTTCGGGATTGCGGTTTGAAATGATATACAACCATAAAATGTTTAAATTGTGGATTGAAATGATAAATATCTGTATCACTTGACCCTAGGGTAGAGAATTATATACGGACACCGGATTTGTTAAATTAAACGATTTTAAAATCCTTAAAATTTTGAATTTAATAAAATGATATTTTGAAATGAAATTTGATTTATATAAATTGAATTATTATTGGAAAATCAAGTTTTGCGTTGAAATGTGAATTGATTTAAAAAAGGAATTTCTTTAAGAAAGTAAATCGGAAGTTTAAAGTTAAACTTTTATGTATAAATGAAATTCTATCGAAATTGAGTTATTGAATTTGTTTGGAAATAACTTTGAAATATGTTGAAGTTGGAGTAATCTGTATTGATATTTTGAACATGGATTTAAACAATATGAAATTCGATAGTTTATTGAAATTTGGTTTGTGGATTTGGAAATTTGAAATGGTCCAAATATGTTGAAATGAAATGAGTAGTTTTAACTGATATAAATTCCAAACTCATATTTTAATTTAAACTGTTTTAAAATATATTTATAATTATTAAGATTTTCAAATTTATTAAACTATTTAACTAATATTAACCATATAAATTATTTGACTATTTTAAACCAATTTAATTTATTTTAAACTAATTAAACCATTATAATTTATTATAAATCTAATTAATCTATTTCAAGCTATTTAATCTATTTTAATTATAATTAATCTAAATTAAATCTATTTAACTATCTTAAATCAATTTAAAGGTACTTTACCCAGAATTAAACTATTTTGGAGTGTTTTAACTATTTATAACTATTTAAACTACTTTCTTCCAAATTCCAAACTAAGTAAAATGGATGTGTTTATATTCAAATTCTCGATTTTTAAAGTGAATATGACTTCGTAAATATTATGGTTTTGAGAATACGATAATTTGGTATAAATTGTGAATATGACTTTTGAAAGGAAATAAAATTATCAAACTATGATTTCAAATGCGATATGATTTCAAAGGTGAATATGATTTCGAAAGTAAGTAATGATTTCAAAAGTGATATGGTTTGAATTGAATATGATATTTTGATATCAATTATGAAACGATTTTGGAAATGTAAAAGAACCATCTGGTGTGTAATAAGCGATTGGTTGTTAAAGAGACCGGGATCAGATATTGTCATACTCTCTGCCAATACCGAAAACCACTTTGACAACTGTGTACGCGGTGGAGATTCCAGAATAAAGTAGGATGGTGGCGACGATCCTATATGAGGTATATACGTGGACCCGACTCCCATGAGTTGGCTTAAGGTGGCTAAAACAAGAGCGATTCTCAGGCCAAGTGAGGTCATTTCTCCGATCGGACACATTCCATCGATACTATATTCTGAATTTTGATTTATTTGGTGCCCCCCTTCGATTTTTACTCAGGAGTGTGTTCCAAGTTGGGCGGTAGTTGCGGCTATGCGTTACCAACAGTCCGGATGCGTAATTGGTATATCTACCCTGGCATTTCCTAGTTGTGCCGTGTCACCTACCCTAGCACGCCTTCTACGAGTTTATTTTGTACCATACCTATGGAGTGCCCTCTGACGATGCCCAGTACGGGGGAGATTACGGTACTGTATAGACTATAGGAATATATAAAATGTGTTAAGGGGGATATGAGTAACGCCTTAACGCTATTTTAATAGTTTATATTACTGTAGTCATATTATAATAGTGTAGTGTATTACATAGTAGATAGTTTAACGGATCCTTAGGAGATGTGAATCCCGAACGTCTCTTAAGTTACTACACTCACGTTAGACACTGGATAAGAGATGCCAAAACCCGTAAACATCTCTGACGCCGTTTACACTCATATTTATTTACCGTTGATTTGACTTACATAAGATCTTTTAGTTCTGACTCGAGTGTTTTGTCTTTTCAATTTGTTCGGGTCAGCCTGAGCATTTCATGATTTGAAGACCTTATTTCTAGAGGACGAAGACGAAGATTTGTACTACTATTATTTACTATATTTATTCCACTGCATCATACTGTTCCGTTGCATTATTATTTGTTTATCTCTGATATGTGTAACTCTGATTTTGTATTATATAAGTATAATCAAATGTTTTGTATACAGCTTCATGAACTGTTAATTGATTATTATATTTTGTCATTCCGCTGCGAGAATCTATTTTGTTTTATTCTTTCTCTGCTTTTTCTTATTCACCCCAATAACAATCCGACCTTCTGTATGGTTTGAGTTGGCATGTGTGTCTGCTTAAAGCGCACAAAAAAGGTGGGATGTTACAGGATTCGGATGACTGAAATTCTGGGTCGTTACATTCTCCCCTCCTTAAAAGAATTTTGTCCTTGAAATTACCAAGTAAGAAAAATGCCACAACCCGTTAACCTTTCAAAAACAATTAGTTGAAATAGATTATAAAATTTCTTCGTCTTTCAAATTAATTCATAGTTACTTACTAATTCTATCCCAGATTATAAACCAAAATCCAAAATTTTAGTTATCAAAATTTTTCTTAAATCTCAAAAAATTTCTATCGCCTTAAATTTTCGGAAAATTTCGCCAGCATCTCCTTTCCGCGGCTCGATCTGAAAAAACCACAATATATATATATATATATATATATATATACATCTCATCTTCGAGGATGAGACATCTCATAGGGAAAAATATAAAAGTGCGATATATAATCCGAGATATGTACCTTTTATTATATTAGTGAGCATATACAATCAATATAATCGAAAGCAAGCTCCAAATGCGAAGCATACGCCATCCACACCTACTAAACACTCAAAAACCAATGAGAATATGTATACAGAAAGTAGTACCAGTATAAAACATGTACCAATATAACAACTATATGCAAATGTAGCAAATGCAACAAGAGAAACCATCAAACAATTAATATTCATCCAATTAATTCATAACCATATCAATTTGTATTTTCTAATGTCAATATTTAATTTATTAAACCTCGTACGATGTACATATATCATCTGTACGCAAAACCATACCCGATCGCTCGCTCTATCACATAATTTCACATCCGAAATAGTATTGTTCACACGACCACTCTAGTGCGGACCAAAATCTGGTTCCTTGATTAGAAAATCGCCATTTTCCTTGCGTAGCCATATACTATGATAAAGAATATCAGAATTAATCAAAAATCCATATACATGGTTCGCCGTCAAGAAATCGAGTGAAAAATCCTAACTCGGATCTGTGTAAATCACCTTGAAATCCTATACTCAAATCTGGATCAAACAGTTACGCGAATAAAATAATATACATACAACTTACATATTTATTTCAGTTGGTTTCTTATTATAACCCATTCTTATTCCCAATTCTTTTATTTACATTCATTATATTAATCATTCACTTATTAGTATTCACTTTAAATTCTATTTATGTTCAACAACATTTCTTTCCATATACAATTTACTTAGTATATTTTCTTTAAATACTAACACCACTTAACAACCATTCCATAAAATTATTTACTTAAGTTCATTTTAAACATTTTATACAACACTTTTTATGTTTATTATTACTTCACAACTTAAGTTCATATTAATTTCTATCAATATATTTCATTTAACTCGTTTTTATCCCATTTCACTTAACTTGAGTTAACTTTTATTTCAATTACAATTCACTTTCATTTAACCTTTCTTATGTTAAACTTCATTTCATTAACTCCATTTTATTTAACTTTACCCAAGCTAATTTTTTTATTTCATATCTCAAATTCAAATTTCCGTTTGTTTGCTTAACAAAAATGTTTAACCATTTGAAAATTTGGTTTTACTTTTCTGTTCAAATTTGTAAGTTGTAAACTTATTTCTTATCTATACTATTTTCAAATTATAAGTTCAGAAAACCTTTTAATATATTTATCAAATAATACTTGGAATTTTATTTATCAAAACAAAACTTCAATAGTAAATTACTAAGGTAGCAATATATATCTTAGAGACTTGAAAATGAATACCGATGATGCTGCAATCATTACCCGAATTATTTTCCATCGACTACAGTGAGTTTAGTGCCTTTTATTTCTTTTAAAACTCCCTTTTTATTTATAAATCATATTTATAAATTTATACTTATATATAATTTTACTTATTTCACTTTGGTTATATAAAACCATTTCTTATTTGTTTATCTTTGTTTATATTATAATAACAACTTTTATTAGAAAAAAAAACAAATAAATAAATGACAATAATCAAATATTACCATTCACTAACAACCAACAAACCATATACAACTATAATAATTTCTGAAAATTATTTCTTCATATATAAAATATAATTTAGGGAAAATTATTTCATCTATCCACTTCAAAACAATACCGTGTCAGTTTGCCTTTAAGCATTTAGAAACTTCGATCGATAACATGGTGTCCCATATCGACTAGAATTCATAAGCCACTCAACAGATAAAGTAACACAATATAAAATATTTTTATATCACTAACAAATACGCTCTCATATATATGTACACTCAAACTCAATCTAGGCATTACTAACCGTATATATAAAGAGTACCCAACCAAAGCCTAGGTGTATCGCTAAATCCTATGCTCTGATACCAGATGTGATGACCCGCAAATCCAATCCCGATTCGAGCTGATAATAAACCATACATGTCCAACCCAAACCGAACGGAAATATGGATAATCATGAGAAAGAAGGAAGAGAAAGAAGAGAAGAAAAGAAGAAAAGAGAAACTAAAATAATCACAGAATCTCACATCGTAGTGGAACAACATATAATATAATATCAATGATCTTTACAAAACAGAAACTGTAATATACATACATCCATTAGAGTACAACAATCAACCACTAATCATCAGCCTGGACAGTTATAACAACATGTCCTTACAAATGCTGATAATTTAAACAATAATGCAGTGGAAAATAAACATATACGGTAATACGACCAGAAGACCTCCAGCTCGCCTGCTGAAGCTCCAAAGCATCCAAATCTACATCTATAAATATGCTCGGTCTGACCCGAGCATTGAAAGGGAAGAACACCCGGATCAGTTTGGTAAACCAGCGTGAGAAAACACATCTCTATTGAATTTTAAAGTTTAAAACTTTTCTTTATCAAAACTAAGGTATCTCGTAAGACCACATCCCCACATAAACACGGACGGGTTTTTACCTTACGATAACCAAAATCTTTCATATCAAATCCTGTTATATTGTAAAGTGTCTAGTATACAAATAATATTAATCATAGCCGAAATTATTTCCATTATTAAATTCCAGCATACTAGGATCTACAAATAAAATGATAGGCACGTAGTGGAGAATGGAGTTCCATACAAATGACCAGATGAAGGGATTACCTTTCGACTGTACATCTCTAAAGGAATGTACCGAGGCCTATAGAACATTCGCACATCTACCAACACAAGACCGGCCCACTTCTACCTAGATAGTACCGAATATGTCATCACGCGGGTTGTTACTGACCTATCCGAGGGCCCTCATCGCATGCATGCATAATTATTTAAAACCTGAACATCATAGCGGGAGTAGATATATTTAGAAGGGGATGATCTTATCCTAATGGTTGCGAACCACATAGCCTTGCCGCATCTACCATGTTTCGGTCATTTCCAGTGTGAGACCTAAGTTCACGTTTACCTTTCACATAGCACATATCACTTTTCTCTTTTGAATGCCACATTACCATTCCATAAATCACACAACTGATTTCTACAAACGTATAACTCTCGAGCCCGTACGTCTCAGGAAAGGGTGTTAAGCTAAGAGAAGTTGACTTCTCCGCCATCAAATAGATGATACGTTCATAGAGATCAATCGATGTAATTAGAAATGCAACACCAGACATTCATCCATACAAGTTGTTCAGGAACATGACAAACATAAGGCAATTCTCCTACCACATCTTGTTGGGAGTTACCCTAGGATGAGTAGCGATTAGTCATTTCATTGGATATTTCATAATGAAGAGACTACTGCTACTATATGTATATTGAGAGTTTATCCCCAAATGGTCAACAAGCAATCCTTCATTATGAAAATCCCAAATATCAATGTCTTCCAATACTTGCACATTTGAATGCATATATGTTGGTCCGAAGTGGTTCTCGGATAAATCCGACTCCGGGCTTGCTGGACCAACAACGATAAAGAGACCAAATTTGATAGTCGGTCATTTAACTATCAAAGCAACAAAAAAATCTAGCACTATAAGCAATCACTAGGCTTATTTAATTAATCTTTTATTAATGAAATCAATTTTCAAATATTTACTTCAAATTATCTTTAAAATGGTATATTCCCAAAATCATTTAAAATCTTTCAATCATGGAAAACATTTCCATATACTTATATCAATGGTATAAGTATATTCAATAACACTACCATTTGAAGACACACCAAATAGATTTCTATAACCGTATAACTCCAGATTTCGTACGCCTCCGGACGGGTGTTAAATATAGGAAGCAATGCTCCTACACCTTTAGTACGATCATAAGAACTGATCCGTGTATTTCACGATGGAAGGTCAAAAAATAATTTATTAATTCAAAACGAATGTTGCGTAAAACATCGTTACGACAACCAAAAACATAAGTATAGAGAATTGATTAATTATATATAGATAAAATCCCATATACTATATAAAACATTTTCTTTTGGAAATCGTTATTATAACAACAGTTTACAGTCCATACCTTTCATACTTACCGAAAACGTCTATTACAACAATGAATGTTGAATTTATGTTTATGTTACTTATCACATTCTAAAATATTTTTCAACCATTTAATTCAATTTGGAATTATTATTCCAAAACCTTTACTTCCAAAAGATAAATTACTTTTTAAAACCATTTACTTCATCAAAATATTTCTTTCAAACATTCCTTATAAATAAAAATCCATATTTATAAAACTATTTTTATAAATCTCCTTTCGAATTTATAAAACTTCTATTTTATAAAATTTCTTTATTTACAAAATTCTATTTATAAATCCATTCTTTTATAAAACTAATTTTACTATCAAAATCCACTTATAAATCCATTTCTTTATAAATCAAATTTATTTACAAAATTTATTTATAAATCCATTTACAAAACAACTTCAAATCCATTTACAAAATATTTATAAATTTCGATTATAAATCTATTTCTTTATTTGTAAAATATTACTTCTATAAATCCTTTTTATAAACTTATTCAAAGAACTCCATTTAAAATATTTCTCAAAACTATACTTTTATAACATCAAAAATTATGACCTTTTACATGTTTAAAATAAATTCATTCCTTTTAATAATTTAAAATTCATTAAAAACATATATACTTATAAAATCACTTTGAAATCCTTTTCAAATCAAAATCATCATTTAATATTTTAAAATACCAAAAAGAAGGCTCAGTGTTATTATAGCACTAAATAAGTCAAATCATATCACAATCCACAACATGGCATCCAATACATCATATATCAACATATATATGAATGGTCATCCGCTCTTACATGGGAACGGAATATGGCATCATCCGCTCTTACACGGGAGCGGAATAGGGTCTCATCCGCTCCAATAGGCGGGAATATATATCCAAACCAACGAATAAATATAGTATATCATCCAAACAAACAACTATCAGCATAAATAAAATTATTTCCACTTATATAAAAATATAAGTAGGCCAGAGAGGTGAGTTAACTCACAAAAATGCAAGAAATCGCCAAAGCACTCCGGTTTGAATTAAAATTGAATGGTCATTCAATTTAACCCAAAATTCCTGCTAGCTCCGAATTCGTCCAATCCAACATCATAGCGTAGTGCTCGTTGACACGATCGCAACGCAACTTGTTGCGCTCGATTTGGACATCGTACGAGAAAGTAACGAATTTATGAAATTTGATATAATTAATATCATAATTAGGAAAAATTAATTTACTTAACACTTGAATAACCTTTCTCCTTCCCTCCCCTATTCACGCGCATAGTTCCAGGCTCGCACAGTTTTTTTTATTTTCAAACTTCAATCGATCGCGCTTGACCAACTACCGAGCCGCCGCCGACCATCCTACGTGCCGCCGCGCTGCCCCACATCTACCTTGCCTCCTCCATGCTCGCACGCGCGCAAATCGAGATCGCGAAACCCATATGGCTGCTTACGAACGCGAAACGATTTCACCCTCCACGCTATGCCAAATGACGATCCAACCGTAGATTAGCTTCGTATGGTCGTGCTCTACATTTACCTAGTTAAATTCGAAGGCTAATTCGGGCTATAGAGGCTTTGATCAACAAAGGCCGTTGGATTAGATTAATGGAAATGGTGGTTGAAAATTAGGGTTTGCAAATGAAGTTGAGGGCTATTTATAGAAAATTTTCGTGGCACTATTCATCTGTGAAAATTTCGAACTCCAAACGAAGCATGCCGCTTGTCGTTTTATATGTTGTACCCCTACTCCGAACACAATGGAATATGCATCGGGAGCCAATTCCATCATATACAGAAGATAATTATTCAAATTTAAATTATATTAATTTAAATTTCTTTAATAAATTTCTACGTGTTTCGAACTCGCACGACCAAATGATACGTCCAATCGTCACGAAATTCGACAGCATAAAATAATTCACTATTATGGATCCAAAGAAACAGGTTTCGTCGAAATCCGAGACAGCGCCCAAAAAGACTATTTTTACACGTTAATTAAAACGAGTTATTTCCAAAATCAGTTTAATCACTTTTAAATCCAATTTAAAAGTTTATTATCTTCCTTAATAGAATTTAAATCAACTTTAGAAATTGTTTTCATTCATATTAAATTCAAGATTCGATTCATTTAAACAATTTCAAATATTAAATTTAACAATTTAATTATCAAATAAATAGCTATATTTGAAATATAAGTTATTTAACTTATAAAATTAACTTTTCAATATTTAAAATCAATTAAATACTCCAAATTCAGATGACTGAAATTCTAGGTCATTACAACACTCTAAGTCAAGTCATCATTATCATCATCAAATACAAGCTTATCTTCAGCATCCGATGCATCATCCATATTTATCATTAATCATTCATTACAATCATCAATATCCTTTAAGGATATTGGATCAATGGTGTCACGGATATTGTATTGTACCTTCTTTTTAATGCTCCATAATACGATGAATACTAATTTTATACAGTTTGGATTATAAAAAATGAAAATAAAAACAAAAAAGAAATAAAAAACAATAATATAATGAAAAGGCGTGTTATTTTGCGTCGTACGCCATTTCATGTGCGCCACGCCATAAGAAAGAAAAATGCAAACGCCGCGCCGTGCGCCATGGCGTGCATTTAATAACTTTGGAAACACCTCGCCGAGATCGAGCTAATACTGTGAAAGAGTGCTGGGCAAGGGATAATGCGGCCACGGGGGTTGATCTCCCCAGATTGAGTCAGCTGGAAAGTCGAAGTCACATGAGTTTGAGTGCCGGTGGCTTCACAAGGTTGATGGGGAGATAACTGTAAAGGAAAGTTCCAAATAACAACTAAATTCAACCATTTCTACAAAGTTAAGATGAACCACTGCAAAACAAAAATAAAAAAAAGGTAGTAAAATTTCAAAGGAAACAAAAACAAGACAACACAAGTTAAAGTTACAATTATAGGACCCATACCCCGATTGCCTCTTAACTAAAGGCGGACAAGAGGACCCGGTGCTGCTAGCCTTGTCGGAGGTTTGTGTTTTTGGGGCACGGTGCATGTTGTTTGGTTAGGAGACCTACGTGTAGGAAGAGTCTCAAAGGAGTAACTCGCATTTAACGGCGTATCCGGCTCTCGTGTCTGCCTGCCCATCCTCTTCGCCTCCAGTGTCTCAGAAGTGCTCGATTAACTTGAAGACTGTGTAATAACGTGGTCTGGGACCACCACGTCCTTTAAAAGTGTTGGATCATAAGCCTTTCATTTACTATTTCAACCTGGGTCCAACTCAGTAGCCTCCTCATCCTCAATATCCACCACCGGCCCCAAAACCGACTCGGTAGTAACAACATCGACAGGTCTAGTCGCTCGCCTGGTATGAACCAAAAGCATCACTTCCTATCATGTCATGGGCTGCCTCGGCCCGAACAATTCCACGCGACGGAGATTCTCAATCGTCAGAATCAAAGCCAAGTTCTTGGCATCATGGAGCGTCTCCTTTACTCAACGGAGATGTTCTTCATAAATCCAAATTAGCGTTGGTAGGAGCGTCTACAATGAAAGAATAAGTTACTATCAATGAGAAGCAAGTTTAAGTTAATGAAAATAAAATCCAAGGATAGAACATGCTTGGGGTTTGAAAAGCCTACGATGTAAGTGTTTGAGTCGACAGCTCTGACATGAAAAGGAAGTGATCTTGGTATTCTAACACCTTGCCCGGAAGACCTAAGAAGAGGGGGCTTCTGAATTCTTGTGGATGATATTAATGGGCGACCAGAATTTTGGCTTTTTTGTGCAATCTGAAAACCAACCCGACAAGGGTTGGGTCCGGCTCGTGGATGCCTAGATCGTGGCACATTATGAATTGCCTGGCCAGAAGGTTTTAGCCATTGACGGAGAGTTGTGCTAACGCCATGTGATGAGCATTGAGAAAATGAATGAAGAAGGGTGGAGAGGGAGCGTCACGTCGATTCACATGTATGCGAGCAACCATGTGAAGTAGCCCGCTGGAGGTTGGTTTGCTTGGTCGGCATTAAAAGGATAATGGGGCTCTGTCCCTTTGCAACCATATCGAACCAGAGAGCCGACAAGATCAACATGGTCATCACAGACCTTAGACAGATCCGTACTAAAAGCCTATCCGCTTATGGACAAACACCAATCATCTGCAATCAAGCAAACAAACTTATTACTGAACCACCCATATCAACTTGGAAATTACTCAAACTCGGGGGCAAACAACTCGCCCGACTTATTTTAACCTTGGCCCTAATCCCAAGTGGGCTATGCGACCCACGCTCACTTTCGTTTTATGGCTTAACCCTTGCGACAAGCCAAGGCCTAATAGACCATCTTCCTACTCTAATGGTTGGGGAAGTTTAGTAATATTGACTCTTGGCTTTTACATGTGAATATTTAATGTTGAATGATCGGCGTTGATTACACAACAATAATTGTTCAAGCCATGCTTAGTAAGAGTTCATTAGAACAATGATGATCTTCAGATCAACAAAGCAAATCTATATTGAAATAAAATTAAAACTATTTAACATCTAACATCAACATGACATTAAAGTGAAAAAGGAAATTCGCAAAGGGGAAGAGTTGATCACTGGTTAAAGTTTGAAATTGCTGGTTGTAGACAAAAAACTCAAAAGCTCAAGGTTTTTCTTTTTCTTCAATGGCGGAAATACGAAAAATCAATAAAGAATGAAAGTAAAGAAGAATTATATAGTGAGTTGTGGTCAATTTGGACCATTAGATCAGATAGATAGAAAATGATCCGGGCCTTCTAAGTTTTCATAAATCACACTATCAAATCACACGTTATAAATCTGAATCGTCTCTGTAACGTCTAGGGAAATAACCGTCACCACCAATAGCTTGAAGACACGTGTCTATAATATTAAATGCATGAGTGATGTCCGCCCTTGCTCGCAGATGTAAACTTGTAGGTCAAAATGTTGCTGGATTTTCTCGCAAAGTATATGATGGGCTTGCCCGTGTGAATCTAGCAGCCAACATCTTGGCCTGCATCTTGCCCCCTCATGTTCACCATTGTTTTGGTCTGCATCTTGACCCTCGTTTTGGCCTACATCTTGGCCGTCGTTTTGGCATGTGTGTTCCCGAAAGCTGGTACTTCCATCACAGCGGCCCGCTCGACACTAGTATATGTAAGAACCAAGCAAGGTCCATGTGACCATCCACGGGCAACGGCAACGGACAACGTCTCGACTTACGAAATGACTCTTAACAGTCGAATGACCCGACCAACGACTCACTCCCTAGCTAGGTCATCTGCTCATCTTCCATCTCAACCGTTCGCACCTCCTAAAACTCTCGCTCTCTTGTTTTGATATGTCCAACTTCGACCACATGCATCTAGTCACCACTGCAAAAAGAAAGCCCGAATGCACCATTTATCTGATCGTATATACTAACATATACAACATTGTTCATCTGACAGAAGTGGCATTGTGATGGCCATTTTTGACAACCCACCTTTTTGGACAATTTAAGTCAACAATAAACCACACATGTCTGACTCAAACCATTCAAAGGGGCGGATTATCAATGGGGTTTAATAGAGAAAACAAGAGAAAAGAAGGAAAGCAATACACAGAATCTCGCAGCGGAACGACAAATTATAATAATCAAATAAAACAGTTCATGAAGCTGTTTACAATATACATTTGATTACACATTTTTACAATATTAATCATATTAAAATAAACGAACATATTAAAAATGCAGTGGAAAAATAATAATAAATACGATCACCAATCTTCATCTTCATCTCCAAGGAATAACATCTTCAAACACTGAAATACTCAGGCTGACCCGAGCATAATGAAAAACAATACACTCAAGTCAGAACTAAAAATTTCTATGTAAGTCAAATTAATCTCAAATAAAAATATGAGTGCAATGGCTTCAGATATGTTATGGGATTTTCCATCTCCTATCAAGTGTACAACGTGAATATAATTATTTAGGAGATTTAAAATAATTTGAAATACAAATTTTAACCACTTTAATTAAAATAAATCTGAAGTTTAAATTAAAAACTTAAACTTTTCAAATAATTCAATTCCAATACATAATCCAAATTCAAGAAATTGTATGGGTATATATCATTTCAACCCATAATTTAAATGTCTTAGTTATTCAATTCTAAAATGATTTAGATGACCATTTAAATGATGTCGATAATATACACTGTAACAACCCAGGAATTTTAATAGTTTTTATAACATAATTAACTGAAATTTTACTTAAAATTTTATAATTAAATTAGAAATAAAAATTTAATATTTGTAATACGTCTATTTAAACATAGCAGCCAGTAAAGTTTCATCAGATAATATGGAAGTTTATTTTATTGCGTAATTCTATTTCAATTTAAATCAGTTATTATTTGATGATAATAAAATATTTTCCAAACCTGAATATTTTTATATAACAAATTTGTAAATTATTTTCTGAGTGAGACGTTATAATTCGTTTTGGAAAATTTGGACTTCTATAGCTCCGTTTATTTTATTTTCTGCATTTTTGCAGCATCTTTCGGTAGCGAAGATTCAAGTTTATAATTCGATCATATCGCTGATATCTGTTTACCGTTCTATCCGCCTCGTCGTACTGATCTCCGTAGTATATTTATTTCTGTATTTTGAGGTCTGGTACGCGACGAAAACGATAAAACAGTACGTCGTATCGGTACCATAAATTGTGACCCTTAGCTTTCCTTTGCCTTTCAAATTTGAACGTGCAGTCCAAGCAATCCAATAAATTGCTTTAATTGTGTTACTTGAATTTAATATTGCTGACCTTCACTATTCCCTATTCCCCGATACTATTTCTGGTTCACTTTTCAATGTTGCTTCCATTTCCGTTCACACATTAAAATAAATAATAAATCTGTGAATAGTTATATTTATAAAGCCTGTTAACCTTCCCATCGTAGCCGCCTGTTTCTTTTACACTAGCCTACCCCCTTCTTGTTCTGTTCAATCCCTTTGAGAGAATAATATATAATAATAAGGCGTATATATTGCCTGTGATAAGCATATCTCCTTCCTTCTTCTTTTCATTCTCTGGAAAACCCTCCGCCCACGTCTTCTTGCTCCGATCCACCTCACAACAGCAACACACCCCGACCCGCCATGACCAATCCCACTTGCATTGACCCGCCACCAAAAACAAACCCGAGCTTCCCCTCCTCCTTCTTCCCTCAATCTCCACCATGACTTCCTCTCCACCGTTAGCAACCCATCAGCCGAGCCTCACTCCGCCACGTCTTATGAAGCTCTGCCTCTTATCCGCTCCGTGTCTTCCCCTTGCTCGGCCTCTGTAACGGTACGATTTTTCGACGCTCGAAATTCGACATTAATACGTCCACTGTATCAAATGCCGCATAATCGAATGCCGGAAAACCGAACCATTAGGGTTAAAAGAAGAGGTAGAAGAAGACAGAAGGAAAGAAAGAACAGAAAAACAGAAACAAAAACAATATCAGAATCTCACATTTCGCAGCGGAATAATATACAATAGAAGAATCAATAATCATTAAAACAAAAGACTATATCAGTTTATACATACATCAATCAGAGTCAATATACAACTCAATACAACAATGGACAGTTATATAAACTTGTCCCATATAGAATACACAGCGGAAATAATAAACAAGTACGGTAGTACGCTTCGCCATCCAGCTCATCTCCACAGCTCCAGAATATCTAGAATATCCTGATAAAATAACTCTAGGCTGCCCGTGTGGAAAATTATGGGCACCCAGAGTTTAGAAAGGGAACAATAAACTCTGAGTCAGTCATGGTGACTGTTGTGAGATCGTAAAACAGTTATTTTCACAAAGGAAATAAAACAATTTCGCAATGCTTTTGGAAAATGAAACTACCATAAGACCTCCTACCACACACACAATGCAAACGTATAATTGGAGGAGATTTCTTCTTATGATAGTCAAACATGCTTACTACGCAAAAGAAAAACTCTTTCGATATTATTACTAGTGCATAGTGCAGAAAATCCTTTCGAAAATATAATATAAATCTTAGCCAGCATACAACATTTCATCGTATGCCTACTATAGCTACCATGTTCAATAACAGGTTACCGCCACATTCCATAGTAGGTAATACAACTAAAACCGTGCAAGGTTCGTATTGTTTCTTTGGATTTCCAATAAATGGTCAGGCAAAGGAACTTCCTTACACCGAAATGGAAACGCCTCTGGAAAGACGTCCCAAGAACCTAACCGGATCTCTGCCAACACAAGGCCGACGCTACCTCGCGCTGTACAGCTGTAACTAGGTAACTAACACACTGACGCTACCTCACGTTGTACAACTGTAACTAGGTAACTAACACACTAACGCTACCTCACGCTGTACAGCTGTAACTAGGTAACTAACACACGAGCTATGTCATCCCCCGGTCGTCAGCGACCTTTATCCGAGGATCCTCAATCGCAAAGCAACAATCACAAAGTATAATCAACATAGGTAAAATATCTGGGCTCCATACCATGATATCACCTTTTATCCAGAAGGAAATGACATACCCTAGGGGCGCTACCCCTACAAACCTTTGCCGCAACATTCCTGTTTCGACCATTACCGGGTTGTGAGGCTCGACGAAGTCTCGTCCACAAACTATGCTTGTTCACAAAGCCACGCTTTTTTACAAAGCCACGCTTCTTCACAAAGCCACACTTTTTCACAAAGCAAAGCTTTGACCAACAAATGATCAACAACACTTCGTATGCCACATTACCAAATTGGGAATGTATCACTAGTAACCATCAGCTACATAACCTCTGAGCTCATACGTCTCAGAGAAGGGTGTTAAGCTAAGAGAATAAATTCTCCGCCACCAACAGAAATGTATTTGATAGAAACCAGCTTTACATCTCAAAGTGTAACATCAGACACACATCCATACAAGTCCGTTCCGGGATCGAACGGAACCGAAGGCACTTCCAAAGAAGCCCTTGCAATCCGGATATTCACTAATCACGTCCGGACTTCCCATCACAAGAAGAGTGATATAAATCTCTATACCGGAGCAACTCGGTGCAGAGACGTTCGACAGGTTGTCCTTTCATTTTCGAAAATATCCGGTCTTCAATACGATCCATATCGTCGTATCACTAATTTGGAATGGGTTATATGACACAAAGGTCTTTTCCCGGCTAACCCGAATAGTGAGCGTTTGTTTTAAAAACAAATCAAGTGCCATTTCAAAGGCAAATATTGATAGTCGATTATTTAACTATTAACAACATTCACAACAATCAACTAATTTAAATAATTTTTCCCAAATTATTAAATTTCAAATCTCTTCGCGAGATACGGTTTAACACTTCAACCATTTGAAAACAAATTTCAAATCACATTTTCACACTTCACATTTGAAAACCAATTTCAAATCACATTTTCACACTTCATCACAAAATGGTCCATTTAAACCAATTAAATAAATCCTTATCGATTTATTTCAAATTTACATTCCAAATCTGTAAATTTATTTCCACACTTCAAAAATAAATCAATATTTATTTTTTTTAAACAAATTTCCCTTTCCTTTACAAATTCTATTCGGAATTTACATTTCCAAATCTTTAGTTATATACGATTTTCAAATCAATTTCCCAAATATTCTCTTTCAACACAAAATCAACTTTCAAATTGATTTCTCAATTTTTATTTCAAACCCCAAATCAAATTCTAAATTGATTTCTAAATTTTCTTCAACACCAAATCAATTACAAATTGATTTCTAAATTTTAATCCCAAATACCAAATCATTTTTACAAATCGATTTCCAAATTTATGTCAACACAAAAATCAATTTTCATTCAAACACCAAATAAATTTTCATATCGATTTCCCAAAGATTTATTTTCATATCGATTTCCCAAAGATTTAATTTCAAAAATCCAATTTCATTTATTTCTGGTATCCAACGATACCAAAAATATATTCGGCTAAATTTAGCCTTCACAAATTCAATCACAGATTTAATCATCCACAGATTATAAATAAACAATCACACAGCATATGAAACAAATTCATACAATAATATGAAACAAATTCATATAATTTGAGGAATCCAGTTGGATCCCTCCAACCTGTTTCCCTGCATCCACAGATGTTAGCACAATACCAATTCCACTTTGAGGTGGAATATCGCGGTATATGGGATTTATAAAATATCAATCCGCTTTTATGCGGCGCAATAAGGTCTCATCCGCTATATAATGCGGGAAATCAACAACTCCAATATATACATATGCCAATATGTATATATTGTTATATACTACTATATATAGTATCATTCAAGCACACAATCAACACAATCAACAATTTTAAATATAACTATTTAAAATTAAACAAAGCCCTTTGTTTGAGTGAGAAGATCTCACCTTTGCTTTTATTTTTGCAATCCATTTCCAATCCAAATTTTGTCTTCACAGTATTAAACCTTGTATAGACAATTTTATACAATTCATTAATATTTGAAATAATCGAACAATAAATTGCCATTAAATAGTATTAAATTTTAACTAATAAATTTATTTTATTTTCAAATCTTCCTTTCAAAATTCTATTCTTATATAAGCTTTCAAACATATTAAAATTCCTATTTCTTTTCCAAACTCTATCAAAAAAAAAAGAATTCTGCTTTTATCTATATTTTAAACATGTATGTATATTTTCTTTTCTGTATTTTGAAATATGTATATATATTACTATTCCTGATATTTTAAATTAACAGGTAAGCTTCCAGATTAATAAAAATTCCTTAAACAATCATAAATACAACCTTTTTTCAAAATGTTTTTTTCTTTACTGTAATTCTGATAATTTAATTAATAGAAAATAAGTTAAATTAAAGTTTTTTTTCCTATCGTTAAATTAGAACATTCAAATTAAATAGCTAGTACCTTACTGCCCAGGTCAAAGACTTCGACCATCACCTGGCATCGATCGAAACTCCCCTCCTCGACATCGCGTGCGAATCCAACCACTCGATCGCCAGCTCCGACTCGATCTCACCAAGCAGTCGAATCCTCGACGACGAACCCCTGACATTCGCGACCACACACGCTCGCGAACGAGTCGCCCTTCGAATGCCTCCATCGCGCCTGAACTCGAACCCTAGGTTGCCTCGCTTGTCTCGCGACTTCGAGCTCGCTTTGAAAGAGACAGAGGAAAAAAAATCGCTCTGCCATTTTCCTTTTTTCTTTTTTTCGAATTGATTTTTTTTCTTCTTTGAAACGAGGCTTGTGATTTGTTTAACAGAGAGGAGGAAAGGGATGGGAACGAATCGATCAATGGATTTATAAATTTTCATTAAATTGGTTCTCGAACAAGGGAAAGGGAATTTTCGGTCTGGCTTTGCTTTGATTTTATCTGGGTTTAAATTTTAGAAGAGCAGCCATAGTTTTCTTTTGAATGAAAGCAAATAGATTGTTTTGAACGAAGAGGGTAGGTCGGCATTGAAATGAAATAAAGTAGAAAAGACATCGCGTGGAGAAGATTTTCTTTTGCGTGAAGCAGATGAGAAAAGAGACGCGTGATTGAAAGGGACAGAATTGCAGCTGATGTAGATATAATTTCAACTGAGGTTGACTGTATAAATATTCAATTTAAATTCAAATCGTCACGAATTTGCAACTCAAAATTTCGATATCCTATCGAGACGTGCCGCTAGGCGTTTGTGATGTTATACGCCTATTCCGAACACACTGGAAAAGGTTTCGAGTCCAAATTCGATCGTATGGAGAAGATAGCTTTTTAGACCAGTTATAATATTGAATTTTCGATTTAATTTCAGCGCATTTGCTTATCGTACGGCCAAACAATCACTCCAAACATTAAGAAAATTGAAATTCGATAATAATACAATATTATGGATCCAATGAAACTGGTTTCGTCGAATTCCGAGACTGCGCCTCGCATCGCTATTTTTTTTAAATTCAATTTAAACAACAAAATTTCAAAACTGAACAAAACAGTTTCAAATCCAATTCTGAAGCTTCCATTATCTTCAGTATTATCAATATGAATTTTCTAAGACTTCATATTATTTTTAATCAGCTCAAAACTGAAGATTCAAATTTTTACCCAGTTTCAATAATTAAATTCAATAATTTAATCGCCAAATTCATTCTGATATTTGAATTTCAAATTAAACTATCATTCGAATATTTAAACTCAATTAAATATTCACATTTCAAATGTCAAAAATTTAGGGTCGTTACAGCCTCCACCAGCAGTCGTGCTCCTCCTTTGCCTAGGGACAGTCATCTCCCCTCTGTTATATATATAGGTAAATAAGATTTATGTTTACAGTTTCTATATATAGTATATATTATATATTTTTACATGAGTAATAACTTATATAATGTGACCAACAATATAAAAGTGGATATATATTTGTTTACATGTGTTTTTAAGATATATTCATATCTAGTTACGGTATGTATATATGTATTTATAAAGGTTTATAAATTTTTTACAATGAGTTTATATATAAATATATATTACAGCTTATATAGTAATGTTCATTTTATATATAAGTGAGTTTGCGTGATTTCTTTATGTCGAAATGTTTCATTTTTTTAAACTGTATATTTGGTTTATATATATATTATATAAATTTATAGTTATACAGCGTATGTAATATATTATATTCTGTAGTCTGTATGTATAATATGATAGTATATATAACAGTTTAGTTATATATTAGTATTTATGTATATTAGTTAGTTATGTTCTATGTAAAGGTTTCTATTAGTTTATGGCTGTATTGATTTTTTTAAGCATATGTATATATGAGTCTGTGACCTGCTGAGTATATATATATAAGTTTATTTTATCTATTATAAGTCTATATATGTTCGTAAGTATATAAGTCGCATAAAATAAATTGGGTTTAGTGTTTGATTCCTTTTTATATAATTTATAGCATATATATATTGATCTCAGTTCATATGTTATTTATACAGGTTATATTAGTATTTGTGAAATTATATATTTATATAATATGTTATACTTACATTAATATTGATAGTTTGGAAAGTATATATTATTGTATTTTAAGGTATATGTTTGATTTTTTTTATAAATGTAATATGTAAATATGTCATTTTAAAAAAGAAATGTACATAAATTGAGTATTTGTTTAAGGAAAATATTTATATAATATACATTTCATTTATGTTTATATCAAGCTAATTCGATTTGTTTTCATCGATTCCTATTTATCAGCTTGTCCATCAAATTCGTGCCAATCTAGCTTTGCTTTGGAAGTCGTGCTTGCATTTCGTAACTCAACTTCATTGTCTATTAGCCCTAGCCTCGAAAGGTGAGCAATCACTAACGATTAACGTTATATATTTATTAAATTTGATTTCAATTGAAACGACAATTGAAATATGCTGCTAATTTGAACTGTTAATTATTTAATTGTTATATATGATATGATATTATCTGTAATGTTCACCTGTGGAATATGACACCATATCTCATTGTTTATATTTTGTTTTATTTATCACTGATGATATCTCTGTTGTTGATATGTTATATTAATTTCATAACTGTTTTCACTCTGTAAGTTCCCTGTTAGTATAGAATTCCCTATGGGTTGAAATGATACATACCCGAACGATCTTGTAGAATAGGAGAAAATCATTATGGGTTGAAATGATAAACCCAAGCGATTTTCATTGAATTGAATTTAGGATTGAGGGTTGAAAAGATATATACCCGTATATATTTAAATTGCGGATTGAAATAATAAATATCCATATCACTTGACCATAGGATAGAAAATTATATACAGGCACCGTTGGTGTGTGTGTGTGTGTGTATATATATATTTTTTGAAAAATGATTTCCAAGGTTTCGAAAAGAAATATATGTGGTTTTAACAAATATTGATTTTAAGATATTATATCTTTAATATAGATTATATAATAAGTTTAATAAATTAAGTTGGAAAGAGAAATAGAAATTAATTTGAAATCTATTTGAATTTTACTTAAATAAAACCGATTTGAAACTTATTAAATTTGAGATTTTAAAGATATGATTTATAACTTGATTTTGATTTAAAGTGACTAAATGAATATTTCAAGTCAATAAGTTGAAGGGAATATTTAGTTTATATAAAGTATAATTTAAGGATTGACTAAGTGAATTTTCCAATATTAAATGATGGTAAAGTTGAATTTGAAATACAAATGAATTTAAGCTTTGAAATTCTATTGAAATTGAAATGGTTTAAATTATAGTCGATATGAATTTTAAATGGATTTGAACTGAATTGAAATTGGTGAATTGAGATTAAATTGAATTGAATTTTGGAATTCGAGTTGATCTGAATCGATTTGTGAAATTTGAGGAAACTATTTTTATTTTATATAAAGTCTTCCAATATATTAAAATATTTTACTTTATGAATTATTTTAATATAAACTATTTTTAATATAAACTATTTTTAAATACTAATTATTTTAATATAAACTATTTTTAATTTATAACTATTTTAATATACAACTATTTTATTATATAAACTATTTTATTATATAAACTATTTTTATTTTATAATCTATTTTATTACATATACTATTTTCTATATCTAAACTATTTTGAGTGGAAAGTATTATGATTTCAAAGTGTTATGATTTCTAAGTGTTATGATTTCCAAGTGTTATGATTTCCTAAGTGTTATGGTTTCAAAAATGTTATAATTTCAGAAGTGTTATAATTTTGGAAAGTGTTATGATTTTGGAAATGAACACTATTTTAAGTGAATAATGATATCATATTGATATGGTTTTGAAATAGATATGATATTTTGGTTTTGAAATATGATTTGGAATGAAATGACCATGGTGTTATAATAACGTTTGGTTGTTAAAGAGACCAGGATCGGATATTGTCATACTCTCTACCAATACCGAAAACTACTTTAACAACTGTGTACGTGGTGCAGATTTCAGAATGAAGTAGGATGGGTTGGTGGCGATTTTGTATGGTATTTACGTAGCCCTGACTCCCGTGAGTCAGCTTGATGCGGCTAAAACAGGAGCCACGCCGGGCCAAGTGTGGCCATTCCTCCTATCGGACACATTTCTTCGATACCATTCTATTGCTTTGGTGATTTGATTGGGTGCACCCTTTGATTTGGGAGTGTGTCACGAGGTAGGCGGTAGTAGCTGCTATGCGTTACCACCAGTCCAGATACGCAAATGGTATATCTATCCTGGCATTGCCTCGAGTGCCGTGTCGCATGCCCTATCACACCTTCTACGATTTTGTTTTGTGTCGTACCTATGGAGTGCTCCTTGATAGCCCACCTACGAGTGGAGTTTACAGTATCTGTATAGACTACGACATTATAAAAATGTGTTAAAGGGGATATGGGTAACGCCTTAACGCTATTTTAATTGTTTACTTTACTATAGACATATTATAATAGCGTATATTACTACATAGTAGATAGTTCCACGGATCCTTAGAGGATGGAAATCCCAAACATCCTTCGAGTTACTTGTATTTCAGTTGATATTTCACTTGAGTTGAATTTATTGATATAAGAATGTTAATCCTGACTCGAGTGTTTTGTGTTTTGCTTTACGCTCGAGTCAGACTGAGTGTCACAACATTTGAGACTCACCTTTAGAGTTGGAGCTTCGCTTGGAGATCCACCTATATCTATTCAGCTTCCAGCTATCCAGTTGTTTTGTTCAGATTTGTCATCTGTTTGTATTTGAGACTACATTGTATTTGAGATGTTATGTTGTATTTATTCAAACTCTGATGTTTTATATGGTAGCTTCATGAACTACCATTTATATATTCCGCTGCTTATTATTGTAATACTTTGTGTCTGTGATTCTGTGATTGATTTATTTACTGTATATGCTGAGTTTTTGCCAAATATAAATTAATAATCTGATATTTTGAGCAATTCAAGTCCGACATGTGTGGATGCGAATGGTTTAAAATATCGGGTCGTTACAGTTGGTATCAGAGCTCTGGTTTTAGGCAAAACTTAGCATTTGTAGTAGAATTTAATTGCAGAATCACCTTCGTTCGAGCTTGAATTCCTTCCTTTTTCACTCGGATTTCGTTCTAATTTTGGAACGTTCTCCTCAGTCCCAAAATCCATTCTTTCCTCTCCCTATTCGTGTTTTCTTGATTCTGGAGTATCTCGTAGCTCCACTGTATGATTTGTAAAGGGGTGAAATTCCTTTACAACAGGCATTGATTCACCGGGGATTTCTAATCCTCGGTTTACAATGTTGCTATCTCTTGCTATGCTCGAATTCGATCTCTTGTGATCGGATGTCGATTGCCACAGAATTCTGCATCAATCTTATTCTTGAAGTCACGGTTGATCCGGTTAAGGTCGCCCGCGATTTATATAAGTCTATCCATTCTTTTCTCTCTTTGTAATTATCTAACTATCTGTTTCGAGTTTATCTTCTGGATTAGAATTCTTTTGATTAGGGTCCCCTTGAATTTGAATCTCTATCCTTGTTCTAGAATCCATTCTGGAATCATCGAGCGAGGGTGTGTATTTGTAAATTAATATTAAAATATTTTATAGTGTGTTGTTTGAGTTGTTAAGTTTGAATTTTGGGTTTTGATCGATTCGTCTGATCAACGTATCGATATGAATTCCAAAACACTTGAACAGAGCAAACTGACATAATATTATTTTAAAATTTGGTAAATGAAATAAATTTGGTATGATTATATTATCTATAAAAGTATAATTTTCTGAAATCTTATAGTTAACTGAATTGGTTGTTAGAAATGATAATATTTGATTTTATTTGTGGTTTTGTAAACCACTAATTATTGCAACATGATATGAATAAATAAAATTATAAACATGGTATAAATTTATTTGGAATTGAAATGAAATTAAATTAAGAATTTGAGAACTCAATTTCCAGTATTTTTGAAAATTTAGCTTTTGAATTTTTGAGTATATTATTTAAAGTATTTTCAAATAGAAGTTGTTTCAAAAGAATAATTTTAAAGTTTAAAACCTATACTCTCCTCCATTGTTGTTGGAAAATAATTTCGACGATGACTGCAGCATCATCGACATTCATTTTCGAATTTCAAAGTGGAGAAGTGAGTTAGTAGCTTTGCTACACTTTTGTTTTGGAAAATGGATTTGATTTGAAATTCTTGAGTATGATTTGATTTATATAATATATATGTATATAATTATTTCAAAATAGTTTGAAGTGAAACCGGAAATTTGAATCTTAAGTTTTATATTAAGAAATGGTTTCAATTATTAAAATAAAGTGAAATGTTTGAATAATTGGAATATCTAAAATGATAAATGGAATTAAACCAACCTGAAATGATGAATTTGAACAAACTTATTTGTATAACACTAAATTACATTCTAATATATATAACTTGCCTAAATATTCAAAAAGTTAAAATGTTAGGGTGTATATATAATTTAAGGTTATACAAGAGAAACTTAAGTAATAAATTGTTCAAGCTAAAATCTTGCTTGATAAAAAGGGGTTGAAATTAAAGAAAAATTTGTAGAGTATTTAATTACACTCTGAAACATTTGTATAACTTACCTAGAAAAGTTTAAATGTAATTATAATGTAATTGGGTAGTATACACTATGGTATAAGAAATAGGATATCAAAAATGATATTTGGTTAAGGGAATTTACAGATAATAAAATTTGATAATAAATTGGATAATTTAAAAAAAAGGAAAATTTATTTGTTGAAAAATATATGGTTATAAAATGTATACACCTAATATAGGCTGCAAACTATGTTAAGTGAAACAAATTAAATAAATAAAGGGAAGACTATTTAAGCAGATAAATATAAACTTAAGAATAGTGAACTTGAATTTTTGTCGAATCAACTTAGCTGAAGATAAATGGATAAAATAAATGAGTTGATTTAAAAATAAATTTGCTTGAAAGAAATGTTGATAAATGAAAGAAAATCAATTTTTAAATTGAATGACTATTTATTAGTTGAATAAAATGGATTAAACCAAATCATTGAACATTAATTTATCTAAAATTGAAATCTATATGGTTTTGAATTATTAAAGTTGAATGTTGAAGTGGAATTAACTATGGTTGATCTAATAAAGTTAATAAAAGAGTAAAATAAAACAAATTTTGGAATGAAAGTTGTGCAATAAATGTTAATAAATGGGAAACAAGTCAATTGAATAAAAACATATGCAAAATTAAATCAATCAAATGTGAACACAATATATTTGATTGATTAAATAAAATGAATTGGAATCAGATAGTTGAATATAAACCAATTTTAAAAAAAATGTAGTTTATATGGTTTTGAATTAATTATTTATTTTGGTATTTCAATCTATTTTCTTTCTGGTTGTCTCTATTCTCCTACCTCCTTCCTTTTCGGGGACGAAAAGTTTTGAGTAGGGGAGAGTGTATGTGACGACCTGCCTTTCATATACACAGAAAGACGTATCATCGTTAAGAAAGAAATAGATAGAAATAGAAAGAAAGAAGAAATAACAACACAATTCAGAATCTCACAGCGGAAACGGAACATAATATAATACATCACATAACTATTACATAGTCTTACATATATCGGAGTTACACAACGTCATTCAAACAAGACAGTCATATATATATATATGTATGTATGTCATTATATACATCCCAAAATACCACATACATGAACTAACACAGCGGACTAGATAGATAGATACGTCTGGACTTCTGCTCCAAGCTCCTCCTTACTTCAATCATCCAAAACCTGATCACTTGGCTACTCATAAAAATTTGAGTACCCAAGAGTTTAAGTAAAACAGAATAAACTCCGGGTCAGACATGGGTCTGGTGTGAGTAAACGGGTTAAATATGCTTAACTTTGAAAACCATTTGAAACAAAGGTATCACGTAAGACTTCCCACACATAAACACGGGTAAGTTTTTACCTTACGCTAACCAAAACATTTTATAGGAAATCCGGTGATATTATAATAGTGTCTAGGCTTTTCAAGTAAACTAGAAAATAGCTGGAATGCTTACATCTCACGTTCCAACATAGTTGGGCACAATCAAAACGTACAGCGCTTATTGGAAATTGGATTCCATACAATGGCAGGGCTACTGGGATACTGCCCATCACAGTACCTGGCCTAGATCAGAGTACCGAGGATCACGCCCGACCCCCTGCAACACAAGGCCGAAACCATCCCTTACTGGACAGTTCCGAACAAGACAACCCTGCAGTTATGGCCAAGAACTGCCCACTAAGCCGAAATAAAAAGGGACATCTAGACAGGGGTATATCTCGTCCTACTTGGGTGCTACCCACTTAACCTTGCTGCACCTCCCCTGTTTTAGCCATTCTCGGTTGATGAGGCTGGAGGCTACGATTACCTTTAGAGAACACATCTCTTAGAATGCTCACCGTCCACCTGACGATGTTCTGAAAGCATTCAATCCATACCAGTTCGTTTCGGGTTCGAACGAAACCGAAGGCATTATCTCGTTACACTCGTTTTGGAATCACCCTCAAAGTTAACGACAATAACCCTTGCACTCTGAAGTACCATCTTGATCTTTACTTGAGATATCACGACCTAACGTTTAACTTGGATCGATGTGGTTTTCGGATAATCATAACTGATTCCCGATCCCGGTCTCATCGAAATCCAAATGCCATTTTAAAGGTCAAGTTGTTTAATAGTTTAAATAATTCAATTCAACACTTTGAATTCACATAGCATTTATCACTGATAAATCATACACTATCATCACAGATATATCCAAAACATATCACAGAGTATCCCAGAATATCACCCAATAGATATCACAAATCCAAATATTCTACTCATACAATCATCCAAACAGGAATTATCAATCCATAACATAATTAATTAAATTAACTAAAATTAAATTAATTACTTAAGAATTAATCACTAATCCTGCTTAATTAATCATTAATTAATTAATTACAAACATTTAATTAATTAATCACTTCTCAATTACCTTTTAAACAATTAATCAAATCTTAGTTGCTTAATTAATTACCCCTTAATTATTAATTAATAAAACTTAATCTTCAAATTAATTAAACACTTAATTATTAATACCAATCTTCAATTACAAAATTGATCTATCTCAAATCATTTAGTTAATTACAATTATAAATTAATTAACATTCTTAATTACCTTACAAATAAATTTATTTAATAAAAATCATTTATCTTTCATTTTAAAATCTTCCATAATAACTTTGAAATCAAATTATTTTCATCTTAAAACTTAAATGTTAATTAAATTTCAAACACTTATCTTAAATTAACTTCTAAATTAAAATATTAATTCAAATTTAAATACATTCTTAAGTATTCACAAAATTAGTGAAATCTTTAAATAAATACTTAACTTAAATTTTCAAACATTAATTAATTCATTAATACTTAAATATAGTTTTAAGATAATTAGCTTAATTTTATTAGACTGAAATCTAAACCCAATACCCGAGAAAATCTCAGCATTTCCCGAGTCAAAACCCGGGTCCACTCACTATCTTCCCCGAGTCTTCCTCTCCTCATATATTTCTCTCTTTTTTTTAAGTTAAAACTTTGATAAACTGGGAAACAGGCTCACCAAACTCGGGTTCCAACCCGAAGCAGCCCTTCACTTTCTCGAGCATCCACTCGAGTCGCTCACCACCCAACCTCTTGACACCATATCGAGGTCGTGCACGTGTACAGCGCCTCGCCGACGTTCCGGCGACCTACGCATCCTCCGGCAAGTCACGAATCACCCCTACATTCGATTACAATGATCAACTCGATACCAAAAATTCCAAATCGAGATTTAGCCTTTCGTTCGAAAACCTGAAACTCGACTCCACCCAGTAAATTGCTTCGCCCCACTCGCTCCGACCATCGGAGATGCTACAACCCCGGTCTCACCTCGCCGATCCCCCATACTACCATCCCCTTGAATTTCGTGCAACTCGATCAAACAGAGGTAGCGAAATCATCTTGTTTCCGACCATGATAAAAACTCGAGCGTAAACCCTAAATTAGCCTCGTTCCACCATCGCCGGTAATGGAAAAATCATTGAACAATTTTCCACACTTCACCCATTGCCAAGCTAGCTTCATGCAAAATTTCAACATCCCACATCTCTTCGATCGGCAGAATTTGGTTAAACCTCATTTTCAGTTCAACCATAAACTGCTCTTAGTACACTCAACTAAAAATCACCATTTAAGCTATAGAAATCCTATTTTCGAATGATAATTCAAGTTATATAATTTAATTAACAATTTAAAACATTCGAAATTAACATATAATTACATGTTGCTCTGTAAAACTAAGGTTCCAGCTGTGATATTTCACCAACATGTTTAAAACAAATACTTAGATCTTGATTTATGTTTAAACAACTTGTTTTGTTTTAAACTGTAAGCCTAATAATGATTAGACTAAGATGTATTTAATTTCTTGGCTATTTTCCACTCTGTAACCAGAAACAGAGAAGAACAGGTTCATTCTAAATACACAGAACAATCATATAGATATATATATATATATATATATACAAAGCTACTTAAAAATATACATGCAAAGCAACATTTATCCATGAATCATATATACATATTTAATTTAACTTAAGTCTTAAAATAATTTGTTTACTCACCTGAGAACAAGTTTGAACAGAGAACACTTCTGTTTTGAAAAGCTATTATCCTGATCTTCTTAAATCTTCTTGCTTGTTGAGTTGAGGTATTAATTAAGCTTTAGTGGTAAGATGATAGTGTCTACTTTTTATTTCTCTGGTATGCTAAGTTTTAATGAACGAAAATAGAATAAGAAGAGATATATAAATAGAAAAGAGTTTACAGGAATGGGTGTTTACTGGTACAAACATTTTCTATTTGGTCAGAGATTTTTTTATCTTTATTGTGGCAATGAAATGATTTATAAACATTTCGAAATGACCTGGTTTTGTGCTAGAAATGATATCATTTAATGTAAGTGTCCCCTTTCATGTTTACATACTTATCCCCTTTGATTTTTTTGTATGAACATATATATTATATTTTTTTCTTGCATATACATGTATTCCTATAGTTAATATATTTTACTAGAATGATCTTGAGTGTTTACTTTATGTTTTTATATATAACCATATAATTTATTACTAACATAAATCCTTATTTTTATTTATATTTTAAGCTTAACTATCAAACACTTAATTTATATTCATATATTTTTATACTTATATTTAGTGTTGATAAGATTGATTTTATTTCAAGCATTATTATCTAGATTACATTCATATATATATTTAGATCAAATGTTAATAAGGTAGAACTTCAATTTAATTATGTGAGAGTTTTTATTTTCAATTTCCAAATCATAACTTCTTTCAAAATGAATATATATATAAATAAATGGTAAAGGCTACAATCTTATCTATATTTTTTTTCAAATGATCAGTTTGTATTTTAATAAATTAGATTAGATGCTTATTAAAATAATATTGCAAAAATCCCGGGTCGTCACATTGTAACAACCCGGGAATTTTAAGTTTTTATAACGTAATTAACTGAAATTTTGCTTAAAATTTTATAATTGAAATTAGAAATAAAAATTTAATATTCGTAATACGTCTATTTAAACATAGCAACCAGTAAAGTTTCATCAGATGATATGGAAATTTATTTTATTGTGTAATTCTATTTCAATTTAAATCAGTTATTATTTGATGATAATAAAATGTTTTCCAAACCTGAATATTTTTATATAACGAATTTGTAAATTATTTTCTGAGTGAGACGTTATAATTCGTTTTGGAAAATTTGGACTTCTATAACTCCGTTTATCTTATTTTCTACATTTTTGCAACATCTTTCGGTAGCGAAGATTCGAGTTTTATAATTCGATCGTATCGCTGATATCTGTATACCGTTCTATCCACCTTGTCGTACTGATCTCTATAGTATATTTATTTCTGTATTTTGAGGTCCGGTATGCGATGGAAACGATAAAACAGTACGTCGTATCGGTACTATAAATTGTGACCCTTAGCTTTCCTTTGCCTTTCAAATTTGAACGTGCAGTCCAAGCAATCCAATAAATTGCTTTAATTGTGTTACCTGAATTTAATATTGCTGACCTTCACTATTCCCTATTGCCCTATACTATTTCTGGTTCACTTTTCAATGTCGCTTCCATTTCCGTTCACACATTAAAATAAATAATAAATTTGTGAATAGTTGTATTTATAAAGCCTGTTAACCTTCCTATCGTAGCCGCCTGTTTCTTTTACACTAGCCTACCCCCTTCTTGTTCTGTTCAATCCCTCTAAGAGAAAAATATATAATAATAAGGCGTATATATTTCCTGTGATAAGCATATCTCCTTCCTCCTTCTTTTCATTCTTTGGAAAACCCTCCGCCCTCGTCTTCTTGCTCTAATCCACCTCACAACAGCAACACACCCCGACCCGCCATGACCAACCCTACTTGCATTGACCCGCCACTAGAAACAAACCCGAGCTTCCCCTCCTCCTTCTTCCCTCAATCTCCACCATGACTTCCTCTCCACCGTTAGCAACCCATCAACCGAGCCTCACTCCGCCACGTCTTATGAAGCTCCGTCTCTTATCATCACCGTGTCTTCCCCTTGCTCGGCCTCCACCAGCAGCCGTGCTAGGGACAGTCATCTCCCCTCTGTTATATATATAGGTAAATAAAATTTATGTTTACAGTTTGTATATATAGTACATATTATATATTTTTGCATGAGTAATAACTTATATAATGTGACCTGCAATATATAAGTGGATATATATTTGTTTACATATGATTTTAAGATATATTCATATCTAGTTATGATATGTATATATGTATTTATAAAGGTTTATAATTTTTTACAATTAGTTCATATATATATATATTACAGCTTATATAGTAATGTTCATTTTATATATAAGTGAGTTTGCGTGATTTCTTTATGTCGAAATGTTTCATTTTTTAAACTGTGAATTTGGTTTTTATATATATATATATATATATATATATTATATATAAATTTATAGTTATACAGCCTAGATAGTATATTATATTCTATAGTCTGTATGTATAATATGATAGTATATATAACAGTTTAGTTATATATTAGTATTTATGTATATTAGTTAGTTATGTTCTATGTAAAGGTTTCTATTAGTTTATGCCTGTATTGATTTTTTTAAGCATATGTATATATGGGTCTGTGACCTGCTGAGTATATATATAAGTTTATTTTATATGTTATAAGTCTATATATGTTCATAAGTATATAAGTCACAAAAAATATATTCGGTTTAGTGTTTGATTCCTTTTTATATAATTTACAGTATATATATATTGATCTCAGTACATATGTTATTTATATAGGTTATATTAGTATTTGTGAAATTATATATTTATATAATATGTTATACTTACATTAATATTGATAGTTTGGAAAGTATATATTATTGTATTTTAAGGTATATGTTTGGTTTTTTTTATAAATGTAATATGTAAATATGTTATTTAAAAAAAATGTACATGAATTGAGTATTTGTTTAAGGAAAATACTTATATAATATACATTTCATTTCTGTTTATATCAAGCTGATTCGATTTGTTTTCATCGATTCCTATTTATCAGCTTGTCCGTCAAATTCGTGCCAATCTAGCTTTGCTTTGGAAGTCGTGCTTGCATTTCGTAACTCAACTTCATTGTCTATCAGCCCTAGCTCGAAAGGTGAGCAATCACTCACGATTAACCTTCTTATATTTATTAAATTTGATTTCAATTGAAACGACAATTGAAATATGCTGCTAAGTTGAACTGTTAATTATTTAATTGTTATATATGATATGCTATTATCTGTAATTGTTCACTTGTGGGATATGACACCATATCACGTTGTTTATATTTTGTTTTATTTATCACTGATGATATCTCTGTTGTTGATATGTTATATTAATTTCATAACTGTTCTCACTCTGCAAGTTTCCTGTTAGTTTAGAATTCCCTATGGGTTGAAATGATACATACCCGAACGATCTTGTAGACTATGAGAAAATCTATATGGGTTGAAATGATAAACCCAAGCAATTTTCATTGAATTGAATTTGGGATTGCGGGTTGAAAAGATATATACCCGTATATATTTAAATTGTGGATTGGAATGATAAATATCCATATCACTTGACCATAGGATAGAAAATTATATACAAGCACCGTTGGTCTATATATATATATATTTTTTGAAAAATGATTTTCAAGGTTTTGAAAAGAAATATATGTGGTTTTAACAAATATTGATTTTAAGATATTATATCTTTAATATGTATTATATAATAAGTTTAATAAATTAAGTTGGAAAGAGAAATAGAAATTAATTTGAAATCTATTTGAATTTTACTTAAATAAAACCGATTTGAAACTTATTAAATTTGAGATTTTAATGATATGATTTATAACTTGATTTTGATTTAAAGTGACTATTCATTTCAAGTTAATAAGTTGAAGGGAATATTTAGTTTATATAAAGAATAATTTAAGGATTGACTAAGTGAATTTTCCAATATTAAATGATGGTAAAGTTGAATTTGAAATATAAATGAATTTAAGCTTTGAAATACTATTGAAATTGAAATGGTTTAAATTGTAGTCGATATGAATTTTAAATGGATTTGAACTGAATTGAAATTGGTGAATTGAGATTAAATTAAATTGAATTTTAGTATTCGAGTTGATCTGAATCGATTTGTGAAATTTGAGGAAACTATTTTTATTTTATATAAAGTATTTCAATATATTAAAATATTTTACTTTATGAATTATTTTAATATAAACTATTTTTAATATAAAACTATTTTTAAATACTAATTATTTTAATATAAACTATTTTTAATTTATACCTATTTTAATATACAACTATTTTATTATATAAACTATTTTTAATTTATAATCTATTTTATTACATATACTATTTTATATATCTAAACTATTTTGAGTGGAAAGTATTATGATTTCAAAGTGTTATGATTTCTAAGTGTTATGATTTCCAAGTGTTATGATTTCCTAAGTGTTATGGTTTCAAAAATGTTGTAATTTCAGAAGTGTTATAATTTTGGAAAGTGTTATGATTTTGGAAATGAATACTATTTTAAGTGAATAATGATATCGTATTGATATGGTTTTGAAATAGATATGATATTTTGGTTCTGAAATACGATTTGAAATGAAATAACCACGGTGTTATAATAACATTTGGTTGTTAAAGAGACCGGGATCAGATATTGTCATACTCTCTACCAATACTGAAAACCACTTTAACAACTGTGTACATGGTGGAGATTCCAGAATGAAGTAGGATGGTTTGGTGACGATTCTGTATGGTATTTACGTAGCCCTGACGTAAGTCAGCTTGATGCGGCTAAAACAGGAGCCACGCCGGGCTAAGTGAGGTCATTCCTCCTATCTGACACATTTCTTTGATACCATTCTATTGCTTTTGTGATTTGATTGGGTGCACCCTTTGATTTGGGAGTGTGTCACGGGGTGGGCGGTAGTAGCTGCTATGCGTTACCACTAGTCCAGATACGCAAACGGTATATCTACCCTAGCATTGCCTCGAGTGTCGTGTCGCATGCCCTATCGCGCCTTCTACGATTTTGTTTTATGGCGTACCTATGAAGTGCTCCCTAATAGCCCACTTATGGGTGGAGTTTACAGTATCTGTATAGACCACGGCACTATAAAAATGTGTTAAGGGGGATATGGGTAACGCCTTAACGCTATTTTAATAGTTTACTTTACTATAGACATATTATAATAGCATATATTACTAAATAGTAGATAGTTTCACAGATCCTTAGAGGATGGAAATCCCAAACATCCTCCGAGTTACTTGTATTTCAGTTGATATTTCACTTGAGTTGAATTTATTGATATAAGAATGTTAATCCTGACTCGAGTGTTTTGTGTTTTGCTTTACGCTCGGGTCAGACTGATTGTCACAGCATTTGAGACTCACCTTTAGAGTTGGAGCTTTGCTTGGAGATCCACATATATCTATTCAGCTTCCAGCTATCCAGTTGTTTTGTTCAGATTTGTCATCTGTTTGTATTTGAGACTACATTGTATTTGAGATGTTCTGTTGTATTTATTTCAAATTCTGATGTTTTATGTGGTAGCTTCATGAACTACGTTTTATATATTCCGCTGCTTATTATTGTAATACTCTGTGTCTGTGATTCTGTGATTGATTTATTTACTGTATATGTTGAGTTTTTGCCAAATATAAATTAACAATATGATATTTTGAGCAATTCAAGTCTGACATGTGTGGATGCGAATGGTTCGAAATATCGGGTCATTACATACACGGTGATAACAGGGACATATTAAAAAAAAATAAACAACCATACATCCAACATATCAATCAATAAGCATCCATTTTAGACATCCAAATCAACCAATATATTACAACAGTTAATAGTTATCAATATCGAGGTTTTAACTATCAATTAAATTCCAATATAAAATTAAATGTCAATTCAATTTAATGTCAATTCAGGTTCAATATCAATTTCAATTTCAATTTAAACCAACAAATAGCAACCAAAAATTTATATATTTCATTATCAATTTTATTTAACTTGCAATGGAAATTTTAGTATTGCATGAGTGGGTTGAATCACTTACCTTTTGGCTTTCTCTTTTCTAGCTAGATTTGGATCCGCTACTACTTTCTCATTTTGTTTTGTTTCCTTGCTATCTTAATCTTTTTTTTATAGAAATTTTTGGATGAGACAGAGAAGATTGTATAGATCTGGATTTGAAGAAAAAGATATGGAAAGAAGAGAAGTTTTGAAAAAGAAGAAGAGAATTTAAAGAAGAAGAAGAATTGAAAAAGAAAATGAAGGTTTGAAGAATTAGGAAAAAAAGCTTTGGAAAAAAAAAGAGAAAAGAGAGATTTGAAGAAGAAACATGAAAAAGAAGGAAGGAGGAAGGTGAAGAGAGAGAAAAATGAAGCTGTAGAAGATGAGATTTTAAAAAAATGAAATAGGTTATAGGAATGAAGATTGAAACTAGTGAAAAGCTAATAAAGTTAAATATAAACAAACTGGGAATTGAAATAAAGTAAAAATATGAACTACCCAAAAAAATGGTAAGTATTAAAAGAGGTGAATGAAAGAATTAAAAATATGAAAAGTAGGTAACGTTCGTGAAATGAAAAAGCTTCAGACAATGTAAATGGAAATGAGTAATGGAACAAATAAGGAAACAATGAAAAGAGTGCGTCAATTATTAATTAGAAAGGGAATAAATGGACCAACTCTACACTATAAACAAACTTTTGGAATTCAAATTTCTAAACATTTGTCCACTCAATTAATTTTGTTAACCTCAAACATACAAAGATTAACATCCATTAAAGATTTAATTAACACAACATAACTAAATTTGAACACACCAATTTACATAACGGGGACCGCCGCTACACAAAATAAAATATGAACCATGATTCGAAAATTCAAATTTAAAAATTCAAATTTAAAAACAACATTTTTCTCAACACGTAATCATGAACTCAAATATTTAATTTATTTTAAATTTCAATGTTAGCACTAAAATCACTTCTGTGCAACCTAGCCTGCTATTTAACTACCGTAAAATGTTGTTTTAAAATTTTAATTTTCTCTTTTTACAATGTTATACTTATATTTAAAATGGAAACGTTCACTTTATTTTCATCAAACATTTTTTTATTTTCCTCAAAATGCTTATTCATTACTTGTAATTCATAAATGTAAACATTCTTATATTCTAAAATAATCAACTTAAACAATATTAAATCCATTCTTATATTTCCAAATAATGTACATTCCAAATGAAAACATTCTTACATTAAATTTATTAATTGCACTTCGTTTCTATTTCCTTTTTCAATTGAAAGAGTTCAATAAATTTATTTCCAATTAATTTCAATCTTCCACTTCAAAACAGACTCTAATTGATGAAATCAATTAAATAAATACGTAAATATTGTAATCCTTATTCATAGTCATGCAAACACATTTATAAAATTATAGTATCCAACAAGCATTAAATTACATACTAAATAAATGTTTTTCTCTATCAATCAATATTCATTTAACTCATCATTAAAACTAGCATTTATTATTCCAATTCCTGTTATTAAATTATATTCTAATACGCGTTAGTGCTTTCCACTTCATTGCTTCATCGTAGTTTGTTGTTTTAGAATTTTATTTATGGTCCAAATTTATGATCTAATAACATTCACGTCAATAAATCATAAATTTTAATTTCTAACCATTTTCATTCAAACATTTCATTACAACGGTAATAAAACCCCAATTCATTACATTTTATATTTCAACAAATTCTTTTATTTTGTTATAAATGTCCTTTATGTTGAATCAACAAATACCTTATATGTTAATTAAAATAAGTTTCCATTTTATTGCACTCATTACTCTACAATTACGTCCTTTCTCATATTACTGAAATATTTTAATTACACTAAATTCCATTGAATACCAAATTAATTTCAAAATGGATTATGTAACGACCCGATATTTTGGACCATTCGCATCCATTATAAGTGCACAGGCAGACACACATGCCGGAATTGAATTGCTCAAAATACCGCGTTGTTAATTTAAATTTGGCAAAACTGAACATATACAGTAAATAAATATAATCACAGATCATAGACACAGAGTAATAAGTGCAGCGGAAATAAAAGAGATAGTAGTTCATGAAGCTACTATATGAATATATAAAGTACATCAGAGTTAAACCAGATACAACGGAAGAGTAATATGATACATCAGATACAAATCAGAATACATCACTAGAATCATCGAATACTGAAAACAGAATAGATGGCTGGATCTTCAAGCAAAGCTCCAACTCCAAAGGTGAGTCTCGAATACTGGTACACTCAGTCTGACCCGAGCGTAAAGCAAAAACACAAGACACTCGAGTCAGGATTAACATTCTTATATTAATAAATCCAACTCAAGTGAAATAGCAATTGAAATACAAGTAACTCAAAGGATGTTTGGAATAACCATCCTTTAAGGATCCGTTAAACTATCTACTATGTAGTAGTGTACGATAAGTAGATAATGTCTATCAGTAATAATAAGATATCAAAATAGTGTTAAGTCATGGCCCATTCCACCCTTAACACATTTTTATTCCCAAAAGCATATACAAGACCGTAGTTTCCCCAAAACCGGAAGTCACCATAGGGCAATCCATATACTAAAGGTACAAATCAAAATCGTAGTGGTCGCGCATAAATGGAATACAAGTATGACAAGGCACATGAGGCAATACCCAAGGTAGTGATACTACCGTTCGCCTGATCCGGACTGGTGAGAACGCAACGCCGTAGCGCCCGTAACACCGTGAAACAACACTCCCAAAATCAAGGGTGCACCAATCGACAACAAGTATAAGTAGTTCGAAGAAGTGTGTCCACTTGAGGTAGCTAATCCTCCATTGGCCCGACACAGCTCCTGTTTTAGTCATTTCCAATTTGACACAAGTGTCAAGGCTATCCATCATCGTTCTCTTTCTTCAGTCATCACGTACATCATTCCATCCACTTCATTCTGGATCAACACTCCGCACATAGTTATTAAAGTGGTTTCGGTTCAGATAGAGAGTATATCCATTACCGATCCCGGTCTCTTTAATAACTTTCGTAATTATTACACCGATTGGTCGTTTATATATTTCAAAAACCAAATCAATTTCAATCTCAATTTCAATTCGTAAACCAGCATTTCATTTGTCTTTCTAAACCAATTTCTAATATTTACGTTTCAAAACTTCCAAATTTTCATTTCAAAATCTTATAATTCAATTTCCATTTTTATTTAAACAATACGAATATCAATTCAAGTTCGAAAATAAGTTTCATTCCGAAATCCTTTAAATAATTTTAATCTTAACTTTCAAATCAATTTAAACTCATTTATCGATTTCATTCAATATTCGTTAAGTTACTTTATCATTCAAAACAATTTCTATTAAATTTCCAATTCATTAAATCAATTCTTAAGTTCAACTTTATTAAATCAAAACTTACAATTTTGAATTAAATTAAATTCGTCAAATCAATTCTTTAAATTTCAAGTCTTACATTAATTTCACAAAATCACATTTTATTTCTTGTTAAAGAAATTAAATTTCACTTATTTACTTACTTAAATAATTTTCCAAAACTTAATTAATAAAGAAACTCAATTTCAATTATTCAGGAAGTAAAATTCACTTATTCAAAAGTTCAATTTCTCTTATTAAAGAATCCAATTCAATTTAATCATTAAATAATTCAACCTTATTTAATTTATTAAATAATTCAAAACTTAATTATTAAATAATTTCAAAGTTTAAGAATTTCAAACTTAATTATAATTTCAAACTTAATTATTAAATCATTTCGAAGTTTAATAAATTCAAACTTAACTATTTAATCATTTCTCAAATTAAACATTGTTCTTTCATCAATTTCATTTTTAATATTTTGTTTCAGATTTTTAAATATTAATATTTTCCTTTCATTAAAAATTCAAATTTCAACTTCAATTCAAAACCATATTATTTATTTAAATAAAATCTTCATTTTATCTTTAAAACAAATCATTGACCAATCGGGTTTTATTTAATTTTCTATCCTAGGTCAAAGTTCAATTTGGGTATTTATCATTTCAACCCGATTCCAATTCAATTCAAAATCAAAGCATAGTAAAGGGAACTTGCAGTGTGATAACTGGGATGGTGTCAAAGTAAATAAACAAGCAATAACAACAATCCAATAATCAATTCAAATAATCTCGAAATAATCGTATTAATTCGCATTGTTGTTTGTGCGAATTAATATAATTATTTCTAGAATCTACACTATCATTTCATGTAGATTAAAGATTATTACATTACGGTTCTTCACTTGTCATCTATTTACAATTTCATACATCATCAGTTTAACAACATACATTCAGTGTTTCAAAGTGTAATTAACAAATCTTACGTGTGAATAAATTCAACAGTTAAAGGGGTCATATTATACAATTTAACTAATCAGTTTTTTTTTAACATTTAACTATTCTATATCGAGTTCAATTTCATACTATTTATCAATTTACATTAACAGTTTAACGTCCAATATAAACATCAACAATCAATCAATTATCAGCCAAACAGTATTATCTTCGCATAAATAATTAACAGAAAATGGTGTCAGATGTCACAGGTGAACTGATACAGGTAATAGCATATATAACAGTGTAATTAACTAACAGCAGCATATTTCAATTGTCGTTTCAATTGAAATCAAATTTAATAAATAAAAGAACGTTAATCGTGAGTGATTGCTCACCTTTCGAGGCTAGAGAAGTTTGAAACACAACCAGCTACAAATTGGATCATAATTTAGAAAATCGACCAATCCAAACAATAGTCTCAAAGCGAAGTTAGTTGAAAGCGGATTTGACGGACAAGGCTGATAGATAAGAATCGATGAGAAACGAATCAGAGTCAATTGATAGGAACAACAATTATAATAAAAGTCACTGTTTTAATTAAGCACATATATCAAGATCAACATATATTTAAAATAATATGTATATATATATAGATATTTTTTTTTCAAATCAATAACTTAACTTCAATCAAAATAATAATCCATATATACATGAAAACAAAATTCACCTGTATATTGAAACCAGAATATACTTACCCAAATTTGTAAACATATATATACAAGTAATCATATATACTAACTATATAACTTATATATTATAAACAACCTATATTTTGAAATCAATATAAATTTACTTATAATATAGAACTGTATATACTAAAATCGGTTGCTAGACATGCATATACTCAACTACATAATATAATATAATATATAGTATCTACTGATATATATATACTCATAACAATCAAAATACCGATACATATTATATTCAAAAATCTATACGTGTAAATAGCCTAACACCCACAACCAAATATAGTATACGTATAAATAAAATATCTCAAACTTTAAAATAAACAAATGCAGATACGCATAAACTAAATATAATATATACGTGCGTTAAAAATCAAAACCTGCATATAAAATATTCTTAAAACAAAATGAAATACAAGGAAATCCCCGACCAAACCGTGATATAAGAAGATGCATATGAGGAATCATGAAAATTTATCCTTAACTTATTATATAATACTCCACAGATCAGATCAAATACACTTATATAAACTAAGATATAACCTATAGAAAGTTCATGACAATACACATACCCGAACTAGATTACAATATATATATGAATCTTATAATAACATCCACTTAAACACGTAAATACTCACCCATGTGTATACTTTTAAACAAACCCAAAACTTATAACATACGTATATACTGACGTATTGTACTTATACAAAACTTACTTTTATAACTAACAAAAATAAGTATGTACACTGTATATATATATGTGCCAATAAAGCTATGACAGTAGAATGAAGTAAGGCACAACACTAATACAAAGAATGAAACCATATATATACACACACGCATAGCATACATATGCAATAGAATTTAAAATATAACATAAAGAGAAGGCTACAGAGCTAGAACCTGACAAGACAAAGGATCGTACAATCCTTTCCAGCTGCTCATTCGTATACATATTCATATATATACAAACCAAGCCATATGTACACGTCATATATAATATATATATATATATATATATGCAACAGAGGAACCCAAGCAGATCAGGCAACGAAGAGGTGGCGTACGAGCATGGAAGTGGGGAGCTATGCTCGGTGGAGGTTGAGGAGGCTCTGGCCGATGAGATGGAAGGGGAAGAGAGTGAGAAATGGTGAACGAGAGCGGGGAGAAGAGGGAGGGTAGAAAACATTGCTTGTCCGAGTATAGTTGCAAGGATGGGAATGCGATGGGGTCGGGTTTGCTGGCAAATGGCAGGGAGGGCGAGTAGGTGGCGATGAGGAGGGTTTGAGGCTGGGTGGTCGCCTGAGCAAGCTGGTGAGGGGAGTGGGGTGTTCTGCCATGGAGTGGGTTTATGGTGATTGGGTTGTTGGGAGGATGGGGCTGCGGGTCTAGGCTCGAGCGATAGTGGGTGAAGGGAACGAGCAAGGTTGGAGTTGGAGTGGGTGCTTTCGTATTCCAGAAAATAAAACAATAGAGGCAATAGAAGAAGGAAAACAATTGGCTAAGGACAGATATATTTTATATAACGTTATTCTCAAATGAATTGTGAGAATTGCAAAAGTCACAACTATTCAATACAGGAATAGAAAAAGGTTGAAAGGTGAAAAATAATAATTGTTGATGGCGTTTGATTACACAGTGGATGGTTAAACGGTCAAAAGGAAACAAAAGACAAATTCTTGAATACCGATACGGATAGTCGTTCCATGAGTTTCACCATTAACTGGACTTCGAAACTCATCAACGAACATACTGCTTAGACCAGCACGACGAGACGATCGAAACGGTATACAGATATCAGGGATACGACCATCCGATCAAAAGTCGATATCGGTACCAAATTGCTGCTATTTTGCCGAAAATAAGATAAACGGAGCAATAACAGTCAAAATTTGGAGAAACGAAATATGACGTCTCACTCAGAAGATGATTTACAAATTTTCTATAGAAAAATATTCAGGTTTGGAAAACATTTTATTACCATCAATTTTAACTGATATAAATTAAAGTAAATTTACGCGCGAAATAAACTTTCATATTTTCGGACGAAAATTTACCAGTTGCTATGTTTAACTAAATGCATTCCAAATATCAAATTTATATTTCAAAATTTTATCGTTTAAAAATTTCACAAAATTTCAACTAATTACGTTTTAAAACAGCTGAAATTTACGGGTCGTTGCAGATTAAATAATAAGATGGAAAATAAAACAATTGTTACAACTTAGTGATTCATATACAAGGAACGACTGCCAGGTCCCTAGAATTGAAAGATGACGGAAAAAATGTCCCTCTCGAAAAAGTTATGAAAATTTGGTCCCTATTTTTAGTTTTTGACTAATTTATGCCACTTTTGCCCCTGATTTCAATGCTAAGTCGATTTTCTAAAAGGGGACAATTTGGTAAAAAATAATAAAATAGGGACCTAATTTACATGAGTTTATTAGTAGGGACTTTTTGTGCATGGGCTTTGAGAATAGGGACCTTTGGACCAAAACCCCATTCATATATCTATAAATTTATTGTTTACAAACAAGGATTATAAATTTACTTACCGAATAATTGATTTCATATTCTATATTAAAACTAATTTCAATTAAATGACATGATTTCTCCTTTAATATATTATTTCTTTTATTCCTTATTAAACTCCACAATCATATCCAAATTAAAATTTTCATTTATATTCCAATTAGAAATAAACAACCATTTCATTCTTTATTAACATTTTATTATTTACAATCGATGAAATTACATTCAAACCGTTATTAATTATATTCAAATCAATAACATTAAATTATATTTTATTTGTGTTACCATCCTTACCTCATTGAACTTGTCATTTTTGAAATTCATTTAAGATCAAGTTATATATTCTAACCCTTTTTTTATTAATAAATCATACAATCTTTATTTCTAACCATTTTTAATCAACAATTATCTTAAATTTAATATTTCTAAAGGTTGAAAATACGGGTCTTTACAATCTTCCCCACTCAAAACGTTTTGTCCCCGAAAAGGAACAAGAAAGAATTAAGAGATAAGATATATTTTATCCAAAATAGTCAATTTATAAAAACTTAAACTTACATATTTAAGTTTAATATAAATATGAAAATAACTCAACTTCCACGAAAAAATTTCTAAGTCCTAAATTTACGAAAAAATTTCGACAACATCTCCTTTGCGCGGTTAGATCCGACAAAATAATATTATCAATTAATTACATTGTATATATCATATTTCAAAAATAAAACATTCCAAACCATGGAAAAAGAATAAAATACTACTACAAAAACTGTAATCCGAAACGTACCTATTTGTCGGGCAACACACTTTATTTATGAAACCAAAAGCAATAACTATTGCTTCCATAAACATGTATCTTACTTACATAATTAAAGAGAATTTAACATGATAAAAGGACAATATACTAACCATTCTGTCATAAATAACAAAAACACACAATATAGCAATCATATGCAACACAGCAATGTAATGCAATTGATAAGTATGATGCACTTCTACATGCAATTCTAATGGAATGTAACAGTTACATGCAACCAAAATAGAATCATAAGCAGCAATCATAGCACACCATTTAATTATTAAAGTTCGTATGATGTACATATACCATTTTTACACAATATCAATTCAGTTCACTTGCTTGAATACAGAAATTCTACTTTTGACCTAGTATTGATAACCCGACCACTTTAGTGCGGACTCTGATTTGGTTCCTTGATTAGAAATCTCCATTCTTCTTGCATAGCTATAAACTATGATAGAAACTTCAAATTCATATCAAAAATTCATATCAAGCGTTCGCCGTTAAGAATCAAGTGAAAAATCCTAATTCGGATTGGTGTGAATTACTACAAATCATGTATTCTAATCTGGATCAAAAAATTTTACGAATAAAATGATCTACGTACAACTTACGTATTTTATTCTATTGGTTTATTTAACTACACCAATTGCTTCATTTACTTTTCATTCATTTATTTATATAAAGATCAATCACTTACATTATTTGTTTTCCATTAAAGATTTAAGTCATTAATGAATCATTTCATAAAATATTACTTAAGCTTCTACTACATTTACATAAGTTATAACTTAATTCGATTATAGAATAAAATTTTAAGTTTTAGGTATTCGTCTTTGAAGAGAAAAGAAATATTTCAATATATCTTAAAATTCAACTAAACCATTTAAGCTTATTCACTTAATATAAATATATGATGCAGCCCAGCCTGATGAAGACTTAGGTCGCAAGCGACCTATAGAACTGTTAAGTCGTGTGCAACCTAACGGGGTGAAGGATGGTGCGAGAAAGAGGGGTTCAACGACCTATGATAAGTCGCAACCCAGAGCCAACGAGTTACGACCTATGATAGGTCGCGGAAGCGGGGTACGACCTACTATAAGTCGCTCAACTATAGGTCGCTAAGCAATAATGTTTGCTTAGGTCGCGAGGCCTTAGGTCGCTCACTTTAGGTCGCTCAACTTTAGGTCGCTCGAAGATTTCCAGAAGCCACTTCTTTAGGTCGCTCAATCTTATGCCGCTGTGAAGATAGGTCGCTGCTATGTATCTTTAGGTCGCTCGACCTTGTGTGATGTTGTACGTGTTGATGTGTTGTACTTAGGTCATATATTTGTAACTCGTGTATGTTGTATCTGTTGTATTTTGTTGTGTTGTAATGTTTTAGATCGCGTGTGTTGTAACGTGTTGTTAGGTCGTTAACGACCTATACTAGGTCGTAAGTCGTAGGTTGCGGGCCTGTTTAGGTCGGTGGAACTGTGGTTGTGTGAGTTGTAATCTCTATAAATAGCGGGGTTGTGTCATTTGTAAAAGTTAGTTTATTTTGAATAAACTTTTGTTTGAGAGCTTTGTGCCTCTTTTAAAATTGGTAGTTGAGTGTGATCTCCTATCTCCACCTTCGGAATTCGAGTGCGCTCGAATCAACGATTGTTGAAGCCGATTCACGGAATTAAGTGCGCTTGATCAACGTCGAAGAATCGTAGATCTTTAAACACGGTATCGTGCGCGATCAACGTTGTTGGGATAGCTAGAATCCGGTATCTTTGGATCAACGGATTTGGGCCTTTGGTATTTTTCAATTCACCGATTGCTACTTTCATCGTCATATTCGTTTTGATTATCCACTGCTGCATCATTTGGTATCAGAGCTAGACTTAGCCAATCATAGCTAAGCCGAGTCTTGGAGCCAATTCATATTGAAGAGTTTGAGAAGTTTCAGCCGAGCCAAGGAAAGTGTTCGACCTTGTGCCGAGTTAGTGAAGCCGAGCTACATCAAGTAAAGCCGAGCTAAGTGAAGTGTAGATCCGAGATAGTTGAAAGCCGTGCAACATATTTGTAGATCAGGCCGAGAGTTAACGTGTTCAAGTTTAGATATGTTCAAGCCAAGAGTTGAAGATTGTTTCATTTGACAATGCCGTCGAGAAGAGCTAATCGTCATCAAAATGTTGAAGATTTGTACAAAAGAGAAGATGTCGAACAAATGGAACAACGCATTAGTAACAAATTCAATGAGAAGTTGGATGAAGGTATTGGGAGGTTAGAGAAATTAATGAATGACATGAATCAAGGTCAAAGGAGAAGGTCGCCAATCTCGAACCATGGAGGAAACAGAGTTTCGCCATCGGTTATGGAAGCGAGGAGGGTGTCGCCACAATCTGATCGAGGTAGAAGAGAATCATCAGTTTCGATGAGAAGAGATCACCATGAGTATCGAGATGAAGAAAGAAGAACTCCACGTGAGTTTGAATATGAGCCGTATCGTGATGATGAAAGACATAGTAGAAGAGACATGCGTGATCGTAGAGATGAGGATGGTCGAGATCGATATCGAAATACACGTAATTATGATGAAGAGAGTGATAGAAGTAATATTCATTATCGAGATCGAGACCAAGTACGAAATCAATATCGGGATGTTGAAGATGATCGTCGATGGGAATCGGGGATGAAAACTGAAATTCCAGAATTCAAGGGTGGTATGCAAGCTGAGGAATTTTTGGATTGGTTATCTAACGTGGAAGAAATTTTTGACTTTAAGGAAGTTCCCGAGCATCGGAGAGTTAAGTTGGTTGCTACACGTTTGAGAGGAAGAGTTATGGCATGGTGGCAGCAAACTAAACTTACACGGGAGAGGATGGGAAAGTCAAAGATTGAATCATGGGAGAAGATGAAGAAGTTAATGAAGGCTACATTCTTACCGTATAATTATCAATCTCTTATGTATCAACGGTTGCAGAATCTGAGACAGGGAACGAATACCGTTAATGATTATGCGGATGAATTTTATCAATTGATTGCGAGGAATGATATCATGGAGACGGAGGAGCAGTTGACTGCTAGATTTGTTGGAGGGTTGAGAATGCAGATTCAAGATATGGTGAATATGTTTGATCCTAGATCTGTTGCCGAAGCACATCAAAAAACTCTAGCTTGGGAGAAGCAAGGCAGAAGAGGTGGTGGTGTGTTTACGAATTCCAACGATCAAGTGAAAAGGGCTAGTAGCAATGTGAATATTTCCAAGGCTGTTGCAAAACCGGTTGTTAGCGAAGTTGCCAAGACCAAGGTCAATAATGGTATTAAATGTTTCAATTGTCAGGAGTTTGGTCACAAAAGAAATGAATGTCTGAAGCCAAAGAAGCGAGCAATGCTTGCTGAGGTTGAAGATGAGGATGTAGAAGCTGAGTGTTCTAATTCATTACCAGTTGAGGAGGAAGAAGAAGTGTCGGGAGATAAAGGGTATTCATTAATGATGAGGAGGAATTGCTTGACACCAAAGCAGGAGGAAGAGACTAGCTGGTTGAGGAGTAACATCTTTCAGTCAACATGCACTATCTTGGGAAGGTTTTGCAAGTTTGTTATTGATGCAGGAAGTTTGACAATATCATCTCTACAGAAGCTGTGAAGAAGTTGGCATTAATAACTGAGAAGCATCTGAAACCTTACAAGTTAGCTTGGTTGAGTAAAGGTGGGGAGGTGAAGGTTAATCGAAGAGCTTGTGTTAATTTTTCGATTGGGAAGAAATACAAAGATGAAATTTGGTGTGATGTTGTGGATATGGATGTATGCCATTTGTTGTTGGGGAGACCATGGCAGTATGATAGAGCTGTGCAACATGTTGGACGTACGAACAACTATAGTTTCATGTTCAAAGGAACAAAAATCACTTTAGTCCCAAGAAGCGACAACAAGAAGAAAGCAAGTTGGAGGAGATTGAAGAACTTAAAACTTTGCTATCTTTGAAGGAGTTTGTTAAGGAAGTAGAAGAGGAGCCTGAAGTATTTTTGTTGATTGGACGTGAGAGTCATGAAGTGGTTGAAATTCCTGAAGAAGTAAAGCCAGTGATGGAAGAATTTGAAGATGTATTTCCTAATGAACTGCCGACGGAGTTACCACCGTTGAGGGACATTCAACATCAGATAGATCTTGTTCCAGGGGCTGTGTTACCACATAGACCACATTACAGAATGAGTCCTGAAGAGCACGAGGAGTTGAGAAGACAAGTGGAAGAGTTGCTTGAACAAGGGCGTGTACAGGAAAGTTTAAGCCCTTGTGCAGTTCTAGCATTGTTAGTGCCGAAGAAGGATGGAACGTGGAGGATGTGTACTGATAGTCGAGCACTAAACAAGATTACAGTGAGATACAGATTTCCTATGCCTAGGTTGGATGACTTGTTGGATCAACTTAGTGGAGCTGCTATCTTTTCGAAGATCGATTTGAAGAGTGGTTATCATCAAATTCGAATCAGACCGGGGGATGAATGGAAAACAGCGTTCAAGACACGTGAGAGGTTGTACGAATGGCTGGTTATGCTGTTTGGTCTTTCGAATGCACCTAGTACATTTATGCGGGTGATGAATCAGATCTTTAGACCATTTATTAGGAAGTTTGTGGTGGTGTATTTTGATGATATACTGATATATAGTGGAAGCGCAGAAGAACACTTGCATCATCTGAGAGAAGTGTTGATGATACTGCGACAGGAACAATTTTATGCTGCAACAAAGAAATGCGTGTTCATGATGCATAGTGTTTTATTTTTGGGATATGTTATATCAGAAGGAGGTATACAGGTGGATCAGAATAAAGTTGAAGCAATCAGAAATTGGCCACAACCCAGGACGATAACGGAAGTTAGAAGTTTTCATGGTTTAGCGTCATTCTACCGAAGGTTTATTCCACACTTCAGTAGTGTAATGGCACCAGTTACTGATTGTATGAAGGGGACGTAGTTTTCATGGTCGGAGGAAGCAGGGGATGCTTTTGAACGGATCAAGGAGCTTTTGACGACAGCACCAATTCTAGTATTACCAGATTTTCAGTTGTTGTTTGAGTTACATACTGATGCATCTAAAGTTGGAATTGGAGGGGTGTTAAGTCAGAAAGGACAACCAATTGCATATTTCAGTGAGAAACTTTCGGGAGCCAAGATGAGATATAATACTTACGATGTGGAATTTTATGCTATCGTGCAAGCTGTGAAACATTGGAGACATTATTTGTTTCATAAAGAATTTGTTTTATATACTGATCATGAAGCGTTGAAGCATTTGCAGGGACAGGATAAGATTGCAGCCAGGCATGCTTCGTGGATCGCATACTTGCAACAATTTACATTTGTGGTGAAACATAAGTCGGGAGTTACGAATAGAGTGGCAAATGCACTGAGTCGAAGGAATCATTTGTTGACTACAATGAAAGTTGAGGTGACAGGGTTTGATGTATTACCAGAATTATTTGTTGATGATCCTTACTTTGCGAAGTTTGTAGATGAATTCAAGGAGGGAAAGACGGATGAGTTTGTATTGGTGGATGGTTTTCTTTTTAAAGGGAATCGATTATGTATACCAGAGTGCAGCTTACGAATGAAGATTGTGAAGGAGTTGCATGAAGAAGGTCATGTGGGGAGAGATCGTACATTGCAGTTGATTTCACAATCATATTTTTGGCCTTCAATGAAGAAAGAAGTTGAAAGATTCGTGGAAAGATGTCATATATGTAAAGTTTCCAAAGGGACATCGACGAATGCGGGATTGTATATGCCATTACCCGTGCCTACCAGACCATGGGTTGATATCAGCATGGATTTTGTTTTGGGGTTACCAAGAACTCAGCGTGGAAATGATTCCATATATGTGGTGGTAGATATATTTTCCAAGATGGCACATTTTATCGCTTGTAAGAAGACAGCTGATGTCGTCCGTGTTGCTGAATTGTTCTTTAAAGAGGTGTATCGATTACATGGGCTACCAGAATCCATTGTTTCTGATCGGGATACTAGATTTCTAAGCCATTTTTGGTTGAGTTTGTGGAAGATGGTTGGAACGAAGCTGAATTTTAGTAGCGCTTATCATCCGCAAACAGATGGGCAAACGGAAGTGGTGAATAGGTCATTGGGAAACTTATTGAGATGTCTTGTGAAAGATAATTTGAAGAGTTGGGATTGAAGTTGTGCCAGGCGGAATTTGCACATAATCATGCTGTTAATTGAAGTACTGGTTTCAGTCCATTTCAGATTGTATATTCGAGCTTGCGAAAGGGGCCGTTGGATTTGACGATAGTACCACAACCAAAGGGGACAATTAAGCGGGCTGCTGATTTTGTTGATGGATTGACGGAATGCCATAACATCGTCCAGGAACGATTGAAGAAGGCGAATGAAAAGTATAAACGATCTGCGGATCTGAAGCGAAGAAATGTTGAATTTAATGAAGGAGATTTAGTATATGCAGTACTAACGAAGGATCGTTTTCCAGTGGGAGCATACAATAAACTTAAAGCTCGAAAGATTGGTCCTGTAAAGATTGTGAAACGGATCAATGAAAATGCTTATAGGTTGAAGCTGCCGGAGGATGTGTACACTTCTGACGTGTTTAATGTCAAACATCTTATACCTTATTATGGAGATGAACAATCCGATGGGGAAGAGCTTTTAAATTCGAGGACGAATTTTTCCCAACCTGGGGAGGATGATGCAGCCCAACCTGATGAAGACTTAGGTCGCGAGCGACCTATAGAACTATTAAGTCGTGTGCAACCTAACGGGGTGAAGGATGGTGCGAGAAAGAGGGGTTCAGCGACCTATGATAAGTCGCAACCCAGAGCCAATGAGTTACGACCTATGATAGGTCGCGGAAGCGGGGTACGACCTACTATAAGTCGCTCAACTATAGGTCGCTAAGCAATAATGTTTGCTTAGGTCGCGAGGCCTTAGGTCGCTCACTTTAGGTCGCTCAACTTTAGGTCGCTCGAAGATTTCCAGAAGCCACTTCTTTAGGTCGCTCAATCTTATGCCGCTGTGAAGATAGGTCGCTGCTGTGTATCTTTAGGTCGCTCGACCTTGTGTGATGTTGTATGTGTTGATGTTTTGTACTTAGGTCGTATATTTGTAACTCGTGTATGTTGTATCTGTTGTATTTTGTTGTGTTGTAATGTTTTAGATCGCGTGTGTTGTAACGTGTTGTTAGGTCGTTAACGACCTATACTAGGTCGTAAGTCGTAGGTCGCGGACCTGTTTAGGTCGGTGGAACTGTGGTTGTGTGAGTTGTAATCTCTATAAATAGCGGGGTTGTGTCGTTTGTAAAAGTTAGTTGATTTTGAATAAACTTTTGTTTGAGAGCTTTGTGCCTCTTTTAAAATTGGTAGTTGAGTGTGATCTCCTATCTCCACCTTCGGAATTTGAGTGCGCTCGAATCAACGATTGTTGAAGCCGATTCACGGAATCAAGTGCGCTTGATCAACGTCGAAGAATCGTAGATCTTTAAACACGGTATCGTGCGCGATCAACGTGTTTGGGATAGCTAGAATCCGGTATCTTTGGATCAACGGATTTGGGCCTTTGGTATTTTTCAATTCACCGATTGCTACTTTCATCGTCATATTCGTTTTGATTATCCGCTGCTGCATCAATATAAGACATATTTAAAAATCTTCATAGCATTATGCAAAGATTTTCCAAAAAAGTTTAAACCACTGTTAAAAATTATATCAAAACATTTAACAAGGTTTAAAATAAAGTTCTTTAAATTCGATAATTTATTAAACTTGTTATTTTAAAATAAGTATAAACTCAAAATTATTAAACTGAAACTAATAATATACTCAAATCTTACATTAAATTTCCAAGTCAAAGTATAAAATTTCATATCTTCCTAATTAATTTTACACACTTGTTTTAAAATGAATATTCAAATCATGAAAAAACATTTATTTTGGTTTAATACAAAATTCAAATAGTAAATAAACCTATAAATTCATATTACTACTTCGAAAGCTAAGTAAATATTTCAAACCATACTTCCAAAATAGAGATTCAAATTTATTTGTCAAGCATATTACCATAAAAAAATTCCCAAATCATTTTTTTATAAAATTTTAAAACAGATATTTTTTTTATAGTTCATTTATATAATATCTTTAAATTACATATTCAAAGAAACTTGTATAAATTTTATTTGAAACATTCATTTGAAAACTTCATTTGTAAATCAATCATCTTTAATACTTAAATACTTTGCAAAAATTCATTTGTAAAATTTCTTGCTTCATTTATAAATACCTTTTAAATATTTTAAATAACATCTTTAAAAATATATGTAAACTATTTGAAAATAATTATTTACATCATTAATTATATTTAAAAAGGATCTGTTGAAAACCATAAATCTATTATTCATAAATTTTATTAGTTCTAAATCTCAAAATACTTTTCAAACATCATTAATAAATCAATAATCATTAACTTTAAATATGTTTTATTTAATTAATAACTTCTCACAATATTTACAACACTAATAATTAACTATTAAACCATGTTGTACATAAATAAACAATATTTTAAACATTTTAAAGTATTTAGAACAGAAAGAAAAAATCAAAATATCCTTTACATAGTACTTTTATCAAAATAATTTTATAACTCGATGTTTTAACAAGTTTATTCTCATTCTTACAGACTTTGGTCGTACGTTGATCAGGTGCAAGACTTGAAATCTCCAAGTACTTAGTAGACCTATATCAACACCCAGTGAAAATACTTAGAAAAACATATATGAAAAGTCCCGCTCAAAATCTGATGTCAAATGATGATGTTACGATAGCAGTGGCCCGCTGCTGATCCATTATTTACGCAATGGACACAAAACCTTCCAGAAGATCCTTCCACCTTTCGGATTTTAGAAAAATATCGTAGCCATTTTGTAAACAAGGGACCATCGACCTTTGCTGTAGTGGTACGCTGCTGCTTCAATGATTTACGCAATGGATGCACTTCCTTCCCGGAAGATCCATAAACAACAGATCCCAGTATTGAAAGCGCCTTCATTGGGTAAACAAAAGAACCATCTACCCTGAAAATTTTCGAGGAACTCATGAGTTTAATTCCGGACAACCATATCGGTTCGAATCCATTTCTGAATTCACCCAAGTATATTAGGGTTTTTTCGGTCGAATCCATTCATGCCCAAGTCCATCTGGGTTCGAAGCATATCATACTATACTTCTATGCAGAGGGTACTTCTTCATGCCTTTTACTTCAAAATATATCATATCATATATAGTACCCTTTCTAAATCATAACTTTAAATATCACACTTATATAAATTCCATTATATACAAGATTTCATTTTCAGATCGAGTATTTTTCAAAATCAATAGTCTTGATTATATCAAATCATTCTTATATAAATCCCGTTATATATAAGATTTATCTATTTAGATCGAATACCTTCCAAAATCAATAGTTTTGGAAATAACTTCATACTTATACCAACTATTTCATACAAGAATCGAAAACTTCCAAATCAGATATTTATATAGAGTCAAAGGTCTTCGAAATCAATCCATTTTAAAATATCAGTTCAGTTTCAAATTCATATACGTTCTTAACAATCAATTTTTTTTCAATCACATATCATTCACATTCAAAATTTTCCAAATTTTAGTTCAATAGTTTTCCACAACTTCAGTTTAATACTTATATCAAATTCAGATAAAATCAAATTTCTTTCCAAAAGAAATACTTTTCAAAACTTTTATTATAAGACATTTACTAGGTTAAAAATGTTTCTCAAAACAAATTCCAGTATAAACCTTTCAAAACTATTTTCGGTATTTATACAAAATCAGAACCGCTTAATATCAATTTGCCAATAATAAGTTTTTGTAAATATTTACTATGTTCAAAACATTTCTTAAACTCTTTTCATTCAAAATATTTCAAACTAAATTTCATACTTACATAATTCAAAATAATCTTATATAATTTACTTATCATAATATTTAATATTTTTAAACTTGTTCAACTTCTATTAGTCTTTACTTTAAAATTTTCAAAACCAAACTTGCTATACTTTCCAAAATACTTAGCTGTGAAAATTAGTTCTCAATCTGAAAGTGTTCGAACCTTTAGAATAGTCGGAAAAAAATCAAATTCCAATTTAAAATTAGAAGTCGGTAATCAATCATCCCAACAAGATGCACAATCAATCAACCAATTAATCCTAATGCATAGGATACATGTGTTCATAATATTATTCAGTAGAAACTCGAGAACTGAACACCAGGTTTTATTTCAATCATTTGAAATTAATATATACATGTCTTTCGAATATCAAATCATACTTCAGGAATTTGAATCAAATCAGTTTCATAAAAAAAACGAGTAGCAAAGCTACTAAAGTGGCCTCCCCCACTTTGAAACTCGAAAATGAACGCCGATGATGTCGTGATCATCACCGAAATTATTTTCCAGCGACAGAAGTGAGTTCCGCACTTTATTTCTTTCAAAATCATTTTGAAAACATTTCATGGAAAATACTTTCAAACAATACTACTATTTTTTTTTTCAAAATCTTAGAAACCACTTTCAAAACTCCCGGAGTTCAAACTCTCAAATTTCCAGTTTGAATTTCCTTTTTTTAGTCACAAATCATATTTGTATGAGTCATTATCTTATATAATATTCATTTCAAACATCGTAATTCTTTGTTTGGATTAAAAATAAATAACTTTAATCTAATAATAAATTTCAACTCAACATTGTCGCCGAACGCCTTATAGTCAAATTGTGAAACTTAATTCACCCGGTGTTCATTCCAACATTCCCAAAGGATTACAATTTCTACCCTTCCCATGCATGAAAAGGTAAATTACTTACTACTGGTTATGCACTATTCGAAAGTCAACAACAAAAGTCAGATGCTCATAAACTGGCCGAGCACAACTAACTAATCAGTAAACGATACTATGCACAATCATATCAATCAATCAACCAGTAAAACAGTCACAAATGAATTTATCAGTTTATAGAATTAATTATTTTATATTCTATATATAATCTAGGTAAAAAATCATTTCATTTATTAATTTCAAATTTTTTTTATATCACTAACAAATACGCTCTCTTATATACGTATATACACTTAATGAGCTTGTCCTACAGGTTTAGGTTTACGCTAAACCTAAGTTCTGATACCAACTGTGACGACCCACTTTTTTGGACAATTTAAGTCGACAATAAACCACACATGTCTGACTCAAACCATTCAAAGGGGCGGATTATCAATGAGGTTTAACAGAGAAAACAAGAGAAAAGAAGGAAAGCAATACACAGAATCTCGCAGCGGAACGATAAATTATGATAATCAAATAAAACGGTTCATGAAACTGTTTACAATATACATTTGATTACATATTTTTACAACATTTATCAGAGTAAAATAAATGAACATATCAAAAATGCAGCGGAAAAATAATAATAAATACGATCACCAATCTTCATCTCCAAGGAATAACGTCTTCAAACACTGAAATACTTAGGCTGACCCGAGTATAATGAAAAACAATACACTCGAGTTAGAACTAAAAATTTCTATGTAAGTCAAATCAATCTCAAATAAAAATATGAGCACAATGGCTTCAGAAATGTTACGGGATTTTCCATCTCCTATCAAGTGTACAACGTGAATATAATTATTTAAGAGATTTCAAATAATCCGAAATACCAATTTTAACCACTTTAATTAAAATAAATCCAAAATTTAAATTAAAAACTTAAACCTTTCAAATAATTCAATTCCAATACATAATCCAAATTCAAGAAATTGCATGGGTATATATCATTTCAACCCATAATTTAAATGTCTTAGTTATCCAATTCTAAAATGATTTAGATTACCATTTAAACGATGTCGATAATATACACGGTGATAACAGGAACATATTAAAATAAACAAACAACCATACATCCAACATATCAATCAATAAGCATCTATTTCAGACAACATCCAAATCATCCAATATATTACAACAGTTAATAGTTATCAATATCGAGGATTTAACTATCAATTAAATTCCAATATAAAATTAAATGTCAATTCAATTTAATGTCAATTCAGATTCAATATCAATTCAAATGTCAATTTAAACCAACAAATAGTAACCAAAAATTTATATATTTCATTATAAATTTTATTTAACTTGCAATGGAAATTTTAGTATTGCGTGAGTGGGTTGAATTACTCACCTTTTGGCTTTCCCTTTTCTAGCCAGATTTGGATCCGCTACTACTTTCTCATTTTGTTTTGTTTCCTTGCTAACTTAATCTTTTTTTATAGAAAGTTTTGGATGAGACAGAGAAGATTGTATAGATCTGGATTTGAAGAAAAAGATTTCGAAAGAAGAGAAGGTTTGAAAAAGAAGAAGAAAATTTAAAGAAGAAGAAGAATTGAAAAAAGAAAAAGAAGCTTTGAAAAAGAAGAAGAAGATTGGAAGAATAAGAAGGAAAAAAAAGCTTTGGAAAAAAAAGAGAAAAATGAGATTTGAAGAAGGATCATGAAAAAGAAGGAAAGAGGAAGGTGAAGAGAGAGAAAAATGAAGCTACAGAAGATGAGATTTAAAAAAAATAAAACGAGGCTACAGGAATGAAGATTGAAACTAGTGAAAAGCTAATAAAGTTAAATATAAACAAACTGGGAATTGAAATAAAGTAAAAATATGAACAATCCCAAAAAACGGTAGGTATTAAAAGAGGTGAAGGAAAGAATTAAAAATAAGAAAAGTAGGTAACGTTCGTGAAATGAAAAACTTCAAACAATGTAAATGGAAATGAGTAATGGAACAAATAAGGAAACAATGAAAAGAGTGCGTCAATTATTAATTAGAAAGGGAATAAATGGACCAACTCTACACTATAAACAAACTTTTGGAATTCAAATTTCAAAACATTTGTTCACTCAATTAATTTTATTAACCTCAAACATACAAAAATTAACATCCATTAAAGATTTAATTAACACAACATAACTAAATTTGAACACACCAATTCACATAACGGGGACCACTGCTACACAAAATAAAATATGAACCATGATTCGAAAATTCAAATTTAAAAATTCAAATTTAAAAACAACATTTTTCTCAACACGTAATCATGAACTCAAATATTTAATTTATTTTAAATTTCAATGTTAGCACTAAAATCACTTCCGTGCAACCTATGCCTGCTATTTAACTACCGTAAAATGTTGTTTTAAAATTTTAATTTTCTCTTTTCACAATGTTATACTTATATTTAAAATGGAAACGTTCACTTTATTTTCATCAAACATTCTTTTATTTTCCTCAAAATGCTTATTCGTTACTTGTAATTCATAAATGTAAACATTCTTATATTCTAAAATAATCAACTTATACAATATTAAATCCATTCTTATATTTCCAAATAATGTACATTCCAAATGAAAACATTCTTACATTAAATTTATTAATTGCACTTTGTTTCTATTTCCTTTTTCAATTGAAAGAGTTCAATAAATTTATTTCCAATTAATTTCAATCTTCCACTTCAAAACAGACTCTAATTGATGAAATCAATTAAATAAATACGTAAACATTGTAATCCTTATTCATAGTCATGCAAACACATTTATAAAATTATAGTATCCAACAAGCATTAAATTACATACTAAATAAATGTTTTTCTCTATCAATCAATATTCATTTAACTCATCATTAAAACTAGCATTTATTATTCCAATTCCTGTTATTAAATTATATTCTAATACGCGTTAGTGCTTTCCACTTCATTGCTTCATCGTAGTTTGTTGTTTTAGAATTTTATTTATGGTCCAAATTTATGATCTAATAACATTCACGTCAATAAATCATAAATTTTAATTTCTAACCATTTTCATTCAAACATTTCATTACATTTTATATTTCAACAAATTCTTTTATTTTGTTTTAGATGTCCTTTATGTTGAATCAACAAATACCTTATATGTTAATTAAACATAAGTTTCCATTTTATTGCACTCATTACTCTACAATTACGTCCTTTCTCATATTACTGAAATATTTTAATTACACTAAATTCCATTGAATACCAAATTAATTTCGAATTGGATTAAATAATAAGATGGAAAATAAAACAATTGTTACAACTTAGTGATTCATATATCTATAAATTTATTGTTTACAAACAAGGATTATAAATTTACTTACCGAATAATTGATTTCATATTCTATATTAAAACCAATTTCATTTAAATGACATGATTTCTCCTTTAATATATTATTTCTTTTATTCCTTATTAAACTCCACAATCATATCCAAATTAAAATTTTCATTTATATTCCAATTAGAAATAAACAACCATTTCATTCTTTATTAACATTTTATTATTTACAATCGATGAAATTTACATTCAAACCGTTATTAATTATATTCAAATCAATAACATTAAATTATATTTTATTTGTGTTACCATCCTTACCTCATTGAACTTGTCATTTTTGGAATTCATTTAATATCAAGTTATATATTCTAACCCTTTTTTTTATTAATAAATCATACAATCTTTATTTCTAACCTTTTTTAATCAACAATTATCTTAAATTTAATATTTCTAAAGGTTGAAAATACGGGTCTTTACAATCTTCCCCACTCAAAACTTTTTGTCCCCAAAAAGGAACAAGAAAGAATTAAGAGATAAGATATATTTTATCCAAAATAGTCAATTTATAAAAACTTAAACTTACATATTTAAGTTTAATATAAATATGAAAATAACTCAACTTCCACGAAAAAATTTCTAAGTCCTAAATTTACGAAAAAATTTCGACAGCATCTCCTTTGCGCGGTTAGGTCCGACAAAATAATATTATCAATTAATTACATTGTATATATCATATTTCAAAAATAAAACATTCCAAACCATGGAAAAAGAATAAAATACTACTACAAAAACTGTAATCCGAAACGTACCTATTTGTCGGGCAACAAACTTTATTTATGAAACCAAAAGCAATAACTATTGCTTCCATAAACATGTATCTTACTTACATAATTCAAGAGAATTTAACATGATAAAAGGACAATATACTAACCATTCTGTCATAAATAACAAAAACACACAATACAACAATCATTTGCAACACAACAATGTAATGCAATTGATAAGTATGATGCACTTCTACATGCAATTCTAATGGAAAGTAACAGTTACATGCAACCAAAATAGAATCATAAGCAGCAATCATAGCACACCATTTAATTATTAAAGTTCGTACGATGTACATATACCATTTTTACACAATATCAATTCAGTTCACTTGCTTGAATACAGAAATTCTACTTTTGACCTAGTATTGATAGCCCGACCACTTTAGTGCGGACTCTGATTTGATAACAAGGATTATAAATTTACTTACCGAATAATTGATTTCATATTCTATATTAAAACCAATTTCAATTAAATGACATATGATTTCTCCTTTAATATATTGTTTCTTTTATTTCTTATTAAACTCCATAGTCATATCCAAATTAAAATTTTCATTTATGTTCCAATTAGAAATAAACAACCATTTCATTATTTATTAACATTTTATTATTTACAATCGATGAAATTTACATTCAAACGCTTATTACACTACAAGGAAAAAGGCATTTTCCGATGGCAGAAAACCGTCGGCGGTCGTCGGAATCCGTCGGAAAATGCCGTAGGAAAATAAGGCGTCGGGGTGTACTGTTTCCGAAGACTTCCGAGACATCTCGTCGTTCGTATTTCCAACGGCTTCAGATGGGTTCTGATGGGTTCCGACACTTGTCGGAAGCCGTTGGAAAAATATAACCTGAAAGCTATCGGAAACCATCAGAAATCTGGTGTAATTTTTTTTATATTTCTGCTGCAATATAGCCTTCCATCCACATTTTCCATACAAACACTATTTTGCAGAATCCAATATATAATATTCCAACCAAATATCAAAAACCAAACTATACACAATTCACCAAACAAAAAAAATACATAAAATTAAGTCAAAACACATAATCATCCCCCAACATCCATATAATTATACAACAAAATAGCTAAGTGTATCAAAACATAGTACATAAATCAACAACTACCTCCACCATCTACCAAATCATACAAAACAGGAAAAAAACATACCGACCAAAGCAATCAATCAATCTCCTCCAGAACCAGAGCCAGCAGAGGAAGGGAAGCGGCCACCATACTGCTGCATGTACTCGGCGATACGATGGTCTAGCAACTGTGTGGTCTCTATGGCCTACCGACGGTTCTGCTCCTCCAGCTGCGCCACTCTAGCCCGCAAATCTTCGATCTCTACTAGATCGATCTAAGCTCTAGTCTGCCTACCCTGTCTCTGACTGCTGGCCTATAATAAATATTTAGCTGTGTGATCTCTGTAAGTGTATGGGCAGGTATGTGAATGATCAGCAGTGTGATAATGTTATTTAATTTAGTTTATGTATGTTTATGTAAGTGTATGTGCAGGTATGTGAATGATTAGTAGTGTGATAATGTTATTTAATTTAGTTTATGCATGTATAATGTATACATTTGAAAATATGTTCTTTTGGCCGTTTTTAAATTGTGATTCAACCATTTATTAACATAAATAATAGTACGTTACATTACGAGATATCTCTGCTTTTGATCTCTTTAACAGTAAATGTGACAAATTTATGCATGTGTACAGCATATATCAGGCAAACTAAATTAAATAACATGTCTTTTTTGTTTTTTGTTTTTTTTGAAATGACATTCAAGTAACGAATTAAAATATTTTGGTAATGCAAAATGCTTTCATAACGAAGTGACTCAAAACCAATGTACTGAATTTGAAAACTTATATGATACCCAATATATTATTTACTTACCACTTGATTGCCAAATCCGTATCGTCTGCCATGCTCCGATGGATCCATAACTGACTCAAAAATAGCATCCTCCTCATCCGTCGTCAGCTGATCTCGACCCGTATCGGCAAGGAGTTTCTGGCGCTGCTCCATAATCTTTTCCTGCATTAACAAATTAATATCATCATATCTTATTTCATTATATTTTAACAAGTAGAACAATTACTAATACTGCATAAAATGATTTACATGGAGAAAATATCGATGATAGTCAAACCATGAAATTTTCTTACCATGAGGTAAAGAAAATGCTCGTGTTTCATCCATGCAATATGGACATGCTAGATGACCGGCAGTACTCCATCTTGAAAGCATTGCATAGGCAAGAAAATCACTTATAGTCCACAACAAAGAAGCAAACATACGAAAATTTTTCTTCTTGGACACATCGTATGTTTCTACTCCTTCGCATCGATTCCTTGTGTCGGATCATCGGGGCCAGGAACGACAACAGTAAGAAACATATATTGCATTTTCATACACATCCATGAAGGTAAATTATATGGTGTGACGATAATGGGCCAGGATGAATATTTAGAACCAAATTGAGAAAATGGCGAAAAACCATCCGTACATAATCCTAATCTAACATTTCGACTCTCCGCTGCAAAATTTGGATACGTTTTATCGAAATGCTTCCATGCTTCTCCATCGGCCGGATGTGTCAACGTACCCTCTTCCTCCGTTCTCACACTATGTCATCTCATATTAGATGCAGTTACAGAAGATGCATATAATCTTTGAAGCCTTTGAGTGATGGGTAAGTAATGCATATGCTTGTACGGAACTTCCTTCCCCTTCTTTTTTTTGGTTTGTATCTCTCCTGATTACAAATTTTACTATTTCTAAGGTTTGCGTCTTCTTTCCAAAACAACATGTAGCCTTTTAAACATGTATCTATTTTCTGATAAGGTAAACCAAAAGCCGACATAAGTTTTTTAACTTCATAGTGATTTTCACACATTAGATTATCGGGCGACATATGTCTTTTTGCAGCTTGTACAACAGCCGTAAACCCAGCTTCGGTGATGTTGTATTTTGACTTCATCGCAATGTATTCTGCGATTACTGACAGTTGAGTGCCGCTTTTACAACCATCCTCAATAGGTTTCTTAGCAGCATCTAGTAAATCATAAAAAAAAATTGCTTCAATATTTGGTTCTTCAACATTTCCATCATCATCGTCAACTTCAACCATAGGAAACATTGATCGTGCTACATCTTCGACCATATTTTCTATATGGGTCGTCGTAACTACTTCGTTAACGACACTTTCAGACTCTACAGAAGTATTTGCTACAACTTCTCCATGCCGATCCCAAACATAATACTTGAGTACGAAACCGTTTTGGCACAAATGAACTTTCATAATATCTGGTAACAAATTCTTCAAATGTTTACACCTACTACACGGACAACGAATTTCTGGATCGTTTCTGTTATTACTTAAAGCGAATTCAACAAATACGTTTATATCATTATAAAAATCTTCTTTTATTGAGCCTCTCAGTCCTTTTCTTGGGTACATCCATCTCCTCCGATCAACAAAATAATCAATCATTTTTCCTATTTGAAAAAATGAGTCACAAGTTCAAAATTTAATATTTATTTTCAAGAATACAAACTCGAAAAAGATTATTTTCATGATCGTATAATATTTGAATTTAAAGAACTATTTCACAAATTAAAAAATATTTTCAAATATGACACATTATATTTTTTAACGTATCGATACAAAATTTTGTACAAACAGATATTTTTTTCCATGATCAGGCATCCTACTTCCCATTACAAACACAGTAAGCATTTACATTTCGTATATTACTTTGTCTCAAACGATTCAACAAAATTTCGGTAGTATTTCCCTTTTGTTCCCTGCATTGTACACAAATGCGTGTACGTAGGAAACAAAAAAGAAAACTTAGGCCGAAATTTTATGAACCTTTTGAGACGAAGTAGTATACAAAATGTAAATGCTTACTGTGTTCATAACTTGTCCAATACAGGGACAAATCCAACAAACATTGTACCAGATGAATATAAATGGTCGTTTTTTGAAAAAAAGACGACTATTTATATAATGATCATGTACAACACTCGTCATACCGGGCCAAAAACTCTCTAAGGGACATTAGTTAATTAAATGTGCGAATTTTACGAAAAAATACAGTTTTACTAACTGTTCACATTTACAAAATTATATTTTAATTTAACACATTTATTCGACGTATTACATCAACTTAAGGCTGGTTTAACATTTTTGTCATTTTTCAATACACACAATTATAATTTAGACTCATGCATATTTTTTTTGCATAAGTCAATACGTGCACAATATAATACTCCTAGCTCGTGCATTCATTTTATCTTATTCCAACTAACACAATACAATGATAGCAGCGCTACACACATATACAATCGTAGAATCAAGGCATACACAACGATTTACATATACACGAACAACCACAAATTATACATGTTTTTCACAATTTCACGATAAAAGATTAAATAGGTATACCATGGAATGCTAGAAACTATTATAACACTATTGGAAACAATTTCAATCACCAATTAGCCCTAATTTATCAACTTATGCAAATCTAGAAATATGGTAAAAATTGAATTTTTCGCGAAAATAAAAGATTATACCTGAGCTAGAAAGCAAGAGAGGTTGAATTCGTAGCCGGGGAGGATGCAAAAATACAAAATTAGTGATTGGAGGCTTGGGAAGTGAATTTGGGAATTTGTAATTAGGTTTTGGGTAGTATGAAATGAGGAAGAAGAGGCTTGGCTGGAGCCTGTATTTTGCGATTTTCCGACAGCTTCCGACGACGTCCGACGGCCCGTCAGAAGCCGTCGAAAAATGGCCGTCGGAAGCTGTCACCCCCCCTCTCGTTATTTAACCCTTTTCTAGTAGTGTTAACTATATTCAAATCAATAACATTAAATTATATTCTATTTGTGTTACCATCCTTACCTCATTGAACTTGTCGTTTTTAGGATTCATTTAAGATCAAGTTATATATTCTAACCCTTTTTTATTAATAAATCATACAATTTTTATTTCTAATCATTTTTAATCAATAATTATCTTAAATTTAATATTTCTAAAGGGTTGAAAATACGGGTCGTTACACCAATCCTTGTCCCTTGCTTCCATCTTAACAAAGTGCTTTTGCACATCTCGTGCCACCTACTCCTGACCAAGCCGTGCTTAAGTACGGTCCGCCAACTAACGATCATATCAAGTATATAGTCTAGCTGACATCCTAGCTAGTATATGCATCAACCACACAACAAAATCAACCGCCATGAGCAATTCCAAAGTTTTGCTAGCGTTATTTTAGCCTACCAACTAGGATTTCAACACCTATAAATACAACCATACATGCATCTTTACAAATGTTGAACATCTCAAACTCTCCAGCATTGTATTTTTTTGGTATTGTCTTTCGTAAGAGAACCAAAGTAATTAGAAAATAAGAAAATCCTCATAGGGGACGTTGATCAACTTAGATCGAACCACTATAAATATTGTGTCTCTTTACCTACTATATTTCCTCATTTTACATTTTTAAATCAAGCTATTAGTGAATAACCTCACTAATAGTCATTTTCAACTATAATTCCAAGGCCGAATAAATTTTTAATTAACAACCTGGTTTTGTGAAGATGAACGACCAAAATAGGAAGATAAATATTATAGTGATGAGGATGATGAATCATGAAACCGACCTAAGAAACTTTTGGAGAGAAGTTGTTGAGATTCGAGAGGCCGGTTGAATAAGAGGATGAAGACTAGTACATGTCTTATTGTTCAAGATCAAAGTTAACCCGGGTCTTTTTTTTTCAAATTTTTTTTCTCAAAAAATAGATAACTGCATTTTACTCATAAGGCAATTAAAGTTTCTTTTGCTCGAAATGCAGTTGAATTTGATTTTGTTTAGGAACAGTTAAATTGCATTTTGCTCAAAAAAATTGCTATAAGTCTTCTTTTTCTAAAAGTTAGTTCGTTATCTTTTGTTCAAAATTTTATGATTTGATGGTAAAAACGGATTATTGATTTGATATATTCATTAAAAATATATCAGAACTCAAACTAATTTTTGTGGATAGTATTTTTACATGTATAATAAAGTGTTTTATTATAAAAAGCTTATAAAATTTGTGATTTTAAATACTGTCTTGAATGAAGTGTAAATAACATGTGTGCTGGAAGAATTACACAGAACAAAACCTAAATTTTGTATCAATTCATGGTGGCATTTCTCCTCTTATGATTAATAACAGAAAACTAATGTTCATCGCCTTTAATTTTCAAGTAAAAAAAGATAATGTTTATATGCAGAAACATACTAATAAAGAATAAGTATAAAACAAGACAACAGGAGAAATAATTTGTTGGCCAAGCCAGATGAAAACATCTTAGAATGAAATATGAAATGGGCAATAACCAACAATGTTTGAATGCAATTTTGCTGTTGTGCTTGGATAACAAGAATAATATATGAGAAGCAACAACTAGTTATTAGGTTGTTTAAAATTATGCACCTGTGTATAGTAATTGGGATGCTATGGTAAATTAAACGTGTAATTTTATTTCTTTTGTTGGTACTGGAATTTTATCTTAACTAAGCAAAGAACTAAAAGAACGATGCAATAAAAAGCATTCATATATTCAAAAATATAACCAATTTTAACGTTTATATATTCAAACTCTGTAAGCAATATTAAAACATATAACTAAATTATGAGAAACTTTTCAAAATGCGTACATCAACTCTAGATTAAAATTAAAACTGAATTTAAATAATTTAATCTTGGAAAATATGGATTTTATTGGAGATTACTTATCAATTGCTGGTACGTTTGTAGGCAACATGAGAGCGTTTTAAAACAGTAGAGTTGTAAAACTCTAAATGTTGGTAAGGGTTGCGTTTTTGAATAAGAGGCTGATTATAGACTAGGTAGCATGTAAAATTGGATGTAATTTTTGTGTATTTTATTAATTTAGTTATTATTAATTAATAATTTAAAATTAGTAATTAATATTTTTAACCCATAACTAATAATTAATATTGATTAAGCAATGCAATAAAAAAATTATTGTGAACATATTTCAGTACATGAAAACAAATGGATAATGCATAATGCTTTATTACTATTATTTAGTTAATAATAATGAATTTTTTTTAATAATAATTAGTAAGAACAGTAAATGATAAATCATATAGATGTTTGCCTAAACGAAGGGAAATCAGGGGTGGCAACATCCCTAAGTAGGGTGTGGGTGCAACAATTTGCAAACGACTATTAACCTGATCAGTCGGTCCGTGAAATCACGACCTAGTGGAGTGTTGGGTAGCGTCCCATTGAAAAAAAGTATATCTTATTACTTTAGAACTTTGTCCCATTGAAAGAAAGCATATGTTATTACTTTAAAACTTTAAATTTTCATTTTTTACTAGAAAAAAGTATATTTAAACTTTTACGTCTAATGTAACGGGTTTACATCGAACATAAATATTTACGCCAACATTTGAGCTATCAAGGGCGAAACATGTTGGAATTCCTAATACTAAAATGAATGAAAACAACACAGTCTCACATCGTAAAAATTGCAAAACTATTCTAGTATATGAATAGCTTTGCAATGAAGGGGTTGGGGCCTTGGGGCACCCAAATGTTTGCTTCGTTGTGAGGAGGGAGATCATACATCATCACCACGCGTGCGCCGCCGCCGTCCGTCCGATCGAACCGAATCGGGATCGGATTTGGATCTAATATGATCCTATTTTTACTGCAAAACTGGGTCGGTTTTCTAACAGTTGCAGGCTATACGATGCGTGGGCGAACAGATGCAGGTGCGACCCTTTAACAAACAGTAGCAGTTAAAAAGGCAACTTGTGCGACCCGTCAAGCAGACGCGACTGTTTGAAGGGATGCGGAGTTGACATACTCATTACAATCTCGTGCAGATTACGTCTGTTGTATATAAAAATTCTTAAGGAAATTGTTTCGACAAGTCTCAGACGGAATTTCCTTAGTTAACCAGTCAGGTTCTAGTCTATTTGTATATTCTTATACATCATTCTTTTATCTTTCTGGTTTCTACGTTGTGCTATTTTTCACAATAGTATAATGTTGTTGTTGTAATTTAATTACGGCATACCTATTGCTTAAATTAGCTTAAATTAGCTAATACAGACTTCCAGAGTAGTGGAAATCTGATTGATAAACTTGTGAGACGAGTTTATAATTGATTATTCTCTGTTTTGGTATACTAGACGTATAACATCTTAAGAATTTTTACTATTTTCACTAAAACAGAGATGGCAACAGTAGAGCTCTCAACAAAGGCTACTACACACAACAGGCCCGATCCTTTTAAAGGAGATGGTGATGACTTTCTAACATGGCAGAATCAGATGTTATTTTATCTCACCACACTCGGTCTGCAACGGTATCTCGACGAGGAGGAACCGATTCCTGCACCAGGCAAGGAATCAGATGTTGATACGTGGAAGCATTCTGATTTTCTATGCAGAAACTATATTCTTAATTGTCTCGACAAGGTGCTATACAAAGTATATCAACATCTAAAGACAGCAAAAGCACTCTGGAATGCACTTGCCATGAAGTACAAGACGTAGAATATCAGTCTTAAGAAATTCATTGTAGGAAAATTCATGGGCTACAAGATGGTTGAATCCAAACCGGTGACTGCTCAACTGCATGAACTGCAAATCATCATTCATGAACTCGAAGCGGAAGGTCATAAGGTTGGAGAATCGTTTTTAGTTGAAGCCATCATGGGAAAACTGCCACCGTCATAGAGAGACTACAGCAACTATCTAAAGCATAAAAAGAAAGAGATTTCTTTGCAGGACCTCATCGTACGATTAAAGATTGAGGCAGATAACCGTGGAATTACCAAACAAAGCGAGGAGGCATTGGTAACAAAAGGGTCGAAGAACAAGAATAAAGGCCACTTCAACAAAAAGAAAAACTTCTCAAATAAGAGGAAAGCTCCTGAAAACAAACCCAAAGATAATAAAACCAATAAGTTTAATGGCGAATGTTGGGTTTGTGGAAAAATGGGACACGCCGCTAGAGATTGCAGGCATAAGAAGGAACGCAACTCAGAGGCAAATATAGTTGACAACATGGAAGTGGACGAGTCCAATTTTTCAGCAGTTATATCTGAATGCAATTTTGTTCAGAATCCTAACCAATGGTGGGTGGACACAGGAGCTACTCGTCATGTCTGCTCTGATAAATCCATGTTTTCAACATATCAGAAATTCGATTAGAAAGAAAAACTCTACATGGGTAATTCTGCCGTTTCCATGATCGAAGGCAGTGGCACAGTAATCATCAAGTTTACTTATGGAAAAACTGTCAAGTTGAATGACGTGCTCCACATTCCAGACATACGTAAAATCTGATCTCTGGTTCAGTACTATCAAAGAAAGGATTCAAAATGGTGTTCGAGTCAGACAAGATGGTTATGTCCAAAGCTGGAATGTATATCGGTAGGGGATATTTATGTGATGGCCTATTTAAGGCAAATGTAGCCGTTATCGGCAATAAAACTATGTATTATGATTGTGTTATTAATAAAATTGAAGTTTCTTACTTGCTTGAGCACGAAATTTTACTATGGCATGATAGATTGGGACACATAAATTTCCGAAAAATGAAAACATTATCAAACTTGGGATTAATTCCGAAATTCCAAGTAGATAAGAACTACAAAGGTGAGACATGTGTAGAAGCAAAAATGGTTAAAAAACCATTTCAATCTATTGATAGAAGCACCGAACTACTAGGTTTGGTTCATACAGATTTATGTGATTTTAAATCGTTACCTACAAGAGGTGGGAAAAAGTACTTTATCACGTTTATTGACGATTATACGCGATATTGCTATGTCTATCTTTTGAATAGTAAAGATGAAGCAATTACGTACATCATTTATAAAGTATAAGGCTGAGGTAGAAAATCAGTTAAATAAAAAGATCAAGATATTGAGATCTGATCGAGGTGGAGAATACGAATCACCATTTGAACAGTTCTGTGCCGAAAATGGTATAATTCATCAAACAACAGCTCCATATTCACCACAACAAAATGGTGTAGCCGAGAGGAAGAACAAAACGTTCAAAGGCATGATTAATGCCATGCTTTTAACCTCTGGTCTACCGACGAACTTGTGGGGGGGGGGAAGCCTTAAATACGTCTAATCACATATTAAACAAAGTCCCTCACAATAAAACAGGAACAATTCCATATGAGTTATGGAAAGGACACAAACCAAGTTTTAAATACCTCAAAGTGTGGGGGTATGTAACAACCCGCATATTTATCGATTTTATATTTAAATATTTTATCGTTAGTCGGATGTTAGTCCGAAAAGCTACTTTTTGCATACGGTCAAATTAGGACTCGAGACCACCCCCATTGAGTTCAAAATGACGTTTGCGATCTTTTTGAGTGTAAACTTCGATATGTTTGGAGATAGTGAAATTTTCGTCACTTTTTGTGTTGGGCTTTTGGTTTGGGCTGCACCTCTTCTAACTCAGCCCAACCCCTTTCTTCTCTTCATCACTTCATCTACTTGCATCAACTTTGAAGCTTTAGCAAAAATGGTGGAGGGAATAGGAAATTAAAATTCCAAGCTCAAGTTCTTTAGCAAATTCAACATCTAACTCCAAATTCAAAGTGAAGACATTGATTCAAGCTTGTGGTTGATCTTTGCTTTGCCCCCGAGCTTCGTCTTCATCAAATTCTGTGAAAAGGTGAGATTTTTGATCTCACATCTTGCCTATAATTGTCATTGGACTGTTGGGGATGATCCCTCATCACTTTAGCATGTTTGTTTGCATTTGGTTTGGATTGGATTGGCGAAAAACTACAAATTTTGGCGTTTTGGTGAGTTTCTGGCCTTAAGTCGTTTCTGGCCATCCCTAAGTCGTCCACGAGTTAAGACTTAAGTCGTAAGTCGCTTGCCTCCCTTAAGTCGTAAGTCGCTTGCCTTCCTTAAGTCGTTCTGGGTGTGCTAAGTCGTTCGCGAGTTAAGGGCTTAAGTCGCGCGCGTTGAAAAGTCACCGCCTTTGTATCTCTGTTCGCCTGCGCTTAGTCGTTCACGAGTTAAGTCATAGGTCGTCCACGAGTTAGTGTTTTAGGTCGTCCCCGACCTAACTCCACTAGGTCGTTCCAGGCCTTAAGTCGTAGGTCGCGTGGCACTTTAGGTCGCATGGCCTTGTTCCCCAGTTAGGTCGTAGGACCTTTTGACTGTTAGGTCGTACAGACCTTAGCTCGTAGCTCGTATTTGAGCTTAAGTCCTAGGTCGTTAGCTCTTAAGTCCTAGGTCGTTGGCTTTTAAATCGTTAAGTCGCAGGTCGCTGCTCCTACTAAGTCGCTCGGCCATGCCAACTCCGCTAGCTCGCAACTGTTAGGTCGTATGACCTTGAGTCGCTCATATGGGTTAGGTCGCTTGACCTTAAGTCATAGGTCGTCTCCGACCTAACATTCCCACTGCTATTTCACTAGGTCGCTTGACCTTAAGTCGTAGGTCGCTTGACTTTGTTAAGTCGTAGGTCGCTCGACTTTGTTAAGTCGTAGGTCGCCCCCGACCTTACCCTTAGGTCGAATGACCTGTGATTCGCTAGGTCGCGATTTTCCTTAGGTCGTATGACCTATTTTTCCTTAGGTCGCTGGACCAGCTTGCCTTCACTAAGTCGTACCGTGACGGGGCGCTGCCCCGCACCCCGCCGGGGGCGCTGCCCCTTGGACCCCCGTATTACTCTGCGTAGGCAATCTTATCTGAAAAGCGTTCAACAGAACTCCTTACTTTGATGGTTTTGGGAATTGATTTCTTTGAACTTTACTCACGTCTTCGAACGTGAATTTTTATGATTGATTGTTTCTACAATCACTTCTATGATTTGTCACTTCAAAATATAAAGGTTTCCTATACTAGTATTAAATATCAAAACTCTTTCATTAAAACGATTTCAACTCGATTTTCAATATCAAACTCGTTTATAAAACTGTTTTCCAATTTATTAGTATATACAAACCTTTACCTCATTCGTATGAGAAAATATAATTAAACGGCTTAGCAAAACAAGTGGTATGAAACGCTTGCGTTTACTTCGTCGGTTAATTGATGGACTTGTTCGATTGAAACTCTTGTGACAATTTCCTAGTGCAGATCTACAATCTGTTCGTAAATATTTGAGTTAAGCAAGTGGTTATGGGACATGAAGCTAAACTCTTATATTTACTAGCTTAGTGTAATCGACACTTCCTTATGATCATGATGATCATTCTTGTGATTTAGACCAGCGTTTGTGCGATGTCTCTTTGGTTGCGAGGTTAGACTAGACACCATTTGTGTGATTTCGATTCACACATATCTCTTTATCTTCAAGGTTAGTCTATGCCTCATTGGTGTGATTTCGATTCACACATATTTGAAACTCTTTATGATCGTTGACGATCATTTTATGGTTTAGGCTCATGGGTCGTACCTATTTAGGTGCGTCGATGTTTACTTCTCACATGGGTCGTATCTATTTAGGTGCGTCGATGTTTATTTCTCGCATGGGTCGTACCTATTTAGGTGCGTCGATGTTTATTTACTTCGTGGAGCAATCGGCTCAATAAGTCGGGGCATGGGGCGTATCTATTTAGGTGCATCGATGTTCGTCTATGCATGGGTCGTATCTTTCTAGGTGCGTCGATGTTCGACTTTTCATGGGGTGTATCTTTCTAGGTGCGTCAATGCTAGAGCATGGGTCATATCTTTCTAGGTGCATCGATGTTCGACTTTGCATGGGGTGCATCTTTCTAGGTGTATCGATGCTAGACTTTACATGGGGCATATCTTTCTAGGTGCGTCGATGTTCAGTTTATGGGATTGGTCATCCTCTTTTCTTGAGATTTCTGGATTTTATGTTTCACCAGCTTTTACCATTGACATTGATGAGTATGTCATTTTATTGTGGCTTGGTGAATTAAATTAAGAATAGGACATTCTTTTAATCTTTGAGAAGATTCTTGTGATATTGATTAATCTCTTGTTGATTATCATTTTCATACTTGTAGTAGTATGCTTTTATGGATATCTTATATGTTTATGCCATATCTCTTGTTCTATATCATTTTATCTGATAATTATAGCTAGACTGATCCGTTTATTATTTTCTTCTTAAATAATACTCGGGTCAGACTGAGATTTTACAGGTGCTTCCTCATGACTTCTTATCTGGAGCCATCTTCTGACTTTTGGCTAACTACTCTAGTTTAGTCGTTTTTGTTTGTATACATTTGAGATTAGACTCCTTGATGTATACATATTCTATTATCTTGCACTTGTATCTATTCACTTGTGTTATTGTGGATCTTATTTGACCACCACTCTGATGTACAATTTCATGTGTTATATTCATATCTCTTTCCGCCTTTGTGATATGAATTGTCTGTGACTGATTTGTGTTACGTTTATTTCTATATTTGTTTCCGAAGATCATATATAGCCACTGTGTGATAGCTTTGTGTTTGTATCGGTATGTCGGATTTCCTCCTTAAAAGATATGCATTCTATTCTATCTGACATATCGGTGCTCGCGCAAAGAAGTTACACGGATGGTCGCTCCTCAACAGCCTTATCCTCCGTGCTAATTGACAGCACTACACCGTAGTGTTCTTGGTTAGCGTGGGTATAGAGGTGGGGCGTCACAGGGTACTTGGCAAAAGTTCCAGTTCCGCCTCCCAAGAAAGTCAAACTTGGACCAAAAAAAGTAGATTGTTACTATCTAGGGCCAGCCCAAAATAGTAGTGCCTGTAGATTTTTGGTATTCAAGTTGATATAGCTAATGTTCATGTAAATACAATCATGGAATCAAGAGATGCCTCGTTCTTTGAAGATGTGTTCCCACATAAAAGAAACGATGGAAACCTTATCCCAAAAAGGACAAGTGATAATAGAGATGAGACATATGAAGATGAAACTCATCAGGACAAAGATGAAGTTGAACCAAGGAGAAGCGTAAGGGCAAGAACTTCCAAGGAATTTGGTTTGGATTTTTTAACTTATATGTTAGAACACGAACCTCAAACGTACAAGGAAGCAATGTCATCTTCTGAATCTTCATGTTGGAAAGAAGCAATCCAAAGTGAGATTGATTCAATTCTAACTAATAAAACTTGAGAAATAGTTGATATTCCGCCGGGAATAAAACCATTTGGCTGCAAATGGATTTTTAAGAAGAAAATGAAACCAGATGGCTCTATTGATAAATATAAAGCCAGATTAGTAGCCAAAGGATATCGTTAAAAAGAAGGTGTAGATTTCTTTGATACCTATTCACCGGTTACACGAATAACCTCTATAAGAATGTTAATAGCAATTGCATCCATATATAATCTAGAGATTCATCAGATGGATGTAAAAACAACATTCTTAAATGGAGATATCGATGAGGAGATTTACATGGAGCAACCTGAGGGTTTTATTTCCAAAGGAAATGAAAACAAAGTATGTCGGTTAGTAAAATCACTATACGGACTCAAACAAGCTCCAAAATAATGGCACGAAAAATTCGATAGTGTCATGATGAAAAATGGTTTTCGTATAAATGAATGTGATAAATGTGTTTATTACAAACAAGTTGGACAATCATACGTTATGATTTGTTTATTTATATGTAGATGATATGCTAATCTTTGGTCCTAACACTAAAGTAATAGAGACCATAAAGAAGATGTTAATCAACAATTTCGATATGAAAGACTTAGGAGTTGCGGACGTTATTTTGGGAATCAAAATAATAAGAACACCTACTGGAATTGAATTGTCTCAGTCACACTATGTAGACAAAGTGATTGAAAAATTCCAAGACTATGGAATTAAAGGAGTGAGAACACCTTTTAATCCATCAGAAGTATTGCATAAAAACACTAATGACAGTGTAATGAAACTGGAATACTCTCGTGTAATAGGATGCTTAATGTATCTCATGAATTACACTAGACCAGATATCGCTTACGTGGTAAGTCGATTAAGCAGATATACAAGTAACCCAGGGAAGGAACACTGGAAAGCACTAATGAGAGTGTTGGGATATTTAAAGAATACCACTAATTTTTCTTTACATTATGGAAAGTATCCTACGGTCTTAGAAGGATATAGTGATGCAAACTGGATCGCAGATTCAGAGGAATCAAAATCCATAAGTGGTTATGTCTTTACCCTTGTAGGAGCAGCAGTGTCATGGAAATCTACTAAACAAACATGCATAGCTCGATTCACTATGGAATCTGAGTTTATCGCATTAGATAAAGCAGGCGAAGAAGTAGAATGGCTTCGTCAATTCTTAGAAGATATTCCATTTTGGCCCAAACCTGTAACGGCCATATGTATTCACTGCGATAATCAAACAGCGCTAAGTAGAGCGAAAAACTTTGTGTATAATGGCAAATCATGACACATTCGCCGTCGCCATAACATAGTTAGGCAGTTACTCTTTAATGGAACTATTTCCATTGATTATGTGAGAACAAATGATAACCTAGCGGATCCATTTACTAAAGGTTTATCAAGAGAAAAAATTGACTGCGCATCGAGGGGAATGGGTTTAAAAGCCTAAACCAACAAGATTTACCTTATACGGAAACCTATCCTAGCAACTGGAGATCCCACGGACTAGGATCAATAGGCAAACCAGTTATGAGTAACTCAAGAAGCAATGCATTTGTTTGGACTTAGTCCTACTCCATTCCTATGGTGCAAAATATAATGCATGCCTACAGAAGTAGTTAAAGGTTAAAACTATGTTTTTTAATGATGACCATATCTTGGAAATAACAAGTGGGGTATATGTAGGATACTCTTAATGGTTACGATCACCTATGTTAGTGTAAGCTGGGTCGGCTCTATGAGAATATTAAAGGCTTAAATTCTCTATAACACTCGTAGAACCAAAATGTGCTCAGGACCAAAATGAACACAACCAAGAGATTGAATGAGAAGGAAATCAATGCTTCGTAAAGCTTATTGTCTAGATATACAATAAAGGCCAACGGTTCAAGATAAAATAATTCATCGATTAGCCAAGTAGATCCGATAATTTTTAACTAGGGAAAGTTCAAAGTGAAATATCTACTTATCCACGATAAAGCATTATTCCATATGTACTCTGTGATATTTCGCTTTGTGTGTGAGATATGTATACTATCATTCATGTGGGGGATTGTTGGAATTCCTAATACTAAAATGAATGAAAACAACATAGTCCCACATCGTCAAAATTGCAAAACTATTCTAGTATATGAATAGCTTTGCAATGAAGGGGTTGGGGCCTTGGGGCACCCAAATATTTGCTTCGTTGTGAGGAGGGAGATCATGCATCACCACCACACACGCCGCGCGCCGCCGCCGTCTGTCCGATCGAACCGGGCCGGGCTCGGGTTCGGGTTTGGATCTAATATGATCCTATTTTTACTGCAAAACTGGGTCGGGTTTACTGATAGTTGTAGGCTATACGAACAGGTGCGGATCTGTTAGGAAGCGAACGCGGATTGACTGAAGAGGCGCGGGCAAACAGATGCGAGTAGTAGGCGGGTGTGACCCGACTGAAGATGCGCGGGCGAACAGATGCAGGTGCGACGCGAGCGGATGCGAGTAGCAGGCGGGTGCGACCCGTTAACAAACAGTAGTAGTTAAAAAGGCAACGGGTGCGACCCGTCAAGCGGATGCGACTGTTTGAAAGGATGCGGACGAAATTATAAATAGGAGAGAATACCGATCACATTCTCATTCGAATTTAATTTCTGTTTCTTCTGCCTCTACTGCTCTATACAATAAATCACAGAGTTGACATACTTATTACAATCTCATGCAGATTACGTCTGTTGTATCTTGGGAGAATTTGAATAAAAATTCTTAAGGAAATTATTTCGACAAGCCTCAGACGGAATTTCCTTAGTTAACCAGTCAGGTTCTAGTCTATTTTTATATTCTTATACATCATTCTTTTATCTTCCGGTTTCTACGTTGTGCTATTTTTCACAATAGTGTAACGTTGTTATTGTAATTTAATTACGACATACCTATTGCTTAAATTAGCTAATACAGATTTCCAGAGTAGTGGAAATCTGATTGATAAACTTGTGAGACGATTTTATAATTGATTATTCTCTGTTTTGGTATACTAGACGTATAACAAAACACTCTCTAGATATCAAAGATTCATTTGACTTAAACCCTTCACTTCAAAACGTAATATATATGAAACGCTTTTGTATTAGGGGAATGTGTGTTCACGAATGCACGACCTTTATATCTTCTGGACTTGCAAGTGATATGATTGCTTTTTGATATTTAGTAGTTGTCTTCAATACCAAATTTGTGGTTATGACATGACTTTCATGTTTTTGATTATGTTGGATAACAAGTCAAAATCATACAAATTTCAGTAAATGGAAGAAGAAGAAAAAAATGCAGATTTATAACTCGACATTAAGAAATTATAAAAGATAAAATGGAGAAGGTGGTAAAATTGCTGATTTGCTTCTTTTTTTTGTTGCTGAATAAAAACGAAAAGTTCGGAAAGGAGTCGCAATGTTTATCTTTTTAAGATTTATTCTTTTACATGAGGAGGAAGATTAAGGGTAATAATTATTTTATTTGAAGAATATTTTTGCATATTGCGTCAACCAAAATATGAAAATAAGTTCAAGTTGATATAAGGTTTATGATGATGACGATCATCATTAAATAGTAAATAGTTATAACACTTGGTTACCAACCAAGTTAGGTTTAGAAAGCAATTTTTGAAATTTAGTTTATTTTATTTTTAAGTGGTGGTTGGGAGAAATTTGATGGGTGTAAATAACAACACCCTTAAAGGGAAAAAACAAAGTTAATCTTGTAAATTAGTCACTCTTTGGTTAATTTTATAAAATAGTCACTCATTAGTCCACAAAGTAAAATGATAACAACTACATAAATTAATCAAGTCAAAAGCAAAAAATAGTTACTTGTGTATAAAGTAAAAAAGTTGCTTTAACCTGTCATTTATTTTTGTACATCCAAATTGACTTTTCCAACCGTGCCTCAAAGACAAATTTAATGCTTCTGAAGTCCATCCGAAGGGACAAGGTAGTGATCCCAGTATCTTTGGCCTGCTACATTCAAATAATCTCCAAGTTTTTGTCAAATAACTCTACTTACATATCCCATCACTTCTCACCAAATGATCAAGCCTTTTCTAAAATAACTTGGTGGAATAAATCGATTTGGATCACAACGTGGATTTGGATTCACTACAAAAGAAGCACTGTTTAGCGACGGCTATTAACCGTTGGCAATCGTCGCTAGCCGTCGCTAAATGTCATTGCAAATTACCTCCTTGCAACAAAAGAAAGCGACGGCTCTGTTGTTCCTTTTGCAACGGCTTGTAACGGTTAAGTGTCCATGTGGAAGCAACAGTTGGGGTTGTTGGTTTCCCGGGTTGTTGATGCAAACCATTGCAAAGCATTGCAATTTGGCCGTCGCTATATTCGACCATTTGGTCGTCGCTAGCCGTCGCTAACCGTTGCAAACCTGGAATATATTTGCTGCCACATTGCAGCACCTTCAACCCTTAATCCCAATCAATCCAAATAATATAATTCCATCATTCCGCACTTATAATATCATTCCATCATACCATATAATCAATATCAACACAACTAAATCATCAAATATTGCATATTCCAACATATATTCACAAAATCATATAAGAAAATCAACATAACCAAATATGAAAACCCACCAAACCAACCCACATAACTAAATTAAACAACTAGTACATATCAAGTGCCAAAGTATCAATGACAACAACCAAAATACCAAACCCACCAAAACACTAAGTATCAATCACAACATCCAAATTACCAAATGTCAAACCCCTCATAATATGTACATATATATATATATATATATATATATATAAAGCGTACCCGTCAAAACAAACCAACTAAGCATCATCATCATCTGCACCTCCTTCCCCGAGCATTGACCCATGCTCCTGATAGAAGGAAGCAATACGCTCATCTATCTGCGTCGCCAAATGACACTTCCGCCAATCATTGAGCTCATCTAATTGTGTTTGCATCCGAGCAATCTCTTCCTCGTCTATTGATCTCCTATATGCTCTTTGGAAATTAAGAGCCTATGAAATAATTCAACTGAATAAGAAGTTCATGGCATACAATAACAATAAGAAAACTCAAGTTATCGGTAATAAACTCAAATGAATAAGAAGTTCATGGCATACAGGTTTCTACTGTGTAAACGTTGAGTACATACCATATTGCCGAAACTGTAATGCCTGTTTCGACTTGTCGGTTCAATGATTGAGTCCTATATCCGATTAGACTCATCAACCGTAAGCGACTCCCGTCCACTCGCTTGTATCGCTCGTTCATGCTCTGCATTATATCTCTCCTACAATTACGAACAGATATTTGACACAATTGATATACAATTTACTTATTTACTGTGAAATAAATGAATATGAAATATTTTCATTACAGAAATAAACATATTTACCATTACAGAAGCAGCCTTGTCGTCCGACCAATCATATGAAACATTCCCATCCTCATCTGTATGCTCCACTGCATGTGTGACTCTGAAAACCTCAGCCGCTATAGGCTCCCTTCCATACTTTGCCCACTGAATATATACAAGAATAGATTATATTGATAAATTGCATGAGTATATACAAGAATAGATTATATACAAGAATAAATTATTAGGTGGCATGTGTCGTTTTGCAATTTGTACAACTGCTGTAAATGCAGCTTCTGTAAGATTAAATTTCGATTTCATAGTGATGTATTCGGCGGTTACCGATAATTCGGTTCCGCTTGTACATCCATCCCACAATGTCCTCTTAGCAGAATCCAATAAATCATAAAATTTTTTAGCTTCCACGGTTGGCTCTTCGTCAACATTTTCGTTCCCATCATCACCTTGGTCAAAGGTAGGAAACATTGATCGTGCAGCATCTTGCACCATGTTTTCTATAGGATTGGTCATAGTATTATCATCCTCTAACACTACAGGATTAGGTGTAGGTTGAACAAATTCTCCATGACGATCCCATAAGTAATAATTTGGCACAAAACCAAATTTGTACAAATGTACTTCTACTACATCTGGTTTCCAATGCTTCAGATGTTTGCACTTACTACACGGACAACGAATGTCTACGTTATTTCGATGATTAGATTGAGAAAATCTAATAAATACTTGTACACTGTTACAGAAACGTTCTTTTATTGATCCTTTCATACCTTTTCGAGGTTCATACATCCAACTACGATCGAGAAAATAATCGAACATATTTCCTGATTTGCAAAATGTAGGTTAGAAGATTGAATAATACACTTCATATTAAAGTCTTGTAAAAATTCATATATAACCCTTTACTATTTTAACAAATTCAAATAAATATTTCATTCAAATTTTCAATTCTTAAGTTTATTGTTTTTTTACTTTGACGGCCGGTTATCCTACTTCCCATTACAAACACAATAACGTAATCATATTTTATAAATCATTTCAGGTTAAACGATACTAAAAAATTTCGGCAGCACTTCCCTTTATTCCCTGTATCGTACACAAGTGCGTGTACATAGGGAAAAAAGGAAGTGCCATTGAAATTTTCTGAACCATTTAAACTGAAATGATTTATAAAATATGATTACATTATTGTGTTTGTAACTTGTCCAAATACTAGGACAAATCCAACAAATGTTGTATCAGATGAATATAGATGTCCGTTCTGTGGAAAAACGAATATATAACGATCATATACAACACTTGTCAGACGGGGTCAAAAATTCTCTAAGGGGTTCACATAAATAAAGCACAAATTAAAAAATACTAATATTGAAGTATTAGTGGTCTGTAGTGAAATAATGATCTTAAATTTTATTTAGTAATGTAGCTAAATAGAATTCATTTAATTATGAATCAAAATCCATGCGAACTATCAGTAACTCGGAAAATATGCCTTATCTCGCAAACGGAAACCATGAGTTACTATTTTAACAACTGAAAAAACTATTTTATAATTCATTTAACTACTTAAATATTTATTAATTAAATCAAAATTTTTAAAACATATTTTAACTTTTGTTTAACTACATAAATTTTAATTAACGATTTTGTGAACTAAATAAGTAGTTAGCACTTACAACAATATAACAAACATTCTCGTAAACTTATCAATAAACATATTATTCAATAATCATGACCTATTTTTTGGTTTTTAAATTAGCCATAATTTTTAACAACATAGTAAACAATAAATTCACTAATTAATACCACCAAATCAACACTAATTATCATCACCTAATACGCAATAATCACCATTTTCAAACACACAATCAACTAATTTTCAAAATTAGGTTTACCATTATATACCCAATTCAAATAATAAACTATATATCATAAACTAATAACATATATTTATCAATTTCAAACCCCTAAATCATCCAATTCCAAATTCCTAAATCATCAACTAATTTAATTTAAACCTAAATTAAACAAAGATAATGAAAAATAGGACAAACCGGCAAGTTTGGAGAGGTTGAAATTAGCGACGGAAGTTTGCGACGGCTCTTGGTGGCGGACGGCGGCGGCAGCTTGCGGGGGAGACGGAACTGAGATGATTTGGGGGGAGAGTGAGAGTGATTTTTTCTGTCTCGGCTAGCAGGTATGAATTCGCGATAAGCGACGGCTAGCGACGGCCGCTTTTTTTAGCCGTCGCTAGGTGTTGTCGCTTTTCCAAGTGTCTCTTGTAGTGATTATTGAAGTGGATTTCAGATTATATCCATTGACAAGTCTATCTTCCGATACTAAGTAATCATGCACACATTGTGCATATTGCACCATGAGGGAAAATATCACTGTTATGTGATACTAATACATTTGTTTTAAATCTTAACAGAGGATGAGGAGAGGAAACAACGTTCTAAAGAAATGGCAAAGGATTCGAGTGCAGGTATTGCAGTGTATTTTTTACAGCTAGATACGTATTTAGTGTGTTCCATTGATCTGCTTTATTTCAGCACGAATGCATTAGTATTTTGTCTTTCTGCAGTTTTTGAAAGAAATATAAATACCTTATTTCTGATTGAAACGGATGAAGGTATGATGCTGACTATGAAATATTTCTTCAAGATAGCAATCCAACTCTTGTTGTCTGAAACTTTTCTTGCTAGTATATTTAATGTCATCATGCTTTTTATTTTGTTAGAAGCATTTTCATAAGCTAAGGCAATCATTAATTATTTAGTCGTAATTAGTTAGTCGTCAAACTACAAGGTTAAATCGTGTGTGTACACCCACACACACGTATGCTCATTAACCTTTATTTATAATAAAAGGAAAAGAAATAAAACCTCAAAAGTGGTTTTCTATGTGCAGGTATGACATTGATATGACAAAATGCATATACTGTGGATTTTGTCAGGTTGCATGTCCGTGGATAGGGCTGTATTTTTTTCCATTTTTTCGCTTTTTCGTTATTTTCCTTCTGAGTATTTCCGAAATTTCCGGAATAAAAAAGTCGGAAGGAATTCCTTCCGATTCGAAGCGGTAAAAAAGCGAAAATTTTTGTGTTTTTCATGGTATTACCGTTCCATCCCCATCTTCATCTTCAGATCTCCAAGTTTTTAATTTTTATCATCGCCATTAACATCTTCCGATCGATCATCTTCAGTTTGCCCTACTTTCGTTGCACGCTGTGGGAAATCGGTAATCCAATTTCGCAAATTATACATATTTACTTATCGTTTTTTTTCTTTTATCGTGTAGATTTTTTACGTTTTGGGTAACAATGTTTGAAATTTTGCTAAATTTATACTAGGATGATTGATGTAATGACTTGTAGTTTTTCGACTTTGTAGTTCAGTGTTGATTTATAAATATAAATCGATTCTTGACAAGTGAATGTATAAACCAAAAGGGATTAGTTAAAGATATGTGAATATCGTGAAACCGTATTCGCTGAACTGAACCTAAAATGGAAGTTGTATGGTTTATGATATCTATGACCAGTTTCTGCCTAAACCTCTAATTTTGTAAGGAAAAAAGGCCATTGGTTGAAAAAAACAACAAATTAGTTGCCTAGTTGAAACATGCAAATGCATGTTACTGTAAACCCAGCGTAATAAAAAAATTGCAAATTGATTGAACTGTGAAAAGAAATGATAACAATGGAAATGAAACGCTTTTTCATTTATCAAGTACCAATTTGTACCTTGTCATCCATGAATGACGACAATCGAATATCCTCCTAAGACCATTTGAATCCAGAGCTAAGCATGTGACATTATAAAAAATATTCCTGCTGTAAAAGTTGATGGAAATATCATGTATAAAAATAAACCCATAAGTTTGTTCGGTCAATCTAAGATAAAATTCAAATAATTTTTCGCACTATAAATAGGTGCAGACAGCAGCAGCTTAACACAGAAAACAAATCCACAGATAAACATGGAATAAGATAGAGATGGCTGTTATATTTAGAGCTGCATTTTTCAAAAAAAATGAACAAATGCAGGTGGAGCTTGAGTGTGTGGAAACCTCTACAAAGATGGATATCGTGTGAAAAAATGCAGCACTAAGTACCGTACTTTTCAACGGCGGGGCATTATGTGGTGCATGTTGTAGTGACATGATTAACACTTTGCATCATATTTTCTAGTACACAACTAAGCAGGAGTTGAATTTTTAAAAGCATATGATGAAATATATGTTAATACCAATCTCAGACTAGTTTTATGTTATATTGGGTACACCTTAATTTTCTCCATGCTAGTAAAGATGTAAATCATGTAAGCTTGATTTGGCGCTGGAGGTTAGCATGTTGAACATAAAAGAAAATTTTGATATTCAACCTCTACAAGTGAACATGACAAATAATTCATGTATTGTTGTATGGATAATCAAAATGTTAGATTGGGTAAATGCAAAATGTAAATGATTGAACAGTTTTTTTTCCTTTTTTTTCTACAGGGGAAAACAGAATCACAATTGTAGGTAAATACAAGGACCTGGCCTTTTCTTCCTATCACTAGCAAGCTTACAAACCGATTGACTACCATCCGCATTCTTCATTGGTTCAATAATCGCTGCCTTTGCTGTTTCCACTGTTTTATAAACAAACATTTTGCAGCTTTTGAACTTTCTCGTTTATTCATATCATCTATATGTTTTTGTTCACGATCGGTTTCTAATTACGTGCAGATTTTTTCATGGAGTAAATTGAATCAAGTGCAAATGCGGCAAACGAAGTCGGACAAACAGGGTTTGATATGCAAAGTCGAAGTGAAATACAGTATGAAAAATCTTCAAGGCAATCAAAGTCAATAGTATGAGACCACATGACAAAGATTTTTAGAAAGGACAATGGGGAAATGGAGACGATTGCACTATGCAAGTATTGCAAAACGGAGTGTACAGCTAATTCTAAGTATCGAAGTAATTAATAAAGTTATTTTTATAGCACATATTTTGGATCCAAGATATAAATGTCAATCCTTGAAGATTAGTTTTCTTGACATAGGTTGGAGCGATGGTAAAATGAATGAGTTTCTTGGAGTTATAAAACATGCTTTAAATGAACTATACGATGAATATAGGAAGAGTATGAATATACCAAATGTAATTGGATCAAATGTTGTTGTAAGAATTGAAGAGATTGATGAACAATTTGATGATGATCTTAGGAGCAAAAAATTAAGAAGGCTTCAACAAACAAGAAGAGAAGAACAATCACTTGAAATAAATAACGAGGTTGATCGATATTTAAATGATTCATTAGAAAGCCTTACAAGTAGAGATTTTCATTTGTTAGATTGGTGGAAAGGTAACCAATCAAAATACCCAATACTTTCAAAAATAGCTAAATATATTCTAGCAATTCCTAGTTCAACCGTTGCTAGCGAAAGTGCATTTAGTCTTGATCGGAGGGTCATCAATCCCTTTACGGCTTCATTGGCTTCTAAAATGGTTGAAGCATTAGTATGTCTTAGTGATTGGTTGAGAGCGGAAAACTTTAGTGGTCTTGAGATGCAATTTGAAGAGGACGTTGAATTGTTCATAGGTACGGAGGCAATTTGTGAAGGTAAATATTTTCAACAAGTATTAATATATTACAAGTAGAGTTTTGCATCTTCTAACAAACTCTTGAGCTCTATCATGTCAATATAGCATAACTAATTGGCAAACAAATAAATATACTATGCTGAAGAATATAATTACCACTATGTTTTGCATATTTTCTTTCTTTTACATGATACTTTGACGGAAAAAAGATTAACCATCATTACTACGTTAAATATGCTCTATTTTGTCAAGGATTCTTATATTATAGGCAATGGAATGTGTACTTCTTAGCTTCAAATGACCACAGTTTTCTAAACAAATTCTAAAACTATATACAGGAACCGCTACTTTATCGGTTGCAGCATCATCATCGTAGAATATGACGCAATAGATGAGTAAAAGGGCATAGTATTTTTAACAGGTATGTATAATTATTTCCGACATGCTCAGCTTCATGTTCCATTTTTTATATTCAACAATTCACAAACACAAGCATAACTTATTACTATTCAGTATCAATAACTAACTTCTTTTAGTTGCTATTTTAACAAAATAGCATATGACATATAACAAACATTTGAAAACCTGTATTTTGCTATAAATATATTTTCTTATTACTCAGTTAACTTGACTTACATAATATTAATATTAATGATCACTTCAGCCTGCATTGCTTGCAAAGTGCTTGCTGAATTGCTCATAAGTTATATGAAAAGGTACTTCAAAGTTATTGCCTCTATTACATAATAATTCGTACTATTCAATAAATAGAAATGCCAAATAGTTATAATTATCAGTCAAATGGAAAAGGAATAATCAAAATCACCATGGGGTCTGGCATATCTATTTGAAATATCCAACCTATCAGGAAGCGTACTGCGTTTGTTTACATTTCAAAAGACTATGACCAATTATAAACTCATAATAAATTTTAGAAAAGTATACAGAACCATTAAAGAAGAAAACCTTTATATCATTCTCATCGTTTTCAAATCATTTGAACATCAACCTTATTCAACACTCAATAGAGCGATGACTGTTTTCTAATAATAATGTATTATTGCCTATTTTTTATTCAGCAAAAAAGTACCTTTCTTGTTAAATATTTATTAGATTCACAAAGTACTTATGAAAAATTTGAAAGATGATTTAAATGCCTTTTTCCTTTCTTGTATATGAAGCAGGAAAGAAAAGAATGAATCTAGAATGGTAAATTTCTGAAGGGAGTTCAGAAGTAAGATGGATGTAGTCACCTTGTTAGTTTTATAGTTTTAATGAGTTAGTTTGCTTGTATTATCTTGCAGTGTTGCTTGTTAGTTTTGAATAGTCAGTTTGCATATACTATCTAGCAGTGTTGCTTGTTAGTTTTGAATAGTCAGTTTGCTTGTTACTAATTTAGCATTTGCATCTCAAATTGAAGTATTATCCTTTTATTATTATCTAACAAGTATTTGTATATTCTTCTTTGCTGTTTGATGTTGTAATTCTACATATTCTTTGTTGTTTGATGCCTACTAAAGTCTAACCCTATTTGTTATTCTATTTTTCAAAGTTTAAAAGTCTTCCTATCAACAACTATTTACAAAACAATATCAATGACTATTTGCAGAAAAAGATTCAATTAGCAGTGCCATTTTTATGCGTATATTTTTCTCAATGATTCACAAATATTATAAAAGGCTGTCAAAAATATATAGTAAAAAGCAGTCACAGCAGGTTTTTCCATGCTACAGAAAACAGAGTTTTTCATGTTATAGGAAAAGTGAAATTTCCATGCTCCGTTCCACATTTTCCAATTTCCGCGGTTTTCAATTTGTGGAAATCCGGAGTTGATGGAATGAAACACGGAACAAATATGGTCTTTCCACTAACGGTCGGAAGAAACGAAAAAAGCTCCGGTTGGTAGGGAAATCTTCCATACCCACCCCTACCCGTGGATGCCATTGTCGAGGGTCCAAACTTTTGGTTTACCCCTGAAACTTTTTTACTTAGCGATTCTTTTACAAAAAATGGGTCTTATGGTCGTAGCAAGTCATTAAAACTTGGTTGTCTGCTTGTTTTTAGATCTAAGAACACACTTAATCTTTACTTACAATTTTGGTGATGATGCATCATAAGAGCACAATCACATAAGAGCACAATCAGTAGTGACTTGTTCACTAAAAAGTTGGACCAAACTAGCCAACTTGCACTGAGAAGCGACTTGTTCGCTTCACCGTGGCTAGTTTTATTTTTCTATGTGGCTAGTAAACTGATATGAGAAATGGTTGTAAAAAACACACTTTTTCGTTTGATTGGAAATATGGATTAAAACAATAAGTATTTGTTGTTTTATCAAAACGGCGAGCACTTTGCCGTTTTAATCGAATTTTGCGGTATAACTTCTTTGCCGTTTTAATCGACTTTTTGCAGTAAAACTTCTTTGTTGTTTTATTTGTGTAGAATTCTACTAAAAAATCAGTTTAGTAGCTAGTTTGTATATTCTGGATGTAGATGGGGACTTGTTGAGTTTAAAATGGTGAAAAGTGGGAAGTGAACAAAAGAGGAGTTGTGAATGGTCTAATGGCTGCCTCATTGGGTTTCTCCGAAAGTAGAAATTTTGAGGCAATGTTAGAATAAAAGGCAACTGTAGATATTATAATCTTTGTTTAGTAAATAAATAAATAAATAAATGTAGCGATAATATGAATTTTTATTTGCTTAAACCGGCTCCTTAATCTTTCGCGTTTTGAATCACAGATAAGTCTTGGCAATGAAAATTTTGAATTATGTGTACTTGAGTCATTTGAACCAAATAGTTGAGCGGCAAAGTTTGCACTGTGATGCTTATTTTTTATGGGTATTGTTATGCTTACGTGAAAACCATTTTTTATTTGCACTCCACTAAATTTAAAATTGTTATGAGTACTAATGTTGTACAAATCATATATATTTTTTTATTTTATCCATCATTTATTTTTAACCAATCTTCTTCTTCAGTTACATTTTTCACTAAGTTCAATTTAGCTTTCAGTAACAATCAGAATCAATCTCTTGCTTCCAGACCAAAAACACCTTTCTATTTTACCCATCATTTAATTAGAATTGTCGACAGCCAAATTAACGTGTAAAACAGTAGAATTTAAAAAAATACCAATTTGTTTTGTTGAACAAAATCTACGTCACTGATGCTTTTCTGGGTAACCATTAATCATGTTTCTTTCTCTTTTGGAATTTCATATGCATATAGGTTTAATTTTCCATTGATTATTGATTGGGATTACAGGTTAAAGAAGAAGAATAGTAACGATTAAAGGAAATTAAAGTAAAAAATAAAGAGATAAATTAGTCAATTTATAACATAATTATATAAGGGGGCCATTTTTGTTGGTACTCCTCATAGTTAAAAAAACATTTTTTAAAAATGACTATCTCTTAATCAAAAGTGAATTGTTAGTAACAATACCCTTTTTTATTTTTGGAAAATAGCAGAGAGAAAAACTTATACTAGACATTTAAATTTCCTTTAGTCTGCGTTTGATGCATTGATTTTCTTGTAAGAATCCTTGTATAATAAGGAGAAATTTATGGAAAATGCAAAGATGGAAGACTGAAATTGCAGAAAATCTTAGATCTGAGAGCATGTATCGCTAAATGTATCGAGCTTCATCTGATGGAGTATGTGGTCTGGAATTAAATTATACTTTTCCAAGAATAAATAAATCTCGTGTTTCTCAATGTTTTATTCCTAGAGTTTTGCAACTACATCGGTATTGTGAGTGAAATACTTTATTCTCCATCTAATGCATATGTTTTTAGCTTAATTGAGGTTTGTGATGGGAAAAACATATGGAATTTACCTATTATTGAAGAAAGTATACCACTAAAATCTAGTCGATTAATAATGATCATAAGATTTGAATTCAACGATTTATGTTGGGTTTACATATTTAAAACAAACATTGTTGTATGCAACATGTCTTTCTCTAGTAGTCCATAGAGTATAAAAAACTTTATATTACAATATCTTATCGATTTTAGGATGAGCTGTTGAAGTTTTGTAGAACTTTTGCTTGAAGTGAACTTACAGTATATGATATTTCATTGTGATATCAAGAACCATCCATTATCATTACTTCCTTAAAATGATGAGTATAAAATAATGTATTTTTTATGAAATACTCTCGCGATTCAAGTGTCGACACATCTAAAACCATGGTATATGCAACATACGTATGTATTTATTCTTTAAGTCTATTTTGGGTTTATTAATGTTCCAACTTTAATTTATATGTTCATATTATATAAGTTTTATTATTATATAACTTTTATATTTTATATCACTTATGTAATACTCTTATGTATAATATTATATTAATTAAATCTTATTTAATTAATTTTATATTGTCTTAGTATAACATTTATATTAGATATTTATTATATACCATAATTTTTGTAGTATAACCTGTGCAGTTAATGCCCCGCTATATCCCCATTATAACTCCGATATATCTTATAGCGGATTCCTACCGCTACGATTTTTCCATATATCCTCAACTTATAGCCTTTCCGCTTTAATCCCCGCTATTTCCGCTATATCCCGTTATTTCCGCTATATTCCGCTATTTCCGCTATATCTTCTATAAAAAATTGGACTGAAAAATGATATTTATACGCTATAAAAATTATGAAATTAATTAATTTCATTGAATTTTTGATATATGTTTAGAAATGATAATACTCTAATATTCTACCAAATTAAATTAAGTTATATAACAGTTTTACGTTAATTTACAATACATTTGCACATATTTTTATTTAAAATTATTTTTGTATTAATTATAATTCAATTGAATGTTAATTTTTCACATAATTACTATCTATATATTTGTAAAAATAACAAGTATGGGATTTATATGCTATTTTAGAGTAATCCAATATATCCCGCTATATCTTCGCTACATCCCCGCTATGACTTTTTGCACCTCTACCGCATTGAATCCACCGAGCGCTTTAACTGCACAGAGTATAACACATATATTTAACCTTTTAATTAATTCATTTAATTAACTAAACTTTAATTAATCAAATTAATTGAAAATTGTAATATAATTAAATTATATTAATTTTGAAAATCATATTATATACATACATGTATACTTATGATATCTTAAACATTTTAAAATCATAACTTATATCAAAATATATTACATGTATATATTTTTTATTAATTAACTTATTTAATTAATTAAGTTATTTATTAATCTTATTAATAAATTTAAATTTTTAGAATTAATTTATGTTAATTTTAAAACATTTTGAAAATTTTCATTATATTATAATAACATTTATAATATGTATATATTATATTTTAAATTTAAAAATCTTATATTTTCAATTTTCAAAATAATTTGAAAAATTATATTATAACATGCATAATATTTTTCTTATTTTAAATTTAACTTTTAAATTTAAAACTTTTATTTTTAATTTCAAAACAAATTTGAAATTAGCCAAAGGCCTAATTTAATTCGGGGCTTTCCTATTAGCTAATAGATAGCCTTTTGGGATTACCCCATCATTTCGGGCCAGGCTAGTAAGCAGGTAGGGCAGAATACTTGATTACCCAAGTCCAACCTTAGACATAACTTTTCCAGACATCCTACTATATGAGTAGGCTATAATTAGTTAACTCGAACATTATTATTTTAGACCGCATAGGCTATTGTGCTCCGTTACCATTGTTGGAACTGGACTAGCTCGTAGCGGAAGTTATGGATGAATTTCAATTTTTTACCCTATTGGATCTTTATTAGGCTTATGAATTTAATTCATTTAGAACATTTCTAAGTATTATTTAAATAAAATCTTTTATTTATTTAAATTTGTTAAAATATATAATTTTATTTAATTTATATCTTGATATATATATATATATGTGTGTGTGTGTGTGTGTGTGTGTGTGTGTGTGTCATATACACATATATGTGTGTGCATATGTAACGTAATCCATGCAAGATATAACATGCATGTATATAAATGTTAAGATGTACATCACAGATTCACAACGGACACATTAGCTCATTCGATATGCAAGTATACGTAGTTCAAATATATGTATGTATACAAACTATTATTTAAATATAAATATTATAAATATATGTATACATGTATGTATATGTTAAGTATGTTTAAATAATTTTATGTAAATTATAATATATTTAAAATTATATATGTATGTATGTGTATATATAAAATCTTATAAGTAAAATAATATATATATGTGTGCATATTATTACAATATATTTATTCAAACATAAGTTATTTAAATATTAAAATAGATAATATTTATAAAATCGTAAATAATACATGTACTAATATGTATATATATAATAACAAAGTAATTTTTTTAATTTTAATATTTATATTCATATATATACACATAAATATATTTGTAATATATAAATACATATATTAATTTATTAATTTATTAATTTTTCTTTAAATTCCAGATCATGTGCTTATCATAGAAATAATTTATTATTATTTACAAAAAAAATATTTTAATTGAATATTCATTCGAAATTAAATAAAATATTAATAAAAAGTTATTTTTTAAAGTTTATTTCAAATTTCAGATTCCCCATAAATCAAAAATTATATTTTGAAGTTTGAAAAAAAATTCACATTTTTTCGGTTCAAATTAATTTTTAAATAATTTATCGATTTTCACCTAAACTAAATAATAGTTTTAAAAGTAACAATATTTTTTTAATTTTTTGTTTTCTGGCCAAGAGCTTATCTTATGTTAAAATAATATTCATGACATATTTGAGTTATTATAATTTATTTATGTAGTATATTGAATTAGATAATATTAAATAATTATAAAAATTATTTGCTTACCGTTGAAACTTAGTATATGAGTTGTCTTAACCATAGTGTGATGTTGTAATTAAATATAAACTATATATATGTAATTAAATAATATTATATATATATCAATTTAATAAAATATTAAATTATATTTTTTACATATGCGGCTGCATTGATTTGATATGTATAAAAAATTGAGTTTTTTTATAAACATAAGTATATACATGCATATAACCAAATTATTTGGGACAATATTATTGCATATTAGATTCGTCACCTAACTAATAATACACACACACACACACATACATAATACACACACACACAACAAAATATTATATTGATAATTATAAACTATAATTTGATAAAAACCACACCTAAGTTCCAAAGCCTTAAAGTACACCTTGAAAAGGTAAACTCTTCCCTTAGACACCTTTTCCAATTCAGTAGATTGCTAGTCCTTGAACCGTCGACCTTCAGCTATTGAATAGTGATCAGATCTGACGTGATTTGGGTTTGTATTGATGGAGATGCTATGGTATAATTTCAGCCAACAAAGGATGGAAGAAGAGGCAGCAAAAGCGCTCATCCAATTAGGGTTAGGGATGCTTAAATAGAGGATATAAGAGAGAAAAGAGTGGATCTCGTCTCATACTAATTCCCACTTAATATAAGTAATCCAAAATCAAGCCCTCATACACCATAATCAAGATGCCTACACCATGTATGTGCTATCGAAATAACAAGCCCTATAATGGGCCTTAAACCCATTCGCTATAAGAAAATATAATGACAACAGATTGTAACAGACTCCCTTTTGGAGGCTACTGCAACCGGTACCTCATTTCTGATTTTACGACCAACCTCTCGACTGCACACTAACTCGTAAAGGGATATGTAGGGGTAAGAGTCAAAACTTTGTCACATGTTTACTAGTGTAAGAACCCTCTATCATGCATTCCTAGCACTCACCAGAAACGATCGCATATGGAAAGCAAGTCTCGTATGCTTATCACGTTTCCGAACTTCTCGACTTCCGCTATCTCTCGGTTAAGAGTGAAGCCCGATCGGTTAGAGCACTATTACTTCTGCACCTTACTCAAATCATCATTCTTAACTCTCACAAATAGAAACAAGTCTACTTTGTCGGCCTTTGTGCTAAGTACATGACTAAATACCTTCCATAGGCAAGTAAACACACAAAGCACGATCAACTCATATAGACTTCTAATCCCCTTTTTATTTAATTAATCCTTTATTAATTATTATTTTTATTAGTAAAACATCTTTATTTAATAAAACTTCTTCATTTAATTAAAACTTCCTTATTTAATTAAACTCCTTTATTAATTTAAACACCTTATTAATTAAACTCCATTATTAATTAAACTTCCTTTATTAATTAAACTCCATTATTGATTAAAACTTAAATTATTTAATTAAACTCGATTATTAATTAAACTTAAATTATTTAATTAGATTTGAATCATTAAAACTTGTATATTGATCTAATTTCCCTTTATAAAGATATATACGTGTATTTAATATTCACGTATTTTACTATTCATTTATACTCTTTTTATACCTTAAAAGTATTCATATACTTATCTCGAATGGTATTCACAAATCATCAACAAGATTTACTTACTTTAAAATGTAATCAAAGAGGTTAAAAATAAATGTTACTTAAACATTGTTTTTATAAACCCGTTCTCTCTTTTATATTTTAAAAACACGTATTTTTCTATCTTTATTCCAAAAATATTTCATACTTGTTATTATTATCTTTAAAATTCCGTTATTAAATATCTAAGTAGATTCATAATATTTTTACACTTTATATCCACTCGCAATGGAAAAGGGGTGCCTAGGTTTGGTAACAGACCCAAGTTCGAGCCATGCCTGGCATATATTTCTCGCAAAAAACAATATTCCGAGGGTTATAGGTGTTATGAGTTGAAGTAGATGGGTATAACTTAATTTCCCTTGGAGTTGGTTGGTCCGCCGTCCCTCTCGGAGGTCCTCTGTATCGGGGAGTTTCTAAAGAAAGAAAATATTTCTACACTTTATAATTTAAGGGTTTAAAAATAAATGTCACTAAAATATTGTTTACTACAAACCAAAAACATTTCGTACTTTAAACATTTATCTTTAAAAATCTCTTTTAAAAATATAATTACATTTATAAGGGCTTACAACAAAAGTTACTTAAACATTGTCACAACAACCCTAAACTACTCACTTATAATTATCTTAAAAATATTTTTTATTAAATATCTATTTATATTTCTAAGTATAATTAATAAGGATTAAAAATAAATGTTACTAAAATATTGTTTACTACAACCCAAAACCATTTTTTATACTTATCATTAACTCAAAGACATCCATTTTAAAGATCAAAGCCTATCCACGCTTATTAATTAAGTTAATACACTTTTATTTGACTTCTCAAAATAATTATATTAACTTAAGTGTTAAAAATCCAAACTTCCTTTACTATATTTATCAATACTTACTTTTTAAAGATTATACACACACACAAACTAAAAACATTTTTTAAAATGATGTATATATTTATTTGTATACTAATTTATTTATAAGCTAATATAATTAATAAAATTTTAAAATAATTTAAAAGATATTATATTACATAAGCTTTTTAATACTCTAATAAAATCTTTAACTATTTTTCTAAAAACTATATATATATTTAAAAATACTTATAATATTGTTTAAACCATTTATTTTAAATATTACTTAAAATACTTATTTTATAATTTATTTTAAAACCATAAAAAGCATGTTTTATAATTTATACCCTTTACTTTAAAAATTCATAATTAATTTAAAATATGTTTAAACTTTTATATTTATCTACTAATAAGTACACTAATAGTACTTATTAAAAATACAAAGAAGCCCATGGGATGTCTTTCAAAGTTGACTTCAAACACACCAATTCATGTGTAGAGAACAACCAAATATATACTTTCACAATATATTCACATTTTAACCAATTTAGCATATGTTATATACAAGGGATTTCAAAGTGCGTGTATAGCGATCATTTCGCTTCAAACATTCACAACACACTTCAACTTCACATATAACATTATCAAATATGTAAACAATAAGCCTTGGTCACGATACATGTTTTAGAGGGTTTTAAGATTGATTATACCACATATAATGTTGTCACTTGCCTTCCAAAGCAAGGAGAGGTCCAAAAGTTATAGCTTGCATTGTTCTTTATTTTAACTTATATTTTCAACAACAACAAATGTATACACAACATATACAAATTAAATGGTGATGTAACTCACCCAATTCCAAGCTAAAACAAGACGTAGATAATCTCACTATGAGGGCAATGACGAAGACGGCGTCTCGATTGGACCTCGTATGTAAAAGTTATGAATTTTAAAAGATTGTGAATTATATTATTTAATTAATAGAATAATTAACTATTTAATTACCTCCTAATCCAATCCCCCATTCTTCCCCAATTTCTTGCTACCTAGTTCACGAATTGACACACTGATTTCTCCAACGCATAACACTATGTGTCCTCTCCATGTTGGTACCCTTCACATCATGTCCTAACACCCCCACCAAAATCTGACATAATGCCTCCACTAGTGACAGTACAATGTTGCGATTTGACTTAGAGGGTCGTGCACTCTCCGACTAGCACTAATTTCTTCGGCTTCACATGAGAAACACCACGTCACACTTTCCTTCACCTATCTCCACTTCTAGTGCCACCATACCAAAGCCCTAGCTTCAGAATCCAAATATTGCACATGTTCAACCTCGACCGGACCGCACAATGATCATACTGGTTCGAAGCCCTCCTCCATACGAGTCCAATGGATCCGACACCATCATTTATCATGGCCTGGAGCTCTCGAAATAATTAATTGAAGGCAGTGGTTGTGTTTATTTCGTTTACCAAAGGAGGAGGAAGAGAGGAAAAGTAAGAGAGAGAGAAAGAAGTAAACGTATGGTGTTATTTATAATAATATATATTATTTTTAATTTCTCAAATAAATTGCAACCTATTTCGAACTCGTACGATCACACAGTACGTCGGATCGATACAAAACTCGTCAGCATATATCATCTCATTATTCCGATCTCCATGACACTAGTTTCTTCACAATTCGAGATAGTGTCCCGGGATGATAATTTCACGCATTTTGAGGTCTTTTATCAATAAAATAATTCTCGGTCACGTTATGGATATTTTTTCAAACTATATATTTTTGTAAACATCTTCGAAAATAAGTTTTCCTTTATTGGTTATTAATTATAAGGTTTTTAACAATGTTATTAATTCAATTTAATCACATTAAATCCAAGATTTAAATATTTAAATAATTTGGATATTCATATACGAAGTGTTCGAAATTACGGGTCGTTACATGATGGAGTTTCTTACAAACCTTTATCTTGTATGATTTTGAAACTATTTTGTGGATGATATTAATTTTATCCTTATATACTACTCTTAAGTACATACCTTATAGAAAGAATTTAACTCAGCTTCACTCAATACTAATCGTGCTTTGTCCAATAAAGTCCAATTACTCCTTATCAATATATTATTTTGTATTATAAGGAGAAGTGCTCTAAAGACTAAATCTATATTCATTTTAGGTACGTTTGGAACTCTTTCCAATATACTTACCCATTCAATCAAATCAAATTATTTTGTTGCATGTTATTTTTTTTACTTCCATTTTATATTCTATGAATTCATTACTGACATGCTTCATACATATCAAATACACATATTTATGCTTGTAATAATTCATCTATGAATATAATTAAATGCGTGGAACTGTTTTGGTATTATCATACTTGTGATTGCATACATCTGGATGTATCAATCTAAAGAGTTCATCAACTCTTTTGAAGTCCCACTGAATGGGTGTTTTGCCTTTAATTATCTAAGATGTAATTAACCAGAATCATATGATTCATAATCATACAATAAAAATTATTTCTCAGGACTATGTCCTAGTTCATAATTTTAAAATAATTGTAAATAATTTTTAGATACTTCTATATTTTCCAATGCATTATTTTGCTATGAAACCAAATACCGCACTATAATTTTATTTCATAACGAATATTAATAATATTCTCATTGAAATAAAACAGTATATTCTTAAGTCATCACCGAGTAACATAATTTATTTCATATAAATAATGTGTGATACGTTTTACGAAAATAATTTTTGCAACCTGATGCAATCAACAAGAGCTACGTGGCATGCTCCCATCATTTCCGCCATGACTATAAATAGCGTACTGAATGCGGGGGTCCACTATTCACTTAATATAGACTATTTATTCCGTACTGTAACTAGTTTACGGTGGGGAGTTCTTTGATCAATTATCTTGAACTCAAAAAAATAAATCTGATAGAAAATGATTTTCTATATGAAAATTGATAGTGTTAGGGATATGCCCTAGGGGCAATTCTGTAATTTATTAACTCTGAAATCAATTCTTGTTCGAAATAAAGGTGTTTCTTCTTTCTGTTATATATTTGTTATAATGTGTTATAAATAATAAAATGTTTAAGTAAAAATATATTTAATAGAAAATCCATAAATGACGTGTTTGTGATAGTAATTACAATTAGTTTAATCATGAGTATTTGATCACATTGTTACAAAACACATCATTTTAAATGTTCCTAGTCAAGATGCATCGACATTGGATATCGATGTATCTTTTGAGACTAGAGTTCATAATGCTCTCCAAATGTTGGGCAGTGTATTACTCATGACTACTAGAGACACCTAGAGGTTATGTACTGATAGTTATTGGATAGCTATAGAACAACTCACTCGGTAGTTTTTTGTTGATTAATATAATTAAGGTCAAACAGAAAATATCGATGTGACTAATTTACACAATTCTTTCGACTTGAGAATACTGTCAACCTTCAATATGAAAACTCTACTTTGATTATAGTCAAATCATGGAACGACATCCATCAAGTGATTATAGTTGGGTCGAGTGGAAGTATTGGAAGGAAGATAATATTCAAGAGAGGATTCGTCACTTCAGTTATATGAAGTTAGTACCATGGTCAACTCAAGTCAACCCAAAGTCAAAATCTCTGGCCAGAGTAGTACGGTTAATAATAATTGTTATTATTGAACCAAGGATTTTGTGTTTGGACTATAGAGTTGAATATGGACAATATTGGAATTTTGACCGTTACTAAATTCCATAAATCCAAAGTGATACAGTTTTGACGAAGAGAATTGGTGTACATAAATATCACTAACGGGTAACGCTTATTAAATTAAATAAGATTTCACTGAAAATGAATAAGCGATAAATTTGGCCATAATGTCATGTCACTTGCTAAGTGATGTGTGAACGTTAACATTCGAATAGTTCGGTGTTAATTACTGACCAAATTTACACCCAAGAGTTACACAACTGAAATGATGAATTCCCTTAAGACCGAATGATTTAATTAGTTTATAATTGTTATAAATAAATTAAATTAATTAATATTTATGAAATATTAATTATAAAATTTGAATATGGTTTGAGAAATAAAAATTGTTATATATTTATAATAGTTATAAATGTACCAATCGATATACGATATCGATAAGCGAGTAAATTAGATTTAATTGCATAACATTTTGGCTTGGGCTTAAATGGGTTTAAAGCCCATCATTAGGGCTGCAAATTTCAGTTTTGACAAGTTATTGGAGGCGGCTAAAACTTAGGATTAGACCAAGAGATGGATGGCTAAGATTAAGAGAGAATAGATAATGAGATTGTCCTAATATCTCTCTTGTACAAGGCTATATATATGGATCTCTAAATCCTTAATCAAAAACAACTTTTGGCTGCCATAATTATCAAGTTTGCTGGCCGAAATTAATCCCCATATCACTTCTAAGAATCTCAAATCAATTCAAGTTAAGTAAAAGCACTAGTGGATAGAAAAGGTCGACGATTCCAGACTTGCAATCTAACGGATCGAGCATAACTAGAGAAGGGAATTCATCGATTCAAGTGGACTCAAAGGCATCATAAATTAGTATTTTATTAATATATTACAGTAATCATATCATATTTTATGATTTAATATTGATTAATCCCAAATCTGTATATATATTAATGTTGTATATCTAGTCAGGTGAGATTTTCGTAGGTATATGTAGTTGTCACAAATTAGTTTGGTTATGTGCATGTTATATTATTATATGTTATAATTTTTGTATAAACAAATCTAATTTACTGTAAAAAATAATTTTTGTCATTATTAATTATTTTATGTATATTTATATATTAATTTAAATATAGACTAATGTATATTTTAAACATATAATTACATATATGTATATTTATCTTTATTAATAGTTGTAATAGCTTTAGTGTCACACTTTTTTGGTATCAACGTGAACTACCAAAAATGCCCCTCTATATATTAAAAATATGATCTAATATTAAACTTTTTTTACAAATTCAAAAGCCACTAAAAGTAGGATCTAACAATTAAACATGTTTTACAAATTCAAAACGCTTCTAAATATAGGATCTAAAATTAAACTTCCTTTACGAATTCAAAATAAATCTTTAAAAATATTCAAATCTTAATATCACTTAACAATAAAAAACCATTTTTTGTGACTGATTTAAACATATACAATTTATAAGGAAACAATTCACGCGCAAAGCGCGTGCCATAACACTCGTAATGTATAGATAGCTTAGAATTTTTTCCTTACACCTATTTATACATAATATGAATTATCAAATTCGAAAATAATTTTTTTATATATATAAATAATTTTAAATTATCTTTTATTGATTATTTGAATTGTTTATTATATCTAAAATAATTATTGCATTGAAAATTCGATTTATATTTTTTAAAATTACTACATTTATGGAGTAACCCATGGAAAAAATTTCAGAATTTTTTGTTAATATTTAATATTTTTAAGAATTAAATTACTTCGGTTGAACATTCCTTTTATTTATTAAAAATAATATTTTATTTCAAAAAATCATGAAAAAAATTTTAAACCTGTAATTTATGATCCTAAATTTTCATAAATTTTAAAAAATTTGATTTTTTAATATCTATTACTAAATTTTTTAATTATTATGATCAAAACAATTTATTATATATATGTGTATATATCATAATGATAAAATTATAAAATTATTATTTTATGTTTGTTATGATAATTTCGATCTGGAGATAATTTTAAAATATATATGATTACATTTTAAGTATTTGAATGTAATAATTATTCATATATATACATTTTTATTTAACCTTATATATATAATTTTAATTATTATATATATGTATATGTATGTATAATTTTATATGTTTAACTATGTATATATATTTATATAAATGTTTTAAATTATATATATATATATTTATTTAATTTTGAGACTTTTAGTTGTAAAATATGTTTTAAATATATGTATACGTATTTATATAAATATACTTTGCATTATAATTTATGCACATATTTAGACAACATACAATACATACGAAATGAGCTAATGTGTCTGTTGCGATGTAAATTCCAACATCTATATACGGGTATGTTATGCCCTTCACGGATTATTATGTTACACGTGCACACACATATGTATATGTATATGATACATGTGTGTGTGTGCGTGTGTGTGTATATATATATATAAATTAAATCATTCAAATTAACTTTACATTACAAAATACTTAAATTTAAATAAAATACATGATTTTATTTAAAACAAATTTAGAATTGTTCCAAATGAATTAGACTTCATAGGTCAAATAAAGAACCAATAGGATAAAAAAAATTGAAATACACCCACCACTACCGCTGCAGGCTGGCCCAGTTCAAACAAAAATACATTTCAAAATAGAAATCAATTTCTTATTTAATGTTAAGTATCAATTATTATTTTATATTTTTTGTTTTCGATATTTCTTTATGAAGCAAAAGTGATAATTCACTCTCTTTATCCCAACTGTACCTTAAGTCATGTCTACTGTTATACCTTCGTTTTCTAAACGGTTGAACCATTCAAAAGAAAAACCTTACTACAATATCATAATTAACTCTTTACAAAAGTGAATCCCACCATCCTTAACATTTAAGGACATTAATTATGTTGCACTTTACGTAAAATGATTCAAACTGACATTTCAACGATCGAGCTCTCCGACCCTTTTTATAGTTTGGTCCAGTGTTATATTTAACATAATATGATCTTCATTGTAATCAATCAAATTAATTACTTGGTCTTATATTACGGTTTATTCTTTTATTTTGAATGAACTAATTTCATCGAAGTATCGTATATTACGAACTGTGACCATTCATTTTATAACACTTACATGTGATGGTGTATGGATCAAATATCCATAGTCTTGTATCGCTTCAGAGTTCGAAACTCATAGTATGCAATACACGATCTCACGTAATCGACCAACTCACGAACATATTCAGTAGTTGTAAATTAGGCGCTTGCATGGGCATTGAAATATTTACATGCAAGAAGAATTTATTAGTAATTGTATGCTATAATTCTATTTGAAAATCTTCAATTTTGTTCATTTGCATATTTTAATTGATAAACTTTTATCAATCGTATTAAATGCACAAATTTATCAATGTAGATTATTATAACATCATATAGTAAATGTCCTTACAATATTCAAAAGGTTAAATGTTACCATTTTATTTTTCTAATAAGGCTCCCACTAGATTTTTATGTTTCTCAATACCTTAAGAGAAAACATAGAAATCATTTGATTTCTCTAGTGAGTGTTAGGACTCGTATGTCTTGAGCTTTTGACCTTGAGGAAAGCTCAATAAATCATAATCCCACATACAATGGATAACTCCTTATCGATTGTATAATATACAACACCTAACCCCATGGTTCCTCACCCTAATCCCATCTCTATCTTGAGGAAAGCTCAACAAATAATGAGAGATTATCCACTTATACCCACCATTTCGCAATGGCATAAGTATAGTGCACGTACCTTGAGGAAAACTCAACAAATATGTGCCTTTATCTTACATCGTCTATTCAATATATTAATAGTACTACACATAACATCACTAGCTCGAGGAAAGCTCAATAACTAAGGACTATGCAAGAAATACATTAATATATAAATGACCGAGGACAACTTTATATTAAAGATTCATAATCTTTAACGTATTATATTGAGTGATGTCGACTTATGGAATAATGTATTTTTTATGAAATACCATTGTGATTCAAGTGTCGGACACATCGGGAATCACGGTATATGTGCATTTACGTATGTATTTATCCCTTAAGTCTATTTAAGGTTTCTATAAAGTTCCATCTTTAGTTTATACATTTATATTAGATAAGTTTCATTATTACGTAACTATTGTATTTTAATTAGCTCATATAATAGTCTTATGCACAACATTATATTAATTAAATCATGTTTAATCAATTTTAATTAATAGACTCTTTAATTAATTTTATATTATTCCAATATAACATTTATGTTGAATATTCATATATATATAGAACCTTTATAGCATAACACATATATCTTATATATTTGTGTATTTTTATTTAATTAATTAGTCTTTAATTAATTAGTTTATTTAACATTTAATTAAGTAATTTAATTGAAATTTTTTAATTAAATTATATTAATTTCGAAAATTTATTTTATACACATACATTTATACTTATATTATCTTAAACACTTTAACATAACATACAAATATATATGTATATGTATATAAAATACATACATATGATATTAATTAATTAACTTATTTCATTAATTTATTTTATTAATCTTATTAATAAATTTTAAATTTCAACATTAGTATTTAAATATTTTCAAACATTTTGAAGATTTATGTTATATTATAACCTTTAATAATAAACATGTTTTTATTTTAAATCTAACTTATAAATTTAAAATCTTATCTTGGTTTTCAAAACATTTTTAAAAATTAGCCCTAGTCCCAACTCAAATTGGGCCTTTTTCTATTATTGGCAACCTTTAGGCTAACTTCACCTTTCGAGCTAAGTCGGTAGCCAGGGAGGGCAGGGTACTTAGTTATCCAAATTTAAGCCTAGACAATACTTTTCTAGATACTGTACTAAAGTGGGTAAGCTTAATCATGTAGCCATAACATGGCTAATTTAGACAGCATAGGCTATTAGGATCTGATACCATTGTTGTCCGGTCCGAACTCCTTTGGGGCGATCCAACTAGGTATTGAGTTTTAAATGTAGCCTTTTGACTAGCACAACCATCGTAGGATATGTAAGGGGTAAGAGGCAATGCTTCATCATAGATCACAATGTACCCCCTATCATGTTAGTTGCAGGGATCGAAAATGGGACATCCAATGTACTAGGTGAACTCCTCAACTAACCTCGCTTTGATGCCACTGTTGGAACTGGGTCGGCCCGTAGCGGATTTTAAGGGTAAATTTTAAAAAAATTCCTCTTTGGATCTATTGGGCCTATGAAGTCTAAATAGATTTTAGATACAATCTAAAAGGTGTTTAAATAAAATCCTTTATTTTATTTGTTTTTTCTGAAAGAGTTCGAATTTGATATAAATTTAAATAAATGAGTGTATCAAATGCTCCATGTGTATAGTAGATACTTATTAAAATCAATTTGAGAAGGGAACGTTATTTTTCATTCTCTAAGAATATGCAATCAATTAAGAGAATAAATAGCGTTAATTGGAGATAGAAGCCTTCCATTTCTCTCTCTATGTGATAGACTGATGATTTGTTAGATGTCATTAATGATCAATTTAAAACATGGCATGAGATGTGAGTATATCCAAATATACTCTAATGTATATTGTATAAGTGCAACATATGAGAAGTGTGCATAGATAATGTTTCCTTTATATATGTTTTTGTTGTTCATAGTATTATTGAAAATACACAGACACACATATATACTTACATGATAAAGCTTATATATACATATACATACATACATACATACATATAAATGTGTTAAAATTAAGTTTCACTATTTTATAAGTCTGAAATTAAAAACGATAATTTGGAATCTAGTTTCAAAGTTAGGAAAGGTTTCAGATTAATATTATGATTTGACATAAAAGTCCATTTTGTAAATCTTAAATTAAATTAAATTAACATACACATACTCCTATATATAAATCATTGTAAATAATGTTTTAAACTTAAATCAACATCTGTACGATAAAATTCGTAATTTATTATATACTTTTAAAATAAAGTAACAAATTGAAGTCTAACTTTAATTTAATTGGAAATCCAAGGGTTTTTTATATTTTGCACAAAAGTTCATTTATGTTTATAAAGGTTTTTTTTGAATTTTCAAACAGAAGTATGCAATAACCAAAAAATTGTATTCAAAGTAACAAACGTAAAACATATATATACAAACATTAATAAACTACGTGTTTTCTACTGAATCAATAATAGAATCATATTATTAACTAAAACATATATTTCAATCAAAAGTTTTTTTATATTTAAACATCGAATTTAATATAATAACAGAAATAGATAGGACAAATCAGGCACGCGCACTCACGCATGCCCGTGCATGCGCGCGCACACACACACATATATGTTGCAAATGTTTCAGATCTAAACTATATAGACAGTATGAAAAATTAATTAAATGTGAAATCATATGTTGTTGATCTAATGATGACAAGGTGAATAGGTAAGCAATCAAAGTATATCTTAAAATGAATCTAAATCAAAATAACATGGTGAACACGTATAATTAATCAAGATGAAGCAAAAGGGGATCTAATCTATGTTACCAAATAAACAAATATTTAAATGAGATGAAATATGCGATGGATCCAAATCATATGAATAAGGTGAATGATGAATAAATTAAATCAGAATTATTACCTTGAAATGTTGCCAAGAGAATGCACATTGAATGAAGAAATATCCTTAGAACTCTAATATCCACACTCAATCCTTGCAAGAGTGGATGAACCACTTATGTTTTATTTATTTGATGGTTTTTTTGATTTGGAGTTGAAAGATTTTGCAAAGCTTTTTTTTGTTTTCTACCATGGAAGGTTAGGAGGGGAGAAGAGAAAAAAATGGATGAGAAAGAATGAATTGTCTGTAGAAAATGAATTAGTGGATATGTTTTAATTGAAAGAATGAAACCTTTCTCATTCTTTAGTTAAAACTTCCCTAATTAATTCCCTTGATTATCCCTCTCTGTCCCCACTCCTCTCTCTTCACATGATATGGCTGAAATTATATGCTATCAAATGACATAAAATTTCATAAATCACTTCATGTAATTATCTTTTATTTAAACCCATTTAAAATTACATCGATATTGTATATCAATGCGTACAACTATGACTTTTATTAATACATTCAAACAATTACAAACAACTCCCAAACATCAACTAAATTAATAATAATTAACATTTATTAAATACTAAATAATTTAATTAATTTGCAATATTTTATAAATTAATTAAATCATGTAGTTTTTTGAAGAATTCATCGTTCAGCTGTGCGACTCATAGGTGTAAATTCAATCAGCGGTTACTATCAAACAATTCAAATATTAACATTCGCATGTCCCTTAGCTAGTGCTTTGACATTTTAACTGAATTTATTGCTTTTCCATCTTTAGGTAAAATCCATTTTTACTTATTATAAGCGGTACATAATAGTAACAGTTATTTACACCAATTCTCTTCGTCGAAATTGTATCACTTCGGACTTATGGAATTTGATAATGGTCAAAATTCCAATATCATCCATATTCCACTTTATAGTCCGAACACAAAATCCTTGGTTTAATAATAACAATTATTATTAACCGAACTACTCTGGCAGGAGATTTTGACTTTGAGTTGACTTCAGTTAACCGTGATACTAACCCCATATAACCGAGGAGACGAATCCTCTCTTGAATGGTGTTTTACTTCTAGTACTTCCATTCAATCCAACTATAGTTTTTTGATAGACATCGTGCCACGATATAATTACAATCAAAGTGGAGCTTTCATATTGAAGATCAAAGACAAATGTGTGAATTAGTCACTTTGATATTTTCTGTTTGACCTTAAGTATATTGATCAACATAAAACTATCGAGTGAGTCATTCCGTGGTTATTCAATAACCACTAGTACGTAACATTTGGTCCCCAGCAGCCATGAATAATACACTATCCAACATTTGGAGAGCATTACGCACTTCAGTCTCAATAGATGCATCGACGTCTAGTCTCGATAAATCTTGACTAGGAATATTTAAAATGACGTGCTTATCATATTGTGATATAATACCAATGGTTACGACTATCTGTAACTACTATCATAAACACATCATTTATGCACTTTCTGACATATATACTTAAATTAACTAATATATACTTAAATTAACCAATTAATTATTTATAACAAGTATATAACAAAAAGAAAAAACCTTTTATTTCAAACAACAATGGTTATCGAGTTAGATTTATGTAACAAATTACATAATTGCCACTTGGGGGCATACCCCTAACTCTATCAGTCTTTACAATAAACAGTAGGACTGTCGGTTGGAAAAGTTCCAAATAGGAAACGGAAGTTGATTCCATAATGGAGGTCAAGTTCATCGCCTTCAACGTAGCAACTAAGGAAGTGGCATGGATATGAAAATTTTTAAGTGAGCTAGGAGTGATCCTCGACACGGAGAATCCAATGAAATTATTTTATGACAACAATGCGGCGATGCTGATTACAAGAGATCCTAGAACATATAAGAAATCGAGACATGTTCTTCGAAAGTTCCACCTAATTGGAGAATTTGTTAATAAGAAAGAGGTCGTGATACAAGGAGTAGATACCAAAGACAACATAGTAGATCCATTCACAAAAGAACTATCTTGATCAGTTCTCGTCAAGCTGATCGAAGTGATGAGATTGAGATTTCGTAATCGACCCCAAGTGCAAGTGGGAGATTGATAGAGTTAGGGGTATGCTTTAAAGGCAATTCTGTAATTCATTATAAATTATTGACTTTGTAATAAAAAATCGTTCGAAATAAAATATGTTTTTCTATTATATACTTATTGTAATGTGTTATGTTAATTAATTATTTAATTTAAGTATATTTAATAGAAAATCCATAAATGGTGTATTTTATGATAGTAATTACAACGTGTTGTAATCATGAGCAGTTTATCATAATATAATAAATGCATCGTTCTAAATATTCCTAGTCAGGTTGTATCAAGACTGGATATTGATACATCTGTTGAAACTAAAGTACGTAACGCTCTCCAAAAGTTGGGTATTGTATTACTCATGGCCGTTGGAGGCACCAAGGGGTTACGTACTGATAGTTATTGGAGAACTATAAAATGACTCATTGATAGTTTTCTGTTAGTTAATATAATTAAGGCCAAATAGAAAATATTGATGTGACAATATTACATAATTATGTCAACTTGAGAATTTTGTCAAGCTTCAATGTGGAAACTCCGCTTTAATTATAGTTAAATCGTAGCTCGATGTTTATCGAACGACTGTAGTTGGGTCAAGTTGAAGCATTATAAGTGAAACACTATTCAATAGAGAATTTATCTCCTCGCTTACACGGTTATAATCATGGTCAACTAAAGTCAACACAAAGTCAAAGTCTTTAGCCATAGCAGTTCGGTTAATAATAATTGTTATAATTTAACCAAGGACTTTATGTTTGGACTATACAAGTTATATGTTGACGATATTGAAATTTTGACCATTACCAAATTTCATAAGTCCCAATGTGATATAGTTTTGATAAAGAAAATTAACGTAAAAAATTGTCACTACTAGGGACCGCTTAAAATAAGTAAAAATAGATTTTACCAAAACTATGTAAGTGACGAATTTGACAATAATACCACACTACTAGCTAAGGTGATGTGTGAACGTTACTATTCGAATTGCTCGATATTAATCACTAATCGAATTTACACCTAAAATTCATACAACCGAAATGTTGAATACTTCGACTACTACCTAATTTAATTAAATTATAATTGTTATAAAATTAATTAAATTAAATAATATTTGTGAAATATTAATTATAAAATTTTATTTGATTTATGTTGATCTGTACTGAAAATAGTGCATATATACAAGTTGTATACACACATATCAATATACGATATTGGTGTACGTTAAAATGTAATTTATATATGAATCTTCTGATTGGGCTTGAAGTGGAATGGAGGCCTACATGGGGACAAGATATAGTCGACCATAGTTATATGGGAGAAGGAGATATGTTTGATATTTTTGAGTTTGAATGAGTAGAGAAAAGTGTGGATTCTAATCCACAATTAGCTCCTTATTTTCTCTCCTATTTAAAACCAAGCACTACTAGAAAAGGGTTAAATAGCGACAGGGTGGGGCGACGGCTTCCGACGGCGATTTTCCGACGGGCCGTCGGCGGCCGTCGGAAGCCGTCGAAAAATCGCGAACATCAGGCTCCAGCCGAGCCTCTTCTTCCTCATTTCAGCATACGAAAAAAACTTCCCCAAATTTCCAAATTCACTCCCCAAGCCTCCAATCACTAATTTTGTATTTTTGAATCCTCCCCGGCAACGTATTCAACCTCTCTTGCTTTCTAGCTCAGGTATAATCTCTTATTTTCGCGAAAAATTCAATTTCTACCCTATTTCTAAATTTGCATAAGTTGATAAATTAGGGCTAATTGGTGATTGAAATTGTTTTCAATAGTGTTATAATAGTTTCTTGCATTCAATGGTATACCTATTTCATCTTTTATCGTGAAATTGTGAAAAATATGTATAATTTGTGGTTGTTCGTGTATATGTAAATCGTTGTGTATGCCTTGATTCTACGATTGTATATGTGTGTAGTACTGCTATCATTGTATTGTGTTAGTTGGAATAAGATAAAATGAATGCACGAGCTAGGAATATTATATTGTACGTGCACGTATTGACTTATGCAAAAAAAAGCATGAGTCTAAATTATAATTGTGCGTATTGAAAAATGACAAAAATGTTAAACTAGCCTTAAGTTGATGTAATACGTCGAATAAACGTGTTAAATTAAAATATAGTTTTGTAAATGTGAATAGTTAGTAAAACTGTATTTTTTTGTAAAATGCGCACATTTAATTAACTAATGTCCCTTTAGAGAGTTTTTGGCCCCGTCTGACGAGTGTTGTACATGATCGTTATATAAATAGTCGTTTTTTTCAAAAAACGACCATTTATATTCATCTGGTACAATGTTTGTTGGATTTGGACCTGTATTGGACAAGTTATGAACACTGTAAGCATTTACATTTTTTATACTACTTCGTCTCAAATGGTTCATAAAATTTCGGCCTAACTTTTCTTTTTTGTTTCCTGCGTACACGCATTTGTGTACAATGCAGGGAACAAAAGGGAAATGCTGCCAAAATTTTGTTGAATCGTTTGAGACGAAGTAATATACGAAATGTAAATGCTTACTGTGTTTGTAATGGGAAGTAGGATGCCTGACCATGGAAAAAAATATCTTTTTGTACAAAATTTTGTATCGATACGCTAAAAAATAATATGTGTCATATTTGAAAATATTTTTTAATTTGTGAAATAGTTCTTTAAATTCAAATATTATACGACCATGAAATGATTGATTATTTTGTTTTTTAATTTTATGACTCATTTTCTCAAATAGGAAAAATGATTGATTATTTTGTTGATCGGAGGAGATGGATGTATCAAAGAAAAGGATCGAGAGGCTCAATAAAAGAAGATTTTTATAATGGTATAAACGTATTTGTTGAATTCGCTTTAAGTAATAACGGAAACGATCCAGAAAATCGTTGTCCGTGTAGTAGGTGTAGACATTTGAAGTATTTGTTACCAGATATTGTGAAAGTTCATTTGTGCCAAAACGGTTTCGTACCCGAGTATTATGTTTGGGATCGGCATGGAGAAGTTGTAGCAAATACTTTTGTAGAGTCTGAAAGTGTCGTTAACGAAGTAGTTACGACGACTCGTATAAAAAATATGGTCGAAGATGAAGCACGATCTGTTAGTCCTTGAGATGATGGTTTTGATGAAAACAACCTTAAAATAAGATTATAAAATATGAATACTAACATTATAGTTTAGATATATATGTATATGCAGGATTTAACCATGCAGGTACAAAGAATGAAGACTGTACAGTATAAAGATTCAAGATATCAAGATTGAAGACTCATGAGTATCAAGAATATCAAGATTATCAAGAGTCCAAGATTTCAAGATAAGTATTGAGTCTAGAATTATGTTAAAACTTCATAATAGCACTGAAATCTTCACTCCATTTTTCTTTTGGGATGGAACCCATTTCTACCTTTTTAGTGGCTTACAAACCCACGACAAGTAGCTTACAAACCTACGACAAGTGGCTTACAAACCCACGAACATCCTGGTTTTGTACAAGTTCTCGAGTCCTGATGTGATGAGATATTCTGCAGGAAGAAGCTTGCAAAACTACTTCAAAATGATTTTCAAAACTACTTCAGAATGATTTTCAAAACTGCTTTTAAAAATGTTTTAGCCTTAAAAATTATCTTTTCAAATGATTTTCAAAAAGATGTTTTAGCCTTAAAATATTCTTTGTTTTTAATAAACTCTTGTTTTAAACTTCGTTTGTTTTAAACTATCTTTTAATTATAATATATTTATACTTAGATTAAATATAAAATTATAGTAAAATTATATATATATATTATTCTCTATATTTATCTATGTATTTTATCTATAGTCAAGTGTATTTATAAAGTTTAAATAGTTTTTAATATAAGATAAAGGTTATTTTCAAAGAAAATCAAATCATCAAAAAATGCTTTGGAATGTCGACATGCCCTAGTACCCCATGTCGACATAGTGACAGTTAGATTCAAAAATTTGAATTTCAAAAGAAGTGTCTATTCGCCATAATCTTTCACGAATGGACATGGCTGTTGTTCTTCTATAAATAGGGGTTAGTTTCAACGAATTTTTATACAAAATTTCTGGTTTTTCACTTCTCTTCTTCTTCCACATTTTCTTATACAAAATCCTATCATCACTCTACCGAAATCAACATTGAATCTAACTAGATCATCTCTGGTTTGATTCTCTATCACTATCTCAACAAGATCCCAGTGCTATTCAGAGTTATAGGCTTCTTTGTAATCTATCTAGCGAGAAAAGGTGTGATTGTAGCCTTGGAAATCAATCAAGCGAGAAAAAGTGTGATTGTAGCCTTGGAAATCAATTGGGTGAACTTGTTGCCCCAGAAATCAAGTATCTCTACCCAGAGGATTGTGATTCTGGAGGGTGTACCTCGTAGTCTTGAAACCGAGGGTGTAATTGTTGAATTGTTTTTGAAAGGAAATCCGTACTTAGTTATGCGGGACTAGATGTATGGTAACTCCGAACCAGTATAAAATCCGGTGTGTTCTTTCCTTTACTGCATTTACTTTATTTCTGCATCTGTGTTTGTTTTTGTGATTATATCTGTGTCTGAATATTGCATACATTTGTATTCAAATTAACATAATCTCAAAAAGATTTAGTAATTTCTTATAAACACTATTCACCCCCTTCTAGTGTTATTCCTAGCCTTAAGATCTATAATCCGCATTCCTCACATTTGGTATCAGAGCAAGGCTTTCAAAAGTTTCATAATCTGAATTTTGAAAAGTTTTCAAAATGGCTACCAACACTAGTACTGTTACTAACACTAGTATCCCTGTCACTAGTTCATTTGTAGAGGGTCAGTCTACTGTCAGACCACCACTTTTTAATGGCAGTAACTATGCATATTGAGCATGTAGGATGAAAATATATTTACAATCTGTAGGATTAGATACTTGGAATATCACACAAACTGAATATTCTGAACCCACAACTGATTTTGCACAGTGGACCGCTGAGCAAAAGACTGTTGCACAAAATAATTCTAAAGCAATGAATATTCTGTTTTGTTCACTTGATAGGAATGAATTTAATAGAGTGTCAGTTTGTAAGTCTGCATATGGAATCTGGAAAACTTTGCAAGTGACTCACGAAGGAACAAGCAAAGTTAAACAGACCAAAATTTTCATGCTCACAAATCAGTTTCAGTTATTTAAAATGAATACTAATGAGTCTATTTCAGATATGTATAGTCGATTTCAGGATATTGTGCATTCTTTAATATCTTTGGGAAAGGAATTTTCGAAAGAAGATCAAGTCAGAAAATTTTTAAATTCTCTCACTCCAGAATGGGATCAAAAGACACTTGCAATCGAAGAGGCAAATGACATCAGTACCTTAAAGATAGAAGAATTGATTGGAAATCTAATGTCGTTTGAAGTCCAAATGATCGGGAGAAGAGAAAGCAAAGCATATGAAAAGAAATCAATGGCATTCAATGCATTAACCGACGGATCAGACTCAAACAGTGATAATGATGAAGAGATAGCATTTATGACCAGGAATTTTCGAAAATTCCTGAAATACAGAAAGATGAATAATCTCAAGAGAAGCAACTATAAGAATTCTGGAAATCAGAATGCAGTGTCAAACAATGTCAAATGTTTCAACTGTGACGAACCAGACCATATCAAAAGAGACTGTCCGTATCCAGAAAGGCAGAATCCTCTTATAAACAATGAATCAGTAAAGAAACAGAAGCGTGCATTTACTGCTACTCTAGATGACTCAGACTCGTTCTCAAGCGATGATGATCAGAAGACAGATAACTCAAATTTGTGTTTCACGGCAGTTCACGATTTCAACAAATTCAAGGAAACGGACTCAGAAAAAGGTACACATTTACAATACAATTGATTGAAATTGCATGCTTAGAATTAGTTGATTGATTGCTTGATTGATTGATTTTGAATTGATGTGTTGATCGAATTTTAAAAATATATTTATTATTATTATTATTTTATTATTATTATTTTATTATTATTTTTTAATAATATAATAATATTTTCTGGAATATACTATAATTCTAATAATATTCCAGATATATATATATATATAGACATTAAAATAATAAGTATATATATATTAGAATACTTAGGAAAAATAAATCATAGAAATTCACAGGCATATGTCGACATGGTCCCTACCCCGATGTCGACATAGGTACCAGAATTTGAAATTCAAAATTTGAATTCAAATGGTTGAATTTCCCTCCACCTTTTCACTTCATTCAATACTCTGAAAAGGCATCTTTTGACCAGAGAACATGTCTTCCAAAAATCTATTTATTCACTATCTTTTATCACAACTTTTCACTTTCATTTTCAAATTCAAACTCTCTGTTCAAAACTCCAAGCTCTCTACTCTCTACTTAATGGCTTCTTCAAGCAACCCCACTATGATATCCCGGAATTTTTGGCAATATAAATTTAATAATCTGTGTTAAAATTATATATATTTATTAATAATAAATTGCATTAATTTGAATTTTCTTTAATAATTATTTAATGTGGGTGATTTTATCTTTTAAAAGCTAATTAAATTGATTTATAATGTAAATATATTTGTATATATTGTAAATAGATAAGCTTTGTTTTAAAATTTAATAAATAAAGACATATCTTCTAATTCTAATATTTTTGATTTTGGGGAATTTGATTTAATTTGGTATTTAGCTATTTAATAAATAAGAATATGGCTTTAATTACTCAAGATAAAAGTTTAATTTGTTTAAAAGAAATTCTAGCTTAGGTTTAAATTCAAATTAAAAGGGTTGTTTTGGTTCTTTTTAAATATAGCTTGATAAGATAAGTAATTTATATTATAATGGAATAGTTTCTTTTATGAATTATTTTAATTTAATAATGAGCTATATTTAAACAATATTAATGATGTAATATCTTTATAAATGGGTTTTTAATAAAAATAGAAATAGTTATTTCAAATTTATTTATATATATGTGTTTTGAAAGATGCTATGATTTGAAAATTTAAAATAAATTCTTTCAATAATATTTAAAATAAAACAAATCTCATAAATATTAACATAAGTATATAAAGTAAATTTAGTATTGGTAATTTAAGTTTTAAAATAAAAAGTGAAATAATAATAAGCACTTGTATTGGAAATAAAAGTAAATCCATAAGTTAAAAATCTATAAACAAATAACTAAAATCAAAAGCAAAGTAAAGAAAAAAGAAAAAAAAGTATCATTCAAATAACAAGGTAATTTGTAAGCTGTAAAGTATGCTAGGCAAGTATAAAAAAATAAGATAAGTATAAAATAAAAACATAAAGGACTTATGCATTTAATGCTTCTAGCTCTAAGCAGCAAACAAGTCAATTCAATTTGTTTGAAAATCATCTCAGCCTCCAAAGTAATAAAAGTAATCTCTGGTCAAAAATAAAAAAATGAGATAGTGTACCAGCCTACAAACCTAGATAATCAGCTACCCTGCCAACTTCTCTTTTCTATATAGATCACTTCTTATTTCTATTCGTTCATATCGAAACATAACAAGCATTTTTACAATTGAAGCATCATTCATTTGAACAAAAGCAAGAAGATTTAAGAAAAAAATCAAGCCTGTTGTTTTTCAAATAAGTTCTGTCTTCATTCTCAAATCGGTGAGTAACTTTCTTTTTAAAATACTTAAGTATCTGGATTGCTTGATTTCAGTACGAAGATAATGATGTTTGTGTTATATATGGATAAAATTTTGTGTGTTTCTGAAATAGGATATCTGCATATTGTATAATCTTATAATTCATCTCTGTGTTCAAAATTTCAAACTCAGGTTTGATTTAAAAAATTTAACTCTGCTTGATCTACTTGTTGTTATGACCTAGGGTCTAAACCAGATAGGTTTGCTTGATTATAAAGTTAAGTTTTAAAAATTTAAACTAAGTTAAATAACTTTAAATTTACTCTGGAAATAAAAAACAATAGGGTAACTTAAATAGAAGGAAACTCAAACATTTTAATATATTGATTCAGGATCACAAGTTGAATCTCTAGCCTATAATATGATTTTTAAACCAAACATCATAATTTTTAATGTGGGATTTAAGGTGCAGTTCTGGGTTGAACTAAAATGGGTTATTGTCGATTCTTGGGTGATCAAGTGGACCGGAATGCTCGGGGTTCCCTGTGGTGATGGATGTCACGTACAGAAATTTTCGACTTTCGAAAATTCGACATCGATACTCACTTTATTGACTGCCGAGAAATCGAGTGCCGGAAACTCCAATAGTGAGGGTTTTAAGAAGAAGAAATAGAAGAAAAGATAGAAGAAAAAGAGAATAGAAGGAAAAGAAAAGAAGAGAAAGAAGAAAAGAGAAAGAAGAAACAACAGATAACACGATCAGAAACAATATCAGAATCTTACACATCGCAGCGGAACAATATATAATAAATAAACACTAGTCTTTTAAAACAAAAAGCTATATCAGTTTATACATACATCAATCATCAGAGTCAATATACAACAATGGACAGTTATATAAACTTGTCCTCATACAGAATACACAGCGGAATAAATACTATCAGATACAAATACTACGTCTCGTCATCCAGCTTATCTCCAAAGCTCCAGAATATCCTGATAACATAACTCTAGGCTGCCCGTGTGGAAATTGGTGGGCACCCAGAGTTTAGAAGGGAACAATAAACTCCGAGTCAGTCATGGTGACTGGTGTGAGATCGTAAAACAGTTATTCTTTCACAAAGAAAATAAAACAAATTCGCAATGCTTTTGGAAAATGAAACTACCATAAGACCTCCCGCCACACACACAATGCAAACACAGAATTGGAGGAGATTTCTTCTTATGATAGTCAAAGATGCTTACTACGCAAAAAATCAAATCCTTTTTGATATTATTATTAGTGCATAGTGTAGAAAACATTTCGAAAGTAGAATATAAATCTTAGCCAGCAAAGGTACCATTATATTATGCCTGCTATAGCTGCCTCCTGAGGAGACAGGTTATACAATTGAAATCGTAAAGGCTCGTATTGTTTCTTTGGATTTCCAACAAATGGTCAGGCTAAGGAACTTCCTTTCCACGATGGGTACGTCCCTGGAATAGACGACCCGAGAAATAACCTAACATTACGGTTAGATCTCTGCCAACACAAGGCCGGGTTACCTCTGCAAAAATAGGTAACTACTGACACGCGTATGCCATCCCCCGATCGTCACCGATCTTCCCGAGGATCCCCGATTCGCAACAACCACAAAGTAATAAATTTGCAGCAACCACAGAGGTTAAGTATCTGGGCTCCATACCATGATACCACCTTTATCCAGAAGGAATGACATACACTAAGGGGCGCTACTCCCTAGAACCTTGCCGCATCCTTCCTGTTTTGACCATTTCCGGGGTGTGAGGCTCGATGAAGTCTCGTCCACAAAGCTACGCTTTCTACAAAGCCATGCTTCGGGTCAAACAAAATGATCAACCTATGATCACAAAGATATAAGATCAAACAAATGATCATATCGCAAATGATCAAACACTGATCATTTCACAGCAACACTCAGTATGCCACGTTACCAAATTGGGAGTATATCGCTGATAAATTTCAACTACATAACCTCTGAGCTCGTACGTCTCAGAGAAGGGTGTTAAGCTAAGAGAATAAATTCTCCGCCACCAACAGAAATGTATTTGAAAGAAATCAGCTTTATATCTCAAATTGTAACGTCAGACACACAATCCATACAAGTCTGTTCCGGGATCGAACGGGATCGAACAGAACCGAAGGCACTTCTCACGAAGCCCTTGCATATCCGGATAAATTTCTAATCACGTCCGGACTTCCCGTCACTAAGGGTGATAAAACCTATAAACCGGAGATCAGCCGATGTAGAGTAACTCGACGGTCATCCTTTCGTTTTCAAAAATATCCGGTCTTCAACACCGGTCTTCGAATGCAATTCATAACGACGTATCACATATTCGAAATGGGTTATACGACCCCATGGTCCTTTCCCGGCTAACCCGAATAGTGAGCGATTATTCAAAAATAAGTGTGGCATTCAAATTCATCCAATTCACAACAAATACCATTCAAGGTAATTATTGATAGTCGGTTATTTAACTATCAATAAAGATGCGCAACATCATCAGATTCCAAATAATTTTCCCCAAATTATTTTTATCTTCCAAAATATCTTTACTAGATATAAAATTTCCACACTTTAAAAATAAATCAACGTTTACTTTTAAACAACTTCCCTTTTTTTTATAAATTCCATATTGAATTTATATTTCAAAATATCTTCTGATATACGATTTTCAAATCGATTTCAAAATTCACTTTCAATTTATCTTTACAAAGATAAATTCTTAACAAACATTTCATATCGTATTGGAAAAGTAATTCCATACTTATTTAATAATAAGTATTTCACAAATCATTTATTTTCAACACTTGGAAAATATTCGATATACTTAAATCAAATTAAGTATATATTTCATTCTTTAAGGAAATCTATTTTCTATACCAACATCAATTTGAGTCAAAACGAATGTTACGTAAAACATCGTTACGACGACTCAAAAATCACTAGTATAGGGATTCGAAATTAAGATAGATATGTAAATCCCAATACTAGATAAAAATATTTCCCTTCGGAAATCATTTACTATAACAACAGTGTTATAGTCCACCATTTCCTTATTTCTCGAAAACGCCTATTTCAACAATAAATGTTGAAATCTATGATTTCGATATTCAATCTATTTTAAAACATCGTTTAAAACAATTAACTTCATTTCAAATATCACTTTCCCAAAACCATATCTATTTTACTTAACAATATATTCACTGTCCAAAATCGTGAATATAATTCACTTAACCCAATTTCAATCATTTCTACACATTTTTATTTCAACAAAAATTCGCTATCCAAAATCGCGAATATATCTTCTTTAAAAATCTTCCATATTTAACTTATCAAATTCAATCGATTTCGAATTTATAAACACGGTTATAAATTCTATTTCTATTTTAATAACAACCTCGACTTATAAATCTTCTTTTTATCAACTTCTATATTTTTACTTATCAAAATAAGTGATTTCGGATTTATAAACAACTTTTATAAATTCCAATTCTATTTATAAAAACTTCAATCCCAAATCAATTTCGATATTGATTTAAAAATTTATTTATCACTACTAAGTAAATTCCTCATTTTTTCTCAAATTATTCAATATTCTGTTTTAAAATGGATTCTTCAAATTGAAATCATTTTACATTGATTTCCCAATTTATTTCAATTTACCAATTAAATTTCTAGTTGGATTTCCAACTTATCTTCTTTTAATAAATTCCTTTTTAAGGAAATAAATTTCAATCGTTTCTTTCAATCTATTTAAAAATCCAAATTCTTAAATTAAATTCTTCAAATTATAATCACTATTTTACGAAATCCATTTATTTAACATTTTCACTTGATTCTGGAATTAATTCGATAAGATTATAAAAAATTAACTTTTTATACTTTAAAAATTCCTTTCTTCAAAATTTATTCAATTTCTAAAATTAATTCACTTAGAAATTTCTATTTTGATTTCAAAAATTCAATTTCGTTTATTTTTGGAATCCAATGATATCAAACATTCATTCAGCTAAATTTTAGCTTTCAAACAATTTCCAGACATCAATTCAATAACATCAATAATCATTCACAGATTATCACATCACAGTAGAAATAAATTCAATCAATGTGAGGGGTCCAGTTGGATCCCTCCAACCTGTTTCCCTGCATCCAAAGACGTTAGCACAATACCAATTCCACTTCGAGGTGGAATATCGCGGTATATAGGTTTTATAAAAATCCGCTTACTAACGGCGCAATAGGGTCTCATCCGCTATACGAGGCAGGAAAATCATCAATCCAATATATACATATGCCAATATGTATATATTGCTATATATATAGATATATCCTACTATATCTAATATCACATCCAATAGCAATCAAATCAATAACTGCAAAAATTCCACATTCAATTTGAGTGAGAAAAATCTCACCTTAGCCTTTTTATTTTGCAATCCCATTTCCAAATTGGATTGTTCTCTTGATTTATACCTTGTATAACAATTATATAAATTAATCAATATTCGAAATAATCGAACGATTAAATTTTCGTTTGGTAATTTAATTATCCAATGATTAATTTTTTCAAACCAATTTCTAAAATAATTACATAAGTTAGTTAAACAAACTTATCTCCAAAAATACATTATTTTAAAACTTAAACTAGTGGATTTAAAAATATGTATATATTTATTCGCCTATTTTTTTTCATTTTTCAAACTGTTTATACTTAATATTCTTTTGATCTATACATATATGTATAAATTTAAAATAGCATTGTTTATAGCTGGATGTGAATCAAAATTCTATCTGCATTTACATTTTATTTTATTAAATCAAGCTAAATTAAAAACAACAAATTCAAATACCTCACAGACGAGATTATCACGGCGTCGATCATCTCAGGTCAACGCGGCAAAGCCCACTCCACTTCAAATCGCGGCTGAGCCCTCCAAGCTATCAGCCTCCAACAACCCTAGCGCGCGCCCCCAAACGCCTCGTCCACCATCGCGAGCCCAATCCCACATCGAACGCGTAGCCCTAGCTCGCGATGCCAACCGCCACTCGCAACGTGATTCCAGATCACCCACAGTCGCGCGCCACCGTCTCTGCCCTAGCTCGAAGTCGCTGCCCATGCGCCGCCTCGTCAAACCCTCTAGTATCGATCGCGCGCCTCCCTTCCCTCGTACACGCGAGCGCGCTGCCACAGCCTCGTGCTCGAGTTCCTCGCGAAGTGGTCGCCGTTCGATTCGACGAAGGCAGAGGATATTTTTTTTTTATCGAGCTGGGGATTGAATTAGTGAGGGAAGAAGGAGAAACGAAGGCTCGACTTTGATTTTGAAGATGAATGAGCGGCCATTTTTATTTTCTCTGATGCTTTGATTTTTGAACGAAGGTATGGGTTTTGATACTTAAAATAGAGGGGCGCGGGATTTTTCTTACGCGTGAGTTAAGGTGGGTAGCGCGATTCCAGGCTGAAACAAAGGGCGTGAAAAAAGGAAGAACGTGTGATGTTTACAAATTTAAATTGAATTCCATTTAAATTCCAACGCGTTTAACTATCGTATGGTCACATAACAACCCCGAATGCTACGAAACTTGAAATCCGACAATAATACAATATTACGGACCCAATGGAACTGGTTTCGTCGAATTCCGAGACTGTGCCTCGGACGGCTATTTTCCAATATCAATTCGAACGATTAAATTTCAAAATTGAACAAATCGTTTTCAAACTCAATTCTGAAGCTTCTGTTATCTTCAGTATTATCAATACGAATTCTAAAAGCTTTTGAAATATTTTTCTTCAGCTTAAGATTGAAGATTCAAATTTTTATTCAACTTTCAATCGATTAAATTTTATAATTTAATCGTCATATTTAAGGTTATATTGGGGATTCAAATTAAATCATCGTTCAAATATTTAAAATTAATTAAATATTTTCAATTTAATTTGTTCAAAATTCTGGGTCGTTACAATAGAGGAGTGATCGGAGGGTCGAGGGAAAATGGTGGAAGGCGTTGCAGTTGGACGTGGTGGCAACGACGATGCAATTCTTTTTGTAAACCTAGTTTTTCTATGGTTCAGTTTTGGGTCTTGTTCGCCTTTGATTGGTGATCAAGTTCGACGCGCTTATGGGGATTGGAAGAGGGAATGTAGGCGAAGTTGTAGCCGGAGACGCTGGCGTTCCGATGATTGGCATTGGGAGGACGGAGCGTTGACAGGTTTGAGGTGATGTTGCTCAAGATGTTTCCAAGTTTGGGAATTTAGCTCGATTTTGATTCGAGTTGCTGTGATGGGTTTTGGGTGATCGTGATCAAGGATTGGTAGGCGATGTGTGGAAGTGCTGGTGGATGGTCGGAGATGGCCAGAGCCACGGTGCACGTGCATCGTGCAGTTTGAAGTTCTGTTGAACTTTGGGTGTGCAGAGGGTTTTTAACTCGGGATTTACTCGAGTTATTCGAGTGATTACTCGAAGTAAATGGGGTGTTGACGTGGTGCAGTTAGATGTTGCCTCGGGTATTATTGGCTATAGGTTTTTCAAAGAACCTGTTGCCTGTTTTAAATTTTGAAATAAAATTTAAAAGCTAGTTTAAATGCAAAGTAAGTTTTAAAATGAGTTTAAATTCAAGTTTAAATCTGTTTTAAGTTAGTTTTGAATCTTAGTTTAAAAATAAATAAAGTTGTTAAATTTAAATTTGTTTAACTACTTAAAAAGGATTTAGTAATTGAATTATTAAGGGGAAGTTTGAATTGTAAGTGAAGTTTAAAATCAAAGGTTTAGATCTGAATTCAAATATAAATTTCAATCTTAGTTTTGAAATAAAAGAATTTTTTAAAATTTAAATTGTTTTAAATAGTTTTAATGATAAAGTAAATTAATTCAAATTGATTTGCATTTAAATGAAATTGGGTTTAAAATTCTTTTGACTTCTAGTATAAAATAAATAATTCTTTAACTTGTAAAATAAAAAGGATTTTGGAATGGTTGAACCTTGTTAAAGTTAATTTATTTTCATTTTAATTCTTAAATTTAAAATGAAATTTAAAAGTAAAATTTAAAAGCAAATTGTTTTAAGAACCTTGTTATTGATAATTTGATCATTAATAAGGAAAAATGTTTTTATCTTAAATCAAATAAAGATTTTAATGACTTGTAATTATTAAATTACTTAAAATGGATAATTATTGATTTGGGTTAATAAATTTGGTAATTAGGAGTTTAATTAAGGTTTTGGCTAATTAATTTAGGATAAATTAATTATTAATTAAAAATCATTAATTAAATAAGATTTGAATTTTTTTTTATGATTAGAAATTAATTAATCAAGAAATTAAGAATTAATTAATGGGTTATTAAGATTAATTAAATTGTAATTAACAATGATTAATCTTAGTTAATTACTTTGAGAAAAGTAATTAGTTGACGAAGGTCGTTAACTATGGATTTTATTTTAACAATTAATTAATGTGATTAATTAGATTAGTTAATTTAAAGATAATCAATGGTAAATTATTTAAGTATAATTACTTAGTAAAAGTAATTAAGGAATTAATTACTCATTGTAATTTATTTAGTTTAATATGAATTGTTTAAGTTAATTAATTAAGTTCAATTAATTTAAATAACCATTTGATAAAGTGATAAGTATAATTACTCAGGGAAGAAATTAACTGGGGATGATTTAATGATGAAAGTAATTTGAGTATAATTACTTTATGCAATTAATCAAGGGATTAATTAGAGAAATTAATTAAGGAATAATTAATTTATTAATGAAGTAATTAAAAGTTGTTAATTACTGAATGGGATTAATCAAGGGTGATTATCAATTTATTAATTGAAGATTAATTACTTAATGTAATTAGATCATTAATTATTATGATGTAATTTAGAATGGATTTAATTTATAAATAATTAATAAATGAATTGTTTTATGTGATTAATTATGAAGTAATGTAATTAATTTTAGTCAATTAATAAGTGAAGTACTTTAAAGGTTAATTCCTATATTTGGTTTAAGATATTAAATTGAGAAATAATTAAAGGATAATTACTTAAATATAAATAAAAGATAATTAATCGGGGATGATTAATTAAAATGAATAATTGGATGTTGATTAATTAATTGATTGATAATTAATTAATGGGGATGTAAGCAAGTTTGGTAATGATGAAGTAATTAATTTAATTCACTTTAAATTAATTAGAGATGCAAGTAATTAATTTAATTCATTTTAAATTAATTATAGATGGTATGATTATTAATCATTGCTTATGTATGAATGGATGATATTATTTACCTTGAATGGTTGAAATCTCAGATATGAAATGAATGATGCTGTGTGAAATGAATGCTTTGATTAAAGTATGTTGATAATATGGATTATCTGTTATGATGATAATGTGATTTTCTATTGTGATATTGTGAATTATTGATCTGTGTGTATATGGATAATGAATTGAAATTGTTTTAAACTTTAAAACAACTTGGACTTAAAAGATACGTTTTGGATTTCGATGAGACCGGGATCGGGTTTTCCAAATTTGGAAGTCAGAAAATCACATTGATCCAAATTAACGATAGGGCGTGAATCTCAAGTGAAGATGAAGATTCAGAGTGCAAGGGTTATTGTCGTTAACTCTGAGGGTGATTCCAAAATGAGTGTAACGAGATAATGCCTTCGGTTTCGTTCGAACCCAGAACGAACTTGTATGGATTGAATGCTTTCAGAACATCGTCTGGTGGACGATGAGCATTCTAAGTGAGGTGTTCTGATAAGGTAATCGTAGTCTCAAGCCTCATCAACCGGGAATGGCTAAAACAGGGGAGGTGCAGCAAGGTTAGTGGGTAGCACCCAAGTAGGATGAGATTTCCCCTGTCTAGAGTCCCTTTTTATTCGGCTGTGTGGGCGGTTGCTAGCTACAATCGTGGGGTTTCTTATTCGGGAAATATCCAGTAAGGGATGGCTCCGGCCTTGTGTTGCAGTGGATTGGGAGTAATCCTCGGTACGGTGATCTAGGCCACGTACTGTGACGGGCGGTACCTCAGTAGCCCTGCCATTGTATGGAATCCAATCTCCAATAAGTGCCATCGGATTTGATTGTATTACTCACATGTTGGCTAGTATGCTGGAATTTAATAGATGTAACAATTTCAGCTATGATTTTATTTACTTGAAAACCCTAGACCTATTATAATATCATAGAATTTCCTATCAAATGTTTGGTTAGCGTAAGGTAAAAACTTACCCATGTTTATTTGTGGGAAGTCTTACGTGATACCTTTTGTTTTCAAAGGATTTTCAAAGTTAAGCAACTTTAACCTGTTACTCACACCAGACCCATGTCTGACCCGGAGTTTATTTCTGTTTTTCTTAAACTCTCGGGTACTCAAATTTTTACGAGTAGCCAAGGGATTCAGGTTAGCTTTGACGAATTATGGAGGAGCAATGGAGTAGGAGGCTTCGGCGTTATAGATATGTATAGTTTTTCGTTGTGTTGGTATCTCTGTGTTGTATTCGAGTTGTATCGAGTTGTATTAACTATATAGGTGTTTATAACTGTCTAGTATGTGATGTATTATCTCTGTAACTCTGATTGATGTTGTATATTATGTAATATTTATGTGATTAATATAATTTATTTGTTCCGCTGTTGAGATTCTGATGTTGTTTTTTCTTTCTTCTCTATCTTTTCTATTTCTCACCCCTTTCTTTCTTAAAGATGATGCAACTTTCTGGTAGAAGAAAGTTGGGTCATCACACCCACCACCATGAGACTTTCCAGAAACTTGAAAGAGCAACTCCTCAATAATCCAGAGGCCATAAAGCATACATCAATTATGCTAACTATGGAAAAGTCCATCCCGGAAAATTTGCTACTTTTCAAGATTTTGCTTCTTAAGAAATTGATACTCTTTTTGCAAACAATCATATTCTTAGTCTTGTTGATGCTTCTCAAAATGATTTTGTTTGTTATCCAAATCTTGTCAAATTTTCTATGCAAATCTTAATCGAGAATTTTATGAAGGAAATTATGATGAAATTTGGAGTAGTGTCAAAGGCACTAGAATTGTTTTTAATTGTGATCTTTTGGGTACCATTCTCAATTGCAAAAGCACGGGAATGGATCTTTCTAGTTTTCAAATCGATGAATATGAACGTGAGACATTTCATCATATTTTTGAAGGAGATGAAAACTTTGAATTTAAAAACCAAAACTTTCGTCCAAAAGCAAGAATTGTTACCTTCTTTTACAACATACTTTGACCCCAAGATCGGGAAATTTTAACAATCCTACCTCAAAAGATTGCAAAGCTCTTTTTTCTATTTTCGGAAATTATGATATCAATTGGGCGCAAGTTATTTTGGATGAACTTCGTCCTAAAAATTTTGAAATGGGAGAAAACACTTTATATCATGGAATTTACCTTACTCGGATTTTCAACTATTTTGGAGTAAATTTCAAAGGAGAAGAATTTATTTCAAGAAAAGTTTTTAATATTTCAAACATTTCTCTCATGAAAATCCCATATGTTTTTCAACCTTATGAGACTCTTGCCGAAAAGGAAAAGCGTTTGGCTCATGAAGAAATGGAAGAGGAGGAAGTAGAAGAAGAAAAAGGGGATGAAATGGAAATAGAAGAAGAAGAAGGTGAAACATCCCTAAAAAGTATTGATTATCCCTCCAATCCTACCAACAAAACCCTTCTCAAAAACCAAAAGATTATTGTTGGGAATCAACGGGTTCTTAGAAGATTCGTTAGTAAGAAGTTGGACAAAATATCATCCAAGATGAACAAGTTTTTCTCCAAAGTCAACAAGAAACTTGGATTATCTTCATCTTCATCATCCTCTAACTAGTTCTATATTTTCATATCATGTCGAATTAGTTTAAGTTTGTTTTAATTTGAGTGTTTATGTAGTTATTTATGATTAATCATTGTATCACTCTTCTATGCAATGAAATTGAATTTCTTTTCTGTTATCCAGCTTATCTTATCTCTTGAATAAATGTTAGTATATTATATAAATATATATATACACAATTATTCACAAAATCAAAATTACCATCAAATTTCACTGCCTCATGTCGACATACCCTCTATGACCATGTCGACATGTACTGGTCAGAAATGACACTTCATTTTGAATTTGAAATTTGAATAATTACCATATGTCTATTCATTTCAAATGAATTTCTACACCTATATATACCCATTTCTTCCAGAATTCATTACTGAATATTATTTCTTATCTATTCTATCTCTCTTTCTTCTCACAATTTAAAAATGGCTAATCCAATTCATAACTTATCCGAGAATCTTGAAGAAACTCTTAATTCATTCAAGAATATTCTCTCGTTCATTCTTCGTAACCAGAGACACTTAGAATTGAGTCAAATGCAGATGATCAAGGAGCAAGAAAGGCATTTCGAGGCAATTCGATGGATGATTTCTTCCCTGCACAAGGATGATAACGAAGCACATCCTCTTGTCTCTCTCACAAATGACAATGAAAATTGGGATGCCATCAAAGCAGACACTATTTTCGGAGAAGAAGGATGGGTGGAAGTTCCTCGTAACGTTTAATTTGATTACTTTATTTAATTTGACTAGTGTGTAACCCGTGCGTTGCACACGGTAATGTTGTTAAAAAATAATTTTTAAATTTTAATTATTGTTAAAAATTGAATATTTTTAAGCACTATATGATAAATTTATCGAAATAAAGAAATTTATAATTTAAAATGAGATGCAACACTCAGATATAAGGTAGAGGGTCGCCAACCACCTATTCTCGTCGGAATTATTGTCCTAAATCGGTAATAGCAATATATATGTGCGCACGCGCGTGCATGTGTGTTTCTATTACTATATATGTAAATAGTTGATGCTATGTGATACATATATTTTTTACATAAATGGATGAAAAAATTGAATTTTCCATTTCTATTAATATGAATATTGTATATATATATATTTAAGGATTTATAATGAAATAACGAATATTAAGTAATTGAATGTATTTAAATATTTTAAATTAATGATCAACTTAACTAATTAAATATATGTAGCTGAATGTTAGAAAGTAAGGTAAAAAATGAGAAGAGCTTTGTATATAGTTGTAGTTGAGAAAAACATCTTACGATCAACTTATATGCTCATGAACTTTTATTCATTATTTGAGATTTCAATTAGTAAACCTTTTTTTTTAACTTAGCAGTTAATCATAAATTTCATGTTGTTGTATGAGTGGCATGTTTACAACTTCAATATTTGCAAAATAATAATAATAATAATAATAATAAATCTGTAGCGTTAATTTGGGTTATGAGTTGGATAAGTTTTAATATCACGTTGGAAATGAAAATGTCTACATAACTTAATTTGTATTAGAGTAATCTATGCTTTCACATCCCAATATTGTAAAATATAAATTTATCCATTTAAAGTTGTAATAATATAATGTTGAAAATGAGAATGTCTACGTAACTTAATTTGTATTAGAGTAATCCGTGCTTTCACATCCCACTGTTGTAATATATAAGTTTATCATTTAAAAGTTGTAAAAAACGAAATTTTGTACTACAATGTATGATTTTTTTAAAGATAAATGAATGATGAATTAAAAATATATTATTATTTATGTTTACATTTTATGTTATGTGATTCATATACCTTTATATATGAATAAAAATAACAATCTTATCATCTTCACTTACATATATGAGTGTTGTATACCTACTTAAATCGGTATATTTTAAGATTTATTAAATGAATTAATAAATATTAGTTAATCAATTTATCTGAATGATTTAAATAAAGATCACATAATTGGTTAATACATGGATATGAGTAAAACAATATTATGAGAGAATTGAGAAGGGTTTGTAAGTAACTAAAGAAATTTAAAATATAAGTGTGTAAAGCTAAAAATATAATTTTTCAGTGCAATGTATAATAACTTCATTGAGATAAACGAATTAGGAAATAAATTTGTTATTATTGTTGATGTATATAATTTATGCTATGTGATTTACATATCTTTATATGCAAATGAAAATTTTGTTTTACCAGTTTGTTGATGCTACTTTGATATTTTAGGATTTACACGACATATCTAATATTAGTTAAGTCAATTTATCAAATGATTTAAATTTTGAATTACGTAATTAATTTAAATATATGGACTTAAATGTAAAATATTAGAAGAGAACTAAGAAGAAATCTGTGAATAATTATAGAAAATTTTAAAAGCATGTATTTGATTATAAATTGACATTAGAAGTTTAGTAGAATTACTATAAATTGATAAATTATGAAAATTTAAAACTAAAATATCTAAAGAGAGAATTAAGGAGAGTAGAGAAAACTCCTATAATTAATAAGAGAGCTTGAATTTCTTCCGCTTTACTATTATTTAATAGATTACTTTGTTTGAATTGATTGCTTTGATTGAAATTGTTTGTTTTGATTGATTTGATTGACACTTGGTGTGGATTGAAGAATGTATAAATATACATTAATATATTTATAATCGTTGATTTAATATCATGTCCATAAATATAGTTATATACTCTATTATATAGTTTATTAATGCAGGTACTTGAGTACAAGAATGAGGGGGAGTTATATAGTTTAGAGTTAGTTTGTTTTTGTTGATGACAAAGGGGGAGAAATATAAAATAGGGTAGTTAGGCATAGATTAAGAGGAAGTTATTAGTTTTAGGGGGAGTCAATAGGATAGAAGTAATATTTTATAAACAAAGGTTGTCATCATCAAAAAGAGGGAGATTGTTAGTCCTTGAGATGATGGTTTTGATGACAAAAACCTTAGAATAAGATTATAAAATATAAATACTAACATTATAGTTTAGATATATATGTATATGCAGGATTTAACCATGCAGGTACAAAGAATGAAGACTGTACATTATAGAGATTCAAGATATCAAGATTGAAGACTCATGAGTATCAAGAATATCAAGATTATCAAGAGTCCAATATTTCAAGATAAGTATTGAGTCTAGAATTATGTTAAAACTTCATAATAGCACCGAAATCTTCACTCCATTTTTCTTTTGGGATGGAACCCATTTTTGCCTTTTTAGTGGCTTACAAACCCACGACAAGTAGCTTACAAACCTACGACAAGTGGCTTACAAACCCACGAACATCCTGGTTTTGTACAAGTTCTCGAGTCCCGATGTGATGAGATATTCTGCAGGAAGAAGCTTGCAAAACTACTTCAAAATGGTTTTCAAAACTACTTCAGAATGATTTTCAAAACTGCTTTTAAAAATGTTTTAGCCTTAAAAATTATCTTTTCAAATGATTTTCAAAAAGGTGTTTTAGCCTTAAAATATTCTTTGTTTTTAATAAACCCTTGTTTTAAACTTCGTTTGTTTTAAACTATCTTTTAATTATAATATATTTATACTTAGATTTAAATATAAAATTATAGTAAAATTATATATATATTATTCTCTATATTTATCTATGTATTTTATCTATAGTCAAGTGTATTTATAAAGTTTAAATAGTTTTTAATATAAGATAAAGGTTATTTTCAAAGAAAATCAAATCATTAAAAAATGCTTTGGGATGTCGACATGCCCTAGTACCCCATGTCGACATAGTGACAGTTAGATTCAAAAATTTGAATTTCAAAAGAAGTGTCTATTCGCCATAACCTTTCACGAATGGACATGGTTGTTGTTCTTCTATAAATAGGGGTTAGTTTTAACGAATTTTTATACAAAATTTCTGGTTTTTCACTTCTCTTCTTCTTCCACATTTTCTTATTCAAAATCCTATCATCACTCTGCCGAAATCAACATTGAATCTAACTAGATCATCTCTGGTTTGATTCTCTATCACTATCTCAACAAGATCCCAGTGCTATTAAGAGTTATAGGCTTCTTTGTAATCTATCTAGCGAGAAAAGGTGTGATTGTAGCCTTGGAAATCAATCAAGCGAGAAAAGGTGTGATTGTAGCCTTGGAAATCAATTGGGTGAACTTGTTGCCCCAGAAATCAAGTATCTCTACCTAGAGGATTGTGATTCTGGAGGATGTACCTCGTAGCCTTGAAATCAAGGGTGTAATTGTTGAATTGTTTTTGAAAGGAAATCCGTACTTAGTTATGCGGGACTGGATGTAGGGTAACTCCGAACCAGTATAAAATCCAGTGTGTTCTTTCCTTTACTGCATTTACTTTATTTCTACATCTGTGTTTGTTTCTATGATTATATCTGTGTCTGAATATTGCATACATTTGTGTTCAAATTAACATAATCTCAAAAAGATTTAGTAATTTCTTATAAACACTATTCACCCCTCTATAGTGTTATTCCTAGCCTTAAGATCCGTAATCCGCATTCCTCACACGATCAATGTTTCCTATGGTTGAAGTTGACGACGATGATGGAAATGTTGAAGAACCAAATATTGAAGCAAATTTTTATTATGATTTACTAGATGCTGCTAAGAAACCTATTTGGGATGGTTGTAAAAGCGGCACTCAGCTATTAGTAATCGCAAAATACATTGCGATGAAGTCAAAATACAACATCACTGAAGCTGGGTTTACGGCTGTTGTACAAGCTGCAAAAAGACATATGCCGCCCGATAATCTAATGTGTGAAAATACCTATGAAGTTAAAAAACTTATGTCGGCTTTTGGTTTACCTTATTAGAAAATAGATACATGTTTAAAAGGCTGCATGTTGTTTTGGAAAGAAGACGCAAACCTTAGAAATTGTAAAATTTGCAATCAGGAGAGATACAAACCAAGAAAAAAGAAGGGGAAGGAAGTTCCGTACAAGCGTATGTATTACTTACCCATCACTCCAAGGCTTCAAAGATTATATGCATCTTCTGTTACTGCATCTAATATGAGATGGCATAGTGTGAGAACGGAGGAAGATGGTACGTTGACACATCCGGCCGATGGAGAAGCATGGAAGCATTTCGATAAAACATATCCAAATTTTGCAGCGGAGAGTCAAAATGTTAGATTAGGATTATGTACGGATGGTTTTTCGCCATTTTCTCAATTTGGTTCTAAATATTCATCCTGGTCCATTATCGTCACACCGTATAATTTACCTCCATGGATGTGTATGAAAACGCAATATATGTTTCTTACTATTGTCGTTCCTGGCCCCGACGATCCGACACAAGGAATCGATGTATATTTACAACTATTGATTGAGGATTTAAAAATACTGTGGAACGAAGGAGTAGAAACATACGATGTGTCCAAGAAGAAATTTTTTCGTATGTTTGCTTCTTTGTTGTGGACTATAAGTGATTATTCTGCCTATGCAATGCTTTCAGGATGGAGTACTATCGGTCGTCTAGCATGTCCATATTGCATGGATGAAACACGAGCGTTTTCTTTACCTCATGGTAAGAAAATTTCATGGTTTGACTGTCATCGATATTTTCTCCATGTAAATCATCCCTTCAGAGGAGACAAAAAGTGAGGGAAAAAGCACGAGTTGAAGGTTCGATATGTAAATCTTACATCGAAGAAGAAGCTTCGTTCTTTTTCTCTCACTATTTCAGTGACCATGTGAATATATCATTTGAAAGTGTTCCTCATAATGACGAAGGCGACGAACAAGAGTCCTCTCAAGCAATGTTATCTATTTTTAGACAACATGGTCGGCCTTCTGGAAAATGTGTAGAAATATGGCTAGATGATAGAGATCTTCATGTAGCACACACTTATATTCTTCTAAATTGTGCCGAGGTTGCACCGTTTGTTAGGTAATCTGAAATAATAATTTGTGTTTTATTCTTTTCTATAATGCATGCGCGTGTATAACCTAATGTAATAATTTGTTTATATATACAGTGTTTATGAACGTGAACATCCAAACGGAGATCTCAGTAAAGAATTTTCCAGTTGGTTTTCAAATTACTTTTATGAGCCGAGAAATCATGTTGTTGATGAAGGGTTGAAACATCTTGCGATGGGACCAAAAAGAGTGGTCAAGACATATCCAATATATTTCGTCAATGGATATAAATTTAACACCAAAGAATACGGTGCAGAAAAATTAACGAATAATACTAGTGTATTTGTAAAAGGTAGTGACGATCCAGAAAATCACATAAATGATTTTTATGGCGTTCTAACATAAATTTTGCAACTGACATATTTCTCACGACCCATGGAGAAGGTTTTTCTATTTAGATGCAATTGGTTTAGCAATGTTCCAGGTTCTGGAATTAATGTGCACAAGGATTATAATCTTATCGAAATAAAGCATTCATCGCACTATCACAAGTACGATCCTTTTGTACTAGCCAAACAAGCATTGCAAGTTTATTACGCTCCTTATCCGTCTCTAAAAAGAGATAAAGCAGATTGGTCTGCAGTTTTTAAAACAAAGGCCAGATTTACATTCGATGGGAAAAATATTCCAAACGAACAAGCTTATCAGGCAGATCTTGAGGAAAATAACGAAATAATAATTACAGACGATCATACAGATTTTGGTCCTTTGATCGATGAATCAAATGTTTTGGTAGAAGCGTTTGACAGTGTAGAGGAAAATAACGTAGAAAAGGAGACCGAATCTGAATCAGAAGACGATAATGATTGATTAAAATCTGAATCTGATTTTTTTTCAATTGATGTAACTATGTTGAATTCTTGATGTATTATGAAATTGATGTAACTATGATACCAAATCTATACGTTTACCATTGTTTACATGTTTTATGTCATTTCCATTTGTCATCTATTTAGCAATTTTTATTAAAAATGCAATGTAATCTGTTTATCGTCGGAACATGAGACCCATTATGAATCAGATATAACACACTTCCATTTCTATTTTCATTTCAGTCATTAATTTAGCAATTTATACCGTTGATGTCATTTACGTATGAAATATACTTCATTATCATGTTATTATTCTCTTTTGAAATTATGTGTCTATATGTCACAGGATTACCGTAATGTCATCTAGAGGTAGGAGCTCTTCCCGATCTTCAGGAGGCGATGGCAGTGGTCCATCGCAAGCATCACAACGTCCTATAGTTTCATCAGTACCTAGAGCAGAGGGGTAAGAATTAAATTTATTTAGCATCTTATTTTATCTTTTTATTATACATACATACTTATCTGTATCATATTTAAAAACAGGGGATTCGACCTACTTCCCTCGAAGGTTATGTTGGACGTTTCTAGAGCTTCTTACCGGAGTAGGATGAGTGCGTGTTGGCCGAAGTGGGATAACATCCCTCCCCACATAGTAGAGTGTATTTGGCAGGATGTCCTAGTAAGTATATTTACTGTTTATCGTTTACAGTTTAATATTCTTTTTGATTTTTATTATACTTTTTGCTTTTTATCGTGAAACACAGGCTGAGATAGACATTTAGACAGATGATATGCAGTTGGCACGAGGGTATTGGATGAAGAAGATGCGTAAAAACTATAGGGACTCGATATCCAAAATCAAGAAATCAGGTAAGAAACCACGTTGGATGGGAGAGAGCGTATGGCAAGCATGGTTGGGATACTGGGAAACTGACGAGGCGAAGGCAAGTATACTATTTTTTTTAAATTATTTGACTAGTAGTAAATATCAAAAAATACATGATCGATAAATAATGTATCAAATTTTGAATGTACAGGCAGAGTCGGAAAGAAACTCTGCAAATAGAAATAAAAATCCCGTCACTCATCGTGGAGGGTCGAAGTCATTTCAGTAGTATCGGCAGGAGTTGGTAAATTTACTGAATGCAAGTTGTAAATAGTTTGTGCTATATAATTTCAAATGTACAATAATTGTATGTAAAAATCAATTTCAGGAAGCTAAGGCGCATGGTCCCGTGGGCTATATGGACGTGTTTACTCGTACGCATGCTGTCGAGCATGTAAATCTGGACGGGACAGTTTCGTATACATGGCACGACGATAAATCCACCGAGAGCCATGTAAGCATATTTCATTTTATGCAGTATTAGTAATTGTTCTGTTCGTTAAAATATAATGAAAGAAGATATGATGATATTAATTTGTTAATGCAGGAAAAGTTTATAGAGCAGCGCCAGAAACTCCTTACTGATACAGGTCGAGATCAGATGACGACGGATGAGGAGGATGTTATTTTTGAGTCAGTTATGGATCCATCGGAGCATGGAAGACGATACGGATTTGGTAATCAAGTGGTAAGTAAATAATATACTGGGTATCATATAGTTTTCAAATTCAGTACATTGGTTTTGAGTCACTTCGTTATGAAAATATTATGCATTACCAAAATATATTAATTCGTTACTTGAATGTCATTTCAAAAATAAAAATAACGAAAAAGACATGTTATTTAATTTAGTTTTCCAGATATATGCATATGTTTAATTCAGTACATACACTTACAGAGATCACACAGCTAAATTTAATATTTATTACATGCTAGCAGTCAGAGACGGGGTAGGCAGACTAGAGCTCAGATCAATCTAGTAGAGATCGAAGATTTGCGGGCTAGAGTGGCGCAGCTGGAGGAGCAGAACCGTCGGCAGGCCATAGAGACCACACAGTTGCTAGACCAGCGTATCGCCGAGTACATGAAGCAGTATGGTGGCCGCTTCCCTTCCTCTGCTGGCTCAGGTTTGGAAGGAGATTGATTGATTGCTTTGGTCGGTATGTTTTTGTTTTGTATGATTTATGTACAATGTTATGATACACTTAGCTGTTTTATTGCAAAATTATGTGGACGTTGGGGATGTAGGAATTGATAGAACATTTGGTGTTGTGGATATTATTATGTATTATACATTAGTTTGGATAATGGTTATGTGTTTTGACTTAATTCTATGTATTTTTTGTTCGGTGAATTGTGTATAGTTTGGTTTTTGATATTTGGTTGGAATATCATATATTGAATTGTGTATATTGAATTCTGCAGTATTGGTGTAATAGTGTTTGTATGGAAAATGTGGATGGAAGGCTATATTGCAGCAGAAATACATAAAAAATGCAGCAGATTTCCGACGGCTTTCAGGTTATATTTTTCCGACGATTTCCGACGGCTTCCGACAGCTTTTAGATCATTTTTTCCAACGGCTTCCGACACTTGTCAAAAGCCGTCGGAATTCTAAACGGCGAAATGTGTCGGAAGCCGTCGGAATTACTGCACCCCGACGCCTTATTTTCCGACGGCTTTTTTTGACGGCTTCCGACGGCCGCCGACGGTTTTCAGCCATCGAAAAATGCCTTTTCCCTTGTAGTGAAGGTTGTATAATTCATTAGGTGGGCTCTAAGCGGTAAGTATGGATTAAGGATTAATTGTTCAGGCGGGGATTAATCGAGGATTAATTAAAACTAAGCGTTTATGATAATTCATGTATTTTGGATAAACTTTTAGTATTTTATTTAGCGTCGATTGATATAAATTGAAAATTTGGGATTTTGGATGCGCTTAAGAGTAGTAATGAGGCAAGGTCACCTAAAACTAGCACACTAATGCTTGTATGTGGCACCGAACCTTAAATAATGCCTAACCAGTGCCGAAATACATGTTTCTTTCTTGAAGCAATAAACCTTGTATAGACGGGCCTACAAAAATCGCTAGGCGGGGTCTAGTCGGAGGCCTAGAAGAATTTTTACAGTAGCGATTTAAGCTCCCTAACCCCTTATTTTTGCGCTCCCTCTCTCTCACTTAGCTCTCCCCTTATGACCTCTAGCCGAAAATACTAGATTCCCTTATTTTTGTAAACAGAGTGTATATACATTAAAATATAATTTATTTATAAATTAAATTTTAATTTGAAGTTAAAGATATTTTCATATCTTGATCTAGTTTTGAATTTTGAATTTGAGCTTTAAGCTATATATAATTTATATTTATAAATATTTTTTTATGTGTATATGAATTTATATAAGTAAATGGTACTAATTTACAATATCATATACACACACACGCACGCACGCACGCACACACAAAAAAAACAAATATAATTTTATATCACAGTCACTTTTGTGTGCGTGCGTGTGTGTGTATAGAGACACACACAACAAATATATTTATATGGAGGGGCTAACATGTCTGTTGTGATGTGAATTCCACCATTTAGATACTTGAATGTTAAATCATGCACACTATATATATTGCATGTGCACGTGCAAGTACACATATATGTGTATACGATACACATATACACATTATATAATACAAATATAATATCAAACTAAACCTTTATCAACAAACTAAATAAAATAATGATTTTATTTAAAATTGATTTAGATCCTATCTAAATCAGTTTAGACTTCATATGCCCACTATCCAAATAGTGATTTTTTTTTGACATTCACCCATTTAGCTCATTGTGTGTTGGCCCAGATCCAATCGTTTTTGCAAAAGAAAATTAAATGAAAAAGACAATTTAAAACATCAAGATGTATATCATTATAATTACCTCATTTATTTATCATCGTAGGTTTTTTTGTTGAAAGATATTATATTATATGTTGATTGTAGCGTTAACAGTTTATGTTAAGAATGCTTGTTAATGACTGGACCGATCTTAGTGATTTGTTTTCCCAACTCATTCATTTTTTTCCAAACAAATAAGAAAAACCATGTGGTTTACAATATTGGAACTTTGCCTTTTTTAAAGCAAACTTGATGCACTAACCACCAAGATATACACTGCTTTTGGTAATGTAATAAGATAAATTTTATATAAACCGTAAGAATTGTTGAAGAGACTCTAATTATAGTTAAGGAAGTCATTTCTTTAACAGATTTTACAACAGTTAAGATGGGGTCCTTATGGAGTGAAGTCCCTTAAGAAATAACGAAAATTACTTTCCTAAACTTATTACATCTTGTTTTAGTGCCAATTTTTAGTGTTCCAGTTTCCGACGGTGGGTGTGTGGAGAACGCTTATTGGTTTCATCTCTATCCATCGACTTAAGATTTTACCACTTTTAATATTCAAAATTAAAATTCGATAGGTGCATATCATGTGTAATTGAGTTTTTCGATAGGCCCTGTCGCGTGTGATTTTATTCTGTAAAAGTATGTTGAATGCAGTTTGTGCTTAAAATCGATAAGTTACTCAACAAATCTGCTGTCAAATGATAAGAATCCCCATTGAATCTTACTATACAACAACATGGGGTCGATATTTTTTTTTTCAATCTTCGATTAGGGGCTGCTAAATTTGCCATTAGATGGTGTCAACCCCATCAGATTTTTTTTGCAGCCATCACATATAAGCATATCTTCATAACACAACTTGATTTTGAGATGAGGATCGAAATCATTGTTACCTCCTGGATTATGCAACTTTACCATTTCCACGACTAAAGATGCTAATGTTTTCATCGTCTTTTAATCCTAAATTGCGCTTTTAAGAGCTGGATAGAAAGAAACTCTGAAGTGGAGGGTAAAATTGCAAATTTAAGGATAAATAATTACAGTACCATTGACCCCTTTAACCGATTTTAATTTTTCTGTATCCTCAAAAATTATTCTCCTAGTATGTATCCAACCAAATTTTAAAATTATAATATTGTGTTGAGGGTTGGTAGAGATCTAAGGACTTGATTAATTACGTTCTCTTGTAAAAAGATGAAGGTGAGCCAGTCATAGTGTTGAAAATGGTTGAGGAGTATTTGTCAAATTTCTTAACTAAGAAAATGTATGTTTTAAAACGAAGAAAATAAAATAATATTTGAATTTGTAAGGATGCAATATGCAAAAAAACTCATACTACAATAACATGGCAACACCTTGGACTTCAATTTCGCTTTATTCACTGACGAAATCTCAGAAAATTGACTGGAGTGGTACATCCATGGCGGCAGGAATTTAGCACGCCGAGCCCTTCAATCCTTTCATGCTCGTCAATCTCTTGTGATTGATTCTTGACTTATACTATTCGTAGTATTATTTCTTCTAATATTGTTTCTATTTCACATCGCCTTCATTTTTTATCATCGTTAATTTATGGACCCTACTAATTTCTTTAATACGTAATCTAGTCTCATGTTTTAGGTTATTTTATTGCGCCTTCTGTTTTTATGTGGATCTGGTTGTTAATTGATTACATTAGCGATTGCATCAGGTTAAAATTAACTTTCTTGTTCCTCTATACAATTGAGATTTTGATAGACTTGAAAATTTTAAATGTCTTGTGATCAAAATTGCTTTTGTAATACAGTGATTCGGTTCTACTCAAGTAAAAATATAAATTATAGCATTGATTAAGTGGATGCTTTGAGGTGCAGTTATTATATGGGTGAAACAAGATTGATGAACTGAAAATGAAACCCAACCTTGTTAACATGCCTAGTTTGTAAGTAACTGTCTTCTCTTACATGGTTTTGATATGCTAAAGTAGCAGACAGAATGTTATTAGTGAGAATAATGCAAGTGTAATCCCATTACTGCGAGGAGATCAACTTCGCATCCCGTCTCGAGCATAATGAGTTGGATGTCTTTTGAAATTATTAGTTTTCCAGCAGACTCGGTCCATAGAATAGAGATGACTGATAATGCTATATGTCAGAATTTTACTTGGTTCTGTATGTGTGCAGGCTTATGTAAATAAACTTTCCTTCTTTCTACATCTATTCAATTGGATATATTATAGATTTCGGGAAAATATTTTAAAGCATGGTGGAACAATATGATCTGAATTTGAATGTAGAAAAATTCAATAAAATTTAAGTACCACCAAAATGCCTTCTCCTATTGTCAACAGTGTCAGACTTATACTAATTTCAGCTAAATATACAGCTGTATTTTTTGGATATTGAAATTACTCAATTACAAACAAATAGTAGCAAGCCTGTTCGTTGTTGCTAATGAGATACTTATAATCGTGATGTTGTTATGAGCTGGACCATCTTCTCAGACTTTGAGTATCCCCTCCCAACCATTTAGCTCACATGATTCTTATTCGAGAATAAGGGTCCTAAAGGTGCGGTTGGTATTACTAATCTTTCCAAGTATTGTTCGTTCTTGTAGTATCTGTGACCATAATTGCTTATTAATAAGTTCATTAACTGATTGTATTCTGCCAAGTGAGACAAAATATTGTTTGTTTTGGTAACAACAAGTAATGTACTAAATGCTATTACTCTTGTACATCGTCCACAAAGGTAGGGTTTGGTTTGTGTTTTGTGTTTTATGGTTTGAGTTCTCTTGGTCATTTTTGATTTTGAGGTATTTTTAGAGTTATTAAAATGCATATGGATCTACTTGATTTGAAAAAATGTTTTCAAAAATGAAATTAAAAATGTGTTTGGTTCAAAATGTTAATTTAATTTTTTGGAATTTTGAATGTCGTTTTCTAATTAAAACATGTTTTGAATCTTAAAATGGATAGCCATGAATTTGATAATGCTTTAAAGTGAATAGCGTATTAGATTTTTAAAGTGTTTTTTAGCAGCATGTTATGGGTATTTCATGTACAACAATTGTGAAGTAGAATTCCATTGCAATAACTATGAACGGCTAGTTTTCTTAAACTCCAAGAATGACCCTATAATCAACATGTAGCGAATATACTTCACATTTAAAACATAATATAATATACAACACCACTCGTGTAGTTTTCCAAGGTCACACACAAGTACACTTAACACAATGAAAATCTAATCAAGAAGAAAAAAGGAAGTATTAAATACAACAAAATTAAATGGAAATTGCTTCCACAATAATATGATGTATATGTAACCACCACAAGTTTTATAAGCAACTCAGTTGATTTGTCTTCCACTTTCCACCTGCACACAACAATACAAAAGTAAGACATATAAATTGAATCACCGCTCAAAATCAAATTTGAGTGCACATAAGAGTATATTAAAAGTATATATAAACATGTATGTTACAATAAATCAAATATTCCCATAATGGCAGGTTTGATTATTATCACTTTTGTACTAATCAGGAGTTTGTAATTTCGTATACATGCACGTACAATGTAAAAGTAAGACATATAAATTGAATCACTACTCAAAATCGGATTTGAATACAAGTATATTTTAACATGTATGCTACAATATGGAGGCACCCTTATTTTCAAGCCTAATGCATGGCCATTCGTTCTTTAAAACATGTTTCAAATTACCCCCTAGAAATATTTTTGATTTTTTTTTGTTTTGTTGAATTTTTTTAATCTGCACTTAATCGGAAGTTAGTATGATTAAACTTATTTTTTGTTGCAAATGTGTATTTTTATTGTAAAAAGTGCAAATATTTGCAGTTTAAACTGCACATATTTGTACTCTACACATATTTGTACTTTGAACCGCACATATTTGCACTTTCCTTGAAATAATTTAGGGTTGTTTCATGAAATCTTTTTTTGAGAAGGGGTGGAAGCCTATTTTGAAACTAATAGAATCACATTTGACAAAACTTTCCAAAAAATACAAGATTACCATCATTTCTAGCTATGTTGGAAGGAGGAGATTACATTCTCAATGGAAGATAAATGGTGTGCTTTACATTTACTTATAAAGATAAGTTTTTTTCCTCCCATTGAATAAATAAAATTGAGAATTCTCGCATAACCAATGTCACAAGTCCAAATAGCTTGTGAAACTAAATTTAAATGTCAAATGAAAATAAAATAAATTCGTATCTGAAAGGGGGATTTTGTCTATAGGACAAACTTTCAAAGCTTTTTAGCCTCTAGGACAGACTCTTCAAAATTTAGTCATAAAGGCACATCAGGTAAAAATGATACTATATGTTATCATTATATGAAAATATTATGCAAAAAAAAACAATCAAGTACAAAATGCTACTAAACCGTATCATTTGAAAATAAAATGCTACCACAAGGTAAGATCAACTATTACGTGATAAAATTAAAACATTAGGGTTCCATCCTTCATTTAATTCAATGAATACAAAACTGAAACTACACAATAGCACTGTCCTTTCCACTGAAAGTTTGTCATTGTCACTAAAAAATTGAGAGCATGTACTTGAAGCTACAAAATTGATGAATTTTGTCTTTCATACTATTTTCCCTGTATTTGAAATAGGTATACTCTAAAATATAAAAATATGAGTTCTATAGTTTATAGAAGATAGCGTATAAATATACTCGATGAAGTTTACCGAGTTATCTTCACCCACGGTAACTTCAATGCCTAACACAAATGATCGAGAATGTGATGGAATTTATTACAATCAGACTACGCAATTTATAGTAACAAAATATATTTAATTCCTACATCACTCAATGAACATATGAATCTATGTAGTGTTAACAAATTGGGTAATACCCACGTTTAACTAAGAAAAAGTTGAAACACAATAGTACAAAATAGTAGAAGTATAAAATATATATCACTTATGTATGATAAAATATATCACATATGAAACCATCGACCATGCATCAATATAAATGACATTGAAACTTGCCATGAGAGTTGTAGGGCATAATTTTTGAACTTATATCAGGCAAATGTGTATAGTGTGCAGCATATATGAACATGACATTGGATGAACCCCCTCACTACCTCAGTTCAGAAAACAATAGCACACTTTTTGAGAATATCTATATTATTTTTTATAAATATCAGTTCAGTCTACTTATAATTAAAGGTAGAGTCAAAGAATCCTCAAATTTTAAGTCCGAATACTCCACTCCCTCCTTTATTTCCACAACTCTTTGAATTCATATCAATCAACCATAGATTTAGTTTCGAGTTAAAATTCTTACAAAAATGAGTTCAGGAGTAATTCGTTACACAAATCATAATATGATTTGAATTATAACTTTGAGTATGTAATCAAAAATAGTTATTTTAATCATTCATGTTATTATGTAGTGGCCAATTATTTGTTAATAATTTTGTACCATTCTTAATAATAAGCATGAATAAGTTCATGCATTGCAAGCATCCAATTCCTCTTCATCTAGCAGATCCAGGCAAATTGGACACTCTAGGCCCTCCATGACTAAATTAGCAGAACTAATCATCTTTATTTGATTTTCCATTCTTTTGTTCTTCGTGACCCTTGATAAAAACAAATACATTATTATAATAATGTATTTGTTATTTATCAAGGATCGTGTGAAACAGAAAGAATGACAAATCGGATTGAAATGATTCGTTCTGCTGACTTAAGTTGAGGAGAATCTAGGGTGCTCCATTTGCTTGGATCCGTTAGTAAATGGAGAGAACTGAACGCTTTGTAATGCATGCACTTGTTCATGTTCTTAATTATTAAAATGGCACAATGTCGATTTTGGAAGAGAAATAACTTAATGATTTCATGTTCTTAAATTTGAGATGGAATAATTAGTAGGAAAATCTTTCAAATACTTGGTTAAAATTAACTTTAGGCGTAGCTCTTAAAATAATGGGGATTAACATGTTTTCTGATTAACATGTTTTCAGATTTCCCAATAATAAATTTAAGTTCAAAGACAAGTGTGTTGATTTGTATTATTCTAGTAAATAAGTAATCAAGACAAGTGATTTTCTCACAGTGTGTTGATTTTTTAATATTGGTCGATAACTGTTCTTTTGTTTCAAATGGGGGCATAATATGATATTTCATTTGTAAATATTATAAGTTTTATTGTAATATGATACTTGGATTTGAATTAATCCTATATGATTGATAACAGTATTAATAATGATCTCCTAGCTTAGAACGCTTGTATTTTGATTCCTACACATCAACAATTGTTCATTTGACAGATTTCATCTTAAAATAAGAAATTCATTTCAAAAATAACATTAGAATAATTTTTCAATTTAAAATAATTAGTTCATTAATTTATTAGTTGTCTTCAACACAAATTTGTGGTTATGACATGACTTTCATGGTTTTGATTCAGTTGGATAACAAGTCAAAATCATTCAAATTTCAGTAAATGGAAGAACAAGAAAAAAATGCAGATTTACAACTCGACATTAAGAAATGATAAAAGATAAAATGGAGAAGGTGGTAAAATTGCTGATATGCTTATTTGTTTTTTTTTTGTTGCTGAATAAAATCGAAAAGTTCAAAAGGGAGTCGCAATGTTTATCTTTTAAGGATTTATTCTTTTACATGAGGAGGAAGATTAAGGTTAATAATTATTTTATTTGAAGAATATTTTTGCATATTGCGTCAACCAAAATATGCAAATAAGTTCAAGTTGATATAAGGTTTATGATGATGACGATCATCATTAAATAGTAAATAGTTATCTCACTTGGTTACCAACCAAGTTAGGTTTAGAAAACAATTTTTGAAATTTAGTTTATTTTTAAGTGGCGGTTGGGAGAAATTTGATGGGTGTAAATAACAACACCCTTAAAGGGAAAAACAAAGTTAATCTTGTAAATTAGTCACTCTTTAGTCACTCATTAGTCCACAAAGTAAAATGATAACAACTACATAAATTAATCAAGTCAAAAGCAAAAAATAGTTACTTGTGTATAAGGTAAAAAAGTTGTTTTAACCTGTCATTTATTTTTGTACATCCAAATTGACTTTTCCAACCGTGCCTCAAAGACAAATTTAATGCTTCTGAAGTCCATCCGAAGGGACAAGGTAGTGATCCCAGTATCTTTGTCCTGCTACGTTCAAATAATCTCCAAGTTTTTGTCAAATAACTCTACTTACATATCCCTTCACTTCTCACCAAATGATCAAGCCTTTTCTAAAATAACTTGGTGGAATAAATCGATTTGGATCACAACGTGGATTTGGATTATTGAAGTGGATTTCAGATTAAATCCATTGACAAGTCTATCTTCCGATACTAAGTAATCATGCACACATGGTGCATATTGCACCATGAGGGAAAATATCACTGTTATGTGAAACTAATACATTCGTTTTAAATCTTAACAGAGGATGAGGAGAGGAAACAACGTTCTAAAGAAATGGCAAAGGATTCGAGTGCAGGTATTGCAGTGTATTTTTTACAGCTAGATACGTATTTAGTGTGTTCCATTGATCTGCTTTATTTCAGCACGAATGCATTAGTATATGTATTTTGTCTTTCTGCAGTTTTTGAAAGAAGTATAAATACATTATTTCTGACTGAAACGGATGAAGGTATGATGCTGACTATGAAATATTTCTTCAAGATAGCAATCCAACTCTTGTTGTCTGAAACTTTTCTTGCTAGTATATTTAATGTCATCATGCTTTTTATTTTGTTAGAAGCATTTTCATAAGCTAAGGCAATCATTAATTATTTAGTCGTAATTAGTTAGTCGTCAAACTAGAAGGTTAAATCGTGTGTGTACACACACATATACGGACACGTATATCCATTAACCTTTATTTATAATAAAAGGAAAAGAAATAAAACCTCAAAAGTGGTTTTCTATGTGCAAGTATGACATTGATATGACAAAATGCATATACCGTGGATTTTGTCAGGTTGCATGCCCGTGGATGCCATTGTCGAGGGTCCAAACTTTTGGTTTACCCCTGAAACTTTTTTACTTAGCGATTCTTTTACAAAAAATGGGTCCTATGGTCGTAGCAAGTCATTAAAACTTGGTTGTCTGCCTTGTTTTTAGATCTAAGAACACACTTAATCTTTACTTACAATTTTGGTGATGATGCATCAAAAGAGCACAATCACATAAGAGCATAATCAGTAGTGACTTGGTCACTTAAAAAGTTGGACCAAACTAGCCAACTTGCACTGAGAAGCGACTTGTTCGCTTCACCGTGGCTAGTTTTATTTTTCTATGGGGCTAGTAAACTGATATGAGAAATGGTTGTTAAAAAACACACATTTCTGTTTGATTGGAAATATGGATTAAAACAATAAGTGTTTGTTGTTTTATCAAAACGGCAAGCACTTTGCCGTTTTAATCGATTTTTGCAGTATAACTTCTTTGCCGTTTTAATCGATTTTTGCAGTAAAACTTCTTTGTCATTTTATTTGTGTAGAATTCTACTAAAAAATCAGTTTAGTAGCTAGTTTGTATATTCTGGATGTAGATGGGGACTTGTTGAGTTTAAAATGGTGAAAAGTGGGAAGTGAACAAAAGAGGAGTTGTGGTTGGTCTAATGGCTGCCTCATTGGGTTTCTCCGAAAGTAGAAATTTTGAGGCAATGTTAACTGTAGATAGTAAATAAATAAATTAATTAATGTAGAGATAGTATGAATTTTTATTTGCTTAAACTGGCTCCTTAAGCTTTCGCGTTTTGAATCACAGACAAGTCTTGGCAATGAAAATTTTGAATTATGTGAACTTGAGTCATTTGAACCAAATAGTTGAGCAGGCAAAGTTTTTGCACCGTGATGCTTATTTTTTATGGGTATTGTTATGCTTACGTGGAGACCATTTTTTATTTGTACTCCACTAAATTTAAAATTGTTATGAGTATTAATGTTGTACAAATCATATGTATTTTTTTCTATTTTATCCATAATTTATTTTTAACCAATCTTCTTCTTTAGTTACATTTTTCACTAAGTTCAATTTAGCTTTCGGTAATGATGAGAACCAATCTTTTTCTTCCAGACAAAAACACCTTTCTATTTTACCCATCATTTAATTAGAATTGTCGACAGCCAAATTAACGTGTAAAACATTAGAATTTAAAAAAATACCAATTTGTTTTGTTGAACAAAATCTATGTTACTGATGCTTTTCTAGGTAACCATTAATCTTGTTTCTTTCTCTTTTGGAATTTTATATGCAGATAGGTTTAATTTTTCATTGATTATTGATTGGGATTACAGGTTAAAGAAGAAGAATAGTGAAGATTAAAGGAAATTAAAGTAAAAAATAAAGAGATAAACTAGTCAATTTATAATATAATTATATAAGGGGGTCATTTTTGTTGGTACTCCTCGTAGTAAAAAAAATATTTTTTTTCAAATGACCATCTCTTAATCAAAAGAGAAGTGTTAGTAACAATACCCTTTTTTATTTTTGGAAAATAGCAGAGAGAAAAACTTATACTAGACATTTAAATTTCATTTAGTCTGCGTTTGATGCATTGATTTTCTTGTAGGAATCCTTGTATGATAAGGAGAAACTTTTGGAAAATGGAGAGATGGGAGACTGAAATTGCAGAAAATCTTAGATTTGAGAGCATGTATCGCTAAATGATCGAGCTTCATCTGATGGAGTATGTGGTCTGGAATTAAATTATACTTTTCCAAGAATAAATAAATCTCGTGTTTCTCAATGTTTTATTCCTAGAGTTTTGCAACTACATCGGTATTGTGAGTGAAATACTTTATTCTCCACCTAATGCATATGTTTTTAGCTTAATTGAGGTTTGTGATGGGAAAAACATATGGAATTTACCTATTATTGAAGAAAGTATACCACTAAAATCCAGTCGATTAATAATGATCATAAGATTTGAATTCAACGATTTATGTTGGGTTTACATATTTAAAACAAACATTGTTGTATGCAACATGTCTTTCTCTAGTAGTCCATAGAGTATAAAAAACTTTATATTAAAATATCTTATCGATTTTAGGATGAGCTGCTGAAGTTTTGTAAAACTTTTGCTTGAAGTGAACTTACAGTGTATGATATTTCATTGTGATATCGAGAACCATCCATTATCATTACTTCCTTAAAATGATGAGTATAAAATAATGTATTTCTTATGAAATACTCTCGCGATTCAAGTGTCGACACATCTAAAACCATGGTATACGCAACATAGGTATGTATTTATCCTTTAAGTCTATTTTGGGTTTCTTAATGTTCCAACTTTAATTTATATATTCATATTATATAAGTTTTACTATTATATAACTTTTATATTTTATATCACTTATGTAATACTCTTATGTATAATATTATATTAATTAAATCTTATTTAATTAATTTTATATTATCTTAGTATAACATTTATATTAGATATTTATTATATACCATAATTTTTGTAGTATAACACATATATTTAACCTTTTAATTAATTCATTTAATTAACTAAACTTTAATTAATCAAATTAATTAATTTTTTTAATATAATTAAATTATATTAATTTCAAAAAATCATATTATATACATGCATGTATACTTATGATATCTTCAACATTTTAGAATCATAACTTATATCAAAATATATTACATGTATATATTTTTCATTAATTAACTTATTTAATTAATTAAGTTATTTATTAATCTTATTAATAAATTTAAATTTTTAGAATTAATATATGTTAATTTTAAAACATTTTGAAAATTTTCATTATATTATAATAACATTTATAATATGTATATATTATATTTTAAATTTAAAAATCTTATATTTTCAATTTTCAAAATAATTTGAAAAATTATATTATAACATGTATAATATTTTTCTTATTTTAAATTTAACTTTTAAATTTAAAACTTTTATTTTTAATTTCATGACAAATTTGAAATTAGCCAAAGACCTAATTTAATTCGGGCCTTTTGGAATTACCTCATCATTTCTGGCCAGACTAGTAGCGAGGTAGGGCAGAATACTTGATTACCCAAGTCGACATAACTTTTCCAGACATCCTACTATATGAGTAGGCTTTAATTAGTTAACTCTAACATTATTGCTTTAGACCGCATAGGCTATTGTGCTCCGATACCATTGTTGGAACTGGGCCAGCTCGTAGCGGAAGTTATGGGTGAATTTCGATTTTTTTACCCTATTGGATCATTATTAGGTTTATGAATTTTAAATTCATTCAGAACATTTCTAAGTATTATTTAAATAAAACCTTTTATTTATTTAAATTTATAAAAATATATAATTTTATTTAATTTATATCTTGATATATATATATATATATCTCTGTGTGTGTCATATACACATATATGTGTGTGCATGTGTAACATAATCCGTGCAAAATATAACATGCCCGTATATAAATGTTAAGATTTACATCACAACGGACACATTAGCTCATTCGATATGCAAGTATATGTAGTTCAAATATGCGTGTATACAAACTATTATTTAAATATAAATATTATAAATATATGTATACATGTATGTATATGTTAAGTATGTTTAAATAATTTTATGTAAATTATAATATATTTAAAATTATATATATATATGTATGTGTATATATAAAATCTTATAAATAAAATAATAATATATATATGTGCATATTATTATAATATATTTATTCAAACATAAATAAGTTATTTAAATATTAAAATAAATAATTTTTATAAAATCGTAAATAATACATGTACTAATATGTATGTATATAATAACAAAGTAATTTTTTTAATTTTAATATTTATATTCATATATACACATAAATATATTTGTAATATATAACCTCATATATTAATTAATAAATTTATTAATTTTTCTTTAAATTCCAGATCATGTGCTTATCTTAGAAATAATTTATTGTTACTTTTTATTTTAAAATATATTTTAATTGAATATTCATTCGAAATTAAATAAAATATTAATAAAAAGTTATTTTTTAAAGTTTATTTCAAATTTTAGATTCCCCGTAAATCATAAATGATATTTTGAAGTTAGAAAAAAAATCGCATTTTTTTGGGTTCAAATTAATTTTTAAATAATTTATCGATTTTTGCCTATACTAAATAATAGTTTTAAAAATAACAATTTTTTTAAATTTTTTGTTTTCTGGCCAAGAGCTTATCTTATGTTAAATTAATATTCATGACATATTTGAGTTATTATAATTTATTTATGTAGTATATTGAATTAGATAATATTAAATAATTATAAAAATTGTTTTCTTACCGTTGAAACTCAGTATATGAGTTGTCTTAACCATAGTGTGATGTTGTAATTAAATATAAACTATATATATATATATGTAATTAAATATTATTATATATATATATATATCAATTTAATAAAATATTAAATTATATTATTTACATATATGTAGCTGCATTGATTTGATATGTATAAAAAAAATTGAGTTTTTTTATAAACATAAGTATATACATGCATATAACCAAATTATTTGGGACAATATTATTGCATATTAGAATCGTCACCTAACTAATAATACACACACACAATACACACACATTGTTTGCGCCAAAATTGGTCACAAACACTCAATAGCCGTTGAAAGCACCAGTTCGCAATCACAGATCACAAAAATATCAAATATGTAGAGAAATAAGTATGTAAATCACTCAGGAAACTCAATAAAAACAGTAAATGACACAGGATTTATAGTGATTCGACGATCGTGCCTACGTCCACTCTGAAGTTTGATGGTTTTATTGCTCGGTCCTTGAAGATTACAATTTCTTATAATGTAGTACAACTGATTTTATGATCTAAGTCTGAATCTAAGGCAGTAGTGGTGATTTAGAGTAAATCTGGCAGAGTCTGGGCGCTCTTTAGCTTTTAAAATTGTCCGACCTCTTTTCTGAATGACCAGGGGCTCTATTTATAGGTGTAAGAGGCTAATATTTCGCCTAAAATTAGGGAGACTACTTCTGGCACGTGTGGGGGCCCACATGCCCGGCCTTAGGAAAGTTGGGCCCACTTCGGGATCGATTCGAAATCCATTCGAATCGATCAAAGAATCATCCAATCGAGCTGAAATTTGGTGTGGACATTCTTCAACGTGTATGTAAGCTCCTGTGAAAATTTCATAGCATTTGAACTTGTAGATCGTGAATTATCATCGATTCGAAATGGAGTTTCTCGGTGGCTGTGTGGTTCGAATCGATCGATTCGAATCGATCCCTTCGAATTGATCACCCGCGCGTGCGCTCGTGGTGATGTGGCGCGTATACCTCACATCGATCCGCTTTCTTCGCCCATTTGATCGAGTCGTCCCGGAGACTCTGCCGCCTTGACTCGATGGATTCAGAGGTATCAATAACTTCTGGATTCGAGTGAGGTTTCGTTCGTATCGATCGTGATGTTCTTAAGTCGATCGGTACGAAATGACTGTACCTGATGGATTCGAAGGACTTCTACTTGATGGATACGAACCAGGTAGACGTGAGGCTAATTCCCTTCTGATCGATGCGGATGCAATGGATACGAAGTCTAGCAACATTTATGGATTCGAAGTAGGAGAAACTTGATGGGTTTGAACATATCTTCTGCCGACGGATACGAAGAGGTCAACATTGATCGATACGAAACCAGGCCATTTGATGGATACAAAAATAGGGTGTTCTCTTCCATCTTGCATTGATCATAACTTGAGTATACGAACTCGGATTGACTTGAAATTTGGAGTGCTGACTTTCATGACTTTGCTTGTCATGTCCTATCAATTGTAGTTTGATCCGAGCTCGGACAAAATTCATTGATATCCATGGTGAAACAGTGTATAACGAACTTTTACGACGAACTATCTTTAGTTTTCCAATCAACTTTTTGGTGTTATGGCCTTGCCAAAAGGTGGGATAACATTTACCCCCCAAAACATGCCTTGCGATAGGAAGATGTGTTTTGTAATGCCATAAGCTAGATGTTTATATCCTGTCGATGACCTGCAGAGAAATTGATAGTTTTTATCTGACCATGAACGACGATCGTTTGGGATCGTATGTCATTTGAGGTGATGTGTGACCGCTCGCGGTCGAATGTCGTTAATGGCGAATGGTGACCGTTCGCGGCCAGGTGTGATTCTAGATAGACTATGACTGTTCGAAGTTGGATGTCGTTCTAGACAGATTGTGATCGTTCGCAATCGAGCGTCGTTTTGGATGATTTGTGACTGTTCGAAGTCAGATGTCGTTCTAGACGGATTGTGACTGTTCGAAGTCGGATGTCGTTCTAGACGGATTGTGACTGTTCGAAGTCGGATGTTGTTCTAGACGGATTGTGATCGTTCGCGATCTAGTGTCGTGCGAGGGAGAATTTGATCGTTCGCGATCTGGTGCCGCACGAGGCAAAGTGTGATCGTTCGCGATCGGATATCATACTAGATGAATTGTGACCGTTCGCGGTCGAGTGCCGTTCGAGGCAGAATGTGATCGTTCGCGGTCGAACGCTGCACGAGGCAGAATGTGATCGTTCGCGATCGAATATTATAATAAATGAAGTGTGACCGTTCGCGGTCGGGTGTCGTACGAGGCAAACGGTGACCGTTCGTGGTCGGGTGCCATTCGGGGCAAATGAGTGTGCCCGGGGTGGACTTAGTATTATCGACGTCAGGTTCACGTTCGGGTGAATTTCAGAATCAGCGATCGTGGCGGTTCGTCGCCATACAAGGTGTGCTTGTGGACCGTTCGCGATCCAAAGCATACGCGAGTAACTTCTTCTACAGAATTGCAAATATCAAATTAACGTTCACATGAAATCTATAGCAGAAATGTCCAAATTAGCAAAGTCTAAATGTCCAAAATAACATGAAACAAAAGCAAAGCAAGGATGTCAAAGTGTAAATTCTCATTACGATATGGTCAATGGTCATTCAGAGCATGTATGTGGATCATTCGCGATCTCCCACATGTGTAAATGATTTAACCTGTTAGTGAGAAGTTTACGACTTGTTCATCGTTTATTTAAATCAATTGATAACCATACGGTGCCCCGGCTAGGGGTCACCCCTAGCTGATGTAGACGGTGGTCGCTCTGGTTCCACCGTTGGAGCTCGCCTTCTCACATACTAAGTAGCCTACCGTTCCTGATATGCCCTTCTACCTCATCCTTCAGGTGTCTACAGTCATTTGTGCTATGTCCATTCAGCTCGTGGAATAAGCAATATTTGTTTGATTTTCTCTCGTCGGTAGTCGGATCTCGTCGCATTGGTCTACGATAGGCAACTTGTTCTCGGGTGTCTTGGTAGATTCGCTCCAAACCCTCGTTCAGTTCTGAATAGGTGGTAAATTGTGGCTCCCTCCGTTGCCGCTTTGACTTGTTATCATTTTCTTCAGCCTTTTGTTTCCCTTTACCAGTCTCTGCACCTTTTCCAGGTGAATTACCGCTTCTAACTGTGTAGACATCGATTTCTTCTTCTCTTTCTGTACGAGCATCCTCTAATCGCAAAAAATTTTCGGTTTCATGATAAAACTCTCATAGGTCCGTAGGTGGATCCTTAGTTAGTGAATTCTTGAACTCTGTGCCATCAGATATTCCAGATACAGCTGCCATCATGACCATAGATGGATCTGGTCGATCCGCTGATGCTGCTGCCGCATTGAATCGCGTCAGAAAACTCCTCAAAGATTCCCCGGCCTTTTGTTTTAAAGTTGCCAAACCCATCACATTCTTGGGTCTTGCGATGTGAACCCTGAATTATCTCATAAACCTTTCTGTCAAATCTGTCCAAGTCCCAATGGAGCCACTCTCCAGTTGTCTAAACCATAGCGCTGCAATGTCCGTCAAATACAATGGAAAGCACCGGGTCATGACTTCCTGTGATGACCCCAGCACTTCCATGTGCCTCATATACTTCGTCAGATGGACCGCTGGATCCGTCCGCCCATCATACATTTCCACCGATGGTAGCTTGAAGTCTGGTGGATTCCTGGCCTGCCTGATCATAAGAGTAAAGGGACTCCTATGTACATCCTCAGATCTCTATTGACTAGTCCGCCTCTCATGGCCCGTCTGACTATCTCTGCCAATCTGTCGTTGTCGTCAGGCTGTGATCTTTGAGTGCCACCTTCATTCTGCCCCCGGCTGAGCGTTCATCCCTTTATTGCCACCAGGTTGCTCGGATGTCCCTGAATCTCTTCCCGGGATTGGATCAACATGCTCTAAGTGTATGCCCCCAGTTTCGGCGCTGCGCCAGATGGTCCTGCTTCGTTCTGGATTCTGGTTGTTTCTTGATTTTGTGCTCCAAGTTGTCCAATTTGTTGAAGCAAATTCTGTATCATTTCCTCCTGTCTCTTCATCATTGTCTCCATCTCATCCCTGGTGATGAAGATCGATGCTTGGTTTGCCTCTGAGGAAGCTTCTTGACTCCCTTCATGCTGACTTTGCTCTGGTCTCTGCCTTATACTTGCTTGTCTTGTCATGATTCTTCGGATCTAAATCTCTTAGCCTTCTGATTTAACTTTCAAATGATAGAACTCCCGAATTAGCGTTCTCAGTGAAAGCATCAAAATGTTTGCGCCAAAATTGATCACAAACACCCAATAGCCGTTGAAAGCACCAGTTCGCAATCACAAATATCAAATATGTAGAGAAATAAGTATGCAAATCACTCAGGAAACTCAATAAAAACAGTAAATGACACAGGATTTATAGTGGTTCGGCGATCTTGCCTACGTCCACTCTGAAGTTTGCTAGTTTTATTGCTCGGTCCTTGAAGATTACAATTTCTTATAATGTAGTACAACTGATTTTATGATCTAAGTCTGAATCTAAGGCAGTAGTGGTGATTTGAAGTAAATCTGGCAGAGTCTGGACGCTCTTTAGCTCTTAAAATTGTCCGACCTCTTTTCTGAATGACCAGGGGCTCTATTTATAGGTGTAGGAGGTTGATATTTCGTCTAAAATTAGGAAGACTACTTCTGGCACGTGTGGGGGTCCACATGCCCGACCTCAGGAAAGTTGGGCCCACTTTGGAATCGATTCGAAATCCATTCAAATCGATCAAAGAATCATCCAATCGAGCTGAAATTTGGTGTGGACATTCTTCAACGTGTATGTAAGCTTCTGTGAAAATTTCATAGCATTTGAACTTGTAGATCGTGAATTATCATCGATTCGAAATGGAGTTTCTCGGTGGCTGTGTGGTTCGAATCGATCGATTCGAATCGATCCCTTCGAATTGATCACCTGCGCGTGCTCTCGTGGTGATGTGGCGCGTATACCTTGCATCGATCCGCTTTCTTCGCCCATTTGATCGAGTCGTCCCGGAGACTCAACCGCCTTGACTCGATGGATTCAGAGGTATCAATAACTTCTGGATTCGAGTGAGGTTTCGTTCGTATCGATCGTGATGTTCTTCAGTTGATCGGTACGAAATGACTGTACCTGATGGATTCGAAGGACTTCTACTTGATGGATACGAACCAGGTAGACATGAGGCTAATTCCCTTCTGATCGATGCGGATGCAATGGATACGAAGTCTAGCAACATTTATGGATTCGAAGTAGGAGAAACTTGATGGGTTTGAACATATCTTCTGCCGATGGATACGAAGAGGTCAACATTGATCGATACGAAACCAGGCCATTTGATGGATACAAAAATAGGGTGTTCTCTTCCATCTTGCATCGATCATAACTTGAGTATACGAACTCGGATTGACTTGAAATTTGGAGTGCTGACTTTCATGACTCTGCTTGTCATGTTCTATCAATTGTAGCCTGATCCGAGCTCGGACAAAATTCATTGATATCCATGGTGAAACAGTGTATAACGAACTTTTACGACGAACTGTCTTTAGTTTTCCAATCAACTTTTTGGTGTCATGGCTTTGCCAAAAGACGGGATAACACACATAACAAAAAATTATATTGATAATTATAAACTATAATTTGATAAAAACCACACCTAAGTTCCAAAGCCTTAAAGTACACCTTGAAAAGATAAACTCTTCCCTTAGACACCTTTTCCAATTCAATTGAACCATCGACCTTCAGCTATTGAATAGTGATCAGATCTGACGTGATTTGAGTTTGTATTGATGGAGATGCTATCGTATAATTTCGGCCAGTAAAGGATGGAAGAAGAGGCAGCAAAAGCTCTCATCTAATTAGGGTTAGGGATGCTTATATAGGGGATAGAAGATAGAAGAGAGAAAAGAGTGGATCTCGTCTCATACTAATTCCCACTTAATATAAGCAATCCAAAATCAAGCCCCCTCACACCATAATCAAGATGCCTATACCATGTATGTGCTACCGAAATAACAATCCCTATGATGGGCCTTAAACCCATTCGCTATAAGAAAATATACCTTTGACAATAGATTGTAACGGACTCCCTTTTGGAGGCGACTACAACCGGTACCTCATTTCTGATTTTACGACCAGCCTCTCGACTGCAAACTAACCCGTAAAGGGATATGTAGGGGTAAGAGTCAAAGCTTCGTCACACGTTTACTAGTGTAAGAACCCCCTATCATGCATTCCTAGCACTCACCAAAAACGATCGCATATGGAAACTAAGTCTCGTATGCTTATCACGTTTTCGAACTTCTCGACTTCCGCTATCTCTCGGTTAAGAGTGAAGCCCGATCGGTTAGAGCACTATTACTTCTGCACCCTACTCGAATCATCATTCTTAACTCTCACAAATAGAAACAAGTCTACTTTGTCGGACTTTGTGCTAAGTACATGACTAAATACCTTCCATGGGCAAGTAAACACACAAAGCATGGTCAACTCATATAAAGACTTCTAATCCCCTTTTTATTTAATTAATCCTTTATTAATTAATTTTTTTATTAGTAAAACTTCTTTATTTAATAAAACTTCTTCATTTAATTAAAACTTTCTTATTTAATTAAACTCCTTTATTAATTTAAACACCTTATTAATTAAACTCCATTATTAATTAAACTTCCTTTATTAATTAAACTCCATTGTTAATTAAAACTTAAATTATTTAATTAAACTCAATTATTAATTAAACTTAAATTATTTAATTAGATTTGAATCATTAAAACTTGTATATTGATCTAATTTCCCTTTATAACGATATATACGTGTATTTAATATTCACGTATCTTACTATTCATTTATACTCTTTTTTATACCTTAAAAGTATTCATATACTTATCTCGAATGGTATTCACAAATCATCAACAAGATTTACTTACTTTAAAATGTAATCAAAGAGGTTAAAAATAAATGTTACTTAAACATTGTTTTTATAGACCCATTCTCTCTTTTATATTTTAAAAACACGTACTTTTTCTATCTTTATTCCAAAAAGATTTCATACTTGTTATTATTATCTTTAAAATTCCGTTATTAAATATCTTAGGAGATTCATAATATTTTTACACTTTATGTCCGCAGATACGGTGCAATGGAAAAAGGGTGCTTATATTTGATAACAGACCCAAGTTCGAGCCATGCCTGACACATATTTCTCGCAAAAAACAATACCCCGTGGGTTATAAGTGTTATGAGTTGAAGCAGATGGGTATAACTTAATTTCCCTTGGAGTTGGTCGGTCCGCCATCTCTTCCGGAGGTCCTCTGTATCGGGGAGTTTCTAAAGAAAGAAAATATTTTTACACTTTATAATTTAAGGGTTTAAAAATAAATGTCACTAAAATATTGTTTACTACAAACCTAAAACATTTCGTACTTTAAACATTTATCTTTAAAAATCTCTTTTAAAAATCTAATTACATTTATAAGGGCTTAAGACAAATGTTACTTAAATATTGTCACAACAACCCAAAACTATTAACTTATAATTATCTTAAAAATATTTTTTATCAAACCGACCGTTAGGGAGGTTTGTCTAGTGTCTGTGAAATTCAATTTCGTCTGAAGCCAAAAAAACCATGCCCCCTTTCTCTCCGCTGTTCCGCCCTCCATTTCTCTTCGTTGTTATGTCAAATCTCGTTTCTTTCCTTCTCTTGTCATAAATTTCAACTTGTTTTCCTTCCGAAATTCATTTCCTAAACCCTAACCCCTAAACGTCAATCAGCTCCCATCGGTAAACCGCCGTAGCCGCACCCCTTTCTAACATATCATAACATGACTCTTTTTATCGAAAACAGATTTATCCCCAAATAATAAAAACTAAATCCGCCTCTGTCAGTCGACCTTGTCTAACTGCCCCCGATTCATCGCCTCCGCCAAAGCCGACACCAGATCCTTTGTAGCTCGCCGTCTACATGTGCCTCCGACTGTCTTCTCTGTCCTTGCAAGGTATTTGTTCTCGCCGTTCACATCTACCTGATCTAGTGTTTAGATTGCATTTCCTTCATCTATTTGTTTCAGTTGTTACTATAATTATTAAGTTGTCAAATTTAAATGTGATGTTCATATGTTGCATTGCTTCGTCATGCTTTAAAGCATGTGTAGATGTGTTCATATACCGTGAATATGTTATTAAATGTTAGTTACTTAAGTTGAATTTGGGTTGTCCAGTAAGAATTATAGTTCATATAAACTGAATTGAAGTTAAGTGTAGATGTGTGTGTTTCTTTTACTGTCACGTTTAGCAGAATTACCATTGGATTTATGTTTGTTAATGTGGTTCTTTTGCTAATTTAATGTATCAATGGGCTTTTTTACAACTGAATGAATGAGAATCTGGAATTGATTATTGTTGTTGGGGAAATTTAAGGTGAAATTGAAAATGTGCTGGATCCTCTTTTCCCCCTCATTCTGTCAGCGAAAATGCTTCAACTGTGTGTGTTGTGTTTTGTCAGGTTTTAATTGCTGTCATTAATTCATAAGGATGTTTAATACAAATGTGGGTCACTAGTTGTTAATACATTGACTATCATGTGCATTTTCCAGTACCAATACACCTTTTGTGTTGTCTTTTTTAGAATCTTGATTGTTGTTGTGGATTAATGAATTAAAGATGTGTGTACTAATATTATAAACTTATTGTATATTTCTAAATGTGCAGTTCTTTGGGTTGTATCTGTTGTTGCCTGTCCTTGTCCTTTGTTATCAGGCTATTAATTGTCCTATGTTTTTGTTGAGTTCGTCTGCTAGTGTGTTATTATATGTGCTTACATTTCTTTTTTGGTGCATGAAAAAAAAATAACATCTTTAAATGATTATCTTTCTTTAGTGTCAAATGAGCTGTTTGTGTAGAAATATATTCTTTAGTGTCAAACGAGCTGTTTATGTAGAAATATATTCTTTTGGTTATGTTGTACATATTTGTCTAATGATAGAAATTTTTTTGCTTCCCTTGTTCTCATCAGCATACTAAATTGTGAATGCAAACCTGTGCAGTGGCTAAAGTTAAAATTAAATTATAACCCGTGTCAAATATGCAGCAAGACCTTTTCCTATTGAAAAGTTTTTGCTTCTGCAAAGAAAATTATGATGTCATGTACATACTACATAGCAGTGAATTACTTGCTAGAAAAGAATTAGTTGTTCACAGTGCTTTTTAGGTGTATTCACTTTAGTGTTGTACTCAAATCAAGGATTTTTTTATATTAGAATGTTGTATTTTCAGCATGAACTCCATATCTTAAGAAAGCCCATTTAATCCTAAAATTTTAAAGTACTTAGTTTCCAAAGAAGAAAGTAAGAAAGTAAAAATTGTGGAAGCAAGTGATACCTTAAGATATGTGCCATGACAAGTTTCAAATGATAAAAGTCTCGAAAAAAGTTTAAGTACTAATTATTAAGCTCTACCAATTTCTCAAGGTAAATCTTATGCCCTCTGTGTTGCCTACATTCAGCATTTTTAGGTAGATGCTCAAATCCAATCTACCGTGGATGTTGCACATAAGCTCATTTAGTAAAATATGAATTATGAGATATCTACCTTTGATGATTACAGCAAATGGTTAAACTCATTCATACATGCAATATATGTTTTCAAATGAATATGTCTCTCAAGATGTCATCTTTTAAGATTTATACATGAAGAATATATGACCTTTGGAACTTGAATTTGGGTATTGTTACATTTTCTACTACTTGAAGGAAACCATGCTTACTATGGCCAAATTGATCTTTAAGTTAATTAAAACTTGAGAATGGCCTGCCATAAGCAATTTATATGTTCATGATTTGTCGTCTTTTTTTTTGTGTGTATAAAAGTTCATATGTGGCTTGGTTGCCACAACCAGACAAGTTTATTGTGACAACTTGTACATCAATTCTAGTTGGCATCTACTAATTTGTTATTGATATATTATTTAATAGGATGGAGAAAGGTTTTTATTATGCTCTTGATCTTGGTGGTACTTACTTTCAAGCATTGCGGGTTAAGTTAGTCAGTAAGAGGTCTATGAATATAAGACACAACGTTGAAAGGCAACTAATCCCACAAAGTCTAATGACCAGAACCAGTGAGGTTGATTTTCCGTCTGCTTATTTTGATCTTGTTCTATAGTTGATTTTTAATGTTTGTTTTCTTCCATTTTCTATTCTCGTGCAGGATATATTTGATTTTATTGCCGGGGCACTAAAACAATTTGTTGATGAAGAAGCCGATGATTTTGAACAAGTACCAGATAGATGTAGAGATATTGGGTTCACGTTTTCTTTTCCTGTTAAACAATTGTCTGTTTCTTCTGAGGAACTAGTCAAGAGGACAAAAGGATTTGCAATTGAAGATACTGTGAGTTTTATTTATATTTCTTGAACAGAATAAATTGGCATGTAGATGGCTGCACTAGAATTATTTAATAATCCTATTACTTGATGATTATAGCAGATAGCTGCACTTGGATTACCTATTACTTAATAATCCTAGCTTGAACATATAGCATATAACATCAATTTTGATGAATGATAAAAATGGTAGTGTAATATTATTTGTAGTATTATTGTAGATAAAGTTGAAATAAATATTTGAACAAACTTCTGATGTGATAGTGATAGTAAACTTGTGCTCATCTTCCCTTGTCATTGAGTCAACAGGTCTTCCTTGTACTCTTTTCATTATTTCCTTGACTTTCCAACCTCCATGGGTGGTCCTTTCCTAAGATCTGGCATTTATATTCAAATTAAGATTCTGAAACCCTTATACTTGCCATCTTCCTAAACAGTTCTAAACTTAATGCTGATAGTTGTATTTTAGCACATTATGTATATTATGGTAAAACATACCCATTTCCCTCTGCCTCTGTGCAAAATGTCAATTATGGAGTGTTTGCCTCGTAGAAGTTGATGGCATTGAATTTTCAGGTTATGTTCATGCTTGTTGAGTTGGTATCTGTAATAATTCATATTCCACTTGCTTATATTTGGAAATGAAGGATAACTGCCTTTTAGTTCTTATCCGGAACAGTGTGTTTTTTCCCCTACACAAAGCTTTGTCTTCTTGTGTATTATGCCTGCTGAAAAAGACAGGCATGCTGCATATGCCACAATATCTATTTGATGTATTAAGCTTCATTAAGAAATGGTGCAATCTGTTTCAAACGTATTTGTTAAATGAATTATTGATTTCAAGTTGTATCTTCTTATGCGAATCACTTTTGTTTGTAGACATGTGCAACCAACCTTTTATTAATTTATACTGCAAAATTATGCATTATATCTTATATTTTTCTTCTTTTGATAGATTGGGAAAGAAGTTGGTCGGTGCTTGGAAATTGCCATGGCTAAAAAGGGACTAGATATGCAAGTAGCAGCATTGGTATGCTTTGACTGTACTAGATGTTTCACTATATACTTATACCGCCTTTTTTGGTGATAAGTGTTGGTCTTCAAAAATAAGTAATGTAATTGCTTTTTCTTACAAGAAGCAACAATTACCTGCACAGACTACGGCGATATATTTTCAAAAACAATTTTGATCTTAAAACGTAGACCAGTATGCTTTATGATTCGATGTTTCGACCTAATTTTAGTTAGCTCGGATAATATCAACCTTTTTCTTATACTAAAATTATTATAGTGCATTTTAACCTTTCAACTTGCATATGTTCCGTTATATTTTCAAAATCCTAAATCAAAAGCAAGTTTTGCTGTTTGAAACCATGAACGTTTCCACTTATGGAATTGCTATACATGCTTTACATATGATCTAGCCTATATGTTAGATTCATGACCTTATCCTACCTTGGTGACCCTCTTTCGATACAATTGTTTACATATTGATCCATACAAGCAGGTTAACGATACTGTTGGAACTCTGGCAGTTAGTTATTATCATGATGAGGATACTCTTACTGCAGTCGTTTTTGGAACGGGCACAAATGCATGTTATGTGGAGTAGACTGATGCAATAATTAAGTGCCAAGGTAGACTTATCAAACAGGTTGGGTTGGGTCAAAATGGGTTGGGTCGAGTTTGACCCAACCCATTTATGATCCATTTATGATCCAATTCATTTATGACCCAATCCACTTTATAAGCGGGTTACCCATTTAATCCATTTAAAGATTTAAATTTAATTTGACTAATAAAAAACAAATAAATATAAAATAATTCTAATTTTTATGTTTTGAGTTCCGATAGAAATTTAAAATTCTAATTTTCATCAAAATTCAAATACGGGGATGCGGTAGCTTATTATTTTCTAAGTACAACTGTCAGTTCCCTTGGAGAACTACAGTGTGCGTTCACACGATGAAGTATCCGAGTGTTCCATACTGTCCGTAATTTAGGTGAGAGTTAATCGGTCGAAGTCTTGTCTGATTCTGAGTTAGAACGAAGGAGTTATTGCAGTCCGAAAAAAAAATAGCGGCTTCTGCACTAGGCAGAATTCAAATATAGGGATGTGGCAGCCTGAGGATGTGGTAGCTTGTTATTTTCTAAGTACAACTGTCAGTCCCCTTGGAGAATTACAGTATGCGTTCACACGGTGAAGTATTCGAGTGTTTCATACTGTCCGTAATTTATGTGGGAGTTAATCGGTCGAAATCCCGCATGATTCCAAGTTAGAACGAATGAGTTATTGCAGTTCAAACAGAAAAAATAGCGGCTTCTGCACTAGGCGGAGTTCAAAGCCTATTATTTTCTAAGTGCAATTGTTAGTCCCCTTGGAGAACTACCGTGTGCGTTCACACGATGAAGTATCCGAGTGTTCCATACTGTCCGTAATTTAGGTGGGAGTTCATCGGTCGGAGTCTCGCTTGATTCCGAGTTAGAACGAAAGAGTTATTGCAGTCCGAACAAAAAAAAATAGCGACTTCTGCACTAGGCGGAATTCAAATATAGGGATGCGGTGACTTGTTATTTTCTAAGTACAACCGTCAGTCTCCATGAAAAACTACAATGCATGTTCAAAATTCTTATTTTTCAAATTTATATTAAAATTTAATGTTTTTAATAAATGGGTAAATGAGTCATCCATTTATACTCATAACCCAACCCATAACCCATAACCCATTTAATAATACTCATAAATGGGTTGACCCAACCCATTTAAAAGTAGGGTAAATGGGTTGGGTTAATGGATTGGGTCATATTTTGACAGGTCTATGCCAAAGACATGATACAAATTCAGACAGAATGGTCATTTTCATATTTTCTGTTTTATCTTTGTTCAGATCGTGAAATGTATCCTTATCACATAGAGATTCAACTCTTTTTTATTTGTTAATTAGGTTATAAATATGGAAGGGGGAAATTTTTGGTCAGCACATTTGCCACGAACTTCATATGATGTTGCATTAGACGAAGATAGTCCTAATCCTAATGAGCAGGTAAATATTATTACAAGTTTTTGGGTTGTATATAGATGCTTTACTCTAGTCAATAAAAAATATTTTTGGAATTGCTTATGGTATAGGGTTTTGAGAAAATGATATCAGGAATGTACTTGGGTGAAATTGCAAGAAGGGTGCTTCAAAGAATGGCTCAGGAGTCTGATATTTTTGGTGTAGCATTTTGAATAGTTATAATGTATATTTGGTGTTGAAATAGTGTTTAAGACATTTAATTTTGTTTTTACATATGCTTTTAATAGCGTTTAGGTATTTAAAGTGTTTGAAAAACACTATTAAAAGTTTTAATAGAATTTTATGAATGTTATTATAACTTTTAATACGTCCGTAGAAACTTACATAGCATATCTTACATCTTTGGGACTGTGTGACTGGCGTAGCAACATGTTTATTATTGTATAAATGTATATTTCTTTGGTATATTCATTTATTTATTGCATTGTCATTTATGTGTTTCATTGAAATTAGTAAAAACCTTTAATAAAAAAATTCAATAATATATATATATATATATATATATATATATATATATATATATATATATATATATATAATCAAACGGTCGGTTTTCCACCGTTGTACTAGTTAATTAAATATCTAATTATATTTTCAAGTATAATTAATAAGGGTTAAAAATAAATGTTATCAAAATATTGTTTACTACAATCCAAAACCATTTTTTATACTTATCATTAACTCAAAGACAGTCATTTTAAAGATCAAAGCCTATCCACGTTTATTAATTAAGGTAATACACTTTTATTTGATTTCTCAAAATAATTATTTTAACTTAAGTGTTAAAAATCCAAACTCCTTTACTATATTTATCAATACTTACTTTTTAAAGATTATACACACACACATACTAAAAACATTTTTTAAAATGATGTATATATTTATATTGTAACAACCTGCATATTTTACAATTGTATATTTAAATATTTTATCATTCGTTGGATTTTAGTTCGAAAAGCTATTTTTTGCAAAAAGTCGAATTAGGACTTGAGACCCCTTTCATTGAGTTCAAAATACCGTTTGCGACCTTTTTGAGTATAAACTTCGATATGTTTGAAGCTGAGTGGAATTTTAACATTTTTCACTTAGGGCTTGGGGTTTGGGTTCAGCCCACTTGCCCAAATCTGGTTATATCATTACTCCACCCCTCTCCTCTTCATTACTTCATAATTTCCTAATACATTCAAGCTTCATCAACAATGGTGGGAGAGATTGAAAATTAGAAACTCCAAGCCCTAGTTCATTTGTAAATCCTTCTTCTAGCTCCAAATTCAAAGAGAAACTATTGGTAAGCATCCTCTTCATCTTCTCCAACTCATTCTCCTTTCAATTTCAGAAATTTCTTAAACCTAACTTAGGAAATGTTACTCTTTTAAGTTTAGATTCAAGCTTGTTGAGTTGGAATTGGAGAGTGATTGTCCTTGCCATTGCTCTATAGCTTCTTCTTCATTTGTTTTGGGTTTAAAGGTGAGATTTTTATCTCACATCTATGTCTATAATTATCTTTGGTTGTTGGGTATGAATTCCTAACACTTCTTCATGTGCATTTGTCCTTGATTTGGATTGGTTTTGTGAACATTCCAATTTTTGGTTTTTGAAGTCAAATTTGTGTGAAAATTCTTATATGGATGTTTGATCATGTTTTTGTTGATGCATCAAAGAGCTTATTAGGCCGGGTCGTCTATTGGCATAAACCCTTAGCGTCCATTGCTCGTCCGGTTGCATTTGCAAAGAGATTGCATCTTCATTTTTAGGTTGAAAATACTGGAAATCCCAGTTCAGTCGACTGAAATCTCTGTTCAGTCGACTGAACCTGGAACCCGAAAGTTTCCAGGCATGATTCAGTCGACTGAAATCTCTGTTCAGTCGACTGAACCTGGAAACAGAAAGTTCCCAGGCCTGATGCAGTCGACTGAAATCTCTGTTCAGTCGACTGAAATCTCTGTTCAGTCGACTGAACCTGGAAACAGAAAGTTTCCAAGCATGATTCAGTAAACTGAATTTGCTGTTTCAGCCCACTTTGCCTTTTGGGATTGAATTTTCAATTTGAATCGATTCGTGATGATCCTATTTGTTGTTATCATTTATTATGACTTTGATGACTCCTTTTTCGGGATTTTTGAATATCCATTTCGATGGATTCTTTATCGGTTCAATTGGATTTGATTCACGTCTTCGAATGTGAATTTTGATGATTGATTGTTTTTTCTTTTTTACTTACTTCAGCATGTTAAACTAACTTACTTTACCTCATCTTCTTCTGTTTTGAACGTTACTGGACACTTTCAACTTGACAGTATCATTGTGTAAGTATAGTTTGCAAGATGAATTGGCTTTAACGGCTATTTGTATATATTAACCAAGACTTTCTTTAAGTGTTTAGTGTATGAGATTTACTATAAACAGTAACTACTCTCAATGGTTACTGATGTCGCAAACACACACACACAGATATATATATATATATATATATATATATATATATATTTCATGTTTCATCGAGCTTTGATTTGAATTTTTTTGTTTAGCAGGGTAATGATTTCTGGGCTGTTTAATGTATATGCCAAAACAAACTCAGTTTAAGTTAAATATTCCTTTACCTAAACTTCTAGCTAGAGTAAGTGTTTACAAATAGAGCCCTAGTCATTATAAATAGAGCATATAATTGGATTTCATCGTCACACAACATTGATTAAATAGTTGATCAAGAAGAGACTTCATAAACTCACTGAGCAAGTTATGGACAGTCCAAGTACGGGAAAGAGATGGTCGCTGGTTGGAGCCATAGCTCTTATCACTGGAGGCACAAGTGGCATTGGGTATGTTTATAAACAATAAATACATCTATCTATTTTTATAAGAGTTTTTTTCTTTGAATATGTCTGGTTGTTTATCTTTACTGATTTGTTTTCAATTTTTAGTTGTATTTTTTAGTTTTGCCTCCAAAACAGTGGTTCATCTTGAAAAACCATGATATATGTCGGATATGAAAATGGCTCGAATATAATTGATGAACGGAAAATAAATTTTTATTTATTTTTTATAAAAAATAGAAAAAAAGATCCCACCTGGTTTGCGGACAACTTTTTAACTGGAAGTAGATCCTCTATTAACAGCTCTAGAAAAGCGGTACATCTAAATGTACCTATTATTTAACAGTTCAATATTCAATAGGTAAAACATTTGTTTCAACTCTGAGCAAATAGAAGGATCTATTTTCCAATAAAAGCTGTAATTCGTGCTATGGTAGGTGCAATACCACATACAACTGAGAGACTGTGAACATATCCTTTAAAACATTTTGCTACTTATATTCATATTGTTTTCAGCTTGCTATTTGTTAAGATCTTTCAAATGATATTTGCAGCCCTAATATTCCATGCTCCTATATTATTGATTGACATGATGGTTTAATTAATGTAGAAGGGATGCATTTTGCCTAGTTAATATTTTGGGAGTGCTAGTTGAGTAGATTTCTTCTTATTGGCTTATTTTGCGCGATGTCTCTTTGTTTTGGTTCATCGGACGTTTCGTTGTACGACGTTGATGTTCCGTATTATTTTTGTTCTGGTTCATCGAGCGTTCGCTGTACTACGTCGTTGTTCCGGGTTTATTTGTGTTCTGGTTCATCGGGCGTTCGCTGTACTACGTCGTTGTTCCGGATTTATTTGTGTTCTGGTTCATCGGGCGTTCGTTGTACTACGTCGTTGTGCTTGAATTATTTGAGTTTGGTTCCTCGGGCGTTTCGCTGTACTACGTCGTTGTTCCATGTTATTGGATTTTTGGGTTCATCAGGCGTTTCGCTGTACTACGTCGTTGTTCCATGTTATTGGATTTTTGGTTCATCGGGCGTTACGCTGTACGACGTCGTTGTTCCGATTTAATGGTTGATTTCTGGATTTCTAATGGTTGATTTCTGGAATTTATGCTTCACCAACTTTTACAAATTGGCATTGAAATGTATGTCGTTATTTGTGGCTTGGTGAATTAAATTAAGAATATGACATTCTTTTTAATCTTTGAGAAGATTCTAGTGATATTGATTAATCTCTGGATTGATTTTCGATTAGATACTTATCACAGTATGGCTTTATGGTTATCATACGTTTTTGTCATATCTCTTATTTTATATCACTTTATCTGATATTTATAGCTAGACTGATCCGTTTATTATTTTCTTCTTAAATAATACTCGGGTCAGACTGAGGTTTTACAGGTGCTTCCTCATGACTTCTTATCTGGGACTATCATCTGACTTTTGGCTAACTACTTTAGCATTGTAGTTTTCGGTTGTATACAGTTGATATATTGACTCATTGATGTATACATATTCTGTTGTCTAGCACTTGTACCTTTTCTTTTGTGATATTGTGAATCTTGTTTGACCACTACTCTGATGAACACTTTTATGTGTTATATTCATATCTGTTTCCGCCTTTGTGATATGAACTGTCTGTGACTGATTTACGTTATGCTTATTTCTATATTTGTTTTCGAAGTATATATACATAGCCACCGTGTAGTAGCTTTGAGTTTGTATCGGTATGTCGGATTTCCCCTTGAGATGAAAAGTTATATTTTTATCTGGCATATCAGTACTCGCACAAAGCAATTACATGGATGGTCGCTCCTCAACAGCCTTATTCTCCGCGCTAGTCGACGTCATTACCACGTAGTGTCCTTGGCTAGCGTGGGTATAGAGGTGGGGCGTCACAGCATGGTATCGGAGCCAAACTTCGAAACAATGTAGAATAATCTAGCAAGGATCATTGTCCTAAGTCTTTCTTAGGAATCGTGCCATAGGATTTAATTCGAGTCTTCGAACCGTTCTATCCTGTTTTCTTTTGTGATGCCTTGTTTTATCAATCAAGGTTGATTGATATTCCATTTGAGAATAACCTTTTCCTCTTCTTTCTTTCTTTCTTTCTTTCTTAGAGAAGAGAAATGGTTAGACCTGGCCGTCCCCGCGCTGGTCAATCTAGTGCTACTCCTCAGGATGGAGTATTTATGTCACAACTCAACAACTTTTAGATCTTGTGAACAATGCCCAAGCTGCCGGACCCGCTCAAGCGCCTACTCACCCTAAATCCGGGTTTGCACGCTTGTGTAGAGATTATACCGCTTTGGGTGGAAGGCCATTCAAGGGTTCCGAAACCGTTATAGAAATCCAATCTTGGCTTAGATCATGCGATCGCATCTTTTCCCGTATGGAACTTATTGATTCACTTCGAGTCCAAGTGGCTTCTAGCATGCTCCAAGAAAGAGCATTAGATTGGTATGAACTTTTGATTTCTGAAATTATCGAAGCGGATCTTACTTGGGGGCAATTCCGGGAAAGATTCGAATTGAAGTTTGTGCCGGAGGCTGAAAAAGTAACTCTAGCCCGATGCTTTATTGACCTTGTTCAAGATGAATCTTCTATGACGGACTACGTCGCATCTTTTGAATCTCTTTCTAAATATGGGGTCGAGTATATTAATACCCCATTGAAGAAAAATCAAAGGTTTGTCTATGGGTTGAATAAGAACCTTAAAATGCCTTTGCTTCTGAAACTCAAAGTTTCTTTCGACCAGCTTATTGATATCGCTCTTCGACTTGAAGAGGCCGATAATGAGAGTAATGTTGAAGTTGTGGGTGCAAAACAGAATTTCAACAATAACATGAAGAGGCCTATTAAGTTCAAGGGCCCCAATCCCGACAAGAAAGGGAAGCAAGAAACTTCTGTAGCAAAGACTCCTACCACTAGTCGTGGACGATGCTACAATTGTGGTCTTACGGACCACTATGCTAAAGAGTGCCCGAAACCATTTTTTTGTCGTTATTGCAAAAGTTCGGGCCATCTTATATCTACATGTCCCATACTCCGAAGCCAGAGAGAGGGAGAGTTGAATGTCGTGCAAGCTCCTAGTGACACTTCTCTTGGTCAAGGTAATTCTCCTTCTATCCTTGACGATACTTGTTTTGTGATTATCTTATTCGAGTTCTTTTTGATTTAGGTTCATCTCATTATTTTATATCAAAAGAACTTAATGATTCTTTCTCTTTTAATTTTTATAAGCTTGATGACTTCATTGAGAATTGCGAATTCAATTGATGGATCCGCAACGCTCAATTTACTTTGTGAAAATGTCAAGATTATTTTATGTGATTTTTCTTTCCGAGCCGATTTTTACTTATGCTTCGGAATTGACTTTTGTAAGGATTGGCTTAATTATTATGAAGCCATATCCTTTGTCCTGAGTGGATTTTTTATCTTCGACATTCTCTATCTGTTAAGCAGATTTCTATTTTTTTCTTGTGATTTCGATTCCGCTTTGATGGTACCATTTTATTCTTTAAGCCCACTTGATGAGGAAAGTGATGTTTCTCTCATTCATGTAGTTTGAGAATTTCCGGTATTTTTGAGTTTGTCTTAGGATTATCTCCTAAGCAATCTTTTAGGAGGTGTTAGGGTCTTTTTTAGTTCGACCTTGCCACCGATTTTATTTGCTATGAGTTGCGGAAGTTAGCATTCCACTTACCGCATTCCAAACTCGTTATGATTCTTATGAATGACTAATCATGTCATTCAGTTTGTCCAGCTTATTTCATCCATTTTATGAATCGAGTATTCTACGAATATCTCGATGAGACCATTCATGTATTTATTGATTTTGGATGGAAATAGCAATTTAAAATTTTGCAAATCTTTTTCATAAGATTTATTTATAAGTATAATTGGATTTTGTTCTTCAATGAGCAAAGAATATTCTTAAAACTTCTAAGAGATATTTTTATCATATGGATTATGATTTTGTGATTGTATTGCCCATTGAGTGCTTTAAGAATTCTGGTCGATGCGCCTGATCAACATTATCGATAGGAATCTCCTAAACGCTTTGATGAGACAATTTGACACAATAAATTGACTTATAAAAAGTAAAAAAAAATTCTAGAAAGATTATTACATAAAGATAATTGTAATTTTGAAAGTTTTAGCTTTTGGGAAAAGAGGATCAATTTAAAAGAACTCTTTCTTTTCGATACTCCTATTCTTGTTGTTCCCGTGGGGAACCAAGACTTTATCTTTTGTACCAATGCTAATCGTATTGGTTTGTATGTCGTTCTCTTGCAAAAGAGAACGTGCTATCATTTATGTTTCTAAATCATTAAAGCCTATCGAGACTAGACATTCCACTCATGATCTAGTGCTCGCGACTATTGATTTCACTTTTAGAGTTTGGCATCATGGTGTTTGGCGGAGAAATTTGTTCTCCACCTCGATCATAAATCTTTGGAATATTTATTTCTTATAAGAAACTTAATTTGCGTCAACCTCGTTGGCTCGAGTTCCTTGTATTTTAAGATCTTTTTACCAAGTTCATCGGACGTTTCAATATACCCCGCTTTATTGAGCTCCGTCTCATTCCTTATATGGACTAGCGCCCGATGTTCTTTTATGGTGTTCGGTTCATTGGACGTACCGTTTTTGTACTACGTCCGTGTTTCGAATTATTTGAGTTTCCGTTTATTGGACGTACCGTTATTGTACTACGTCGATGTTCGGAGTTATTCGTGTTTCTAGTTTCTCGGGCGTATTGTTATTGTACTACACCGTTGCCCCGACTCAATTTTCTGTTATTCATGACGTTTTCCACGTCTTTGAATTACGGAAATGCCTTTGGGATTTCGATTTTTATTCTTGAGCCCGGTGTTATTGTGGAAATTGAAGTTTCGCCTATTTGACTTATGAGCAACATTCTATTCGCATCATTGCTTCGGAGGTTGAGGGCCTTCGAAATAAAGATGTTTTTCTTGTGAAAGTTCAATGGTTCTCAAATCCGAAGGATTGCTCCATGGAATCCAGAGGATTCATCGAAGAAACACGTTCGGACTTACTCTTTCGTGCTCTTTATGGTGAACTTCTCATTCTAAATTTTCTTTTGTGTTGATATGCCTTTATGGTTGTTACTCTTTATTTTCTTCTTAAGTATTACGAGGACGCAATTTCTTTAAGGAGGGGAGTCTGTAACAACCTGCATATTTTACGATTGTATATTTAAATATTTCATCATTCGTCGGATTTTAGTCCGAAAAGCTACTTTTTGCAAACAGTCGAATTAGGACTTGAGACCCCTTCCATTGAGTTCAAAATGCTGCTTGCGACCTTTTTGAGTATAAACTTTGATATGTTTGGAGCAGAGTGGAATTTGACATTTTTCACTTAGGGCTTTGGGTTTGGGTTTGGGTTCGGCCCACTTGCCCAAATCTGGTTATATCATTACTCCACCCCCTCTCCTCTTCATTACTTCATAATTTCCTAATACATTCAAGCTTCATCAACAATGGTGGGAGAGATTGGAAATTAGAAACTCCAAGCCCTAGTTCATTTGCAAATCCTTCTTCTAGCTCCAAATTCAAAGAGAAACTATTGGTAAGCATCCTCTTCATCTTCTCCAACTCATTCTTCTTTAAATTTCAGAAATTTCCTAAACCTAACTTAGGAAATGTTACTCTTTTAAGCTTAGATTCAAGCTTGTTGAGTTGGAATTGGAGAGTGATTGTCCTTGCCATTGCTCTATAGCTTCTTCTTCATTTGTTTTGGGTTTAAAGGTGAGATTTTTATCTCACATCTATGTCTATAATTATCTTTGGTGGTTGGGTATGAATTTCTAACACTTCTTCATGTGCATTTGCCCTTGATTTGTATTGGTTTTGTGAATATTCCAATTTTTGGTTTTTGAAGTCAAATTTGTGTGAAAATCCTTTTATGGATGTTTGATCATGTTTTTGTTGATGCATCAAAGAGCTTATTGGGCCGGGTCGTCTATTGGCATAAACCCTTAGCGCCCATTGCTCGTCCGATTGCATTTGCAAAGAGATTGCATCTTCATTTTTAGGCTGAAAATACTGGAAATCCCAGTTCAATCGACTGAAATCTCTGTTCAGTCGACTGAACCTGGAACCCGAAAGTTTCCAAGCATGATTCAGTCGATTGAAATCTCTGTTCAGTCGACTGAACCTGGAAATAGAAAGTTCCCAGGCCTGATTCAGTCGACTGAAATCTCTGTTCAGTCGACTGAACTTGGAAACAGAAAGTTTCCAGGCATGATTCAGTCAACTGAAATCTCTGTTCAGTCAACTGAATTTGCTGTTTCAGCCCACTTTGCCTTTTGGGATTGAATTTCCAATTTGAATCGATTCGTGATGATCCTATTTGTTGTTATCATTTATTATGACTTTGATGACTCATTTTTCAGGATTTTTGAATATCCATTTCGATGGATTCTTTATCGGTTTAATTGGATTTGATTCATGTCTTCGAATGTGAATTTTGATGATTGATTGTTTCTACAATCGATTTTGTGATTTGTCACTTTAAAATTATAAATGTTTTCTATACTAGTAGTAAATATTCGAACTCTTTTGCAAAGACGATTTCAACTCTATTTTTAAATATAAAGCTTGTTTTGGTTCATCGGACGTTTCGCTGTACGACGTTGATGTTCCGTATTATTTATGTTCTGGTTCATCGGGCGTTCGCTGTACTACGTCGTTGTTCCGGATTTATTTGTGTTCTATTTCATCGGGCGTTCGCTGTACTACGTCGTTGTTCCGGATTTATTTGTGTTCAGGTTCATCGGGCGTTCGTTGTACTACGTCGTTGTGCTTGAATTATTTGAGTTTGGTTCCTCGGGCGTTTCATTGTACTACGTCGTTGTTCCATATTATTGGATTTTTGGTTCATCGGGCGTTTCGCTGTACTACGTCGTTGTTCCATATTATTGGATTTTTGGTTCATCGGGCGTTTCGCTGTACTACGTCGTTGTTCCATATTATTGGATTTTTGGTTCATCGGGCGTTTCGTTGTACTACGTCGTTGTTCCATATTATTGGATTTTTGGGTTCATCGGGCGTTTCGCTGTACTACGTCGTTGTTCCATGTTATTGGATTTTTGGTTCATCGGGCGTTACGCTGTACGACGTCGTTGTTTCGATTTAATGGTTGATTTCTGGATTTCTAATGGTTGATTTATGGAATTTATGCTTCACCAACTTTTACAAATTGGCATTGAAATGTATGTCGTTATTTGTGACTTGGTGAATTAAATTAAGAATATGACATTCTTTTTAATCTTTGAGAAGATTCTAGTGATATTGATTAATCACTGGATAGATTTTCGATTAGATACTTATCACAGTATGGCTTTATGGTTATCATACGTTTTTGTCATATCTCTTATTTTATATCACTTTATCTGATATTTATAGCTAGACTGATCCGTTTATTATTTTCTTCTTAAATAATACTCAGGTTAGACTGAGGTTTTACAGGTGCTTCCTCATGACTTCTTATCTGGGACTATCATCTGACTTTTGGCTAACTACTTTAGCATTGTAGTTTTTGGTTGTATACATTTGATATATTGACTCATTGATGTATACATATTCTGTTGTCTAGCACTTGTACATTTTCTTTTGTGATATTGTGGATCTTGTTTGACCACTACTCTGATGAACACTTTTATGTGTTATATTCATATCTGTTTTCGCCTTTGTGATATGAACTGTCTGTGACTGATTTACGTTATGCTTATTTCTATATTTGTTTCCGAAGTATATATACATAGCCACCGTGTAGTAGCTTTGAGTTTGTATCGGTATGTCGGATTTCCCCTTGAGATGAAAAGTTATATTTTTATCTGGCATCTCGGTACTCGCACAAAGCAATTACATGGATGGTCGCTCCTCAACAGCCTTATTCTCCGCGCTAGTCGACGTCATTACCACGTAGTGTCCTTGGCTAGCGTGGGTATAGAGGTTGGGCGTCACATATATGTATACTAATTTATTTAAAAGCTAATATAATTAATAAAATTCTAAAATAATTTAAAAGATATTATATTACATAAGCTTTTTAATACTCTAATAAAATCTTTAACTAATTTTCTAAAAACTGTATATATATATACTTATATAACATTGTTTAACACATTTATTTTAAATATTACTTAAAAATACTTATTTTATAATTTATTTTAAAACCATAAAAAGCATGTTTTATAATTTAAACCCTTTACTTTAAAAATTCATAATTAATTAAAAATATGTTTAAACTTTTATATTTATCTACTAATAAGTACACTAATAGTACTTGTTAAAAATACAAAGAAGCCCCTATGATGTTTTTCAAAGTTGACTTCAAACACATCAATTCATGTGTAGAGAACAACCAAATATATATTTTCACAATATATTCACATTTTAACCAATTTAGCATATGTTATATACAAGGGATTTCAAAGTGCGTGTATAGCGATCATTTCGCTTCAAACATTCACAACACACTTCAACTTCACATATAACATTATCAAATATGTAAACAACAAGTCTTGGTCACGATACATGTTTTAGAGGGTTGTAAGAGTGATTATACCACATATAATGTTGTCACTTGCCTTCCAAAGCAAGGAGAGGTGCAAAAGTTATACCTTGCATTGTTCTTTATTTTAACTTATATTTTCAACAACAACAAATGTATACACAACATATACAAATTAAATGGTGAGGTAACTCACCCAATTCCAAACTAAACCAAGACGTAGATAATCTCACTATGAGGGCAATGACAAAGATGACGTCTCGATTGGACCTCGTATGCAAAAGTTACAAATTTTAAAAGATTGTGAATTATATTATTCAATTAATAGAATAATTAACTAATTAATCACCTTCTAATCCACTCTCCCATTCTTCCCCAATTATTAAATTCCCTCTCCTATATATGTCATGCATGAGAAACCCAAGTCTACCCCTTCTCTCTTAAATTTCTAGCTACCCAGTTCACGCATTGACGCACCGATTTCTCCAACGCATAACACTATGTGTCCTCTCCACATTGGCACCCTTCACATCATGTCCTAACACCCCCACCAAAATCTAACATAACGCCTCCACTAGTGACAGTGCAATGTTGCGATTTGACTTAGAGGGCCGTGCATTCTCCGACTAGCACTAATTTCTTCGGCTTCGCATGAGAAACACCACGTCACACTTGCCTTCACCCACTAGTGCCACCATACCAAAACCCTAGCTTCGGCCTCCAAATATCGCACATGTTCAAGCTCGACCGGACCGCATAATGATCATACTGGTTCAAAGCCCTCCTCCATACGAGTCCAATGGATCCGACACCATCATTTATCGTGGCCTGGAGCTCTCAAAATAATTAATTGAAGGCGGTGGCTATGTTTATTTCTTTTACCGAAGGAGGAGGAAGAGAGGAAAAGTGAGAGAGAGAGAGAGTAAGAAGTAAACGTACGGTGTTATTTATAATAATATATATTATTTTTAATTTCTCAAATAAATCGCAACCTATTTCGAACTCGTACGATCACACAGTACGTCTGATCGATACGAAACTCATCAGCATATATCACCTCATTATTCCGGTCTCTATGACACTAGTTTCTTCACAATTCGAGATAGTGTCCCGGGATGATAATTTTACGCGTTTTGAGGTCGTTTATCAATAAAATGATTCTCGGTCACATTATGGATATTTCTTCAAACTATTTGTTTTTGTAAACATCTTCGAAAATAAATTTTCCTTTATTAATTATTAATTATAAGTTTTTAACAATGTTATTAATTTAATTTAATCATATTAAATCCAAGATTTAAATATTTAAATAATTCAGATATTCATATACGAAGTGTTCGAAATTATGGGTCGTTACATGATGGAGTTTCTTACAAATTCTTATCTTGTATGATATTGAAACTATTTTATGAATGATATTAATTTTAACCTTGTATACTACTCTTAAGTACATACCTTATAGAAAGAATTTAACTCAACTTCACTCAATATTAATCGTGCTTTGTCCAACAAAGTCCAATTACTCCTTATCAATATATTATTTTGTATTATAAGGAGAAGTGCTCTAAATACTAAATCTATATTCATTTTAGGTACGTTTGGAACTCTTTCCAATATACTTACCCATTCGATCAAATCAAATCATTTTGTTGCATGTTATTTTTTTTACTTCCATTTTATATTCTATGAATTCATTACTGACATGCTTCATACATATCAAATACACATATTCCTGCTTGTAATAATTCATCGATGAATATAATTAAATGTGTGGAACTGTTTTGGTATTATCATACTTGTGATTACATACACCTGCATGTATCAATCCAAAGAGTTCATCAACTCTTTTGAAGTCCCACTGAATGGGTGTTTTGCCCTTAATTGTCTAAGATGTAATTAACCAGAATCATATGATTCATAATCATATAATAAAAATTATTTCTCAAGACTATATCCTAGTTCATAATTTCAAAATAATTGTAAATAATTTTAGATACTTCTGTATTTTCCAATGCATTATTTTGCTATGAAACCAAATACCGCACTATAATTTTATTTCATAACGAATATTAATAATATTCTCATTGAAATAAAAATGTATATTCTTAAGTCATCACCGAAGAACATAATTTATTTCATATAAATAATGTGTGATACGTTTTTCGAAAATAATTTTCGTAACCTGATGCAATCAGTAAGAGCTACGAGGCATGCTCCCATCATTTCCGCCATTACTATAATAGCGTACTGAATGTGGAGGTCCACTATTCACTTAATATAGACTATTTAATCCGTACTGTAACTAGTTTACGGTGGGGAGTTCTTTGATCAATTATCTTGAACTCAAAAAAATAAATCTGATAAAAAATGATTTTCTATATGAAAATTGATAGTGTTAGGGGTATGCCCTAGGGGCAATTCTGTAATTTATTAACTCCGAAATCAATTCTTGTTCGAAATAAAGGTGTTTCTTCTTTCTGTTATATATTTGTTATAATGTGTTATAAATAATTAAATGTTTAAGTAAGAATATATTTAACAGAAAATCCATAAATGACGTGTTTGTGATAGTAATTACAATTAGTTGTAATCATGAGTATTGGATCACATTGTTACAAAACCCATCATTTTAAATGTTCCTAGTCAAGATGCATCGACACTAGATATCGATGTATCCGTTGAGACTAGAGTACATAATACTCTTCAAATATTGGGCAGTGTATTACTCATGACTGCTGGGGGCACCTAGAGGTTATGTACTGATAGTTATTGGATAGCTATAGAACAACTCACTCGGTAGTTTTCTATTGATTAATATAACTAAGGTCAAACAGAAAATATCGATGCGCATAATTTACACAATTCTTTCGACTTGAGAATACTATCAACCTTCAATATGAAAAACTCTGCTTTGATTATAGTCAAATCATGGAATGACATCCATCAAGTGATTATAGTTGGGTCGAGTGGAAGTATTGGAAGGAAGACACTATTCAAGAGAGGATTCGTCACTTCAGTTATATGAGGTTAGTACCATGGTCAACTCAAGTCAACCCAAAGTCAAAATCTCTGGCCAGAGTAGTACGGTTAATAATAATTATTATTATTGAACCAAAGATTTTGTGTTTAGACTATAGAGTTGAATATTGACAATATTGGAATTTTGACCATTACCAAATTCCATAAATCCAAAGTGATACGGTTTTGACGAAGAGAATTGGTGTATATAAATATCACTAACGGGTAACGCTTATTAAATTAAATAAGATTTCACTGAAAATGAATAAGCGATAAATTTGGCCATAATGTCACACCACTTGCTAAGTACAACTATTAGTCATCATGGAGAACTATAATGTGCGTTCACAAGATGAAGTATCCGAGTGTACCATATTGTCCGTAATTTAGGTGGGAGTTCATCGGTCGAAGTTTTGTCAGATTCCAAGTTAGTATAAAGAAGTTATTACAGTCTGAACAAAAAAATAGCGGCTTCTGCACTAGGCGGTGTTCAAATATTGGGATGTGATAGCCTGTTATTTTCTAAGTACAATTATCAGTCCCCATGAAAAACTACAATGTACGTTCACAAAATGAAGTATCCGAGTGTTTCATATTGTCCATAATTTAGGTAGGAGTTAATCGGTCGAAGTCTCGCCAGATTTCGAGTTAGTATGAATAAAATATTGCAGTCTGAATAAAAAAATAGCGGCTTCTACACTAGGCGGAGTTCAAATGTGGGGATGTGGTATCCTGTTATTTTCTAAGTACAACTATCAGTTCCCATGGAGAACTCCAGTGTGCATTCACAAGATTAAGTATCCGAGTGTTCCATATTGTTCGTAATTTAGGTGGGAGTTAATTGGTCGAAGTCTCACTAGATTCTGAATAAGTATGAAGAAGTTATTGCAGTTTGAACAAAAAAAATAGCGACTTCTACACTAGGCGGAGTTCAAATATGGGAATGTGGTAGCCTGTTATTTTCTAAGTACAACTCTCAGTCCCCATGGAGAACTACAGTGTGCGTTCAGAAGATGAAGTATCCGAGTGTTCCATATTGTCCGTAATTTAGGTGGGAGTTAATCTGTCGAAGTCTCGCCGGATTCCGAGTTAGTATGAAGAAAATATAGCAGTCTTAACAAAAAAAATAGCGGCTTCTGCACAAGGCAGAGTTCAAATACGGGGATGTGGTAGCCTGTTATTTTCTAAGTACAACTGTTAGTCCCCATGGAGAACTACAGTGTGCGTTCACAGGATGAAGTATCCGAGTGTTCCATATTGTCCGTAATTTAGGTGGGAGTTAACTGGTCGAAGTCTCGCAGGATTCCAAATTAGTATGAAGAAGTTATTGCAGTCTGAACAAAAAAAATAGCGGCTTCTGCACTAGGCAGAGTTCAAATATGGGGATGTGGTAGCCTGTTATTTTCTAAGTACAACTGTCAGTCCCCATGGAGAACTACAGTGTGCGTTCATAAGATGAAGTATACGAGTGTTCCATATTGTCCGTAATTTAGGTGGGAGTTAATCGGTCGAAGTCTCGCCGGGTTCCGAATTAGTATGAAGAAGTTATTGCAAACTGAACAAAAAAATAGCGGCTTCTGCACTAGGCGGAGTTCAAATACGGGGATGTGGTAGCATGTTATTTTCTAAGTAAACTATCAGTCCCCATGAAGAACTACAGTGTGCGTTCACAAGATGAAGTATCCGAGTGTACCATATTGTTCGTAATTTAGGTGGGAGTTCATCGGTTGAAGTTTTGCTTGATTCCGAGTTAGTATGAAGAAGTTATTGTAGTCTGAACAAAAAAATAGCGACTTTTTCCTAGGCAGAGTTCAAATATGAGGATGTAGCCTGTTATTTTCTAAGTACAACTATTAGTCACCATGGAGAACTACAGTGAGCGTTGAAGTGGGGATATAGCATGTTATTTTCTAAGTACAACTGTCAGTCACCATGGAGAACTACAGTGTGTGTTCACAAGATGAAGTATCCAACTATACCGTATTGTTCGTAATTTAGGTGGGAGTTCATCGGTCGAAGTATCGCCTGATTTCGAGTTAGTATGAAGAAGTTATTGCAATCTGAACAAAAAAATAGCGGCTTCTGCACTAGGCGGAGTTGAAATATGAGGATGTGGTAGCCTGTTATTTTCTAAGTACAACTGTCAGTCGCCATGGAGAACTACAGTGTGTGTTCATAAGATGAAATATCCGAGTGTTTCATATTGTCTGTAATTTAGGTGGGAGTTAATCTGTCGAAGTCTCGCCGGATTCTGAGTTAGTATGAAAAAAATATAGCAGTATGAATAAAAAAAATAGCGGCTTCTGCACTAGGCGGAGTTCAAATAAGAGGATGTTGTGCCATGTTATTTTCTAAGTAAACTGTCAGTCCCCTTGGAGAACTACAGTGTGCATTCATAAGATGAAGTATCCGAGTGTACCATATTGTCTGTAATTTAGGTAGGAGTTCATCGGTCGAAGTTTTGCATGATTCCGAGTTACTATGAAGAAGTTATTGCAGTTTGAACAAAAAAATAGCGGTTTCTGCCTAGACAGCGTTCAAATGTGGGGATGCTACTATCAAATCTACTTCCACGGCTACAAATAAAAATAATGCACATTGTGGTTAAATGCAGGTCCACCTGGACGTGCATATGTACTCGTATTTATAATAGTTATAAATGTACCAATCGATATACGATATCGATAAGCGATTAAATTAGATTTAATTGCATAGCATTTTGGCTTGGGCTTAAATGGGTTTAAAGCCCATCATTAGGGCTGCAAATTTCGGTTTTGACAAGTTATTGGAGGCGGCTAAAACTTAGGATTAGACCTAGAGATGGATGGCTTAGATTAAGAGAGAATAGGTAATGAGATTGTCCTAATATCTCTCTTGTACAAGGCTATATATATATGGATCTCTAAATCCTTAATCAAAAACAACTTTTGCCTGCCATAATTATCAAGTTTGCTGGCCGAAATTAATCCCCATATCACTTCTAAGAATCTCAAATCAATTCAAGTTAAGTAAAAGCACTATTTGATAGAAAAGGTCGACGATTCCAAACTTGCAATCTGACGGATCGAGCATAACTAGAGAAGGGAATTCATTGATTCAAGTGGAGTCAAAGACATCATCAATTGATATTTTATTTATACATTACATTAATCATATCATATTTTATGATTTAATATTGATTAATCTCAAATCTGTATATATATTAATGTTGTATATCTAGTCGGTGAGATTTTCGTAGGTATATGTAGTTGTTACAAATTAGTTTGGTTATGTCCATGGTTATATTATTATGTGTTATAATTTATGTATAAACAAATCTAATTTTCTGTAAAAATTAAATTTTGTCATTATTAATTATTTTTTGTATATTTATATATTAATTTAAATATAGACTAATGTATATTTTAAACATATAATTACATATATGTATATTTATAATGTATAAACAGCTTAGAATTTTTTCCTTACACCTATTTATAAATAATATGAATTATAAAATTCGAAAATAAATTTATATATATAAATAATTTTAAATTATCTTTTATTGGTTATTTGAATTTTTTATTATATCTAAAATATTTATTGCATTGAAAATTCGATTTTATATTTTTTTAAATTACTACATCTATGGAGTAACCCATGGAAAAATTTTCAGAATTTTTTGTTAATATTTAATATTTTTAATAATTAAATTACTTCGGTTGAACATTTCTTTTATTTATTAAAAATAATATTTTATTTCAAAAAATCATGAAAAAAATTTTAAACCTGTATTTTATGATCCTAAATTTTCATAAATTTTAAAAAATTTGATTTTTTAATATTTATTACTAAATTTTTAATTATTATGATCAAAACTATTTATTATATATATATAATAATGATAAAATTATTATTTTATGTTTGTTATGTTAATTTCGATCTGGAAATAATTTTAAAATATATATGATTATATTTTAAGTATTTGAATGTAATTAATTATTCATATATATACATTTTATTTAACCTTATATATATATATAATTTTAATTATTATATATATATATATATGTATGTATGTATAATTTTATATGTTTAATTATGTATATATATTTATACAAATGTTTTAAATTATATATATATATTTAATTTTGAGACTTTTAGTTATAAAATATATGTATACGTATTTATATAAATATACTTTGCATTATAGATTTATGCACATATTTAGACAACATACAATACTTACGAAATGAGCTAATGTGTCTGTTACGATGTAAATCCCAACATCTATATACGAGTATGTTATACACTTCATGGATTATTATGTTACACATGCACACACTATGTATATGTATATGATACATGTGTGTGTGTGTGTGTATATATATATATATATATTAAATCTTTTAAATTAACTTTACATTACAAAATACTTAAATTTAAATAAAATACATGATTTTATTTAAAACAAATTTAGAACTGTTCTAAATAAATTAGACTTCATAGACCCAATAAAGATCCAATAGGATAAAAAAAATTGAAATACACCCACCACTACCGCTGCAGACTGGCCCAGTTCCAACAAAAATACATTTCGAAATAGAAATCAATTTCTTATTCAATGTTAAGTATCAATTATTATTTTACATTTTTTTCTCGATATTTCTTTATGAAGAAAAAGTGATAATTCACTCTCTTTATCCCAACTGTACCTTAAGTCATGTCTACTGTTATACCTTCGTTTTCCTTATTAAACGGTTGAACCATTCAAAAGAAAAACCTTACTACAATCATAATTAACTCTTTAGAAAAGTGAATCCCACCATCCTTAACATTTAAGGACATCAATTATGTTGCACTTTACGTAAAATGATTCAAACTGACATTTCGACAATCGAGCTCTCCGACCCTTTTTGTAGTTTGGTCCAGTGTTATATTTAACACAATATGATCTTCATTGTAATCAATCAAATTGATTACTTGGTCTTATATTACGGTTTATTCTTTTATTTTGAATGAACTAATTTCATCGAAGTATCGTATATTACGAACTATGACCATTCATTTTATAACACTTACATGTGACAGTATATGGATCAAATATCCATAGTCTTGTATTGCTTCAGAGTTCGAAACTCATAGTATGCAATACACGATCTCACGTAATCGACCAACTCACGAACATATTCAGTAGTTGTAAATTAGGCCCTTGCATGGGCATTGAAATATTTACATGCAAGAAGAATTTATTAGTAATTGTATGCTATATTTCTATTTGACAATCTTCAATTTTGTTCATTTGCATATTTTAATTGATAAACTTTTATCAATCGTATTAAATGCACAAATTTATCAATGTAGATTATTATAACATCATATAGTAAATGTCCTTACAATATTAGAAAGGTTAAACGTTACCATTCCATTTTTCTAATAAGGCTCCCACTGGATTTTTATGTTTCTCAATACCTTAAGAGAAAACATAGAAATCATTTGATTTCTCTAGTGAGTGTTAGGACTCGTATGTCTTGAGCTTTTGACCTTGAGGAAAGCTCAATAAATCATAGGCCCACATACAATGGATAACTCCTTATTGATTGTATCATATACAACACCTAACCCCATGGTTCCTTACCCTAATCTCATTTCTATCTTGAGGAAAACTCAACAAATAATGAGAGATTATCCACTTATACCCACCATTTCGCAATGGCATAAGTATAGTGCACGTACCTTGAGGAAAAATCAATAAATATGTGCCTTTATCTTACATCGTCTATTCAATATATTAATAGTACTACACATGACATCACTAGCTTGAAGAAAGCTCAATAACTAAGGACTATGCAAGAAATACATTAATATATAAATGATTGAGGACAACTTTATATTAAAGATTCATAATCTTTAACGTATTGTATTGAGTGATGTCGACTTATGGAATAATGTATTTTTTATGAAATACCCTTGTGATTCAAGTGTCGGACACATCGAAAATCTCGGTATATGTGCATTTACATATGTATTTATTCTTAAGTCTATTTAAGGTTTCTATAAAGTTCCATCTTTAGTTTATAAATTTATATTAGATAAGTTTCATTATTACATAACTATTATATTTTAATTAGCTTATATAATATTCTTATGCACAACATTATATTAATTAAATCATATTTAATCAATTTTAATTAATTAACTCTTTAATTAATTTTATATTATTCCAATATAACATTTATATTGAATATTCATATATATAAATATATAGAACCTTTATAGCATAACACATATATCTTATATATTTGTGTATATTTATTTAATTAATTAGTTTATTTAACATTTAATTAAGTAATTTAATTGAAATTTTTTAATTAAATTATATTAATTTCGAAAATTTATTTTATACACATACATTTATACTTGTATTATCTTAAACACTTTAACATAAAAAATATATATGTATATGTATATGTATGTAAAATACATACATATGGTATTAATTAATTAACTTATTTCATTAATTTATTTCATTAATCTTATTAATAAATTTTAAATTTCAACATTAGTATTTAAACATTTTCAAACATTTTGAAAATTTCATTATTGTTTCAAACATTTTGAAAATTTATGTTATATTATAACCTTTAATAATAAACATGTTTTTATTTTAAATCTAACTTATAAATTTAAAATCTTGTCTTGGTTTTCAAAACATTTTTAAAAATTAGCCCTAGACCCAACTCAAATTGGGCCTTTTTCTATTATTGGCAACCTTTAGGCTCATTTCATCTTTCGAGCCAAGTCGGTAGCCAGGGAGGGCAGGGTACTTAGTTATCCAAATTTAAGCCTAGACACTACTTTTCTAGATACTGTACTAAAGTGGGTAAGCTTAATCATGTAGACATAACATGGCTAATTTAGACAGCATAGGCTATTGGGATCTGATACCATTGTTGTTCGGTCCGAACTCCTTTGGGGCGACCCAACTAGGTATTGAGTTTTAAATGTAGCCTTTTGACTAGCACAACCATCAAATGACATGTAGGGGTAAGAGGCAATGCTTCATCATAGATCACAATGTACCTCCTACCATGTTAGCTGCAGGGATTGAAAATGGGACACCCAATGTACTAGGTGAACTCCTCAACCAACCTCGCTTTAATGCCACTGTTGGAACTGGGCCGGCCCGTAGCGGATTTTAAGGGTAAATTTCAAAAAAATTCCTCTTTGAATCTATTGGGTCTATGAAGTCTAGATAGATTTTAGATACAATCTAAAAGGTGTTTAAATAAAATCCTTTATTTTATTTGATTAGTCTGAAAGAGTTTGAATTTGATATAAATTTAAATAAATGAGTGTATCAAATGCTCCATGTGTATAGCAGATACTTATTAAAATCAATTTGAGAAAGGAACATTATGTTTCATTCTCTAAGAATATGCAATCAATTAAGGGAATAAATAGCATTAATTGGAGAGAGAAGCCTTTCATTTCTCTCTCTATGTGATAGATTGATGATTTGTTAGACGTCATTGATGATCAATTTAAAACATCGCATGAGATGTGAGTATATCCGAATATACTCTAATGTATATTGTATAAGTGCAACATATGAGAAGTGTGCATAGATAATGTTTCCTTTATATATGTTTTTGTTGTTCATAGTATTATTTAAAATACATACACACACATATATACTTACATGATAAAGCTTATATATACATATACATACATACATACATACATATAAATGTGCTAAAATTAAGTTTCATTATTTTATAAGTCTGAAATTAAAAACGATAATTTGGAATCTAGTTTCAAAGTTAGGAAAGGTTTCAGATTAATATTATGATTTGACATAAAAGTCCATTTTGTAAATCTTAAATTAAATTAACACACACATATTCCTATATACAATCATTGTAAATAATGTTTTAAACTTAAATCAACATCTGTACGATAAAATTTATAATTTATTATATACTTTTAAAATAAAGTAACAAATTAAAGTCTAACTTTAATTTAAAAGGAAATCCAAGGGTTTGTGATATTTTACACAAAAGTTCATTTATGTTTATAAAGTTTTTTTTTTGAATTTTCAAACAGAAGTATGCAATAACCAAAAAACTATATCCAAAGTAACAAACGTAAAACATATATATACAAACATTAATACACTACGTGTTTTCTACTGAATCAATAATAGAATCGTATTATTAACCAAAACATATATTTCAATCAAAAGTTTTTTTTATATTTAAACATCGAATTTAAAATAATAACAGAAATAAATAGGACAAATCAAGCACGCGCACTCACGCACGCCCATGCACGCGCGCGTACACACACACATATACGTTGCAAAGGTTTCAGATCTAAACTATATAGACAGTATGAAAAATTAATTAAATGTGAAATCATATGTTGTTGATCTAATGATGACAAGATGAATAAGTAAGCAATCAAATTATATCTTAAAATGAATTTAAATAAAAATAACATGGTGAACACGTATAATTAATCAAGATGAAGCAAAAGGGGATCTAATCTATGTTACCAAATAAACAAATATTCAAATGAGATGAAATATGCAATGGATCCAAATCATATGAATAAGGCGAATGATGAATAAATGAAATCAGAATTATTACCTTGAAATGTTGCCAAAAGAATGCACATTGAATTAAGAAATATCCTTAGAACTCTAATATCCACACTTAATTCTTGCAAGAGTGGATGAACCACTTATGTTTTATTTTATTTGATGGTTTTTTTGATTTGGAGTTGAAAGATTTTGCAAAGCTTTTTTTTTGTTTTCTACCCTGGAAGGTCAGGAGGAGAGAGGAGAAAAAAATGGATGAGAAAGAATGAATTGTCTGTAGAAAATGAATTAGTGGATATGTTTTAATTGAAAGAATGAAACCTTTCTCATTCTTTAATTAAAACTTCCCTAATTAATTCCCTTGATTATCCCTCTCTCTCACATGATATGGTAAAATTATATGCTATTAAATGACATAAAATTTCATAAATCACTTCATGTAATTATCTTTTATTTAAACCCATTTAAAATTACATCGATATTGTATATCAATGCGTACAACTATGATTTTTATTAATACATTCAAACAGTTATAAACAACTCCCAAACATCAACTAAATTAATAATAATTAACGTTTATTAAATACTAAATAATTTAATTAATTTGCAACATTTTATAAATTAATTAAATCATGTAGTTTTTCGAAGAATTCATCGTTCAGCTGTGCGACTCAAAGGCGTAAATTCAATCAGCGTTTAATATCAAACAATTCAATTATTAACATTCGCATGTCCCTTAGCTAGTGCTTTGACATTTTAGTTGAGTCTATTGCTTTTCCATCTTTAGGTAAAATTCATTTTTACTTATTATAAGCGGTACCTAATGGTGACAATTATTTACATTAATTCTCTTCGTTGAAATTGTATCACTTCAGACTTATGTAATTTGATAATGGTCAAATTTCCAATATCATCCATATTCAACTTTATAGACCGAACACAAAATCCTTGGTTCAATAATAACAATTATTATTAATCGAACTACTCTGGCAAGAGATTTTGACTTTGAGTTGACTTCAGTTAACCGTGATACTAACCCCATATAATCGAGTAGACAAATCCTCTCTTGAATGGTGTTTTACTTCCAGTACTTCCATTCAATCCAACTATAGCTTTTTGATAGACATCGTACCACGATATAATTACAATCAAAGTGGAGCTTTCATATTGAAGGTCAAAGACAAATGTGTGAATTAGTCACTTTGATATTTTCTGTTTGATCTTAAGTATATTAATCAACATAAAACTATCGAGTGAGTCATTCCATGGTTATTCAATAACCACTAGTACGTAACCTTTGGTCCCCAGCAGCCATGAATAATACACTATCCAATATTTGGAGAGCATTAATCACTTTAGTCTCAATAGATGCATCAATGTCTAATCTCGATACATTTTGACTAGAAATATTTAAAATGACGTGCTTATCATATTGTGATATAATACCAACAGTTATGACTATCTGTAGCTACTATCACAAACACATCATTTATGCACTTTCTGACATATATACTTAAATTAACCAATTAATTATTTATAACAAGTATATGAAAAAAAGAAAGCACCTTTTATTTCAAACAACAATGATTATCGAGTTAGATTTATGTAACAAATTACATAATTGCCTCTTGAGGGCATACCCCTAACTCAATCAGTCTTTACAATAAACAGTAGGACTGTCGGTTGGAAAAGTTCCAAATAGGAAACGGTAGTTGATTCCACGATGGAGGTCAAGTTCATCGCCTTCAACGAAGCAACTAAGGAAGTGGCATGGATATGCAAATTTTTAAGTGAGCTAGGAGTTATCCCCGACACGGAGAATCCAATGACATTACTTTATGACAACTATGTGGCGATGCAGATTGCAAGAGATCTTAGAGCATATAAGAAAATCGAGACACGTTCTTCGTATGTTCCACCTAATTAGAGAATTTGTTAATAAGAAAGAGGTCGTGATAGAAAGAATAGATACCAAAGACAACATAGTAGATCCATTCACAAAGGAACTACCTTGATCAGTTCTCGTTAAGCTGATCGAAGGGATGAGATTGAGATTTCATAATCAGCCCCAAGTGCAAGTGGGAGATTGATAAAGTTAGGGGTATGCCTTAAAGGCAATTCTGTAATTCATTATAAATTATTGACTTTGTAATAAAAACTCGTTCGAAATAAAATATGTTTTTTTCTATTATATACTTATTGTACTATGTTATGTTAATTAATTATTTAATTAAGCATATTTAACAGAAAATCCATAAATGGTGTGTTTTATGATAGTAATTACAACGTGTTGTAATCATGAGCAGTTTATCACAATATAATAAATGCATCGTTCTAAATATTCCTAGTCAAGATGTATCAAGACTGGATATTGATACATCTGTTGAAACTAAAGTATGTAACGCTCTCCAAATGTTGGGTATTGTATTACTCATGGCCGTTAGAGGCACCAAGTGGTTACGTACTGATAGTTATTGGAGAATTATAAAATGACTCATTGATAGTTTTCTGTTGGTTAATATAATTAAGGCCAAATAGAAAATATTGATGTGACAATATTACATAATTATGTCAACTTGAGAATTTTGTCAAGCTTCAATGTGGAAACTCCGCTTTGATTATAGTTAAATCGTAGCTCGATGTCTATCGAACGACTGTAGTAGGGTCAAGTTGAAGCATTATAAGTGAAACACTATTCAATAGAGAATTTATCTCCTCGCTTACACGAGGTTGTAATCATGGTCAACTAAAGTCAACACAAAGTCAAAATCTCTAGCCATAGCAGTTCGGTTAATAATAATTGTTATAATTGAACCAAAGACTTTATGTTTGGACTATACAAGTTAAATGTTGACGATATTGAAATTTTGACCATTACCAAATTTCATAAGTCCTAATGTGATATAGTTTTGATAAAGAAAATTGACGTAAAAAATTGTCACTACTAGGAACCGCTTAAAATAAGTAAAATTAGATTTTACCGAAACTATGTAAGTGACGAATTTGACAATAATACCACACTACTAGCTAAGGTGATGTGTGAACGTTACTATTCGAATTGTTCGATATTAATCACTAATCGAATTTACACCTAAAATTCACACAACCGAAATGTTGAATACTTCGACTACTACCTAATTTAATTAAATTATAATTGTTAAATTAATTAAATTAAATAATATTTGTGAAATATTAATTATAAAATTTTATTTGATTTATGTTGATCTGTACTGAAAATAGTGCATATATAAAAGTTGTACACACATATCAATATACGATATTAGTGTACGTTTAAATGTAATTTATATATGAATCTTCTGATTGGGCTTGAAGTAGAATAGAGGCCTACACGAGGACAAGATATAGCCGACCATAGTTATATGGGAGAAGGGGATATGTTTGATATTTTTGAGTTTGAATGAGTAGAGAAAATGTGGATTCTAATCTACAATTAGCTCCTTATTTTCTCTCCTATTTAAACCAAGGTTGTAAAAATCATTAGGCGGGCTCTAGGCGGTAAGTATGGATTAAGGATTAATTGTTCAGACGGGGATTAATCGAGGATTAATTAAAACTAGACGTTTTTTATAATTCATGTATTTTGGATAAAATTTTAGTATTTTATTTAGTGTCGATTGATATAAATTGAAAATTTGGGATTTTGGATGCGCTTCAGAGTAGTAATGAGGCAAGATCACCTAAAACTAGCACACTAATGCTTGTATGTGGCACCAAACCTTAAATAATGCCTAACCAGTGCCAAAATACATGTTTCTTTCTTGAAGCAATAAACCTTGTATAGACGGGCCTACAAAAATCGCTAGGCGGGATCTAGTCGGAGGCCTGGAAGAATTTTTACAGTAGCGATTTAAGCTCCCTAACCCCTTATTTTTGCGCGCTCTCTCTCTCTCTCACTTAGCTCTCCCCTTATGACCTCTAGCCGAAAATACTACATTCCCTTCTCTATTTATTTTTTCAAGTTTAAAACAAAAATTCAAGTCAAATAGTGCAAATGTGCGTAGATCTTTCAATCAGTTAGCGCTTTCTGGAAGAGATTGGATTCAGATCCAAAAGAGTTCAGTGGATTCAACATTCAAGGTCTTATTGTTAGGTTCTAATTAAGGTAACATTCCAATACATACATACATACATACATACATACACACACACACACAAATATATATATATTTGTCATTTATTTTGATTCATATATGGTTATATTAGAAGCATATATCACGAACACACACACACACATACATGTGCGTGTGAGCGCGCGCTGTCAACCTTGAATATGTACATATACAAACATATTGTTATTATAAATGAAAATAACACACACACATATGTTATTGTATTCAGCCAGAGATTTAAAATAATAAAAATGTTTTTTTCGAATTAATATAATTTAGAAAAGGTTTTTAAGTTATATAAACATATTTATATAGTATATATAAATTGTTGTAAAATTATGTACTTACTAATATTTCAATTTTTTTTACACATATATATCTATTAAAATTCAAATATATATATATATATATATATATTTATTTTATAGATGTAATAAATTGAATTATATTGATATATTGTAAATACATGTATGAATATATTTTAACACACATAAAATGTGTACAATCGCAAAACCCATTTTCCCAAAAATTTTAGTAATTTCCATACGAAAATTATTTTTAAGTTCAAAAAACAAAATTGATCTATATGTATTAACTAACACAGAAAAAGTTTTATTTTGTCATAATGATTTTGGCCAACATAATATACATATATATTTATTTACACAATCAATATATAATATCATCATTATAAAGGTTTTAAATATTAATTTTAATAAATAAACAAATAAATAAATATATTTACAAAAATAATTATTATTTTCGTAAATAGAGTGTATATACATTAAAATATAATTTATTTATAAATTAAATTTTAATTTGAAGTTAAAGATATTTTCATATCTAGATCTAGTTTTGAATTTTGAATTTGAGTTTTAAGCTATATATAATTTCTATTTATAAATTCTTTTTATGTGCATATGAGTTTATATATGTAAATGACACTAATTTTACAATATCATATACACACACACAAAAAACAAATATAATTTTATATCACATTCACTTTTGTGTGTGCGCGCGCGTGTGTATAAAGACACACACAACAAATATATTTATATGGAGGGGTTAACATGTCTGTTGTGGTGTGAATTCCACCATTTAGATACTTGCATGTTAAATCATGCACACTATATATATTGCATATGCACATGCAAGTACACATATATGTGTATACGATACACATATACACATTATATAATACAAATATAATATCAAACTAACCCTTTATCAACAAACTAAATAAAATAATGAATTTATTTAAAATTGATTTAGAACCTATCTAAATGAGTTTAGACTTCATATGCCCACTATTCAAATAGCAATTTTTTTTGGCATTCACCCATTTAGCTCACTGTGCGTTGGCCCAGATCCAACCGTTTTTGCAAAAGAAAATTAAATGAAAAAGACAATTTAAAACATCATGATGTATATCATTATAAATTACCTCATTTATTTATCATCGTAGGTTTTTTTGTTGAAAGATATTATATTATATGTTGATTGTAGCGTTAATAGTGTATGTTTATGTTAAGAATGCTTGTTAATGACTTGACCGATCTTAGCGATCTGTTTTCCTAACTCATTCATTTTTTTCCAAACAAATAAGAAAAACCATGTGGTTTACAATATTTGAACTTTGCCCTTTTTAAGCAAAATTGATGCACTAACCACCAAGATATACACTACTTTTGGTAATGTAATAAGATAAATTTTATATAAACTGTTGAAATTTGGCGACACAATATATAGGAGAATTGAAGAGGATGGAATTAGCTTCGTATCGGAGAAAACGGTTCGCAAATCGGAGTCCGGAGGAGGAAGATAGGAGGGAAAGAAGCTGGGCTGTTTTTCTGTTAGGGGTCAGATGTCTGGCTGAGAGGGCCAGACGTCTGACGAGGTTCAGGCTGGTTCCCGAGAGTTCCTGCAGACGTCTGACCCCTCTGGCCAGACGTCTGGGCCTGTCTGGGTCAGCCAGATTGAACCTGGCTCAGACGTCTGAGGCCAGAGGTCAGACGTCTGAGGCGGTATAAATCTGTTTTTTCCTGGGCCGGATTTTCTGAGCTGTTTTGTGATTTGTGAAGGGCAAAGTGGTCTTTCGCCTAGGTTTTCTCTATTAGTATATAAACTCTCTTCAGGTCTGATAGAAGGGGAAGACAAATCAAAGGAAGCATTCTAACCTAGGGTTTAGTCCTCCATTAATTAGGGTTTTAGGCAAAACTCTATTTCTTCAATTCTAATCTCCACAAACATTGATTCTTATTGAATAGATCATTGTAAACAATCTCTTGTACTCTTTCTATTGGTGATATAATAAAAGCTCTCTCAAGTGGATGTACACTAACACAACGTTAGTGGAACCACTATAAAATCGTGTGTGATTTACTTATTGTTATTGCATTCATATATTGCTTGTATTGGTGTTGTGATCGTGTTCGGATTTGGTTTTATTGAATTCTTCGAGTGTTTGGTTGTTTTGCACTATCTAGCACGATTTGGCTTTTCCGCGTTGCGTGTTGCGATTGTATTCGAGTGGTCTTGGGTGTAGTCGTAATAACATTTGGTATCAGAGCTTTGGTGTTGCTAGGTGGTTGTTGAAATGCCGGAAACGGATACCTCTGAAAATTCAATGGTTGGTCCAAGTAGTATAGCGCCGTATGTACGTGGGTCGTATGTGGCGTCGGGATCGCAATTGGTTATCGACAAGTGGAATGGTGATAATGATTTTGAAAAATGGCAATGGAAGATGAAAGCGGTTTTAAGAAGAAATCGTGTTCATAGGGTAGTGTTTGATACACATTTGTTGCCGGCGGACATCTCGGATGTTGAGAGAGAGGAAATGGAAGAGTGGGCATTTACTACACTTCAACTTGCTATGGGAGAGAATGTGATCTCCGAAATTAGTGGTGAGACCACCGCTAAGGGCATTTGGGACAAGTTAGAGGAGTTGTATATGAAGAAGTCTCTAACTAATCGTTTGATCTTGTTGCGAACGTTTTTCACGTATAAGATGAAAGAGGGGAGTTCGCTTAAGGCACACTTGAATGTGTTTGATGATTTGCTAATGAAGATGAAGGCGGTAGATTTGAAGATTGAGGAAGAGCAAAAGGCGATGATATTGTTATGTTCATTGCCGGACCGTTATACGGGTTTCTCAAATAGTTTGATCTATAGCCGGGATACATTGACGTTAGATGATGTCAAGACGGGTCTTCTTAGTGAGGAGTTGAGAGATCAAATGAAGGAGTTGAGTGTTGGTGGTAGTAGTGCCGGAAATGGTCAAGGTTTGTTTGTGGAGAAGGAGAGATATGCGAAGAAGGAGAATCGGGGGCGTTCCAAATCTAGGAATCCCGGTTGGAGAGGAAAGTCGAAGGAAAAGAAAGGCAAGTGCTATATTTGTAAGAAGCCCGGTCATTGGAAGAATGAATGTCCGGACAAGGAAAAGTCCAAGAAGGAAGTAGCATCTTCATCGGTCGCGGTGGAGAGAGGTGTTGGTGAGGGAGACATGGATGTGTTGACGGCGGTAGCATCAAATGTTTCGGGTAGCGAATGGGTTCTCGATTCGGGGGCGTCTTATCATATGACGCCGAATAGGAATTGTTTTTCTTCTTTCGAAGCTAGAGAGGGAAATTCGATTGTTATGGGAAATGGTGCTATTTGTAAGTCGAAGGGCATTGGTTCCGTGCAAATTAGGATGTTTGACGGAGTAGTTCGTACTCTCACTAATGTGCGCTATGTTCCGGGACTTAGGAAGTCCCTTATCTCTTTGGGGCAATTAGACTCTTTGGGGTGCAAGATCACTATTGAGAGAGATGGCTTGAGGGTTTCGAAGGGGGCGCTTGTGGTTATGAAAGGTGCTAGGGCTCATGGTATATATTTGCTTCAAGGTGTGACCATAGAAGGTGATGCTAGCGTTGGGGTTGATAGTTCTCGCGACTTAGATGCAACTAGATTGTGGCATTTGAGGTTAGGACATGTCTCGGAGAGGAGTTTGGATATTCTTCGGAAAAGGGAGATGATTGGTGGTGAGAGTTTCAACAAGCTAGAGTTTTGCGAAGAGTGTGTCATGGGGAAGCAAACAAAGGTTTCATTCGGTGAAGGAAAACATGATTCAAGAAGCGTTCTTGAGTATGTGCATACGGATGTTTGGGGACCGGCACCGGTTGCTTCTTTAGGTGGAGCAAGGTATTATATTTCTTTTATTGATGATTTTTCTCGTAAAGTTTGGGTGTATGTAATGAAGGCTAAGTCGGAGGCATTTGCTAAGTTCAAAGTATGGAAGGCTCTTGTTGAAAATGAGAGTGGTAAGTCTTTGAAGGTTCTTAGGTCCGACAATGGCGGAGAATATGTTTCTGGAGAATTCTTGGAGTATTGCAAGCATCATGGCATTCGGAGACATTTTACTACACCGGGAGATCCGCAATCAAATGGTGTTGCGGAGAGGATGAATCGTACTCTACTAGAGAAAGCTCGATGCTTGAGATTGACATCGGGTTTGTCTAAGGGATTTTGGGCCGAAGCTATGTCAACCGCGGTACACATTATTAATCGAATTCCGTGCTCGGCTATTGGTAACAAAATTCCGGAGGAAGTGTGGAGAGGTAAGAGTATTGACTTGAGCTATCTTCGTGTCTTTGGAAGTCCGGTTTATGTGCATGATCCGGGAAATGATAAGCTTGAACCTAGAGCTTTCAAGGGGATTTTGCTTGGCTATACGGATGGAGTGAAAGGCTATCGGATTTGGAATCCGGAAACGAAGAAGGTAATCAACTCTCGTCATGTTACTTTTGATGAGTCGGCTATGTTCAAGGAGAATGAAAGCTCATCGGATATTCCGGTCTTGGTTCGTGATGAATCGAAGGGGAAGGAAGTTATTACCACATTTTGTCCAAGTGGTAGAGAGAGTAGATTAGTAGAAGATGCTTGTGAGGAGAAAGCGGTTGATGATACATCACATAGTCCACAAGGTGCCTCTAGTAGTGTTGGTGATGTACACGAACCTAGAGAAGATTCGGTTCAAGGTGGAGCCGAAAGGAGTTTGGGTGATAATATTGCTACTCGGGTTGGTCGTCGTGCTATAAGGCCACCCGAAAGATATGGTGATTGGAACTATCTTAGCTTTTGTGATAGGTTGGACTATGCTCTCAATGTAGTCCAAGATGAGCCTATGGACCTTGATGACGTCATGAATTCGAGTGATAGCTCGAAGTGGATTTGTGCCATGGAGGAAGAGATGCAATCATTGATGAAGAATCAAACTTGGAGTTTGGTTCCACTTCCTAAAGGAAACCGTGCTATTGGGTGCAAATGGATTTACAAGGTGAAGGACGATGGAAGATACAAAGCTAGGTTAGTGGCTAAGGGGTTTGCACAAAGGAAAGGAAAGGAGTATGATGAGATATTCGCACCGGTTGTGCGGCATACTTCTATCCGGATATTACTTGCCATAGTTGCTATTCACAACTTGGAGTTGGAGCAACTTGATGTGAAGACCGCCTTCTTGCATGGTGACTTGGATGAAGACATTTACATGGAGCAACCGCAAGGGTTTGTTGTAAATGGTAAGTCAAATATGGTGTGCAAGTTGAAGAAATCGCTATATGGGTTGAAGCAATCACCTAGGCAATGGTCAAGAGATTTGATCATTTTATGCTTGAAAGTGGCTTTGATAGGAGCATCAAAGATGCTTGTGTTTATTTCAAGAAGTTGGGAAATGATTGTTGGGTGTATTTGCTCTTGTATGTGGACGACATGCTCATTGCTTCGAAGGACAAGAATGAAATCAACAAGTTGAAATTGAAATTAAAGTCGGAATTCGAAATGAAAGACCTTGGAGAAGCAAAGAGGATATTGGGCATGGAGATTGAAAGGGACCGAAAGCGTTTTGAGTTGAAATTGACTCAAAAGGAGTACATAAAGAAGGTGCTTTGCCGGTTTAGCATGGAGAATGCAAAGGTGTCAACTACACCATTACCTTTGCACGTGAAGCTTTCGAGTAAGGATTCACCTATCTTGGAGAAAGACAAGGCTTATATGGCAAAGGTGCCATATGCAAGTGCGGTTGGTAGTTTGATGTATGCTATGGTGTGTACAAGACCCGATATTGCAAATGCCGTCGGGGTGGTTAGTCGTTTTATGTCTAACCCGGGAAAATCGCATTGGGAAGCCGTGAAGCTTATATTGAGATACCTTAGAGGTACGTCATCTCATGGTCTTGTTTTTGGCGGTAGTGGAAAAAGGAGTTGCAACTTAGTTGGTTATTGTGATTCGGACTACGCCGGTGATAGAGATAGGAGAAAGTCAACTTCCGGTTATGTCTTCACACTAGGTGGTACGGCCATAAGTTGGAGATCGAGATTGCAAACCGTAGTAGCTTTATCCACTACGGAGGCGGAGTTGATAGCCGCGGTGGAGGCGGCTAAGGAGGCACTCTATTTGAAGCGTTTGTTGTGTGACTTGGGTATTGAACACGATAGCATTGATGTTCAATGTGATAGCCAAAGTGCTATTCACTTGGCGGAGAATTTGGCGTTTAGCTCACGGACTAAGCACATAGAAGTGAGGGAGTCATTCTTGGTAGCCATGGATGAGGATAAGCAAGTATGTCTTCGGAAGGTGCACACAAAGGAGAACGCGGCGGATATGTTCACTAAGGCATTGCCGATTGGGAAGTTCGAGCATTGCTCGGACTTGATTCGTTTGGAGAAGTGCTAGGTGCCACTAGGTGGCACGGGTGAGAGAGTAGCTTGGTTGTAGATGTGGAAGAGTATTGGTATGAGATTGTCGTTCTATCTTCTTGGTGTAGTGCTAGTGTACACTCCTAGTGCTCTTGTCCTTGGTGAGACGGTGTTGGATGTTTTCAACATTTCATTGGTGGGTGGGGGCTTTGTGCCTGAACTCGTTGATGGAGTGCAATGGGGGGTGGCTTTGCCGGAACCCGTTGGGGAAACATTCACGTTTGGTTGAAGGTAGAAGTGTTGGTAGTTGGAGCTATCGGTTGTTGATGGTATGGTACCATTGGTGTTGGAGATGGATATAGTGTCGAGGTGGAGTGTTGAAATTTGGCGACACAATATATAGGAGAATTGAAGAGGATGGAATTAGCTTCGTATCGGAGAAAACGGTTCGCAAATCGGAGTCCGGAGGAGGAAGATAGGAGGGAAAGAAGCTGGGCTGTTTTTCTGTTAGGGGTCAGATGTCTGGCTGAGAGGGCCAGACGTCTGACGAGGTTCAGGCTGGTTCCCGAGAGTTCCTGCAGACGTCTGACCCCTCTGGCCAGACGTCTGGGCCTGTCTGGGTCAGCCAGATTGAACCTGGCTCAGACGTCTGAGGCCAGAGGTCAGACGTCTGAGGCGGTATAAATCTGTTTTTTCCTGGGCCGGATTTTCTGAGCTGTTTTGTGATTTGTGAAGGGCAAAGTGGTCTTTCGCCTAGGTTTTCTCTATTAGTATATAAACTCTCTTCAGGTCTGATAGAAGGGGAAGACAAATCAAAGGAAGCATTCTAACCTAGGGTTTAGTCCTCCATTAATTAGGGTTTTAGGCAAAACTCTATTTCTTCAATTCTAATCTCCACAAACATTGATTCTTATTGAATAGATCATTGTAAACAATCTCTTGTACTCTTTCTATTGGTGATATAATAAAAGCTCTCTCAAGTGGATGTACACTAACACAACGTTAGTGGAACCACTATAAAATCGTGTGTGATTTACTTATTGTTATTGCATTCATATATTGCTTGTATTGGTGTTGTGATCGTGTTCGGATTTGGTTTTATTGAATTCTTCGAGTGTTTGGTTGTTTTGCACTATCTAGCACGATTTGGCTTTTCCGCGTTGCGTGTTGCGATTGTATTCGAGTGGTCTTGGGTGTAGTCGTAATAACATAAACCGTGTGAATTGTTGAAGAGACTCTAATTATAGTTAAGGAAGTCATTTTTTTAACAGATTTTACAATAGTTAAGATGGGGTCCTTATGGAGTGAAGTCCCTTAAGAAATAACGAAAATTACTTTCCTAAACTTATTACATCTTGTTTTAGTGCCATTTTTTTAGTGTTCCAGTTTCGGACGGTGGGTGTGTGGAGAACGCTTATTGGTTTCATCTCTATCCATCGACTTAAGATTTTACTACTTTTAATATTCAAAATTAAAATCCGATAGGTGCATATCATGTGTAATTGAGTTTTTTGATAGGCCCTGTCGCGTGTGATTTTATTCTGTAAAAGTATGTTGAATGCAGTTTGTGCTTAAAATCGATAAGTTACTCAACAAATATGCTTTCAAATGATAAGAATCCCCATTGAATCCTACTATACAACAACATGGGGTCGATATTTTTTTTTTCAATCTTCGATTAAGGGCTGCTAAATTTGCCATTAGATGGTGTCAACCCCATCAAGTTTTTTTTTTGATTTTTTTTTTGCAGTCGTTGCATATAAGCATATCTTCATAACACAACTTGATTTTGAGATGAATCATTGTTACCTCCTGAATTATGCAACTTTACCATTTCCACGACTAAAGATGCTAATGTTTTCATCGTCGTTTAATCATGAATTGCGTTTTTAAGAGCTGGATAGAAAGAAACTCTGAAGTGGAGGGTAAAATTGCAAATTTAACGGTAAATAATTACAGTACCATTGACCCCTTTAACCGATTTTAATTTTTCCGTATCCTCAAAAATTATTCTCCTACTATGTATCCAACCAAAATTTAAAATTATAATATTGTGTTGAGGGCTGTACAGTTAAAGCGCTCGGCAGATTCAAAGCGGTGGAGGTGCAAAAAGTCATAGCGGGGATACAGCGAGGATATAGCAGGATATAGCGGATGACTCTAAAATAGCATATAAAACTCGTACTTAATGTTTTTACAGGTAATTAAATGAAAAAAATATTATTCAAATGAATTATAATTAATACATAAATAATTTTAAATAAAAACATGTGCGAATATACTTTAAATAAATGTAAAACTGTTATATAACATAATTGAATTTAGTAGAATATTATAGTATTTTCATTCTAAAAATATATTAAAAATTAAATCAAATAAATCAGTTTCATAATTTTTATAATGTATAAATGCAATTTTTCAGTTCATTTTATTAAAGAAGATATAGCGGAAATAGCGGAATATAGCGGAAATAACGGGATATAGCGGAAATAGCGGGGCTTAAAGCGGAAAGGCTATATTTTGGGGCTATATGGAAATATCGTAGCGGTAGAAATCCGCTATGAGATATAGCGGGGTTATAACGGGGTAATAGCGAGGCATTAACTACACAGGTTGAGGGTTGGTAGAGATCCAAGGACTTGATTAATTACGTTCTCTTGTAAAAAAATGAAGGTGAGCCAGTCATAGTGTTGAAAATGGCTGAGTAGTATTTGTCAAATTTCTTAACTAAGAAAATGTACGTTTTAAAACGAAGAAAATAAAATAATATTTGAATTTATAAGGATGCAATATGCAAAAAAACTCATACTACAATAACATGGGCCACATGGCAACACCTTGGACTTCAATTTCGCTTTGTTCACTGACCAAATCTCAGAAAATTGACTGGAGTGGTACATCCATGGCGGCAGGAATTTAGCATGCCGAGCCCTTCAATCCTTTCATGCTCGTCAATCTCTTGTGATTGATTCTTGACTTATACTATTCGTAGTATTATTTCTTCTAATATTGTTTCTATTTCACATCGCCTTCATTTTTTATCATCGTTAATTTATGGACCCTACTAATTTCTTTAATACGTAATCTAGTCTCATGTTTTAGGTTATTTTATTGCGCCTTCTGTTTTTATGTGGATCTGGTTGTTAATTGATTACATTAGCGATTGCATAAGGTTAAAATTAACTTTCTTGTTCCTCTATACAATTGAGATTTTGATAGACTTGAAAATTTTAAATGTCTTGTGATCAAAATTGCTTTTGTAATACAGTGATTCGGTTCTACTCAAGTAAAAATATAAATTATAGCATTGATTAAGTGGATGCTTTGAGGTGCAGTTATTATATGGGTGAAACAAGATTGATGAACTGAAAATGAAACCCAACCTTGTTAACATGCCTAGTTTGTAAGTAACTGTCTTCTCTTACACGGTTTTGATATGCTAAAGTAGCAGACAGAATGTTATTAGTGAGAATAATGCAAGTGTAATCCCATTACTGCGAGGAGATCAACTTCGCATCCTGTCTCGAGCATAATGAGTTGGATGTCTTTTGAAATAATTAGTTTTCCAGTAGACTCGGTCCATAGAATAAAGATGACTGATAATGTTATATGTCAGAATTTTACTTGGTTCTGTATGTGTGCAGGCTTATGTAAATAAACTTTCCTTCTTTCTGCTTTTATTTGGATATATTATAGATTTCGGGAAAATATTTTAAAGCATGGTGGAACAATATGATCTAAATTTGAATGTACAAAAATTCAATAAAATTTAAGTACCACCAAAACGCCTTCTCCTATTGTCAGCAGTGTCAGACTTATACTAATTTCAGCTAAATATACAGCTGTATTTTTTGGATATTGAAATTACTCAATTACAAACAACTAGTAGCAAGCCTGTTCGCTGTTGCTAATGAGATACTTATAATCATGATGTTGTTAGGAGCTGGACCATCTTCTCAGACTTTGAGTATCCACTCCCAACCATTTAGCTCACATGCTTCTTACTCGAGAATAAGGGTCTGAAAGGTGCGGTTGGTATTACTAATCTTTCCAAGTATTGTTCGTTATTGTAGTATCTGTGACCATAATTGCTTATTAATAAGCTCATTAATTGATTGTATTCTGCCAAGTGAGACAAACTATTGTTTGTTTTGATAACAATGAGTAGCTATTACTCTTGTACATCGTCCACAAAGGTAGGGTTTGGTTTGCGTTTTGTGTTTTATGGTTTGAGTTCTCTTGGTCATTTTTGATTTTGAGGTATTTTTAGAATTATTAAAATGCATTTGGATCTACCTGATTTGAAAACATGTTTTCAAAAATGAAAATTAAAAATGTGTTTGGTTCAAAATGTTATTTTAATTTTTTGGACCTTTGAATGCCGTTTTCTAACTAAAACATGTTTTGAATCTTAAAGTGGATAGCCATGAATTTGATTATGCTTTAAAGTGTGAATAGCATATTAGATTTTTAAAGTGTTTTTAGCAGCATATTATGGGTATTTCATGTACAACAATTGTGAAGTAGAATTCCATTGCAATAACTATGAACGGCTAGTTTTCTTAAACTCCAAGAATGACCCTATAATCAACGTGTAGCGAATATACTTCACATTTAAAACATAATATAATATATAACACCACTCGTGTAGTTTTTTAAGGTCACACACAAGTACACTTAACACAATGAAAATCAAATCAAGAAGAAAAAAGAAAGTATTAAATACAACAAAATTAAATGGAAATTGCTTCCACAATAATATGATGTATATGTAACCACCACAAGTTTTATAAGCAACTCAGTTGATTTGTCTTCCACTTTCCACCTGCACACAACAATACAAAAGTAAGACATATAAATTGAATCACCACTCAAAATCAAATTTGAGTGCACATAAGAGTATATTAAAAGTATATATAAAGATGTATGTTACAATAAATCAAATATTCCCATAATGGCAGGTTTGATTATTATCACTTTTGTACTAATCAGGAGTTTGTAATTTTGTATACATGCACGTACAATGTAAAAGTAAGACATATAAATCGAATCACTACTCAAAATCGGATTTGAATACAAGTATATTTTAACATGTATGCTACAATATGGAGGCACCCTTATTTTCAAGCCTAATGCATGGCCATTCGTTCTTTAAAACATGTTTCAAATTACCCCCTAGAATTATTTTTGATTTTTTTTGTTTTGTTGAATTTTTTTAATCTGCACTTAATCGGGAGTTAATATGATTAAACTTATTTTTTTGCAAATGTGTATTTTTATTGTAAAAAGTGCAAATATTTGCAGTTTAAACTGCACATATTTGTACTCTACACATATTTGCTCTTTGAACCGCACATATTTGCACTTTCCTTGAAATAATTTAGGGTTGTTTCGTGAAATCTGTTTTTGAGAAGGGGTGGAAGCCTATTTTGAAACTAATAGAATCGCATTTGACAAAACTTTCCATAAAAATACAAGATTACCATCATTTCTGGCTATTTTGGAAGGAGGAGATTACACTCTCAATGGAAGATAAATGGTGTGCTTTACATTTACATATAAAGATAAGTTTTTTTCCTCCCATTGAATAAATAAAAGTGAGAATTCTTGCATAACCAATTTCACTAGTCCAAATAGCTTGTGAAACTAAATTAAATGTCAAATGAAAATAAAATAAATTCGTATCTGAAAGGGGAATTGTGTCTATAGGACAAACTTCCAAAGCTTTTTAGCCTCTAGGACAGACTCTTCAAAATTTAGTCATAAATGCACAGCAAGTAAAAATGATACTATACGTTATCATTATATGAAAATATTATGCAAAAAAAAACTATCAAGTACAAAATGCTACTAAGCCGTATCATTTGAAAATAAAATACTACCACAAGGTAAGATCAACTATTACGTGATAAAATTAAAACATTAGGGTTCCATCCTTCATTTAATTCAATAAATACAAAACTGATACTGCACAGTAGCACTGTCCTTTCCACTGAAAGTTTGTCATTGTCACTAAAAAATTGTGAGCATGTACTTGAAGCTACAAAATTAATGAATTTTGTCTTTCATACTATTTTTCCTGTATTTGAAATATGTATACTCTAAAATATAAAAATATGAGTTCTATAGTTTATAGAAGATATCGTATAAATATACCCGATGAAGTTTACCGAGTTACCTTCACCCATGTTACGATAACTTCAATGCCTAACACAAATGATCGAGAATGTGATGGAATTATTTCAATCAGACTACGCAATTTATAGTAACAAAATATATTTAATTCCTACATCACTCAATGAACATATGAATCTATGTAGTGTTAACAAATTGGGTAATACCCACGTTTAACTAAGAAAAAGTTGAAACACAATAGTACAAAATGGTAGAAGTATAAAATATATATCACTTATGTATGATAAAATATATCACATATGAAACCATCGACCATGCATCAATATAAATAACATTGAAACTTGCCATGAGAGTTGTAGGGCATAATTTTTGAAGTTATACCAGTCAAATGTGTATAGTGTGCAACATATATGAATTATATCTCAATATATATGAACATGACATTGGATGAACCCCCTCACTACCTCAGTTCAGAAAACAATAGCACACTTTTTGAGAATATCTATGTTATTTTTTATAAATATCAGTTCAGTCTACTTATAATTAAAGGTAGAGTCAAAGAATCCTCAAATTTTAAGTCCGAATACTGCACTCCTTCCTTTATTTCCACAACTCTTTGAATTCATATCAATCAACCACAGATTTAGTTCTGAGTTAAAATTCTTACAAAAATGAGTTCAGGAGTAATTCGTTACACAAATCATAATATGATTTGAATTATAACTTTGAGTATGTAATCAAAAATAGTTATTTTAATCATTCATGTTATTATGTAGTGGCCAATTATTTGTTAATAATTTTGTACCATTCTTAATAATAAGCATGAATAAGTTCATGCATTGTGAGTGTCCAATTCCTCTTCATCTAGCAGATCCAGGCAAATTGGACGCTCTAGGCCCTCCATGACTAAATTAGCAGAACTAATCATCTTTATTTGATTTTCCATTCTTTTGTTCTTCGTGACCCTTGATAACAACAAATACATTATTATAATAATGTATTTGTTATTTATCAAGGATCGCGTGAAACAGAAAGAATGACAAATTGGATTGAAATGATTCGTTCTGCTGACTTAAGTTGAGGAGAATCTAGGTTGCTCAATTTGCTTGGATCCGTTAGTAAATGGAGATAAATGAACTGAACGCTTTGTAATGCATGCACTTGTTCATGTTCTTAATTATTAAAATGGCACAATATCGATTTTGGAAGAGAAATAATTTAATGATTTCATGTTCTTAAATTTGAGATGGAAAAATTAGTAGGAAAATCTTTCAAATACTTGGTTAAAATTAACTTTAGGCATAGCTCTTAAAATAATGGGGATTAACATGTTTTCTGATTAACATGTTTTCAGATTTCCCAATAATAAATTTAAGTTCAAAGAGTCTAACGTGTTTTGTATTATTCTAGTAAATAAGTAATCAAGACAAGTGATTTTCTCACAGTGTGTTGATTTTTTATTATTGGTCGATAACTGTTCTTTTGTTTCAAATGGGGGCATAATATGATATTTCATTTGTAAATATTATAGGTTTTATTGTAATATGACTTGGATTTGAATTAATCCTATATGATTGATAACAGTATTAATAATGATCTCCTAGCTTAGAACGTTTGTATTTTGATTCCTACACATCAACAATTGTTCATTTGACAGATTTCATCTTAAAATAAGAAATTCATTTCAAAAATAACATTAGAATAATTTTTCAATTTAAAATAATTAATTCATTAATTTATTAGTTGTCTGTAACACCAAATTTGTGGTTATGACATGACTTTCATGGTTTTGATTCAGTTAGATAACAAGTCAAAATCATTCAAATTTCATTAAATGGAAGAACAAGAAAAAAATGCAGATTTACAACTCGACAGTAAGAAATGATAAAAGATAAAATGGAGAAGGTGGTAAAATTGCTGATATGCTTATTTGTTTGTTTTTTTTGTTGCTGAATAAAATCGAAAAGTTCAAAAAGGAGTCGCAATGTTTATCTTTTTAAGATTTATTCTTTTACATGAGGAGGAAGATTAAGGTTAATAATTATTTTATTTGAAGAATATTTTTGCATATTGCGTCAACCAAAATATGCAAATAAGTTCAAGTTGATATAAGGTTTATGATGATGACGATCATCATTAAATAGTAAATAGTTATCTCACTTGGTTACCAACCAAGTTAGGTTTAGAAAGAAATTTTTGAAATTTAGTTTATTTTTAAGTGGCGGTTGGGATAAATTTGATGGGTGTAAATAACAACACCCTTAAAGGGAAAAAACAAAGTTAATCTTGTAAATTAGTCACTCTTTGGTTAATTTTATACAATAGTCACTCATTAGTCCACAAAGTAAAATGAACAACTACATAAATTAATTAAGTCAAAAGCAAAAAATAGTTACTTGTGTATAAAGTAAAAAAGTTGCTTTAACCTGTCATTTATTTTTGTACTTCCAAATTGACTTTTCCAACCGTGCCTCAAAGACAAATTTAATGCTTCTGAAGTCCATCCGAAGGGACAAAAGGTAGTGATCCCAGTATCTTTGGCCTGCTACGTTCAAATAATCTCCAAGTTTTTGTCAAATAACTCTACTTACATATCTCATCACTTCTCACCAAATGATCAAGCCTTTTCTAAAATAACTTGGTGGAATAAATAGATTTGGATCACAACGTGGATTTGGATTATTGAAGTGGATTTCAGATTAAATTCATTGACAAGTCTATCTTCCGATACTAAGTAATCATGCACACATGGTGCATATTGCACCATGAGGGAAAATATCACTGTTATGTGATACTAATACATTCATTTTAAATCTTAACAGAGGATGAGGAGAGGAAACAACGTTCTAAAGAAATGGCAAAGGATTCGAGTGCAGGTATTGCAGTGTATTTTTTACAGCTAGATACGAATTTAGTGTGTTCCATTGATCTGCTTTATTTCAGCACGAATGCATTAGTATATGTATTTTGTCTTTCTGCAGTTTTTGAAAGAAGTATAAATACATTATTTCTGACTGAAATGGATGAAGGTATGATGCTGACTCTGAAATATTTCTTCAAGATAACAATCCAACTCTTGTTGTCTGAAAATTTTCTTGCTAGTATATTTAATGTCATCATGCTTTTTATTTTGTTAGAAGCATTTTCATAAGCTATGGCAATCATTAATTATTTAGTCGTAATTAGTTAGTCGTCAAACTACAAGGTTACCTCGTGTGTGTACACACACGTATGTTCATTAACCTTTATTTATAATAAAAGGAAAAGAAATAAAACCTCAAAAGTGGTTTTCTATGTGCAGGTATGACATTGATATGACAAAATGCATATACCGTGGATTTTGTCAGGTTGCATGCCCTGTGGGTGCCATTGTTGAGGGTCCAAACTTTGAGTTTACCACTGAAACTTTTTTACTTAGCGATTCTTTTACAAAAAATGAGTCCTATGGTCGTAGCAAGTCATTAAAACTTGATTGTCTGCCTTGTTTTTAATCTAAGAACACACTTAATCTTTACTTACAATTTTGGTGATGATGCATCATAAGAGCACAATCAGTAATGACTTGTTCACTTAAAAAGTTGGACCAAACTAGCCAACTTGCACTGAGACGCTACTTGTTCACTTCACCGTGACTAGTTTTATTCTTCTATGTGGCTAGTAAACTGATATGAGAAATGGTTGTTAAAAAACACACTTTTCTGTTTGATTGGAAATATGGATTAAAACAATAAGTGTTTGTTGTTTTATCAAAACGGCAAGCACTTTGCTGTTTTAATCAATTTTTGCAGTAAAACGTCTTTGCCATTTTATTGCAAATTAAATAAAAAGGCAAATGCGTTGTCGTTATTTGTGTAGAATTCTACTAAAAATCAGTTTAGTAGCTAGTTTGTATATTTTGGATGTAGATGGGGACTTGTTCAGTTTAAAATGGTAAAAAGTGGGAAGTGAACAAAAGAGGAGTTGTGAATGGTCCAATGGCTGCCTTATTGGGTTTCTCTGAAAGTAGAAATTTTGAGGCAATGTTAGAATAAAAAGCAACTGTAGATATTATAATCTTTGTTTAGTAAATAAATAAATAAATGTAGAGATAGTATGAATTTTTATTTGCTTAAACTAGCTCCTTAAGCTTTCACGTTTTGAATCACAGACAAGTCTTGGCAATGAAAATTTTGAATTATGTGTACTTGAGTCATTTAAAACTAGTGAGTAGCCCGTGCTACGCACACGGGCATTGTTATACTCCGTAAATTATAATCCCAACACCAGAAAGGCGATGTTATGACAGAAGAGTGACCATATCTTTCATATACATATTAATGCACAATGTGAAGTGGATTCATATGTCCGCACGGACGTACATATATAATGGAGGCAAAAGCAAACAAATTCAATGTCAACGTCCTGACGTACAATCTTCAAAAAAAAAAGCAAAATGAGGTACCCGGAAAAAAAAGACAATGTGGAAAACGTATAGAAACTTAGTAGCTACGGACATAGAGACGTAAATGTACCACAAATATGTAATCATAAAATGCTACAAATTAATTTCTTTGCTTCTTCTCCCGAATCTTGATTCCAGGATGCTGCAGCCTGCTGATCTGTATCACCATCCTGCGTACAACGTACTCGACAGTTTGATGTCCTGACATCGTTCAAAAACTGGGTGAGAGTAATGTTGATCCATTGTTCGCACACGAACATAGACGATGATAATGGTGTGGGGTTGGTTGTTACAAATTTAGTGTAAATTTTGCATGACAGAACGAATAGGTAGAATCAACAACCATAATGCTAAAATTTCAAATTTGATAAATTAAAATAGGTATGAACAAATCTAAGCAACAACCATAGATAGTGTTTCACATTAACTGTTCCAGAAAAACACGGTGGTAGTTAATTCAAAACAATTATAATAAGAAGAAACATAAAATCAACATGTTCAGTTATAACACGTAAGCATACATTTTTTAAACTTGTCCATGTCTGGGAGATGAGTGCTTTGCTCATATCTGGGAGATGAGTCATTTTCTTAAAGGATATCTAAACTATAATTCGCAGCCCCATGGCCATGTCAATGTGACCATGAATAAATTAATTAAAAATCTTAAACTAATTTAATGGCACAAATTGTAGATCAATATAACAGTAATCACCATATCAATATGGCAAGCACGAGCTCAGTTATTTACAATGTCATATTGGTTATTATAATCCAGTTACACATTGACAAACTGGAGTAGTAATGCTCCTCCAAATATTACTGTATTCAAACTATTGTGGTTAAATTTCAGCTGAGCTTAGGTGAGTTCATACATAACCAGGCACGAGAATAATAATAAATTAATATGATCTTTATGAAGTAAAAAATCATTTCTCATGATCTGCCATAGCAATGCCAGTACGGAAAATGCAAATACATATTACAACATCACAGATTTCGTGAATGCATGTTCGAAACACATTTTTTTACAATGTTTTAGAAATTAATCTATAACAGTGAGGTGACACCGACTCTTTATAAAATCAGTTTAAAATCTTCCAAAAATAGTTCACAGTAACTCTTTGTACTTGAGTTTGCAAACAAAATAATTTACAAAGAAGACTAAATGAAAAATATCACAAATAAAGGAATTAATAATATAAAATGTTTGCGTGTATGTGGGTGTGTGTGTATGTATCTATGTATACAGTCACATAGACGCACAATGGCATGGGCACACACACAGATGTACATAAGCAGAAGTATATTTTGTACATCTTAATTTTTATCCCAATAACTTAATGAATCAATATCCCTAGCTGGCTTAAGATTCACACTTGACCCACCAAATATTGCCAACTGAGTTTTGAAACATGATATGAGGCTATAATTTTAAATTTATTTGAAACCCAATTAAACCAATAAAATGTGAAGATTTTGTCACATGTTGAAACATTCCTAATGTAAATTTTTTGAGAAGGTATGACATATATTTTTAAATTTCATGCACTGTAAGCACACGCGCAACACCAAACATCTAAATATTTGTAGATAATGGACTAAGAATACATGCGGTAAACAGATAGTACAATCATTTATGAACCTGAATTCTGTATGGTCAACAATGTTTAGAATAAATTGCATCTAACAATGGCGGTCTCATCAGATTAGCATAGATCTAAATCTTCTTACATTACACTAAAGTAACATTTGAACTGCTTAAACCGTAGTTGACAAAGAAGTAGGTACAATATCATTATTTTTGCAAAATAAAATATGTTCGATATTGCGAAATAAGAAAAGAAAATTAGCGAAAAGAGAGCAACTATTTTCTTTGTTATCATTTTCCCTGATTGTATAAATTTTAATTACCACAACCACGGTGGTATTTAGTCAGTTAATGAACCTTTTAAAACGGGGATGCAGAGAGGAAAAGATACCGAAATTAAGCTCATACCATGTCAGAATCAATGCTTAGCTAATTTGTTTCTTTCACTTCACAATGTCGAAAATCTTAACTGTGATAAAAAGCCTTCCTATGCAGTAGGAGTACATTGAAAATTTAAATAAAAACAGGGTAGAAATGATAAATGCAACTAACGCACGGATACAACATATGTATGTAGATAAGCAAGAGATAAAGATTGCATTTGTTGCCTGTATATCAACCGTGTGAGGCATACAATAAGTCAGTATTGATCCTACTCTGGTAGTTCTACCCTTGGAACAACATTCCTAGGTGGAATATAGTGGTATAGTAATTTATAAAATAATCAAATTTTGACATGTGAGATAGTTAAAGCCTTCGTAGTAAAAAAAAACCACTACCATGCAACGTACCAACATTCCGAGAGTATGTAATACCGTAAATTTAAAAAAAGTCCTTTATAACTAAAGCGCAAATTTAATTTAATAGCTATCCCTATAAAAACCTGAAACATGTAGATATGATATCCAATCCGCAACAATTGAACTATTTCAAACAAGTATTAATTTGCAAATTAATGTCAAACGTTTGCGAAAGAAGAAATTTGACACATTCACTCCTATAGAATGAATTTGTGTTGCGCTTTTTCACACCCAGTAGTTAAGAGGTTTCAGAATCCTACAGTTTAATAAAGATGAAATAAGCCGGGCTTTGTTACTTTATTGAAAATATAATGATAAATAAAATATAAAAAGAAACGTGATTTGAACCTCAAGGCAATGCAGTTATAAAGTGTATCAAGCAGGTGTATTGTAATAAACTCCAGTATCATCCTTCATACTACTTTATTCTACTGTCTCATAACAACCAAAAATATTAATATTATTTAATCAAAATATCGATTTTACATGTTATAAATTATATGATGGGAAAACGGGATCAAAATAAGACGTTTCTTACAAAGATATATATCCAAAGTGTTTGGGGTTATGTAGAAGATGAGCAGCCATTTTAGTGTGTAAGAGATACGTATCCAAACAACTAAGATTGAATGTTATAATAAGTTCACACATGTCTTAATAATTGAAAGTGTAGATTAGCGCTGCATTGGCAAGTAATTTTTATCCACAAAAAATATTAAATTTAGTTAATTTTACTGTAAAATGACTGGTTGATTGCAACGGATCGTACGATCAAGGTGAGAATAAAAAAAGGACATTGAATGTTACCATTTGCAACAAAAATACAGTAATAACTACATACACATAATAGGATAATACAGAAACCATGGTTAAAGTACTATTTTTACCGAGTAGAACATTGCTCTATGTATGTTAACAGTACATCGATACAATTAAGGAAGGGAAAAAGAAATGAGACTGAGGATTTTGTCGACAGTGAAGCAATTTAAATGAAGAATCATTAAAGCATTAATGATGTATAGCATAAAGAAAGCAAATTCATGTTACGATAACAACATTTTTCAAATGCTAGTAATTGTAGATTTTCACATGCACTAAACTAATGAAAAATAAAAATGGAATTATAGAGCAACTAAAGCAAATGAAAAACAGGAGTGACTTCAACCTGGCTAGAAATTTGTGTTACATGGTGGAGAATCATCTTACTTGCAAAGATACAAATATTTATCTTATTTCAAGCTTAAGCAGAGAATGCTTTGTTTTAGTATATTCCTACAAATTACAACTGACAGGTAACAATTAATGACCAACCCTTATAATATTGTAATCAGGCAACTGATTTCTTTCCTGAGTTTAACAGTGCTAAGTTTTCCATAACAAATAACTATACACGTGCAATGCACATTATAACAAACTGAAACATAAAGAAAATCCTTCTGCACAAATAGTAAGAAAATTTTGATCTACAATGCGTTCGCCAAAATCACTACTGCCAACATGAACAAAGTTAAAATACAGCAGCATCGAGAACGTGTAGGAGTGATGAGTAAAGTCAGAGAGACAAAAGTTCAATATCAGACCTTTCAGTTTTACAAAGGATGCATTTATACAATCATCTATCATAAAATAAATCTTGTGTACCTCACTCGCGTACGTACATGAAAATGAAATCTAGTACAGAAAAAACGATATTTAAAAATCAGTCTTAACATAGTAGTAAGGTGTTGGCAGGTGTTAAATTAACCCTTGCTGTTACAAAGCATTGATGCAAGGCAATTAGTTGATTTTGAGTAGAAATGAATAAAGATAGCCACCGTTTACAAAATAAAGCGGAGCCAAATAACAACAATGAGGGTAGAACAGGACTGTTACCTTGTCATTAACTCTGGAAAGGAAAATTAACTTTTGATGGTCAGATGTCGCAGGGCTGCAAGCTACAGAAGGCAGCATACATGGAGTTGAATACACCAGAACTGGTACCAGTAACACTGCACTCAAAGTACACCAGAAACATATAAATGAAGAAAATATGGGTAAGGCATCTGTGGATAAACAGTCGAACAAATAAACATCATGTAGCATGGCAAGGAAATTTTGAGTCATGAATATAGGAACCGAGTAATAGATCAGATGTACTTAATGTTTTAGATTGTTTGTGGTACTTAATGTGTATAAACATGTTTACTTTCATAGCTATACTCAAACGACTCTCAAACACCAAGTGCATACTATGGAAGTGGGTGAACTGAAGGTAAAGACATGAACTATTTAATATCACTAAATCAGTAAAGTAGAAGTCCATTAAAAGGTAAATCAAAGAAAAATCGATCAAGCATGCTACTTTATACCATCTTTTATTGGAGACAAATCCAATTAACTGGCTCATATTGAGCAGGTAACAATTTATTTTAAAGATGAGCAAACTATGCGTAAAGGGTGAATGAATACCGGGCAATAGAATTTGGGATGTCATATATGAACCAACTGATACTCATTTAATGACTACATTACATTTTAAGAGCAAGACAAAGAGCAGTTAACTTGCCAAATAATATGGGGTCAATATTAACATGAACCTCGCTAAAAATAAGTCTTGAACCCTTGACCGCCGTCTTGTCGTGACAAAAACTGGCTGTAGATTTTAGTTCGATGAAAGATATACAAATTGCAGTTGTGAATAAATTGTGATTGAAAGATAGAGTGGGATTGTGGCATCAAGAGCTAAAAAATGTTCTATTAACATGGTGGTTGATAACTAAATCAAAATATTTGTTTAGTAGTTTTGGAAAATAATTTTATGAGGCATGTATAAACAACCATAGAGGTATTGTAAGTGATTAATAACATTAAAAGTCATACGTACTATTGACAATTTTGGAGACATCCTAGTTGGTCGATGTTGTTAAAACTTGTACATGCTAAAGTAACGCAATCTGATGTAACACTTCCATGGACAAAGGTATGACAGTTCCTAATAGCGGTGAGAAATAATGGTTTATCAACAACAAAGCATTTGTCTCCTCTTTTTACTAATAGAGGTAGATTAACATTCTTCCATTTGTACTCATATAATGCGATTTGAGAAAGTTTATTGTTGCTACGAAGGCCGGAGAATACCTTTCGTACAACTACTTGCGCTTTGAATCGTACATCTTATTATTTTTTTCCCCTGATTATGTCCGCTAATTGAGTAATTCAAAATAGGTTTTTTACACCTGTCACTACTCTTTCATAGGGAGTTTGGCATGAAATTTAACATATTAACCTAACTTAACCTGTTGGTCGATCATCGAGTAGTCTGTTGGCTTTGATGGGGGTGTATTTAACACATTAATCTTTTTCGAGCCCAATGTGACACAAACAGAACATTTGACTTTATGCAGCCATACATGCTATATCAATCTGAATATAATATGCATTTTATTGGTTAAACTTGGTACCCATTTGTTTCTGGTTCAAATATAATCAACTGAACTTACTTAGGGTTCTCAGAATAAAATTGTTGATGTCTGCAATTAAATATGGTCAATGTTTTTTTGAAGCCGCCGAAATATGCAGTTCAACTATTTTCATAACCTGCAAATGGTAGTCAATACCCAATTTGGCTCATAAACCATGTAATTTTATTTTTATGTAAAAAACATTATACAAACTGCGAATCTACACTTTTAAATTATTTCTTTCAATAGTAATAGTAAACGGACAGTATAAAGTAAGGCTCGGGAAGGAATCAGTAGGTTATCTAAGTAAATTCGCAACATAGAATAGTACGTACAGACCGTATATCAAACCTGTCGTGCAGTTGAAGCACGTAAAACTATCAGAATTAGAGAGCTACAAACATCCAGTTTAGACTGTGACCCACTCGTAAACAATCATTAGCGAAATATGGGGAAAAAATAATTATACTGGAATTTGTTTCCACATCGATAACTCAATCAATGGTTCTAAGCAGACAATTTGCAAGTGCATTTAGTCGGGGTAATCCAAAATAGCATCACAGTAATCAAAGTCTGCTGAATGCTAAGTGTGCATTTGTTGTGAATATCCACTTATAAATTGGACAGAAAGACCAGACTTCTGTGCGCAGTTTGAATTCAGATGTACTAAATTAAAGGTTATGCACATTAAAAGGTGGTTAACTTGGTTTTAGATTATTACCTGTCTTTAATCCCACTCTCTCTACTGGATAAAGTTGACCCAGGTCGCTTGCCTAACTCCACCAAATTCCTCCTTCAAACGAATCTGCGATGAACGGTAGCCTGTTTTAAAATTAGGTAACCGTATACATTATGGATTGGTGGCAAACTGACAACCGCATTACATTCTTGGTATCAGTAATAAGCAGAAAAAAATGTCGTACTGTCGTTATAAATATCAAATAAGTTAAGGATATTTCAACTGCAGTGTATAACACTTCAAGGATACCTATTTGCTGCATGCTGTGCTGCAGGTGGATATCTGTCTAAATTGCATAAGTCAGTTGAAGGTTGGAAATGGCTACAATTTTAACAAAGACAGTACCAATTAATCCCGTAAGTCAGAAGCTGAAACTTAAATAGAGACTGCAGGTGTATGTTTGATATAAGATGGCAGGATGCACCAAGAGTTAATGTGCTGTATTAACTCTATTTCCATGCTCATTTAGCATAATTTGAATGAAGTATTTTTGTTTTACGGTGCCTAATAGTAAACATGTTATTACATCGAATACCAATAGATAAAGTGATACTGTAATACTATCTGTAATTTAGTAAGGTGACAGCCTGAGGTAGTAATTGAGTATAACAAATTGAAGTCTGCACATGAAGCGATATAATGCGTACCATTACCACCTATCATGCTTTTTTACACTTGGGGCACGCCAATGTCTTCTAAGTTGTGGAAATAAAAACAGCTAAAAATATCACCCATTTACATTTTTAATAATTGGAGGAATAACCAATTGATGGTGTTGGCTTATAGGCTAGTCATTTCTTTTTTTTTACCGTATGGGAAAAATTGGTAAGGTAATGATTGTGGAACGTTGTACTCACTGCAGGATACATACTGGAAAAATCATGTACTACGTAGTAAAAGCGTGTATGGCAGCTAATAAGACATATCATACGCATTATTACTACAGAAGAACGGTTGTCAAATGAGATTTTGGACCGATGAAAAGTACTGTAAAACAGTTCAAACCGAAAAATAAAATCAGGACAGAAAGATTAAATGTTTAATTAATATAGAACAGGCACACAGATAACAGAGGTCATCATATTTTTTTATCAAAGTTCCAAGATATATGTTGATTGTGTAATATGATCTTTTCCAATGCATAGTTGCATATTTCATTTTTTGTACACGATACAATGGATAGGAAAAAACCAGAAACCATAGTAACTAATGCACAGGCATGGAAGAACAGAAGTTGGCAAATGTTTATAAAAAATTTCGTAGTAAAACGAATCTAAATTGATAGAGTTATGCCGTTCTGACATTTCAACATGCTGGTTTACTGCCTTGTCTGCAAAAATTTCAATATAGGAAATTGGCTGGTTGAGAGTAGAGGGCAACAATTGCATCTGACTGTTTAGTTTAGTAGAGGTATGCATACATGCAATAGACTGCAGAAAAAAAGCAACGTAGCAGCAATCGTTGGATATTCAGTCAGACTTCAAATTGATTAGGAGCAAAAACACTGCTAATCGATCAACGCCTTTATCAATATAGTCGGAATCAAACATTTACCAAAACAATCATTTGTACCTGAAATATAGCAGTATGGAACCAATTATTTCAATGCAGAAAAATAACATTTTTTGTAATATACTGACACAAAAAGCATAAGCAATGGGCCTATATACATCCGACTATGACACGGTTATCATTCTTCACACATCCATGTTAAGGTCGTCCGCATAAAAATAATAAGCAGCAGTTTATACAAAGACTATGAATGAAAATGGAAAACGGTCAGCTGATGGAAAAACCTCAATTTTAGTTAGCACAACAAAGCAGGGTGCTAAATCATATTGTGCGCAGCTGTAAGTCGTACCATCACATATCAACATTCGGCGAGAAAAAGTGGAAAAAACAGATCCCACAGTCGAAATCGGCATACAGAACTCTATCAAAACATCCATGGTATGCAATTAAAACAATACGTTAAAACAATACGTTGCAGAAGATGCGGTCGTATACGTAGAGGTAAAGAGGAATTACCTGTATAATCCACTGACTGGCGGGTGAGAGGACGTTGATAAATCAGTCCATGTTCGACTGGCTACTCCTTAGGAAGCTTCGTTGCGCGAAAGCGGTAGATGGGGAAAATTAGGCGGTTCAATGTAAGAGTAGTTAGGGAAGGGGATGTAAAGCCGTGGGTAATTGTTAAAGAGCGGGTAGGGGGAGGGAGAGGAAGCAAGGATGGGGCGGGAGAAGGCAAAGGAAGAGATCGGCGGAATTGGAGTATATTGGCAGAAAGGGGGATAAAGGGGAGTGGTTGTTGAATGGGAAAGGAAGGTAGTTGGATGGGCTAACAACATGGTGGAACGATAAGGCACTGCTCACTTGAGAGAACAGTTTGACGTATGTTAAAAAAAAAGCGGAAGCGGATAAGGGAGTATTATTTTGAAATGGGAAGAGCACAGGAGTCCACATCAGCGGACAGAAGTTCCTGCTTTAATATAAAGTAATAGATAAATAGTTGAGCAGGCAAAGTTTGCACTGTGATGCTTATTTTTTATGAGTATTGTTAACGAGAGACCATTTTTTATTTGCACTTCATTAAATTTAAAATTGTTATGATGGGTAATAATGTTGTGCAAATAATATATAATGTTTTCCTATTTTACCCATCATTTATTTTTAACAAATCTTCTTCTTCATTTACATTTTTCACCAAGTTCAATTTATCTTTCAGTAATGACGAGAACCAATCTTTTGCTTCCAACCTAAAAACACCTTTCTATTTTACCCATCATTTAAGTAGAATTGCCGACAACTAAATTAATGTGTAAAATAGTAGAATGTTTAAAAAAAAAAATTGTTTTGTTGAACAAAATCTATGGTACCGATGTTTTCTGGACCATAAATCTTGTTTCTTTCTCCTTTAGAATTTCATCTGCAGATATGTTTAATTTCTCCATTGATTATTGATTGGGATTATAGATTAAAGAAGAAGAATAGTGAAAGAAGAAATTAATGTAAAGAATAAAGAGATAAATTGGTCAGTTTATAATATAATTATATAAGGGGGTCATTTTTGTTGGTACCCCTCGTAGTAAAAAAAACCTTTTTTAAAAAATGACCCTCTCTTAACCAAAAGTGGAGTGTTATCCACAATACCCTTTTTTATTTTGGAAAATAGCAGAGAGAAAAACTTATACTAGACATTTAAATTTTATTTAGTCTGCTTTTGATGCATTGATTTTCTTGCAGGGTTCTTATATGATAAGGAGAAACTTTTGGAAAATGGAGAGATGGGAGACTGAAATTGCAAAAATCTCAGATCTGAGAGCATGTATCGCTAAATGTATCGAGCTTCATCTGTTTTCTTTGTTTAGCCCACCTGCAGTTTCAAATAAGCCAACTCTCTGAAGTGCTATTTTGGTTTGTGCTTGTTCGTTTTCCTTTTTTTTATAACTTATATTATAAATTCTCTCCAAGATTATTAAATAATTACACCTTGTATTATTTTATACCGCCAAAGTTTGGGATGGTTCATTCATCCAAAGCCTAAATATGAAAATTTACGAAGGTCGAACTTCAACGATCATAAATCTCTTGGCTGATTACATGGAGTATGTGGTCTGGAATTAAATTATACTTTTCCAAGAATATATAAATCTCGTGTTTTTCAATGTTTTATTCCTAATTGAGTTTTGCAATTACATCGAAGTTGTGAGTGAAATACTTTATTCTCCACTTAATGCATATTTTTTTAGCTTAATTGAGGTTTGTGATGGGAAAAAACATATGGACGGCACCTATTATTGAAGAAAGTATACCACTAAAATCCGATTGATTAATAATAATCATAAAATTTGAATTCAATGATTTATGTTGGGTTTATTGATTTCAGGATGAGCTGCTGTAGTTTTGTAAAACTTTTGCTTGAAGTGAACATACCGTGTATGATATTTCATTGTGATATCGAGAACCATCCATCATCATTACTTCCTTAAAATAATGAGTATAAAATAATGTATTTCTTATGAAATACTCTCGCGATTCAAATGTCGGACACATCTGAAATCATGGTATACGCAACATACGTATGTATTAATCCTTTAAGTCTATTTTGGGTTTCTTAATGTTCCGACTTTAATTTATATCATATTATATAAGTTTTATTATTATATAATTTTTATATTTCATATTACTTATGTAATACTCTAATGTATAATATTATTATTGAGAGAAATGTGTGATCCTCTAAAGTAGAGAAGAACATACATGTACACACACACATACATATATATATATACATATATATATATATACATATATATATATACACCGAAAACAAAGGAGCTGCCAATCTGCCTAGCAGGTGACAAATCATAATACAGAAAAAACTAAGAAAAACAAATTTAGGTAACTTCTTGAATGAGCTTCGGCAAGGTCACCGTTCATTACATTTCAATATCGAACTCCGGCAAGACCATTGCCCGATATTGAAGTGTTAGAAATATCCAAAAAAAAGTTCATGGTGCACCCATCTTATGTATAATATTATATTAATTAAATTTTATTTAATTAATTTTACATCATCTTAATATAACATTTATATTAGATATTTATTATATACAATAATTTTGTAGTATAACACATATATTTAACTTTTTAATTAATTAAATTAATTAACTAAACTTTAATTAATTAATTTAATTTAATTTTTTTGATTAAGTTATATTAATTTCGAAAAATCATATATATATACTTACATGTATACTTATGATATCTTAAACATTTTAAAATCATAAGTTATATCAAAATATATTACATGTATATATTTTTCATTAATTAACTTATTTAATTGATTACTTTATTTATTTATTAATAAATTTAAATTTTTAGAATTAACTTATGTTAATTTTCAAACATTTTGAAAATTTTCATTATATTATAACATTTATAATATGTATATATTATATTTTAAATTTAAAAATATTATATTTTCAATTTTCAAAATAATATGAAAATTTATATTGTAACATTTATAATACTTTTCTTATTTTAAATTTAACTTTTAAATTTAAAACTTTTATTTTAAATGTCAAAACAATTTTGAAATTAGCCAAAGGCCTAATTTAGTTTAGGCTTTTTCTATTAGAGATGGCCTTTTGGGATTACCTCATCATTTTGGGCCAGACTAGTGGGCAGGTAGGACAGAATACTTAATTACCCAAACCTAAACTTGGACATAACTTCTCCAGACATCCTACTATATGAGTGGGCTTTAATTAGTTAATCCTAACATGATTGGTTTAGATTGCATTGGCTATTGTGCTCCAATATTATTGTTGAAACTAGACCAGTTCGTAGTGGAAGTTATGGGTGAATTTTATTTTTTTTACTATATTGGATCTTTATTAGGCTTATGAAGTTTAATTCATTTAGAACATTTTTAAATATTATTTAAATAAAATCTTTTATTTATCTAAATTTATAAATATATAATTTTATTTAATTTATATCTTGATATGTAGGGCTGTCAATGGATATCCGAAAAATCTGAAATCCGTCCGCATCCGCATCCGAAAAGCGGATAAATATCCGATATCCGAAAAAACGGATGCGGATGCGGATACGAAGACATCCGCATCCGAAAATTATCCGTCCGGTTTTTGTCAATATTATAGTTCAAATTATGTGTATTTTAGTGCAATGAAAGATATTCGTTTATTATTTTATTAAGCTAGTACTTTATATTATATGCACTTAATGCTTATTAACTACTCGAAACTATTTATTATTATCATATTTGTTAATTTTTAGCACTTTTACAATCAATAGGATTGAAAAATATTTATGCTAAACTAAAATTTTCTTTTTATAATTCTTGATTTATCGGTCGTTAGCGGATAGGATAATTATCCGATATCCGTCCGTATCCGCGGATGCGGATATCCGATATCCGAAAAAGATTTCGGATGCGGATATGGCACTATCTGCATCCGAAAACATCCGTTGATAGGCCTATTGATATGTACATACACACACACATATGTATATCTGTGTGTGTGTGTGTCATATACACATATATATGTGTGCATATGTAACATAATCCATGCAAGATATAACATGTCCATATATAAATGTTAAGATTTACATCACAACGGACACATTAGCTCATCTGATATGCAAGTATATGTTGTTCAAATATATGTGTGTATATAAACTATTATTTATATATAAATATTATATATATATATATATATATATGTATATGTTAAGTATGTTTAAATTATTTTATGTAAATTATAATATATTTAAAATTATGTGTGTGTGTATTAAATCTTATACATAAATATTGATATATATATATATATGTGAGTGTGTGTGTGTGTGTGTATTATTACAATATATTTATTTAAACATAAATAAGTTATTTAAATATTAAAATAAATAATTTTTATAAAATCGTAAATAATACATGTACTAATATGTATATATATAATAACAAAGTAATTTTTTTATTTTAATATTTATATGCATATATATACACATAAATATATTTGTAATATATAATGCATATATTAATTAATAAATTTATTAATTTTTCTTTAAATTCCAAATCATGTGCTTATCTAAGAAATAATTTATTGTTATTTTTTTTTAAAATATATTTTAGTTGAATGTTCATTCGAAATTAAATAAAATATTAATAAAAAATTATTTTTCAAAGTTTATTTCAAATTTCAAATTCCCTGTAAATTGTAAATGATATTTTGAAGCTTGAAATTTGTTTTTACATTTTTCGGTTCAAATTAATTTTTAAATAATTTATCAATTTTCAACTAAACTAAATAATAGTTTTAAAAATAACATTTTTTTTTAATTTTGGTTTTCTGACCAAGAGCTTATGTGATGTTAAAATAATTTTGGATTCTATTGGCATTCCAATGTGGATGACCAAGGTTCATATGCATCTCTTTTTCTCACATATATAAAATAGAATTTGTACCCACCGAATCCTTTGCTAGTGAATTACTATTTCAAGAGCATAAAATATCTTATATAGGCAATAAGTTTCAAGATAATCTCACGAAAATACTAGTAACATGTGCACTAAATTACCCGTTAATTAAAATCTCATACAATTCATCAGAAGAAAAAAAAACCCTTAAAGTTCTAGTAAACCTCCATGAAATTTATCAAACGTAATCTCACTGGGACTTTGATTGACTACATCCCTTAAAACTTGGTATGAGCGTTGTTAGATTAGATCAATTTACTCTGTTTATTGAAAAGCGCTATGGAATCTCAAAAAATCATAACGAAGGTTGAAAAGGTATAAAAGTGTGATTCTATATACAGAAAGTGTATATGCTATAGAAAAATACATAACTGACTAGAGAGGTCAAGTAAACTGTACCCAAATGGTCAAGTAAGGGTGTATTTTGCACCTGGAAATGCCTGTTCTGCGAGATGCAGCAACTTGGAAGTTAGCTTTGAGATGTCTAGCACAAAAGCGGTGATGGTGTTCTTGTGGCCAATTATCTAATGCTCTCGGAATACCTTTCAATCGATCGGATATAAAAGTTAAACACCTATTGCGAACACTATGTATGTAGTAGTACATGCATCTAAGAAACCAATTCCAACTATCTTTTGATTCAGAGTCTACGATTGCATATGCTAATGGAAATATACCATCATTTGCATCTACTCCAGTCGCGACTAGCAACGTACCTTGATATTTACCATATAGATGAGTGCCATTAATGCAAATCAACGGTCGACAATGTGCAAAACCCTCAATAGATGCACCGAATGCCCAAAATGCACTCTTAAAAAGAATTTTATCATTGGTGATTCTTTCGACATCAACTTTGAAAACTGTTCCCGGATTATGTTTTTTAATAGTAGCTAAATATTGTGGTAACTCAGCATATGATGTTTCCCAATCTCCAAAAACTCTCTCAAGTGCTTTACGCAATGCTCTATATGCCTTGAAGTAGCTGCTTTTGATATAAAAAGTTTCAGACATTAAAACTTGAATCGTAGAAGGAGTGGTATTCAAATCTGATTTTACAAAAGGAAGTATTTTATTAGCAATAAATCTGCTTGTAGCTTGTTTATGATTTGAATTAATAATCGGATTAACACAAGTATGATTGCCATCATATTTTCTAATTTCCTACCACCCCATCAATGATTTTTTAGGACAATTGCATGTATTCTCCAATGGCAATTTTTATCAACACTACAAATTGCGGTGTATTCTGTTTTGCGGGATTTTATGGGTTTAAAAGAAACAGAATTCTTAATGGACCACTCACTTAACTGCTGAAAATAAGTATTTCCTTTGTTTGAAATTGCATTCCCACTTGAAAACCAGAATCAACACATTTTGAGGTAAATACATCTCTAATAGTAGTAACATTTTCAATCAATGATGCCGCCATAATTTTCGTACTACATAAATCATCTGTCAAAGGCACCTCAAATTCCATATGTTCATCGTTATCATCATCTTCTTCTTCTTCCACCAAAGATGCTTCATTATTTCATTTTCTTTCTCATGATCAATTTCAAACTCTAAAGCTTCATTATTAACTTCCATATTATCCATCCATGACATATCATTATCCATTGAAGCAATTTACATACTATCTATATGCGGTGAACTACGGCCTCCATCATCATTGTTAACCTCTCTAGCATTTGAAGGAACGGAGTGTAAAAATTGATCATTTGCCAATCTAGAGCTTGAACCACCCGGATGCACCGTAGAACTATGAAAAAAAGAGTGAGAGATCAAAACACTATAAATTTCAACTACTCAATTGTAAATATTTTAACAAATTACTTACTTTGTATTCACACAAGTAGGAAATACTTGACTTGGATTGCTCTGATAAGGATAACTCAGAATAGTACCAAGAATTTGAGTAGAATGTTGGTTCAAATTAGTAGTAATTGCCTCTTCAAAATGTCTCAACTCCTCTTTTATTACAAATAATTCAATCACTTTCATATTAACGGAAAACATAGCATCGGCATCTTCATCATCATTTACGTCAATAGCAAAAGATCCAGAATCTGTTACCACTTGCTTACTAGTTTTACATCATACTCTTGTGAATCAATTTTTGTAACCTTATACACTGTTTATTTTAGTTCATGATAGGAGCAAAAATTTTTAACCTTTGAACATTTTTGTTTACCACCAACATATACCGGTGTATTGTTTTCTTTCATAGTCAATTTTCCATCAAAGTAGCAAATAATTGGGATGAAATCTGACATACTTCTAAAAAGGAAAATATAATTAATTTTAGAACAATCAATTGCTAAATAAATACTAATGACATAATAAAGCATAAAAATGAGAGGATAGATATGTGAAAAGTAGAATATGAAAATAACTAAAAATTGAGCTAGGGTTTGAGTTTAACCTAGAATTTTACCTTCAAATTGATGCCAAATAGCTGATAGAAGTAATACGACTAGTAATCCTTGTATATTTTGAGATTTTGAGTAGATTTTGATGAATTTTTGAGGTGAATGGAAGAAAGGTATGAAATTGGATTTTGTAGCTCGAATATGTTGTGAAACAAACGAGTAGCTTCTGCTTTCTGTTTGTTGTAGATTGAAAAATTTACACTGGCGCATTTGGCAGATGCGCCAGTGTAAAGTATACGGGGTGCATTTCACAAATGCGCCCCGTATTTTTTTTAAAATGGCCAGCTCATCGCTGAGCTGGCCAAATCTAACCTACAATTGCAAATAGTTTTCAAACTAGCCTATTTATGCCAATACTTTTGAAAACCAGTCTCTTTTGAAAATTTGTCCTTCATTTAACCATCACTACAATGTTCTTACTGCCGTTAAAGCTTATAGAAAATTCAAGAATTCGATCGCTTTTTTAGTAAAACTAGGGAGCTTTTTCACTTTTTCATTACATATATTTAATAAAAAGGAACTTTTATGTTTATACTGAATTGCGATTTTATTTCCATAGTCAACTTCACAGCATTTTAGGCATTCATGCTGTATAAAGATTTCTATGTTTGCCATGCAACACAAAACCACTATTTTGATATCTTTTTCCTTATATTGAATTAATAATTCATTCATAATTATTATTTAGGAATTAATCAATCGTAGTTTATTTTTGGAAAATTTATTGAACATTTCATTTATCCCATAGTGAAATTTCTAGGGTGTTTTGAATTATTTTAGGGATTTATTAATTGTTAATAATTCAATTTTTGTTTGAATTCATAGATGTGGCCCTTTGTGAGTAGGGTGCTTAACTTGTTAATATAGTTTTAAATTATATTTATCTGCTTTTGACAGTTAAACGTAAAGCTAGGATTTTATTTTCCTTTGTTGGTTTAAACTAAAGTCTTGATGCCTTTGGTTTTCTTAGACCAAAAGATGATTTCCCCTATTGACACATGAGATGAACTAGACAGAATACTTCATGACTGCAGCATTTTGGAAGTGGAAGCTATATGTTCGAATCAGGATGATGTTTGGCATGCTCCCTTAGAGTGGTAATTCCCATGGGCTATTGAATACTTGTTGAACATGATTTATTTTTCTCTTGCCCCTTTCTTTGTTGGTTTGCTCGCATTCTATAATCTTAACCCATATTAGCTTTCTCAGGTCTCATATAACTCCCTCTTGGGGTTGAGAATCATGTATTGGCAAATGGGTTACAGGGCAACATCTATGATTGAGATAAACTTATTATTCGATTTAAAAGTTTTGAAATCAGTCAATCATATGCTTATGTATTATTGATAAATATGAAAGAGAAAGCTGTTAGTTAATCCTACTAGTAAAACAGCCATGAGAAGATGGTACTTTGTCTGGGCTAGCAATCCTCGGATTGTCACTATCTTTGTAGAAAATAGTAAGTTAAACTTATTTTTTAATTATTTCTATTGACAATTAAGATTCTGGTTCTAATTCTATGTTTATTTGTTACTAGTATAACCGCACAACGGTGTGAAAACCGACCGTTGTGTTATATGATATGAATGAAAAAAATATTTGTTAATTTTTTTCTTTATTAATAAGTTGATGAAATATTAACTGCATTTTAAAAAAAACTGAAAGTAATTGAAAATGTGTAAAATCAATTATAATAAGTATTGTAAATGTAGGTCAACTTGATACTAAGGATCTGCCATCAATGTATTGATATGAACCACTCATATACATATACATGTATATGTATTAAGAAGGATCAATATACTCTTGATTTTGAGCTTCTTTGTAGCTCTAACTCATTATTAAATTTGAAAAAAAAAATCAAAAAAATATCACCTAAACATATATCATCATATTTGTGAATATTTAATTAAAAAAGATGAAAAATGCAAAAATTGATGTAATAAATAAATATCAAATTATTGAACTATAGTGTTTAAATAAATTATCTAAAAGTACCATTATTATATAAAAAAACTAACATTGCTGAAGTAAAAATAAGAAGAAAAAACTACCATTACTGAAAGAAAAAAACTAAACTTTGGATTCTGCCATTGGTGATATTTCTTCTAACAAGAAGCTTGATTCCGCCACGTAATCAATAACTGATTAAGACATAACATTGATTTTTTGTTTTTTTTCATTCATGTACTCAAATTGGGCAACACCAACTCTGAAAAGACGAGTGATCCATAACAGATTTTTTAGTTTTTGTTCGTATATATCCTTGCCTTCATCATTCTTAATCTTATAAAGGTCCTCAGCACTGCAACCTATGATTTTCTCTGCTGGTTCATTGAAAGCAGTAATCCAAGTTTCAGTAGATAGATCATTAATTTTCATTACCATAATATATCTGCATTAGACAAACATATTATTACATATATTAACGGTTACTATAAATAATAAACTCTTAAATTTTTACCTCAAAATACAAGTGCTTTCATTCTGTTGGCATGCTTCACACCAATAGTCTGATCCTGCATACTAGGCTATATCAACTTGAGGAAAAGAAAAATATAAATTCAAACAAAAAAGTGAAAGGATGACAGATTGTAATTGGAAATAAGAGAATAGCTATTAGTACAAGTTGACAGCATGCACATACATTTATTACAAATTTAGAGCTCATGCAGAAACAAACAAGGCTATAAAAGGCCAACGCTCAAAGTACACTTTAATAATTAGTACACCAGTGAATAGTGATTAGATCAACGTCAGTTATTTAATTAGTTGATCGAAGAAATGATAGCATGAAGAATCAAAGAACTGTTTTTATAGTAATGACCGAACTTCAAACATACGATATTTGTGAATTATCAACAATCTTCAAAAGCGAAATTGAAGCTTAGCTTAAGCATAGTCAACAATAACGTATGAGTATCAAAAGATAGAAGTAATCATGGAGATTTTTATGTTTTAACAAATATTAGTTCATAGACTATTGCCTTTACTAACAGAAATATGTGGCAAGTTGCCTTAAAGTTGTTTTGTCATATAGACAACTAATAGGAGGACTTGTATCGTCAAAACACAAAAAACGTTAACCCACTGGCAACTTCAGATAAATTAATACAAAACAAATAGACAAGTTTCAGTAGTCAAAACATCCAACACACAAATCTAACATAAATTTCAGTACCATATGACAAGAACAAACCATACTAGGATGAACAAGTCGGCGTAAAAAAAAACAACAATTATTTTCTAATACATTCGATATTGTTCAGAACAGTTAAAAATATAGCAGGCAAAACGAGAATATAGCGGTAATACCATTTAGGAAACAGTGATTTAGCCAACTTATTATTTTCTCATTTGGATAAATAGTGGTTATATGAATTGTCTTTTAAGTTGATCATCAAATCTGCATAACCTAACATGTATCCGTTCACAGTTTTCAAAAAAAAAATGCAAATCTTAATTCATTTTCAATTCTTCATGCTAATTCTTGCTTTTCAATTCATGTTCTTATTATCCGTAGCCTTCCTGTATTCTATTCTTGTTAATATCTGCTATTAGCTCTTGTACTTAGTTCTGCAACTTACCTTTGTTTGATTACAGTTAATTTCAATATTAGTTCAATCTTGTTCACCTTTTGCCATTTCAATCTTTGTTCACATTTCTGTCATTTGCCTTTGATAAATCCTATAATTCCATATTTTGTTCTATTCTCTTTGCTATCTGTTCTTGTTCTTTCTAGCCATTTGTACTTGTTCATAATTCTTGCAATTTCCATTTCTGTTGATACTTCTCTGTCATTCACCTTGTTAAATCTTGTATTCTTTTTTTTGTTCCATTTTCTTACATAAGCACCATTCATTTGCTCCATTATTTTCTAAATATAATTCATTTTCATCAATTCTTTTTTCCATTTCTGTTTGTCTGCATATTGAACTACCACCTTATTTCTTCCATTCATCATCAAAACACCATTAGTAATTGCATCCATCACCCTGACAATGGCTTCAGACCCACCATGCTCTTACAATTTAGTATTTGGTTTAGCATTAACTAATCAAAATTGAGGATTTGGGTTTTAGATGAAATTCAGAGCAGCCATGGAGGCAAGAAGGCCTAAATAAGTATGTAGATGATTACAGTGCATCAAGCCTCTGTAAAAGGCATCAAAGCACAATCTTCGTTCCCCTTCACACCCCTCTTCCTCACCATTGACCTCTCCTCCAACTTCCTAAACCTACCAACCAACCCACACACATGATTTCCTGCATGTTCGTTGGCTTATAGAGCGTGAATCTCAAAACTCTCATAATTGTCGCCATGGTGGTCATTATGCTCATCAGTCTTTCTTCTCTTTGCATTCCTGTTAGTCAGAATCGAGTTTTTTTTAGTTTGTGTAGTTCATTGTAAGTAAATAAACAATTGGGGTGGGCGATTTTAATATTAATGGAAAAATATATAATAATGGTCTGTTATGTTTTTGGTTTCTTACTTCTTTATGTTCAATTGTCATGGAAAAAAAAACGATTGAATATAAAGTAGAAAACAGTACTGAAGGCAGCAAATATATGATCCATATGATTCTACATTTCTTCAAAGAGAAATATTATTATGTACATGTACTTGTGGTTTAATTGGTACTTTTCAAATATAGGTATAAAGAACTTGTGCTATATACAGGTAGAGAAGCATAGAATAGAAGGCAACTTTAACAAAGTGCTTAAGCAATAAGTGCTTAAGCTGATGAGGTGGGAAGAAACAATTATTATAATTAAAATACTTTATATCTTGCTTTATTAACAGTGAAGTTGGAGGCACTTTCACTATGTTATGGGATGGTCAAAGGGCCCGAATATATTCTGAGATCAGCTTTACAGAAGATAACACCTCAATTGTGGGCAAGGCATCAATGAAATACATATAGTTTTTAATTGACAGAATATAATATGCTGAAATTAAGGGCCATGGGTGATTGCCTATCAGAGAGTATTTAATTCTTTAGGGCAAAAAGGATGAGACCATATCTTTCCAACTTGGATGTGCCATGCAATAACATCCGTCCATTTAAAAATTCAAACATGTAGCTAAAACCATTATTTAACCAGGAACGGTTGTGATAGACTAAAAATACAAGGCACGTGGCTTAAAGCACATGAATTTGGGGACAAGGAGGTCCTCTATGACAATAAAAGTTTGTGTCTATATCATTGCAAATGAGTTAAAAATCTGTAAATAACATGATATATAGTCATTTTGATCATCATCAAAAATCGTTCGAATTACTTAATCGCAACATAATAGTAGCAATAAAATCATTTAAGACACTTATGTGATATGATTTGTTAGTATGAGTACAGTGTTTGAATATGATACTATTTTATCTATTGGCCAATTACTTAATCGCAAGAAACAGTAAGCAAAGAAAGCAATGGAAGTAAGACAATTTTAAGAAAATGGAAGTTAGGCTGATGGTACTATTCTTGTACTTGATAGAACCGTAAAAGAAACTGATATTAGTCATACATGCTTTTAAGGATAGAATTTACCTTTTTAGGTGTCCGTTTTTCAACAATAAAAAAGAAGGGATGCTATCTAAAGCAATAAAATAGCAGCACTATGTTTTCAATATATTGGCATTTTTGCTCACATATTGGCAATATCAAACCAACAATTGATGCAGCTGATATCTGTAAAGATAGTTAATATCCCAATTTTTTAAAAAGTACATAAATAATATTGTATTCTAACAAATCTATAAATCTATAAAAAGGACATACCAATTTTATTTCTTTAAAGTGCTCAAATATAATATTCACTTGTTTTAGTATTACCATTTTTCTGATAACTTGCGAGCAATACAGATATTACTGCTATGTAATATCGATATTTTCATAATATTTTTGGTCCTTCATAGATATTTTACTAATACTGACATTAACAAGTTAGCTCAGATTATGAAAGCTACAATATAACAAAGGTTATTTGATGCTTTACAATAGTTGAGGTGAACAAATTCGCAAAGGATCATCTTTACTTACTTAACATGTGCAATTTGTGAGAAGTGATGGTATTCTTAAAGCATAATAGCATGATTCAACGCCAACTTGTTTTTAGCAGCTCGTGTACATTCAACCATGACTGTTAATACATTGCACATACATTTAATATTTATTCGAGAACCTTTAAGAAATGAAAGAAAGAGAAAAGGAATATGACTAACAACATATCTTTGCCTACCGCAGTACATTTACATAGCCATTTTGATGGAGTAGTGAACTTATTAACACTCAATAAGGCAATAGTATATAATTGTCAAGGGAATCAAGTGTGCAAGCAAGAGACTCATCTTTTATTACTCCAACCTATAATAACTACTAACACCATCTTCCAGTTCAGAACTAAGCGTATAATTATATATAAGTTATGTAGTAGTATCTTATATGACAAGTGTCGCATGTATTCAGTTGTATATTCAGATTAAATTATGTCAAACATAATATGATAACAACCATTATTTATGGACTTGACTATAAATGTGCTACAGAACTGGGTACAAAATTAGTGAAATCAAGTGCTCAATCTAGCTACATGAAGTATGATAAGTGAAAATCATGGTTCAGTAGAATACATACAACTTGATAGCATGGAAAACAGACCGAGCATTCTCACCATCTCATCACAGCACTGAAAAGCAGTAATTCCTTCTTTCAGTGTTTCCTAATCACACAAAAAACAAAAACAAAAAACAACCTCAATAATCTCATTAATTCAATTCAATTCTGCAAAAATAGCCATAACATTTACAAACAAAAATGCCTGGTCTATAGTAGACTCGGATGCCGGCATGGAATGAATCCTCTTAGCCTGAGTGAAGAGCGCAGGAAGAGAAATGTTTTCCATAACAAAATCTGAAAAACAATAGCACAAAAGCAACCATAACAAAATCAAATCAAAATAACAGTCCAAAAAATTTCACCTTATTTTAAAGAAAAAACAAAACTAGAAAACGCAGCTGGGGCAATTGCAACTGAGAGGCAATCAAAATGCGTGCTTGGAAAGATTGCGATTTTGCTGATGGATGCAGATGGTGGTGGAGGAAATTAGTGAGATGAGCGATGGAATTGGGAAACTCACTGGAAAGGGTTTTTCCGATTTGAGATGATGTCAAATTAAATAAAGTTGGATCTAAAGATTTCGTTAGGATGGCGACTCCATTTGAAATTATGTAAAACCTAGTCCAGATCGGAGAAAGAAAAAGGATATGATGAGAAGTATGGATTTTGAATTTATCAATCTTCTGTGTATAAAATGGCGATTTGAGAGGAGAAACAAACGGCATTGAGTAGCTGAGAAGAAAAGCGGCGTTGAAACAGATGCCATGTTTTTTTTGCCCTCAGAAAAATTGATTTTGGCTAGTAGAAGTACGCAAACCTCCCTACGGTCGGTTTGATTAGGGAGACCGAAGGGATCGCAGAACACTGAATAATTTATGTCTCGTTTTAATAATGTCCTGGACCTTTTAAAAGGTCAAAGGCAACATCACTGACTGCTGATGGAAGTAAACTTGAAAACCTGGGGCTTTGTTCCTACTAATGCCATGTTTAATGGGTACTCACAATAAAGGGCTAAAGCTTCCCCAAAAGTTGTAGTAATTGAAAGTTCAAAAGAGAGGGTAGTTCTCATACTCCCGATCAAGCGAGTTCCTCTGGAAGGAAGCTGAGGGAAGACCTTGGGCCAAGTGTTTTATTGTTATTTTCTATAGTTTTCGGTTTTTGGAATTAACTACTTTTATGCTTTTCTTCAATCTCCTGGTGTATTATTATTCATTTATCTTCTTTATTGTGTTGTGGGTATGGATCCTTCAAACAAAACAAAGCTAGTCCTCCTTATGATTAAGAAAAAAAAGTCATCCAAACCAAAGCCGACTTCTAAGGAGGTTATTGATATAAATAGGAAATGAAAGAGAGATGTGATAAAGGACGAACCATTAGAATCTCCCAATGGTGGCTCTTCTCAACTATAAGGCCTTGCTCTCATTGCTCCAAACTTGCCCTCTTCTACTTCCAAATATAGATGAATAGAAAGGTAGTAATGAGACTTTTGAAAATTTTATTTCTTCGGTTATTGCTAAGGCCAAGGTTGAAATGCCTAACCCTTTATATGTATTTGAGAAAGTTCTTGAATATGTCCTTCAAGAAAGTATTATGGTATGAGAAATTTCATCTTATTAGTCTTATGTTTTTGTTTTTGTATTTGTTTTGATAATTCATTAATCTATTGTTATCATAAAATGTGGCTTAGCTATTGGCCTTCAGCCATAAATATGAGAAATTTAAAGATTCTGTTCAAGGGCTGCAGTGGCTATGCAAGAGATTGTCACTCTTCAGAAATAGTTCAAAGGGTTAGAGGAGAAAGTTGTAGAGGTTTCTAAGTATGCTAAGGATGAGGAGACCCTGATTAGATTAGAGATGAAGTGGCTAACCTTGTTGAAGAATATGAAAGAGGAGCTAGCCCAGAAGGATGTTGAATTGGCAAGGGCTAAGAGAGATATATAAGGTCTTTTGACCTCAAAAATGCTTAGGAAGTGGTCAGCTTTAAAGCCTTTAAAGTACTATTTTAAGTTTACGTTGATCGTCAGGACAAGGGTCACTCTTCTCTTTTGATTTTCTTATGGAGAACGATTTGTGATAGCGATCAGCTTCGGCCAATAATATAAGGAGGCCAAAGCCAAGAAAAATGATGTGCCTTCTCCTAGATTTCCAGCTCCACATGAGGTAAACAAAGATGCTTCTTCTCTTGATAATACTAACCAATCTAATGATAAACAATCCTTAATTCATGAATTTCAATTATTTTGTTGTGTACCATGAAATTTTACCTTTCGTTTAGTGGATGGCTTGGATTCTCTTACTTTCATCGATGATGTTTTGTTTTCATTCCATTATTTGAAAGAAAAAAAATCTCTTAGATTAAATTAAGGTAGGTGAATTCGGGTTCTATTTCACATCATAAAGTTTGTAGAATCGTTGCATGACTAAAAATTATCGCTTGCTAAAAACTATCAGTACTCTTAAGGATAGTCTTCATATGAGATTGTGTAATATTAGTTTAGCTAGTCATTTTGAAGAGGTAAAAGGTACCCATGATAATTCTTGTATGAAACTAATCAAATATCTCAAGCATAAAATCTTTAGGCTAACTAGCCGAATCTTGAATTTGACTGATCGACTTAGGTTTACTATCCAAGACCGAGATAAGTATTTCAAGAATTTTCAAAGTTAGCAAAGCGACACCCGAGGAATAGGGTTTTGAAACAGAAGAGGATTGAATTATTTTGTAAATTTTATGCTCCTGAGATGAATGTTTCCTCAGAGCTATCCCTAGATTTAAAGCATGACTCTATCTCCTTTGGCTATTATTGAAGGGAAGCCAACCAAAAGTGATTATGTTTTGAAGTATGTCACATAGCATGTTCCAAGGATTAACCCTGGGTTGGGGTTTGAGGACTCTTTACCCTTGGAGCTTTAAGTGTTGAATGCAGGGTTAGGTAAGAATGTCGCTTCTTGTTACATGGTTAGACCTTTAGGTACTCTAGCCAAAGCTAGGTCAAGTAGCCTTAGGATTATTCTAAGTATAAAAGAGAAGTTTAGTCTTTAGAGGTAGTAAACCTTGCCCTTTTTGTCATTTTTCGTGTTGTTGTCTTTTGTAATGAAATGGAATTTACTTTTCCTTTACTTTATATTTTGACTTTATGTTTTATTCAATTATTTCAGAATTTTTCCAAATTATTTAAGCCACAAATAAGCTTGTGATGTTATTCAAAAAGCTTATGATGATAAAGTTGCTAAGATCCAAGTACTCAACGTGGAACTTATTGCATTAAAGATTCGAGTGGATTTCTTTTAGTCTAAGTTATATTTGGATGATGCCACCACAGAGATTGCTAGAGAAAATGAGGCATTAAAATTAAAGGTAGAAAACCTAGAAAGGCACCTTGAGTCTATTTTGGAAGTGGTTCCTCTTACGAATCAGGCCTCAAAGAAGTTAGTGTCAGATCTACTTGATTTAGAATCCAATCTTAGGCAATAGTTGGATAAAGTTAAGGAAGAGCTCTCTATAATTAAGCTCAAGGAGATTGAGTCCAAGGAGAATTCTCATGCAATTATGGTAGCTAATCCTCCTTTGGAGGAAGATGAAGAGAGCGAGGTCGAGTTAGGGGTTCATTCAAACTCCCTTTTCCCATACTATTATAAGCATTACATAAGCTTGCAGTCCCGTTCAAGAGTTAAGGAAAACTAAAAGGTGTTTATCTTTGGCTCCGGTCATGAAACGAAGTCATATAATGGTTGAACTCAAGGATGGAAGAGTGGTGTCTTTAAAGTTTATAGGGCTAATTGGATTGAAAACGTAAACAATCGTATAGAAGAGCATTACAAAAAAGTATCGAATGAAGCTATTGCTCAACCAAAATATCAAATGAACCAAATGCTTGACTATTATCTTAGCGTTGAGGGTTAATATGAATATGTGCTTGAGTTTTTGTAGCTTATGGGGTCCATTTGGACCTTCCTTTTGTTTTTGATGAAGGGAAACTTAAACGTATCATGAAAATAGTGCATGGCACATGTTTGCGCATTGCTTCTACTCTGACCTCTTGTTCTATCATGTCGGGTTTTCAAAGGGCCACTATTATTCGAGACCTTCGGGAGGTCCAAATTCGGAGATATTTTCCCTAGATGTACAAGATGAAGTAAAAGGCCAAGGAAAGGCTGTAGCAGAAGAGTATATTTTAGTACACTTTTGATTGTAGGCATATAGATACTTTGTAACAGCTTTAGTTTGCAATTTTGTATCATTTATATCAGGCTTCTTTATTTTACCTGTATATGATGCCTTTTGGGATGTATTGATACTAAGGAACGCTTGTCCTTTAATACTGTATTTTAGCTTAGTTCGAAGGTGTTGAGCTGATATTTTGGATCTAAAGGAGACTACCACATTATTTTGGGCTACTCTATGCCCTTAAATGTTTAACTTTTTTATGATAAGTAACATAGTAAGGTTTAGGTATTTTCTTTGATTTTTTAGATAGGTTTATGACATTCATTATTTGGCATCTCAGTCGTATTATGATAGTACAACTCGATAAAGTTTCAGATATTATCATGACCTTTTTATATCAGTTTACGATATTCGTTATTTGGCATCTTAGCCATATTACATTAGTATAACTTTATAAAATTTTAGATATTTCCATTACCTGTTTAGATAGGTTTATAGCATTTGATAGTGGGCGTCTTAGCCGTATACTAGCAAGCTTCTGGGTCTCGCCGAACCTTTTCTTGAATGTTTATTCATTGCCAGCCTTATGGCCTAAATTTGGTGTCTAAATAATATTTCTAAGAGGTTAGGATTGCTACCTAATACTATTCTAGATCAACAGGAATCTACCCGCTAGGTGCATGGATCCAAACTCTAGGTTTTTTTATTCTATCTTGGACTCTTATCTACCGAGTACCTGATCTTTTTCTATGGGTTTCAATAGGGATCTTATCTATTGGGTACCGGTCCATTGCCAGGAGTTTTGATGGGATTTTTATTCGCTTGGTACCTAGTTCTTTGCTAGGGTTTTCTTTTCTTGAAATTGCTTCACCTCAAAATTCTCCTTTGTTACATGGCACCATGTTTTGATCTTGCATGCATTGTTGGTCGATTATGAAACTCGAGTTATATGGCTTTCTCTTACAGGTACTGATATGAGTTTATCTTAAAGTACATCACTGTGAGGTATGTAGTGAATGGATCCCTCGAGAAGAGAATGAATCTCTAGACATTGAAGTCACCCAACCGATTATATAACTGAGTAGAGAGGATTGTTGCCATGAAAATACTTATGAAAATAAATAATAATGAAGGACATGTAATTGGTGAGCATTAACCTTTGAGATAGTTTGTATTTACTATATAGTAGGTACTAATGGGGTAATACACCTTTCCTACCATGCAGCATCTAACATGGAAGATTTTTATTTTTTTAAGAAACACTCCTATAAAGGAGAAGTCATATTTAAGATTTATGTTTTTGTTTGGAGAAGTTATATAAGTCATACTCATGTGCAGTTCTTTTAAAACAATTTTTTTCTTTGAAAACTTTTTCGGTTGAAGTCATTTTGGTGTATAACTTGTAATGAAGATAAAAGCCCTTGTTTTATGAGAAACTTTATAAAGAAGTTGCATGAAACAAAGCCCAAGGCCATCCATAAAAAGAAAAGAGTGGGGGTTAGAAGGTGGGACAATGCCCATGTAGATTGACAATATATAAATGAAATCTTCAAGAAACCTAAAGGTTTAATGAAGAAACCCTTAATAGTCTCTCCAAGTATAAACTTAGTAGAAAGGGCAATTTCCTAGATTAGTACATTGTAGTTCAAGAATTTCAAAAGGTAATATGTGAAATCTAAAAATTGCCCTCAAGTATAAAGTCGATAGAAGGGGGCGGTAGCCGAAGACAATACCTAAAAGTCCAAAAATTCCAAAGGCCAATATGGGAAAACCAATAACTACCCCTAAGTATAAATTTATTAGAAGGGGCAGTAGCCAAAGGTAATACTTAGAATCCAAGAATTTAGAAGGCCAATATGGGAAATCCAATATAAGCCCTATAGTATAAAACTTTATGGAAGGGACAGTTGAACGCAATACTTAGAAGTCCTAGAATTCCAAAGGCTCTTCCAAGAAGGTCATCTCATAAACTAAAGGATGTCCAAGCCGAGTAATCGTCTTCTAGAAGTGTAAAAACATTCCAGAGGGACTTAATGCTTTGCCTTAATTTTATGTCCAGATCTTCAAAAATAATTAATCTCGTATTAACAAAATGTCAAAGACATATACCATTCATTTGCTAAAGGAGTTGAGTTCGACATGAGATTTTTCCTAGAAAGAAAAGGACGATGGGGTAAACACTATCAAAATGAAGTATAAAAATTACTTCTCAATAAACTCAGAAAGTCCTATCTTTCTAATCAATTTCTCGATGGCATAAGATGCCTTTCGACATCAATCATCTAGTGTCAATTTTCAAGATGATAGATGTAATTCTTTTCACTCTTCGGACTTTCTATTTTCAATGAGGAATAATTTGGGTGGAAAAGTATTTTTTTGTTTTCCAAAATATTTAAGACAAGTTTTCAGCGAGTAAGGTGAGAATGTTGTCTTTTTGAGCTTTTTCGAGGTTTATTGATTGGAGTATTGAGAAGAGGTCTATTGGTAGGGTCTTCATTTGGCATCAGTTGGACATGCATATCTCGTATTTTTTCATTCATTTCCTTGGCTATCTTCTGGAACTGAGCCAATTCTTGTAGTAGTTGATGAATGTATCCTGAAAGCTACTTTATTTGGAGAACCTAGAGTTCATATATAAGGACATATTCCCAACCTTTATCTTTGAGATTGAGGTAATGATACACTCAGCATTACCAGCTTCAATGAGTTGAATCCAAAGTTTTGTGAGCAACTTCGAGTTGGATTTTGTAGCAGTACTTCCATTGCTGGAGTTTGACATAGCTAAAAGGTGAAAACTACTAGCTTTTTATAGAGAAATGGTGGAATGGAGGACCGGGCCCTCCTTCTAGCATCACAATGTTAGTTAGATTTACATCGCACACTAACACCCCAAAGACTGAAAGGCAATCTTCAAATGATTTTCTTTTTAAATGTTTCGAGAGATTGGTTATCGAAGGTTCTATGTAAATGATGGAAATAGGGTTGATGTCGAAAGTCTACATGTTTTAACTCAATTGAGACATGATGTAGTAAATAAAGCCGAGAGTGAAGCTATGGAAAGTAAAGAATCGAGAGTTATAGTGTTTAGGTTAAAATCTCTACGTCTGATGCTGAATTTTCCAAGTCCACCTTCAATGAGTTTTGGATTTGAGCTCTAATATAGGAAAGTACAATTTTCATATTATCTGAATTATGTATGTGCCGGAAAAAGCTCCTAGATGCATTGGGATCTATGCCTATTTACGGACATTTAATTATGCTGCCATTGGTGGAGAGTTTATGCTTAATTTCTATAGGAAGATTAATACAGAGCATGGTTGATATGGTTTAAGAAAGTAATATTATTGAGTAAAAATTATGGTATAATAGAATGTTAAGGTCGAGGACATGGAATGATAGTTGACAAATTGACTAAGAGCGCCCATTTTATCTCAGTAAAATTGACAAAAACGGCAACCAGCTTAATGAAGTTATATGGGAATAATGTTGTGAGACTCTATGTGATTGATGGAGACCCATTGTTCATTAGTGAATTCTAAAGGATTTTTCAAAATACATTAGATACATATTTGAGTTCAAGTACGGCTTACTACCCATATAATAATGGTCAAACAAGAATGATGACCGATCTCTAGTGGATTACTTAAGAGCATGTGTCCTAGATTTTGGGGGTCGTGCGAAGATCATTTGCATTTAAAAGAGTTTTCCTACAATAATAGTTACCATTCGAGTATCGGGATGACACTATTTGAGGCACATTATGGATGACTGCGTAAGTCACATATTTATTGATTGGACAAGGGAGATAAAATTGTGGTAGGACTCGACTTGGTAAGAGATGCTACTGAGAAGACAAATCTGATTCGTGCTAGAATGAAAGTAGCACAGCCAAGGATGAAGAGTTATGCCAATAAGAGAAGGAAGGAGCTAGTGTTTGCAATAGGCAATTATGTATTTATGGAGCTTTTATCGATGCGAGGTGTTATGCACTTTGGGAAGTTGGGGAAATTGGCATCTAAGTATGTAGGTTACTTCCGATGATTGAGAGGATTGGTAAACTCTCTTACCGAGTCGAGTTACCTAGTAGTTTGGTCGGTGCGCGTATTTTTTTTCATATATCACATATTAGGAAATGTGTGCATGACCCAGATATATAGTGGAACCGAGGGTGATCGATGATTTATTTATAAACTCGGATTTTACGCATGTTAGAAGACCAAAATGGATAGTAGTGGAGATACGAAGGAGTTAAGGGACAAATTTATTAGATTGTTCATATTCAATCGAGTGGCGATATGGATGGATGTGCCTGGGAGGTAGAGGATAAGATTAGAAAATATCTATCAAGAGTTGTTTTAGACATTTATGATCATTAGCTATGTGATTTGTTTGTCTATTGTATGTGCTAGTGGTGGCACAAATGTATCTTATATATGATATTGTTATGTGGCAGTGGTTACATTAATGCACTATGATTTCTGATTGATGATTTTACATTAGTAGGGTACTGGTGTAACTTTTGTACATGTGTGTAACTTGTATGATGACAACTCTACACTATCAACGTGTTAGTAATCATTCAACCGAGGGTCATTGCTTAACCTTATCTAAATTTTAAGGATGGAATTCCTATAAGGAGGGGAAATTATAACACCTTATATTTTGGAGAGACAAAGTATGAGAGTAAATTAATAAATAAGATTTTATTAAATTATACTTAAGAGGATTTAACAAACAAATACTCAAGGGAAATTTAATTAATTAAGTGTAGGATAGTTAAACATTGTTGATTAAATGGTTTAAAGGTACTTAGTAATTAAATTTGGCCATGAAGAAAAAAATAAATAAATTTGAATATTTGAATGAAGGAGAGTTTATACTAAGTGAAAGGAATTAATAATATTAAGCAAGGAGCGATTTAGCCTAAGTTAAAACTATTAATACATATACCCTTAATTATATCTTTCTCTTTATTTGCATTTCAAAATAAAGATAATAAACCAAGATAGGTTGGCCGCTGCTAACAAAGGAGAAGAAGAGAAACAAAGCTAAAGGAAGATCAAAACTTTTATTTCAAAAGAGAAGAAGAGATTAAACAATTTTTCAAATTTGGGTAAGTGATAATTACCCTATTTTCGTCCAAATCCATGTGGATTCAAACTTAATGTGCTTTGATGTTTTGGACGTTGATAAACATGCTCTGATGATAACATAATGAACTTATGCAGGTTTGGGTATGAAATAATGTGTTTTTTGATATGTTTAAGAGTAAAACATGAATTGTTCATCTCTAAATGCTTTGAAATTTTAATATGGTGTTTAATACACTAAAAAAGTTTGGTTTTAATTTTTAAAACTTTTGAATGAGAAAAATGAATTATAGTTGAAATTGGGTAATTTATACTATAAATTAATATTTAGAAATATTAAAATTTATTATTTTGATCTAAATTTTCTAGGAAAGTAAAGAACTATGTTTCAGACTTTTTGTGAAATTTTGGGAATTTCTTATCATTTCATGAAATGAGGCGGCAAATTGCCTTAGTTAAATAATTAATTAAAGAATAATTAAGGGGATAAATCACTGCATATAGCAGAGGTTTTTATTGCATAAATAAAGTAACAAATAAGCAATTGACACGTGTAAGGAATTAGTGAAAAAGTATTTATTTTAGTGGGTAAATATTAGTTTTTGACTTAATTATAGATTCTCCATTTGTTGAACATGTGATATCTGATTGGTCTAGAAGTGCGAAAGCTCCTTTAGTAGTGTGATAACTCCTTTAGAAGTGTGATAGAATTAAAATTGTCTTCGTGATAGCTTCCAAAATTTTGTATAGACGATAGCGTTGAAAATCTATACTTGTATTAATTATTAAAATTAGAAATGTGATAACTATAAGTTAATATGCGATAACTATTAAGGTTTGATATGAGATAGCTTGTGTTTATATATGCAATAACACTTAATATTATACCTGCAATAGCTCTAAATTTATATATGCGATAGCTCTAAATTCATACATGTTATAGCCTTGAAAGCTAGAAGCGTGATAGCTATTTTAGATTTGTGATAGCTAGACATGCGATATCTACTATTTAGACATGAGGTGGATATTAGATATGCGATAACTATTAGAGTTAAACATGTGATAGCCTCAAATTTATACGTGCAATAGCTATAATTTGTACATGCAATAGCTCTAGACTTATAAATGCGATAGCCTTTAGAATCTATACTTGTGACAACTATAGAGACGTAATGGTTTGGGATACGATAGCATGGGTTTAAAAATGCTATAGCTATATAGGCGATATCAAAGTTAATAAATCCATTATTCAAATAAGTAAATTTGGATGTTTTTTAGTTGTATTTAGGGTTCTTTCATTAAACCTTTTAGGAGAGGCTATATGTATGGCTCCCATCAAACTGGCTCCATGGTGAGATGAGCGACCTTTTATCGGTGGCATTGTTCAAGAAAAGATAAATTAGTGACGAAAAGACCTAAGGAGGTAATCAAAAATAAAGTTAGGGATAACTTTAACATTGAAACCTAATTACGAGTCGAGGTGATGCACGTAAATGTGTATGATGATTGTATGACATGGTACATAAAAGGTGGATAAGTATAGGGTATACTTTAGTTGAAATAGATGAGCGTATGACGTGGTCCATAATTGTGCATTAAGTATAGGGCATACTTATATTTGAATAGATGTTTATATGTATGCTCATTATGTGATGGTTTATGACATATTATGATGTAATTGCTATTGTTCATTTAGTAAGGGGAAAACTCATTCTGCAAGGCAGTGTGGTCTTGCCATATGTATGTTGGAAATTGTATTGCTCATACCAGGCTTTATGTCTAACCCACGTTTTGTTATTTTCTTTCCTCATAAACTCATGGGTAAATGCTCTGGCACCATTGACTAAATTATTAGAGAGAGTTTATCACTCGATAACTCGGAAGGAGCAGAACAGAGATTTGAGAAATTCACATCACAAATCATAAGTAATAGGTGAAGATATCACAGTGGAGCCAAAAATATATGTGTATCAAAATTTATAATATATCTAGATATCAATCAAAACACAACATATATACACAACATCGTCTACCCGGTAGACTAAGTACAAAACTGCCCAAAACTACGATGTCAAACTACTACCACAAGTCAACTATATATAATAGATCATACATACTAACATAACTCCATGGACTTATGGGAAGTCTCACAGATGTGATCTCTCCACATAGTCATGACGGTTCCTCAAACAATAGTTCACATGACATGTCCTTGATGTTCCAGGTATGCTGTGACTATAAACTTACAAACAGTATTCCAAAACGATCTCTCTCTTAGAAACAAATCCTTAATCTGATCTGAGGAGATGTTGCAAAACAAAACCACTAGTCGGGCTAAAAACTAGATTTGAGTAAAATAGTGCAACAGAGACCTAAAATCAGGTGGTATCTGGTTATATGTGTGATATTTAAAGAAATAAATATATCACACACTCCAAAATTTAAGCCTACCAATATCCCATTGAATCAAATCATCTCAGTGTAAACACATATGTCACAATAGTATTTAAAGTGACTCATAGCTGCAACTTTAATCAACTGGAATATCACATCCTATTCATATTAATCAGTTGCAATCGTTATTCAATAAATTTTTCACAAACTCAAGTTATTCATACACATGGTTTGCGACCACTAGTGAATTTTACTCAATATTTACTCTTACTAGACTCTACCTCGAGCCAATATCATAGCCTCTATCATTCTTATATTTCTTAACCCAACATTATAGGTGCCCCACACAATCCATTAGTTGCACAATCTTCTCTCTCCTCCCCGTTGATGCTTCCTCTTATGGTCCTCGTGTACCAATCAACATGATTAGCATCACTGCCCTCTTTTGCATTATGCTTGCCTCGTGGTTGTGTTCGTGTAACAGATAGTTTAAACAATAAGTGATGAGTCACTAGGTCATCACGATTCAGGATGCAACCCCAAATCTGTCCACTAGGATGGATTCTAGCATCCAGCAGTCTCACCTTGTTTCATTTTCTTCATAGATTAAATTTATTCAAAATCATTTTTATTTAACCTCCCAAAATACCATTTATTCATGAAATAACATCGTGTTTGTGCATCATAGTTTTAAATTTTAATTACTTATAACATAAGCATTTATAAAACGTGACATAAACAAAAGTTATCGAATATTGATATTCAGGACAATTGAAATTTAATAACTTGCAATCATTGATGAAATTCAAACTCAATGCAAACTCAAATGTGGATAAACTAGCATATCATCATAAACATATACGCAGTTCATCACGATTAGTATATGCGATAACATATTTTATTTGAATTATTTTTAAATAGTATTTATTCCTTTATTTCATTTTAAACCCCAATATATTTCTAAATAATTCCAATTTAAGTTTAAAAATATAATATTTTATCTCAAAATAATCCAAATATAGTTTCTATAATTTTTAGATCAATAAACATATATTTTATCAATATTTTCTTTCAATTAAAAATATTTGAATATTTAAAAACTTGAATATTTAAAAACCCTTCGATTAAATTTAAATCTATAATCCTTAGAATTGGTTTTGTAAAAATGTTTTATTCATTCTTATAGGTTACTTATTCTTTAAATAGTTTATTGGAACCACTTTAATTTCATTTTCTATTTTCCAACAATTGCACAAACTTACTAATCTTATTCAAACATTATTTGAAAATGTTAATTTCATATTTAAGTAAGTTTTAAAAACTGAAATCATCACCATGACCCAAAGAAATAAGAAGCAGAAGAAGCAAGAATAAAAAATAACAAAGATTGGCCAAAATTCTGGGCTTACCGCCCAAAACTCGACATGACCGATCGACCGCTCATACCTAGGGCGGTCGATCGGTTTTGACGATTTTATGGGCAATAATACCTAGAACTTTGTCAGTTTCAGTCATCATCCCTAGGCTCTAGTGTCCACCTATGGCCTGTCTTCGGCACTCTACACTGCCTATTTCACTCTATGATTATCGCTTATGTATTTACAGAGGTGAAGTAATATCGATCAAATAATGAAGAAGAAGTTAAAATTATATTAGCATATTTATTGTTATATTTATATACTTATTGTAAATCATAGTAAAAGGAATTATACTTACATTCTTGTCTTAGTTTGCTAAAGAAATGAAAACCCAGCTTGATGGAGATCATGTTGATTGGCTTTGATTCGTGTGAAGGAGAAGGCAGTAGAGGGTTAGCTAGTTAAGGTATTTATAGGGTTAGGCTATGGGTACTTTGGGGTTAAGGGTTTAATAAAACTTAAAATGAAATGACTATGAAGATAAGTTTAAACTTTGGTCCAATAAAACATTTTCCATTTTATTTTTACTTCTTTTGACAAATTTGTACCCTTAACAACCATATAACCCGAGTTACCTTTAAATCAACATTCTATACCCGTTTAAAAATCTACAAAAGGCATTTTTATCAAAATTTTATTTCACTGTTATAACAATTTTTCTTTTATTAAAACACTTTTTCCATTTTTAACAGCTTTAAAAAAAAATTTATTTCAAAAACAATTCCAAAATTTCACAAATAGTATTTATTTCGCTAGAATAATTTCTAACAACTTTTAGACTTAATAATATAATTCAAATTTCAAATTGAATTTTAAATCACTATTCCTCAACTAAAACCCAAAAATCACTTTTATTGAATTAAATTCAATAAATTTCCAAAATTATTTTCTAACCTTATTTATTAATTATTTAAACCTTTTATCAAATAAAAATAATTTTCTATAATTCTAATTCAAATTTCTTCCATTGAAATTTCAGAAATTCATTTATTCGTCAAAATTTCAAATTAAAATCCCAAAAATATATTTTATTATAATTAATCAAATTGCAGGACATTACAGTTGAGTTTATGGATTGACAAGCAATATGTTGGAAGGCAAACAAAAACTATGAAGACAAGCATGATGCTTAGTAGATAATAAAGGTTCTTTAAATTTTGTTTTTGTAAAACCAAGTTATATTACTGGTTAAGTTGTTTGTGTCAACATCTTTATTTGTCAAGCACAACATTATTATTTATTTTTATTATATTTAGGCCTACCAGGGTACATTTTGGGATTATGGAAATGTAAAGACAATTTATGTAATGAAAAACATTTGGTTACTCCGTTTATTTAATATTGTTGAAAAAAAATTGATCCCTTTTTCGCCTCAAATAGTTCTATTGAAGACTATAGCATCATCGACGTTCATTTCAGGTCTTGAAATAGAGGATGTTAAACATTTACTTGCTCCAAAGAAAAAGAATCCCTTTTTCTTGTTAACATAAACATATTCTACTTCACTGTCCCCTAAGAAGAAAAGCACGAACTCTCCTCCCAATCTGACCTTCCCTCAATCATCTTAGACCACAGTCTAATTCTCTTTAACACTAGGGACCTTTACCACATACACCATTCAAATTAGAAAAAAATTGAACCATGGAAGATGGGTTCAAGTAGATGGTGGACCAGTTATGGAGCTTGTTCAAAATCCATGACCCTATTATAGAGTAACTTATGGGAAATCTTTGGATCCTTGGCAAATCACATAATATCTGGGTTGGAAACTTTTGGCATTTCCTAAAGAAGAGAAAATCAAATATACAAGATTTAAACATAAAGGAAGAGCTTGAGCCCATCTTTTCCCATGAATGAGCATGCTTGTCTAACCTCGAAAAGGAGCTCTCCACACTTGTGAAGTAGGAAGAAATGGATAGGAAGCAGTGACCTAAGGCATAGTAGGTAAAGAAAAATGATCTGAATATTGCTTATTTTCACTGAGACACAAACCGAAAATGCAAATCCAATGTCATTCACTCGATTATCCATGAAAATATTACGATAAGTGATTGACATGGTCTTCTAAATTCCTTCACCAACCACTTCAAGAAAACATTCTCTTCGATAAGAAAAAATTGAGTATTATGACAAGAGACTCTCTCTAACCCTCTCCCGAGAAGATCTCTTTGGACTATAAATATTAGATTCATCAGATATAGAAGGCCCTAAACAAAATGGTAGATAATAAATCTCCAGGTCCTAATGGATTCATCCTTTCTTCTTCAAGAAATACCTGGGCTTCCTCAACAATAATAAAGAATGGGATGATAGTGTAGCCGACTTCAGGCCCATGAGCCTCCATAGTACTGTTTTCAAATTAACCACTAAGGTATTAGCAAAAAGGATCAGACCTCACATGGCTTCTCTTTGCCATCCATCCCAATCTGCCTTCATTCAAGAGTGATCACTCATAGAAAATGTTGCAACTATCCAATATGCCACCATAGACCTAAACTCCCATGCATCGCTGTCAAACTAGACTTCTCCAATGCTTATAATACAATCAGTTGGGACTTCATTAATGCAACGCTTAACCATAGAGTTCTCCTAGAAATGGATCTTTTGGAATATACTTATTCTTTTCCTTTCCTTCTCCTCTATTTTTTGTCAATGGATAAAAGGAACCTTATTAAGTCTATGAGAGACTAAAGCAGGAAGACTCCCAATCCCCTTTATTTTTCAATCTAACCATAGATGCCTTGTTGTTATGGAAAACAAAGCCCCTCTTACTAACCTTACTGAGTGTCCTGGTACAACTTTCCTTCCTAATGGAGTTGTTTCCCTTCAATATGCGGATACACTCTAATATTTACCTCTTTGAACTTGACCCACATTTCCACCTTCAAAATCATGCTTTACTATTTCAAGTTTAACTTCGGGTTGATAATAAATTTTCGTAGAAACTTTATTATTTTGATGTGTATCAATCTTGAGATAGGAAGAGCTGCAGTTTCAGCATTTAGTTGTACAATACCCTTCTTTCCAATCAAATACATAAGACTCATCATTAGGCCATCAAGCTTCAGTATGATAATTAGAACTCCCTAATCAATAAGTTTATCATAAGATTAGCAACCTAGAAAGAAACTTCCCTATTAAGAGCTAGTAGGTTAACCCTAGTTAATTATGTCCTCACTTTACTATAAAGATTCTAGATGTTATTCTACAAACAATCGGAGATAGTAATTGTAACGTCCTGTAAAATCAACCATAAATAAATAAATTAGATAAACTAAATTAAATAAAATAGGGATAAAAATGGAAATTTTGTAAAAGTCATAATTTGACTACAAAAGTTATGTTGTTACATCATGGTGAAATTCTAATCAATTTCCATATATAATATGTTGAAAATGGAGCTCAAATGAAGAAGTTATGGGCATTCAAAGTTTTTGGATTTAAAATAATTTAAATAGAATTTAAATGAATAATTAATTTTAAAATTTAAAATTCAAAAGTTAACAATACTTAGACTTAGAAGTTAAGTAAACATTAAAATCAACGTCAACGTTAAAATGTAATTAAGGAATAAAATAATTAAAATTCAAAAGCAGAAGAATTCTTCCCAAAATAGCATGTACTAGTCGACGATTGTGAGCGATGGCGGCTAGGGTTTTTAACATGCTAGGGTTTTTTCACAATGAGTGTACTGGATTGTATAATATTGAACCGACTTAAATCTGACAGTTTTGGTGCATTTTAATCACTATAAATAGAAATCTAGCCCACCCATTTTACTCACAAAATATTTTTGGGACTCTAGTGAAGCTCCGTTAGTTCGTCTCTTTATAGATTCAGAAAACTCTATTATGGTTTCAAGTAAGAAATCTTATATATCTATTTTGTTTTCCTTTTTTGCCAATTTATTCTTCTCTAATTTTCAGAAGCTAACATATATATATACAACTCCCTTACTATATATGTCAAAAAGAAGAGCTCTGGTAGAGATTGTTAAAGGCATGTCAAATCCAAAGGAGGCAAAGCTAAGCACATATTGTAAGCGGAAATCTTTACTTTTCTATTTTAGGAATTCATTAGTATAGTTTGGGTTTGAATATGCCTCGGGGAGTCATGGTTTGCGAAAATATCATATTATAAATCCCCAAAACTCCTCCAATGTGAAATGTCAATTCTAGGTTAAATCTCAATTGTTTATGTTAAGACGTGTAGATTTGCCGTTTTGATAATTTTACCTTCTAATCCACTTCTTATTCTTTCCATTTGAATTTGATTAAAGGGTTTGATTTGGGAATAGGGCATAAGGTACTAATTTTATTCATAGTTGCACTGCTTATTTCCATAAATTAAATAGAAATTCTCTTGTTTATGTTTAAGTTGAAAAAGGAGTTGAGTAGAGCATAAAATTGAAATTGTAAGTTTCTATTATCAACATATTCCATTATTTTAATGTAACAAGTTGAGTTTAAATTTTGATGGCATACAAGTCTATTGATTGTATTTTTTGGATATGAATATTGGAATTATGGCATAAGAAATGAGACTTGTATAATTGTTGAAAGAGACATTTAAACACTGGTTTAGGGCATAAATTCTACATGCTTAGAAATTGCTAGGGATGTATGTATGTGTGTGTACACACACACATATATATTATCATAATTAGCATATAATTATAATAGATAATGACGTAATTAAATAGGTTATTAATTTTATTTCCCCTTAGGAAAGTAGTTAATGTTAAAGGAAAATAAGAAAAATTTATCGTAAGGCCTAAATTATGGAAATGGTGAGATGTGTATAATATATGTAGAGTGCAATATAGATATGACAAAGTTATAGGGATGCAAGGTCAGTCAAAAGCACACGGATGTCTACCCAGCTAATCTGGCTACCAGTAGTGTGACTTTAGGATGATGTGAGACATCGCCTATAGTAAGTAACTACAATGGTATGAGGATAGTCTCAAATTCTATAGATAAATCTGCCCAGCTAATTTGGCTACCAGTACCTGTGAATAGTCGAACTAATATGAGACATCACTGTGGGATACGGGTCATAATACGAAGGACCTGCTTAAGAGATTGAATGTATTAAATGGTTGTGTGAGGGCCCGCCTTTTCTCTACGTAGGAAGCTCTATTGTAAACATCCTTCTAAACTCCCACCTAGGCTCCGCTTAGGCGCTAGGCTAGTCTTACCGCCTAGATAGTGGCCTAATCTGCCAAGATGAGACCTACTACATTATCTAAGCATATAAATAGGTTTATAAGTACCATGTATGCACCAATTTAGGCTTGATACCTCTTATAAGCATCAAAATGTTTGTTTCAAGCAGTTTGTCTCCATAGTTGCTTCCAAACCCATCCAAATCCAAGATCTCATTATGGATTAGTTAATACTAAACAAAATACTAAAATTTCATCCAAAATGCATGAGTTTATCAAAAATGCCTTGTTTCGCTTAATTTCGATTAATCCCCGTCTAAATGATTAATCTCTAGTCCACGCTTACCACCCAGTGATTTTTACAACCTTGGTAGGAAAGAGAAAATGGTCAGAATTATGGATTATACATGGTAGAGATATCTTAGGAAATGGCCCGCTTCAATAGGAAGTATTAAGTGGTAGAAGAGATTTCATGCAATGTCAGCTAGATAGTTACTAGTGAGGAGTCCGTCTTAAGATACGTAGTAAATGACATGGACTAACCCTAAGTAAGGTATTAAATGGTCGGAGTCTACCTAATTCCCATTAGAAGGTATTGAGTGACTTGAGTAATATCTCTTACATTGATAGGACATTCTGGACAATAGATATGGATTATTGAGTTGATAGCAAGTAGGCTATGGGATTATATTTTGGAAAGCCTTTTTATTTATGAGAAAAACCTTTAGGCTTATATTTTAAAAGACTTATGATGTAGGTAGAATACATAAGACATATTCCTATTTAAATTATACTGTCCAAGTACAAATATAGTAATGCTCGAGATTTTTATTCAATAGACATATGTTGTTCTGACTCCCTCCTCATTACAACACAGGTTAGGGCGGAGACGTTGATAAGATTTGTGGTAGTATTTTATTTATTTACTTGTTATTTTCTGTAGTTTTTGATGTGTCCATGAAATAAAATGATGTTGTAATTTTGGGATATCCTACCACGAATATGTAACGGTGATTACGGATATTAATTTATGGTTTTCAATGACATTTTGAAGTTTGAATAAAATGGGTACTATTGCTACTATTATATTTTATCCTTCTACTGTGAGATTCTGAATGCGTAGATATATACTATATTGTTCTTTTCACCAACCAACAGCTGACTTTGAAATGTGTCTAAGTTTTGATGGGCCTTTTTTGGATCGGAATTTAGGTCCATTTCAGGACGGTTTGTTACATCTGGTATTAGAGATTATGTTACCCGATCAACGGTGAAAAGTATATGTATGAGAGACATATTTTTTATTTTTGAAAGGATTTTTCTTAAAACACTATTATATATACATATTATTATGAACATACGGATATACACTAGGAAAATCTTACTTTCAGCGTGTAATAGTATCTTAGGAAATAATGACTAAAAGTTTGACCTATAGATAGTGGATTATGGCCGAAAACCCTTCTTCTTCTAAGGAATATCGTCTGAGGAATGCCTACCATTTGAGGGATGCCCAAATGGTTCAATCAGTACCTTCGACATGTAGGACAAGTCCCTATTCTCTAGCAAACTGAACTGACAGCACCCGTTGCTCCACCTACCAAGGAAGCACTCTGTTCTACCAAATTTCCCACAATGTATAAGGATTTTATGAATATGGGAGGAAGAGTATATCCTGGAAAGGAAAGTTTCATGGAGACTAAGGCATAGATAAATGATTGCGATAAGAGTGTGCTATGGTTAAAGAGTTTTAAAGGGCGAGACCTAGACGTTTGTTGTACACCCATGAATTCAGTCGAGTTAAGTTATCTATACTCGATGGACCTATCACAAAATTAACTTCCATCCGTACTCGTAGTTCAAGGATTCTTTGATGTCTTTGAAGAAGTTTTGAGGCTTCCATCCCGAAGAAAGATCGAGTTTAGGATTGATTCGGAGAAGGATCCAAGACCAATCGCTCTGCCAATAAGACATATGTCCCCTAAGGAAAGGCGAGAATGAAACAAGCAGATCTTGAAACTATTACAGAAGAGATTTATCCGGCGTAGTACCTCAAAATGAGGGTCCCCGATTGTCTTTTCCACTAAGGTGGAAAGCCCATTAAGGCTTTATGTCGATTACAAGGAAATCAACAAGTTAATGAAGAAGAATAGATATCCCTTACCTAGATAGACGATTTGTTTGATAAACTTGTAGGAGCTAAGTCTTCTCCCAATTAGACTTGGCAATTGGATCTCGTCAATAAGGATTGCAAAGGATAGTAAACCAAAGATCGCATTTCGCACACCTGATAGGCTCTATGAATAGGAGGTGATGCCTTTCGGATTGAAAAATGCTCCTGCATACTTCGTAGCTTTGATGAGTAGAGTATTGAAGGGACAATTAAACAAATTTATTGTAACTTTCGTAGATAACATCTTCGTATTCACTAAAAGTGAAAGGGAGCATGAAAATCACTTAAGGAGATATTAGGAAATTTGAGAAGGCTCCAACTTAAAGCCAAATTCTCAAAGTGCCACTTTTGGAAGAAGGAAGTGCAATTTCTTAGGCATATTGTTTTGGAACATGAGTTAGCGGTGGAGCCCACAAAAATGGAAGCTGTTCAAAATTGGAAGGTTCCAAAGAAAGCCATGGAGGTTAGAAGTTTTCCAGAGTTAGCGGGTTATTGTAGTGTAACATCCCTCTACTTGGAGGCCCAAAACTAACGGCTACGGATGTTGCAGTCATCTATAGTTATTAATCATCGGCGACCAAATTCGGCAATGTTAGATTCATTGATACACAGAAACACATGATATGGCAAATATTTAAACTTCCAAACAAATCACATTTCACTCAAAAATATTTCCAATTCATTATAAAATCCTAAATTTGTAAATCACGTTTAGAGAAAATATATTTATTACAATATAGGCCAAGAGTGGCATATGAAGATGCCCCCTTGGATGATCAGAGTATATACGGGAAATATAACAACTTTTTCATGACAAACAACACAGCGGAATCAAAAGAAAAGAGAACCCTAATTAGCTATCATACCTCCTGTACATCTTCAGAAGCTTATTCGTCTTAAGAGGTACCTGAAAACCTCAACTCTCAAACAACTCAAAATCAATTGAGTACCCAAGAGTTTAAGGGAAAACCATAAATTTCGAGCCAGACATAAAGCCTAGTATGAATAATAATCTACCATCTCAAATCATTTAGATATCTAATAAGACCACGCCGCTTAGTGGACGGGTTTCCCCTCACTAGTATCTCAAAACCTTTTTATAAAACCATATACTATGCTCCTGCATCCACAATGGTTAAAATAATACAAAACAGTATAATATGATGATATGCAAAACAAATGAATCAATTCTGGATAACCCATCCCCATTCATTTTAGACTATCTATCTCAATTATAGTTTCTAGGATTACTATTAACCTACAAGTTTTCATGGGCTAACTAATAATCAGTTAAACATATAAGGACTCCCTGTCCAATTACATAGTTTTCATGGGATCACTATGAATCTATGGTAGCTCCAATATCTTACTCTTATCCTAGTTTTCATGGGTTGACTAGGAACCTATTAGTAACTATAATATTCTTTCTTCTTACCCTAGTTTTCTAGGCTGACTAGGAACCTATTGACATCTGTCAGTATATAAATCTGGATATAGTTTTCATGGGCTAACTACAAACCTAGTGGCCCCTTCTATTATTCAATCATAGTGTCTATGGGCTTACTATGAACCTGTCTTTCTGGCATCTTCCATTATACATAGTTTTCATGGGCTAACTATGAACCTATTAGCCCCTGCCAATATCTTTACCAATACACAGTTTTCATGGGCTTACTGAGAACCTATTGGCCCCTGCCAATATCTTTTTTTATATTTTAGCATCCTATATTATGGTCTTCTTGACCTCCTGGATACAATTCTACTCATTCAGGAGTTTAATCAATTTTATTCACTACTAGATTAACCTAACTGGTTCTTCTACCCTTTATCCCCAAAATGCAATTATGGGTCCATTATAAAGTGAATTTATTCATATTTGAAGAAGCAACATAACAACATAGCAATACCACTCCTGTGGGTTTAAAATAAAACATGGTTAATCCCTTTAACCTATTACTTTATCAAAGATAGCTTCTTCTTAAAACCATTATAAAAACTCCTTTACTATAGCCATGTTTATTTCCTTTTTAAAATAGAGTTTGGGTTATAAAACCTTTCGATACCTTCGAAACATAGCTTTCGACTTCATAGGATGACCTCCTTCGAAAGCCTTAAAAGTTATCATCAAAACATTAGGCTCCTGCCTTTGAATACTTTAAAACCTCCCTTTCGAAACCTTTCGATTGTAGTAAAGTATTAGTATTTAACCTTTAGAAGCTTAGCTTCGAAACCAGTTGAAAGTAGCCCTTTCGACACTAATGGAAGTAACCCTTCTGAAATCATTGAAAGTCCCCCTTTCGAAAGCATTGGGTTTATACTTAAAACATTATTTGGGTCAAAGTGAATATAGGCAAAAGCAACTCTTTTGAAACCATCCTTTATTATATAAAAATATCGGGGAAAACTTAATGGCATCGGCACCATTAATTTCGAAAGCATTTAACATCTGGGTAAAAATATTAGAAGGTTGGCGTCGAAACCCCTTTCGAAACCATCACCTTCAAAACCCCTTACCTCTTTCGAAAGCTATAGGAAATGCTTATAACTTATAAAACAAAATGCCCTTTCGATAGTGTTGATATCTTCAACATTACCGAAAGTTTAAAGAACGACAGCAAGGTATCGACTAGGTCGGAACCCCTTCTTTTAAAACATTCTTTCATAAGTAAAGGAACCCAGTCGAAAGCAATCTTAAGTTAATGGCAACCCTTTCGAAACCTTTTTAAATCCTCTTTCAAAACTAAACGCTTTGACTCTTTCGAAGGCTAAATCAAAACAAAGGCAGACGCTTTTCTTTTAAAAATAAACCAAGGTTTCGACTCCTTCGGAAGCTAGGCTTTCGACACTTAACCTTTCGCCTATCTCCAATCCAATGTGTACCATCATGGTGATACCTTGTGTATTGGTTTCGGCATAGTTGGTTTCGACAAGGATGAAGGCGTAAGCTTCTATGTCGAAAGGTGCTTTCCTAAGTAGGCGGAACCAAGTTTTGAGTAAACCCGTTTTAGTTCTTTACAAAGTAAACTTTTTTCTAACTAACCTGCTACGTATCAACACGAGATTGGTTGCCTTAACTTTTTCAAATTATTTTTCAAAAATAACTGCCGCTAATCTAGATCTAAACCATGGTTAAGTTAATCAATTAAGCCCTTCCATTAGATAAAACCAATTTTGCAAAGAAGTCCCTTTTCTTAAATAATTTAAATTGCATAGAAAATCACTTTGGAAAAATCCCAAAAAATTCCAAAAATTCACTTTAATCATTTAATCTAACATATCAAAATCTAGACCCAAATTATCAATATATTTTCCAAATAAATTTATAAACCCAAATAACCATAATTGCCTTTGAAAATTCATAATCTTTTCGTAGCTTGGAAAATTATCAAAATTGAAATCCTCTCCAAAATCATGTTTCTCATAACATAAAATTTTCCCATGGCATTTAATAATCATTAAATCTCGGTTTTTAGCCTAAAATCATATAAATCCCTTTTAAACACCTTGTTTAAATTAAACAATTCAAATCTCAAGCATATCATCATCCAATTCATCATAAAAGACAAATTTATCCCTTAAATCTGAAACATAAGATTCAAAAAAAATAGAGATGGAATTATTATTCACCTTGATCTAGATAAGGAGATTTGATTGAGATTGATTTCCCCTAAGCTTGGTTCTCTAGCTTTTACTTTGAGTTCTTCTTGTTAATGGTCGGCCTCCCTCTTGCGTTTTAATTTTTAAAATGACGTGAATGGGAAGAAAGTGGGTTAGAACGAAAATATATAAGGGTGGAAGCTATGGATGACAATTCCTAATATGCCCTTATCTAATTTGTTTAACCTAAGACCATTTTTTAGCCCACTGATTTTTACATTAGGCTCGGCCTTAATTTAATTAATTCAAGTCTCAATCCCCTTATCACTTATTGACATTATTCTATTTAATTTATCTAATTAAATCTCCCGAATAATGTTATCAAAAACTAGGGGTGTTAAAGGCTTCCCTCCTTAAAGAATTTCGTTCTCGAAATTCAGTAAGGACTAAATACTAAACATAACAATCATCTGTAACGACTCTTAACAACCATACTAGTCTATCCGACTAGAAATTATCTATATAAATCTAATATAGACATACCCTAAAAATAGACTAGGATAAGTATTTCGAATCATATCCTCTATCTCCCAAGTACAGTCCTTCTCGTTGTCGCTCCATTGAACTTTCACCAACTTGACTGTCTTGTTCCTTAATCTTTTCTCATCTCTCGCAACAACCATAACCGGTTGTCTAACAAAAGTCAAATCAGGCTCTACTACCAAGTCCTCCAACTTTGTCTGAGGAATGGTAGCCTCTGGATCATGCACATACTTGCGAAGATGAGACACATGAAATACGTTATGGACACCTGCCATATTGCTCGGCAACTCGACTCTGTATGTGAGCTTTCCAATCCTTTCTATAATCTAGAATGGACCAACATATCTCGGGGCCAACTTTCCCGGTTTCCCAAGCCGTACAACAACCTTCATCAGTGATACCTTTATGAAAAACCTGTCTCCCACTGAGAACTCTAGATCTGTACGCCTCTTATCTACGTAACTCTTCTGTTTGGATTGAGCTTCCTTCATCCATTTTCGGATCAACTCAATCTTCCTTGACACATCCCTAACCAAATCTAGACCTAAGACCAATCTGTCTCCAGTCTCCAACCAACATGCAGCGGATTTGCATGGCCTTCCATACAAAGCTGCAAAATGCGCCATTCCTATACTATTCTGGTAACTATTATTATAGGAAAACTCAACATAATGTAGGTGATCCTCCCAAGATCCACCAAAATCCAATACACAAGCTCTCAATAAATCCTCGAACATCTTATTGACTCTCTCTGTCTGCCCATCCGTCTATGGGTGATATGCAGTACTCATCTTGAGCTTAGTGCCTAACACATCCTGTAGACTCTTCCAGAATTTGCTAGTGAATAAGGCATCTCTGTCACTTACTATGCTACTAGGAACTCCATGAAGTCTAAATATGTTCCTTATGAACAACTTCGCCAAACAGGTGTCGTCCGGGTTGACTTTACTGGAATGAAATAGGCACTCTTGGTCAAGCTATCCACAATAACCCATATACTCTCATTTTCTCTCCTTAACCTTGACAACCCATCAATAAAATCCATGGATATCGAATCAGATTTCAAAATTGGAATATCTAAAGGCTGAAGTAACCCACTCGGCTTCTGATGTTCGGCTTTCACTTGTTGACAGTTTACACACTGCCTAACCCATAAGCCAACATCCCTCTTCATGCCTTCCCAATAGAAGCACCTCTTCATATCTTGATACATCTTGGTCCCTCCATGATGAATCGTAAACTTGGATCAATAACATTCCTCAAGAACTTCTCTTCTCAAGGTCTCAACATCTGGAACACATAACCGTCCCTTCTTTTCAACTATCCTCTCTGGTCAAGACAAAAATCTTTCAAATCATCGACCTCGGTTCCAAACTCAAGCCTTCTAATCCTCTCGGCTGATAATGGACCCTCCTTATGTTTAGAAGAAATTATCTCGATCAAAACTGGTCGAACTTCTAAACAGGACAACAGGGCAGTATTCTGACTAGAACTAGCATTCGATCTTAATTGCACACCGCAACTGGCCAAAGCTCTAGATCCTTCCATTCTGCCAACATAACTAACACCACATTCTGATGTCTTCTGTTGAGAGCATCAGCCATTTATTACCTTTCCCTAGTGTATACTCTATACCAAAATCATAACCAGCCAAAAATGCCAACCATCTCTGTTATCGCGTATTTAACTCTTTCTGCGAGAATAAGTATTTAAAGACTTGTGATCAATATACAACTCAAATCTCTCCCACAAGAGATAATGCCTCCAAATATTTAAGAAAAAAATCACCGCAGCCAACTCCAAATCATGAGTAGGATATCTTACTCCATGCGGTCTAAGCTACCTAGATGCATAAGCAATGACTTTGCCCTTCTGCATCAACACTTCTCCCAATCCAGTCCCACACGCATCCGTGTATACTACCAACCCTTGGTTTCCATCGGGAACTACTAACATTGGAGCATTGATCGACAAATGCTTTAACTTAAGGAATGCTTCCTCACATTTTTCAGACCAAACAAACTTCACTTCCTTCCTAGTAAGCTTAGTGAAAGGCGCTGCTATCCACGAGAAATCCTTAATGAATCTTCGGTAGTAGCCAGCAATTACAAGAAAACTTCTGATCTCGGTCATCATCTCTGGTCTCTTCCAATTATTCACAACATCGATCTTATCTAGATCGACTGACAATGGTTTCTCTGAAACCACATGACCAAGAAACTTAACCTCTTTCTTCCAAAAATGACACTTGAAAAACTTTGCCTTTAGCTGATTCTGCCTCGGCGTCTCTAGCACAACTCTAAGATGATCTTCATGCTCTCTCTCATCCTTAGAGTACACCAAAATGGCATCTATAAACACCAACATGAATCTATCCAAATACACTTGGAAGACTCGGTTCATCAAATCCACAAATAAAGCAGGTGCATTAGTCAACCCAAATGACATTACTAACCATTCATATGAACCATATCTAGTCCGAAATGTAGTCAAAGGAATACTGTCCTCCACCACTCTCAACTGATGGAACCCTGTCACCAAATCCAACTAGGAAAACACATTGGCTCCACTCAACTAATCAAACAGATCATCAATTCTCGGCAAAGGATACTTATTCTTTATCGTCCTTTTGTTCAACTTACGATAGTCGATATACATCCTCAACGACCCATCTAGTTTCTTCACGAATACCGCGGCCTCTCCCTAAGGCAAACTGCTTGGTCTAATAAAATTCCTTCCTTCTAGATCCACCAGCTGCACCTTCAATTCCTTCATCTCGGGCGGTGTCATTCTGCTAGGTGGTCTACTCAAAGGTTCAACTCTTGGCGCAAGATCTATACGAAACTCAACAGCTCGTTTCGGTGGTAGTCATATGACTGGCTTAAACACATCTGCAAACTCTCTTGCAATACGAACCTAACTTAGCTCTTCTCCCACTTCCATCTCACTTAACAAAGCACAACTACTTCGGTCGGAATTCACTATTGAGAATATAATTCAGTTATGACTATCAGGGTGTCTCAAAGATATCTCCCTATCTTGGCAGAATATCCTGGCCTCATACCTCCTCAACCAATCCATACCCAAAATGATTCTGAAATCTATGAAATCGTAAACATACAAACTGCATGATAACTTATCACCTAAAAAATCAAGCTCTAACTGATCACATCTTATCCCCAGAGTTGCATATCATCCTATTTGATTCACAATCCTTAAGGAAGTAACAAGGTATGTGGGTTATAAGCATAACCTATCAACCAAACGCTGGGATATAAATGAATGTGATGCACCGGTATCAAAAAGTATCCTAACTGGTATACTCTGAATCAAAAATGTACCTTCCATCACAGTCTTTCCTTTATCAGCTGCAGTAAGATTATCTCATGATCCAATAGCAAAAAATTTCCTTTATCAGCCCTAGCTGGCTCTAGACACCGGTTCTTGTAATGCCCAACCTGATCACGGTTAAAGCATTTTACATTCTTTTTATCTACAGCCTTCTTCCCTTTTCCTGACCGGCACTCACTTACATAATGATCTTTCTTGTCATATTTATAGCAAATTAAATCAGCCTTTGCCTTCTTGGAAGCATTCCTTTTCTGGGCTCCCTTCTTCTTAAAGAACTTTCTCTTCTTTCCCTAAGGACCCTAAGATTCAACTGGCTTCTCTCTAGCAGCAAGCATCTCTTCATGGCGAATGGCCATCTCCACCAACACATTACAAGGTTCTCGGATATAGGTCATGGTCATTCAAGCAAGCTCAAGTCTTAGTCCTCGAATGAACCTTTCATTCCTTCTAACATCAGTGTCAACCATAACATATCCATACCGAGATAGCTTATCAAACTTAGTAGCGTACTCAATCACTGACATCTCTTCTTGAACCAGATCCATGAACTTCCTTATCAGTGCAAACTTAGGAACCTCAGACAGATACCTATGCTCAAACCTTCTCCTGAAATCATCCCATGTCAACTCTTCCTCCGGAACTCCGATTATCACACTATTCCACCAGTGAAGCGCTGCCTCTTGCAACTACCTAGAGGCCAGCCTCCTCTTTTGCCCATCATCCGAGCCTAGATCAGTACAGATCCTTTCACCGCTCAATAGCCAATTCTCAACCTCAATAGCATCCTCCATTCCAACAAACGGCTTTCCACCCAAACTGGTGTAGTCTCTGCTTAGCTTAGCATAGTAATTCCCAACTGGAGCACAAGGATTAGCTCTTCTAACATTACCAGCAACTCCAGCTTGCAAAAGATTGGCCAACAACCGATACACCATCCCTACATCTACTGGCGGATTTCCAACATCTACATTGGCTTCGGCATTTGGATTAGCATTAGCCTATCATCCTTGATTCCTCCTGGTATTAGGTCGAGCATTTCCATTGATTATGGTGATTCCTCCATCTAGATTTCCTCTTCCGTTTCCTGCTTCCATATCTTCTTTCTTGTAAATCTGCATATGAGCCTTAGTAAGATGTAGAAGAACAGTCTAAGAGAGAGGAGAACATGTACTTATATATATATATATATATATATATATCAAATACAAGTACGTTACTATAGCATTAACCCAAACCCCGATCGTATTTTCAAATTCAATGGATTATGTTTCAAAAACTTTTAGGTTTAACTTTCTTTTAAAGTTTCATAAACCTATGCTCTGATACCAACTTGTAACATCCCCTTAATTGAGGCCCAAAACTAATGGCTATGGATGCTGCAATCATCCATAGTTATCAATCCTCGACGACCAAATACGACAATGTTAGATTCATTGATACATAGAAACACATAAATATGGAAAAAAATTAAACCTCCAACCAAAAAATATATTTATTACAACATACGCCAAGAGCGACATATGAAGATGCCCCATTGGATGATCAAAGTATATATGGGCAATATAACAACTTTGCCATTACAAACAACACAGCGGAATCAAAAGAAAAGAGAACTCTAATTAGCTATCAGTCCACCTGCACGTCTCCAAAAGCTTATTCGTCTTAAGAAGTACCTGAAAACCTTAACTCTCAAACTACTCAAAATCAATTGAGTAATCCCGAGAGTTTAAGTGGAAAACATAAACTTTGAGTCAGACATAAAGCTTGGTATGAATAATAATCTACAATCTCAAATCATTTAGATGTCTAGTGAGACCACGCCGCTTAGCGGAACGGGTTTCCCCTCACTAGTATCTAGAAGCCTTTTTATAAAACCATATATTGTGCTTCTGCATCCACAATGGTTAGAACAATTCAAAACAATATAATATGATGATATGCAAAACAAATGAATCAATTTTGGATAACCCATCCTCATTCATGTTAGACTATCTGTCTCAATTATAGTTTGTAGGATTACTATTAAACTATTAGTTTTCATGGGCTGACTAATTACCAGTTAAACATTTAAGGACCCTCTGTCCAATCACATAGTTTTCATGGGATCACTATGAACCTATTGGTAACTCCGATATCTTGCTTTTATCCTAATTTTCATTGGTTGACTAGGAACCTATTGGTAACTCCAATGTTCTTTCTTCTTGCCCTAGTTTTCTGGGCTGACTAGGAACCTATTAACATCTGTCAATATTTCAATCCGAATATAGTTTTCATGGGCTAACTACAAACCTACTGGCCCCTGCCAGTATCCAATCATAGTTTTCATCGGCTTACTATGAACATGTCTTTCTGATATCTTCCTTTATACATTGTTTTCATGGGCTAACTATTAACATATTAGCCCCTGCTAATATCTTTTCCAATACACAATTTTCATGGGCTTACTGAGAACCTATTGGCCTCTACCAATGTTTTTCTTTTATATTTTAGCATCCTATATTCTGGTCTTCCTGACCTCCCAGATGCAATTCTACTCATTCAAGAGTTTAATCAATTTATATTCACTACTGGGTTAACCTAACTGGTTCTTCTATCCTTTATCCCCAAAATGCAGTTATGAGTTCATTATAAAGTGAATATATTCATATTTGAAGAAGCAACAAAACAACATGGCAATACCACTCCTGTAGGTTTGAAATAAAACATGGTTAATCCCTTTAACATATTACTTTATCAAAGATAGCTTCTTCCTAAAACCATTATAAAAACTCCTTTACTATAGCCATGGGCTTTTCCTTTCTAAAATAGAGTTAGAGTTGTAAAACCTTTCGATACCTTCGAAACCTAGCTTTCGACTTCATAGGATAACCTCTTTCGAAAGCCTTAAAATTTATCTTCAAAACAATAGGCTCCTGCCTTTGAATGCTTTAAAACTCACTTTCGAAACCTTTCGATTGTAGTAAAGTATTAGTATTTAACCTTTAGAAGCTTAGCTTCGAAACCAGTTGAAAGTACCCTTTTCGACACCAATGGAAGTAACCCTTTCGAAATCATTGAAAGTCCCGCTTTTGAAAGCATTGGGTCTATATGTCAAACATTATTTGGGTCAAAGTGAATATAGGTGAAAGCAACTCTTTCGAAACCATCCTTTATTATATAAAAATATTTGGGAAAACTTTTGGTGTCGGCACCATTACTTTCGAAAGCATTTAACATCTGGGTAAAAATATTAGAAGGTTGGCGTCAAAACCCCTTTCGAAACCATTAGCTTCGAAACACCTAACCCCTTTTGAAAGCTATAGGAAGTGGCTCTAACTTATAAAACAAAATGTCATTTCGACAGCGTTGATATCTTCAACATCGTCAAAAGGTTAAAGAACGGCGGCAGGGTATCGACTAGATCGGAACCCCTTCTTTTAAAACATTCTTTCATAAGTAAAGGAACCCAGTTGAAAGCAATCTTAAGTTAATGGCAACCCTTTCGAAACCTTTTTAAATCCTCATTTAAAGCCAAACGCTTTGACTCTCTCGAAGGCTAAATCAAAACAAAGGCAAGTGCTTTTCTTTTAAAAACAAACCAAGGTTTCGACTCCTTCGGAAGCTAGGCTTTTGACACTTAACCTTTCGCCTATCTCCAATCCACTGCGTACCATCATAGTGATACCTTGTGTATTGATTTCGGCATAGTTGGTTTCGACAAGGATGAAGGAGGAACTTTTGTTTCGAAAGGTGCTTTCCTAAGTAGGCGGAACCAATTTCTAAGTAAACCTGGTTTGGTTCTTTATAAAGTAAACTTTTCTCTAACTAACCTGCCATGTGTCAACACCAAATTGGTTGCCTTAACTTTTTCAAATTCTTTTTCAAAAATAATTGCCGCTAATCTAGATCTAAACCACGGTTAAGTTAATCATTTAAGCCCTTCCATTAGACAAAACCAATTTTGCAAAGAAGTCCCTCTTCCCAAATAATTTAAATTACATAGCAAATCACTTTAAAAAAATCCCCAAAAATTCCAGAAATTCACTTTAATCATATTATCTAACACATCAAAATTCCAGACCCAGATTCTCAATATATTTTCCAAAATAAATTTATAAACCCAAATAACCATAATTTCCTTTGAAAATTCATAATAATCTTTTCATAGCTTGAAAAATTATCAAAATTGAAACTCAACTTCAAAATCATGTTTCTCATAGCATAAAATTTTCCCATGACATTTAATCATCATTAAATCTCAGTTTTAGCCTAAAACCATATTAATCCCTTTTAAACAACTTGTTTAAATTAAACAATTCAAATCTCAAGAACATCATCATCCAATTCATATTAAAAACGAATTTATCCCTTAAATTCAAAACATGAGATTCAAACAAAAATAGAGATGGAATTATTATTCACCTTGATCTAGAGAGGGAGAATGGATTGAGATTGATTTCCCCTAAGCTTGATTCTCTAGCTTTTACTTTGAGTTCTTCTTGTTAATGGTCAGCCTCCCTCTTGCGTTTTAATTTTTAAAATGACGTGAATGGGAAGAAAGAGGGTAGGAACGAAAATATATAAGGATGAAAGCTATTAACGGCAATTCCTAATATGCCCTTATGTAATTTTTTTAACCTAAAACCATTCTTTAGCCCATTGATTTTTATATTAGGCTCGGCCTTAATTTAATCAATTCAAGTCCCAATCCCCTTATCACTTAACATTGACATTATTCTATTTAATATAGCTAATTAAATCTCCTGAATAATATTATCAAAAGGGGTGTTACTTATAGGAGATTCATAAAGGATTTTGCAAAGATAGTAGTTCCTCTAACTCGCTTGCCCAAAAAGAATTTTGTCATTGCTTGGGATAAAAAACGCATGGAAGCGTTTGAGAAGCAAAAGGAACTATTGACAGGTGCACCAGTACAGCAGTACTCATCATCCCCGATGGAACGAAGCCTTTTACAGTTTACACAGATGCATGTGGCATAAGATTGGGTGCAGTTCTTATGCAAGAAGAGTGATAGCTTATGCTAGCAGGCAACTTAGAACCATGAGAAGAGATACCCAATACATGACATGGAGTTGGCAGCCATTGTTTTCGCCTTGAAGATATGGAGACACTATCTTTTGAGGGAAAGGTTTTAGTTGTTTACTGACCATAAATCACTTAAATGTATATTTTCCCAGAAAGACTTAAATCTTATGCAGGATAGATGGATGGAGTTTATAGCATCATATGACTTTGGGTTACAGTATACCCCCGGAAAAGGAAATGTCATCACTGACGCCCTTAGCCATAGGCATGTTACTTTAGGTGCAATATATGAGTGGAGGCAGTTGGAATTCCTACTGAATTTCAACTTCCAACCGCCAATAGGACCTACTCAAGACTATTTGGCAGCAATGGAGGTTAGACCGAAGTTGATCTACCATGTTGGGCTTGAATAAAGCAAAGATGAAGAGATGGTTGATATCTTGGATAAGCTAAGGAGATGAGAACAATTTCCCTATGTTAGTAGATATGCAATTGATGAGAAAGGATGTTTGAGGAGAGGTGGATGCCTTTGTGTTCTAAGGGTTGATAGTATATTGGAGGAAGTGCTTACAGAATGTCACCATTCACGAATGACTATTCACCCAGAGGAGGTAAGATGTATAGGTTTATGAAACAATTTTCTATTAGTTAGGGATTTAGGAAAGAGTAGCTAAATTTGTTTCTAGGTGTTCAAGGTGTCAAAGGGTGAAAGTTGAGCAAGGGAAGTTCGATGGATTGTTAGTGCCATCAGAAATCTCGACTTGGAAGTGGGAATATATATTGATGGATTTTATAGATGGGGGCAATGAAGCAATTTGGGTCATAGTATATAGACTCACAAAAAGAGTCCATTTTATTCCCATTAGGAGTAATAAGACTGCATCATCTCTAGCATAGATTTATATTAAGGAAGTGGTTCGACTTCATGGAATTCTGGTTAGCATCATTAGTGATGGGGACCTCTTATTTACTAGCAAGTTTTGGAGGAGTTTGCAGACAACTTTAGGAACATCGTTGAATCTTAGTACCACCTACCACTTGTAGATAGATGGATAAATGGAAAGAGTAAAAGGATCTTGGAGGACTTATTGAGAGCTTGCATCATGGACTTTGGAGGACATTGGGAGCAGCACCTACTTTTAGTGGAACTAGCTTATCATAATAGTTTCCAATCAACGATTAGTATAACACCTTTGAAGCACTTTATGGAAGGCCATGCAAATTGCCAAATTGTTAGTAGAGTACCACTGGAAAAAATTTACTCAGACCAGATTTGGTACACAAAACTTCGATGAAGGTAGAGTTGATCAGGCAATGAATAAAGGCACGCAGGATCGCTAGAAATCCTATGCGGATTAGAAAAGGAAGGAATTAGAGTTCGAGGTTGGAGATATGGTGTTTATCAAAGTATGCCCTCTTAGGAAGGTCGTGAGATTTGGAAAATCAAGAAAGGTTAGCACCAGGATTCGTTGGACCTTTTCAAGTTTTGGAAAGAATAGGAAGACTTGTTTACCGCGTAGAGCCACTTGATAGATTAGCATGAGTCTATAATGGTTTTAACTTTTCATATTTGAGGAAATACCTTCATGACATGGCTATTGTGGTAGAGCCTGATCAATTGAGGGATATTGAGAAGGAGCCAATAGCATCATGTTCCATCGCACGCGTTATGGAACACGAAACAAGGAAGCTCTGCAACAAAAAAATTAGGTTATTTCGAGTACAATGAGGAGATAACCCAGTGGAAAGCACATGGGAAACTAAAGAAAAGATGAAGATCTCTCTTTCTGAGCTTTTCACTGGTAAACTTTTCTCTCCAAAATTAAATTTTCATTTGCATCATGGTACTAGATTGGATGGTAGAAGATGGCTGCTACACTTTTCACCATCGCTTTGCACTCATGTAGAATTTTATGCATCTTTAGGGTGTTTTGCGTACGTACTTATATGTCACGGTCACACACTCAAGCTTTGATTGAGCTCACCTATAGTATGTCCGCATACGTAATCACATTGCATTTTTGGCCGAGTAGATGGTCATGTGGATAACTTGGCCATATAACATGAATGTTTAATGCACATTACGCTATTCACCCCTTAGAAAAGATTCGAGGATGAAATCCTTTTTAAGAAGGAAATAATGTAATGCCCCATCAATTATAAATAAATAAATTTGTTAAATTAAGTTAAATAAGATAGGGATAAAAATGGAAATTTTATCAAATTCAGAATTTGACCATGAAAGTTATGTCGTTGCGTTCATGGTGAACTTCTGATCAATATCCATATATAATATGCTAAAAACAGCACTCAAACGAAGAAGATATGGCCGTTTGAAGCTTTTAGGTTTAAAATAATTTAAATATAATTCAAATTCAAATGAATAATTAATTTTAAAGTTTGAAATTCAAAAGTTAATAGTAATCAGCCTTAGGGGTTAAGTAAATGTTAAAATCAACGTTAACATTAAAAAGTAATTAAGGAATAAAATAATTAAAAATCAACGACAAAATAATTCTTCCTAAAATAGCATGCAACGGTCGACTGCTCCCCTTGAGCCGTTTGACCGGTTGTGAATGATGGCGGCTAGGGTTTTTTCATAATTAACGTACTGGGTTATATAATAGTAAATCAACTTGAATTCGATTGTTCTGGTGCATTTCAACCACTATAAATAGGAGTCTAGCCCCCTCGTTTTATTCATAAAATATTTTAAGACTCCAGCGAAGCTGTGTCAGTTCGTCTCTTCATAGATTAAAAAAACTCCATTAGGGTTTCGGATAAGAAATCATATATATGTATTTTTTTCTATTTTTTCCCAATATATTCTTCTCCAATTTTCTAAATCGAACGTATATATAAAAATATGTTGTTGTATATATCAAAAAGTAGAGTTCTGGTAGAGATTGTTGAAGAAAGGTGTAATCTAAAGGAGGCAAAGCTAAGGACATACCGTGAGTGGAAATCTTAGCCTTTCTATTTTGGTAATTCATTAGTGTAGTTTGGGTTTGATTATGCCTTGGGGAGTTTTTGTTTGTGACATCATATTATGAACCCTTAAAGCTCCTCCAATGCGAAATGTCAACTCTAGGTTAAATCTTAATTGTTTATGTCAAAAGAATGGGAAATGTGTAAATTTTCAATTTTGATAATTTTACCTTCTATCCCACTTATTATTCTTTCCCTTTGAATTTGATTAAAGAGTTTGATTTGGGAATAGGGTGTAAGGTACGAATTTTATTCGTAGTTTGCACCGCTTATTTCCATAAATTAAATCGAAATTCTTTTGCTTATTTTTACATGAAAAAGTAGTTGAGTAAATTGTAAAATTCAAATTGTAAGTTTCTATTATCAATATATTCTATTATTTTGATGTAATAAGTTGAGTTTAAATTTTAGTTGTATACAAGTCTATTGATTGGAATTTTTGAATATGAATATTGGAATTTTAGCAATGCTGATAATATAGAATGAGACGTGTATAATTGTTGAAAGAGTTGACATTTAAAAGCTAGTTTAGGGCGTAAATTCCACATGCTGAGAAATTGCTAGGCGAATGTGTGTGTATTATTAGTGTAATTAATATATAATTATAACATATAATGACGTAGTTAAATAAGTTATTGATATTATTTCCCCTTTAGGAAAATAATTAACGGTGAAATAAGAAAGATTTCTTATAAGGCTTAAGTTACAAAAACGGTGAGATGCGTATAATATATTTAGAGTGTGATATAGATTATGACTAATTTATAGGGATACGAGGTCAGTCAAAAGCACACAGAAGTCTGCCCAGCTAATCTGGCTAACAGCAATGTGACATTAGGCTGATGTGAGACATCGCCTATAATAAGTAACTACGATGATGCGAGGTTAGTCCTAAATTTTGTATGGCACTAAGTGGTTTTATGAGGGCCTACCTCTTCTCTATGTAGGAAGTAGTAAATGGTCGGGATTATGGGTTAAGCACGGTAGAGGATATCTCGAGAAAGGGCCCGCTTCAATAGGAAGTATTAAGTGGCAGAAGAGATTCCGTGCAATGTCAGCTAAATAGTTGCTAGTGAGGGGTCTACCTTAGGATATGTGGTAAATGACGTGAACCTTCCTTAAATAAGGTATTAAATGGTCGAAGTATGCCTAATTTCCATTAAAATGTATTAAGTGACTTGATATTGTCTCTTATATTGATAGGACATTCTGGATGATAGATATGGATTATTGGGTTGATAGCAAGTCGGCTCTGGGTTTATGTTTGGAAAGCCTTTTTATTTATGAGAAAAACCTTTAGGCTTATATTTGAAAAGACTTGTGATGTAGGTAGAGTACGTAAGTCATGTTCATATGTAAATTATACTGCCTAAGTACTAATATAGTAAGGTTCGAGATTTTTATTCACCAGACATGTTTTTCTGACTCCCTCCTCATTACAATATAGGTTAGGAAGGACGATGCTGAAGGTGATGACGTTGATGATTGTTGTGGCGGTAGTCTATTTGTTTACTTGTTATTTTATGCGGTTTCTGATGTACCCATGAAATAAAAATAATGGTGTAGTTTTGGAATATTGTACTGTGAATATGTAACAATGATTATGGATATTTTTTTATGATTTTCAATGACATTTTTAAGTTTGAATAAAATAGGTACGGTTGCTATTACTATATTTTATCCTTCTGCTGTGAGATTCTGAATGCGTAGATATATAGCTCTGTATTGTTTTTTTCACTAACCAACAGCTTGCTTCGAGATGGGTCTAAATTTTGATAGGACTTTTCTAGGGCAGAATTTAGGTCTATTTCAAGGGAAGTTGTTACAGTAATCAACAAACTAGGTAAGATAAGATGCACAATCCTATGTAAAGGAGATGATAGGGTATCCCCTTCTTGCTGCCGTGTGGCCTAGGACATTATATGTAGATAGAAGAACCGGGGTGGACTTGGAATTATCAACCTAATGCAATTCAATCATGCACTCCTATGCAAATGGGTTTAGGCATGATATCAAGCCGATACAAGCTCTAGAGTCAATAGTCAATAATTGTTATTACAACGATAACTTCTCCTTATCTGACCTGAGATTCATTCCTACTTGTAAAATTTCATTTGTTTTTGGAAAATGTCCTAATATGATACTATGAGCTAAATCTTAGCATCACAAAAAACGTATCCATGGGCAACAAAACATCTTTTAAGATTGATCAGTAGCACACACCTGCACCTTTCCCATCTCATTTACTAGATCTATTCAACTTGGCATCTGATAGAAACATCACTGTCAAAAATGCTTTGAGGAGTGGTTGTTGCTCACTCAAGTTTAGTAGCAATATATAAAGAAACCCAATCAACTAGCTTTTCAACCTTTTGGAGAACTCATCTCTTGACACCAATTCTTGTTCGTGGGGGTTGGAAAAGCATGGTAAATATTTAACAAAATCCTTCTATAATTTTTAATCCCTATGGAAATTTAGTATTCCTCCAAAGTTCAAGCTAAACGTCTTCTATTGGTGCATGGTAAGTTAAACAATACTGATTGATAGAACAAGGAAAATACCAATGTCCATTACATATATTTCTTCTATGACACGGATGAGGATTATATACACATGTTTTTTGATTGTGACATCTCATTCTAAATCTGGACATATGTGCTTCCAATATATCTAATAGCACAACCCTACTTAGCACAAGTTTCTTCAAGTGTTAGAAATATGACAAACCTCAAAATTCACATGATTAGACAATAACTGATTTCCTAGTGTTTTCATATGCCTAGGCTATCAGGATTGAAAGAAATAACAGATGCTTTAACTTTAAATGAAAAAATATTCATCAACTATGCAATAATGACATCACTCTTTTTAACTTAAGGACAATTTTTGTTGATGCACTTTAGCTCAAATTAGCATGGAATGAGCAGGCTAGTAGTTGGGAGTTAGTTGGTAGCAATGGTTGGGCCTTCATCTTGTTAGGATTTAGTTATATTTCGGAGTAAGTTATTATGCTATTTATGTATATATAACTGTGGGACTTAGTCTTATTTCTTAGATAGCTACCAAGCATACTAGTCGATAACTATGTATTTTGAACTTCTTCTTTTTATTTTTGTTTTTGATATTGTTAAATCCAAAAATTAGCACAACACCCCAAATCTACTAGAAATGAGATAAATCTAATTGAAACAACAGAAAATGGTAAAAACACGAGGAATTTTATACTGGTTCAGAAAATCTACGGCCTACGTCCAATTTAATCTTAGTAGAGATTGATTGTCACAAGTAAAAGAGCTTTGCAATTTGATTTTAGGCCTATAACAGCAAAAGTAAGCTCTAAAATGACAAGGTTGGGTAGAGAGTAGAAGATGAAGAAAATGGAGGCCAAAAGTCCTCTTCTAGTAGCCATATGCTTCTACTTATAGTAGAATTGCCCAACAGAGTCATTAGACCATGAAATACTAGGTCCAACTTCAAAGCCACAAAGTTAGGGAGTAAGATGAAGTCTTCTTGCAACATAAATCATGTCAGTAACAAGATGATTTTCCTTGAGCAAATCTGTGGCATTTCCTTTACTCTAGCTTGCATCCTCAAGTTGTCAAAATTTGAGCATATTTTTTCTATATATTCATCTTGATACCAAGGGGATCAGTCTTATCTAACATTTATCCTTTTCAGCACAGCTTTGGAGTTGTTCGCCTACTCCTTCAGAGATGGATCCCAATGTCCTAGAGGTCATGTCTAACACAAATCATGTTTTATGGACTCAGACCACAAACTCCTAGAGGTCATTCCCATGATCACTTCAAGCCTTCCCCTAAGTTATTTAACCATTTCATTTTCATCTTGACGTCTAGATTCACTTGAAGGCTACTCAATTCAAATAGTAAACACTTTCCTTCCAAAGTATGCTTCTGTTGAAAGCAAAGAATGCTTTGGATCAAGACAAGTGATATAGAGTTATCTACATTGACTTTACTAGTTGCCTGACCGTTACTTTGAAACGTCGTATCAATTCGAAGAGCATCCATTTGATTTCTTCGAATAATGGACGCACCATCTTCCGCACTAAGGTCCAAGTTCACATCGTCTCAAAGATCGTTCCATGCCTTGGTGAAGTAAGAATTTCTCTTCTTTTCTTCTTTTTTAGATTATGCTGGTACTGATCGCTTAATATTGATGCTGGCATGAATTTCCAAGTGAGCTAAGCACTATAAATATTTAGGGCTTAGAAATTTTTTCTTATTCCCACACTTCGCCATTTTCTACCCAACTTGTTCTTCTCAGCATTGACTTCCTCTTTCTCCACCGCTTCATTTCTAGTCACTACCATCATCTTCCAACTTCAACCATTAACCTTTGCCTCTCTTAGCATCGCTCCAAGCACCCAACTTCATCGCAACAAGCCTAGTCATTATCTCAGGCAGCTCGGTCCTGACTTCTCGTGCCTTAATTTCCTAATTTTAGATCCTGATCAAAGTTAGGTGGGTTTTCGAGGCATGACACCACCGCGGATGCCACGAGGGTATGGCCAGAGTTCATTTTTAACTGAAGAGTAGCGATAGCTTTGATTTGTGACCACTTACACCTTGTCCTACTTGGCTATTGCAATACCTAATCTGTCCTAAAGTATATCTCAAGTCTTACCCGAAATCAGCACCATAAATCTTCAAAACTTTTATTGATTCTACCCTTACTCGGTATTGACCATGCATTGCCACCATTCTTGCATCGGGTTTTCCAAGGCATGCCTTAGCTTACCAATAGCCTTGATTTCTTACCCATCAAAGTGTTTGGACTAGTTTTATCAAGGCTTGATTGATCATCAGTCATTTCCTAAACTTAGATGAGACGGTTCTAAAAAATATTCACATTGAATACGCTCCAAATCCGAATGGTTTTACCAATCAGCATTCCAAGTCGTAAACAGTCTAGCATTTCTGCAAAGAAGGCTTTACATCGCTCCAAACAGCAGTTCCATTATTGTTTACTCTGCGATAACAGGTAAGATAAGTTATAAAGTTTCATTGTGAAACAAAGCTCGTTTGCCAGCACAAGCGGGTTATCTACACAGAGTGTTCGGTACACTATGTGTTGGGCATAGGACACACACTACACAAACTGACAATTCACACTGCCTCAGTTGATATGAATCTTGTTAGTCAACACATGTCGACATCAGTTGGATTCCACATATCAGCTACAAAGGCATTAATTAAAGTAAAACATTTAAAATGAAACGTACTTGATTGTGTTCGCTAAAAACTTTCTATCCTAGAATGACTTGCCAATCTCCTCACTTCAAAGTCAGTTCAGGCCCTTCAACCCCTCTTGAGTCTGTTTCCTCTACAGCTCATGCTTCTACCTCTATTCCATCTAGAGCAAGACTTCCAATTACAGTCGAACTTCAAGGATAATTAATTCCAATGGTACCTCTCTTGAATCGGCCTCCTTTGTCTAACAAACAACCTAGACTAAGGATTCTGAATGACCCACCGATTAAACACCATCCATATTGACTGAGTCCCTTTGAACAATCTTCCTTCATCACAGAATCCCATAAGGTGACATTTTATTACCGAGAGTCGATTAGTGGTAGCACAATCTTCCTCATGGTTTTACACTGCCTGCAATAAATACATATGAGCGTCCCACCTTTCAATGGCTTCCTTCAATTCTTTCGAAAAGACACCGAGTTAGCTCCAACTCAAGTACATCCCAATGGGTATGCCCTTATTAACTCATTATATGTCATGTTCATGATGCAATTATAGCGACCATCAACCATTGCAGAACTGACACATTTTCTAAGTTTCAATAAGAGAGCCAACTCGCCCTCCTTATTAATCATCAAAGCTTAGTGCCATTACAAAGTTATCAATGCACTTTATAACAAGCATTCTTTCTTCAAGAACGAATATTTTTGTCGCTACCCCTTCGGCTTCAACCGGCTTTGGTTATCCGGACGTAAGGCTTTTCTGTAACCTCCTTTTTGCATTTGGATCCTCTTCATCCAAGTATCGAACTTCATTTCTGTTCTCTTTACAAATCTTCCCAAATGATATGCTAGCGATGTGTATTCCAGCTCCTTGAAAATTTTGGAAAGAGTTAACGCCTTACATCGCATCACCACCTATCTACTTATAAATGAAAGGCTTCACTAGTGTGGCCTTTTTTATCCCGACATATATGTCGTTCCCCTTTTCTTCCTTCTAAGAAGTCTCAGGCTATTGTCGGGTCATATTCCCCCACTCATGACTATGGTGATGATAATCAAGGCATGATGAAGACTAGGGCAGTGAGATGATCATCGACGAAGGCAAGGAGAGAGTGGTGGAAGAAAATGTGGTCAACATAGCAGAAGAGGGAAGATGAGTAGAAGAAGAAAGAGGTAAAGGAAGACAAGGAGAATGAGGAGAAGAGAGAAGAGAGGAAGGAGAAGAAGAGGGCGAGGAAGGCGATGAGGATGACAACGAAGATGAAGATTTCAATCTCAGAGTGAATTAATCATACAAGGAACATCTCCGGAAGGTGACACAATTCTTGTATTGCATTGTCTGAAGCAACTGGTAATCAAGTCTTTGTAGCAAGCGCCTGATACAAGTTTTGCATCGGTTGTAGAAGCTACTCCTCTAATGGGATCCTTAGAGAGTATTTTGGGTTCCTGGGAGATCTGAATATCCCAATCGAAAGAATTTTAATGAGTGTCCCGGGAGTTCGGTTTTTATGTCAGGATCTGTTAGCTGGGGGAGATGAATCCCCATCTTTATATATCACTAAGCATGGTTTGTAGGATTCTTAGGAAAATATCACAACTCACACACATCTAGGATCACGAACACCAACATTTTGCATTATCCTCAATTCAGTGCGTTGGTTCTAATATTCTTTCTTCCTTTTAGGTACAATGAAAAGAGACCGTACGGACTACCTCCATTAAGACATTAGGCAACATCGCTAGTCTACTGCGGGTCCTTACTCATGGTGCCCCAGTTCACGCCAAGAGATAGAGGATGATAGAAGAAGAAGAAAGGAGAGAGAATATCAGGAGGAGAAAGACAAGAGGAGATGTCAAATAGAGGAAATAGAGCATCATGATCTTGGGAAGAAACCATGCAATTCCCGCGATCGCCCAAGGCTAGTTTTTGACTTATCTCATCCATGCATTCAGCCCCAAACCCTTGTGCATCAACTCCCAGTGTCTAAGCCTCTAATTACCACCATATCAACACCCAAATATTTAAAGTAGTCCCAACCCATAATGCTCTGCCGCCACCCCCTCCAAGTCAACCCACCACTGTCGGCACCGGAATGTAGGCCACTTTGCCTGGTTATAGCTTAACAGGGTTGATGTTCAATCACAATGTGTAACAACCCATAATCAAGAAATTAGTTAACAATTAAAACAACAAAAATTAACATGTCAAATGTGATTAAAATTAATTAATAAGCATTTTGAGAATGGGTTGGAAATTAGATAGGAAATATTTTATTAAAATGATAAGAATTAGATATGAAAAGAATAATGATTTAATAATTTTGAAAATACGTAAATATAAATTAATTATTAGGAATATAATGTTTAATTAAATTTTTAAGTTTGAAATTTATATTCAATAAAAGAAAGTATTGATTAATGAATTAGTAAATGGATTTAAATAAAATGATATAATTGAATGAATAAATTATGAAAAATAATTTTTATAGAATAAATAGTAAAATGATTTATTAGTAAGAAAATTAGTGAAAAGTAATTAGTTAGTAAGTGGGCTTGAATTTTAATTGTTTATAGAATCAAACTAAAAGGAAAGAAAGTATAAGAAGAAGAAGGAAATGAATTAAAGCCCATTATCACCAAGCCCAAACCCAAACCCTAAAACCTTATCTATTAATAATTTTAATCTCCGGAATTTTCATTCTTTGGATATTTCTTCTTCAAATATAAATATAACATAAATGTAAACATAATTTACTTTAGAAAATTAGAAATTCATCCAATCCCTACCTCTCTAAAAATCAAATAAATATCAATATCACCTAGAAGCAAGAATTCAAGTTCCATTCATCTAAATTGAGTAAGGCATGTTAGTGTTGTTGATAGGAGTGGTGCAAAAAGAGAAGCAGGAAGAAGATTAAAGAGGAATTGAGTCGCTTCAATCCAAGGTGACTACTCTAACTTAAAACTATGCTTGAATTGATGGTGAACTGAAGTGTGAAATGGTGTATATCTCTGTATAAGCACTTATACATATGCATGTATCATTAGTCCCTCTTCCACTATTTGATTTTGATTTGATTTTAATCGTGTTAGGAATAATGTTGGTTTTTGGGATGTGGGTTAATCATAGAAAGGATGTGCAATGGCATATGCCATAGAATTTGGAAGGAGGAGGAAGGAAAGGATGAGAAGACAGCCTAAAACACATTGATTCAGCCAAAGGAAAACCGACATCGGTTGCTTGACCGATCGACCGCTAGTGGTCGATCGACGGTTGTGATCAGTCAACACTTATTTTAAAAAATTATATATAAATAAATTATAATTTAATATATATAATATAAACATACTAATATACAATATAAATTATACTTATACATAGAAATGAATATTATTTAAAATGTTTAATAATTAAATAAACTGAATTAAATAATATTATTTAAATAGAAAATCAAAATAGATAGTAAATACTTACTTATAAGTTATCAAAAGTAAATATAAATGTTGATGAAGATTATATAATATATATTTTGGACATATAAAGAATTATATGACATTTATATATGTTTAATTGGACATTAGCTTATATTAAATAATTAAATAATATGTCTTATAAAATAGGAAAACTATTATATTTTTGAATATAATTAAATTACTTGAGTACTATTAGTTGTGTAATCAATTATGTGTGACTAGAAATTTGAATAAAGGGTTTAGTGATACCGACTGGTATGAGACTTTCAATAACACTTTTCCTCTTATTCATCAGACCCGTTGCATAGAAATACATAATGTGGATTAAGTGTAGTTTACAAGCATTGAATAAACATTCAAATAATATAAGATGGTATGGGATGTTGTAATGATATTTGTTTGGTTGTTTGTTGTAAGTAAGCATCACCATGCAAAGATATATTCCTCATTATAATCCTAATTATATTCCTAATTATAATCTTAATTATTGTCCTAATTATAATCATAATTATATTCCTAATTATAATCTTAATTATAATCTTAGCCATATTCCTAATTATATTCCAAATTATCATCTTAATTATATTCACGTATATCAACACTAGTTTAACAAGTTAATATACTTTTACTTAACTTCACAAAACCATTCATTTTAACTAAAGTGCTACAATCCAAACCTTATGTTATTTCTTTGTAAAAGATTTACCTTGTTTTTCCCAACTTATATATTTACTAATACCTTTTCAAAATGATATACATATATATACACATACATACACATAGACACATATACATATATATATATATATATATATGTGTGTGTGTGTGTGTGTGTGTGTGTGTGTTTATACTAATTATAAAATATTTAATAATAAAAGTAATTTGAAAAGATACTATACTACACAAGCTTCTATTTATTCTAATATAATATTTCACTAATTTTCTAAAAACTATATGTATACTTAAAAATACTTATACCGTAGTTTAAAATATTTATTTTAAATATTAATTAGAAATGCTTCTTTTTTAATTTATTTAAAAACCATAAAAAGCATGTTTTATAATCTAAAACCCTTTACATTAAAAATTCATAAATAATTATTAAAAAATATTTGAACTTTGATATTTTTTTAGTAATAAGTACACTTATAATATCTATAAATTAAAGCGAGGAAGTCCCTAGGATGTCTTTCAAAGTTGACTTTAAAAATCACCGAACACAAGGCGTTTTCAAAGTGCATCCGTAACGACTTTTTCGCTTTTAACTTTCACAACTTTATTTCACAATTTCTATAACTTCCCAAACTAATTTCCTTTATGTAAAACATGCTAAAATATGTATAGAGAATAACCAAATATATATTTTCATTATATATTCACATTTTAACCAATTTAACATATGTTAATACAAGGGATTTCAAAGTGCGGTCATAGCGACTATTTCGCTTTAACCATTTAAAACACACTTCAGCTTCATAAAAAACATATTTAAACATGTAAACAACAAGTTTTAACCATGATACATGTTTAATAGGGCTATAAGAGAGATTATACTACATATAAGTTGTCACTTGCTTTCCAAAGCGAGGAAGGGTCCAAATGTAATGACTTGCATTGTTTTCGATTTTAACTTATATTTTCAGCAACAATAAATATATTTTCAACAACAACAAATATATACAGCATTATACAAATTAAATTAAGTTTTAAATCACCCAAGTCCAAGCCAAACCAAGATGTAGGTAATCTCACTATGAGAGCAACAACGAAGATAGCGTCTTGATTGGACCTCATACGCGAAAGTTACGAATTTTATAATACGGATTAATTAAAATAATTAATTCACTAATTAACAAACTAATTACCTAACTTCCCCCTGAATAGACAAACCCAATTCACCTCCTTCTCACTTTAATTCCTCCTTCGCTTCTCAACGAATCGACGAATGAACTTCGCCATCGCACCACACTTTGCTCTGTTCACTATGGATGCCACCACATCAAACTCAAACCCATGCTACAAATCATGACAACCCAACCCTAAATCAGTCACCCCAAGTCGCTTTTCACCGTGTGCAACTACACCCTCTTCGATGAACTCCAAACCACTTGGCTTTGCTAGAGGAACTCAATGACATCCACCACTTCGCCTAACTCCCCTCTAAGCTCTGATGAAGTTCAATCCTAGCACCACGTCTATAGTAGGTTGACCTCATCTTTAATAATAATTGTAATAGCTTTGGTGCCCTTTTTGGGTATCAACGTAAACTACCAAAAACGCCCATATATATTATCAAGTATTAAACACTTAAAAATAGGATCTAATATTAAACTTCTTTTACAAATTCCCCATAAGTAGATCTAACAATTAAACATGGTTTACAAATTCAAAACACTTCTGAAAATAGGATCTAAAATCAAACTTCCTTTACAAATTCAGAATACTTCTTTATAAATATACAAATCTTAATATCACTTGAAAATAATAGCTGTAATTCAAGTAATTTTGGGAAATGTTTGTAGTAGTGTTGGGAGTGACTGTGACGCTAGTGGTGCGGGTGATGGCAGTGGGTGGTGATGCGAGGAGTGGTGGTTGATAATTTTGGTGGGTTGTCCTTATGACTAATTTTGGGAGAATGTTTGTCCTTGTAGCTAAAATATAGAAGTTGTGTCCTTAAGGCTAAAAAAATAGAAAATTTTGTCCTTTAAACTAACTCCCCCGGGAAAATAGTATGAAGGACAAAATTCATCAATTTTTTTAGCTTCAAGGACATTCTTTCAATTTTTTAGTTAAAAGGACAAACTTTTCAATATAATATAGCAGAAGGACAATTTTATTTGTCTTCAATGACAATTCTACCGTGTAATATCAATTTTGTGAACTGTAGTAGCAGTTTTAAAGTATTTAACATTTATTTATTTGTAGAAGTATTTTTACGATTTGTAATATCTTTTTGTGGATGGAGTGTGTAATATTAGACTACAATACTATTTTGTAGTAGCATTTTAAGAGTTGTAATAATATTTTTAATTAAATTAAATAATAATAAAATAATACTACATAGTATCAGTTTTATTCAACGTTTTTTGTTGTATTTTACTTGTAATAAAAATTACAATTGTAATATCATTTTATTTTAATTTTTAATATTGTTATGCTTGTAGTAGTAGTTTTTGAATTGCGGTTGTTTTTTTGAATTGTTGTAGCAGTTTATACATAATTAATAGTATTTATGAATTATAGTAGCAGTTTTATGAATTATAGTACCAGTTTATGAATTTTAGTAGCAGTTTTTGAACAAATGTACTGTTTTATAGATGAAGTGTGCATTTATTATGTTTGTAGCAGCAGTTTATGAATTTTAGTTTTTCTTGAATTGTAGTAGAAGTTTATACAAATTTAATAGTATTTATGAATTATAGTAGTAGTTTATACAAATTTAATAGTATTTACGAATTATAGTAGAGTTTTATACACTTATTTTTTATAGTAGCAGTATATGATACTGTATACACATTTTGATAGTAGCCATTTTATATACATTTTGATAGTAGTAGTTTTATACACATTTGATAGTAGCATTTTTATACACATTTGATAGTAGAATGTATTTTGATAGTAGATTTATATTTAGTAGTAGCAGTTTTATACACATTTGGTAGTAACAGTTTTATATACTTTTGATAGTGATAGTTTTTTGATGGTAGATATATGTTTGATGGTAGCAGTTTTATACACATTTGATTGTAGCGGTTTTTTGGTAGTAGATATAAATGGTAATGTGTAGTATCAGTTTTTCTAATTAATGATGCACATTTTCTTTATGTATAGTAGGATATGTATTGATGGTGATTATGAAGGAATAAATTTAAATTGAAAAGGTAGAAGTATATGTATATTTTAGCTTATAATGACATTAATGATATTGTCTAGTATTATTTTATTTAATAAAAGGAAACCAATACTACATGGTAGCAGTGTCGAACCTGCTACTAAAATTTCAGATTTTGGCGATTGTAGCAGTGTTGGGAGCGGCGACGAGGTTGGTAGTGTAGGTGATGGCAGTGGGTAGTGATGCGAGGAGTGGTGGTTGGTAATTTTAGCGGTTTGTTCATATGACTAATTTTGAGAGAATGTTTGTCCTTGTGGCTAAAATATGGAGGTTGTGTCCTTGAGGCTAAAAAATGAAAAAAATCATCCTTTAAACTAATTCCCCCACATGATGTTAATATGTCCAAGTAGAACTTAAGCACAATAAAGGAATTTATTGTTGAATTTTATAAAAGATTTAATGTGTAACGACCCGACCTTCCAGTCCCGGAAAATCGAACCATTTGTGTTAAAGAAGAAGAGGTAGAAGAAGAAGAAACAGAAAATCAACAACAGAATCTCACATCGCAGCGGAATAAAATATAATATATACAAAACAGATCTTTACTCAAACAGAAAAATATATCTGTTTATACAATATTTTTACAGAATACATCATCAGAGTTCATCGCATCAATGATATACATCCAATATACACAGCGGGACAATAAACAAATACGGAAGTACGCATCGCCATCCAGCTCGTCTCCTGAGCTCCACAGCTACAATCTGAACCTGTTTATCTCGGTCTGACCCGAGCATCATATAAAACAATACCCGAGTCAGTCTGGAAAACCAGCGTGAGAAAATCACACTCAATTTGATTATTAAAGTTTCAAAATCCTTTGAAAAACAAAGGCATCTCGTAAGACCACGCCACAAATAAACATGTCGGGTTTTTACCTTACGATAGCTAAAACACTTTTTATAGAATTCTCTGATATTATAATAGTGTCTATTTACAAATACTTATTAAAATAGCTGAAATTGTTACATGATTAAATTCCAGCATACTAGCCACAAAGTGGGTAATACAAACAAAACTCGTACAAGGCACGTAGGGAGAATGGATTTCCAACGAATGACTAGGCACTGGGGTACCACCTGTCACAGTACGTGGCCTAGATCACAGTACCGAGGAGTACGCCCGCTCCCCTGCAACACAAGACCGGAATCATCCCTTACTGGATAATTCCAAGTAAAATCACCCCACGGTTGTGATCAGCAACCGCACCACTAAGCCGAAATAAAAGGGACATCTAGACAGGGATGACCTTACTCTCAAGTGGGGGCTACCCACGAAGCCTTGCTGCATAACCCCTGATTTTCAGTCATTCCCGGTTGATGAGGCTTGAGGCTAAACGTTACCTTCAGAACGTTTCACTTAGAATGCCCATCGTCCCCTGACGATGTCCGAAAGCATTCATCCATACAAGTCCGTTCCAGGTCCGAACAGAACTGATAACACTATCCCCTTATCAATATTACCCTCGTTTCCCCACGAAACGTACAAACCGGATCGAAGTGGTTTTCGAGTCTCCAGACCTAGAATCCCGGTATACGGAAACCCGATCCCGGTCTCTTCGAAACGATCAGCGCATTTGGCCAATATTGATAGTCGGTTGTTTAACTATCAATTAACATCCATAACAACCATCAACAATCAATAATTTTTTCCAAATTATTTATATCCCTCAAAATATCTTCACAAGATATTATTTTCATTTCAATTCCCATTGGAAACAATTTCAAACTATATTCCTCTCACGGAATAATTTCCCAAATATTTATTTTCACTGGAATGCCAAGTACAAAACCATTTTAGATTTTTAAAATAATTTCAAAACACTTTATTATAAAAATACTTTATAAGAACGCCTTTTTAAACTTCTTTAATATTTAAGTTAAAATATATATTTAAAGATATTTAAATAAAACCATTTTAAAGAATATAAACAAATTTCCTTTTAAAACATATTATCAAATCTCATTTGTATTAACTACAATAATAGATTGAAAATTTCTTACTTTAGAGATTTAACATTTGGAAATAATAGATTTTTAAAACTTGACTTTTAAAAATAACAATAAATCTTTAACAAATATTTGAAATTTCTTTTCAAAACAAATTGTACTTGGCTATCCAGAAAATACTTCTCTTTCACAACCTTTAAAATAAATCTCTGTTTATTTTTTTTTAAAACAGATTCACAATCCTTTATAAATTCACACCTTGAATTTATATTAAAATCCGCTTCACTTTAGAAACTCAGTTTATAGATCTCAAAATCTCATTCCTCTTTAAAATTTCCCAGTTTCAATATTTAGATCAATTCTACAATTTTATTTCAAATTTGCTTTATCTTGAAATAAAATTCCCTTATTTACCTTATTTATTTCCAATACAATTTATTCGGGTTTTTTAATTTTTTATTTCTAGTTAAAACCCCTTTAACTGAAAATTTCTATTTTAAATTCCCGACATTCCTTATTAACGCTTTTAGTTAAATTAACTCATTTAATTAGAAATAATTTCTTTATTTCTTTAAAAACCATATCACTTGAGTTTTAAATTTTTATTACTCCTTCGTAAATTTAAATTCCTTTTTCCCATATTTATTACAATTCCAATTCACTTTATTTTATCTTATTTTTAATTCACTATTAAATTTATTCCAATTTACTTAAATTATTATTCTTTAATTTCTTCAAAAATTCAATTCCATATATTTTCAAAATTTATTATACTGGGAATTCAATCAACCACAACATCCAATATCAGATCATCACATGATATCAATATTCAGATCACAGAATAATAAAATAAATTTTTGAGGAATCCAGTTGGATCCCTCCAACCTGTTTCCCTGCATCCACAGACGTTAGCACAATACCAATTCCACTTCGAGGTGGAATATCGCGGTATATGGGATTTTATAATAATCATCCGCTATTATGCGGCGCATAGTGTCTCATCCGCTATATAATGCGGGAATATCAACAACTCCAATATATACATATGCCAATATATATATATTGGTATATACTACTATATACCATATCAATCAAATCAATCAATTCAATCATTCATCCATATTTAAATTTAACCAATTAAATTTAAATAAAATTAAACTGAGTGAGATTAACTCACCTTTGACTCCTGATTTGCAATTCATTCCAAACCGACTTGATTTTCCATGATTCTGACCTTGTATTAATATTTATACGGTTAATTAATAATTGAGTTAACCAAACAAATTCTATTATCTATTTTATAATTTTAGTCAACCACTAAATTTATTTAAACTAAAAATTGGAGTTTTAAACTAATAATTTATTTTTACACAAATTTCCTTTTTATAAAATATTTTAGTGACTACAGTAATTAAATGAGTTTATTAAATAAGTTAATCTCCGTAAAACATTAATTTAGAGCAAAACTAGTAACTTACTGCCACTATATATGTGTATATATATATAAATTGAGTTGAATTAAATTAAATTAACCAAGACTGGAATTACCTCAGATCAGACCTCACGTGATACAGCTCGATCGAGCCCACGACCCTAGTCGCGACCCCAAACACCACGCCGCCTTCGCTGACACTTCGCAGCAACTCCAGAGACGAACCCACCAAAAATCGCCATCGCCGATGGAATTACCATCGAACCACCGGTCAGAGACTGCCGCCCACAACCTTCATTCCTTCGCGACATCATCGAATGCAATGTCGACTTGCCTTGACCGCGACCTCTCCATCGTCGAGATCCACCCGAGTTCTAGCCTCGCGATCGATCGAACAGCGACCCCCACTCTTCGAGCGCGCGTCCCTACCCACACCTCAACACCACGGTCGCCTTTCCCCCAGCCGAACTTCATCGCCTTCGGCCTCGAGGAGACTAACGCGATTTTATGTATTCACAATTTCCTCTCTTGGTAAATTAGGGCACGAAGCAGCTAGGGTTAGGTTCGCACTCCCGATTACCCCACGAACGCGTCGTCACCCCTCGTACGCCTGCGATTCGGTCATTCCCCCCTTCCGAGCTTTTTCGATTGCTGATTTGATGATGGGAGGAGGGGAGTTTACATGAGGAACTGAGGGAGGAGGAGACGTAAGCTCGTGATTGATTTTATTTCGAAGTTCTCAGCATATTTATTGTTTTCAACGAGAAAAAGGGAATGCTCATTGCTTTTTAAAACAAAGAAGAAGTGTACTGTTAAAAGGAAAAAATGGCTTCTAAAGGAAGATAACAGTCTCAGATTTTTTTCTCTGCTTTGATTTGAACGAGGGGAAATAAAGTTTTAACGTGATATTAATTTGACTGGTTAACCAATATTAAATTTCAATTAAATTTCCAGCGCGTTTACCTCTCGTATGATCACACGACTATTCCAAACGCTACCAAATTTGAAATCCGATAAAAATAAACTATTACGGATCCAATGGAACTGGTTTCGTCAAATTCCAAGACTGTGCCTCGGAGGGCTATATTTAAATACAATTTAAACAATAAAATTTCAAAACTGAACAATTCAGTGTTAGATTCGATTTTAACACTTCTATCATCTTCAACGTTATCAGTATAAATTTCATAAGCCTTCAAATTATTTTTAATAGGCTTAAAATTCCAGATTCAATATTTTATCCAACTTCAAATTATTTTAATTTAATAATTCAATTGTCGAATCATTGGTGATATTTACATTCAAGTTAAAATTTAACATTTAAATATTCAAAATCAATTGAATATTCCAAATTCGGATGCTCCAAAATTCCGGGTCGTCACATTCCTCCCTCCTTAAAAGAATTTCGTCCCCGAAATTACCAATTAAGAGGAATGATCTATAACCCATTAATTATTTCCTTACCCCAAATAGTTTTAACAACTTGCCAAAACAAATCTTTTTACTAAAGACACACTATCCACTATTACATTCCAAGCCTATCCATAAGTTCCAAACAATATCACCTACTTATCAATTCAAATGTAAATTTGAATTCAAATTTTGAATTATCAAAATTTTCCAAAATTTTTCCAACTCCCTAAATTTCCGAAAAATTTCGCCAGCGTCTCCTTTGCGCGGCTAGCTCGGTACTACTACAAAATGGCTCTACGGCCTCCCAATCTCAAAAAGAAAACAAAAAGCCAAGTGGCTGGATCAAAAACCCAATCAAATTTCATATAGAAATTCAAATACATACCTTTTTGTCGGGCCATTAAATTTTATCTTCTAAAATCAAAATCCCAATTTATCCATTGCTTTTAGACACCTGTATATTCTACTAAGCAATAATATTCAATCACAATTCCAAAGTCATTTTATACTTTCCTTTACAAATTTCCAACATTTGTTTTACTTAAGCCCGTACGATGCACATATATCATCCGTACGCAATATCACATTCGATCGCTCAATCGATCACACAATTTCACTTCCGAACTAGTATCGTCCACCCGACTTCCTAGTGCGGACTCAGATCTGGTTTCTCGATCAGAAACCGTTATTCTCCTTGCATAGTCACAAACTATGATAGAGAATATCCAGAATCAATCAACAATCCATATCCAGGCTCGCCGTTGAAAATCGAGTGAAAAATTCCAACTTGGATCGATATATCTATCTCGAAATTCTGTGTTCGACATCTGGACCAAATAGCTATGCGAACAAATAATATACGTACACCTTACGTAATTAGCCCAATTGATTATCAACTATATCAATTCTCTTTTATTCACATTCAGTTTGATTACATTCGCTTATCCACAATTTTCTCATTTCACAACTTCAAATTTCAATTGTTATTCAATTATTCATCTAGAATAACTTTCCTCAATACTATATTACTTAAGAATCTCACCATATTCCTTAAGTTCAAAATAAATATTCTACATACTGCTTATACTTATTTTCACTTCATTATTGAAGTTCATATCCATTTCTATTTACTCTTGTCTTTACAATTCCATTTGATTTCAACTTGGCTTTCACCCGAATATTTAATTAGTTGCACTTACTAATTAATTTAAATTTCAATTAACAGTTTATTCGCAAACTTCACTTCTTTAGTTCCTTCGATTTCACTTCACCTTACATTCACATTTGAATTAGATTTCAATATCCAGTTTTAATTTCATTTGCTTAACAAATTTAAATCATTTATCGTTAATGAAAATTTTCAAAAATTCTAAAAATTTTCTAACTTCCAAAATCTACGGAAAATTTTGGCAGAGTCCCCTTTGTACGGAGGGACTTCTGCGATATCGCAGGATGCACAAATATATATATACATCGGCCTCAGGCCGGAAAACATAATATATATCAATATCAACAGTTCATATTTCCTATTTAAATTTTTGCGTAGGCGTACCTTTATTTTAGCATTTTTAAAGCAAACCGCAATTTATTTTAGCATTCAACGCAGTCAAAATCAGCCAAACGGCTTCCCTGAACCTGTACTGACTCAATTTAAACACGTCAGTGGCAAATATAAGAAAATCTATTAACATTTCATTTAATTCCAATAGCAAACAAGTAGGCGATGCACTTAAAATAATTTCCATAAGCATTTTATATGGCTTCAATACAATTTCAATCACTCACAACCAATTCACATACCGTTTCTATTCAATTTAATGGTTTGCAATCCATTTCTTCCATTCTATTCATTTTTAAGCGAAATGAATCCATATCCATTTCAATTGATTCAATTCAATTAAATTTGCATTTCATATTTACATTCAGTTTATTCCATTTGAAATCATTTCACAATTTCCTTACTTAAGTCAAACATTTATTCAAATGTTAACTTAAGCTATTTCACTTCCAAACTTAAGTTATGGTTTCCTTGTAAACAATTTTTTTTTTTTTTTTTTTAAATCTTTGGTTTGATTCTCATTTGATCGAATCTATTACCTTTACTAACCCATTCAATTTGTCCATTCACTTATTCATTCTAAATTTCAATTTCCGTATTCAATTCACCGTGAATTTATTTAATCTTTAACAAGGAAATTTCCAATTTATTTTTAACACCATACCATTTTTAAAATTTAGCTGGTATACTTACAGAATCCAACATTAATTCCAACTCATATCCAATAATTTATCTCTAACTTGAATTTGATAGATATCAATCCATTTCACATCATTCCTACTTACTTGAATTTTATTTACACTTCAAGTTATCACTCATATACTCTAATTCCAATGATCATTCACACTTTCAGCTTTTATTATCAAATCCAAATCCCATTAACATACTTAATTTACTAATTTATTCCAAATTAGTGTTCTCCCATTTTAACCAGTACAATGTTTGATTTTTATCCACAAAATCACTTCAGTTAATCTCCTCGGGTTTATAACTCAAGTCCTGGATTTCATTCAATTTTCAATTTCTAAACAAATTTATCTACTTAGCTATAACTTCCCATTTGAGTCTCAATTAATTAAATTTTCCAATAAATTTAATTTATTTACCCTTATCCAAGCTAAATTTATCTTAACTCGGATTTCTATTCCAAACTTCACATCTCTTATTCAACACACAATTCACTTTTCATTTTACCAATTCAACTTGACTCAATTAAAATCTCATTCTATTTTTATTACAAACAATTCTATTTGGGTTATTTATTTTGCTTCAAATTTTATAAGTCACCTTCTTTTATATTCACACTTCCTTCTATTAAAAACAAATTTTATTCACAATTTACCTCTTAACTCCGTTTATACATTTTATTTAGTTAAGTATATATTTTATTCTAATACTGTTTCAATTTTATTATAAACTGTCAAAACTTACTTATTCCAATTCAATACAACTGGATTAATTTGATTCAATTTTATTCAAATACGACTGGATATTATTTTTAACTTATTTAATTAATTTTCATCCAGTCAAAATCTTACGAGAATTTTATTCTTTTAATTCTTTCCAAAGATTCCATTCAAGTTTTAAATATCAACATTCAAAGCTTATATTTCTCTGATTTAAAAAAATCATCTCAAATTATAAGTTTACCACCAATTTCGTCAGAATTTCCCCTTTTAAACACCCGGCTTTTTAAATTTCAAATTATTTGAAATCTCCAACATCTCCAAATCACATTTCTCAGATTCTTAAACCAATCCTGGCTTTATTTCAAACAAATTTCCTTTGGAAATTTCAAAAACAACTAGCTTTTCTGAATAAATCAATTTGGCAGCAATTCGTCACTCAGAAGTTCGAAAATAAATTCTGAAGATGCGGCCGTCATCCTCCGAATTATTTCCAGCAACTGAAATGAATTTATCGCTATATCCCTTTCAAAAATTTATTTGAAACAATTTCCCTTCCAGAAATACTTTCCAAAATAATAATGCTAGTGTTTATCTTCAAAACACTTTGAAAACACTTCCAAATATCCAGGATTTAAATTTACCATTTTGATTAAATCAAATTTTAACTATAATTCATTTGTACAATTTTATATTTATACAAATTTCCGTTGGTTATGTAAATCATTCTGGTTTTACAATCTTACCATATTTTTTTCTTTCAATTTTATTTGTTAGAATATTTTAATCCAAACATCCAAATATATAATAATTCAAAAGAAATATTCCTTTTATATCAAAAATACATTTTTCGGGTAAAATTATTTCATCTACCCGTTTCAAAACAATATTGTGTCGAATTGTTCTATTCGAGTGTTTAGAAACCCCTTCGATACAGTTGCGCAGACTGTGCCGACGAAGGTTCATATACCACTCAATAAATCAAACCACACAATATAAAACCATTTTATATTCACTAACAAATACGCGCTCATATCTATTAATACACTCAAAATTCCCACCAGAGCCAAGGTTATCGCCAACCTTTGCTCTGATACCACTGTAACGACCCGACCTTCCAGTCCCGGAAAATCGAACCATTTGTGTTAAAGAAGAAGAGGTAGAAGAAGAAGAAACAGAAAATCAACAACAGAATCTCACATCGCAGCGGAATAAAATATAATATATACAAAACAGATCTTTACTCAAACAGAAAAATATATCTGTTTATACAATATTTTTACAGAATACATCATCAGAGTTCATCGCATCAATGATATACATCCAATATACACAGCGGGACAATAAACAAATACGGAAGTACGCATCGCCATCCAGCTCGTCTCCTGAGCTCCACAGCTACAATCTGAACCTGTTTATCTCGGTCTGACCCGAGCATCATATAAAACAATACCCGAGTCAGTCTGGAAAACCAGCGTGAGAAAATCACACTCAATTTGATTATTAAAGTTTCAAAATCCTTTGAAAAACAAAGGCATCTCGTAAGACCACGCCACAAATAAACATGTCGGGTTTTTACCTTACGATAGCTAAAACACTTTTTATAGAATTCTCTGATATTATAATAGTGTCTATTTACAAATACTTATTAAAATAGCTGAAATTGTTACATGATTAAATTCCAGCATACTAGCCACAAAGTGGGTAATACAAACAAAACTCGTACAAGGCACGTAGGGAGAATGGATTTCCAACGAATGACTAGGCACTGGGGTACCACCTGTCACAGTACGTGGCCTAGATCACAGTACCGAGGAGTACGCCCGCTCCCCTGCAACACAAGACCGGAATCATCCCTTACTGGATAATTCCAAGTAAAATCACCCCACGGTTGTGATCAGCAACCGCACCACTAAGCCGAAATAAAAGGGACATCTAGACAGGGATGACCTTACTCTCAAGTGGGGGCTACCCACGAAGCCTTGCTGCATAACCCCTGATTTTCAGTCATTCCCGGTTGATGAGGCTTGAGGCTAAACGTTACCTTCAGAACGTTTCACTTAGAATGCCCATCGTCCCCTGACGATGTCCGAAAGCATTCATCCATACAAGTCCGTTCCAGGTCCGAACAGAACTGATAACACTATCCCCTTATCAATATTACCCTCGTTTCCCCACGAAACGTACAAACCGGATCGAAGTGGTTTTCGAGTCTCCAGACCTAGAATCCCGGTATACGGAAACCCGATCCCGGTCTCTTCGAAACGATCAGCGCATTTGGCCAATATTGATAGTCGGTTGTTTAACTATCAATTAACATCCATAACAACCATCAACAATCAATAATTTTTTCCAAATTATTTATATCCCTCAAAATATCTTCACAAGATATTATTTTCATTTCAATTCCCATTGGAAACAATTTCAAACTATATTCCTCTCACGGAATAATTTCCCAAATATTTATTTTCACTGGAATGCCAAGTACAAAACCATTTTAGATTTTTAAAATAATTTCAAAACACTTTATTATAAAAATACTTTATAAGAACGCCTTTTTAAACTTCTTTAATATTTAAGTTAAAATATATATTTAAAGATATTTAAATAAAACCATTTTAAAGAATATAAACAAATTTCCTTTTAAAACATATTATCAAATCTCATTTGTATTAACTACAATAATAGATTGAAAATTTCTTACTTTAGAGATTTAACATTTGGAAATAATAGATTTTTAAAACTTGACTTTTAAAAATAACAATAAATCTTTAACAAATATTTGAAATTTCTTTTCAAAACAAATTGTACTTGGCTATCCAGAAAATACTTCTCTTTCACAACCTTTAAAATAAATCTCTGTTTATTTTTTTTTAAAACAGATTCACAATCCTTTATAAATTCACACCTTGAATTTATATTAAAATCCGCTTCACTTTAGAAACTCAGTTTATAGATCTCAAAATCTCATTCCTCTTTAAAATTTCCCAGTTTCAATATTTAGATCAATTCTACAATTTTATTTCAAATTTGCTTTATCTTGAAATAAAATTCCCTTATTTACCTTATTTATTTCCAATACAATTTATTCGGGTTTTTTAATTTTTTATTTCTAGTTAAAACCCCTTTAACTGAAAATTTCTATTTTAAATTCCCGACATTCCTTATTAACGCTTTTAGTTAAATTAACTCATTTAATTAGAAATAATTTCTTTATTTCTTTAAAAACCATATCACTTGAGTTTTAAATTTTTATTACTCCTTCGTAAATTTAAATTCCTTTTTCCCATATTTATTACAATTCCAATTCACTTTATTTTATCTTATTTTTAATTCACTATTAAATTTATTCCAATTTACTTAAATTATTATTCTTTAATTTCCTCAAAAATTCAATTCCATATATTTTCAAAATTTATTATACTGGGAATTCAATCAACCACAACATCCAATATCAGATCATCACATGATATCAATATTCAGATCACAGAATAATAAAATAAATTTTTGAGGAATCCAGTTGGATCCCTCCAACCTGTTTCCCTGCATCCACAGACGTTAGCACAATACCAATTCCACTTCGAGGTGGAATATCGCGGTATATGGGATTTTATAATAATCATCCGCTATTATGCGGCGCATAGTGTCTCATCCGCTATATAATGCGGGAATATCAACAACTCCAATATATACATATGCCAATATATATATATTGGTATATACTACTATATACCATATCAATCAAATCAATCAATTCAATCATTCATCCATATTTAAATTTAACCAATTAAATTTAAATAAAATTAAACTGAGTGAGATTAACTCACCTTTGACTCCTGATTTGCAATTCATTCCAAACCGACTTGATTTTCCATGATTCTGACCTTGTATTAATATTTATACGGTTAATTAATAATTGAGTTAACCAAACAAATTCTATTATCTATTTTATAATTTTAGTCAACCACTAAATTTATTTAAACTAAAAATTGGAGTTTTAAACTAATAATTTATTTTTACACAAATTTCCTTTTTATAAAATATTTTAGTGACTACAGTAATTAAATGAGTTTATTAAATAAGTTAATCTCCGTAAAACATTAATTTAGAGCAAAACTAGTAACTTACTGCCACTATATATGTGTATATATATATAAATTGAGTTGAATTAAATTAAATTAACCAAGACTGGAATTACCTCAGATCAGACCTCACGTGATACAGCTCGATCGAGCCCACGACCCTAGTCGCGACCCCAAACACCACGCCGCCTTCGCTGACACTTCGCAGCAACTCCAGAGACGAACCCACCAAAAATCGCCATCGCCGATGGAATTACCATCGAACCACCGGTCAGAGACTGCCGCCCACAACCTTCATTCCTTCGCGACATCATCGAATGCAATGTCGACTTGCCTTGACCGCGACCTCTCCATCGTCGAGATCCACCCGAGTTCTAGCCTCGCGATCGATCGAACAGCGACCCCCACTCTTCGAGCGCGCGTCCCTACCCACACCTCAACACCACGGTCGCCTTTCCCCCAGCCGAACTTCATCGCCTTCGGCCTCGAGGAGACTAACGCGATTTTATGTATTCACAATTTCCTCTCTTGGTAAATTAGGGCACGAAGCAGCTAGGGTTAGGTTCGCACTCCCGATTACCCCACGAACGCGTCGTCACCCCTCGTACGCCTACGATTCGGTCATTCCCCCCTTCCGAGCTTTTTCGATTGCTGATTTGATGATGGGAGGAGGGGAGTTTACATGAGGAACTGAGGGAGGAGGAGACGTAAGCTCGTGATTGATTTTATTTCGAAGTTCTCAGCATATTTATTGTTTTCAACGAGAAAAAGGGAATGCTCATTGCTTTTTAAAACAAAGAAGAAGTGTACTGTTAAAAGGAAAAAATGGCTTCTAAAGGAAGATAACAGTCTCAGATTTTTTTCTCTGCTTTGATTTGAACGAGGGGAAATAAAGTTTTAACGTGATATTAATTTGACTGGTTAACCAATATTAAATTTCAATTAAATTTCCAGCGCGTTTACCTCTCGTATGATCACACGACTATTCCAAACGCTACCAAATTTGAAATCCGATAAAAATAAACTATTACGGATCCAATGGAACTGGTTTCGTCAAATTCCAAGACTGTGCCTCGGAGGGCTATATTTAAATACAATTTAAACAATAAAATTTCAAAACTGAACAATTCAGTGTTAGATTCGATTTTAACACTTCTATCATCTTCAACGTTATCAGTATAAATTTCATAAGCCTTCAAATTATTTTTAATAGGCTTAAAATTCCAGATTCAATATTTTATCCAACTTCAAATTATTTTAATTTAATAATTCAATTGTCGAATCATTGGTGATATTTACATTCAAGTTAAAATTTAACATTTAAATATTCAAAATCAATTGAATATTCCAAATTCGGATGCTCCAAAATTCCGGGTCGTCACATAATGAAAGGTGTTTTGTTGGAAAACTATATAAAATAGATAAAAATATACATTTTTTATTTTGAAAATAATTTAATGAAAGGAAAATGTATATTATTGAATTGGTAAGGAAATATATGTGTATTTTCGGATCTATAGTAATTTAATGAAAACTTATACATGAGGTAAATATAACGCATTTGACTTGAGATATAAGGTATTTTTAATGTGCGAAAATATTTTTGCAATTATGATGTTTATTTTTCTAAATATCTCATTAAAAGCATTTTGAGAAAATATCATTATTTGGGGTTACTTGGAAATCACTTTGGTAGAAAATGTTTCTATTTTGAATACACTTTGTGAAAATTAGTTTGTGAACAGGTATTCTAATTTGAGAATATTTTATTAAAAGTATTTTGTTGAGAAATATTTCAGTGGAGTTTTTATTAAAAGGTGAAGAGAGAAGTACTTTTATTCAAAGAATATTTTGTACGAAATATTATCCTATTTGAGAAATGTTTATTTTTGAAGGTTTCAGAGGAAAAATATTTTGTTGAAAAAATATATTATTGAGCAATTTCTTTAATTTAATAAATACCTCATTGTAAGAGTATTTGAAAACATATTGTTTAGAAAAAGAAGGCATTTGGTTTCAAGTACATTCTTGAAAAAACTGATTTAGTGTAACACCTATAAAAATTAATAAGAAATTAACTAATAAAGATTAATTAATTAATAATAAAGCTAAAAATGGAAAATTTTTAAATATCGAAATTTGGCCAAGAAAGTTGTATCGTTGCGTTTGTGACGATTTTCTGATCAGTTTCTATATATAAAGTTTCGAAATCAAAGCTCAAACGGAGAAGTTATTAGCATTCGAAGTTTTTTGGATTCGAAATAATTCAAATGTAATTAAAATTCAAATTTGTGGTTGATGTTAAGAATTTGAAATTTAAAAATTAACTGTAATTAGACTTGGTGGTTAAGTAAATGTTAAATTAAATGTTAACGTTAAATATTAACCATGGAATAAAATAAATAATTAAATGGTAGCAAAAATTATGTTCCATAAATAAGCGACCGATCGACCACCTACATAAAACCAATCAATAGCACCTACCTAGGCATGAATCCACATCATTTCATTCGATTCTCCCACTCCGGGCCCTTTCCAAACCTCTACATTGGCCAAATTGACCAAGATTGAGAGTGATCTGAAGCATACTCTCAGTATCCACTCTGAAATGGAAGTTATTCAAATGAGAATAACAAAGGAACAAGAGAAACAAGGCCGGATTCTGCGAAATCTTCAAAAATATCTATTGGATAATCCAATAGATCCAATTGTGATTGAAGAGGATGAACCTAATCCTATAGATGAAGAAGAGGAAGAAAAGAGGATGACGATGAAGTTAGTGAAGTATGCTTCGATCGAGATGGAAATCTCACCTAACAAAAAGGGAATTTATGTCTTCATTGCCCTTTCTGTCCCATCCACAAGCCCAACCCATTATCAGAAGAAAAACTTAGGACTTAGGATTAGTACGCTATAGTTTGATTTGTTAGGATTTCGATTTGAGTGTGTATGTTTGGTTTTTATTTGTGTATTTGGTTTGAATTTGAATTTGTATGTATGGATTGGATTTATTAATAAAATTAGTTTTCTTATTCACTAACATATCACTTTTATATATTATGTAGTACCTTAGTCAGGGGGAGTTTTAGTTATATGTGTTGATGACAAAAGGGGAGAAATATATAAAATATCCAAGCATAGAAGGAGGGTTTTGTTACTTATGGGGAGTTATATCATATTTTATAAACATGTCTATCATCGTCCAAAAGGGGGGATTGTTAATACCTTAGGCATTGGTTCTGATGACAACAACTATATGAAATTATATAAAATATAGATAATAATGTTTCTATCAAGTTATATATAGTATATAGTGACAAAATATTAGACGGGCGTTGATTTAGAAGACTATATAGTATCAAGAGCAGATTCAAGAGGCTGATATAGAGATTCAAGAATTAGAGATTGAAGACTCATGAGTTTTGAAGATTCAAGGTATCTAGATAATTTATAGAGCCATAGATTATTTTGTTAAAACCTTGGTAGCACTTCTTTGATCTCTCTTCATTCTTCAAAAAGGTTGTAAAATCTATTATCTAATTCTAAATGATTTTCAATTTAAAAATTGATTTTAAAGAATCTCTGTTTTCAAAATGATTTTTCAAAATGGCCTATAAATGATTCCTCACTTTTTAATTTACAACATTATTATATTTTGGATAGTTAACATTTTCAGTATTTATATTTTAAATATACTTTTAATCTACTATACTTTGATATAGCTTTAGTTTTATGTTGTTGATAGTATTTAAAAGTATATTTTGACATTTATTAACACTTTAATTTTAAATATATATTCACTTATACTTTTTATATATTATTTTCAAAAGAAATTCATATTTAAATACTTTATATATTAAAATATTTTAAAATAATTTCATAAAGTTTTCTTAAGTATTATTATGATTAAAATGTGTATAAACTATGCTTAAATGATTTTGCATGGTATCAAAATATTTTAAAGAACTTAACAATTTCAAAACAATTTTTATTTAGTTGTTTTTCAAAATTACGAAGAATATGTTGACATATCCCCATCATGTATGTTGACATATAGGCCGGGAATTTCAAAATTCAAATTTGAATGGAAATATCTTTCGTCGTATGTCTTCACGAATGGACATGACTGTTGTTTCTCTATAAATAGGGGTTTTTCAAATGAATTTTTGATAACTACTTTCTTATATTTTCTCTCCACTTTCACCTTATTGATTTCTAAAATAAATATTACTCACAAACTTCTCAAATTCAACCAGAATCAAATTCAAACTCTATTGTTTTGATTCTCTATTATTTACTCTCTCGTCTCTCTCACTCAAACCAAAATCAAAGTGTTATTCAAGAGATTATAGGATCATTTGTACTCAAGATCAAGAAATTGATTTTGTAAACTCTATCAAATTATACTCTTATACGCTTGGGTGTGCTTGATATCCCTGAAATCCAGGTGGGTATGCTTGTGTTCCATCTAAATCAAGTGGGTATGCTTGGTGTCCCGTTTGAATCCAAGTGGATGTGTTGGTGTCCCGTCCGAATCCAATGGGTGTACCCTGAGATCGAAAAATATGGAGGGTATGCCTCATAGCCTTGAAATAGAGATTGTATTGACTTTGATATTTGAAAAGAATTCTGTACAAGAAATTGCACAGGATTGGATATAGGGTAATTACGAACCAGTATAAAAATTCCCGGTATGATCTCTCCAACTCTTTACTTTTTACTTTTACTACATATATATTTGCCTACGTTTGCATCTATAATTGTTAACTCCGCATTGTATAATTATAATCTTAAAAGAATCTAAAAAGATTCACAAAAATCAGTAAACACTATTCCCCCTTTAGTGTTGAATTAGCTTTAAGATCCATCTTCCGAAAACTAACATTTGGTATTAAAGCATTGGTTTTCAAAATTTCGTAATTTGATTTTCGAAAAGTTCTAATGGAAAAAGTTAGTGATAATAATTTTTACACTATTTTTGAAAAGCAATTTTGCAAAATCAACATGACATTGTTTCATAAATTTGCATCCGTTCATTATGAAAATCCACTTGATCTTTTGAAAAGGTATAAATTGCAGGAACAAATGTGTTACATGGCTTTTGATGAACAGACACCTGATGGTCAAAATTTACAAATCAAAAATGATAAATGGATATTGGATAGTGGATGCTCATGGCACATGATTGGAAATCCATATATCTTGAAGGATATCGTTTACAAAGATGGTGGATCGGTCAACTTTGGAGACAATTCTAAAGGATATGTGATTGGCATGGACAATGTAGGTAATTCTAAAACTCCTACTATTTCTAATGTTTTACTAGTTAGGAATTTAAAACATAACCTGCTAAATATTAGTCAGTTATGTGATAAGGGCTTTAACATTAAATTTGAAAAGGATAAGTGTCATGTTGAAAATAACGAGTCAAACATTATCTTCGAAGGCATTAGAAAAAGAAATATCTATATATTAAGTATAGACGTGTTAAATGATATGTCTTTTGGTTGAATCAAGTGACCCTTGGATTTATCACAAAATATTTAGTCATTTCAATTTCAAACACCTATCTAAATTGCCAAATATGATCTAGTTAGGGGTGTTCCTAAAATGATTTTTGATATCAATAATCTATGTGATGCATGTCAATTAGGAAAACTTAGAAAAGGTTCCTTTAAATCAAAAGATATGATTTCTACCTCTCAACCCCTTGAACTTCTACATTTAGATCTTTTCGGTCCTTCGCAAATACAATCTATAAACCATGATAAGATATGTCTTTGTAATTGTAGATGATTTTTCTAAGTTTACGTGGACGATTTTTATAAAACTTAAAAGTGATGCTTTTTGAAATGTTTAAAATCTTTATCGAATGAATTCAAAATCAAATGTCTATTAAAATTAGAAAAATTTGAAGTGATCGCGGTGGAGAATTTGAAAATGAAAATTTAGAAAATTTTGTACTAAGAAAGGTATTACACATAATTTTTTATTTTCAAGAACACCTCAACAAAATGGAGTAGTAGAACTTAAAAGTCGAATGATTCAAGAGTGCGCTAGAACTATGTTAAATGATAGTAACTTACCTAAAAACTTTTGGGCTGAAGCAGTTGTTACAGCATGTTATATATTAAATAGAAATTTAATAAAACCTTTGGCTAAAAAAACACCATATGAATTATTTTATGATAAAAAGCCTAATGTATCATATTTTAAATTTTTTGGTAGTAAATGCTTTATATTGAATACTAAAGAAAACTTGGATAAATTTAATGTTAAAGCAAACAAAGGTATGTTTATTGGATATTCAAACATAAGTAAAGCTTATAGAGTTTCCAATAGTAGGACTAATACTATTGAAGAGACGTTACATGTTTCCTTCGATGAAATTTTTTAAATCGATAATAACAATTGTGATGAAGAAGAAAATGATAATACTGAAATCCAAAATAACAAGACAAATAATTATAATAATAATACAGAAAAAATATATATCCAAATAAGAGAGCCAAACTATCAAAAGATCATCCTATAGAAAATATCCTAGGAAATACAGATACAGTAGTCAGAACAGGAAATCAATTAAATAAAATGAGTATTGTAGCATTTATTTCAACTAATGAACCTAAGAATCCAAAAGAAGCATCATTAGTTGATTCATGTAATGTTATGCAAGAAGAACCAAATCATTTCACTAGAAATGATGTTTGGGAACTTGTTCCTAGACCAGATAATAAATCTATAATTAAAACAAAATGGATATATAGAAATAAATTAAATGAACAAGATGAGTTTGTTAGAGATTTTCAAGAAGAAGGGATAGATTTTGATGAAACTTTTGCACCCGTAGCTAGATTAGAAGCCATAAGAATCTTACTTGCCTTTGTAAATCATAACAATTTTAAATTATTTCAAATGGATGTGAAAAGTTCTTTTCTAAATGGTTTTATTAAAGATGATTATGTAGAACAACCCACTCTATTTGAAAATTTTCAAACTCATGTTTATAAATCAAAGAAAGCTCTATATGGTTTAAAACAAGCTCCTAAAGCATGGTATAATAGACTTAAATCATATTTATTACAATCTAATTTTGGAATTGGGAAAGTTTATTAAAAGAAATAACAGTGATATTCAACAACTACAAGTATATATAGATGATATCATTTTTGGATAAATAACTGAACAACCAAAAAATTAATTTTCTAATATCATGATAAAAGAATTTGAGGTGAGTCATATGGGAGAACTAACCTTCTTTTTAGAGTTATAAATAAGACAATTAAATATGGAATTTTCATAAGTCAAGAAAAATATGCCAAAGAATTAGTTAATAAATTTAGTATGTCTAATACCAAAGGTAAACCAACTCCTATGGCAATGAATGAAAAATTATATAAAGAAGATAACTCAAAATATATAGATCAAAAACTTTATAGAGTATGATAAGATCTTTACTCCAAATCGCTGTAAGAAGACTTGATATAATGCATAATGTTTGTCCCTGTGCAAGATATCAATCTCAACCTAAGGAAACTCATCTTAAATCTGTAAAATGAATATTAAGATATGTAAACAACATATTAGACTGTGGACTTTTCTACCCAAAAGAAGATTCCTCTGATTGAATTTCATATAGTGATGCTAATAACGATGGTTGCAAATCAGACCGAAGTAGTACAAGTCGAACTTGTCAGTTTTTAGGACACTCTCTAGTTTCCTGGTTCAACAAAAATAAAAAATTTGTATCTCTATCCACAACAGAAGCAGAATATATTTCAGTAGTATTAGCATGTTCACAAGTTGTTTATATGAAACAAATATTAAAAGATTTTGTTATAAATTTACCAAATCGTCAATGTACTGCGATAATACTAGTGCAATTAATTTATCTAAAAATCCAACTAAGCATGCAAAAAAATGTAGATATATGATCACTTTCTGAGAGATAGCATAAATAAAGGAATAATCTCACTTGAATTAATAAATAATGAAAATAAAATAGCGGATATATTAATAAAACCATTAACTCAAACATCATTTATTAATCTAAGAAGATTGTTAGGAGTATGTTATTACTCAGAAATATAAAAATAATAACATAACTAATTAAAAAGAAAAACAAAACATCAAAAATACACTAGATAGGTTGACATATCTACACCCTGTATGTCGACATATGCAGTTATTTTAAAAAATTAGATTTCCCACCTTAATTCAAAACTTAAAATGGTTATATATAACCACTTAATTTCGAAAACAAACCCATTTTACATTCTTCTTCTTTCTGGAAATCACAAATAAAAATAAATTGATGGATCTTACTAATTCCAAACATCCAAGGCATGAATCCACATCATTTTCATTCAATTCTCCTACTCCAGGCCCTCTTCAAACTTCTACATTGGCAAAAGTGACCAAGATTGAGAGTGATCTAAAGCATACTCTCAATATGCACTCTGAAATGGAAGCCATTCAATTGAGAATAATGAAGGAACAATAGAAACAAGGTCGAATTCTGTGAAATCTTTAGAGATATCTATTCGATAATCCAACAAATCCAACAGTGATTGAAGAGGATGAACCTAATCCTATAGATGAAGAAGAGGAAGAAGAGGAAGAAGAGGAAGAAGAGGAAGAAAAGGAGGATGATGATGAAGTTAGATGTGTCGGTGAAGTATGCTTCAATCGAAATGGAAATCTCGTCGAATAAAAAGGGAATTTCTGTCTGCATTAACGTTATTGTCCCATCCACAAGCCAATTAGAGAAAACCTTAGGACTTAGGATTAGTACATTATAATTTGATTTGTTAGGATTAGGATTTGATTTTGTGTGTATATTTGGTTTTTATTTGTGTCTTTGGTTTGAATTTGGATTTGAATGTATGGATTGGATTTATTAAAAAAATTGGTTTTATTATTCATTAACATTTCACTTTTACATATCATATAGTACTTTAGTTGGGGGGAGTTTTAGTTATATTGTTGTTGATGACAAAGGGGAGAAATATACAAAATATCCTAGCATAGATTAAGGAGGAGTTGTATAACTCAGTGGGAGATTATTAGTATCTTTAGGTATTGATTTTGATGACAACAACCACATGACATTATATAAAATATAGATACTAATGTTTTTTTATTAATTTATATATAATATATAGTGCAGGATATTAGACAGATGTTGATTTAGAAGATAGTACAATATCAAGTGCATATTCAAGAGGCTAATATAGAGATTCAAGAATTAGATTTTGAAGACTCATGAGTTTTGAAGATTTAAGATATCCAGAAAAGTTGTAGAGTCATAGATTATTTTGTTAAAACCCTGGTAACACTTCTTTGATCTCTCTTCATTTTTCAAAAAGGTTTTAAAATATACTTTTTGATTTCAAATGATTTTCAATTTTAAAAATGATTTTAAAGAATCTCTATTTTTAAAATGGTTGTTCAAAATGGCCTTCAAATGATTCCTAATTATTTGATTATTTATTTACAAGATTATTATATTTTGATAACTTAAGCTTACAAGTATTTTTTATTTTAAATATGCTTTTAATCTATTATATTTTGATATACTTTTAATTTATGTTGTTTACAATAGTTAAAAGTATTTTTTGACATTTATTAATACTTTGATTTTAAACATATATTCACTTATACTTTATATATATTATTTTCGGAAGAAATTCATGTTTACATACTTTATATATTAAAATATTTCAAAATAATTTTATGAAGTTTTATTAAGTTCTATTATGATTAAAATGTGTATAAACTATGCTTAAATGATTTTGTAAAGTATCAAAATATTTTACAACACTTAACATTTTCAAAATAATTTTTATTTAGTGGTTTTTCAAAATTACAAAGGATATGTCATAATATCCCCATCATGTATGTTGACATATAGGCCAGAAATTTCAAAATTCAAATTTGAATGGAAGTGTCTTTTCGTCGTATCTATTTACAAATGGACATGACTGTAGTTTCTCCATAAATAGGGTTTTCCAAATGAATTTTTGGTAACTACTTTCTTATATTTTCTATCCTCTTTCACTCTCTTGATTTCTAAGAGAAATTCTACTCAAAATCTTCTCAAATTCAACAATAATCGAATTCAAACTCCATTGGTTTGATTCTCTACTATTTACTCTCTGATTCCTCTCATATTTGTCAGTCAAACCAAGATCAAAGTGCTATTCAAGAGGTTACAGGATCATTTGTACTCAATATCAAGAAATTGATTTTGTAAACTATATCAAATCATACTCTTATACTCTTGGGTGTGCTTGGTACCCTTGAAATCCAAATGGGTTTGCTTGTGTCCTGTCTAAATCAAGTGGGTGACTTGGTGTCCCATTTGAATCCTAATAGGTGCGTTGGTGTCCCGTCCGAATCTAGTGAGTATACCCAGAGCTCGGAAAATCTGGAGGGTGTGTCTCATAGCCTTGAAATCGAGATTGTATTGACTTTGTATTTGAAAAGAAATATGTACAAGAAATTATATAGGACTGGATGTAAGGTAACTTCGAACCAGTGTAAAAATTCCTGGTGCGATCTCTCCAACTCTTTATTTTTTACTTTTACTGCATTTATATATGTCTGTGTTTGCATCTGTGATAGTTAATTCAGCATTGTTTAATTATAATTTTAAAAGATAAAAAGATTCACAAAAATCATTAAACACTATACCTCCGTCTAGTTTTAAATTAGCCTTAAGATTCATCTTCCACAAAAATAACATGGAGGACATTAGGTTAGTTTCATTTCTATAAAGTAAGTATATCCAATTAATTTGGCTTCCAGCACCTATGAATGGTCGGACTAATGTGAGACGTCGCACCTGGGCTACGGGTCATAATACGTGGGACCTACTTCATGGATTGGGGGTAGTAAGTAGCAGTTGTGGGGTCTGCCTCCTCCTTAATTAGAAAGTATTAAATGGTCAAGGATAGCATGTAGGCATGGTAGATGGAAATCTTAAGAAGGGTCCACTTTAGGTTTGAGGTATTAAGTGACTATTATAGTGTCCGCCTCTTCCAAAAGAAGTATTAAGTGACGAGATGAGATTCTGTGCGATGTCAGCTACGTTGTACTAGTGAGGGATCTGCCTTGGATTAGATATTAAATGATGTGGACCTGCCTAAGATATAGGTATTAAATGGCCATAGTCTGTTTAATTCCCATTGAGAAGGTATTAAGTGGCCTGGGTAATTTCTCTCACATTGTTAGGACATGATTGACGGTAGATGCATGAGACTAGGAATGGTCTTAGGCCTACAGTTGAAAAGTTAGTTATAGAGATTGATTAGAAAAGTGCAACTTATAGGATTGGACTGGGAAAGCCTTCGGGCCTATAGTTGAAGGTATTTATAAGAAACATAGTTAGGATACGTAAGACACATTCTTATCTAAATTATATTGCACAAATACTAATATAGAAAAACTCGAGATTTTTATTCATCATACATTGTTGTTCCGACTCCCTTCTCATTACAACACGGTTTAGAGAAGATGATGTAGATTTTAGGAGATGAAAGCGAAGGCAGAGTCTAGTGGCAGTTATTTGCCTATCTACTAATGTTGTTCTTATATTTTTTATGTACCCGTTTCAGATTTTTCATTACGGGTTTTTGGGTTATCATGTTGTATTAAGTTATGTATTTTTGAGACTTGAGTTTTTATAAATTGGGTACTGTTTCTGGTATTATATTTTATCTTTCCACCGTGAGATTCTAAATGTGTAGATAGATAGCTCTATGTTCTTAAAATTTTACCAACCAATAGCCAGCTTTGGAATGGGTCTAATGTTCAATGGGCCTTTTCTGGGTCAAAAATTAGTTCCTATTTCGAGGTGGGTTGTTACATTTGGATCAGAGCTTAAGTTTCTTGATCAATGGGTATAGGTATATGTATGAGTGCGTACTTGTTATTTTGGAAATATTTTTCAAAACCCTACTATTAGCGCCAAAATTGGTCAATAACACCCAAATCCAGATGAAAGCACCAAATACCAGTCACAGCTCAAAGATAGTGTGTATGTAGAGAGTAATAATGTGAAGAACAGTCAAATATTAAAATGAAAGCAGTAAAGAACAACAGATTTTATAGTGGTTCGGCTATCTCCGGCCTACGTCCACTCTAGAAGTTTCCTTTTTATTGTTGTAATGATTGATTATAGTTACAAGATGGCAGAGTAATCTCAGCCTTAGAAAATATAAAGCAAGAGAGAAGAAAGAAGGTCCCCCCATCTGGAGACCCACATGCTATATTTATAGGCAAATCCTGAGTTGTTGGGCTTTCTGAATGATCCGGGCCCATCAAGGCCATAACCGAGCCACCTAGAATGCCGAACCGCATATGCCGAGCGAGGTTGCCAGGCCGAACCGCACTCATATGCCGAGCGACTTCTAATGCCGAACGAGGTACGATGTCGAACGACGTCCAATGCCGAGCGACTTCCAATGTCGAACGACGTCCAATGCCGAGCGACTTCCAATGCCGAACGAGGTACGATGCCGAACGACGTCCAATGCCGAACGACTTCCAATGCCGAACGAGGTACAATGCCGAACGACGTCCAATGCCGAACGACCCTGACCTCACCAATGCCGAGCCGTCTCACCAAGACCGATCCACCTCACCAATGCCGAGCCACCCACCAATGCCGAGCGAGGCTTGGTGTGCCGAGCGAGGCTTCGTGCCGAGTCTACTCATCTATGCCGAACGACCTATACCTCCCTGATGCCGAACGAGTCTTCGTGCCGAGCGAGTCATCTATGCCGAACGACCTATACCTCCCTGATGCCGAACGACCCGCTATGCCGAACGACCCTTTCTTCCTTGATGCCGAACGGCCTGTACTTCCTTAATGCCGAACGACCTTCCAAGCATGCAGCTTTGTTTACCCATCGACCATGCTTGATCGTCCATCCATCCAGTTGACTAAATCCATCGTGAACCGACCTCGACAAATAAGAGTCAATTTAGTTAAGTCCGCCTATCTGAGGCCTTGCCAAAAGGCGGGTTAACACTTTGCCCCCCAAAACATGCCTTGTTATTGGAAGGTGTGTTTTGAATAGCCTCACGTCCGATATCCGAAGTATGTATGTTATCCACATCCACACTTCTTAATTCATAATCCAATCCATCTTATCCAAGTGCCATCGCCGTATCCATATCCGAATCTATGACTACTCTGAGTCGATATCCAATTTCGAATCCAGTAACCAAATCCTTAGCCAAATCCATATCCATCTGAACTCGACAACCGAGTTCCAATCCATCCATATCCAACGACCAATAACCATGTCCATAACCTCTCCGGGTCGATGCCCAAATCTGGGACCATTCCAGGTCCATGCCCAAACCCTTAGCTGTTCATAGCCAATATCCAAATATGTAACCTCTCCGGGTTCTTGCCAAGCGCAATCCACACTTGACGACCTATGTTAAGTAATTCCATGGTGTTCTTGGTTCAGTGTCCCTGAACGTCAAATAATGCCATGACTTAAGTCCTAAGCCGAATCCTGGTCGCTCCGGACCCTTGCCGAGTATAGTCCATACTCGATGACCTGTATAGGAGACAATATGGGGCCTAAGTCCTAGGCCGAATCTCGGTCTCTCCGGACCCTTACCGAGCATAGTCCATGCTCGATGACCTTTCAACCAAAATCCAAACCAAAATCCGAACCGAAATTCAACCAGAAAACCAGAAATCCAAACCAAAAAACAAACATCCAAACCCGAATCCAAACTAGAAAACGAGCAAAACAGGGAGTTCAAATCATACTCCAAAACCAAACCAGAAAAAGAAAATGTCCAAATCAAAGGAAAAAACAGATTTCACAAACCAGGGCGTCTCGGTAAGCCATCATCTCAGAGCATGCCTGAGGGTTATCTCCGACCCCGTACATGAGTAAGTGACTTAACCGTTTGCCCGGAGTTTGTTACTTATTCCAAACCATCAAGATTAGTTGATGACCAATCGGCCACCATTCCTGGGCCTCATGCCCTCGTCGTTCAAGGTAGGCGGTGGCTGCTCATGTTCCACCGCCGCATTCCGAGTTCCGATATATTGTCACAACTGACCATTCCTTATATGCTCCTCGATTATGTCCTTTAAATGCCGGCAGCTGTTAGTATCATGCCCGTCCAGGTCATGAAAAAGACAGTGCCTTCCTAATGCCCTTTCTCGTTCTGAGTGCTCCCTCCTCGCCGGCCTTCGATAAGGAAGGCGATCTCGAGTATCCAAGAATATCCGCTCCAATGTTGCGTTCAATCCTGTGTAAGTGGAGAACTTTGGTTCTCCCCGGCGCTTCCTTTTCCCTTAATCCTTGCCCCCACCCGAGCTTTCGTCGGGTAGTCCTCCATCCTTAATCATGTTTACTTCCTTTGACCTCATGTCCAAACATGCATCCTCTTGTCGAAGAAATCTCTCAGCTCCATGAAAGAATTCCCCAAGATCCAACGGTGGGTCTCGTATCAACGATACTTTGAAATCCGAATTATCTCTGACTTTTAATACCGCAGCCATCAGAACTATTGATGGATCTGGCCGATCCACTGAAGCAACTGCTGCATTAAATCGAGTTAAGAATGTCCTGAGCGATTCATCCGCCCCATGTTTAACTGACGTCAACGTCATCACGTTCCTTGGCCTTTTTATGTGAACTCAAAACTGACCTAAGAACTTGTTCACCGGTTCTTCCCATGTTCCAATGGATCCATCCTCCAGCTGTCTGAACCACATAGCGGCTATATCAGTCAAGTACAGGGGGAAACATCGAACCATAACCTCCTCCGTTGCCCCCAGCACTTCCATATGCCTAGTGTACCTCATCAAGTGGTCGGTGGGATCCATCTTCCCGTTGTATACTTCCAGAGTGGGTAGTTTGAAATCGGGCGGATTCCTAGCTGTCCTAATATTTCGGGTAAACAGACTCTTGTTAACTCCCTCTGAATCCCTGTTTGTCAGACCTCCGCGAATAGTCCGCCTGATAATGTCAGCCAATCCAGTGTTTCCAACCAAGAGTTGCCCCTCCAAGTCCCCGAGGAAATTCTAGCACATATTCCTCATCACGTACTCCTGCACTCCTATCGACGTCAGGCCGCGTAGTGTCATCCGGTATCCCTCCATGAACTGGTCCAGCATTATCTGGTGGTGTGCCCCCGAGTCTAGGTCCATCTAGATTGTTAGTTGTTTGTTGATTGGGAGCTACCTCCTGCTGAATCACTCCATCTGTCCGCTGGTTGAGTTCCTCTGGTCCAGTTCCACGAACTTGAGCACCTGCAGTTCCTGGTTGTCCAAATTTCCTAAGAAGAGCCTGCATCATCTCCTCATGCCGCTTCATCATCTGCTCCTGCATAGAATTCATCATCACCTGCATCTCGTCCCGAGTTATGTAGATAGATGCATGATCCACTCCAGCTCTAGAAGAGGCCACTTGACTTCCTTCCTAGTTGCTCCTTTCCGCTGCTTGCTTCCTCATTGGTGGTCTAGCCATTGCTTTCTAGGATCCAAGTTCCTAACTCCAAAATTCTTGAGTGCTTGCGTTCTCAATGAAAGCACCAAAGAATACTATCTTTTGAACGTATGCAAACACACTGGGCAAATCTTTTATTTTGACAAACAATGCTATCTTAGGAAATTGTAACTAAAAGTTTAAACCTATATATAGTTGGTAATGGCTGAAAATCATTCCTCTGGGACTAGGAATCCCTCTATCCAAGAGATACCCACTATCGAGGGATGCTTGAATGGTTCAGGCAATACTTGAGGCAAGTAAGGTAAGTACCCATTCCTTAACAAGCTGCACCAGCGGCATCCGCTGCCCCGCCTATTGAAGTATCACCCCACCTTATAGACTTTCCCAAGATGTGCAAGGACTTCCAGAATATGGGTGGAGAGGTGTATATAGGAGTCGAAGGATATGTGGAAACGAAGATTTAGATTAACAAATATGAGTGTATCTATTGAAAGCTTGTATGGGAAGATCAGATTAAGAAGAGAATGGCGGTGTGCAATCTTAAAGGAGAGGCCTTAGATTGGTGGGCTATTGTGGCTGAAGAGAATGCTGAGAGAATTATCACTTGGGATTAGTTTAGATACCACTTTGAGTCATGATTTATGTTTTGGCCGAGATGAATTTGCAATTGGAAAGGTTTATACAGCTTAGGCAAGAAGATTCCACTTTGAAGGAATATATTAGTAAACTCATGGAACTAGCTAAGTTCAGAATGAGTTTGATCGATACCCCATGAAGAAGGCCATGGAGTTTGTGAAAGGCCTGAATTCCCCAATTAGAGAATTGCTTTTGACTTAAGTACCCGCTAGTGCTACTTATGAGACGTTAGTTTGGATGGCTTTGCTTGTTAGTTTGGAGGAGAAGGAAAAGGATTAGGCAGGACTCGCAAAAAATCAAGGAGGGGCTAAGAAGGGAGAATTTTGGGTAAACAATAAGACTAAGGGAAAGTTTAATAAAGAGGGTGTAACGTGTCAGATGTTCCTGAAGAAAGGACACATTGCTAAGGATTATAAAGTGAGTTTGATAAGAGAAGAATTCAAGGGGAAGTTCTATCACTAGCACGAAGAGTGACACTTCAAGAACTGAGGTTCGAAGCTCGCAAAGGAAGGGCAAAGTGGGCAAGCCTACACCATTGAAGTGTTCCTATCTCGAGTAGACCTTCCCTTAAAGACCAAGGAAAGGCTGCGATGGAAGGTACAACTATTATTTTTGGGCACATTATTCGCACCCCATTTAACTCGGGAGAAATACATTCATTCGTAGCTAAAAATATAGTCAACTCCTTGAATCTTAAAACCCAAGTTGCCATCGACACAATAGTCATATCAAATCCTATTGGGGGTCGACAATCTTTCCTTAATTTGTAAAGACCTAGTTGTGGACAAATGTAATGTCGATTTTACATGTAACACATATGTTCTTAATTTTGAGAGGTATGGGCTTATCCTAGGGTTGGATCGGTTATCTTACTATATGGCTATTTTAGATTGCGATAGGAGAATTATAAGGTTAAGGAGTTATAAGGGTGAGATATGGATGTTCGCTATACAACCCAAAACTCAGTCGAGTTAAGATATATATTTGCTTAGCCCATCACAAGATGAGCTCCCATCCATACTCATAGTTCGAGAATTTTCCTATGCTTTTGAAGAAGTCTCGGGCCTTCCTTCCCTAAGGGAGATCGAGTTTAGGATTGATTTGGCGAAGGACATTAGACCTGACGCTCTACCATTAAAACACATGGCCTCTAAAGAAATATGAGAGTTGGATAAGCAGATTTTGAAATTATTGCATAGAGGATTCATCGTCGAAGTACTTCTGAATGAGGAGCACCTGTTGGTTCTTCCACTAAGGCAGACGACTCATTAAGGCTATGCGTCGATTATAGAGAACTCAACAAGTTAACTAAAAAGAATAGGTATCCTTTACCTAGAATAGATGACTTATTTGACCAACTTGTTGGAACCAAAACCCCTTTTCAATTGGACTTAGCTACTTGATTTCATCGATTGAGGATAGCTGAGGATAGAAAGCAGAAGACCACATTTTGCACTCTAGATAAACTATATGAATGTGAAGTGATGCCTTTTGGATTGATGAATGTCCTCATGTACTTTGTATATTAGATGAGAAAAGTATTTAGGGGATAGCTAAATAAATTTGCCATAGTTTTTATGGATGATATCTTAGTACTCTTCAAGAGTGAAGGAGAACATGAAAATCACTTAAGGGAGATACTGTTGATTCATGAGTTTTGATTCATGACACAAGCTTTAGAGATCATACGACGAGAATACTATACGAAAGCGACAAAAAGGAGAATAACCATATATTGCACACTACAAAGGAGACAAGACTACAATCTAGATATTAGTATGAATATTTTATTTCATTGAGTTTTAGAATATTGTTAAAATCATTCCTCAAGTAGTCACACACACACACAAATTGATTTATACAAAAATAAGTGTGCACTATGCAAATAACAGCAGGTCGGCCGACCGACCAGAATCTTCGGCCGACCGACTCTGTGTCCAGTGCATAGATATGCACCGTTTTATTTATATCTATAAACTCAGCTGACCGGCCCAGGTTTCTCGGTCAACCGACCAGAACATAATGGCTAGTTTTCTGAAGAGGTGCAATCGTTCATGAAGAGGAATGTTCTTTAATCCAACAGATATGGACACAACTCTTGATTGAAACTCTTTATGAAAGATTGTAACTATTCTACAACTATATAAACATATTCAATTCACTTCTACAATCACCGATTCTTGTTTATAATTCTGAAATCTATTCTCTATTCATTTCTGCAAATAAAAGCAATCATTCTTATTTAATATCACTAGAATCCTTTATTTAATTCATATACTTCGATTCTACGTGATCATCTTCCTTCTAAATCTTCACACACATATATACTCTTGAGAATTTGATTATAGGAAAAATTGTACTATCAAAAGACAATCAGTGTTATTCAGAACACATTCGTCAACAAACTATTTGTATTAAGTCGAAGTCCTCTTCGGTTGTTGAGGCGGAAAAATTCCTGTTCGGCTGCTCAGGTGTCGTATACCTATTCCTCCGGGTTAAGTGAGGGGTTTAGTTTAAATCCAGAGGGTATTCTGGGGCTGGACGTAGAACGGGAAGTTCGAACCAGTATAAAAATTCCTGGTGTGCTTACTTTAATTTTTATTTTACTGTTATTATTAGTTTCCGCATTTATATACCATATTACACGATCCTTAGTACTTCACGTACACTTTCATTTGGTATCAGAGCAAGGAAATCCTATAACCGTCACAAAGTTATTTGATATTTATTTCTAAGTAATATGGCAACCACACAAACTAACGATGTTAGAACTAACACTAATTCTAGTTTCACAGAAGGTCAATCGACTTCACGACCTCCACTTTTTAATGGTATAAATTATAATTATTGGTCAACTGGAATGAGAATCTATATGCAATCTAGTGGATTCGATATCTAGAACATCATACAAAGAGAGTACACGACTCCTACTGAAGAATACTCAACTTGGAGTAACACACAAAAACTAGATGCTACTTCAAATGCAAAGGCTATGAATATTTTATTTTGTGCATTAGATAGAAATGAATTCAATAGAGTTAGCATGTGCACTTCCGGTTATGAAATTTGGAGAACTCTTAAGGTGTCGCATGAAGGAACGAACAAAGTTAAATTAAGCAAAATTTCTATGTTGAAAAATCAATTTGAAAATTTCAAAATGAGGCCAAATGAATCTATAAATGACATGTACTCTATATTCCAGAATATTTATCATGCTTTATTATTATTAGAACAAAAGTTTACTGATTTTGATGTTGTTACAAAAATCTTAAATTCTTTAACGGACGAATGGGAACGAAAAGTCCTAGCTATTGAAGAAGCAACTGATTTGTCAACATTAAAACCAGAAGAATTGATAGGTAATTTAATGTCCTATGAAGTAAATTTGCAGGCAAAAAGAAATGGAGCACAAGAAAAGAAAAATGTGGCATTCCAAGCAGAAAAAGATGATTCCGACTCAGATAATGAAGATATGGCAATGATCGCTAAAAATTTCAAAAAGTTTTTGAAATTCAACAGAAACAAATTCAAGGGAAACAAAAATAATTCCAACAACAATTCCAATAGCAGCAAACCATCATCTTCAGCAATGGAATGTTATGAATGTCATAAGAAAGGACACATGAAGAAAGATTGTCCAGAGCGTAAAAAGAATAATTTCAAGAAGGACAAAACCAAACGAAAAGCTTTCTCTATCACTTGGGACGACACTGACTCATCATCCTCATCAGAGAGTGAAAGTGTAACAACCCGTATATTTGGACCATTTAAATTGACAATAATCCACACATGTCAACTTAAATAATACAAAACACGAATAATAAATGGAGTATAAGTATATAAATGAGAATCATCACAGAGTCACGGAAAATATAACATAACAGAATAGTGCAGCGGAATTACAACAATGTCATAATAGTAGTTCATGAAGCTACTAAGAAAATACAACAATGTCTCAAATAAAAGAAATACAACGACATAGATGTTCAAATGGAAAGAACAATAGTGATAAAGATAAGATAGTCTTCAAGTCTTCAGCTCCAAATAAGCAGCAGCAGCAATCCTCAGTCTGATCCGAGCATATGCACAAACAAACACTCGAATCAGGACATATATTCTTATACAGATAATATGGTTAAAAATTTGAAATAACAATAACTCAAAGATGGTTGGAATAAGCATCCTTCAGGATCCGATAAACTATCTATATATAGTAGAGTACGATAAGTAGATAATGTCTATCAATAATATAAAGGTATCAAAATAGTGTTAAGTCATGGCCCATTCCACCCTTAACACATTTTTATTCCCAAAAGCATATACAAGACCGTAGTTTCCCCAAAACCGAAAGTCACCAGAGGGCAATACATATACTAAAGGTACAAATCAAAATCGTAGTGGTCGCGCATAAATGGAATACAAGTATGACAAGGCACATGAGGCTATACCCAAGATAGTGATACTACAGTTCGCCTGATCCGGACTGGTGAGAACGCAACGCCGCAGCGCCCGCAACACCGTGAGACAACACTCCCAATTCAAGGGTGCGCACCAATCAATCACAAAGTAAAAGAATAGTTTACGAAGAAGTGTGTCCACTTGAGGTAGCTAATCCTCCATTGGTCCGGCACAGCTCCTGTTTTAGTCATTTCAAATTTGACACAAGTGTCAAGGCTATCCATTATCGTTCACTTTCTTCAATCATCAACGTTCGCCAATCCAACCACTTCATTCTGGATCATCACTTCGCGTATAGTTATTAAAGTGGTTTCCGGTTTAGACAGTGAGTATGTCCCAAACCGACTCCGGTTCCTTTAATAACTTTCGTGATTATAACACCGATTGGTTGTTAATATATTTCAAAACCATATCAATTTCATTTTCAATTCGTAAATCGACAATTCGTTAGTCTTTCGAAATCAATTTCCAAAATTTCGTTTCAAACTTTCCAATTTCAATTTCAACATTTCTATAATTCAATTTCAAAGTTTCAATTAAAACAATTCAAATATCCATTTCATTTCGTATATAAATTCATTCCAAAATCATTTAACCAAATTTAACGTTCAAAACAATTTAAATCAATTATCGCTTCCATTCGATATTCATTAAATTTATTTATCATAAAACAATTTCAATTAAATTCCCAATTCATTACGTTACGTCTTAAATTCGATTTCATTATCAAAGTTTACAACTTATTTACAATTTACACTTCTCAAATCCAATTCTTTAAATTACAATTATTTCATTTGTTTCGATAAAGCGCATTCAATTTCTTATCAAAGATATTTCTTTCAATTCCAAACTTAGTTAAAACTTATTTTCACTTGTTCAAAAATTCAATTTTTCTTAATAAAGATATTCAATTCAATTTAATTATAAATCAACCTCATCACATTTTCAATAATTTTTAAATCTTAATTATTAATCATTTCAAACTCATTCATTAATAATTTCAAACTCAATTGTTAATAAATTTAAAATTTATTAATTATTTCAAACTTCGTTATTAATAATTTCACACTTAACTATTAATAATTTCAAAAGTTACTTATTAATAATTTCAAAACTTAATTATTAATAATTTCAAAAATTTATTATCAAATAATTCTAAATTTAATTATTAAATAATTAAATTTTAAACAATATTCTTTTTGTCAATTACTACGTTAATATTTGTTTTCAAATTCAAATACTCACATTTACATTCATTCGAATTTAAATTCCAATTTATTCAAAACCTTGTTATTCGTCAAATAAAACTTTATTTTATTTAAATCAAAACATTGACCAATCGGGTTTAATTCAATTTTCTATCCTAAGTCAAAGTTATTTGGGTATTTATCATTTCAACCCGATTCCATTTCAATTCAAAATCAAAACATACAAAGGGAACTTGCAGTGTGATAGCTGGGATGGTGTCAAAGTAAATAAACAAGCAATAGCATCCATTCACAACAATTCAACAATTTCAAATAATCCCGAAATAATCGTATTAATTCGCGTTTGTTATTTACGCCAATTAATATAACTATTTCTAGAATCTACTCTATCATTTCAAGTAGATTAAAGATTATACCATTACGGTTTTACTTGTCGTTCAACTTCAATTACAACAGTTAATTCAATATACGTTCAACAGTCCAAAGTGAAATTTGTCAATTCTACGTGTCAATTAACTTAACAATTTAAGGGTCAATTTAATTAATCAATATTCATCACAAAAGGGGTCAAGTTAACAATCAAATTCGACATATATAATTCATTTAAATCGTTAATCATCCTATATCAAATTTTTAACTTGCAATTAATTTATCACTTAACAATAACAATTTACATCCAATTCAACATCACATAGCAATCATTTATCAATTCAAACTAGCATAAGAATATAGTCGTGAAAATTAATTCACCTTTCGTGGATAAAGAAATTTGACGGCGAAGCACGAAGAAATAAGAACAGAGTCGGTATAGCACGAACAACGAACACTGTAATATCGACAAAAAGGAAACGATATTAATACAATGAACATTGTATATAATTTATAAATTTATATAAATGCGCTTACCGAAGACGGAGGAAAAGAACGGAGCTGAAAATTTGCTGTTGCGAAAGAAGCTCAGTCGGTCGCTGCAACAAGCAAAGAAAGTCGGTAACTATTTCGGCAACCAATAGAAATTTGCTTAAATACTTTTCAGCAAAATCTATAACTATTAGCTATTCTCAGTTTCATCTTTTTTTTTTTAGGTGCACTTTGCATTTGACACGCATGAATTTAACAATCTTCATGCATGCACCTCAACACATATCTCAACCCCAAATACAACACACGCACATGCAAACACTACCCCATCATTCCACAATGCCAGCACACACATCCCTCTTTTGCTCTTTACTTTTCACGTGGCCCATTCCTTCTCTGCATGCACTTAGAAACGCACGCACCCAACATAAACCCACACACATGCATCGCAGAACGCACACACACATCAACAGACGGCTAGACGAGGCTGAGATGAGGGGAGCTGGTACGGTGGGGTGAGGCGGTGGAGGCAGTGATGGGAGGTCTGGGGTTGGCTGCGTGGTGGAGACAGGGGTGTGCCGCCTTTGCTGTTAGTGGTGGGCTGTGGATCAGGAGATGGGCGAAGTGAGGCGAAGGACTGGATCTCGGACGGGTCAGTAAAGGCGGTGGGCTGGCTTTGGACGGTGGAGGTGGGATGACGTGGAGTGGTGGTTGGCACTGCGTGCGTGTGGCTTTGGTGGTGAAAGCATGTACGTGATGATGAGGTTGAGTGGGAAAAAGCTGAGCTCGGCAATATATTTTTTTTTTACTTACTTACAGAAATGAGAATGAGAATGAGAAAAGGAAGGAGAGCGGTCACCTGAACTTGCAAAATGAGATTTAGGAATTTGTGGAAAATGAAATGTTGCTTTAACTAGTACCGTGAATGCCTTTTGGGTCCCCAACATTTATTATCCCCAAACGCAACCCCACCCCTTCGTCTCCCTATTAAATGCCAATTCAGCTGAAATAATTTTTCTTTTGTAATGTGCTGAAAATATTTGGGCTGCGATTTGATTCAACCGGTTCATTTAGAACGGTTAAGAACAACGCGACGATTTTCCAATCCCCGATTTGTCCGAATAAATATACCGTTTTTATCAGTGCGACGACGCGCTTCCAACGGTACACAGATTATTGCGATACGATGGTTTTAAAAAATTTGCATTTACGCCGCTTAAATTGTATGTTTTGCAAAATAATATAAACGGAGCAGGCGATGACAGTTTTAGACGAAACGAATTATAAAATCTTGATCAGAATAATTTTTACAAGCGGACTGTGTAAAAATATTTGGATTTGGAAGATAAATTTTACGCAGCTTTATATGGACTGATATACAGTAAAACGCGAACGGACTTTACTATAATATTTTTCAACGAAACTTTTTCTATGTCCATATCTAACTAGACGTATGTCATAAATAAAGTTTGGGCGTAAATTGAGATCGTTTAAAATTTCAAAAATTTTATTGAAACGATGAATTTAAAATTTTAAATCGGGTCGGAAATTTAGGGTCGTTACAATCTCCCCCACTCAGAACTTTTCGTCCTCGAAAAGGAACTAGACGAGTGAAGTAGAAATGAAATAAGTAGAAAAGTCAAGATAGATTTCGAGATATTTGAATAATACCTGAAATTAATAGTTCGGGGTTTGAATCCCGAATACTATCCTCAGTTTCCCATGTGCAATCTCGCTCATCTGCGCTCCACTGTACTTTGACGAGATTTACCGACTTCCTTCTGAGTTGCTTTGTCTCACGATCGACTATCCGAAGTGGTTTCCGCTCAATAGTCAAGTCAGGCTCAATAACTATCTCTTCCAACTGAGCAGTGGGAATGGTCGTAGATGGATCGTGTACAACTTTGCGAAGATGTGAGACGTGGAACACGTTGTGAACACCAGCGAACTTCTCTGGTAATGCAACTCTATATGCCAATGTTCCAACTCTTTCTGTAATCTCAAACGGACCAACAAATCTGGGAGCTAATTTCCCCTTCCTTCCAAATCGAACAATATTCTTCAAAGGTGACACTTTCAGAAATACTTTGTCCCCAACACTGAATTCGAGATCTCTTCTCCTTTTGTCAGCATAGCTTTTCTGTCTATCCTGTGCCGTCTTTATCTTCTCTCTGATTTCTTCGACTTTTTCAGAAGCTTCCATAATCATTTCCGGTCCAAGTACTAATCGATCTCCAGACTCGATCCAACAAGCTGGCGATTTGCACGGCCGTCCATATAAGGCTTCGAACGGTGCCATACCAATGCTTGCCTGGTTTATAAAGGATAATTAGTTCAAATTCAAATATACTTATTCAAATTTGAAATTCAAATTCTTTACCTGGTAACTATTATTATAAGTGAATTCTACCAAGTGAAGATGGTCTTCCCAAGATCCACCAAAGTCAATAATACAAGCTCGTAGAAGATCTTCCAAAATCTGATTCACCCTCTCAGTTTGGCCATCTGTCTGAGGATGATATGCTGTGCTCAGATTCAGTTTGGTGCCCAAGGTATCCTGAAATGCCTTCCAGAATTTACTGGTGAAAATAGGATCTCGATCGCATACAATACTAGATGGTACACCATGAAGTTTAACAACTTCTCTCATGTATATCTCAGCCAAACTCGAAGCTGTACGAGTGGTCTTGACTGGAATAAAATGAGCGGACTTCGTCAGTCTGTCGACAATCACCCATATGCTTTCGTTACCTTTTATAGTCCTTGGTAGCCCATCAATAAAGTCCATAGAAATCTGCTCCCATTTCCAACCTGGGATCTCAAGAGGTTGAAGCAATCCTGCTGTCTTTCTGTGATCAGCTTTAACTTGTTGGCAAGTGGTGCACCTGCTAACATAGATAGAAATATCACGCTTCATCCCACTCCACCAATATAACTTCTTCATATTCTGGTACATTTTAGTGACACCGGGATGAAATGAAAGTGAAGACTTATGATTCTCTCGCAGTACTTCCTGTCTAAGACCATCAACATTAGGAACACAAATTCGATTATCAATCCTCAAGATTCCATTACTATCAACATGTGCACCCACTTTATTATCAGCATTTTCAATTCTGCCAAGCACTATTTCTTTGATGCGATAAAGCAAAGTGTCCTCGTATTGTTTGGCTATAATACGATCTATAATAGCTGGGGAGACGGAAAGCTGGAATAACATTCCTTCAACAAGATTACAACATATCATAGCTTGGTTTCTGCTCAAAGCATCGGCTACGGCATTTGCTTTCCCCGGAGTGTAGTTAATATCAAGATCATATGCAGCTAGAAATTCGAGCCATCGGACTTGTCTCTGATTCAAGTCCTTTTGCGAGAAGATATATCTCAATGACTTATGGTCAGTGAATAACTCGAACTTTGTTCCCAATAGATAGTGCCTCCATAGCTTAAGAGCAAATACAACCGCAAGAAGCTCTAAATCGTGAGTTACATAGTTTGTTTCATGGGTCTTTAATTGACGACCAGCATAGGCAATAACTTTTCCTTTCTGCATTAAAACTGCACCAAGTCCATCTCGACAAGCATCTGTATAGACGGTCAATCCTTCGCTACCATCAATAACTGTAAGAACCGGGGCAGAGGTCAACTTTCGCTTCATCTCATTGAAAGCTGCTTCGCACTTTTCGCTCCAAATAAATTTCACATTCTTTCTGGTCAGTGCGGTAAGTGGTGCGGCAATACGAGCAAAGTTTTCTATAAATCTGCGGTAATAGCCGGCCAAACCTAAGAAACTGCGGATGTCTGTAGGAGTTTTGGGAGTCTCCCAATCCTGCAAATTCCAAAGATTCGAATTAAGAAAAGATAAGTTGTTTTTGATAGAATTTGACGAGTAAGAATAGAACTTACATTGATTACGGCGATCTTAGCTGGATCGACCGAAATCCCATTCTCTGAAACAATATGGCCAAGAAATCGAACTTCATCCTTCCAAAAGTGACATTTTGAAAACTTGGCTTTAAGCTGATGACTGCGTAGAGTTTCAAGAACAAAAGCCAAATGTGACCTATGCTCTTCCTCATCCTTAGAGAAGACGAGAATGTCATCGATGAAAACAAGAACAAACTTGTTAAGAACATCCCGGAAAACTCTATTCATCAAATCGACGAAATAAGCTGGAGCATTAGTAAGACCGAACGGCATAACCAGCCATTCAAAGAAACCAGTCTCAGTGCGGAATGCTGTCTTAGGAATACTCTCCTCGGCAATTCTGAGTTGGTGAAAGCCAGTAGCCAGATCGAGTTGAGAGAATACTTTAGCTCCATGGAGCTGGTCGAAGAGATCGTTGATGCGGGGCATCGGATATCGGTTCTTGTGTGTGAGTTTGTTCAGCTCTCTATAGTCCACACACATTCTGAGAGAACCATCAGATTTTGTGACGAACACCACTACAGCACCCCATTCTGAATGACTTCGCCGAATCAAGCCTTTAGAAAATAAGTCTTCAGTTTGAGCATTCAGTTCAGCTTTTTCTTTAGGAGCCATTCTCCGAGGAGGGAGAACTACTGGTCGGGCACCAGGAATAAGGTCAATGCGGAATTCGATTTCCCGCGGTGGTGGTAGAGAATTGACTTCTCCAAATACATCAGAAAAGGATTGGACCACTGGAGTAGAGCTTAGTTCATTTGGATGGGAGTCCAGTGAAAATATAAAACTCCCAGCATATTCTTGAGGTGATTTGCCTTCTATAACCAAAGACATACCCTGGTTATCGATGAGAGAGACTGTTCGAGCTTTGCATGAGATATTGGCTTCGAATTTCCGTAGCCAATCAATGCCTAATAAAACATCAAATGCCTCGAATCCGAGGACATAGAAATCCCAAGTGAAGTGATGAATGCCATGCATAAGAGTGACATATTTACAAACCCTTCTAAGGTTAGCGGGCCCTCCAATAGGGTTTGATACACATAAGGAGATAGATGAAAGAATGGGTTCCAAACCAAGTTTATTGCACAAATCAATAGATATGAAACTATGTGTTGCTCCGGTATCAAATAGAACTTTAACTGGTAAAGTATGCAACATAAAAATACCCTGTAATGTACCTTGGTTATCAGTAGGAGCAGGTGGGGTAGGTGGATCATGGGCGGAAGAAGTCATGGCAAATACCCCGGTCGTCTTTCCCTTTTTATACATAGGACAATCCCTCTTGAAATGGCCCGGCTGCAGACATACGTGACAGAGGTCGTTCCTAGTATTCTGAGGAGGCGGAACAGTGGCACCGGCAGATGTTGGACAGCTGTTGGCATAGTGACCCCTCTGGTCGCACTTGAAACAAGTGATGGAGGATAAGTCAATAGGCTTCTTCTGAGAATAGCCAAGCCTAGATTTCTGCTGCCAATTCTTCTTTTGTTGCTCAAAATTTTGCTTCCTCTTTCCCGACTGATTAGCTGGTGTCTGAGTAACTGGAGCTTTGGGGACAGATGTTCCTTTAGGCTTTCCCTCGTATCGAAGAGCGAAATCCATCAACTCAGTGAAAGTTCCATGGACATGAGCGGTGAGGAGCTCGTAATACTCTGGGCGTGCGCCATGTATGAACTTCTCGTTCTTCAGTAGAGGTGTGTCAATCAAGCCCGGTCCGAACTTGGAGAGTTCGTTAAACCTCCTTTCGTACTCAGTAAAGGTCATGCTGCCCTGCTTGAGATCCATGAAAGACCGATAGAGTTGGGCCTTCCCAGCAGTTGGCATCCACTGAGCCATGAAAGAATCCCTATTACAAAAGGTATGAAACGAATCAAAATTGTAACGAGATAAGATAGAAATTTTATTTAGTAGGAATTTAGATAGATCACTACCTAAACTGGGCCCAAGTGATGGTTTCCTCATCAGTTCGAGAAGTGACTGATTCCCACCAATCATGAGCAGCATCCTGAAGCTGCCAAGCGGCCAACTTGCGCTTCTGAGCATCTGCGATCTCTAAGCCAGAAAAGATCCTCTCCAAACTCTTTAGCCATTGTTGTGCTTCGATAATACTTTCGGAGCCAGTAAATTTGACTCCCCCAAGCTGAGTATACTCCTTGCTAAGAGTGGAGAATCGGACTGCGGGAGCTGGAGCATGTGGACCAGGAGCATTTCCACCCTTGCCCCTAACATTTCTTCTAGTAGCCATCCTGGAATACCAAAAGTGATTTAGAATCAAAGATAGAAATTTATAGAACTTAAGGAAATTCTATTCAACGATTTCAATAAGAAAGATGAATAAAAGGATGTGGATTCTGAAATGATTCTCCTCATTCTAGGGTATGTTCACCCTATCTCTAATGAGCTTTAAACTCCACAGGCTAAGGTTATCGTGAACCAAAGCTCTGATACCAACTGTAACAACCTGTATATTTGGACCATTTAAATTGACAATAATCCACACATGTCAACTTAAATAGTACAAAACACGAATCATAAATGGAGTATAAGTATATAAATGAGAATCATCACAGAGTCACAGAAAATATAACATAACAGAATAGTGCAGCGGAATTACAACAATGTCATAATAGTAGTTCATGAAGCTACTAAGAAAATACAACAATGTCTCAAATAAAAGAAATACAACGACATAGATGTCCAAATGGAAAGAACAATACTGATAAAGATAAGATAGTCTTCAAGTCTTCAGCTCCAAATAAGCAGCAGCAGCAATCCTCAGTCTGATCCGAGCATATGCACAAACAAACACTCGAATCGGGACATATATTCTTATACAGATAATATGGTTAAAAATTTGAAATAACAATAACTCAAAGATGGTTGGAATAAGCATCCTTCAGGATCCGATAAACTATCTATATATAGTAGAGTATGATAAGTAGATAATGTCTATCAATAATATAAAGGTATCAAAATAGTGTTAAGTCATGGCCCATTCCACCCTTAACACATTTTTATTCCCAAAAGCATATACAAGACCGTAGTTTCCCCAAAACCGGAAGTCACCAGAGGGCAATACATATACTAAAGGTACAAATCAAAATCGTAGTGGTCGCGCATAAATGGAATACAAGTATGACAAGGCACATGAGGCTATACCCAAGATAGTGATACTACCGTTCGCCTGATCCGGACTGGTGAGAACGCAACGCCGCAGCGCCCGCAACACCGTGAGACAACACTCCCAATTCAAGGGTGCGCACCAATCAATCACAAAGTAAAAGAATAGTTTACGAAGAAGTGTGTCCACTTAAGGTAGCTAATCCTCCATTGGTCCGGCACAGCTCCTGTTTTAGTCATTTCAATTTTGACACAAGTGTCAAGGCTATCTATTATCGTTCACTTTCTTCAATCATCAACGTTCGCCAATCCAACCACTTCATTCTGGATCATCACTTCGCGTATAGTTATTAAAGTGGTTTCCGGTTTAGACAGTGAGTATGTCCCAAACCGACTCCGGTTCCTTTAATAACTTTCGTGATTATAACACCGATTGGTTGTTAATATATTTCAAAACCATATCAATTTCATTTTCAATTCGTAAATCGACAATTCGTTAGTCTTTCGAAATCAATTTCCAAAATTTCGTTTCAAACTTTCCAATTTCAATTTCAACATTTCTATAATTCAATTTCAAAGTTTCAATTAAAACAATTCAAATATCCATTTCATTTCGTATATAAATTCATTCCAAAATCATTTAACCAAATTTAACGTTCAAAACAATTTAAATCAATTATCGCTTCCATTCGATATTCATTAAATTTATTTATCATAAAACAATTTCAATTAAATTCCCAATTCATTACGTTACGTCTTAAATTCGATTTCATTATCAAAGTTTACAACTTATTTACAATTTACACTTATCAAATCCAATTCTTTAAATTACAATTATTTCATTTGTTTCGATAAAGCGCATTCAATTTCTTATCAAAGATATTTCTTTCAATTCCAAACTTAGTTAAAACTTATTTTCACTTGTTCAAAAATTCAATTTTTCTTAATAAAGATATTCAATTCAATTTAATTATAAATCAACCTCATCACATTTTCAATAATTTTTAAATCTTAATTATTAATCATTTCAAACTCATTCATTAATAATTTCAAACTCAATTGTTAATAAATTTAAAATTTATTAATTATTTCAAACTTCGTTATTAATAATTTCACACTTAACTATTAATAATTTCAAAAGTTACTTATTAATAATTTCAAAACTTAATTATTAATAATTTCAAAAATTTATTATCAAATAATTCTAAATTTAATTATTAAATAATTAAATTTTAAACAATATTCTTTTTGTCAATTACTACGTTAATATTTGTTTTCAAATTCAAATACTCACATTTACATTCATTCGAATTTAAATTCCAATTTATTCAAAACCTTATTATTCGTCAAATAAAACTTTATTTTATTTAAATCAAAACATTGACCAATCGGGTTTAATTCAATTTTCTATCCTAAGTCAAAGTTATTTGGGTATTTATCATTTCAACCCGATTCCATTTCAATTCAAAATCAAAACATACAAAGGGAACTTGCAGTGTGATAGCTGGGATGGTGTCAAAGTAAATAAACAAGCAATAGCATCCATTCACAACAATTCAACAATTTCAAATAATCCCGAAATAATCGTATTAATTCGCGTTTGTTATTTACGCCAATTAATATAACTATTTCTAGAATCTACTCTATCATTTCAAGCAGATTAAAGATTATACCATTACGGTTTTACTTGTTGTTCAATTTCAATTACAACAGTTAATTCAATATACGTTCAACAGTCCAAAGTGAAATTTGTCAATTCTACGTGTCAATTAACTTAACAATTTAAGGGTCAATTTAATTAATCAATATTCATCACAAAAGGGGTCAAGTTAACAATCAAATTCGACATATATAATTCATTTAAATCGTTAATCATCCTATATCAAATTTTTAACTTGCAATTAATTTATCACTTAACAATAACAATTTACATCCAATTCAACATCACATAGCAATCATTTATCAATTCAAACTAGCATAAGAATATAGTCGTGAAAATTAATTCACCTTTCGTGGATAAAGAAATTTGACGGCGAAGCACGAAGAAATAAGAACAGAGTCGGTAAAGCACGAACAACGAACACTGTAATATCGACAAAAAGGAAACGATATTAATACAATGAACATTGTATATAATTTATAAATTTATATAAATGCGCTTACCGAAGACGGAGGAAAAGAACGGAGATGAAAATTTGCTGTTGCAAAAGAAGCTCAGTCGGTCGCTGCAACAAGCAAAGAAAGTCGGTTACTATTTCGGCAACCAATAGAAATTTGCTTAAATACTTTTCAGCAAAATCTATAACTATTAGCTATTCTCAGTTTCATCCTTTTTTTTTTAGGTGCACTTTGCATTTGACACGCATGAATTTAACAATCTTCATGCATGCACCTCAACACATATCTCAACCCCAAATACAACACACGCACATGCAAACACTACCCCAACATTCCACAATGCCAGCACACACATCCCTCTTTTGCTTTTTACTTTTCACGTGGCCCATTCCTTCTCTGCATGCACTTAGAAATGCACGCACCCAACATAAACCCACACACATGCATCGCAGAACGCACACACACATCAACAGACGGCCAGACGAGGCTGAGATGAGGGGAGCTGGTACGGTGGGGTGAGGCGGTGGAGGCAGTGACGGGAGGTCTGGGGTTGGCTGCGTGGTGGAGACAGGGGTGTGCCGCCTTTGCTGTTAGTGGTGGGCTGTGGATCAGGAGATGGGCGAAGTGAGGCGAAGGACTGGATCTCGGACGGGTCAGTAAAGGCGGTGGGCTGGCTTTGGACGGTGGAGGTGGGATGACGTGGAGTGGTGGTTGGCACTGCGTGCGTGTGGCTTTGGTGGTGAAAGCATGTACGTGATGATGAGGTTGAGTGGGAAAAAGCTGAGCTCGGCAATATATATATATTTTTTACTTACTTACAGAAATGAGAATGAGAATGAGAAAAGGAAGGAGAGCGGTCACCTGAACATGCAAAATGAGATTTAGGAATTTGTGGAAAATGAAATGTTGCTTTAACTAGTACCGTGGTCCGTGAATGCCTTTTGGGTCCCCAACATTTATTATCCCCAAACGCAACCCCACCCCTTCGTCTCCCTATTAAATGCCAATTCAGCTGAAATAATTTTTCTTTTGTAATGTGCTGAAAATATTTGGGCTGCGATTTGATTCAACCGGTTCATTTAGAACGGTTAAGAACAACGCGACGATTTTCCAATCCCCGATTTGTCCGAATAAATATACCGTTTTTATCAGTGCGACGACGCGCTTCCAACGGTACACAGATTATTACGATACGATGGTTTTAAAAAATTTGCATTTACGCCGCTTAAATTGTACGTTTTGCAAAATAATATAAACGGAGCAGGCGATGACAGTTTTAGACGAAACGAATTATAAAATCTTGATCAGAATAATTTTTACAAGCGGACTGTGTAAAAATATTTGGATTTGGAAGATAAATTTTACGCAGCTTTATATGGACTGATATACAGTAAAACGCGAACGGACTTTACTATAATATTTTTCAACGAAACTTTTTCTATGTCCATATCTAACTAGACGTATGTCATAAATAAAGTTTGGGCGTAAATTGAGATCGTTTAAAATTTCAAAAATTTTATTGAAACGATGAATTTAAAATTTTAAATCGGGTCGGAAATTTAGGGTCGTTACAGAAAGTGATAATGAACAAGCAAATGTGTGCTTCATGGCTTCGTCAGACGATGTAAGTGATTTTACTTTTGAATATTTAATTGAAATAAATTCTGAATTAGTAAATTTAGCAAAACAACTCAAAAAGAAAAATAAGGAGTTGCAAAGAAAGTTAGATAGAGCTGTCTTAGAAGTAGATATGCTGAAAGATGAGAAGAAAATATTAGAAGATGAACTTGAAAGTTCTCGACAATCAAATTCTAACTTATCTTCTCAAATTTCGTCAATATCTGAAGAACTAGAAATTCAGAAAAATAAAAATGATATTTTATTTTTCAAAAATAATTGTTTAAACTCTAAGATTAAGGATTTAGAGTTAGAAAAATCTAGTCTTAAAATAAAATTTGATGATATCTCCAAAAATGTATCTAATTTCAATAAAGGAAGAGAGAATCTTTCTAGTATACTTAAAAATTCTCAATCCTCTAACAATAAATCTGGATTAGGATTAAAGAAACAAAATAATTTTGTTAAAAGTAGGATTAATAATAATATTAAGAAGGATATTAAGAAAACAATTTACCCAAATACTAAAACCATCAAGATATGGATTCCAAAAACGAATAATGTTTTGATAAGGAATAAACATATCAAAATATTTATGGAAACTGTTCATAATAACAAGAATTATGTTTATAAAGGGAATTCTGAACCCGTATGGGTTTGGCTTCCTAAGATCTAACTCTTAGGACCCTAAAAAGATTGGGTACCAACTTTTTATAAACTTTTTGCAGGTACCACATAAGAAGAGAGGAAAATGGATTTTAGATAGCGGTTGCTCAAAACACATGACTGGAAACAAAGAAATGTTGTCAAACATTATATACTCAAATGGAGGAGCAATCACCTTTGGAGATAACTCAAAAGGATATATCATCGGCAAAGGCGATGTCAGTAGCAATGGTACCTCTAATTTACCTCTTATTACTGATGTTTTATTAGTTAAAAATTTAAAACACAATTTATTAAGTATTAGTCAGCTATGCGATAAAGGTTTTAATATAACTTTTTCAGAAAATAAATGTAATATTTTCGATAAAAATCATAACACTATTTTCGAAGGAAAAAGAGATAAAAACATTTATATCTTAAATATGAATGTTAATAATGATTCAAATTTGTATCTAGTAGTTAAAGAAAACGATTCTTGTCTTTGGCACAAAAGATTTTGTCACATCAATTTTAATACTATCAACAAACTAGCTAAAAACAAATTAGTTAAAGGTTTACCCAATATAAAATTCGAAACTAATATATTTTGTGATGCATGTAAATTAGGAAAATTAACAAAGTCTTCTTTTAAATCAAAAAAAGTAATATCTACAGAACAACCACTTGAACTTTTACACATGGATCTTTTTGGTCCAACTCAAGTGCAGTCTATTAATCGTAATAGATATGTATTTGTTATTGTAGATGATTTTTCTAGATATACTTGGATTTTCTTTTTGAAAAATAAAAGTGATACTTTTGATAATTTTAAAGTTTTTGTTAAAAGAATTCAAAATATTAAAAGTTTGAAAATTAAAAATATAAGAAGTGATCATGGAGGAGAATTTGAAAATGAAGCTTTTGAACAATTTTGTAACAAGAAAGGTATTAACCATAATTTTTCGTTTCCTAGAACACCACAACAAAATGGAGTTGTAGAAAAGAAAAATAGAACGTTACAAGAATGTGCAAGAACTTTATTAAATGGAACCACTTTATCGAAACACTTTTGGGCAGAAGCTGTAGCTACTGCTTGTTATGTATTGAATCGTGTTTCTATTCGACCATTAACTAAGAATACTCCATATGAACTTCTAAATGGAAGAAAACCAAATATTTCATATCTTAAAGTTTTTGGTTCTAAATGTTTTATTTTAAATACTAAAGATCAGCTAGGCAAATTCGATCCAAAATCCGATGAAGGAATATTCGTTGGATATTCGGAACAAAGCAAGGCTTATCGAATTTATAATAAACGAACTCAAATTATTGAATAAAGCTTACATGTTTCATTTGACGAAAATTTTAAAAATATAAATCCAATTGTTACTATTGATTCTGATGATGAAACTACTCAGAATGAAAATATTAATACAAATGAAAATTTTGAGACTCATGAAACCAATGAAAATACAAACATTACTCCTAATATAATAAAATCTCCACCTAGAATTTTACGAGATCATCCTGGGCAAAATATAATTGGAGAAGTTAATACGAATGTTAAAACCAGACATCAATTAAATCAAGTTGGTCATGTAGATTTTCTCTCTAACATAGAACCTAAGAATATAAAAGAAGCATCAACTGATGACTACTGGATTCTTGCCATGCAAGAAGAACTAAATCAATTCGAACGAAACGAAGTTTGGGAAATCGTTCCTAGACCTAGTGATCAATCAGTCATCGGTACTAAATGGGTTTTCAAAAATAAAGCAGATGAACTAGGAAATATAACCAGGAATAAAGCTAGATTAGTTGCACAAGGATATAATCAAGAAGAAGGAATTGATTACGAAGAAACGTTTGCTCCAGTCGCCCGACTTGAAGCAATACGAATCTTATTAGCTTTCGCATGCTTTCATAATTTTAAACTGTGTCAAATGGATGTTAAAAGTGCTTTTTTAAATGGATACATAAAAGAAAATGTTTTTGTTGAACAACCACCTCTTTTAAATCATGAAAAATTTCCGGATCATGTTTATAAACTGAAAAAGGCGTTATACGGTTTAAAACAAGCACCACGTGCTTGGTATGATCGTCTTAAAAGCTATTTATTAGAATCTGCTTTTGAAATTGGTAAAGTAGATCAAACGCTTTTTATTAAGAAAACTAATAAAGATATTTTAATAATTCAAATATATGTTGATGATATCATTTTTGGCTCGACAAATGAAAAACTATGTCAGGAATTTTCAACTATAATGACAAATGAATTTGAAATGTCTCATATGGGAGAATTGTCATATTTTCTTGGATTACAAATTAAACAAATTGAAAATGGTATTTTTATTAATCAAGAAAAATATTGTTATAATTTAATTAAACGATTTGGTCTGGAAAACACTTCTGCTAAGCCAACTCCAATGAGCACAACTACTCATCTTGATAGAGACGAGGAGGGCAAAAGTGTTGATCAGAAGCTATATCGTAGTATGATTGGATCTTTACTTTATTTAATAGCGAGTCGACCCGATATAATGATGAGTGTTTGTTTATGTGCTAGATTTCAAGCAAATCCCAAGGAGTCACATATGAGAGCAGTTAAACGCATTATTCGTTATCTAACTAAAACCAAAGATTTCGGACTATTTTATCTGAAAGAATGTCCTTTCGAATTAGTCTCCTATAGCGATGCTGATTTTGGAGGAAGTCGGACGGATCGAAAAAGTACGAGCGGAACGTGTCGTTTCATTGGACGTTCCTTAGTCTCGTGGTTTAGTAAGAAACAAAACTGTGTTTCTTTATCGACGTGTGAAGCAGAATATATATCTGCTGCTTTGGCATGTGCACAAGTCGTATATATGCAACAAACACTACAAGATTTTAATTGTCATCTTGAAAAAACTATAATTTATTGTGATAATACTAGTGCAATAAATCTTTCTAAAAATCCGGTCAATCACTCACGAACAAAACACATCGATATTCGTCATCACTTTCTTCGTGATTGTTTGGAAAAAGGATTAATAAATTTAGAATTTATCGATACTGAAAATCAAATTGCTGACATTTTTACTAAACCACTAAATGAAAATATTTTTATAAAACTTAGATGCTATTTAGGTATAATGTCGTTTAAAGATTTATGAATAAAAATATGCAAAAATATCGAAAAACAAAATTGTTTTATTTCTGACCAAAGCGGAACTTGAACTCATGACCTCTGACTTGCTTGTTAGATGTTGTGTTATAGCTACTTGAGCTATGGGTGTTTCTTGTTTTAGTTCTCTTTAAAGTTTGTTTTATCTGTTTTGTTTTCAGAAAAACTATATTTAGCTCTTATGTTATAAATCATACATTTACAGACAATTTTATTCTTAAACTTCTGTGATCATATTTAAAATTAGTTCATATCCACTAATTTTTCAGCAAACAAGATGTTTATATATACTATGCTTATCTTTCAAAACATATACTAAGAAAATTCTTAAAACAAAACTTAAAAAAATGTCTTCAAACAATGACTACTATAATTCCGAAAACTCTCATATATCATACACATCTCCGGACGATGATGGTTCCGACCGCATCCCTGAAAATGGCCCCTATCCTACCTTTCCCATGCCTAAATGTGTTCTAGACTTCTCCTCTCCAGATAAAGACCCCCGACATGGGTGGAAACCATGGGAAGACTCCCATACAGGCTATACACCTGAAAAGAAAAAAGGGAAGAATACGATGGTAATATCTCCAACCACCAAACAAAAAATTGATGAAATACATCACTACCAACGACAACAAATGGATATGCAACGGGAACTCTACTATGAACAAAAAGTCATGGCAAGACGTTTAAGTTTTCTAGAAAAGATTGCCATGAAAATTTGTTCATCAAAGAAGGATGATGTTGCTGAACCTTCTTATAGACCCTCATCCTCGTCAAATCCTGTTCAAACTCCAATAACTCCAAGATGGTCACCAATAGAAGATGTTCCATCCCTAAACTCATGGGAACGTAGATTTTAACGAACGGTGGCTAATTTTTTTTATATATATGTTGTTGTTTTCAATAAGATGTATAAATATAATGATATGATAATATAATTTATATTTCTATAATTTTTTTGAAAAACAACAAAAATATACATTTCTACCAGGGTCGGTCGACCGGAAAGCCTGAGTCGGTCAATCGAACCCTTCCCGAGAATTTCAAAAACACATTTCTAACAGGGTCGGTCGACCGAAGACCCTAAGTCGGTCAGCCGAACCCTTCCCGAGAGTTTCAGCAACTTTCTGATTCACAGTTCGGTCAGCCGACCCAGTGCCTTCGGTCGACCGAACGTATATTCTGCCTGTCTTTTACTTCAGATTTGTACCCCATCCCTTCACCTTTTCAACTTACCTCTTCACTCTTACTTTCCCAATTACAGTTTTTAACCTAGCCCCCATTAAAACTTCTCAAATTTTTAATCTTTTTTTCCAAAAACAAAATGACTCCCAAGAAGAAATCAAAGACAACCGGTGGCTCTTCTTCATCTACTCCAGTGGATACACAAATTGCTTCATGGCTAGTTAATGATATAGCTCTTCAAAGATGGATACAACTTCAAGATGCCAAAATCTTTGAAGAATCATTTGTAAGTTATCCTGACTTTGCTTCCTACGGTATTGAAAATGCCGCCCTTGAGAGTGGTCTTGATACATTCCTTGATCATAAGAAAAATAACTTGAAAATCAATCATATTATGGTCAATTTATTTCTAGCGAACCTCAACCTTGTAAATCTGCCAAGAAACATTGAAAATTGTATTTGGACATCGGTTTGTGGCACTTCGATTTTCCTTTCCATTGATCGAATTAACCACATTTTGGATGCTAGACCGGATGGTATCTCATTACACGATGTAGATTGTAACATATCAACTCGTGACCGGATAAGCCATCTATTTTTCAAAGATGATGCATCGGATTTTAGACAAACATCATCACTTAGACCAAAAGCTCGACTTCTTCATCGATTCATGATGAAATCTTTAGTTCCTAGAGGTGGTTCATATCATCTCGTATATCCAGAAAATTTTAAAGCATTGTATGCTATTTGTAGGAAAATACGAGTTAATTGGTCACAACTTCTTATGGATGAATTTCTCTCTTTTAACCAAGGAAAGATGCTCCATGTTTATTATGGAGAATACATAATGAGATTGATCAATAGTTTCGTCATCAATGCTCCGGAATCTGAAACCTCCAAAGTCCATATTTTTGATTCACGGACCATAAAGTTAATGAAATTACCTGATGTTCCACATCGATTTATTAGATTTGAGCAATGGAGTGATACTCCGAGAGAACAACTACGCCGTAGCTATTCTACACCTCAACCATCTACTCATGCTACAGAACGTATAACCCGCCAATCCTCAATTCAACGACCAACTCCCAGAATGAATACAGAAGCGGCCATTGATATTTTGGCACAAATTCAACTAGCCTTGGATGCCTGGCTACGAAAAATTGATGGTCGTTTCAAGAAAATTAAGGGTTTCTTCGTAAATTTATGGGATGCCTTATCATGTACTTCCGAAGCCGGTGCCTCTTTTATTGCTCCCGAAAAAAGACCCGCACCAAATTTTTCTTGGTCTACTTCAGATAACACAAGTTCCGGTACATCGGGAACTCACGCTCCTCACACTCAAAGACGTGGTAAGGAACATGTTCCTCCGAAAGAAAATATTCATCCATAATTTTGGGATTCCGACGATGATGAGGAGTAATCGTACTATTTTACAATTTAACTTCAAGAATTTCTTTTTGAGCATTATGTCTATTGTTAGATGTGGTCGTACGAAAACATTATTAATATGTAATAGTTATAACTTGATGTTCTCTTACATATGTTATATGTTCCATATTGCTTTTACATATTACATCTAGTAAGTATTCCTTTTTGTCGATGACAAAGGGGGAGAAATATATGAAAGCTAACAAAGTTTTTGCAGAAAAGTCATCATATATTCAGGGGGAGAATTATAATACTACTTCGTCACATAAGTATTGTCATCAATCAAAAAGGGGGAGAATGTTGATTCATGACACAAGCTTTAGAGATCATACGACGAGAATACTATACGAAAGCAACAAAAATGAGAATAACCATATATTGCACACTACAAAGGAGACAAGACTACAATCTCGATATTAGTATGAATATTTTATTTCATTGAGTCTTAGAATATTGTTAAAATCATTCCTCAAGTAGTCACACACACACAAATTGATTTATACAAAAATAAGTGTGCACTATGCAAATATCAGCAGGTCAGCCGACCGACCAGAATCTTCGGCCGACTGACTCTGTGTCCAGTGCATAGATATGCACCATTTTATTTATATCTGTAAACTCAGCTGATCGGCCCAGGTTTCTCGGTCAACCGACCAGAACATAATGGCTAGTTTTCTGAAGAGGTGCAATTGTTCATGAAGAGGAATGTTCTTTAATCCAACAGATATGGACACAACTCTTGATTGAAACTCTTCATGAAAGATTGTAACTATTCTACAACTATATAAACATATTCAATTCACTTCTACAATCACCGATTCTTGTTTATAATTCTGAAATCTATTCTCTATTCATTTCTGCAAATAAAAGCAATCATTCTTATTTAATATCACTAGAATCCTTGATTTAATTCATATACTTCGATTCTACGTGACCATCTTCCTTCTAAATCTTCACACACATATATACTCTTGAGGATTTGATTATAGGAAAAGTTGTACTATCAAAAGACAATCAGTGTTATTCAGAACACATTCGTCAACAAACTATTTGTATTAAGTTGAAGTCCTCTTCGGCTGTTGAGGCGGAAAAATTCATGTTCGGCTGCTCAGGTGTCGTATACCTATTCCTTCGGGTTAAGTGAGGGGTTTAGTTTAAATCCAGAGGGTATTCTGGGACTGGACGTAGAACGGGAAGTTAGAACCAGTATAAAAATTCCTGGTGTGCTTACTTTAATTTTTATTTTACTGTTATTATTAGTTTCCGCATTTATATACCATATTACACGATCCTTAGTACTTCACGTACACTTTCAGATACAGGGACTTTGATGAGACACCAACTTAAATCAAAATTCTTAAAATGTCATTTTTGGAAGAAGGAGGCGAGGTTACTTGGATACATTATTTTCGAGAAAGGGTTGTCTGTAGATCCCAAGAAGGTGGAAACTATTCAAAATTGGAAGATTCTGGATAATGCCTTTGAGGTTAGAAATTTTCTTACGTTGGCGGGTTACTATAGGAAATTCATTAAGGACTTTGCAAAGATAGTAGTCACATTGACTTGCTTAACCCGGAAAAATATTGTAATACCCCGTAATTCTACAATAATTAATTAAAAAGGAAATTTAATAAATAAATAATAATACGGAAAAATAGAATTTTGGCAAACTTTAGAATTTTGCTATGAAACTTATATCGTTGGTTCATGGAAATTTTCTGATCAATTTTCATGTATAATGTTTTCCAGTCAGAGTTTAAATGAAAAAGTTATTAACGTTTGAAGTTTTTGTATTGGAAATAATTATATATGTAGCTATGGTAATAAAAGCTAATTAATGTTAACTAGCAACGTTAATGGAAACTTAAACGTTAAGAAATGTCAACGTTAAATTAAATTTGAGAAAATAAGAATAAGTGGAAATAACTTATTACAATAAGATTTAAAAGGAATGAATTAATCAGAATTGTTCAAAACAAGCAATAAAATTAACAAATCAAAGCACGCTAATTAAATCACCGAAAAAATACACAACGTTCAACCAAAGATGCACCCAGGCCGATCGGTAACTGTCGACTCAAGGACATGAACGGTCGACCGTTGACGTGCAGATTGGGGATATTGGAGCGTAAATTGAACGATAGAGATACAATCAAATATTTTTCTCCCATGCCAAGTTTCTGATATGCGTCTCTGATTAAAATAAAGATTGCATATGGTAAATCTAATGCTCCAAATTAACTCCAAACCCCAATAAATACAAGTCTAGTTTCTACTTCTCTTTTCATATTTTCTAGGTCACAGAGCAAAGCTCTACCAGTCTCTTTTCTCTACCATTTCTAGAATTCTAAAAGTATTCAAACTTTTATATTATATATAAGCGGAGAAAAGCAGAAGATAAGAGAATAGAAGAATATGATCGATTCAGAATGTGGAAAGAAAAGTATATCTTGAATCTTAAACTCAAATCTAAATTGAATTCAATCTTTTCCCCAGGTCTGTAATTCTAATAGGTATATACCCTTTTTATATTTTGGTTCTAAAATAAGAGGGAGTCGAATAAACATGAAATAGATCTAGATATGGATAATTGGAGCTAGAAAGAGGTGAATGAGAATAATTGTATACTTATGAATAATATTAGATTTATATCGTTGTAGATATATTCATATATGCATAAAGTGTAGATTGGAACTGTAGGTTAAACCTATACACATGCAATGAAATTATAAACTCTGCCTACATATTCTACAATTATTCATTTGATATATCTCTATGTTATATGAATGTAAATCTAGAAATAATTTAGGTATTAGAAATCCTTAAATTTATTATTGAATAATAGTAGACCATTAATGCATAAATGATGTAATAATTCTAGATTTGTTATTTAAATGGATATTAAAAAGTATGAATGTGAAGCAAAGGAATCAAAATAAGATTTTAGGGGTTTAAGTGGTATTTTAATTCATTGGAATATAAGATGTTAAAGTGTGAATTTCTATATATTATCAGGTTTAAGATAAATAAAGTGCTTCATTTGAAATGGCAGGGAATACACCTAAAAAGAATGATATGTGTAAAATAGTGATGATTACCGTATTTTGTACTGTCTAGTTTAATAACTACAAAAAGATAATTCCTTATAATTCCAAATGCAACATAAACCTTCATTTTAGGATAAGATATAACATTTACATGATAGAGACGTAATTCCAATGCATTAAAATACAGAAAATCCCTAAATGTTAAATAAGGAGATAAAATTGTGATATGAAAATTCTAAAAGAAAAGATACGTGATACCAACAAAGATGGGAATTAAATAAAAAGAAATGTAAGAATATGCATTAAATTAAATGTTAAAAAGGGAATAGAAACATAAAATGGGAATAAGGACAAAAGAATGGGGAAAAACATTATAAATCTTTTAAAAAGAAAACAGCGTATAACCTAAATGTAAGTAAGATATAAACACATAATGAAGTAAGGACTTATGGTCAATAGTAAATTGTAGAGGCAAAACGATTAAGAAAAGTTGAATGAATATATATGCAGCCTCAGGTATGCGTTTATGACAGGTGTGCACTATTTAAGTTAACAAACGATTGTATGAATAGAATAACAATTAGTTATTAGAATAGGTTGGAATATAAGGTCAGTAGTATTACACTATATAAGTTTGCTTACCGTAAGGGGCTACCAGCAGTTGTGTGTACATTACTGATGTGAGACATGTCCAACCATAAGACCTGTGGAGCGTAAACGCTTGAGTCTAGATAACGGAATACACCAATAGAAAAAGTAGTTTACTTGAAGAAAATAGGAAAGGAGGGCACTGCTTGATTGCAATAGGTAATCTAAATTAGACGATGAGCGAAGAACGACCCTATGACAACATGTCAGCTGAATTGGTACTAAATAAAGGATTAGGGCTGTGCATAGATCGAGACATCATCAACCCTTAGCGGTCAATAGGAAAAACAGTGGTTACACCTAAGGGCTACACTGCCTACTAGTGGACGGTCCACATTGGGTCATGCATCGTCACATTGTTTGCTAGTTTGTTTGTTAGGAGGCAAGGCTATTTAACCCTATTAGACAAGTTTTTCGAACGTACATGGGGTAGTCCGTGCTGCGGCATCCACAACCGGTGGGGCGGCATCCACAACCGGTGAGGCTGAATCCACTATATTTATAGTCCGTAGAGCTGAGTCTACAATCGAGAAGTAGATAAGAAAATCCCCTAAGAATGCAACATAGAGAATAACTAAGTTATTGTAAAGTTGTTGGTAGGCATTACAAGAGTTCCTTGGTATGCATGGCGATGAGATTGTGATACGGCGAGGGTTTGAACCCTGACGGGGTGCTGATATAGAGATACTAGTAGGGATAGTATTTAGATCCAATATGGGACCATGGTACTTATATTTATACATTTGTACATAGGTATAGTCTACTACGGGTAGATGGGATGTATCATATGTGTACATGAAGTCGAAGAGACTAAATAAAACTAATAAACATAACATGAATGAAAGACAATCGTCATAAACTAGTGTAATATATAAAATGTATAATTTACCAATCACCAAAACGTTGCTCTGACCCCCTTTTCATTACAACCCACGGGATAGCTTAGACGGACAGGTACTGGTACAAGGCGGGAACAGTGAAAGGTCATGTTCCTTATCCATGCTCGACACTGGTAAGGACATTAGACATTAGAAATGTCAAATCTTAGTCAGCGACTATGTGATGTGACCTATTATATTTTATTATTCCGTTGTAAGTTATATCGTTAGTGCTCTAATATGCATTCATTTGTTTATTTGTAGGATACCAAACAAACGATCCGTACTTTGATGGACTCGGGTTTTCGATTTAGAGAAAATCTAGGCCCACTGGGGTGTGGGTTGCTATAAATCTAATTTTTGCATTGGATGAGAATGCACAGAAGCATTTGAGCAGTTAAAGGAGCACTAGCTAAAGCATAGTATTGACTATTCTATATGGGACAACCTTTCATGGTTCACACGAATGCTTGGGTTACAGGATTAGGAGCAGTTCTTATGCAAGAAAGAAGGATGATAAATTATGCTAGTAGACAATTGTAGGACCATGAGAAGAGATACCTAACTCACGACTTGAAGTTAGCAGCCATTGTTATTGCATTAATGATGTGAAGGCGATATCTTTTCGGAGAAAGGTTTGAGTTGTTCACCGATTACAAATCACTCAAATACCTATTTTCCTAAAAATATTTAAACCCTAGGAAGTAGAGGTGGATTGAGTTTATTGCTTCATATGGCTTTAGGATACACTATACCTTCGGAAAAGAGAATTTCATCGCCGATGCCCTTAGCCAGAGGCATGCTACCCTAGGTGCTATATATAAGTGGAAGCAATTGGAGTTGCTTTCGAATCTCAATTTCCAACCGCCAATAGAACCCATTATAGGATATTTGGTAGCAATGGAGGTTAGGCCGATGCTAATGGACTGCATTGGACTTGAGCGGAATAAAGATAAGGCGATAGTGAATATCTAGGACAAATTGAGGAGAAGGGAGCACTTCCCCATGGTGGTAGATATGAAATTGATGGAAGAGGATGCTTGAGGAGAAATGGATGCCTTTATGTCCCGATAGTTGATATTTTGAAGAAAGTGTTTACAGAGTGTCACTATTAAAGGATGACCATTCACCATAGAGGAGATAAGATGTATAGGGATATAAAGAGAATTTTCTATTGTTTAGAGATAATAAGGAACGTAGCAGAATTTGTCGCAAAATGTTTAAATTGCTAAAGGATAAAGGCGGAACAAGGGAAGCTCGGAGGATTGTTATTGCCATTGGAGGTGCCGACTTGGAAGTGGGAGCATATATCTATAGACTTTATTGATAGCTTGCCAAGGAGTCAAAATGGCAATAAAGCTATTTGGGTTATAATAGATAAACTCATTAAAAGCGCTCATTTTATTCCTACTAGAAGTAAAAGGACCATAGTATCTTTAGTGCAAATTTACATTAAGGAAGTGGTTTGACTTCATGGAATACCGATTAGCATTGTTAGTGATAGGGACCCCTTATTCACTAGCGAATTTTGGAGGAGTCTGCAATCAGCTTTAGGAAGTTCATTAAATCTTAGCATACTTACCACCCATAGACCGACGGTCAAACTAAAAGGGTGAATAGGATCTTGGAATACTTGTTAAGAGCTTGCATCATGGACTTCGGAAGACATTGGGAGCAACACTTACCTTTACTATAATTCGCTTGTAGTAATAGTCACCAAGCGACGATTGGCATGGCACCCTTTGAAGCGCTTTATGGAAGGCCGTGCAAATCGCCTAATTATTGGTGGGAAACCACCAACAAAATTCTACTCGGACCAAACTTGATTTGCGAGACCTCTGAAAAGATGGAGTTAATTAGGCAGCAAATAAAGGCAATGTAAGTTCATCAGAAATCTAATGCATACAAGAGGAGAAAGGAATTGAAGTTTGGGGTAGGAGACATGGCATTCGTTAAAGTTTACCCCTCTTAGGAAGGTTATAAGATTTGGTAAGTTGGGGAAATTAGCGCTAAGGTTCGTAGGGACTTTTCCGATCTTAGAAAGAATAGGGAAAATTGCATATTGAGTTGAGCTACCAGAAAAGTTGGCAAGAGTCCATGACATATTCCATATTTCGCACGTGAGGAGATGCCTTCATAACACCACCACCATAGTAGAACCTGATCAACTTATAGATATTGAGACATAGCCGATAGCACCCCGTGCCATCGAATGCATTGTGGAAAAGGGACTAGAAAACTCCGCAATAAAGAAATAAGGTTAGTCCAAGTACAATAGGGAGATAATCCGGGGGAAATCATATGGAAAACTGAAGAGAACATGAGGACTTCTCATCCCGAGCTTTTCTCTGTTAAACTTTCTCTCTCCAATATTAGTTTTCTGTTGCATCGTGGTTGCTAGATTGGATGGTAGAGGATAACTGCTATACTTTTCACTATCATTTTTACATTTATGTTGAACTTTTTGCATGTTTAGGATGCTTGCATACATGCTTAAATATAACAACCCGTCATGTACGACGTCCGGACCCATGTCTAAAAGCAGCACTAACATCGCGGACCTCATAGACGGCGGATTGTTTTTAAATAAGTTATAAAATAGATCACGGAGCTATCTACAATATTATACACTTTCTAAAACTTATAGGAGAAAAGAATATAATATAGTAATCGATAATACAATAATCCCAGACTAACAAAATAATGCATTATTAAATATGCTTCACTTATAACATTTCCCTATACAAGTAACAAAAACAACTTGATATTTGGGAACAATTGAGATAAAATAGTAGATAACTATAAATAAATATGCACCTCCATCACACCCTTGCACTTTCAAGCCACCTTCTCTATCAACCTATTAGTGTATAACTAAAAAGAAGGAAATGGTAGAGGGGGGCAGACATACATTTGAAGTGAAACGCATCATATAAGTGCATAATATTAATAAGCTAGTAAAACAACACTTATGCTCGAAAACCATACCTTAACATGTGTCACATGCACCCAACAAGTCAGCTAAACAAAATATAATATCATAGTGGCAACATAGGATATGGTCTCACTAAAACTAACCCATATCTGGTCATATGCACTCGATCGAACCCGTCATCCCAACTCGTATCCTATAAACCAACTACAACACGATCGAGCCCGAAATCCCAACTAGTTATCCTTGAAAACGTATGCAACTCACCACTGAGGAACAGTATGTCTCAACCCATTATCACCAAATCGTAAGCGACTCGCTACTGTGGAATATAATGTCCCAGCCCACTATCGCCAAAGATTGTGGACGACTCGCTATTAGGGAACTCAATGTTCTAGCCCGCTATCTTCAAACCATAAGCGACTCGCTACTAGGGAATGGATGTCTTAGCCTACTATCGCCCAATCGTAAGTGACTTGCTATTGTGAAATTTAATGTCCCTTCCCATTATCGCCAAATTGTAAACAACTCGCTACTGAGGATAAGATGTCTAAGCCCGCTATTGCTCAATAGTAAAAGACTCGCTACCGAGGAACAAATTGTCTGGCCCACTACATGCCATACCGAATGACGTATACCATATCTACTAAAAATAAGTTACTTTTCTGAAGTGTTTCAAAACATAGCAGATGATATACTAAACCGTCACTTATCCCACCACGATCCTGATGCAATGAACCATGCATAAAACGGAGTTCGTATGTAAGAGTTATAAACGTTTGAAGTTAGGAGAATTATTTAATTAATTGGTATACATTTATACATAAATTAACTGATTATTAAGGGTTTAGCTAACGTGTATTTCTATTTCTACTACATCTCTCTCCACGCACGAGAACCCATCAGCACTACACTGACCGTCGATAGCCTCCCTTACCGAGCTTCATTCATCAATCGGACGCCATGCCTGAACTACACATTACCGCATAACCCTATGGCCAATGTCTGGCCACATTTGCCTTGCCTTAAACTGCTATCTTTTAGAGTTTTCAGGCCAAATCTGGTGATCTCAGGCCCGCTAAGGTTGATCGAACACTAGCGTGGAAACCTATTCAAACACCTTTACTTATCCATGCCCTCTGATCATCATCTCATAGTAGTTTCATCGTTGGATTGAAACGAATGGCCCAAGTTTTTCGAACTTCCAACGTGTTTTCTGATCAATCCGTATACACAATCGACGAACGAACACCACTAATGGATTTGTGTCATCAAGAACTATAATTTTGATATAAAATATGTCTGATTTAGAACACTTGTATATTTCACACTTTTTAAATTAAAGGTAGATTAACTTTTGCTAAGTATAATCGATAAAATTTTTATTTTTAATTATCTAGCCATGACATGCAACGTTCTAATTAGGTGTACATAAAACAAATCAGTTTTTAATTACTAACTTCATCATTATAATTTGGTTTAATATCGTAAGAGGTGGGTTACTACGTCTTACTAATAAATACACAAATATGATAAATCTCACTCATCGATTATCCATGCATCATTGCCGATTTGATGTAAATTATCCTTGTTCTTCCCTATCTAGAAATTGCTTACCTTCAAAACTCCAAAGTTGTTGATAGCCTTGATTTATTTGCGTAGACCTCTTCGCGACCTTCGATTTCGTATATTAATTTATTTATTTTGGATTTGATTAGGGAAAGGTTTGCTTAACTGGGATTTGATTTTAGAAATACGGTTTTGGAAGTGAAGTATAATCTTTCCAGCCAAAGAGATGAGATTAACGATATGTTTATAGGCCAAAAAACAAATAATTAGGATATATTTTCGTTTACGAAAATACCACTGGTTTTGACTTCTTATAATTTCTAGCTAGCTTAACCAATTTCAACAAATTATTTATGTTTTATGACAATAAATGACATTACACACGATGGAATATGTCCCAAGCCAAATTCCATCTCCTATAGAATTTACTATTTTCCCCTTTATGTTAAAATTACAATTTTACTCTTTAATTCAATTATTTAAATCTCGTAAAATTACGGGGTGTTACATTTTCCCATCTTAAAAGAGTTCCATCCTCGAAATTTCAAGATACGAACAATGCAACTCATTTTACATCATACAAACATACAAAACAAACATAGTTACATCCATTTAGCATCCACCATATAATATAAGTGAAACATGACCAAATATACAAGTGATGGATAAATGATGATACGTTATGAGGTGAGTGCAAATGCAACTAAATTGGCCTCCTATATGAATGCAAATGCAATGCAACTAATATGTATGCTAACATCCTAATGTATGCGCATATACATATACACACATATACGTATACATGTACATATACTATACATACATATATTCATCCATACAACCATGTGCATCATCCGTATCAAAATGCAAGTAAACAAACTCGTCCATAAACAAAATCAGTAAACATAAAAATAAAGGAGTAATAAATAGCATATATAATTATTTAACATAAATTTGAATAACTAAATATGTGTATCGATCCAACATTGGAATGTATGTACATACAATCCAACACGGTATAAACTAAACTAGCATAATCCAAATAAAGCAACCATAGCAACCAAAACACATCATAAGGATGTGTATACAACCAATCCTACCATCCATACATCCATGCCTATGTCAACTAGCTAGCAAAAGCAACCATGTAAACAAACAACAACCTAACGAGCAAACTAACCAAATGACTAACTTATTGGAAGAGAGCATATGATAGGAAACTCTGATTATCTACTTGAGCTCTAGCATACTCCTATCCAAACTTTTTCTTCATCGTACTTGGACCAACTTCATTTCCTCATTTCTATCCTATCACATCAAGTTCTAAGTTTGATACCTTCGGAATATTCTAAACTTCGTCTCTACATTCACCTCATAAGCTGACTGATTTATACCATAACCACTAAATCGTTAACATAAGTTCGTAAATGGGAAAAAACATGTGTGAATACTCGCCAAACTTTCAAGAAGAGCACTCAAACATGCTGACTTTCCTACTCTCTATAAAATCGAAAAAAGCCCAACAACTTATGACGCTAGCTTTCCCACAAAACATATCTAAATAATGAGTCATTCACCTACCTAGCCGTCCACTACAAACTAACTATGCATGCCTATTTTATGTGATTTCCATCCCTTAGCGTATCACCGAGGTGTCTCTAATCATATAACATCCACGTATAGCTTAGATTTAAATATATTGCACTACTAGCATATCTTCATCATCGTTTAATTTACAGATATTACAATTGGATAATTCCTTGTTTTCGTTGAACAATAACAAGCTCAAATTCAAATTCTATTAATTTAAAAATAGTTCAAAATCAATTTTCTCATTATAAAATTCCATTGAATTCTTTTTCAAATAATTTAAGTATAAATACATCTTCTTTCTTCAAATCCAAATAACTTAAGTAAAATTCAAGTTTATATCTAAAATGTTCTTTATACTTAAAATCTCCATCCAAATCAAACCATATTTGCTTCAAAACCCATAAAATATTCATATCAAAATTCAAAGTTCAAAATCCACAAAATTCCTTTCAAAGAATTTTAATATTAAAAACTTCTTCAAATTTGAATACAAATTTATTAAGCAAACTTAGAAAATATTCAAGCTTTATGCTTTTGAAATATCATTTAAAAGTTCTCGAATTATTATATAAATTCTAACCACAGATATTAATACAAGTTTATGGAGTATCCTTTTCATATTTATATACTCAAAACCATTTCAAACAATTTCAAAATAACAACTAATCGAGTTAGTGATTATCTAAAACACATATTCCATATCACTCGTTAGATTAAATACACTCATTAAATTAAACAACTTACACCTAACATCTCAAAATAGTACATTTTCTCCAAAACAACAATTTACTCCATAAATAATTCATTTTCAACATATTACTTTAAATATGTTAAACATTACTGTTTAATAATGATGATGATGATGAAGATGATTATAATTTTAGTAAAATTTCCTTCAAATCGATAAAATTATTATCAATTTTATTATTATATAATTTAAAAATAATAACATCCTATATAAATCTTATTTTTACATGTCAAGAATGTTAATAATTTATTCTAAAAAAAATTCATAGAAAGTCTCTCTATTATTATTTTTTATTATTATTGTCAAAATACCTCTTATTTCTATTACTTAAATAATAGTAGATTTTCTTTTTCATGGACTCTATAGATAGGTATATTATTATTTACTCAAAATTTAAATAAGATCTTCCCAAAAATCATATTACTGTATACTTAATTTCCACCATACTTTATAAACAATAGTAAATTCCAAATTCAAAATAGATTCTTTATTATCGTTTCAAAAATCTTATTATTATTTCCAAAATTCTTAAATAATATCCTCAACAAATTTCAATACGAATATCAATGTCTCAAATCCATAACTTTCATTTATAGCTAGTCCTAAATACAGTGACGTATTGATCATCCTAGCTAGTTCATCTTAATCAACTCAAACTCTATAGGCTGTGTAATTCTTCTTTAGCTCTAATAAAATTTCCAATTTAAAATATCCCAACTTTCAATTCAAACTTTTAAACAAAAATCGTTAATTTTAGATCTTATTCTTGCCAAAACTAGTAAGATTTGAAGACCATAGAATTGTCTGTCAATTATAAATAAACATTTACTAAAATCATAACACATGTTTTTTTTCAAATAAAATCCTTAAAATCCCATTTTATTAAAATTTCCAAAAGTTTTACTTTGTACATTTATTATAACCATTTCATAAGAAGTCATAACTCAAATTTATTTCAATTTAATTACTTCACATTTGTTCCTATATCCTTGAGTAACAGTTGTTATACTTTTAATTCCTAAAGTTAATTTCTTTTCAACGTTGCTTAAAATATACATTCTAAAAATGTTTAACTTCCAAAATTTAATCCTTTATAATTTTAGAAATTTAAAATTAATTACTCAAAATACAATTAGATTTGAATTAACGTTTGTTACTTTCTTAAATATTCCTACGTAGTTTTTGAAACATTATTTCATATATTTTTTGACATCGTGTTATATAATTGATAACCAATAAGCATATATCATTTTATTTAATAACTAGTCAATTTCAATCATCGTCAAACAATAACTAATGCCAATACAAAATCATATTATTAAATTCATTTTATTTTATAATTAGTCAATTTTCAACACTTTTTAACTCATTTATCATATACTTCCATGCATACACATAATTTTTTTTTGAAATTCATCATTTTTTTCTACTAAATATATTCACATCTAATTTCGAAAAGAATTCAAAAAATGTTAAAATACTTATTAATGCAAGTTTTCAAGATTTTATTCCTAAATTCCTCAAATTCCATTCAAAATACGTTTATAAACTGAAAAGTTCCAAATATTTAATAATTTTAAATCCTATATATATATATATATTAATTTGGATTTTATTTAAAATGGTTCAAATTTAAACTTATAAAACACTCTTTTTTTAAACTATATAAGTTAGAAAATTTCACTAATACATGTGTCTTACTTACTTTTTATTTACCTACCAAAATCAACTTTTTTCGAATATAACCAAATATAATAGCAATAATACGCTTACATGAATCCAACAAAAAAAAAACTTTAAAATATTTATGCAAATTTTCCTTTATAAAATCTTCTCACATTTAATACTTAAAACAGGAGGTTATTATACTAAAATTTTAAACAAACTTCAATTTCTCCATTTAACAAAAATCTCAAGCATTTTTGTTTCTAACTTTTTAGGAAAAATACTTTAATTAACTTCAATTAATTTATTTACTTTAATTGGAGTAGATCATAACTTACACAAGCCCAACAATAATATAAAAATGTTTAAGTACCTTCATCACGCTTCATCAACATCATGCTATATTCAATGAACTTAGAGGTACTTCTCTACTTATCATCCCTAGTCTCACAATTTACTCCACTTCTATTTGGCATATAAACTCTCTTAAACAATTCACTATGTAGTAATTTGCAATAAATGTTTTATCTCCCATTCTAAACTATTCAAATATCATAATTATTTAATTCGTAGTTGTTTACTTCAATAAGAGATAAGCCAACAACTACCTCTACAAGTCAAAATATATAGGGTGTAGCATAATAATATATATAAATAAATATATAAATAACACTTATACATATGCTCTCTCATATGCCCTAATTTGGTAGAAATTGCCTTAACCTAAGCTCTGATACCAAATGTAATAACCTATCTTCTATGACATCCTGACCCACGTCTAAAAGTGGCACTGGCATCGCGGACCTCATATATGGCGAACTGTTTTTAAATAAGTTATAAAACAGATCATAGAGCTATCTACAATAATCTACACTTTTTGAAACTCACAACGGAAGAGAATAAAATATAATAATCAATAATACAATAATCCCAGACTAACAAAATAATGCATTAAAATTAAATAGGCTTCGCTTACAACATTTCTCTATATAAGTAACAAAAATAGCTTAATATTTAGGAATAACTGAGATAAAATAGTAGATAGCTATAAATAAATATGCATCCCCATCGCACTCTTGCACTTCCAAGTCACTACCAGTCCTCTCTATCAACCTATCTGAGTATAACCAAGAAGAAGGAAATAATATAAGGGGTCAGACATACGTTTGGTGAGTGAAACGCATCATATAAGTCTTAGCCCACTACCGCCATTTCGAACGATGTATAATGAATCTACTATAAACAAATCACTTTTTTGAAGTGTCTCAAAACGTAGCAAATAATATCCTAAAATGTTACTCGTCCCTCTACGATCCTGACGCAATAAACCGCATATAAAACAAAGTTCGTATGAGAGAGTTGTAAACGTTTGAAGTTAGAAGAATTATTTATTTAATTGGTACACGTTTATACATTAATTAACTAATTATTAAATATTTAGCTAACGTGTATTTCTATTTCTGCTACGTCTCTCTCCATGCATGAAAACCCATCAATGCACTATATCGAATGCCGATAGCAGCCCCCACCGAGCTCCGTTCATCTATCAGACACCATGCCTAAACTACGCATTACCTCACCATCATGCGGCCAAAGACTAGCCACCTTCGCCTTGCCCAATCAAACCGCCACCTTTTATACTTTTCCGACCGAATCTGGTGATCTCCGGCCCTCTGAGGTCGATCGAACACCAGCATGGAAACCTACATAACCGCCTATACATATCCATGCCCTCCGATCGTCACTGTTTCACTGTTGGATCGAAACAAACGACCCACGTTTATCGAACTTCCAATGCATTTTCTGATCAGTACTCTGTATACCCAATCGATGAACGAATACCACCGGTGGATTTATATCATCGACAGCTATAATTTTGATATATAATATGTCTAGTTTGGAACGCTTGTACATTTCGCACTTTCTAAATTAAAGGTGGATTAATGTTTGCTAATTACAATAGATAAAAAATTAATTTTTATTATCTGGCCATGGCATACAACATCCCAATCGGATGTATGTAAAAAATAGTTTTTAATTATTAACTTCATCATTATAATTTGGTTTGAGATCGAGGCAAGTTACTATGTCTTACTAATAAATACACAAATATGATAAATCACACTCATCGATTATCCGTGCATCTCTTCCGATTTGATGTAAATCATCCTTGTTCTTCACTGTCCGGAAATTACTCACATTCAAAACTCCAAATTTGCTGATAGCCTTGATTTATTTGCGTAGATCTCTTCACAGCGTCCGATTTCATATATTAATTTATTTAATTTGGATTTGATTTGGGGAAATTATAATTGGTTTGCTTAATTGGGATTTGATTTAAGAATTACGGTTTTGGAAGTGAAGTATAACTTTTCCAACCAAAGAGATGATATCGAAGCTATATTTATGGGCCAAAAGTACTAATAATTAGGTTATATTTTATTATTCAATATATTTACGAAAATACCACTAAATTTGTCTCGTTATAATTTCTAGTTGTTTAACCAATTTTAGCAAATTATATATATATATATATATATATTTAACTATAAGCGACATTCTACATGCAGTGGAATAGGTCCCAAAGCCTGATTCCGACTCATATAGAAATTTAATCATATCCCCTTTATGTTAAAATTACGATTTTACCCTTTTAATTTAATTATTTAAATTTCGTAAAATTACAGGATGTTATATTGTACGTTATGACCTTGCATACAAGCTAGGATTGAGCTCACTTATAGTATGTCTACATACATAATCGTATTGCACTTTTGGTTGAATAAATGGTTGTGTAGTTAACTTGGATGCTTTGTATGCATTACACTTAAAAACATTTAAATTTTGGTTGAGTAAATAGCGTGATTCATCAAAATTTAACACTTAAAAACATTTCCATTTTCGAAATTTTTGTTTCCATTTTTGTGAAAGTTGTCCATCTTTCTGCATTTTAGAAATTTATGAAATTTCAAGTCATAAGAGTAATCTCTTCATCATTACCATTATCATCTGAATCTTGATCGTCAGTTGTTGCATTGAATGCGATTAATTTCTTTTCGATTGCCTTGTTTTCTCTTCTACCTTGCAACTGTGCTTCATAGGACATTAGATTACAAACTAATTCTTTAACTTTCAATAAACTAATATCATCGGCTTACTCTACTGCTAATGTTTTTTGATCCCATCTAGAAGAGAGAATTAACAATTTTTCTAACTTGATCTTCATCCAAGAAATTTTTCTTAATGATACTAATAAATGAACTATATCCCAAAATTTGGAATACATGTTAGAAATGGATTCACTTGGTTTCATGTTAAAAAATTGAACCGGTTGGTTAACACAGAAATCTTAGTTTGTTTTACTTTACTAGTACCCATATATGTAACTTGCAATGTTCTCCAAATTTCATAAGCAGTCGTACAAATAAAAACTTGATTAAATTCATTCTTATGTAGAGAGAAAAATAAAATATTCATGGCCTTTTAATTATTGGGAGCTTGCGTCTTTTGGTCTGGTTTCCATTATGAATAATCAGTTTAGCGTTCAGTGTATTCACTTTATGTAATATTCTAAATATCTAAACTATGGCATTGTAAATAAATTTTCATTCTACTAGACCAGTAAGTATAATTATACCATTAAATAGTAGGGGTCATAAAGACTGACTTTTCGACCCCTAAATGTCGACACTAAATACATCCACAGTATTCGTGCGTCGAGAACCCAAGTGTCGGAAATATAGAAAGTTAGGGTAAAATAAAAAAATAGAATAGAGCAAGAAAGAGAGAACACAACATCAGAATCTCACAATGGAATGATATTATATAATATCAAAAGAATAATATAAAGGGTTACTCTGAATACAGAAATATCAGAGTTACTAAAACCTAAATGCTATCATTAGCTTGGGTAGTTATAATAATCTGTCCTCACATATGCTGATGCACCAAATAGTAAGGCAGGAGAAATAAGAATACCACAGAAGATAATCATCCAGCTCTTCTCCATAAGCTCCAAAGTATTCGTAGCTAAATCTGAAAACATACACGGGATTGACCCGAGTACTATAAGAAAATAACACCTGAATCAATCTGGTAAACCAGCATGAGAAACTCAAGAAATAAGAATGACATATGATAACGCCTTTTTGAGACTGTATGGATTAACATAATGGTTTTACCCTCAAATGAAACCAATCATTCATTAAGTTTAACATATAGTGATATGATAGATAACGGCTAGTGTGTGGCACATAAATCATATCAAATAGCTGCTCTGTGAATGCCATAACAATAATATATATACAATCAATAACGCTAAGGCATTCGTATATGGATTGTTTTCCACGAAGATGCCTTCGGTAAACTGAAGTGGATCCTCAAAACAAGGATCAGAAACTTCCTTCTGAGCATCGTATGTCTCTAGATAGGATATACTCTAAGACGACGAACTACGTGGCAGCAAGTATCAACAACTCCCGTGTGCAACATATCGATAAACATACTCTAAATATGGAGCCCTCATGGGTAAGCTAAACCCAAGATTATGCATCTTACTCCAGTTTTAGTCATTTCCGATGTTGAGGCTAGATTCGACATCATTCACACGAGTCTTCATCACTCAAACAACACACGAATCCCTAATTAGATTCCATCATCTCGAACAGATCATGCATCACTACATGGATTCGAGCATTAGGTTCCTCGCATAAATCTTCAAACGAATTCTAACGATGTCCTTCCTCTTGGAATACTCCTCAAGATGGATAGTCCCACACGATATCATCGTTTTGAAATGTTAACGTCGACCTTTCCTTTGGACTTAACCTTAGGATAAACAGTTCAATTCTGTAACATTTCACTTCACAACTACTTTTAGAACATAGATCGCGTATATGGTTTTGAAGTGATTATGGGTTTGATTCATCTCATATAAGTACACTCTTCCTATTTACCACACTCTCCAAAACCAATCGATGAATTCTCGGTTAACTCAATTCCACTTCTCTTAGAAGTAAGAGAAAGCTAGGACATTTCATATCAATGCTCCTCCCTAGGGCTTCTCATTGATATGAAATCGCACAGTCTTTCGATAACTCCTTAAGTCAGTAATTGGTTAAGTTCGATAATCGACTAATCGATTATCTAGTCAAAAACAATTGCTTATACAAATCACGATTCGTACGCTTAACTCATTTTCGACATTCCAACTTAAATATTCCTCATCAAAGAGTGAAGACAAGTAAGTTAGAGAAATGGTTGCATCAAAGCCTTGCCTAGACACTTCATTCTTGAATCTCAAAAATATATAAGTCAACCTTGTCGGCTTTTAGTGTTGTATAGTATTAATGATTTCCATAAACAAATAATGAATCAACACGATTAACATGTTTCCGACATTCTCCGCCTTACTATTCCTCGATCAAGTAGGAAGATGATAGATTAGAGCACTATTGCTACATCCTTCTCGAACATCAATCTTAACTCTCATAAATAGATAAGCCTTACTTTATCGGCTTTTAGTGTTAAGCATAGTTAATTACTTTTCAACAAGTAATCGCATAATAAAACCATTTAACCACTAAGAAATTCTTAATCCCCTTTTGAAAACATTTGTATATACTTTTAAAATACTTAAAAATACTTATAATAGGTTTTAAAACATTTATCCAAAATATTACTTTAAAATAACAAATTTGTAAAACATTTAAAACTTGGAAAAGAACATGTTTTATTATAAATACCTCTTCCTTAAAAATTCATAACTAATTCTTAAAAATTCATAAAGACCTCATACCACTTTTAAAATAATCTAATAATAGTTAATAAACACTAATAAAAATAATGAAACAAAATAATTATATTTAAATACTTTTTCAAACCTTTTAAGTCCAAAAATCAAGTCTAAACGGGACAGTTTTGCACAAGTGAAGTCTTGATCGTTTTCGAGATGTTACTTAACTTTTTACTATCCAAGATTTTAATAGAAACAAACATACATATAAAAGATTATAAATATGGCAAGAAACCCCTAAGGATCTCTCAACAAAGTTCTATAAAAATCGTCGAATACTAGACAATTTTAAACTTCATCTATAGCGACTATCACTATAAGTGGACTTCTTAATTTGAGTCATATTCAAACCTATGTTCAACTACAACTTATGTGCATTATTCCAAGGCCTTATCACATGTCATACAAGTCCAGTAAAGTCAATTTCAAGTTTGTTCAAGTCCATATACATGAATCACATATGTCATTTTCTTTTAAAGTAAGAATCCGAACTAATGTTTTAACATATGTCAACAACAATTCAACAATTTAATCATAACCAAAATATAACATGTATATGTTATATTTTCCATTCAAAGTGAGGTGTTATCTCACCTTTAACCTAATAAAAACCTAGGTCTAGGCTTACAAAGCCCAGGCTTAACCTTGCAACTACCTTCCTCCTCCTCCTCCTTGCCTTGCACTTGCCTTTTGCCTTCCCAAACCCCCTATAACTCACGGCCATTGCAAATGGGAAGTGCATGGATTTGCTTCTTTAACTTTTGGCATGGTGGAAGGTGTTCTAATACTATACTAAGGCTTGTGGCAAAGTTTGAAGTGATTTGGAGTTGATTTGCAACTATTTCATTTAGAACATAAGAGAGAAAGAAGATGATGAAGCCATTAGAAAAGCTTGGTTCGTACTTAGGAAATTTGTGATTTACTATTAAGAGTATGCCCCTCTTTTTATAGGCTTAACAAGGTATTCTTTAAGCTTGCAGTCAACCCCCCTCCCTCCAACCATGCCATGGAAGCTTCACCTCTCATCACTTCTCCTTTACATCACTTCTCCTTTATGCTAATTACCCATATACCCCTCTCATAATAATATCTCTTATCCATATGAAAGCTTCTAGAACATTCCAAGCTTTATGAAGAAGCATCTGTGTTAATTAATTGCTAATGTATTAATTTGATCATTAGACAAGTGCACAAGAGTTCGAACAACTTATATCGATCAAAAAACTGTTTACCAATAAACCGCTTTTCAGTCACATTATTAATTTTTCTTCGAAGAATATATTTTTGTAAAAAGATTTCAAAAAAAAGTTTTTATCATTATATATCAATTAAATGACGTCTAATATGGTTATAAAATCATATTTATAATACTTAATTATATTTCAAAACATTTCGATATTCGAAGATGAAATGTTCAAATTTCAAGTCACTACATTCTCCCCCACTTAGAACATTCAATCCTCAAAATTCAAACAGGAATGATAATCAAGAGAGATAAATGAAACAAGATATATATATATAGTACTACTAAAACTATATACAAACTAAACTTCAAACTGAAATGCATACTAAGCGACTCTACCTCAAGCGGTGAGTAGAGTACAAAAGTATATGATACTAAGATAAGAAGGAATCCCAGTCTATAAGCAACCCTTGATGGATCTCCTTCAAACTGCCATCCTTCTTCCTTATACAGTCTCGAGCATCCTTTCTCCATGTAACTTCTAATCTTAACAAAGAAACAAGCACACAAATACTCAAATAGTATTCACAATTACTAGCAACTAATGCTCATGGTTCGCTCAGGTTCAAAACTCTCCCATCGTCCAAGGACGATAAACAATTTACTAAGCATACCTTACGCACAATAGCCTGAGATTCTTTCTTAGATGATTATTCATGCTACCTCATAACAAATCGAAGGGCCATTCCCCAAATTCTTCATAAGTCAACATAACACATCTTACAAATATACTAAAGCCTGTACAATGTACATATATCATCGTATACAATATTCGATCTAATCACCTACTTGACCACATAGATTTCACTTCCCAACTAGTATAGATCACTTGACTTCTTTAGTGCGTACTCTAATTTGGTTCCTTAATTAGAAACCTTCTTTGTTCTTGCATAGCCAGATAAAATGATAGAAAATATTGGAATCGTATCATGAACCCATACCAAGTGTCCATCGTTAAGAATCGAGTGAAAAATCCTTGTTCGGAATGGTGTAAACCACCTCAAAAACATGTGCTCGAATACTAGATCAAGAACAGTCATGCGAATAAAACGATCTATGTACAACATATGTATTTATCCTATTGGTTTATTAACTACATCAATTCCTTTTTAATTGCATTCATTTATGCAATTAGTATGTCTTCAATACTTTTATGAATCATTTCATAAAACATAACTTTAAGTTTATCCACATTTTGAAAATTAAGTTTATACTCGTATAATACTCCATTACATCCTAAGAGTATACACTAAAACAACAAATTTGTAACAAGTATGATTAAAAAATTTAAAACTTGTTTTAACTTGCTATCTTCTCAATTCAAGTGTTATATAAACTCAACTTTATATCTTCAAAAAAATTTAACTACAAGTTTTATAACAATTTGGAAGTTCCCGACTATCCACCGTCGAAAATCCCATTTCATTTTAACAAATGAAAATTATCAACCAACATACTATACATGACGCACAAACCAAACTGTTCAAATGCCTAGGCTATACGTGTCCATGAAATAACTTAACAATAGAACTTTAGAACTAAATATCGGTTTTTCATTTCAAACAATTCTGAAATAATATATACATATACCTCTTATATATCAAATCACAATTTCGGGATTTAGATCAAAATCCGCTCTACCAAAGTAACTTTGTAGCATCCCATGGGTAGAAACCCAAAAATGAACGCCAATGATACTGCGGTCATCACTGAAATTATTTTCAAGCGATAGAAGTGAGCTTAGTACACCCAAACCATACTCTTGGTACTCAACCAAAATCATTCCAAAGCAGTATCAGATACTTCATATGACAATACTAAGAATCATGATCTCAATTTCCTAAAGTAATTTCCCAAATATTTACTTTAAAATAATACTATTATTATTTTCTTCAAAATCTTGAAAAACATTTTCAAGGACATCGGGATTCAAATTCTCATGTTCTTTATCTAAATTCTTTTTTTATAAGCCACATTTTATAAACCATTCTTATATAGAATTACTTTCTTATGTAAATCTTTGCAAAAATATTTATTTCCACAGTATTCTATCTTTCCTTTTTGATTATAGTAAACATCTTTTACTAAATTTAACTTCTTACCGAACAATATCACCAAACATCTTATAGTCAAACTATGAAACTTAATTCACAAGGTATTCATCTCAATATACCCACAATTACTGTCTACAAACCCATGATATAAAAAGGTGAAAGTGCTTATAAATGGGGTGAGCACAAATCAACAACAGAAAATACTCAATATTCCTAACATGCCAAGCACGACTAGTTAATCAAAGCTCCAGGATGTTAAACTATGAGAAGCACTGGATCAAACAAACGTGAATAGGTAAATCATAAACATATAGTATACCCTCAAGAGCACGCTTCTCCTTCTTGGCTGCAGAAATAGCAATGACCCTAGGCTGCTCCCTTTTACTGACCATAGAACAATCTTTGGCAATATGACCAGGCTGATGGAAATTATAATAACCCTCTAGTGCAAGTTGTGCACCAAGCTTTGTAACTATAGCAATCAGTGCCTCTAATAATGGCACCTTCGCCACTTGTCCTCCCCTTCCAGACCTACACTTATTAGAAAAATGACCCTTCTTCCAACACTTGTAGAAGATGAGGTTAGACATGTTCTTTAGCGACTAAAACTTACGTTTATTATTCCCCGTCAATGCATAAATAGATGGCTTTGAAGCCAAGCTCTCAAACCTCAACGCCATGTTTACCAAACCTACAAAAACCTCATGACGTAATTAGTCATGTCCCTTTGGAACTCAAGACGCATACCTATGATGAACATCTTGTTCTTCTTCAGCTATATGTCTATTAACCCCAACCCAAACTGAGACAAAGTAATGAACCGATTCTCATACTCCGCCGCGGTCATTGCCCCTTGCTTCAGATCCAAGAAGCTTCTAAATAACAAAGTCTTTATGACTTCTAGAATAAACTTCTTCTCAAAATCATCTTTGAATTAGGCTCAAGTGAAGTCGTTCTCTTGGACATCAACTGTAATAGAACTCTACCAATCCATGGCTACATCCGTTAGATGTCACGCTGCCAATCCACGCTTCATCAAGTCATCTAACTCCATATATTCAAATATCCAATCGCACAGTTTAAGCCAACACTGGATTTCTATAATAATCTCTGTGCCACTAAACCTCTTAACCCCCAGTCTCTCATATCATAGCAAAGCGAAGCAAAAATCATCTGAGGTCCGATCTGTATGACCTTCCCTACAACATTCTCCCTTGGTTCCTAAACTGGAGCAACATTTTTTTATGCTCGATCCCTGCAATTCATGATAGTACAATCCGACCACCTGCAACATTGGCAGCTCTGGTACTCATAGTTTTTACTACCTAATCAAAGTGGATTAACTTTAGGAAACTAGTGGATAGAGTTACGCCAAAGAGAAAGTTATGAAGCAAGAGATATTCCTAAGGAATAATTTTAAACATCTAGTTTTCCAAATATAAATATGCTCTCCTATGTATAATACACTCGATTCATTCTAGGGTGTCACCTACCTTATATCTAATGAGCCTTACCTAACCAAAGCCAAGGTATTCGCTCAACCTCGAGCTTTGATATCAAATGTAACGACCCGACTTTTCGATCCTCGAATGTCGACACTAAATACATCCACGATATTCGTGTGCTGAGCACCAAAGTGCGGAAAAGGCAAAAAGTTAGGGAAAAAATAAAAATATACACTAAAATAAGAAGGCGAGAATATAACATTAGAATCTCATAATGAAACGATAATATATAATATCAAAGGAATAGTACAAAGGGTTATTCTGAATACAGAAATATTAGAGTTAATAAAACTTAAGTACGATCATCAACTTGGACAGTTATAACAACTTATCCTAGATAAGTTGATACTCCAAAAAGTAAGGTAGTAGAAATAAGAATACTATGAAAGATAATCATCCAGCTTTTCTCCATAAGCTCCAAGGCGTCCGTAGCTAAATCTGGAAACATACACGGGAATGACCCGAGCATTATAAGAAAATAATACCCGGATCATTCTGGTAAACCAATCTGAGAAACTCAAGAAATAAGAGTGACATATAATAGCACTTTTTTGAGACCGTATGGATTACCATAATGGGTTTCCCCTTAAATGAAACCAACCATTCATTAACTTTAACATACAGTGATATGATAGATAATATCTAGCATGTAGCACATAAATCATATCAAATAGCTGATGTGTGAATGGCATAATAATAATAGGTATACAATCAATACTGCTATTTCGTATATGGATTGTTTTCCGTGGAGATGCCTCCTCTAAACTGAAGCGGATCTCCATGACAAGGAATAGAAACTTCCTTTCGAGCATCGTATATCTCTAGATATGATATACTCTAAGGTGAATGCAATTGGCCCAATGGTGAACTGCGTGGCACCAAATATCATTAACTCCCGCGCGCAACATATCGATAAGCATACTCTAGATATGGTGTTGATATAGCCTCATAGGTAATCTAAACCTAAGGGTATGCATCCTACTCTAGTTCTAGTCATTTCCGATGTCGATGTTACGTTCGGCATCTTTTATAAGAGTCTACATCACATGTATAGCATACGAATCCCCAATTGGATTCCATCATCTCGAACAGATCATAAATCACTACTTGGATTTGTGCAATCTCGAACAGATCTCGAACCTCTACATAGGTTCCCCGCATAAGTCTTCTAACGAATGCTAACATTGTCCTCTCTCTTGGAATACTCCTCAAGATAAATAATCCCATACAATAACATCGTTTTGAAATGTTAATGTTGACCTTTCCTTTGGACGTAACCTTAGAATAGACAGTTCAACTCTATAGCATTCCACTTCACAACTGCTTCCAGAGCATAGATCGTGTAAATGGTTTAGAAGTGATTATGGGTTTGAGTCATCTCACATAAGTATGCTCTTCCCGCTTACCGGACTTTCCAAAACTAATCGATGAATTCTCGGTTAACTCAATCAGAAGTAAGCAAAAGCTAGAAACATTTCGTACCAATTCTCCTCCCTGGGGGTTCTCATTGATATGAAATTTCAAAAGTCTTTCGATAACTCCTTAGATCAATATTTGGTTAAGTTCAAAAATCGACTAATTAATCGATTATCTAGTCGAAAACAATTGTTTATACAAATCACGATTCACACGCTTAACTCGTTTCCGACATTTCAACTTAACTATTTCTCGTCCAAGAGTGAAGCTAGGTAAGTTAGAGCACTGGTTACATCAAAGCCTTGCCTAGGCACTGCATTCTTGAATCTCGCAAATAGATAAGTCTACCTCATCGGCTTTTAATGTTAAGTATAGTATTAATGGTTTTCATAAAAAGGTAGGAAATCAACACGATCAACACGTTTTTGACATTTTCCAACTTACTATTCCTTGGTCAATAGGGAATCCGATAGTTTAGAGCTCTATTACTCCATCCCTACTCAAACATCAATCTTAACTCTCACATATAGGCAAGCCTTACTTCTTCGGCTTTTAATATTAAGCATAGTTAATTACTTTTCAACAAGTAATCACATAATAAAACCATTTAACTACTAAGAAATTCTTGAATTCTTTTTGAAAAAATCTTTATAAATGTTTAAATACTTGAACATACTTATAACAGGCTTTAAAACATTTATCCAAAATATTACTTTAAAATAACAAGTTTATAAGATATTTAAAACTTGGAAAAGAACATGTTATATTATAAAACCTCTTCTTTAAAAATTCATAACTAATTCATAAAAATTCATTTAGCCTCAAACCACTTTTAAAATACTCTAATAATAGTTAGTAAACACTTGTAAAAATAATAAACAAAATAATTATATTTAGACATCTTTTCAAACCTTTAAGTCGAAAAATCAAGTCTAAATGGGGTAGTTTTGCACAAGTGAAGTTTTGATCGTTTTCGAGATGTTACTAAACTTTTTACTATCTAAGCTTTTAATAGCAACAAACATACATATAAAAAATTATAAATATAGCGAGAAAATCCTAAGGATCTCTCTACAAAGTTCTATAAAAATCGTCGAATACTAGACAATTCCAAACTACATCTATAGCGACAATCGCTGTTAGTACACTTCTAAATCCGACTCATATTCAAACCTATGTTCAACTACAACCATATGCATTGTTCCAAGGCCTTATCACATATCATACAAGTCCATTCAAGTCCACTCCAAGTTTGGTCAAGCCCGTATACATGGATCGCATATGTCATTTACTTTTAAAGTAAGAATCCAAACCAATGTTTTAACATATGTCAACAATAATTCGACAATTTAAACACAATCTATATACAACATATATATGTTATATTTACCATTCAAAGTGAGGTATTAACTCACCTTTAACATAAGAACAACCAAGATCAAGCTAACAAAGTCCAAGCCCAACCTTGAAACCACCTTCTTCCCCTTTCTCCTTGCCTTGCACTTGCCTTTTGTCTTCCCAAACCCCCTATAACTCATGGCCATTCCAAGTGGGGAGTGCATGGCTTTGTTTCTTCAAATTTTGGCATGGTGGAAGGTGTTCTAATATTGTACTAAGGCTTGTGACAAAGTTTGAAGTGATTTGGAGTTGATTTGCAACTATTTCATTTAGAACATAAGAGAGAAAGAAGAAGATGAAGCCATTAGAAAAGCTTGGTTTTTGCTTAGGAAATTTGTGATTTATTACTAAGGGTATGCCCATCCTTTTATAGGCTTCATAAGGTGTTCTTTAAGCTTGCACTCACCCCATACCACGCCATGAAAGCTCCACCTCCCATCACTTCTCCTTTACATCACTTCTCCTTTATGTTAATTACCAGTATACCCCTCTCATGATAATATATCTTACCCATATGGAAGCTTCTAGAACATTCCAAGATTTATTAAGATGATGTATTAATTAGTTTCTAATGTCTTTATTTGATCATCAGACAAGTGCACAAGAGTTTGAACAACTTATATTGATTGAAAAGCTGTTTACCGATAAATTGATTTTCGGTCACATTATCAATTTTCCTTTGAAGAATATTTTTTTGTAAACAAGTTTTTATCATAATTCATCCATTAAATGATGTCTAACAAGGTTATAAATTCATATTTATAATACTTAATTAAATTTTAAAATATTTTGATATTCGAAGATGAAGTGTTCGAATTTTCGGATCGCTACAGGGGTCTAGCAGTTGATTGACCTTCTATAAAAGTGGTAAAAAATGTTCTGCCAGTGTTACTAGCCATTTATAATTTTCAAAAATCAAATAATGAGTTTTTGAAAACCTAATGCGGTGATACCAAATGTAGGAAAGAACATAATATAAATTATACTAGTGTGAACGGATCTTAAGGCTGCTTTAACACTAGAGGATGATTAACAATGTTTTATAACTTATATGTAACTTTTCTAAATTAGTTTAAGATTTAAAATCAAATACAAATAATCGACATATATATATATATAATCATATAGTCATAATATATATAAATGTAGGAAAGGTAAAGTAAAAGTAAGAGAGATGACACATGAATTTTTATACTGGTTCAGATTAACAAATCCAACGTCCTGTATATCATATGTACAGATTTCCTTTAAGGTATAAGAAAACCAGAATACAAGCTTGATTTCCAGACAACAAGATACACCATCTTGATTTTCCAGGCTTAGGGTAGACTCGCTTGATTTAACCGGGCAACAAGCACGCCCACTTGATTTGATTGGGCAAAAAGTACACCTATTTGATTTGAACGGACAGCAAGCATACCTACACAAATATTAGTAGAGAATTGTTAATTCCAAAATCAAGTAGTTTTACTTTGGGTACAAAATATCTATAGCCCTTTGATGGCACTCTGGTCTTTGAATTAGTGAGAAAATACTTTCAAATCAGTGAGTAGATTATAGAGAATAAATATACTAAAGTAGAAATTGAATTTAAGTGAATTTGAAGAATATAAAAAGTGGATTTTGTAAATTATATAATGAGAATTTGGAGTAAGAAGAATATAGAGAAAGTAGTTAAAATTCGTTTTTCAGTCCCTTTTATATATTGTTTGAAGGGACATGTCTATTTGCGGAGAGATGTAACCAAAAATCACAACTATTCAAAAGTCAAAAGACACCTCTTCAATGGTATACATGTCGACATACCCATGTCGCTAAGGTTGACATACTTGTGTATGTTTTGAAAAACAGAAACACTTTAATGTGTTTCAAAATTTTAAACTTTTGTAAAATTATTTAAACATAGTTTCTATATACTTTAATATATAAAACTTTTATAAAATATTTGTAAAAATATATTTTAAAAATAAAATAAATATTTTTGATAATAAAATAAATAATTGGTAAGAGAGTATTCAAAGAAAAGAAAGTTGTTATTCAAGGACTTTACCAAATTAATCTAATGTCCATTAACTATAAATTATAGTCTCGAACTATTCTTGTCTTTGTCTCCGAACTCATGAGTTTTCAAATATCTTGATCATCTCTGAATCTTGATCTCTAGTCTTATTACCGATCGGTCTTCAAACTCGATTATCATGTTCTTCTATAAACACATATAATATTCTGCAAAATATTCTTTACAACTTGGAAAAGCATCAGTACCTATATTTATATGGTTGTTGTCATCAAAATCAATATCTGTAGTGTTAACATCAAGATGAGTGTAATCAAACTTCCTCTCTTCTGCCATGTCCATATTGATCAAATGCCCAGTACCACACCAAACTCCAGCTAATATTTCAGAGTCTTAACATACATCAGGAAGATTATTCAACCTCAACCACATTCTAGCAACCGGATTCTATCAATTCTCCCCTTATTCAAACTCCATAATCTTAGCCTCACTTCCTTGTTGAACAATTATACAACATTTCTCATAACAACATCCATTACAAGATAAAAGCTGGGAAAGCACCTTAAGTTATTTCTTGACTTCCTATTTGTGATCCTTAAAACAGAAAGTAAGAAGATCCATAATATATAGTAAATTCACCTTATAAAATAGTAATAATCCCCCACCTTCTACTTATCTTATACGCCTTAGTAAAATAATTAGAACTATCAAGTGTAATGCAAAGAGTTTTTTCACTATCAACCACGTTACCTTGATCAACAACAACAACCTCCTTCTCCTTATTTGTCTCCGCACCCTCTTCAATTCCCTCTCCGTCTTATCCTCCATTGCAACTTCCTTTCCTTTTTTGCCTCGATTCACAAAGCATTCCAGACGATTCGAAGACTATGTCCGGTCCATTGCAATAAAAGCATTAACCCTCATTTCTACAATCTTTAGCCATATGATTAACCATATTTCACCTAAAACAAAGTTTCCACGTCTTCAAAATTTTCATTTTTATTTAATATAGAAATTTATTTTTAGTTTCGCAAGTCGGAGCTGCAATATTCTTATTCGATTTGATAATCTCGACATACGTGTGCTGAATAGTATTATTCTTATCTTCATCTGCTTTAGAATTTACATCTGGCATAAAGTGATTCAATGGGCCAATGATAGGGCAAAAAGTAAATCCAGCTAGATTAGGGAACTCTAGAGGATAATTTCCATGAAAATTAAGATAGTCAAAGTATTGAATAAGGAATAACAAAAAGACAAAAGAGAAGATCCTTAATAATCCCCCCTTCTAGCAGGAGAACACTTTGAAAAGTAGAAGATGAAAAATATTAGAAAATAGAAGAGGAAGATATATCAAGACTAATTCTATTTGGACACAAGAATTTGTTGAGTAGCCCCGACCTCTGCTTAATTTTTAGAATATTTTAGGAGAAAATTGCCCTTATTATATTGACATACCAACTTCCTATCTTTTCTTCTCCTCATATTCTAGTAAAATCTTATAACCATTAAATCCTGCTACTTCAAATTCTAGCTAAAAATCTCAAATATTTGGATTGAATTGATGAATCTACATGAATCAGAAGATGTAAACTTAGAACTTAACGTTGAGTTTGAAATTGTTCAAGTCGTAGAGTATCGGGTGAGAGGCTAGTAGCATAATCTCACATTGATCATGTGTGGTTTGTAAATCAACCACGCATAGTAGATGCGAGACTAGTTATGTTATCCCCTAAATAGAATGGAGTACATTTCCACGTAAATGAGTTTTTACAGTTTTTTGTGGGGTCAGAAAGAAAAAGCACAAATAAAACCTGCCATAAATCAAATTGAAACTTTAGTGTACAATGTTATAACTATAAAAACCAAGTTTCACATGCTTCCCAATTTTATGTTATATACATCTCTGTTTTTAGACCAATAGCTGCAATTCAATGGAGTATTTAGTTAATTTTACCGATCTCAGCACATGCCATGTTATAATACATGTCGGCTCCGTCTATTCTCACCTCGAATATTGCTTTTCCCACCCTGCTGTTTTTAAAAAAATCCACCCCACCTTTTGCTCTTCGCACTCCGTCTACTTCCAAAACTACCCTTTCCTTTCTTTAAAAAAAAGAAAAAAAGAAAAAGAAGCCGCTCAGCCTATCGTTCCATACTTTCTCAAACCCTCAAACCCTAACCGCTCAGTCGCTCAAATCTCTCCATCTTTGTGCTCAATTTTCCAGTCGCCGTCGCCATGGAGAAGGAAAGAAGGAGCAAACATCGGCACGGTACGTGATTTAGCGAATCGAATTCTATGCGAATCGAATTTTATTTGAATCAAGTTCGTTTCAATGCTGGATTGATTTTATTCGAATCGAGTTTGGGTTGTTAAACCATCGGTAGAGTAATGTGAACAACCACGCTCCACGCGAACGAGGTTGTTGAACCAACCTCGTCCTCCACGAACATGGTTGTGACAACAACCACGTGTTGGGCAGACGAGGTTGGTTCAACAACCTCGTTCGCGTGGAACGTGGCGAGTCGAGTACACAGTTTTCGATCAGAATATTCACTCGACATACTCTAGTTGCTCATGTAGTTTAGCTCCCAATGCTCATCAGATAACAAAAATTATAATTGGATAATGCTGGATGAAGATAATCAACAGTGATCACTGTAACAAGTGCAGTTCCATTATCTATTCATGAGTTCCTATGTTTACCGATGACCCAAAATAAATAAGTTTAATGAGTAAGCACTTTTGCTTTGTTGAGTATCAGGTTGTCTTGAACTGTTCATCTGTGCTTTGAGTGGGCAGTAAGTGTCTGCAATTTTTTTCTACTTGTCTTATTGCAATCATAGTGACTGTGACCCAGTATTGTGCTTCGATGACCCGATATTGTAATATAGCTCCCTATCATAACCTTAGTAACTCAATCATAGTGACTATTGCAAATTGTTGTAACTATATATTTACACTAAATTATATTGTTGCCATCGCTTGCAGTTGGGAATGGTTTCTAGTTGTAACTATATATTTGCATTAATGAACTAGCATTATGGATGAAATTACTTTACCAAATGCATTTGTTACTATTTTTATTTTGGTTTTGTAGGTTAACACAATAGGCAAACTAACATTATGGACGAACTATAAGTCATATATCATGTTCATTATGGAAGAAATAAGCTGTATTTTAATACATATGGATTTTAATGCATATGAATTCAAAAGCACAAAACCTTTCAATAATTCTATATAAAACAATTTACATCATTGTATTTGAAATAATTGACATTCACACACTGTTTTGTTATTGTAGAAAGTTCAAAAAAGCCAACGCGCAATCCTCTAATGGCTTCCGAAAGAAATCGACGTGTGAAAGCGAGAAATCCGGACACTACAAATCAAATAGAGGAACAAAATCGAGACGAGCATGTTATTCAAGAGAGAAATATTGAGCATGTTGTCCAAGAGCAAAATTTAGAGGAGCATATTAACGAGCTACCTCCACAGCCTGTTTAAGAGCAACCTCCACAGCATGTTGAAGAGCATCTTACGCATGAAGATATCGATGGTTCTAGTGGCATACAAAATACATCTTTCGGTGGACCGAGAATTACCGATGTGATTAGTAGCTACGATACCCACGTTGCTTCATTGATACGAGATAGCAAGATATATCTTACAAAATTCTATTAAATAAATTATATATCAAAATAGTGTAATATAACATTAAGTTATCTTTTAGGAACGAGACACTCTTTTATGTGTAAACCATGGTACAAAGATTTTAAATTGGAAAATACCAAGTGATGCAACGATTTTAAAGGATATTTGGAATCTTCCGGATTATTTTCTCTAGTGGAGACATGTTATAGATCGGTAAATAAAGTACTTATATCTTGTTTTGTTGAGCGTTGGCATCCGAAATCAAATACATTTTACCTACCATTCGGTGAGATGACTATAACATTAGACGATGTTGCCTCCCTACTACATATTCCGGTTAAAGGATTACCAATACAGACATATAATTTTTCCATAAATGATATAACTAATTTGGTTGTCAATAATTTGGGGATAAGGATATTGAAGCAAAAAATATCATGAAGGACAGTGTTGGATATAAATTGCCTTATACTAAATTGTACAAATTTTTTGATGGAGTCTGCGATGATTGGGAAGAAGAAAAAATCAAACAAGCTGCTCGTGCATATCTATTGTATTTAGTGGGCAATACATTATTCGTGGATAAAAGTAAGTCTCATGTGTCCGTACATTATTTAAACCAAATTGGTAATTTGGATGAAGTTCGTAATTATTTTGGGGTTCGACAACTCTATGTTGGCTATATAGACAGCTAGGTCTTGCGAGTAGAATAGAAGTGAAACAAGTTGCTGGTTTTCTCGGATTGTTGGAATCATGGATCTATGAACATTTTCTACATTTGCATCCATCAACCAAATGTATAATGAAAGTTCACCAAGAGCGGCCCGTTGGGATCCAGCAAATGATTATCGTGCATTGTATAAGGAACTAAGACTGTATCTTGATAACATTCAAGAACATGAGGTATGTTATTAGGCTTGAATCATTTGAATAGTGTCTTTTTTAATTCAAGTTAAAATAACTTCATTATTTATTTTACAAATTCTTTTAGGTAGTCTTTGACCCTTACATGCATGCAAGACAATTCCATCCTTTTTGGCAAATTGCCTTGTATTCTAGTTGTTTATTATGCTTAAATGTGGTAGAACCATATCACCCCACCCCGTGTTTTGCGGCAATTCGGTAGGGTTCAAAACATTCTGCGGCCTATTATTCAATCAACAAGTAAAAACACTCATCGCGGTGCTACGACTTCAACGTATAAAGTGCTTTACGAGTTTGTGGAAAATATTTGGAATGAGTGCCCAAATCATGTTGTTAGTGCGCAGTATCGTTCCATTCCTCTGCGTGAATCAACTGAAACGATGACAAGTGATTATTTTGATTGGTATTACCCTCGCACCGTGTTAAAATTTCATTTGGTTAATGAACAGATTATTCATCGTAGCAATCGACCTTCGTATGATCATTTATACACGGTAAAAGTCAATATTCATTGTTATGCGTCAATATACTATTCTTTTATATCTGATTTTGCAATAATAACTTATTATCAATTTTCATTGTAGAGCTATGAAGAGCTTAATGATGTGATTAGTGAAGGCATAACCCTGGCTTCATCACAACCGGAGACTTCACGTTTGGCTCATCTTGGTAGAATCCACAAAGCCCTCGCTAAAGCTAAAAAGATTTGTCTCGTTTTGTTAAAAAGAATGATTAGTTTTAGCTAGTGGTTTTCAGTTAGTGTACTTCTTGTTGTGGAACTATTTCGACCCTTTTTGTTGTTAAATTGGATGGTTATTTTGTAGTTTGCGGATGGTTAATTTGTAGTTTGGCGGATGGTTATGTTATTTTGTTCAAATGGATGTTTGTTAACAAGTGTTGCTTCAGTTGGAAAATGTGTGATTCATGTGTTGTTTCTGATTCTATTCTTATGTACAAATTATTCCTGATTCAATTTGTTGCTTCTACAATTTGTGATTTAGTTTGTAATTTAGTTCATATTATCTGTGTTTCAGTTTGTGATTGTATTTTTCTGTCCATATTATCTATGATTTTGCGTTAACTATTTGTAATTATGTGTCCTTCTGTACTTATTAGCTGTGATTTCATACATGTACAACATATTATCTGTCCAACCTGTATACAACGAGATTACCCAGGCAACATAGTTCAAGATAAACGAGGTCGATAAAGTTGACAACGTTAGACATGAACGAGGGCAATACAGTTACCACGTCCTCTCCTAACGTCATTTTTATGCAGACCTCGTTCTTGGCTTGATTCCTATTGTTTGAAACTCTCGGGTAAGGTGAAAATTCTTGACCCTGTATAGAACGAGGATAACGTGCTAACAACGTTCTTCCTTAGCTACATTTACCTTTATACCTCGTTTAAGTCGTGCGTGGTCTCCGTAGTTGACCACGTATCAACTAGACGTTCTTTATATGCGCTCCTCGTCCACAATTTCTTATTTGTTGTACACAACTCTTGGGTTAAATTTGTGGTCAATACCTTGTATAGAATGGCACTTACATACAAACAACGTTAGGTAAAAACGATGGTTGCCAGTCAACCTCGTTCATATCACACGTTGCCAATATTAAATTCAACGTTCAGCCTTCGCGTGATTTCTTTTAAATTCAACGTATAAATGGAACGCGACTTCTTAGTAGACCACGTCCACTGTATTGCACTCACCTGTGCATTCCTGAAGCAAACAAATAATGTCCCATATTTTAACAAGTACTGCATACCTCTTGGCAGTGATTTAGAGATAGCATATACAAACCACAATTTCAATTTCAAAAGTACATAATATTCAACAATTTTAATTTCAAAACAACAATTTCAATTTCAAAACAACAATTTCAATTTCAAAACAACAATTTCAATTTCAATGATACTAGAACGATTTCAAAAAAAGATGTTTAACAATGATGTTCAACATTTTCAATTTCAAACTACAATTTAACTTAAAATAACATTGTCACAAGTTTCCCACGTAGCCATATTTTCACAGTTTTCCATCATTTCCCATTCTTCTCTTCTAACTCGTAATATATGCTCCCATTGTTTAGCTTCAACATGACGATTAGTGAACCACTTGATGTATACTGGTGGTACCGGATGGTTCGCTTGTAAAACGGCCTATACAAATAAAAACATTTCATTGTAATTGTAAATCCTTCATCTATTTGTTGAAAATAAAATGAATAATGCATAATACCTGGACAAAATGGTCATTGTTTACATGAACAATCCCTAATTCACGACGATGCAATTGAGATGGAATTTTTCCTCTTAAAGGTGGTATAGTCAAACTCAAACTCTCACTGATACTAAAACGATAATATTATATTTCGTAGCTATTATGTACCCAATCTCGGGCATAATCATCCATTTACTTGGTTCGGCACCGCCAAATTCGTGATTAAGCACATTTAGCAAATAGGTGGTTCTACCTTTTTCAATAAACACTTGTTCATACATCTCTTGATGTTCTTCCATTAATTCCTTACAGACTTGCCACCATCGATCCTCTCCTAATCCTAAAAAAGAAGCAACGCATCTAAATCCACAATTACCATCCATGCTCACGTCTACAATTCCTTCGATATAAGGTTTCCACTCTTTTAGTATGCAATTTTCATACACACCTAAATTTATATTTTTAGGTCTACGAACAATCAATTTTTATTTCTTCACCGAATACAAGGATCAACCTTTTGTTTTTTAGCTACACTACATTGGGTTGAAGCACATTCACCTAGCTCAAATGCGGAAGGCAACCGTTTTGTTGAAGTATCAATTTTATTATGAGATCGTCCTCGGGTTTTGACTTTGCTAATCGGAGATGCAAGAGTTGACGTTTGCGGATAAACAATCTCTTTTATTTTCTTATAGACTTGCATTTGATGCGGTAATTCCAATTTCATAACTTCATTTAGCATTTCATCAAGCTTTTTCTTCATACTAAAATCTCTTTTCTCTCCTATTTTTATAATATGCAATCTAGTCCAATGAACATGAATCAAATCCAAAGGCATTTCTACATTTCGACCGAGTTTTGCTAACGCATGAAAGCATGGAAGTCCGTGTGTCTTATGAACAACACATCCGCATAAGTTATCATCTACAATTTCATAAGAATTTATCTGTAGAAGCTCGGATTTAATTAGCTCCAATGCCGCAAGTGAAACTACACAACATAAAATTTTAAATTCTTTTTTATGATAAACATGAGCTACTTTTAATAGACTTGTTTCAAACGAAGCTCTTAGTTCGGTAAACGATAGTTCAAGCAGTGAATGCATTCTCTTTCGAAGTTGCACTGACTGGTGGCCAATTGTTTTTTCAACTTAGCATGTGCGGCCTCGGCTCTAAAAGAAAATAGATATTAAGTTATTGTTATAAATAAATAAATCTAAACTAAATAAATAAATATAAAAGTAAGTGTCTTACCTATTTGATCTGTAGTTGCCAAAGTGCATAAAATTGTCAATCCAAGCACGTACAAATCGATCTTTGCATGTATCAAGCCAATTTTTAGTAATATATTTTATTAACTTCGTGTACTCACCATACTGGACATGCAAATCTTGTAGATTATTGTTATATTGCTCAATATTCCGGACTCACATAAATTTTCCCAATCTTGAAAAAATTGTTTTTTTACTTCTTTTTTCATACCCGTAACTCTTCTTTGAATAAAAGCAAGAATATTTTTTTCGATATGCCACTTGCACAGGATATGAGCTGCTTGGGGAAAAACAATGTTAATGGCATTAATCAATGCTATCTCTCTATCCGTGACAATGACACTTGGTATTTCTACATCGCAATCAATCATTACCAATTGAAGACGATTTAAGACCCAAAGATAGTAATTTTCCTTAACTGATACGAGATATGCAATATCAACGCAAAAGGTTTGATTAGTTGACGTGGCACCGACAATCTCCAACAACGACATTCTATATTTGTTTGTTTTGTAAGTACAATCCATAACAAGAAGATGTGGAAATGTTCTTAGCAAATCTATACTTGTACGATGAGCCCAAAATATATCAGTAATTATATCACTTCCGTCTAAGGTATTACGAGGCCATTCGAAATATTTTTTTTCCTTAAGCTTGCTTAAGAGATATTGTATTTGAGAACGACCCGCTCTATCCATTTTCTTGTGCCTAGAAAGCACGTTATATACCGTTTTAATTGTTGTACTATTGGATGGATCGTTTTGTTTTATAGTGTGCAAAAAAGCTTTTGGCTTCACCATGTTTTTGTATATTTCAACGACTAATGTTTTTTCATCCTCCGTTAATCGACCAAGAAAAGAGTGACCTTCCGAACTGTAAAGTGCAGAATGATTATGAACACCGCATATTACTTCCAATTTTCAATTATCTGAACCATGAAGTTTAACGCCTTCAAACGAAATGGACAATTGCACTTTTTTGTACTTGTTAATCTAATACCGTTAGATTTCTTGCCTTTGTATTCTTTATATGCTCCACTTCTCTCACATCCAAATATAATTCTTGGATTTCTATCGCTATTGTTAATATCCGATTTTAAAACTATCACTACCATCGCATTCCTTTTAGCCGTAGAATCAATCCATTCTTTCATTTTATATCTATTTGGAAATACCTTCATACAATATAAAAAAGTGAGAGATTTTCAATTTAGAAAATGAGTTAATTTACATAATAGTAAAATAAATTACATACATCATATGTTGTGAACTCATTACTATAATCCATGACAATTTCTTCATCTTTTTCGGCCATCCACCCAATCTACAAAATAAAAAAATGGACGTAGTATTTAACGGACAATGTTTTCATCACTTCCTAGTATATGGTAAACTAGGTTTTGAGCAATTCCTAGTGTATATGACACTATGACTATGTTAGTTCTTAGTATAGTAGCAGCTATGAAGAAAACATACCTGATTTTGTTGTACGTAGTCATCTGTACTGCTCGTATCCTCCATGTCAATTTCAGCAGATGGAAGAGAGATGAAGAGAACATGAATAAACACATTAAATTTTGAATGAAATATCCATTTAATCATTAAAGGGTATAATTGAAATAAAAATTTTAAAATTTTAACCTGAAATGAAGAGAAAATACCGGAGGTTAGTAGATGGAGCTATACATGTCTTATTGGTCACTTGTACACTACTCAAACGAGAGGTGTTTCAAAACGCTTATTTTCCTCTCTGTCAGAACCAACGCAGCCGCCGAATAAGCGTTCCTTTTCAATTTTTTTACGGGACTCTGGATTCTCAGATCGTAGCTGAATTGGACGTAGATAATTCTGAGATTTGGGTGCAGTTGATTGAAACCCTAAACCCTATATTGTTAAACATCGCGTGAATAAAACAGTTTCCAAAAGCCGTAAACAAATAAATTTTAAAAAGGGATAGTTTGGCTCACATCCCTAACAAGTTTTAAAATAGATAAAACATCCTTCACAACCAACATTTACGTTTCCGCTCCCTATTTTCAAATTCACGCACGCAAAAATACACAAATACCCTTAATGTTTTAAACTTTTCAAACGTGTATAACTTTATTTACAAAAACCTGATCAACATACCGTTTTCACCAAAAAATCACAAATTTTATGATCTTTAAAATGAGATCCATTGTTGATACCAAAAATTTATATTTGTATTAAAGGTGCAATTATTTCAAATATTTGCAGACAATTCAGCAAATATTTAACAGTTCGATTTTTTTTCAAATTTATAAAAATTGCACAAAATTGCAGATATTTCTGCAACTATATGGTATAGTTGCAGAAATGTCTGCAACTATTGGGTATAGTTGCAGAAATTTATGCAACTATATTGTATAGTTGCAGAAATATCTGCAACTATTGCATATAGTTGCAGACATTTCTGCAACTATTGCAAATAGTTGCAGAAATGTCTGCAACTATTGCGTATAGTTGCAGAAATTTCTGCAACTATTGCATATAGTTGTAGAAATAACTGCAACTATTGCATATAGTTGCAGACATTTCTGCAACTATTGCAAATAGTTGCAAAAATGCAACTATTGCAAATAATTGCAGAATTATCTGCAACTATTTGCAATAGTTGCAGAAATTTCTACAACTATTGCGTATAGTTGCAGACATTTCTGCAACTATTGCATATAGTTGCACAAATGCAACTATTGCGTATAGTTGCAGAAATGTCTGCAACTATTGTGTATAGTTGCAGAAATTTCTGCAACTATCGTATATATTTGCAGAAATTTATTGCGATTATTTATAACTGCAAAGATTAAGAATATCATATTTCATAAAAAAAAACTTGATTCGTCTTCAATTTAATTGCAGTTTTTCATTTAAATCGAAAAATAAGAAGAAGAATTAGAGCTCGCAGTGAAACGCAGGGGTAATTTGGAGAATAAATTAGCGGAAAACAGAAACAGGACGTAGAATATATATTCTTTATGACAGGGACTTTCGTTTTAAGGAAGGCCGACTAATTTTCACTTTCAAAAATGTGTCCTTTTTCCACTAAAATCAAACGCCTTGAACCTTGGATGCCAATTCAGGTATTCTGCTGCTGCTTCTTCTTATTCCTCTCTCTTTTGCCCTTTTTATTGCTGAATCGAGGTCGCGATGCTGAACTGAATCTTTTTTGTTTGCTTCAATTCGATGTTTAAATTGAAATCGAATTCCAATATGGGGCTTCAATATTTTCGTTCTGAAATAGGGTCGTATGGTTTACGCGGGTTGCTATTCAATCTAACTGTTGGATCGGAAAGACTGCGATTTGTTCGAAATCGCGTTTTGGAACGTACAATCTTACGATTTCTGTAATCGCTTACCTATCTTGATTGATCACCTGTTGCTGAACTTTTGTATTATCAGAATTTTTCAGGTGTTTCAATGATTGAATCGACCTTCTCAACTATATGCAGGCGTGTGAGCCTTAGAGAACTAGTGTTTGGAACTCATGTGCATGGAAGTGCTAGTGGTATCTAAAATGGTTCCTTGTGAAATACTATGCGTATATCAACTATCAACTATCAACTTTCTGTTATTATTTCATGAAGTGAACTAATAAAACATTTATTATTGTTTTAGATGAATCTGGTAGACTAAGTTTGCTGTTCAGACGATGGGCTACTAAAGCAACGGCTGGATCAACTATAAAGGAGCAAGGCTCCAATCCAAAGTCAATTTTACACCAAAATGATTTTTCTAATACACCCTTCAGGTATTTATCACTTTCCTTATCATTTTTTTCTTCAAAAAAAGTACTCATATATAAACATATTCTAACTGGGTCACAAGACAGTAGAAGTGATACAATCATTATATCACCATACAATTTTTGATCGATAGTGATTTCAAGTTTAGTTAGTCTATATGATCAGCTATGGGCACAAAGTGTATCAAGCTTCAAATTTGAGGTCTCATATCTCTCATTATATGGATATATTTTTCATATAAGTCAGTTGTATAAAATATATGGATCTAAGATCATATAATTGCACTCCACAAGAAGCTCATGGTTCAAAAAATCTAGTTTGAGTAGTTTTGCTTTGATCATCTAGGATCCTCTTATATTTTATTCATTTTCAGTTTAAAACAATCTTTTACTTGTAAAAAAGTAGAATAGGTAGAGAAGTGAGAAACACCCTTATTGAATTTCTCACCCAAAATTGGAAAAAACAAAATAAAAAACGGCTAAAGCTCAAAAATGCCAGTATCGATTGCCTTCAACTCTTATTTCAACATCAACATTCACGATCGATTTTACATTGGATTATACCGCACTTAGCAAACTTTTGGAATCTGCATCAATTTTTACATTGCTTGTTAATTAACCAAAGCATTCATCAATTACATCCGAATTGACTCCACCATCAATTCCAATTCTACCGGTCGATTTTGATGAAAATCAACTGGAAAAAGAGAGTTGTAGTTGCATTTACCTAGAAACATATGCCAAATGCGTTGAAAATAAAGTGTGACGAAGGTTCTTTAATAAGAAACATCAAATAGGTATGGATTGTAGTATAAGGGTATAGTTTTTTCATTTCTAAAAATTTGAAACGTGTCGTGTTGATGATAGGTTGCACTGGATAATTATACTATTTGACATCCTAGGTTTTAAGTAGTTAATATCTGATGATATTGATGATATAATCACTAATATATAACCTATCAAACTTCAAACAATATTCGTTCCAAAATAACGATCAGTGATATTTGTCGATATATCAACGATTTTATACCAATATATTTGATGCAAAAATCATCATTTAGTACAAAAGTATATAAATATCTCATATTACAATAACACTCTAGAGTGTATATGCAATTCTTTTATATAAATATGTCATCAAACAATCTAACAATATTTGAAAATGAGAAAAAGAGTGTGTATCTTTTGTTATTACCATTATTTATATTGCTTGCTAACAAGCCCATTGACATTACTTTGAATTTGTCTTGGTATTTTCAGATATCTTAGATCTATCCTTAACCCATATTTCACCAGTATCGATATTAACCACTTACTTTTAGTGAATGTTGAATAAAAAATTTAATTATTGAAATTCCTATGTTGTACTGAATAATTGCACTTTAATTATTGGTTTAAATCCATGTTGCACTAAATACGGTGTTTGAAACCATAAATTGCATTGGAGAATACAATGTTTTATGTTATGGTTTTGTTGGAAAATGACAATGCTTAAAACTAGGTTGATCCAAAAATGGTGCAATTTAATGATTATATTTGGTTGTTAGCCTAAACCATGTTTTGCATTGTTAAGTTGCACTGTATCAACAATTCGGTTGCATTTATAAGTTGCCCTAGTAAGATGGATGGTTGCATTAACCAAAACGTAATTACACTAATAATTTGGTTGCACATGTAAGAAATATTAATAAGTTGTTTAACCATGGTTGCAAAATAAGTTTTACCCATAAGTTGCACCGAACAATCTCACCATAGTTTTATCGGTGCAACGTATGGTTGCATTGGTTAGTTGCATCGACTAATTCCACTATATTTTTATCAGTGCAATCGATGTTTGCATTGATAAGTTGCGTTGACTAATGAGCTCAATAATTTGATAACTTACACTAATGAATACAAGCAAACCCTCACAATTGGTTGAATTCGCCTATAATTTTTGATTGCATCAATCAATTCTAATTCCATAAAACTCACAAAATATTACTCTTTTTCTTGTAGAGGAGTTCTTATAGAAGATTCATCGAGCGTTGGAGTGATTTCTTTTGCTCATAATTCAATTGTAAAAAGTTGTGGATCATCGAGATTTATGCGGGATCTTTATACTTTCTACTATGTATTCGCGTAGTATTTTGAGAAAATCAGCTTCGTAGAATACAAATATTCAATTATATTTATTTTGCGAATTAAACAAAATTGACCAACTCACCAAATAACTTAACCAAATAACCGCAAGAACTAGACTATTCAAATTTTTCAATATTTTTCTAATGTCTTTTAATTTGTCAATAAATTTTCTAGGTGATATACATAGCACTGAGCTTCACATGAGCAACTTACTAAAGAGTTACAATTAATTAATCAACTCTAATTTCTTTGGTGCAGTTGGTTTTTCCTATGAGCATGTGTTTGTGTTTTTAATCCAACATCTAATTTGGTTTTAGGTTCAAGGCGTATACAAATGACTAAATTTTGACGGTTTGTTGTTAAGGAAGGATATTGAACTTTCCGCTTTATGTTTGTTAGATTTGCTCCTAACTAAGATTTCTTGATAGTATGCAAGTAGTTTAACAAACGACAAGTAATCTACAATAATTAAAAATTGTACTAAGCAACGTCGTGTTTTTCACAATTCCATTCACTTGTTTTAGCAAGTCATTTTTTAGTAGAGCACCTGTAATAATTTTTTTTTACCGTGAGGGTACGACGGTCCGTCCCTGGTAATCGATGTAGCGCTAGCAATTCAAACTAGTAGTTTGCAATTTGTTCGACCTCAAAATCCTGTTGTCATCAAGGTCATCTTCATCCAATTTGAATTTTGGAGTAATTGATCTTTGAAATTATTATTATCATTGGAAGAAGAAAATAATTAGAAACAAAAATGTAAAGTTTTTTTTGTTTTAAAATAAGACTGAAAATAAATAAATAGACAAGTCAAATTGTGTCCATAATACGATGAACATAAGGTGAAAATTTCATTACGCTTACTTAACTTCAAACAATTACAACTTGGTCACTTGTATATACATGTGGGAGTATAATTATGAAAGGTGCGCCAAAGCGCGTGCCATGATGCAAAACACGAAGCGATGATTGCACCTTTTTACCTCAAGTTGTGATGCACATGGAAAGACGTAACCAAGGTTTTAAATTTTAGATTATGATCACATCTCGGCTCGAAGATCTTAGAGACACGATCTCGTATCGGGCTAGATATTGAACGAGATAAATATATCTTGTACATCGGATTTATATCTTGAGCCCTAAAATTCTCGGGACAATCTCGTAATACACATATGAATAGGATTACCTAACTCTTGAGGTCGAAGAAAGGATTGACGGCCCGTTGATCAAGGAAAGCCAAAATGAAGTCTTACTTCTCTAGCTTGGGTTGTCTTCCCGGATCCCTGCTTCTGCTTTTGGTTGTGGATCTGCTTCTCCAATGACGGGCGAGAGAACACAGCGAACAGTGCACATCTCGTCTTATCCACTTCTGAATCTTCAGGAAAGACTTGCTAGAAAGCAGCATGTTATGTTTAATATTGATTTGCATACCAGTAAACTCATAGATGTTAATTACTAAAAAATAATTTACTCATTTGATATGCAATAATAACACCGTTGTCATTAGTAGCTAGAAAAGCATCCACGTTATGTAATACAAACATATAATGAGAATTTATGACGATGGTATATATCACAAAGATTAATGTAAATAATGTGCAAGAAGGCAATTTGGTTTGGAAATTCGTATGCTATTGAGAATTGGAAATTCGTGTGCTATTGAGAATATAAATTCGAAATTTAGTCGTATTACCAAAGTTATTTCATTTGCATAGTTTAAGTTAAGAAATTCTGGAAAAAATTGGAATATCATGTATTTTTGTTTGCTAGTATTTGGTTATCATTCTGACCATCAATTTCACTAGTAAAAAAGGGATGTTCGAATTAGAACTTAATCATCTCGTTTATCAAAACCAAGGTTCGAGATTCCGACCGAAACTTTGGGATTCCGGTCATGCCGTTCTGGTTTCGACAAGTACCGAAACATAATATGACTAAGAACCCGGTTTCGGCCGTGAAAGGTGAAAAATAAGCTCGTATGGAGGAAGTAAAATGATGATAAAAAAGAAAAAGAAAAGGCGAGATGGAAGACAAAAACTAACATAAGATATTGTGAAAAAATGAGGAGTGGGAGCAAGCAATCGAAAATCAAAAGAAACTAGGTAAAATTTTTACTCGTCTTGGATTCAAAGTCGACGAACGTATATTATTGGTTTCGCGTATTTTTCTTTCTTTGATTCAAGCCCTAACCCTAGTTATCGGCTGCTGAAAGTTAAAACATATAACTGGTTATTAGTGAGAATGGTTATTAGTGAGAAGGCCTGAGTAGTTATAATTCATTACTTGAATTCTAAATGAAATAGCTGGATAGCATACTTGGGCCTGCTTAAGATGTCCAATACAAAAGTAATTTCTTGGATTGGGTTATTTATATAATATGAGCTGTATATAATTTAGTATTATATTTGATATGTTTTGTATATTTTTTCCGTTGAAACTTGTATTATGTTTTTAATGGTACGTTATATTACTATTAACATATTTACTTAGCGAATAGTACCGGAATTTCGAAACCGGAATTACAGTGGAATCTTCGAAATTACCGAAACGGAACCGAAATTTTAAATTTTGCTATGGAACGGAACGGAAACGAAAAACAAAATTTAGAACCTTGATCAAAACTATATACAAAGGCTTATATTTGTCAAAGAATTCAAAGAATGATTATCCAAAATAAATCTGTTTAATTTCCAAAACTTTCACGCCATAAAATATCTATATAAATATGCATATACACTTATTAAATTCATATTGGAAGGATACATTATTCAATATATATATATATATAATTAAAGTATTAATGTATGTTAGTAATAGTTGAAATACTAACTTAGTTGACATATAAAATGATAAAACGAATTTTATTGATCTAATATAATCAAAATTAAAATTAAAGGGTAGATTAAATCAAAAGCAAACTCAGTTAGAACTGAAATGTGAAGTTGAACATAACTAGGGATAGGTAGAAAAATACATAGTTGAATTAAATCAAATCAAGAAGTAGAGTTAAATTAAAAAACACGATGAAATAAAAGTTGATTTAAATTTGTTGATTAGCTTTTCATCATTATAAAAAAAGTGAAAAAAAGAAAACCAAAGAAATATGGTTAGAAAGGGTTATAAAAAGTAAACTTAAATGGAACAAAAACTTGAATTTAATTAATGAGCCAAGCAAATCAAATAAAAACAAAAGACATTAAATTGTTGAGATCTTGCATTTAGATCTCACTCGAGATTTGAGAATCTCGGCTGAGATTTAGGTAAAACAAGATTTGAGCAAAAAAAATTATTTCGAATCATCCAACTCCCAAAACGAGATCTCGATCGAGATCTCAGTCGAGATGATCGAGACGTAAAACCTTGCATGCTCCAAATGACGTAAAAGGCGTATCAAGTGCACACGACGCACGATGCAGAAGAGGCGCACCTTTTCATTTTTTTAATTTCCACTTTCGACAATTCAAAAATGCATAAAATTTCTAATTCTTTATATGTAATTTTCTTAAAGCAAGTTCTAAATAATATTAATCATGCACACCTCTATTGTAAAAATCCATCTAGCTGTTACATGATCCTTTGCCGCCTAGTCATATGCTTAGGCCCGTCTAAACAAGGCTTACTACACCATGTAATCATCTAAACATGTATGTAGGCACTTATAAGGCACTAATAGAGACTTGATACATTGTATAAGATTCTACATACTAGTTTAAGACGGTCTTGCTTCAAGAGTTGCTTCCAAGACCATCCAAACCCATGAATTTACATTTTGGTTCAATTAATACTAAAGAAAATACTAAATACTTTCCAAAATACACGAGTTTAACAAAAAATGCATAACTTCGATTAATCACTACTAACCTCCACGTATACGATTAATCCTTAGTCCGTGTTTGCTGTCCAGCGTCCGTCTAGCAATTTTTCAACCTCGATTTACATTGAAAATACTAATGTTTAAATCAAGGTTCAAGGTATCTTCCGGTACACTGGAATTCCAACTATATCGGATCGGTATCGTCGATGACTTGTCTGGAACCAGGCTAGAAATTCGGTTTCGGACGAGTAAAAAAATTTGCTTTTTATTTACTTTTTGCAGGTATGTAAAGAAACCAGAACCAAAAGATAAATGAAGAAAAATCCAAGGAAAAGAAGAGTAAAATCTCAAATCAATTTTCAAACATGGATCAACGGTTAATATTCCATAATTAAAGTACTTTTTCGTGCCTATAAATTGAAAAATAGAGATTGAATGCTTACCTTCATCGAATTAAGCAATCAAGTTGAGTTTTTCCTTTTATTCAGCTTCAGGTCGTTGTTCATTTGTGCCCTAGTTTTGAATTCGAGAGGCAATCGACTTTGAGTTGAAGATTATTTTTTAATGTGTTGATTTTTTTGTTTCGGCATTCTACCCTAGCTTCAAAATAAGAAGTCAATGAAGATCAGAAGAGGAAATATGCGGAATTGGACTGTTATGTGGGCATTATTTTCTTTAATTGGTTTTGTGACAAAAGTTGGCCGTATTCAATTAGGGTTAATGGCTGTGACATCAGTTAACGTTGGATTCAATTAGGGTTTTATGTAATTTAAATATGATTTTGGACCGTTTAATTTAGTTTATTATGAATTTGGGTTTAATTTGAAAATTGTATATTTGAATTTAATTAAGTTTACTTTAGTTTAATCAAGTTCAGTTTAATTTAATTAGGACTGCGGCAACTTTTATTATTGGATTTCCATTTAAAAATATCGATATCTGAAGCAGGGACCAAAACCAAAATCGAAACTTTCAAAATTTCTAAAATCGATGAAACTAAGAAAGTTTCAAATGACCGAAACAAAGGCAAAAACCGAGTTCTCAAAACTTGGATTGACTGTATTATATATTTCATACAATGATATAACTACAATTTCTAATTTTATACATTAACGCTTGCACAAATCAAAGTTAGATTTAAGTTTACAGACATGATAAAAATATATTAAGTAATTGTGAGAAAATATAAAGCAAAAAAAAAGGAATACAAAATAAACACATTAAAATAACACAGGAGTTGAACTAAACTGATTGGAATGAACCGAATTAATGCAGTGATCGAGTATAACCAAATTAAATTATTTTACAAACCGAGACATATGAGAAGATGTTGAAGTTTCCGAACATGATGATGCAGATATTTATTTGAAGAATCTAATCGGTGAATCAAATTCAAATTTAATATGTACTATATTTTGGATTTTAAAAAGATTATTGTACTTGAAATTATATTCTTATGACATTATGTTTAATAATAATTTTTGGGAAATGATCAAAAATAATAATAATCTTTGTTGGATATGTTTTAGTAAAAAAATAAATTCTAGTGAACTTTTTAAATTAATTGTTATGTATAATTTATTTGTATTTCTTTTAAAACATGCATAATAAGTCAAAAAGATACGTGCCATTTGCCACATCGTGCGTCAAAGCATCAGAAATATTTTGCGCCCAAGTCATTAATAACTTCGCGTAATGCGCCCAAGTCAAAACTCTCTCTCTCTCTCTCTATCTACCCGCGCGTGCGCGTATTTCGATTAATGCTTCATTAAATATATGAGTTAATGGTGAAAATGTATTCGCTATCCGACAGTCCTACAAAAAAATGTTGCAGTTTAGCTGATGTAACAGAATAGTTATTTTATTTGATTTTTTCCATTGATCAACCTGGTGCAACTATTTCATATTGATGGTTGTGTAAAATGGATGAATTGAAATGATAAGTGGAAACATGTTGTGTAGATCATGTTCTTTGAATTCAGCTATTTACGTGCACATATTCCTGATAGTGTAAGGATATTTTTTTCCCCATATTGATTGATATTGTGTTTTCTAGATATGTATTGTTTGTCTAACTTTCTTTTGTATCTAACTAGTGCAGCATTCAAACATAACATAATCCTTCCATTGATATTTTATATCTTTTAGCAACTAAATTTTTTGAAATGCAGTTAAAGTATTCTCCTCAATTATACTTAAAAGTTCAGCTTGGCTGATTCACATTATTCTATCCTCTACAAATAAAATTATTTGTTTGTGTTTAGATACACAGCTTCAGAAAATTTGAGCAAGGCAATCAAACCTTCCAACACTATGGAAATGTTTGAAATAAACGTGGATTCAGCAATATTTTATGCATTTCTTCATTCTCTTTGCAAATACAAGCATATGGAAGAGGCCGAGGAATTTCTTCTTCTAAACAAACTATATTTCCCGCTAGAAACTGAAAGTTTTAACATAATTCTAGATGGTTATTGCAATATAATGGTTGACTTAGTAGAAGCCAAAAGAGTCTGGAAACAAATGTCAAATTACTGCATTTTACCAGATAACACTTCTTATTCCCACTTAATACACTGCTTTTCCAAAGTTGGCAACCTCTGTGATACGCTAAGGTTATATGATCAAATGAAAACAAGAGGTTATGTTCCCGGGCTCACTGTATATAATTCCCTTGTATATGCACTGGCGAAAGAAAATTGCTTGAAAGAGGCACAAAATGTAGTTGGCAAAATTACAGAGGCAGGCCTTAGTCCTGATGCTGAAACATATAAATCTATGATAGTTCCACTATGTGAGGGTCACAAGCTCGATGAAGCAAGAAATGTAATGGATGATATGATTAATAATGGGTTCAGTCCAACATTAGAAATATACCATGCTTTTGCTAAAGCAGAAGATATTGATGGTACTTTGAAGCTACTGAAAAGAATGAAGCATGATGGGTATAATCCAGATAGTAACACTTTTATGATGATCATTCTGAAGTTTTTCGAACTAGGTGACTCAGGAAGTGCATTGAGAATGTGGAGTGAAATGGAGGCATATAATATTGTACCGGATGCTACGCATTATACAACTATGGTGCAAGGGTTGGTGAGTGATGGATGGATTCCAAAGGCTATGGAGTTATATAATGAAATGAAATCTAATGGGTTTCCTAGTGATCCTAAATTTGAAAAGATTTTTTGGACATTTGTATCGAGTAACAAAGATCATTGGAAAAGAGGCAAAGAGTCTATTGTTCCACCAAATAGAAGAAGAATGGTTAAGAAGAGACTGGCCGATATAAGAATTCATCAAGGACTTGCGAAACTGATATTTTAGCCTAAATGGTTTAGTATGAAATGATATTTATGGGTTTGCTAACACCGAAGTCCATTTTGACTGTAGTGGCATCTCTTCGAGTCAGCGGATATGTTCGCCAAGGTAATGTTTTTGTTATGGGTTACTAATTTGCTTATGTTGTATAGTATCTTTTGCATCTCTTTATATTACCTCTTATTAATCAAGATACATCAGGTGGGAACATAAAGAAATCAATTTCTGATGTTTCAAAGGCTTCTGATATATTGTGATTACGGACCGTGTTCCTCTCCGGCTGAAGCTAACAACCCCCATTTCTTATATGAAAAGTTTAAAGGGTATTTATGTAATCTTATACGGTAAGTATAAAGGGCATTTCTGTAATTTTGACGATGATTGAAATTGTGGCACACCAAAGAATTCTGTATAATCAGTTTGCTTCATTAGTTTAGAGATCCTTTTTTTTTCTTCTTCCCAAATTTTGCATTGCACATAGACTTGTTAGTGAATCATGTTGTGATTGAGATGTACTTTGAATCAAGTTATATCAATTTCATTTCTTGTTCTTTAGGAATCAGTAAATAGCTTGCATATGATAGACATGTTGGCTTTTTTTTTTCTTACAGTAAGAAGGTGATTTGATTTTATTTGCACCAAAAAAGTTATATGTACAAAGCGTTTGAGTTGTTTCTGTGTAAACAGCTTGATGGATGTGTTTTTTTTCGCCTTACAGCAAAAAGGTTTGAGAATGCAAGTTAAAAATTATTAACCATGTTCAAAATAATAATTAGTTAAATTGATCATAGTAGAGAACAGTAACAAAAAGAGTTGATGGAAAATAAAGTTCAGACAAGTAAATAATACGGTTTTACAGTGATCAAGGCAAAAATTGTGCCTACGTCCATTTTTACTAATTTTTTCATCATTCTGTAACTAATACAAGTACAAAAGAGAATTTTATCCAATGAAATAAGAGTACTTTAAATTCCTTTGAATTTGGAAGTTAGCAAGGGACAATTTTTACCGGTTACCATGGGTGACAAGTCCGATCCCCCAACGTTGATAACGGACCAACTGACACGTTTAGATGAACGAACTTTTGTGGTGCGTTTGGATTTATATAATAATTAATATTATTAAAATTATATTTTTATAAATTTCTAAAATTTATAACTTGTGCAAATGAGGTCTGTTTGAGACAGTTTTTTGCGTTGTGATCGTATCAAAGTGTTCTACATTATAGAGTTGGTTTGAACTTAATCGAAGCAATTTATAATTTTAATTTTATTTATTTATTTTTGTAAATTACTGACACATATTATTTATGGGGAATTAATTTAAAGAACAAAAATTTGTATATTTTACCCTCAAGGACACAACCTCAATATTTTAACCACAAAGACAAACATTCTCCTAAAAATTAATCATAAGACAAACATTCCTTCAAAATTATTCATAAGGACAAACATTCTTCCAAAACTGCTATTGAACTAAAAACTGATACCTAAAAACTGCTATCGATAACTACAAACTGATACCTAAAAATTGCTATCAATGATTAATAACTGATACAAAAAAAAAGTTGTCATTCGGGCTAAAATACTGAAGGTCTGTCCTTGAGGTTAAAAAGCTGAAAAATTTTGTCCTTAATAATAATTTTCTGTATTATTTATTAAAAAACCATAATTAATTAATTAAATATAAATCGATTAAATTAAAAATCACAACTTAAATACTCCGTTCGTAGCACAAAACGCATTCCCCGTTCACTCAACTCCTCCACTCAAATGTCCTGCTCAAATGCTCCGTTCAGATTCTCGGTTTTCGTTCGTTAAGAATGTACCCTAAGTCTGTCAAAATTTTCTCAAGATCAGTCGAAAAAATAATAATTTTGATGGCTACCTCTTATTTGTAAGCTTCAGAAAGTGGTTGTAGGCTCGGGAAAATATGTGTCTATGAGCACTTCAGATTGAAGATGCTGTGTAGAGTTTCGTATTGGAAGAGTCGGGAAGTCGATTGAAGAAAGAGATCAAAAGAGATGGAGAAGAGAAGCTGAGAAGTGCCGATAATAGGTATGCCGACGTTCGGATTTCCAAGCCAGACGTCTGAATGCCTGTAGAGTTCATAACAGCAGTGCTCCTAGGCGACTAGACATTTGACTTAGGGAACCGGACGTCCAAGTCTCTGTTGTTTTCGACCCCGACAGTTTTATGTCATACAGAGACGTCTGACTATGGGGGTCAGACGTTTGAGCTGCAACCCGAGAGTTTTTCCAGAATTTTACAGAGACGTCTGACCCCTCTGGTCAGGCGTCTAAGTTGCTGCTACATCGTTTTCTTAGGGTTTTACTAATTTGAATTTTGTAGGGCAGTTTCATCATTTTGGTGCATAGCTCTTCTCTGATGGTGTAGATTCTTTTGAAGTGATTGAATGGTCTAAAGTGATTTGAGCATCATATGTTAGCCTCTTAATCATCTCCCTAATCATGCAATTAGATTTCCAATAACTGTAATCAATGGAAACCCTGACTAAATTAATTTATGGGTTTTCTATTTTGAATGCTCTAAATTATAATTTTTCAATTGAGTGTTTGATTAGAGAGAGTCTCCACATCTTATAACTCTCTAATCATTGATTTGGCTTGTAATCTCCTTGGTGATTGGAATAAAATGGTTGTTGGGTCTCACGGACGTAGGATACAAATTGGAATCACGTTAAGTCATCTGTGTCTCCTTTCTTTCTGTTGTTTGATTTTGTGTGATATCATATTTGATTTTGAATTGCATTCGTATTCAAATAGGAAAAACTAGATTCTGGTTAAATCGCTTCTGCTTATTGGTGATAAATTCTTCCCTACATTTCTCACCACAGTTTGGTATCAGCACTAGTATTTTTTATTCTGTTTGGGTATTAATGGCTATCTTTGGAAACTTTATTGTTAGATCTGATGTCAATTATGTTGTTACACGTTTGGATGGAAAGGAAGATTTTGGAACTTGAAAGATGAACATGGAGGCGGTGTTGAAGAAGGAGAAGACTTTTAAGATTGTTTCTGCCTCTGATAAATTGAAGGAAGTTGGATCAGATGTTTTGGAAGAGATGGAAGATAAAGCTCTAACAACAATCCAATTCAGTCTTTCAGATGAAGTTCTTAGAGTGTTCTCTCAAAATAAGACGGTAAAGGAATTATGAGATGCATTATCAGATGCATATCAAAACAAGTCTCTCATGAATCAGATTTTTCTTCAGCAACAGCTCTATTCATTTAAGATGAAGTCTGGAGCCTAGCTTATGGGGCATATAGATGCTTTGACCACTTTGTTTATGAACTTAAAGGCATCGGATGTTGATATTACTGATGAGGCTCGGGCAGTGATCCTCTTATGTTCCTTGCCTAAGGAGTATACTGCTTTGCTAACTCCATGATATATGGTCGTAGTAAGATTAGCCTATCTAACGTAAAAGCTGGTCTTCATGATGAAGTATTGAAAGGAACATTGGCAAGCATTAATTTAGATAGTGATACAAAAGGCTTATCTTTTCAAAGAGGTAGAAGCCAAGACAAGTCAAAGAATGGTGAAGGTAGATAAAATTCAAGGTCTCAGTCTAGGGGGCCTAAGCGATTGAATTGTAATTATTGTAAGAAACTGAGGCATTTTGTAGCTCAATGTCCCAAGCTTGAAGGACGAAGAGAAGACCCAAAGCTAGCTTTAGCGTCTATAGTAGTGAAATCGAATACAGAGTATGCTACCGATGTGTTTACAGTTTCTGCCTCTTCTTGGAAGAGCAACTTATGGCTTATAGATTCTGACGCATCCTATCATAGACACCTAATAGGAACTATTTCTCTATATACTGTGAGATTGATGGAGGAGAAGTTCTAATGGGCAATGATGTTCCTTGGCGTATGGTAGGTGCTAGTAGTGTGAAGGTCAGAATGTTTGATGGCGTTTTCGTACTATTACTGATATTAGACATGTACCGGATTTGAGAAGGAGTTTGATTTCTATTAGGGCTTTGAGTAGGCTTGGATTGAAGATTGTAGTTAAGGGAGAGAAAATGAAGATATTAAAGGGTTATATGATTGTTACGAAAGGCATGAGGGCAAAAAATCTTTATTTATTGAAGGACACTACTATAGTAGGTGAATCGGCTTCTGTTACTTCCAATGATTCAAATTCTTTCGGATTGTAGCACTTGTGGATGGGGCATATTAGCAAACACGGTTTGGATGAGTTGAAAAGGCGAGGTTTGGTTGATGGCGTTCATCATTCAAAACTTGGCTTTTGTGAAGAGCGTGTTCTTATCAAGCAGACAAATATTTCTTTTGGTAATGGAGAACATAAAGCGAAGCTATTCTAGAGTATGTTCATACAGATGTGGGGCCCTCCCCTTGCCCATCTTTGGGTGGAGCCAGGTATTTCGTTTCATTTATAGACGATTTCTCTTGTAAATTTTGGGTATACTTTCTACAGTCTAAGAGTAAAACCTTTACCGGGTTTCGAAAGTGGAAATCTATGGTTGAGAAACGGTCAGGGAAGAAGTTGAAAGTTCTCTGTTCGGATAATGGCACTGAATTTGTATCACAGGAATTCATCAATTTTTGTGAGTCTGAAGGCATTAAGAGGCATTACACCACACCTGATGACCCCTAAGTCTAATGGAGTTACTGAAAAAATGAATTGGACATTGTTGGAGAGAATTCGTTGCTTCAAATTGACTGCTAAGTTGAAGAAGGTATTTTGGGCAGAAGCTTTATCTATGGTGGCTTTCCTCATCAACCGCACACCTTCTACTTCCATATATATGAAGATCCCTGAAGAAGTTTGGAAAGGAGTGTCTATTGCTATTCATTTCTTAGAGTGTTTGGATGCCTAGCATATGTACATGAGAGCAGAGGCAAGCTAGAACCTAGAGCTTGCAAGTGTATCTTTCTAGTTTATAGAAGAGGAGTGAAGAGATATATGGGGTGGTGCCCTATTAGCAAGAAGATTATTATCACCAGGCATGTGACTTTTGATGAGAATGATATGCTGAAGATGGAGCCTTCCTCATCCAATGATAGTACGAGGATAGATTCGGAATACCAAACACAAAGCAAGTCATATTTAGATTTTTCCATAGGGGTACAGATGGTGTTTCCGATGGCACCGTGGTTGATGAGCATAGTAGAGATGTTGGTATAGAGGATCAGACTCAAGGTGGAGCTCATTTAGAGACTAGGCCTGTTAGACAGAGAAGGAAGCCTATGTGGCTTGATGAGTTTGTAGGATCTAGATTAACCCTAGAGGGGGGGGGGTGAATAGGGTTATCGCAAATTTTCTCGAATTAAACGCGAAATCAAACTGCAGATAAATAAATATGCAGAAAAGTAAATCACACACAAAATTACCCAGCTTCGGCAACCCCTGCCTACTGCTGCATTCCCAGATTTCTATTAGGATTAAACAGTATCCCGCTTACAAACACTCCTACAGACTCGCACACCCTGCTCCGCCTATAGAGCTTTGTAAACTCGCACACCCTGCTCACTGAACTAACCCTAACTAGACAATCTGACACTACCTAAACCCTAGGTGGTGATTTACCCTGACTGGACTTGACAAAGTACAAAAACGAAATACAGATTAAAGACCAGGGCAAAATATAAATTGACACTTTAAAACAATTTTGCCCTCAAATAAAAATAGGCCCAAACTATATCAATTAAACCCGGCCCAAATTTAAAACTAAATTAAAACTTTAAAACCCTATTTAATAAACTAGGCCGACCCCTTTCTTTGATCAATTATCGACCCGCTTTACTTTATCTTCAATCCCTTTTCTTTGCCCGATCTCCTGAGAAATAAAAATGGCGATGGCTTCGGCGATGTGATGATTCTCTGTCGAATCTGGTTTCACTGCTTGCTCGATTGAATTAGGGCTTTGCCCTTGTTCGTTTCACTGGCAAATTTGAGCTTCGGCTTCGTCGACTTTTGTAGCACCTCTGGAATTAGGGTTCTTCCCTGTTGTCTTGCTGGTGAATTGAAGCTTCGGCTTCTCGATGAATTGCTCTGAATTAGGACTTCGGCTTGTCGTCTCTGGCGATTCTAGTTTGGAGCTATGGCTTCTTCAATCTGGAATTAGAATGTGATTCTTCTCTGATTTATACTTGATTGCTTGAGTCTTATGTCGGTGATGATTGGGTTTATTTTCTCTACTTTGTGTTCTGAATCACCACACCCCAGTCGATGATGTTATTGGGGTTTATATACACGTCTGATTTGATTAACGTGTTATTCACGTTGTTGATTCTTTCCGATTTTACTCTTTCATATTTTTGGAAATTCCTTTTGATTCACGGCTTCGATTATTTATCGTTCGATCTTTTGTTTTATTTGAGGCAGTTGAACCTTTCCTATTATAAATCTTTGACTGTTTCTTAACTTTGATTCGAAAATATACGACTTTGACTTGTATCAATAATTTCTTCACTTGATTTCAAAAATGTGATATTATTACTTCTCTGACTTTTGACCACTGCCCTAGACTTGTTCACTGTTGATGATCATATCTTTGACTCGTTCACTGTTGATCACGGTTTTGTTTTTCTGTAGCATACTCGTCGACATTGCTAAGCTTTTCACTGTGACTTCAATGATCTTCTTCTCTGATCATCTTCACTGCTGTATACATGCAATACTGTTGTAGAATTTATACTCTCTAATCATCTGACTTTGGTTTCACTGTTATATGTTCATATTGCTGGTTGCACTTGCTCGATGATACTGCTGACTTGATTTTGTTTTATCTTGACCTCACCTGACTTTGATCTTCACTGACATTGTTAGATTTGGTCGAGACTGTTGACACGGTCTTTTGTATATTCAGTATCATGTGTACATCTGTGTTGCCATATTGATCTCTGCCTGAACTTCACTTGTTTGCTTTGACATTGTAGTTGCAGTTGTACATTCGTAGACTTTGATCCCTGTGTACATTGAACTGGTGCACTTCTTATTGTGTATTGACTTGAGATCATTGATGACATTTGTTGTAGTAGTCTGATGACCTGATACTTTAACTGTCGCTGTTACATATATCACTCTGCATTTCCATTGTAGCTTGCAGTTTTACATTGATGCACTGAGATGTTGTATGCTTTGTATTTGTGCATTCATCCCGGTAGTTTTTTCTACATTCTGTAGCCTTGATTCACTCTTGCATTGTGAAGCATTTGAACTGGATACACTTGATTCTGGTAATGTTCACTGTTATCATTGGTTCATCTGGTCATTGTTGAATATGTTGCATTTTCAAATTGCTGACCATCCAGACTTTTGTTAACTTCACTGTGTACATGCATATTTCATTGTTGCAGTGATCATTGAATTTTGGTCGAGTCCATTTGCACTTGTGTTGAATCTAATTTTGATTTGACCTTATGCACTCGAGTTGGCGAGGCAGTGCACACGTGTATACGTGTGTACTGCAGCCACTCGTAATTACCTGTCCCTGATATGAATAATGATATGCACTGTTATTACACAATCAAGGATGATGACGTTAACCCATATATCTGAGACAGCTTTAAAAACAAATTTTATATTTTTGCAAATTAAATTTGTTTTTTTTCAGATTACTGCTGTAGATTTTTAATTATACAGGTACATAGGAGACAAGACAAATACTGGAGCTGGACAATGCAGATGCAGAATACTGAGTGTATGAGTGATGTAGTGAGGACAGAAATGTAAATGTGAAAATGTATGAGTGAGAGTGAACTGTAAATATGAAATCAGTGTACGGTAAGTTATTATGAAATGTATTCAAAACTTTGTACTGAATAAATATTCATATTGAATAAAAATACTGTTTGAATTCGTTAAATTCTGTGCAATAGTATTATTACTCAAAATGAATATTTATTCCTGTATGTGTATAATCTGCAAACACATCTATAATTCGATATATATTTTGTTATCATCAAACACTAAACACACATCAAACAATCTCCCCCTTTTGATGATGACAAACATATATGTTAAAGATTTTGAAATTCTAGTAAATGTGTTTAATCATGAAATATTTAACTCCCCCTATATGTATGCCCCCCCTTCAACTGAGACTACTCCCTCTTTTGAAGATTTAGGAAATTACAGACGAATAAAAGAACTATAGAAAGATAACTAACAACATTTAACAAATTTAGTAAAATATTCTAGAAATACGTATTTCCTTATCAAAATCTCGTTCTTCTCCCCCTTTTGTTATCATCAAAAGACTAAAAAAATAATAATGGAACAGTAGGGGAAAACAAATGGAAAAAACAAGGAAAAACCATAATATAACAAGATAAAAATTTCCACATTTTAGAGAATGGATCGATGATTTGGTTTTTGTATAATGAGAAGAGGGATGTTCTATTCTATTTATTATAATTTTTTTTAAAAAAAATTGACATTTAAGCACAAAAATAAAATAAGCACTTACTAATCACGCATAACCATAAAGACTTTTAAATGAGATTAGCAGTTACTCATTAGCTATCAAGCTCCATCCATGCATAACCATAAGGACTTTTAAATGAGAATGGAGTGATGATAAACTAAAATTCACATGATCCATCCATGCATAACCATAAGGACTTTTAAATGAGAATGGATGCATGAGAAATATTTTTAAAAAAATTCTTTATTTTTCCTTTATTTTTCTTTTTAATTTAAAAAATAATTCACTCTTCTCATTTTTCAAAACCATTATGAATGATAGAAAGATGGTAGAAATAGAAATGGTCGTGGAATAAGTTACCAAATTAATCATATTACGAAATTTCTTAAACCAAACGTATTTCCACTACTGAATACCACATTCGAATCAATCTTTGAATGATATCCAAAACAGGTTTGAATCCTAGAAATTGAAGTTGAAAATAAATATCCAAGAATATTTCAACCAAAAATTGAAAAATGATTAGTCAATTTCCATAATCCCCAAATCCAAACGTAATCTGGAAAATCTGTCTTCGGGGAGGGGTTTTGTAAAAATATCAGCAAGTTGATTCTCAGTTGAAATGAATTCAATGCAAATGTCTTCCCTAGTAATGTGATCTCTAAGAAAGTGGTGTCTCACATCAATGTGTTTTATGCGTGAATGACGAACATGATTATTAGACAAGTCTATTGCACTTTTACTATCACATTTTAATGGAATTTGTTTATAAACTAAGCCAAAATCAGAGAGAGTTTGCATCATCCATAAAATTTGAGCATAACAACTTCCTAATGCAATATATTCTGCTTCAGTGGTGGATAATGCAACACAATTTTGTTTTCAACTAGACCATGAAACTAATGAATGTCCTAGCATGAAACATGTCCCGCTAGTACTTTTCCTGTCAACCAATGAACCCGCATAATCAGCATTAGAAAAACCAACTAAATCAAAATTTTCACAAGAAGGATACCATAGTCCAAATTTGTGTGTGTGTGAAAGATATCTTAAAATTCGTTTAGTGGCTTTCAAATGAGATTCTTTAGGGTTAGATTGAAAACGTGCACACAAACACACAGAAAACATAACATCAGGTCTAGAAGCAGTAAGATAGAGAAGTGAACCGATTATCCCTCGATATTTCTTCTTTCAAATTGATTAAGTTCAACTTTGCATCTCTCAAATCCAACTTTCATTATTAAGAATCATTTCAACAAAATCAGATTCAATTTCAGAAATAAACCACTGTGACAACAAAATGCACACAAACTTTTATCAAATGAAGAGCGAGTGTGTATACCTTCCGTAGGATCACAGTTAAAATATCATGATTATCTCAAAAGCAATTTGAAGTTTTCACCAGTGGAGTTTCAATAGTTTCAACAGTTTCTAAAAATACTTTTATAGCATGAGTACTCAATAATCAATCAACATCATAATTTGACCAAACAGATTAAGTTCAAGAAAAATGGTTGATCAATTTTTAAGCACAAGTCAAAGTCATAGATAAGAATAAATCATGTAAGATCATAGTAAGTTAGAATCTGTCAACCATCATAATTATCTCGAGTAATTCTATTAAAAGATGATTGGTTAATAAAAAAAATCAGTATTAACACCATCAATCATAATTTGCTGATTTAATTCAGATTATGGTGCAGATTCTTACCAGTTATCTATCGTTTGAAAAGAAATACAACTACCTGTTTTACCTGTACGATAATCTTTCGTTGTTTGCCCATAGTGAATCTGTCACCTTTATACTAGGCTAAGGAACGTTGATTTGTCGCCCGTTGTGTATCTGGAACAGCCAGAATCCAAATAACACTAATGTTGTTCCTTAGCCTGCCACCCCACCTACACGGTTAAAGATTTATGTGACCTATTTGTTTTTATAGGTCCATGGTTGTTAGTGGCAGAATAATTGTGAATAAACAATCCCTTTGGAACCCAAACTTGTTTTGTCTTTTCATTTTTGTTCCAATAGACATGAAATTTGTTTGTAGAATTTTTAGGAACCCAAACTTTTATAAATTTCGTGTTCTTGTTCCTATGACTACAATTTTCAACATGATGTCCAATTATTTCACATTCAGCAAAGATACCCTTACCTTTTGCACTATTATCAACTTGTGTTTTCCCAAAACCTAGTCCTTTTCTATTGTTGGCAAACAATTGATTTCCCAATAACATATTGAATGATTTTTCTCCTCTTGAAAAGTTATTTAGTGATTTCTCAAGATCTTGGACTCTGGTTTTCAGTGTTGAGTTTTCAGATACAAGTGAGGTGCATCTATTTATAAAATCCTTTTTCCTAGCTTCAATGGTTTCCTTTAGATTCAATTTTTCTTTGTCAAGATTCCCAAAATTATTCTTCAGTTTTGATAATTCTGAATCTAAAATTTTACAGTTTTTACATTCTAGGTTTTGAATTTTTTCAAGTTCATATTCTAACCTAAAATTTTCATGAGCAAGTTTTCTTCTATCAGATTTCAGTTTTTCAATTTTAGAATCAAGAGCATCAACTGTTTTAGTAAGATCAAGGCACAAATAAACAAGTTCTTTATAAGTATAGTTCTTTACCTCACTAGATTCCTCTGAGCTTGCTTCTGAATCTGATCTTGATTCCTCTGAGTTTGCTTCTGAATCTGATCTTGCCGTAAGACACAAGTTTGCCTCCTCTGAGTTATCAGTTGAAATTTCCTCTCCTTCCTCATCATCCCAAGTTGTTGCGAAGGCCTTTTTCTTCTTTTTCTTTCCCTTGTTGTTTTTGAGAAGTGGACAATTTTGTTTGAAATGACCAGGCTTGTTGCAATTATAGCAGGTTAATTCATTTTCAGAGTTGTCAGAATCTTTTGACCTATTACCACTGGTTTTCTTTTTGCGTGGCTTGAATCTTCTTCTAAGATTATTGACATCCATTGCAAGCACTTCAATTGGATCTTCTTCTTCTTCTTCATCGCTCTCTTCTCTGCTCTTTAAGGCAATTGTCTTCTTCTTTGGTTCAGAATTGATGCGTTCCTCCTTGGCTTTTAACTCAAGCTCATACGTCATCAGATTTCTGATCAAATCCTCCATGCTCAGTTTACTTAAATCTTTTGATTCTTGTATTGCCGTGACTTTTGCCTCAAAGTTCATCGGTAAGACTCGTAGAATCTTCCTCACTAGCTCTACCTCAGAGAATACCTTTCCAAGCGCTCTAGCATTGTACACCAAGGTTGAGAAGCGTCCAAACATATCCTTTATGCTCTCGCCTTTGTCCATCACGAAATTCTCGTATTCATTACTGAACAGGGCTAGACGAGACTCCTTGACTTGAGAATTTCCTTCGTGTGTCACCTCCAAAGTATGCTAGATTTCCTGTGCTGTTTTACAATGAGAAATTCTATTAAATTCAGTTTTATCAGAGCACAGATCAAAGCATTCATGGCTTTAGCATTAGTAGTTTTTAACTTCTTATCGTTAGCATCCCACCTCTCCTTAGGTTTAGGAATCTCAGTATCACCAATAGTTATAGTGGGAGCTGTATAGCCAGTTTCAGTAATATCCCAAACATCATAATCAACATAACTAAGATAAATACACATCCTAACCTTCCAGCAAGCATAATCATTCCCATTAAACATTGGTGGCCTAGCAATAGATTACCCCTCAGAAAAAGCATTATTTGGTGGATTCATGACTCTAGAGTTAAAAAAAATTACCTCGCTCCGATATCACTTGTAGGATCTAGATTAACCCTAGAGGGGGGGGGGTGAATAGGGTTATCGTAAATTTTCTCGAATTAAACGCGAAATCAAACTGCAGATAAATAAATATGCAGAAAAGTAAATCACACACAAAATTTACCCAGCTTCGGTAACCCCTGCCTACTGCTGCATTCCCAGATTTCTATTAGGATTAAACAGTATCCCGCTTACAAACACTCCTACAGACTCGCGCACCCTGCTCCGCCTATAGAGCTTTGTAAACTCGCACACCCTGCTCACTGAACTAACCCTAACTAGACAATCTGACACTACCAAAACCCTAGGTAGTGATTTACCCTGACTGGACTTGACAAAGTACAAAAACGAAATACAGATTAAAAACCAGGGCAAAATATAAATTGACACTTTAAAACAATTTTACCCTCAAATAAAAATAGGCCCAAACTATATCAATTAAACCCGGCCCAAATTTAAAACTAAATTAAAACTTTAAAACCCTATTTAATAAACTAGGCCGGCCCCTTTCTTTGATCAATTATCGGCCCGCTTTACTTTATCTTCAATCCCTTTTCTTTGTCCGATCTCCTGAGAAATAAAAATGGCGATGGCTTCGGCGATGTGATGATTCTCTGTCGAATCTGGTTTCACTGCTTGCTCAATTGAATTAGGGCTTTGCCCTTGTTCGTTTCACTGGCAAATTTGAGCTTCGGCTTCGTCGACTTTTGTAGTACCTCTGAAATTAGGGTTCTTCCCTGTTGTCTTGCTGGTGAATTGAAGCTTCGGCTTCTCGATGAATTGCTCTGAATTAGGACTTCGACTTGTCGTCTCTGGCGATTCTAGTTTGGAGCTATGGCTTCTTCAATCTGGAATTAGTATGTGATTCTTCTCTGATTTATACTTGATTGCTTGAGTCTTATGTCGGTGATGATTGGGTTTATTTTCTCTGCTTTGTGTTCTGAATCACCACACCCCAGTCGATGATGTTATTGGGGTTTATATACACGTCTGATTTGATTAACGTGTTATTCACGTTGTTGATTCTTTCCGATTTTACTCTTTCATATTTTTGGAAATTCCTTTTGATTCACGGCTTCGATTATTTATCGTTCGATCTTTTGTTTTATTTGAGGCAGTTGAACCTTTCCTATTATAAATCTTTGACTGTTTCTTAACTTTGATTCGAAAATATACGGCTTTGACTTGTATCAATAATTTCTTCACTTGATTTCAAAAATGTGATATTATTACTTCTCTGACTTTTGACCACTGCCCTAGACTTGTTCACTATTGATGATCATAACTTTGACTCGTTCACTGTTGATCACGGTTTTGTTTTTCTGTAGCATACTCGTCGACATTGCTAAGCTTTTCACTGTGACTTCAATGATCTTCTTCTCTGATCATCTTCACTGCTGTATACATGCAATACTGTTGTAGACTTTATACTCTCTGACCATCTGACTTTGGTTTCACTGTTATATGTTCATATTGCTGGTTGCACTTGCTCGATGATACTGCTGACTTGATTTTGTTTTATCTTGACCTCACCTGACTTTGATCTTCACTGACATTGTTAGATTTGGTCGAGACTGTTGACACGGTCTTTTGTATATTCAGTATCATGTGTACATCTGTGTTGCCATATTGATCTCTGCCTGAACTTCACTTGTTTGCTTTGACATTGTAGTTGCAGTTGTACATTCGTAGACTTTGATCCCTGTGTACATTGAACTGGTGCACTTCTTATTGTGTATTGACTTGAGATCATTGATGACATTTGTTGTAGTAGTCTGATGACCTGATACTTTAACTGTCGCTGTTACATATATTGTTTGCGCCAAAAATGGTCACAAACCCAAGTATTGTGAAAGCACCAGTGTATGAATACAAATCAGTAATATTCAGACACAAATCTCAGATCTAAGCAAGTAATAAACAGCAATCCAGAAGTAAATCACAAGAACACGAGATTTATAGTGGTTCGGCTATCTCTGGCCTACGTCCACTTCAATGATTTTTATCTTTTATTGATGTTCTTTGCTGATTACAGATGATTACAGCAGATACGATGAATGAATTCGAGTATAACAGCAATGGAAAGAAGTAGAATTGAATCCGGCAGAGTCTGGACGTTGAATGGCCGAAAAAGATCCCCTTTCTACAGGCTTCAGGGGGCTATTTATAGGCGTAGGAGGCTGAGATCGCGCCCAAACTTCGGGAGACTTCTTCTGGCACGTGAGGGGGCCCGCGCGACTGACCCCACCAAGTTTCGACTCGATCTGTGATCGATACGAGACCATTTCGTATCCATCAAGAAATGATCCAATCGAGCTGAAACTTGGCAGGGACGTTCTTTACCTTGCACGCAAGCTACTGTGAAAATTTCATTGCATTTGGATCAACAGTTTGTGAGATATGATCGATTCAAGGCCATGTTTTTCGTAGTCTACTGCTTTCGAATCCACGCTTTCGTATCCATCCATTCGACTCGATCGAGGCACATGCGCGGGGGATGACGTGGTGCGAGTTTCCTGGATCGATCCAATTCTTGCGGCGTATCGACTGGGTCCTTCGTGCGCTTTGCTCGCATCGCCATTCCACGTTGATGAAGACCATTTCTCATCCATCGCATGCAACTTCATTCGCATCTGCAATTTATTAAGGGGATGCTCGGATCGATCGACTTTGTTCAAATTCGTATCCGTATGATCGATACAAACTAATGGTGCCAGATCGATACAAACAATAGCTGAGTGATAGATACGAACGCGGCATGCGATGGACTCGATCAGGGGTTCGCTAGTCGATATGAACTCGATGGGCATGAATAACACAGTCCGAGATCGATTCGAAGACGATCGATTCGAGGACGATCGTTTCGAAATCGCTAGCTCCTGGTGGATTCGAACGAACTGAGGCGGTGTCGTCTTGATGGATACGAATACGATGGATTCGAAACGGGGCGAAGCTATTTTGATGGATACGAATTTGATCGATTCGAATAGGTTGTCTCTGATGGATACGAACATCACATTTTATCTAACTTGTATCGATCATATCTCGTTCATACGAACTCCGATTTACCTAAAAATTGGAACGTTGGCTTTCATGGCTTTGCTTATCATGTCTTGTCAATTACGGCCCGATCTGGACTCGGGCAAAATTCATCGATATCCATGGTTATCCTGCAATGCATAGCTGAATATTCATGACTAGTTATTATTGATTTTCAGTCAGTTTTGGGTATCTCAGCTTTGCCAAAAGGTGGGATAACACTTTGCCCCCCAAAACATGCCTTTTGGTAAAAGGTGTGTTTTGATCAGTTTCAAGTCGAATGTAGTAAGCTCAGGTTTTATTCGAATCTTATGATATTTTCAATCGAGTTCATGGCTGTTCGAAGCCGAATCGTTATCAATTTCTGCCAGTGGAAGTTAAGAATGAAATTTTACAGTCTCTCCGGACTGTTGATGATCGCTCCGGACCCTTGCGAAGCCCATTCCAGACTTAGCGGTCGAATAGAAAGATCCTATTGCACTCCGGCATTGCTTTCTATCCCTTGCACTCTGGCCCCAGTTAGGGCATGAAGCGATGTCTTGGCCGTTCTGGACCGATCTTAGCCTCTCCGGGCTCCTGCTGGATCCCATCCTGTCACTCTCCGATGAAGGGGAAACAACGTTAAGTGGGTCGGTCCTGTCGCTCTCCGGCGAAGCGACCCACTTCTTGCACTCCGGTTCAGTGTATCTGAACATTAAGCGATGTCATGGCCTAAATCGTGGGCCGATCATAGCCTATTCGGGCTCTTATCAAATCCCGATCCAATCACTCTCCGGTGAATAGGAAACGATGCTTAAGTGAGTCAATCCTGTCGCTCTCTGGCGAAGCAACTCACTTCTTGCACTCCGGACCCCGCCTCTCCGGGTAGGATCATAAAGCGATCATCTTTATATTGATATTTAATGTTTATCCTTTAACTCTTCGGTCAAAGGTTTGTTTCAATAAATGTTTCTTTATTAAATTCAAATCCTAGATGTTCAATCTCAAACACCAGGAAAAACAAGACAATGCCTCTCTGGGCGGAGCGGTCTATTTCCATCTTAGAGCATGCCTAGGGATCTCTCCGGTTCCCGTACATGAGTAAGTGGGATAGCCGTTTTATTTTGGAAATCAAATCTAAGAAAACTAATCGACCAGAGTCCAAATCTTGAACTTGGCCTTTGCCATCACAATCAGTTGATGACGAGTCGTGATCCTGCTCCAGGATCATTCCTGTTAGGTGGAGGCGGTAGTTGTTCGGGCCTTACTGCCGCTGCCCGTTCTCTGACATATTGTGGCAATCTACCACTCCTGGCATGTTCTTCCACCTCATCCCTTAGGTGGCGGCATTCATCGGTAGTGTGCCCATCCAGCTCATGGAATAGGCAGTATTTTCCAGTCCTGCGTTCCCGCTCCGTGGGATCTCTCCTGGGTGGTTTTCGATAGGGGAGTTGCCCCCGAGTTTCAGTGTAAATCCTTTCTAGGCTTTTCGTCAAATCTGTGTATTGCCTGAATCTATGCTCCCTGAATTTCTTCCGTTTATCAGGACCATCATGTGCGTCATCCTGCTTTCTCTTTCCTTTGTCTGCCCTGGACTGTTCCCTGGCGGTTCCTTCGCCTTGTGCAGCATTTACTTCCTGCCTCTCGGCTCGTGATTCTTCTAATCAAATGAATTTCTCAGCTTCATGGTAAAACTCTCCAAGATCTTGTGGTGGATCTCTTGTCAACGAATCTTTGAATTCGGTGCCTTCTCCAACTCCTGCCACCGCCGCCATCAAAATCATCGATGGATCCGGGCGATCTACAGAAGCTACCGTTGCATTGAATCGCAGCAGAAAACCTTTTATGGACTCCCTGGTCTTTTGCTTTATCGAAGCTAAAGTCATCACACTCTTGGGCCTTGTCACATGGACCCTAAATTGTTCCATGAAGCAATCTACAAGCTCGCCCCATGTCCTGATCGATCCGGTCTTTAATTGCCTGAACCATAGTGCAGCCAAGTCTGACAAAAATAAAGGGAAACATCGTGCCATCACTTCCTTGGATGCTCCCAGTACTTCCATGTGTGTAATGTATCTGGTAATGTGCATGGTCGGATCCGACTTCCCGTCATACGGATTCAGCGTTGGTAGTTTGAACTTTGGAGGGTTCCTTGCATTCCTGATATTCGGAGTGAACGGACTCCGACTGACTTCCTCCAATCCTCCACTAGACAATCCTCCTCTCATGAGTCGTCGCACTAATCCAGCCATCTTTTCATCTCCATCCTGGGGTTGCCGTCTTGGTCTTGAAGGGTATTCTGGTACGTATTCTTCGTGTGGCCCGTTAGCATCAGCGTTAGCCCCAGCTTGTTGAGCTCCATCTGTAGGCCTTCCAACATCGGATCCTGAGGGTCTGCCCCCAAGTCCTTGTTGATTGTCTTCTGGATCTGCATTCTGACCTTCATTAGGTTCCGCAATCCTAGCTCCTTGTTCCACATTCATAGTCGCTGTAGCTAGTCCTAGGCTCTGCATCCCTGCAGCTCTCGTCTGTTCAAAGAAATTCTGCAGCATCTCTTGTTGGCTCTTCATCATTCTTTCGTGCATCAGATTGGTCATGGTCTCCATTTCGTCTCCGGTGATGTAGATCGAAGCTGGTTCTTCTCCAGCGCCAGAGGATGCCTCTTGATTTCCTCCTTGTTGGCTTCTCTCAGCTCTTTGTCTCGTTTGTCGAGTCATTGTCTTTCAAATCTTCAAGCTTTCAAATCTGAACTTCAAATCTTGCGTAGCGGATGCTAGTCCTTCTCAGTGAAAGCACCAAAGTGTTTGCACCAAAAATGGTCACAAACCCCAAGTATTGTGAAAGCACCAGTGTATGAATACAAATCAGTAATATTCAGACACAAATCTCAGATCTAAGCAAGTAATAAACAGCAATCCAGAAGTAAATCACAAGAACACGAGATTTATAATGGTTCGGCTATCTCCGGCCTACGTCCACTTCAATGATTTTTATCTTTTATTGATGTTCTTTGCTGATTACAGATGATTACAGCAGATACAATGAATGAATTCGAGTATAACAGCAATGGAAAGAAGTACGGCAGAGTCTGGACGTTGAATGGCCAAAAAAGATCCCCTTTCTACAGGCTTCAGGGGGTTATTTATAGGCGTAGGAGGCTGAGATCGCGCCCAAACTTCGAGAGACTTCTTCTGGCATGTGAGGGGGCCCGCGCGACTGACCCCACCAAGTTTCGACTCGATCTGTGATCGATACGAGACCATTTCGTATCCATCAAAAAATGATCCAATCGAGATGAAACTTGGCAGGGACGTTCTTTACCTTGCACGCAAGCTACTGTGAAAATTTCATTGCATTTGGATCAACAGTTTGTGAGATATGATCGATTCAAGGTCATGTTTTTCGTAGTCTACTGCTTTCGAATCCACGCTTTCGTATCCATCCATTCGACTCGATCGAGGCACATGCGCGGGGGATGACGTAGTGCGAGTTTCCTGGATCGATCCAATTCTTGCGGCGTATCGACTAGGTCCTCCGTGCGCTTTGCTCGCATCGCCATTCCACGTTGATGAAGACCATTTCTCATCCATCGCATGCAACTTCATTCGCATCTGCAATTTATTAGGGGGATGCTCGGATCGATCGACTTTGTTCAAGTTCGTATCCGTATGATCGATACGAACCAATGGTGCCAGATCGATACGAACAACAGCTGAGTGATAGATACGAACGCGGCATGCGATGGACTCGATCAGGGGTTCGCTAGTCGATATGAACTCGATGGGCATGAATAACACAGTCTGGGATCGATTCGAAGACGATCGATTCGAGGATGATCGTTTCGAAATCGCTAGCTCCTGGTGGATTCGAACGAACTGAGGCGGTGTCGTCCTGATGGATACGAATACGATGGATTCGAAACGGGGCGAAGCTATTTTGATGGATACGAATCTGATCGATTCGAATAGGTTGTCTCTGATGGATACGAACATCACATTTTATCTAACTTGTATCGATCATATCTCGTTCATACGAACTCCGATTTACCTGAAAATTGGAACGTTGGCTTTCATGGCTTTGCTTATCATGTCTTGTCAATTACGGCCCGATCTGGACTCGGGCAAAATTCATCGATATCCATGGTTATCCTGCAATGCATAGCTGAATATTCATGACTAGTTATTATTGATTTTCAGTCAGTTTTGGGTATCTCAGCTTTGCCAAAAGGTGGGATAACATATATTACTCTGCATTTCCATTGTAGCTTGCAGTTTTACATTGATGCAATGAGATGTTGTATGCTTTGTATTTGTGCATTCATCCCAGTAGTTTTTTCTGCATTCTGTAGCCTTGATTCACTGTTGCATTGTGAAGCATTTGAACTGGATACACTTGATTCTGGTAATGTTCACTGTTATCATTGGTTCATCTGGTCATTGTTGAATATGTTGCATTTTCAAATTGCTGACCATCCAGACTTTTGTTAACTTCACTGTGTACATGCATATTTCATTGTTGCAGTGATCATTGAATTTTGGTCGAGTCCATTTGCACTTGTGTTGAATCTAATTTTGATTTGACCTTGTGCACTCGAGTTGGCGAGGCAGTGCGCACGTGTATACGTGTGTACTGCAGCCACTCGTAATTACCTGTCCCTGATATGAATACTGATATGCACAGTTATTACACAATCAAGGATGATGACGATAACCCATATATATGAGACAGCTTTAAAAACAAATTTTATATTTTTGCAAATTAAATTTGTTTCTTTTCAGATTACTGCTGTAGATTTTTAATTATACAGGTACATAGGATACAAGACAAATACTGGAGCTGGACAATGCAGATGTAGAATACTGAGTGTATGAGTGATGTAGTGAGGACAGAAATGTAAATGTGAAAATGTATGAGTGAGAGTGAACTGTAAATATGAAATCAGTGTACTGTAAGTTATTATGAAATGTATTCAAAACTTTGTACTGAATAAATATTCATATTGAATAAAAATACTGTTTGAATTCGTTAAATTCTATGCAATAGTATTATTACTCAAAATGAATATTTATTCCTGTATGTGTATAATCTGCAAACACATCTATAATTCGATATATATTTTGTTATCATCAAACACTAAACACACATCAAACAGAGTTTGTTGGATTGAGCATCGAAGACATTGACTTCGATGAGATGGCAACATATGCATTGAATGTTGTCCATGATAAGACCAGAGATTATAGAGATGCTATTGCTTAAGTTGACAGTTCTAGTTGGTTAGTTGCTATGAAAGAGGAGATTGAATCTTAGTAAAAAAATCATACTTAGGATTTGGTGCCTCTTCCCACTGGTAAGAGGGCAATTGGATGTAAGTAGATCTACAGAGTGAAAGTCGGCGACAATGGTGATTTCAAATACAAAGCAAGGTTAGTAGCAAATGGGTATGTTCATGAGAAAGGGATAGAGTATCATGATATATTTGCTTCAGTTGTCAGACATACATCCATTCGTATTATTTATCATTAGTTGCTCATTATGATATGAAACTTGGGCAACTAGATGTCAAAACTGCTTTCTTGCATGGTGATCTGGATGAGGAAATTTATTTGCGATAGCCATAGGGTTTCATTGATAGTAGCATGCCAGATTATATTTGTAAAATTAACAAATCTCTATAGGGACCGAAGCAGTCTCTTAGACTATGGTATAAGAGATTTGATAACTTTATGCTTTCATAGAGTTACTCTAGAAGCTTCAAAGACCAGTGTGTTTATTTCAGGAGGTGTGATGGAGGTATGATATACCTTTTGTTATATGTTGATGACATGTTGATTGCATCTTAGAGTATGGTCAGAATTACGGAGTTGAAAGCAGAACTCAACAGGGAGTTTGATATGAATGATTTGGGAAAAGCATAAAGAATTTTAGGAAACGAAGATATTCAGAGATAAGAAGTAAAGAGAGTTGAGACTCGCTCAGGCGCAATACATCGAGAAGGTCCTCGCTCGATTTGGTATGGAGAAAGCTAAACCAATTGGCACTCGATTAGGCTCTCATTTTAAATTTTCGAAACACTTATCTCCTTTATCAGATGAAGACAAAAGGTATATGGTCTATATACTTTATTCTAGTGTTGTTGGTAGTCTTATGTATGCAATGGTGTGCACGAGACCAGATTTGGCTCATGTAGTGAGTGTTGTGTGTCGATATATGTCTAACCTAGGCAAAGAGCATTAGCAAGCAGTGAAGTGGATACTCAGATATCCTCATGGCACTTCTTTAGTTGGCATGTTGTATAGTGGAGTAGATGTTGACATCTCCCTTAGAGATTACAGTGATTCATATTATGCTTAGGATAGAGACGGACGGAAGTCAGTGTCGGACTATGTTTTTACGTTTAGCATAGGCTCGATTTTATAAAGATCAAAGCAACAGTCTATAGTAGCTTTGTCGACTACCGAGGCCAAGTTGATATCGATTATGCAAGCAACTAAGGAGGGATTGTATTTACTTCAGTTACCGGATGATGTTTCTATAGTGCAACGGAAAGTAGAGTTATTTTCAGACGATTAGAGCGCGATTCATCTTATAGAGAATGAAGCTTATAGTTCTCATATGAAGCACATTGATGTCATAGGATTCTTCCTTATGCTTGAGGAAGAATGAAGCAAGATCAAGTTGGTTAAGGCGAGTACTATGGATAATCCTTCAGATATGATGACATAGTCACTTTCCAAGAACAAGTTTGAGCATTGCTCAAAGTTGATCAGCTTGATTTCAGTTGCTTGAGCGCCATGGGGCGCAAGACCCAACAACCCCTCTGATTATTTTATTGATGGTCGATCAGACCAATATATTTTGAATCGAGGTGGAGTGTTGTTATTATGAGATTTAAATATATGCCTATGAGTGCTTCAAATTGAAGATGTTGTGTAGAGCTTCGTATTGGAAGAGTTGGGAAGTCGATTGGAGGAAAAGATCAAAAGAGATGGAGAAGAGAAGCTGAGAAGTGCCACTAACAGGTACTCAGACGTTTGGATTTCCAAGCCAGACATCTGAATGCCTATAGAGTTCAAAACAGTAGAGCTCCCAGGCGATTAGATGTCTGACCCGGGGAACCAGACTTTTGAGTTGATGTTGTTTTCGATCCCGAGAGTTTTATGTCTTAGAGAGACATTTGACTATGTGGGTCAGACGTCTGAGCAACAACCCGAGAGTTTTTCCAAGATTTTACAAAGATGTCTAACCCCCCTGGTCAGACACCTGAGTTGCTACTACGACATTTTCTTAAGGTTTTGCTGATTCGAATTTTGGAGGGCAGTTTCATCATTTCGATGCATAGTTCTTCTCTATTGATGTTGCATGTTCTTTTGAAGTGATTGGATGGTCTAGAGTGATTAGAGCACCTATATATTAGCCTCTTAATCATCTCACTATTCATGCAATCGGATTTTCCATAATTGTAATTAATAGAAACCCTAACTAAACCAATTTGGGAGTTTTTTATTTTGAGTGCTCTAAATTGTAATTCTTCAATTGAGTGCTTGATTAGAGAGAGTCTCCACATCTTGTAACTCTCTAATGTTGATTTGCCTTGTAATATCTTTGTATTGGTGATTGGAATAAAAGGGATGTTAGGTTTCCATGGACGTAGGATACAAATTCAAACAAACCATGTTATTGTTTGATTTTGTGTGATATCATATTTGATTTTGAATTCCATTCATATTCAAATAGGCAAAATTAGATCCTGGTTAAATCGCTTTTGCTTATTGGTGATAAATCATTCTCTACATTTTCCACCACAAAAGTTAGTGAGCATATCACCGTCTTAATACTATTGTACGTAGGAGGTTAAGCAAGCAAGAAGGAAGCTACCATGTAGTAGACTTTAATTTTAGTTACTTTGGAGCATTTGGTTCTGTCCCTGTTCATAGGTAGATGTTGCATCATCCATCAAATCATTCAAGGCCTGAAAGAAGTTACGGTAGAGGTTGAACTTGACCAAGAGAGCTCAAGAACACTTGTTCTTGCTTAAAAATTAGTCATAAGATCCAAATCCCTATAACATGGGTTTAAGTAGTTTTCTAATAAGTTCATTCATGTAAAATTAACTTGGATATTCTATAAACTATATCCAGTAATCATAATGCCAATGACACATACTTTGGATTATTACATCATAAGTTTCCGAGTCAAGTTAAGTTTATGTATATAGTTTATGATGTGTCATCCCCAAAAGCATTGACATTATTTTATATCATATCAATCATATTATATGTTTTTAAATTTTGTTCGAAGCATGTCTATGTTTTGAGTAATTCTCTCATACACGAGGAAATGAAATTGCATTTTCAATTAATATTCAAACTTCAAAGTGCGTCTTTGAAATTTGAACAAGTCTATGAACATGTGTAAATTTTAATAAATGTAGTCATCGGGAAAATTTCAGATTTGGTCTATTATCCATCACCTCATTGGTAATTAGGGATCATTCACGAGTAAGTAAGATAGTGTTTGGTTTGTTATTTTTAATTTTGGGTTTTCGTCCATACAAAAGTGCACACGATGCATGTATATTGCCAAAAACGACCAATTTAGAAAACGAAATTAACATAGAAAATAGAAAACAACTTTTTTTTATTTTCCATGTTTTGGGAAATAACAGAAGCACTTGAAATAATCCATTCTTTTGTCGTCCCTCTATCCCCTTCGTCCTCACATCCGTCTTTCTTCCATCCCCTGCCGTCCCTCTATTCTTCTCATATTTGATATACGTATTGAAAACCGAAAACACAAAATTCATTTTTAAACCAAACACCACCTAAGATTTTCTTTTTATAAAGGACTTTCAAAATGCTAGTTTTTTTATGCTTATCTGTTCATTTCCCCCTTAAGTAATACGAGTGGTATGTAATGTTATACTAAATGATCCTCACCATTTAGCTTCAAAAGGATAGGTTATTAAGATACAAGCATCATCTGATGGCAACTTATTTCATTGAGATTACCTTCTCATAAATGTAATTCATCGTCTTGTCATATGTTCATAAGAAGGTTGAAGGGAAATAATTCGTCGTCATATCAAGACTTCAGGCTTGATCGCAAACAAATTATCAAGGTTGTCTGTCATCATGTTGAGTTATCAGAGCGGACTGAAATATTATATATATATATATATATGGATGCATGTTCATTATGCTCCATCGTCATGTTGATCCATCGGGATCAATCACAAGCAGACTGGCTTTTTATGAAAACATGGATGCATGTTCGTTATAGTCCACCATCATGTTGAACCACCAGGTTAGATTGTAAGTGGACTTTATTTTTATGGATACAATGTGTGCAACAACTTTGTTTTCTACACCGTATATAAATAAATTCAATTAAAACAAAATTGTTTGAATTCGATTTATGGTAATTAATATTTCATAAATAATTTTTTTAGTTAATTAAATTCTATTTAATAAGAGATTTTGTTTGAATAAATTGAATTAAACAATAAATCCTTTTCGAGTAATATATTAGAATCGAATAAAATATTTTATTTAATACTAAATATTTTAAAGTATAAATAATTTTTGTATAATTGAAATAGTTGGAAAATAAATTTATTTTGTAATAATGCAATGAATGATTAAATAAAAATAAGTAAGTATTGAATTGAAGGAAATTGTGTAGTTATCGAAATATAATTTATAGAATGAGGTATAAATCAATTTATATTGGTTTGGAATTTATTTTATATAAATAAAGATAGTTCAAAAGAAAATAAAGATTTAAATTAAATAAAAGGGTATAATTATAAATAATGATTAGCCTAGAAAATTATCTAATAATTTACTCATTCATATATTCCAACCTATAAACACACTCTTTAGGATCCGAATCCCCAATCCACCCAATTTAATATATATATATATATATATATTGTGTGTGTAATAAAATAAAAAATAATAATCGTGTAGTCGCGATTGTTGGCAATGCCAGGAAGAAATCAATGGAAACTCGCCTGTGCTCGGGAATGACTCAATGGAGGCCGGGACCTAGAAGATGCACGCACAAGAAAAACAATGCGATTTGAGAGGAACGATTGTGGCGTTGTGATGGAGGCGAGTGGGGTTCTGTTGATTTGAAGGTGACTGCTGGTGTTGCGTGGAGGAGGAGGACTCACGTCATGAGCTGATGTGTGAGTAGTGGTGCAGCGACATGGTAACAGGCAATGGTTGAGGAGAGTGTTTGTGTGTAAGGTTGTTGCATGAGAGGTGATGAGTTGCTGGCATCAACGAGCGCAAAGGGAAATAATGTGGTCGCCGTTGTGGAATTAAACATCGTATCAGCGAGTTTTTCATTCACACTATTATCTATATCTTCATCGATATGCAATATTTATATTAACATCATATATTATTGAATGGACTTATAGAATGGGTTGTTTGGTATATTGATTTGATTGATTGTTTGGGATTGTTAGTTATTTATATTATTGGGGATATTGGTCTTATGCTTGATTGATGTTGAGCTGGTTATTTGTGTCAGTTGGAAGTGTCAATTTACAAATGGAACTCTGTCCGTTTATGAATTGAACTAAATATTTATTTGTATGTCAATATGTATATTTTATGGATAATCAGAATTCGATGGAACTTGACTTGGGTCACATGATAAATTCATTGTGTCGATTGGTTGATAAATATTTTGGAGTAATTTTACTTCATAATTTATATGTTTAGATATATTTTTATTTCTTATTTTAAAAAGATGTTTAAAAAGCCTTGGAAATTTATTTAAGGGTATTGAAATTTTATTAAAATAATTTACTAAATGTTATTCAATTAGCTATTTTCTATACTTACAAATATACAGATTATAAATTTAAATATAGCTTTCTTTTGGTTATAAAACTTTTTTTAGAAATCAACATTATAATATATTATAAGTTTGGAATTGTTTCAAAGGAAAAAATATAATATATTATTATTTTATAAAATATATTATGGAAATAACAATATTATTTTAAGTGATTTTATTATAAAGATTAATAAAATATTATTGAAAAAGTTTCCAAACCCTGGGAAAATACAGAATTCTTTTTATGAAATAATTAAATGATTTTAGATATGTTTTGAATAAATAAAAATCTCCTTTTATAATATGTGAATTTCAAATCTGATATAACATAAAGGAAAAATATTTTATTTGTAATTAGTTTGAGTATAAAAAGAAGACTTTGAATTATATTCTATGGTGTTAAATAAATATAATTTATTTTGAACGTTTATAAATTTATTTCAAAATAGAATTTAATTATTGAAAATTATGTAGTAAATTCTATAAATTTTATTTGATTCGTGAAATGATTTTGAATGTTTTATAAGTATATAAACAAGGTTTGAAAGTAAATTATAGTGTTAAACTTTATTTTTCATATTATATAAATAGCGTGATAGTATTTAATATATAAATGTTTTACTAGTTTTATTAACTAGAATATAAAATTGATTGAGGAAAACTTTTACTTAAAATTATTAATTTATTGAAAAGTAAGCTATAATTGGTTTTAAATAGTTATTTAAGAAGTTTATCTAATTTCTGAAAATAAGAAATATTTACCGATTAATATTCTAGATATTTCAAAGTGAATTTTCACTAGTAATATGATTACTTATGAATTATCAAAGCATGTTTTATATATATTCGAATATTTGATTTAATTGTTTAAAGAAAGATTTTGTTAAACTTTATTATTATTATTATTATTTAATTTTTGAATTAAATTGGGATTTTTATGAATGATATCTATATTTTCTAATTTCTCATTTTCTTATATCGATTTTGATATCATGAATGACTTACCATTGATATTGATTTGTGATTTTGATATGATATGGTGATGACACATTTCTTATGATTCTGAAATATTTAATTCTGTGTGACGAGAAATCCGAATAAACGAAGTTATAATACAGTTTGGGTTGGGGCATTCGGTAATATTTCTCCAGTTATTCTTTGGACCCATGATATATAATATTATGGAAAGTGAGTGTAGTTTATAAACAGTAAATACATGATTGAGCATCATGCGGTAGTATGGGACGCCGATGTGATACTTATTCGGTTATTCATTGTAAGTAGATGTCACTCAAGTAAGTGGAACTTGGATTATACTTACATGAGGTGATGCTCAGGGTAGAGCAAGATTATATGCTCAGGGTAGAGCATTAAGGATGATTGAGTAATGGGGTGTACCCATATGTATGTTGTCTATCGTAAAGTGCTCCGGGATATGTTTAGGAGTTGGTGAGAACCAGAAGGTTAGTGTGGCGGCTTGATCGTGGGGTCGTGCCCCAGATTCGTGACACCTTTATTTGTATTGGTCGCGCATCACATGATTTTAGAGAAAGGCGAAGTAGCCTTTAAGGTGGCATAGCCCTAGCCCTAGCCCCTTTAGTCACAAAGACTAGAAGTCTATTACCTTAGGGGCATATCCGGGTCATGACTAACAGTCCTCGCATTGACGAGCACGTTAGGGGGGTATAATCACGATACCAGGTAGGTAACTGAAGACTATAGGAGCGGATCTAAGCAGAGTTGCCTTGGGCTCCTAGAGTTGGCGACGTAGCCGTCAGTCTCCTTTTTGGTTCTACACGGATTGGTAGATAAGTACATATTATATATACACCTTACCTAAGTATTGGAGTGGATCCGGGTGAATAGCCCAGGTGCTCTTGGAGATGGCAAATACCCATGTTGTGATTTGACTGGGTGGCGCTATGAGATTATTGGATGGTGTAACTCATACATTACGATTTGAGTCCCGTCACCATTTATTTCTACATGAGGAGATGAAATTATATCTAGATAGGTGTCCAGAGTATAGTGGATTCTCATGTCTTTTTATTCTATATGATTTTACCGATAAGCGGCCTATATTTTATATTGATGATGATATTTTAGATTGGAAGATATATTTAGGCAATGCTATTTGATAACCTGACTATATTTGGTGATATCTCACTTATTATTGAATTTTGGGTTTGATTATGATTTCTGGAAATATGTGATTCACCCATTCAATGTTGATTCTGTGGTTCTTGTTTGATGTAATTTATATGGATGATGACATTTTCCTCTATATGGTTTGTGATTGACGTTATAATTATTATTTTAAATTATTCTGATGGCGTTGTCACATTATTATGTTATCTAGTCCACATTGAATTCCATACGTATGTTGACCCTTTTATTTAGATATAATCTGACCCGTATGTTATTTATATAATACTCGAGTCAATCCAAGACATTTCAGGTTCAGGGACAGTGAGACCGCTTGTGTTTAGGCATAGAGGAGCCAAGTATTTAATATAGTAGTCATCATCTTGTATTTTATTATTTCATGTATGTATATTCATGTGATGTATATTAGACATACTTTGTATATTTAGTATTATATATTATCACCATGATTCCGACTCAGTGTTCTTTGATATTCATTGTATATTGTATATTGTTCTATCCTGGAGGCACACATGTTTATTACATTATGTCGATACTGTGTACATATATATGAGTTACTTATTCGATGTTCAAATACGTTCCAGTGTTAGCATAAGAGAATATTCACGTGTGTACCCCATATAGCCTCATTCTTCGTGTTATCTGATAGTATTACTCAGTAATACTCTTGGATAGTATAGGTATAAAGGTGGGCTTTTACATCTTGGTATCAGAGCAGGTTCAGAATAATACATTATATATATGAGACACGAGTCTTAACCTTATATAAGACTTAAGAGTCCCTGTCCCCTTGTGTAACGACCCAAAATTTTAGTCAATTGAAATTGGAATATTTAATTGATTTTAAATATTGAATTATTATTTTTATAAGTTAAATAACTTCAATTTCAAATATAGAGATTTATTGGATAATTAAATTATTAAATTTAATAATTGAAATTGTTTAAATAATTGAATCTTGGATTTTAAGCCGGATAAAAATGGTTTCAAAGCTTATTTAAAATTCTATTAGTAAGAATGAAGATTATAAAACTCTTAAATTTGATTTAAAAGTGGTTTAACTAATTTTGAAATTAATTCGTTTTAATTAACATATAAAAATAGCCTTCTGGGGCACTATCTCGGAATTCGACGAAACCAGTTTCATTGGATCCGTAATAGTGAATTATAGTATGCCGGGAATTTCATGGCGATTAGACGAATCGTTTGGTCGTACGAATTCGAAATGCGTTGAAATTGATATTGAAAATTTAATATAATAATTGGGTTCAAAAATCTATCTTCTGCATACGATGAATTAAGGCTCGAGACAAGTTCCATTACATTCGAAATAGGGGTATAACATATAGAACTCCATGCGGCACGTCTCGATAGGGGCTCGAAATTTTCAAACATTTTATAACTCAATATTTTAAATTGGAAAAAAAAACACACACACAGATATATATATATATATATATATATTTATCAGACTACACCCATGCCTCATCACCATCACCATACCCCGGTACGCAAACCGTACCCCTCCACTGTGCAACCATCATTCCCATTTCCTATTTATATTTGTGTTCTTCTGAAAGAGGCATTCATTCCTTCCAAATTCAAACGCTTCCCATCCTAGGGCTCGAATTGATTGGAGCCCTTCGAGGTTTTTTCAGTCCATGTTGTCAACTAACGAAATGTAGGAGAGGATGTGTTGAGTACAATCAATGGTGGAGATGAGGTGCGATTGCCTACGGTGACTGGAATTTCGAGATGAACGACATTTCATTTTTCGTTGATTACGGTAGACTGGTGGGTTTTCAGGGGATGGGCTCTGAAGTGTAAAGGTAGAGGGGAGTGAGGCCACCTTCAGCCAAAATTTGGTGGCCAACGGTGGACTGTAGTGGCAGGAATCGAGGACGAACAGCGGAGGCATGTGTTTGATTTTCTTGGTAAAGGGGGCGATAGGGAGGCTCGTTCCGGTGGGGTTTGGGTTGGGGTCGACGGAGTTGGGGGGGTTCTCCGGTGATGGTTGGGGCGAAGGCCAGTGGCTTGAGGTGGCATGGGGATGGTAGAAAAGCTCACGGCTGGGTTGGGTTGTTTGCGTACGAGATGCAGAGGAAGAAGGTGGGTTTAATTATTTTAAAAGGTTAATTAAAATAACTGTTGTAATTAGTTGTTTAATTATTAATTTAAATATTATAACTTAAAATGATGATAACTTCTTCATGCGAGATCCGACCAAAACGAAACGAGTTGCGTTGCACTCGTTTAGACGTCATCTATGATATGGAGTTGGTTTGGAAACAAATGAAGCTTGTTGAATTTTACGCTGAATTCGAACGTCGTTCGAATGCAGACGGAGCTGGAACACTTCGGCGATGACAGAAAATTTCGGTGAGTTAAACTCACCCTTTTGGACAACTAGTATGATATATAGTTGATAAAAATTGTTGGATGATTGTTTGAATGAATTACTATATTTATATTAGTTGGATCGAATATTCCCACCTATTGGAGCGGATGTGACCCCATTACGTTCCCGTATAAGAGCGGATGACCCTTTGTATACGAATCCCGCCTCGAAGCAGTTGATTCATATGATTATATGTCGTTTGTGATGCAGGGGAGGCAGGTTGGAGGGATCCAACGGGATTCCTCGCTATTATTGAATTATTTCAATAATATTTCTTTTATATGGATTATTGAATAATTAACATGATTGTGGACACTGTGGTTATAACATCGTTATATGTTTGAAAATAAAACCCAGTAGTGATAGAAAATTAATACCGATATTGGTTAAGTGTTGGGTGCTATTGGCCTCAAATTAGTATTTTAAAAATACTATAAATTGTCGTTTAAGTGGGAATTGGTTTTTGAGACAGGAAACGATTTTTAAATTCGAAATTGGGTTTCAAAATATTTTGTTTTAAGGATTATCTATTTAATTATACTAATATTATTTTAGGTTATTTAATTATATTAATATTATTTAATTATATTAGTATTGTTTCAAAGTTATTAGTTTATAGTGAATATTATTTTAAAGTATTTATCAAAATGTTAATATCTTGAAAAAGTAATTATTTAAGAATGATTATGGCTTGAAATTAATAATAATAATTATTATTAAGGTTTTGAAAATAAATTATTATTATTTATAAAAATGGTAAAGATTAATTATTATTGTTTATTGAACAATATTTTGAAATTATTAATTATTATTTTTAAGATGTTTTAAAATTAATAAATTTCATTTATTTATAATGTTTATTGTTTATAATTATTATTATATAATGGTGTTTTGAAGTAAAGGGTTTTTAATTGTTTATAAATGTTTTAGAGACCCATGAATAGAGTTGAAAGACTTGGATTTTACAAAAGAGCTTATAAAATGATTTGGAGACATAAGGAAGATTATTTATAAGGTGAAGAGTTTTATAATGAGTTTTATAAATGGTTAGATATTTATAAACGGACTTAAGAAATGAGTTTATAGATTTATAAAAGAAGTTTTATAAATGGTCCCATAAGTTTTATAAAATGGTTTATAAATTGTTTTAGAGAATTATAAGGAGTTTGTGAATGATTTTTGAATCGAATAAAAATGGAATCTTTCTCAGCGTGTAAATATGCTTATACTATTGAGATGAGTATATGGATATTTTCTAAGTATTGAAAATATAGGAATTGGTGGATATATTTTTGAAAAGCAATCTTATACAAGTAATTTACAAATGATTTATAAAAGGAGGCTAGTGATTGCTTATGTGCTTAACCAATGTTGGTTTTCCCTATGGAATAAATCCTTGATTGAATGTTGTTATTCGATAGGTAAATAACCGACTATCGAAAATGGACTCAAACATAACTTTGGAAATATCTAGGAGGAACACGTGAGTTATATGGCACAGTCATCTCCGATGATGCTGTACTGTGCGTATAAATCTCGTTTCATTCTCCTAGGACAATGATAAGGAAATCCGTCCACTAACAGTTAGGAGGTGATCTCCGATCTTATCTTTGACTGTTTATTTCCTAAAGAACCGGGGTTGAGTTTACCGAGAATTATCGAATGTTGTTTCGAAGAGACCGGGATCCGGTATATTATCCGAAAACCACTTCAATCCACGAATGCATTTCGAAGTGAATACACCTTGAAGATGATGGAATTTTGGAGATGGAGCTCTCAAGTGTTTCGTTCAGTCCCAGAACGAACTCGTATGGATGAATGCTGATATTGCATTATTGCTTGGAGGGCAGTGTTAGCATTGCAAGTGGGAAGTGCTATAAAAAGGTTAAACGTAGCCTCAAGCCTCATCAACCGAGAATGACTAAAACATGGGAGATGCAGCATGGCTAGGTGGGTCTCTCCTATGAGGGTAAGGTCATCCCTACCTAGAGTCCCTTCTATTAACTTATGTATGCTTCGGTACAGTTGCCGATTTGAACCAATGGGTGATCATATTCGGTACTATCCAGTAATGGGTAGGCCGGTCTTGTGTTGGCAGGGGTCGATAGGTTCGACCTCGGTGTTATTTGTCTAGAGATGCACCGTGACGGGAGGTACCCCAATAGCGTAGTCATTGTATGGAATCCATTCTCCAATAAGCGCTGTAGGGACTTAGTTGTGCCCAACTATGCTGAAACGTGAGATTCAAGCATTTCAGCTATATTTATATTTTACTTTGACCCCTAGACATTATTATAATATAAATGGACTTCCTATAGAAAATGTTTTTGTTATCGTAAGGTAAAAACTCATCTGTGTTTATGTGCGGCGTGGTCTTACGAGATACTTTTGATTTCAAAGATTTTTCTTATAACTTTAAATCCATTTGGGTGTGTTTTCTCACGCTGGTTTTCCAGACTGACTCGGGTGTTATTTTATTATAATGCTCGGGTCAGACCGAGCATATTACAGATTAGTTTGGATGCTTTGGAGCTTTAGGAGACGAGTTGGAGGTCCAGAGACGTATTCACGTAGATGGTTATTTTCCGCTGTATTCATTAATGGTATTTATGAGCAATTGTAAGGACAGGCTGTTATAACTGTCCAGGCTGAAATAGGTTAGTATACTCTGATTGATGTTTTGAATCTACATACATTACAGTTTTTTGTGTGTAAAGATTGATGTATATTATATATTATTCGTTCCGCTGTAAGATTCTGTGTTGTTTTAGTTTTCTTCTTATCTTCTTCCTTCTTTCTTTTCCCTAGCAATCGGGCTTTCCGGCATTCGATTTCTCAACATGTAATACAGTGGGCGTATTAGTGTCAATTTTCGAGGGTTGAAAAAGCCCGGTTGTTGCATTTGGTATCAGAGCTAAAGGTTGAGCGAGAACCTTGGCTTTGGTGGGGTACTCATTAAAGATAGGGTCAGTAGCACCCTAGAATGAGTTTGAGCGAGTGTGTGTGTATGACCACTGTTATCCGAGTTTTTAACCCAAGCAGAATCCAAGAGGAAATTGAACTACTTGGTGGAGTTAGAATAGCTCAGAGATAAACCAGAAGGACTAAAGCAACAAGCCAAAGAGCGTCAAGAAAAGAGAACGAGGAAATCCACTAAGGACAAGGATCGCTAGCGATCTATGGCCTATGGATCGCTAGCGATCCATAAATATAGCTCAAGATTCAACTGTTTCAACTGTTTTTATGGCATCATGATCCAATCTATATTGTAAAAGTATTGAATGAGTTTGATGAGATTTCGAGTTAATAAAATTAAGAGACAAGCATCCGTCCAGTTCAATCCAAAACTAAATACAACTAGCAAGTAAATCATCATCAAAACAAAACGATGTGCAACAGGATTACACGAACAACATCAACACAAGGCAACGAAATCATTCCAGACATCAAAGACAAAAAATATGCTAAGTGCATGGATCGTCAGCGATCCATACACTATGGATCGCCAGCAATCCATACTTTATTATAGTTTAAGCATGACCCAAACTAAGTGAAGCAGGGGAAAAAGGCTAAGTAATTAGCTCACACTTGACCTAATGCTATGGATCGCTAGCGATCCATGATTTTGGCTCGAGTCACGTGCTAATCTCCACTGTGACTTCTTTTGACCATCTGTAAACAGCTAGTGAGCAGACTTGGCCCAATAGCTCTCCAATCTCTATAAATACCGTCCTATCTGTAACGTAAACAAGATCTTCTCCAAATTGGTTGCTGAAACTCTACTGGAAGCTTTCTTCACTCTTTACCTCCCTCACAACAATCTTCAGAGGAGTCCACTGTGATTCTCAAGTGGATTCTAACTTCGGAGATTCAATCTAGCTAAGGACAATTAAGAGCTTTGTAATCAAACACTTCTTGTAACAACAATCAATCTATAATAAAAACTATAAAGTGGGCGTAGCTTCATTAACAGCCGAACCACTATAAAAATCTTCTTTTCTTCTTTCTCTTACTGCTTTTTTCTATATCTATTATCTACATTATTTTTCTATGAGAACGGGGATGGTGCTTTCACACTCAAACCAGGGCGTTGATCCATTTTTTGGGTTAACATTTTGGTGCTTTCATTGAGAACCCAACTCAGGGTTCAGATTTAGCTATCTACTTTAGATCAGATAGGTCTAGAAGTTAGATCCTCAATCTTTGCTTGAAAGATCTACTACTTGGAATCAATGGCTCCTTGAAGAAGGAGAATTGTCTTTGGAAGGTCCATAGGGGCAGTGATAGCTGAAGAAGATATTAATCCTCAATAAACTGAAGTAAATCGTGCTAACTTAGGAAATCAGGCGCCAGCATCCTCCAGTCAGCACGAAGTCATCACTAGGGATGAGTTGAATAAGATGGTTGATGAGATCAACTAAAAAATGGAAAGTAGCCAGAAGGCTCTGATGGATAAGCTTAATGCTCTCTTAACCTTACAGTCAAATCCTGCTCCAAGAACTATGCCTGAACCTGCGGTTGTTATAGAACAAGAAAATTCTTCCGTTTCCGGTCTAAACAGAAGAAAAAGAAAACAGTCGTAAAAAAGGGTGACAACATGAACCATGGGACTCAACATGGAAGGAAATACGAGTACCCCGCTCGCCGCAAGGCAACCAAGTCTAAACTTGTATGTAGGGGCAAAGACCCTACAAGAAGATATAGCGATGGACCTTTCCAACTCAAAAGATGGAGAGAAACACAACTAGTTGGAAGAGAATGTCAACGCATTCGATGATTCTAAGAACGTCCAAACTGCCACAATTAGGCCAACTACAAGCCAGTGGGATCCCGCGGGAGTGGCTCTCCTAAAGATAGGAGAGCCTAGGCTTCAACCCACTCGCCAAGACCGTTTGCAAAGCCAAACACTTAGTGTAGTGACTGACTGCCTTCCCCAGGAGTACCAGACATCAGAAGCATACATAGCGCACATGGTCAAATGATTAATGGACGAGAGTAAAAATAGGAGAGATGATGAATGGGGATCTGCACCAAATCAGACTCCCTTTACTGATGAAATGTTAAATGAGAAGTATCCGGAAAAATTCACAATGCCAGCTATTCCGTTCTACGACGGGACAAAGGACCCAAAACCCCATTTGTACAAGTACAGTTGGTACATGGATGGAGCTAATGCCTCTAAAGCTGTTCGGTGCAGGTGTTTTCCTATCTTTCTAGAAGGAATTGCGTCTATGTGGTTCACTTGGCTTCCGCCAAGATCCGTCTCTACTTTTGACCAATTACCAATAAGATTCCTCGATCGGTTCAGGCTCTATACCGCGCAATCAAAAGATGTCATGTCCCTACCCGGATTACTCCAGGGGCGCAACGAATCATTGAAATCGTTTATGAACTGGTTCAATACCGCAGTGACGGAAGTAAGCAACCCCAATGAGGACATGGTTTTTATGGCATTAGTCTGTGCCATTCACTCGGAGACTGAATTCGGAAAGTGGATTAAGATAAAGCAACCTACCACGAGGAAAGACTTCAATCGTAAGGCAAGTCAACACTTAAGGTCTAAGGATGCGTAGGATTTGGAGGGGAAGTCTACTAGTTTGCAACCAATGAACATCGGACAGAGCGATGTAGCAATGAATAAAAATGCGCACGCTTCTGGAACTGCTGAAGGAATCACAGGGAAAGATGGAAATCAAAAGAGGAAAAATCAAAACTCTAATAAAAGAAATGGTAATGGCAACAATAAAAGGCTTAAATGGTTTAGGCTCGAAGACTACACCCCTCTAAACGACACTCCGAAAAATATTTATCTCGCAACACAGGGGACCGAGGAATACAAAAAAAACCCCTAAGAAGGAAGCAACCGAGCAACAAAAACACTCAGGAAGGTTCTACCGCTTCCACGAGACACACGGTCACAACACAAACGAATGCCGCCATCTAAAGAATCTCATCGAAGAGTTGATTTGGGAAAACAAGCTTTAGTAGTACATAAGAAAATCCCAGAATCCTGATCAACTCGCGGCTCCTAGAGGTCGAAGGAACCAGGCCAGAACTAGTGAAGAGGGGTCAAAATGAACTGACCAAAGGCTTATTATTAGAACAATATCTAGGGGACTGCTCCCCGCACAAAGAATTTGGGAAGAGATGGAGCGGTATGCAAGTTCGTTGAAGCATGCTCCAAAGGAATCATGTCTCGCAATATAAGATGAAACTCCAGCCAAGCTGCAGAAAGTTTTAAGTGATGATATATTGTTCCAAAATCAGGACACCTAAGGAATCGAAGCTCCCAACTCTCGATCCAATGGTGGTAATGGTGGGAATCAGTCCCGCTGTTGTTCGACGAGTGTTGGTCGATAGTGGCAGCTCTATTAATATATTTTTCAAATGTACTTTTGATCAAATGAAGATCGGCATGAAAAGCATGTCTGCATGACAAACAAAGGTCCAAGGGTTCACTTTCGAACCCAAGCAACTTGTGGGGACGATCGACTTACCAGTGGAACTTGGAGAGGGCGATCGAAGAGTCACCCTCATTCAGACTTTCACAATCGTGGACAAAATGTACACATATAACGCCTTCTTGGGACGGCCCGCACTAGCAGATTTAAGAATAGCTCTGGCCCAATGGTGTCTAATCATGAAGTTCCCTATTGCAAATAGAATCAGAGTGGTGAAAGGAGATCAGTGCGCTGCCAGGGAATGCTACATTACTGAATTACGTGAATCGAAAAGAAAGGAAAAGAGGAAGGATGTTGGGAGAACTCTCCACATTCGTAAACCTACTGAATAGCAACTACAGAGCCGCCCTGGCTTGGGGACTATAGCCGATTCCATAAGGCTTTGGACCCTAGAAAGAAGAGTTCAGGGGAGGAATGGGCAGCACCGGTAGAATTGACGGTGTCTGTCCCAGTCGATATGGATGACCCAACTAAAGTCTTGAAAATTGGATCGCATGTTGGAAACAAGATGCGATTGAAACTTACTAAATTTATTCACACCAACTTGGATGTGTTTGCATTAACGCATTCCGATATGTGTGGGGTGTCACCAGAAATCGCATGCCACATGCTCAACATTGACCCCAAGTTCACACCAGTAAAGCAAAAGAGGCGTAGCCTGGGTCCTGAATGGTCAAAGGCGTTAAGAGAAGAGGTGCATAAATTAATGGCTAATGATTTTATCCGTGATGCAACTTATCTTGAATGGGTATCTAACTCGGTCTTAGTGAAAAAGTCCAACGGAAAATGGCGAACTTGTATTGACTATTCAGACCTAAACAAAGCTTGCCCGAAAGATAGCTTTCCCTTCCCTAGGATCGATTAGCTTGTGGATGGGACGGCGGGACACGAATTGCTGTCATTCATGGGTGCATACTCGGGCTACAACAAGATCCTGATGCATGAGCCTGATCAAGAGAACACCAGCTTCATCATCGATCTGGGACTGTACTGCTACAGGGTAATGCCCTTCGGTTTAAAGATCCTGGGCAACGTACCAAAGATTAGTGAATACCATATTGAAATGTCAAATCGGAAAGACTATGGAAGTTTACATAGATGACATGTTGGTCAAATCACGAGTAGCTGCCAATCATCTAGAAAACCTCGCTGAAATGTTCGAAAAACTCCGAAAGTATGGAATGAAACTCAACCCACTCAAATGTCACTTCGTTGTAGCCTCTGGGAAATTTTTAGGGTTCATAGTAAGTGCGAGAGGCATTGAAGCAAATCCAGAACAAATAATGGTACTACGAGAAGTCCAAGCTCCGAAGAATAAGAAAGAACTGTAAAGCCTAAATGGAAAGGTCGCAGCACTGAGTCGGTTTATCTCGAAAGCTACCGAAAAGTGTATATCGTTCTTCGACGCACTGAGAAAGGAAAGAAAAACTTCGAATGGAGTGAATCTTGTCAAACAGCATTCGAAATGGAAGCTCCGCCAGTCCTATCAAAACATGCGGATGGAGAAGACCCATTCATTTACTTAACAATCTTGCCTCATGCATTGATCGCCACCCTTGTGCGTGAAGAAGCGAAAATCCAACAACCCGCATATTACATTAGCAAGCGGTTTACCGGAGCCAAGAAAAATTACCCGAAGTTGGAAAATCTAGCGTATTGTCTCTTGATCGCGTCCAGGAAGTTACAACCATACTTTTAGGCATATCCAATATTGATCGATCAGCCTCTGAAGCAAATGGTGTATCGACCTGAAACTTCCAGATGACTTCTCAAGTGGAACATCGAACTGAGTCAATATGCTATCACATACCATCCAAGGAAGGCAATCAATGGGCAAGCACTAGCAGATTTCATCGCTGAATTTACTATACGGGATCACGAGGAAGAAATACCGCTGAAGTGGAAACACAATGGAGACTCTTTGTTGATGGCGCACTTAACAACATTTGCTCGAGGGCAGGAGTAGTGCTTGAAAGCCTCGAAGGACGAGCCATTTGCTACGCTTTACGCTTGGAATTCCCTGCTACAAATAACGAAGCGGAATACAAAGCGTTGATAGCAGGACTAAAAGTTGTGAAAAAGCTCAAGATAAAATCTGTTCACATCTACAGCGGCTCCCAGCTAATCGTTTTCCAAGTAAAAGGAGAATACCAAGCCCGAGGGGAGAACCTTGCGCCATATCTATCTAAAGTGCAAGAGTTGCTAAGCAACATCAAACATTACACCATAACCCACATTCCACGGGAGCAAAACACTATGGCAGACTATTTGGCTAAACTAGCAAGCTTCGGAGAAGCTCAATCATTAGGGCTAGTCCCAGTTGAAACTCTAACCACTCCGAGCATAGATGAAATGGATGTCGACTGGATCCTCGATATCACCGTTGAACTAGAGGCATGGATGGTGCCGATAAAGGACTATTTACTTGCAAGGACCCTTCCAACCGGCCGAAATCAACGGAAAAAGCTTCTCCGAAAGGCGCCACAATTCATGATACAAGATGGAATACTCTATCGAAGGGGATTCTCAATCCCTCTACTTAGATGTGTGTCCGATGATGAAGCCCGATGAATCCTAAAAGAAGTCCACGAAGACGAATGCGGAGACCATACTGGGGGGCAGACCCTTGCGAAAAAAGTCCTTCGGTACGGATACTTCTGGCCAATGATTAACCACGACACTGCAAAATATGCCAGAAGATGTGATCGTTGCCAAAGATTTCATAAAATTAAAAGAACTCCTTCAACAGAGCTAACGCAGATGGTCAGCCCGTGGCCATTTACAATATGGGGAATCGACTTGATTGGTGTCCTGCCAATAGCAAAAGGAGGGGCCAAATATGCTATAGTTGACGTTGAATATTTCTCGAAATGGGCTGAAATGGAACCACTGGCCACCATAACCACAAAGAAAGTCATTAATTTTGTTACTAAAAACATCATTTGCAGGTTTGTTGTGCCACATAAAATCATCACTGACAATGGGATTCAATTCGAAAGCACCAAGTTCAAAGACTTCTGCAAACGCTTCCGAATTGAGAAGAGCTTTTCCGTGGTAGATCATCCGCAAGCGAACGGGCAAGTGGAAGCAATAAACTAGATCATCAAGTCCACTATCAAAAAGAGACTAACTAAAACAAAAGGAAACTGGGTTGATGAACTTCCACTTGCACTATGGGCTTACAAAACTACCCACAATGGGCAACCGGCCACACTCCGTTCACTCCGGCATATGGCTCAGAAGCAATGATTCCTGTTGAATTAGAAGTCCCCTCGCACCGGGGGTAAAATTTTAATAAAAAAAAACGAGCAGCTCCTACTTGAATTACTGGATATGATTGACGAAAGAAGGGAAGAAGCCGAGCTGAGAACCGCTGCCCGCTAAAAAAGGGTCGTGCGATACTGCAACTCCAAAGCTCACAACCAAACCTTCGAAGTGGGAGACCTCGTACTCAAGCGAGTCTACTCCGTCCCGGGGGCCTTCGGACCGAACTGGGAAGGGCCATATGTCATCAATCAAAAGCTAAGGGACAGAACTTTCAAGCTAACAACCGTCGACGGAATCCAAATTCTCAGGGCAAGGAATAGCGAATCTCTCCGCCGTTATTTTGTTTGAAAACCACCTTATGTACTCTCTATTTTTCAAAAAATAAGCCGTCCCGGGATGCTGGGGGCATTATAAATAGGCAAAAATCTGTCCTGCTTTCCTTAATAAAATTGATTCTCTTTTTGAACCAATGAAACTGTGTTCGTAATAACTACCCACCGGGTCGACGGAAGCAAATCGACTCAAACTGTTGGATTGGCAGAACCCGATCTCCGCCTTCTAAGAACTAGTGTTTCCACGATAATGCCGGGAAGGCTCAAACAGAAACTCCTCATGTTGCCTAAAGATAGGCAACACTAAGGAATATCAAAAGTCGTGCATTTCATGAGCCGCGCACCAACTCTTAAACATAAACTCCTCATGTTGCCCGATTATAGGCAACACCGAGGAATATCAAAAGCCGTGCATTTCATAAGTTGCGCACTAACTCTTAAAATGTAAACTCCTCCATTGCCCGAAGATAGGCAACACTGAGGAATATCAAAAGCCGCGCATCCCATAAGCTGCGCGCTAACTTTTAAAAACTTACACTCCTCACGTTGCCCGAAGATAGGCAACACCGAGGAGTATGAAAAACCGCGCATCCCATAAGTCGTGCACTAACTTATAAAACATACACTCCTCACGTTGCCCAAAGATAAGCAACGCCGAGAAGTATCAAAACCGATCCGGATCGACAGGCCATATTGATCCTAAAAGCCGTGCATTCTATAAGCCGTGCATACTTCCAAAAAATCATGCATCTCATAAACCGCGCGCACTCTTAAGTACCGGAACTATCCCGGCGGTACCATGGAACTTATCCGCCACAAGAATAACAAGAATCGACCCACTCCCATTATTGGGAACAATGGGCATGACTCCAACAAAACCAGAGTGTTACAAACCGGCAGGAAACTTCAACCGCTGACACTCAATGACTAACTATAACATTTAACGTTGATAACGTGTAACTGTCTATAACTAACTTATACAGTGTGCACATTTCAAACATGAATATGTTGCATACTTACCATAATATCGCAAAAAACTTGGGCTGCATGCTACCGTTATAAAACTTTTGAAAGAAGAAAGATCAAGTTGTAACTTAGTCAAATTTCAAGTTTTAGTATGCAAACTATTTAAACCATAAGTTACCGGTCGTTTGTCAATCGTTTGAAGTAAACAGCCCTGTGAACTGGGGGGCATACACCGGTACTTAAATAAAAATACTCAAAAACAATAATTTCACAATTTCTATTACTCTAAACAAAGAATTGTCACTCCATATAAAGAATTTTGGTAGTAATCACACAACTGGATAAGGTAAAGTGAAAGTGTATAGAGTAAACATAAGTGCACAGAACACACGTAAGCAAATAAGTGTAAACAAAATGAGCATAAGTGCACAGAACATATATGAACAGATAAGCAAGGGTACAGTCAAAATATCAACAATGTATTACTTATAACTTTCTTTTATACAAGGTCAAAACGTGGGGGCCATACCCACACAATGTCGGCCAACAAAAGAAAAATACAGACGCCACAATAGAAACACTAAGTGCAAACTATGCACTTGAACAAAACAACACAAAATGAATCAAAACCAGATCAGTCACCACCCAAGCTTCTCAGCGCTTCTTTCCATCACTCCCATTTCCGCCTTTTGTTTGAAGTTTTTGCTTCGCCTCGGGAGTGGTGTCGCTACAAGTAATGTCAACAATCTGCTCAATGCTAATGTCCTCCTCCTGCTTTGCAACTTTTTCAGAGGATTCACCCTTTGTTTTGCGCTTCCGAGATCGACGGGAGCTCTTAGTGGCCTTGATTGCTTCAACATTCTCCTTTTTAACTACAACCAGTTGTTCTTGAGATCTGTGCGGCTACTCAATCTGAGTTTATTTCTCTCGAGCTTCGCCCGCTGTGAAGTCGCCCTCCAAAGATATGGATGGGTCATCCAAACCATGCAGTGCGGCGATCTTCTCGAATTCCAGCCCCGACTGCGGACATGATGACCGGATCAGGTACATAAACGAGCATGGAAGCAGTAGAGATAGCAATAGGCCCATGCATCGAGGAAGCACTTAGATCAACAGGTAAGGAAAACGGAACTATAAGATCAAAAATGAAGCATTAAACTCTTCCTGCTCTTGCGGCGTAAGCTGAAAGCTCCCGAACTCAGGGGAAACAAAAAGATTACCTACACCGGAAGAATGGCCAAGATTGTCAACTTCATACTCACTGCCTTCACCCCCACTTTGATGGCTCTACAATTCAAGTGGAAACCTCAAGCCCGGAACTTGTTAACGGATCGTGGGGCTGCCCGGACGGTTCGCCGGCTCCAGAATTGAAAGGCTCCGTAAGCGCTTCGGCAGCCGTAGTCATGGCAGCATCGGCAGCTTCTTCCTCTCTCTCGATTCGTAAAATCTCTTGGACCTCTAGCAATGACTTCTTTGATTTTTCATTGAGGTAGGTGTTCTCTAACTCTCACTCGGTATAAGCGTTACCGCTATCATGAAAGCGGGTCAAGATTTCCTCCTAAACCACAACGAGAGTGCGTGGGAATTTAGGGTCTAAGTAGCTGAGGCTCCCTTGATGCGGCAAAGAGTTGACATAAAAATCCAAGATGGTCTCATCCATCTTCTCCGTCTTCCTTTCAAAAGCACTCAGAAGATCTAGATAATCCACCGTAATGGTGGCTTTTCAACTTCAATGCGAGACTTATCAGCGCTAAGCCGCGCAACTTAATCCAGTAGCCTGGCGATTGTCTCAGCCTAGTCGGAGATAGCCTTATTATGCCCCTCTACGATAAGGTCGTGATCGGAGATGGTTTTCTTTTGGGCCTCAATAGTCGCGCTGCAAGTTGCCACCTCCACTTTTAATTTGGCCTCTTTTGCATGAGCCTTCTTAATTTCATCCCTATAGACGATCTCTATACTCTCGTGGGCCTTTTTTAATTCCTTCAGCAAGCCTGCGTTCTTTTTGCTTGCTTGAAGCGCAGCTTCCTTTTCCTCTTCCAGTTGTTTGACCCAGGCATCGCGTTCCGCCAATGCTCTCTCGAAATCATCCTTCTCAGATTCAAAGGAGAGAATTTCTTGATAATTGTTGCGGTTCATGTCTGCCATTTGCTTGCATAATTTTTCCCACCCTTCAGCCTACTCCAAATCATTTTGAATAGCCTAAAGATGTGGCATATATGAATCTCTACGAACTGGGTGGAGGTCACGATCAAACTTAACCCCCCTTAAGAACTACCCAAGGAGCGCCGCCTCAAGCCTGGGAGGATCAGATGGAAGGACATAAGCAGACCTCCATTGGGGGTGCGAAGCACTGGGGCCAAAAGCAAAAGAAGATGATGGAATTTGAGTTGAAGGCGGAACGGGGACAGAAGTAACCGGGATTTCCTGACCTGTTGAAGAGAGTGTCGAAGTGAAAGCTTGATGTTCTGATGAATGGGAACTGCGATCAAATTTAGACCTTTTCGACGGCTCCTCTCTCTCTCGTTGAAAGTATTCCTCTTTTCATACCCACTTTTGTATATTTGGCTCTGTTCCTTCTCGTCTCGACGATGAACTTCAGCTTCTAAATCTTTTCTTCTTTGGTACTCCTCCTCCGTCTCGCGGGGTTGGTGACGGCTGGAAGATCGCTTCAACCAGCGTTGAGAGTCGAAAAACTCTTTAAGTTCATCATAAAGGTCGCGTCCTCTCATCATACCTAACACGAAGAATAAACAAAAGGCCTTAGAAACGGAAAATAAACATGAAAAATATTTGTACAAGTGAGTGTAACCCTAGTGAAACGTGTGATGTGTTTGGGAGAAGAGCCTAAAATGACGTCACAAACTGGATCGGGCAGGCGCCACGGAAGGAATCAGACTAACTTCGGGTGCAACGTGGCCCGAATGAGGAAGCACTTCCTCAAATTTGAAATCTTCCCGCATGAGCTCGTCGAAATCGAGGTAAACATCGCCCAAATATCCAAAGTCCACGCCATCATCTTTACTCGGAGAATCCCGACGTCGTCCGATTTCCGGGGAATCGTCTTTACCACTCATGTTTGGAGGAGGTGAGCTCAGAATAACGGGACTCATCCACGGAGTCTCGTCGTATGATTTAGAATCCCCATCGTCGGATTCTACATAGAAATCATCACTAAAAGTGGACTCATCGCGACTACTCCCAATCTCCCCTCCTCCTTTTCTAAGTCCATCGTGGCTTTGCCTTCCCTCTGATTAAACTCCTCTTCCTCTTCTTCTGGAATCGGGGGCATTCTTACCGGGCAACTAACTCCGATCGTGGCAGCATCTCTTCCCTCGCGAGTCTCTTTGGCTGACTCTCCGGACAAGCCCTCTCTTTCTTAAGAAGCGCCTTCTTCGAAACTAGGAGAAGAGGAGGTGGATTGCGTGTGTACCTTGGATCGAGAAGGATAAGGTACCTCAACTGGAACAACTGATCTCCCCAAATGCAATAATCCGTATCGGAGCAAGTTTTCATCAGTCAGCAAGACATTAACAGTCTTTCCTCAGCATCGATGGCCTTCGGGTTTTGGAAAACTTCATCAAGAGACAAGTCTCTATTCGGCCTTAAGATAACTGCAAGATGCACTCGACTTGTTAGAAACTCTGTAGTGACTCGTCGGAACTCAATAAGTAAGGAAAATAACATACCCCTTGTTGTCCAAAGATGGTTAAACCTCTCGGGGCATCTGACGAAGAAATACTGGGTCTTGAACTGGGATAGATTACTCTACAGTCATAATACAATTTTTTGATTCCTTTGAGCCTCTTTTACAACCAAAGACGGACACTTATCTCTTCTCTTGAATGAAAGAAAGTATTGTAGTTCGTTAAAGTTCGGAGCACGGTCGAATGTTCGTATGAACAGGACATGCAAACAAGTTAAGATGGCGTATCCGTTCGAATGAATCTGGAATCGAGCAATGCCTAAGTTTGAGAGGGTCTCGCGCAAAAAGTTGTTAAAAGGGGGCACGGCTCCGTTCAAACACATATACCGATGACAAGCGGTATATTCCGAAGGAGGCATGTGGGCAAACTTGTCCTTCTTCGGAAGGCGTATGTCTTCCTCTGGTATGCCATGTTGCACGCAGATATTGTGCAGGACCTTAGCGGAAATTACAGAAGAAGCTCTCTTCGGCGGGCTGAGAAGAACTCTAAAGTTAGAAGGGGTTTGATCCAAGACCAGATCGACTGGGACCAACTGGTCATATTCAGCCTGTGAAGCAGAAGGAGAAAGGGCAACGTACGATGACTCAGCTTCCGAAAGTGTCGGACTTCCTCCTCTAGACTTCCATTGAGACGATGGATACTTCATTCTAAACAACAAGACCTCGCGTCCAAAATGGTCTGGTAATTCTATTCTAAACTGATAATTTCCCTATAATACTTGAATTTCAGAGGGACATTGATTCATGTTGACACATCGAATTTCAAGTATGTACCGAGGTGAGTGCAGTGTATTGTCTATAAGGGGTGAGCTCATTGCCCGAGGCACTACAAACACTCTATCCCGTGTAGATAATACGTTCGAAACTGAGAGGTAAAAGGACTTCCCACATCATTTTCATTTTGAAGTTACTTCTCCTACACTTACCCGTTATCGATCAACGATCAATAACGGATTCGTTGTCTGAAATGATGTGGAAAGTCCCTTCCAGTATAGGTACACCGTGCGCGCAGAAGAAAGCAAAATCAATCCGAATTCTCCGGAAGGACGGGACCAATTCACAATGTGTCGTGCAATATCAGTTATGGAACTTGGCACAAGTCAATTCTAGCTCAATGGACGAAGACAACAAAACATGTCAAGCACCGGGGCAAGGCCCGAATGTCGTTCTGGGAGGAACTCAAGACTTGGTTTACTATCTTCCTCCATTAAGCCGCAATCGACTCGGATTCCTTACGACAAACATCTCGAATGCAACTTTGCAGCTAAATCATTAAACGAACATTGTAATCAGCGAACCCACATTGGATTAATGATCTAAATGCAAAGTTGATTGAAGCTATAGGATCTAAAATCTACAATTGGGCCGGTGGCGATCTAGGGATGAATCGGAGGCGACCCAAGGCACAGGCAAGTTAGGGTTTCGATCGAAAGCGATTTGAGAAGGCGACGGTGATGCTCCAGCGTTGGTGACGTAGAAGGGATCACGACGGAGGCGTTAGAAAAGGATGAATTCCTGGAGGTGATGGATCGAATCGTAGGTGAAAGCCAGAGTTGAATCATTGTAAAGGGCTTGTATCGAAGAAGGAAGTAGCTCGGCTCGAATAAAAGAATGGGTCGGGTCGAAGGAGCTTAAATAGGAAATAAAAGTGCTGAAAAATTTCTAAGTTATCAGGTCGCTAGCGATCCATCATCTATGGATCACTAGAGATCCATGAAGATGCATGAATTTATCTCCAATTTGCCTAGCGACATTTACATAACATTTCGAGGCATATCGAGAAGCTATAGAGAGAAATTCGATCTGATACGACAAGCAATGGAAGCCAAGATCAAAACTAAGCGATCAGCAACATGGCCTAGCTCACATTCGTGAAACTCTAACACGATTACATGGAATTCAATGAGCAGAGACTAAAAGCAATTACTTCCAGAGCACGCCTTGTTTTCAACAAAGACGTACTCTTGGGGGCAAATGTTATCCAGGTTTTTAACCCAAGCAGAATCCAAGTGGAAATGGAACAACTTGGTGGAGTCAGAATAGCTCAAAGATCAACCAAAAGGACTAAAGCAACAAACCAAAGAGAGCCAAGAAAAGAGAACGAGGAAATCCACTAAGGACAAGGATCGCTAGCGATCCATGGCCTATGGATCGCTAGCGATTCATAGATATAGCTCAGATTTCAATTGTTTTTCTGGCATCATGATCCAATCTATATTATAGAGGTAGTGACTGAGTTTAATGATATTTTGAGTTAATAGAATTAAGAGACAAACATACGTCCAGTTCAATCAACAACTAGATACAACTAGCAAGTAAATCGTCATCAAAACAAAGCGACGTGCAACGGGATTACATGAACAACATAAGGCAACGAAAGCATTCCAAACATCAAAGACCAAAAATATGCTAAGTGCATGGATCGCTAGCGATCCATACACTATGGATCACCAGCGATCCATACATTATCATAGTATAAGCGCGACCCGAACTAAGTGAAGCAGGGGAAAAGGCTAAGTAAGTAGCTCGCACTCGACCTAATTCTATGGATCGCTAGCGATCCATGATTTTGGCTCGGGTCGCGTGCTAATCTCCACTGCGTCTTCTTGTGACCATTTGTGAACAGCTGGCGAGTAGACTTGGCCCAATTGCTCTCCAATCTCTATAAATACCATCATATTTGCAACATAAACGGGATCTTCTCTGGACTGGTTGCTGAAACTCTGTTGGAAGCTTTCTTCAATATTTACCTCCCTCACAACAATCTTCAGAGAAGTCCACTGTGATTCTCCAGCGGATTTTTACTTCAGAGATTCAATCTAGCTAAGGAAAATTAAGAGCTTTGTAATCAAACACTTCTTGTAACAGCAATCAGTCTATAATAAAAACTATAAAGTGGACGTAGGCTTCATTAACAGCCGAACCACTATAAAAATCTTCTTGTCTTCTTTCACTTACTGCTTTTTTCTATATCTATTATCTACATTATTGCTCTATGAGAACAGGGCTGGTGCTTTCACACTCAAACCAGGGTGTTGATCCACTTTTTGGGTTAACAATCGTGTATTTGTTAGTGATATAAAAATGTTTTATATTTGTGTTGGTTGATCTATTTAGTGGCTTATGGATTCTGGTCAATACGAGTAATTAACGTTATTGATAGGGGTCTCTAAACACTTGAAAGAGTAATTTGACATAGTATTGTTTTGAAATTGGATAAATGAAATAATTTGACCTTGATTATATTTTATATAAAGGAATAATTGTTCAGAAATTATTATTGTATATATGATGTGCTTGGTTGTTAGAAAATGATAATGTTGATTATTATCATTTGTTGTTGTTGTTGTGCTCTAATAAAAGTTGTCATTATTATAATGAAAACTAAGATTAACAATTAAGAAATGGTTTGTATAACCAAAGTGGGATAATATAAATATATTATTTATAAATGTGATTTATAAATGGAAAGGAAATGAAATTTCAGAAGTATATTATAAATAAGATTCGTAAGAAAAAAGGGTTTAAAAAAAGCTGGAAATTTGGGAATTTAATTCCCGTTGGTTTTGGAAATGGTTTTTCAAAGTTTTGGGAAATATTTTTGAATAGAAATATTTAAAAAGGATTTTAAAGAGAATAAAAGCACTGAACCCACTGCGATCGTTGGAAAATAATTTCGATGATGACTACAACATCATCGACGTTCATTTTCGGGTTTCGAAGAGAGGAATTGCTACCATTGGGATTTTGTTTTGGTAAAACTAGCTATGATTTTAAAATCCAAATTTATGATTTGATATACCAAAGGGATTATATATTTATATATATGTTGTCAAATTGATTTGAAATAAATGGAAACGAGATGAGTTAAAACTCTAGAAAATTTTCATTGAGTATTTTATGGAAATATGAGAAAATAAGTTTGATAACTTATAAAATTTGAAGATTAGTAAGTTAAAACAATGTTTTAAATTATTGGAAATGAATGTTGAGAAAATTAAATTTGAAATTGAACTTTGGAATGAAATTTAGCTTAAGTTAAGTTAAACAAAATGAATTTTTGAAAAGGAATTTGACCTAAGTTAGGTTAAATGAAATAATTTTTGAAAATGAAATTGATTAATATTTGAAATGGATTAATGAAATGAGCTAGTTAAATAAATTAGCAAATTGAAAATGGTTGAATTTGAATATTGAAATTGAACAAATGAATTGAGTCAAATGAAATTTAATTTGATATGGACTTAAGTTGTGAAGTGATAATAAACATGAGCTCAGTTGTATAAAATGTTTATAAACTTAAGTAAAATTTCATGAAATAATTCATAAATGAATGTAGTATGGAGTGAAATGTTGTTAAACATAAAATTTGATGGAATGATGTTTAAGTGATATTAGTATTGAAAGAAATATACTAAGTAATAAATGGATGTGGATAAAGCAATGTGGATAATTGAATGTAAATGAAATGAATGTGAATAAAAATAATTTGGTATAGCTAAGAAATCAATTGAAATAAATACGTAAGTTGTACATACATTATTCTATTCGCATAACGGTTTAATCCAGATTCGAGTACATAATTTCGAGATGAATTACATCGATCCGAGTTGGAATTTTTCACTCAATTCTTGACGGCGAACATTGGATATGGATGTTTGATTGGTTTTGGAATTCTCTATCATAGTATATGGCTATGCAAGGAGAATGATGGTTTCTAATCAAGGAACCAGATCCGAGTCCGCACTAGAGTGGTCGTGTAAACGATACTAGTTCGGAAGTGAAATTGTGTGATCGAGCGAGCGATTAGATTTGATATTGCGTACGGATGATATATGTACATCGTACGAGTTTTTGTAAAGCAAATGTTGGAAATTGAAATTGCAGAATAATATGATTTTGAATTATATGATTAGACATTATTGGTAAATAAGATGCAGGTATATAGAAGCAAGAGTTAGTTTGATGCCTTTGATTTCATAAGTAAAATTTGGTTGCCCGACTAAAAGGTACACATTTATATTGTTGTTTGGTTTGATTATTTTATGGTTGAGCCACTTGGCTTCTATTTTCTTTTGTTCATTTGGGCCGTAGTGGTGAGAGTAGTTGTCCCGATCGAGCCGCGCAAAGGAGACGCTGGTGAAAGTTTCCATAAAATTAAGGAGTTAGAAAATTTTTGAGAAATTTTGAAGAAATTTTTGACAACTAAAATTTGGTTTTGGGTTAACCTGAAATGATTGAATGGATGATATTAGTTTGAATCTAAGAATGAATTTGGAAACTTAGCAAAGATAATAACAAGGTTTCAACAAATTGGTTTTGGGAAGTTAAGGGCTCAGAAGGATTTAAAAACCTAATTCAACTAATTGTTGTAAAAAGTAATGGGTTTGGCATTTTTCTTATCTTAGCAAGTTCGGGGACGAAATTCTTTTTAGGGGGGAAGCGTGTAACGGCCTTGAATTTGAGTCAATTGAAATTGGAATATTTAATTAATTTTAAATATTGAATTATTATTTTTATAAGTTAAATAACTTGAATTCAAATATAGCGATTTATTGGATAATTAAATTATTAAATTTAATATTTGAAATTGTTTAAATAATTGAATCTTGGATTTTAAGCCGGATAAAAATGATTTCAAAGCTTATTTAAAATTCTATTAATAAGAATGAAGATTATAAAAATCTTAAATTGGATTTAAAAGTGATTTAACTGATTTTGAAATTAATTCGTTTCAATTAACATATAAAAATAGCCTTTGGGGCACTATCTCGAAATTCGACGTAACCAATTTCATTGAATCCGTAATAGTGAATTATAGTATGCCGTCGAATTTCATTGCGATCAGACGAAGCATTTGGTCGTGGAAATTTGAAATGCGTTGAAATTGATATTGAAAATTCAATATAATAATTGGGTTCAGAAGGTTATCTTTTGCATACGATCGAATTAAAGCTTGAGACAAGTTCCACTGCGTTCGAAAAAGGGGTATAACATATAGAACGTCATGTAGCACGTCTCGATAGGAGTTCAAAATTTTTGAACATTTTATAACTCAATATTTTAAATTGAAAAAAATCATATATATATTTTTATCAGACTACACCCATGCCTCATCACCATTACCATACCCCCGTACGCAGACTATACCCCTCCACTATGCAACCATCATTCCCCTTTCCTATTTATATTCGCATTCTTCTGAAGGAGGCATTCGTTCCTTCCAAATTCAAACGCTTCCCATCATACGGCTCGAATTGATCGGAGCCCTTCAAGGCATTTTCAGTCCATGTTATCAACAAACAAAATGTTGGCGAGGATGTGTTGAGTGCAATCAACGGTGGAGATGAGGTGCGATCGCCTATGGTAATCGGAATTTCGAGATGAACGACATTTCGTTTTTCGTCGATTACGGCAGACAGGTGGGTTTTCAGGGGATGGGCTTTGAAGAGAAAAGGTAGAGAGCAGTGAGGCCACCTTCAGCCAAAATTTGGTGGGCCACGATGGACTATGGCGGCAGGAATCAAGGACGAACAGCGACGACATGGGTTTGATTTTCTCGGTGAAGGCGACGATAGGGAGGCTCGTTCCGGTGGGATTAGGGTCGGGGGAGTTGGGGGGTTCTCCAGTGATGGTCACGGCGAAGGCCGGTGGCCTGAGGTGGCGTGGGGATGGTCGAAAAGCTCGCGGCTAGGTTGGGTTGTTTGCATACGAGATGTAGAGGAAGAAGGTGGGTTTAATTTTTTTAAAAGGTTAATTAAACTAATTGTTGTACTTAGTTGTTTAATTATTAATTTAAATATCATAACTTAAAATGATGATAACTTCTTCATGGGAGATCCAACAGAAATGAAACGAGTTGTGTTGCACTCATTTGGACGTCGTCTATGATATGGAGTTGATTTGGCAACAAATGAAGCTTATTGAATTTTACGCTGAATTCGAACGTCGTTTGAATTCAGATGGAGCTGGAACACTTCGACGATGATAGAAAATTTCGATGAGTTAAACTCATCCTTTTGGACAACTAGTATGATATATAGTTGATAAAAATTGTTGGATGATTGTTTGAATGAATTACTATATTTATATTAGTTGGATTGAATATTCCCGCCTATTGGAGCGATGAGACCTTATTACATTTCCGTGTAAGAGCGGATGACCCTTTGTATACGAATGCTGCCTCGAAGCGGTTGATTTATATTTTATGATTATATAATGTTTGTGATGTAGGGAGAGACAGGCTGGAGGGATCCAATGGGATTCCTCGCTATTATTGAATTATTTCAATAATATTTCTTTAATATCGATTATTGAATAATGAACATGATTGTGGACATTATGGTTATAACATCGTTATATGTTTGAAAATAAAAGCCAGTAGTGATAGAAAATCAATATTGATATTGGTTAAGTGTTGGGTAGCCATTGGCCTCAAATTAGTATTTTAAAAATACTATAAATTGCCGTTTAAGTCGGAATTGGTTTTTGAGACAAGAAATGATTTTTAAATCCGAAATTGGGATTCGGAAAAATTTTGTTTTAAGGATTATCTATTTGATTATATTAATATTATTTTAGGTTATTTAATTATATTAATATTATTTTAGGTTATTTAATTATATTAATATTACTTTAAGGTTATTTAATTATATTAGTACTGTTTCAAAGTTATCGGTTTATAGTTAATATTGTTTTAAAGTATTTATAAAAATGTTAATATCTTGTAAAATTTTTAAGAATGATTATGGGTTGAAATTAATAATAAGGATTATTAATAAGGTTTTGAAAATAAATTATTATTATTTATAAAAATTGTAAAAATAAATTATTATTGTTTATTCACAATATTTTGAAATTATTAATTATTATTTTTAAGATGTTTTAAAATTAATAAATTTCACTTATTTATAATGTTTATTATTTACAATTATTATTCTATATTGGTGTTTTGAAGTAAAGGATTTTTAATTGTTTATAAATGTTTTAGAGACCCATGAATAGAGTTGAAAGACTTAGATTTTATAAAAGAGCTTATAAAATGGTTTGGAGACGTAAGGAAGATTATTCACAAGGTGAAGAGTTTTATAATGAGTTTTATAAATGGTTAGATATTTATAAACGGAATTAAGAAACGAGTTTATAGATTTATAAAAGAAGTTTTATAAATGGTTCCAGAAGTTTTATAAAATGGTTTATAGATTTTTTTAGAGAATTATAAGGAGTTTGTGAATAAATTTGGATCGAATAAAAATGGAATCTTTCTCGGTGTGTAAATATACTTATACTGTTGAAATAAGTATATGGATATTTTCTAAGTATTGAAAATATAGGAATTGGTGGATATATCTTTGTAAAAGTAATTTTATACAAGTAATTTACAAATGATTTTATTTATAAAAGGAGGCCAGTGATTGCTTATGTATTTAACCAATGTTGGTTTTCCCTATGGGATAAATCCTTGATTGAATGTTGTTACTCGATAGTTAAATAACCAACTATAGAAAATGGATCGAAACATAACTTTGGAAATATCTAGGAGAAACACGTGAGTTATATGGCACAGTCATCTCCGATGATGTTGTACTATGCGTATAAATCTCATTTCATTCTCCTAGGACAATGATAAGGAAATCCTTCCACCGATGGTTAGGAGGTGATCTCCGATCTTTACTTTGACTGTTTATTTCTTAAAGAACCGGAGTTGAGTTTACCGAGAATTATCGAATGTTGTTTCAAAGAGACCGGGATCAGATATGTTATCCGAAAATCAATTCGATCCAACGAATGCGTTTCGAAGTGAAGACATCTTGAAGATGATGGAATTTTAGAGATGGAGCTCTCAAGTGTTTCGTTCAGTCCTAGAACGAACTCGTATGGATGAATGCTGATATTGCATTGTTGCCTGGAGGGCGGTGTTAGCATTCCAAGTGGGAAGTGCTATATAAAGGTAAAACGTTGCCTCAAGCCTCATCAACCGAGAATGACTAAAACATGGGAGATTCAGCAAAGCTAGGTGGGTCGCTCCCATGAGGGTAAGGTCATCCCTATCTAGAGTCCCTACTATTAACTTATGCATGCTTTGGTACAGTTGTCGATTTGAACCAAGGGGCGATCATATTCGGTACTATCCAGTAAAGTGTAGGCCGGTCTTGTGTTGGTAGGGCTCGATAGGTTCGACCTCGGTGTTATTTGTCTAGAGATGCACCGTGATGGGCGATACCCCAGTATCCCAGTCAGTGTATGGAATCCATTCTCCAATAAGCGTCGTACGGACTTAGTTGTGCCCAACTATGCTGAAACGTGAGATGCAAGCATTTCAGCTATATTCATATTTTACTTTGACCCCTAGACATTATTATAATATAAATGGATTTCCTATAGAAAATGTTTTGGTTATCGTAAGGTAAAAACCTATCCGTGTTTATGTGCGGCATGGTCTTACGAGATACTTTTGATTTCAAAGAGTTTTCTTATAACTTTAAATCCATTTGGGTGTGTTTTCTCACACTGGTTTTCCAGACTGACTCGGGTGTTATTTTATTATAATGCTTGGGTCAGACCGAGCATATTACAGATTAGTTTGGATGCTTTGGAGCTTCAGGAGACGAGTTGGAGGCCCAGAAACGTATTCACGTAGATGGTTATTTTCCGTTGTATTCATTAAGGGTATTTATCAACAATTGTAAGGACAGGCTGTTATAACTGTCCAGGCTGAAATAGGTTAGTATACTCTAATTGATGTTTTGAATATACATACATTATAGTTTGTTTTGTGTAAAGATTGGTGTATATTATAGATTATTCGTTCTGTTGTGAGATTCTGCGTTGTTTTAGTTTTCTTATTATCTTCTTCCTTCTTTCTTTTTCCCTAACAATCGGGTTTTCCAACATTTGATTTCTTGACATGTAATACAGTGGACGTATTAGTGTCATTTTCGACGGCTGTTACACCTTGGGAGTGTTGGGTAGTTACCATATATTAAAGGGATAGTAAGAGTATACGATGATTACAGCGGTAATCATCTTGGGACGTACTTGTTATTTTTGCTATATATAATTATATTACTCTTTTCCCTGTCATTTTTGTGTGTGTTAATCTCTCTGTGGAATTTAAGTTGTTTATGGTGGTAGAAAAATAAGGGGTTTTTAGCTAGACTAGTAGTGTCATCATTGGTGAAGATGGATAATCCTCTGTGTGGCAAGTTGAGTAGAAGGATCCAGCAATGATCAGAGTGTGTAGCGAATGCTGATAGATAGCTTTATGCTGAAGCTGTGTAGTTAATGCCCCACTAGTACCCAGCTATAAGCCTACTATGTCTCATAGCGGATTTCTACCGCTACGATTTTTCCATATAGCCCCAAATATTGCCTTTTCGCTTTAAGCCCCGCTATTTCCGTTATATCCCATTATTCCTGCTATATTCTGCTATTTCCGCTATATCTTCTTTAAAAGAAATGAATCGAACAATGACATTTATACATTATGTAAATTATGAAAATAATTTATTTAATTGAATTTTTAATATATTTTCAGAAATGAAAATACTCTAATATTCTACTAAATTCAATTATGTTATATAATAGTTTTATGTTAATTTACTGTATATTCGCACATGTTTTTATTTGAAATTATTTGTGTATTAATTATAATTCATTTGAATGTTAATTATTCATTTAATTGTCATTTATATATTTGTAAAAACATTAAGTACGAGTTTTATATGTCATCTTAAAGTCATCCGCCATATCCTGCTATATCCTCGCTGTATCCTCGCTATGACTGTTTGCACCTCCGCCGCATTGAATCTGCTGAGTGATTAACTGCATAGCCCTGAAGGCATTTGTTTATTTTTATTTTTTGATGTGTATTTAGTTGTAATAATTTTTGTTTTCATTTTGCCTAGTCTAGAATGTGGGAATTGAGTAGGAGTAATCACTTAAATATTTATGAACCTACTTGAACCTGGATAAAGCCAATATCAATAGAAGCCAGCGGTTTTTATACAAATGGAAACTACGGGTGGATACTTGTTTTGTAGAAGAGAAATTATATATGGAATGAAAAATTAAATAAATTAATAGAGTGTTTTTTTAATATTATGGACGTGCAATGATTTGTATTGCTATTGATGATTGTTGAATTGAATGTATATACAAATTTTTAAAATAAATATTTTTATTTAAACAAGCATATGATTTAATAAAATATGAATTTGATTTTGCAAAGTGATTTAAAAATGTTTTAATAGTTATTTTGGTGTTAATTTATTTGTTGACTGCTTTAAGAATTATGGTCGATGAGTCTGGCCAACATTATCGATAGGGATTCCTCAACACTAGTACGAGACATTTCGACACAACATTTTGGAAAAGAATATTATGTATTGGAAAAAATACAATATTTTGAAAAGAGTAACATTTTGGGAACATATAATGGTATTTTTATGGGACAAGGATAAATTATTTGAGAAGTGAAAATAATAAAAATAAGTGGTGATGAATATATAGAGCACAACGACTTGAGATTATTTAATATGATTTGAATAAATGATATAATTATATATATTTATAATGAAATGAATATATATATATATATCAAGGTATTAAAAACAAATATACGATTTTCCAATTAAAAAGTAAGTTAAAATAATATGTTATTCAAATATTTGAATAAGAAATGAAATATCACTTTTAAAATTATCGAATTGTAAATGCATTAGAAGAAGAATATATAGATGAGAGAAGGTAAATAATATGTATTAGAAATTGTGACAAAAATACGATTTTGAAGTGAATGTTATATAAAGAATTTTTGAGGATTTCATTAAATATATTTAAAAGTAGAAGATTTTATATTATTTTAGAAAGATATATATTGTAGAATTATTTTAAAATAATAAAGCATCTTCAAATGGAAGTAATGTACGTATGGTGTAGTTTTGAAAATTCTTTTGAAATGAGATTAGAGAAAAATAAAATAAAATAATATATATATATATATATATATAAAATTCCAAAATATACTACTTTGTATAAAGTGCTTTCATAAACATTTTATTGTTTTATTTTTAAAGTGCCAATTTAAATTGAAGTGAGATTAAAACTTGAGATTAGAATTTTGGAAAAGAAAATCAATAGTGCTTTAATAATATATCCATAACTTGTGAAGTTTTGATTAGATTTTGTTGATCTTTCTTTCATTGATAGGGTGTTTTTATGAGTACCAACTTTGATGTTCATCACATTTTTAGAATATGAAGTTTGCCAATGCTAAAATGCTTTTGAACATGAATTAAAATGGATATGTGTCGCGGTCCCAAAATGAAAAATTGCATAAAAACAGAGCTGAACTCATTTACTCATAAATTTTTTGCGATTTGTCCAATTTCAACAATCTTTCCCATTCCAGAAAGCTTAAAACATATGCCACAACTTTTATCTCAAGTGTTTTGCAAAATTTTAACGTTTGCTGGGCGAAAACTTGCAATTAAATAGGTGGGACTGCCTTTTATAATCGGTTTTAGAAGTTGCATTTTTTATAAAAATCACCATAACTTTTAATGCCACTATAATGATCCGAGAGATGCCTTTGATAGCTAATTGGTTCTTTTGCAATTTTACTTTTGAATGCATTGAATAATTTTTATGTTTTGACGCCTTAAATCTAGTTGGAATGTAGCCTAAACAAAAATGCATATTATTTCTTCAATATATCAATGTAGTGCCACTTTATGTTTTATATATGATCTCATATAAGTTAACTGAGTTGAGTTAGGTACACATAAAGAGCACATTTGGACTTGGCGATGTTGGCTCGCTTTCGCTCGTTAAATAATAAGATAACTTTCTTAAAACGCTAACAAAAAAGTACGTTTTAATGTTATATTTTGGATATATTATGATATTGTAATGTTTTCCCGTGTTTCGGGGTACCCTATGTTGGGATGTATATATGTATCATGATATCATTATATTTTGATTTTTGGAACGCTCTTTGTTAGTAAAAAAATTCAAAAAAATCCAACACTTAGAAATTTTTCACAAATTTTTTATCGCATGCGAAAATAGAAAGTCATTGAATTGAATCTATTTAGATAGTAACATACGATAAAAGGAGCTAACGAGTATGCCACATAGAGAATTGAGTACTTTAAGTTTGATAAAAGATTGTAGATACGAAGAAAGTCAGGGTATGAGTTGTATGGCGTCTCCCTATAAGAAATTGTGAGACCACAATTTTTATAAGGTGAAAAGTCTGTAACAACCCTGCTTTTTATGCCATATAAATAAATAAATTCAACTAAAATAAAATTGTTTGAATTCAATTTGTGGTCATTAATATTTTGAAAATAATTTTTTTAGTTAATTAAATTCTACTTATTAAGATATCTTGTTTGAATAAATTAAATTAAATTAATAAATCCTTTTCGAGTAATATATTGGAATCGAATCAAATGTTTTAGTTAATAATAAATATTTTAAAGTATAAATAATTTTTATATAATTGAAATAGTTGGAAAATAAATTTATTTTACAATAAAGCAATGGATAATTAAATAAAAATAAATAAGTATTGAATTGAAAGAAATCATGTAGTTATCGAAATATAATTCACATAATGAGGTATAAATCAATTTATATTAAATTGGAATTTATTTTTATATAAATAAAATATAGTTTAAAAGAAAATAAAGACTGAAATTAAATAAAAGGGTATCATTGTAAATAATAATTAGCCTAGAAAATTCTCTAATAACTTACCTTTCTCTAGAAAACTCTCAACCGAAGCCCACTCTCATTCATATATTCTAACCCATAAACCCGCTCTACCGGATCTGAATCCCCAATCCACCCAAACAAAAAAATAAAATAAAAAATAATTGAGTTGTCGCGATTGTTGGCAATGCCAGGAAGAAATCGATGGAAGCCTCGCCTGTGCTCGGGATGAATCCATGGAGGCCCGACTTGGAAGATGCACGCATGAGAAGTAGTGTGACTCGAGAGGAATGATGGTGATGTTGCGATGGAGGCAAGTGGGATTCTGGTGATTTAAAGGTGGCTGCTGGTGTTGTGCGGAGGAGGAGGACTCATGTCATGAGCTGATGTATGGGCAATGGCATGGTGACATGGTGACAAACTATGGCTGAGGCGAGTGTTCGTGTGTGAGGCTGTTGCGTTAGAGGTGATGAGTTATTAGCAGCAACGAATGCGTAAGGCAGAGAATTCAAACATTGTATCGGTGAGTTTTACATTCACACCATTATCTATACTTTCATCGATATGCAATATTTATACTTACATCATATATTGCTGAATTGATTTATAGAATCCATTGTTTGGTATATTGGTTTGATTAATTGTTTGGGATTGTTTGTTGTTTGGATTGTTGGGGATATTGGTTTTGTAATTGGTTGATGTTGAGTTGGATATTTGTGTCAGTTGGAAGTGTCAATTTATAAATGGAATTCTGTCCATTTGCAAATTGAACTAATTATTTATTTGTATGTCGATATGTATATTTTATAGATGATCAGAATTTGATGGAACTCGACTTGGGTCACACGATAAATTCATTATGTTGATTGGTTGATAAATATTTCTAAAGTAATTTTACTCCATAATTTATATGTTTATATATTTATTTATTTTCTTATTTTAAAAAGATGTTTGAAAAGTCATGGAAAATTTATTTAAGGGTAATGAAATTTTATTAAAAGAATTTTATAAATAATTTACTAAATTTTATTCACTTAGCTATTTGTGGAAATTAGCCATAAGGGCCTCTTTAGCAAGCGCAATTAGTTTCTAGGACACACAACTAAAATAATTACTTTTAAGGACAAAATGCAAAATAATTAGTTTTTAAGGCCTATAAATCTATGAAATTATGTCCTTGAAAGTAATTGAACTGCTAACTTTGTCCTTAAAAGTAATTATTCTGCTGACTTTGGCCTTGAAATTAATTTCTGTGGATGTGTGTCCTAGAAACTAATTGGACTACAAAGTTTGTCCTTCTGGTGAAATGCCCCTAGCTATTTTTTATACTTACAAATATAATTCAAATTATAAATGTACATATAACTTTCTTTTGGTTATAAAAATCTTTTTAAAAATCAATATTATAAGATTCTAATTATTTTAAAAGAAAAATATAATATACTACTATTTTAAAAAAAATTATGGATATAATATTTTATATGATTTTATTATAAAGATTATTTAAATATTATTGAATGAGTTTCCAAACTCTGGGAAAAACATAGAATTTCATATGAAATAATTAAATGATTTTAGATATGTTTTGAATAAATAAAAATCTCCTTTTATAATATGTGAATTTCAAATATAATATAATATAAAGGAAAAATGTTTTATTACTGATTAGTTTGAGTATAAAGAGAAGACTTTGAATTATATTCTATGGTGTGAAATAAATATAATTTATTTTGAAAGTTTATAAATTTATTTCAAAGTATAATTTAATTATAGAAAATTATAGTAAATTCTATAAATTATATTTGATTCGTTATATGATTTTGAATGTTTTATAAGTATATAGATAAGGATTTGAAAGTGAATTATAGTGTTAAATCTTTATTTTTCGTATTATATAAATAGTGTGAGAGTATTTAATATATAAATGTTATACTAGTTTTATTAATTCTAGAATATAAAACTGATTAAGGAAATTTTTATTTAAATTATTAAATTTTTGAAAAATAAGATATAATTGGTTTTAAATTGTTATTTAAGAAGTTTATATAATTTTTTAAATTAAGAAATATTTTTTGATTAATATTCTAGATATTTCAAAGCGTATTTTCACTAATAATATGATTACTTATCAATTATTGAAGCATGCTTCATATATATATTCGAAAATTTTATTTAATTGTTTAAAGAATGATTTTTTTGAACTTCATTATTATAATTTCATTTCTGAATTAAATTGGGATTTTTATGTATGATTTCTGTATTTTCTGATTTCTTATTTTCTTATATTGATTTTGATATCATGAATGATTCACCACTGATATTGATTTGATTTATGATTTTGATATGATACGGTGATGACACCTTTCTTACGATTTTGAAATATATAATTCTGTATGACGAGATATTTGAATAAATAGAGTTAGAATACCATTTAGGATAGGGCATTCGGTAATATTTCTTTGGTTATTCGTTGGACTCATTATATAGAATGTTGTGGAGATTGAGTGTAGTTTATGAGTAGTGAATAAACGATTGAGCATCACATGGTGGTATGGGATATTTATTTGGTTATTCATTATAAGTAGATGTCACTCAAGTGACGGGAACTTGGATTATACTTATGTTTAGTGATGCTCTGGGTAGAGTAAGATTATATGCTCGGGGTAGAGCAAGTATATATGCTTGGGGAAGAGCATTATGGATGATTGATAATGGGGTGTACCCATATGTATGTTGTCTATCGTGAAGTGCTCTGTGATATATTTAGGAGTTAGCGAGAACTAGATGGCCATTGTCCACCATGGCAGCTTGATCGTGGGGTAGCACCCTAGATCCGTGACACTATTATTTGTATTGGACGCGCATCATGGGATTTTAGAGAAAGGCGGAGTAGCCTTTAGGGTAGCGTAGCCCTAGCCCCTTTAGTTATTAAGGCTAGCAATCTGTTACCTTAGGGGCGTGATCCGGTTGGTGACTAAGAGTCCTCGCGTTGACGAGCACATTATATGAATATAGTCGCGATACCAGGTGGGTAACTAAAGACCGTAGGAACAGATTTGGGTGGAGTAGCCTTGGGCTCTTGGAGCAGGCAGTGTAGCTGTTAGTCTCCCTTTTGTTACTACATGGATTGGTAGATAAGTACATATTATCTATACACCTCATCTTAGTATTAAAACGGATTCAGGTGAATAGCCCAGGTGCTCATGGAGATGGTGGATAACCATGTTGTGGTTTGGCTGGGTGGCATAACCCAGACATTATGAGATTATTGGGTGATGTAACCCATACATTATGATTTGAGTTCCGTCACCATTTATTTCTACATGAGGAGATGAGATTATATCTGAATAGGTGTCTAGAGTATAGTGGATTCTTATGTCCTTTTATTCTATATGATTTTACTGATAGGCGGCTTATATTTTATATTGATGATGATCTTTTATTATTTGAGATTGAGAGATATATTTAGGCAATGCCTTGTGCTTGCCTGACTATACTTGGTGATATCTCACTTATTATTGAATTCTTGGTTTTGATCATGTTTTTTGGAAATTTGTGATGCACCCACTCAATGTTGATTCCGTGGTTCTTGATTTGATGTGTATGGGTGATGACATTTTCTCTCTGCATGGTTTGTTATTGACATTATAATTATTGTTTTAAATTATTCTGATGGTGTAATCTCATTATTTTTATATCAAGTCTACATTGAATTCCATACATATATTGACCTTTTGATTTAGATATAGTCTGACACATGTGTTATTTATATAATACTCAGGTTAGTCTGACACGTTTCAGGTTCAGAGACAGTGAGACCAGCTTGTATTTTGGATATAGAGGAGGCTAGTATTCAATATAGTAGTTATCATCTTGTATTGTATTATTTCATGTACGTATTTTCATGTGATGTACATTAGACATACTTTGTATATTTAATATTATATATTATCACTATGATTCCAACTCTATGTTCTCTGATATTCATTATATATTGTGTATTATTCTATCCTGGAGGCACACTTGTTTATTGCTTTGTGCTGATACGTGTATGTATAGGTGGGTTATTTATTTGATGTTTAAATACGTACCAATGTTAGCCTAAGAGAATATTCACTTGTGTACCTCATATAGCCTCATTCTTAGTATAATCTGATAGTATTACTCAGTAATACTCTTGGATAGTATGGGTATAGAGGTGGGGTTTTACAATATGTTAGACCAAGTATGCTAGGAAATGGGTAAAAAAAGGAAAATCTAAAAAAATTCTTTATAATATTTTGCATAAGATCATATTTATATTATCATAAACAATATTGCTTATATGAAATCACAATTAGTATCTATAATTGTATATTTGATTTATACTCAAATTAAAATCATTTGTTAATTAATGATATTAATTTATTTTTTTATACTAACAGCTTCTTATGTTTAATAATCTAAGAGATGTATACATATAATATTCTTAGTGAAATTGCAGCCAAATACACACACACAAACATACACACAAATATATATATATATATGTAATGTTCGATCTACATAATATTTGTAATAAAATTCATTTATTGAAATTTAAATAATACGAGACATAATATGTGTATGTATCCTAAAACTAATTCGAGTTTGACTTAAGCTAAAATTCAAACTTAAAAATTTAAATTTAGAATATCTCATAATATTTCTAGGTAAAAACCCACTGCTCCCAACACCCTGAAATGACGCTTTCCCAATAATCCAATTTGTAAGTATTGGAGCACGACATTCCTTCGAGAGATAAAAAATAAAGTGGAAATTGGTACGAAGGGCCTAATTATATGGCCCATTTTTTTTCCAGGACACGGGTTTGAAACTATTATTTTCGAGGACAATTATGTGCGGCGTGCGTCTTCATCTTCTCAAACATCTAAATATCTTCTGAAATCGATCGTGGAAATTAGGCGCGTTCGTCTTCATCTTCTCAAACAACTACGTATATTCTAAAATCTGCCGATCTTGGAAATTGGGCGCGTGCGACTTCATCTTCTCAAACAAGTACGTATCTTCTGAAATCTACCGATCGTGAAAATTAGGCGCGTGCGTCTTCATCTTCTCAAAGAACTACGTACCTTCTGAAATCTATCGATCTTTCAAATTAGGCGGTCGTGAAAATTAGACGTATCTTGTTCAATCAAAGCGGTCGTTTCTTGTGCAATTGAAGCGGTCGTGAGGCGTTAGTTTCTTCTCAAATCAAAATCGACTTTAATTGTGGGAAATCGTGAGGCGATTTTCTTCATTTGGTGAGTCTCTTTTTTATTTGTTGTTTTTCATTCTCAATTCTATTTTTTATGATGTTACTGTATGTTTCTTTTCACAGGAGGCTGTTTTCATCTATTGGAGGAAGGTTTTGTTTGATGTAGTTGGAATAATGGCTTCTGAATGGTATTGTTTTATTCTTATAACACAATCACTGTGTATTTAGCTTCGTTTGTTCTTTAGTTTGCAATTAAACTCTGATTGTTTAGATGTTTAAGAATGGTGTATCAAAATTCCATTCTGGCTCTAGTAATAATTTGGCAGCCATTGAATGTGATTATGTGTTTTAAAGACCATATTGATCTTAGTGTGTGTTTGTTATGATAATTTTTTAGCTCTTCTTTTTCACCATTAAGTATATTTTTGCAGATCATCTTTTTCACCTATGATTTTTCAACAATGTAAACTTGAATAGGTACAATCATAACGAATGTTTTTCTTCCACGTGTTCCACTGTTGTAATCAGGTTATCCCAAAGAGTGATAGTGATCTGTAAAAGATAAATTGTTTTATCTTTTTTCAAAAAGTGGTATATAAAATGATTTAAATGGTTTTATGCTATTAGTTTTTATTTAAGATCAGTTTTACATAGTTATATTTTCCACTGTTGTAATCAGGTTATCCCAAAGAGTGATAGTGATCTCTAAAAGATAAATTGTTTTATCTTTTTCAAAAAGTGGTATAAAAAATGATTTAAATAGTCTTATGCTATTAGTTTTTATTTAAGATCAGTTTCACATAGTTATATATATTTTTTTTTACATTTTTTTTGCAGGTGTGATTCATCTGTTATAGTTGTGTTTGATTTCAATAACAATTGTTTTAGTGCTCGTTTTGGATTGGATGCTTCTATTTCTTATGTTAGGAATAGGATTTGGGAGCAGTGGAATAATTTTACTCCATTATGCTTTGATATTTTTTATATTCGAGAATCAAAGACTACCTTTATTGAAACAGATAGTGATCTTCAAGCTATATTGTGTTTGTCTTGGTTTAAAAAGGAAGAATTTTTGGTTTTTTTTCTACGGCTGAAGAATGATTCAATGGATAATTTTGTTGGTGAAAGTAGCAAGTCTGGTTCAGTTGTTGGTGTTGAGTCAAGTAATAATATGTTAGGTTATGATGATGATTTAGATTCTGGTTTTACTCAACAAAAGGATTTACATGAGTTGTTGAAGAAGAATTCAAATATGGAATTTTTTACTGGCGTTGGTCAACAGTTTGATTCTGCTATTGGATTCCGTAGAACAGTTAGTGCTTATTGTTTGAAGAATGGATTTAAAGTACAGTATATTAAGAATTGTAAAGAACGATTGACAGTTCGATGTGCTGTAGCTAGCTGTCCTTTTAGGATTCATGCTTCTTGCAAACTGAAGCAATTGGACCAACTATTTGTTAAAAACATTAACTTGATTCATACTTGTGGTGGTGGATTTCGTTCCCTTAGTAGTCCAACCATTAATAGTGATCTTGTGAAAAGTTTAATCGTCAATCAAATTCGTGATGAGCCAAAAAGAAAAACCAAGGATATCATTAAAAGTTTTAGAAGAGATTATGGTGTGGAGCTAAGCTATTACTTTGCTTATAAGGGTAAGAAATTGGCTATGAATGATATTTTTGGTGATGAAAAGAAATCTTACAATGAATTAGTTTGGTATTTGAAGGCATTGGAAAGAAATAACCCAAATAGTTATTCAAGTATGGATGTGGATTCTGAAACAAATCAATTTGAGAGAGTTTTTGTATGTTATGAGGCATGTATATTTGGATTTAACTATTGTCGTCCTATGGTGTTTTTGGATGCTACCTTTTTGAAAGGGCGAAGTGGTATTTTGATGGCTGCCACTGCGAAAAATGGGAATCAAGGTACTAAATTTTTTTTTGCTGTTGTATTTATGTTACATAGTACTGTTTCTTTAAGTTATTGTTCTACTGAATTTATTGTGTACATACTGCATTTTGTTCAAGTGATTAGTCTACTATTATATAGTACTGTTTCAAATATAGTGCATTTGGTTGTTTCAAAAATGAATTCAAACTGACAATTTAATTCAACTGAAAATTAATGATGATTAATGTTGGTTGTTTTTTTTATTTTTATTTTGATAGATACATAATCTAGATGTTTTATTTTTTTCAGTTTATCATGATACCTACTGCTTATGCTGGATTTACCAGAATCTGTCATATTTCAAACAATAAATGCATATATGTTTTTGTCTCTAACATCTTCAATCTAGTTGCACTAGTTACAAAGTAGGTACAATTGCTCAATGGACAGTCATGCTCTTCTTATTGTAAATTTGATCCAAAACAAATACTGTAAAAGATATAATGTTCTTTAATTTGATATACAAAATGTTACTGTATACAGGAGTTAAAAAGGATAAATGCATTTATCTTTTAATATAAAGAATTAAATAACATATTAAGCCGTCATTATATATCATAGATACTACTACATGTTGAACATATTTATCATTTTTCTCTTTATTTGAAGTTCTTACATAAGGTATACAAATGATTTAAACAGCATATAGAAAAGATAAAAGCATATATGTTTTAGATGTTTGAATATTATTATTTGTATTGTATGCATGAATTATGTATCATATCTTTGCAATTTCTACCCTTTCTGCGTAGACTACACATGTGATTGTCTACTATTAGATAATACTGTTTCAAATATAATTTTTTTTACACAAAAAGTGAATTAATTTTTTGTTGTTTCAAATGTAATACATAAACAGTGAATTATTTTTTTTTGTTTTTTTTCCAGGTTTTTTCCCATTAGCAATGGCTCTTGTTCCCAAAGAAAATGAAGAGTGTTGGAGTTGGTTTTTAAAACACCTAAAGAATGCTCTCAGTTGTGATAGAATATTAACTTTTTTAAGTGATAGACACTGGGGTTTATTGTTAAGTATTCCAAAAATTTTTCCAAATAGTCATCATTCTTATTGTTTGCATCATATGCAAAATAATATTGCTAGCATTGTGAAAAGTGGAAGGGGTGTTTGGGTAGCTCATTTACTTGAGCGTTGTGCTATAGCTTCTAATCATCATGACTTTGAAAAAGCCATGTCCAAGTACAAAGAAATTGGAGGTGCCAAAGCTATACAGTACTTGAATGATAAACCATATGATCATTGGGCTGATTTGTTTTTTCCGGGGAAGCGATATGGCGAAAATAAGTCCAATGTAGCTGAGAGTTTTAATTCTTGGATTTTGGATGAAAGAAGTTTGCCTGTTACTGCTTGTCTTGATGGAATTAGGGTAAAACTGATGATGCAAATGTCTAATCGTAGAGAATAGGCATCAAAGTGGACTAGTGTGCTATGTCCAAAAATGGAAGCTCGTTTGTTGAAATTGAAGGAAGAAGGATTTGGGTGGAGTGTTTCTAAATCATCTAGGTATTTATTTCTATATTTTTACATGATGTTCATAGTTTCTGAAAAAAATGATAAATGCATTTATCTTTTTTCAACTTGCTATGTAGCCTGTGTTATGATTTCATTTTGTTGGTATTTATAAATTTTAAACCCCTTTGGATCTTTTGAATCTTGACAGTCGCGGCATTGTAATTAACACTGTATGTAATTCTTAGCTCTTTCATTATTTTTGTCTGGATGAGTCTGTACATTTTACTTATGGTATATTAGTTCTTGACTTGGACAATCCTGTTGATATTTTTGGAAAAGTCAAATCTGGTGCATCAAGGGAATGTTTTTAGTCAATTCCACTTAATCAGTGGATGCCTTACCCATTGAAATCACTGTCAAGGTTTACTGGTTTTAATTCTTACTATAACCTTTATGCTTTCTTTTTTCTAGATTGGTTATCATTTTTTTTAAAAAGAAAGTCAAAATCAAAATTTACATAAGATATACTTTCTCTAAAGAATATGAACAGTATGCCTGTTGTTATTTGTTTTGGTTTATGAGTCTTATTTTTCACTATTAGTTCTATGCACATGAATTGGGTCTTATTATTAGATAGATTAGAGAGAATATATATAGTGCTAATAATCATTTTTTGGAAATGCAATCTGTGTACATATTTTAACTGTTTTTAATTTTACATTTTGTAGGTATATTTTTGAAGTTCATTCTCCAACATCTCAAAAGGTTGATCTTAAAAATCGCATTTGCAGTTGCAATCAATGGAAAGTGACAGGTTTTCCTTGTGCGCATGCTTTGAAGTGTATTTCTTTAACCAGAAATTCTGTTTATGAATATATTGAGAATTACTTTACTGCTGAGTATTATCGAGCTTCATATTCACATTTGATCAATCCTATTCCAACTTTTGATAAGAAAGCAATTGAAGCTGAAGAATCATCTATTGTTCTTCCTCCTAAGCCTGTTCGTGGAGCTGGTAGGCCTAGGATGAATAGGATTGAAGGGGCTGACTTTCATGCTAAGCAAAACAGATGTGGAAAGTGTAAAAAACAAGGACATAATAGAAGAGGATGTTCTTTGAATATTTGAGTTGATTGTTTTAGTCCAATGTATTTGATTGGTTGTTCTATAAATACTCTGACTTGAATAATTGAGTTGATTGTATTAGTCCAGTGTATTTGATTGATTGGTTGTTCTATGAATACTTTGACTTGAATATTTGGATTATTGCATATGTTGAATTGGATATAATCTGATTTTGATTACTTTTGGTTGTATGCAATTGTTTATGAGTTTCTGCTTTTCTGGTAGGCACTGTGATGGTTGTCGGTAGGTAGTCAGTGTGGAATTGGTAAGATGATGGTTAGTGAAGAAGAATTGTGGGTTGTGGCTTCTCTGACAGTGTTGAGTGTGGAATGTTGCTGCAGTTTGTATTGAATGAAATAGTGGTGTAGTAGTATTTGCTTGTATGGTCAGAGAACTGTGAAGTTTATAGGTTGTGAATGGTTTGGGATGGAAGTATGGTTAGTAAGTGAAGTATGACAGAGTGGTATTTGGACTTTTGTAAAGGAGGAGGTGTTGTAGTTAAGAAGTGAGGCAGTGGAGGTTGGCAGTGAAGTAAGTAGTAGTCAGAGGCACTTGAAGTTGTGAATGATGAAGGTGGTAGTTACTCTTCTAATAGGAAATGGAAAGTATGTAAGAACTATTGTTTGCAATTGTTCTGTTTAAAAGATAAATTGATATATCATTGGCCTCAAACAAGCTTAGGACCAAGTATATTTGCGGTCATTGATTTAAATTTTCTTTGTGCAGAAATATTTGTTCAATTTTGTTTGTGCAGAAATATTTGTTCAATTTTGTTTGTGCAGAAATATTTGTTGATTTTTCATAATGGTGGAATACCTATCCATCTCCAATAGTTATTTATCTTTTTGTAATAACTTCTTTTTTCAGGAGAGCAGTATTCAACCAGCATTCCTTCTTCCCATTCTCACGCATCATCACTTTCATCATTCATTTCCACTAACATCTACCCTTATGCCTACAACTGACCAACCTTGCACTTGCCACAACCTAAAATAGCTCACAGGACTTCCATCACCTCTCACTGCACTGCAACTCCAATCACTATCTTCAAACTTATGTCATTTGACATAAAACATCCTCAACACCAACAGAAACGGCCTTTATAACCTGAAATTCACAGCAACCATCAACACTAACTACATAGCACTTCCATCCACACTATCTTCCTCATCCTAGCAAATTACTTAACATCACAGTAACCTTCACATTACACAACACACTCTGTATTATACGACCTAATTTTTTTCTAGGACACAACATGAATGTATAGTCATATTAAAAGGTGACAGTGCAAACAAGTGCACAGCATACACATAAACAAACTCAAGTCTACAACATCTGTAAGTAGGTTTTACAATTCAAATAATATGGCCTAAGTCAACCATTACAAATTCATCAGTCAAATAAAATTTTAACAAATGTATGATAAAAGGACTGTTAGACATCAAAGAATTTGTTGCTATCATTGTCAGTTCACATCTTTTGTTGCTGAAGCTGAACTGCAGAATTTTTCAATTGTCCAGCAGTATGGTTCATCAAAGAGAATTTGTGCAGTTATCTGTGCTCTAAATGCGTTTACTTGTTCTAGACTGATTTTTGATGTTGTGTCCATTCCTTGTGCTAACTTTTGGATAAACATCATTACGAAAATTCCACAGTCGAACCTGCATTTTTTAAAATTTTAGTTATTGTGTAACATTCATCGTTGTATAAAAATCTCCAGTATCAGTGATTATGAAAATATAACTAAACATGTACTTATATCCATTACATCAAAAGATAAATGCTTCTATCTTTTTTAATAGTTGAATAAAGTAAGATCTGATACTTAATATTTTATGAAGAACTCTTTAATTAATTTCATTTAATAATAAACCAGCTCCAAAACAACAAACAACTTATATCATTTACATAAAAACATAAATGCTTTTATCTTTTCTATGTAATAACTAATATCATGAGAAAAACATCAAATACCTTGAATGCATTAGATAATGTACCATTTGTATCAGTGATTATGAAAATATAACTGAAAATGTACTTAAATCCTAGGTAAACATTTTTAATCAGTGATTATGAAAATTACCCGTTGCTTTGTTGAGCACAGTTAATATTTTTAATCAATGAAGACTTTCCCAGAATTGTTTTCTCGCCTGCGTCCTATAAGTCTTTATTGATTTTGTTTACCGCTGCTTTCTGCCAAATATATATATATATATATATATAATTTATTTTAATAATAATGATAAATCTATTTATCTTTTTTACTTTCAGTGTATTTTACTTACCACATTAATAGCAAACCTTGATTGTCCACTTCTTAATGTCTTAGATCTTGTGGTCAAGTGTAGAGAATCATAATGGTTCCATGAACATTATTCCACTACTAGCTCTAGCAAGCTCCAATGTCTGTTGCCATGTATAGGAAATAATATATTGCAACATAATGGATTTAGAAGTGCTTGTTTAATAAAAGGATTAAACATATTTTTTTTGATCTTTTCCAGGTTTCCATCTGTTGCGCTTTTCTGTTAAAAAATAATTTCAAAAAATTTATCTTAGAAACAAATTAAATTTTACATTATAGTACACTTACTGTCATTGTTGTGTTCACATATATAATGCTAGAACTTTGTTCTAAAAATTTTGTTTTTCTGAACCAAAACCAATCAATAACCTACATTTCCAAAAAAAATATGGATTAAGAATAGATTTTATAATGAAGCAAAGAAAAGAATTTATAATGACGTAAAGTATAGTTTTTTGTACTTACTTGACCAGAAATATATTCTCCATAGAGAAGTTCTTCTATCATACTTTTTGTGATGGTGATGAAGTTTTCATCGTCACAAGTAAATGCTTCATCACTAAAAAATTAAGATTAGTATGTTCTGTGTTGTAATGCACTTACAGTATAAAAGAAAATTAATTAAGATTGGTATACTGAAGAAGTAAGATTAGTATGTAATGAAATATGTTTTAACAAAAGAAAATAACAATAGTACATACTGTACAGGAATTTTATGAATTGTCATACTGTCATACTGTACAGGAATTTTATGAATTGTACATAAAACAGCTGATAGTACATTAAAAAGATATTTTGTTTTATCTTTTTTTAGTTGTCACTTGGATTATTAAATAAAATACAGTGCATTAAAAAAAGTAAGGTTGCAAATAAAAATACTTGGTGCTGACAATAATAGGTGCTTAAATAACTTTTTTTATCTTCATGAACATCAACCAGCAAACTATTCATCACCAAAAATTTCTTTTTTCTTTAGATTTTAATAAATTTCAACAGCCTTGGATTGTCGATGATACAACCCAACTACTTGATAGAATGACTCAATTTGGCAATTTTTAAGTTAAACTGAGTCAATCCATCAAGTCGCTGTGTAGTACACCAACAATACAAGGTTGTTTATTGAATGGCACAAGTGACAAATTGTTTATAAACTCTGATTAAACCATAACTTAAAAATTTTACACATTATCGGATGTTTATTGAATGGCACTACCAAACATGACAATGTTAAAATGTTTGCATATTATGACATGGTTAAAATGGTTGACAAATTTGTGACTTGTACATTAAACATATGACAGTACATACAAAAGATAATCAGTTTTATCTTTTTTTAATTGTCACTGTAATACCCCAAGATTTTGAGGAAAATCCTTTTAAATAAATGATTAAAATTCTGGGGGGAAAATCAGAATTATTATATAGGTGGGATTTTCAGTGGTGCAAGGTTGTGTGCATGTGTGCACGTGCACACTAGTTATGGCACTAAGAGAAAATCCAGAATTCCTGAATAATAAAACAAAGAAGGAAAACATTTAGATAAAATGTTTTAAATAAAGGAAATATAGGCCTAGACATGAATATTAAAATTCCTGAGGATATGTATATATATATATATATATATCTATATATATATATGCATATGTATGACTTGTCTGGAAATTAAGACAGAAGAGAACATTGATTTATAATGAATAAGTGAAATTTTAATTGAATAATAGGAGTATAGAAATGCATATAAGAATGCACATGTTTTCTGCAAATAAAAGAAGGTTAAAGTTAAACTAACACCCATAGTTGTATAAATGTATATATATACAGATATTATTTGAGCAGAAAATTAATAAAGGAAAAATAAGAAAAAGAAGCACTAAAATAGTAAGAACCAAAGTGCAAGAAAGCAAATGTATAAAGGCAGAAAATAGAAAGTCACACTATTATCATGTTTGAGGTAAGTATAATAAAAATACTTAAAGAAATCACTTTCTGAAAAGGAAAGAAAATGGGCACAACTTAGCCTTGTTTTAAAATAGTGGCCGGGACATTAAGGGTTAGGAGGGAGAGAATATGCAATGCCAAATGCATGATTCTGGTTTGGGCTAAAATAGGGATTTTGCATCACCCAAAACCCTAGGTAGAACCCCTATATAAATCAAGAGCCTAACCAGAAAACTACTCTCTCACTGAATTCATTAACCTAAGGAAGAAGAGGAAGAAAATGCTATAGATTTGAGGGGTTTTCTGGATTAAGCTTGTGTAAGCATTTAGGTGAGTATCCTCACTCATATACATGGCATTAAGACCTGAGATTAGGCAGCCAAGCTTTTATATGCTATATTTTGCATGTTTTGATTTACAAACCATGTTGACTACTGATGGTTTCATGAATGCTTGATGAGATATGATCTGCTATGATGGATGTATAACTTTGTTGTTCTATTTTCATCTCTGAATGTTATACCAAAACCTTAAAGAACATGTAAGAGAGTATTTGTAACTAGTCTGAATCATGGCTTAAGACAAAGAATGAAAAAAAACTATGAGCTGCATATACAATGGTATAGTGCTGAGGCTTGAAATAATTGGTTAAGGGTGCAATGGAGTCTTTCTCTATAAGTGCTGAGCCCTAAACCAAACAGAAAATTTACAAGCCTAAAAATTATGTTTAAACAAGGTTAAAAATCCGGCTAAACATAGTTGCTTGCAAAATCAAAATAAACCCAATAGAGCCATGCATTTATTCTCAGTTGCAAACATTCTGGTATATGTTTGAATAGGGTGTTTATATGCTAAATAATGTGAGATGGAATGACTGGGTGTTATACCTCTAGAAAGTAACCTTTAACTTGCTTGCAATATTATGTCTGCAAGGTAACTAGTATGTTTCATGTATATAAGTGGTCTGTACACCTAGCTATCATTGACAAAATGAACATGAATACACTTAGTAATATAACTAAGGATTTTGTGCCAAGAAGGCTGCTGGAATGCTTGTCCTATTTGAAGTAGACAAGTTGACACATGGCTTGTTTAAGTCCTGAGATCTTTGTGCCATGATGTTAATTAGTTCATGGCAATGTGTCCCTTTGATTCCTTATAGCAGATGAGGCCAGGAATTTATAAGAAGAAAAGGCAACCTTAAATGATGATACAGGAAACTTGGGTCTTTCCGGGATTAGGGTTGGTATGAGGAACCTTAGTAGTTCCAGATAAAAATTGTTTTAATGCATATGTTTGCTCTTATGTATGTATATGGGAATACCTGATCAATTTATACATTAATCATTCATGATAATACCTGTCAAGTTATGCAAAGTACATTTATGATGTATCCTCAGCTTAATATCATGGATATGTTAGAAATGCTCACACCAGATCATAGATCTGACCCTTATTGCTCATGGCACATGGGGGTGTCTCATTCATAATGGGGCAGCCACTAATGCTTTTGCAGGTCGTGATGGAGCTAAGTAAGCAAGATTAAAAAGATATGGAATAGAGAATGCTAAGATAATTAGAAATAAGAGCTAGAATGTGTTAATTCATGCATGTATTTTCTGATTGTTATGGCTATCTAAATGTATTAAGTAGGAAGAACTTGTAAGAAATATGTGTTATGTTGTTTCTGGTTATTTCTGGTCTGGTATGTATTAAGGATATTGATGTTAAACTGATTTGAAAATCTATTTGCTAAAGTTGTTTTTGATTTAGAGGGAAAACCTGGATTTTATAAGCATAATCATTTTATGATGATTTCAGTTCATCCTAAGTCCTTTCAAAAGATAGATATATAGGAAATTATATTGGGAAAATCCAGAAAGAATTATAACTGTTATATTTTCAAGTCATGATATTGATATATGTCCAAATGCAAGTAAAAGTGTATATACCCTGAATATGCATTTTTAAAAGAGAATTATGGTTAGGAAGGATGATATAAATCTGATCACAAGGTGTCTGATTCATATATATATAAACATGCTTTTGAAAAGAAGGAGTGTCAATGGTTTAGGTAGATTCTGGTTTGTAAAATGCAAATAAAAGAATGGTCAGATTAACCACATGGTTAGACCATAGGTCAGGCCAATTGTTCACTTCAAATCAATGAAGCAAGGAACCATTTGAACCCAGTTTTCTGGAAAATGAGCAAAGACATTGACATGTACATGTATATCTGTGTACATGTTGATATTTGGGCAAAAATATAAATATAAATTCCTAGAACAGTTGTAGGAATGGGTTTTAAAAATAATAAAGCAAGAAATATTGTTTTGTATGTTAGATTATAGGCAAAAATTAAGTATATATGTGTAGATATAGGTAGATATCAGATTTTAAACCATACAGGAGAAAAATAAAAAGAAAAACAAAAATTGGGTTTGAACCGACCAGCATAGCACTCGAACTCGTGACCTCTCATGTGTAAGTTAGGCGCGTTTCCATTACGCCTAGATGTTGCTTGTGTTCACTTATGATCCACTTTCTTTTAGCCTGAGTTTGATACTATACAGACTTTAACACAATCATCCATATTAAAAGCTTGCTTTCCACTGATTATTACTTGACCATTTCTTAATTAGAATAACAGACTAAAGTACATGTTTCCAGTGGATTCTATGGTCAAAAATCAGGATATAATAATTAATCTTTTATCAAGGAATTATCACATTTTAATAGATTTAAAAGGATTTCTACTTACATATTATCATGCTCTGATTCTAGTAGAATATAACATAGATATCTTCATATATGTATGTTAGGAATGATTTAGATTTAAAACAATATTTTTATATTGTGAAAGATCTTGGATAATATGAGAATAGGGAAGGATGACCCTAGGTAGTCTTAGCTAAGTATGAAAAAAAAAATTTTTTTTTTGGTTAAGAATTAGGGTCATTTCAGTCACCTTCAATATTAACTAAAGGATGGTACAAATCTACCATAAGTTAACCAAATATTAATAACAGGTTTAAGAAAAATATATTGTCATACTCTACAGGAATTTTATGAATTGTACATAAAACAGCTGACAGTGCATTAAAAAGATATTTTTTTTTATCTTTTTTTAGTTGTCACTTGGATTATTAACTAAAGTACATTGCATTAAAAAAAGTAAGGTTGCAAATAAAAATACTTGGTGCTTACAATAATAGGTGCTTAAATAACTTTTTTATCTTCATGAACATCAACCAGCAAACTATTCATCACCAAAAATTTCTTTTTTTTTCTTCAGATTTTAATAAATTTCAACAGCCTTGGATTGTCGATAATACAACCCAACTACTTGATAGAATGACTCAATTTGGCAATTTTTAAGTTAAACTGAGTCAATCCATCAAGTCGTTGTGTAGTACACCAACAATACAAGGTTGTTTATTGAATGGCACAAGTGACAAATTGTTTATTAACTCTGATTAAACCATAACTTAAAAAGTTTACACATTATCGGATGTTTATTGAATGGCACTACCAAACATGACAATGTTAAAATGTTTGCATATTATGACATGGTTAAAATGGTTGACAAATTTGTGACTTGTACATTAAACATATGACAGTACATACAAAAGATAATCAGGTTTATCTTTTTTTAATTGTCACCTTCAATATTAACTAAAGGATGGTACAGATCTACCATAAGTTAACCAAATATTAATAACAGGTTTAAGAAAAATATATTGTCATACTCTACAGGAATTTTATGAATTGTACATAAAACAGCTGACAGTACATTAAAAAGAAAAGAGAAATGCTAATGGCCCAGTTTTGTCCTTAAAAATAATTAGTTTCAACTTGAGTCCCAGGTTCCCCAATTGATTGCCCCGCAATAATACCTACATCTTCCCCCAATTCAACCAGATCGCCGTGAGTGGAACTTCTACAATAACATAATTCAATTGAGTCAAAAGTAGTTTAGTTACTTACTTGTTTCGTCCAAGAATTTTGAAATTTTTTTTGACAATTTCTTTTTTTTCTTCGGTAAGATATTCGAGCAGTGGACATTTGTCAACATTCTTTGGATTCTTCTTCTTTTTTGGTTCTTTTAGGACAATATCTTCAACAACAATTGGATTTTCAGAAGCAATTTCTTGAGCAGGCTCTTTCAGACTGTCAGATTTTAAACTATCTTGTGTCTGCTTTTCTAGTATGAAATCTTGAGTTTGCATAATATCAAAAGTTGGAAAATTAGCAGAACTGTTTATGTGAATCATACCAACAAATTTTTTTTTACCTTTTTGAGCTTCAGTTTTTTTGTTCAAATTATCTTTTTCCTCCACTTCATGCTTTTCTAAATTTTCCAATTTCTGAAGCTTCATTTCAAGAATTTGGATTCTATTTTCAGCTGCTTCTCTTAAACATCTTTCCTCCTTTAATTGTTCTTCAACCTTTTTCATCTCAGAGCACAAAAAATTGACTTTTGATTGTAGCTCCATTATGTTATCAGCAGATTCCTTTTTAGATTTTCTCAAGCTTGTGTATTCCTGGTACTCATCTTTTATTTTTTTGGAAAGAAGTTCTTTCTCTTCTTTTGTTACATCTGCAAATTTTTTTAAAATCTGCAATGAATAAATTTAAAGTTAAGCTTTCACATATATTGTCATTGAAGTACTAGACAAGTTAAGCTTGCACATACACTTTCTATACTCATTTGGTTTTCTGTAATAAATTTAAATATGAATAAATCAAGAAAATGTTTAATATGTATAACTATATATCAAATATAAGTAATGCCTAAGTTGTTATAAAATCATTTACATTAACAGATAAATGTTTTTATCTTTTATAGCTTTTAAGCATGGTAAAATTAATGAAGAACTTTGGAGTTGGACAGAAACTGAATTGTACTTAAATCATTATGTACTTATGTATTTAAAAGTAGCATACCTTATCATTGTCTATTTCATCAAGGTCCAAATCTTTTAATTTTGACAAGTCCCATTTTCTCATCCTTGGGATTTTGCTTTCCAAATTTTCTTTTTCATCGATGATTTGCGTCCTTTCACAAAACCAATACTGCCAATAAGACCATGCAAATAAGCATTAACATTTAACATTTTTGTAAAAAGCATTGGTATAAATTTATTTATATTTAAATCATACCAGTAAGACCATAGTACATCCATGTGTGCTTCTTGGATTAGCATAGTATTTTTGAACATTTTTCATGACATTTTCACATATTGCTCTCGGCCAAGAGATTGAGTTAAATTTTTTTAAGTTTAACAGCTTTGATAAGAAGCCCCACTGCATGTAGTTCTGATTGTTAGGAAAGAAAAAAGTAATAATCAACAAGAGCAACAGCAATTTGACTAAATCTTCATTCCCGTTTTCTTCCTCTATCATTTTTTTCAACCTTCTTGTGACTGTCTTCTGGCTAATTATGTCATTTTCTTCGAAATTTGTAGTCAGAAACTCTGAAAAACTTTCCATTGCTGTGGCCTTATTTGAAGTTGGTATTGGAAACAAATCCTCTCCAGATAAATTCATTCCAAATATAAGGCTAACTTCTTCAGGTGTGATTTTCAGCAGTTTGTTTCCAATTTTGAAAGCTTTTTCTTTAATACTGAAAGAAGTAATTAGTTGGTCTAAATTTGAAGCACTTTTCCGTATGTTTTGTCGTTCTATGCCATTGGTCAGAAACATATTAAAAAAAATTTTGAATGGCGTTTTGTTGATATAACTTTTTGCTTCTGAAGATAGAATGTTTTTTTTCCTTTACCGTCATCATAACTTTGTACACAGCATCTAAATTACATCTGTATGTTCCACTATACAGATGTTTTTTCTGTCTTTTCAGCCTGTTTTGAATTTCATATTTGCCAACATCATCTGACTCATCTGTTTCAATATTTATTTCTTCAGAATCATAACTTGCTTCATTTAGTTTTTCTGAAATTGTTCCTTCGTCATCTGAGTTTGTTAGATGTTCTTTTTTAGTCATTTGTGAGATTTGCTGTGTTGGTTTAGCTTCATCCTACATTCATGAAAATAATATCATTAATTAGGATCCTAAATTTATTTCTGCATATTCATGAAGATAATATCATTTTGCTCAAGAATCATAATGCACATAAAGTATAATAAACCCTTTTGTTGAGTAACTATGTAGTACTAATGGCTATTTTTTCTTCCAAAGTATAGAAAGATAATCTGTTTTATCTTTTTTAGTTGTTTAAGTAATGGTCATTTAGAAATCTGAAAACTTAAAGAGAATGAAAACACAAAATATCCATCAAAATATTATTTATAAAAAAGATAAATTCTTTTATCTTTTTTAACAAAGCATTAGCAACAAATTATCCATTACAAATTAGTGATCAGTTATTAGAATTTCATCGTCATAATAGCCTTGAAGTAACTTAGCCGTTAGATTTTAAAAGGAAACTTGATTTTGACCACTGGAAATTTTTTAAATTTATAAACCAACTAAAAACTGAATTAGAGACTGAAAGTCGGCATTTAAGTAGTCCAGCCTTTTGCAACTGATTTGAGATTGAACTTTAATCACTAATTTCAAAATATAAAAATTGATCTTTTGCGTCATGTGATTAGTGATTAAAAATTGTCAGCATTTAACTTTCGGTCTCTATCTTGATGTGTTATGTTCTTTATTTGAAGTTAGAACACAAGTGAATTTGCATCAAAAAGTAAGTATTAACTAAACATCATTTAAACCATAAATACACCAAAACACTGATGCCTTTTAATGTAGTGTTGCCCCACTGATAACACTTACAGCCACGGTAGAAAAGAACAAATGGTAATGAACAAAGATTAAAATATACAAAACAGATATGTTGTTGTATTATAATCTTGATATAAGAATGGAGGGCACTAAAACTTATTCAACCGTTTTAATATCAAATTCGTTCATGTAACAGCCAGTCAGCTGATTAGTGATTACTTGTAGAAAACAACGTGCACTCATCTAGCAACTTGGAATTTAAAAGTAACAATAAAAATAGGTGGTTATTTTTGATGGTGGAAATTTTTGTGCACGAGTGTATTTTGAAATATCATTATCATTAAAGTTAAATTGGTCCAAATAAAAAGGCAGAGCAAAGTTTCTAAAGCTGAGGCAAATTCTACAAAAACGCAAAGACTACATTAATTATTATAATACTTAAGAAGGGGATGCTACACACGAGTGCTAAAATATATTTGATATCATATCCAATGGTTCAAATTGCCCAAATCAAAAGGTGAATTGGCGAACCTCTTCACTAATTTCTACCAAAAAAGGGATCCAAATCAACATCAATGAAAATGAAGTAACCAAACCTGACTGAAGTGTTCGAACATTACATATATACATGTATGAAACATCAAGTGAATTTGCAACATTATACACATTGAAACCAGAGTCCAACGCAGACATGTCAACAAGATGAGAATGCAAGTACAGACAAGCTAGATGATAACTGACTGCAAATAAAGCAACAAGTCAAGTCAATGCACATCAACCCAATACAAAATATATGAAGTGAATGCAGAAACACACACACACACACACACACATGTATACGTAAATGTAGTGACAGAATAGCAGACTAACCAAGGTAAACAATGTAAGCTCAAAAAATTTAGGTATTTTTTTATTTAAAATATGGAATCTAGATTCCAATTTATTACGTATATACAAAATGAAGATTAGAATTAAATATTATGGGAAACATAAGTATGAAAATAATTACCAATGGAGTTGTAAATGGTGATGGTCTTTGGTTGTGTTCATCACAAAATGGACTGGAAATAGGTCTTATATTTATGCATTGGGTTCCACCTTCGTTTATGAATATGCAAGTTGTTTTTCGAATGAATATCTTCGACTTAGAAGACCTTGTATGCATTTTTACGCTGCATAAAAAATGTCATATATAATGAAATGTTAGACAGAGTGAAGAACTATTAATTAATATCATTTAACAATAAACCAGCTCCAAAACAACAAACAACTTAAACCATTTACATAAAAACATAAATGCTTTTATCTTTTTTACCTAGGGTTTAACATATCTGTATATTATATGTAGTAACTAATATCATGAGAAAAACATCAAATACCTTGCATGCATTAGATAATGTACCATTTGTATCAGTGATTATGAAAATATAACTCAATAATGTACGTAAATCCTTTACATCAGAAGATAAATGCTTCTATCTTTTTAAATAGTTGAATAAAGTAAGATCTGACGCTTACTATTTTACGAAGAACTCGTTAATTAATATCATTTAACAATAAACCAGCTCCAAAACAACAAACAACTTAAACCATTTACATAAAAACATAAATGCTTTTATCTTTTTTACCTAGGGTTTAACATATCTGTATATTATATGTAGTAACTAATATCATGAGAAAAACATCAAATACCTTGCATGCATTAGATAATGTACCATTTGTATCAATGATTATGAACATATAACTCAAAAATGTACGTAAATCCTTTACATCAGAAGATAAATGCTTCTATCTTTTTAAATAGTTGAATAAAGTAAGATCTGACGCTTACTATTTTACGAAGAACTCGTTAATTAATATCATTTAACAATAAACCAGCTCCAAAACATGTACCTAAATCGTTTACATAAAAAAAATAGTACATACTTGTAGAGGAATCGATAAAGAAAAATTGATGTTTAACTGAATAATGGCAAAAAATTTCGATCACAAATTGTCTAGTCGTTTAGAAAACTCTACTTTTCGATTTTAGATTTTGATTTTGTTTTACTGGGTTCTGAAAAAGGAAAAGGAACAAGAGAAAAAGTAATGGAATGGAGGGATAAAGTAACAGACGTAACGTGTATTAACTTTGGTCCTAGAAATAATTATTTTAAACTTGTGTCCTAGAAACTTATTGTTTGATGGAAAGAGGCCCTTATGGTAAAATTTCCCAAAAATAAAACTATCCATAATGCATCATTATCTACAAACTCACAACGTAAGGAAAAACATATAATAGGAAATAATGCATTAAAACATGATATATAATGTATATGAGATACATCAGTGTGTTGGAGATATAGAAGTCCATCTCATATATACATACATGTTGTGTGTTAAAACATCAAGTAAAACCTAATATGGATAAAAGCTAGTAGCATCTCCAAGCTCTGTCAGCTGCTCTTAGAACTGCTAAACAGTGCCCCCAATTTCTAAATCTCAACCTACTCGTAAGAGTACCTGAGAGATGTTAAAGAAACAAAACAAAGACAAAACACGAACTAGACTTAAAGCCTGGTGTAAGGAGGAAATTAGCACCTAATATCAGGTACATAAATGCACGCATACTAAAAATATATAAAATACTAAGTAAGAGACATATGAGTACATGGAAGTATGGAACCATACCTCAACCTGTCTTCCCAACATTAACAAGTTAGTGCAATAATAGTATGTCAAACCTTAAAGGCATAGTAAAGTATGTTGTCTACACTACTATGTCACTGGATAAAGTCCGGTCATCCTCTAGTCTGAGGAATGTAACCTACACTTATATTTATTCATCCCAAGTGTATGCGTGAGGAGTATTACCCTGATAACCACACATTATGTGCACCCATTTATTACCTTGTGATTTACCAATCATATCGAGTATAATAGAACCTTATACCTTAGGGAGAATGTGACCATGTGTTGTTTTCACTATCAATGTGCGGTAAAACATGGTTTACCTTCAATAGTCGTTTTCATTGTCAATATGTGGTCAGGTATGGTTCATCTTCAATGTTCTTCCATGGTGTGTACTTCTCCTGCATCCATTAACTACCGGCGTATAGTATGGGTCATCAACACATCGTCTAAGAACCCCTTGGTGTTTTGCTTTTGTGCCATTAACACCACACACAAGAGTACATGGAACTTTCTTTCTGATCACCATAACCCACTATCTTGTCGGAAATGAGCACTACTCATCTGGTGGTCATCCACTCTCAAGTTGATTCCCTTAACTCTGAGATACACATTTACGAATAATAATAATAATAATAGAATCATGAGACTTCAACCATTCCTCGTCTCTTCGAAAGGTACTACGTAACTAGCGCGAAGTCGCATGCATGTAGACCTAAAACCGACAGTCTTACTTTTTGAGTCCATTCGTTTATTTGTGCCGACCTATTTCTATACTGCTCCACCGCCCATTGGTTCGAGATTCCATTATCTATGGCTGGATCATCCAACTATAGCTCAAAAATCAATATATTTGAATTCTACCAAAAACTTCATATAATGGAGAACAAGCTATACTAAACACAACATTCAAAGTTTCGTTCAAATAGGACTTCATGAGTGGATTATATGACACTTTGAAGATCAATTCTCATTGTCCTAAGCTTACTTTAGGCCTTCCCTAGCATTTTCCCTGTGTCAGCCCTAACGCATCGCAACACCAATGAATAATTTTACGTCAGGCCTTCCGTTGCTTGACTCTAGGTCATTGTCTAGTCTTGCTCGAGGATTTTCCCAAATTTTTATGGATCAATTGCGATCCATTATGGATCGGTATCGAATCATAAACTTAGACAAAATTTGTATTTGGTGCTTTATTTCATGCTAGCATCGATCCATATCACTTGGCCACCTCTAGCTACTGACTCCAAGCCTTTCCTTCCAAATCCATGAAGTTTCCTTCTGTTTTCCATGGAGTTCCTTCAAATCCGGTCCATACCACCGACCCATAAACTTGCCTTGCCGACTTTGGGATTTTCAAGTAGTTTCCCTGAGTTGACCCTAGGATTGATCCTGGGATTTTCAATACTGACCCACGAATTCATTTTTCAATTTCCATTCTTTATTTGGCTACCTTGTATCGATACATGATGGATATGCATTGATCCATACACTTAGAAAATTTCGACCTTGCATCATTTCGGCAACTCGATCCAATCCCTATCGATACTTACCATAAGAGATAGTCTCCTACTCACCTAGAACCTCTCTGTAAGTAATAAAAAATGCTCAAACAACCCCAATTTGATGTGGAACCGCTGTCCTAGAATTAAATCTCTTCAAAAATGATATTTGTTTTTATAGCTAAATTGCTTTTGCCTTAATTTAAACTAATATGAATTTATTTTGATTTTAGGAATTTTATTTTGGCCTAGATATTAATTTCTTTGAGAGGAAGTTAGAGAAACAGAGATGAGGAGTTTAGAAATGTAATTAGTGGTTTAAAAGATGATTACTACAACAGGTATAATGGTCTGGCCAAAATTACCTTAATTGGGTCGGGATGGATTTGTTAATCTGCTAAAAATATGTCTCATTTTATGAAACTTATTTCGGCTATAACTTTCTCTCTGTAACTCCAAACATAGCAACTCTATAGTTTATTTTGACCGAAAACCCCCTGTATGCAATGGTAATAGTTTCATGCCTAGATACTTTAATTTGATGGTGGAGTCAATTCAGCCACCATTAATGAAGGTTTTGATCGACTAACTAGCGTCATATAAAATAATGTAGATTATATATGTTGACTAAGTGGGTTTGGCTAACTATTTTACATGGTTATGAGCTTGGTGTTTTTTAGACTTATGTTAATATTATAGGTTTCAACTTCCACAAAATCCTATACATGTCAACATAAAATAGTAATCGTTATATCAACATTCATCCAATAACCTATAGTCAACATTCTAAAAGTGCATTTAAATATAAAATTGTGATATCTTATATGTCACCTTCAACATGTACAGTTTAGAGTATTTTACATGTAACATTAATGACCCTTTTTAAATGTATACTCCACAATTAACTATAGATGTTTTTAGAATTTTAACCATTGACCAAGCATTAGATATCTAAGTGACATAGTGAAGACGAAGAGAAAGCTACATAATATATCTTTGCTTAAAGGTATAGCTTAAATGATTATCAATAAGCTTTCACTTCGATAATCTATAAGCATTGAACTTGTGTCCACTACTATGCTGCACTAAAGTTTGTACAGGCTTTAATATTTAAATTATTCAAATATTACCAAGGATCGAGTTCATACTTAGGAGTTACACAACTATCACCTTTAGCATTCGTCCGTACACAACAAAGTACAACGATTTATAAATATTATAAATTATCATAGAGAAAATTAATATAAATGTCATTTTAGTTTTATTATCAACTTTTTAATTATTAAAGTGCCTTAAATTTGTTTTAGTTGAATATTAAAATGTTATAATTTAATTAATTATTTAAATGGGCAAAAAATGATAATTTAAAATATGAAAAATGAAATTAAATAAAATGAAAATATATTTAATTGTTATACATGGTGGGACCAACCACATGATGGCATTTTAAGGGGATAAAAATATTTAAATAATTTGGAGATAGAGTTATTGCAACGACCTGGGTTTTTAAAAAGCATTATGAATGTGACTAAAAATTGTTTTAATGGGTTAAAATGGGTTTAATCGAGTTTAGAGTAATTTTAGATGTAAAAGTTGAATTTTTTAAGACGATGGAATTAGAATCCAAAATTATTTTCATTGTGTTAAAAATGTCGTTTACGTTTGGAAAACATATAAGACTCAAAGGAATCAAATAATGGAAAAAATCGAGTCAGGAGTGGCAAACTTCTAAATAAATAGAGGAAAAGCTTTTAAAAGAAAGTTATGAAAATTTAAGGTTTCACTTGCTAATTTTTCACTTTTTCTTTCATCCTCATCTTCTTCCTTCCTTAAGCGCTACCTCTCCTTCCACTCTCTATTTGCGCCTATGATGATCACAAACACCCAAAAATAGTTTTTTATAGAGAAGTTAGTGAAGAAAAGCAATATTAAACTGAGTAGATGAATAAGTAAGCAATAAACAATAATCAAAGACGCATAAATTTATAGTGGTTCGGCATTGTATGCCTATGTCTACTTTGAAGATTATCCTTTATTAATCACTTTTGAATCTGATTACAGCAGTAGAAATAAGTTTGCACTTGATTACAATGGAGTGTAAAGTAACAAGCAGCATAAAGATCCTCATAATGACCCATCATGCCAGTATTTATAGATGAAGATGGCCAAATATCTCTTTGAAATCTCAGTTGAAGGACCTTTTAAACCACATAGGCCCACTGGAGGGATCGCTGTGCCCAATTCCCAAAGAGGATGGATCGGTACTGATCCTTTCTTTGGTTGAATTTTGGGGAGAAATCCTATGGTGGCTTCCTCATGCAAAAATATGTATAGCCTCCAAATTTTATATCATTTGGATAATTGGAGCTTGAGTTATTGCTTGATCTTTGATTTAACATTGCTTGCATGTCGCTCTTTGCCGATCCCTTCCAAGGGATGTATACCGATCCCTTGAAACTTGTCCTTTTGATGTGTGATCCCTAGGGTAGGTTTTCTAGGGTCCATATATCCTGTTCTTCAAATTTCATAAGCATTGGACTTGTAAATCTTGAGATATTGGTTGTTTTCCACAAGAATGCTCGTGTACTTTGAAACATGCCGATCCCTCTTGTTGGAGCCAGTCTATGCCAATTCCTCCTATGCGTTGAACCATATTTCACCCTTCAAACATTCTAAATTGCACATTTATCAATTCCATCCAATCTTGACTTCATATTACCATCTGTACTTGACTTCTGGGCCCCACAATCACCACTCTGGAGTCATCGACCTTAATGGTAGTCGAATCTAACTTGTGCGATCTGTTTAATATAGCCGGGTTAAAATGCCGGATAACACTTGCTCCCCAAAGTACGTCTTGTGGTGAACATGATGTGCTTTGAATTAAAGCAAGTTAGAGTCGTCGATAAGAAGTCTGTCCAGTTTTATGAATAGTTGCTATCCATCTGCCGAATTATTTTACCAAGGTGTTGTATTTCTCATTAATCATCATGACGCTTGGTCGATTTCCAATGGTATAAATCCAGGGCTATATTCTATTTGTTAGTATATACAAGTACGGTTCCGCAAGTCTAACTAGTTTCGGTTATTTGGTCCAGCTTCGAACTTGAAGGCTTCAGGTTTGATTCCAATTTCTATCGGTTTCAAAAATTGAAATTCAAGGTCATATATGTGCACGTTCATATACACGTTCTTGTCGTTGGCTCTCGGACTTACTTGTATTTTCACGGGTCATCACCAATTTCATTACATTTTGTAGCTACATGCTTTTTATAATCTCCATGCCTATACTTGTTTGAGTACATACTCATGGTCAATCTCTCACTCTCTATTATTTAATATATTTTTTAGGGATCGACATGTACTTTGCCAAACCCTTTTTCCTTCTCTTCTTGCTAGCAGGGGTCGGCATGTTCTATGCTGAACCCTTTTTCTTTACTTCAAATAGAAAACTTAGACCGAACCCCCTTTTCATCCATTCCATGCCGATCTCTCCTATTTGCCAGCCGATCCCTTCTTTTATTCCTTGTGCTCATAGGGATCGGCATATTGCTAGTCGATCCCTCCCTTTTTTTACGTTTGCAGGGATCGGTATCTTTCATGCCGATCCCTCTTCTTTTGCTTAAAACTGTGGGCCGACCCCTTCGTTCCTTGATATAAACTAACATCCCTTCTTTCTAACCTTCACGTATCCAACACTTCTACTTTTTTCCCATTCATATCCGTAAAACCGAACCCTCTTTTACCATAAGAAATCCGAACCCTTCCTTCCCTAATCAAACATTGCCTTCGTCCAAACATTAACCTTTCGACTTAGCTTTAGATTGTCACCTCACCTTTCATTCAAACCATACTTCGTTCTTCTTCCTTGAATCACCCATCTTTAACGCATTTAGGTCGCTTGTAAACTTTGATTTTTATGACGAGATGATGGATTATGTTCTATTGGCGACAATATGGAGTTCGACGTGATGGAACCGTAACTACTTGGAGGAGAGAAGTTAAATGCAACAGGATTTGGCTATAAGATTGGAAGGCTTGCATGGGAAGGTGGAAGGAGAGGGATCGGTTGCTTTCGATTCACAAGGAGGGTTTAGTGGTCTTAATGGATATAGGAGGAATTGGTATATATCCTTGTTGAACAAAGGAGTGGGCTAGCGTGGATGGTCCGATATTGGAAGTTAGGAGAAAAAAAGGGACGGTAGAGATAGTTAGCAGGCTTGGATCAGCAGAATTGTAAAAGGAGAGAGGTCGACCATGTTGTTTAAGGAGAGGGATTGGTAGGATTGAGGATCGTCAAGCTTTTAGGAGAGGGATCGGTCGAGCCACTTTGGGATAGGGATCGGTATAGAGGGTATAGGTCGACATGTAGGGTTTGGTATTTTGGGATCGGCATATATGCACTTTGAATTTAACATCTAATCCAAACTAACTTGTTTTAGCAATTACTACCAATTCACCTCAACGAACTTGAACATATGATGACGATGAACAATAGAACTTGCATATTCACTATTGAACTTGAGATTGAACGATCAAATCCTTTGAACTTTCAAAACAAACTAAAACTTAGCATATGGACCTGAGTAATAGATTTCACATTTTGATATGCTGATAGTTGATCCCAAAGCTTTTACAACCGACCAATCTCTTTGCCAATTGAGACGGTCAGCGATAACGGTCATTCTGGTCGGAATCCAAAGTCTCATCATTTAACTTCATTTTCTGATTTTAAGCTATTTGTTTCTGTTATACACTACACCGCACCAGCTCACACTTTGCACAAGGGGAACAAGTAATTTTTCTGATCTCAATTATTTACTGAGTATAGTTAACATAGACTTCAGACGCTCAGAGCAATTATCTGCAATGTCTTTTAGACTAGCTTTGCAGCATTGCAATCCTAAAGAAAAATCGAGCTTTGCGACTATATTTGGCAGGCTTTCTCCTGGTCATTGGGCCGAACAAACTGAAGTTTCTGGCCCGTCGATCAACCTTTTTTCAGATGTTCCCATCCTCCCGGCAGAGGATGTAAGTCCTGCGCCCGACGCAGTAGAAGGCGTCATTCTCTCAAATAACCCGATCGATTCTCAAGCCTCCTGAATCGGTGAGGCTTCTCTTTGCAGGCTATGTTCCATACACGGAATTCCATGTGAGGATGCTCTGGTTCCTTTGATAAATGATAGGCCTTACTTGCCCTTGGAGGGGTACACAACATGCAACAAATTCATGTGATGGACCAGATGCGTGCCACCTTTCAGTTGTTTTATTCAGGAAATGTTATGATATCTTGGAATAGCTCCCACTCAACTTCACCCGAGCAGCTACGCCTTCCTTCATGGAACTTTTCTACTATTCATGAGCGTTCTGTTCTGCCTGCCATCTCCTAAGGACATAAGGTTCATTTATAACTATAAACGACGGTCAGGAAGTCCTTCCTATGTTTTTATTGAGCCTTCACCTAACTACCAAGTCTTAACAGGTGCTTGGAATAAACTTTCTCTTTTCAAACACAAGTGGTTCTATGTTCGATGTCTGCCTGGCTTCACAAGGCGATGGTTGGAAGGACGTAACTTCACTTCACTCTTAAATTCGTTAATCCAAGTCATATTTTTGAACCACTAACATCCTGAATATCTACAGATGTCTGCCCACGTCCTGAGGGTATTAGTTTTTCAAGAGCGATTTCCATCATTCGTGCCATCCCTGTCGAAGACAAGGACATTAGACTTCTCATAACTGACGAGTTATTATCTCTATTCGGGTTGCTGGAAGAGGGTCATAGCATTGGGCTCCTTGGAAGTGTTGCATTATTGAGAAACGTCGTAGAGCAAGAAAGGGATGTCCACAATCCTGTAGTGCCCCCAGTCGAGGGGACTTAGGATGACGTTGAATAAGGTGAAATTAGGGGTGCCCAGACCAATGAGCCTGGCGATGCTGATGCAGGCCCAGGCAAGGCGCTTGTGGTCGAAGCATCACAAGGCATGCAAGCCCAAACGCCAACCAAGAGAAGGAAGATACTGGCACATAACTTCGTAGAAGAAAAACTGCTAAAGATCTAGAATTTGTTATCACTTCCGTTGACGAAGAATCATCTTCCCAACACTTAGAAAGTTCAATGAAAGGATTTTCAAATCTCCAGATCCTCAATGACATTATAACTTATGACTTCCCAAACATCAATATCGAGAGGCTCAATTCTCCAGCCAGGAGTGGTGAAGGCATTCTTCCAAACGACAAAGGAGAGAAAATGCCTATAAGTAAGGCTACAGCTGCTGGTCTGTCGGGGGCGCTAGGACACTTACGATCACATGCACTCCACTACGCACTCTTTATCTATCTTTTGAATAACGATTACTTATACATTCTCATTTGGACTTTGCAAGTACAATGACTCAGTCTCGAGCTTTTGATCGCCTAAGGCGCTCTTCGTCGCATAATGGATCCAGCCGCGGCTCAGAGTCAGGCAGGCGTAGGGAAAGAGACGAGGCTAGAAAAAAAGTCATCATTTAAGGGAATCTTCTTCTTCCAAACGTAAGTCCCAGTCTCAGTCATTCCATCAGGAAGGTTGGCCTAATCTTCTAGTTTACAGTGGAGATCAAACTTCCTATCATGGACCTCAAATTACCGTATCACACGAGTTGTACTCTGGTTCTTCCAGCTCCAGGAAGCCTTGTGACCGTAGATCAAGCAAGCATCCAATTTCCACTTTCAAACCATCCTTGCTGACCGCTGCTTCTGATACTTCAACAATAGAGAAATTGGCTGAACTTAAGGCCACTTTCCTAAAAATCTATTTTGATGGGCTTAAGTTCGTTCCCACAATTCATATGATCCCAGGGTACGCCAAAGCAAGCTCCCTCGCATTGTTAACGATGTTTTCGTATAGCATTAGTCGTTCTAGCACTTAGCGGAATAAATCTTCAAGGTGTCAATCAAGCGACAATATGAAATTGATCGTCTCAAGCTAAAGGCGATCCACGATAAAGATATAATCAAGCACCAAGATAATGAAATATCAGAGTTGACAACAAAACTTGCTGAGGTAGAAAAGAGTGCGAAGGAAATGTCCGAGACAGTGAGTCGTTTGGAAGCTGCCCATAAGAAGGAACTCGATGCTACCCTCAATCGCAGCGGCGCACTCACTCTGGAAAAGGATTCCTTACAAAAGGAGAATGATATCTTGGCCTGCCGCATTGAGGAACTTGAAGAGCTTCTGAGGAAAGAAAGGGAAGAGAAGATCGATGCCTGGGAAGAATCACAGAGGTATTGCGAGGAGGCTGTTGAAGCCTGGAGCCTTAAAATCAAACATGACGAGCAACTCACCAAAATAGAAGCCCTCGAAGAAGAGGTAAGAGAGGAAGGCTGCAAGGAGATGATAGAACAAATTGAAGCCTAGGTGGAGGATGCTAAAGAGTCCGGTCGGAATGAAATTAAGGACATGTTTGATCCACTAATCATCGAATACAACGCTAATGTCCTTATCCACCATGACTTGAGTTTTCTTAGCGAAGGTTATCTTGAGCCACTCGCTAAAGCCTGGGAATATATTGTCGAGATGAAAAAGAGGGAGCTGGGTGAAGCCGAGTTAGATGAAGAGAAATTAGTGCAGGAGATCCTTCGTGGAAATGAACCCCTACACCTTGCCGCCATGAGACTCCGGTATTTCGACATTTTAGTGTCTTCCAATAAAGGGAAAAATATTGCTGAATCCTCGAAGTTTGATTCTAAGGGCCCCTCTTCTTTCCAAGCTGCTGGAGCATCGATTTCTTTTGGCTGAGGGCAAGACTTGACCTACGATCCTGATAGACTCGGTTACCAATCTAAAGTGCCGACCCCTATTTTGGAAGGGGGCACTCCAGCAACAACCGAGAGCCAGCCATACATAGGTATTCCACTTTACTCTCCACTCTTTGCGAGGTTTCGTTCTTTATGCCCAATGGTTTTAGGCTATCTCCTTGTTTGACAAATTCACAAGTCTTCTAGGTCCCGGCCAAACTCCTAAAAGTGACGCTGCCTTGGAGTAACAAGCGAAATCAAAAGAGATTCTGATGGCCACCGATGTTCCGGGGCCCGATTCTCAGGTCATCCAAGCACTCGACGATGATAAGGCTGAAGATCCATTGCCGGTGGATGAGTCTGATGATGTTGTGATCACCAGCACCTTCGAACGCACTGATGAGATCAGCCTGAAGGAGCGCATTGAGAAGGAGGAGTTGCTGAAGAGAAAGGCCAAAGTAGAGCCCACCGAGGCGGACATTGATGATCCACACCTCATCCCATTACAGGTCATTCTACCTGGTGGGTCGATTCCCAAAGAACTCCCTCCAAGCTTCGAATGCACTCCCGCCAAAGGCGGTAAAGGATCAAGGAAGCGAACAAGCGGAAGTTCAGATATCGCCACTCCCGAGAAATCCAAAAAGGAGAGAAGATCGATAAAATAGCATCCGCTTCGGCTCGGTTTGTATATAGTTTTCATAGATGTTTGTTTGTTATTTGTTTTTTTCATTAGTCGTGGTTGTACGGGTACGACCCCCGGTTTTTTGAATAAACTTGTACCACAATTTTGAAAATTATCATGTGAATTAAAGTTTTTGTTTTCTGTTGGGCTCTCGTGTGAACTGTTATTTAAGCAGTTGAACTATTACTTTCCGTATAATGTACTTGTAATTCGTTATTCGTTAATTCTGATTACAATCCACTAGCTCTATCCCAAGGTCTCCATGTAGTTGTGGCCTTGAGTCGCATCAAACACTGGACTTGAGCCTTAGTGTAACGCTGTCGAATTCAGCGGTTTGAGTACTTATACTCCTGCACCCAGTCTTGGGTTAGCAGGGTTAGAGTTGGATGGTCGAACTCCATCCTTAGCGAGTTTATACTCCTCTTGTCGGTTTTAGGCTAAAGTGCATGGAATATTGAATGGTCGAACCACTCATCTATCTTTTTATACTCATATCCGCACTCTAGGGATAAGAATTAGTTGGTGGGTGGCCGAATCGCACCCAATTTATATTTATACTCTAGTCCGCACTTTTGGGACTCAGAGTTATTTGCAGGTGGTCGATTCACACCCAATTTATGTTTATATTCTAGTCCGCACTCTAGGGACTTAGATTTATTTCTCGGATGGTTGATTCACACCCAATTTATGTTTATATTATAGTCCACACTCTGAAAGCTTAGAGTTATTTCGAAGAGCAGTTAGATCGTACTTTCCTTAATTGATTGATTTGCCCCCTAAGGTTCGGGGTTTGATTTAGCGAGCGATTGATCGTGTCACGATCGCACTTATTTTATTTCAATCCCATCATTCGGCGGGATTTACTCAATCATCAGATGGTCAAGTCACATCCATTCCTCACTGTGTATCCCGTCCATTGCACTATGAACGAGAGTTATCAAATGAATAATCGGACCACGCTCATCTTGTTTAGTCCCATTGGGAGCTAGGTAATTGATTAATCCCAAACTCTAGGAACCTGTTCAGACATATAGACATCAATCAGTTTCATCATGTAACTAATACACAATGCTACAGCAAATATAAATATGAAGGAAGTTCAAAACTTTATTTGCTAAATGGAAAGGAAGGACATAATATATCTTATTACATATCTGGAAAGTCAAATGCTAAAGCAAATTCTGAAAGCAAATACAATTGAATGAAAAAAAATAAACTAAGTAAAATAGCATCATAAATGCTCACTATTCCATGCCCTTAGGAATGTGATGCCATCAACAATCGTTAGCTTGAAAGTTCCCTCTCCAAGCCTCTATTCAAGGACATACGGTCCTTTCTAGGTTGGATTCATGTGCGACGAGGCAGGAAAAATTCGTTTCAAGACAAGATTGCCGATTTCAAAGGTTCTAGGTTGGACTTTAATGTTGTAGTATCGAGCGACTCGATGTCGATGCACAACTGCCCTCAAATCGGGTTCCTCATGCTTCTCATCTATAAAGTCGAGAGATTCCAAAAGGATATCTTTATTCATTTTGGGATCGTAGTAAGTCAATCGATGAGAAGGAGCTTTGAGCTCAACAGGAATGACGGCTTTGAAACCGTAAGCAAGGGCGAATGGAGTATGGCCAGTTGCGGACTTGTGGGTGGTCTTGTAAGCCCATAGCGCTGTTGGGAGTTCGTCCACCCACTTGCCTCTAGCCTTTTCCAAACGCTTCTTCAGAATGGACTTTATAATTTTGTTCACAGCTTCAACTTGCCCATTCGCTTGAGGGTGAGCGGCTACTGCAAACCTCTTTTCAATATGATACCTTCGACATAAGTCTTTGAATTCAGCACTGTTGAATTGAGTCCCATTATCTGTTATAATAGTTCATGGAAGATCAAAACGACAGATGATGTTCCAAACAATGAAGTTGATTAGTTTCTTGGTTGTGATCGTGGCTAAAGGTTCTACTTCGGCCCATTTGGTGAAGTAATCAACTGCGACGATATCATACTTTGCACTAAAGATCAGTAAGAAACCGATAATATATATACCCTACATGGCAAACGGCCACGGGCTGACCATTTGCCTGATTTCCATCGGCGGAACTCTTGGAGCTTTTGCATATATCTAGCACTTGTCACATCGTCTTACATAGTCAGCGGCATCTCAATTGATGGTTGGCCAATAATACCCATAACGGAGTATTTTCTTTACTAGAGTTTGCCCCCCAGTGTGATCGCCACATTCCCCTTCATGAACTTCTTTTAGGACCCATTTTATCTCGTCATGAGCTATACACCGGAGTAGGGGAATAGAAAAACCCATTATGTACATAACTCCTTCTTGAATGATATATCGTAAAGCTTTACGAAGGACTTATCGCTTTTCATTCCTTTGTTCAGGTAGGACTCCCTGTAGTAAATAGTTTTTAATCGGAGTCATCCACTATTCCCTCTCAGGTTCCGCCTCTAGTACCCGGTCGATTTCTATCAGGTTTATACTTGGGGCATTTAACACTTCGACCGAAACCAAGCTTATCTGTTGTGCATCCCCAGTGCTAGCAAACTTTGCCAATATATTAGCCTCTCTGTTTTGATCCCGTGGAATATGAGAGATATCATAGTATTCAAATTCAGTCAAAAACTCTTGGACTTGGGTAAGGTATGGAGCAAGCCATTGTCCTTTAGCTTGATAATATCCCCTGACTTGGTATACTACCAATTATAAATTGCAAAAGATTTCGAGAGACTTTATTCCCAGTTCTCTAGCGAGATTAAGTCCAGCAATCTGAGCCTCATACTCAGCTTTGTTGTTTTTCGCTGGGAAATCAAACTTTAAAGCATAACAAATCGACCGACCTTTGGGAGTTACAATCATAATTCCTATTCCAGAACAATGATCATTGGATGCTCCATCAGTATACAATTTCCACCTTATGGTAGGGATTTCGCTGCTCTCCGGGGAATCATCCTACACAGTGAATTCTACTAGAAAATCTACCAGTGCCTGACTTTGGAAAGCCCTCCAAGGGAGATAAGTGATATCAAACTGTCTAAGCTCGATATTCCACTTGAGTAATCTTCCAGACATCTAGGTCGCTGCAGGACATGTCGTAACGGCTGGTCGGTGTAAACATTGATTGGGTGTGCCTAGAAGTATGGGAGGAGCTTTTGTGATGCAATTAGCAAGCAGTATGTCAGTTTTTCTATTTTCGGCTAGTTCCTTTCAGCTCCCATCAATCGCTTGCTGACATAATATACCAGTCTCTGAATTCAGTTCTCCTTATGAAGTAATGCGGCACTTATAGCATGTACCAACACGGCCAAATAAATGCATAAATCTTCATGATCCGTCGGCTTTGATAAGATAGCGGCTCTCTCCAAGCGATTCACCAAAGCTTGAAATGCGTCTTTACAATCCTGTGTCCATTCGAAGTTTCTTTTCCCTTTCCTAATCAAGTCAAAGAAAGGAATGCATTTATCGGTAGCTCTGGAAATGAATCGGCTTAAGGCAGCAACTTTCCCATTCAGACCCTGTAATTATTTGATAGTCTTTGGCGCTTAGATATCGCTGATAGCTCGAAAGTTCTCAGGATTAGCTTCAATTCCGCTAGCGTTAACAATAAAACCCAAGAACTTCTCTGATGCTATGCCAATATAACACTTCAAAGGATTAATTTTCATCTTGTAATGTCGGAGGATGCCGAATATTTCTACCAAGTCTCTAATGTGGTTGCTTGATCATTGTGACTTCACGAGCATATCATCCACATATACTTCCATCGTTTTTCCAGTCTGATCTTTAAACATCCTGTTGACTAAGTGCTGGTAAGTCGCTCTTGCATTCTTTAGTCCAAACGACATCACCACGTAGCAATATAATCCAACATCAGTAATGAAACTGGTGTGTTCTTGATCAGGAATGTGTATCGGGATTTGGTTATATCCTGAGTACGCGTCCATGAAAGATAGCAATTCATGTCCCGTGGTTGAATACACCAGCTGGTCGATCCTTGGAATGGGAACACTGTCTTTTGGACATGCCTTGTCCAAGTCTGAGTAATCATTGCATGTTCTCCATTTCACATTCGCCTTTTTCACAAGCACAGGATTAGATAACCACATAGGGTATAGGGCATCGCGAATAAACCCATTGTCTTTAAGTCTATGCTCCTCCCCTTTGAGAGCGGCAGATCTCTTGGGATCTATGCCACATCTTTTTTGTTTCACCAGGACATGCCTCGGGTCGATATTCAATGCATGGCTCGTAATGGTAGGCGAGATTCCACACATGTCAGAGTGAGTCTAAGCGAACACGTTTTGACTCGCTCGGGGAAATTCAGCAAGTTCTTTCATCACCGGTGGGCTGAGCTATGATCCGATCTTTAGGACCCATGATGGGTCGTTGTGGCTAACTATGATGTCAATCGTCAGCTCAGCCGGTGCAGCCTTGGTCTCTTTGGGCTCCTCCTCATTGTCTCTCGGATCTGTATCTCTGTAGAACCGACTCTGGTGCCCGAGCCAAGGCTCATGCACTAGTTGTCAATCTTCTGTAGCTTGGATGCGGACAGTCTTGTACATAACCTTACCTTTCTCTTGCATTGAGCATCCCTCAACCCAGCTACATAACAGGCACGTCCAACCGCCTGATCACCATGAACAACTCCAACACCATTATCTATCGGAAACTTTAAAGTCAAATGCTATGGGGCAATGGCTGCCCGAAATTCGGCTAGGGTCGGTCGGCCCAGAAAAACATTATAAGGAGAGTCAACATCCAGAAGAACAAATGGCATGATTCGCACTCTCCTACGGTCACCTTCTCCCAACTCTACAGGCAATTCAACATAACCAATAGCTTCAGTTGCAGTACCGTTAAAACCGTGTATGTGGGCTTTAGACGGCTTCAATCCCTTGGCTTTCATCCTCATCTGATCATAGGGTTTTTTGAAAATTATATTTATGGAACTTCCATAATCAATCAATATCCTTCTCACTAAAGCGGGGCCGATCATGGCCAAAATGACCATTGGGTCGATCGTTGGAGCCACCACCTTGTCTGCATATCTATTTCTAAACATGATATCAATTGCCATTTTACGTTGCTATTTTTCTGGAGCTCCATCTTCTATAATCAAACAATATTCAAAATACACATGCTTAATCGCGCTAGCATAACGCTCTATATCATGCCAACTCTTACTTGCCGGGTGCGGTCCTCCGACTATTATATTTATTACCAATCTTCCACCAGTTCGTGCAGGCTCTTAAGCCCTGCATAGTGCTTGTCCTCGATTGGGGTCGGATGTCCCCTGTTCGCCATCCTATGGGGTCTTTACAAATTGCTGCAACTTCCTTTCTCGAATCAGCTTTTCGATAATATCCTGGAGATGCCTGCATCCATTCGTGCCATGTCCACAGCATTCGTGGAACTGACAAAATTTTCCAGTTTGTTTCTGCTTCTCTATTGATTCTTTTGGAGGCGGCTTCCTGTATTGCATGGTATGCAGATAGAGAAATAGATATTCTCCAAGGACGTATTCAACGGCGTGTAAGTATCGTACATCAGAATCCGAGTCTTCCCTCTTCTAGAATCCCTCTTTCATTCTCGGCCCCTATCTCCGCCTTTTTTTGCTGTTCGGCTTTTTCTGGACATTCACTTGAACTTTTTCAGAGCTTTCATCGGACTGCTTTACTATGATATTACTTTGTACTCCCTCTCCACTCGGTCCCGCAACATTCTTTTTCTTAGAGGACCTGGCTTCCTCCTTTCTCAAATACTGAGCCGCCTTTGCATAAAAGCGTTCCAACGTTGCGGGTGGCTTGCCAGCTAACCAATCGTCGAAATCCAATCTGGATCTATTCCTCTCTTCATGACAATCAATATTGCATGGTCATTCAAATATCGATCTCCATAACAGCCGTATGAAATCTCTCCAAATAATCTTTCAACGATTCTTCAGGAGCCTGGATCATGTTAGACAGGGACGTTACATTCTTGGACGAGTTGTGTTCATTCAGAACTGCTCTACAAACTTTGTTGCCAAATCATCGAATTTAGAAATTGATTGTGGGGGTAATCTTGTGAAGCACATCGTTGATATTCCAGAGTGAGTTATGGGAAAGCATCTACACTTGGTTGCATCATCGGCTCGTGAGGAATCCATCAGCCATTCATATCTCATGATGTGCTACCTGGGGTCGGTTTTTCCCTTGTAGGCGGGCATCGACGGCATGTTGAAACTCCTTGGATGCTCCGCATGTAGAACATTATCAATGAATGGGGTATGACTTCTTGAGATTCCTTAGTCATTGTTGGTCAAGCACCGACTCTCTCTTACTAACTGTCTGACCATAGTCAATAAGTCCAACATTTGGATAGTTGGTGCCAAGCGGTGGTCATGCTCCACCTCACGTGAATGGTCTGGTCGATGCATACGAGCTGTTCCACACCTTCTTGGTTCGCCATCTTCCCGATGTATATCTCATAAATTCACTTCGTCGTCATTTCGAGGAAGCACTTGGTCAACATTTAATTGAACTCCAGCATCCAAACCAACTGAAGCAGCTCCAGCTTGTTTCGCTTGATGTATGGGTTGATTCCCTCTTCTGAGGGAGGGATTAGTACCGATCCCTATGGAGGGATCGGCACCGATCGATCCTGAAAGACCACGATGGTCTGCCAGTTGACGCTCCGAAGTTTCTGCGTGATATTTGTCTGTTCTACGATGCCTATGCCTATGATACCATCTGATGAGCTAGAACTCTTTGATTGCCGAGTAAGGAGTGGGGTCCCTCCTAACTTTCCCTCGCTGCTGCTGATTGAGTTGGTTCAACAAGTTGATATTGGTCTAAATCTGTTGATTTAACTATCGACGGCTCTCTATCAGCTCTCTCATTAGATTATGAAATTTAGCTCTTGTAATAGAATCAGTGGGATTCTAAACTTCAACTAGTTCAACATTCACATACATTAGCTGATTGCTTGGGCCTCCTTGCTGGATGCTAGCGTTCTCGTTTCGTTCCACGTTCTGAGAAGTAGATCTAGTATTCCTCACCATTGTTAATTTCTCTGCTTAGATTTCAGCAAATCTGAGTAGTATTAGCAACTCCTTAAAGATAACCACGGATCTCCTTTGAGGGATTTATCCAATCCAGTAGCAATAAAAGGATCCTAATAAGCTGAGAATCAAGATTCTTAGTGAAAGCACCAAAATGTTTGCACCTAAAATGGTCACAAACACCCAAGAATAGTTTTTTGTAGAGAAGTAAGTGAAGAAAAGCAAAATTAAACTGAGTAGATGAATAAGTAAGCAACAGAGAATAAGCAATAATCAAAGACACGGAAATTCATTATGGTTCGGCGTTGTATGCCTACATCCACTTTGAAGATTATCCTTTATTAATCACTTTTTAATCTGATTACATCGGTAGAAATAAGTTCGCACTTGATTACAATGGAGTCTAAAGTAATAAGCAGCATAAAGATCTTCAGAATGACCCATCATGCCAGTGTTTATAGACGAAGACGACCAAATGTCTCTCTGAAATCTTGGCTGAAGGACCTTCTAAACCACATAGGCCCACTAAAGGGATCACTAGGCCCAATTCCCAAAGAGGAGGGATCGATACCAATTCCTTCTTAGGTCGAATTTTGGAGAGCGATCCCTATGGTGGATTAACCATGCAAAAATATGTATAGCCTCCAAATTTCATATCATTTGGATCATTGGAGCTCGAGTTATTGCTTGATATTTGATTCAACATTGCTTGCATGCTACTCTCCACCGATCCCTCCAAACTTTTCCTTTTGATGTGTGATCCCTAAGGTAGGTTTCCTAGGGTCCTTATATCTTGCTCTTCAAATTTCATAAGCATTTGACTTGTAAATCTTGAGAAATTGATTGTTTTCCACAAGAATGCTCTTGTACTTTGAAACATGTTGATCCCTCTTGTTGGAGCCAATCTATGCCGATCCCTCCGATAGTAGTCAAATCTGATTTGTGCAATCAGTTCAATATAGCCAGGTTAAAATGATGGATAACACTTTCCATAACTCCTTCATCTCCTCACCAAATATCACCCAAAAATACTCTAAATTGAAGTTAGATCTTTCTCCATAATGCCCATAAGCCGAACTTCCCTAGAGTTGAAGGATTCATCCTCGAATATATGAAATAGAGATTTGGAGGAGTGGATTTAAAGGAAAATTGGGGTTTTCTTCTAGCTTGGGCGAGTAGGAATGATTCTCTACTCATACGACCTCCTTTGCTACTTTTATGCTTATTTAATTACTTTGATGAGTTAGGGCTTAGCCATGAGTGCTTTGTCTCTTGATTGAATGATGGATAATTAATTCCTTGATGAAGTATGTAAGTTAGATTGAATGAAACATTTGGATCAATGAACTAATTTATGAACTGAGTAAATGAAGTTAACTTGAATGAAATCATAAGATGATAATTTTGTGTGTTAGCGTTGCTTAAATATGATGACCGTATTGCTTAATGGCTGTTTTAGGAATGGTTAGACACTTCATAATTGGTATTTGATTTTCAAGAGTTGGGTTCTACGATGATTCGTCGAATTGCCTTTGGTGGAAATCATCCAATGGTAGATCATTAGAGATACAAGCTCGAAAATATAGGGTGTAGTGGGTGGTCACAAGGTCGCCATGCCATGAAGCATGATATCAAAGCGAGGAAGGTCGGGTGGTAGTCATGTGAAGTAATGAAATGGAATGAATTCCCTTTAGGGATTTCATCCTATCAAGATTTAGGCTATCATTCCTATAGGCATTTAGTCAACTTGTATGGAATGATCTGTTGATTGCTTATGGTCGAAAATGTCAGTTTTCGTAACAACACTAAAATAATCCAAAAACGACTTTGTTTGGTTGAATGGATCCATAACCAATCGACTAACCTTGGTGGCAGTCGAATGGATATGATTGACTAGTCGACTGAATTTTCATTGTGGGGATACCTTGGGTTTTTCTCCGATGCATGATGGGATTTTGATGACTTAGGCAAGGCTCTGGGGTTCGATGTAACTACATAGCTATGTTTGGATTTCCTCAACAAGGGAGTATGCATAGCTTGGGGTAGAGACTTTACGATGTACGGTGTTCGGGAGACGATCGAAAGTGTGGTCAGGGACTGAGCATGGATAAGGATATTTGGATGATCTATGCAGTAGATGATGAGGCGGTTGTGCTAGGAGTGACTCTATGTGGTTTCAGGGTTAGAAACAACTTCGTTATCCTGCCATCAAGGTATCAAAGATAAGCGGATTAGAGTTTGGTATGATACGATGCTACTCACACCTGAGGTCTACTGTTATGGCTTAGGCATTGTTATTTCTCCATCAAGACTGCTGGGGATCATCCATAAATTTCATCGAGTATGATAGTTGGAGAGAGATAGGGAATCTCATCTATACCAATAATCATCATGAGGTGGCAATGACCACTTTAGTTTCTCCAACGTATGGTAGTTTGATGGAAAGCCATAGACTCGTTAGTATCGATTTTAGATACACATGCCAATATGACACGGTATTACCGTTGAGTCAAAATTGGAGTACGATACATCATTACTCAAAGTTTAGGATATGGGTATGATATAGAATTACCTTGTACCTTCAGCTCATTGTTTGTGAGAATGGGTTTAGATGTGCTTTTGTATAAGGTGTCTGATGGTTGTATTAGCACCATTATTAGTTCTGCTGACTTGTTGGATATAGGAGAAGAGCGGGACTAGGTACGATATGTTGTTACTCTAGAGTTGTTGCTTATTCATTTTATGTTTACTTGGCTTACATATGGTGATTTTTGGGGTACCACTCAGTGCATTATTCATGTCATATCAGTGTATCGGATATCATGTTAGTAATGACGTTTCCCTTTTACCAAACTTTATGTTTTACCCTCTTTATGTTTTCCCTTTTTATCTATTGGTTGAGTAAGTATGGACTAGGGACTTGGGGACATTGCTACCTGGAGTAGATTATGGAGCAATAGTTTTATATTGCTATAATTATCTATCTGGTATTTTGTATATGGACATTTTGGACTTTATACCGTATATAAAACATACTATTTTGGGATGTTATATCATTTAAACTCCATATGTTTAGAGTGTTACGTATTATAATGATAGATCCAATTATCTTTATATTATTATGACATTTAGAATTTTTGTTCCTAAATAGATGTTAGTATTACATTTCATCATTCCGCTACGAGTTCTTTGTGAACCTATGATGGATGCTCTATTTTATTTCTATTAACACCCTTAAGAGTCATCAATTTTGGTGTTTGGGAATCCAGATGTCGTTGTCCATGAATTTCCTTGAATTACAAGTAGCGGGTCTTTTTATTTGGTACTAGAGCTTAGGTTATCTGGTAAGGAACTTGTGCAATGTTGAGATAATATATTTGTATATTCTACTATATAACTACTTAAGTATGCACAATTTATCCCATGTATTTTGAGGATCAAGAAAGTTACTAATGTATACCTTTAGAGATAAGTGACTATGAGACGACATACAAGAGCAATGGCAAGTGGAACCAATGCAAATGCCGACATTGAAGCCAAGATGCCCGTTTGGTTTTGACAATATCTAGCGGCTACGGCATAGGCTACCCCTCTGACATGGATGGTTCCAAATGTTTCGATTGGGGATTTGGGTGGTATGATCACGGTTTTGCCCATGCCACTAACGATGGACTTCTTAAAGATGTGCCAAGAATTTATAAGCTTAGGCGGGAGGTCATACATGGGTACAGAGATTTTTCCAGGACTCAAGCTTGGATCAAATCTTGCGATCGTATATTTAACAACATGGCACTTAATGGTGCAATGAGGCATAGGCTTGCTTAATAGAATCCCAAAGTAGAAGCTCTTAGTTAGCGGGAAGCGGTAGTTATTAAGGTAGATGAGGAGGAAATCATCAAAATATTCATTATTTGATTTTCGAAAATTTTAAATCGTTTGTAACACTAGTAATACCACCTATAACGCCTTTGCAGAAAGATAACCCACTGCCGGACCACTCTCATTAAATTGCAGCAATTATGCATATTAGTCATGTAGATTGAAAATTTATTTACATTCTAGTGGTTTAGATATTTGGATCATAAACCGAGTGCACTAAGCCCTAAACAAATTATGCACAGTGGGCTAATGAACAAAAGGCACAGGAACTCAGTAATTCAATGGCTGTGAATATTTTATTTTTTGCCCTAGATAAACCTAGATAAAAATAAGTTCAATAGAGTGTATATTTGTAAAAGTGCGTATGAAATTTAGAGGACATTACATGTCACACATGAAGGCACTGGTAAAGCTAAAAAAGCAAGATTTATATGTTAACTAACCAGTTTCAACTCTTCAAGATGAAAGTTAATATTTCTATTCCGGATATGTGCTCTAGATTTCAGGACAAATTGCATGCACTAATATTATTATGGAAATTCTTTCTAAAGAAGACCAATAATCTTAAATTCGCTTTCTAGTGATTGGGATCAAAAGACTTTGGCGATCAAAGAGTCCAATGATATTAGTACCGTGAAAATAGAAGAATTAAGTGATAATCTAATGGCATACAAAGTATAGCTATAGGGAAAAAGTTAAAGCTAGGAAAATAAAAGGAAATCACTAGTTTTCAATGCTACGACAGAGAATCAAGGATCGGACTATGATGATGAGGAAATTGCATTGGTGACCAGAAATTTTAGAAGATTCTTGAAGTTTAGAAAAGAGTACATTGTGAAGAATGGACAACAATGCGAGCAACTCAAGAAATGGAACATGGTCAAGTGCTTTGAATGCAACAAATTTTAACATCTGAAAATGGTTTACCCAAATCTAAAGAAATTAAAGAACTCTTCCAACACAGAGTCAATCAAGAAAGGGAAGCGAGTATACACAACAACTTAGGATGATTCTAACACAACATCAAACAATAATGATTCCAAAACTGAAAATTCTAAAGCATGTTTTATGGCGAACGATGATCGGGCATCTATTAAGAAGAGAGTGGATATTGGATAGAAGATGATCAAGACACATGATTGGAAATCAAGAATTATCAATAGATATTACAGTCAAAGATGGGAGATTAGTAATTTTGGGGATATATTGAAGGGATACATCATTTGCATTGGCAACATCGATAAATCTAAAACTCCTACTATTTTGAATGTTGTATTAGTTAGGAACTTAAAACATAACCAATTAATTATAAGGAAATTATGCGATAAAGGTTTCAAGATAAATTTCGGAAAATAAACTTATCATATTGTAGATTAGGACTTTAGAAATATATTTGAAGGAATTAGAAAATAAAATATATATATATGTTAAGTATGAAAGTATCAAATAATAATCCATGTCTTATGGCTTATTAAATGACCCTTGGATTTGGCATAAGCATTTTGGTTAGTTGAATTTCAAATACATATCGAAAATTGCTATATATGAACTTGTGAGAGGCCTTCCAAAGATGAACTTTGTTACTTTGTATCCTGACCCGGCTATATTGAACTGATTTTGCAAGATAGATTTGACTGTTATCAAGAAGGATGACCATGGAGCAATGGCTGTAGGACCCGGAAGTAGTGTTTAGATGGTTATATGAAGTCAGGATTGAACGCAGTCGGTAGATAGACGATGTAGGATGCTAGAAATATGGAAATTAGCTTGGACAAGCAAGGGATCGACATAGCTTGGACATAACTTAAAACATAACCCGAGATGAATCTCATAATCTGATGAGAGAGTTGATGTAGAGCCGACGGCAATTAAACAAGCAAATTCAGACCAATATTAGCATGATGAACCAGATTACCCAACAACAGCATGGGAAGGCTAGAAGGGATCCCACACCTTACTTGACATCGGAAATTTCAAGCTCATCAGATGAATGCTAGAGCCTTAGGCATCGCAAGTTAGAAGGAGATCACGCAGAAACATCAAAGCGCCGCTTAGAAAACTAAAATGATCTGCCAAGACCGATTAGTGCTGATCCTTCCTCCAGAGGAGGGATTCCCCCACAACACTTAGGAAACTACGCTGGAGCTCTTCCCGGAAGCTTGGATGTTGGAGCTTGATCAAATGCTGACTAGGTACCCTGCCAAAATGACAACGAGACAAATGTTCAAGGTGCGCATCAAGAGGGTGGTGAACCAAGAAGGCGTGAAACGGCCCGTAGACACCGACCAGACCATTCACATGAGGTAGAGCACGACTACCGCTTGGCACCACCCATCCAGACGTCGGACCTATCAACAATGGTCAGACAGTTGGTGAGAGAGAACCAAGGTTTGACTAATGATGACTGGGAATCTCGAGAAGCCATATTTCATCTACTGATAATGTTCTGCATGAAGAGTACCCGAGAAGGTTCAACATGCCAACAATGCCTGCCTACGAAGGAAAAACTGATACCAGGCAGCATATCATGAGATACGAATGGCTGATGGATTCTGTGAGAGCTAACGACACAACAAAGTGTAGATGCTTTCCCATAACCCTTTCCGGGATAGCAACCATGTGGTTCACGAGATTACCTCCGCAGTCAATTTTGATATTTGATGAGTTGGCAACCAAGTTTGTAGAGCAAATCTGAATGCATGCAGTTCGTCCTAAAGACGTGATGTCCCTTTCCAGTGTGATTGAGGCCCCAGGGGAATCGTTGAAAGATTACTTGGAGAGATTTCATAATGCTGCCATAGAGGCCAGTAACCCAAATTATCATGCTATACTCATAGCTGTGACGAGAGGGATTGATTCAGAATCTGAGTTTGGTGACTGGCTGGCTGGAAAACCGTCTGCCACGTTAGAGCGCTTCTATTCAAAGGGAGCTCAGCTTTTGAGGAAGGAGGAGGCCATGTCCTTTAGGAAAAAGAACGTTGCAGGATTGAGTGGAGAAGCAGTACAGAGTAATATTGCAATAAAACAATCAGATGACAGTTCCGGGAAAGTTCAGGTGAATGTTCAGAATAAGCCAAATCAACAAAAGAAAAACGAAGACAGGAATGGAGAGCGAAAGAAGGATTTTAGGAGACTAAAGCCTAGGATTCCAATGTATGAAAATTACATGCCGCTAAACACGTCCCTGGAGAACATTTATCTATGCACTTGCAATACCATGTAGTACAGGAAGTCACAACCGAAAGAGTCATCAGAGAGATAGAAGCAGACAGAGAAATACTGTCGGTTTCATGAATGTTATGGGCACAATATAAATGAATATAGGCACCTCCAGGATGTTATAGAAAAATTGATTCGGGAAAAGAAGTTACAACAGTTTGTGAAAGCTCCGCAGGATGGCGGACAGGGGACATCCAATCCCAATCGAGAAAAAGCTCCGTGTAGGGCTGAGGAGCCTGCATGGACTGGTGGAAGACTGGTGATTGGTACGATAGTTGGGGGACCGCACCCTGCAGACTGGAGTATAAACATAAATTGGGTGGATACCGACTGCCCACGAAACAACTCTAAGTCCCCAGAGTGGGGACTGGAGTATAAACATAAATCGGGTGGATACCGACTGCCCTCGAAATAACTCTAAGTCCTCGGAGTGCGAATTGGAGTATAAACATAAATCGGGCGGATATCGACTGCCCACAAAACAACTCTAAGTACCCAAAGTGTGGACATGAGTATAAACATGAATGAATAGATGAGTGGATTTCGACCGTTCTTTATTCCGCAAGATAACTCTAAGTCCCCAGAGTTTGGACTGGAGCATAAACATGGATGAATATATGAGTGATTTCGACCGTTCTTTATTTCGCAAGATAACTCTAAGTCCCCAGAGTGCGGACTGGAGTATAAACATGAATGAATAGATGAGTGGATTTCGACCGTTCCCTATTCCACAAACTCCGGCTTGAAATCGACAGGAGGAGTATAAACTCGCTAAGGATGGAACTTGACCGTCCGACTTATGGCCCCGCTAAATCAATGCTGGGGCAGGAGCACAGTTGTTCAAAAAAACCACTGAATCCGACAGCATAACACTAAGGCTCGAGCCTGGTGTTTGATACGACTCGAGGCCATGGCCACATGGTGGCCTCAGAATGGAGATGGTGGATGGTTAACAGAATTCACAAGCAACGAATTACAAGTACATTGAATGGAAAGTAATCATCCAACTACTTAAATAACAATTCACATGAAGCATAGCATAAAACAAAAAGTTTTATTTACAAAACAGGTGCCAAAACTTCAGTACAAGTTATTTAAAAGATCGGGATTTATATCCATACAACTACAACTAGTGAAAGAGGCGATTATGCAAACATGTACATTGAGCTGGAGCAGTAACTACTTCTTTGACTTTCTTTCTCTTTTGGATTTCTCGGGGGTAGAGCTGCTTGTGCTTCTCTTCTGGGACCCTTTTCCACCTTTGGCCGAAGAGCTTGAGGAGGTTGGAGGAGTTCATCAGGGACTGACCCACCCAGTGGAATAATTTGCAATGGCACAAGAGAGAATCATCGACCTCCACCTCGGCGGGTTCAATTTTAACCTTTCTTTTCAACAGTTCCTCCTTTTCGATCTGCTCCCTCATGCTGGTCTTATCAGTGTATTCTAAGGCACCAAGAATTATAACATCATCATGTTCGTCGGTTGGGAGTGGATTCTCGGTCTTATCTTCATCAAGGGCATTGATGACTTGAGCATCGGGTCTCAGAACATTAGCAGCAGCCGGGTCTTCAGCCGTTTCCTCGTGTTGTTCTACGACAGCACCACTTATGGGAGTTTGACTGGGGCCGGGAAGACCTACAAAATTTGATAAAACAGGGAGATTAGATCAAAGCCAATGCGCGTGAGGAAGGAAAACTTTTCATATACTAAGAAGTAAAGTAAAATACCAGCATCTGGCTGACTCTCCGTCGTCGCCGGGGTGCCTACTTCTAAAATGGGGATTAGCATCTTGGATTCGAAGCTGGGCCTGTCCAGATCATAACTAAGATCTTTCTCCAAATGAAGAGGAATTGATGTTCTGGCTACTTGGGATGAAGAAGAACCTTTAGGATTGGTCCCTAAAGACCCGGCAATATTCTCTCCTCCTGCAGTAGGTGCAGAACCTTGAAAATCGAAGTTTTGCGGCAGCTAGATCTAAAGGCTCGTTCTGCAAAGAATTTCCCTACTAATTCTTCCTCGTTGAGATTGGCTTCACCCAGCTCATTCTTCTTCATCTCGATGATGTGCTCTCAAGCTTCAATGAGCGATTTGAGGTAACCCTCACCGAGAAAGCTTAAGTAGCGATGAATTAGGACTTTGGCATTGTATTCAATAATCAGCGGATTGAATAAGTCTTTAATCTCATTCCTTCTGGATTACATCGCAGCTTCCACTTGGGAGTTAACTTATTCAGTCATCTCTCTCTGACCCTCCTCTCGAGCTTCCTCTTTAAGAGCTTCGATTCTGGCAAATTTCTCGTTGAGTTTAGCCTTTAAGCTTCTAGCCTCAACAACTTCCTCGTAGTATTTCTGCGATTCCTCTTGACCTTTAATTTTTTCCTCCCTTTCTTTCTATAAAATTTCTTCAAGTTCCTCGACGCGGCAAGCAAGAGCGTCATTCTCTTTATGCAAGGAATTCATTTCTAAAGCAAGCACCCCGCTACGATGGAGTGCCATGTCGACTTCCTTTTTGTGAGTAGCCTCCGAACGGCTTACTTCCTCTGCCATTTCCTTGGCGTTCTTCTCCTCTTCAGCAAGTTGGGTTTTAAATTCTAGTAATTCGGTGTCCTGATGCTTGATTATATCTTTGTCGTGTATAGCTTCCAACTTAAGGCGGTCTATCTCGTGTTGTCGCTCAATAAAAACTTCAAAGACTTTCTCTGCCAAGTGTATAAATGATTCATGCTGCACAAATACGTCGTTCATGCATGCGAGAGAACTTTCCTTGGCATGCCCTAGGATTATATAAATAGAAGGAAGGAATTTGAGGCCATCAAAGCAAATCTTTGAAAAGTGGCCTTGAGCTCGACCAACTTCTCCGCTATGGAAACGTCAGGAGCAGTGGCCGACAAAGGTGGTTCGGAGGTAGCAAGAGGATGTTTTCCTGATCGGCGCTCACGAGATTGTCTAGAGCTTGAAGAGCCGGAATGTGGCTTCTAAGACACGGCGATATGAGGACCACGATAGGAAGGCTGGTCTCTACTTTGGGTAGAAAAGTCAGACTGTTCGCCTTGTCGAGATGTTTGGGATTTGGATTGCGTTTGGAAAAGGAAGAAGATTCCCTTGAATGATAATTCTTATCCCGCCCCTCGTCTTTTTCCCTGAGCCGAGTAGACTTTGAATCCCGGCTTGATCGTTGGTATGTAGAAGAACTTCTGAGGCGATCGAAAGCTCTTGATTTAGACATTGCGCCTATAAAGACCAAATGAGAGTGTATTATTAATTATTGCACGAAAGATAAATATAAGTATATAGTGAAGTACATGTGGTTGTGAGTGTCCTAGTGCTCCCCCCAACAGACCGGTAACAGTAGCTTTGCTCATCGACATTTTCTCTCTTTTGTCTGAAGGTTGGATGCCTTTGCCACTTCTGGTGGGAGAGTTGAGTCCTTCTATATTAATGTTTGGAAAGTCATATAGGACATGACGTTGTTCGGAATTTGAAGATTAGAAAATCCATTTAATGAGCTTTCTAAGTGCCGAGAGGACGATTCCTCTTCAACCAAATTAATAACAAACTCTGGGTCCGAGGTAGTTTTTCTTCTACGAAGCCTGTATGCCAACCTCTTCTTTCTCTTTGTAGGTGTTTGGAATAGTCCGACTTGCGACAGTTCAACCATTGGCGCTTTTTCGAGGCCTGCATCAATATCTCCCGACTTCTCGGCTTGAGAATCCTTAATCTCTCCCTCTTCAGTATCATCCCGAGTCCCCTCGGCAGAAGGCACGACGGGGTTAACAGTATCCCTCTTTTGTTTTCCTTAATAATGTCGCACTCCCAGGAAGTCCAATACTACGACCATCTTCCAATATCCCAAACAAGGATAATAGTTCATCAGTTACGAGAAGTTTGGTGTCCCTATCCTCAACGGGAGTAGCGCGGATAGCAGCAATGGCTCTAGAAAAATCAGCGCCTTCGGAGCATGGGCGAACACTTGAAAGGACTCCGGATATTAGTGGATTCAAAGGAAAAGTTATGACTTGAATTGGAAAACTTGAAAGAGAACTGAAGGTAATACTTACGTCCTTCTAACCATCATCTTGCAAACCCAGAAGGGCAACGCACATAGAACCATTCATGCTTAAATAGCGAGAGTTTGTTCCAAGCACCCGTCAGAACTTGGCAATTTGGCGAAGGCTCAAGAAAGACATAAGAGGGGCTTCCTGATTGTCGTTTGAAGTTATAGATGAATCTTATGTCTTCAGAAGTAGGTGGATGAAATAGAACATTCATGAACAACAAGAAGGTTCCATGAATAAAAGCATAACTATTGGGATGAATTTGTGTAGGGACGATCCTCAGATATCTCAACATTTCTCGAACAAACGAATTAAAGGGCGGTATGCATCCAGCCCAACACATAAACTTATTGCAATCTATATACCCTACTGGGGGCAAGTGAGGTCTATCTTGTATTGAGGGAACCAAGACGTCCCCAAACCAAATTCCATGAATAGAGAATAACCGATGAAGAGCAGCTTCGCCAATTCGAGAGGCCTGTGAATCCATTGGATTATCGAGAAGAATAGCACCCTCTACAGCATTAGGGGCATGGCTTATGTCCTCCGTTGGAAGGACTGGGATATCGGAAAAAAGATTGACTTGTGGATTAGAAACTTCTGTTTGCTTCGCATAATGGCTTGGAGAAGGCCTACCAGATACAGTTGCGGAACTTGACTTCGCTTCAAAACCAATGTGTCGCATTGCCGAATAGGAAGACATGTCAACTAAATGCTTCGAGTGTCGAGGATCTATATCAGCTATACTCAATAGATAATCGAGATTAGAAAAATAACATATTCCCCCCGTGCCAAGTGTGAACTAGTGTAGTGCAGTGCAGTATGTAATTGACATAAACAGTTTGAAATCAGAAAAGCAAAATAAAATGACGAGACTTGGGAGTTTTTTCCAGAGAGACCGTCATCGCTGACTGTCTCAACTAGCAAGAAAATTGATCGACAACGAAGGCTTTGGGATCGAATATCGGCACATCGAATTATGAAGTCTGTTACTTAAGTTCATTAGCAAGTTTATTGCCTAGTCTATATAGAAAATTCTGGAAGTTTGGTTGATCAATTTCAAGTTCAACAATTCAAGTATGCATGTTATATTGTTCATTGTCATTTTATTTTCAAGGTCATCAAGGCAAACTAGCATTGATTGTTCAAATGAGCTGAGTTGGATTAGTTTATAAGGCATATGTCGATCCCTAGTGTTCACTGCCGACCCCTTTCCCAAGAGCTCCCTACTGATCCATCTACTTGACCACAGCCACCGATCCTTCCATCAAAAGCTTTCTGTACCATTCCCTATCCTATACCACTACCCTATACTGATCCATCTCCAAAGCTTTCCTTTCCGATCCCTTTGCTTAACCTTCCTTCATTTCATTGCCTCCTCAACAAAAATAACTAACAACCGAACCCTCACTTTCCGATCCCTACCACTGCCATCTTATCGTAAACCGAACACTGCCTTTCTTTACTCCTAACTCCTTCTCCACCAAAGTCCTTCACCGAACCCTCATCTCTCTTCTTCCTCTCCTATTTCTACACCCAATTCAACCCACCAAACCTCTACTCCAGCAATCGTTCACCTCGCCAAGATCATCCACCATCACTACCTCAAACACTCGCTAACAATTGAGGGTTAAGAATCCCATCGCACGATTAAAGGAAAGTGTTGTCGAACCTTACCTATGTGGGGATATGAATGTTCGAGCTAGAATGGAAGCGAGTATCTAGCTGTGCGTAAAGTTGAAAGGCAAGGCGAAATGAGTTGATGGGGAGAATGGAAATAAAAGGATCTGAATTTGGGAAGGTGGATGGATCTGTAAGGGGTCAAAGGTTAGAGCGCTAGTGGAAGAACTTGGGTTCGTGAGTTTTTTTTGCTAAGGCAAATAGAATAAAAAGTGAAAAAGAAAAAGGGGAGAGGCTCGTATTTATATGAATGGAAGAGGGTTTGGCCACGAGAATGGTGAACGAGTAATAAGGGAATAAGGATCGGCATACCTGCCGATCCCTATTTGCATAGCTTCAACAATGGATCGGCATGTTGAATGCCAATCCCTATAGATGATATAAAAAAATGAGTGAAAAATAAATGACTGTAAACACGAATATACGAAATATTATAAAAATTGGCAACGATCTGTGAGCGTTCGAACACGTTCGGGAGCCAACGATAGAAACATATATATGAATATACACGTGAGTGATTTAAAATTTCAACCTTTTGAAATCAATAGAAATTGAAATAAAACCTGAAACCTTCAAGTTCAAGGCTAGACCAGATAATAAAAGGTTTATAAGTCTCGCATGACCGGATTTGTATCTGCTGACGGAATATGGCACTAGACTTATATTATTGAAAGTCGACCAAGCGTCATAGCTATCAATGAAGGATTCAATGCCTCGAAAAACAATTCGACAAAGGAATAACAATCAATCAGGAAGCTAGATGGACTTCTTTCGGACAATTCAGACTTGTTTCGATTCAAAATATGTCATACTACTCATAAGACATACTTTGGGGGCAAGTGTTACCCAGTATCCAGACCCAACTATATTGAACTGATTGCACAAGATAGATTCGACTGTTATCAAGAAGGTTGACCACGGAGCAATGGCTGTAGAACCCGGAAGTAGAGTTTAGATGGTTATATAAAGCCAGGATTTAACGGAGTTGGTAGATAGATGATGTAGGATGTAGAAATATGGAAATTAGCTTGGACAAGTAAGGGATCGTCATAGCTTAGTGGAATCAGAGGGATCGGCATGACATGGTGGGACTCCAAGGATCGGCAAGAATGAAGGTGTATGGATTTGCATGGTTAGTTAGATGAGGGTTCGGCATGGAAGAAGCAATGGAGGGTTCGGCATAGGTGTTGGTGCATGGATCGTCATAGTGTATTGGTTTGAAAAGCTATGTTTCAACTCGTAAGCTGGGGATCGAAAAAGCATAGGAGGGGTCAGCAAAGATCGATAGTTAGTCATGGGTCGGCATATCTGAGTAAACCAAGGAGGGATCGGCAGAAGGTAATTTTCAAGTGGAGTCGAATCAAAGATCAATCAAAAGCATGAGCTCCACTAGTCCAATCAACACAATATTTGAAAAGCCAACATATCTAAACATGAATAAGCCACCATAGGGATCGCTGCCCAAGAATCGACCAATGAAGGGATCGGTTATGATCCCTGTTCATTGAGATTTGGATCGAGCGACCCCTATGGTGGGCCCATATGGATGAGAAGGTCCTATAGCCAAAGTTACAGAGAGATTGGTGGTCGCCTTTACCTATAAATACTGGCCTAAGGGGTCATTCTGAGGATCTTTACGCTGTTGGTTACATTAGTCTTTATTATAATCAAGTTTTCTTCTAATTTCTTGCTGTTTGCTACTGTAATCAAACTATTTGTGAATCAATAAAGACAATCTTCAAAGTGGACGTAGGCATACAACGCCAAACCACTATAAATTCTTGTGTTCTTAGTTATTGCTTTGATTTGCTTGTTAGTTTATTCTATTCTTCTGTTTTAATTTTACTTTCTTCATTTACTTCTCTAAATAAATCTATTCTTGGGTGTTTTTGACCAATTTGGCTGCAAACAAACTTCAAAGTAAATAATCTTGCGATGCTTGTCAAATTGGAAAACTACACAAGAAATCATTTAAGTCTAAGGACACAATCTCTACCTCACTCCTTTAGAACTTCTCCATCTTGATCTTTTTGAACCATCTCGAATACAATTAATAAACACAAATAAACATGTTTTTGTAATTGCATATGACTCTCCGAGATATGCATGGACAATTTTACTAAAACATTAAAATAAAGCATTTGAAATATTCAAAACTTGTCCTAAAATGATTCAAAATCGACAATCTATTAAAATAAAAACTACAAGGAGCGATCTTAGAGGAGAACTCGAAAATAAAATTTTCAAAAAATTGTAATAGGATGGGTATCACACACAATTTCTCTTTTCCAAGAACTCCTTAACAAAACTGAGTTGTGGAATATAAAATAGAACTATTCAGTAGTGTGCTAGAACAATGATAAATGATAGTAACGTACAAAAGAATTTTTGGGCTGAAGCAGTTGTTGCGGCATGTGTGATGACCGCCCTACACCTTCGATACCTAATATACTGTATAGTATGCTGCAATGGTACCCTGACCGATGTAGAGCAATAGTATTGACTGTATTTTTTTGTCAACCTCAGAATTAGACTAATGCATTGTGAAAAGCAAATGTCACTTACTAATCACTAGGATTAAGGACATAAAATTGGGGAAAACGAGCATTTAAAGGCAAATGACACAGGATGTAAAGTGGTTCGGTAAGGCTATCTACATCCACCGTGAAGCTCTCTTACTATATGGCTCTCTTACAATTACAAGGAATTACAAGGTAATATGAAGAAAAGATGTAGCGACTAAGACTAATGAAGTTGCTCATCTTAGGAGTTTGCTAAGTAAAGAACTCTTTAATAGTGTGCAACTGGAGACGTGGCCATGCGTTCTCAGATCAACCTTTTCGAGGTGGTGCATGATGTAGTTAAACAATCAACCAACCAACCCACCAGCCAGGTGTCGGGGGCCAAAAGCAACTGCTGGGGGCTGGAACCCATCAACCCCTTTGATGTAGTAATGCATGGGGTCCTTATAGTATTTGAACTTATGCTTGGACAACTGAGACATATGGTAAAACAAGCAGGAATCACGTCTGATCGTTGATTTGGCTGAATGAACTTGATGGGAGACAACTGGCAAAATGGAAGGAATATGTGGTTGAGATGAATGCCAACAGGAGAACCATACCAGATACATGCCCTGCCTTACTTTACATTTAATGCATTTGTACTTTGGCGGTACGTTACAAGAAAAGGAACATGTTTCCTGTCAAGAATAGATAAACGTAGTTGTGCCTTTTGTCACCTCACTTCCATGAGACTAGGTGACAAGACGTGCTGAGTAGGTTTGTTGGTCCCAGAGACCATGAAGAGGATAAGGAATTGCTTCGAGCTGAGGATATATCGAGTCGGGAGGGGGATGACGAGAGGAGCTATAGGTCGTAGGTGGCTGTGCTAGAACTAGATCAATGATGGGCCACACCGATGTTAACCATGAATTGTGTCGGTTGGAAAGTAGCCGGGAGAGATTCCTAAGCGAGAAAGAAGACTTGGTGCCATGTTGAAAGTAGGTCGGCATGAGAGCGCCGATTGGTAACCAATTAGGAGATCGGTCGAAGCGGACCAGCCTGAGTTATGCATATGCCTCGCTTTGATTGGCGAGGCTGTTGGAGTTGTTGTGGGGTGCCTTAGCCAGAAGTTGGCTTGATGTGCAATTGAATAGAGGGGCCATGTAACTTTCCTTCTCTGAAATAGGCCTAATTTTCTACCCAATAAAGCCCATCGAACCTTAGCTCCATTTCGAAGCTAGCTATTGGTTGGTATAACTGATAAAATAATATGCAGATCTATCTGTCAATATTTTCAAAATATCACAACATAAGGAATAAAATATAATAATGAAATAAGTACCCATTGCATACCATGTCTTAGAAATGCAATATCTCAAAACACAATAATCAAGTAAATACAATGTATTTAATGTACATAAAAATATAAATGGATAACAAGTACTGCCATCGGGACTTCGCCGTCTTCTCCTCCACCCACATCATTAAACCTAACATGTATGTTGTAATGAGGAGTGGGTTAGAACAACAATGACTGGTAAATGAACTTCAAGTTTTGTAATGATAGTATATGGGTAGTAATCATTTAGATGAGTATTATGTTTTACATATTTGATATATATATATATATATATATATATATATCCATGTATATCTCTACTATATGCTAGTGACACTACAAATCCTACTCCATGAATAAGAAAGCAGGCGCAAAAAGCTATGAAGTATATCGGGCTCAACAACCCATATCCCATTCCCGTCTAATAGTATCCTAACGATGCAAGAGGAAGTACCTAAGCTACTTAATACCCTTGAAATGGGAAATAGGCAGACCCTCCTGCCATTTACTACCTAACCCCAGGCGAGCCTCTCCTAGTACTCCCTAAATGTCATCGTATAAATTCTCTTGCAGGCTATTTAGTACTTCTTGAATAGGGAAGAGGCGGACTTCCAATGGTCATTTAATACCTCAATCCCAAAGCTAACCACCCCTAAGGGATTTTCACTGACGCTGTTAAAGATACTCCCGAACTTATGGCCTATAACCTAACTTTGATGTCTTACATTTTCCGACTATTTAAAGGTGATGGTACCCAGGTTAGTTAGGCAAACTTACCCTATAAAATTGGGACTAACCTTGCGTCCATCGTAGGTACTTATTATAAGCGATGTCCCACATTAGTTACAAAAGTCACACTATTGGTAGCCAGATTAGCTGGGTAGACTTCTGTGTGCTTCTAACTGACCTTGCATCCAAATAACTTAGCCATATTTTAACTCTCTCCAACATTTAACATAGTACTATACCTACATATATATATATAATACATGCACCCCCTCGACCGTAGTTATGCATTAAAGGCCTTATTTTACCTTTATTTATGGAAAATTATCCATAACTATCTTTAAATCATCTTTATTAGATTGTTTGTTGATTATTAATTTCCATTTGTGTGTCTTAATTATTATATACGTTATAATTCTATTATAATTGTACGTTTTTAAATTTAAGGGAATATATTACTTAATATTAAGCTGTACCTAACTAATTTTTATTCCTAATTTATTACATTTGTTTGTTGTTTATTCATGGTGATATTTTATTAACAACTGCAATTTCTATACAAGTCCAAATAATATAGTGATTTCATAAGGGCTAATATTATCAATAATTTAACACATAATTTAGACTTGTACATATATATAAAAATGGAATCCAACCGTACAATTTTATTTTATATTAATATAATAGGATTACACCTCTTTTTCCAAAGAAGAAATTTTGCAATATAACCTTTTATGTTCCATCTAATAATTTGAACATATGAGGTTAAACAACAAAGAAATCAGTTTATTCAATCAACCAAAATAGGTGACTACACTACGGATAAGAGTAAAAACCTCTTTCACCTAATTTGCACACCTATGTCTATCTATTAGTTCTGGAATTCTTTGTTGTTACAACAAAATAGTGAGAAGTGGAATCAAATAGAATACAAATGTTTATCATGTAAATATTAATAAAATCCAATCCTATTACATTAACATAAAACAACCAAGATTTCAAATAATTCAAGATTTACATAATATGGGGAGATTTTAGGGTTTAAGTTATTAGCTTTTCAAATGCAAAATCTACCAAGGCATAATACTCTAACCTCAAACTACACAACATATCATTAGGGAAAATTTCAGATTTCCACTCATAGATATCTCTAATTGAACCAGCATAGATTTGCTTTGCGCTATAGCCTCTCCCTTTCTCCAAGTTATCTCCTTTTTATTATAAAATAAATTTGGTTACGCGTATTAGATTTAGAAACTATAGATTAGGGAAGAAGAGAGATATACATATATTCATATATAAAATTAACTTTATGTATTTCTTTCAATCATTCTCTAATCCTTGCACGCATATATTTATTTTGTTGAAGAAGTTTTATTTAGGAGAAAGAGAATGGTAGAGTTTTGTTGACGACTTCAGATTTGTGTAAAAAGATTAAGGAGGCTAGCATCTTAATTATAGTTGCTTGGAAGCGTCAGGACCATTGGATAAAGAATATTTTAAAAAGATGAAATCCGGGCCATTCAAGCCATCAAAAATCCAAGCCATCATTAGACGGCCGGTCAACTAGCCCAAGGAGGCTGTCGACCGGTTAACTATCCTTCGGTGTTATTTATTTCTTACCTTTTTTAAAGATAAAAATATTTATTTCCCGTTTAAATTTCATAGTAATGATTTTCTTAGAACTACGCTATCAGTAAAGTTAATAATATTAATTACTTTAAATACATTTCAAATTATTTTTGTTTTGAAATTCTCAAATGTCAATAACTTCTTCGTTTGAACTCGAATCACGAAGCTCTATATATAAAAATTGCTTGGAAAATCGTCAGGAACAGAATAGTGAAAGTTTTGCAACCGGATTATAATGTTTGCAAAAAAATTATTTTTGGCGTCGTTGTTAATTAATTGACTTTTCTTAATTAATTTCTGGTTAATTTTGTGGGGTGTTGCATTCTCCTCTCTTAAAAGAAATTCATCTTCGAAATTACTATAGGACAGATTATGTAATGCGCTCTCTACAACCATGTTATACAACCAAGTTATCTACACAACCATCTACTCAACCAAAAGTGCAGTGTGATTATGTATGCAATATATCTATAAGTAAGCTCAACCCTAGCGTGATTGCAAGATCGTGACATGTAGGCATGTGTGCAAACAACCTAAATATGCTTGAAATTCTATATGAGTGCACAAATAATAGGAAAACGTGTGGAAATCATCCTTTACCATCCAATCTAGCAACCACGATGCAACAAAAACCAACATAATACTAATCTAGAGAGATGAAATTAACTAGAAAAAAGCTCTGGGTGAGAAGCCTTTGGCTTTTTTCCCAAGTGCTCTCCTTCAGATTATCTCCCATTGAACTTGGACCAGCCTAATCTCTTTGTTACGAAGCTTCCTAACTTCATGCTCCACTATGCATGAAGTGGCATGAGATGTTATCGGTTTTGTCTCTATATCGGCTAATTGATTGGCTTCCACTATGGTAGCTATGCTATGTAGACACTTCCTTAGATGTAATACATGGAAAATATATGGATTCCAGCCAACTTAGCTGGGAGCTCTAACCGATACGCGAGTCTCCCACTCTCTCCAAAATCTGGAAAGGTCCAATGAATCTTAGTGCCAACTTCCTCGAAGTTCCAAATATCATAATCTTCCTAAAAGGGGAAACCTTAACAAACACCATGTCCCTAACTGAGAATTCCAACTCCTTCCTTCGCCCGTCAACATAGGTATTTTATCGATCCTGAGCGAACTTCATTCACTGTCTAATTACCTCAACCCTCTTCTTGGTCTCATGTATCAAAATCTTACACAAGTAAAATTTTGTTGGTATTCTTGCGACAACAATTGGGCGATTTGCATGGCCACCTATATAAGGCTTCAAAGGTTCCATACCTATCGTCACCTGAAAACTTTTATTGTAGGTAAATTCTACTAAAGGTATATTTTGCTCCCAATGTCCTTTGAAATCCATGATGCAAGCCCTCAATAAATCCTCCAAGACTCTGCTCATCCTTTTCGTCTATCCATCGGTCTGAGGGTGGTTGCGATGCTACGATTTAGCATTGTCCCTAAAGATGATTGTGGACTCCTAAAAAATTCACTAGTAAACAAGAGGTCCCTATTGTAGATAATACTGAGAGGGATTCCATGTATCGGACCACCTTCTTAATGTAAATCCGTGCTAGAAAAGCAATGGTCCTATTACTTTAGTATAAAATGGGCACTTTTACTGAGTCTATCCACATAACCTAAATAGCTTCATTGCCACTTTGACTTCTAAGCAATCCATCTATGAAATCCATCGATATGTGATTCCACTTCCAAGTTGGTACTTCCAACGATAATAACAGACCTCTAGGCTTCCCTTGCTCATCTTTGATAAGTTGATATGTTAAACATCTTGCTACATATTCCATTACTCGCCTTTTTATTCCCGGCCAATATAAAACCATCATATCCATATACATCTTATCTCCAACGGGATGAATAGTCATCTTAGAATGGTGGTACTCGACCAGTACTTCCTCCATAATTTCCTCCACCAGCGGAACACAGAAGCATCCATCTCTCCTTAGCCATCCTCTTTCATTAATCGAATATTTGCCATGATGGAGGAAATAATCTCCACTACTCAACTTAGCCAAAATATCTAGTTTCACTACATCCTTCTTTTGATCTTGACCGATGCGGTCGATCAATGCTAGCCTCACTTGCATTGCAAGCAAATATCCTGGAGTAAACTATGATGGCAATAGGAAGTTAAAATTTAAGAGGAATTACAACTGCCTCTACTCATATAGCACCTAGAGTAGCATGCCTCCAGCTAAGGGCGTCGGCAACAACATTTCTTTTTTTGGGGGTGTACCGAGTCTCGAAGTCATATGATAAACTCTATCCACCTTTGCTGCATAAGGTTCAAGTCCTTTTAGGAAAATAGGTATTTAAGAGAATTATGGTCCATAAATAGCTCAAACTTTTCTCCCAAAGGATAATGCCTTCACATCTTCAAGGCAAATACGATAGCCATTAATTCTAATTTATGAGTGGGATACCTCTTCTCATGGACCTTCAACTGCCTACTTGCATAGGCCACCTCCTTCCCTTCTTGCATAAAAACAGCTCCTAACCCCATATCACATGCGTCGGTGTAAATAGTGAAGGGGTTCATTTCATCTAGGATCATTAGTAAGGATGAACTAGTTAATAGCTCCTTCAGCTTCTCAAAGGCTTTCATGCATTTCTCATCCCATGTGAATATTAAGATCTTCTTGGTCTGGCGAGTCGATGGTACTGCTATCTTTGCAAAGTCCATGACGAACTTCGTATAATAACCCACCTACCCAAGAAAACTCCTAACTTTCGTAGCATTTTTTGGAATCTTCCAGTCTATAATAGCTTCCACCTCTGTAGGATCAACTAACAACCCTTTCTCGAAGACAATATGGTCGAGAAACTTTATCTCCTTCCTTCAAAAATGACACATTGAGAATTTTGTTTTTAGTTGGTACCTTCTCAACATCTCTAGTACCTCCTTCAAGTATTTTCGTGCTCCTCTTCACTTTTAGAGGATACTAGAATATCATCCAAAAATACTACAATGGGCTTATTTACCACTTAAAGACTCTACTCATCAAATTTACAAAGTATGCAAAGGCATTTGTCAACCCAAAAGGCATTACCTCCTAATCATACAATCCGTTTGGAGTGTCAAAAGCAGTCTTCTCCTTGCTACCTTCAGCTCTTCTAAATTGGTGGAATCCAATGGATCAGTCTAACTGAGAAAAGATTTTGGCCCCAACAAGTTAGTCGATTAAGTTGTCTACTCTAGGTAAGGGATGCGTATTCTTCTTGGTCAGCTTGTTGAGTTCTCGATAGTCGATGCATAAAACTTAAAGTGCCTTCTACCTTAGTAGCGAAGAATGTTGGTGCTCCCCATTCTAAAGTACTATGGTGAATAAACTTCTTCTGCAATAGCTTCGAAATCTGCTTATCAAATTCTGGCTATTCTTTGGGGGCAATATGTCTCAACGGCAGTGCAACTGGTCTAGAATATTTCTCCAAAACAATCCTAAACTCTGTTTCCCTTTGGCGTGGGAGATCGGAGACTTCTTCAAAAGCATCTAGAAAATCCTAAACTACGGGTGCGGATAAGAGCTCATCTTGTGATAAGCTAAGAGAATATAGATAGCTCTACATAGTGGAGTCTTGGGTTATGCATTGAACAGCTATATCTTGCCCATGCATTGAACAGTTATATCTTGCCCACCCTCAACTCTTTAACCATACAATTCTCCTATCACAATCTAAGATAGCCCTATAGTAAGATAATCAATCCATTCCTAAGATAAGACCATACCCCTCAAAAGCTAGAAATATGCATTGCATATAAGTCTAAATTACATACATCCACTACTAGGTCTTTGCAAGTCATAGAAAAATGTGTCGACCCCCGACACAATTCGAAACAACTATAGGGTTGGTGATAAGTTGGGTTTCTACTTCTAAGGCTTTAACCATATTTCTGACTATGAACAAATGTGGTGCTCCTAAATCAAATAGGGTACGAATAGTATTTCCAGAAATAATAGTTATGCCTTCCATACCAGATTTCCCCTTGTCCTTAGGAGGAGGTTTGCTTGAACAAGGTACAACTTCAATGGCATAAGCCTGCACAACCTATCCCCCCTTGGCAAGCTCCAGACACTATTATTGTAATTCCCTTCATTGTGGCAACGGTAGCATTTTATCAAATTACCAAGTAATCTTTAGTAATGTGTCCCTTCTTGTGGCATCTATGACATGTCGGTCCTTTCTTCTTGAACCTTTCTTTGGCCTTCTCATATTTCCATAACTTTTCTTTCTTTGATCTAGCTTGGTCATCAGAATACCCTACCTTCTCCTTTTCTTCTTACCAACTGTCTAAAGTAGGGCCATTTCCACTAGCATCTCATAGGTGGCTTCTGCGGAAGTTTGGGTTAAGTGGAGTTCCCTTAAGGGAGAATTTAGTCCCTTCACAAATTTCATTGCCTTCTTCGTTTGATTGTCAATCAAACTCATTCCAAATTTAGCCAACTCCGTGAACCTGTTATTGTAATCCTTTACTATGGTGTCCCCTTGCTTCTGGTGGAAGAACTTCTCCAATTATAGGTTCACTTTTGCATTCAACATGAATCGCAACTTGAAGCGAGTCTTGAATTCAACCCAAGTTATGCCTTCCTTAGCATTCTCTGCAATAACTATGGTCCACCAATTCATCGTCTCCCCTTTCAAGTGCCATGTGGCTAAGTTCCTCCTGACTCGATCTTCCAATTCTAGATCCTTGAATATGAGTTCACAATCATCAATCCAAGCTCTAGCCCCTATAAAATCGTTCGAGCCGAAGAATACTCGTCCCCTTGTAACAACATGCACCTTAATGGGCCCGAATTTCGACTAAATCAAAACCCAAGTCCATTAGGGCACGGATCGTTGGTTTTGGTAACCTGTAATAAACACTAGTATATCAGAGTGCGATAAATATAACTCATAGCAGGATTGAAAAATATAATAGAACATACACATTGACTAAGGCTACTACCTTGGAATATTATTCCTTGGATATTTAATCGCCTTGTCAGTGTTGACCATAAAAGAGAAGGTTTCATCAACTGTTGTTCCCGTCTTGCGCTAATAGCGTGTCCTTCTATGCCTAACTTATGGATTGTTATGAGGAGGATGTAGAATACAATAGCCTATGATTTTTGGTTGATGATAATAAACATATACATACATATATATATATATTTAAATGTATTTGTTATTGTACTATTTTATTTTTCCGCATAATTAAATAAATATTTGTTGAATAAAATAAATAACTCGGAATTCTTATTTAAACAAATATTTTGTTATAAATTCGAATAGTATAAATTTAAACTCTCACTATACAAGTTTCAATTACAACATAATTTTCAATATATAATTTTTCATACATATTTCACCTCACTACATATTCACTCTTCACTCGTATTTTGATCTTCAACTTTGCTCCAACCTGTATCCAACATCTGAACTGTCTGCAAAATAAACTTTGACGCGGTAAAATTGAAAAAGAAATATTTTGCAGTACACAATGAAGTGTGTGTTTTAAATTATTGTTTGCCTCAGTAATTTGGGTTGTTCGTCATCATTTTCTTTTAATTCATCTTACACGAACAACTTGTGACACGTATAGTGTATCAGTGTACATGCTACAAGGTCATGCAACACCAATATACACTTGTTTTTTAAATTAACAGGGATAGGTGAGCACAAGGTTAAACCCGAGCAAAAACTGGATTCAACTCAAGTGCAAAAACATTCAACACAACAATGGTCAGTGCATAACAATAGAGTTTAGAACCCAGATCAAATGCACACTTGAACCAGACATGGATGCATATATATCAGTTCAGGTCCAACCTACGCCAAAACAACCTCAACCAGCATATATGTCAATTCAGTTCAGTCAACATGAAGTGCACAAGTTTAACTCGAAGCAACCTGAAAAGTATGGAAGTAGCACAAAACTAACCAAGAAGTAAGAACCAGACATGAACACGGAATCAAAGTGCAGGCATGAACAACCAGACATAGCAAGTCTAACAAAACAATGACAGTGAACAAGTGCAGGTCCAAATGGGTTATCATGAATGCAAAGAAACAACATACAACATTTCATACATTCTCAAGTTCAACTTCATTCAACATGAGACCAGACTTGAATGCAAAAAATACAACAGGGATGAACAAAGAGCATAGCAACACAAATCACACTCGTATATACATACATACATACATGTATATATGTATGTATATACATGTGACATCAGATCAAACTCAAGCACAATGAAAACAAGTCTGACCACCAAATGTACAAAGAACCAAACAAGTGAACAGGTGCGTAGGAGTTCAGGTGAACAAAGCAGTATGTTCATGCAAACCAGACTTCAGAGAATACAAGTTCAATTGCATGGACAGGTGCAAAGCAGCATGACTACAATAACATGAATGTCCAAGCAAACGCAGACAATAAATCATATGCAACAGAGGAGACAACAGGCACACAGGCAAAAGAAATACCAGTGCAACAACAAAGAGAAAAATATGTTCAAGTGCAAGGCAACATGATTATGCAACAGTCACATATACACATGTACACATATATGCATATATACGTAAATAGATATCAGTTCAGAAAATCACACACACACATGAATTCAAGCACTCGGGTGGACACATCAACTAGCACAAAATCAAGGCATGTATCAGTAGTAGTTTTGAACAAGGTCAAAGAGTAGTTTCAAAAAGTAATGGCTAAACGAAAAACATAATTGAATTGTTCAAATCGAAAACTGCCAGCAAAGAATGGAACAGCAAATCATGGTGAGCCGGTCAATTTTCAGGAAGTCAAGAATATCTCAAATTCAAGTACCAAACAAGTCAGCGAACGACGAAAAAGTCAAGGCCGCAAAGAAAGGAACAGATACAAATAAACTCAAGAAAAATTCAAATATATCAGCCGATAGTCAGAGAGTAACAAGTCAAAAATCACACAACCATTCGATTACAAATCAACGCAAGTGATAAAATCATGAAAACTTCAAAGCAAAATATACGAATGGTATTATAGGGTTTCGTTCCCTATAAATACACCTAATATCATCATCGGCAAATCATGAGTTCGAATTCAAACAAAACAACAGAGCAAATAAAGTACAAAATCACATACCAATTTTATACTCCATTCGAACTCGTCCTTGAAGCAGCCGAAGCGAATCGAAGAGCACTAAACGAAGAAGCATCGAAGAGAATTGAGGAACGAAAGCACACCAGCAATCAATTTGAAATTCAATCTCTAAGCGGCTTTCAAGCAATCAAAACCCTAATTTTTGAAGAGGAACGAAAGGAACGGCCTGGACATATAAAAAAGGAATAAGAGGATTATCTTGTTTTTTATTTGGACCACATAAAAAAATTTGGGCCGGTTTTAATTTTTGAGTGTTGGGCTTCAATTTTAAATAGGGATTTGTTTTAGTCTTAGTTTTAGTTTTATTTTGTAATTTCTTTTTAAAAAAAAATTGTGTAACTTTCTAGTTGTGTAACTAGGTACAAACTACGGGGTGTAGTTTGAGAATTCACAACTCAGTGGCTAAGTTGTGGCAGGGTTTTGAGCTTAGAGTTAGGTTAATCGAGTTAGCGGGTGTCGTGAGTTTACGTGTGTTTGTAAGCGTCTGATTACCTAATTTCCAGTAGAAACCTTAAGGGCAGCACATAGGCAGGTTATTGCCGAAGCTGGGTAAAACTGTGTGTGATCTTTTCTACTTTGTTTTCTGTTTCTGTTTTTGTTTTTATTTCCGCATTTAGTACACCCTATTCACCCCTCCCCCCTCTAGGGTGAAAACGATCCTAGAGAGGAGGTCAGAACAACGTTTTGTACATACTTTACCTATTTTATTAATTTATGTCGATTGATTTACATTTAAGAGTTGTGTCTATTATTTATGGCAAATCTGTTAAGTCTTATATGCATGTATGAGATGCCTAACCTAACCTTCTTTAAGGTATCGTTATATTTATGTAACAAATATATCTAAACACACACACATGCATATATATATAAGTCAATCTACTCAAAACCTCGGCCACTTAATACTTCTTAAATATGGAGGAATATTCGTTGCGCTACACTCACTTTTATTCTTCTGAGACCTTTTATGTATGCCTCATTTCAGGTATGACGAGGGGACGAAGCTTTTACGACGACTTCGAAGACTTCACCGATTTGCAGTGGTATCCCAAGCGCTCCTCTAGCCGCCTCAAGTCCGAGAGACGGAGGAAGAATACAGGCAGAGAAAGGAGCTCGAAGCTGAAACCCACCACCTAGAAGAAAGAGACCGAGCTCAATCATATAAAGGCAGGTATGAGAAGAGAAGATCTCTTGAGGAAAGAGATGAGCCGTCAAAAAAGTCAAAATTTGAACATTGCCCTTATTCCTCGGAGCTCGCTTCAAAACACTCTTCCGTGGGCCAAGAAATTCCCATCACTTCTGCTTCGATTCCGCCTTCAACTCATGTATCATCATCTTCTATTGTCATTGCTACCCCTGGTGCTTCTCGCCCCCACCCGAGACCTGCCTACGTTCTTCCTTCGGGTCCTCCTAAACTTGAGGCAGTGCTTCCTGGTTGGTTTTTAAAGAGGGTCAAGTTTGACCTGGATCTCTACCCCGTTTGCAGGGATTCCTTCATGCTGCATATCCAAGCTACACAGAGCAACCTAGAACAGGTTGAACGATAGGAGAAGCTCTATAAACAGCTAGCGGATACAAACAGAAATAATTATTAGGAGATCCTCTCCTTCGAATCGGAGAAAGATGACTTTGAGAAGGCGTTGGCTGAGCGCGATGCCAAGATTGAGCGGTTGGAGGAAGAGAAAGCAGTGGCACTGCAGGATAGCAAAAGAAATGTCGACAAATTGAAAGAGGTGAGAGAAGCCCACAGCCGAATAGAATCCATCTACAGAGACGAGATCAAAAAGGCTCACGCAGATGAGGAGAAGTTAAAGCAAGAAGTGAATGCTTATAGTGCAACGATTGAGGCTCAACGAAAGACTATCACTGATCATGACCTCATTATTGAAGGGCACAACAAAACTATTTCCAACCAGGCCAAGATCATTGCCAGGTTACAGGCCCAGGTCGCACAGCTCAGTGCCGACAAGACAGCTGCTGAAGTCGAGAAAGCTGATGTACGAGCGGATTACTTGGACCTCCAAAGTGCATTTGAAAGGAAAATAGAGAAGCTAGATACGACTATTCTGAACTTCTATGTCAACTCTCTGTTGCATCAAGGAAGTCACAGCTATCTTGGCCCGAAGTTTCTGCGCACTCTCGCCCTTGTTTGGGAGGAAATCTTAGCTCTTTTTGCCGATAGCGGCGACATATATTCCGATCGGGAGTTGCGAGAAGCTTATCTCAACGACGAATCCAAGAAGGTGTTACTTGAGGGCTAGGAAATTCTCCGAGTTGAAAGGGAGAAGGAGGCTACCGATGTTGCTTTAACGACTACCACCGACATGCTTACCCAGCCTTCTATTTCCGGCGTGGGCGAATTATCAAGGTAGCTCCATGACCAGCCAACGAGTTTAGGACTTGAAATCACTCCTCAAGTGGTGTAGCCATCAAAAGAGGGCGAGGGTGGTGAGTACAAATTAGACATTCTCGAGCATCATCCCTCTGGCGTAGGTATTGTCCCTACCTCCTCCGAATTTGGGAGTTTCCAGCTTATGCCACAAGAGCAAGAGGAGTTTAATGCTTTTATTTTTGATCTTATAGGTCCATCCACTTTCCTATTGAAGCGCCATCTACTTCGGCGCCCATGCCTGCTGCCATTTTCATATCTTCTGCACTTCTATCTGTTCTTGCTCCGGTTCCCACATCTGTGTCTAGTTTGTAACCGAGGCCAGAAGCCAAGAAGATAGCTGCGCTCCACGGCCTGGATGACCCTTCGGCGTCTTTGGAAGATGATATTACCGCAGCAGAAGCCAAGGAGCAAGAGACGCAGATGGAGCAGCCATAGAAGACTCAACACGATTTGATTGCCATCAAGAAGGAAAAGGTGGAGGCAATCAAGGCTTCGAAGAGTTCACGGAAATCGAGAAACCGCAAGGGGAAGGGAGGCACTTCTGAGAAAGTTTGGGAGGAAGAAGGGAAAGAAATCGCCACCGAAGTATTTGTTGATATTACCGGCAGCGACAATACTCCTGAAAAGAAGCAGAAACTACCAACCAAAGGTGGAAAGGGTAGCGGTGGCAAGAAGCGTTAAGGGGCTGGACTTGATTTTGGCTGAAAGCTTGCACGAAAATCGACTTGTTTTGATTTCTTTTTGAGTCATTTTGTTCAAGTGCAGAGTCTTCACTTCGCATCCTTACTGTAGAGTCTGTATTTTTTTTGTAGGCCGATGTTGTGTGGGTTCGGCCCCCACATTTTGACCCTGCGTACAGAAAATTATAAGCAATACATTAATATTTTGACTGTACTTTTATCTATCTGTTCATATATGTTCTGTGTACCTGTGCTTGTTTCATTTCATACTTTTCTAATTTTGTGATTATAGTCAAAGCCCTTCATTCAAAGTAACAGAACTTAGACATTATCAGCACTTTGGAAGTTAATAGAACTTTAGAAACTATCAAAACTTAGAGAATTTTTATTCAGAAATTCATAACACTTCTGAAAACTCTAAAACTTTGAAATTTTTATTTAGAATTTTAAAACAGATATAAAACTTTGAGATAGAACTTGAGGACATGTTGTTATTTGGAGTAACAACACTTGTGAACTTATTGTTTTCACGCGTTTTTGTCTCCGTACAGGTGTATGCCCCCCCCAGTTTATAGGGCTGTTTACTTCAAACAATTTTCAAGTAGCCGATAACTTAGGGTTTAGATAATCTTTTATTGGAAATTTGGCTAAGTTACAACTTGATTCTCCTTTTTCTATTTTTTATTTTTGGAAGTTTTGCAACTTTAGCATGTAACCCAAGCTTCTTGTGATATTTCAGTGAGTGTGCAATATACGCGTATTTCAAATGCGCACAATGCATAGGTTAATTGAAGGCAGTTTTAACCCTTAAGTGTCTACAGTCGAGGCTTTTCATTTGGTTTATAGCATTCTAATTTTGTTGGAATTGCGTTCATTATTCTCGGCTATGGAAGTGGTTTGCACTGATTGTGAGATGCGCGGTTTCTTGCCCTCCTCAACGTTGCCCATCTTCGGCTAACGTGAGGAGTTGGTATTTTGGTGCATGGCTCATGAGGTGCGCGACTTTTTGTTTCTCTTCAGTGTTTCCTATCTTCGGGCAACACGAGGAGTTATTATTTTGGTGCGCGGTTTATGAGATGCATGGCTTTTGTTTTTCCTCGGTGTTGCCTATCTTCGGGAAACAGGAGGAGTTATAATTTTGGTGCACGGCTTATGAGGTGCACGGATTTTGTTTTTCCTTGATGTTGCCTATCTTCGGGCAACACGAGGAGTTATTATTTTGGTGAACGGCTTATGAGATGCGCGGCTTTTTTTTCCTCGATGTTGCCTATCTTCGGGCAACACGAGGAATTATTATTTTGGTGCGCGGCTTTTGTTTTTTCTTGGTGTTGCCTATCTTTAGGCAACACGAAGAGTTATTATTTTAGTGCGCGGCTTATGAGATGCATGGCTTTTGTTTTTCCTCAGTGTTGCCTATCTTTGGGCAACACGAGGAGTTATTATTTTGGTGCATGGCTTATGAGATGCACGGCTTTTGTTTTTCCTCGGTGTTGCCTATCTTCGGCAACACGAGGAGTTATAAATTTGTTGCGCGGCTTATGAGATGCACGGCTTTTGCTTTTTCTCGGTGTTGCCTATCTTCAGGCAACACGAGGAGTTATTATTTGGCACTCTCGATGCTGTCGGAGCAGCACCGATTTTCAAAGGGCAAAGATCAGGTTCCACCGATCTAGCAGTTTGAGTTGATTTGCTTCCGTCAACTCGACGGGTAATTATTATGAACACAGTTTGGTTCGTTCAAGAAGCAAACTTTATTAGGGAAAGCATGGCAGATTCTTTGCCTATTTACAATGCCTCCGGCATTTCCGGGATGGCTTTTGCTGAAAAAAAGAAAATACATAAAATAGTTTTTTAAATGAAATAACGACGGAGCGATTTGCTATTCCAGGCTCTGGGAATTGCGACCCCGTCGACGGTTGTCAGATTGAAAGTCCCATCCTTGAGATTTTGATTAACGACATATGGTCCTTCCCAGTTCGGTCCGAAGGCCCTTGGAATAGGGTAAACTCGCTTCAGCACAAGATCTCTGACTTCAAAGGTTTGGTTGAGAACTTTGGAGTTGAAATACAGTGCGATCCTTTTTTGGTGGGCAGCAGTTCTCAAGTCTGCTTCTCTTTTTTCATCAACCATGTCTAGCAATTCGAGTAGGAGCTGATCATTTTGCTTTTGATCGAAATTCAATATTCAGTGTGAGGGGACTTCTAATTCGACAGGAATCGTTGCCTCTAAACCATATGCTAGGGCGAACGGAGTGTGGCCAGTTGCCGCTTTGTGTATTGTCCTGTACGCCCATAGTGCGAGTGGAAGTTCGTCAACCCAATTTCCTTTTGCTTTTGTTAATCACTTTTTGATGGTGGATTTGATGGTCTTGTTTATTGCTTTCGATTGCCTGTTTGCTTGCGGATGGGCCACTGCGGAAAAGCTTTTTTTGATTCGGAAGCGCCTGCAGAAGTCTTTGAACTCGGCACTTTCGAATTGTGTTCCGTTGTCAGTGATGATTTTTTACGGCACACCAAACCAGCAAATGATGTTTTTAGTAACAAAGTTAATAACCTTCTTTGTGGTTATGGTGGCCAGCGGATCCGCTTCGGTCCATTTTGTGAAATAATCCACTGCCACTATAGCATATTTGGCTCCTCCATTTGCTATTGAAAGGACACTAATCAAATCGACCCTCCATATCGCAAACGTCCACGGGCTAACCATCTACGTCAGTTCCATTGAAAGAGTCCTCTTAATTTTGCTGAACCTTTGACAACGATCGCATCTTCTGGCGTGATCTGCGGCGTCATGATTTATTGTTGGCCAGAAGTATCCGTATCGAAGGACTTTCTTTGCTAGGATCTACCCCCCAGTGTGGTCTCCGCAATCACCTTCATATACCTTCTTCAGGATTCGTCGTGCCTTATCATCGTTCACACACCTAAGAAGAGGGGTCGAGAATCCGCTTTGATAGAGTATCCCATCCTGTATCATGAACCGTGGCGCCTTTCGGAGGAGCTTCTTCCATTGATTTCGGTCAGTTGGTAGGGTTCCTACATGTAGATAGTCCTTTATCGGTGTCATCCATGTATCTGACTCGACGGTGGTCTCTAGAATCCAGTCTACGTCCATTTCGTCTATGCTTGGGTTGGTTAGCGTTTCTACCAAAACTAATGCCAATGACTAGGCTTCTCCGGAGCTTGCCAGCTTAGCCAAATAATATGCCTTGGTGTTTTGCTCCTGCAGGACGTGAGTTATGGTGTAGTGCTCGATATTGCTTAACAGATCTTGTACTTTGGAGAGGTACGGGGCGATATTTTCTCCATGCGCCTAGTACTCTCCTTTCACTTGACAGACGGCCAGCTAGGAGTCACTGTATATGTGAATAGATTTTATCCCGAGTTCCTTCACAACCTTTAGTCCATCAATCAATGCTTCATACTTTGCTTCGTTATTTGTTGTAGGGAATTCCAAGCGCAAAGCATAGCTAATGGCTCGCCCCTTGGGGGTTTCAAGCACTACCCCTACTCCCAAACATAAGTTGTTTGATGCACCGTTGACGAAGAGCTTCCATTGCATGCCTATTTATGACTGAACTTCCTCCACCTCATCCGTTACGGTAAATTCGGCAATGAAATCGGCCAACGCTTTCCCATTGATTGCTTTTCTTGGATGGTTTGTGATATCGTATTAGCTCAACTCTATATTCCACTTGAGTAGTCGCCTAGAAGTTTCTGGCCGGTATAAAACTTACTTCAGAGGCTGGTCAGTCGATACCTTAATCGGATGAGCCTGGAAGTATGGTCGTAATTTTCGGGACGCGGTCAGAAGGCAATACACTAGCTTCTCCAGTTTTGGGTAATTCTTCTCAGCTCTGGTGAATCGTTTGCTAATATAGTACACGGGTCGCAGGATTCTTGCTTCTTCCCGCACGAGAGCGGCGCTCAGTGCGTGCGGGGAAACTGCTAAATAAATGAATAAGTCTTCTCCATCGACTGGTTTTGATAAGATCGAGGGAGTTTCCATGTGTCGTAGCAATTCTTCGAAAGCTGTTTGATAAGCTTCACTCCAAAATTTATTTTCCCTTCTTTAGCGCATCGAAGAATGGTATACACTTGTCTATAGCTTTTGAGATGAATCGACTCAATGCTGCGACTTTCCAATTCAAGATTTGAAGTTCCTTCTTAATTTTAGGGGCTTGGACTACCCGTAACGCTGTTATTTGCTCTGGATTCGCTTCGATGCCCCGGGCACTTACTACGAATCCCAAGAATTTCCCCAAGGCTACTTCGAAGTGGCACTTGAGTGGGTTAAGTTTCATTCCATACTTCCGGAATATTTCAAACATTTTAGCAAGGTTGTCAAGATGGTTAGCAGCTACTCGGAATTTGATTAACATATCGTCTACGTAAACTTCCATAGTCCTCCAAATCTGGCGTTTTAACATTGTATTCACTAGTCTTTAGTACGTTGCCCCTGTATTTTTCAAACCGAATAGTATTACTCTGTAACAGTACAGTCCCAAATCGGTGATGAAGATGGTGTTTTCTTGGTCTAGTTCATGCAACGGAATTTGGTTATAGCCCGAGTATGCATCCATAAATGACAGTATTTCATGTCCCGTTGTTCCATCCACCAGTTGATCAATTCTAGGGAGCGGGAAGCTATCCTTTGGACAGGCTTTGTTGAGGTCCAAGAAATCAATACAGGTTTGCCATTTTCCATTATACTTCTTGACTAGGACTGGATTCGATACCCATTCAGGGTAAGTTGCATTTCGGATGAAGCCGTTGGCCATCAGTTTATCTACTTCTTCCCTCAGTGCCTTGGACCATTCGGGGCCCAAGCTGTGCCTTTTTTGCTTTACTAGTGTAAATTTGGGGTCGACATTGAGCGCGTGGCAGGAAATTTCAGGTGACACCCCACACATATCAGAGTGTGTCCAAGCAAATACGTCCAAATTGGCATGGAGGAACTTGGTTAGTTCCAACCACACCTTGTTCCCAAGGTGCGACCCAATCTTCACGACCCGCGTTGGGTCATCCATACAGACTGGGACAGACACTATCAATTCTACTGGTGCTGCCCGTTCCTCCCCTGAGCTCTTCTTTCTAGGGTCCAAAGCCTTGTCGAATCAGCTATGGTCCCCAAGCCAGGGGTGACTCTGTAGTTGCTATTCGGAGGGTTCATGGATGTGGAGTGTTTTTCCCACAACCTTTCCATTTTCCTTTCTTCTTGACACGCGCAATTCTGTGATGTAGCATTCTCGGGCGATGCTTTGGTCTCCTTTCACAATTCCGACTCCGTGCTCGGTAGAGAACTTCATTGTAAGGCACCATTGGGCCAATGCTATTCTAAAGTCGGCTAGTGCAGGTCGTCCCAAAAATGCATTGTATGCTGACATTTCGTCCACGATCACAAAAGTCTGAATGAGAGTGACCCTTTGCTCGCCCTCTCCAAGCTCTATCGGTAGGTCGATTGTTCCCACCGGTTGTTTGGGTTCTCCGGTAAACCCCTGAATCTTTGTTTGGCACACAGACACGCTTTTCACGCCAATCTTCATTTGATCGAAAGTACGTTTGAAAAGTATATTAACTGAACTGCCACTGTCAACCAGCACTCGTTGGACTATGGCGGGCCCGATTCCTATTATCACCACCATTGGGTCAAGAGTTGGAGCTTCAATCCCTTTGGTGTTCCGATTGCGGAACACTATGTCATCGCTCAAAACCTTTTGCAACTTGATCGGAGTTTTATCATCTATTGCTAAACATGATCCCTTCGGGACATGCTTTAACAAACTCGCATATCGCTCCATCTCTCCCTAACTTCTTTGCATGGGATGTGGTCCCCCAGATATTGTTCCAATAATAAGCTTCTGGTCAGTTCGTTTTGATCCTTCTTTACTAGTTCCAGCTTGATTCCTTTGCTCTCTAGGAGGTTGAGGGACCGCAGGTTGATTGGGTTTTTGTGGCTTTTTCACATATTGTTGAAGCTTGTTGTCTCGGATCAATTCCTCAATGAGATTCTTTAGGTGGCGGCATTAGTTCGTATTGTGACCGTGTGTCTCGTGGAAGCAGCATAATTTCTCTGAGCACTTTTGCAGCTAGGTTGCTTCTTTCCTGGAGGTTTCTTATATTCTTCAGTCTCTTGTGTTGCGAGATAAATATTTTTCGGAGTGTCATTCAGAGGGGTATAATCTTCTTGTCTAAACTCCCTAAATCTTTTGTTGTTGCCACTATTATTTCTTTCATCGGAGTTCTGGTTTCTTCTTTTCCGGTTTCCTCTCTTTCCCACGAATCCTTGAGCAGTTCCAGCATTGCATGTGTTTTGACCTGTCGCCACCTTATTTTGTCCTTTGTTCATCTGTTGTACACTAGCAGACTTTTTGTCCAGCTCCTGTGCTTCCTCCAACCTCAAGTGCTGGCTTACTTTGCGATCGAAGTCATTCCTAGTGGTAGGTTGCTTCATTTTAATCCATTTTCCAAACTCCGTTTCTGGGTGAATAGCACGGACTAACGCCATAAAAACCATATCCCCATTAGGGTTTCTTACCTCCGTTACGGCGGTATTGGACCAATTCATGAAAGATTTCAGTGATTTGTTGCGTCCCTGGACCAACCCGGATAGAGACATGACATCCTTTGGTTGCACGGTATAGAGCCTGAACTGGTCCAGGAATTTCGTTGCAAGTTGGTCAAAGGTAGAAATAGATCTGAGGGGGGATTCTGGTGAACCACATAGATGCAACTCCTTCTATAAAAATAGGGAAATATCAGCAGCTAACGGCCTCTCGAGCATTTGCTCCGTCCATATACCAGCTATATTTGTACAAATGGGGTTTTGGGTCCTTGGTTCCATCGTAGGATGGAATAGTTGGCATAGTGAATTTGTCTGGGTATCTTTCGTTCAAGATTTCGTCGGTAAAAGGGGTCCGACTCGAGGAACATCCCCATTCATCATCCTTTTTGGTTTTTACTCTCGTCCATCAACCGTTTGACCATATCTGCTATGTATGCCTCTGATGTTCGGTAGTCCTGGGGGTGGCAGTCAATCATTGCGCCAAGTGTTTGGTTTTGCAAACGGTCTTGGCGCGTGGGTTGAAGCCTGGGCTCTCCCGTCTTTGGGAGAGCCACTCTCGCGGGACCCCATTGGTTTGCAGTTAGCCTAACTGGGGCAGTTTGGACGTTTCTAGCATCATCGAACACATTGATGTTCTCTTCCATCTGAATGCCTTGCTCTCCACCTTCTGTGTCGGAGAGATTCACAGCTATATCTTCCTGCGGGGTTTTGGCCCCTTGATTCAAATTCAAGTTCGGTTGCATTGCATCAGGTGGAGTATTCTCATTTTCCTCCAAGTTACATCCTGTTGTTACCCTTCTTAGTTGCTGCTTTCCGTTTTTTCTGTGTAGAACAGAAACGAAGGAATTTTCTTGTTCTATAGCAGTTACAAGTTCAGGCATAGTCCTTGGAGCGGGGTTTGATTGTAGAGTTATAAAAGAATTGAGCTTATCCATTAGAGCCTTATGACTATTTTTCATTCTCTGGTTGATCTCTTCAGCCATCCTATTCAATTCGTCCCTGGTGACAACTTCATGCTGACTAGAGGACCCTGGTGCTTGATTTCCTAAGTTAGCACCATTTACTTCAGCTTGCTGGAGACTAACACCTTCTACAGCTATTGCTGCCCCTATGGATCTCCCAGAGGCAGTTCTTCTTCTTCCAGGAGCCATTGACCCAAAAACAGCGAGTTCTTTAAGCAAAGACTAGGGATCAAACTTCTGGACCTATGGAATCCAAAGTAGATAGCTAGATCCTGACCCTGAGTTGGGTTCTCGGTGAAAGCACCAAAATGTTGACCCAAAAATGGACCAACAACCTGGTTTGGATTTGAAAGCACCAGTCCTGTTTTGACAGAGCAATATAACAGATATAGAAGAAAAACAGTAAAAGAAAGAATACAGAGAATTTTTCTAGTAGTTCGGCTGTTAATGAAGCCTACGTCCACTTATAGTTTTATTAAAGACTGATTGCTGTTACAAGAGATGTTTGATTATAAGGCTTTGATTATCTTTTTGCTAGATCGGATCTCTAGAGTTGGAATCCACTGGAGAACCATAGTATATTCCCTTGGAGATTATTGTGAGGGAGGTAGAGAGTGAAGAATAATTCCAGCAGAGCTTCAGTAACCAGTCCGAAGAAGATCCTTTTTATGTTGCAGGTAGGATGGTATTTATATGGATCGGAGAGCTTCTGGGCCAGGCTACTTCACCATCAGCTCACAGGTAGGTAAGAAACAACCCAGGGAGAGTTTGGCCAGCAAAACGAGGCAAAGCCATGGGTCGCTATGGGTCGCCAGCGACCCATGGCCTTGGTTTGTTTGCAAGCCAATGTCTTAGCCTCTTTTCGTAGTGTTCCATAGCTAGCCTGTTTGAAGGTTTGTGGAGAGGTATGGTCGATGATGATCCAAGCACTTAGAGTTTTTCTGGAGTTTGGAATTGGAGACGTTTCCATAGTCTTTTATCGTAGTTGCTTCATTTTGATGGCAATTTACTAGCTATATGCACTCAGCCGCTGATTGTGCTAAAAGAATGTTGATCTCTCAGCTTCGCTGATCCCAGTCGTTGCCTTAGCCATATAGCTTGGCCCTTATTAATCCATTGTCTTAGCTTTTCTGGTTAAATCCTGAACCATCCTGTTTACACAAGGTTGTTCTGTTTCCTATTGGTTCCTGCTGGGTTAAAAACCCGGATAACACATATAGATTAGAAAGATAGAAATAATTGATTAATTAAAAAATGAAATCTCAACTCTATTTATGGGTTTGAAAAGTTCTAAATCGATAGTTGCAACCATTTGAATAATTGCAACTCTTGAGAAAGAAGATAACTCCTTAAATTTTGAATTTCTACGAAGAGTTGTCTCTGTTCGCCAGGTCCAGAAGTCTAAGCAAAAGGTCCCAGATGTCTGGACGAATATAAAAAATTCCCAAAAGCACAAGAACAAAAAACAAGTCATCAAGTCGTCTGGTATTTCCATACCAAATGTCTAGATTCAATATAGACGTCTAGTATAAAATTTAGGACGTCTGGAATTGAACTAAAAAGTTCTTTTAAATTGAAAGTATACAGATATCCATGATGAAAGTGACAGATGTTTGGAACTAAACTATTTTGTCCATTTTATATTGTATCATAATTTATGAAGGAACTGGGCCAGCCCACAGTGGAAGAAATGGGCAAAGTTCAAAAATTTTAGCCATTTTGGATCTTTAATGGGCCCATGAAGTCTAAATTCATTTAGAACTTTTCCAAGTTACTTTTAAATAAAATCAATATTTTATTCAACTTCATAAATAAAGTTTCACTTTAATTTAATGTGTATGTAAGTTAGAGTATATCAAATATACTCTTATATACAAATTTGTGTGTAATGTTTACTATTTAAATTTATTCGGACAGGGAAATATTTCATTTCCTTTCTCTTAACTTATTCAATTAATAAGAGGGAATAAATTTATTTAGAGAAGGAAAATTTTCATTTCCTTTCTGTTAAATTATTCAATTAATGAGGGATCATAAATTTAGTTGGAGAATAAAACTTTTTCAAATTTATGCAAAAGGAAATATTTCATTTCCCTTTCTTTTTTCAATGGTGACTTTTCCCGCCTCCACTTTGACCATTCCACCCGTACCTCTGTCCCATGCCCTACCTTCTCTTCCTTGCTCTCCCATCCATGTCCTTCTCAGCTCTTCTGCCCTCCCTATCCCCATTCCTCCGGCGCCCGACCCTCTTCCTTCCATTTCTCCATCAGCTTCCCTCCCTTGCACTTCTTTGTCTCCTCCTCGACCTCCCCCGCTTGCTTGGAACTCCCTGTTCAAAGCCAAACCGCATAATGCTGGCAAGTACTCTCCTAGAACCTTTCCTTTGGTTTATAATGGTGATGTTATTGTCCCACCGCCTGAGGTCCTTCAGGCTGGTAGTGATATCTGGAAGGAGTACTTGGTTGGTTTCTTTCTTGACAAACCACTTTCCTACTCTGCTGTAGTTTATCATCTTACCAAAGTTTGGAAGCTTAAAGGCACTTTTGATGTTAAGTCTGATGGATTTTTGTTCATTTTTAAGTTTTCTTGTAAGGAAGATAGGAGGAGAATTGCTGAAAAAGACCCAATAATCATGAGAAGCAAACTCTTCATAGTCAAACCGTGGGATGCTTCTATTGGTAATACTTATAGCACCATAAAATCCGTTCCTGTGGGGGTCACCTTAAGCAACATTACCATATATGCTTGGTCTCACTTAGGTATAAATTGGCTAGCCATGAGATTGGGTACACTCCTATGTATGGATGAATTAACAAAGAAACTGGTGAGAATCTCTTTTGCAAAATTTTTGATTGAAATTTCCCCAAATCATGACCTTCTTCATCAATTTCCAGTTAAACTGTTGGATGGTACTGATCAAATGGTGCAGGTTAATTATCTTTGGAAGCTTGAGATTTATATAAGGTGTAAGGAATTCAGGCACAAAATTGAGGAATGTTTGAAAACAAGTGCTGGTGTGGAGGTGAGTAATGAACAGGAGAAGGGTGTGGCTGGTTTAAATGAAAGGGAGGTAGTCAGCAAGGTAATTAGAAAAACACAACAATGGCAGAGAGTAGCTCATATGAAAAGCAAGGGAAGGAATATAAGAGGAAAGGTGAAAGGAAAGGCAGTGAAATAAGCAATTATTGACTTTGAGAAAGATAGTAAAGAAAAGGAAGTTACCGTTAAGAGCAATGTTCAACAAAATGAGCATAGAGGATCTAGTCATATCAGGGAAGAGGAGCATGTGTTTCAACAAAACAAATATGTTGTGTTGCAGGATGATGAGGAGGTAGAGGATGGAAAATATTCAAAAAATGATAATGTTAATTTTGAGGTGGTTGGTGATGAACAAAATGAACATGGAAATGATTTGGCAGAAGGGGAATTTGAAGTGATGGGAGTGAATGAAATTAATAAAAAAGATGATCAAAGTAACCAAAATGCAATGGAACAAGGTGATGTTCATGCAATTATTGCTGATGTGCATGTACAGGGTGTGCATGCTCCATGTGCACAGTCTCATTTTCAATCTGAACAAGTATTGTTTAGTTCCAGTTCACAATTACCTCTACCACATGTGACTGTTAATGAAGTGATCAGTGTGGAAAGTACCCATCTGGAACATCAAGTTTGCCCTTCACATCCACAACACAATGATGTGCATGTTCAGGGTGTGCATGTTCTTGATACACAACCTCTAAATTAATCTGAGCAAGCTTTGTGTTGCACCAATTCTCAGTTAACACTGCATTAGGTAAATACAAATGAAGTGATCGGTATGGTAAGTGACCATTTGGTTCAACATGTTTGTCCCACCCAACCACAACGAATTTTGGCTAAATGCCAACAAGCAATAGAACCCTATCTCTCCTCAAAATCAAATTGCATCACAGCTATCTCCTCCCGTTACTTTTCCATCCATCTATCAACTGAATCCTGGCATTAAAGTGTCAGAAGGTTATACTAATGTGGGTAGTATCCCTGGCTGGAAAACTCCACCCCCTTACCCACTTGCAATACCACCAAGAAGAAAAACAAGCATAGAAACACTAATATTAGTATCCCCACAAACAAGTACCAGTCTGATTCAAAATTTTCCAACAAGCATGCTTCTTGTCCTCCGACAACCAGGAGTCAGAAAATCTTTGATCACCAATCCCTATAGTATAATCCATGTTGAACAATCTAGCTGTATGGAACATCCGTGGTGCCCATAACAATCTAAATCATGATCAAGTGAAGGATTTAATTCAAAAACACAACTTGTCTCTTTTTGCCATTTTAGAAACAAAGCTTGACCACTCCCATACTTTATCTGCTTGCAAATACATCAACCCTGCTTGGTCCCAATCTCATAATTTAAATCAAGCTCCTTTTGGGAGAATTCTAATTATGCATGACCCAACTATCCTTACGTTATCTCTCATCCTTGAAACACGGCAATTGTTGCACTACCATGTCACCTCACCTTCTTCATCCATATCCTACTATCTCACTATCATCTATGTTGATAACTCACTTGCTTCTAGGGAGTTATCCCTTAACTTAATCCCCCATTTTAGGCAGGAAACCCATCCTTGGCTTGTTTTGGGGGATTTCAACTGCTCTTATGATCTGCTTCACAAGCATGGTGTCTCCCTCTGATGCCTAGGGACATTCTACCTCTGAATAATGCTATACACAATTCCAACCTAATTCCAATCATGAAAACCGGTGCCAAATTTTCTTGGAACAATAGAAGTCATAGTGGTGTGAGAACTTTCACCACTATAGACCATGCATTTAGTAATATGAGTGCCTTAGCTCAATGGTCCAACCAAGCTGTCAACCTCCCATACCCTATCCTATCCGACCACTCTCCTCAAATATACTATTCTGGTTCTCCATTTGAAATTGAAAAAAGAAGTTTTAAATTTTATAATGCTTGGGTGGATGATCCTGAGTATACTAATATAATTAATTATGCTTAGTCCATTAACTGTTATGGTAACCCTACGTTTAGATTATGCAGGAAATTGAAGAATACAAGAACCATGCTAAGGGTCTGGGCTAAGAAGAAGTTTGGTGCTGGTAATCTCTAATCCTCTAAGATTAAGGAAGAGCTCCTTGTAGCACAACAAAAAATGATGGACAACCCTGATGATTACCAGGCTGCTGAAGGGAAGGAAGACTGTACAATGCTCTAAACAAGGCACTGGATATAGAATGTAGCATGAAGAAACAGCAACTCCATAATAAATGGTTAGAGGAGGGTGATAGGAACACATCATACTTCCATGCTTCAATCAAATTGAAACAAGTAAAGAATCTTATTTCATGCTTAGCTGATGAGAATGGTAGAATACACTCAACACCTGAATCTGTTGATGCTGCTCTTCTGAATTACTACACTAGTCTTCTTGGTAATTTGTCTAATTTTTATCCGAACCTAGACTCTATTTCTAATCTAATTCTGCCTTGCATCACCACCTCTCAGTTTGATTCACTCATCTCTAGAGTGACTGATGATGAAATAAAAAACACTCTATTCTCCATGAACAAGAAATCATGTGGTGGCTCTGATGGCTTTAATGTCCACTTTTACACTACAAGTTGGGTATTAATAGGCAATGACTTTTGTAAATCTATACACAACTTTTTTGATAAACGTAGGATGCTTGGTGAGGTGAATGCTACTAACCTTGTTTTGCTACCAAAAATCTCACTGGCTAATACTGTTTCTTCCTTTAGACCAATTTCTTGTTGCAATGTTGTGTACAAGTGCATCTCCAAGATTTTGGCTACCAGACTTGTGGGTGTTATGGCTGAAATTATATCCCCAAATCAGGCTGCCTTTCTGCCGGGGAGAAACATTCTTGATAATGCATTGCTGTGACACGAACTCTTAAGAGGTCATGGTAGAGCTAACTCTTCTAAGGCTGCTATGATGAAATTAGATATAAAGAAGGCCTATGACTCTCTTCATTGGGCTGCAATTGTGAGAATGATGGCAACCATGAGATTTCCTAAACCATTTGTTGCTTGGATTTACACTTGCATTTCCACACCCAACTTCACTCTTAATTACAATGGAAAAGTTACTGGGTACTTTAAAAGCAACCAGGGAATCAAGTAAGGGGATCCAATCTCTTCTTATCTTTTCATTCTTGTGATGGAAGTGTTCACCATTATGCTGGCTCAAAACTATGCTGATAAACAAATCAAATACCACCCAAAGTGTAAACAAACTGCTGTTACATCTTTGTTGTTTGCAGATGACATCATGTTATTCACAAAACCTGAGCTTTCATCTATTGCCTGTATTGAAGATAATTGACAGCTTCTATATAATGACTGGTCTGAAGCTCAACATAAATAAATCAAGCTTAATAACAACTGGGATACCTACTGCTCTCTCTGGAATTCTCCACCAAGCTACTGGTCTTCAGAGGATGGAGCATGACATGAATTACTTGGGATTGCCCTTGCTTACTGGTAGAATTACAACTGCTTTTTGTCTCCCCTTATACAATAAAATCACTGCTGTGATGACCTGTTGGGCCAACAGATGGTTAATCCAAGCAGGAAGGCTTGTTTTGATAAAAGCTGTTAGCTTCTCAATGATAGTTTATTAGGCTAGAATGTTCATTCTACCAAGGAAATTGCTAAGCATGGTGAGAAGTGCTATGTTGAGATTCTTTTGGACTGGTACAATACACACAAGAAAACTGTTGCCTTGCTCTTTACAGAAGTTTGAATTTCCTAAAGGTAATGGTGGTCTAGGTATTCTTAACATTGATGCTTGGAATGTTGCTACTTTTAGCACACATTTTAATAATTTGATCTTTAAGTCTGTTTCACTGTAGGTTGAATGGACATGGATGCATAGTATAGGCAGTAAGAGTTTCTGGACTATGGAAGTCCCTCAGTCTTGTAGCTGGGCTTGGAGAAAAATTCTTGGTCTTCGAGAAACCTTTCTGCCTTTTGTCAGAGTTGATATAGCAGCTGATTCTAAAATTCTTTTATGGGATGAACAACGTGTGCTAGAGGGGTAATTCTATCTAAAATGGTGAACCATCAGCAAATATTGCAAAATGGGATTGCTAGAAATGCAACTGCCAGTGATTTCTTTCTGAATGGGCATATTCATCTTCCCTACTCCAGTAATCAGGTTATCAGAGCACTTTGGTAGAGCATTGAGTCTGCAGATTACAAGGCAGTGGAGTGTGACACTGTATGTTGGGTAGGTAAGCAATATTCCATCAAACTGGTATACTTTAAGCTTGCTAAATTTGGAGCCATGCCAAAATTCAAATGGACCAGGAAGATTTGGAATAATAAAACAACTTCAGCTGATAACCTCATGATGTGGAAGGTAATTAACAAGGCATTGCTAACTAAGAATGTTCTCTATTCCTTTGGTTTTGATTGTTCTCTCCAATGTGTTTTTTGTGGCACACAAAATGAAAGCTGTGATCACCTTTTCTTCAATTGTGATGTTTTGTTTCCAATGTGGTGCAAGATGATGGTCAAGGCTGGAAGGATTAATATGAACAGGGATTCTCAGATAGAGTGGGAATTTGTCTACAATTTCACTAGAAAAAGGGGAAGGCAAGCTTATGTCTTGCTATTGTGTCTTAAGAAATACATTGCTTGGTATGGGAAGAAAAGAATAAAAGGTGTTTTGATTACAAAGCAAGAAGCAATGAAATATCATGGCAAGTGCTAATCATGTAGATTACCATGCACATGCAAAGTAAATGGGAGATCTATCATGCCAGTCTGGTTTTAGATTGGGAATAGTATCCTTTTGTTTTCTTTTTTTCTCTTTTTTTCTTTTTTTCTTTCTGTCTCTGTGTTGTTTGTATCTTGATTGTTTGTTTTGAGTGTTCATAGCTCTTAGCCTATTTTGAGCTATTTTATTTTATTGTTTTGTTGCAATAAAATCTGGTAGGGGTCCAATCAACCCCGCTAGCTCTGCTAAAAAAATATATTTAATTTCCTTTCTCTTAACTTACTCAATTAATGAGCGGGCATAATTTTATTCAGAGAATGAAACTTTTCATTTCCTTCTCTTAAATAAATTAAATAATTGATTAATAAAATAACATTAAGACTAATCTAAATATGACATGAATTATAAATATATTCACAGTGGTAATTGATATGTATACATAAAATAAACAAGAACAATTTGAATGGTTATTACATAGGAATTGAAATGGAGTAAATAAGGGATGACAAGGGTGATTGATACAGTTTCCCTTTTAGCAAACTTAATTAATGCAACATATTAATGACAACCAATAAGTACAAAATTGTAAGAATATAGAAGGTAAACAATGAATTGTATGTATATATTATTGTCTTAATTAAAAAAGAGAAATGATTTCATATTATGACAATATATGTAAAGAAAAATAACTTATATATGAACACATACAAGTAGATCCAAATATGTATATGGAATTCAATCAAAGCTTTCTAATAATATAAATTAGATAGTTATTACAGTCAATTTCAAAACTTTGATTTGTTGTTAAAATTCCTTTTATTCATATGTAAATATCTAATGCGATAAAAGGTGCAAGTAATACATGCATGCATACATACATATATTAACATTCAAAACTAAAATTACACTTTGTTATGAAAGATAAAAACATAGATCTACAATTGAAACATTGTATTGATTCCATATAAATTTCATTTTTAACTTTAAATATAATTCAATTAATAAACATGAAATTGTAAATTTCTAGATTTAAAGAAATTGAATCTAAATTAAATGTTAAAACATAGAATTAAAATAAAACATTGTATTTTAAAATATATAGATTTAGTTTCAATTTAACAAAGTAAAGAAAAGCAGCTAAACAATTCGAACATGTAAACATTCAGATCTGAAGAATTACACTTTAGTTAGAATGTTTAAAAACATAGATCTACACTTAAATAAACGTAAACAAATTTAATTTTGATCTATCAAATGAAGACTCAATCGTATCATTCAATAAATAATCCAATCTTCATAAACAATTCTTTAATTAAGCAAGACAGTAAGACACCGTACAAATTATGAAAGTCAAATTAAATTCCCATTAAACATTGCAAAATCACTATCTATATATAGAAAATGACATACCTAGCTACCCAATCCTTAAAACACACGTTATTGATGTTGCCTTTTATTTGCACCAGAATGAAGAATGCTTATAGATCCGATTGAACCACCTTAGGATGTTGCTAAGAAATCACAACTTGAATGATGATATCTCCTCAGATCTTCAAGATCCACATCCTATCCTTGCAAAAGATGGATGAACTACTTTTGTTTTGTTTTGTTTGATCTTTTTATTTGGAGTTGAAAGATTGGAAATTCGTTTTCCTTTTTTTGAATCTGCGATGAAAAGTTAGGAGAGAGAGAAAGAATGAATTGTTTGTACAGAATGAATTAGAGAAATATGTTTTATTTGAAAGAATGAAACTTTTTCCTTTCTTTAATTAAAACTTCCCCAATTAATTCCCTTTATTGTTTCTCTCTCTCCAATCCTTTATTTACACGTATGTCATCAAATGACATAAAATTTCCATAAATCATGTCCTCAAGTGACATAAAATTTTCATAAATCATGTCATCAATGACATAAATTTTCATAAATCATTTCATGCAATTATCTTTAAATTACATCGACATCGTATAGCGCTGCATGCAAATATAACTTTTATAAATGCATTAAAATAATTACAAAAAAAACTTCCATACATCAAATAAATAATAATTAATATTTCTCATATATCAATTAATTTAATCAATTTACAACATTTTATAAATTATTTAAATCATGTGCTTTTTCAGAGAATTCATCATTACAGTTATGCGACTCATAGGTGTAAATTCATTTAGCGATTAATATCGAACTATTCGAATATTAACGTTCACACGTCACTTAGCAGGTGGTGTGACATTTTGATCGAATTTATCGCTTACACATCTTTTGGTAAAATCCAATTTTACTTATTATAAGCGGTACCTAATAGTGACAATTATTTACACCAATTCCCTTCGTCAAAACTATATCACTTTGGATTTATGGAATTTGGTAATGGTCAAAATTCCAATATCATCCACATTCAACTTTATAGTCCAAACACAAAGTCTTTAGTTCAATAATAACAATTATTATTAATCGAAATGCTCTGGCCAGAGACTTTTAATTTGAGTTGACCATGATACTAACCCCATATAACTGAGGAGACGAATCCTCTATTGAATAGTTTTTCACTTCCAATGCTTCCACTTGACCTAACTATAGTGGTTCGATGGATGTCGTACCACGATTTAACTATAATCAAAGCGGAGCTTTCACATTGAAGATCAACAATATTCTCAAGTTGTGAGAACTGTGTAAATTAGTCACATCGATATTCTCTACTTGACCTTAGTTATATTAACCAACAGAAAACTATCTAGTGAGTCATTCCATAGATATGCAATAACTATCAGTACGTAACCACTTCGTGCCCCAACAGTCATGAGTAATACACTGCCCAACATTTAGAGAGCATTGCGTACTCTAGTCTTAACGGATACATCGATATCCAATCTCGATGCATCTTGACTAGGAACATTTAAAATGGTATATTTGTTTCATTGTGATAAATTACTCACGGTTACAACACTTTGTAACTACTATTACAAAACATACCATTTGTGGATTTTCTATTAATATACTTTTAATTAAATTGATTAATTAATATAACCACATTATATCAAGTATATAATAGAAAGAAAATACCTTTATTTCAAACAAGATTGGTCAATGAGTTAGATATATGTAACAAATTAAATAATTGCCCCTAGGGCATACCCCTAACTCTATCAACTTAAACATACATAGACGTCTGGGATAAAAATTCCAGATGTCTGAAATTGAACTATTTTGTTCATTTATTTTGAAATGTTATTTTTTTTTTATAAAATGATATTTTGACTATTATCTTTGAATAAATATGTATTATAAAATAGTTATATTGCAAAGATAATTTCCAAAATATATTTGTGTGTGTGTAATCGTCAAATTAGAGATTGTACGTAAAATCTAGACCGACAAAAATTACAATGTATAACATATTTGTTTTCTTCAATTTTAGCCTCATTTTCATGTCGATCATCGTATCTCCTTGTTTATATTTCTAGATGTTGATGTAAATCTTCATATTTCCTTATATATATTCCTTCTTTTGTATTGTGTATCTTCATGTTGAACTTATTTGTTTATCTCTTTTTGATACTTATGTACCTGCAAGTTAGCTTAGAGGTTCTTTGGCATAATTGTATAGTTGTTGTCATTAAAATCCAATAAGAAAGTCTCTAACATTCTCCCCTTTTTTTATGATGACAATTATACAATTTTTGAAAAATATTTGTTCTATATTAAATGATATTATAATATGATTAAAGCTCCCCTAATATAATATTTCCCTTTTTTAATATGCATATGAATTTCTCCCTCTTTGTCATTATCAAAAGGAATAAGGCAATATATGAAGCACATGAAATGATGATATACATAAATACAAAGAAAATGGTTAAGAACATCATGAAAATAGTAATGAGTAAGAAATAAAATGCAAATACCATAACATGGTTGAAAAGCCACTTATAATAATTACATATAGGTTGGATCATTAATTATAGTGGTCGACAGCATTCCAGAGGTCTGGTTGAAATAGTTCAGACATCTAGATTTATCCAATCCAAACCAGTAAGAAGTGGAACAATTTGAACTGTTTGCGGACGTTTGGAATGTTTGAACTTGACGTATGTTTTAAAAATTGTAGACGTTTATTCTATGTAAATTGTAAAAGTTTTATTACGTATAGCATTCCAAATGTCTGGATATTTTCGTAGACGTCTGATACATTGTGTATTCATGCTTTCCGGTTTTTAGTTATTCAAAGTTGAATTTATTGTTTAAGGATTTTAAGCTTTGTCAAAAAATCTATAATTATTAGCCAATTTTGAAAATATTTAAACAAAAATGTACATAATATTGGCTAATGTTAGGTACAAAACATGATTTATACAATATTAAACATAGTTATACATTTTAATAATATTTGATACTTTAAAAAAATATTTTTATTTCCCTTGAAATAATTTTTCGCACTCATTATAGCAAAATGAAATGTTCTAAATATTTCTAGCACTTTTGAAAGCAACGTCTTATATAAAAAGAGCATCTAATTTATTTTGAAAAAAATACTTCGTGACACTCTAAAATTAACAATACCAACCCCAAACTAAAAAAAATGAATTAGATATATCGAATTTGCTACAGTTCTATTATTCATAAATGCTTGTTCTCCATCATATACACAGAATCTTGCTATTCAAAATCCATCACATTCTTTTTTCTTTCTTCGGTTCCTACAAAAAATAATAACATTTTTTGGTACCCACTTACTAGGTTAGGGTCCAGGGGTTAATCGTAGGGTGAAAACCTTGCCAAAATAGGTGTAGTTGTACCTTCTAAAAGAAATAATGAAATAATTTATCAAATAGTAATTACTTTTTAGTACTTTTGATAGCATTAAAACGGTAGTATTTTAATCAAAGTGTTATAAACTAAGGTATTAGTAAAAAGATTAACATTTAAAGCATGTGATACCCAAGGTTATTATAATTTCCTAAGTTGTAGGAAACCATACCTATTTGGGTGTGGTTGAACCTTTATAAATATAGTTTTCATTATAAATCACATTCTTATAATAGTTGCTAATATAAAGTTATTTATTATGGTCAATCATATTAGTAGGAATCCATATTTTAATACTATTGGTCATTAGCTTAACAAAGTACTATTATGACTGTAAGTGGTTTTGGAACTATCTTGGTTACTAGTACTAGCATTAAAATTAGTATACCTGGATGCATATTTAGTACTATTTTTAGTTTTAGTTTGTTTATAGCCTAAACCTCTTTTATCATTGTGAGTTTTCGAATTTGTAACTAAGGGAGATATGATATATTTCTTTTGTTAAAATTTATGATTTTTTTATTTAATCTTTCAAAATTTTCTTTAGAATCACAAACTTCTTTTTGCAAAATATTACTATATAATATCTCACATTCTTTAGATAATTCTAAATTCTTTTTAATTAAAGCTTCATTCTCTTTTTCAAAAGATAAAATTAAAGTGCTAGAATTATTTAAAGGATTTTTCAAAAATATATTTTTATTTTGCAAAACATTGATTTCCTCCAAAAGATCATTGTTTTTAACTTCTAACTGCTTATTTTCTTTGTGTAGGAAATCTTCTTGTAAAATAAATTCTTCTACCGTATTTTCAAAAAATTCAGTTTGTTCTGCCAAAAATTTATTTTCCTCTTTTAAATTGAAAATTTCTTGGTCATAATCTTTTACCTTAGCTAACGTTCTATTAACTTTATTCAAAGTTTTACAATCTTTTAATAATTCATCATGTACTAACAAAAGATCTTTATTTAAAGAATCTAAGCATACCGATTGTGATCTGAGTTTAGCCATAAAGCATTTACTTGTTTGCACCTTTGATTCTTCTTTATTGCTCTTCCTTTTTCTACTGCCTTGACTAGATCTCTTTATGGCCATTTATTATAGGATGTTGTTACGATCTCTAGAATCCCAAGCTCTGATACCAAGTAAAAGTCTATGCGGATCGAGTAAAATGATTATATCTACTAAATTAAAACTTGTATATAATAGCATCAGAATTAAAGAGTAAATTTAAACAAGAAGCAATCACACAATAGATTTTTATACTGGTTCGAACTTCCCGTTCTACGTCGAGTCCCAGACTTCTTCTAGATTTAAATAACACCCTCATTTAACCTGGAGGAATAGGCACCTAAGCAGCAGAACATGATTTCAATACACTTGCCCGAGCAGCTGAACAGGACTTCAGTACTTTTGCCTGAGCAGTAGAATACGACTTCGACTACAAATGGTAGTAAGTTTCTTGACTGATTATGTTCTAGATAACACAGATAGGTCTATTAAGTACACCCTTCCTATAATCACCTTGAGATTATGATTTAAACGTGTAACTGTAGGAAGTAAATTGTTGATAATATTTGTAATTCACAAGTGCATATATATTAGGAAGATAGAAATAATTGATTAATTAAAAAGTGAAATCTTAACTCGGTTTATAGATTTGAAAAGTTCAAAATCAATAGTTGCAACCATTCGAATAATTGCAACTCTTGAGAAAGAAGATGACTCTTTAAAATTTGAATTTCTATGAAGAGTTGTCTCTGTTCGTCAAGTCCAGAAGTCTGAGCAAAAGTTCCCAAATGTCTAGACGAATAAAAAAATTCCAGAAAGCACAGGAACAAAAAACAAGTCATCCAGATGTCTAGAATTTTCATACCAGATGTTTAGATTCAATATAGACGTCTAATATCGAAAATTCAGACGTTTGGAATTGAACTAAAAAGTTCTTTTAAATTGAAAGTATACGGGTATCTGTGATGAAAGTGATAGACGTCTAGAACTGAACTATTTTCTTCATTTTATATTGTATTATAATTTAAATGTACACAGACGTCTAGGATAAAAATTCCAAACATCTGAAATCAAACTATTTTGTTCATTTACTTTGAAATGTTATATTTTCTTTATAAAATGATATTTTGACTATTATCTTTGAATAAACATGTATTATAAAATATTTACATTGCAAAGATAATTTCAAAATATATTTGTGTGTGTAACCATCAAATTGGAGATTGTACATAAAACTATACCAACAAAAATTACAATATAAAATCTATTTGTTTTCTTCAATTTCAGCCCGGTGTTGATGCTGATCATCATATCTCCTTGTTTATATTTCCCGATGTCGAAGTAAATCTTCATATTTCCTTATATATATTCCTTCTTTTGTACTGTGTATCTTTATGTTGAACTTATTTGTTTATCTCCTTTTTATACGTATATACCTACAAGTTAGCTTAGAGGTTCTTTGACACAATTGTACAGCTATTGTTACTAAAATCGAACAAGAGAGGTTCTAATAGGAATGAATCCAAAAAACACACGAGGGATATGAGGTCGGATATTTATACGCCACTGAATGATATATTGAAGAATATATACCTTGCTACACAAGGGACTGAATGATATAAAAGGCCGCATAGGAAGGAGGCGACCGAGAAAGAGTGGTGTTCAGGCAAGTGTTGTTGTTTCTATGAAACTCGTGGACACAATATGAGCGAGTCCCGACATCTTAGGGATTTCATAGAAGAATTGATAAGAAATATAAAAATTGCAACAATAGTGGGAGAGCCACATGATGGTGGACAAAATGCAAGATCCCAGGGCCAACTGCCTAAGGGAACCAACCTGGAACTGGCGGACGGGGCTCAGGCGGACTGATGGAAGGATAGTCATAAATACCATAACATGAGGACCTCAGCCAATGGAGAAAATATGGAGAGAAATGGAGCGGTATGTGAGCTCACTGAAGCAGGTACAATAGGGGGTTGGTTTTCCATCGAAGACAGCACCTCAGCTAAGCAACAATGGATGGTAACATATGATATTATGTCCAGGAATGGGGATCCGGATGGAGTAGAAGCACCAACCATCGACCCTATGGTAATATCGGTTGTTGTTGGCCCTGCAGCGGTGCATCGAGTTTTGGTGGATAGTGGAAGCTCGTCGAATATTTCATTTAAAAATACATTTGACCTAATGAGGATTAGTATGAAGGATGTTAAGCCTTGTAAATCCATCATTCGTAGATTTAATGACGAGTCGAAGTAACCAATTGGGACAATTGGTTTGTTTATGAAGTTAGGTGATGGAGACCGCAAGGTGGTGCAGATTCAAAGATTATAGACAGTAGATGAGTATTCGGCATACAATGCCTTTATGGGTCGATTGGCCCTAGCTGATTTCAAGATAGCATTGGTTTCCTGGTGCTTAATAATGAAGTTCCCTATGGAAAATGGGGTTGGATCAATTAGAGGAGACCAGAGCGCAAGTAGGGAATGTTATATCGCTGAGCTGAGAGAGGCAAAATGACCAGAGAAAGGCAGGAATGTAAAGAAAGCTCTCTACATTAAGAACTTGACAGCATAACAACTAAAGCCCAAGCCCTGGCTCGGGAACCATAGTAAGTTCGATAAGTCTATGGATCCTAGGAAGAAGTTAGAGGAAGTGCAGGTAGCACCGAACGTTCCGGTCAACATGGATGATTCTACTCGGGCTCTAAAAATCGGATCTCATCTCAACGCTGGATTGAGGAAGGAGTTGGTCAGTTTCTTCGAACAAAATTAAATGTGTTTGCTTGGACACATTCGGGTATGTGCGGGATATTGCCGGCGATAGCATGCCACACACTGAATGTGGACCCAAAGTTTCCACTTTTGAATTGAAAATGGCATAGTCTGGGTCTGGAGCAATTTGCTACGTTGAAGGAGGAATTATACAAATTGAAAGCGAATGGTTTGATGCTTTATACTCAAAATGGGTATCGAACCCCATTTCGATCAAGAAATAAAATGGAGAGTAGTGGATGTGTATTGACTGCTCTAACTTGAATAAAGCATGACCAAAGGATAGCCTTTCTTTTCCTAGGATTGATCAGCCGGTAGACAGGATCGTAGGACATTAGTTGCACTCTTTTATGGATGCATATTATGGCTATAACCAGATACCGATGCATATACTGGATTAGAAGTTAACAAGCTTCATAATAGATTTGGGCTTATATTGTTACCGGGTGATGCCATTTGGTTTGAAGAACGCTGGAGCCACATACCAAAGGTTATTGAATTCTACGTTCAATAATCAAATTGGACAGACGATGGAAGTATACGTAGATGATATTCTCATGAATTCACAACTACCAAGGAATCACATGGATCACCTTTCAGATATGTTTGAGGTATTGCAAAAGTATGGAATGCGGTTGAATCCGTTGAAATTCTCTTTTAGAGTTGCACTGGGAAAATTTCTGGAATTTATCATGAATTCAAAGGGCATTGAGGTCAATCTGGAGTAGATAAACACCTTAAGGAATGTGAGTGGCCCGACCATGAAGAAGGAGTTGCAGAGCTTGAACGAGAAGTTTTCCTCTTTGAGTTGGTTCATCTTGAAAGTAACAGTTACATGTATATCGTTCGTTGATGTTCTCAAAAAGGAAAGAAGAACTTTGAATGGAATACAGAATGTTAGAATGCCTTTGAGGAGGTTCTAATGTATACGGAGATGCCACTAGCTCTATCCAATCCATTGGACGGAGAGGACTTATTTTTATATTTTGTAGTGTCTGCTCAGGCACTGAGCCTGCTACAAGTACGTGAGGAGGCGAGGATTAAAAGACCAATTTATTATATTAACAAGCAGTTTACTAGGACTGAAGAAGGTTTACTCAAGCTTGGAGAAACCTGCATATTTCTTGCTAATAGCGTCGAGAAAGATATGATCGTATTTTCAGGCTCATCCGATTAAAGTGCTAATGGATCAACCTTTGAAGTAGGTGTTGTACCGACCCGAGACTTCAGGGAGATTACTGAAATGGAATATTGAGCTAAGTCAATATGATATAACTTTCCATCAAAGGAGAGCGATAAACGGGAAGGCATTGGCGGACTTCATCGCGTAGTTTACCACATTAGATAGTGAAGAGGAAGATGATATGGTCATACATTCTCATTGGAAATTGTTTATGGATGGAGCTCTGAACGAGCATAGTTCAAGCACAAGAGTGGTGCTTGTAACTCTAGAAGAGCGATCGATTTGTTATGCTATGAAATTGGAATTTCCTACAGCTAACAACGAGGCCGAGTATGAGGCAGTGATAGCAGGGCTAAGGATAGCAAAGGAACTGGGGATAAGGACACTGCATATATTCAGTAATTCCCACTTAGTGGTTTGTCAAGTAAAGAAGGAATATCATGCTAAGGGTGCAAGACTTGCTCCTTTCCTGACAAAGGCACTGGAGCTGTTGGATGATATAGAACACTACACAATTACGCACATCCTTAGAGAGAAGAATGCGAAGGCTGATTTACTAGCCAAGTTAGCTAGTTCTGGCGATGTGTAACTGTTGGGTTGGTTCCAGTGGAGGCACCATCAACTCCAAGTATCAACAATGGATGTTGACTCGATTTTGTAGGTCGAAGAAGAGAAGGAGTCATGGATAATTCCGATCAAGGGTTATTTACTTAAGGGAACTCTCGAGAGAGATAGGAATTAATGGAAAAAATTCCTTCGAAAGGTACCGTGGTTCATGATGCAGGAAGGAGTGCTTTATAGAAGATGATTCTCTACCCCTTGCTCAGGTGTGTAACTAAGGATGAGGCTTGGAATATCCTCATGGAAATCCATGAGGGTAGCTGTGGTGATTACACTAGGGGCATACGTTAGTGAAAAAGGCTCTTTGCTACAGATATTTTTGGCCAACGATAAATCGAGATGCGGTTGATTACACCAAACTATGATATAGTAGCCAAAGATTTGCAAAGGTTTCAAGAGCCCTGTCCATAGAGCTTAGGCAAAATGGTTAGCACATGATCATTTGCGGTTTGGGGAATCGACATAATCGATGTGCAATCGATGGTGAAAGGAGGAGCTAAATATTCTATAGTTGCAGGATTACTTCATAAAGTGGGCTGAAGAAAAACCACCTGCCATAATTATGATGAAACATGAAATCAACTTTATGATGAAAAACACCATCTGTAGGTTCGGAGTACCACAGAAGATTATAACAGATAATGAAAACTAGTTCGAAAGTACTAAGTTCAACGACTTATGCAACCGGTACATGATTGAGAAAAGCTTTTCGATGGTAGCACACCTACAGGAGAATGGACAAGTGGAGGCGGTGAATAAAATCATCAAGTCCACCTTGAAGAAACTGTTAACTAAGGCCAAAGGCAATTAGGTCAATGAGCTTCCACTAGAATTATAGGCTTATAGGACGACTCACAAATTCGCAACAAGACATACGCCACTCACTTTGGCCTATGGATCAAAGGCCACGATCCTGATAGAATTGGAAGTCCCTTCTCATCATAAAAAGTATTACGATCCAAAGGTAACGAGGAACTCTTTCTTGAGTAACTTGATTTGGTTGATAAGAAAAGGGAGGAAGTAGAATTAAGGGTTGTTGCTCACCAGAAAAGAGTAGCATGACACTTTAACACCAAGGTCCGGAGCCGTACATTTGAGGTAGAGGATCTCGTTTTGAAATGTGTTCTCCCAGGTACGAGAGAACTTGGTTGGAATTGGGAGGTCACTGGAATCAGTTCATAAACAACACATATAAGGAGCTCAGTGATGCATATCCATTGGGACGGACCTGGGACGGAGCTAGCCCGAGAACTTGGAGAAACATGCACAAGAATAGATTAAAAGGCAGTACATCACAACATATGTATCTATTGCAAGCCGAATAGCCCACCAGAGGATTGTGTGCTTACTAGCCCTGAGAAGGAAGCAAGACATCGCTTTTTGGAATTTCATGTTGCTGGCAGATGGTCAGAAGCATTTTGGGAGTTAGAATCGTTGGCACTTGTTTGAGTAGATCGTACAGAACTCTTATGTCGATGTGTTCATTCAGAGGAGGAGGATTTTATTGTATTGGATCTACCGGAATGATCATTCCTTGTAATTCGGCAGTAATTGAACGTCTAGGCCTATAAGGTGTGGAGGTGAAGCTTGAGCAGTGGTGGATTCAACTACAAGAGGAGTTGATGGCCCAACACTAATGTTAAATCTGGGAGAATGGCAAAGCATTCTCGACAGGAAAACTTTATGGTCAACACAGTCAGGTATGTTTTTATTTCAGAATTTTATTTTAAATGCGATCTCATGTGATCAACGCTTAGAACCTAATGGATGTCGACATGTATTGACCAACCGAATTCTGGACGTTGACTAGGGTAAGTGGCAGTGTTAATCTATGTAGTGTAAGTCTTGTGTTCTGTACATGACGAATGGACCATTCTGTATAGATAGCCCACTAGTGCTGAAAACGAGCCACTCCACACAAGGAACTATGCATCGGATCTTATCCGTTATTATCGGATAATCAATAATGAAACCACTATCTGGAGCAATGCGAAGCATTCTTTTGCAGGAACACGGGATCATGTAGTGTTTGGAAGTCCTATGCGATGGATTGTTTGAACGTCGAAGAGTATTTGAGTGACCATTCTTTGGAAGAGAACCGTCTCATAGGAGTTCGAATGACAATTCATGGTTGACCAAAACTTTGATGTAGGATGGTTCTAACACTTAGAAGTGCAAAGGTGTGAAACTATGGCGTAGTGTGCGATTCCATGGGAGTGACCCGAAACAAAGGAAGTGGTGATGCAAAGTCACTTGGAATTAGTGTTATTCAAGCATTTGATTTGGGGCAAGCTTAGGTCTTATCTACGAATACATTGAGTCATGTCATGGTCAAAGTTTTGCTAAGGAAAAATGGTCGTCGTTCGAGTCCCTTAATTTAAAGATGACCGTAGACCATAGCCAGCAACCACTTCAACACCATGAAGCAATTAAGGACACCACCTTTGCCTTTGTATTGAATCCAAATTGGAAATTAAAGAGAACTCAGGGTCAAGAACGTTAAAGATTGTGGTGGTCGTCAAGGTGAAGATATGGTATAGGCAAGGGATGAGGGAACATAGAAATGATGTCGGGTGATCAACGATGGTGGCTGTTGAGAGTTAACGGCGAGCAGTCTTGAGCGGTTGGAGTTTAAAGGGGTCGGTGGAAGAAAAATCTCAATAACGAAAAGTCAGGAGTAAAAATTGAAGTAAGAAGATTTTCTAAGTACTCAAGTTATATAGTGCTACCAAATTGGAAGGGAAAACTACTCGGTACTGAACAGTAGAGGTTGGTACCGAGAATAATTGTTAACTCAAATCCAATAAGGGAAAAAAGTAAAGGCAATGGAAAGATAGCATGGATCGGGTTAAGGCATGGAACAATCTCCAAAGTGTAAATCATATCCTTAGCACGATGAAAGGGAAATTAATTATATAAAACAGTTGAACAGATATCCACAGAATCGAAAAAATGCTTTGAGGCAACACTTGGATAGCTAATCAACGTAGAATAATAATGGTAAAAGCTTGTCTGACTCCAGAGCGTGCTTTTTTCCAATAGAAGCATACCCCGGGGGAAGGTTTTATCTAGCTTTTTAACCAAGCAGCTCTTGGACGAATCTGTACATCGGACGGAGAAGAAATTATTCACAGGCTTTGAAACATGCATGAAAGGATTGTAGGAATGCACTCAAGAATTTGGAGCAAAGTGGGAGAAAATGAAAGAGCGTGGTATCGACCATTTTTTCTACCCTCAGTGGACCTATGACACGTGGATAGTTGATGTTAGTAATCACCTCGGGATGCATTTCACAAGGAATTGGCAAACAACTCGAAGGGAGTTTTGAAAGAAAGTAGACAAGTATAAGTGATATTAGGACCTCTGGGAAACAACGCGATTTCTAAGGAAAAGTTGTAACATCCCCCACTTGGAAGTCCAAAACTAACGGCTACGGATGCTGCAGTCATCCATAGTTATTAATCCTCGACGATAAAATACGGTAATGTTAGATACATTGATATAACAGAAACACCTAGATATGGAAAAACTTTAAATCAATTAAACAAATTTCTCATTCCATTTCACACCATTTCAAATTCATTTCATAATCCCAAATTCGAGAACCACGTTCAGAGAAAATATAATTATTACAACATATGCCAAGAGCAACATATGAAGATGCCCCCTTGGATGATCAGAGTATAACATAGGCAATCAAACATCTTTGCCTTTACATCAAAACACAGTGGAATCAAAATAGAAAAGAACTCCTAATAGCTAGCATGCCTCCTGCACGTCTCCAGAAGCTTATTCGTCTAAAGGAGTACCTGAAAACCTCAACTCTCAAACTATTCAAAATTAATTGAGCACCCGAGAGTTTAATGAAAAAACATAAACTTCAAGTCAGACATAAAGCCTGCTATGAATAATAACCTACCATCTTGAACTATTTAGATATCTAATGAGACCACGCCGCTTCTGTGCACCTGCAACCACAATGGTTAAAACATAGCAATTTAAAATATCTTGATGATATGCAAACAAGCAAAATATTCTGGATTTCCCATCCCCATTCATTTGACTATCTGTTTCAGTTATAGTTTCTAGAGTCACTATTGACCTATTAGTTTTCACGGGCCGACTAATAACCTGTTTAAGGCTTATGGACTAACTGTCCGGTCTCATAGTTTTCATGGGATCACTAAGCACCTATTAGCCCCTGCCAATAATTTATTCAATTATTTCATTGGTTCTCCCTAAACCTATTGGTATCTCCAATAACTTCTTTCATATCATAGTTTTCATGGGTTGACTATGAACCCATTGACTTCTATCAATGACTCTATTCGGATATAGTTTTCATGGGATCAATACGAACCCATTGTCCTCTGCTAATAACTCCTTCCAAACATAGTTTTCATGGGTTTACTATGAACCTGTCTAAACCAACAACTTCTTTATCAGTCTTTGGGCGTCCTATGTTCTGCTCTACCTGACCTCACGGATGCAATTCTACTCATACAGGAATTAACTCAATTTATACTCACTACTGGGTCAACCTAGCTGGTTATTCTGCCCTTTCTCCCTAAAATACAGTTACGGGTCCATTATACAGTGAATATGTTTATAAAAGATGCAATTACAATAACATAACAATACCAACATCTGTGGATTAATATCCTTGAAATCATTTTCACATGAAACATGGTTAATCCCTTTAGCCTATTACTTTATCAAGGAAAGCTTCTTCAAAAACCCCAAAACTAAAAGCCATTTTAAAGCTCTTTTATATTGTCATGGGTTTACCTTTGAAAATGAGATTGGGTTCTTTGTTTTGAAAACTAAGGCTTTTGAAGCCTTAGACCTTTACTTTCAAAACCATTAAAATCTATCTTTCGAAACCTTTCAAATCTTCTTTCAAAACACTTAAAACACATGCCGTTCGAAACATTTAAAATATCTCTTTCGAAAGCATCAAAATCTTCCTTTTGAAACCATCAAATATATTCCTTTCGAAAGTATTAAAGCATGTCTTTCCAACTTATAGAAGCATAGCTTCGAAATTATTTGAAAGTACCTCTTTCAAAACCATTGGGTTTAATCTTAAATATATAACTTTTGGGTCAAAATGAACATAAGCGAAAGTACACCTTTCGAAACCATTAACTTTCAAATAAAAGAGTTTGGGGAAAACTGATGGCTTCGGAACCATCCTTTCGAAAGCTTCAACCTTTTAAGTAAAACAACTGGAGCCCTTTCGAAAGCATTGGGAAGCGGCTTGTTATATTTATAAAACAAAACTTGCCTTTTGAATGCATTGAAACTTCAACCTATTTGAAAGGTATGAAGACGGCAACAAGGTTTCGACTTGGTTTAAAACTACCATTTCGAAAGCTTCTCTTTAAAACATAAAACGCGACAACTCTTTTGAAAGCTACCCTTTCAAAACAAGAAGGCGGCAACCCCTTCAAAAGGTATATTAAAACCCTTTCGAATGCATTCTTTTAAAAACAAGGCAAGCGATGTCTCTTTTGAAAGCGAAACAAAGGCCTTCGAAAGTTATTTAAAATGGCCTCGACCCCTTCAAAAGCATGGTTTCGACTCTATATCTTTCGTCTTTCTCCAATTCACTTCGTACCAAAGCATTGATACCATGTGTATTGGTTTTGACTTAGTTGGGGGCGGAGGTATGGGGTTGAAAGGTTGATGCTGGAAGTGGCGAGACAATAAATCTATGCAAAACTATTTTGTTGCCTTTTTAAGTAAATGCTTTTCAACTAACTTGCTTATTTGTAAAAATATAATTGGTTGCCTTAACTTTACCAAAATCTTTTCTAAAAGGACTGCCGAATTCATCCAGGATTAATTAAAAATAATTAGCAAAGAAGCCCTTCCGTTTAACAAAACAATTAAAACATTTAAGTCCTCCAACTTAATTAATTTAATTTCCATAGTAAATTACATAGGAAAAATCCCCAAAATCATCATAATTCACTTTTCATACTTTATCTAACATATATAAATTTTGACACAAAATCCTTTATTAAATAGCCGAAATAAATTTTTAAACCCAATTATATATTTCTTCCTTCATAAATTCGTAGTAAATTATCCATAGCTTGGATAGTTATGAAAATTTAAACCTATCTCCGAAATAATGTTTTACATAACATATTAAATGCTCATGGCATTCGAAACCCAATAAATATGATTTTTCCTTAAAATAAAACAAAACATTTATCAAACATATTTGTTTGAATCAAACATATCATGAAATCCAAGCATATCCTCATAAAGGTTTTAAACTTAAAACCGAAATCAAATGCTCTTTAAAAACAAAAATGAGATGGTTTTGATTATTATTCACCTTGCTTTGGATAAGGAACTTGAGATTTGATCTTGCTTAATTATCCTTGCTTGAATCCCTAGCTTTTAATTGATTTTAATCCTCTTTTCCCCTAGGTTATGGCCGGCTTGAGTTCCTTGGTTTATGTTTTTGAATTATGGACGTGTAGAATGAAAATGGGAATAAGGATTTAGGGGTTAAGGGTTATGGTGGATGGCTATTCCCTATAATACCCTTGCCTTATTCTCTTATTAGTTAACTTATGAAACCATTTCCATAAACTCATTCTTTTAATTTTATTTAATTAAGCACGACCTCTATTTAGTTTTCAAATCTCAATCCTCTTATCACTCTAATCTTTACATTATTCTATTAAATTTTCTAATTAAATCTCCTGAATAATGTTATTAAAATTAGGGGTGTTACAGGCTCTCCTCCTTAAAGAATTTCATCATCGAAATTCAATAAGGACTAAATACTAAACACAACAATCGTCTGTAACAGCTCCTAACAATCCTACTAGCCAACCTGACTAGCAACAGTCTATATAAAGCAAATATAGAAACATACCCTCACAGCAGATCAGGATAAGTATCTCTATCCCTATCTTTTACCTCCCAAGTACAGTCCTTCTTGTTATCGCTCCATTAAACTTTCACCAACTTGACTGTCTTGTTTTCTTAAACTCTTCTCATCTCTCGCTACAACCCGAACTGGTTGTCTAACAAAAGTTCTACTATCAAATCTTCCAACCCTATCAGAGTAATAGTAGTCTCTGGATCATGCACATACTTATGAAGATGAGACACATGAAACACATTATAGACACCTGCCATACTTCTCGACAACTCTACTCTGTATGCGAGTTTTCCGATCCTCTCTATAATTCGGAACAGACCAACATATCTCGGTGCTAGTTTCCTTGACTTTCCGAATCGTACCACACCCTTCATCGGTGATAATTTAAGGAAAACTCTATCTCTAGTTGAGAATTCTAGATCTTTACGCCTTTTATCTGCGTAACTCTTCTGCCTAGACTGAGCTTCCTTCATCCTTTCTCGGATCAACTCAATCTTCTTTGTCGCCTCTTTAACCAGATCTGGACCTAACACTAATCTGTCTCTATTCTCCAACCAACATGTTGGTGATTTGCATGGCCTTCCATACAAAGCTTCAAAAGGCGTCATTCCTATACTAGTCTGATAACTGTTATTATAGGAAAACTCCACTAAGTGTAGGTGATCTTCCCAAGATCCACCAAAGTCTAGCACATAAGCCATCAATAAATCCTCAAGTACCTTATTGACTCTCTCTGTCTTCCCATCCTTCGGAGGGTGATACGCAGTACTCATCTGGAGCTTGGTACCTAACACATCCTATATATTCTTCTAGCATTCACTAGTAAACAAAGCATCTCGGTCGTTGACAATACTACTAGGAATTCCATGCAGTCTAACTATGTTCTTCATGAACAACTTAGCCAAAACAGGTGCCGTCATGGTTGACTTAACTGGAATGAAATGGGCACTCTTGGTCAACCTGTCCATTATGACCCATATACATTCATTTCCTCTATTCGACCTTGGCAACCCGTCTATAAATTCCATGGATATTGAATCCCATTTCCAAACTGGTATCTCCAAAGGTTGAAGCAACCCACTCGGCTTCTGATGTTCGGCCTTCGCTTGTTGACAGTTCGCACACTGCCTAACCCACAAGCCAACATCCTTCTTCATGCCTTACTAGTAAAAGCTCCTCTTCATATCTTGATACATCTTGGTTCCTCTAGGATGAATCATAAATTTGGATCAACGACATTCCTTAAGAACTTCTTTCCTTAAGTCCTCAACATTCGGAACACACAACCGTCCCTTCTTTCTCAACCATCCCTTCTGTTCAAGACTAAAATTCTATAGATCATCGATCTCCGATCCAACCTCAAGCCTTTTAATCCTCTCGTCCAGTAATGGATCCTCTTTCTACTTATAAGCAATTCTTTCGATCAATACCGGTCGAACTTCCAAACAGGACAACATGGCAGTGCTCTGGCTAGAACTAGCTGTCGATCTTAACTGCACTCTACAAGTAGTCAAAGATTCTAAATCTTTCCATTCTGCCAACATAGCCAACACCATATTCTGATGTCTTCTACTAAGAGCATCCGCTACTTTATTCCTTTTCCCAGGTGTATATTTTATACCAAAAATCATAAGCTGCTAGAAACTCCAGCCACCTCTACTATCTCATATTTAACTCCTTCTAAGAGAATAAATATCGTAAGGACTTATGATCTGTTTATAGCTCAAATCTCTCTCCTAAGAGATCACGTCTCCATATCTTCAATGCGAAGATCACTGCAGCCAACTCTAAATCATGAGTAGGATATCTCACTTCATGTGGTCTAAGCTGTCGTGAAGCATAGGCAATGGCTTTACCCTTCTGCATCAGCACAGCTCCTAATCCTGTTATCCATGCATCGGTATACACCACCAACCCTTGGTTTCCGTCTGGAACTACTAACACAAGCGCGTTGGTCAACAAATGTTTTAACTTAAGGAATGCTTCCTCACATTGGTCGGACCAAATAAACATCACGCCCTTCTTGGTTAACTTAGTTAAAGGCGCTGCTATTCGCGAGAAATCCTTAATGAGTCCCCGGTAATAGCCAGCAAGTCCAAGAAAACTTCTAATCTCAGTCATCATCTCTTGTCTCTCCCAGTTATTAACAGTTTTGATCTTATCTGCATCGACAGACAAACCCTTCTCTGAAACCACATGACCAAGAAACTTAACCTCTTTCTTCCAGAAACGACACTTGGAAAACTTCGCTTTCAGCTTATTCCGCCTCAGCGTCTCAAGCACTACTCTAAGATGATCGTCATGCTCTCTTTAATCTCTAGAATATACTACAATCTCATCTATGAATATCAATACAAACCTATCCAAGTACTCTCGGAAAATTCGGTTCAACAAATCTATGAAGAAAGCTGGTGCGTTCGTTAACCCAAATGGCATTACTAACCACTCGTACAAACCATAGCTAGTCCGAAATGCTGTCAATGGAACACTGTCGTCTGCCGCTCTTAGTTGATGGAAACCCGTCGCCAAATCCAATTGGGAAAATACTCTGGCTCCACACAACTAATCAAATAGATCATCAATTCTCGGCAAAGGATGCTTATTCTTAATCGTCTTCTTGTTCAACTTACGATAGTCGATACACATCCTTAACGACCCATCCGGTTTCTTTACGAACACCGCGGCCGCACCCCAAGGCAAACTGCTTGGTCTAATAAAATTTCTCCGTTCTAGATCCACTAACTGCACCTTCAATTCCTTCATCTCGGTCGGTGTCATCCTGCTAGGTGGTCTACTAACGTGTTCAGCTCCTGGCACAAGATCTATTCGAAACTCAAAAACTCGTTTCGATGGTAGTCCTATAACCGGCTCAAAAACATCTGCAAATTCTCTTGCTATTCGAACCTGACTTAATTCTTCTTCTACCTCCATAGCTCTTAATAAAGCACAAGCACTATGGTCAGAATCCTCTACTGAGAAAATCATTCGGTTATGACTATCAGGGTGTCTCAGTGATATTTCCATATCCTGGCAAAATACCTTAGCCTCATATTTACCCAACCAATCCATACCCAAAATTATCCTGAAATCTACGAAATCAAAAATATACAAACTGCATGCAAACTTATGACCCAACAAATCAAGTTCTAACTGGTCACATCTCATCCCCAGAGTTGCATACCCTCTTATCGGATTCACAATCCTTAAGGAAGTAACTAGGTATGTGGGTTCTAGACAACCTATCAACCAAACACTGAGATATAAATGAATGCGATGCACTAGTATCAAATAGTACCCTAACTGGTATACTCTGAATCAAAATCGTACCTTCCATCACAGTCTTTCCTTTCTCAACAGTAGTTGGCCTGGCAGATGATGGTCCAACAGCAAAGACCTTTCCCTTGTTTGCCCTGACTAGTTCTGGACACTGATTCTTATAATGCCCTATCTGGTTGCAGTTAAAGCACTTCACGCCCTTCTTGTCTGCGGCCTTCTTCCCCTTGCCTGTTTGGCATTCATGAGCATAATGACCTTTCTTATCACACTTGAAAAAAACCAGATCAGCCTTTGCTTTCTTGGCAGCTTCTCCCTTAAGGATTCCCTTCTTCTTAAAGAACTTCCTCTTCTTACCTTGAGAACTCTGGGTTTCAACCTGCTTTTCCTTCCCATAGATAGCAAGCAGTTCCTCATGTCGGATTGCCATCTCCACAACAACATTACAAGGATCTCAGAGATGTGGAAGGGTCGCCCTAGCAATCTTGGGTCACAATCCCTGAATAAACTTCTCATTCCTCTTGATGACGGTGTCAATAGTACCATACCCATAGCTGGACAGCTCATCAAACTTTGTAGCATACTCAATTACTGACATCTCTCCCTGCACTAAATCCATGAACTTCCTCAATAATGTCGACTTAGCGACTTCAGACAAAAATCTCTGTTTGAATCTCCTTCGAAATTCTACCCAAGTCAACTCTTCCTCGGGAACTCCGACAGTAACACTATTCCACCAATGAAGCGCTGCTTCCTGCAACTACCTAGAGGCTAGTCTCCTCTTTTGCTCATCATTCAATCCCAAATCAGTGAAGATTCTTTCACAATGCAAATGCCAATTCTCAAATTCTATAGCATCTTCCATTCCCAAAAATGGCTTCCCACCAAGACTGGTTAATCTTTGCTCAACTTAGCATAGTTGTTTCTAATTGGAGCTATAGGATTAGCTCCTCCAACATTCCCAGCTAATCTAACAACTGCTCCAGCTTGCATCAGATTTACGAAGAACTGGTACATCATCCCCATATCTACTGGCGGATTTCTAGCACCTACGTTGGCATCTGCATTTTGATTAGCATTTTCCCATCGACCCAGGTTCCTCCTAGTGAGTCGAACGTTTCTGTTTGTTATGGTGCTTCCTCCACCGAGATTTCCTCTTCTGTTTCCTGCCTCCATATCTTCCTTTCTCGTAAATCTACATATGAGCCTTAGTAAGATACAGAAGAATGGTCTAAGAGAGAGGGAAATACATACTTATATATATATATATCAAATACAAGTACGTTACTACAGCGTTAACCCAACCCCGATCTTATTTTCTTATTCATTGGATTATGTTTCGAAAAATCATTTTAGGTTTGAAATTCCTTTTAAGTTTTTATAAACCTATGCTCTGATACCAACTTGTAACATCCCCTACTTAGAGGCCCAAAACTAACGGCTACGGATGTTGTAGTCATCCATAGTAATTAATCCATGGTGACCAAATACGATAATGTTAGATACAATGATATAACAGAAACACCTGGATACGAAAAAAATTTAAATATATTAAACAAATTTCTCATTCCATTTCAAATCATTTCAAATTCATTACATAATACAAAATTCGAGAAACACGTTCAGAGAAAATGTAATTATTACAACATACGCCAAGAGCGACATACGAAGATGCCCACTTGGATGATCAGAGTCTAACATAGGCAATTAAACATCTTTGCCTTTACATCAAAACACAAGGGAATCAAAATAGAAAAGAACTCCTAATAGCTAGCTTGCCTCATGCACGTCTCCGGAAGTTTATTCGTCTAAAGGAGTACCTGAAAATCTCAACCCTCAAACTACTCAAAATTAATTGAGCACCCGAGAGTTTAAGGGGAAAATATAAACTTTGAGTTAGACATAAAGCTTGGTATGAATAATAACCTACCATCTTGAACCATTTAGATATCTAGTGAAACCACGCCGCTTAGCGGAATGGATTTTCCCCTCACTTATATCTTACCTAAAAATTTATAATAACCATATACTGTGCACCTGCAACCACAATGGTTAAAACATAGCAATTTAAAATATCTTGATGATAAGAAAAATATTCTGGATTTCCCATCCCCATTCATTTGAATATCTGTCTCGGTTATAGTTTATAGGGTCACTATTAACCTATTAGTTTTCATGGGCTGACTAATAACCTGTTTAAGGCTTATGGATTATCTGTCCGGTCGCATAGTTTTCATGGGATCACTAATAATCTATTTTCCCCTACCAATAACTTATTCAATTATTTCATGGGTCCTCCCAAAACCTATTGGTATCTCCAATAACTTCTTTCATATCATAGTTTTCTTGGGTTGATTATGAACCCATTGACTTTTATCAATGATTCTATCCAGATATAGTTTTCATGGGATCACTACGAACCTATTGGCCCCTGCCAATAACTCCTTCCAAACATAGTTTTCATAGTTTTACTATGAACCTGTCTAACCTGACAACTTCTTTATTAGTCTTTAGGCATCCTATGTTCTGGTCTACCTAACCTCCTAGATGCAATTCTACTCATAGAGGAGTTAACTCAATTTATATTCACTACTGGGTCAACCTAGATGGTTATTCTGCCCTTTCTCCCCAAAATATAGTTATGGGTCCATTATACGGTGAATTTGTTTATAAAAGAAGAAATTACAATAACATAACAATACCAACATCTATGGTTTAATATCCGTGAAATCATTTTCACATGAAACATGGTTAATCCCTTTAACCTATTACTTTATCAAGGAAATCTTCTTCAAAAACTCCAAAATTAAAAGCCATTTCAAAGGTCTTTTATATTGCTATGGGTTTTCCTTTAAAAATGAGATTGGGTTCTTTGTTTTGAAAACTAAGGCTTTTGAAGCCTAAGACCTTTACTTTCGAAACCATTAAAATCTATCTTTCGAAAGCTTTCAAATCTTCTTTTCAAAACACTTAAACACATGCCTTTCGAAACACTTAAAATATCTCTTTCGAAAGTATCAAATTCTTCCTTTCGAAATCATCAAAATATATTCCTTTCGAAAGTATTAAAGCATGTCTTTCCAACTTGTAGAAGCACAACTTTGAAACCATTTGAAAGTACCTCTTTCAAAACCAATGGGTTTAATCTTAAATATATAACTTTTGGGTCAAAGTGAACATAAGCAAAAGTACCCCTTTTGAAACCATTAACTTTCAAATAAAAGACTTTGGGGAAAATTGATGGCTTCGAAACCATCCTTTCGAAAGCTTTAACCTTTTAAGTAAAATAATTGGAAGGATAACTTCGAAACACCTTTCGAAGCCATTACCTTCGAAATCTTTAGTATAAGTGGCTACTGGAGCCCTTTCGAAAGCATTGGGAAGCAGCTTATTATATTTATAAAACAAAACTTGCCTATCGAACACATTGAACCTTCAACCTATTCGAAAGATATGAAGACGGCAACAAGGTTTCGACTTGGGTCAAAACTACCCTTTTGAAAGCTTCTCTTTAAAACATAAAACGCGGCTACGCATTCAAAAGCTACCCTTTCAAAACAGGATGGTGGAAACCCCTTCGAAAGCTATATTACAACCCTTTCGAAAGCATTCTTTTAAAAACAAGGCAAGTGGCATTTCTTTTGAAAGCGAAACAAAGACCTTCGAAACCATTTAAAATGGCCTCGACCCCTTCGAAAGCGTGGTTTCGACTCTATACCTTTCGCCTTTCTCCAATTCATATCGTACCAAAGCATTGATACCATATGTATTGTTTTTAACTTAGTTGGGGGCGGAGGTATGAGGTCGAAAGGTTGCTATTGGAAGTGGCGAAACAATAAATCTATGCAAAACTGTTTTGTTGCCTTTTTAAGTAAATGCTTTTCAACTAACTTGCCTATTTGTAAAAATATAATTGGTTGCCTTAAATTTACCAAAATCTTTTCTAAAAGGACTGTCGAATTCATCCAGGATTAATTAAAAATATTTCGCAAAGAAGTCCTTCCCTTTAACAAAACAATTAAAACATTTAAGTCCTACAACTTAATTAATTTAATTTCCATAGTAAATTACTAAGGAAAAATTCCCAAAAATCAACATAATTCACTTTTATTACGTTATCTAACATATATAAATTTCGGACCCAAAATCCTTTATTAAATAGCCGAAATAAATTTTTAAACCCAATTATCTATTTCTTCCTTCAAAAATTTATAGTGAATTATCCATAGCTTGGATAATTGCGAAAATTTAAACCCATCTCCAAAATAATGTTTTGCATAACATATTAAATCCTCATGGCATTCGAAACCCAATAAATTTGATTTTTGCCTTAAAATCAAATAAAACATCTATCAGACATACTTGTTTGAATCAAACATATCATGAAATCCAAGAATATAATCATTAAAATCCTCATAAAGGTTTTAAACTTAAAACCCGAAATCAAATGCTCTTTAAAAACAAAAATGAGATGGTTTTGATTATTATTCACCTTGCTTTGGATAAAGAACTTGAGATTTGATCTTGCTTAATTCTCCTTGCTTGGTTCCTTAGCTTTTAATTGATTTTAATCCTCTTTCCCCTAGGTTATGGCCGGCTTGAGCTTCTTGGTTTATGTTTTTGAATTATGGACGTGTAGAATGAAAATGGGAATAAAGATTTAGGAGTTAATTGTTATGGTGGATGGCTATTTCCCATAACACCCTTGCCTTATTCTCTTATTAGTTAACTTATGAAACCATTTCCATAAACTCAATCTTTTAATTTTATTTAATTAAGCACGGCCTCTATTTAGTTTTCAAATCTCAATCCCCTTACCTCTCTAATCTTTACATTATTCTATTTAATTTTTCTAATTAAATCTCCTGAATAATGTTATTAAAATTAGGGGTGTTATAAAAGTGCTCGGAGGACAAAGGATCAAAGATAGAAGATGGAAGGAAGGAAGATGGGATAACCCACCATCAATAATTCAAGTCAGTGCTGACTAGAAGTGGTCGGTACGAAGATGAATATATTAACACGGGGACTCCATCTTCCTTTCCTACATATTCAAATCTGAAGTTGGATTGGGTATATTTGGATCTAGCGATTCTACTGGACGATTTCCCTATAAATACAGCACCAATGGCATTATGAAAAGGACTTTTAGCACTTTACTTTCTTCGTCTTCTATCTCTCCTCAACCATAGTCACTAAGGAAGCTCTCTTGGCGATTCTAGATTGTTAGACTTGTCAAATCCTTATACTAGTGACTAATAATCCATAATCAATAACAATATAGTGGACTTAGGTGATAGATTTGGCGAACAACTATAAAAACTTTGGTTTTCTCTTTGTTTTTCTTACCGTTTTTGCTAGATCTCTCTTTGTTTCAGATTGCTTTGGATGTTGTGCCATTATTAGGCTTACTAGTAAGGAATCGCGGAGTAATATTCAAAAACACACATACACACACATAATAATATTAACCAGGAACCTTACTTTTTATTAGTAATTGTTTAATTAATTGTAATTAATTGGCATTAATCTTTCCAATTTCAAAAATGGGATCTAACCTTATATTTTACAAATAAGGAGATGACATATCTTTTATTTAAGAAATGTTTTCCTTCCATTAATATATTGGTACCTTATATTTTAAAATACATAATATTTCATCCATTAATTATAATAATTAGTTTTATTATCATGGTAATTAATGTTTTTTGTTTGAATTAGTTTAAAGTTTGTGCAATATCTCTAGTCTTTTCTTTTAATGCACATAAAACAATTGTATTATTTTAAAGCAATTTAAACATGTTCATAAAATTACATACTAAATAAATTTTGACTTATTATTGTAATCACTCCTTAAGCTTAAATTTCAAAATAGTCACAAAACCCGAAATGCATGCTCCGGTAAATGTTCTCTGTCTTCTTCATCCAATGTCCATTTCTAACATTTTATATATGAACTTAGGCTAGAAAAATATAACTGTCCCAATGGAAAAATCAAATTTCTAAATTTCCTTTATTTGTAAAATTTCAAATCTTCAGCTTTAGGTAAGATTACCAAAATGCCCTTTTTAATTAGGTATTTATTTTTATTAAAATATAAGGTGTTACAACATCTAAATCCAATAGTGATTTAGAAAGATTTCCACTCGATGGAAGGAATTCCAAAAATCGAGTAAACTTGGAATATACCAATCATACAATCTCAATAGCGAACTACCTTACTATAGATTGGGTAAACACTTTCGACAATAAATTGTTCAAGTTGCACCACACCGAACATACATTTAATGCCCTAGCCCACTCATACAATCGACAATAATTGCTACTGAAGTACTGGGTAACCTCGTCGTTAGTTCTCATATCCTATGCCCTTTATCATTCGACCTATAACACAAGGGTTAGTTAACTTATTTGACTCCCCTATAGGTCAACTTATCCTACTATGATGAATGTCTCCATCCAATCCCTTTCGCTTTCACCAACATATGATTGGAATCGACTATAGTAACAATAACAATATCTAATTACGTTATAATCGCACATCGCATTAAGTATCATGATATAATCCATCTTGTTGCATGGCTCCATGTAGTTACGTCAACTCTCGAATAGTCAAGGAAGTGGGAACAAATTTCCCTGATCATCCTACTTAGCTTGCACTGGGTTGTGGTTCACTTGGGCTTCCTTTAGCAATTTAAATGTTTGAACATGAAATTCAGATGTTTGGACATATTTGAGACGTTCGATCTCATATTTCAGAAGTCTGACTCCATACTGAAAAACCTATAAGCAATCAAATGTCTAAATTCCATTCTAGACGTTTGACTGTGATGCTCAAACGCCTGACTTATTTTTCAAATGTCTCAACCTAGCCAGATTTCAACGTTTTCCTTTCAGTTTTGTCCTGATTAAATCTCAAACGTTTGGTTCCTCAATTCATATGTCTGACCTAGTTATATTTCATCAGGTTTGATGTTTTATCTCTATCTCTTCTTTAAATTCTTGATTATAATTTTTGAATTCATATTATTCAAATTTAAATGAGTACCTACGTACTCTCCCGATCTTATTCACCTTCAGACTTTTTATATAGTGCATTATATTAATTATATATATTTATCTAATGGTTCATTCCCACTTATTCTATTCAAACTAGATTTAGTCGGGTTTAGGTGATTTCTAAACGGTGTATTCAAACATTTTACCTAAAATCAATTCTGAACTATCATATAATAGAAAATCAATAAAGATTTAGAGGCGATTTCAATCCAATTTACCATTCTCTCACGTTCCAAAATTATATTATCAAATCATATCTAAAGTTCTCCAATTATTTCGATTTACGTATATTTCAAATTAAAAAATATTAATTCAAGCAACAAACATACTTTTATCTCTAAATAGATATATAATTGAAAATTAATACTTATCTACATTATACTTATGGTGTGGATAAATCCACTTACCTCTCTGAACGTTGTTTGAAGAAACATCTCCCTTAATCCAACCTAATTTGTGTTTCATTTTTTCTTCTTTGCTTACAATTGTTAATTTGATTCTTCTTTTCTTCAATTAAATTTCCTATTTTTATTTGAAAATTGGATTTTAATTTATTTGATGTGATTGTTTTAGGGTTTGAGGAAGAAGAAGAAAACATAAAGAACTTGAGAAGAAGTGGCTACAGGTTGAAAGGAAATGAGAGATTAGGTGAATTAGGGTTATAAACTGCCTTTATATATATACACAAAACTCGAAATTCCCCTCGGCCTTCACCTGGGCCTTGGCCTGTTTCTCTCCGCAATGTGCACTAAAGTAAATAATTCATATCTTTTTCATATGGTTGCTTCTAATGTTTTGTATATGAATTTTGGTTAGAATAATCTACTTAACGAAATGGAAAAGTCGTATTTTCGAGTTCCCCCATTTGTAGAAATTCAGTTTTTCAGTTTTAGATAAAATTACCGAAATGGCCTTTTCAAGTTATTATTTATTTTTATTAAAATTATAGGGTATTACAGTACACATGTTATAATTAGTTAAAGTTGGTTGTTTAAATCTCAATGAATAATTTGAAAGAGGCTTTCTTTATACTAAGTATAAGAGGATGCTGGGGTTATCCTAATCAATATACACATACATCATATTAAAATGTTTAATATATATCATATGAGATAGTTTCCTTATGCATCCACAATAGGAATCGTCATATATGCTATCTTATATACTAGATTGAATTAGCTTCTATACTTGCTGCACTAAGCGAATATCAAATCCGATTTAAAATCATTGAATGCTAGTTAAGAGAATTTTCGAGTATTTACTAAATACTAGAGAATTATTTTTGTTAACAACATACTCCTTATGAAAGGGTATTCAAACTCGAACTTTATAAGTGGAATCAAAAATAATAAATCAATCTAAATTTATGTTTACCATTAACAAATGGGCCTTAAGTTGGAAATGTTCCAAACAAGTAGTTGTTGAATATTCAACTATAAAGACGAAGTACATTATCTTGAATAGTCCCACAATGAAAGTAATATATGTGTAAAATTTATAATAAAGCTAGGGATGGTTCCCATAATTAAGAATCCAATATTTTATTATGATAGCAATGATGTAATATAGGTTACAAAAGGAACTGACAGCTTAATAATAGGTTGAGATATGATCTCTGTAATTGACACATGATAAAAGAGTTCAACGGAGAACTATAATTGAAAAGTATATACAAAATAATAATATTACAGATCCACTCGCTAAGGCCCTTTCTCGATTTTGTCTATGAAAACCTATCAAGAATATGGTTATGAGTCACCATAATTGGCCACACGTGCAGTGGGAGGTTGATAGAGTTAAGGACATGCCTTAGGGGAAATTATGTAACTAGATTATATAACTTAACTCTTATAGCAAATCTTATCCGAAATAAGTAGGTTTAAGGTTTTATTTTCTATTATATATATTGTTATATTAGGATATAAATAATTTACATATACATTAATAAATATAAGTAAAAAAATCTTTAAATAAAGCATTTAATCGATTGCAGTCATCAATGTGCATGTTCATAACCATGAGTATTAAATTGACAAAATAAATAATTATCCTTAAATGTTCCTAGTCAAGATGTATCAAGAGGGAGATATCAACATATCCATTAAAAATAGTGTACATAACACTCTCTATATGATGAAATAATGGATACAATGGATTACCAATGATCGTTAGGGGCATCAAAGGGTTACGTACGTGAAGATATTTAGAACAATTACCGACTCATCGAGAGTCTTTTATAGGTTAAAAGTCAAATAGAAGATCTCACAAGATGATGTGTAGTAGTCTTTTGACTTGAGAATACTATGAATCTTAAGTGTCTAAATTATACTTTGATTATGGTCAATCACAAGATAACGTGGATTGTGTTAAAGCTATAATTGGATATAAGTTGAACCACTTAAAGTGAAACACTATTCAAGAGAGGATATGTCTTCGTCGAATAGGAGGTTAGTATCACCGTAATTGGTATTCAACGTAAAGTCAAATTCTTTGGCCAAAGAAAATTAATTAATCCATAACTGTTGAACCATGGAATTTAATATTGGACTTCGCAATCAACTAAGAATTTTAGTGGTGTTTTAATCATTAACTGAGTTCTAGATATCTACGTCATGTAGTAATGACGAAGAGAACATGTATAATATATTATTACTTAAGAATGTCGCTGTAAAAGATAAGAAATTAAAATACACCTCGATAATCTATAAGCTGTTGAACTAATTTTCACTATTATGCTTTAGAAAAGTCCATATATGCTTTAATTAGGCCTGTCAACTGATACTTTTGGATGCAGATAGTGTCATATCTACATCGGCATCCTAAATCATTTTCGGAGATTAGATATCCGCATCCGCGGATACGGATGGATATCGGATAATTATCCTATCCACTAACGATGAATAAATTAAGAAATATAAATAGAAAATTTTAGTTTAACATAATTTTTTTCAATCCCGTTAGTCATAAAAGTGTTAAAAATAAACAAATATGATGAAAATAAATCATTTTGAGTAGTTAATATGCATTATGTGCATATAACATAAACCACTACCTTAATAAAACAATAAATAAATATCTTTCATTGTACTAAAATACACATAATTTTAAGTATAATCTTGGAAAAAACTTAACGGATAATTTTTGAATGTGGATGTCTTCGTATCCGCATCCACATCCACGTTCTCGGATATTCGATATTTATCCGTTTTTTGGATATGGATGTAGGTGGATTTTGGATTTTTTGGGTATCCACTAACAACACTAGCTTTAATATTTAAATTGTATAAATATTACTGAGAGCCGAGTTCAAACCTGGAAGTCACATAATCACAACTCTCGTTTTTCAACCAAAAATAATTTATTGAAATAACTTACAAAATTATAAATTATTATTATGGAGAAATTAATATAGTAGTTACATTAATTAATTTTTTAATTAAGTTACATACATTGTTATATATCTATCTAATTATTTTTTTGGCCAATATAAAAATTTAAATATAGTAAATAATATATATATGTGTGTGTATGTATGTATTATTTTGGTAGATAAAATTTTCAAAATTATTTTAAAATAAGGTGGGTCAAAATATATGTGTGTACAAATTAATTAAATAGGTTTAATTAATTAAGTAAGATAAGATCTCACTTATAATGGGTCATACCTTGAATAGTGGATCTAGCTAAGATATTTTACATAGTCCATTAGTGCTATAAATATACCTAGATGCCTCATTCAACATACACATAATTCTTCTCTTTCAAAAATAAACCATATATTAAAAGTAGAATTTGCAAATTCACTATTGAGTTAGAGATTTGTTCCCTCATGGTTGAAGTTGGTAGTTCAAGATGTATTCGACCACCGGGATCATAGAGATAAATTTTCAACCAAAATAGATTATATATTTTTCTAATACATTTATTTTTAAAATTTTGTTTTAAAAAAATCATTTATGCACTATACATGCACGAAATCGTGCATATTTCTTCTCAACACCTTCATCATCATTCATGTAAATTATGCTAAATAGGTTGAGCAAAACTCTAAATGTGTTGATCTTCTCGACAAGGTGCGAGCTATCTTCCAAAAGCGACGACGATATCTCTGGCGATTTTCCAAGGATGAAACCTTCATTTGCTCCTTGTCTAGGGTGTCTAGAAGCTTTCTAGGATCACTTACAAGATTCAATACGGAAGGATTCAAAGATGGTAGCATGCTTCCCCTTCTTCAGCAAGTTCTTAATCGATCAAAATGCTAAGGGAGTGCCATCGGTGCAGCCAGGCGCAGTATGGGCAGTGATAAGAGCGCGGTTGGCCTACCTCTGAAGAGCGTTGTTGGCGTGCTTCTCCTTCTCTTTCTCCTTTTCTTCTCCTCAACCAATTAGCGATTAAAATCTTTATAAGCCTAGTAGGATGGGCATTGTTCCCCACATTCTTTTTTTGATTAAAAGCTTGTATGATCCGAAGATCATACAGTCATATTATATATATATATATAGCGGCCAACAAGGCTTGGTCGGTAGCCCAGTTTTTAAGAGGTCCGACCACCATCATAAAACGGTACAGCATGGGTGTAAGGCAGATGCGCCTCAGCAGCTGATCGCAAAATTACAAGCACCATACACAATATATGGAACAATACAATATAGATGTGCTCATAGACATAGTCAACAATTCCAAAAGGAAGAAGACTATCATCCCAAATTTCAAAAGACAAAATATCCAAATCAAAAGGAAGATGAGCTTCATTCCAACTACTAAATTTGCAAAGGTAGCGCAGAGACTACCTGAATTTCCCTGGCACCAAGAAGAAAGCTGGTAAATTCCATAAGAAGATGATCAAATTCCATAGGAGATGATCTCGACATCAGTAAGAACACCAAAGCCCTAACCAGGACGCCCATGAAGCCCAACATCACACACCATGCCTCACACCGACTACCTAAGGCAATCCCCATGGAGTAAAGGTGATGGTGAAATGAAGCTAGGTTAAGACACTGACATAAATCACCGAGGCCGAGAGACAACCCCATCAAAACCAGCAAGAATAGCACAATACTAAAAATGAGACATATCATACAAAACAATGCCCAAAATGTATCATCACTGCAACATCATAGAAGACTGCCACACATAAACATCAAGAACCTAAACTAAATTGCAACAACATAACAGTGCAAAGCCACCACCTGCTACCCATGATGCAACACAGACATGCCAAAAAAACACAAACGCTAGACAAAAGAAGCTTGACTCGACAACCTACAACATCAGATATTTAGAAACCCAATATGCATGACAAACAACACTAAAACAAGCTCACATTCGCCACAAAACAGTAGCCATGGAGATGTTAGCGGGATGAAGAAGATGGTAAGGCATCCAACAGGGCAAGAACAGATACAAAGCTACAGCCAAGCAACAATCAAAACACTAAAAGCATGAAAAGCTACAAGCAGGCAGCGAACACATGCACAATGCATAGAAACCACTAAAACAAATCCAAACCAAACACAACCTCCAAAGACCAAAATAGATTGATAAACCCTCATACCCACACTACTAATGGATAGTCTCATTTGATCTAGACGCAGTGGAAATATTACACGTAGAGAAAGTAACCATCTTCCTCAAAGATGCAGCCTTAGTTGATGAGGCAAGGAGCAATGGCGACTATGGGAAGGAGGACCTAAACGAACAAAAAAGGGAATCTCGTGGAAAGCTCTGGAGAGTGTTTGGAACCACGAGATCTAAAAAGAATAAAAGTGATAAAAAAAGATTTGAAAAGGGTCAAAAGGCAGGGCAATAGAAGGAGAGGAGGAGCTAAACATAGTGTAAGGGAAAAAACCAAGAGGGAAAAGGAAGGAAAAGATGGAGAGATGAGGGGTAGGTTTGAGGAGAGAAAAGGAAAAAGACAATTGATTTGTGAGAAGGCTGAGAAATGTAAAGAGGGAAGTGGCGGTTACAACCCTAGCATGCCATTAAAGCTACATCCTTTCTCCACTATCGTTAATTCCCCCGCATTCTTTTAAACTGAATAGAAATAGATCCTTTTATTATAAACTTGTTGTCTTTTATTGTTTGCTTGTGACTGGTAGGGTGGCGTATCTTTAATAGTTAGCTAAGTCCTTTGCATTGGGTTGACCAATCTATTTTAGATGACAGGCCAGGCCAGTCAATGACACAAAAGCGAGGTTGGCCAAGCAACCCGTTTGTTTTTCAAGTGCAAAGGCTGTCACATGACAACTGAGCTTCATGGTGTTGTTTTATTGATGGGTGATCCTAGTGCAAACCTGAGCATTGAGTGGCTTAAGGTTCTCTTGGGCGACACGTGGGCATGAGGAGTTCCTACATTATTTTTAGAAAAAATTTCCTGTTTAAGACATGTTAAGTGGTAATATTGTCATGCGATGGGCCGAACCTGGACTTTCCTATAAGCCACCAGTCAGGTATCAAGTGACACTAACGTTGAGTGGGAGCATATGTTGACCCATGGGTTCTCCTGGGTGACAGGCAGTCATATGTAGAGTGGTAGATGGGCCCGGCTCGAACTGAAGCACAGGGGGCTCGAGGGTTCTCCTATGTGACACATCGCCTGTTGTTAGATGACTGCAGGTCCCGGCTCAAATCAAGACATGTGGTAAGCATGAGCATTCTTGTATAAGGGTGCGATATAATGGTAAGACGAGCGGCATGCGCCGTCGTTCATAAGAATTTAACAGATAGAAATTGTAAAAAGTGAACTTATCTGTGTGTTGCTTTGTTATTAGGTTGTCTTGGTATGAACCTAAGCGCTGAGTTGCTTGGAGGTTCTCTGGGGTGACATGCGATAATAAGGAGTGATAGGCGGTCCCGGGTTGAACCTAAGCATTGAGATGCTTGAAGGTTATTTAGGGTGACATAATGTAATAAGGAGCTGCAGGCGGTCCCGTCTTGAACCTAAGCGCTAAGGGGCTTAAATGTTCTCCAGGTGATACACTACAATAAGGAGCTGGGCCCTGTGAGAAATGCGGATTAAGGATCTTAAGGCTAGAATTAACACTAGAGGGGGGTGAATAGTGTTTAAAGAAATATGTTAATCTTTTTGAGTTTATCTTAATTTGTTAACAATGTATACACTAATCAGACACAGATATGAACACAGAATCAAACACAGATGCAAATATAAAGTAAAAGCAGAAAAGGAAAGAACACACTGGATTTTATACTGGTTCGGAGTTACCCTACATCCAGTCCCGCAACACAAGTACGGATTTCCTTTCAAAGCCAATTCAACAATTACAACCCCCGGTTTCAAGGCTACGAGGTACACCCTCCAGAATAACAATCCTCTGGGTAGAGATACTTGATTTCCGGGGCAACAAGTTCACCCAATTGATTTCCAAGGCTACAATCACACCTTCTCTCGCTCAATTGATTTCCAAGGCTACAATCACACCTTTTCTCGCTCGATAGATTACAAAGAGTCTATAACTCAGATTAGCACTTGAATCTTGTAGAGATAGTGATGGAGAATCACACTAGAAGTAATCGAGTATGATTCGATGTTGATTTCGGCAGAGTAATGGTATGATTTTGTATTAAGAAATGTGGAAGAAGAAGAGGAGTGAAAACCAAAAAAATATGATTGAAAATTTGTTGAAACTGACCCCTATTTATAGAAGAGCAACAACCATGACCATTCATGAAGAGTTATGGCGAATAGACACTTCTTTTGAAATTTGAATTTTGAAACCCAACTGACACTATGTCGACATGGGATATATGGGCATGTCGACATCCCAAAGGGATTTTTGGTGTTTTGATTTTCTTTGAAAATAACTTCTATTTTATATTAAAATTATTTTAAACTTTATAAATATACTTAAATATAGTTAAAATACATAAGTAAATATAAAGAACAATATATACATAATTTAACTATAATTTTATATTTAAATCTAAGTATAAATATTTAAAAGTTAAATATATTATTTGAAAAGATAGTTTAAAATCAGGAGTAATTTGACTTTGAAATTAAAGATGTTTTTTAGGCTAAAATTTTTTAAAATCAGGACAGAGAATTTTGAATCTTTTAAAAGGTAAGTTTTGAAATCATTTTGAAAACAAGATAATTTTGTAAAATCATTTGAATTAAAATTAGTGGATACAAAACAATGTCCTACTAGATTTTCGTAGGTTCCATCCTACTTAGGGTTCCATCCCTTTAACGAGCACGAAGTGGATTCCATTCCATGAATAAATTGGATATTAAGATGCCAGTGCTTTTCTACGAGTTTTAACAATATTTCTAACTATATAACTTATCTTGGAAACTTGAACTCTTGAACTCTTAAAATTCTTGATACTCATGAGTCTTCTATCTTGAATCTCTATACTGTACAGTCTTCATTCTTGATACCTGTATGGTTAGATCCTACATATATATCTAAACTTGTAATGTTAGTATTTATATTTTATAATCTATTCTAAGGTTGTTGTCATCAAAACCATCATCTCATCATCTCATGGACTAACAATCTCCCCCTTTTTGATGATGACAACCTTTGTTTATTAAATATCACTTCTATCCTAATAACTCCCCCTAAAACTAACAACTCCCCCTTAATCTATGCCTAACTACCCTATTTTATATTTCTCCCCCTTTGTCATCAACAAAAACTTACTCCCCCTTATTCTTGGACTTTAGTACCTGCATTGACAAACTGTACAACGGAATATATAATATATAGATTAAGAAGTAATGATACTTATGAGCATAATAACTTAATTAAAGACTATATTCATTTCAGTGTATATATATGTTTCACACATAAGACTTCAAACAAAATAAAATCAATCCACACAAAGATCAAATCAAACCAAATCAAACAAATTAATTCAAACAAATCAAACAAAGAAAATTAAACGTTTCGAGGGACATCTACCCATCCATCTTCTCCAAATATAGGGTCTGCTTTAATTGCATCCCAATTCTCATTGTCATTTGTGAGAGAGACAGGAGGATGTGCTTCATTATCATCCTTGTGTAGAGAGGAGATCATCCATCGAATGGCATCGAAATGCCTTTCTTGCTCCTTGATCATCTGCATTTGACTCAACTCTAAGTGACGCTGGTTTCGTAGAATGAAAGAGAGAAGATTCTTGAATGAATTGAGTGTTTCTTCAAGATTTTCAAATAGATTGTGAATAGGATTGGCCATAATTGAATTAGAGAAAGAAATAAAGGATATAGATAATGAGAAATAAATTTCAGTGAAGATTTCTGGAAGAAAAAGGTATATATAGGTGTAGAAATTCATTTGAAATGAATAGACATTTGGTAGTTATTCATATTTCAAATTCAAAATTAATAGTCACTTCTGACCAGTATATGTCGGCATGGTCTACTAGGGGATGTCGACATGGGTTAGTGAAAATTTATGACAACTTTGATTTTGTGAATAATTGTGTATATATATAAATTTATATAATATACTAACATTTATTCAGGAGATAAGATAAGCTAGATAACAGAAAGGAAATTCAATTTCATTACGATAATACAAAGATTAAGCATAATGAACTACACGAACATTCGAAAGAAAGTCAAACTAAGACAAATACAATAAGATACTAAAAGATAAAACTAGTTAGAAGATGAAGATGATGAAGATAGTCCAAGTTTCTTGCTGACTTTTGAAAAGAACTTGTTCATCTTCGAAGAAATGTTATCCAACTTCTTACTAATGGATCGTTTTAAAATCCGTTGATTTTCCACAATTATCTTTTGGTTTTTGAGAAGGGTTTTGTTGGCAGGATTGGATGTATATTCAATACTTTCTAGAGATGTTTCACCTTCTTCTTCTTCTTCTATTTCCATTTCATCCCTTTCTTCTTCTTCCTCTTCCATTTCTTCATGAGCCAAACTCTCTTCCTTTTCGGTAAGGGTTTCATAAGGTTGAAAAACATATGGGATTTTCATGAGAGAAATGTTTGAGAGATTAAAAACTTTTCTTGAAATAAATTCTTCTCCTTTGAAATTTACTCCAAAATAGTTGAAAATCCGAGTAAGGTAAATTCCATGATATAAAGTGTTTTCTCCCATTTCAAAATTATTAGGACGAAGTTCATCCAAAATAACCTGCGCCCAATTGATATCATAATTTCTGAAAATAGCAAAAAGTGCTTTGCACACTTTTGAAGTAGGATTGTTAAAATTTCCCGATCTTGGGGTCAAAGTATGTTGTAAAAGAAGATTGACAATTCTTGCTTTAGGACGAAAGTTTCGATTCTTAAATTCAAAGTTTTCATCTCCTTAAAAAATATGATGAAATGTCTCACGATCATGTTCATCGATTTGAAAACTAGAAAGATCCATTCCCGTGCTTTTGCAATTGAGAATGGTACCCAAAAGGTCACAATTCAAAACAATTTGAGTGCCTTTGACATTACTCCAAATTTCATTCTCATTTCCAATATAAAAGCCACGGTTTAAATTAGCATAGAAGATTTTGACAAGATTAGGATAGCAAACAAAATCATTTTGAGAAGAGTCAATAAGACTTAAAACACCATTGTTTGCAAAAAGAGAATCAATTTCATAAGAAGAAAATTCTTGAAAAATAGCAAATTTTCCGGGATGGACTTTGGCATAGTTAGCATAATTGATGTATGCTTTAATTGCCTCCGGATCATTGAGTAATTGCTCTTTGATTTTTCTGGAAATTCTCATGGTTGAGGGGTTGCTTGAAGAAGTCATTAGAGTAGAGAATAGAGAGCTTGAAGATATGAAGAGAGAGTTTGAATTTGAAAATGAAGGTGAAAAGATATGATAAAAGATAGTGAATAAATAGACTTTCAAAGGACATATTCTCTGGTCAAAAGGTATCTTTTCAGAGAAATAAATGAAGTGAAAAGGTGGAGGGAAATTCAAATATTTGAATTCAAAATTTGAAATTCAAATTCAGGTAGGCATGTCGACATCATGGTAGGAGCCATGTCGACATGTCGTTTTGAATTTTCATGACATGATTTTTCCTAAGTTATCTAATATACATATATATATAAATATTATTATTAATGTCTATATTTCTGAAATATTATTGTACTTATAATATATTTCAGAATGTGTCAAAAATAATAAAAATAATAATAAAATAAGAAAATAATAGAATAATAGTAAAAAATAGAAAATAAATTTTAAAATTCAAACAACATATCAATTCAAAATCAATCAATCAATCAATTTAAGCATGCAATTTCAGCCAATGTATTGTAAACGTGTACCTTTTTCAGAGTCCGTGTCTTTGGTATCGACTAAATCAAGAATTGCCGTGAAACACAGATTTGAATTATCTTTCTTCTGTTCATCATCGCTGGAGGATGAGTCAGAGTCATCTAGAGTAGCAGTGAATGCACGTTTCCATTTCTTTGCAGAATCATTGTTAGTAGGAGAGTTTTGCTTATCTGGATGCTGACAGTCTCTTTTGATATGACCTGGTTCGTCACAATTGAAGCATTTGATGAAGTTTGGTACTGTAGTCTGATTACCGGAATTCTTAAAGTTGTTTCTCTTGAAATTATTCATCTTTCTGTATTTTGGAAATTTCCAAAAATTCCTGGTCATAAATGCTATCTCTTCATCATTATCACTGTTTGAATCTGATCCGTCGGTTAATGCATTGAATGCCATTGATTTCTTTTCAGATGCTTTGCTTTCTCTTCTCCCGATCATCTGAACTTCAAATGACATTAGATTTTCAATCAATTCTTCTATCTTTAAAGTGCTGATGTCATTTGCCTCTTCATTCGCAAGTGTCTTTTGATCCCATTCTGGAGTGAGAGAATTCAGAATTTTTCTGACTTGATCTTCTTCCGAAAATTCCTTTCCCAAAGATATTAGAGAATGCACAATATCTTGAAATCGACTATACATATCTGAAATAGACTCATTAGTATTCATTTTAAATAACTGAAACTAATTTGTGAGCATGGAAATTTTGGTCTATTTAACTTTGCTTGTTCCTTCGTGAGTTACTTGCAAAGTTTTCTAGATTTCATATGCAGACTTACAAACTGACACTCTATTAAATTCATTTCTTTCAAGTGAACAAAACAGAATATTCATTGCTTTAGAATTATTTTGTGCAACAGTCTTTTGTTCAGTGGTCCACTGTGCAAAATTAGTTGTGGGTTCAGAATATTCAGTTTGTGTGATATTCCAAGTATTTAATCCTACAGATTGTAAATATATTTTCATCATACATGCCCAATATGCATAGTTACTGCCATTAAAAAGTGGCGTTCTGGCAGTAGACTGACCTTCTACAAATGAACTAGTGTTGGTGGTAATAGCAGTACTAGTGTTAGTAGCCATTATGAAATTTTTCAAAATTCAGATAATGAAACTTTTGAAAACAAGGCTCCGATACCAAATGTGAGAAATGCAGATTAAGGATCTTAAGGCTAGAATTAACACTAGAGGGGGGTGAATAGTGTTTAAAGAAATCTGTTAATCTTTTTGAGTTTATCTTAATTTGTTAACAATGTATACACTAATCAGACACAGATATGAACACAGAATCAAACATAGATGCAAATATAAAGTAAAAGTAGAAAGAAAAGAACACACCGGATTTTATACTGGTTCGGAGTTACCCTACATCCAGTCCCGCAACACAAGTACGGATTTCCTTTCAAAGCCAATTCAACAATTACAACCCTCGGTTTCAAGGCTACGAGGTACACCCTCCAGAATAACAATCCTCTGGGTAGAGATACTTGATTTTCGAGGCAACAAGTTCACCCAATTGATTTCCAAGGCTACAATCACACCTTCTCTCGCTCAATTGATTTCCAAGGCTACAATCACACCTTTTCTCGCTCGATAGATTACAAAGAGTCTATAACTCAGATTAGCACTTGAATCTTGTAGAGATAATGATGGAGAATCACACTAGAAGTAATCGAGTATGATTCGATGTTGATTTCGGTAGAGTAATGGTATGATTTTGTATTAAGAAATGTGGAAGAAGAAGAGGAGTGAAAACTAGGAAAATATGATTGAAAATTTGTTGAAACTGACCCCTATTTATAGAAGAGCAACAACCATGACCATTCATGAAGAGTTATGGAGAATAAACACTTCTTTTGAAATTTGAATTTTGAAACCCAACTGACACTATGTCGACATGGGGTATATGGGCATGTCGACATCCCAAAGGGATTTTTGGTGTTTTGATTTTCTTTGAAAATAACCTCTATTTTATATTAAAATTAATTTAAACTTTATAAATATACTTAAATATAGTTAAAATACATAAGTAAATATAAAGAACAATATATACATAATTTAACTATAATTTTATATTTAAATCTAAGTATAAATATTTAAAAGTTAAATATATTATTTGAAAAGATAGTTTAAAATCAGGAGTAATTTGACTTTGAAATTAAAGATGTTTTTGAGGCTAAAATTATTTAAAATCAGGACAGAGAGTTTTGAATCTTTTAAAAGGAAAGTTTTGAAATCATTTTAAAAACAAGATAATTTTGTAAAATCATTTGAATTAAAATTAGTGGATACAAAACAATGTCCCACTAGATTTTCGTAGGTTCCATCCTACTTAGGGTTCCATCCCTTTAACGAGCATGAAGTGGATTCCATTCCACGAATAAATTGGATATTAAGATGCTAGTGCTTTTCTACGAGTTTTAACAATATTCCTAACTATATAACTTATCTTGGAAACTTGAACTCTTGAAATTCTTGATACTCATGAGTCTTCTATCTTGAATCTCTATACTGTACAGTCTTCATTCTTGATACCTGCATGGTTAGATCCTGCATATACATATATATCTAAACTTGTAATGTTAGTATTTATATTTTATAATCTATTCTAAGGTTGTTGTCATCAAAACCATCATCTCATCATCTCATGGACTAACAGGCCCAACATATTTCGACGCAGGCACATTACGGATGCCGGACTTTGGCATTACTCAGGGTAACAACACCGGTCCCGATAATAGTGTCCCATTCTATATGGAGGATAAGCGGGATCACGAGCAAGGGGTACAGACTGTTGCAGCCACATATCCGATCATCAATGTGCCCCCCATAAAAGGAGGAAACGTCTCCCCCAAACACATGGGGGAGTGGGCAGTCCTCGAGCAAGGAATTGAACACACGAGGATTCAATATTGTTGGATAGCCTGGCAGTCCCTGATAGGAGATGAATTATCGGTAATCCATCCTTGTGGATAGCTGGTCGGATAGAAAGGGAGCTGATGCTCGCACAGTCCTAGGTGGCAAAGATTGGCAGTCGCCAAACAAGGTAATGATCACATGATAACTCATCTCATTGGATAGCCTTGGTGAAGGTGTTGAATGATGCAGGCTCTATGGTCTTTGACGCATTATTCACAAGAAGTTATAAGCTCGGAACTGATCTTGAGAAAGGCACTAACAGTGGAGTCTTGGCGTCTTAAGACATGCGGACGAGCATCAGGCTGCTTTCAAATGCCGTTGAGGGCGAAGACAAATGAGAGAAATATTTGGCGACCTATAGGGAGACGCTCCAAGCATTAACATGAGTGGTGGGTCTCTAGGATTTTTGTGCAAGGGTGCTCGGAGGGTGGCAAGGATTTCTAGGGGGTTACCCAGCCCTCAGGTTTTTCCACGAAGCGGGCTAACCAAGGTGCCTTTCCAGAGGTAGATCTCTGAGTGGTTAGGCGCGATCCTCGCACAGGGCTCATGCATGGTTGTCACAATTAAGTTGATAGTAGCACCAATGCAAGGAGATAAGCGGGCACACATAGCAACTGCATGCGACACAAAGCCAAAATAAAATACTTGGGGAATCTTCTTAGTGACTGAAGGAGGAGGTGGAACACTGTCCACCGTTGCCACGATCGATGTTGGATGCGAGGTACCAAACATGGAAAGAGCTTACGCAGGAGGCTGCTAACCATAAGATTGGAGGTTTGCCCTCCTTCTAGCACCAAAATATTGAACAATATTTTTCATCAACCTTGAAGTTATGACAATGCATCGTTAAGAGCAAATGCTACCTGCTAATCACTATACTGACGGAAAAATGTAGGGAAAAGAACATTTAAAAGATTTATGACACAAGAGGTGAAATGGTTTGGTGAAGCTGCCTACATCCACCGTGTAGTTCTCTTATTATATGGCTCTCTTACAATTATAAGAAATTACAAGAGAATAATAAGAATAGATGACGCTTAAGACTAAGGGAGCTGATAATCTCAGGGAGCTTCTATATTAGAAATTTTAAATGGCGTATTACGGGACCCAACCAACTAGGTCCAAACCAACCGGGTCTCAACCCCTTTGAAGTGGCCATACATGGGGTCTTATAGTATTTGAGAAGATGTTTGGACGGCTAAGACCATGCTACAAAACAGGTGTGAAGCACACTTGACCTTGATTTGGCTGAATGGACTTAACGAGAGACAACCGATGAAAGATAGAAATATGTGGTTGAGATGATCAATAAGAGAACTATACTAGGAGCATGCTTTGCCACGCTTTACATTAAATGTGCTTGTACTGGCAGTATGCTTGTGGAAAATGGTACATGCTTCTTGGAAGAAGTAGGTACATTTGGTTGTACTTCTTGTTGCTTTGCTAACACATGCCTGGGTGGTAGGATGTGCCGAGCCGGTCTGTTGAGACGACAAGGAGGATGGGGAACCAACGAGAGCCGAGGGCATGCCGAGCTGGGTGAGACGAGAAGACTGTAAGTCCTAAATGGCGGTATCGAAGCTGGATTAATGACGGGCTACCCTTGAGACAATCTCAAGTTATGTCAGTTGGGAGATAGCTGAGAAAGAGATGCTTGAGCAAGCGGGCTGGCCTGGAGTCGGGTTGTAAGCAGGTCGGAGAGAGTTGGACGGCCAATGAGAGATGGTTTGAGCTAGGCTTGTGCCTTATCTTAACGGGCAAGCTGGTCACCAGGGTTGCTGCATGGGGTAGCTCGACCAACAAAAGGCTTGACTTGGAACTGAGTAGAGGAACTGATGCGGGTCTAGGCTTGTAACATCTCGCTATTTGGTGTTATTTGGTTAATTATGTATTTCATGATTTATTTGAAAAGTAAAGATTTAAAATTCAAAATTTGGAATTTTATTATTTTATTTAGTCCAAAAATTGTTTGGAATTTTATTTTGTCTAAATAAATAATATTTATGAAATTTTGGAATTGTTTTGGAAATAAAACAAATATTTTATAATTGTTGAAAAATGAAAAGTGATATTTTATTAAATGAAAATTTGTTGCAAGAATAAAATAAATTTTGGATTTAAATGTCTCAAGCATAATATTAATCAGAGATCGAATGACGGTCCGTGTAATAAGGTTGTTAGGATTTTGACTTATTAAAATATGCAGTTTAATTTTAACTGGACCTTACCTTTTATACATATCTACAAAATCATTATATTTTAACTTTTATAAAAGTTTCTTAAACCCTAATTTATTGAACGCAACACTGTAAATACTTAACCCTTGATTATCCTTTCTTCCTGCCAAAATCTGAAAACATAAGCGTTGTCATTTCTTCATCTTCATCTTTAACTCAATGTTCTTCAACAAAGAGAATCGATGTGAGTATTGTTAGATAACTACAACCAAAACCAAAGTCTTTTCATTGATTGACCTTTTGTATCCTTCGTTAATGAAAAAAAGTTTTTATGGAATGTTATTTATTACGATTAATAGACAGAGGAAAATTGACGTTTAATTCATTCTCTCACTTCTCTCATCTTCAAAAAAAGAATTATAAAATCTACAGAAAACAAAATTCTCTTCTTCATCTCCTCTCTTTTCAATTTTCTCTAAAAGAAAATCTATCTTTCAAAAGATACCTAAAACTCCTGTGTCGGTGAATTCTACAAATTTCCAAATTCTTCAACCTTGAGTGCACAAGTATGAAGGATCGTTGTGTTAACCTTGAGGAGTGGACGACAATTATCGATTGCACCATAGTCGTGCCAAATTTCTCTTACAAGACTTTCATCACTTTCTCTTTATTATTCCTACCATCAATTTCCAACTATTTAAAAGCAAAATTAAATCCATCTTTCATGAGCACTAAGCTATTTGGGTTTTGGAGTAAAGGTTGGAATATCATGGTGATTAGTGAATGAGAAGAAAATCATGGATTTTATGCATATTTGAATTAAATCCAAGATATTAAAATCACTGGAATGGTAAGAATTATATTAAAGTGATACTAAGATACGTTCTACATTTACCTCTTACCTTCTTGTTTGAATTAATTTTGAGTTTTGATGATGACTTCTGTAACATCCCCTATCTTGAGGCCCAAAGCTAAGCACTACATATGCTGCGGTCATCTATAGTATTAACTTTCGGCGACAAAATACGGTAATGCTAATGGTATCCATAATATCAGAATCACATGAATATGAAACAAAATCATAGATTCATAAACAATTTTTCCGATTACATTTCACAAAACATGTTTCATATCCAATTACACAATCCCAATCATTTACCAGGTTCAGATCAAATATAATTATTAGATAAATACGCCAAGAGCGACATATGAAGATGCCCCCTTGGTTGACCAGAGTAATAAATAGTCATAACAGACTTAATACAACACAGCGGAAATAAAACATAACAACTCCAAAATAGCTAACATTAGCCTCCTGCTCGTCTTCGGAAGCTTTATTCGTCCACCTACTAAAACCTGTAAATCCTCAACCCTCGGCCTACTAAAATCAATTTTGAGCACCCGAGAGTTTAAGGGAACAAACATAAACTTCGAGTCAGACATAAAGCTCGGTGTGAATAATACTACACATCTCGGTTTGTTGATATTAAGTGAGACCGAGCCGCTTAGCGGAACGGGTTTTCCCTCACTAATATCCTTTTAAAAGCGTATCTTTTGCAAATATAAATCCTGCAACCAAACTGGTTAAAGCAATAATATCAATGTCATGTAAGCATGCAAATCAGATAATCAATGGACTATCTGTCCGAACACTATAGTATTGTTTGGTTAACTACTAACCTTTGGCTGACTCGGGTTTACCAGACAAAATAAACAAACGGTCTAACTTCTGTTAGATACTCCTCTGGACGGTCTGTCCCTAACTTACTTCCCCCAGGGTCAACTGATCCTAATGGTTTTTCGGGCTCACCAATAACCTATCTCTACTCTGTATATTCCTTTTTGTGTGTAACATCATTTTAGTCTTACCTGTGACAAAGCCCTACATACTGGAATTTTAGACTTATATTAGTTAGGGGCTACTAGCTAAAGTATAGGGCGTGACCCCATACCAGTCCCATTTGGTATTCTAATATTTGAGTCATTTTACTTAGGGTCATCTACCCTTAAAATTTTCCTTGAAAACATTTCTTTCAACTTGATTTAACCTTTTAAATCATTCTTAAACAAGGAAAATATATTCTATGCTTTACTCAAATCACTTTGCCATGTTATATATACTATACACAAAACATTGTTGATGAAAACATTCGAAACCTTTGAAAGTACTCCTTTCAAAACTATTGAAAGTACCCCTTTCGAAACCATTTACATTAAACCTTTTGAAAACATTGAAATCATCTCTTTCGAAAGCTTTTTAAAACCATAGACATCCTCCTTTCAAAACACTTTAAACGTTTCCTTTCGAAACCATTGGAAACCTTCCATTTAAAACCTTTGGAAAACATTGGGGAACCACCCTTCGAAACCTTTATCTTAAACCTTTCGAAAGCATTAAGTCCTTTTCTTAAATCAAACCATTCGAAAGCATTTGGGTTCAAGTAAAACATGCGGAACAACCTTTCGAAACTATTTAAAACCATTCCTTTCGAAACCTTTGGGTTTAACTTTCAATAGAAAAAAGGGTCATAAAACAACTATGTCGAAAGCACTCTTTCGAAAGCAGTTTCCTAAGTAAAAGAAGTGGATGGTGTCGAAACCAACTCCTTCGAAAGCATTGGAAAAGCGGCTTAGGTTTTAAAACAAAGAAACCCTTTCGAAGGCATTACTTCGAAAGGTCAGATGTGGCAGCAAGGGGTTTCGACCCCTTCGAAAGTTTCTTTTAAAACAAAAGGCACAACCTCTTTCGAAACCATTCTTTAAAATCGTTTAACCAAGTCGAAAGCTATCTAAGTCGAAAGCATTCTTTTCAAAAGCAAAGCAGGTGCATTTCCTTTTGAAACAAAGTAAGGCTTCGACCCATTAGGAACCCCCTATTTCGACTCAATACCTTTCGCCTATGTCCAATTTACTATGTACCAAGTCTTTGATACCATGTGCATTGGTTTCGACGAAGATGGAGGTGGAAGTACCTAGTCGAAAGGTGCTGCTAAAAGTGGCGAAATAGCAAAACCATGTAAAATCTGATTTTTGACTTTAAAAAGTAATTCTTTTCAACTAACCTGCTTTGTTTGTCAACATATAATTAGTTCCTAATTTCTTTTCTAAAAGTGCTACCTAATTTCAAAGATTAATGATTTAAAATATTTACAAAATGCACCTTCACGTTTTATAAATATATAAAACATTTAAGTCCCATACCTTAAATAATTTTATATACTTATTAAAACACTTAGGAAAGTTCTACAAAAATTCCCATAAATCACTTTTAATATGTTTTCTAACATATATTAATTTATGACACAAAAACGATATAAATTAGCCGTAATTAATTTTGAACCCAATTAACCATTCTCTTCACTAAAAAATTAATAATAAATCCACATTAATTCAAAAAATTATGAAATTTGAAACCCATCTCTAAAATATCATTTCTGACCTTATATTAAAATCTCAAGGCATTTGGATGTCATCTAATAGGGTTTTAACATTAAAACTTATCATAAAATCCATATGAAATAGCATAAATCATCAACGAGCATATCTATTCGTTTTAACAACAAAAAACATGGCAATATACTTTGCAAAATATTTGGATCTGATCTAGAAACCAAAAACATCAAAAATATGAGATGTAACATATTATTCACTTAGCTTTGTGATTAAGGAGTTGAGATTTGATCTTGGATTAAGTTGGTTAAGCTCCTTCCTTAGATTCTTGCTTATCTTCTTCTTGTTTTCCCTTAATGGTGGTCGACCTCTATGTTTAGATTTGATTTTTGAACGTGTAAAATGAACATGGCTTAAGGGTTTAGGGTATAAGAATAAGACTTATTCCTATTTTGCCCTTATCTAATTTCCTAACCAATTTCATTTTATATTCTCTTTAGTTCATTGGTTTAAGTTGGCATGGCTACCCTTATTAACACAAATCTCAATCCCTTAACCAATTAAATTATTTTATTTTATTTAACTAATTAAATATCCTAAATAATGTTAATCAAAATTAGGGTCGTTACAGACTCCCCCCCCCCTAAAAATTTCGTCCTCGAAATTACGATAAGGTACACAACAAATCAATCATAAAGGTAAAACATACCATGAAACTAATCAGGATATCGTCTCTAATCCTGCTCTCAGTTTCCCAAGTACAGTCTCTCTTGTCGTCGCTCCATTGGACCTTAATTAATCCGACTGTCTTATTCCTTAGCCTCTTCTCATCTCTTGCGACTATACCAACTGGTTTTCTAACTATAGTCCAGTTTGGTTCCTCTACCAAGTCCTCTAACACAATCGGTAATATAGTAGCCTTCGGATCTCGAATACACTTCCTCAGATGAGAAACATGAAAAACATCGTGGACTCCTGCCATATTGTCCAGTAACTCTACTCTATATGCGAGTTTCCCGATCCTTTCTACAATAGGAAATGGTCCGACGAACTTCGGTGCTAATTTCCCTAATTTCCCGAATTGAATTACACCTTTCATCAGTGATACCTTGACGAAAACATGATCTCCTACTGAGAACTCTATGTCTTTTCGTCTTTTATCAGCATAGCTCTTCTGGCTAGACTGAGCCTCCTTCATTCTTGCCCTAATTAACTCAATCTTTTCTCCAGCTTATCTAACTAAATCTGAACCAAGTACTAACCCATCCCCGGTCTCTAGCCAACAAACTGGAGATTTGCTTGGCCTTCCATACAAAGCTTCAAACGGTGCCATCCTATACTAGTCCGATAACTGTTGTTATACGAAAATTCGACTAAGTGTAGATGGTCTTCCCATGATCCTCCAAAATCTAGTACACAAGCTCGTAACAAGTCTTCCAAGACTTTGTTAACTCTTTCCATTTGCTCATCGGTCTGTGGATGGTAAGCGGTACTCATTTTGAGCTTGGTTCTCAAAATCTCCTGTAGACTCTTCCAGAACTCTCTAGTGAATAAGGAATCTCTATCGCTTACTATATTACTAGGAATTCCATGAAGTCTAATTATATTCTTCATAAATAACTTAGCCAAAACAGGTGCCGTCCTAGTTGACTTAACTGGTATGAAATAGGCACTCTTGGTCAACCTGTCCAAAATGACCCATATACTCTCATTTCCTCTATTTGACTTTGGCAACCCATCTATAAAATCCATTGAGATATAATCCCACTTCCATACGAGAACATCTAAAGACTAAAGCAACCCACTTGGTTTCTGATGTTCGGCTTTTACCTGTTGACAGTTCAAACACTGCTTCACCTATAAGCCTACATCTCTCTTCATAACATCCCGAAAGAAACTCCTTTTCATGTCCTGATACATCTTAGTTCCTCCTGAATGAATGGTGAACCTCGAACTATGGCATTCCTCAAGAAATTTCTTCCTAATGTCTCCCACATTCGGAACACATAATCTTCCTTTCTTCCTTAACTACCCATTCTGGTCAAGACTAAAATCTTTCAAGTCATCGCTCTCTAATCCATCCCTTAACTTCCTGATTTGTTCTACTAGTAATGGATCCTCCTTTTGCTTGAAGCAATCTTTTCGATCATCATCGGTCGAACTTCTAAACACGACAACACAACAGTCTCTATATTAGAACTACCCTTAGATCTCCATTGTACTTTACATGTCGTTAACGCTTCCAAATCTTTCCACTTAGCTATCACTGCCAACACTGCATTCTGATGTTTTCTGCTAAGTGCATCCGCCACCTTATTACCTTTCCCTAGTGTGTACTCAATACCAAAATCATAAGCACCTAAAAACTCTAACCACCTCAGCTGTCTCATATTGGACTCCTTTTGAGAGAATAAATACTTCAGCGACTTATGATCTGTATAAAACACGAATCTTTCTTCCAAAAGATAATGTCTCCACACCTTCAATGCAAAAATCACTGCAGCCAACTCCAAATCATGAGTCGGGTACCTAACCTCATGCGGTCTAAGCTGTCGAGAAGCATAGGCAATCACTTTACCTCTTTGCATTAACACAGCTCATAACCTTGTTCCGCATGCATCTGTATACACCACCAAATCCTGATTCCCTTCTGGAATAACTAACACAGGTGCATTAGTTAATAAGTGTTTCAGCTTCTGGAATGCCTCCTCACACTTATCGGTCCAAATGAACTTCACATCCTTTCACGTTAGATTGGTCATCGGTGCTGCTATCTGTGAAAAATCCTTTATGAATCTTCGATAATACCCCGTTGATCCAAGAAAACTCTTTATCTCAGTTACTGTCTCGGGTCTCTTCCAATTATTCACTGCCTCAATCTTAGTTGGATCTACAGACAACCCTTTCTCTGAGACTATATGACCAAGAAACTTCACCTCCTTCTTCCAGAAATGACACTTCGAAAACTTCACTTTCAACTGATGTTGCCTCGGTGTCTAAAGCACAACTCTAAGATGAACTTCATGCCCTCTTTCATCCTTAGAGTATATCAAAATATCATCTATGAAAACTAACACGAACCTATCCAAGTGCTCTCAAAAAACTCGGTTCATCAAATCTACAAAGAATGCTGGTGCATTAGTTAGTCCAAACGGCATTACTAACCATTCGTACAATCCATATCTGGTCCTAAACACCGTCAAAGAAATATTATTGTGACGCCCCACCTCTATACTCACACTAGCCAAGGACACTACGGGGTAATGTCGTCGACTAGCATGAAGAATAAGGCTATTGAGGAGCGACCATCTATGTAATTGCTTTATGCGAGTACCGATATGTCAGATAATATAACTTACATTTCGTTTCAAGAGGAAATCCGACATATCAAATACAAACTCAAAGCTACTACACAGTGGCTAAGTAGCCTTCGAAAACAAATATAGAAATAAACATAACACAAATCAGTCACAGATATTCATATCATAAAGGCGGAAACAGATATGAATATAACACATAAAAGTGTACATCAAAATAGTGGTCAAACTAGATCCACTACATCACAAAAGAATAGATACAAGTGCTAGACAAAAGAATAATTATACATCAAGGAGTCTCTATCTCAAATGTATAATAATAAAAACTACTAAGCTAAAGTAGTTAGCCAAAAGTCAGGTGACGGACCCTGATAAGAAGTCAAGCAGAAGTACCAGAAATACCTCGGTCTGACCCGAGTATTATTTAAGAAGAAAATAATAAACGGATCAGTCTAGCTATAAATATCAGATAAAATGAGATAGGATAAGAGATATCACAAAACGTATGATAAGAATAATGCCATACTGTGACAAGTATACATCAGATAACAACAAAAATCATACAATATCTCAAATATTTTCAAACACCAAAAGAATGTCATATTCTTTAAATTATTCACCAAAACACAAATATTGATAGAGCTTATCAATGCAATCCACAAAAATTGGTGAAACACAAATTCTAGAAATCAACCACTAGAAATCCAGAAATCACAAGGGGGGAAGGCCTATCACAAACGGGAGCATGAAAACTCACCAACACGTGTATCACAAATGGAACGCTATTCCATGGTCGCTAACCATCAATTTTGAGCCGAAGCTCCACAAACGGCCTGAAGACCATGGGTCGCTACCTCACCAAATTGAACTGAAGTTCCACAAACGGGGTTTTTAGCCCCCACACAAACAAATAGACATCGCACATTGCTAGCCTAAATCACAAATGATCATCACCGATCAATAAAAAGTGTGAACCACACTAAGCTAGTAAATAAATGAGTTTAGCTTCAAGTCCCATAACCACTGGCTTAACTTAAATATTTACGAACAAATTGTAGATTTCCACTCGAAAATTGTCACAAGAGTTCAATCAAACAAGTCCAAGAAATAACCGACGAAATAAACGCAAGCGTTTCATACCACTTGTTTTACTAAGCCGTTTAATTAGATTTCTCATACAAATGAGGTAAAGGTTTATATATACTAATAGATTGGAAAACAGTTTTAAAAGAGAGCTTTATATTTAAAATAGTGTCAAAATCGTTTTGGTGAAAGAGTTTGCGTATTTACTACTAGTATAGAAGCCTTTATATTTAGAAGTGACAAATCACAAAAATGGTTGTAGAAACAATCAATCACCAAAGATTCACATTCGAAGACGTGAATCAAAACCATAGAAATCGATATCAAATCCATCAAATGGATACTCCCAAAAATCCAAAGAAGGAAGTCATCAAAGTCGATAATAAGTGATGACAACTATCCGGACCAACAACAACCGATTAAAAATAGGAAATCCACTCAAAAACATAAGCAAATAGGCAAACTACTCAATTCCAGACGTTTGGAGGTTCAATCCAGGCTTCTGAAAACTAACCAAACGTCCGGTTTAGAATCCAGACGTCTGGATTTGTTCTCTGGAAATAATCCAGAGAACCCCCAGATGTATGAAACTTTAAGTCAGACGTTTGAGACCCATCCAGGCATCTGATCCTAAACTTCAGACGTTTGGAATTAGTATCTGCTCTTTTTTTAATACTTTTCTGCCGTGAATATTTTTGCTCCAGGTCTGATTCCAGACGCCTGAACTTGCATTTCAGACGTCTGAACCACTCAGCTGGGCAGAAATTACCTTGGGCCAAAATGGCCAAAACATATCGGGAGCGATCGGACGAGCAACGACGACTAGGGATTTACGCCAAGCGACAACCCAGCCTTATAGGCTCTTTGATACACCCCAAACAACATGTCTAAATATCCATATTAGGATTTTCATAAAATTGGACCAAAATTTGAAAAAAATTCACCAAATCAATTCAAATCAAAAGCAAATGAATATGCACAAATGTTAGGAATTCATACCTAACAACAATGATAGCTATAGACGTAGATGTGAGTTAAAGAACTCACCTTTTAAACTCAAAAACAATAAACGAGAAGCTCTAAAGCAAAGAAAAGATCAACTACTCTTCAATTTCAACTCTAGAAGCTCCAATCTAAGATCATAAGCGATATTTCCTAAGTTAGGTTATAGGAAATTTATGAAATTAGAGAGAGATTGAGATGGAGAAGAAGAAGAGGATGCTTACCTTATCTTCTCTTTGATGTTGGAGCTAGAATTTGTATTTCCTAATTAAACTAGGGTTTGGAATTCTAATTTCCCATTCTTTCCCCCATTTTTCTCTTAAGCTTGAGAGTGTTAGGAAATGAAAATGAATGAAGGAAGTTGAGTGGAGTATAGGGTATTAGATGAGTAATGAGCTAAAACCCAAACCCAAAGCCCAATAGAAAAATAGCAAAATTCACCCAACTCCAAACATATCGATGTTTATACTCAAAAAAGTTGTAAATGCCATTTTGGACTCAATGGAAGTGCTCTCGAGTTCTAATTTGACTGTTTACAAAAAGTAGCTTTTCGTACTTTAATCCGATTAACGATACTATATTTAAATATACAATCGTAAAATATGCGGGTTGTTATAGACTCCCCTCCTTAAAGAAATTGCGTCCTTGCAATGATTAAGAGGAAAATAAAAAGTAACAACCATACTAAAGAATATCAACACAAAAGAAGAAATTTTGAAATGATAAGTTCACCTTAAGGAGCACGAGAGAGTAAGTACGGATGTGTTCGCTCGGTGAATTCGCTGGATTCCCAAGAGCAATCCTGAGGATTTGAGGACCATTGAACTTTCATAAGAGGAACATCTTTATTTCGAAGGCGTTTAACCTCCGTAGCAATGATACGAATAGGATGTTGCTCATAAGTCAAATTAGGCGAAACTTCAATTTCTTCAATAACACCGGGCTCAAGGACAGAATCGGAATCTCGAAGGCATTTCCGTAGTTGAGAGACGTGGAATATGTCATGAATAGCAGAAAATTAAGCCAGTAACAAAAGGGGATAAGCCACAAAACCAATGCGTTCGGTGATGAGAAATGGACCAATATATCGAGGTGCTAATTTTCCCGATCGACTGAAACGCACAACACCCTTCATAGGTGAAACATGAATAAACACCAAATCTCCCAAAGAAAATTCTAAATTCCTTCTTCGATTATCGGCATAGGATTTTTGTCTACTTTGAGCTTCTTTCATCTTATGACGAATAAGGTCAATCTTTTCTGTGACATCACGAATAAAATCTGGACCTAAAACCAACTTCTCACTGGCTTCAAGCCAACACGAAGGAGATCGGCATGGCCTTCCGTATAGTGCCTCGAAAGGTGCCATACCAATACTTAATTGGAAGCTATTGTTATAGGAAAACTCAACAAGAGAAATATGATCTTCCCAACTTCCACCAAAATCAAGAACACATGCACGAAGAAGGTCTTCAAGAGTTTGATTCACACACTCGGTTTGTCCATCGGACTGAGGATGATAAGCGGTGCTAAAATTAAGCTTTGTTCCCAAAGATTTTTGAAGACCCTTCCAAAATCCACTAGTAAACAATGGATCATGATCGCTAACAATAGAAGTAGGAACTCCATGCAATTTAACAATTTCCTTGCCATAGAGTTTAGCCAACATAGGTGTCCGATTGGACCGAATGTGAATAAAATGGGCGGATTTTGTAAGTCTATCTACTATCACCCATAGGCTATCATGGCCCGAAGGAGAATGGGGAAGACCGTCAATAAAGTCCATGGAGACTTGATCCCACTTCCAAACTGGAATGTCTAAAGGTTGCAATAACCCACCGGGCCTTTGATGCTCGGCCTTTACGAGTTGGCAAGTCATGCAACGCTTAATAAAGTTAGCAATATCAGATTTCATTCCATCCCAATAATAAAGTCGCTTCATGTCCGCGTACATTTTGCCACTATCGGGATGAATGGTAAATTTAGAACGATGAGAATCTTCTAAAATGTCTTTACGAAGATCAATAATATTTGGCACAATTAGTCTGCCAAATTTTCGAATACCGCCATGATCATCAATATCAAAGTCTTTCAAAACTTCAATATCAATTTTATCCCTACAACTTTGGCTAAGAAGAACCAATTCGGGATCATGCTTTTGAGCTTCAAGAATGCGGTCTAAAAGAGAAGGATGAGCCTCAAGGCTACATAAAACAAGGGATGAACATGAATTGGATTCACGATCTCGAATCTCACAAGTGGATAAAGTCTCGAGATCATTCCATTCAGATATCATCATGGAAAAAACTGCTTGTTGCTTACGACTAAGGGCATCGGCAACAAGATTTCCCCTTCCGGGAGTACAAAGAATATCAAGATCATAAGATGCAAGGAACTCGAGCCAACGTTGTTGACGAAAATTAACTTTCTTTTGAGAAAATAAATACTTCAAAGATTTATGATTGGTGTAGAGAACAAACTTATCTCCCAAAAGATAATGACGCCAAATTCTAAGGGCAAAAACAATAGCCGCGAGCTCTAAATCATGAGTGGCATATCTAGTCTCGGCAGGCTTTAATTTCCTAGAAGCATAAGCGATAACCCGTTCCCTTTGCATGAGAACGGCACCCAAACCAACACGACTAGCATCGGTATGAACAATAAAATCTTGGTTCCCATCGGGAATCACAAGAATAGGAGCATCGGAAAGGAGTTCTTTTAATTTTTGAAACGCAGCTTCACATTTGCCTGACCAAATGTATTTAACTCCCTTCTTTATCAAATTAGTAAGAGGTACGGCAATTTTAGAAAAGTCTTTTATGAACCGACGGTAATAGCCCGCCAATCCAAGAAAGCTACGAATTTTCATCACACTCTCCGGTCACTTCCAATTTTGAATCGCTTCAATCTTTGAAGGATCCACGGAAATTCCGGATTCAGAAATAATATGCCCCAAAAATTTCACACGAGATTGCCAAAAGTGGCATTTAGAAAATTTTGCTTTCAATTGGTTGCTCCTAAGAGTTTCCAACACAATCTGAAGATGATTTTCATGCTCTTCCTCGGTTTTAGAATAAACAAGAATATCATTGATAAAGATGAGAACAAATCGATCGAGGAAGTCTTTGAAAACTCGATTCATAAGGTCAACGAAATAAGCTGGAGCATTCGTCAAACCAAATGGCATAACAAGCCATTCATAAGATCCATAGCGAGTATGGAACGATGTCAAAGGAATGCTATCCTCTGCAATACGGAGTTGATGAAAACCGGTTGCTAAGTCTAACTGTGAAAAGATTGTAGCACCACTAAGTTGATCGAATAAATCATCAATCCGAGGTAAGAGATATTTATTCTTGATGGTGAGATCATTAGGCTTGCGGTAGTCAACGCAAAGCCTAAGTGTACCATCAGATTTCTTCACAAAAATAGCTGAAGCTCCCTATGGAGAGGAACTAGAATGAACAAACTATTTTGCTTCCAATTCGGATAATTGTTTACGCATCTCCTCATTTTCCTTATTGGACATACGATAAGGAGGACGAGTGATAGGTAGAGCTCCAGGGATTATATTAATTCTGAACTCAATTGCTTGCTTAGGTGGTAATCCTAATACGGGCTCAAATATGTCGGGAAATTCACGTACAATGTGAATGAGGGAAATGATATCTTCCTCATCATCATTATCGTCATCATGAGGATTTAGAGAATACAAGGATGCTCCCGAATTGGAATCTGAATCTTTAAGAACAAGAGAAATCTACTTAACAGATTGAGGATGTCAAAGATATATAGTCCGCTCAGGACATAGGATATGGGCTTCATAATGGTTAAGCCAATCCATTCCCAAAATCATTCCGAAGCCTAAGTAACGCATAACATGCAAATCGGCACGGAAAGAGTAATCATATAAAATAATTTTGACATCTTTACAGAGTAAACTGAGTGTTGTGGACCCACCAACCGGATTCGCAATCCTCAATGAAGTCATCAAGCCAATAACATTCAAAGACAAAGCATCGACAAGTTCTTTTGATATAAAAGAGTGAGATGCACCCGTATCAAAAAGAACTTGAATAGAAAGACACGAAATATAATAATGCCATCAAGGATAGAATGAGAAATACCTTGACCACGAGAAGTGTTAGTAGGGGCTTGCACAACGTTTAGCTTGCCTTCCTTTTTGCTTTGAAGTTTGGAACATGAAGATATAGTATGACCCGAACTTTTGCAATAGCGGCAAGTAAGGGACTTCGGACACTTGTTCGCATAATGGTCCTTAGAACCACAATTGTAACATTCTCCACGACTAGAGGTAGGAGTCTTTGCTACTGAAGTTGCTTGCTTCCCCTTCTTATTGGGATTAGGCTTGAACTTAAAAGGTCTCTTCTTATTGATGTTTTGTTTGACTTCAACGTCACTTTCTTTATCGGCCTCTTCGAGTCGAAGAGCGATATCAACAAGCTGATCAAAAGAAACTTCTAATTTCAGAAGTAATGGCTTTTTGAGGTTCTTATTCAACCCATAGACAAATCTTTGATTTTTCTTCAATGGGGTATTAATATACTCGACCCCATATTTGGATAGAGATTCGAAAGATGCGACGTAATCTGTCACAAAAGATTCACCTTGAACAAGGTCAATAAAGCGTCGAGCTAGAGATACTTTTTCAGCTTCTGGCATAAAATTTAAATCGAACCTTTCCCGGAATTGCTCCCAAGTAAGATCCGCTTCAATAATCTCCGAGATCAGAAGCTCATAAAAATATAATGCTCTTTCTTGGAGCATGCTATAAGCCACTTGGACTCGATGTAGATCAATAAGATTCATGCGGGAAAAGATGCGATCGCATGTTCTAAGCCAAGCTTGGACTTCTATAACGCTTTCGGAACCCTTGAAAGGCTTTCCACCCAAGCTGGTGTAATCACTACACAAGCGTGCAAACCCAAATTTAGGATGAGTAGGCTCTGGAATGGGTCTGATAGCTTGAGCATTTTTCACAAGATCTAGAAGTTGCTGAGCAGACATAAATACTCCATCCTGAGGAGTAGCACTAGATTGACCGGCGCTGGGACGGCCTGGTCTAAACATTTCTCTTCTTTAAAAAAGAAAGAAAGAAGAGAAAAAAGGTTAATCTTAGAATGAATATCAAACAAACTTGAGTGATAAAACAAGGCATCATAAAAAGAAATAGGATAGAACGGTACGAAGGCTCGAATTAAATCCTATGGCACGATTCCTAAGAAAGACTTAGGACAATGATCGTTGCTAGATTATTCTACATTGTTTCGAAGTTTGGCTCTGATACCAAGATGTGACGCCCCACCTCTATAATCACACTAGCCAAGGACACTACGGGGTAATGCCGTCGACTAGCACGAAGAATAAGGCTATTCAGGAGCGACCATCTGTGTAATTGCTTTGTGCGAGTACCGATATGTCAGATAATATAACTTACATTTCGTTTCAAGAGGAAATCCGACATATCAAATACAAACTCAAAGCTACTACACAGTGGCTAAGTGGCCTTCGGAAAAAAATATAGAAATAAACATAACACAAATCAGTCACATATATTCATATCACAAAGGCGGAAACAAATATGAATATAACACATAAAAGTGTACATCAAAATAGTGTCAAACTAGATCCACTACATCACAAAAGAATAGATACAAGTGCTAGATAAAAGAATAATTATACATCAAGGAGTCTCTATCTCAAATGTATAATAATAAAAACTACTAAGCTAAAGTAGTTAGCCAAAAGTCAGGTGACGGACCCTGATAAGAAGTCAAGCAGAAGTACCTGAAATACCTCGGTCTGACCCGAGTATTATTTAAGAAGAAAATAATAAACGGATCAGTCTAGCTAGAAATATCGGATAAAATAAGATAGGATAAGAGATATCACAAAACGTATGATAACAATAATGTCATACTGTGACAAGTATACATCAGATAACATTAAAAATCATACAATATCTCAAATATTCTCAAACACCAAAAGAATGTCATATTCTTTAAATTATTCACCAAAACACAAATATTGATAGAGCTTATCAATTCAATCCACGAAAATTGATGAAACACAAATTCTAGAAATCAACCACTAGAAATCCATAAATCACAAAGGAGGGGAAGGCCTATCACAAACGGGAGCATGAAAACTCACCAACACGTGTATCACAAACGGAACGCTATTCCATGGTCGCTAACCATCAATTTTGAGCTGAAGCTCCATAAACGGCCCGAAGTCCATGGGTCGCTAGTCGCTACCCCACCAAATTGAACCAAAGTTCCACAAACGGGGTTTTTAGTCCCCACACAAACAAATAGACATCGCACATCGCTAGTCTAAATCACAAAATGATCATCATCGATCAATAAAAAGTGTGAACCACACTAAGCTAGTAAATAAATGAGTTTAGCTTCATGTCCCATAACCACTAGCTTAACTTAAATATTTACGAACAAATTATAGATTTCCGCTCGAAAATTGTCACAAGAGTTCAATCGAACAAGTCTAAGAATTAACTGACGAAGTAAACGCAAGCGTTTCATACCACTTGTTTTACTAAGCCGTTTAATTAGATTTCTCATACGAATGAGGTAAAGGTTTATATATACTAATAGATTGGAAAACGGTTTTAAAAGAGAGCTTTATATTTAAAATAGTGTCGAAATCGTTTTGGTGAAAGAGTTTGAGTAATTACTACTAGTATAGAAACCTTTGTATTTAGAAGTGACAAATCACAAAAATGATTGTAGAAACAATCAATCACCAAAGATTCACATTCGAAGACGTGAATCAAAACCATAGAAATCAATATCAAATCCATAAAATGGATATTCCCAAAAATCCAAAGAAGGAAGTCACCAAAGTCGATAATAAGTGATGACAACTATCTGGACCAACAAAAACCGATTAAAACAGGAAATCCACTCAAAAACATAAGCAAATAGGCAAACTGCTCAATTCCAGACTTCTGGAGGTTCAATCCAGGTGTCTGAAAACTAACCAGACGTCTGGTTTAGAATCCAGACGTCTGGTTTAGAATCCAGACGTCTAGTTTAGAATCCAGACGCTTGGATTTGTTCTCTAGAAATAATCCAGAGAACCCCCAGACGTATGAAACTTCAAGTCAGACGTCTGAGACCCATCCAGACGTTTGATCCTAAATTTCAGACGTCTGGAATTAGTCTCTGCTCTTTTTTTTATACTTTTCTACCGTGAATATTTTTGCTCCAGGTCTGATTCCAGATGTTTGAACTTGCATTTCAGAGGTCTGAACCACTCAGTTGGACAGAAATTACGTTGGGCCAAAATGGCCAAAATATATCGGGAGCGATCGGACAAGCAACGACGACTAGGCATTTACGCCAAGCGACAACCCATCCTTATAGGCTCTTCGATACACCCTAAACAACATGTCTAAACATCCATAGTAGGATTTTCATAAAATTGGACCAAAACACCAAAATTTGGAAAAATAATCACCAAATCAATTCAAATCAAAAGCAAATGAATATGCACAAATGTTAGGAATTCATACCTAACAACAATGATAGCTATAGACGTAGATGTGAGTTAAAGAACTCACCTTTTAAACTCAAAAACAATAAACGAGAAGCTCTAAAGCAAAGGAAAGATCAACTACTCTTCAATTTCAACTCTAGAAGCTCCAATCTAAGATCATAAGCAATATTTCCTAAGATAGGTTATAGAAAATTTCTGAAATTGGAGAGAGATTGAGATGGAGAAGAAGAAGAGGATGCTTACCTTAGCTTCTCTTTGATGTTGGAGTTAGAATTTGTATTTCCTAATTAAACTAGGGTTTGGAATTCTAATTTCCCATTATTTCCCCCATTTTTCTCTTAAGCTTGAGAGTGTTAGGAAATGAAAATGAATGAAGGAAGTTGAGTAGAGTATAGGGTATTAGATTAGTAATGAGCTGAAACCCAAACCCAAAGCCCAATAGAAAAATAGCAAAATTCACCCAACTCCAAACATATCGATGTTTATACTCAAAAAAGTTGTAAACGCCATTTTGAACTCAATGGAAGTGGTCTCAAGTCCCAATTCGACTGTTTACAAAGAGTATTTTTTCGGACTTTAATCCGATTAACGATGCTATATTTAAATAAAATATTTAAATATACAATCGTAAAATATGTGGGTTGTTACAATTATTCTCCGCCACCCTAAGTTGATGGAACCCTATCGCTAAATCCAATTAGGAAAATACATTGGCTCCACTCAATTGATCGAAAAATCATCAATTCTAGGCAACGGATATCGATTCTTTATTGTCTTCTCATTCAACTTACGATAATCAATACACAACCTTAACGATCCGTCCGGCTTCTTAGCAAACACTACGGCTGCTCCCCAAGAGGAACTGCTTGGTCGGATAAAATTCTTGCCTTCCAAATCCACCAACTGCACCTTCAACTCCTTCATCTTGGTAGATGTCATTCTTCTTGGCAGTCTACTCACCGGTTCTACTCCATGTACTAAATCTATCCGAAACTCAATGGCTCGTTTCGGTGACAATCCTACTACCGGTTCAAAGATATATGTGAATTCTCTAACCACGAAAACTTGATTCAAGTCGTCTTCTACCTCCATAACTCCCAACAAAGTATTAACCTCAAAACTAGAGTCTTCTACAGAGTATATAATTCGATCACTAAAGTCAGGGTGTCTAAGCGATATTTTCCTATCATGGCAAAATATCCTAGCATCGTACTTACTTAAGCAATCCATACCCAAAATAATTATGAACCCTACGAAATCAAACACATGCAAACTGCAAACAAAGGTATAACCTAACAATTCAAACTCTAAGTGGTCACACTTCATCCCAAGTGTTGCATACCCTCCTATTGGATTTGCAACCCTTAAGGAAGTAACAAGGTATGAGGGTTCTAGGTTAAGCTTATCTACCAAACAACGAGATATAAAAGAATGCGGTGCACCAGTATCAAACAGAACGCTAATTGACATACCATGAATCATAAGCATACCTCCCAACACAGCTTTTCCCTTTTCCTCTGATGTTGGCCTCAAGGTAGCTGGCTCCAATACAAACACTTTGTCCTTTCCATCCTTGGTTGGCTCTTTGCACTGGTTTTTGTAATGTCCAATTTGATATCAGTTGAAGCATCTAATATTCCTCTTCCCAATTACTTTCTTTCCATCTCTTGAGCGACATTCATTTGCAAAATGTCCTTTATTGTCACACTTATAGCAAACAACCTCTGACTTTCCCTTCTTGGCAACTCCACCCTTCTGTGCTCCTTTCTAATGGAAAAAATTTCTCTTCTGACTCTGCCCCACTTGGACTTCCTTTGCCTTATTCATTTCCAGAAAATCAAGCATCTCCTTATGCCTCAAAGCCATTTCCACTACAACATCACATGGATCCCTAATGTGCGGTAATGTGGCCCTTGCAAGCTCAGGCTTCAACCCCCGAATGAACTTTTCATTCCTCTTAATCACAATTTCAACCGTAGCATAGCCATATCTTGCCAACACCTCAAACCTCGTTGCATACTCCACCACAGTCATGTCTCCCTGCTCCAACTCACCAAATTTCCTGAGCAAAGTAGATTTAGCGATCTTTGACATAAATCTCTCCTCAAACCTCCTTTTAAACTCAGCATCATCGTTTCTTCATTAACTCCGATCGTGACACTATTCCACTAGTACGACGTTGCTCCTTGTAACTATCCAGAAGCAAGTCTCCTCTTCTACTCATCGTTGAGCCCTAAATTAGCGAAAATCCTCTTGCAATGAAGTAACCAGTTCTCTACTTCGATTGCGTCTTCAGTACCAATAAATGGCTTTCCTCCCAGCCGAGCATAGTCTCTACTCAAAACAGCATAGTTATTGACCACATAAGCTTCTTGATTTCCTCCTCCAACTACTCCAGCAACAACTCCTGCTTGCATCATGTTTACAAAGAACTGATACATCGCTCCCTTGTCAACTTGCGGGACTCCAGCATCCACATTTCCAGCTTGTGCCTGACCTTGGTTCCTTCTCGTATTTGGTCTGGCATTTCCATTAGCTGTAGTGCTTCATCCTCCAAAGTTAACTCTTCCACTTCTAGCGTCCATATCTGCATTCGAATCTTCATAAGATACGGAAGAATAGCCTAAGCGAGATATGAGAATAAAGATATTGCGTATACTTATATATAGCAAATACAAGTACGTTACTATAGTGTTATCCCATACCCCGATCTTTTCTCTAATTCCTTAGGATTACGTTTTTAAAAATCATTTTAGTTTAAAGTTTTTCATAAACCTATGCTCTGATACCAAGTTGTAACATCCCCTATCTTGAGGCCCAAAGCTAAGCGCTACAGATGCTACAGTCATCTATAATATTAACTTCCAGCGACAAAATATGGTAATGCTAATGGTATCCATAATATCAGAAGCACATGAATATGAAACAAAATCACAGATTCATAAATAATTTTTCTGATTACATTTCACAAAACATGTTTCATATCCAATTACATAATCCCAACTGTTTCCCAGGTTCAGATCAAATATAATTATTACATAAATACGCCAAGAGCGACATATGAAGATGCCCCCTTGGTTGACCAGAGTACTAAATAGTCATAACAGACTTAATACAACACGGCGCAAATAAAACATAACAACTCCTAAATAGCTAACATCAGCCTCCTGCTCATCTCCGAAAGCTTTATTCATTTACCTACTAAAACCTATAAATTCTCAACCCTCAGCCTACTAAAATCAATTTTGAGCACCCGAGAGTTTAAAGGGAAAAACATAAACTTCGAGTCAGACATAAAGCCTGGTGTGAATAATACTATACATCTCGGTTTACTGATATTAAGTAAGACCACGCCAGTTAGCGAAACGAGTTTCCCCTCACTAATATTCTTTTAAAAGCATATCTTTTGCAAATATAAATCCTGCTGCCAAACTGGTTAAAGCAATAATATCAATATCATGTAAGCATGCAAGACAGGTAATCAATGGACTATCTATCCGAACACTATAGTTTTGTTTGGCTAACTACTAACCTTTGGTTGATTCAGGCCTACCAGACAAAATAAACAAATGGTCTAACCTCCTTTAGATACACTTTTGAATGGTCTGTCCCTAACTTACTTCTCCCACGGTCAACTGATCCTAATGGTTTTGCGGGCTCACCAATAACCTATCTCTACTCTGTATATTCATTTCTGTGTGTAACATCATTTTAGTCTTACATATGACAAAGCCCTACACACTGGAATTTTGGACTTATATTAGTTGGGGGCTACTAGCTAAAGTATAGGGCGCGATCCCATACTAGTCCCATCTGGTATTCTAATATCTGAGTCATTTTACTTAGGGTCATCTACCCTTAAAATTTTACTTGAAAACATTTCTTCCAACTTGATTTAACCTTTTAAATCATTCTTAAACAAGGAAAATATATTTTATGCTTTACTCAAATCACTTTGCCATGTTATATATACTATACACAAAACATTGTTGATGAAAACATTTGAAATCTTTGAAAGTACCCCTTTTGAAACCATTTACGTTAAACCTTTCAAAAACATTGAAATAATCTCTTTCGAAAGTTTTTTAAAACCATAGACATCCTCCTTTCAAAACATTTTAAACATTGCCTTTCGAAACCATTGGAAACCTTCCATTTAAAACCTTTCGAATACATTGGGGAACCAACCATCAAAACCTTTATCTTAAACCTTTCGAAAGCATTAATCCTTTGCATAAATCAAATCTTTCGAAAGCATTGGGTTCAAGTAAAACATGCGGAACAATCTTTCGAAACCATTTAAAACCATTCCTTTCGAAACCTTTGGGTTTAACTTTCAATAGAACAAAGGGTCATAAAACAACTAAGTCGAAAGCACTCTTTCGAAAGTAGTTTCCTAAGTAAAAGAAGTGGATGGTGTCGAAACTAACCCCTTCGAAAGCATTGGAAAAGCGGCTTAGGTTTTAAAACAAAGAAACCCTTTCGAAGGCATTGCTTCGAAAGGTCAGATGTGGCAGCAAGGGGTTTCGACCCCTTCGAAAGTTTATTTTAAAACAAAAGGCACAACCTCTTTCGAAACCATTCTTTAAAATCGTTTAACCAAGTCGAAAGCTATCTAAGTTGAAAGCATTCTTTTCGAAAGCAAAGCACGCTCATTTCCTTTTAAAACAAAGTAAGGTTTCGACCTATTTGGAACCCCTTGTTTCGACTCAATACCTTTCGTCTATGTCCAATTCACTATTTACCAAGTCTCTGATACCATGTGCATTGGTTTCGATGGAGATGGAGGCAGAAGTACCTAGTCGAAAGGTGCTGCCAAAAGTGGCGAAACAGCAAAACCATGTAAAATCTGATTTTTAACATTAAAAAGTAATTCTTTTCAACTAACCTGCTTTGTTTGTCAACATATGATTAGTTGCTAATTTCTTTTCTAAAATCTTTTCTAAAAGCGCTGTCGAATTTCAGAGATTAACAATTTAAAATATTTACAAAATGCCACTTCACCTTTTATAAATATATAAAACATTTAAGTCCCATACCTTGAATAATTTTATATACTTATTAAAACACTTAGAAAAATTCTACAAAAATTCCCGTAAATCGCTTTTAATATGTTTTCTAACATACATTAATTTATGACCCAAAAACAATACAAATTAGCCGTAATTGATTTTAAACCTAATTAACCATTCTCTTCACTAGAAAATTAATAATAAATCCACATTAATTCAAAAAATTATGAAATTTGAAACCCATCTCTAAAATATCATTTTTGACCTTATATTAATATTGCAAGGCATTTGGATGTCATCTAATATATTTTTCACATTAAAACTTATCATAAAATCCATATGAAATAGCATAAATCATCAATAAGCATATATATTCATTTTAAAAACCAAAAACATGGCAATATACTTTACAAATTATTCGGATCTGATCTACAAACCAAAAACATCAAAAATATGAGATGTAACCTATTATTCACCTTAGTTTTTGATTAAGGAGTTGAGATTTGATCTTGGATTAAGTTGATTAAGCTCCTTCCTTAGATTCTTGCTTATCTTCTTCTTGTTTTCCCTTAATGGTGGCCGACTTCTATGTTTAGATTTTGATTTGTGAACATGTAAAATGAACATGGCTTAAGGGTTTAGGGTATAAGAATAAGACTTATTCCTATTTTGCCCTTATTTAATTCCCTAACCTATTTCATTTCATATTCTCTTTAGTTCATTGGTTTAAGTTGGCACGGCTACCCTTATTAACACAAATCTCAATCCCTTAACCATTTACATTTTTTTTAATTTAACTAATTAAATATCCTAAATAATGTTAATCAAAATTAGGGTTGTTACAACTTCGTATCATTGATATTGTTGAGAATGGATCATGTTTAAATAAATTGCTTTGTTTGATGATAAACGTTAATCATAGCAACATATATTTTGATATGCTGTGGTATAGAAATATATTTACTAACATATATAAGTTTATGATAAAAGAGAAATTGTTAAGGTTGTGGTGAAGTTTTCTACTAGATTTACGAGAATAAAGAAATACATACTCAATTTTTTATATATGCAAATTTAGACATTATAATTGTGTATCTTTGATTTAGAATATTACACTCTATATATGGAACGCAATAGTGAATTAGTTATGGTGTATAATAAAACTCAAATTGGTATATTTTATTATTAAACACGATACAAGTTATAGTTAATGGTCACGATCTGAATTGGTATGAATTTATGATATAATTTGACTTGAGGAAAATGAAAAATTATATGTTTTTGTGAATTCAATTTTATCTAAATTTAAAAAAATTCCTTTATAAAATGTTTCGAGTAGGCCATTAATTTGAAATATAAGTATTTAATGAAAAATTACTAGTATGATGAACTAATGAAACTCTCAATAGAAATTATAAATTTTGTCCTTCCATTTCTAGAAGGAGTTAAAATGGCATTTACAAATCATAAATGCTTGTCAATGTAATACGGTTAATCTAAAAATTTACTTCATTTGCTTGAGCAGTCGTTGTTGTTTTACTGATAATAAAATCTAAGAATCCAAATGGATAATCTTGCAAATGAATTTGTATGAATTATACTCAATATCTCTAAGAGTTGCAAATAAAATTACAGCTGTCTATTTATTAAATTAAGTTAACCTATATGTTGGGCCTTTATTGCAAATGCACAAATGAGAAAATAACATATAACTAAATGGTAAATAAATTAATTTGCTATAACTCCAAGAATGTTATAAACATTAAAGGCATGACATTTAAATTGTTAAATCATGTTATAGATTTATGACTTATTTATGGAAGTAAATTAAGAGCATTTAATGGTTTATTTAATGTTTGAATGAAAATTGAACTTGTTTGACAAATAATTATTAAAAAAATGATGAAACCAACTAACGAGAGACTTTATGTTTATTGATTTATAGAGTTGGACCTATTATGAGAAGAACAAAAATCTAATGATTTCAAATATAATGATTATAAGTTTTTATAATATCAAGATCATCATGATCCTATTTTTAAAAATCATTATTATTGATTTTAATGTTAAAAGTTAAGAGGTTGTTTGTGAATAAACATTTGTAGTTGAACAGATATGTTAAATATATCAGGATTTTATATTATGTCAATTATGAGAATTAAGAAATTTTGAATATTTAATTCATATATTGGTCTTGAAAATTTTCATCCAAAAGAAGAAAGAATGTTATCGTTTCAAAGACAGGAGTATATTCCAATATTTGATTGTTGTTGTAATATCAAACTCATTCATGTTTGTTATACATACATTTATATGGTAATACAATTGAAATATATTCTAAAAGGATTTAAAAATGTTCACTTTATGGACATAAATGAATTTGTTGAAAGTGAAAAACTAATGATACTTGTTATGCATTACAATTTGATCATGATGCAATAAGTTTTGTTTACGTATACCATAAAGTATTTTAAAGTGAGAAACTTATACTCATAAATTATCATGTTCTTATGATTTCTGAATATATGAAAACTAGTTATTTTGGTCTAGATATTGTAGGATCGTTTTCACCCTAGAGGGGGGGTGAATAGGGAGATACTAAATATTAATGCGGAAATAAAAATAAAAATAGAAACAGAAAACAAAGCAGAAAAGATCACACACAGTTTTACCCAACTTCGACAATAACCTGCATACGTGCTGCCCCCAAGGTTTCTACTAGAAATTAGGTAATCGGACGTTTACAAATACACGTAAACTCGCGATACTCGCTAACTCGATTAACCTAACTCTAAGCTCAAAACCCTGCCACAACTCAGCCACTGAATTGCGAATTCTCAAACTACAAAACCGTAGTTCGTACACTAGTTAAACTAGAGTTTGAAAATAAAAAAATAAAAAAAACATAAACCCAAATATAAAACTGCATGGCCCAATTTAAAAATATAACCAATGCGACCCAAAGTAAAAGAAATAAACGATGTTCCCTTTTGTTTTCCTCATGTTAATCCACGCCGCCTTGTTTCTCTGTGATCTGGATTAGGGTTTTTTGGCCAATTGATGTCGCGGCTTAAAATTAGATTGATTAAAGTGATGATTTCAACTCTGGTTTGCTTCGTCGATCGATCTCTAGCTTTGATTGCACCCGGTAGCTTCAATTGTGTCGAGCTCAAATGGTAAAAATGGTATGCGATTTTTGCCCCTTTTTATTTTGATTATGCTCAACTTCGATGACTTATGCCGATGATGAGATGGGTTTATTTATAGGGATGAAAACCCTATATTTTTGTTTCGTATATTTGAGTTTGAATTTTTCGTGATTTTGGCACTTGCGTTGATTTTTAATCGAACGAATGTGGTGATTCTGACTTGTTCATTAGTTGATACACATTGCTCCATGAATTCGAATTTGCTTAAACGTAGTTGAGTTGATTCCGTTCTTTTCTCCTATGACTTGTTCATCGGTTGCTTACATTTTGAGATAAACTTGACTCTCTGACTTGTTCATTATGATACCTTATGTTCCATTCTTTGCTAGCAGTTTTCGATTAATTCAATTTTTTTTTTCATTTAGCCATTACCTTTTGAAACTACTCTTTGACCTTGTTCAAAACTACTACTGATACATGCCTTGATTTTGACTTGGAGTTAGTTGCTCGAGTTTAATATGTTTTCTCCATGTATATACCTACATATATGTATGTATATATGTGTGTGATTGGTGCATGTATATATGTATTGTTGTTTGCTCTGTCCACTATGCTGAATGCTTCGAGTTCCATGTGTATTCTCTGTCCTTGTGCACTTGTGTTCTTTGAACTGTTGAAACTGCTTGTTTGTGCACTTCTTCTTGTAGTCTGGTTTCATGTTGAAGTCTGATCTGGTGCACTTTTGAAGTCTGATGTGTGTTGTTGTTTTCATTCGAAGTCTTGTTCCATTTGAAGTTTTGTTGCCTTGTTGTTGTTTTGAGCCTGGTCTGTGTTGAGTTACCATGTTGACAGAACTGAACTTGTACTAGTTTGAACATGATGTTTTGCACTGTGCATCCACACTGGTCTGGTCTGGTTTCAGCCCTTGTTCCACTTGAAGTCTGATGTGTGCATTTGGTTGAATCTTCATGTGTTTTCCTTGTGCCTTTGTGCCATTTGAGGTCTGGTGTGTTTTCATGCTGCTTAGTTATACATGTCTAGTTGCACAACTATTGCTATGTCCACCCGAGTGCTTGCATTCATGTGTATGTGTGTGTATATATATATATATGCATATATGCATACATATGTATATGTGAGTGTACTGATCATGTTGCATGCTCATGTTCATGCCTGAACCATGCCTGAATGCCTGTACCATGTTTATTGTAGTCTGTTCTGGTGATCTCATGTAGTTTTGGGTCTTCATTGACTTGGTCTGATAAATTTGGTGCCTTTGTATTCTGTTCCATGGTTTGCCTGGACTACATGTACTTGTGCCAGTTGTTTTGTACATGTTTGAATGCATGTTGTATGTTTTGGTTGAGGCTGTTTGCATGTTATTTGCATTTTCACTTGAGTTGAATCCAACCTAGGCTTGGGTTTGACCTTCTGCTCACCTGTCCCTGCAATTTTATCAAGCAAGTGTATATCAGTGTGCACGACCTTGTGGCATGTACAGTGATACACTATGTATGTCACAAGTTGTTCGTGTAAGATGAATTAAACGAAAATGATGACGAACAACCCAAATAACTGAGGCAAATAATATTTTCAAACACACACTTCATTGTGCACTGCAAAATATTTCTTTTTCAATTTTACTGCGTTAGTGTTTATTTTGCAGATAGTTCAGATGCTGGATACAGACTGGAACAGAGTTGAAGATAAAATACGAGTGATGAGTGAATTATGTAATGAGGTGAAACATGTATGTAATGTGTAAATGTAGTGAGAGCTCAAATTTGTACTATTTGAATTTGTAATAAAATATTTGTTTGAATAAAATATTTGTTTGAATATGAATTCTGAGTTATTTATTTTATTCAACAAATATTTATTTAATTATGTAGAAAATTAAAATAGTACAATAGCCAATACATTTAAACGAATATATATATATATATGTTTATTATCATCAAACAAAAATCATAGGCTATTGTATTCTACAATCTCCCCCTTTTGATGATAACAAACATATATTAAGATTTTGACTATATTAAATGTATTTGGTCTTGATGAATTCTATAAGCTCCCCCTATTTGAACGCTCCCCCTACAACAAAGCTCTCCCTTCACATATGCATGAAAATAATAAAAAAATATGCAAATAAAAAATGCAATGAACCTAGATGGGAATATGCAAATAAAAAATTTAAACTTATTTGCCAAAATCTTAACTTCTCTCCTCCTTTTGTTATCAGCAAAAGAGTAACAGTGTTAGAAAAAGAGTAATAAAGTGATAGACATCAATACAACATTAATACCTAATCGAGTATAAATATTAAATTTCAAGAAAAATCAAACAAAAATCATAAATACTCTGTTAGGCGCATATTCCACTTTAGAGTGATAGGGGTGATGTCGGCATAGAAAACCATATAGTCGTGTCCATTTGTGGTATACTTATGACAGAAATTTGAATACTTACTAAACATGCATAACCGTTAGGACTTTTAAATGAGATTAGTAGTATTCCCAATTTTTATTAAAAAATGAATCTCAAGTATCTTCTAACCACGCATAACTGTGAGGACTTTTAAATAGGGTTAGAATCAACTTGCCTATTTAATAATCAATTTTGATATGTGTTCCATACATGCATAACCGTAAGGACTTTTAAATGAGCATGAAAGCACATAATCAAAGATTCCAAGTAGTTCACCCATGCATAACCGTGAGGACTTTTAAATGAGAGTGAGTACTTTTGGATGATTTTATTGCTAATTAATTTAAAAATTGAATAATTTCCTGTTTAAATACCACATTTTGACATACTATATTGGATTTTGATGAGTGATTGTCATAGAAATATGATAGGAATAGAGATGGTCATGGAATTTTTACCAACCAAAGTTATTACAAATTTTGTTTAAATTTTTAAAGAAATTTACTAAATATACCGTCTCAAGTCATAATGTATGATTAATATCAACACTCATCACTTTTTCCAGTCACTATTTATCTTTTCGATAATCAATAGGGAATCAGATTAGTTAACATAGGCATTTAAGATCAAATCCAAAAATATAAAATCAAATTTCTAAAATGCCTAAACTGAGACGAAGTCGACCAAAAATATTATCTGGAAGGGGTTTTGTAAAAATGTCTGTCAATTGAAAATCAGTTGAAATGAAATTTATGCAGATATTTTCTTTGGAAATGTGATGCAACTAACGAATGTCCCAACATAAAACACGTTCCACTAGTACCTTCCTCTTACCTGAAAATAATGTTTCTTTTAATGATTGGTCAACAATTTTGCACATTTCAGAATCAAAAATAACATTCATTCCCTTATTACAAAACTGGCTGGTTGAAATCAGATTATGGTGCAGATTTTCAACATATAATACATCGTTTAAGGTAAATGTACAATTGCCTATTTTACCTTTATCGATAATCTTACATTTATCGTTGTTTCCCATTGTGACTCCGCCACCTTTGTACCTCTCTAGGCTAAGGAACTTTAATTTGTCGCCCGTCATGTGCCTGAAACATCCATAATCCAGGTACCACCCTTGCTGTTTTTTAGCCTGCCAACACACCTACAGGAGGAAAGATTTTTGTGACTTATTTGTTTTTATAGGTCCATGATTGTTAATGACAGAAAATTTTGAAAAACAAGTTTGCATAGAACAAAAACAGTTTATGTTATTCCTTTTGGCACCCAGATTTGTTTGACTTTACGGGATTTTACATTCGTGCCTTTAGGAACCCAAATTGGTATGGTTTTCATGTGTTTTGGTCTATACCAGCAATTGTTTTCATTGTGTCCAATTTTTTCACAAATCGTGCACATGGAGTTGACATGATTAGTTTCACTTCTACCCTTTTTAGATTGAGTATACCCAAGTCCTTGTCTAAGAGTATTAACAGTTTGTTTCCCTAATAGCATATTTAGTGATCTTTCTCCTTTGGAGAATTTTCCTAAAGTTGTAAACAATTGTTGGACTTGTGACTTGAGAGATTCATTTTCATTCAATAACAAAGTGCACCTTTTAATAGAATTTTTCTCCTAGTATTTTCACTTTCTTTCAAAATCAGAATTTCATTTTCAAGCGATTTAATTCTAGTTTCTTATTTTTTTTATTTCCTCTTCAAATGATGGACACTTATCACACTTATGATACTTATTTCTATAGTTTTGAACCAATTGATCAAGCTGCTTATTTAGTTCTATCAAACCATCTCATTGTGATTCAATTTTAGCGTACTTCTCCCTAAGTCTTTCAAAACAGCCATTTACTTCATGAAAATATATAAGTAATTGCGAGTGAGTAAGTTTTGATACCTCGCTTGGCTCGTCATCATCGATGTTACTTGTTTCTCCTAAAAGGCACCGATTTGCTCTTTCACTCTCACTGCCAGTGCTTTTATCATTTTCATCACTTTCACCCCAAGTAGCTGCAAAACTTCTCCTTTTCGGTTTCTTTCCTTTGCTGAATTGATTTTGAGGACAATTTGGCTTGATATGACCAGGTTTATTGCACTTGTGACTAATGATCTCCTGCTCTTCTAAGTTGTCTAGAACTTTAACGATTCTGCTCTTCAGTTGTTGATTTAGAGTGAGATTTTTATATTTGTGGTTCTACCTTTTGAATCTCTTTATTATCAGTGCCAATTCAGCCGCTCCTTCATTATCACCATCATCTTCACTTTCCAACGTTCCTTTGAGAGCTACTGATTTCTTTCGCATATCTCCTCCTTCACATTCTTCCTTGAATTTGATTTCTAGCTCATAAGTGATGAGATTTCTGATGAGTTCTTTAACTTTAACTTGTTTCAGATCTTTTGATTCTTAGATGGCAGTCACCTTTGCTTCAAAATTTTATGGAAGAATTCTGAGGATTTTTCGGACTATTTCCAGTTCTGTGTATGGTCTTCTTAGGGATTTTGATTTGTATACAAGATTAGAAAGTCGTCCATACATTTCTTTGCCACTTTCATCCTTTGCCATTGTGAAGTTCTCGTACGCGCTACTAAGCATGGCAAGGCGAGATTCTTTAACCTGGGAGGTTCCTTCATGAGTCACTTCAAGTGTGTGCCAGATTTCATGTGCAGTTAAACAATGTGAGACACGGTTAAATTCAATTTGATCTAATGAACCAATAATAGAATTAATAGCTTTAGCATTAGTAGTTTGCGGTTTCTTTTCAAGATTTGTCCATTGATCCATAGGTTTTTCTACTTCTTGATTATCCACCATTACCCTTGGTGTGCTATATCTCGTTTCAACAATATTCCATGCATCTATGGTTTTCAGAAAAATTTTCATTCTAGTTTTCCAATATGCATATTCACCATTGAACATGGGTGGTCTAGCTATAGACTGACCCTCAGCAAAAGCATTATTAAAAGAAGTCATTTTAAAAAAAATCAAAATTTTAAAACAGAAAATGGTTTTTGTTCCTAGCTCTGATACCACTTGTAGGATCATTTTCACCCTAGAGGGGGAAGGGGTGAATATGGTGATACTAAATATTAATACGGAAATAAAAATAAAAACAGAAACAGAAAACAAAGCAGAAAAGATCACACACTGTTTTACACAGCTTCGGCAATAACCTGCCTACGTACTGCCCCCGAGGTTTCTACTATAAATTAGGTAATCAAACGCTTACAAACACATGTAAACTCGCGATACCCGCTAACTCGATTAACCTAACTCTAAGCTCAAAACCCTGCCACAACTCAGCCATTGAGTTGCGAATTTTCGAACTACAAAACCGTAGTTCATACATTAGTTAAACTAGAGTTTGAAAATAAAAACAAACAAAAATAACATAAAACCCTAATATAAAACTACACGGTCCAATTTAAAAATATAACTAGTGCGGCCCAAAGTAAAAGAGATAAACGATGTTCCCTTTTGTTTGCCTCTTGTTAATCCATGCCGCCTTGTTTCTTCGTGATCTGGATTAGGATTTTTTCGCCAATTGATGTCGCCGCTTAACATTAGATTGATTGAAGTGATGATTTCCACTATGGTTTGCTTCATCAATCGATCTCTAGCTTTGATTGCACTCAGTAGCTTCAATTGTGTCGAGCTCGAATGGTAAAAATGGTACGCGATTTTGATTATGCTTGACTTCGATTATTTGTGCCGATGATGAGATGGGTTTATTTATAAGGATGAAAACCCTATATTTTCATTTCGTATATTTGAGTTTGAATTTTTCGTGATTTTGGCACTTGCGTTGATTTTTGTTCGAACGAATGTGGTGATTCTGACTTGTCCATTAGTTGATACACGTTGCTCCATGAATTCAAATTTGCTTGTATGTAGTTGAGTTGGTTCCGTTCTTTTCTCCTATGACTTGTTCATCGGTTGCTTACAGTTTGAGAAAAACTTAACTCTTTGACTTGTTCATTGTGATACCTTCTGTTCCATTCTTTGCTGGCAGTTTTCGATTAATTCAATTATGTTTTTCGTTTAGCCATTACCTTTTGAAACTATTCTTTGACCTTGTTCAAAACTGCTACTGATACATGCCTTGATTTTGACTTGGAGTTAGTTGCTCGAGTTTAATCTATTTTCTCCATGTATATATATACATATATGAATGTATATATTGTGTGATTGGTGCATGTATATATGTATTGTTGTTTGCTCTGTCCACTCTGTTAGTTGCTTCGAGTTCCATGTGTATTCTTTGTCCTTGTGCACTTGTATTCTCTGAACTATTGAAACTGCTTGTTTGTGCACTTCTTCTTGTAGTCTGGTTTCATGTTGAAGTCTGATCTGGTGCACTTTGAAGTCTGATGCATGTTGTTTTCATTCGAAGTCTTGTTCCATTTGAAGTTTTGCTTTATTTTTGTTTTGAGCATGGTCTGTGTTGAGTTACCATGTTGACTGAACTGAACTTGTACTAGTTTGAACATGATTTTTTGCATTGTGCATCCACAATGGTCTGGTCTGGTTTCAGCCCTTGTTCCACTTGAAGTCTGATGTGTGCATTTGGTTGAATCTTCATGTGTTTTCCATGTGCCTTTGTGCCATTTGAGGTCTGGTGTGTTTTCATGCTGCTTAGTTGTACATGTCTAGTTGCACCACTATTGCTCTGTCCACCCGAGTGCTTGCATTCATGTGTATGTGTGTGTGTGTCTATATATATGCATATATGCATACATATGTATATGTGAGTGTATTGATCATGCTGCATGCTCATGTTCATGCCTGAACCATGCCCGAATGCCTGAACCATGTTTATTGTAGTCTGTTCTGGTGATCTCATGCAGCTTTGAGTCTTCATTGACCTGGTCTAATAAATTTGGTGCCTTTGTATTCTGTTCCATGGTTTGCCTGGACTACATGTACTTGTGCCAGCTGCTTTGTACATCTTTGAATGCATGTTGTATGTTTTGGTTGAGGTTGTTTGCATGTTATTTGCATTTGCACTTGAGTTAAATCCAGCCTAGGCTTGGGTTTGACCTTTTGCTCACCTGTCCCTACAATTTTATCAAGCAAGTGTATATCAGTGTGCACGACCTTGTGGCATGTACAGTGATACACTGTGTATATCACAAGTTGTTCGTGTAAGATGAATTAAACAAAAATGATGACGAAAAACCCAAATAACTGAGGCAAATAATATTTTCAAACACACACTTCATTGTGCACTGCAAAATATTTATTTTTCAATTTTACTACGTTAGTGTTTATTTTGCAGATAGTTCAGATGCTGGATACAGACTGGAACAGAGTTGAAGATAAAATACGAGTGATGAGTGAATTATGTAGTGAGGTGAAACATGTATGTAATGTGTAAATGTAGTGAGAGCTCAAATTTGTACTATTTGAATTTGTAATAAAATATTTGTTTGAATAAAATATTTGTTTGAATATGAATTTTGAGTTATTTATTTTATTCAACAAATATTTATTTAATTATATGGAAAAATAAAATAGTACAATAGCAAATACATTTAAACGAATATATACATGTTTATTATCATCAAACAAAAATCATAGGCTATTGTATTCTACAGATATTAGCCTAAGAAAAAAAAATTGTGGAGAAATATGTATTTGGATTACACATATAAGAATTATAAATATGAGAATATTACTTATTTCAAATACATGTATGAGACTAGATTTTTAGTTAAAAGTGCTGGAATAATATGTGCAAACATGATGATTTATGCGTTTCCCCTTTGTATGAACTCGGTAATGAGACCCAATGTTTGACATATCATATTGAATAAGAGCAAACATTATGAGTTTTGCATGGAAATAAAAGAATGTCATCTGTTGAATCGAATGCTGTATTAATTCATGACTGGTTTTATTTGATCACTATTTTCACATGTACTGTGTTGATTTACGTGTGTAAGTATGAAAGTACAAAAATATGTTAAGATTATATTGAATGTAACTGATCATATAAAATCGAATATACTAATCTTCATAAGTTAGATTGTATATAGGGGAAACTGCTTTATTAGATGGTTTCATACTCAAATGGTTCCTCACAAAAAACTAGAAAGAAATATTACCAGATTATGAAAAGGTTTTCATCCAAACTAGGATTTTTTGAAGTGAGGGTCTCTAGCTAAAGTGGGTCTACTGTTGTTTGGAAAAATTAAAAATGGGCATTAGATGTTAAATTGTGAGCTCTTTCTTGTCCTTCTAATATGAGGCAATAGATTTATAAAAAGCTAATGTGAGGAAAATTATTTTTTTAAAGTTGATCTCACAATGTTGAGAAAAACATAGAAAGATTTGAATGTTTTTATGTGACACCTATGTTATCTCTCCATGGTTCTTGCATATATAAGAAATAACACAATTAGCCAAAGGATGAATGTGATAAAATTGGAGGAAGCATCATGTTTCTCATGAATTATTAAAGATGCTATTACTTATGATATAAGGAGATACATTTATACCCATATTGAAGAACATTGGAATTTCTACAAGAGTGTGTAATGGAAAGAGAGACACGTCTATTTTAGACCTAAAACAATTGAGAAATTGATGAAAGAAGTGATCATATAAAAATGAATATGATCAAATAGAACTCATGCATCTTCATTCTAAATTACCTTCGAAGGAAATTAGTCCTTGAATTTCTAAGAGGAATGAGCCTAGGGCTGTCAATGAGTACCCGAAAAATCTGAGATCCGTCCATATCCGTATCTGAAATATGAAAAATTATCTGATATCCGAGAAACGGATATGGATGTGGCCATATCCGTATCCAATAATTATCCGTTTGGTTTTTGTTAAGATTATAATTATTTTTTATGTATTTTAGTACATAAAATGGTTGTCGTTTACTATTTTATCTAGGTAAAAAAATTAATATGTATATAAAAATCAATTTTTACCGCTTGAAATTATTTTTCTTAGTGTATTTATTATTTTTTATATGTTTAGTACAAAAATGGATTTATAATAAATCAACAATTTCTAGTTATTTGTTTAGATTTATTGGTTGTGAACTGGTCGAAGAATATCCGATAAATATCCGATATCCGTCTGCATTCACGGACACGGATATCCGATATTTGAAAATGATTTCGGATACGGATATAGCACTATCCATATCTGAAGTATCCGTTTATATGCCTAAATGAGCCTTGAGCCTAGAGTAGAGAAAAATATGGTGAATACCCATTAGTGGTCAATCAACGCAACATGATTACTCTTTCCCTTTCTATTTTTAGTATTTATGAGTTTGATTGCTCTTGTATAATCCATAATCAGTTTTTGGTGGTGCTTTTTAAACCCATCCGATGCATTTTGCTATTTAATATGATTTCAAGCTTCTTTACTTTCATATAATCATAACCAATTTTGGTGGTTCTTTTGAAACGCACTTGATGAATTTTCTATTTGATATAATTTTATGCCTCTTTGCTTTTATATAATCTATAACCAATTTTGGTGGTGCTTTTGAGATGCACTTGATGGATTTTCTATTTGATATGATTTTATGCCTCTTTGCTTTTATATAATCTATAACCAATTTTGGTGGTGCTTTTGAGACGCACTTGATGGTTTTTCTATTTGATATGATTTTATGCCACTTTGCTTTTATATCATCCATAATCAATTTTAGTGGTGTTTTTGAGACGCATTTAATAGTTTTTTCTATTTGATATAACTTTGATCTTCTTTGCTTCTATATAATCCATAACCAGTTTTGGTGGTGTTTTTAAGACGCATTTGATGGAATCTACTATTTGTTATAAATTTGAGCTTCTTTGGTTTTGTATAAACCATAGCCAGTCTTGGTGGTACTTTTGAGACACACTTGATGGATTCTACTATTTGTTTTAACTTTGAGCATCTTTACTTTTGTATACTCCATAGCCAGTTTGGTAGTGCTTTTGAGACGCACTTGACGAATATACTGATTTATCTTAGTTTGAGTCTAGTTGCTCTTTTCAAATCCATAACCAGCGGTGGTGGTACTTTTGAGACGCACTTGATGGATTTCATTAATTTATTGAGGCAATGCCTTATTACTCGTATATAATTCAGAGCCAGTATTGGTGGTGCTTTTGAGACGCACTTGATGTTCTATGTTTATTTATTTTGTGAGGTTGAGCATTTTTCTATTAATGAGCTCATAGCCATAAGTGGTGGTGCTAGAGTAGAGCACTTGATGAACCCACCTACTTGAGTGTGAAGGTGGGACCCTTCTTTGAGAGACTTGAGTTCTTTCTAGAACACTCATGAGTTCCCAAGGTAGGCGCATGACCATTAAAAGTGCATATATATCGTGGAGTTTGTAGAAATTGAAGGTGTAGCATATGTTGTGAGATCTCAACCCAAGTCTTTTTAGTTCAAGCAGAAATTCACTACTTAGATTAAGTTTTGAACTCGCTTCTTAAGAATTAATTCAATCAAAAGACATCAGTATATACGTATGAAACTTTCTTCTTGCCCATGTTATTTTTATTCATCTTCTTTGATTTCTGTTTTAATTGGTGGGGATCGTTGGATAATCACAACAAAAACCAAAGTATTTTCATTGACTGGCCTTTTGTATCCTTTATTAATGAGAAAACGTTTTTTACGGAATGTTGTTTATTGTGATTAATAGAGAGCGAGAAAAATTGACGTTTAATTCATTCTCTCATTGCTCTCATCTTTAAAAAAAAGAAATATGAAATCTACAGAAAAAAATATTCTATTCTTCGTCTCCTCTCTTTTCAATTTTCTCTAAAAGAAAATCTATCTTTCAAAAGATACTTATAAATTTTGGGCAGTGACTTCTACAAATCTTTCAATCTTGAGTGCACAAGTATAAATGATCGTTGTGTTAACCTTGGAGAGCGGACGACATTTATCGATTGCACCATAGTCGTGTCGAATTTTGCTTTCAAGGCAATGGCCTCATTCATAACACAACTTCCATCACTTTCTCTTTATCGTTCCTACCCATCCATTTTCCAACAATTATAACCTATTTTCCAATCGGTAATGAATATGTCAGTATATACCCATTGCACTGCTTCATCATGTCACAACTGTTGTGAGTATACTTTCCATTTTTGGTTACTGTATAAATATACTTTAGTCTTATTTTCTTTAGTTGGTCATTGTTATTTTACATAAAAAAGGGGTTTAGTTGAATAACGGACTTATCAAAGTGAAGTGTGAGTATGATATATAAAATAAAGATAAACGTAAATTGTATGGAAAGAACGAAATAGATAAGTGACCGTAAGTAAATACACACACACACACACACATTTCACTGTCAAACTTCAATCACCTATAACTTAAAATCTAAGATGAATTTGAGCATGTAACCAAAATGTAATATGTAGAGGGAAGTGAGATGAATAGAATGACTGGCTTTCACCTTACCAATGGACTCCGTGGTAATCAGAAATGACACTGCCATATCTGCGTCTATATGGTGAACGGGTGTGCTAAGGTTGGAACAGAAGGTACCGGTAGAACCATATTGTGTAGTTGAGTGCGACGGTAGTCTTGGCTCGTAGCTGACGGTTTGAGGAGGCAGACCATGGCTGAAAAGCCAACGAAAATTATGTGAAGAAAAAAAGAAAAAGAAACGTGAGTATATTGATGTGCGTGCATGCAATGTTTCATGCATTGGGTAATAAAAATGGAAGAAGTAGAAAACAAAATGAAGAAAAGAAAAGAATGAAAAGAAGATGGGTGATTACGTGGCACATTCATGCGTGGGAACTATAAAATGAAAATGAAAATTACATTTTTATAAAACCATTGAAATGTTAATTACAAAACTTTAAAAGAAAAAAATGAATTAATAAATTTGATGATTTTTAAAATTTCAATTTTGAATTATTCTATGCAATAATGGGATTTAAAATTTAATTTAAATTTAGATCCTATTTAAAATTAATTTAAATGAATAATGGCTTGAATAAAATTGACATGTTTACAATGCTATACTATTTGTTTTGATATGAATTTAAAGTTCATTGATGAATGCAAGTTAGTTAATTTAAAATATCCCGATGAAATTTTCATATGTTGTGTTTATAAATGTTTATTATATATGATGATATGCTCTTCAAGTTAATGCTATGATGCATGAACACGATATTTATACGTATATAAAATGGGACATGATACCATTTCGGGAATAAATGGTATATTGGGGGTTAAATACAAATGAATTTAACTGATTGAGCAAACGAGATCCATCCTAATGAACAGGTTAGGGGTCGCACCCTAAATCGCGACGACCTGGTCTCTCGTCACTTATTGTCCAAATGATCTGTTGTACGGACACAAGCACAGTGACAGACGTAGTGTAAACAGGAAGTGGGAAAGAGTTAAGAATAATTTCATTGATGGATATATGGTGGAACGAAGATGAAAATTACAACGCAAATGGGTGAGCGCTAACGGTGAATTGGAGACGATAGTGCAACTAATAGATCATGTGCGGGCACCCACAATGTTTGATCGAAAGGTATACGGATGAAAAAAGCCATGATATCGGTTCGAGACAGAGTCTAGTAAGAGTGAATAATGAGTATGATTCACTAATGGTTACAAACCTCGTATATGAATAACTTGACAGTGAAAAGTCTATCGAATAACGATTGCAACTGATAAGTGTGAATATGATGTGATATCTCAGTTGACTAGAGTTGCAGTTGTGAGTCACGATGCATAGAGCCATGACATGTGTGTTAGCACTGATTTATGAAAATGAATGTAGGCGGGATATTGTATAGTGTGAGTGACATCGATGTGTTTGATTAAAATGTCACGTACCACACTCGTATGTTATGATTATGCCCGATTATACTCACAGCTAGATTTCTAGCCTGGCTCAGGTTTTGTTATTTGTTTACCAACCTCGGGACAGACCGAGGTGTTGTGTTTTCCAGTTTAGCCTCCGATTGGACGTCAGTTTGTTTTGTTTAGTGAGCAATCCATAGGATACGTATATTAGGATAAGAGACTACTAAGTTTGAGTTTAGCAACCATCGCCTTGAGGCCAAGATCTACAGCACTATTCAGTTTATTCAGAGATATGATCAAGATGAGACTACCTAAGCAGATGTGGATATATCTAAAAATCGATCGCAAGGAGAATCATTACATAGACATTAAAGTCGACAACTTTCAGAGTATATGTGGACTGTCGAGTTTTAAGTGATGTATTTTTATTAGTCCATGTATCAAACAAGCTTTGAGATATATATTTTCCATTTCCTATGTGTTATCGATACATGTGTCATCATTTATTTATATGTGTTCTTGATATGTTAATTATTCAATTCTAGATTCGTGTGCATTGCCTTGTGTCAAGATGAGATACGTACTATTTTAGATGTATTCAGGTATTTAACCGCATTCGTGTTGACCCAAAGTAGCATATATGAGAGATCACTCCTTCTATGCCCATTGATCCGAGTCACCGGACGGTAAACTTCCTCTGGTTTTTTCGGTCATTGGAGCCAGGGTGTCACAAGGCTGGATTCGAGTTATCATCATACATAGAAAATCCAATCGACCTGCCCCCAATCGTGGTTGTCTTACAAGCTGACCTGGACCCAATCAGCCTGGACCAGACCAGGCCGCTAGGCTAAGACACCTTGATTAGTTTGCCTTCTTACTTATGAAAAAATTGAGTAACGGTTTGTTTTATGGTTGAATGTATGTAATGACGAGTACTGTAATTGTCCAGTAGTTAAGACTCTGATCATCAAGGGCCATTTTCATATATCGCTCTTGGAACTATATTTGTATTTATAATATTTTATCTAAATGATGAAATCGTGGGGGTTATGTAATTAAATGTAATGAATTTGCAGATAAATGAATGAAAATGTTTTATTTAAAATTTGTAAATTCATGTGCTCTTGATGTTAATGATACAATAACCGATCTCATTTTGTCACTGGAAAATAATGTTAAGGATGACTGCAGCATCAATAGTATCAATTTTCGAGCTTCAAAATTGGGGATGTTGTAGTAGCTACAACAATAGAGAAAGCTAGGTTTGGGCTAGTGGATGGACGAATTGATTGTGGAGAGGAGATAAGAGGGATAAACGAATAACTGATGGATTGGGAGAAAGAGGGGGATAGGAGGTAAACCTAGTCCCCGTTGATGTAGCTTATATTTATAAAATACTTATACTAAGATCATATATATTATTAGAGCTGTATACATGCTCAATTTATAAAGGCATATACTCGTTTATGAACGATGAGATGGCTAGACAACATGAAGACGACTTAAAACCATTTCGAACATATGTAGCTCGTACACTTTATTAAAATTAAAATATCTACGACATCCAATTGACACCTACAATAAAGGAGTTTTTTATAAGGTTTTTTACCTTTTCCTTATTCCTTTTGATATCAACAATGGTAAAAATCTCAGAAGAAGAGATTTAATGGATGGAAGGAATTTGCTAATCTCATAATGCACTCACAGCCTTCAATCCTCCATTTCAGTTCCAATGCGTTGGACACGTTCGACGCATTGGAAATTGGAAACTTGACATGTGGCCAAATGCCCTATTCCAACACAGCGGTTTGAATTGGCCTATAGGAACATAACGTGTCTGATGTGTCATGTCTTTCCTTCTCCTTCCTTTCTTATATAATTTACTTACCTCATCCTTCTTCCTTCATCAGCTCCAATCCGAAGATTAAACCCCTTTTTTAGCTTCGTCGGATCACATTTGAGGTATTTTTTAATTATGTTTATGCTGCTATACTCTATAACATAAGGTTTTTCTATATTTTGAATTATTGTGAATTCTGTCGACCTCCTCCATTGAATCTTCAATGCGAACTGTCATTGATCGGAGTGCGTATAGAACTTTTGCATTCATCAACATTTGTTCGGCACGGCTAGATACTCATGACCGATGAGTTAACATTTGGTACGAAGAAATCGAGGCCAAGTTCGACTAGTGCTTACGTCTTGATTTCATCTAGACGCATATGAAAAAATAAATGGGATAATTTGAAACGTATTTGGTTGTCATGGAACGAATTACTACAAAAAGATGTTGTGTATGGTTAGTTGAATTCGATCGCATTGAAGTAAACGACGAATGGTGGCAAAAACTACCTTGATTTCGTCGATTCAAAAACCGTGCTCCAGTTGGATCAGACGTACGGTGATGCAATAACGAATCGAAAGTGTGTATCAGATTTCTCCAGCACCTCCAACCTATTACGACACCCAATTATACCTTGATATCCTTAACGAGATAGAGAATGAACTATTCTGCAATCTCGCTACCACTACTCCATAGTGGACATTTGATTCCGCTTCATCGGATCGGGCTAGGCAATCAAGGCCCACTACTTTGACAGAGGAAGATCCAAATTTCAACTCATTCAAACAAACACTTGAGCATTATCTTAGAATTCAATCGCCTATTGACAATCATGAGAAGTAAGAGCTTCCATTAATATTTGTGAACCAACCAAAACATTATCAGCTTGCTTGTTCTTTGTAAAACAAGAAAAATGAATTTAAAGGTCTTTTAAATTATTTAGCAACGTAATTTAGTTCCACGCGATGAATCATTTCTATTTGAATAATTTTTTTTATGAAATGTACTCATTTTCTTTCCGTTTTCTCAATAGTTTATAATTTAATATCAATTGCTAACATTTAATAAAAAATAGTGAAAACAATTTAAAAGAAATTGCTAATACGGTTTCTCTTTTGCTGCCTCTTCCGCAGTGCAAAATCACATTCTTTTTTGGTTGAACCCTCCTTTTTGGTGCACATCTCGCTCGAAATCGGAATAACTCTTTTTTGCTTGTCCTTTTGTTACAGCCAAGACTTTAAACCACTAGCTCCGTGACTGCCAATTTTTTAATTTTTTCTCTTGAATAAAAAATGAGAAATAAAAAATATGGGAACTACACGGTAAACCCCAAAAACTCAAATAATTTTTTTTGCCCCAAAATCAAATTAAATCTGCAAAACAAATCAAAATTCAAGAGTAATGACATTAGGTCTTGTTAATGCAAATCCAGTGGTCCGCTCCTTAGCTGAACGGATTGTTCGTAACGGCGATCAACATTCCTCCGATGATCCTATCGATGCTCTCGACGTCTTTGATATCCTTTTCAATTCTTAGTTATTTATTTGTTATATAGATGTAATTTCTTAACTGAATTTAGTTGAATACACTTTGTAAGAGATATAAGAGATCCAGAGCATCCTTACTCGTTGGAGCAGCTCAATGTTTTATCCGAAGAATCCATTACTGTTGATGAGAAGCTTGGTCGCATACAGTACGTTTTATATTTTTCATAATAATCAGAATTCACTTATTATTGCCTATAGCTGGAATTAGAGTTACTGTTAGTGGATTTATATTTTTTTTGGGCATTTTTGGGTATTCTTGTCATTTTTAGTTATGCTTGTTTCAAGTTGAACTGCTTTATGATTATATTTGAACTGGTTTATGCTAACAAATTTAATAAATTAGTGCTATTAGCATCAGTATAACCCCTGAGTTAGTTAACTAAGTATGGAATCAGTTTACATGCCAAGATAACAAATCATATGAACATGCATGAACTGCTTTGGTTGGACTAATTGTTTGTTGTTATTAGGATAATTTTTACTCCCACTGTTCAACACTGTAGTTTGGCTACAGTTATTGGGTTGTGCTTGCGAGTTAAGCTAATGCAATGCTTTCCTCCACATTTCAAGGTTAGTTTCCAGTATTAGAATCCCTTATAACAGTATTTAATTAGTAAATTTGTGGATACAATTTTAACCTTGGTAAATAGAGTTTGTAGCACAGACCAAGTTTTTATTGTCCACTGAATTTTCAAAAGAGGGATCTTGTTTCATAATTCTAAATTGAACTAATACGTTACTTCCCCTTATTGTATTATAAATTAAGTCCCTGATTCACTAAAAAGACTAAAATACCCTGAATTAATATTTGTTATTCCAACTTGTTGAACTTTTTATTTTATATGAACTATATCAAAATTTGCTTGCATAATTTTAAAATGTGTTCAGAACTTAGATTGTATTAAAGGTCATTTGTTTTGTATTCAAAATTTGCTTGCAACCCAAATCAGAGTTTTAGACTACATAAAATTAACAACCATATATAAATAAATAATCATTGAGTTCATTCAAATTGCGCTAAATTATGATAATTTTTACATACAAAAATAGAACAATTCCTATAAAATAGGAGCTGGAATAGAGAAAAAATAATAATCACAACAAATGCAAAAGAAAATGAAAAAAAAAGAACCAAATAGGAATTGAGTTTGTAAGGTGAGGAGATTGATTCTTGCATCGATTTCATTTTTTATCTCATAGGGTAACTCACTTGGTAAGGAGTAAAGTTAATGATAAAAGGTCATGAGTTTGACCCCAATAATGGTGACATACTCACTCTGTGATTTGCTATGAGTGTGTTATACATTCAATGCATACTTCCTTGAGGTTTACAAACGTAGGCTTGATTTTGGGCAAGGTTTGAGCTTTAAATCGAAACACGATCGAAACACTGGGATTTCGGTTGTTTCGTTTTGATTTCAGTAGGGATTGAAATCAAACTAAACCGAAACTCCGGTTCAATAAAAAAAACCATTGAAATTCAAATTTCATAGAATAAAATCAAAACACAAATCAATTTGAGTTTCAAATATATGAATTTTCAAAATCTAAAATTTTAACTTCGAAAACTTGCAAAATCACAAAATATATGAATAGTGTAACTAAAAAAAATTAAATACGAAGTAATAAATAAATATTTGCTAGTGTTATAAATATTTATAATTAATCAGTGTTGTTCATTTATATCCATGGTTTTAAAAATCGGATTTCGGTTACGTTTCGTCTCAGAATTTTTACACAAGTTATCTCGTATCGGGGGAGATCTCGGACGAGATGAGTACATATCGGGTGTACATCTCGGATTGACATCTCGGGAATATCTCAGATGTACTTATGTGTCTAAAATTGATGTGTCAAAAATTTATTTAACGGTTATAATTTTCTTAGTAAAAATAAAAATGGTAACATACTTGATTTACATGGAAAAAAGAATATTTTTAGAAGAGTAGTAGCTTGATTAGCTTAATTGATTTGGTAATGATTGAATAATATCCTTTTATTTGAACATAATAAAGAAGTGAAACCTTTCGTTATGACTCATTAAGATAAAAAGTAAAGAATATGTTCAAGAAGTTGGTAAATTATAATTGGATTGAGTAGTTTCTTTTGAATCAATATGAAAATAAAAAATATTATGGAAAATATGAAAAATGTATAATTTCGGATGAGATCTCGGATTGAGATTTTAATCCATATTTCGGGTGAGATTTGAATATCTCGGACGAGATGAGTGTCGAGGGAGATAGGGAGGAGATTTGATGTCTCATTTAAGTGTGAAAAGGAGATCTCGGAGGAGATCTCGGGCGATATATAGAAGATTTAAAACCATAATTTCATCTTATTTTCCAATTAAAGATAAATTACATATCTTGTTTCAATTAATTAAACAAATATATGTGATTATATAAAAATAAATAATGAAATCTAAAATCAAAAGTTGAACCGACATTTACGAATTTGATCGAAGTTGCTAAAATTACAAAGATCAAAACCGAACTCTGTAACCTTGGTTTTGGGTTAGTAAAGACAAATGAAAAGAATATCAACGCCAAATTTGATGTAAATTTTCATTGATGATAGCACTTGTAAGTGGGAGAATTTAAAATAAACAAATGCTCACTGCTCACTTTGGAATTTCCCAAATCAATTATCTCAAATTTCTCAATAAAATGTTATTGTTTAACCGCAATGGCATTGAACAACTGTATTCATATCATGCATGTTATTGATCTGCTCAATTGCAATTTGCTATTATTTTTAGTCACGATCTGGTAATTGTAAGTCGAAATCCTCATTTTTAGTAATTACATTTACCACAAGCTACCAGTCGATACATAAATAGATTGCAATAGCAAAATTCTATTACAATTTTCTAAAGCGCGTTTGAGGGACAAAAGGAGATTTAAATGAAGGCGATAACTCATGGATGAAGAAACAACAATAGTTTAAAAGAAATGTAAAAGAAGATCGAGATTTATAAAAAGCGGCTTTGTATTATTAAATGGTGGAAGCTGGATATATCAAGACTCATCAACCCGTCACTTGTTAAAAAAATTACACCTCCTATATATAGTTTTAATAACTCATTATATTTCAATTTTGCTCCTTTTCTTATTCATTTTAATGTGGCGTTGGATAATTTCATGCTCTTTTGTGAACGTGTCAACTTTTTTTCTTCGTTCTGTTATAGTGCTGTCTCATTTATTTCCCCCATTCAATGTGAACGTTGTTGTAACATATCACGTGGCTCACTAGCTTTTATCAATTCTTAGGGTGCGTACCATTGGATCTCTTGATGTGCACGATCAATTCCTTGTGTGCATCGCATTGAGTTTGACCAATTCCTAGTGTGCATCACATTAAGTTTTCACCAATATCTAATCTGCATAACACCAGGCGTCAGTGAAATATATGTAAAAAATATGGTAACTTTAGAAAAAAATAGCAAATAACTGATGAAAATTAAGTTACCCTAATAATGCTCGTGAATAATGATCATCAACATCTCAACTATTATTATCGTTGTCGTCCTCCTCCTCTTCGAAGAGCTCACCAATTTCTTAAAAAAAAAAGTTCAAACAAAAGGTGGAAAATGAAAAGACACATGTTTAGTGATTGATAGGTCTGTGATTATAACTGAAAATTTATTATATATAGCGGGATATGTGAAGAAAAAATCGAGGGGTTAATGTAATTAGCCAGGTCGAGAGACTTATAATTTGTTTAAGAAGCTAAATAAGCAGGTAATTCCAAGCGTAGAAGATTATTAAAATGTGAAAGTCAGTCAACGGCAATAATAATAGAATAAAATTGTCATGTAGTGACAGGGGTGCAGCCTGGGCTCAAATTTTATTTTTGCAATGATAACCATAACATGATCATTTGAAAAAATTACTAAAGTAAAAATGCACAATTATTTTAGAATCGAATTAAGCAGAGATCCCCGAAACATAAAGCAAAGTACACAAAAAGCATTTGAATTTGTATAAATCTCTACATGAGTTTATATTTCAGCAAAAACCCTTCAACATTCGGTTTATTATTTAAGCAAAAAATTTCTAAATATTTGGTTCAAATTTCAATTTGAATGAGTTCAAGTTTAGAGAGACTCCCACAGAGATTGGTGAGCACCGAAGTGAAGAGTACACTAATGGAGCTAGGTGCACAGCAACAAAGTTGGTTTTTTCCTAGACACAGGCTAGTGCTGGTTCTGACCCAGTTAACATCTATTTATCATTACATATTTTCATACTAAATGTCATGTGAGTTGAACACAATGAGATCTCTAACATGTAGCAATTTTCAAAGTGAGATTCAAATCATAAATCGTAAAATTCAAATTTTAAATCAAAACTGGATTTAAATCGTAAATCGTAGATTCAAGACATACATATTTTAAGCTTTGCAGACACTTTGAAATTGATTTTTGATGTTTGAACTTCTATGTCTAAACCTAAAACTTCATTTTCTCTATTTTTGCAATTTTATTTTGTTTGGAAATGATTAGAATTGAAATTTTAGATCCAAATAAGTATCTTGAATATATTAGTTTGAATTGGATGATTTTTCTAAACTGCGGTATTAGCCGAGTTTGAATCGGAATATAAATCGAATCGTAAAGGGAGAGATTCAGTTTGAAACGAGATTAAATCGTAGGATTTTAAGGTTTTCGACAACAATGGTAATTTTGACGCTGTTACATTAGATTCCGTGCATGTACTTACATTATGACCTTTTCCATCAGTTGAATATCTTTTAGTGCCTACTAAACAATTTAAGATCACCTCTATTAGAGCAACTTCAACAGCTAAAGAGCTGAATATTCAGCTATTTAAATTCAAGGGGAGCCCAACAAAAGGACGCTTATTTAATAGGCGTCCAAGCATTGGGCGCCTATTAAGTAGTCGTCCGATGTTGGGCGCTTAAAGCAACTCCAACATACTTCAATTTAGCCTTAATATGAATAGGTCACGCATATGTCCACTCCAATAGCGCTTATTCAACTGAATGTTAAGATGGCCAATTTAGAATCCTGAATTGGCAACGACCGTCTATTTAATAGGAGTCCAGCTTCATGCGTCCATTAAGTAGACATCCAGTTTCAAACACTTATAAAATAGGCGTCTGACATCCAATCACTTATTTAATAGGCGTCCAAGCCCATAACGGCTACTTCAGCCACAACTGCTCCTTAACGGCTATATTCCTTCCAAATTCCATAAATAACCCACTTTCAATCTTCATATTCACACCAAATTCTTTAATTTACTCTTCTAAACCACATTATTTTCAAATCAAAACCGATCTTCATAATGTCTTCACTATTCGGAGAGTTTACACATCATTCACACTCTCAAAGCTATGTTTTCGAAGATGATAACGAGCAACACAGTACTCCTCCGAGCTAGCATTCACTCAACCCATGACGAAACGACGGGGGCTTCGACTTGTGCAACATTTACTATCATTATACTAAAGATGCGATAAGGGGTACTGATCAAAGTGCTGATAAGTTTTGAAAGAAAATAACGAATACCTTCAACATAAAACATCATGAAAACACACGTTCTTTGTCGACGATTCAAGGTCGATTCAGAAAAATCAATCGACAAATTCAATTTTACGATTTTCAGATTTATAAAATGAAGAAAGCGAATCCTAATGGAATGGGAGAAGAAGGTCATTTGGTACGTTTCTTGATTTTATTAGTTTGTTAGTATATAATCTTATTATTTATTTCTTTCTTTTTTTGTTATCAGAAAAGTATGGCGAACGAGGAATTCTTAAAGCTTTTTGCATCAGAAAACGGTGCTAAAAAACCACAATAGTACTAATTCGCAAATTGTTTGTTGACGAGCCAACCGAAGTGGAACTCTAATAATGCAAAGAGCCTTAGGGACGTTCAAACAAAATGGAAGGGAAAGGATAAAGCGTTAAAATCATCTTTCTTGTCTAGTTTGGAAGATGCATCTGCTGAAGAAATATCATTCGAGGGAGAAAACGAGGTGGATATGCTCACTCAGCGACCCGATGAAGGTTATAAACCAATGGACTCCAAAGCAGCAAAGAGAAAGAATAAACTGAGGCCGGTTTGAACGCTAGAGTGAACGCCGCTCATAAAATTTACGAAAGAAGATATCAAGATAGAAGAAAGCAAACACATGAGAAGATTGATGTAATGCGTAACTTTGCGGATATTGAGCAACAAAAGTTGGATTTTAAACGTTTGAAAGCAGAAACAGAACGACAAAAAAACGAACAATCGGTTATGGATAAAGATTTGACGGGAATGGATGAAATTCAAATGCAATATTAGATGGAGTGCAAAAGACATATAATTATATCTAGGTTCCCTTAATTGCAGTCTGTTTAATCTTAGCACTTTTTAATTTGTATTATTATCAGTGTATTTTTGTTTTTATAAATCTGTTATATTTGGTTATTAATTAATGTTATACTATTTTTGATTCCATTCATATTAAATGTGCACCTAAGTTAAATAACATTTTGAAGGAAATGCAATATAAGTGACGTTAACTAAAATACGAATAGAGTGCAAAGACACACATGATTAAATAAATGTAAAGTTGAACTAACATTCTTCAAAGTAATTCCAAATATGATTCATAAGATCTTTTTTAGTCTATTGTGAAGTTGTACGTCTCGGAATGAAAGTTGACAGTTGATGTTCCACGTGAATGTTGAAAGCTTCTTCGGTTATAAGAATATCGTCTTGGAATATATTTGACATTTGCACTGCACCATCATATCCGTAGTGATAATTTTCTTCATCTATATCTCTTTCGTCTTCAATAATCATATTATGCAGAATAATACATGTAAACAAGATCGTGAACGTTTTTTCTCGAGATCGTAATCGACAAGGATCACTAATCATTGCAAATCTTTGATTGAAGGACGCCAAAAGCTTTTTATATATTTTCTTTATCGCTCTTGCATCGCATCAAACCTTGCTTGCTTTGCTGTTATTGGATTTAAACATGTTTTCACAATGGTGCTCCATTTTGGATAAATCCCATCGCCTAGATAATATCCCCGATCATAAGTGTTTTACCCAAGAGTAAATGTCATCTGAGTTAGTTGGTCAAGTGCCAGATCATTAAATAAGTGTGACCTCTCAATGACATTTACGTCGTTATTAGATCCATGCATTCCGAAGAAAGCATGCCACATCTACAAATCGTACGAAGCAACCGCTTTCAAAATGATAGTTTGCCTTTTTTCTTTACCGTTGTAAGCTCCATGACATGCTTTGGGGTGGTTCTTCCATTCCCAATCCATATAGTCGAGACTTCCTAGTACGTCAGGTCATCATTTGCTCTCATGCATTTCTGTAATCCGGACAACATCATCCTCGTTCGGAGATCTAAGGTACTCAGTGTCGTAAATGTCTACCACAAATTGATAGAAATTTTCAAGGTTTCTAGTGCAGTACTCTCTGCAATCCAGTATGCATCATCTAGTGCATCTGTGGGGTGCCATAAGCTAACATCCTCAATGCGGTAGTCATTTTTTGTTAATCGCTAAAATCCCGTGTCTTTGAAGCATTTGGCTTATGAATAACATATTTATTGTTGTTTTGAATACCTATCAAATTCTCAAAAATAGATTTCTTCTCATTCTGTATCTTCTCCTAAACATATATGGTCCGCACATGCAATTTGGATTGAAGTAGTCTTGCATGAGAATTTTATGAAAGGCAAATTGATTACGATTTATATATTCCCGACTGATGATCGATCCACCATGTTTTTTGAATGTGGAACCATAAGCTTCATGACATAGATCTACTATTTTTGCATTTCCTCAGCTTCTTCATGTCATAATTCATTTTAGAAAGATGAAGTATCCATCTTAGTATATAATTTTCTGCTGTGAAAGAAAGAATGAAGTTTATAATATGATATTTAGGATGAATGTTGAAGTCCTTGTATAAGTGAATTGATATGTGCATAGCAACATGTCATTGGTGGAAAACATTATTTCAGAGTGTTGTCAACTCAACCGTAGCAACATGACATGTGTGGACAATATTATTTCAGAGTGTTGTCAACTCAACCGTAGCAACATGACATGTGTGGACAATATTATTTCAAAGTGTTGTCAACGCAACTGTAACAAGGCATGGATGGACAACATTATTTCAGAGTGTTGTTAACTCAACTGTTGCAACATGGCATGAATGGACAACATTATTTCAGAGTGTTGTCAACTCAAGTATTGCAACATGACATGGGTGGATAACATTATTTCAAAGTGTTCAATTCAACTGTTGCAACATGACATGGGTAGACAACATTATTTCAAAGTGTTGTCAACACAACTGTTGGATGTAATGGTCAAGGGGTTGCATCTCAACTTTAACACATGGCGGACAAAGAATTTAGTTTTTTCATCTCAATTTTAACACATGACACACAAAGAATTTAAAGTGTAGTCATCTCAACTTTGACAAGTGGAAGACAAAGAATTCAAAGTGGAAGACAAAGAAAACAATATAAGGGTACATGATGCATTGCATTGTAGATATAGAAAATATTACATGATATATCGCGTAAATTCAAACATACTAATAACTACGTCGAATAGAAGGTGATCTAAGTTGGTTTCTAAGCAGTACAGTCTCATTCCTCAAGTCCAAGGCTAACTGTTCGGCTCTTCGAGGGAGCGGCAAGTTGAGCCACTAACGGATCTCACACCGGCCTACAAGACATTTGTAGTAACGACGTCCGATGTTTGTACCAATTGTTGTTGCTATGTCAATATATGAGCCTCAAGACCACATGTGCAGTAAAAGAGATTGAGTCTCGCCTTTTCGGTAAGAGTTAATTCCCGCTTTTGAACCATTGCTAGACTTACTTTAGTAGTAAAACTAATTCTTTTTGCGATTCCGTTATGTAGTCAACTACATGTTGAGGTAGAGCGTTGTCGATCTACTTGTGAAATCCACATCTATAAAATCGACATCTTAGATAACAACGTCCAACATTAAGATCATATTTTACAACAGCTACTAGAAATTCATACGCATAGAAATAATAGATTGTTGGCAAGTTCCCCGTTATAACCCTTCTTCCAGTTGTTGCCGACGTGTTATCTCTGCCGTTCTTGGTCGTAAAGGATAAGGGATTACACGAACATTCGTCGACATTGTATGATAAATGAAATTAGTTTTCCTTTTGTAAACTTAAGAATGATTTTAAAGTGAAGAACAATATCAATTATATTTTTAGAGTTTTGAAAACCTATGGCCATATAATAGAATCAAATAACGACCACAAAAGAGAATCAAACAACTGTCATATTAAAAATATCACCGTACATTATGCCAACAACGACCACATAGTATAATCAAACAACGGTCACATAAACAATATCATGGTACATCATGTCAACTGTGACAGTATAGTACGAATACAACAACATAGAATCAATAACGGTCATATAAACAATAAAAAAGTCCAAATAATAGAATCAACTGAAACATAGAAGTAATACACGTCTTTAAATAATAGAATCAACGGTCATCATGAGTGTACCGCACCATCGTCGTCGTCCGCTGCATCATCAAAATCAGCAGGACTGCCATCACAAACTTGGAATGTAGACAGCTGAGCCTACAAATCATCAATCTGTGCTTGCATTTGCTGAGCCTGCTGACTGAGCGTCATATGCTGAATATAGGCAATATGTTGTCTATGCTTGTCCAACCTACCTGCATACTGTAATTACAAACAATATATTGGTATGCGTCTACTTTACTAATATTGTACAATGAATTAATAATTTACTTAATTCCTCGAAAGGCGGGTATAATCCAGCAGTAAGGATACCAGTAATATCCTGATCATGTGGATAAACTATCGGCTACTCGATGAGAGTATCGCTGATATCATATGCTCTAAAATAGACGTCAAGATCGAAGTCCATGGGCTGTTAAGAGTACTGGGATGAAGTGAAATCAAAAGAAAATGGAGGTGCTTGAACTCCATCAGAGGCTAGATGTGGACCTACATGATCGGAGTTCACTCCTCGAGTGTAGTCAGGTAACATTAGGCCTGTCAACGGATGCAAACAGATGCGGATATGGCTATATCCGTATCCGTATCCGAAAATTAAAACCTACATCCGCATCCGCATCCGCATCCGCATCCGCATCCGCATCCGCATCCGCATTCGATATCCACGGATATTCAAAAATTAACATCCGTATCCGCATCCGAAAAGAGGATGCGATATTTCCAAATAATCGAAAATATTCGAAAATCTGCATCCGAAAACTAGATTGAGAATTATGATATAATGAAAATTTTGATCAAAAAAATTACAATTCATAGCATTCAAATAACAATCAATCGATAAACTAATATACTTCAGTTTCCAAGTTAACAACAAACAATCCACACAAAATCATAATAGAGTTACAAAATGCATAATTAATTAGCTTATACAATTTAAATAATTAACCATAAAACCTAAATAAACATAGCTAAAGTGACGAATAAGCATCCGATTTCTTTGCAAAAGTGAAGAATAACATCCAATTTCTTTGCAAAAGTGAAGAATAAACATCCAATTCTTTGTTCTATCTTCAAACTCATGAGCTTTCCACACGACCCTATAAAACAAAACATAGCAAAAATATGACCCAATAAATCAAACTTCAAACTGATATTGTATTTTGCATTGAAATTGTTGTTGCTTGCAGCAGCACCAAGCACTTTATGTTGCTGCTACAGCAGCAGCACATAAATGAAAAAAAAAACTCTATATTTTTACCTTGTACGATGGATAGTTTATGGTAGGGCTGATGCTTCATCTACAAGCTCTATATCTTTACATGTTAAATAAAAAGACTGATTATATTAAATGGTTAAAATTCTAAAATAATTTTAGTATGTAAATAATAACTAACCTATGTCTGATGGTAACCAATCCTTAATACAACTCAATGCTTCCACTATGTCAGGAGATAATGAGGATCTATTTTCGGTAATCAATCTACCACCGCTACTAAACGATGATTCGAATGCTACGGTAGAAACGACAACGGCTAAAATATCACGAACAATCTTTGCGAGAGTAGGAAATGTAGGACAATTTGTTTTCCACCACATTAAAATATCAAAGTTGTCGTCATCCTCATTCATCGGCAATAATTCATCTTCCAAATACTTGTCAAGCTCGATCTTTGAAATTTGCAAACTTCCAATTTTTTGTTCTCTATAATTCTTCCACTTAAGATCCATTTTTGTTCTTTTTTTAAACCATGATTAAAATTATCATCCAATGTACAAGAAGAAGATACATTTTTATAGGATGCACTTTCTTCTTCATATAAATAGAAAAGAGATTTCAAACAATCATTGATTTTCCTAACATGAACTTGTGCATCTTCCACATAAATCAAATCATAGAAAAATTCAATGTAAGTCACTCTATAACGAAGATCGAAAATCATTCCAATACTCATCATTAAATTGCAAGTCTTCCAATATTTCTCAAATTTAACTCTCATCATTTGTGCCATGGAACAAATATAATCATGCTCACTTAGCTCCCAACTCGTAATACTTTCATAAATATCACACACGCTTTTAAAATACAAATTCGCTGTTGGATATTTAACAGCTGAAAATTTGAGAGTTACATTATAAAAGATTTTCAAACATTCACAAATTTCTTTTTCCATCTCCCATTTTTCTCTAGAAGACAAACTTATATAATCTGAAGTTAACTCAACTAATCGCTCAAACGCGGTACGCACTTCAATCACACTTTCAAGCATAAGGTATGTTGAGTTCCATCGCGTTGGAACATCATAAGAAACACTTTTTCCAACTAATCTAGTTTGTGCCAATGCGTTTTTCCAATTTTGTTTTCTAGACTGTGAAGACTTTGTGAAACTAACACTTTTCTCTTATTTTTATAATAAGACCATGTACGGCTTTTAACCCATCTTGCACAATTAAATTCAAGACATGAGTGCAACAACGCATATGAAACAAATCACCATTTGAAATCAAGACCCCTTACCATCTAACCATGCCTTGAGATCTCTTATCATAACATCATTATTAGATGCATTATCGACAGTAATTGAAAATAATTTCTTATCCAAATTCCAATGCAATAGTTTTGTTTTAAAAGCAACACTAAGTGCAAGTCCAGTGTGTGGAGAAGGCATTTCATCATAAGCAATTATTTTTTTTTTGCAATTTTCATTCATCATCAATGTAATGACAAGTTATACAACAATAACCTATATTCTGATGTTCAGATGTCCATAAATCAGTAGTAAGACTAACACGAGTAGACAAACTATCAAACATCCGTTGTAATTCAGTTCTCATATCAGCATAAAGTTTCAACACATCACAACGAACTGTATTTCTAGAATAGAGCTTAACAGTTGGATTAATACTCTTAACAAATTCTTGGAAGTAAACATGTTCAGTCATATTGAATGGATAATCATGTTTGGCAATCATACGAGCAACACACATTCGAGTCCTATTTTGATCAAACTTTCAACTAGCTAATTTGAATGGTTTATTGGGAGACTTTCTAGTAGTCAAAAGTTGTTGTTCGGATAATCTTTTATTGGTAGTATTTTTGGGACAAACTTTTATATGATTTTTCAAATGTGTTGTTCCCAGTGAAGTGGCTCCATTGAATATCCTTAAACAATGTTTACAAGTTGCCTTAACACAATTACTACCCTCTAACACTTCTCTATCAAAATCTTTCCATACCTCGAATTTCAAGGGTTTTATATTCAAAGATGCAGATATTTCTTCATTAGCTGGAATATTTTGAGTTGGTGGCGCACTAGAGTCCTTGGTTTCTAGCACAACTATGTTATCTTTGACACAAGCATTTGATGCAGCACATGCAACGGATTTACTGCTACAACTTGACGAAGAGTTTTCCATTTTTAAAAGTCTGTAAATATTCATAGAACTGCTTTAATATCATTTTTAAAAGTCTGTAAAATATTCATTATTTGACCAATTTAAAAGTCTGTAATTTATTATTGTACAAATTTAAAGTAGAAAAAATATAAAATTATTCATCAATCTTAAAATTATTTAGAAAAATGCTTTTTGAATAGTGCATACCATTATTTATATAAAAAGAAAGCAACATTTCATTTTTGCAATGTAAGCCACTTTCAAATCAACATATTCTACCTATACAATTAATACGACGTGAGCATTGCATAACATGACCCGCATTGAATTGTCATTAAATCTATGTTGCAAAGTACAAAAATCATATGTGTTTTCCATTTTTAAAGGTCTGTAAATATTCATTGAACGGCTTTAATATCATTTTTAAAAGTCTGTAAAATATTCATTATTGGACCAATTTAAAAGTCTGTAATTTATTATTGTACCAATTTAAAAGTCTATATTTCAAAAAAACATTTAAAAACAGCAAAATAAAGCTTATTGCAGCAAGCTTATCTCCATTTCAAAAAAAACATTTAAAAACAAAATTATAAGCAATCAAAACTTGTATATTTTCTAAAATTCTAATCATTTGAAAATTCTATTTCTTTGAAATCTGATGACATATATAAAGAAAGCAGCAACCAAATAATGAATGTATAAACATACTTCTGAATTTACCGAATTGCATGCACAATGTACATAAGCTCTTTTTAAGTACCATACTAACAGGAATATTCATTAGAAATATATATACATTGTCCAAATTAGTACATGAAATTTCTCTTGGTTTTAAGCACTTTCATAAACAGGTTTCATATATACAAACTAATTTTGTAATCATTGTTAAGATGCATAATTCATAATCAAGCTGGTCCACATTCTGTTGTTCCTCTGTTCAAACTTATTTACAATGAATTTTAGAATAAGAAGAAGAAAAATCATCTAAGTGGACATATAAATATATAATCATCACATACATTTTTTTATTAAATATACAGCAAATTTCTCTTGAGAATTTTTTTGCCAAGGCACTCTGTGTTTTTCATTCTTGCTATCCATCTAAGTAAACTTGACCAAGGAATCAAAACAATAAAGTGCTTAATGAAAAATTCAGTGCTCAAAGCTAGACAGAATTTTCATAGTCTTACTATTAAGATTTCATTTGAAAAATCTTGCTGCCAAAATGAATATTTGGCTTGCTATTATTAACCAACATCAATCTTCACTTTTTGAAATTGATATATGATTCAATGAACAGTGAAACTACTAGATAAGTCTCAAAGTCTGTACACATGACAAAATTAACATATACATTCAAAAACAAAAATCCTCAAACTGAAATCCATGAACCAGAGCTTATAACATTTAAAAAGCGGAAATACCAGAAGAGGAAATACCAGAAGTGAAGCCGTTAGGAGGAGAACCAAAGCGGAGCCGGAGCCGGAACCAGAGCTGCGATGTGAGGGGTTTTGTAACTGAGCCGGAGCTGCGATGTGCCGGAGCTACGAGGGGGAGCGACGTCGGAGTGATGTGAGGGGTTTCTTCGATTTAGGGCTTGCGATTTAGGGTTTCATTTTTTTTGCGGCGGTGTAAAAGGAGATTGTAAGTTTGAAACGAAGTTACAAAGTTACGAAAATGAGTATAATTTTGTTGCGGGTTGCGGCTATGAAAATTGAATTAGGGTTTGGTACTGTTGGGCTTGGGCCGGCTTTAATTTTTAAATAAATTCTAAGTATAACTTATTATGGGTATCTTTAAATAATAAATCAATATAATAATAACAATTTTTATCATAATTAATTTCGGATCAGACGGATGTTTTTTGGATACAGATACTCATATCCGCATCCGTTTTTCGGATATCGGATAATATCCGTATTTTCGAATACAGATTCGGACGGATTTCGGATTTTTCGGGTATCCATTGACAGGCCTAGGTAACATGTAGCGTCGATGAACAACTCTAACCCAATATACGTCAAAATCCCCATCGGCTAAGAAAAATATCAAAGTATCTACCCATCCAGCATGTCTCAATCCCGATGCGTACTGCGATCCAATAGTTCGACGTTTGCCGAGCATGTCATCATATGATAATGGATCTGCAGGAATACGTAGCTTTCAGTGGCCTGATACCAGCGTCTCTCTCCCAAATACCAAATAGAAAGAAAGACGGATGTATGTAAAACTATCTTCCGTCTATACAAGTGACATACAATAGAAAGAAGATGACCATACATATGGCCAGTCTGTGTAATGACGATCCAACATAAAGCCCATGGTGTCCGTAGAAGATTAGTCATGCACCTCAAATCAATTTGAGATCGGACCCCCATCAAGTCATGCCTAACCTCCATAGGCGCATGAGAAGAAACAGACTGAAGACGCTTCCACTGTCTCATGCGTGGGAAATGTCTCCGTTGCCTGGCTAGCTGTCATAACAATGAGGGGATGCATAATTTTCGTGTACTCATAGTACCAACACGACAAAATATAGCAGAAGCCAAACATCTGCCTCACATCCTCAAAAGCATAAGAATCAAGAGCGGTGTACAAACATCCAAATATAGAGGACCGTCAGTCTATAGCATGGAGCTGATTTAGATCGGCTACCGTTGCAAGATACCATTATCTAATAGTACTATTTTGGTTCGAAAAGAAGGTCGAACCAAATGAATATATGTCGACTAGGATTGACATACACACCGATTTTTATATGTTGACTGGGATTGAGATAGGAGGCCCGGATATGATGTCTTTTCCTTTTGAAATCAAAAATAGTAGAACATTAATTAATAATCAAATACAACAGATTTATAAACAAAGTACACTGAAAATAATACAAATTAAAAAGTGTTAAGATTAAAACAAACTACAATTAAAGGAACCTAGATATAATTATATGTCTTTTGCACTCCATCCAATATTGCATTTAAACTTCGTCAATTCGCGTCAAATCTTTATCCATAACCGATCATTCGTATTTTGTTCTGTTTCTACTTTCAAACGTTCAAGATCCAACTTTTGTTGCTCAATATCCGCAAACTTATGCATTACATCAATTTTCTCCTGTGCTGGCTTGTTTTTATCTTGATGTCTTCTTTCGTGAATTTCATGAGCGGCGTGCGCTTTAGCGTTCAAACCGGATTCAACTTTTTCTTTCTCTTTGCTGCTTTGGAGCCTATTAGTCCATAACCTTCATTAGGTCTGCTTTCATTTTCTTTCTTGAATGGGATTTTTTTACTAGATGTATCACCCGGACTAAACAAGTATTAAGATTTTGATGTCTTGTTCTTTTGCTTCAACTTTTTTTGACCTTCCCTAAGGCTCTTTGCATTATCAGAGTTCCACTTTGTTTAGCTTGTCAGCAACTCATAACTGATAATAGTGTGGTCGTTTAGCACTGTTTTCCCTTGTAAAAAGTTTTAAGAATTCCCCATTCGTCATTCTTTTCTAATAATCAAAAAAGAAATAACTCAACAATAAGATTATATACTGACAAAATAATGAATTCAAGAAAGATGTCGAATGATCTTTATTTTATAAATCTATGATTCGTAAAATTAAGTTTGTCGATTGATTTTTTTCAAATCAACCTTAAATCAACGATAAAGAACGTGTGTTTTCATGTTGCTTTATGTTGAAAGTATTCATTATTTTCTTTTAAACTTATCGCCGCTTTATTCGGTACCTCTTATCGAATCTTTGGTATAATGACAGTAAATGTTGCACAAGTCTAAGTCCTTGTTCCTTCGCTATGCGCTAGATGAATGTTGGTTCGGAGGAGTACCGTGTTGTTGCTCGTTCTCGTCTTCGAAAACATAGCTTTAAGAGTGCGGAAGATGTGTAAACTCTTCGAGTGATGAAGATGTTATGAAGATCGATTTTCATTTGAAAATGATGTGGTTTAGAAGAGTAAAGAGGGAAGAATTTGATGTGATTATGAAGATTGAAAGTGAGTCATTTATGAAGTTTAGAGGGAATATAGCCGTTAAGGAGCCGTTGTGGCTGAAGTAGCCGTTATGGACTTGAACGCCTATTAAATAAGCGTTTGGATGTCAGGCGTCTATTTAATAGACGCTTGAAACCGAGCGCCTATTTAATAGAGGTCCATGTCCAATTCATGATTCTAAATTGGCCACTGAATATTAGCTTTAATATTCAGTTGAGTAAGCGCTGTTGGAGTGGACAAATGCATGACTCCTTCGTATTAAGGCTGAAGCGAAGCCTGTTGGAGTTGCTCTTGCCAGAATATTGAAATAAATTTTAATATACTTGCAGGGTCAAGTGACCCCACCAGCTTCTGCATCCATCTGCCACTTTGTAGTGATAAAGCCTTATTATGTCTTATTTTTCTAAGCATAGGTAATACACACACTTAAGATAAAATATTGGAAACTTCTTTTGTAGGTTGACATCACTGTGACTCCAGGCTCTCATGCAGAAGAAGAATCAGGTTGTGATAACAAAGTATACTTTACCTCTTCGTGTAACTTGTTGTATTTGGATACAAATAGTTGATACAATACATTTTCACCTTTTGCCCCATTTATTATGAATGAATTATGCATCTGAGGTTACTACCTTTGAATCTAGGTTAAGGTTATTATAAATGGACATTTTTTCAAACACCCTTCATAAGTATCAAAATTCACTTCCGCCTTTTGTCCAAAATAGGTTTGACGAAAATCTCTGCCATTATTTTCAACAGAAATGTACAGTCTACACTACATATATTTGTAGTCTATACTGTACATATTTACCGTCTACATTACAAACATGTATTTTACAAAAAATTGCAGTCTACACTGGAAATATTTGCAGTCTCTACATTGTACATTTTTACCGAAAATATTGATATGGATGTTTCGTGAAGCTTGTTTTTAAGAAGGGTTTTTCGGGTATTAAGCTGTTTATGCTCATTTACGCATACTACCAACATAGAAATCCTGCCCCCATTTGTGAACTTCGCAAGGAATGTATTTAGCTAGAATAACTATCAGCTATTCCTAGCTAAAGCTTAAAGTAGATAACATGGACATTACAGCTCACCAGATCGTAACCTTGCATTAAAGCAAAATCAGGTGTTATTTGTGTATGTTGCTGAATTAGTAGCTAGTAAAATTAAATGCAAGGCATTACCTTTTGTTTTCCTATGTGTAAGCTGTTATTTCTCTAATGTTAATAGTTGGTATTATTTTACAAACTTTGCAGTAAACAAGCAATTGAATGACAAAGAAAGAGTTGCTGCAGCACTTGAGAATCCTAACCTTCGCCAACTAGTTGATGAATGTCTATACTCTAATGAACTGTAATTAATATAATTTATTCATGTATGTATCTTTGTAGTATAAGCTTATGTGAACATACATGAATACTCGCTGCTTGTGATCTACTCCTCTGCTGTATCATAAGTAGACTTATAACCGTACCTTGATTGTGAATAAGTCTGCAGAAGCTTTTAACAGAAGAAGGTAAAACAGTTTTTGCTGTACATTTTGTAGTTAACGGTTTCCAGTGAGGAAAACTTCTGAAATGCAACTATAATTGGAATTATGCAAATGTTGTTGGGTATTTTCAAATTCTTCCATTTTTTGTTTTCATGAAGATAGAAGAACGGAAGAGGAAAGAAAGAAGAAAAACAAAAGGCGCACATCTTGGAATATTGGGGACTATGCTTGTTTGAGTATGGGATTCTCATGAATGAGTTGGGACCTTGGAGCTTCCAAATATTTGCTTTGTTGAGAAGAGGGAAGTCGTGCATAACCACCACACGTGTGTCGCCGTCCATCCAAATCCGGCCAGGTACGGGTTAAATGTTGATATTTTTGGAGTAGATCTGAAAACAACAACGGTTTGCATTTCAGCCTGTTATGGATCCAGAATTCAAATAAGGCGTGACGTTGAAATTTAAAAGGGTGTGACCGTTGCTAACGGGTCTGAACCATTGAATGAAACCCTTGATGAACAGACATCTCAAACTGTTCTGAACCGAACGAATGTAACCTTTGATGAAAAGACACCTTCTCAAATTATCTCTGTTCTCCTTCTTCCAACACAATCTAATGTTCCATCTTTCGTATTTCAATCTAATGATTTAGACGGTTTACAACGTCATCTTCGTATCGAGGAGGACTCTCGTAAACGCGAACTAGATGATAAACTGAATCCTATTCTAAGACAAATAATGTTTAAATTACTGACAAGCTAAAACCTAAGAATGAAACAGTTTAAGAAGAAAAATTCCAATAACAAAAAAGAAAGGTGCTTGTTACTACTGTAACAAGCCTGACCACTATGCCCGAGACTGCCGTCAGCGGAAGAAACAACAAAAAGTGAATGTGGTTGAAGACTCGCTTGTGGCTGTAATGCAAGAGGCGAATTCTGTTAGTGAAACTGATAATGATTGGTGGTTTGATACTGGAGCAACCATTCACATTTGCAAAGACCATAATCTGTTTAAGACTTACGAATAAAATAATGGAGAAGCCGACAAAGTCACTGTAGCAAATAAGGTTCCAAGTAAAGTTTTGGAAAAAAGGCACTATAGAACTTCCACTCACTTCTGGAAAAGTTCTTACATTAGTTAATGTATTTTATGTACTTGATATGTATAAGAATTTGATCTCCGGATACTTTCTTAACAAAGGAGGATTCAAGATGGTGTATGAGTCTGATAAGTTAGTGTTGTCCAAGAACGGCAAATTCATTGGACATGGATACTCTTGTAACGACATGGTTAAGTTGAATCTAATAAAGAAAGCTTCTATTTATATTGTTGATTCTGTTAGTTTATGGCATGGTAGATTATGTCATGTTAATTATAATTCTCTTAAAAATATGCATAAATTAGGATTAATTTCTGATTGTGATTTCGATACTATTTCTAAATGTGAAATATGCGTTCAAGCAAAAATACACCGAAAATCCTTTAAATCTGTAGAAAGAAAAACTGTCTTGCTTGATTTGGTATATTATGATGTGGGTGACTTAAAAAGTCATATCACCTATGGTGATAACCAATACTATATAACATTTATTGATGATTATACTAGATATGCATATATGTATTTAATGAAAACTAAAGATGAGGCTTTTGATAAATTTAAAATTTACAAAGCGGAGTTCGAAACACAGTTAGGAGTTAAAATAAAAGTATTACAATCAGATCGTGGTGATGAATATTTCTCAAATGAATTCACCTTGTTTTGTAAACAACATGGTTTAGTTCACCAATGCATTGCCCCATATACACCGCAACAAAATGGTGTTGCTGAAAGGAAAAATAGGACTTTAGTAGAAATGGTTAATGCCATGCTCATAAGTTCAAACTTACCTTATAACCTATGGGGTGATGCTATGTTATCTGCATGTTATATTTTAAATAGAGTACCACTTAAAAATGATAATGTTTCCCCTTAAGAATTATGGTTTAATAGAAAACCTAATCTTACAAGACTTAAAGTTTGGGGTTGTTTAGCATATGTTAGAAAAGTAGACCCTAAACGACCAAAGTTAGAAAATATAGCATTTAAATGTGTTTTCATAGGATATTCACTTAATAGTATAACTTATAGGTTCCTAATTCTTGACACCTTAGAAGTTATAGAATCCGTAGATGTAGAATTCTTTGAAAATCAAACTATTGAGATTCCATCGAGATCATCTAGTCTAGAACCTAATACGATTGATGATATCAATGACAATGACTATGCTCCTGCTCAAAACAACAAGGAAGTATCTGTACCAGATAATAGTACCGAACAAAGGAGAAGTAAAAGAGCAAGAATAGAGAAGGACTATGGTTTCGACTTCATTACATATCTTATAGAAGGCAGTAAGGACGAAGTCCTTAATGTGACTAGATATGTCATGAACATCGATGATGACCTCAAAACTTATTCTGAGGCTTATGTGTAACAACCCGGAGTTTTATAACAATTAATTATGGTTGTTAAACGATTAGTGTTTATAGCTAATGGCTATTTGGAGTTTTTAATTGGGTTAAAATTCTTTGAGAAATTGGTTAGCGTTTATACGGGCTTTAAAATTCAATTGGCCCATGTTTCTTTTTGGTTGCCGTGTTAATTATCTACCCGTTCCCCTTTTTCATCTTTCATTTACAAACCCTACAAACGAAAAAGAAAAAAAATGGCGGCATCGTGTTTATTCTTCTTCGTCCCAAATTCGAATTAGGGCTTCGATAAAAGTGGGGCTGTCGACTTTGATTTTCTCGATCGAAGATTTTGAAGCCGCCGATTATGTGCTCGTTCAAGGTTGCTTCTTCTTCGTAGAAAGAGAGGTGAGTAATTTATACTCACATCTAATTCAATTCTTCATTTCGTGACTTGGGTTTTGAATTGGTTTAGCAGATGAGGTTGTGGTTTAAATAGGATTCTCGTCCCTATATTTTCGTTCATATTTCATATATGAACTTGTCTGATAATTTAAAGTTGGTCGTTTGATTATTTTCGAATGACTGTGATTTTCCCTGACTTGTTCATATGCGTTTATATTGTGATTTCTTAGTGCTCACGGCTTTGATCGATTTCCTTAGTCATCGTGGCTCTGACTTGATTTTGAACTGCATATTATTTTTGGCTTTATTTGTTTCGAGCTGTTCATTTTCGTGGTCATCACTGTTCGATTTTGGTTTGACGATATTGAGTTCGTTTGTGACCACCACGATTTTGATTCCTGTTGACTTTGGTCACTTGAATTGAGTATGTTGATTTATGTAAATATTTTGGACTGCCACTATATGTATACATATGTTTTCATATGTATATATTTGTGCGTTTCCTTTTTACTCTTGCACTTGGTTGCACTTGAAATCTTATTGTTTATCTGGGTGTTCTGGCTTGTGAGATCTGATTTTCGTGCTTCCTTCACCTCTGATCTGTAGACTATCTCCATATGTATACATACATATATGTATGTATATGTACGTGTGGCTTATTTGTTTTATTGAACTGAAGTCATGTACTGTCATGCCTGTTCCATGATGTTTTCAGTTTGGGCATTTCATTTTGGTACCTTGAAGTGCTTCTGGCCAGTGAGTTGTACAACTTCTGGTTTAACCATCCTTGTTGCACTTTTATTCATGCTTGAAGTCTAATAGGGTGTAGTCTCTGATTCGATGTTGGTTATTGTGAGTTGGTGGGTACTTGATACACTTTTACTTGTATCAGTTTTTGCAAGAGCTTGAGTACAGTTCCATTCTAGTTCATGTTTTCACAGTGCATATCATTTTAAATTGCACATTTGGGTTTCACTGTGCATATCACTGCCTGGTTTTGTTTTCATGTGTATTACTTGATGGCATTGGTTTTTGATGATCTCTTTGAATTGCTGTTGACTTTGGATTTGTTCATATTCGCCTCGTGTACCTTTCCTTGAGGCTGAGCTTGCATTTGCAGTGCACCACTATTGTTTCACTGTTTTACTCGAGTCTGTGCATTGAGGTCTTGTTCACTTGTCTCTGTTGGTCTGGTTACAGTACTGTTGTTTTGGTCATTTGGATTTTGTGAATTTGTTAGTTCCTTGATTTGGTGAAACTGGGTTTTGTGAAAATGCCAATTTCTTGGTTTCCAAGACTTTGGCTTTGTTTTATTTATCTGGTCTTGAAGTGTACTTGATTCAATTGAGTCTGGTACATTTTGTAGCATTGTTTCTTTGGGTTTTGTCTCTGGCCATTCTTTGGTCTCTGACCTGTGCACGACTTTGATTTTGTATGTGCATATCATCTTGTAAGCTTGGATGAACTTGCTATACATTTGTTGTCACTGTTATTTTGTTGTATTTTGATGCTAGTTTGTACATGCTGATTCAGTTTGCAGTTTTCATTTTGATGTTCATTTGCTGTTGGACTTCATGTATCTATGAACTCCATTGTCCATGTTTTAGTGATACTGTAATTTGGGTTTGGTTCCATTTGCTTGATGCCTTCATGCTATACATATGTTGTTGAGTTTGTGGTCATCCCTCTTTGCCTGGATTGTGTACATCTGTGCACTTGTTTGCTCAATAAAATACGATGGCATTTGGTCCAAACTTGAGTTCCCTGTGTACTACTGCTTCACTGTTTTGTTCTATACTTGCTCTTGTACAACTGCCCTTGTGCAATTGAGTTGTTTGGATCTGGCCATTTAATCAAGTACTTGAATGTGTACTTGTTTGTTTGGTCTTTTGTTGGTTTAAGTTGAACTTTGCAGTCTGATTATTTTACTTTTTGCTCTTACTTTCTTGATGGCATTTGATCCAGACAGTGTTGCATTATGATTTGTACATTGAGTTGAATCCAGTCTCAAAGACTCGGGTTTGACCTTGTACTCGGTTATGGATTTTCATTGTGCATTCATGTGCACTTTGTTCATTTGATGATTACCGGGTGGATGCTGTACGTTGTAGTTCCATCTAGTTCATTTCGATTTGTGTTGGTGTCATTTGATGTTTTTGATTTACTGAGCTTTTGTGTATTTCATCACTGTTGTGGCGAGGCAGTGCACGCGTGCGTGTACCGCAGCCACACATAAGTGATGTTGTGATTGATATTTCAATTGCTTGAATTGTTTTGTGTGTTCAATTCAATATTTTGAAAGCGTATTCTAATTTGGTTTGATTTGATCATTTTGTTATTGTCTAATTATCTATTTGATAATTAGATTATGAGTTTCTAATTATTTATTTAATAATTAGATTTTGTTGTTAATTGTCGTTTGGACAGTTCTGTTGTTTTTTAAATTATCTTAATTGTCGTTTGGACAATTCTGTTGTTTTTTAAATTATCTTCATTGATAATCTTTTTACTGATCTTTGTTGATGATTTGAATTTGTTGATTTGTTGTTTAACACTGTTTAGTGTTATATCTATCATTATCCGATTTCCTTGTGAAAGGATTGGATAGACGAGATTTCTGTGACTGTCGTCTATTGCTATTTAATTATTATTGCTTCTGTGCATTAATAACTGAGTTTGAATTAGACTGACCCGTGTATTATTTTCTTTTGAATTTAATACTCGGGTCAGACCAAGTTATTTCAGGTTGTAGATATCTCGCTTTGGGTTGCTGCTTGAGCTATGAAGTCACTTCATATCTTTTGGAGTGGTCGTGTCATAGTATAGGATGATATGTATTCATGTATATTATTGTCAATAATGTACTTGTATATGTAACTTCCAGAGTCGACAGTTGTAGTTGTATCATATGTATTGTGTCAAATGTATTGTAACTAGTATCAGTTATATATATATGAGACTTTTATTATCTGTGTTCCGCATTTAACTTATCTGTGTTATTATTATATATATTGTCCTAAACTATTATGAACCATCGTAGTTCGTTTTATACTGAAATTGGGTATGTCGATGGGGGTAAATAAATAAGAGATGAAAAATAAAAATATATACCACTCCTATCGAGGTAACCAATACTAGTGTAAGGCCCAACTACAGATGGCCGCTCCTATCCAGCCTTATTCTTCGTAATAACAGACAATATTTCTTTTAATACTCTTTGTTATTATGAGCATAAAGGTGGGGTGTCACAGTTGGTATCAAAGCTTGGGGTTTATGGACATAATATAAAACATAACTTAGATGGAACATGTGTTACAACTATTTGTGGATGTTTTTAGTTGTGCTTTGAGTCAAAACTGAAGTTTTGAAATTTTGATGAAATTTTTAAATATCTTTATTTAAAAATAAAAGTGAAACTGTGTTTTGATGATTGAGTAATTTGTGTTCTGTTTATCAGAGTGCGCAGCGGAAACAGTGAGACTGTCTTCGCTGAATACAGCTGATAACCTTTTTGATTTAAAAATCAAAATATGAAATTGAAATAAATTTCATTTGTTGTTTACATAGCTGGGTTTATTTTGTTTTTTTGAAAATTTTGAATCCGATTTGAGGATTCGAAGCGATTGCAGTTATGTGATTTTTGTTGAGATTTTTGCTGTTTTGAATTATCTTCATTGAAGATACATTCGAATGATTTCTTTGTTCATTTTGTAGTGTACGTGCAGATTTGAGTTGCACGTTACTACATTAATTTTACGTTGAACCGGTGTTTGGTTTGAACATATTTAGTTGCCGTTATTTTATAACGGGATTTTTACACTGGTGCTATATTTTTGAAGCACGGTGTTTTGTTGACATTTGTAATGAATGAAAATTCACTGGTATTATATTTTGATGTGAATTATTTGGATGAGATTTTGACGTATAAAAATTACTGTCGCTTTGACTTCAGTAACCGTCAAATTTTAAAAGTGGATTTTCAAGCGGTTAGCCCGCAATGCTGATTTTGAGATTCGTTTTTACGGTGTTTTGGGAAGTACAATTTCCTTTTTGAAATTGCTACTGATGTTGCTGTTTTAATCACGTATTCTAAAAATCATTTTAAAATAAAAATTTGCTTCCATAATTTTTACAGTTTACGCTTTCAAAAGAATGAGGAAGCGATTTAAACGCTTCAGCAAAATTGAGGACTATGAACCCTCACTTTTACTGATTCGCTTAATTCCAGACTTGTCCGTTTGAGAACGTAAATTGTTATTTATATAAAATACAAAAATTTTACAATTTGCGCTTTCAAAAGAATGAGGAAGCGATTTAAACGATTCAGCAAAATTGAAGACTATGAACCCTCACTTTTACTATTTCGCTTAATTCCGGACTTTTCCGTTTGAGAATGTAAAATGTATTTATTTAAAATACACAATTTTGCACTTTCAAGGAAACGATGAAGAGAATCAAATGATTTAGTAAAACACGTGGTATGAGACATGTGCATTTCCTATTTCGGTTAATTCCGGACTCGTTAATTGAAACATATGATGTTTGATGATTTTGATGATTTTGTGTGCTTTCGGGCCACTATGTTGGACCTTCGGGTCATATGATGGACCTTCGGGTCATATGATGGACCTTCGGGTCAATACCAGTACTAGACCTTCGGGTCATTTGTTGGACCTTCGAGTCATTTTTTGGACCTTCGGGTCATTTGTTGGGCGCCAAAAATATAGTACTTGGTAGGCTTCGACGATTTGTTGACGCACGTGCGGCGTAGCCAAAACTCGCCATCTGATGGGATCGATCCAACCTTTTATGTTGATTTTCTAGTCATCTTAATTGATTTCTAGATATTTGTTGTTTCCAATTATCTGCAGGTAATTTGATATTTGTTGTTTCTGGTTTTCGTTTTTGATAATCGGATATTTGTTGTTTTTGGTTATCGTTTTTGATAATCGGATATTTGTTGTTTCTAATTATCGTTTTTGGTAAATAGATATTTGCTGATTTGAGTTCTAATTATCTTTGTTGATAATTAGATATTTGCTGATTTGAGTTCTAATTATCTTTGTTGATAATTAGATATTTGTTGATTTCTGATTATCATTTTTGATAATTAGATATTTGTTGTGATTATCGTTTTTGATAATTAGATATTTGTGTTTTCTGATTATCGTTTTTGATAATTAGATATTTGTTGATTTGAGTTCTAATTATCGTTTTTGGTAATTAGATATTTGCTGATTTGAGTTCTAATTATCATTTTTGGTAATTAGATATTTGCTGATTTGAGTTCTAATTATCATTTTTAGTAATTAGATATTTGCTGATTTGAGTTCTAATTATCTTTGTTGATAATTAGATATTTGTTGATTTCTGGTTATCGTTTTTGATAATTAGATATTTGTTGAATTCTGATTATCGTTTTTGATAATTAGATATTTGTGTTTTCTGATTATCGTTTTTGATAATTAGATAATTGTGATTTCTGATTATCGTTTTTGATAATTAGATATTTGTGTTTTCTGATTATCGTTTTTGATAATTAGATATTTGTTGAATTCTGATTATCGTTTTTGATAATTAGATATTTGTGTTTTCTGATTATCGTTTTTGATAATTAGATATTTGTTGATTTGAGATTTCTGATTATCGTTTTTGGTGATTAGATAATTGTTGTTTTCAAATTATCTGGTTGATAACTAGATAATTGCAGTTTTGCGTATTGTGATTTGTGTTTTCTAATTATCTTTGTTGATAATTAGATTTTGCTGTTTTCTAATTATCGTATCGATAATTAGATATTGCTGTTTTGTGATTTCTGTATTCTAATTATCCAATTGATAATTGAATATTGCTGATAATTGCATTTATTCAGTTTTGTTGTTTTCTGATTATCTATTTGATAGTTAGATTTTGTGGGAATTTGTGAATTTCTTTTATGAAAATAAAAGATTTCTTTGGTGTTTGTGTTCTTGACCTTATTTTTCTAGCTTAACCAGTTTATGTTAGAAAAATAATTGTTATTAACAACTTTAATTATGAAATTTGCGGGGATGCAATTTTTATAAGGAGGGGAGTCTGTAACAGCCCGAAGATTTATAACAGTTAATTATGGTTGTTAAACGATTAGTGTTTATAGCTAATGGCTATTTGGAGTTTTTAGTTGGGTTAAAATTCTTTGAGAAATTGGTTAGCGTTTATACGGGCTTTAAAATTCAATTGGCCCATGTTTCTTTTTGGTTGTCGCGTTAATTATCTACCCGTTCCCTTTTTACATCTTTCATTTACAAACCCTAAAAACGAAAAAGAAAAAAAATGGCGTCATCGTGTTTATTCTTCTTCGTCCCAAATTCGAATTAGGGCTTCGATAAAAGTGGGGCTGTCGACTTTGATTTTCTCGATCGAAGATTTTAAAGCCGCCGATTATGTGCTCGTTCACGGTTGCTTCTTCTTCGTAGAAAGAGGTGAGTAATTTATACTCACATCTAATTCAATTCTTCATTTCGTGACTTGGGTTTTGAATTGGTTTAGCAGATGAGGTTGTGGTTCAAATAGGATTCTCGTCCCTATATTTTCGTTCATATTTCATATATGAACTTGTCTGATAATTTAAAGTTGGCCGTTTGATTATTTTCGAATGACTGTGATTTTCCCTGACTTGTTCATATGCGTATATATTGTGATTTCTTAGTGCTCACGGCTTTGATCAATTTCCTTGGTCATCGTGGCTCTGACTTGATTTTGAACTGCATATTATTTTTGGCTTTATTTGTTTCGAGCTGTTCATTTTCGTGGTCATCACTGTTCGATTTTGGTTTGACGATATTGAGTTCGTTCGTGACCACCATGATTTCGATTCCTGTTGACTTTGGTCACTTGAATTGAATATGTTGATTTATGTAAATATTTTGGACTGCCACTATATGTATACATATGTGTTCATATGTATATATTTGTGCGTTTCCTTTTTACTCTTGCACTTGGTTGCACTTGAAATCTTGTTGTTCATCTGGGTGTTCTGGCTTGTGAGATCTGATTTTCGTGCTTCCTTCACCTCTGATCTGTAGACTATCTCCATATGTATACATACATATATGTATGTATATGTACGTGTGGCTTATTTGTTTTATTGAACTGAAGTCATGTACTGTCATGCCTGTTCCATGGTGTTTTCAGTTTGGGCATTTCATTTTGGTATCTTGAAGTGCTTTTGGCTAGTGAGTTGTACAACTTCTGGTTTAACCATCCTTGTTGCACTTTTATTCATGCTTGAAGTCTGATAGGGTGTAGTCTCTGATTCGTTGTTGGTTATTGTGAGTTGGTGGGTACTTGATACACTTTTACTTGTATCAGTTTTTGCAAGGGCTTGAGTACAGTTCCATTCTAGTTCATGTTTTCATAGTGCATATCATTTTAAATTGCACATTTGGGTTTCACTGTGCATATCACTGCCTGGTTTTGTTTTCATGTGTATTACTTGATGGCATTGGTTTTTGATGATCTCTTTGAATTGCTGTTGACTTTGGATTTGTTCGTATTCGCCTCGTGTACCTTTCCTTAAGGCTGAGCTTGTATCTGCAGTGCACCACTGTTGTTTCACTGTTTTACTCGAGTCTGTGCATTGAGGTCTTGTTCACTTGTCTCTGTTGGTCTGGTTACAATACTGTTGTTTTGATCATTTGGATTTTGTGAATTTGTTAGTTCCTTGATTTGGTGAAACTGGGTTTTGTGAAAATGCCAATTTCTTGGTTTCCAAGACTTTGGCTTTGTTTTATTTATCTGGTCTTGAAGTGTACTTGATTCAATTGAGTCTGGTACCTTTTGTAGCATTGTTTCTTTGGGTTTTGTCTCTGGCCATTCTTTGGTCTCTGACCTGTGCACGACTTTGATTTTGTATGTGCATATCATCTTGTAAGCTTGGATGAACTTGCTATACATTTGTTGTCACTTTTATTTTGTTGTATTTTGATGCTAGTTTATACATGCTGATTCAGTTTGCAGTTTTCATTTTGATGTTCATTTGCTGTTGGACTTCATGTATCTATGAACTCCATTGTCCATGTTTTAGTGATACTGTAATTTGGGTTTGGTTCCATTTGCTTGATGCCTTCATGCTATACATATGTTGTTAAGTTTGTGGTCATCCTGCTTTGCCTGGATTGTGTACATCTGTGCACTTGTTTGCTCAATAACATACGATGGCATTTGGTCCAAACTTGAGTTCCCTGTGTACTACTACTTCACTGTTTTGTTCTGTACTTGCTCTTGTACAACTGCACTTGTGCAATTGAGTTGTTTGGATCTGACCATTTAATCAAGTACTTGAATGTGTACTTGTTTGTTTGGTCTCTTGTTGGTTTAAGTTGAAGTTTGCAGTCTGATTATTTTACTTTTTGCTCTTACTTTCTTGATGGCATTTGATCCAGACAGTGTTGCATTATGATTTGTACATTGAGTTGAATCCAGTCTCAAAGACTCGGGTTTGACCTTGTACTCGGTTATGGATTTTCATTGTGCATTCATGTGCACTTTGTTCATTTGATGATTACCGGGTGGATGCTGTACGTTGTAGTTCCATCTAGTTCATTTCGATTTGTGTTGGTGTCATTTGATGTTTTTGATTTACTGAGCTTTTGTGTATTTCATCACTGTTGTGGCGAGGCAGTGCACGCGTGCGTGTACCGCAGCCACACATAAGTGATGTTGTGATTGATATTTCAATTGCTTGAATTGTTTTGTGTGTTCAATTCAATATTTTGAAAGCGTATTCTAATTTGGTTTGATTTGATCATTTTGTTATTGTCTAATTATCTATTTGATAATTATATTATGAGTTTCTAATTATTTATTTAATAATTAGATTTTGTTGTTAATTGTCGTTTGGACAGTTCTGTTGTTTTTTAAATTATCTTAATTGTCGTTTGGACAATTCTGTTGTTTTTTAAATTATCTTCATTGATAATCTTTTTATTGATCTTTGTTGATGATTTGAATTTGCTGATTTGTTGTTTAACACTGTTTAGTGTTATATCTATCATTATCCGATTTCCTTGTGAAAGGATTGGATAGACGAGATTTCTGTGACTGTCGTCTATTGCTATTTAATTATTATTGCTTCTGTGCATTAATAACTGAGTTTGAATTAGACTGACCCGTGTATTATTTTCTTTTGAATTTAATACTCGGGTCAGACCAAGTTATTTCAGGTTGTAGATATCTCGCTTTGGGTTGCTGCTTGAGCTATGAAGTCACTTCATATCTTTTGGAGTGGTCGTGTCATAGTATAGGATGATATGTATTCATGTATATTATTGTCAATAATGTACTTGTATATGTAACTTCCAGAGTCGACAGTTGTAGTTGTATCATATGTATTGTGTCAAATGTATTGTAACTAGTATCAGTTATATATATATGAGACTTTTATTATCTGTGTTCCGCATTTAACTTATCTGTGTTATTATTATATATATTGTCCTAAACTATTATGAACCATCGTAGTTCGTTTTATACTGAAATTGGGTATGTCGATGGGGGTAAATAAATAAGAGATGAAAAATAAAAATATATACCACTCCTATCGAGGTAACCAATACTAGTGTAAGGCCCAACTACAGATGGCCGCTCCTATCCAGCCTTATTCTTCGTAATAACAGACAATATTTCTTTTAATACTCTTTGTTATTATGAGCATAAAGGTGGGGTGTCACAGTTGGTATCAGAGCTTGGGGTTTATGGACATAATATAAAACATAACTTAGATGGAACATGTGTTACAACTATTTGTGGATGTTTTTAGTTGTGCTTTGAGTCAAAACTGAAGTTTTGAAATTTTGATGAAATTTTTAAATATCTTTATTTAAAAATAAAAGTGAAACTGTGTTTTGATGATTGAGTAATTTGTGTTCTGTTTATCAGAGTGCGCAGCGGAAACAGTGAGACTGTCTTCGCTGAATACAGCTGATAACCTTTTTGATTTAAAAATCAAAATATGAAATTGAAATAAATTTCATTTGTTGTTTACATAGCTGGGTTTATTTTGTTTTTTTGAAAATTTTGAATCCGATTTGAGGATTCGAAGCGATTGCAGTTATGTGATTTTTGTTGAGATTTTTGCTGTTTTGAATTATCTTCATTGAAGATACATTCGAATGATTTCTTTGTTCATTTTGTAGTGTACGTGCAGATTTGAGTTGCACGTTACTACATTAATTTTACGTTGAACCGGTGTTTGGTTTGAACATATTTAGTTGCCGTTATTTTATAACGGGATTTTTACACTGGTGCTATATTTTTGAAGCACGGTGTTTTGTTGACATTTGTAATGAATGAAAATTCACTGGTATTATATTTTGATGTGAATTATTTGGATGAGATTTTGACGTATAAAAATTACTGTCGCTTTGACTTCAGTAACCGTCAAATTTTAAAAGTGGATTTTCAAGCGGTTAGCCCGCAATGCTGATTTTGAGATTCGTTTTTACGGTGTTTTGGGAAGTACAATTTCCTTTTTGAAATTGCTACTGATGTTGCTGTTTTAATCACGTATTCTAAAAATCATTTTAAAATAAAAATTTGCTTCCATAATTTTTACAGTTTACGCTTTCAAAAGAATGAGGAAGCGATTTAAACGCTTCAGCAAAATTGAGGACTATGAACCCTCACTTTTACTGATTCGCTTAATTCCAGACTTGTCCGTTTGAGAACGTAAATTGTTATTTATATAAAATACAAAAATTTTACAATTTGCGCTTTCAAAAGAATGAGGAAGCGATTTAAACGATTCAGCAAAATTGAAGACTATGAACCCTCACTTTTACTATTTCGCTTAATTCCGGACTTTTCCGTTTGAGAATGTAAAATGTATTTATTTAAAATACACAATTTTGCACTTTCAAGGAAACGATGAAGAGAATCAAATGATTTAGTAAAACACGTGGTATGAGACATGTGCATTTCCTATTTCGGTTAATTCCGGACTCGTTAATTGAAACATATGATGTTTGATGATTTTGATGATTTTGTGTGCTTTCGGGCCACTATGTTGGACCTTCGGGTCATATGATGGACCTTCGGGTCATATGATGGACCTTCGGGTCAATACCAGTACTAGACCTTCGGGTCATTTGTTGGACCTTCGAGTCATTTTTTGGACCTTCGGGTCATTTGTTGGGCGCCAAAAATATAGTACTTGGTAGGCTTCGGCGATTTGTTGACGCACGTGCGGCGTAGCCAAAACTCGCCATCTGATGGGATCGATCCAACCTTTTATGTTGATTTTCTAGTCATCTTAATTGATTTCTAGATATTTGTTGTTTCCAATTATCTGCAGGTAATTTGATATTTGTTGTTTCTGGTTTTCGTTTTTGATAATCGGATATTTGTTGTTTTTGGTTATCGTTTTTGATAATCGGATATTTGTTGTTTCTAATTATCGTTTTTGGTAAATAGATATTTGCTGATTTGAGTTCTAATTATCTTTGTTGATAATTAGATATTTGCTGATTTGAGTTCTAATTATCTTTGTTGATAATTAGATATTTGTTGATTTCTGATTATCATTTTTGATAATTAGATATTTGTTCTGATTATCGTTTTTGATAATTAGATATTTGTGTTTTCTGATTATCGTTTTTGATAATTAGATATTTGTTGATTTGAGTTCTAATTATCGTTTTTGGTAATTAGATATTTGCTGATTTGAGTTCTAATTATCATTTTTGGTAATTAGATATTTGCTGATTTGAGTTCTAATTATCATTTTTGGTAATTAGATATTTGCTGATTTGAGTTCTAATTATCTTTGTTGATAATTAGATATTTGTTGATTTCTGGTTATCGTTTTTGATAATTAGATATTTGTTGAATTCTGATTATCGTTTTTGATAATTAGATATTTGTGTTTTCTGATTATCGTTTTTGATAATTAGATAATTGTGATTTCTGATTATCGTTTTTGATAATTAGATATTTGTGTTTTCTGATTATCGTTTTTGATAATTAGATATTTGTTGAATTCTGATTATCGTTTTTGATAATTAGATATTTGTGTTTTCTGATTATCGTTTTTGATAATTAGATATTTGTTGATTTGAGATTTCTGATTATCGTTTTTGGTGATTAGATAATTGTTGTTTTCAAATTATCTGGTTGATAACTAGATAATTGCAGTTTTGCGTATTGTGATTTGTGTTTTCTAATTATCTTTGTTGATAATTAGATTTTGCTGTTTTCTAATTATCGTATCGATAATTAGATATTGCTGTTTTGTGATTTCTGTATTCTAATTATCCAATTGATAATTGAATATTGCTGATAATTGCATTTATTCAGTTTTGTTGTTTTCTGATTATCTATTTGATAGTTAGATTTTGTGGGAATTTGTGAATTTCTTTTATGAAAATAAAAGATTTCTTTGGTGTTTGTGTTCTTGACCTTATTTTTCTAGCTTAACCAGTTTATGTTAGAAAAATAATTGTTATTAACAACTTTAATTATGAAATTTGCGGGGATGCAATTTTTATAAGGAGGGGAGTCTGTAACAGCCCGAAGATTTATAACAGTTAATTATGGTTGTTAAACGATTAGTGTTTATAGCTAATGGCTATTTGGAGTTTTTAGTTGGGTTAAAATTCTTTGAGAAATTGGTTAGCGTTTATACGGGCTTTAAAATTCAATTGGCCCATGTTTCTTTTTGGTTGTCGCGTTAATTATCTACCCGTTCCCTTTTTACATCTTTCATTTACAAACCCTAAAAACGAAAAAGAAAAAAAATGGCGTCATCGTGTTTATTCTACTTCGTCCCAAATTCGAATTAGGGCTTCGATAAAAGTGGGGCTGTCGACTTTGATTTTCTCGATCGAAGATTTTAAAGCCGCCGATTATGTGCTCGTTCACGGTTGCTTCTTCTTCGTAGAAAGAGGTGAGTAATTTATACTCACATCTAATTCAATTCTTCATTTCGTGACTTAGGTTTTGAATTGGTTTAGCAGATGAGGTTGTGGTTCAAATAGGATTCTCGTCCCTATATTTTCGTTCATATTTCATATATGAACTTGTCTGATAATTTAAAGTTGGCCGTTTGATTATTTTCGAATGACTGTGATTTTCCCTGACTTGTTCATATGCGTATATATTGTGATTTCTTAGTGCTCACGGCTTTGATCAATTTCCTTGGTCATCGTGGCTCTGACTTGATTTTGAACTGCATATTATTTTTGGCTTTATTTGTTTCGAGCTGTTCATTTTCGTGGTCATCACTGTTCGATTTTGGTTTGACGATATTGAGTTCGTTCGTGACCACCATGATTTCGATTCCTGTTGACTTTGGTCACTTGAATTGAATATGTTGATTTATGTAAATATTTTGGACTGCCACTATATGTATACATATGTGTTCATATGTATATATTTGTGCGTTTCCTTTTTACTCTTGCACTTGGTTGCACTTGAAATCTTGTTGTTCATCTGGGTGTTCTGGCTTGTGAGATCTGATTTTCGTGCTTCCTTCACCTCTGATCTGTAGACTATCTCCATATATATACATACATATATGTATGTATATGTACGTGTGGCTTATTTGTTTTATTGAACTGAAGTCATGTACTGTCATGCCTGTTCCATGGTGTTTTCAGTTTGGGCATTTCATTTTGGTATCTTGAAGTGCTTCTGGCTAGTGAGTTGTACAACTTCTGGTTTAACCATCCTTGTTGCACTTTTATTCATGCTTGAAGTCTGATAGGGTGTAGTCTCTGATTCGTTGTTGGTTATTGTGAGTTGGTGGGTACTTGATACACTTTTACTTGTATCAGTTTTTGCAAGGGCTTGAGTACAGTTCCATTCTAGTTCATGTTTTCACAGTGCATATCATTTTAAATTGCACATTTGGGTTTCACTGTGCATATCACTGCCTGGTTTTGTTTTCATGTGTATTACTTGATGGCATTGGTTTTTGATGATCTCTTTGAATTGCTGTTGACTTTGGATTTGTTCGTATTCGCCTCGTGTACCTTTCCTTAAGGCTGAGCTTGTATCTGCAGTGCACCACTGTTGTTTCACTGTTTTACTCGAGTCTGTGCATTGAGGTCTTGTTCACTTGTCTCTGTTGGTCTGGTTACAATACTGTTGTTTTGATCATTTGGATTTTGTGAATTTGTTAGTTCCTTGATTTGGTGAAACTGGGTTTTGTGAAAATGCCAATTTCTTGGTTTCCAAGACTTTGGCTTTGTTTTATTTATCTGGTCTTGAAGTGTACTTGATTCAATTGAGTCTGGTACCTTTTGTAGCATTGTTTCTTTGGGTTTTGTCTCTGGCCATTCTTTGGTCTCTGACCTGTGCACGACTTTGATTTTGTATGTGCATATCATCTTGTAAGCTTGGATGAACTTGCTATACATTTGTTGTCACTTTTATTTTGTTGTATTTTGATGCTAGTTTATACATGCTGATTCAGTTTGCAGTTTTCATTTTGATGTTCATTTGCTGTTGGACTTCATGTATCTATGAACTCCATTGTCCATGTTTTAGTGATACTGTAATTTGGGTTTGGTTCCATTTGCTTGATGCCTTCATGCTATACATATGTTGTTAAGTTTGTGGTCATCCTGCTTTGCCTGGATTGTGTACATCTGTGCACTTGTTTGCTCAATAACATACGATGGCATTTGGTCCAAACTTGAGTTCCCTGTGTACTACTACTTCACTGTTTTGTTCTGTACTTGCTCTTGTACAACTGCCCTTGTGCAATTGAGTTGTTTGGATCTGACCATTTAATCAAGTACTTGAATGTGTACTTGTTTGTTTGGTCTCTTGTTGGTTTAAGTTGAAGTTTGCAGTCTGATTATTTTACTCTTTGGTCTTACTTTCTTTATGGCATTTGATCTAGACAGTGTTGCATTATGATTTGTACATTGAGTTGAATCCAGTCTCAAAGACTCGGGTTTGACCTTGTACTCGGTTGTGGATTTTCATTGTGCATTCATGTGCACTTTGTTCATTTGATGATTACTGGGTGGATGTTGTACGTTGTAGTTCCATCTGGTTCATTTCGATTTGTGTTGGTGCCATTTGATGTTTTTGATTTACTGAGCTTTTGTGTATTTCATCACTGTTGTGGCGAGGCAGTGCACGCGTGCGTGTACCCAGCCACACAGAAGTGATGTTGTGATTGGTATTTCAATTGCTTGAATTGTTTTGTGTGTTCAATTCAATATTTTGAAAGCGTATTCTGATTTGGTTTGATTTGATCATTTTGTTATTGTCTAATTATCTATTTGATAATTAGATTATAAGTTTCTATTTATTTATTTAATAATTAGATTTTTTTGTTAATTGTCGTTTGGACAATTCTGTTGTTTTCTAAATTATCTTCATTGATAATCTTTTTACTGATCTTTGTTGATGATTTGAATTTGCTGATTTGTTTTTTAACACTGTTTAGTGTTATATCTACCGTTATCCGATTTACTTATGAAAGGATTGGATAGACAAGATTTCTGTGACTGTCGTCTATTGCTATTTAATTATTATTGCTTCTGTGCATTAATAACTGAGTTTGAATTAGACTGACCCGTGTATTATTTTCTTTTGAATTTAATACTCGGGTCAGACCGAGTTATTTCAGGTTGTAGATATCTCGCTTTGGGTTGTTGCTTGAGCTATGAAGTCACTTCATATCTTTTGGAGTGGTCGTGTCATAGTATAGGATGATATGCATTCATGTATATTATTGTCAATAATGTACTTGTATATGTAACTTCCAGAGTCGACAGTTGTAGTTGTATCATATGTATTGTGTCAAATGTATTGTAACTGGCATCAGTTATATATATATATATATATATATATATATGAGACTTTTATTATCTGTGTTCCGCATTTAACTTATCTGTGTTATTATTATATATATTGTCCTAAACTATTATGAACCATCGTAGTTCGTTTTATACTGGAATTGGGTATGTCGATGGGGGTAAATAAATAAGAGATGAAAAATAAAAATATATACCACTCCTATCGAGGTAACCAATACTAGTGTAAGGCCCAACTACGGATGGTCGCTCCTATCTAGCCTTATTCTTCGTAATAATAGACAATATTTCTTTTAATACTCTTTGTTATTATGAGCATAAATGTAGGGCGTCACACTATGAGTTTCAAAGATTCAATATTCTGGAAAGAAGCTATCAATGATGAAATGAATTCCATACTGTTAAACCAAACTTGGGTTTTAACTGATTTACCTCCTGGTACTAAACCTATAGGATGTAAATGGATATTTAAGAAAAAATTGAATACAAATAGATCCATTGATAAGTTTAAAGCCAGATTAGTTGCTAAGAGATATAAGCAAAGACATGGAGTAGATTATTTTGATACATATGCTCCAGTTGCTCGCATATCTTCTATACGCTGTTTAATAGCACTTGCATCAATTCATAAATTGGTCATATATCAATGGATGTAAAGACTGCTTTTCTAAATGGAGATTTAGAAGAAGAGATATATATGGAACAATCTAAAGGTTTCAAAACCCCAGGCCAAGAAAAGAAAGTTTGCAAATTAGTAAAGTCTCTTTATGGCCTGAAGCAAGCTCCCATGCAATGGCATAGGAAGTTTGATAAAATAGCATTGTCATATGGATTTATTGTTAATGATGCCGATAAATGTATTTATAGAAAATCGGACAACAACGATTATGTTATAATATGCTTATATGTTGATGACATGCTAATATTTGGTTCCAATATATCCTGTGTGAATGAAACTAAGAAGTTTCTATCTTCTAAATTTGATATGAAAGATCTAGGAGAAGCTGACATAATTCTGGGAATTAAAATAATTAGGAAAAGGGGGGGGGGGGTTGTGACTAACTTAATCTCATTACATTGAGAAGTTCCTCCGAAAGTATGGTCATTATAATGACAAAGCAGCACCAACTCCTTTAGATCCTAGTATTAAATTAGAAAAGAATACTGGACGTACCATTTCTCAACTTGAGTATTCCAGTATTATTGGGAGTCTTATGTATGCTATGCATTGCACTAGACCAGACATAGCACATGCTATAAGCATATTATGTCGATTTACGAGTAATCTAGGTTTCAAACATTGGAAAGCTATTTTTAGAGTTTTAGCTTATTTGAAAGGAACGATTACCTATGGTTTATCTTATAAAGGATATCCTGCTGTAATAGAAGGATATAGTGATGCAACCTGGAACAATGTAGAATCCAAATCCAAGTCTATGACTGGATGGATCTTTACATTAGGAGGTGTTGTTGTGTCTTAGGTTTCCAAGAAACAGACCTGTATATCTGACTCAACAATGTTGTCAGAGTTGATTGCATTAGCAGGTGCAGGTAAGGAAGCGGAATGACTTAGGAATTTATTAATAGAAATCCCATTATAGAAGAAGCCATCTCCAGCAGTCTTGATTAGCTGTGATAATCAGGCTACAATATACAATGTCTCTAATAAGACATACAATGGGAAGTCTAGACATGTGAATCTAAGACATCAAATGATAAGACAGTTACTCAAAAGTGGAGTAATAACTGTTGATTACATAGAAACAAAGAATTACTTGGCTGACCCACTCACAAAGAGTCTTCCAAAGGCAATAGTTTCTATAAAATCAAAGGAAATTGGACTAAGGTCTGTGAATGAAGGTTGATCATCCTTAACAGAAACCCAACTTATGTTTTGAAAAGGATAGACAAAGTTCAATAGGTACCAACAAGTTAAGAGAATGATTATGAAACACTAAATCAATAATCCCATAATATTTAGTGTTAGGAACTGCAAGAACAAAGGATGGATAAAATATCCTTAATAAGTCTAGTTACCTTAAAAAGGTGTATCGTAGAAACACCTTAAGAAACTTACCTATATGAGTATGGAAATCATGCCGTTTTCTAAGAAAGTAAGATCGCTTTCTGACGTAGACTCATGAATCCAGGATTAAAGCACATGGCCATTAACGTGCTGAGCAATACAGAACACTTTACCTAAGAAAATCAACATGTGTGATTGTTCCAGTTTTGTCATAAGAGATACTTGGTTCAAGATTCGTTCACCATAGAATCTTGATAAAGCTTTGAATGGTTTACACTAAGTAAAGGTTCAAATCCAAAAGATACCTTTTATTTACGTGTTGGTTTTCACGATGGTGCAATTCTTGATCTTTGAACTACGTTTGGCATGATCCCACTTGGGTACGTAGGCAATCACTCAAGTGATGCAGATATTCCAATTTTAACCATAAAATGTTTTTAAATTATCCAAACTTAAAAATAGGGGGAGAATGTTGGATATTTTCAAGTTCTTTCATTTTTTGTTTTCATGAAGAGAGAAGAAAGGAAGAGGGAAGAAAGAAGAAAAACAAAAGTCGCACATCTTAGGATATTGGGGACCATACTTGTTTTAAGTATGAGTTTCTCATGAAGGAGTGGGGCCTTGGGGCTCCCAAATGTTTGCTTTGTTGAGAGGAGGGAAGTATACATAATCACCACACGTGCGCACGCCGCCGCAGCCGTCCGACCGAACCGGGTCAGGTACGGGTCAAATGGTGATATTTTTGGAGCAAATCTGAAAACAACAACTGGCCAGATTTCAACCCGTTATGGACCCAGAATTCAAATAAGGCGGGACGTTGAAATTTAAAAGGGCGCGACTGCTGCTAACGGGTCTGAACCATTGGACGCAACCCTTGATGAACAGACACTTCCTCAAACGGTTCTAAACCTAACGGATGCAACCTTTGATGAAAATACACCTCCTCAAACTCTATATAAAGGACAGACGGCCAGAACAGTAAATACAAAAAAATTTCTCTCTGTTCTCCTTCTTCTTCCAACACAATCTGCGACGCCACTAGAGTGTGCTGAACGCTCTAGTATCAAACGAATTTGTAACGCCTGCAAGGTGTTGCAAATTCAGTCAGACTGTCACATCTGTACAGCATTGCAGATTCCGTCTTTCTCTTCTTCAATCTATCTGCCTCTGAATTTTGCACTATCTGAAATTAAACAAAATGTTCTTAGCTAGATCAAAACCGTACAAATTTTGAATCTGGTTACGTTATTCCAAGGCTTCATTGAATCCTGAAAGTCGATAGTTCGATAACCCGTTTGTACCTAGTGGGTTGAACTATTGTCTGAAAAAATCTATTCCATAGATCCTTGAAGTCAGAAGTATGGCATTGTATTCGTCAGATTCGACTCGAACCGCAAATTTCCAACAAATGTTTTACTAGAAATTTGTAATCTTTCAGGAAAAATAATTTATTTTAATTTTATTTATTTATTATATGCATAAATGATCTCGATGGCCTGGGTTTCATGGCTTTTAATGTGTGTGCCGAATCTGTGATATTGTTAATCATGTACTTTTATAAAGATTTGGCATGTAAAATTTATTTTGAAAAGTAAGTTGATAACTGCTATTTTTCAAGTTCATTGCCATTTGCATCAATAAATCGTGTCGTGAAGTTTGAATGTCACTACAGAACATTTTTCAAATTCAAAATTCTTAATCACCTGAAAGTTAAGTAGCCGATTTCACCGGAAATAATTACATCCCAATGGATCACTTGTCATCTCCTTGAATTCTGCCTTTCATACCTGTTTCGGGTGCACTATGTTTTCCGTGCAGCTCCCTTTTCAAACTGAAATGAAGTGACTAGATATCTTTACACGTCAGTGTCATCCGACTGTTCATATTTTTTTGCACTACAAGTGCAAAACTAAATTAAAATGCATTTTACACATTTAAATTATATATATTGGAGTTTTAAATACTAAATATATGCTTATGTAAACTATAAAATAGATCTCCTAATTATATGCATTTGATACTTCCACAAAAATACTAAATAGGTGTACGATATTACCTATAGAAAGTAAAACATAATTCCATACTTTACAAATGCTTCAATGCAAATTCAGCGTCAATTAGGGGTATATCTGGCACAATTTTGAAATAGACACAAATTAGTTAGAAAATATACTTAAAGGTTAAGATTAGAAAATGTAGCTTGGTCCAAATCGCATTTCAATCCAAGTTACGAATTAAAAGATATGACCATTTTAAAAATTGTCATCCTTATAGGAGAAATTGACCCATCTATAAATAGGTCTCGCCATCATCTTTATCGGGATAAATTTCTGAACCCGTATATAAGATCCTAATAGCATTTGAAACGCTATCTGATAGTAACGGTATCCACAAAAGCAACTACAAATCCAGAGTTAAGCCGCCAGAATTTTCACCATAAGCGGAAGAATAATTTTTACTTTTTAAGTCCATTTTGATAATTATTTGAATTTCTATCCTTTTCGAATTTTTTGTTCTCAACTATTAGGTTTTATAACTTATTTGGTATGGTTTTCTTGTTATTTGGTATTGTTTTTGTTTTATTAGTTCATTTCTTCTAAGACCCATGGAACCATGCTTAAATTGCAGTGTCATGGAAAAACTATGCAGGGTACTTGGTGAAGCTTTCATGTTATTTTGTGCTATTTTCTAGTTATTTGCAGCAATTTTCATGTATCACATAGATTTTTGGGTTCTATTATGCAGTTTTTAATGTATTTGTCCTTTTTGTTAAATTGGATATTAAGTAGGTTGGACGACACATTTAATAACGGAGATTTTCACTCAAATGACTTTTTTGTGCAGGGTAATAAGTTTTAAGGATGACACTTTTGAAAAATTAGTTTTAAGCATAATTTATAGAAAAAAGATAAATGAAGTTATCATTTTCAGTTATACAGAAATAATGATAAATGAATTTATTATTTTTCTATATAATTTAAAAAGATAAATGAATTTAACTTTTTTCTGTAAAATTGTCCTTAAAACTAATTATTCATAAGTGCCATCCTTAAAACTTATTACCCTAGAATGAGAAGCCCTCCAACCTAATTCCACTTTAATAACTATATCAAAAGACCATGTTATAAACGGTCGGGTCAATATTCAATGATCAATTAGTGATCCTATCAAACATACTAGATAGGCTTTGGTAGTATTCCCTCAAGTCCAAAATATATGTTCTCACCCAAATTAAGTAAATTAAAAAAGGACTTATTTACCCTTCAATTGATCTTCTGATGTTAAATGCTCATTGTTACACTATAATTTCTACAAAGTACAAATCACTAATATTCGAAAGGAAATCTCCTTGGCTTGTACTTTAGAGACCTATCTTTTGGTTTTCGATGAGAGTATGCAATCCGAGAGCATGCATCAAAGTGTCAACCAAGGCCAAAATCATTATTCAGCTGAGATAAGAAGCCTAATCGAGAGCATCAGTTGCCGAAGCCCAAAGTAAAATGATCAACGGCTTAGATAGCCCAAGCCGAGACCAACGGTCAAGGTGAATGGAAGATATCCAAAAGCTATATATCAAAACGATACGTCAGCAATCCGCGTCAAGTTACACTCAATTAGATGATGATAAGCGTTAAAATCAAGACCGCTCATAACAAGCCAGATCATCAATCCAAAGAGAAGGTGCTCAACCAATGACATCATGACTTATTGGCTATAAATAGATGGCAATCCTAAGGCACAGGGGATCTTCTAGCTTAACAGAAATTGACATTAAATCATAAATATACTTTCCTATATTAGAGCTCTATCCAAAAACTCATTAATGGTGGAAACGCTTAAATTCAATGTAATAAGCCTATCGGCTATATAAGAGTGACTACATAACGAATGGATAGTGGACGTAAGTACTTTCGGCCCAAACCACTATAAAAGTCTCGGTGTTGTTTGCTTTCAGCACTTTACTTTCTGCCCATTTATTATCCTAATTCAGTAGTTCAACGTCTAGTAACTTCAACAATACAACATCACATCCTGGTATTCCTATATCCGGTACATATAATCAAACCAACTTGCAGAGCTATATCTTTAGACCTTGGGTGTTAGTGTAGACAAAATTCTACACTAACATTTTTGGCACTTGAAAGAGGGCTTGAACCACCGTCATTTATTCCCTCTCGGAAAGACCAGCAACATCATCCTTCCGGCCATGGTCAACCTAGAAAATGAGAAATTGACATCGAAGTTACCCCTCAATCTCTGCATTTAGCCCATTGAAGAAGACAACAACGTAAGATTAGTCACTCTCATTTCGAAGAAAGAGAATGGATAGGAATATGATCCCGTTTATGAACTTCAAGCTCTTCAGATTGGGCAACTTCCAGAGTACTCCAGGGGTCCCTCCAAGGGTCTGCTTAACTCAAAGGGACGGTTAAGGCTGTGGAAAACAAAATCAAGGATTTGAGTATCATGGTGATGACAATTAAAGGTTCATCTCTTCCTGCTAAAAGAGCCTTCCCAGTTGTTCCAGCTCTTCTACCTCGATAGAAAATCAAATGAAACCAAATCCTTACTCCTTTTAATCAAAGCTTGTCTCGGATCTTTTTGGAAACACATGGAGAGCTTCACTACTCAAATTACCCCCATCCACTCAAGAGAATCCGAAAAGAAAGGATTATTGTGTTTATCATCAAGTGAATGTGCATGAAACAAATGGGTGTTGAAGACTTTCTCAAGTCATAGAGAAGTTCATACAAAATGGGAGATCGACTAAGTTTATTAAATGATTAGTTTAATATCTTGTTTTTATAAATATCTAACTTTGCTTCTATGTTTCAGAAGAAATTCTTATTATAAAAGCCTGTTCGACCAATCATATCTACATGCATCTTTCAAGAACATGGGTTACTATATTCAAGGAAGTCTTTTGACTCACTAGAATGCTTCTTTCATGGAGAAATTCGTATAATGAAAGCCTGTTCAACCAATTATATCAACATGCATCTTTCAAGTACATGGGTTACTATATTCAAGGAAGTCTCTTGTCTCACCAGAATGCTTCTTTCAAGGTTACCTCTTTCCTTTTTTGGTAAGTATAATCCAGTCCCGTTACTCATAACATTGTACTTAGTATATCTTCCTTCTTAGTTACTAAATGTTGTGTCTGTATTAAAAGTCCTAAGGTCGAAACTCTCTTATTGATCTGACGAGATCAATAAAGAGTTTCATTTTCCTTAAAAATATCTTAACAGTTCTCTTTCTCAAACTCAAAGTAAAAATTGTTTTCTACCAAGCAATAGAATATACCAACTATTCAATTTCAAAATTCTTTTACAAAATAATCCGAGAGCACTCTTTTCAAAGAATTTACATTTTTCTTTAAGTTATAACAAGGGTTAAGTATAACTATTGACTTAAAGTAATTTTAGATGGCCGACACCGGCCAAAAGTTGCTATAGATGGCCGACGCCAGCTAAAAGTGGTCGTAGATGACCAACACTAGCCAAAAGCGGTTATAGATGGCCGACACTAGCCACAAGTGGTTGTAGATTAGGACCCAATGATAAAATTGGTAGACCTCGCCATAAGACCAAACCCCACAGTGATGTGCAATAAAGTGTAAGGCCAATATCACCTGGGTTTAAAAAGATGTCGAAAAGTAGAATGTATGCTGATAGTGAGTCATGATCAATGAAGTCATGCACTAGGTAGATCCTCGGTTAGATTAGAATGTTGGGTAGATTCCCAATTATATTAGATGTTAGGTAGATTCACAATGATAGTGAGTCATGGTCAAAAGGAACCATGCATTGGGTAGATTCCCAATCTACCCAATTAGATTAGATGTTGGGTATATTCCCAATGATAGTGAGTCATGGTCAAAAGAAACCATGAATTAGGTAAATTTCCAATTAGATTATATATTGGGTAGATTCCCAATAATAGTGAGCCATAGTCAAGTGGTACCACATGTTGGGTAGATCCCTAACTAGAGTGTTGGGTAGATTCCCAGCTAGATTAGAATGTTGGATAGATTCCCAACTAGATTAGAGTATGGGTAGATTCCCAGCTAGATTAGAATGTTGGATAGATTCCCAACTAGATTAGAGTATTGGGTAGATTCCCAACTAAGAAGAATAATGAGTAGATTCTTAATGATACTGAAACCTTAGGAGGAAAGTTCCTAAGCTAGAATGAGCATTGGGTAAGAATTCCAATCAAAGCAGAAAGGATGGCATTAAAATCAGTGAACAAGGATACTAAAGATATCGATACGAAAAGGTATCAAGGGACAAAATCACCCCGAGATAGAATTAAATGAACAAGAAAAAAAACTTGAGTTGAAAGAACTAAGTTAATTGAAAAGACAAAAGGAGACATTAGTGTTATAAAAAGATTATCTAAGTGATTATTAGTACATCTGGAATACAATATACAAAAAAGAAAGAGGAAGAGGCAACATCTCATAAGCCTTTATACATGATTTTGACCTTAGTTTCGGCCTCCTTAACAGCCTTCTGCAGGTGAAATTTAAAATGCTCTTCCATCTTGTCGTATGTCTTAAATGCCCATTCCTTCTTAAACGGCCTGAATGAGATTCTTCGACCATCTTTAGTGCTAACAAGAATGTCTAATGTATTAAGAACTAGGGCAGAGGGAGAACTCCTCTTGGGTCTAAAACGAAACCTAGAAGAGACAATAGTGGTTCTAAAAGAAGAAGAAAACCCCAACCCGGCACGATTTCAACCTCTACCCTTTTCTCGAGTTGGAGGGGTCGCAATCGAAACCTCGTTAGTTCGCTTACTTTCAGTTTCAAGTTCTTGTAACTTGATTGTCGAAAGCTCTCGGTAAGCTTTGTCCCATTGCAGTCGGAGGATAGATGTAGACTCCCATAAACTAGAGACGGTGGATTTCAAAGCTTGACCGGTAACGAGAACTGCCTCTGGAATAACAGACATCTTTCTGGATAATTCTTCGAGAGTTTGCTTTAAGGATTCATTGTCTTTCAAGACAGAATGAATATTTATACTGAAATCAGGGCTGCGCTTAGTTAGTTCAGCTATTTTATCATCAAGACTCTATTGCAAGGAAGCACAGACTCTCTCTAGTTCTAAGCAGTTGGGACATGACTGTCCCTAAAAGAAATTCAGATTAAAACCAAAAAAGATAAATCATAGTAAAGATAATTCTATTTCATTCTATTAAAGATTAGTACAGAAATATAAAAAAAGAAATATATGTATACAAATGTTACGGTTCCCTAAGATGAGAAAATTTTTCCTTAGTAGCCAAAATAATCTTAAGGCCTCTACTCCTAGTGTTAGCAAGAGACCCCGAAGGTCTAGCCATATTGCAGAAAGAAATGTCCTTCCCTAAACCACCCTTTGGTATAGAAAGTTCCGAAGGAGAAGAATCCACCAGGGATAGATGAAGGTTAGCTTCTGAAACATATTGGGAATATATTCCAAAACATGTTCATTTTTAAAAGTCCCCCCTTCAGCAATAGCTAGGGGAGACGAAGTCACACTTCGATAACCAGGTAGAACCTCCAGAGTTATAGTTAAGCTTGCATCATTAAATCTCTTGAGAAAAGATAGCCTCTTATTTTCAACCGAGAGACTCTCAGATGTAGTTTAGAGAGTTGGTAAAACTCTTGAAATACCTCGTCTCGATCATTTAAGGCAAGATTTAATTTACCCCTAAAATCCAAAACTGGATAAGTTAGTCCAGTGCCTCTAAGCCTAATGGATTTAATTGATTTAGCACAAGTTTGATCATGTGTTTCCTGTACCTCTTTGATCTTATTGGATAAGCTTACATTCCTTGATCTACTATATATTAGTTGGGATTTAAGGATACCTATGGTTGCTAACAACTTCGAGTTTTTGGTTTGACTCTTCTTCCATAATACTTCATAATCAGAAGTAAAACTAGACTTTTTCTATTTAAACATAGTTAAGAAAAAAGTATTTCATAATAAACGTGACGAAGTCAACAAAAAATAATAATAATTCACCAGAAACCTAAAAGGTACCATCAAAGTCACAACCACCACAAACAAACACGTATGCAAAAAGGAAATGTAGCAGAATTATTACAAACCAAAATCTCTTTAACAGAAGATTCCTGGAGTTCAGAGTTAGAGCTACCTCTTTCCTCTTGTCAGCTTCCCCTTTTGGATCTGATTGTTCAACATTTGCCGAGGCTCGGGCCTTCTCATACTTTTGAGAGAAGCTCTCTTCAATCCTTTTGCCATTAGAATTATAGCCCATGGAGAGAATTATACCTTTTTCCCGGTTGAACTCATAGGCATTGTAGAGGAACTTGAAAGCTTCCCCAGCAGCCACCTTCTCGACCTCTTCCTTAGTAACCAATCCCGAGACTCCTCTTTTAGCCTCCACCAACTCTTCTTCATGCTTGGCCCGTTGATCTTTTAAGGCCTTCTCCAACTCTGTAATCTTGGCCTCAGAAGCTTTCGCCTCTATAAGCCTCTTTTCCCTCTCGTCCTGGGCTTTCTTTTCGATCTTTTCCTTATACTCGGTAAACTGCTTCTCAATGGACTCAGCCTTTTCTTTGTACTCTGCCAATTGTCTCCCAGTAGCATCAGTAGTACCAACTCTCCTTTCAACCTTTGAAACCCTCACTGGAGGACTGAGAAATCAGCTAGGACCTGAAAAAAGAAAGTTATTTCAGAAACTAGAGAGATAAATAAGAAAGAAGAGGTGCTTACCCTAAGGTGGTCCGCCATCCCTATGCTCACCATCCTCCCGAAACTATTAATGTCATTAGCTAATTCCACCCGAGAGTCCCTTACAACCTTGGGTAGGTGATCATAGATAGCAGAATGGGTAACATCAATCACCAGGTCCACCTAGTCTTTGGAAGAAGAACTCAGAACACAGGCATCCGGGGCAGTTGTGACTTTGGTGAAGAGTATGTTCTTCTTGTGCTTTCTGGTTGCAGATGGGTCCTTGAGAGGTGGTTTTGGTCGAAAGGAAGCGGAGGAAGATGATCTGTTTAATAGTAATTCATCTATCTTGAATTCGTCTCTAGAAGCCATTATCACATGAAAAGAGAAAAGCAATTTAGATAAACCAACTTATATTTTGTGAAGGTTATATCCTAGTACACATACTATAAGATATTTAGAACTAAGGTATACCCTCGAGAGCAGCACCCTATCTTTCGGGTTCAGCGCTTTTAGGATCACGATGAGAGGATTCCTCAAGATTACATAAATCCATCATATCTAGAGGCATAGCTTCGGCCGAAGGAGGATCGTATCCAAGAAATCTAGCCGTAGATGATAGCAATCCACAAACCTTGAGATTGGCCACAGAAAGAGCAACATGCCTTTCCCCCTCTGGAATTTTCATGACCACTTCATACCTAGTATCGAAAAGATCCTTAAGGGTTGGGGCCTTGTCCCTTCCAAGTTTAGCTAAAGAGATAAAGAGGAAAAGATATTAGTAAATAATGTGATCAAAACTTAAAAGCAAGATTATTATAAACAGAATTTTTTTTAAAACCTACAAGTTTCTAGTAGTTCGGTAACAATTCGAGGATCATTTGCCTTCAAAAAAGGCCATGGCTATGACCTTACTAATTGGCTTGATTAGCGGCATCTTTTTCCAAAATCGAAGGAAATACAATAGAACTCCAAAACTCCCGGCTAACCTATGTAAGTTAAATAGGTAATGGATCTCGCAAGTAGTCATGCTATGGTGCCCTTCTTCCAATACAGGACTACTAAAGCTGACAAGGTGCTATACGAGACCGCCCTAAGTTGAATTGGGCTAATTCCGTAGAACTCCAAGATGCTAACAAATAAAGGAGCAAGAGGGAGTGATATCCCATTTGCCAAATGCTCTAAGGTCCAGGTAAAGAACACATCGAGAGGCTCACTCCAGTCATCTTCTAGATTAGGAGCCTTGACCTCGACTCTCACAACCCCGTAACTTTCCATCTAATTCCGCGGTTCTCCTTGATTAGTTATAGGTTTATCCATTGAAAGGTCTAAAAAAGGACCAATGTTAAACTAGTTACTTAATAGAAATCCTGAAACTCCTACCAAAAAGATTTAAAGTCTTATGGTCCAAAAGGAAATTGGGCCTAAAACTAGATTCTATAGCCCAAAACTCAAAATTCTAAACTCTTTCAATGAACCATCCTATCAATAACTCGATTATCAACCTAAGTATGTGAAAGATTCGATTTGAAGGCAAAATCTTAGTTTAATAGATAACAATTATCATAGGTTAACTAATCGAACAATACCCCAAAATCAAGGTCAAACGTTGGTATTACGATAATCAAAATAAAATTTTTAAAAAGAAGAATGCTCGCAAAATACTAAAAGCTGTAAAAGAAGCTAATAAAGATATAAGAAAGATTGAAAACTCACTAATCGAAAGTTTGCAGTAATCTAGGAAGTTTTTTTAGCTCTAATGGCAACTACAGTTGTTTCTAATATCGTGGGTAAGAGAAGAAAAGAAAGGGTTTATTAAAACCATGGAACCAATAGTGGGGATTATCTAGTTATCAAAATCTTAACCGTAAATGAAACATGGTAGCGTCAAAATATGAATCATCCTGGAGAAAAGAAAAGAGGTGCACTTTTCCAGAGAAACTAATAGAATCATGACAATTGGCAAAGGCATTTAATGCAAAAGCAAGACCCATCCCTTCAAATATCAAACCTTGATTTTCCCTTAGATCTCACAAGATAAGTATCTCTTTGACCTCATAATCTCAAGTTAGACTTTTCCTTTCGGCACCGTAACAGTTTTATTTGTCACTTAATCTAGGGGCATCAAGTGACAAGCATAATTTTGAATTTTTTTAACCTCACGTTCTTGATGTTAACTGTTGCCTTTCAGCAACATAACAGTTTCGCTTACCACTTAGCCTAGATGGCTTTAAGTGTCAAGTATGATTTCCAAAAAGATTTGAGCTTACAGTCCCAAGTTATATTTTTCCTTACCGCATCGAAACAGTTTCGCTTGTCATTTAGTCTGAATGACTTCAAGTGTCAAACATGATTTTCAGATTTGCCCTTATGGTTTTAAGTTATGTTTTGCCTCTCGGTACCAAAACAGTTTCGCTTCTCACTTAGTCTAGATGACTTCAAGAGTCAAGCATGATTTTCAAAAGTTTTGACTTCACGGTCCCAAATTAGATTTTGCCTTTCGGCACCATAACAATTTCGTCTGTCACTTAGTCTAGATGACTTCAGTGACAATCATAATTTCGAAAAATAAAATTTGACCTCACGGTCTCGATGTTTACTTTTGCCTTTCAGCACCATAATAGTTTCAATTACCACTTAGCCAAGATGGCTTCAAGTGTCAAGCATAATTTCCAAAATGATTTGACCCTACGGTACCAAGTTATATTTTACCTTTGGGCATCGAAATGGTTTTGCTTGTCACTTAGTCTAGATGACTTCAAGTGTCAAGCATGATTTCCAAAAAGATCTGACCTTACATTCCCAAGTTATATTTTATCTCTCGACACTGAAATAGTTTCGCTTGTCACTTAGTCTACATGACTTCAAGTGTCAAGCTCGATTTTCAATAGTTTTGACCTCACGGTCCCAAATTAGATTTTGCCTTTCGGCACCGTAACAGTTTCACTTACCACTTAGCTTAGATGGTCTCAAGTGACAAACATAGTTTTTAAAAAAGTTTTGACCACATGGTCCTAAATTAAATTTTGCCTTTCGGCACAGTAACAATTTCGCTTACCACTTAGCCTAGATGGCTTCAAGTGACAAACATAGTTTTCAAAAAAGATGTGACCTTACAATCCCAAGTTATATTTTTCCCATCTGCACCAAAACAATTTTGCCTCTTACTTAGTCTAAATGACTTCAAATGGAAAGTGCAGATTTTGAACCTCACAGTCTCAAATAAGATTTTGTCCTTCGGCACATATACAGTTTCACTTCGTCCAGATGACTTCAAGCGAAAAGCACGATTTTCAAAAGTTTTGACCTTACGGTCCCGGTTTAGATTTCGCTTTTTGATGTCCAGGTAATTTCACTTATCATCTAGCCTAGATAACTTCAAGTGGCAAATATGATTTTAAAAGTCTTGATCTCACAGTCCAAGTTAAAATTTCACTCTTCAACTTTCAAAACTGTTAATTACTCATCACTTGACGAAGGCAACCAGCTAAGCCTTCACCCTCGGGCACTAATTTCAATTTCTTTTCAAAAACTTCTTGTTAAGGTTGGATCTTTACGACTTGCATAAGTAAAGCAATGCCCCTGAAAGCCCAGAATTAACTTCGTGATGGGAACGAAATTACAAGTCAAGTATTGAACCTGATACGACAATATTCTTTCCAAACTCCACCCAATATCAATCATATAAGGTGAACTTTGGAGGGCATGTGTTACACTATAATTTCTACAAAGTACAAATCACTAATATTCAAAAGGAAATCTCCTTGGCTTGTACTTTTAAGACCTATCTTTCGGTTTCTAATGAGAGTATGCAATCCGAAAGCATGAATCAAAGTGTCAACCAAGGCCAAGATCATTATTCAGCTAAGATAAGAAGCTTGATCGAGAGCATCAGTTTCCGAAGCCCAAAGCAATTCAACAAATAGTAGCGATCAATAGCTTAGATAGCCTAGGCCGAGACCAATGGTCATGGTGAATAAAAGATATCCAAAACTTGTATATAAAAGTAGCACGTGAGCAATCCGCGTCAAGTTACACTCAACCAGATGATGACAAGAGTTCAAATCAAGATCGCTCATAGCAAACTAGATCATCAATCCAAAGAGAAGGCGCTTAACTAATGGCGTCATGACTTATTGGCTATAAATAGGTGGTAATCCCAAGGCAAAGGGGATCTTTGGCATAATAGAAATTGATATAAAATCATAAGTGTATTTTCCTATATTAGAGCTCTATCCAAAAACTCATTAATGGAGGAAATGATTATATTCAATGTAATAAGTGTCTCAGCTATATAAGAGTGCTAAATAAGGAAAGGATAGTGGATGTAGGGACTTTTGGCCCGAACCACAATAAAAGTCTCGGTGTTATTTACTTTCAGCACTTTAATTTCTGCCCATTTATTGTCTTGATTCAGTAGTTCAACGTCCAGTAACTCCAGCAATACAACATCACATCTCTGTATTCCTATATTCAAGACCTATAATCAGACCAACTTTTAGAGTTATATCTTCAGACCTTAGGGTGTTGGTGTAAACGAAATTCTGCATTAACAATTATTTACTCTTTTTTTCAACTTCTATCTCTTCAGCTCCCGCCTCTTAAAATTATAGCTATCATAACTTAACAAAATTTATATTTAGAAAAAGAAAATTGAATCGAGCTATTTCAATATTTCAACATAACGAAATATTTGAAATGGAGCCAAATCTACAACTTTTATTGCTTTTCTTGCTGTTATATATAGGAAACATAAAAAAGTTGGATTTAAACTATAGTACCATGGCTTCTAGAAGTAGTCATAGCATTGATCTAAATTTTCCTGCTACAAACAATGATGAATTTTTTCCGTTTGATGACTCAAGCTTGCATAATACACAGTCCAACGTAGAGGAAGAGGAGCCAATCCTGTTGGTAGTTAGACAATCTTTCAGTGGAATTCTCATACTAGATTTGAACATCGACCTAAATCAAAAGTTTGAATCTCCATTACTAGAACTAAATATTGACCAGTTGCATGAAGAAAACATAAACATTGATCCAAATCAAGAGTTTGAATTTCCATTGCATGAAGAAGATGAAGGAAAGATTGCTGCAAATTTAGGTACATGATTATTTTCCGTACATGAAATAACTTGTGCTTGTGTCTTTACTTTTTGTATTTTGTCTCGTGGATTACACATACAAATATAAAGCAATATATGTGGTGCACTTACCATTTTTTGCTTTTTACATGTATAGACAATGTCAACGCTTCTCAAGAAAAGAGGAGAGTATTTCTATCAAATGAGCAAAGGTGACTAGAAAGGAGTATTAATGGAAAGCAAAAGAATTTACAATAAGACAAGTTTTCAAAATTTTCGGTACCCATACGGATAGTACTACGGATTTGGAGACGGACAAAAGAGACCCCAAATGGAGCAGTAGTTGATGTGTCGTGCAAAAAAACAAAAAAATATGATCATAAGAGAATTATTGTTGACTTAAGCCGAGTGCTTGAAATTTCTTTACATCGATGTTTGCAACAAAAATGGCATAGACACTCCAGAAGCAAGTAAATCTAGATATAGCAGATAATAAATGAAGGAAAAGAAGAACAAACAACACTTTTTATAGTGGTTCGGTAAATACTACAGCCTAGGCCTACTTTAGTCTTTGTTATTAATTGATTCTCTCTAGAATACAATGATTATAGCTCAAATCTGACCACAAACCAATAGATCTTGGATTTGGGAGTGCTTGGAGTATTTGGGAAAGAAGTGAGATCCATATTTACAGGGAAATCGTCTAGTATATCAGAAGGCCCATGAAATATCAATTCAAGATCAAGATCTAACTGTGCAGGAGTGAGTGACGGGCCTAGTTATTGATAAAAACCATTCGGTACTTAGTGGTATTGGTTGGTACCGATCAGTTTTTCTTAAGGGAAACCTCCATCCTTCTTCCCATTGGCCTTCTGTCTCCAATTTATTGTGTTCCAAACACTTTTCCTTCGAGATTGAGTTGTTTTAGAAAGGTTCTAATACCACTTGTTCTTGCCCATCTTCAGTCGGAAAATTCTTAGAGTTGTTCTTTTATTCCTTAAGAAAAACAACCCATGACAATCGTTCGAGCCAGAGCTCCATGTACAAGAGTTTTGAAGGACCCACACGTAGAAAAAAGTGGTCAATACCAAGTGGTGGTGCTTAGTACCGAGTAGTTCTCCTTGCTCCAATATCTCTGAAATTTCTTGAGTTACTTCATATCATCATTCTAGATTGTTCTAATCATATTAGAAAGAATCATGTCGGTGAAAATCTTGAGCTTCAGGTCGGGGTTGACTTGACTTTGTGTCCGAGCTGAATGGTTTGCGTGTTTACTTCGGGTCTTGCTTAGAGTTGTCCAAAGGTTGAAGTGTTTTGAGTCTTACATGGGAGTTTTGTGTGTCCAACCCAAGAGAAATCACCACTCGATACCGAGTTATGACTTACAACTCGGTACAGAGTTGACTCAAGTCCGACCTGGGTTTGACTTAGATTTGACTCCAAGTAATATTGTCTTTGACTTACTATTTCTCGACTCTGGTAATCTTTCATTTTTCCTAGGTTCATCTCAGGTACAACTCGGGTTCGACCCGATGCACCGAGTTGAAAAACTCAAGTCAACATTTTTTGCTCATTTTTTTATATTTCCTTTTTCTTGTCTTTTATGGTATCTCCAAAGTCTTTAGGTCATTCTTCATCTTTTTTCATCCAATTCGTTCATTTAAGTTCGTTCGAAGACTGCAGAAAATTTGGTTATAACAACCCACGAACAACATTGAAAGCACTTGCTGAAGCTTTGAATATAAGCTACACGACGTTATTTTTACTATTGAAACAAGGTCTCCTTTGACGCCACACGAATTCTATTAAGCCGTATTTGAAAAAGGAGCATAAAATAGCACATATCAAATTTTGCACATCAATGTTTGACCCAAGCAGCTACCTCGTGAGCCAAAGTTTGTCGGCATGTATAACATGATGCATATCGATGAGAAGTTCTATATGACCAAAAAGACCGAGACATATTATTTACTTCCAAATGAAGAAGTACCTTTACATACATGTCAAAGTAAGAATTTTATAGGAAAAGTTATGTTTCTATTAGTTGCTATGGCTCATCCAAGATACGGTGATGAAGAAAATGAAGTCTTCTTAGGAAAATCAGGTGTGTTTTTTTGTCGCCGTGGAAATACCACAAAGATCAGGTAGGAAATGAGAAGCAAGCGCTTGGGAAATTAAACCAATGACCTTTGTAAAGAGGGAGAATGTGCGAGCATATATGATTGAGAAAGTTATTCTTGCTATTCAAAATAAGTAGCCAAGAGAAAATGTTAATAAAACATCCTTGATTCAATAAGATAATGCAAGCATGCACATTGATTTGAATAATGAGGCATTTCAATTGGCTGTTTCACAAATTGATTTTGACATTCGATTAGCATGTTAACCATCTAACTCATCGAATTTAAATATTATTGGTCTTGGTTTTTTGCTTCTATTCAAGCATTGCAGCACAAAGAGTGTCCAAGGATAGTACAAGAGCTTATCTATGCAGTTGAGAAAGCTTTCGATGAATACCCTTCGAGCAAAGTGAATGATATTTTCTTGAGTCTACAATTACGCATGTAAGAGATCATGAAGATAGAAGGTTCAAACAAATATAATCCTCCACACATGAATAAGCTGCACTAGAAAGAGAACGTCGTCTTCCTACTCAAATTACTTATGATGCCACTCTGGTACAAAGTGTTGTGAATTTCCTATCAGAATCTTAACATAGAATTCAAAATTATGGAGATGCATTCACTTTATGTTTCCTTTTGTTATTTTTGTTACTTTTTTCTTTATGCTTCTGACAAATAACCCATCCGTCACTTGTAAAAATAAAATAAGCAATGCACTTTATTTGGCACAAATAAATTAGTCTTCCTTTTATATGTAGAGGAATAACAAAATTATGAAACAAGACAAACATGTTTTTGATGATATTACCATAAAAAATGATACAGTGGCATAAAGCTTGCACACATCGTGGCATAAAACCAAAATAGGAAGAACCAAAGTGCATCAACCTAACAACGAAACTACTAGAAACTGTAGAAAAAAAGAGTCCCTTAGCATGAATTCAAAAGAAGTTAGGAAACCTTCAACATTAAGACAATAAAATCGATGCACCTCTAGGTCATTGTCAAGCATTCCTTCTTTAATAGGCAGCTTGTTCAAATCGAGAAGCTGCTTGACCTTCTTCTCGGGTTCATTATGATTATTGCAAAGTTCTTTTTCATCAAACCCTTCTTCATTTGCAGGCATCTTATTCAAATCAAATCCTTTAGTAAGCTTCTTCTCAAAGGCATTAGCTTCATGCTTCATACCATTGCTAATGCTTCTTCTGAATTTTGGAGGAGATGGAGAATCCTCTTTGTTACCCATGATGGATTGTGGTTTTTGCATGGTTTTCTCTGTAGGAAAAAATGAGAGGGAACTAAGTGGGCAGGTGTTTATGGGGAGAGGTTGAATGGAAATATGGAAGTAAATGTTGCATTGAAAGACTAAAGGAATACCGACATGAGTTATCATTTTCATTAATGATGGGCATCAAAAGCTTTTTGAAGAAGGAAAAAATAGAGATCAAAATGCAATTTTTCTCAAACATCATATATTTAGCAAAATGACCAAACCTTTAGAAAGTCTTATATTTTGGACTGGAGGGAGTATCATATTATGGTAAATTTTATTCTATTTTTTATCCAATTGTAAAAAATCTTTTGATCTGATTATTAAACTTTAAATAAAACTTTGAAATCATAAATTTGTGCGAAAGACTTGAATTACTACAGTTGTGAAATGTGCATAGTGGATTTGGATCATTGTGCGATTGAGTGCCTAATACCATCTTTGCCAAAAGACTTCTTCCTAAGTTTTAATCTACCACAATAATCCCCACATATTGCTTCTTCTGCTTTTTGAAGTAATTTTTGTCCTTGTTCTTCGGTAACACACCTCAAATATATTGAGAGTGCTCTTTCTTTTAGGGAATTCAGTTATATTAGGTTCATTATACTTTATTCAATATGCTTCACCTACATCAGATGGTAATAAGTTATGAGTAAGATATTAGATATATGAAGTCATCCATGTATTTTTTCTTTTCTACGACACTACATAATTATACCATTTCATTTTCATAGATGTACATGGAGATGTTATTCGAGCACTCAAGGCTCTGGTGATAGCATATACTTTCTTCGGAACTTGAATACCATGTTTCTCTACAAATTCCACCAGTATGAATTTGAAATTTTTGAAAACCGTTTGTACTTTCAAACTTTGAAAATGCATCTTTGTGTGAATTCTTATATTGTTGAATGCATTTCACTAAATTATTGAAAAAGTGCAAGTACTTTTATCCCATTTTGATTATAAAGCTTTACTTGGATTCTTTTCTTAATAGGTTCCAAGCACTTGGTTTACCATAAGTTTTAAATCACTATAAATCACTATAGATATTTATCTCCTTGATACCAACTCAAATGGCCATTCATAATCGTATAATGAAGAATTAGTATTGTACAATGTTGTTCATTTTTAGAAGCCCAAGTTTTATGGCATAATATATTCGATGATTGTGAAGTGTAAGTAAAATATAAATTGCTCCTACCGCATGCCGAGTGGAGGCCGCTTTACCCATAAACAAATAACAAATAAGCATAGCCTCATTCTTTTTAAAAATAACAGTGGTATTTTATTCAAAAAGAGCACTCATTTTGATGCCTTGAAAGTTCGAACCCACGGCCCAGTATCCCAGCCTACAACACCGTACCATTGCCACTTGAGTAGTGGTCCTTGATCTTATCATCATTTTTTTCATCTATTACTTGTAGAATCTAAAAATTTACTTAGTTATGAAATCTACAAGCATCTAACCCTTAATAAAATTTCAAGTTTAGTAAGTGATGCCAAACTAACCTAGCTCAGATGCCTCTTACATGAGACCTCCAAAAGTCTTTGGTCGACTAAGTACCATCTTGAGTGGTTGTTCAATAAGAACCTTTACAAGATATGCTTGAGAATACGGTCAAAATTTCCTTGATGTTATAAGCAAACAATATACTAATTTTTGTTTATTTGGATACCATTAATCTAAACCATTCAACATATGATGTACTAGCATATGAACACGTTCCTTTCTCATACTAAAGCAACACTAATTACATGATATGAAATGTTAGGTAAAGAATAAAATCTTCACCATCAACCTATGCAGTTAAATCCTCACTAATGCCACGTTTACGCAGTTAAAGTGCTTAGCGGATCTATAGCGGTGGAGATGCAAAAGGTTGTAGCGAGGATAAAGCAGGGATATAACAGAAAATAGTGGAGGTGCAAAAATCTTTATTAGTTATTCTCGTTCTCACATAATTTGTACAGAAAAATATTACTGTTTAATGTTATATAACAAAATCAAAGAATATCATGATTTATGCATTCCAAATTTGGTGACGACAATAGATTTCTTAACTTTTATTGTGTATTTATGTCTTAAAATTAGGTATTTACCTTAACTTTATTGATTTGGTTTAAAAGCGAACTAACCAAATCAATCATTTTACATTAGTGTTGCTAAAGAGGATGGTAAAAGCATTGATTTAGCAGGTGTAGCAGAAAATAGCGGGGCTTAAAGTAGATCTATTGTTTAATAGTATCGGGGTTTCTTGCATTATGTGTGGGTACAGAGCGTGCATTAGGAATAATAGTCTCATATCGTGAAAAGTAATGAAAGTGGAATGGTATATATATGAGTTAAGTCGTATGTAAAAATAAAATATTTCTTTTGTTAAAAGATGTTTACAAAATTCTATGTTGCCCCCATGAAGGGATGTGCGGACAGATCGTCGAACTTTAACAAATAGCGTAAATTGAAAAGGCATAGTGGTCGAAGAGTGCTATACGCTATAGCGGGGATTTTGCAGGGCTTTAGTGGGCTTTAACTGCGTAGTGCCCCCACTAAAGCGCTTAACGTACTTCGATCGCTATTCTTTTTCAATTTAGGGATATTGAATCATAAATCCATTTAAAGCACTGGTATTTTCCACTATGCTGACTAAATTAATGGTTTTTAGCACTAGCTTTTACAGCTTTAATATAAAAAAGTTAATTTGACCAGTTCTCATATAAATCAATCAATAGATTTAGGGTATAGGTCTATGTCCAAATCCTAAGAGCTCAATATAAATTAGAATTCTATTTTATTCACCAAATCTGAACTACATTGATCATGATATTCTTCAATTTTGTTATTAGGAGTGAACAACCTTTCCAATAAATTTTTAGCTTTTCTTCGTTATATCCCCGCTTTATCCTTACTACAACTTTTTATACCACTATGCTATAAAACCACTAATTGCTCCAACTGCACAGTTATTAACTGATTTTGATACTGTAATAAATTTATTTAGATGTTATTGCAATTTTATGAATACTTTATATCATTCGGGTGCTCATTCAAACTTCCATTGCTTCTTCAACAGATTAAAAAATGGAATGCGCTTATTAGTTGTTTTACTTATAAACCTACTTAATGCAACAACTATATGATTGTACTCATTAGTTCCTCGCTCGTATGAGAGGTCGCATTTCCATAATACTTTGTCTCTTTTTGGGCTAAGCACAATACTTCTTGCGTTGACCATAGATCTGAGAAACTTACCCACCCGAATGAGCATTTTAGGGGATTCAGTTTCATATTATACTCTCGTAGGATGCCAAACATTTCTACCAAATCATCTACTGATTAATTACTTGCTCTTTTTTTTACTAACATGTCTTCAGTATATAATCCCATATTTCGACCAATTTACTTTGAACGCGGTTTTTTTAAATTGAATGACGTAATTTAACAACACATATTTGGAGTTCCAAAAAATGATAATATTACTAGAAACATTGAATGGAATGATAATTAAAGAAATTCAATATGAAAGATTACTCAAAAGAATAACATTGAATACTTATGGAATTTATTTATATGAATTGTTTAACTAACTAAGTATATAAGAAAAAGGCATTAGGTTTATGAATGGTTAAGGAGTTGGCAGAAGCCTATGTAGTAAGTCTTAAATCACTCTCTTTCATTTCCATAAACCATTCATAACATAATCAAAAGAAAATGAATTTTAAGGGTTTTCAACTAAAGGGAAAATGAAAGAGATCAAATATTTGCTAACGAGAAGTTTTCAACCTTAAAAGTGTAAGATTCAACACACACTACACCATACTACCCATTTTGCCACACCCCAACGCGGAAAAATTACCACGGTTTTGAGCCGTGGCAATTTTACCACGGTTTTGAGCTTTGGTAAAGTAAACTAGCACGGTCTAAGACCATGGCAATTTTACCACGTTTACGAACCGTTCCAATATTACCAAAAAAATTTCACTCCCACCCCCCGGTTCCATCTCAATAACCCTCGCCTATTTGCTTAAACAAAAAAAAGAACGCCCCCAATTTCAATCACACGCCCTAAATTCAACCGCGCGCCCTAATTTCACAGTTTTCCCCAATCGCGCTTCTTCTTCCTCACAGTTACATCATCTACTTCTCCGTCTTCCTTCACTTCTTCCTCTCATGTCCAAATTTGGAATGCTAACATGAATACCGTTATTGATTTGACGAAGTTCCCTTACACTGATGTTTACCAAGTGAGCTACAATCAACGCCGGCCAATTTCACATAAGACACCTGCAGCCATATATCTCTATAAATGTGCTGGTGCCTATCACTATTTTCCCGCCATCTCACTCTCTTCCTTTTCATCTCGTCTTCCTCGCAGCTCTCGATTCTTCTTTTGCACGGGAAATGGAGATCGATTCGTCTAGATGTTTTGCCTTCTGCTTCCTGACGTTTCTTCTTTTCTCAAAGGCAAGTAACATTCATGATTATTATTTCGATCTGTATATTGGTGGGTTGATTATCGGATTGATTCCAATGATTTTTTGTTTTGTTTCTTTTTAAAGGTATTATTTGTATGGTAATTTAGGATGATTGGTATGTCGATTTTCAAAGCTGTGGTTAGGACTTGTTATTTTTAGACGCTAATTGCTATTACGACATTGATGCTAATCGGATGTCGTGGAATCATATCATGAAATGACTGCAGAACCAATATTTTGTTTGTGTAAATTTGGTGATAATTTAGTTTGGATGGTTTGTTGATTGATTTAGTGGCTTGTTTATTTTTATTTGGCATACGGTGTTGTGGATAGTTTGTTTGATTTGGATGGACGAGTGATTTTGGTGCACTTAAGTTATCAGACACATGAATTAAAATTATTCTAACATGAAGGGTTAATTGATGTATCACTATTGTTTGTGATTGTTATTTTTAGTATGTTATGGGTATACCAACTGTGCTAATCTGGTTGTTATTATTATTACTACTAATCTTTCTTCATTTCTTCTTCTCCTCCTCCTTTTTTGCAGTTAGCTTCTGCACAAGGATCAGAACAGTCAGAGATGAGTTCTTCTGCAAGAGGGGCTAATTCTATAAAGTAAATATCAGTCTATTATAGACTATTTTCTAATTTTCTACGATGGTCCTTACTAGTTACTTTACTTTTTTCTTCTTCTGTAATTTATATCCTTACTTTGATACCAGCTAACTGTTTTCCTTGCATATCTAATAATCTCTCTTACCTACCATCTATTCACTCATAATGTCGAAAGTAATTTCTAACTAAGAATACACACACAGATGCATACACATACATACATACATACATGCTACACACATCCATACATGTGTGCGTGTGTCTATATATATATATATATAAAGAAGTTATCCAAAATTTGTATATTTGCTTCTTGAAGATGGTTGTAGAAACCATTTGGTCCATCTTAGACAATGTCTAATCAGTTGGACACTTTTTTCCAAATATGGAGTCAAAAATTAACGTTGTTAGTTAACTAAAAATATGGCTCAAGATAGAAAAAAAACATGAGAAATGAGAATTCATGTGGCCAAACACAATCATTTGGGGAAAATGCAAAGATGATGATTTGGCTTGTGGTACATATTGATTATCACATAAGCACTGAGTTGGTGACTTAGCAACATGGCTTTTAATTTCTTTTATTTATGCAGATATTCAAAAGATCTTCAAGAACAATGTCAAAATTGCACTAATGAAAAGGTGCGCACTCTATTTGTCTTCTGAGTATTAGTTTTATTAAAATTTATTATATACCAAACCATTCTTGTACTTTTCATCAGATGCAAATTGCTTGATATAACTCAGATTTTAGTTTGTTAATAACACACTTCAAGCCTGTTAAATTTCCAAGTTTTGCATGGAAATATATGTGCATAAATATCTGTTACATTAGAGAACATATATTAAGTGTTTGGTATTGAGTTAGTGCCTAAAGGCAGCGATTACAAAATATCAAGAACCATCAACACTTTGAGGCAATTGCAAAACAACGTTAGTTGACACACATGGAACTGTGTCCATCCACAAAATGTTATAATTGCATTTATTTCTATTTGTTTTCTTCGACATATCAAAGTATCTTTATGATCATGTCGATCAGCCGAGCAAAATGCGCATTTGAAAATAAAGGAGGGGAGGGGGTTGTGTTGGGTACATCTTGTGTAATGATGTGCTGTTAGTGACATGATGATTGCATATTGAATTATAATATATATCTTCTTAATCAAGGATGTTGATATTCTGATTTGTTTACACAGTGGTCCACCAAAGGAGTTAGCCAGAGTGAAAATACTGCCACCGAATATGCTAGCTCAAACCAGCAGAAGGTAAACAAATAGACTTTGCATTTTTCACAAGTGAATCTGTGCTAATATTTCATGTCATTGATGCAAGTGCAGAGAGTTAAAATAATAACAACATATATAGATGAGTTTGGAGCACTTAAATCACACTGTTAAATAAGAGGATTTAACTGATTCGTGTGAAATTCAAGAAATAAATGAAAAAGATCATGTGAAGAAATTAATCCAAACATGCAGTCGCTCCTTGTCTATATTTCTTAATGATCGTGGAATACAAAATAACATCTAATATATTAAATTAGGATGAAAATGTTTTCAGTTATATGTTTCCTATTGCATATTAAGTAATCCTATTAAAGTGTATATTCCATGAAATGTGCATATTTGATTTTAATTAAGTTCTCTCAAAATGGAAGGTTGAAAAGAAGCCTGTTAATTTGGTGCATCAACACGATAAATCTTCAACCAATCAACAGAATACCATGGTACTTGACACTTTAAAGCTTGAACACAAGGTAAGTATCTGAAGGTTTCTTATCTTATTTATGTTTGTTGTGACTAATTTAACTCAGTTAATTCTAGAAACTACGGGAGTTGAGAAAGCAAAATAGAACCAAAGAACTGATTCAGACAAACGATTATGATGAGCACATGCAAATGGAGGCCATTGAACGTGCAAAGCAGCTTGATCTCAGTGGCGGAGGAAAATATACCGAATGGACAAAAGAGTTTGAAAAAACAACTTCAAACAAACTCTTAGAGATTATGAAAGCTCAAATTATTTTGGCAAAAGTCTATTACAGCATGGCCCGTGCCAATACAAACACAAGATATATAAGCGACATGCTAATTAAGGACATTAAACGATGCACAGAAGCTGTTGGTGAAGCAACCTCAGATGGTGAACTAAAGGAGGGGTAACTGTCCTATTTTCTTTAATTCAACTTGATTTCCAAGTATTCCAATGATGGACTCATTTCTTTTCTTTGTGGTTCTCTTTTAGTGCATCTAATCTAGCTAGACTAATGGGCACTGCCATAGGAAAAGCAAGAGCTGTGCTTTATAATTGCGAGACAATGTCAAGGAAGTTAAGGGCAATGGTTCAAGCTACAGAGGATGTTGTATCAAAATAGAAGAAGAAGAATCTTTTCTTGATGGAGTTTGTTTCATTTAGTTTCCCAAAGTCTTTGCACTGCCTCACACTTAAACTAACAAATGACTATTACCTCCGTCAAATATCTCATAAAAGAGTGCCAAACATGATCAGATTTTGAAGACCCTTCCCTATACCATTATGCCATATTCTTCGATAATGTGTTAGGAACGTGGGTAGTTGTCAATTCTACAGTAGTCAATGCCAAAGACCCAGAGAAGCACGTATTTCATATTGTTACAGATGAGTTGCAGTATCCAGCTATGTATGCATGGTTCTATCTACACAGGCTATTTGCTGCAGTCAGTGTGCAAAGTTTTGATGAATTTAAGTGGCTTAACTCTTCTTACGTTCCAGTTCTCAAACAAATTGAATCAGAAAAATTGAAAGACTTCTATTTTAAAACTGATGACCCATCATCGGTTGCTGGCATGGAAGAACGTCTAAAGTATAAGAATCCTAAGTATGTTTCTTTGCTGAATCATATAAGATTCTATTTGCCTGAATTGTTCCCAACGCTAGAGAAGATTTTGTTTCTCGATGATGATGTTGTGGTTCAGAAAGATTTAACGTCACTTTGGGATATCAATATAAATGGAATGGTGAATGCAGCAGTAGAAACTTGTGATCAGAAGAAGTGGTATGCGAGTTATCTCAATTTCTCGAACCCAGAATTGTCTGAGAAATTCGACCCACATACTTGTGCTTGGGCTTATGGCATGAACTTCTTTGACTTGAAGCAGTGGAGGGGGCTAAACCTCACAGCATTGTATCATTATTGGCAAGACAAGGTTAATGGTTGTGAATTGTGATATCTTTGCTTATTTCAATATTGTTTATCAATTCAGTTATTTATCAAACTCCTTTTTACCATTGATTATGGATCTCTTGATTGTAGACATATGTTGATTATAATTTTAAATATCTTATAGAGCAGTTATGAACTTGGTTACCATTGATTATGGATCTCTTGATTGTAGACATTACATACTTATTTTAAAATAGATTGACGTTGATATATAGTATTATTTATGTGGGAATGATTTTGTTGCAACACATTCAATAACCCATATTCGGTATTTTTATGCTTATATATTTTTTATGCAGCTTTTTACCTGAAAAAGCGATATCTCTGGCCAGTGGGATGTTAAATGTGCTTGTTAAGGTTAGTTTATCATCTTATTGTTGTACACCTTGAATGTGAAATATTAGCTGTCTAGAAATTTAGCCTTCAAATTATAGGTAATAATGATGATGATTCCTTCATTTTTTTTATATAAATAAATCCATGCTATCATCCTGATATTTTCCCTTCCAAATTTCCATGGAAAAACTCATGCAATGGATTGCTGATATAGGCATACTCAAGGTGGGATATCACACAAAACACTTCATACATTCAAATACGAGGCAATGGGATTCAGACCAGTGCAATGCACTAATATTTGAGTGCATGTCAAGCTAAATATATAACTATACATTATTAACTAACATCCAGTTAAATTTTACAAGAAATTTGCAACAATATCACTCTAATCATAAATAAATTTGTCTACTGTTGAACCAATTGCTAATTTAAGGTTTCTTCCTTCAGAAAACCAATTGTTCATAATAATTCTCCTTTTTGTCTTTTTTCCCCGATAAGTTGATGTATAATCAGAGATATATGCAGGCATGCCCTTGCTGGCCACTGTTGGGAACATATGCAGCGGTTATATGTTTTGAGTACCTTTAGTCCATCTACAAAGTTCCAAAAATTTATCTGACTCCCTGTTTTCATACTCTATTTCAATGTTAGTAACATTATATTGTGCAGCTATTTTGACAAAATCCTTTTGCTTTGGAGTAACAGGAAGTAAAGTTTGGTCCACTGCCTATCGTGTTTGTATCTTTTTCTGGGGGATCCAAAGGCTGTCTTTACCAGGTTCTTCAGGTAATTTTTTTATTACCTATATTTAATTGTTATGAACTTGTAAAGTATTTGATCTTCGTGTTTGTGTACATGGAATAACTTACGTGTGCAATTATTTCGGTTGCTGGAGGGGAAATCAATTGATTCTAGTTCAATGTGTTTATCTTTATTACAAATTGATCTACAGCTGAACCAATTATAGAGTTTTATTGGTTGAATGAAAAATCCAAAGGAGATGGACTTGTCAGTTTTGAGTAGTCATTTATGTAAAAGTGCTACGTTTAGGTTTTTGAGATTGATGATGGCCAACCACCTTGATCTTTAGATACTTGGTCCGAGCTAATTAAACGACTTCAACTATAGTTTATGGTATCAATTTTGTCTAAGAACCCAATTTGGAAAATAACTAGTAAGATGAGATCAAAAACCTAATACTGCTAGACAAGAATCATAAACCAGAGATAACAACAGGGGAGGAGGTTGATTTGCAAATTACTAGCACTAAAAACAAAACCTGCATAAATTCAGTATGTAAGCATAACATGGTAGAAAAAAAAATTACAATTCCAGCAATTTATATAAAACAATAGCATTCAAGTATAAAGTAATACCCTGCCCATCCATTGCCCATTCACCTTCAAGACAAACCTTAGTAAGATTTTATATAACAATTTGCATCTCTGCCAAATTTGCATGCTTTACAAATCTAGCAAATTTGCATCTCTGCCAAATTTGCATGCTTTACAAGATTTTATAAGTCCAGTGAATCCATTTGTTTTGAGTAGTCACTTATATATGTGACAGTGCATTTTAGTTTGGTTTCAGATTTTCAAATTGTTTTGGTGACCATAAAGAAACATGCATCTTCTTTTCGACTTTAGTTTATTTTGTATCAGTTCAATTGAAGTGTAACTAAGTTTGCATTCAATTGCAGTGCAACTGAGTTTGCAACTCGATTGCAATGGTGCTCAGTTGCCACGGTGATTTAATTAAGTAATTGCATTTGAATCTTTGTGTGCAGGCAATCCATACTTCCCTGTTGTTAATTGATCATTTCAGATGATATCTTTGTCATAGTTCCCTCACTTTCTTTGAGTATTCAACCACCACTTCTCTGTTGTTAATTGATCATTTCAGATGATATTTTCAATATTGGATGAACAAAAGTATTTCTAAATGTGCAAGCAATGAATAAAACCTGAAGCAAGTAGTTGATTGAGATGCTTTAAATTCAATTGAAGATTCATCCACTGTTGACTTTCTGCATATTTTATGTTTATTTTGCAGCTAGGTATTTTGCTTAGGGAGAGAAGCATCTAAAATATCTTTAATTTGCGTCTGCACGTGGGCTACTGAGTTCAATTTGTTTCCTTCACTTATGTATTAGATTCTACAGTTAGCTTGGAGTTGTCATTGCTTCACTAAGAACTGCAGTCGTTATACTATGAGGAAGTATATGCTTGGCGAATTCAGGAATCATTTCTTTCTTGTTGTCTAGTGTTTACATGTACAATAGATGTTGTTTACTTGTTTTACTATGAACTGACGGTTTCACTATGAAATGAAGTTGTATTATGAACTGAAAGTTGTAAGTTTGTAACCAAGCACTTATAGTAGTTGTATTATAAATTGGGTCTGTCATGTATTACTCATTTTGTATTCACATTATTTATTCCATGTACTATATATATTTCGAAAATGCATGTGGAATGTTTGTGTATCATGAAACTGCATTTAGGAATGGAATTGAGCTATGGTAAAAATGGTTATAAGCTATGGCTGTTTTTCATTTAGCCATGGCTTTGAGCCGTGGCAAAAGTTTAATTTGCCACGGCTCTTGGCCGTGGCAAAATATAAATTACCCACAGCCCGGAGCCGTGGCAAAAGTTTAATTTGCCACGGCTCTGGGCCGTGGCAAAATATTTGCCACTGCCAATTTTTCCACGGCTCTCAACCGTGGCAAAATGATTTAGCCATGGCAAAATGATTTAGCCATGGCTCAAAGCCGTGGCAAAATCGCTTTTCTGGTGTAGTGACATCTAAGGAGAGATAAATGGTAATATTGGATCTCATTCTTATTTAATCCAAAATGATTCAGCTAAAAAATGCTTAATGATGATTTTTAAGTATGTTGAAATGGGATTTGATTACTGTTATATATAAATGATGGTTGAATAATTTTATGATGGAAATAGTAGAAGTAGAGAATGTGTTTCCTTAAAATTTAGGTTAAAAAAACTAAACTCTTATATACTTTGGATAAGTTGTCTTAAACATGACTTGAGAGATAATTCATTAACAAAGAACGACTGCTAAGTCCCTAGAATTAGAAGATGACGGAAGAAAAGTCCCTTCCAAAAAAATTATGAAAATTTGGTTCCTATTTTTAGTTTTTGACTAATATATGCCACTTTTGCCCCTGATTTTAATGCTGGGTCGATTTTCTAGAAGGGGACAATTTGGTAAAAAATAACAAAATAGGGACCTAATTTACATGAGTTTATTAATAGGGACGTTTTGTGCATAGGCTTTGAGAATAGGGACCTTTGGTCCAAATCCCCATTCATTAATTTGGAAAACTTCCCATTAAATTACTTATTATGAATTTTGAAGGCCTAAAAGGAGTATTTTCTGGTTTATATGGAGTTTAAAATATTTACTAACAAATGTTTTTAATCTGATTCTGTACTATTTGATAAAGAATATGTTCCAAGATTTTTTTTTGAAATTTCCATAAAACATTCTCCAAGTATTTTAGAATTTAATTAATCCTCTTGAAATCCACTTAAAATTGTTGAAAAATTATTTAACCAATTAATTAGGGACATGTCCTAAAATTCAGACCTGACGTTGAAAAAATATGAAAAATGTTTCAGGGTAACCAACAATAATCAAACAACGTATTTGCTAGGTAAAAAGGGAGAAGTTGAACTATATTTCAGATAATGCATGCCATTGAAAGCATGGGGTGGATCTTATAATATAGCCTAAATAAATATTGTTAATTTATAATCTAACTTGTATTAAATAATACATTATAATAACTGTTGGATCTAGTGTAAATATTGCAATTTACAATCTAACTTATATTAAATAATACAGTGTAATAACTATTGGATCTGGTGTATTAGGAATTGGGTAAAAGATGGGAATTTCAAAAAGAATTCTTTTATTAATTTACACTAGATCTTATTTTATGTTTACATGAACAATTTTTTACATAAAATCATGGCGATTATTAAAAATGGTATGTGGTTTTAATTTAATTTAATTAATTTTATTTTAAACCTTTAATGTATATATGTTTACATATTATAATTTAAATCTATAAATATATTGTATACATATTTTAGTTTAATTTTAATTTATCATATTTGATTTATTAAGTATTGGCATTCATAATGCAAGCAATGTAATATTATAAGCTATCTCGATGGATATAAATGTATAAGTCAACATATAGGTATTACTAACCATTGGGATTTATCATTAAAATTAAGAGAACGATATAAGTCGTTTTAACATGATCATGAAAAATGATACACACACACAATGGCTATTATATAAATGTATATTTTTTTAACATATTTTACACATACACACACACACACACACACAATTTCAACTATGTGAAATGAAAAGAATTTTTTTTTGGATTTTTAAATTTATTATATATATAAATATAAAAGCCAAATAATATATATGTGTGTGTAACTATGTGTCAATACATACATATATATGTATGTATGTATATTTAATATATCTAATATGTATTGATAATTATAAAAAATTTAAAATTTTGAATTTTAATTCAAGTTTGACTAGTTCAAAACTATTTTTAATTATTTTTCCAAAAATAAAAAAGCCTTTTTTTTGCAATTATATATTTGAAGTATATATTTGAAAATCGAAATATAAAATTTTGTTTTTTTTAAATCAAGAAAAAATGATTTTTTTAATTTAACCGTGAGAAAAATATCCTTTTTTATAAAAACCAAAATCAATTTTTTTGCTATATATATTTAGATTTTTGTTTGTGAACATCCATAAATTTTTTAATGTATATATATATGACTAATTTGTGTTTAATATAAATTAATGTATTTTTATGTACGTTTATTATTATTTTACTTTCTAAAAAATATTTTTTTAACACAGTCAAAAACAAACATGAATAAAATAATATATATATATATATATTTCATTTAAAAGAATGCATACTTATATCTGATATGCCGTTGTTGACACTTGGTTGCTAACTGTTTTCTCTCTACCTTGTTCCTTATGATTGAATACAGTGCACAAACCTCGACTTCCACTAATTCTTTAATAGAAGTTAGAGTTTGGACTTTCTAGGTGTTTTGAATAAAAGAAGGTGAGGTTATCTGTAGCCATCATGATATCAAATATCCACCACCTTTCTCTCTAGACCCCAAAACCATATATCTTACCCCTTTCTAGCCCCACAGATAACTACCATGCCCCTTATGGGCTTCTAGACTTCGGTCCTACTCAATATATCATATATATTAATTATTTTATTAATTATTTATTGATGTATATTTAACTAAATCAATATATAATAGTTATATATTATTTTAGTTAATTTCAAGGCCTTAAATAATTAATTTAAATGTCATAAAAATTTAATATCACATTTGAATTAATTTCACTATTAGTTTATAACATTTATAAATTAATTTCAAATTAGTTGAACTCAAAAATTAGTTAAAACACAGTTGCGTTAGTTCCTTGGTGCAGACTCGGTCCTTAGTTGGTATTTAAATAATTTAAAATACCCGAAGTTTTTACTGTCTTTGCTGAAGTACAATATCGGGCACAAGTTTGGTCAATTATAGACATTTAGGTGAAATCCAATTTTTAATCTTTATTAAGTTTCACCTTGTAATGATATTTTGTGCATGTTTTATTTTCATCATTACTATATCACTTAGATATTAGAGTTTTGTCGGTGGTAAAAACTCTAATAATTTCCGCTGTTACATTGATCACTTTAAAGTTCTTCATTCAATCCAATAACATTTAGCGATTAACCATTTTACTCTGGTCAGAGATTTCAACTTTAAGTGGAATACCAATTATGGTGATACTAACCTTCTACAATGAAAAAGACAAATCCTCTCTTGACTAGTGTTTCCCTTCAAGTATTTCAATGTATACCAAACTATGGTCATAATATGATCATGATGTCATGTGATTGGCCATGATTAAAGTATAATCTAGTTACATAAGATCCACAGTACTCTCAAGTCTAAAGACTACTACACATCGTTGCATGACGTTTTCTGTTTTAACTTAGTTGTATTAACTAGTAGAAGACTCCCGTCGAGTCTTTCTATGGTTGTTCCAAACAACAAAAAGTACGTAATCCCTAGTGGCCCTTATAGTCATTAGTAGGATATATTGATATCCATTTTCTCGATAGCTGTTTTTCTCAACAGTAGTCCATTGTGAAGAGAATTATGTACCAGTCTCAATAGATGTATCGATATCCTTTTTCTCGATACATTTAGACAAGGAGCATTTAAGGATAAATATTTTAATATCGATTCAAAACTCATGGTTATAAAACATTCATAATTGTAATCGATAATATACTTTTCCTAAGAATTTTTTACCGATACGTGTTCAGTGTATTAATATCATTACTTATATCACAATATAGTAATACATGTAAAAGAAAATAAAACCACAAGCATTCTTTATCTCAAGCAAAATTCATTTTCCAGAGTTAAGTTACATATACATAATTGCCACTAGGGAACACCCTAAACTAATAACCAACAAAGTAATATTGCTATGGAATAATAATAAAGTAAAGTAAATAAGAATAAGCACACGAGAATTTTTATAAGACCTCATCCTACATTTGGTACCAAATTTCCTTTCAGGATTTCAACTAACTCAAAACTCCCTCTCTTCACCTAAAGAAACAAATTTACAGCTGCCTGAATAATTGAATTGGACTCCAACACCATGGCTAAATATTCCAGCTAGACTTCAACACAAATGACCTCTTGCCTAACCTACTTCTCAAGTGTTAAACATACCGACTTCTCAGATTTTAAACAGAGAATAATTTTGACAGTTGTTGTGCCTTCAATACATTGAGTTGTGAACCTTAAAGTTTAAACTCTTATAACCCACACAAATGATTAATGAGCAGATACGCAAAGGTTAGGGATCGTATAAGAGACCGGGTTCTAAGGTTGTGAAGTAACAAAATGTTGATCTATAGGTTTCTTTGGAAATTGAATAAGAATTCTGATCCGTAGAAATAAACTAAAGAGAAACGAGAGCTATATTATCATAGATCAGAATGTATAAAACTTCTTTATGATCCATAAGGTGATCGAAGGTTTAGCTAGTGGAGTTTGGGATGCCTAGGAAGAGATGCAATGCTTCAGAATGGTCATAGAATGAAAAGGAAATGATCTAAAATGAAGAGATTCAAGAGGTAGGTAGCGACGATGCAGAACTAGGCTTCTAAGCATTTTGTTTATTATGTCTCAAAAACTGTAACTGGTCGACCAGTTTAGGTTTGCTGAGCACAAAAAATCTTGTTGTATACTCTTATTTATAGATATAAAAACCCAATAGAATAATACCAAATCCGTATAAAAAATAATGAGTCAAGGACGAGATTTTATATGTTATATAGAAGTTTGGAGAGATTTGAAGAATATTTATAAGGCTTTTAAAAAAATATAAACTGTAAAAACTCAATATACGACATACTCTATTTTTAGTTTGTTGGTCTAACTTAGAGCGTTTCTTTAAGCTCCACTCGGTTTATTAACTCCAATGTTTGTTCTTGGATGCTTGTTCATCACTTCATGGACCTGTATGCTTTGTAAAGTTAAATTTTCATGTGTATAGGACTCTGGTGCATGTATACATAATTGTAATGCAAATCTCTTCTTGTTGTGAACTCCATGAAGCTTGCTATTGATCTATAAAACTTGTTAAACTCATTAGTCGTATAATCATACTGTTGTGACCATCATAATACCGAAATTCTGATTCTAGCATTCTCCTCTTTTAAGTGATGATAACCACACAACTTTACGAAATACAAAACTAAATATTACCCCTCTTTAATTATCGTTCCCCCTATATTTATGTTCTCCCTCTGTAGATATGCTCAATTTTTGTCCCCATTTTTATTACTAAAATGAATCAAAAACTAAAAAAAATAGGGAATTTACATGGTCAATTTAGTAAAAAGTAGATTTTTCTAAGTATACCAGGGATAAATTCAAAATATTTTATAAGTTTTAATTAAATTGTCTATAGGAAATAATACCCAAAAGGGTGTGGTAGTAGAGCCCTTAAAAATATATCTTTCTTCTACTAATGTATTTATATAGTATTTATTACACAAATTCTTATTTCTCTCTCTATATTTCAGTGGAACCTATAATTTTATATTTATAACAATTTATCACTTATTATGGGTTTGACAATATTAATAGATTTTTATAAAATTAGCATACAAGGTGCTATAACGTCTAGGGATAGATTCTTCATTTTCAACTCATTTTCTATCAAATCCTAGACCATTTTTATTATTTATAGACTTAGAAGCATCTACCATAGATGCTAAGTTCTCTCTACCCTAATTAAATTTTGTGACATCAATGGATTAATCTTCTATTTTACTCTTAAGGTCATAAATGCCATTTTTAAGTGGTCAGTAATGGATTGCAATTCACAAATTTCTTTGCCATCTTAACATTCTCATCTCTCAAGTCGCTTCATTAAACAGAATTTGTGAATTTTGCATTCTTCTTTTTAAATAACCTTTTCATCTTTTGGCATAGTGATTTCTAACTTGACTCTATTTGTTTCCTATAATATACTTATGAGTCTTTTTAGTAGATTTATACTTTTTAGCTAACTGGTCAAGTAATTCAACAAAACTATTATAAGTAAGGTTTGAATCAGAGTGTACCTCATATTTTGTTGTCAGATAATACAAATTAGCTTTTTCATCATTACCATCACTATCTAAATAAGAGAAATTGGCCAATGTTACTTTGCTTATTTCATCTTCTTGTCTGCTTTGGCTTATGATTTCTAAGAATTTTTCTATACTTTATTTGCATTATAGAAATCTTTTAGATGTCCATTTTTACTGTATGCTAAGCACTCTAAAACAAATTGGACTTGCTTGCCTTCTTATTTTCCCCAAATGTTATGTTCTTAAGATATTCTTTGTACTCCTAACTAACCTTATCATCGTTATCAAAGCCTAAATCATTATCAGTTTCAACTTTGATTACCTGCAAAATTACTCCATAGGACAATATATTTTTGATTAACTTGTCAATATTGAGTATGGAAAGATCAATAGCTTAATTGATGGCTAAACTTTTTTCATTTGCATTCCTTAGTGAAAGAGTTCAAATTTTTTGAAATAATTTTGAACTAAAAAATGTACCTCCTAGTGATATAAGCACATGTGTTTTATATTGTAATGTCGAGTACATGTTAGAAATGTTTCACTATTTTTCTTTTAAAACTTGAAAATTGACTTTTAGATATAGAAATGTTGGCTTGCCTTACTTTGTTGGTTCCTTCATGACTAACTTGTAATGTTCACCAAATTTTGTATGCTGGTTTGCAAATGATTGTTCTATTAAATTAATTATTTCAAGTGCATAATATAAAATGTTTATATCTTTAGTATCATCCTTTTGAGTATTTGTCAATGTACTAAACATAATAGTAGGTGCAACATACGCAGTTTGAGTAGCATCCCAGATATGAAGATCGTTAGCTTCCATCTGATAATCCGTAAGTGAAGCCTAATTTGTGTAATTTATGCCAATGAATAGTGAGGATCATGTAGTAGATTGTCCTTCGGCAAAAGTGAAATGGTATATAGATTGCCCATATTAGTAAATTCCTAAATAATAGGCAAACATTTCAGAAATGGTTTTACAATTTTTGAAAGGCCTCCTCTGATACTAATTGAAAGTTTGGGTTAGATCATGTAATATGGTCCAAGTAAATAATGAATAGTCTGCTAATTTATAATCCAATCTTATTTAGATAACCAATGTAATAACTAGCTAAGTATTATAAGCGGAATAATAATAAAGTCAGGTAAACAAGAGTAAGCACACCAAGATTTTTATATTGGTTTAGACTCCATCCTACTTTCAATAATAGAGCTCTTCTATGGGTTTCAACTACTCAAAATTCCATCTCTTCACCTAGAGGAACATGTTTATAACTGCCTGAATAGGATTTCAACAACTTACCCGAAGATCTTCAATAAGACTCCAATACAAACGACTCTCACCTTACCGACTTCTTGGATTTATAACTTGTTAACATCTCAGACTTTGAACAATGAATATTGTGATAGTACTTGTGTATTCAATACATTGATTTATTAACCTTTAAGTACAAAAAACTAGATTATAAAGTTTAAGATAGTATAAAAGACCAGATTCTAGGTTATAAACTGAAAGAACGATGTTATATAGATTTATTTCGAATGAATATGAATTTTGATCTTTAAAGAGCAATGAAAGCTATATTATCTTAAATTAGGATGTTGAAAACTCATTCATGATCAATGTGTGAATTTGGGGGAGGGGCTTATATAATGGAGTTTAGGATGCTTAGGAGAAACCACAATCCCTTAATTGGTCATGGAATGAAAAATAACTAATCTAGATTGAAGAGATTCAATCAGAGGTAATGACGCTTCAAAACCAAGCTTTTAGCATGGTTTACCGTGTTTCAAAACTTGTAACTAATTGAATGGTTTAGGTATAACCATCGACCAATTATGGTTTGCTGACCACCATAAACTTGCTGCACAAGCCTATTTCTAATCCTTAAACTCCAACAAAAATACTAAAAAATTTCGTAGAAAACCTCAAATGCCAATGATGATATTCTAAATGTTATGTCTATATTTGGAGTGATCTAGAAATCATTTGCAGTTTTATCAAATCTTAACTACAAAGTCTCGATAAGGACACGATATATGACATACTTTATTTTTAGTTCTTTGATCCAATCACGATGCTCCATTTGATTTATTTTCTGCAATATTGTTCTTGAATACTTGTTCATCACTCCATGGCCTTGTATGCTCCGATAAGTTTATAATTTGTGTGTATATGACCTTCGCGCATGTATATACTATTATAATGCTCTTCTCTTCATGTTGTAACTCCATAAATCTTACTATTGATCTATAAAACTTGTTAACTCATTAATACATTATCGTATGTTATTATCATCAAAATACCAAAATCTAGGTTCTACATCCACATCTTTTGATAACACTCCGATGAATATATATGATAACACTTAGTAGCAATGACCAAAAGCACGCTGATACAGATTGTGTTTGTAATGATATATAATTTCCAACATTAAGGCTTTACTATATTACAATTACACCTAATTATTATATTATGATAATACCCTATTGATTTTTATATGATAATACTAATAGGCTACAATGGGTCATGAAGAATGTTCATGCGATTGAACTTAAGTCAAAGAAGCGAAAGGATTAAGGACCGAGACACACGATATGTACATGGCGTGGGCTTACATGGTAGCACTAAAAATAGGGAAATGTGATAAGAACATGTTAGGGCTTATGCAGTAGCTTCTTGCACAATATATGCAATAATATCTAAGACATACATGTAGTGACCCTTATTTTGGAATATATGTGATGATGTCAGGAACCAAGATATGTGATGATCAATAGTAGTGTAACATTCGAGTAAGAAGATAAATAAAATAAATACAATAAAATGTATTTTTGAATTTAAATTATAATTTTGATGAATAAAATGGATTTTTAGAATTAAAAAGAGAAACCAGGATTAAAATAGATTTGAGCAGTGAAAAATATTTCAAGTGAATGAAGTGATGAAAAATTTGATAAATGAACTGGAAAGGTCATTTTGGGATTTTTATTAAACTAAATTCAACAAAATTTGATTTTTAGGTTTATTTTGGAGTAAAATATGAAATATTGATTTAAAATTATAATTTGAAGTCCGAATAGAGTTTGAAAATCCAAAAATTATTTAAAATTTATGTTTATGTAATAAAATTAAATTTTTGAGCTTTGAAATAATTTTGTGGAATAAAATAATTATTTTTAAAATTGATTTAGTGGTTAAAAGTAGCATCTTACTATCAAAAAATTATCTTGGATAAAATTGGAATTTTTTTATATTGACTTGCTTAATTTTTGTAAGTGGTAATTTTTTTTAAAATAGATAAAAATAAGTTAATAAGCTGTATATGATGGGAAGAAACATTTCTTTGCTATTTTGGGCCTCTGGACCATCTAAAAGTCTACAAACCCATTCCATAAAGTTAAACCACCATGCCTATCCTTATCCTTCATCCCGATCCGTTCAATGACTACACCATTCTCTTTTATTTCCCTCTCTAGCCCTAACTCTAAATTTATGCACATAAAGAAAATAGAAAATAGGAAAATCACGATATGAAGCAGTGATGCATGGTGTAGGTCGTGCCCTAGATGGCTAACACTTTGACTGTCTACGCTAAGAAAGAGAGAGGTGCGCGCGACTTGATGATGAAACATTGAGGAGAGGAGGCAATGAAGTCTGGCGGAGGGACGCAATGGTGATGAAGACTAGGCCGACGATGAGTTCTAGGCTATGTGCTGGTGATTTGGAGCTGGCATTGGTAGAGTTTGGCGAAGGTCTGGCGATGGCTTTTGGTGATGGCATTTATGCTTCCACTGGCAGCTATTAGGAGGAAGGCAGTGGTCACGCTAGTGAATGATGGTGATGTGGGTATAGCAAGGAAGGCACCAAAGAAGAAGATGAAATAATAAATTATTGTGAGAAAGCTCATTTTAAATTAGTAAACGAATAATTTGAATGCACTTTTCCCTTGAAATCTTATGATTCTAGCTAATGCTAAATTTTCAATAAACAGTTTTATTTTACGTTGAGTGTTGCTATTTATTTTGATTATATAAACATGTATAACTTATTTTATTGGTTTATAAGTGAAGTTTGGCATCATCGCTTGCTGTTATGATCTAGGTTATTCCTGCAACCAAGTTAATAAAGTAAAAATATGGATCATTTGCTTGAAATGAACAAATTGGCTAATTTAGAGTGTAATAACTTTCCTCAATCGGTCAATTTCTTCCTTGTTTGAATTGTTAGGCACTGCTATGATTTCATATCTTTATAGTAGTTGATTGGTTGTGTTTTGTTGATAAATTACCTAAGAGGATGAAGTACATGAATTATGATGTGTGTGTGCGCGCGCAAGTTCCTACATCAATAACCAATAACATGATGAATATTGGTTAAATGAAATATTTAATGTTATGGTACTAATTGTGTCAGATGTTAAAACTTAGCTAAATTTTATGATTGGAATTGACATTCTATTAGTTAAGCAAAGTAGAACACCATTTTTCTTAAAATGATGTATTATTAGTATCGAATATGTTTGACTTATAGATTCAGAAATATAAGACGTTTATTTGTAGTATTGTGGAACTATGTAATTAGAGTTAATATAGACAACTAACAATAGCAATATTTTAGTAGTTAACATTGTTTTGCTAGTAGTTGTCATTCCTAGTAGCTATGTTAGAGTACGGTTGATTGTTAAAAATGTATTTTGAGATTGAAATTGAGATTTAGCTATTTTTATTGTGAAGTTTGGATTTTGGAAACTGTGAAATATCATAAAGCTCATTTAAATGAAATAAAATTGAAAATAAAGCGATATGTGGAAAATAAACCATAGGAATTTCGATAGTGTTTTCTATTATGGAGAAATTCATAACTGAAAGAATTATAATTATGTTTTTGTGCATTTCTCCATTTGGAAATAGTTTTGGTTATCTTACCTTTTAAAAGAGATTACTATTTTTTGTGAACTGTTTGAATATTTTTTATTTTTTTATTTATATCTCTGGTAATGCCTCCTAGATCGTGGGGATGGAATAATGGATTCCCTCCCTAGGTGTCAAATCAGATCATGTATTGTAGGTGATGGTAATGATGGGTTCCATTACTAGGTGTTGATTCAGAGATTTACCGTGACTAGTATTTACCAGATGAGCATATTTATTTTGTACCGAAACTAGTGAAACCATATTGTATCGTGAAATCTAGTTTTGATGGAATTGTTGAATATTACGAAACTGGTTTTGACAAATGAAAAGGTAGCATTAAAACAAACAAAGGGGAAATATTATTTTGCATAATGTTTTGGAAAGGTGTTTTGGGTAAACTAGATTTTGCAAATTGATTTGAGAAATATACTGCAAAGATTGGTTTTATACAAATTGAAAAATATTGTGAAAATTATTTATCTGCAAAACCAGTATTTTGACATCGTTTGCAAAGTTGACCTCTGGTATATGATTTCTAAATATATGAGAATTTTGCGAATGAAGTAATTTATAACAGTAATTTGGAAATTCATTCTGAAATAAATTTGAGGGAATGATTTGGAAGGAAAATAATTTGGAAATCTATTTTGAAATTTATTTTAAATACAGAGCTTGTATGAAATTATTTATGGGTATAGAGTATAGTGACAAAGTTGTGGTTATTTTTTTTTGAAATTTGGTACTTAATTAGTGGTAGTACATATTAGTACCACAAGTCTTAGGTAGTATATAACATACTATATCAATATATATTCGAATTACGCTATGCAAGTTTCAAACTTGTGACCTCTCGCACCGAAGTCGAAGCATCTAACCACCGGAACAATAGTGCTAATCATTTGTGGTTAATAATCGAGTAAAGTTTTATAACGTGTAGCATATTTAAACCTGACAGACCCATTATGTTATACATTGAGCACAGTTACATTCATTGCTATATTTCTAGCCTGATTCTGGTTTGTTACATTTTTAAGAACATCGAGTCGGAATTAGGTTGTTTTATAAGCTTGATATTATGAATGTATATGCTTTATGGAACATGGAGATGGAGCCGACGATGACGGTGGATATTCATTTCAATGTAATTGTCTATCTCATGATATGCAATGACATATTTATGTATGGAGGGTCTATCTGACGACTTGGTGTACTTGTGTGTTTAGCCTTGTATATATACGAGACATTGTATTAGATTTTCAGATATGATATAATATTCACTATTTTTATTCGCTTCAATTTAGTAATTTGGATTCATCTAACATCTCAGTAAAAAGATTATAAAATAAATACAATAAAATTTATTTTTGAATTTAATTTGAAATTTTGATGAATAAAATGGATTTTTGGAATTAAAAAGAGAAATCAAGATTTAAAATAGATTTGAATTATGAAAAATATTTTAAGTGAATAATGTGATGAAACATTTAATAAATGAGTTGAAAAGTTATTTTGGATTCTTATTGAATTAAATTCAATAAATTTGATTTTTGGGTATATTTCAGAATAAAATATGAAATATTTATTCAAAATTCTAATTTAAAATTTGATTTGTCCTTTTAATCCAGAAGTCACTTCTAAGTTAATGAAATACAATATATTTTTTTAGCTTTGAAACAATTTTAAGGAATAAAATAACTACTTTTAAAATTGATTTAAAGGTTAAAAGCGGTATATTTGTATCAAAAATAATTTCGAATAGAAATAAAATTGGGAAATTCTTTATATTGACGTGATTAATTTTTTTAAGTGGTATATTTTTTGAAAATAGAGAAAAATAACCTGATAATCTTTTATATGATGGAAAGAAGAATTTTCTTAACTATTTTGGGCCTTAAGACCATCTAAAAGCCCACAAATCCATTCTTTAAAGTTCAGCCACCAAACCTACCTTTATCCTTCATCCTTATCCATTAGAAAGCTTAAACCGTTCTCTTTCATTTCCCTTTCCAGCCCTAACTCTCAATCGACCAACACAAAAAAATGGAAAAAAGGAAAAACACAATAAGAGGTGCGACGCAAGGTTTAGGTGGCGTTAAGGAGGCCATGACCTAGACGACTAACTCAAGGCATGCAACCTTGATTGTCTACATAAAGAAAGAGAGAAGGGTAAGCAACTTGATGCGTAACGACCGCGCTACACCTTCGATACCCAATATACCTGTATAGTGCGTTGTAATGGTACCGGACTGATGTAGGATGATTGTCAAGGCTGTAAAGATAAAATCTCCAAAGTACACTTGTCATGTATCTCACAGTACCAGGTTAAAATATAATAATCAATCATAGATTTAAATAAATGAGATAGTAATAACTATATGAACCACATAATCAGAGTTCATAGGTCCATTACAACTATATACGCAGATCACAGAGTTTATACATTAAATAATAAACTCAAATATACTATCTCTAAATAAATAAGGTACTAATAAAGCTGTATAGTGTTGCACAGTAAAATATAAGCAATAATAAGCCCAAATATAACTGATATGTAAAAGTCTAGCCTTCTACTAGTCCATCTGCACAACGCCATGTGTTATATCATACCTACTATCCAATTTTCTTATTTAAGAGTACTAGAGATAATAAGAAGCAAAACATAAAATCTTGAGTTAGATATCAGTCTGGTATGAGTGACTTACAATATCTGTAAAGTTGATTTAGTAAAATATAGGACATAAAGTACGAGGAATCATATACGACCTATCTCTACATCTAAATATTTAACACATAAAAGTATATGCTAATCTACTATCATCATCACCATCATATTGGTGTACTACAAATCAAAATATAGTATTAGGTGTTAGGGTATCCAAGTCAATAATACCTATGTCATATGACATCCATTGAGCGACAAAACAAACTAGCAAATATAGCATCCATCAAGCAATCCCCACATCACTCGGGGTCTTGGATATATGATAACTTGTATGGTCATACCCTCTACCAGACGCTAATTAAAAATCTCGGTTTTCAGTGCACGACTCCATAGCACTTCATAAGGCCAGGAACTAGGCCCACATATCTTCAAGGTCTAGAGTAAGCCAGGTCTACAGCCATAAGGTCTAGGATATGATTATATTCTAGATGGGTGCCCCCTTATACCTCCTCTTTACGAGCAATCTGGAAAACTATGGGTCCTCAACAACACCTTTGCATGCATCTCCATCGTAGAACACGATCAATTCCTTATTCCATTCATCTCCATAGTAGAACATGGTCATAGTTCCACCCAAGAGCTCTCTTCATCGAACTTTTCCTTATGTATCATCGTCACAACTCTGATCATCAAGTCATCATCATCAGAACATCTTCAGACACTCCTCACAAGATGTAGAGTCCTCTCGTCAAAGTCTTAAAGTCATCATGTCGAAGCATCGTGTCATTGCTTCACTGTCAAAACCGCTCATTGTAGAACCGTAACATCAAAATCAAGTGTCGAACGAACAAACAAATCGCTGCAGCATGCCCCTGGTAGCCCACCTTTTCTTCCCCCAAGAGTTGGGCAAAATTGGCCAACCCTATTAGTGGTCAGTACCAACCACCCTAGAGTGGTCGGTGACGACCACTTTGGGTTGAAACCTAGCCATTTTGGCTAATTGTTAAAACCTCTTATCACATAAAGTTTTCGTAAAGTGAAGCCTCCCATGCCCCGAAGTAGCATCGCATCAAGCCCGGAGTTGAGACCTCTTTTCCAAATAATTTGGTGCCAGCCGAAATTCCAACCCGTAAATTTTTCTATATCTAAGATCATGTCAATTCCTCCTTTTCCCAAAGTCAAGCTCCTATAACAACTAATCTAGCCTGCAGTTCATTCATCTTTGGCCTGAAGTTCTCCCACCACTGACTAGTTTCAGTATCTACTAATGACCACTATTTGAAGGTCACCAAAACTTCATCGAATCTTTCTTAAACAACTTGTGACCAAAAGTGTAGGCTTCCTAGGCCTTCTCAAGCACTTATAAACAATCGCATCGCATTTCTACCTAATTTACTACTTGATCCACTTAGATGATGACCACTCTTAAACTACACTCAACGAGTTAAAACATAGGCAAACGACCATATATAGGCAATATACAATGTTCATACATATACAAAAGCAATCCAAACACATATATCATCCTAGATCTGTCAAAATAGCAAATGACGACCATTATGGTCAAACAAAAAAAATCAAAATCAGCCTTTACCTTTCTAGAACTATTTTAAAGCTATTGTTAATGTTATGTTTATCTTTGAAACCATTTTAACATCAATTAAAAATGTCATTTTGACTATATAAACTAACATAGTGTAATTATAAGAATAAACCGCTCACTAGATCAAATCAAGCACAAATACCAAGTAAAATCCAAAGAGAATGGTTGCCTTCTGATTCCCAAGATATCCAATCAGTAATTAAGCTAATCCTTTTGCTAATTATCCTTTAATCTTTTGTTTAAGATATGAAAAGTAATCTTTTTGGTTGCTTTTTGTTCATGGAGATATAAACGGGGTTAGAAATATTTTGCATGATGGAAATGATTAGAAGGTTATCCATCAACACCGCTAGGCATAATTCCCAAAAACTACTTAACTTCAACCTGCCATATCTCCTACCTGTCAAGTCCAAAAATCTTTTATGGTTGCTTTATAGAAAGAGAAACCATAATTTCTTTCATTTGGAAGTAGTTTCATACCTTAATTCGACTCTTATCAAAAGGTATAGGCCTTTCAAGTTTTCGAGGTATAAAATGTTCAACAAAAACTAAGGGTCAAAAATGCCAGTACTTAACATCACCCAGAGTTATAGCGTCATATGACCCGATTTGGATTTAAATAATATTTACGATTCTTCAATACATAAAATACAGGTCATTACACTATCCTCCCTTTTAGAATTTCAGTTCTGAAATCCCATCAACCAGGTAAAGTCAATCATCATAATTACCCCGCATGCTTAACCATAAGCAAGTATATCAAACATCAACCATGCATACACAAGCAATCAAATAATATATACACCTATCCTAGCATGAAGAGTACTAAATTACTCTATATAGAAAATCAAATATGATATCAAATGTGAAAGCTAATGATAAAATGGAAATCTTACCTAGTAAACAGCTCCAGATATCCGGTCCTTATACTCTCCTAAATCTTCCATGTGCAACCGCCTTCGCTTTTAACCCATTTAACTATAGTTAACTCTAGTATCTTCCCCCTGAGATACTTTGTATCACATCCAATTATATGAATAAGCTTACGAGGTCTCGAAGCCTCTAGTTTAATTTTGATATCATCAAAGTGATCCGATGAAACAGTCACACCCGAGAGGTGCACAAACCTTCGCATATGAGAAACATGAACAAATTTTATACTCATGCCATCTTCTAAGGTAAGTCAACTCTTTAAGCAAGGTTCACATCCTCTCAGGTATTAGGAAAGGACTTACAAAAGTTGGTGCCAACTTCCCAATAGTATTAAATCAAACTCCATTCTTTAATGTAGAGATCTTGACAGATACCATATCGTCGACAGAGAACACTAGATCTCTACGTCTCTTAGCAGCTTAGCTCTTCTGTCTATTTTGAAAAACTTTTGTTCATTGTCAAATGATCTTGATCTTCTCCAATATCTCCCTTACCATATTTTTCCCTAGTATCAGTTTCTCACCTCTTCCAACCAACACGAAGGAGCACTACACAGTCGGCCATATAATACCTCAAATGGTGCCTTGCCGATGTAAGATTGATAATCGTTGTCATATGAGAACTTAACAAGATGCAAGTGATCATCCAACGAGCCTCCAAAGTTGAGAATGCAAGCCCACAAGGGATCCTCTAAGATACGACTTACCCTCTTGATCCTACCATCAATATGAGGATGGTATGTTGTACTTAAACACGGGTCCATCCCCAAAGCCTCTAGTAGACCTTTCAAAATCCGCTCATGAACAATAGGTATCAATCGTTTACAATGTCATTCGGCCCTCCATGGAATTGCACTATCCACTTCACATACAACTAGGCTAATTTGGATGTTATTCTAGTAGACCTTATGGGCATGAATTGAGCACTCTTCGTCAATCTATTAACTATGACCCAGATGCTATTTTACCCTCCTTTGGTCCTTAGCAATCCACCGATGAAGTACATCAATATCTATTCCCACTTCCACTAGGGAATTTCAAGTGGTTGCAGCAAACCACTTGGCTTATTTTGCTCAACTTTCACTAGGTGACAGTTCATACACTTTGAGATGAATGTCACGGCATCCTACCTTATCCCCTCCTAAAAAAATCTACCTAACATCATGGTACATTTCACTACCTCGGGGATGTATAGTGAATCTTGAATGATGGCACTCTTATAGTACCTCATCCCCTAACCTATCGACATTAGGTGCAAACAATCTACCATCCTTATAGAGCCATCCATCAAGGTCGAGTCTGTACTCTCTTACCTCCTCAGACTCTACTCCACTTTCAATCTTGTAGATGATCTCCACTTGTCTAGCGTCACACCTCTAACTACTACCGATCCGCTCAATCAAAGAAGGTCTGATAGTCAAACTAGCTAACTTCAACAGCTCTAGCTTGCACTGAGGTCTAAAGTAATAACCAAAAATAAACTCAAGCATCTCCTACTTTAGGAACATCGCTTCCTGATTGGCATGTCTTCAACTAAGAGCATCAATGATTGCATTTCCCTTTCCAAGCATATAGGAAATGTCGAAGTCATAGGAGGCCAGGAACTTTAACCATAGCTACTTACGAAGGTTATGATCCTTTTGAGAGAAGAGGTACTTCAATGATTATGGTCTATGAATAACTCAAACCCCTCTCCAACCAAATAGTTCCTCCAAATCTTTAGTGTGAATACTATTGCCACCAACTCCAAAACATTGGTCGGGTACTTCCGCTCATGCAGTTTCAACTATCAGTTGATATATGCAACAACCTTACCTTTATACATCAATACTGCACCCAATTATGTACCATAAGCATTTGTGTATACTGTTAACTCCTTATTCTCACTCGGAATGACTAGCACAGTTGCACTCATCAACCTTACCTTTAGACTCACAAACGCGTCCTCGCACCTCGTAGCCCAAACAAAATTTCGATCCTTCTCCATTAAATTGGTTAATGGCACGGCTACCTTAGAGAAGTCCTTGATAATTCGTTTATAGTAATCTGCTAATCCAAGGAAACTTCTCGTATCTGTAGCACTCTTGGGTCTGTCCCAGTACTGGACTGCTCAACTTTCACAAGATCTACAGTAATGCCCTGCTCAGAAACAACATGACCAAAACATCGCACTTCCCTCCTCCAGAAGTGACACTTCAAAAACTTTGTCTTTGATTGGTGTTTTCTAAACATCTTGAGCATAATCCTCAAATGCATCTTGTTTTCCTATTTCATTCGTGAGTAGATGAGAATAAAATCAATGAACATAAGTACAGATTGATTCAACTAATTTCTAAAGATACAGCTCATGAGATCAACAAAGTATGGCAATGTGTTGGTTAGCCTGAATGGTATAACAAACCATTCATAAAATCAATATGGCTTACAGAATGCCATAATTGGCATACACTCTCTCTCTCTCTCACCAATCTCAATTGGTGAAACCTTGTCGCCGAGTCCGACTGAGAAAACATTTCTACACCATGGAGCTGATCGAATAAGTTATCAATATGCAAGATGGTATACTTGTTCTTCTCCATCACCTTATTCAGCTAACGATAATCAACACACAATCTCAAAGAGCCGTGCTCTTTAGTGGCGAATGCTACAGGTGCTCCCTACTTAGATATACTCCTATAAATGAATCATCAGCTCAATAGGTCATACACTTACACCTCTAGTTCCCTCTGCTTTTTGGGTTCCATATGCCTCAAAAGCATAACCATTGGTCCACAATCCTTCACCAAATCTATACGGAACTCTATTTCCCTATGTGGTGGTAATCTGGTCACCTCCTCAGATATATCCTGATATTCCCTCGCTTTAGGCAAAGATAATAACACATCATGAAGGAACTCTAGCGAACATAGAAACCTAACCATCATCTCATCATTCGATAAGCAGCCTAACTTTACCCTCCACTCATCGTTAGTCTCTACCATCACCAACATCCTCTCACAGCCCAACACTACTCCATACTTTCTAAGCCAATCCATTCCCAAAATGATAACAAAAACTACAAAACCTAAAGCAAAGCAATTGTAAGGTAACGTGCAACTATGGCTCGATAACATCATGCCACGACAGACCATACTTATGTTGGTCGAACCATCTGCAAGGTTCGACACAATTAGGGGTCTGTCTATTATGTTGGACCTTAATCCTAGTCTATCTACTAGGTTACTAGATATAAGAGTCTAATGCATTGGTATCAATGGAAATTCAAATAGGTATATCATAAGTAAAATGTACCTCTAACTGCAATGCCCTTTCCCTTCTACTCCATCGATGGAGCATTCGAGGAAGTTGGAACAGCATCCAATGCAAAAAGTCCTATAGCCCCTTATCCTTTGGTGACTCTAGTCAATCTTTTTGGATGTGCCCAAAACTATGGTAGTAACATCATCTCCTCCCTTTTTTCTTATAGTCATTACTTAGATGGCCTTTATTTCCATAGTTATAGCAAATATGCTCCCACTTACTCTTTTTCGGACTCTCCACTTTTTGGGGCTGCTTCTCCTTAAGTAGCTCTAGGAAGTCCTTCATATGCCCAGGCTTATTGTAGTTAAATAATTTCCTTACCCTACTCTTTAGGCCCTTTTAGTAATTCTAAGATGGCTTCTCTAGTTGCAAATAAAGTAATTCTTCCCCCACTTGCCTTTCTTTTGGTCACCTTTGTTCTAGAACTATTTTCCACCTTTGATGTCCCTCTTCCTCTTGACATGCCAATCCACTTATGGTTTAGCTTTCTCTTCAGGAACAATAGCTCATTATGCCTGCATCCAAGCACCAACATCCACTATTCCTAAAAGTTCCCTCTAGGTTGGCATTATGTTCATCATCATCTAAATGAACATTACCTGCATATCCAAGTCATTTGCTATCCTAACACCCCTTCAAGTATTAGATTCAAATACCGATTTCCTGGTATGCCTATCCATCCTTACAAATTGTAGTAAGAATAACCAATCTCTTATAAATGAAAAATGCATCAATGTTACTCATGTGCACAATGCGACTTATACTATATATACTATCGTATAGTTCTAAAAATCAAAATATATAATAAGCATGCTCTCTCATATATGCTCGATCCATCCTAGAGTAATCCTCTTACTCTATCTCTAATGGATCCCCCTAATGAGTTATTACTCCAGTACCAACCTTAGGTTAACTATGTAACCTAAGCTCTGATACCAAATGTGATGACTGCTCTACACTTTCAGTGTCCAACAAACCTGTATAGTGCACTGTAACGATACCTTGCCGATGTTGGACAATTTTCAAGGGTTGCAAAGTAATAAAATCTCCAAAATAAACCTATTGTATATCTCATGGTGATATGATAAAATATAATAATCAATCCCGAATATAAACATGTAAGACAGTAATACCTAAATGAATCATACAATCAGAGTCCACGGGTTCATCACAACTATATATACAGATCATAAAGGTTATACATAAAATAATAAACTCAAATGTACCATCTTTAAATAAGTAAAGCACCGATAAAGCTCCATATTGTGCACAATGGAGTATGAGTAATAATAAGCCCAAATATAAGTATTGTGTGAAAGCATAGCCTCTTGCAGTTTATTTGCACAATGCCATATGCTATCTTATGCATGTTATCTAGTTTACTCGTTTATGAGTACCTAAGATAATAAGAAGCAAAACATAAAACCTCAAGTTAGACAATAGTTTGGTATGAGTGATCTACAATCATAAAACTCGATATAGTAATATATATGACATAGGGTATTGAGAACCATAACTGACATGTCCCTACATCCAAAGAGTTAACGCATACAAATCAAAATATATATTCAAATGTCCGGGTATCCAAGTCAACAATACCTATGTCATGTGACATCCCTTGAGTGATAAAGTAATCATAGCATCCATCAACCAATCCTGACATCCCTCGAGTACATTGGATATATGATAACCGTATAGTCGTATCCTCTGCTAGAGGCTAATGGAAAATCTCATTTTCTTTGTGCTTGACTCCATGCCACTTTGTTAGGCCATGAACTAGACCCACGTATCCTCAAGGTCCAGGGTAAGATAGATCCGCGTTCATAAGATTTAGGACATGGGTAGGTGCCCCCACATACCCCCTTTTAATGAGCACCTTGAAAACCTCTAAGTCATCAACAATCCCTTTGCACATGTCTCCAATGTAGAAAATGATCAACGACCCATTCTATTCACCTCTATATTAGAATAAGGTCATAGTTCCATCCACAAAGTCTTTTCATCGAAATTGTCCTTATGGATCATTATCACAACTCTAATCAATGAATAATCATCATTGGAACATCTCTAGAGATTCCTTATAAGTTATAGAGTCTCTTTGTTAAATTCCAAGGTCATCTCGTTAAAGCGTCATGTCATCACTTCATTGTCAAAACCACTCATTGTAGAACCATAACGTCAAAATCAAGAGTCATACGAACAAACAAACAAGCCACCACACCGCGCTCCCTGAAGCCCGCCATTGCTTCCCCCAAGAGTTGTCCAAGATTGTCCAACCCATTTATGGTCAGTACCAAAGACTCTAGAGTGGTCGATGACGACCACTTTTAGTTAACACATAGCCATTTTGGCTAATTGTGCAAAACTTTAATCACCCAAAGTTTCCTCGAAATGAAGCCTTACATTCCCAAAAGCAGCATCGCATCAAGCCTGGATTTAAGAACTCTTGTCCAAAACCTCTTGGTGTCAACTAAAATTCCAACCTTTAAACTTTTCAAAGTCCAAGCCTGTATCAATTCCTCCCTTTCCCAAAGTCAAGCTCATGTATTGACTAGCCTAACCCAGAGTTCTTGAATTTTTCACCAAAAGTTCTCCCACCACCAACCAATTCCATCCTCTACCATGACCACTATTTGAAACTTACCAAAAATTCATCAAATCTTGCTCAAAGGACTTGCAATAGAAATTGTAGGTTTCCTAGGTCTTCTCAAGCACTTACAAACAATCGCATCGCGTTTCGACCAAATTTGCTACTCGATCCAGCAAAATGATGATAATTCTTAAACTATACTCAAATGAGTTAAAGCACAAGTGAAAAACCATACACAAGAAATATACAAAATTTGTACATCATGTACAGAAATCCATACATACATTTATATCGTCCAAGATCTAGCAGATGACATCCGGTATGGTCAAACACAAAGAAAAAAATCAACCTTTATCTTTCTAAAACCATTTTAAAGTTGTTGTCAAAGATATATTTATCATCGAAATCATTTTAACATTTCAGAACCATTTGAAAACATTAATTTTACTATATAAACTAACATAGTGTAACGAGAAGGATAAACCACTCTCCTAGATCAAATGAAGCACAAATTCTAATAAAATCCAAAGTGAACAGTAACCTTCATGATTCCTAAGATGCCTAATCAATAATTAAGCTAATCCCATTGCTAGTTACCCTTTAATTCCCTTTTTAAGCTAAGAAAAGCAAGTTTTTGTTGTGGAGATAATAAATGGAGTTTATAACTAATTTTAGAAGATGGAAATGATTAGGAGGTTATCCCATCATCTCACTAGATACAATACTCGAAATGGGCTTTTAGGTTAAACTTAGGCCTCGCCAATTATCCACTAAGAAGTCCAAAATTATTTAAATTCAAATTTCCATATCTCCTAGCTTGTAAGTCCAAAAAGCTATCATGACCACACTATGGAAAGAGAAACTATAACATCTTTAATCTAGAAGCAGTTTCATAGCCTAATTCGACTCCTATCAAAAGATATACACCTTTCGAGTTTTTAAGGTCAAAACCATCCAATAAAATTACTAAGCGTCAAAAATATCAATACTCAACATTACCCAAATTTATAGCATCATACGACCCGATTTGGATTTAAAATTAATATTTTATGCTCCACCTATATGTAAAATATGGATTGATACATGATGATGGAACATCGAGGAGACAGGTGACAAAGTTTGCTAGGGCATTATGCAAATGAAGGCTAGGATGACGATAAGTTTTGGGCTATGCACTGGTGAACCTGGAGCTTGCATTGGCTAAGTTTAGCGAAGGTCCGGCGATGGCGTTTGGTGCTGGCGTTGGTGCTTCAATTGGATGTTGTCGGGGATGGCAGAGGTTGCGTTGGTGAATGATGGTGATGCGGGTATGGTAATAGAAGCAACAAAGAAGAAGATGAAATAAGAAATTAATGTGAGTAAACTTCTTTTGAAATTAATTAATAAATAATTTGAATGCTCTTTTCCCTTGAAATCTTTTGATTCTAGTTGATGCTAAATTTGCAGTAAACTGATTTATTTTATATGGAGTGTAGTTATTTATTTTGATTATATAAACCGGTATATCTTATTTTAAGTGATGTTCGATGTCATAACTTGTTGTTATAATCTTGGTTATGGCTGCGACCAAGTTTAGAAAGTGCAAATTTGTATGGTTTGCTAGAAATGAACAAATTGGCCAAGTTAGTGAGTGATAACTTTCCTTAATTAACGATTTCTGCCTTGTTTAATTTGTAAGGCACTGCTATAGTAGTTCATTGGTTGCATATTTGTTAATAAATTGCCTAACTGGATGAGGTATATAAAGTATGATACACACACACACAGATATATATATATATGTATGTATGTATGTATGTATATATATCTATGTATGTATGTATGTATGTATATATCTATGTATGTATATACACATAGGTATATATGTGTGTGTGTGTATGCAAGTTTCTACAACAATAACAAATAATAGGATGAATATTGGTTAAATGAAATATATATGTTATGGTATTGATTGTATCAGATGTTCAAATTTAACTAAATTGTCTGATTGGAATTGACATTTTATTAGTTAAGTAGAATAAAACATCATTCTGGTTAAAAATGATATTTGGTTATTCTCGAATATTTTTTCCTTATAGATTCCAAAATATAAGGTGTTTATTTATGGTATTATGGAACTGTGTAATTAGAGTTGATATGAACGACCGACAATAGCAGTATTTTAGTAGTTAAGCAGAACCAATCATTGATCTGCTAGTAGTTGATCACACTCAATATCTCTGTGAAAAAAATTTTATCATTAAAAAAGGATTTTGAGATTGAAATTAAGATTTTGGTATTTTTATTGTTAAGTTTGTATTTTAGAAACTGTGAAATACCATAATGCTTATTTTGATGAAGTATAATTTGGTAAAATAAAGTAATCCATGAAAAAAAAACCAGAGGAATTTAGATAGTGTTTTTACTACTGAGAACTTCCAAATTGAAAGAACTAAAATTATGATTTGGTGCATTTTCCCATTTGAAAATAGGTTTTGTGATTTTTACCTTTTCTAAAAGGATTTCTATTGTTTTGTAAACTATTTGGATATTTTTCATTTTCTATATATGTCGCTTAAGGTAATGCCCTCCTAGATAGTAGAATTTGGATTAATGGATTCTCTCTCTGGGTTTCAATTAAAATCCCGGATCGTAGGTGTTGGTAATGGTGGGTTCCATCACTAGGTGTCGAATTAGAGATTTATTGTGACTAGCGTTTACCGAATAAGGATATTTATTTTGTATCGGATTTGGCGAAACCGTATGGTATTGTAAAATCTAGTTTTTATGAAATTGTTGAATATTATGATACTGGTTTTGGAAAATTAAAAAGTAGCATTTTAAATAAATAATTGCTTACTGTTTTGGATAAATTGGATTTTGCAAATTGATTTATGAAATAGATTACAATGATTGGTATTATACAAATTGGAAAATATTATGATGAATTATTTGCGTACAAAACTAGTATTTTGACATCGTTTGCAAAGTGGACCTTTGATATATGATTACTAAATATATGAGGTTTTTTGAATGAAATGATTTTATGAAAGTAATTCGAAAATTCATTTTGAAGTGAATTTAGGTAAATGATTTAGAAAAAAAAGAATTTGGAACTCTATTTTGGAATATATTTAGATACAAAGATTATATGAAATTATTTATGGGTGTAGACTATAGTGACAAAGTTGTGTTCATAATTGAGTAGAGTTATTTAGTGTGTAGCATAGTTAGACCCGACACACTCATTATGTTATGTATTGAGCTCAATTACACTCACAACTAGATTTCTGGCTTGACATGGAGTTTGTTATGTATTGAACAACTTCGGGTAACACTGAGGTTGTTTGCAGGTTTGATATTACGAATGTATATGCTTTGTGGGCTACGACATATAGATGAAGTCGACAACAATGGCGGATATTCACTTCATATGTAATTGTCTATCTCATGAGATGTGATGTCACATTATGTATTGAGAGTTAGCTGTATTTGATAACTTGATGTACTTGTGTGTTTAGCTTTATATACGTATAAGATTGTAATGACCCTAATTTTGATTTACATTATTTAGGACATTAAATTAGATAAATTAAATGAAATAATTAAAATGGTTAAGGGATTGAGATTTGAATAATTTAAGGTAGTCATGCCTTAGTTAACCTATAAGCCAAAATGAATTAAAATGAAATAAGTAAGAGGAATAAGATAAGGGCAAAATAGGAATAAACTAAGTTCTTATACCTAAACCTTTCTTACTTTCACCCATATCCATTCTAAACATTTGCAAACAAAACTAAGAACGTTCAAAGCTTGGCCGGACACCATTAAGGGAAATCAAAAGGGAAGATTAGCAAGAATTCAAGTAGGAAGCTTAATCAAATTAATCCAAGAGAAAATCTCAACCTTCTTAACAAAAAGCTAAGGTGAACAATTGATTACATCTCACTTTTATTGTTTTCGATTTCTAGGTGAGATCCGAATTTATTTTACAAGTAAAATGCCATGATTTGGTTTTTAAATGGATATATAGGTTTGTTGGTGATTTATGTTGCTTCATTTAGCTTTATGATAAGTTTTGATTTGAAAAACCTATTAAATGACATACTAATGACTTGCATTTTTGATATAAGGTTAAAAACATTATTTTAAAGATGAGTTTCAAGTTTCATAATTTTCTAAGTTAATATGGATTTATTATGAATTTTCGAGGAAAGAAAATGGCTAAATTGGGTTTAAATTATTTTCGGCAAATATATGATAGCCTTGGGTCTGAAATTTAAATATGTTAGAAAACATATTAAAAATGGTTTATGGGAATTTCTGAAGAATTTTCCTAAGTATTAATTTATGGATATAAAATTATTTAAGGTATGCGACTTAAATGTTTTATATATATGCTTCTAAAAGGAGAAGGAACTAGTTTGCAAAATATTTTAAATTGTTAATTACTGAATTTAATAGCACTTTTAGAAAAAGATTTTGAAAAAGAATTGGCAATCAATTATATGTTGACAAATAAAGCAAGTTAGTTGCAAAGATATTACTTTAAAAGGCTAATAATCAGTTTTGCAAGAATTACTGCTTCGCTACTTACTGCAGCTATCTTTCGACCCCATACTTCACCCCAACCAAGTCGAAACCAATATACATGGTATCAATGCCTTGATACGTAGTGGATTGGAGTTTGGCAGAAGGTATAGAGTCGAAACATGCTTTCGAAGGGGTAGAAGCTACTATTTTTTTACTACAAACCACTTATGTTTATAAAGGAGGCGTTTGAAGGAGTTATATTAGCTTTCGACTTAGTCAAATGTGCCTTTGTTTTACCAAATGGACTTTTTAAAGGGGTTGCCGCCTTTTCATTTTAAAATGAAGCTTTCGAAGGGGTTCGAAACCCAACTGCCGCATTCAACCCTTCTAATCAATGATTTCGAAAGAGTATTTTGCCTTTAAAATTTGAAGACGCTTCTCCATGTTTTTGAAAGGGTTGGTTTCAAAACCATCCACTTTCTTTTACTTAGGAATAATGCTTTCGAAAGCAATGCTTTTGCCCTAGTTCTTTTAAGACCCTTTGCTCTATTAAAAGATATACCCAAAGGTTTTGAAAGGAATAGTTTTAAATGGTTTCAAAGCTATGTTTCACAAACTTTTACTTGGACCCAATGCTTTCGAAAGGTTTGTTTTAATTAAGGAATTTTAATACTTTCGAAAGTTATATAATGTAGGTTTCGAAGGGGAGGTACCCTAATGTTTTCGAAAGGTTTACTTGAGTCTTTAAATGGAAGGGTTCCAATGCTTTCGAAAGGCAAATTTAAAGTATTTTGAAAAGAGTATATCTAAGGTTTTATAAAACTTTCGAAGGGATACTTTCAATGGTTTTGAAAGGTCTATTTTTAAAGATTTCGAAAGGTATGTTTGGCCTTTCGGCCTAGTGTTTCAAGGTAAAGTAATTAACCTATTTTGAAAAGGGTACTTCGAATAGGTTCGAACGAGGCTGTTTAAAGTATTTAAACAAGGGTTTCGAAGGTGATATCTTGGATTTAAAACCTAACGTTTTCTAAGTTAATGAAGGGATTTAACTTGTTTTAAAGTAATAGATGACCCTATTGATTTAGGTTTTCATCAACATTGTTTTGTGTAAAGCATATATCATGGCAAAGATATTTGAGTAAAGCAAAAAGTATATTTTCCTTGTTTAAGTATGATTTAAAGGGTTAAATCAATTTAAAAAAAATGTTTTCAAGAAAAATTTGATGGGCTAGTTAACCGTAAATAAATGACTCAGATATTAGAATATCAGATGGGATTGGTATAGAGTCACGCCCGATACTTTAGCTAATAGCCCCTAGCTAATATAAGTTTAAAATTCCAATGTGTAAGGCTTTGTCACAGGTAAGACTAAAATGATGTTATACACAGAAAGGAATATACAGAGAAAAGATAGGTTATTGGTGAGCATGCAAAACCATTAAGATCAGTTGACCCTGGGAGAAGTAAGTTAAGGACAGACCGTCCAGAAGGGTGCTAACAGAAGTTAGATTATTTACTATGTCTGGTAGGCCCGAGTCAGCCAATGGTTAGTAGTTAGCCAAACAAAAGTATATTGTTGGGACAGATAGTCCATTGATTACTTGATTTATGTGCATAAATGAAATCACTACTATTGCTTTAATCAGATTGATTGTAGGATTCTGATTTGCAAAAGATATGTTTTAAAAAGGGATACTAGTGAGGGGAAACCCGTTCCGCTAAGCAGCATGGCCTCATTTAATATCAGATAACCGAGATGTAATAGTATTATTCACACCAGGCTTTATATCTGACTCGAAGTTTATATTTTCCCTTAAACCCTCGGGTACTCAAAATTTAATTCGAGTAGATTGAGAGCTATGGTTTTTCAGGCTTAGTAGGTTGGACAAACAAGATTCCGAAGACATGTAGGAGGCAAAGTTAGGAGCTATTTAATTTTATTTCCGCTGTGAAGTATTATGACTGATATGTTTATTTAGTACTCTGATCATCCAAGAGGGCATCTTCATATGTCGTTCTTGGCATAATTTGTAATAATTATATTTGATCAAAACTTGAGAATTGTTTTGGGATTATGTATCTAATAAGAAATATTGATTTGAAATGTAATCTGAAAAGTTGTTTTTAAATCCGTGTTGATTTTTATTTCATACTCACGTGCTTCTGATATCATGGATACCATTAATATTAGCGTATTTTGTCACCAGAAGTTAATAATATAGACGACTGCAGCATTTGTAGCGCTTAACTTCGGGCCTCAAGATAGGGGATGTTACAAAGATATTGTATCTGATGTTCAAATATGATATAATATTCAATATTTTTATTCGTTCCAATTTTAGTAATTTCATTTTATCCCCCTTTGTGTCTCTAAAATTGGATTATTCAGTCTGGGCAACTTCTATTTCTTTCTTTGTGTCAAGATGTGATACATACTATTCAGATATTTTCAGATATTATAACATATCCATGTTGACTCGAAGTAGCGTGTATGAGAGATCACTCCTTTCGAGTCCTTTGATCCAGCTATCGAGTGGTAACTCCCTCGAATAGTCTAGTTACCAAGATAGAGCATCTCGAGTTGCAATAGGACAACGTTCGTATACTTGCAATGGTGTTGTAAACCAAACTGTGCGATTAGCAAAAGTTGTGATAGGTATAGGTATGGCTTGCACGATGGTGTAAGAGATAAGAGATGCGATAGGTACATGGTATCGTATTTCAGATAGTGTTTGGGAATAATTATGCAAAAAGTACATGGTTATGCATTTTGGTAGTTTTAAGAACATGACGTGCAATAGGTATGTTAGAACCTCCATTTCAGTGTTTTATTGATGTTAGATATAAGATGGTGCTACTAATATGTCTAGTAAGATATTGCAGTTATTTAGAGGAGTTCTTCCAACAATAGCATGCATGAAATGCATGAAGACGACAAAGATATGCACAATAAAAAAGATGGATCTAGTATGAATCTTTTCCTATGCAAGATTTAGAGTTCAGCATGCTAACCCCATAAAGCAATAGTCACACACACATTCAGTATAAAGTCATAAAATGTTATTTTTAGTATTTTTATAAGGTTTAAAAGGGCCTTAAACTTCAGATTTTACATTAGAAATCACTAGGTAATTTTGATTGATGTCAGTCGATCGGTCCTTATCTAAACGACTAATTACAAAATTCATTCTACTGAACACTATCTAAAATGAATATATTATTTTTTGAATTTTTTGTTCCTTTCAAGTATGGGCTAATCGAATAATCCTACCCAACCAGTCATTGACTTGCTATACTGACTACTTTTTCTAAATTCTGAAAAGGCATTTTTTATTTTCAAAAATGTTGGTTGCTGTAAGTTTCCATTTGTTGTAACTACTTTTCAAACCCTCATAACTGTTCCCTATATTCTTAGCTCTTCGTAGTAACTATCCACTACTATAAATAGAGTTCAACGAAGGTTTTTGAATATATATGTATATGTATATATACATATATGTATATATATAACTTTTACTTTGACACTAGTTCTTTCTATATCTCTTTGTGTTTCAAAAGATTTTAAGTTATTAAAGGACCATATAATCTTTTTTGATCACTGGAGCATTTGATATATTCATTTTATGTGATCAATGTCTTCTTATTCCATGAACATACATTGTATACTTTGAGAGGGTCGTAGGAAGTATTATACTCAATATAGGTATGATATCAGTAATTTTCGGAGAATCTTTGTGAAGATTGTTATCTTGTGTGGGAGTCTAGGGCAAGGTGTTGAAGTCTAGTTCGATATCTTTGAGCGATTTTAGTTAAGTATTGCAGAGGTTGTTCAAGCAGTTGTAAATCTATTCCTCACAGTGAAGAGAGGGTTTTTGAACTAATGAAAATACAAAGTGGAGTTTGGAATTGGACGTAAGATAGGAGGACCAAACCAATATAAAAATCAGTTGTTCATTTTTATTTATTTTTGCATTTACCGAGTTTATCCCTTTTCACTGTTTACTTACTTTGCATCTACAGTTTATTTATCAGAAAATATTAGTGCATAAGTTTAATAATTATATTTATGCCATAGTTGATCTTCAGGTTGCACTTTCAAGGACAAGTTAACATAATTTGGTAGTGTTAGGAACCAAAGAATGTGATGGGTAACCGCGGTGATAGTTTAGTAGGTTTATACGCAATTTCACCTATTATTAACAGCAATAACAATTTTTTTAAATGATGAGTTAGTTTTAAATATTAAACACCCGATAGCATAGTGACTTGAACAATATGATTACTATATTCATAAATGAGAATTATAAAAACAATTACTTGTGTATGACAACACCAAAATTTGTAGTGATCCAAATTTTGATAGCATCTAATAATAAGCATGATGAGCCTACACTATAGACTATGATATTCCCCAAAATTCGAAGATAAAATTTAAACATGTGATAGTGTTATTTTGGGAATGCAATGATTTGCAGTTTTAAGTTATGTTTCCTTACTGGTGTGTATACTCACTTACATTAAAAATCACCAAAATAAGGTATCAAGATCAATGTTTAATGACTGTTGTTAAATAAGTATGCAATTAGAAAGTGAATCTAGTATATGTAGGATTACATTCAGAAGATCACAAGAACCCAGAAGAAGGATGTAATATCACAAGAGCTGGCAACAATTCAGGTTTTTGGAAAACCGAGAAAGTTTTTGAGGTGCAAACTAGGGACAAAGGCTTCTTTGTTGTATGATTTGAACTGGAAAAAGACTATGAAAGATCTTAGGGGAAGGCCTTTGGTTTTTTTATCAGAGGTTAATCATTATGAAAAGACTTACTCCTTCTATGAAGACGGATAGAGACCTCTTAACTACTATACCTATGTGGGTAAGACTTTCTGGATTAAGCTTTAAACTTTGGGGTCCACGAGCTATTAGTGCTCTAGTTAGCACTATTGACTTCCCTGTTAAGATGGATGAAGCAACAAGAAATAGGTCTAGAATTTCGTTTGCTAGAGTTCTAGCAGAAGTGAAGGTGGAGTTTGGTTTTCTAGTTTCAGAGGCAGTTGATGACTATGGGAATTCATACTCTCAGGTGATTATTTACGAAAACATCCTCCTTTGTGTGATAATTGTAATTGTTTTGGTCATTTGAAGTCTCAGTGCCCCATGAATAAAGTTTGGGTACCAAAGGAGTTCAAAACACTGGCGTGAGTAAGGAAAAATTGACTCAGATTCACTCTTATTCCGAGGAGCATGATGCTGCAACTTCAGATGCGGTCTTTCAGGATAATGAAGGTGGGATAAAAGATTCAACCCTAAATGCAGACTAGCCTGGCCAAGATGAGTTGGAGGAAGTTAAGGTTACGAAGCTGGATTTAGGGTTGTCAACGAATGCTTTCGGATACGGATAGTGCCATATCCGTATCTGTATCCAAAATCATTTTCGGATATCGGATATCCGTGTCCGTTTAATTTTCGGATATCGGATATCCGTATCCACTTAATTTTCGGATACGGACGGATATCGGATATTTATCCGCTCCGCCAATAATTGATAAATTTAAAGGTATAAACGAAAAAGTTTAGATCAACATAAAACATTTTTTGTACTATTGTTTATAAAAAAACAAAGAAATAAAAAATATGGTGATAAAACATTGTTTTATACTAATATATGTATGTGTATCCAAAAATATTCAAAAGTTAAACACTCATAGTCCTATTTTTCTATTTTAAATTATATAAATATGCATCAGTTAATCGGACGGATATTTTTCGGATACGGATACCACTATAACCATATCCGTATCCGAAAAGCTTTTCGGATACGGATATCCGCTTTTCGGATAACGGATATTTTTCATATTTTCGGATACGGATTCAGACGGATATCGGATTTTTCGGGTACCCATTGACAGCCCTAAGCTGGATGAGGACATCAACGCTGTGAACTATGGAGGATGCTATTGTAGATTTTGAAAATTTTAAACAAGCAATACTACATAGTATGATGGACAAAGCTGCTAACGGGTCAAAAGAGTAATTCAAGGGTGGTTACTTACATATTCAAGGGTCCTCGGTCCTCCAATAGACGCTTTGACAGTAGGCAATCCTATCCTCTTCCATAAAGAGTCATGTTTCTCTTTCACAACGAAAGATCCAACAAACCTCCCAGAAAGAGTGGTTCACCTACATTTGTGTATGTCACTTTGCTAAATTTGTTCAAACTGGCAGTAAAAAGTAATGTTGGAATGTGAATGGTCTATCAGTTATAAAGATGTATATTTAACAAGTTACAACATAGGATATTTATTTTTTCATCTATATGAGATATACAAATTTTCAAGTCAACTTTGTTAGATTTGACAAACGTTTATAATGATTATTAAGTTGTACGGTCCTCAGACCCGGTAATTTTTAAATTCAATTTATTTACATTAAAAAAAAAAGAGTATTGGGAAGCTTTGTTTTTACAAGTAATTATGGGTTTTTGGGTACTGATTCTCTGCTTGATACCTTGTGCTGTTTTAGCCTTGCTGATTCATCCTTCGACATCATATAACACTATTAGCTGAAATTTTTGGCCATTTTGTGTCTACCGAGAAGCTATTTCGGTGTTATCCCCGCTACATCTAATGCTAAATATGTGAAATACTCACTATTGTTGTATATATTCGAGTAGAAGAAAACACAATCAGAGTCTTAATGTCAAATTCTTCTGAAAATTATCCAAAAAGAAAAAATTGCTGCAACAACTTTTAGCAAATAAACTTCAGCTTCCTTGCGTGTGTGCTGGTACCACTCTTAAAAAATTCAGCATCGTTAGGTTAGATCATCTGAAAAGGTATAATCGCAAAGTGGACGAATCACGCTTCAACTCCGTTGAGGAATTCATCTTCGTTGAGGAATCGAGCTTTGTTGCGGAATGGCGCTTAAGCTGCCTTGAAGAATCATGCTTCGGTTTCGTTGAGAAATCAAGCTTTTAGAGCGAGGGAGAATTCGTGGGTGAAGAGGTGTTGTAATTTTGGATTTTGAAAGTGAAGGAGAAAAGTGGGATTGTTGGCGGCATTGGAATATATTAAGAGCATGGTAATGATTCGGGCATTTAAATCTAAGGTCATCCATAGTTTAAACAACTTAGAACAAAACATCTATAATGAATGGATGTTATAAGTTCATAGCTACCACCATGTATAGTGGTGACTGCCTAATTGAGATTGAATACTCTTGAATCTTTAGGCAACTTTCTCAGCAAAATAATATATTACAGACTGTATTAATCATTCCTAATCATCTCAATGATTTTATGTCCCTCTCGAACTCCATCTAGGCCTTTGTTTCTCTTCTACCAGCATTAAAATCATTAATAGCAGGTTTTCGGATGCTTGCATGGACTACTTGAAAGTAATTTTTGCAGAAGAAAGACTACTTAGCTTATAATCCCATGCTTCCTTCAGATCTTATAGATCTAAGGAGTGAAGAGGCAAATTCATTGTGAAAAACTCAAGCAAAAGGCATGTTCGAGCTTTGCTGCGATTTAAGGAGCTCCAGAGAGATTATTCATCTTATAGAAGTGTAGATCGGTCTAAACTATGTAGTTTGTGGAGTCAAAAGACTGTTAAATGATCGATTTTTGTAATTCATTGCTAGCACTGCCATGGCAGTGTACAAAAGGAAGTTTCAGAGTGAAGAGATAATACAACTCACACAAATGAATGTTTCCCTTTTCTCATCTAAAGATAGCTTTTAAAATATCAGATGCGTCTAGACAATGGGCCGGTTACGGCTTTGATTTGGTAGTAGGCTGGATGTTACGATCTGCTTTAGCTCCGACTATAGAGTCTGAGCATTTCTTGTGTATGATGTAGTCTTGATTTTTGAGTTTGGGCTAGTCTTTTTTGAGTACAATTTTGTTCACACTTTTTTTAAAGTGTGAACAACACTTTCCTCCTATTAAAGAAATTTGAAGGGTCACGTATGGGACCCCTTGAATTCCTTCAATAGGAGCCGGGTGTTTTGTTCACACTTTAAAGAAAAGTATGAACAAAATCACTCTCGTCTTTTTTGGCTTGCGTGTGTTTTTTGCTTTGTTATGGGCATGTTTTGTATATACTGTATCATACTTTTTCTCGTTTATTAATAAAAGGCAACAAGGACCTTTTTTCAAAATAAAATACAGCAACATGAGAAAAAATGTTTCTAGGACAAGGAGAAGCTATTTAGGCTTTACTAAGGAAGTATATTAGATTATAATTTAGGTTGTTTACACTCATTATCCCCGGTTAAAGAAATCCCTAAGGTGAATTTGGTACTACGTGTACAGATGATAAGTTTTTTAATAGGAGATATTAAAATTTGGTATTTTTTAACAGGTTAGTAAATACCTAGGGGAAATAAAGTTAGGATAGTTAAAGTCCATGAAGAGTTTAGGAGGTGAAAATATTGGTATTATAGTTTAGGTTAGTAAATACCTAAGGGAAACAAAGTTAGGATAGCTAAAGTTCACAAAGAGTTTAGGAGGTGAAAATGTATACTATATGTACTTGTTACTTACACACACATATAAAATGGATGTATGTGAATACATCGACTAATGGTCATCATAAAGCAAATAACAATGCTAAGTTGGAGCTCAAATGGTTTCTTCGACAGTTAGAGTGATTGATGTGAATGTGTTGTTCCAACCGCACATGGAAAATTTACTACAACGATAAATGCAACAATAGTTGCATAATGTGGTAGAGTAGCAAGGCGAATGGTGGGGGAGGACTTCGATAAGATGAGCCAAAATTACATCAATATCGGTTGAGAAATTTGCGACGGAACATAGGTTTTAATGGAGGTTCGGTATTAGCTAATATGTGACTGTATTTTTGAAGCTTTAGCCCTTGCTGATGCTCAGAAAGTGAAGTTGTCTTTAAGGCAACTAAAGGAACTAGCCAATGGTTGGTAGGGTGTACAACTACCCTACACCTCGGTATGTAGTATGCCTATATAATGTGTCATGGAGGTACCCGGACGATGTAGGACGGTAGCCGAAGATGTAAAGAAATAAAAATCCAACACCGAACCTGTAGAACATCTCACAACATACAGACAAAATATAATATAATAACATAGATGTAAAATGGGCGAGACAGTGATATAATTAAATGAACCATAAATAAGAACATTGGAGTGCAACAGGTTTATAGATTATACAAAAACTACAATAATAGAGTCTATACATCCCAAATCTGCAAAATAAACTCCAAACCGTCTCTAAAGTAATACAGGTACTAGTATAGCTCCACCGTACTACATAGTGGAATATCAGCAAAAGTAAGCTCCAATTATAGATGTATGAAAGCATAGCCTCTTGCTCGTACTCTGTACAGCTTCATGCACTATCCAGACCGGTCATCCCTTATCCACTCATTTAAGAGTATCTAAGATAATAAGAAGTAAAGCATAAAACCTCAGGTCAGACAACAGTTTGGTGTGAGTGATACATTATGTCAAAAATACTGTAAAAATCTTATATAGTAAATAGGGACATAGGGTATAAGAGTCATACCTAACCTGTTCCTATATCCAAAGAGTTAGCACATAGTAGTTGATATAAGCTAATCTACTAAAATAGCTATACAAGTGTACTACAGTCAATGAACAATGTCCAATGTCTAGGTATATGGTCGAAAATACCTACTTCATATGACACCCTAGAGTGATAGACAACCATGGAAAACATAGTACCATCAAACAATCATCACCATCACTCGTGTGCGTTGGATATAGGATAACTCGTATGGCACAATCGCAGACCAGGGACTCGATCGAAATCCTGGCTTGATTAGTGCTTGAATCCATGGTACTCCGAAAGGCTAGGAACCAGGCTCACAATCGCAAAGCCCAGGGTAATTACTATCACAAGATCTGGATACGATCAGAAATCCAGGTGGGAACTACCCACTTATCCTATCTTTATGAGCACGCTAGAAACCTCTGAGTTATCAACAATCCCTTTGAAAACATCGTCATAATGGAACCCAATCATTATTCCATCCTGGTAATCTCCATGGTAGGACATAGTCGCAAATCCCACTCGCAAGTCCCCATCGTTAAATTTGCACTTTTGGATCACTGCCATGACTCCGTTGTTAAGTTGTCAACTTTGAAATGCCTCTAGACACCCATCATAAGTCGTAGTGCCATCGTACCAAGGTTTGGAAGTCGTTATCATCGCCATCGGCGTCATCATGTCGAAGTGCCATGCCATTGCCTCGCTAATCGCCACACAAGATCCAGGGTCATCCCTTGTCATTTGGAGTTGCTTGCTCCACTCCATGTCACCCTCAAGAACCCCAAAATACATCACGAAGAAATTCATGAAGTATCGTTACGCCATAATGGAAAAAGCCGACTTTCATTTTCGGTTACGCTATACCTGAGCCAAGCCCCAAGCAACCCCTTCCGTGACTCCAAGCAGCACAAAAAACCAAACAGAAGATCTTGCTTGGGATTGGCCTAAAGCAAACATCCCCCGGACACCAAGTAGTCTCAACACCAAACCAATTTTCTTGCTCAGGTTTGGCCCTAAGAAAACACCCCTGGACATAAAACAACTACGGAACGGCAGAACTTGTTCGAACATAAAGCAACTACCGAACAACAGAACTTGTTCGGGCATTGAACAGAGCACCACCAGACACCAAGTTAACCCCAAACAGACCAACACCGGACACCAAGCACTGGACAGAAAATCTTGTTCATGTGTCGAACCAAGCCGACTCACAAAACCACCGGTCACGACTCCAAGCAACCACCAAACAACAAAACTTGTTCAACCATCGAACAAATACCCACCGGATACCAAGCTAACCCCAAGCAGACTAACATCGGACACCAAGCACTGACCCAAGTTCCTTGCCCGAGTCTGAACCATAAAAATACTAGGCACGACTCCAAGCAGACCACCACCGGACACCAAGAATCGAACAGAAATATTGTGATATCTTCAAACTCCAATTTTGCTTCGATTTCATCGCTACGCTCTATTCCTCGACCTTTATGCCTTCCATATGCATTGATACAACTCCTAACATCCTCGAGGCTATCCATCGAAGTTTGGTTTCATGATTCCTACCTCTAGTTTGCTCCGATGAGCGTTTTCAAACATATAAGCATACAAACAAACATCATAATGCACCAACCAACATTCAAATCATACAATCAATCATAACAATCATTATACTAGGTGTCTACAACATAACCTAACATATACCAAGGCCAACACATATCCAAATAACATGTCCGGGACACTAAAAATCCATTTATTCACATATAAACTATAGGTAGGGGTTTTAAAATAGCAATAAAACATAATTTTGACTTCATAAATGAATCCAAAACATGTTAAACCTATATATACATATATAATATGGTGAGAAATTATAAATCACTTATTAAAAAATCCTAAATCCAAGTTCTGCATGTAAATTGAGGCAAATCTGAAACTCAACAGCCAAATATCAAGTTTTCTTTCCTAAAAATATACATTTGAAGATCTCTAATGAATCTCTTTCCTAATCTGCCCTTAATCTATGATTTAGACTTAATTTACGGAGAAAAGAGAAGGTTTTGGGTAGAGGATGGGTTAATGGAGGTTTAGATCTATTTGAGAAGGTATAAAAGTGATTTACGGTTGATGATTAAGTCTAATAAGGTTTGCAAACCCGAAATAGTGGGCTTGCCCTCTAACTCACTAATTACCCACTAAAATGCTTCAAAAACCACCAATCTTCAAACAACATATCTTTAAACCAGAAAATCCAAATTGCTACTATGACCACTCTATGGAAAGAGAAACCATCATATCTTTCCAATGAAAGTATTCTCGGACGGTAATTCAACTTCTATAAAAAAGTTATAGTCATTACAAGTTTCCAAGTGTAAAGTCGTCTAGAAAAATTATAACGATAGGAAATGTCACTAATAGGCATTTTCCAATGTTATAGAATCATACGACCTCATATGAATTTAAAAACAATATTTCATGATCCTTCGATACGTAGAATATGGGTCGTTACATAGGGCATGATAAAGGCTAAGATTGTTGAGCGCTATATGAAATTAGATACAAAGAGATATTTGAGGACTAGTTTATTCTTAGATTAATGGTTTCTTCAATTTTTGACTATCATTAACTTGAAACAAGGAGAATTATCTTTACTATTATATTTGAATAATTTTAATGCACTATCTAAATTTCTAATGGATATATTCGAATCCTAAGAAAGATAATCAAGAAGTTAAACCTAGGATGGATACTATGATTAAATGATGAGATTACTGTCCATCTGGCCAATCCTTTGAATGGAGTGGTGGACATGGTAAGGCTTAATGAACTTATGTATGCTAAGAGGAAGCATGGTGGTAATGGTGGATCTAAATCCTAGTATGATAAAAAAAGAGGTCCGGTTCCTATTAAAAAGACAAGAAGAATCCACAAAAGAGATGGAAAACTCCAAGAGGACGAACTTAAAAGGCGAATGTTGTTCGTACTACTAGTATAATTATGGTCAAAAGGGACATCACTTAACAAGGTGTACCATGCCATAGAATAAAGGAAGGACCAAATGTTTCAACTACTGCATGCTTTTAAATATAAAGAGGGATTGCCTTGCGACGAGCAAAGGTCTTCACTTTGGGAGGGTTGACCACCGTCTCGTCTACTTTAGGAAAAAGGATGAATGTTGTCATTGAAGGTCTATTTTTATTCCTAGTATTCTAGTAAAAGTTCTATTTAAAACTGATACTACCCATTCTTTCATTTTGAAAGAATTAGCTGTTAGGCTTAGCTTAGATGCTATAGCTACATATTTTTATATGATTGATTCGATTAGTGAGTATGTTAATCTCGATTTAGGCTTTGATAGTATAAAGCTTGTTTTGTGTGGGCACACATTCTTTTACATCTGGTACCTATCACACTTTGTAGGTTATGGGGTCATCTTGGGGATGTATTAGCTAATGAGTCATGATCCTGGGACTAATAGAGCAGATACACTCAAACATCAGTGTAGTAATGGGAAGCGAGACTTGCACTAAAGACGTCAATAATGGAAACTATGAGTTCTTCCTATGGGAATCAAGGAATAAGAGATTGATTGTGTGCTTATGGTTAGAGTCCAATGATGTTTTTGAATCAGCGATAAGATCACCTCCCAAAAGAGTTACTGATTGTAGTATGACACATAGGGAGATGGAAGATCTCAAGATAAAATAAGTGAAATTAGAGAAGAAGATTTTCACTGAACCAAATAGTTCATCTTGGGGACCTTATTGTATTTGTAAAGAAGTCAAATGAGCCTCTATAACTACATATTAATAGTAGAAAGTTGAATGGAGTAATGGTAAAAAATCATCATCCATCATGTAGGATATATGATTTGCTTGATCACTTATGTAGAGCCAAAAATTTTTTGCAACTTGATTCGGCTGAAGGGTTTCACCAACTAAGAATTTCTAAATACATTATTTCATTGACTATGTTTAGAACTGGATATCGGTATTATTAATGATTAGTCATGCCCTTTGGATTAACCAATGGACCAAGGTTCTTTATAGATTTTATAGATCAACCTTCCATGATCAACTAGATAGATTTGTGCTGGTTTTGTTGGAACCGACCTGTCTGGCAGTGGGTAAAATGGGTAGTTTTCAAAAAAAATTCATGTATCATAATAGGTCAATGTTATCTACTAACTAGAATTAAGTCCAATCTATATATTAAAATGAAGTCATATTTTATTTTAAAACATTTTATATTTATTTAATTAACCAGAATAATTAAAAATACTTAATGTTTACATTGAATATATCAAATATATATATTCCTAACGTAACAAGGCAAATGTTGATATAAGAATGTGTATAAGTTAGGTACTGGGATTTATATCTATTGTATATACATATATATTATACTTATAAATACATATGATAAATTCATCTGCATATCACGATAAAAAAATGGATAAGTATATAATTATGTTTAAATAAAATGTAATATATGTATATGGCTTGTATGCACATATTAATGGTATCACATATATATATTTTTACACACACACACAAATACACACACACGCACGCACACGCACACACATATATATAAATATATATTTCCATACAACTATAAATTTAAGTTTACATAATATATTTACACATACAAATCATAATTCAAAAATAATTAATAAATTTATTTTCAAATTTAATTTGTTTGATTAAGTACACAATAAATACCTTAATTTCAACTAAAAATTGGCATTGTCGGAATATTTTATTTAAAATATTTCATCATTTCAACAAATATACATACATACACACATACATACATACATATTCAAATATTTAGATATCTATATTTATTACTTTAAACTAAACTAAAATTATAAAACATAGGAATATATTATTTCAGCATAAACATAATATATAATATATGTTTATTAAATACTGTTTATTATAAATGTAATATATATAAATATAAATGTGTGTGTGTTTATAAATATATACACGGTTGAATTAAATAATGCTTTTTAATAAAATAGCTGTGAGAAAAATAAATAATATATATTTATATTAATTTAAATATAAAACCAATCTTAAAAAATATTGTCGAAAATAATTATATATATTAATACATGAATTTATTTAATAGTAATTAAATAATTTATTTAATATAATAATTTATATATATACATATATGGGTGAAATAAAATAAAGTTTGTAAGTTTTTTTTCTATTTTATAAATAAAACTTTATAAACAATTTAAATTAAATCTAATATAACGGAAATTAAATGCTCACATATATCAACTTAAGTGATGAATGAACATATATAAGTAAATAAATACAATATAGTAAAAATAAATAAAATATAGTAATACTTAAATAGATCATACCATTCGTAACACCTTGATTTGTAAATCATCTCCTAAATAGCTCGAATCACCACTTGATTTAGCTTGAATCCAATGCATCGCTTAGATTTAATTATTTTTTATGTTTGAATACGGTTAGTGGTGGTTGACCAAGGGGATTATGGCTAGGAGATAGTAGCATAGAATGGGTAAGAGAAAAAGTAAATAATGCTTGAGTTTGATTTGGTGTATTTACAGAGAGAAAAGTGAGAAAATATCTCGCACCCTGTACTCAGTCTCTCTTACCAATCAAATCAGGATCCAAATTCAAACCCATTCCCCCTCTCTTATAGGCGATCATGTAAAGTCCCATAATGGAATGAAAATTCTACAAGCCCATTTATGTAGTTATTTATAATCAAAGCATACTTATATATATATATATATATATATATATATCAATACATGTGTATTATGTTGTTTATATATACATTCAAATAATTACTAAAAGCACCAAGAAAATTTCTAAGAGCTAACCTATTTATTATTACACCCCAACATTACAAACATTAATAATTAATATTTCTTTAATATCAATTAATTTAGTTAATTTATAATAATTAAATCGTATGACATTTCGTAGAATTCCAAAATGTAGTTGTGTGACTCGGAAGTATGAATTCAGTTAATAATTAATATTGAATAATTCAAATATTAACTTCCACATGTCACCTTAGCTTCTGGTGTGATAGTTTGGTCAAATTCATCGATAATAGATCTTTTGGTAAAATCATATTTTACATCACCTTAAGTGGTGCCAAAAGTGGCAATAATTTACGTATGTTCTCTTCCTTAATACTATATCACATTAGGATATATGGAGTTTGGTATCGGTAAAAACGTGAATAATATCCACGTTTAACTAATTAGTCCGTAATCAAAGTTCTCGGTTCAATAATAACATTTATTTCTAATCGTTCTACTCTGGCTAGAGATTTTGACTTTATGCTGACTACAGTTGTCTGTGATACTAACCTCATACAATGGAGGAGACGAATTATCTATAGAATAGTGCTTAACTTCCAATGCTTTAAGTAAAATCCAACGACAGACACTCGATGGTCGCCATTTCGTAATTTGACTATGATCATAGTGAAGTATCTGCATTGAAGTTCAACTGTACTCTAAAGTCGAGAAAACTATGTAATACGTCTTATTGAAATTTTCGATCAACCTATTTGTTACCAACCAATAATAAAAACTCTCAGACGAGTCATTCGTTAGTTATCCAATAACTACGAGTACATAACCCCATGGTTCCCGCTAACAACCATGAGTAATACACTACCCAACATTTGAGAGCATTCACGTACCTTGGTCTTAACAGATGTGTCATTATCCTTTCTCAAAACATCTTGATCAGAAATATTTAAAACAAAATTTTATTGATATTATGACTAATTACCATTTGAAATTATTTGCAGTTACAATCATATAACATTCTACTTAAGGATATTTTAATTAATATTCATTAAATTAATTACTTAATCAATTGTATCGTAAAGTATACATAAGACTTTACGAACAAGGTTGGTTACAAGGTTAGATAATTTACAATAAATTATAGTATGTCCCCAAAGGACATATCCCTAACTCTCTCAGCTTTTCATTGATGGTAATTAGATGTATTTGAAGAATGAATCAGATCATGAAGTTCGTTTTAGAGTTATGCTGGAGAAATTAAGGCAACACAAATTGAAGGCAAAGTTTTCCAAGTGACATTTCTAGGAAAAGGAGGTTATGTTCATTGACCATGAAGTTTCAAAGATAGATTTATGGTCGATCCATCAAAGATACTTTCTGAAGATTCAAAAGTGAAGGAACCGCAAGTCTATAGTGGGTGAAATATGTGGATTCCAAAAATGTTTCATATTGGATCTTAGTGGGCCTACGAAGTCTAAAGGGTTTAATTAGATCCAATCTATTTTAATAAAATAATATTTTATTAACATTGGCTTAGTCTAATTAATTAATTCTAAATTAATTAAGTGTGATATTTGAAAAGGATAGAATATATAAAATTATTCGTACTTTAAATTATGTGACAAATACGCTAAACATAAAGCAAGTGTAATTAACAGGTGAAAATGGATAAAAATTAAAAATATTAAATATAGATGCAATAAAATCAAGGTCTAACATGGAAGGAGATGGAAGGTGGCACATAAATAATTTCAAATCAAAATGAGGCAAAAGTACATACATACAAAATTATGATAATCATGTTATATTTGACAGAAAAATTAAAATAGGGGATACCATTCAGATCTAGCCAAAAGTTAAACCATGATTTGAGATTTCTCCTCGGATCTCTAAGATTCACACCCAATCCTTGCAAGAGACGGATGAACTACTTATGTGTATTTCTTTTAATGTTTTCATTTTTATTTAGAGATAAAATAATTTTGGAAAGGGAATGATGAAAATTCAACCATGGAAGGAAGAGGAGGAGAAAAAGAAATGTGAATGAAAAAAATGAATACAGGAAAGAAAATGATTGAGAGTATTTTTTAATGAGAGAATTAAAACCTTTCTTATTCTTTCTTTGAAACTTCCAATTCTTGATTCTCAATTAATTTTCAATCAAATTTCATTCATATCTCTTCCTCTCAATCTCTAGCATGGCAAGCTACACATTCCATCACATAAATAATTATTTCCAAAAGCTTGTTGAGCAATTCACAATATTTAAAACCTATTTAAATACATACTGGTTAGAAAATTTCTTCGCAAACCAAATATGCAAGGCAAGTCAAGGCTGGTTTGAATAAGGGCTTAATAGGCCTTATGTAAGCTTAGGAGTACATGCAAGTTCGAGTTCGAATCCAAGTCCAAGGATAAGTCATATGCATATCTATTATCTAAGTCCAACCCAAACATAAGTCGTATGAATGTCCATTGTCACAAATAACTAATTAGGAAAGTACAAGAGAAGTATGTTATGCAGAGTCAATTGTTTAAGCCCTTATTTGCGAAAATTCGCAAGAGCGCAATCGGCTTTGAAAATATCCGATTCGATTTAGGGTTTATAGCTTTTTAAAATAGAGAAATATAGTAAGAATGAATCGCCCCTCTTTAGGTGTCGATGGGGGCCTATTTATAGATATGTCAATTATGTGGGATGATTGACAAGTGGCACGACTTTGAATCTAAGGACTCTGATGGCACCATCTTGATGAAACCTCGGCATCCCATTGTTGAGATTCGACATCGTTTTCCTACATAGGTTCAGAAACATAATCCCCCTTGCAAAAACTCGACATCTTCTGCATCTTTAAATTTCGGTATCTCCTGCTGCTTATAAATGTCGAAACCCTTTGCTAAGGTTGAATCTCAATATCATTTATTAGTAAATCCTCTATAACAGATACTGTTGTAGAGGCTCGATAATAGTTGAGGCATCATAGGCTTGTTATTCATAGAAACTCAATATCCTCAACTTACGGTTGGATGCTCGACATCCTTTTGTGGTGAGGCACCCTTCCTTTGATACATACTCTACAATATTTTAGGTTGTAGAAGTCTGAAATATTTTGTTCTTCCAAGTTTATTGCAGCTCGATATCTCTAAACATTTACTAGTTTGACATATTTATCCTCTTACAAGCTCGGCATCCTTCTTTATTGTTAATGTTAGACATCTCCATCCCTTGCAAACTTGATAACACTTGTTGTTGTAGAGACTTGTACCGCTTAGAAACTCGACACCTCTTTGTTATTAGATGTTCGATGCCTTTAGTGACACATCACCTCTTTATTGGTATTTATTCGATACCTTTAGAGACTCGGCATCTCTTTGCTTGATAACTTTACCTTCTTTAGGCTTGACATCTCTCGTTATTTTCAACATTGACATATCCTCTTTAGAGTTTCGGTACTCATGTTTGTAGTAACATTTACCACCCTCCCCATATGTAAAAGAAGTAGATTATTCTTTAGCATAACTCCTCTTTTCATATTGCTGTCTATTGTTACTCCGAAGCCTTTAATATTGTCCGTCCATTCAAATATGAATCAACGTTCCTGGCTGCTTCCCTCTTCCTCTATAAGTATCCACCTTTTCTTCTCCCAAAAGCCTTACCTGAAACTTAAAACTAAAATTGCAATATAATCTTTCTTTTCAATCTTATAATTTCAAAACGTGCTTTCGATTTCTTCCGTGTTCAAACTTGATTTAACATTAAATTTCTCTTTTTATTGATTTAGATGTAAAAATGGAGTTTTTTAATTTGAAAACCAAGGTTTTATGGATATGGTTCTTACGAGTTGCTCGGGTTTGATTGGCAATTTTAATTCAAATACTATTGTGATTTGGGAATTTTAGTGCTCGACTTCAAAGCTTGTTAGCAATTTCATATTCCTAATGAATTAACAGAAATTTGTTGATAAACAGAGTTCTGTTAGTTATCCTAGACCTAAAAATTATCTAAAAACTCAATAATTAATTAGGGCTTTGGTAGTCCTTAAGGACTCGACGTCTCTTAGAGACTCGATAGTCTACTAGAGGTTTGCTAAGTAGTTAAAGGTTTACCAACTAATTATAAATTCAACATTTAGTTAGAGACTCGAAAACTTGTTTAAGGTTTGATATCTAGTTAAAGACTCGATAACTAGTTATGAGCTCGCCAATTAGTTGTAAGTTTGGCAACTAGCCACTAACACAATAACTAGCTATGAATCCAACAATTACTTAATGGATCATCCACTATTTACGAATACTACAACCTGCTAGAGAATTGTTAGCCCGTATCAAATTTCACAACTACTTATAGTACAATTAACTAGTTACAAATTCAATATCTTTTATAAGTTCGACATCTAGTCATGAAAAAGATTCTTTAACTGCTTATGAACTCACTAGCTATTTATGAGCTCGACATTCTGTCATAAACCCAATAACTAGCTACAAGTCTGATACCTTGTTATTGGCTCGATAAAAAATAATGAGTTCAGCATTTTGTTATAAACTTGATAATTAATTATGGTATATTTGATTATTTATGAAATCACTAACAATTAGTCATCTAATTACGAACTCGATAATAAGTTATAAGTTTAGCATTTAGTCACAAACTTGATAATTAATTATGTTGCCCTCAATTGATTATGATTTCACCAATTATGTATGAGTTTGTCATCTAGTTATCCCTTTTTTCTTGACATTCTCTTAATTATTTCAAACTTTATAAAATATATTATACTTCCAAGATTCTTGCATGATATTGTATAATAGATAAATGGCTAGCAAGAATGGCTCTAAAACCTCTCTTGCTTTAGAAAAAAGAGACATTGACTCGTTCAATCTTCTATAACTTCTTAGGATGAAGTTGACATTATTCTTCAACAATTAAGGATTAGAAATGTAGAAACTATGGTCATGGGCCCGTCTGGAAGGATAGATAATCCTCCAGAAGGTTTCTTTGTTGTTATCCTTCCTTTCGACCAGGTAGTATACAGACGAATATGACAAGTCAAACTTGAAAGTTATCAAGGCAGGAAGCATGGAGAGATAACTACAAATCCCAAAAACCAAGCATATCTAGAATAAAAAAGGCAAGGAGGAAGTCACCTCAAAAATTCCAAGGTCAGAAAATCGATAAGTGATGGGTCATGGGTCATCACCAACCCATCATGGTTCATCGCCAACCCATCAGCTTTTGCCTAATTTACCTCAAACTTCCCAAGCATAACCAAGCCTAGAAATAGAGCCTAAGGCACCACCCAAGTTTTATAAAGAAAATTAACTAAGTATATGGTTCGATACCGAACCATCCATGGTTCGGTACCACCCTATATTGCTTAGTGTTTTTCACACCATATTCCTACTACATACTAACTATGGTTCCAGAAGCCCATTCCAAGCTCCAAAATATCATTTACATGTTCTACTCCATTGATCTCCTTAAGCTCTTCAAGCCAGCAACTTCATCCTACCGTAGACCCATCATTTGGATAAAGCAAACTTGTAATGACTCAAACAAGTCAGGAATCATGAAGCTAATGGTATGACAACCCATCTCCAAAAGTCCAGAACCTATCGATAAGGTATTATGAGTCGATACCGACCCATAGCTATGGTTAGGTACTGACTCATACCAGTTGCTGAGCTGGCCATGTCTTCTTCTTTAACAACTTCTGGAAGATCATAGAGAACGTGGGGAAGAACATGTTGGAGGCTTTCCCGCTGACCAACATCTATAAATAGTGCATAAAGGGGCTCAATTTGAGGATCTTTTTGCTCTTCCACCATTATTACACTTTTCTTGTAATTTCCTATGGTCCATCAACAAACCATAAGAACTGTACTCTTACTTTCAGCAATAAAAAGAGAAAAACCTTCAAGTGGATGTAGGCTAGAGTACGCCGAACCATTATGAATCTTGTTTTCTCTGTGTTTACTCGTTTTCAGTTGTTTTCTTCCCTTTTTTATCTTCAAATATATTTTGGGTATTTGTACCATTTTTGATGTAAATATTTTGGTGCTTTCATTAAGAATTACTTAAACTTGTTAATTTGAGATAATTAAGATGACGGGGCAATCTGGTAAAAAAGCTATTGCTGAAGGAAATCAACAAGGGGGCAACCAAGAGATGTCCTTACGAGCCAACCCTCCATCTATCTACATAACCAGAGATGAGATGAAGATCATGATGAATCGGATGTAGGATAAGATGATAACCCGTCAAGAAGAGATAATGGAGAATTTCTTTAAAGGAATGGGGCAATAGGGACAGCCAGAGTTGCTGGAAATCAGAATCGAAGACCTAGAGCCGGAGCAAGCATACCTGGAAATAAAATGAGGAAGATGGAATGACCCTCGAAAGAATAAGATCGATCGGTACTGAACCAGGACCGGGCGATACCGAGTCATGTAGACTAGGGGGCATGGCTAGAGCAATTCCAGGAGGAGTGGTGCATATCAAGGGAATGGTACCGAGCGATTTAATATGAATCGAAACATTGATGCACGGCCGGAGGGGTATGTGCTATGGAAATAGGGGGTGAGTTGAGAATGCAAATTCCCTTGAATGATGATGAAAGACTCGCTAAGATGGTGATACAAGCAATGAGAGGTGGACTACATAATCTTAGCTTAGAGGATGTGAACAGGAGTCCATTCACTCCGAATATTTGGTATGCTAGAATTCTTCCTGATATTAAGCTACCGATGTTGGAGATGTATGATGGAAAGATGGATCCAACGGTTCATTTGATAAGGTACATCCGGCACATGGAGGTGTTGGCCTCTTCAAAGGAAGTCATGAGACAGTGTTTCATTTTGTACTTGATGGATTTCACCGTGCTATGGTTCAGGCAACTTGAGAACGATTCCATTGGCACATGCGCCATACTGATGGATAGATTTATGAAGCAGTTCTGGGTACATATCGCACGATCCAAGAATGGATGACGTTATCGACTAAGAAGCAGAGGAGATTCCCTTAGGAATTTTCTAACAAGATTCAATGTGGCAGTTACAGCGGGAGATTGGCCAGATCCATCTGTAGTTTTTGGATTGGCTAGTAAGACGGATTTAAAATTTGTTTTGGAACGAAACCCACCGATGGATGTCATAGAGTTTTATTACGAGGTTGAAAGGTTTCTACCCCAGCAGGATGCTGATGCTGATAAAGAAGAGGTCAACGTTGCAGATGGCGGAGGACTGCCCAGGCTAGGATTCGACAAAGACAAATGCAAACGAAAAATGGATGATGGATTTGAAAAATTAAAGCGACTGAAGAGGGAACCGAAATTCTTCTCCTGCACGGATTTGAATGAAATCCCAGAGTAGATTTACTTAGAGATCAGAGAGTGGATTCCCCATCGAAAGCCGGTGAGGAGAGAACCCACGGAGCATGAAAGGACATTGGGAAAGTACTGCCTATTTCATGAGCTGGATGGGCAGAACATGAATGATTGCAAACATCTGTGTGACCTAATCGAGGAAGAGGTCAGGAATAATCAGTTATAGAGGTACGTTAAAAACCGAGCTGCGCAGGTGGAACAAGGGTAGCCATCATCTGCAGCGAATGGAAATGGCCTTGGATCGAGGTCAAAGATAGTAATCTCTTGAATTAAATGGCAGGAACTCAAGTTTGTTTCCCTTGTCTTGCTTTTCTATTCTCGATAAACAATGTGGTATTGTAGTTGAGCCACTTACCCTTACATGGGATATTGATCGATCACTGGGCATGCTTTAAGTTGGATGCAAGGCTGCAATACATGGATGGATGTTATGATGTGTGTTTGGTGTTTATGTTTGAACACTGTAAGTGAATGCTTTATCTCTCATTCACTTATTTGTAATGACCGATATTGGTCGTGTTAAGCCCCATCCGGAGAAACAAGACCAGAGTGCAAGAAGTAAGTCCCATTACTGAAGAGTGAGCGGATGGGCTTACTTGTCATTGAGTACCCTCATTGGAGAGCGAGCGAATTGGGGATTAGCAAAAGTTCGTAGAGACCAAGGATTTGATTATCATCCTCGAACGACCATGGATTTGATTAACGGTTCGGAGAGACCAAGAATTTGATTATCTGCCCTGAATGGCCATGGATTTGATTAACGATCCAAAGAGATCGCGGATTTGATTATCGGCTCCAAACGGCCATGGATTTGATTAACAGTCCGTAGAGACCATGGATTTGGTTATCCGCCCCCAAATGGCCATGAAACCATTGGCCCTGAACGGCTACGAACTCAATTAACGATTCAGAGAGATCGCTATTTAACTATGGGCCCTGAATGACCATGAATTTGATTAAAGATTCAAAGAGATCATTTCCTTAACTAAAATGATAAATGGTCTAAAGAGATCGTCCTCTTAACTTAAACATTAAATTATCTGGAGAGATCACACGGTGAACTGAATATAAAATGATCTAGAGAGATCAAGCCTTAAAAAAGATATAGATTTGATAAAAGAATTTGATGCATGTAACTAGAGTAGAACTAATAAATCCCGGATGAACAAGGAACAATTTTGACATATGACGTAATTACTTTGAATGAAATCAGAATGATAATGATGTAAATCCCGGATGAAAATGGGAAGATATAGATATGTAATGTAAAAACTTCCAATGAAATCGGAATGATAATGATGTATAGACTACACTTAAGCAGCGTTTCGAGCCTTAGGTTGTAACAGATTTGGAACGGCCATTGATTTACAAAAGAATTCGAAGGAACTGGATGATTCACCACGATTGAAGTAGCCAGAGAGCTCAACTATTGAAAATTGATGTCTGGAACATGTTCTTGAACAAAGCGCACCTTCCATTCGCAAGGTATGCTTTGAAGGGCAAGTTTTATCCCGCCTTTTGACCATGAAGTATATGGACGAACCTGAGAAGTCAAACTTGAAAATTATCAAGGTAGAAAGCCTAGAGAGATAACTACAAATCCTAAAATCCAAGCACATCTATACTAAAAAGGCAACAACGAAGCCACCTCAAAAATTCTAAGGTCAGAAAATTGCTAAGTGATGGGCCATCACTGACCCATCATGGTTCATCGCCAACCCATCAGCTTTTGCCCAATTTACCTCCAACTTCCCAAGTATAACCGAGCCTAGAAATGGAGCCCAAGGCACAACCCAATTTTCATGAAGAAATTTAACTAAGTATATGGTTCGATACCGAACCATCCATGGTTTGGTGACGACCCATGTTGCTTAGTGTTTTTCACACCATTTTCCTATTGCATACTAGCTATGATCCTAGAAGCCGATTCTAAGCTCTAAAATATCGTTCACATGCTCTACTCCATCGATCTCCTCAAGCCTTCAAGTCAGCAACTTCATCCTACAGTAGACCATCATTTTGCCTCAAAGAAAACTTGCAATGACTCAAACAAGTCAGAAATCATGAAGCTAACGGTATGGAAACCCATCTCCAAAAGTCCAAAACAATAATCAATAAGGTTTTATAAGTCGGTACCGACCCAAAGCTATAGTTAGGTACTAACCGAAATAAATTTTGAGCTGGCCATGTAATTATTACACTTTTCTTTTAATTGCCTACAGTTCGTCGATAAACCACAAAACTGTACTCTTACTTTCAGCAATAAAAAGAGAAAAACCTTTAAGTGGACGTAGGCTAGAGTATGCCGAACCACTATAAATCTTGTTTGTTCTGTATGTTGTTTTCTTCACTTTTCTTCTCTTCAAATATCTTTTGGGTGTTTGTACCATTTTTGACGCAAACATTTGCTTTCATTCCAATTCATATATGACATTCGGGATATCTTTCCCTCTTAGATTTCTTCATTCGATTCTTGGATCATTTAGAAACCGCTTCAATACAATTGATGCCCAACTCTTATACATATCTAAGCTGCATTGAGATACTAGCTAGGGAACCTGACCTTCCTTCACTCGATGCTAAAACTCTTTATTCACCGGTAAATCTTGTCAAAGTAGAGAAATAATGTAACATCCCGCCTTTTGAGGCCCAAAACTAACCGCTACTGATGCTGCAGTCATCCGTAGTTGTTATTTCTTGGCGACCGAATATGACATTGTTAATATTGATATGCATGAACACAAGAATATGAAATTTTTTAAACTTCCAATAAACAGAATTTTTCATTTCAAGCAAATTACAATTTAAGATTTAATTACATAATCCTAGACGTTAACCATGTTCCAATCACATATACATGTACAAAATACGATAAGAGCGACATATGAAGATGTCCCCTTATGATGATCAGAGAACTAATAAATATGAACTTTACAGTTCTTAGTACATCACGGTGGAAAACACAAAATAGCTCTTATATAGCTAACACTACCTCCTACACGTCTTCAGAAGCTTATTCGTCCACAAACCTGAAAGTCTCCCACTCTTAGACTACTCAAATTAATTTTGAGTACCCGAGAGTTTGTGGAGAAACAAAAACTTTGAGTCGGACAATAAGTCTGGTATGAATAATCTATCATCTCTTATCAATTAGATATCCAATGAGATCATGCCGTATAGCGGAACGGGTTGTCCCCGCACTAGTATCCTAAACAAACTTTTAAATCATTTACTATGCTCCTGCACCCAAAATGATTAGTCTTAACACAATATGAAATAAAGCCATAAATCGTATATATTGGATATCCCATCCACCCATTTATTAAATATCCCATCTAAAAGCAACTTATTAGATTTCCCATCTGAAATCAATTTATTAGAGTTCCCCTCTAAAATCATTAAAGCGACTATCTGTCATAATTTAATAGGACTATCCGTCCCAAATCCATTTAAAATAAATGCAGATTATCCATCGTACATTGTTTTATAAAAGTTGGTGTGGACTATCTATCGCACACTCCATAGTTTTCCTAGGATGACTATGAACCCTTGGGTGCCAAATCCCGAGGCTAACCACCTCTAGCAAAACATTCTTTACTTTAGAAATTTGATGTGGGCTATCCAACGCACATTCCATGGTTTTCCCAGGTTAACCAAGAACCCAACACTTGGCCAATTAAAATATCATGATCCCCATGATTATTTATAAAAATTCATGATCCCCATGATTATTTATTTTCCTCAGGTATACCACATGTTTAACCTATTTCCATTGGTAGCCCCAATTAGGTTAAATTAAAACACATTGATAGCCCCAATTTTTATTTTCGAAAGCATATTTCTGTTTGTAACCCCAAACTATGCATCGAAAACATTAAACCCACCTTGGTGTCCCTAAGGTTTAAAAACACTTATTTATATAAGGATCCCCTTTACATATTCAAACAAAGATAAGTATTTTATGCTATAACGCTTCGAAGTAGCCCCTTTGACTTAGCAAAATTTTACTTAAGAAAAATGGCTAATAACAGCCCTTTAAACCCCTTCGAATGAAGTCCTATTCGAAAGAAATTAAACATCCAAAATTAGCCCCTTCGGAAGCCTTCCTTTTGAAAGCATCTCAAAATCATACCCTTCGACCTTGTCGGAAGGTCCTACCTGTAGACCTTGTCGGAAGGTTTCTTTTTGACCTAGTCGAAAGGTTCTACCTTTTGACTTTGTCGAAAGCCTGTGGTATCTCCCATATAAAACAATTTATAAACCTTTTGAAAGCAATGAAACTCACAACCTTTCGAAACAAAGTCAAAACCCTTCGAAATCAAACCCCTTCGAAATCAAAACCTTTCGAACTCAAAACCTTTCGAAATCAAAACCTTTTGAAATCAAAACCCTTTTGAGATCAAATCTTTCGAAATCAAAACCTTTCGAAAACAATGATATGTTGGCGTTGGCACCAACCCTTCGAAATCAATGGAGAGAGGCAGCAAGTTTTAGAAAACAAAATAACCTTTGACTCTATCTGCGTCGAAAGGTTTGGAAGCGGCAACTATCTTTCGACCTTGTTGAAAGCTATACCTTTCGACTTTGTCAAAAGGTTTCATTTTAAACAAGAGAGCAAACCAATCGAAACCTTTTTCTTTTAAACCATTTGACAAAGTCGAAAGATCTTTGTCTAAAGCTAGTAGGCGTATTTTCTTTAAAACAAAAAAAAGTTTCATCTCCTTCGAAAGCCATAACCTTTCGTCCCTAAACCTTTCGACCCCCTTCAATTCACTATGTACCAGTTGCCTGATACCATGTGCATTGATTTTTGACCTAGTCGAAAGGTTTGATACCTTTCGACCTTGTCGTAAGGTTTGGAATGGAGGCGAAAGCTCTTGCCAAAAGAGTTGAAATAGTGAAAATTGTACCTTAAAATAGTTCTTTTGTACCCCACCTTTCTTATTTGACTAAATCTGATTGGTTGCCAGAATTTTATATTCAAAAATGCCGCCGACTTTCCTTATTTGGAAATTTAAATAAATTTGAAAAAGCCCCTTTCTCCTTTATAATTATACAAAACATTTAAGTCCCATACCTTAAATAATTTTATATAACTATTAAAACATCATGAAAAATTCTGGAAAAATTCCAGAAAATCAATTAATATGTTCTCTTCAACATATTAAAATTTCAAAGCTTATGAAGATCAAAACAACTCGGAATTTAACCAAAACCAAATAAAAACATGTTAATTAGCCCATTAACATTCAAAACACATATGTCTTATCCAAACAAAGGTTTAATTGATTATATCTTAACCAAAACACACACATGGATCAGATATAAGCCCATAGTCGAACCAATCACAGAAAATGAGATGATAAACATGATTATTCACCTTGATTAGTTGATTGGAGAATGATATAATTTCCTAGTTTTAATTCTTTAGCTTTTTCTTCAATTTATGCTCTTCCTGGAGCTATTAATGGCCGGCCGAAAGTAGGTGTGAGGAGTTATGAATGAGAGAGTGAAAATTTATTAAGGTGGAGAAAGAGATTTAGCCCATTTCCAAGTTTACCCCTTAGGAATTCCTCCTTCTAAATTTAGTTAAGTCTTATTTTAGTTCATTCATTAAGACACGTCCATTGGATTTATTAATCTCATCTCCCTAATTATTCATGTTATTCTATTTAATTTATCCAATTAAATATACCGAATAATGTTAATTAAAATTCAGGGGCATTACAAATAACTGGTAGGTACCATTCGTCATCTTCTTCCTCATCCAAAGAGCTTGATCACTAATTTGATCAATAGAACTAACGACTGGGAAAACCAGTTCTTTTATATTAAGAGCCATACCTATGGAATCAATGGGTCCTTCTCTACCCCTAGTAAGTTTTGTTGCTTTATCTCTTTTATTTATACTATATTTTTTCATTCTTTTATAATAGATATTCTCTTTCAGAACCTGCTTCTAAGAGGATGAATCCTTCGGTCGCTAGTACAATCGGTGCTTTGACCCTGATATCTCAGACTATGGGAGACAGGGTTAAACTCTTAACTGAAGCCAACCTTTGAAAGCACTCCTTAATCTTGGAAAATCATAAAGTGTTTGGGGAGGCCCCATGGTCAAGAAGAATGCTCATATGCAACAAACTTTGGTCACCGGCAACCAAAATGCCTTTTCTCCATATTCTCCCATTCAGCGTGATTCTTCCGGTAATTTCTTACTATGATTTGATAGAATTTTCTATACTGTCATCTTATGGTTCTTTGTTTGACTTAGGTTCAACTCTTATCACCCTAGGTGCTAAGCCCAAGAAAGCTAAAATTCCTACCACTTCCTCGGTTGTGACTACTAAAGCTTCTCTTGTTGTTCACTCTATCAATGACGCTCTTAAGGCTATTGAGAGTCGCAAGAGAAAGAAGGATACTGGCGATTTTTCTAGTGCTCCAATCCCTCCTCTGGTTAAAAAGGATAAACTTGGAGATTATCAAACTTAGATTGCTATTACTGAGAATTTGAATGCAGCTATGGCCGCCAATAATCAAGATTCATGTGTTATTGATTTAAGCTTGCCAGACCAAGATCCTCAGGACTGGGTAGAAATTTCCCACGCCCCATCCTGTTATAGGCATTATAAATCCCTCATCCATAACTGTTTTCCAACGTTTGTACCATGAGTTGGGCCAGACTCCTCATCCCCCTGAATCTCTTCCTTTTGAAATTCCAGCTCAGCTCATCCCTTCAGATTTCGATCATTTTGTTCGTTCAGTTATCCAATCTCCATCTGTGGCTTCTTCGGTACCATTGCAGCCTTTCGCCTTTTCCAAAGATCATCTCCACATTCTTTTTCGACAACTTATTATCCTTACGCCTCCGATTAATACAAATTTTGGCTCCATATATTTTATTTATTGTGTATTTTTGTATATTTTAGGTGGCCAAGCACATGTCTTCTTCAATAGAAATATTCCTCCCACAAATAAAGGAGCAATGTTTGAAGGAAACCCTCTTTACCGCATATTAAGATAATATAAAAAATTATCCAAAGTTAAGACTTCCCTTCACTGCAACACTAAAAGACAAGTTGAAGAGGAAGTTTGACCTTAAATGGAGAAGAGTTCCTGGGTCATTCCAAGATGAATTCTCAGAAGAGGGAGCCATCCATCCTTAGGAATTACTATCTTTTGATGATCCTATACCTGATGAAGACAGAGATGAGGATGATAGAGGGAACGGTGACAAGGATGCTAACGATGGTGATGAAGATGGAGATGATGATAATGATGCCGGGAAGGAGGAGGAAATGGCAGCAAAGATGCTAATGAATCGATAAATAGTGGTAATGGATCAGGTGGCCATGACTTGGACCCATCTACTCACGATGCATACTTTTTTGATCCACTCCAGCCTTAGAATGCTCATCGAGAAGACACTAAGTCAATGGATATACGTGCCCTCGGCTACCATAGTAAAGAAAAAACTCGGGTTTCTGCCTCACAGGCTCCCGCGGTACAGATATAAAGCTTATCATCTTTAAATTGCTTTTAATTATTTGTTAGCTTTCATTAATTCCATAATCTACACCAAATTATATAATGGTAGCTAATCCCATCCCACCTTTTCCTCGCATCCCTCATATCGCTTCACCTATCCTTTAACTTATCCTTGTTAACTCTGTTCCATCCCCTCTTGCCATCATGTCCCTTCCTCTCCCAGCTCATTATCTGGACCCACCTTTTATGTCTATTCTTCCCTCCTCTCCAGCTTTAGCTCCCTCCATCTCTTCTATTCCTCCATCCTTATCCCTCTCCTCCTCTGTTTCTTTTTCCCCTATCTCTGAACGGTGTTAGACTTCTCTCCTTAAGCGTCTTTCTCGGAATGTTGAGAAGTACAACGCTGTTCAGATGGATATGAACTTCTATGAGAATGCAATTATACCACCCACTAAATTTCTTTGGGTAAGAGCTAATGCTTGCAATAAATATATAGTTGGTTTTTTCTTGGATCGCTCGCTCTCTTATGCTGCTGTGATCCAACAATTAAAGAAGGTTTGGAAGCTCCGAGGTAACATAAAGGTGAAATCAGATAGTACTTTATTTTTGTTCTTGTTGTTTGATAAAGCTGATAGGAAAAGGATAATAAAAGGAGACCAGAATATTATAAAGAACAAGCTATTTATTCTTAAACAATAGGATCCAAATGTGAGTAATGTTTGTGGATCCATTAAGGCTGAACAGGTGTGGGTATACTTAACAAATATTCCCCTATTTGCTTGGTCCCAGATTGGCATCAACTGGCTTACTAACAGGCTGGGCAAGCTGATTTTCCTAGATGAAGCTACTGAGAAACTTGATAGGATTCATTTTGCTAAATGCCTGATAGAGATATCTCCAATTAGTCAGCTTGTTGATTCACTCCATGTTCAGCTTCCAAATGGCACCTTGCAGCATATATAAGTATATTACCAATGAAGACCTGATATATGTGATTATCGTAGAGTTTTTGGACACACTAATGAAATATGCACAAGTTATATGCATGAGGAAGGAAAGTATGATGAAGAAAATATAAAATCAAATGCACAGTCTGTTGAAAGTGAAATACCACTAAGGAAAAGAATAGTGATAGGATTTGCTCCAGGCCTTTCCATAGAAATGCATGGAATAAGGTTGCAAATACAAGTAAGTATGCTAGAAAGCTTGTTCCAAAAGATGTCATAATTATGGCTGATGCCAATGTAACACACAAAGCAGCTGCTAAAGAGAATGATAATTGTTTAGATGCAATTAGTGCACATAATGACCAAGTGCACCTGACCAACTTGGACCTAAGCTCCTCAACCCAAATAAATACTTCAGGAAATAACCACTCCTCCCCAGCAAATGGTATCTCCATCAATTTGCAATCAAGTCTCTCCCCTTTCATTCTTGATAATCAATCTCCTCATGAGAGAGAGAAGTACCAAAAAATTGGTACTTCTCTCTCTATAATTCTAAAACCTCTACCTTATAGCGTCTACTTCATCCTGTGCCTTGCCTGTTCTTACAATCCTTAATGAAACTTCCTCCCTTCCTCTCTTCACTTGTTCTCCCTCTAAACTTAGTGATAACTCATGTGTGCACATGCACACTGAAACATGCATAACTGAAAATGACACTATTCTAAACATTGGAACTTCATCTATATTTGACTCATCCTTATCTCCGGCTATTGAAACTCAATCCTTACTTGATTCTGTCTGCCATAAAAACTCATCCACCATGAACCCTCAACCTTCCCTTGATGATACTGCTTCCTTGGCCCACCTTCTCAACCTAAAAGCAAAGGCTGATAACAAAAAAATATATAAGAGCAAAAACAAGCTACTGTCAGCTTCCAAATTCAACAATAAGCTTAGTTGCTCTTTGATAATTAAAATGAGATCTAAATCTTCCTCATTCCTCTCAGCCATTAACTATGACAACCTATCCTCCTTGCTTGACAACATCTTCCCTGATAATATTGCGCAAACTTCTTCTGTAAGTACCAGACTCAACCAAAAAACCCATCAGTTATTTAATGTTACACCAAATTCCGGCATGGAATATTAAGGGTGCACATATGCATATCAAGCTAGGTGAAATCAAAAACCTAATTCATGAATTCAAGCTACCGTTAGCATCTATCTCTAAAACAAAGCTTAATGATAAGCTTTCCATAAGAGCTTCTTCCTAGATAAATTGTAAAGCCCCAAATTTATGTACCCTTTGAGTCGACAATAAACCACACATGTCCAACCCAAATTAAATAAAAAGATGGATCTTTAAATGTAAGAAAGAAAATAGAAAGAACAGAATCTCACTTGAATGGATAACATATATTATTAAACAATAATCTTTACAGCGGAAATTTTTTAAAATACATATATCAGCGTCTGACCTAGATTCAGCTTGGACGGTTATAACACATGTCCTTACAATTGCTTAAAAACATCAAACAAATTGCAACGGAAATAGAATATGTTCATACGTGGTGAAGATCTTTAGCTCTCCTCTGGAAACTCCCAGCGTCTTCAGCTAATCCTGAAACTACTCGGATCTGACCCGATTATAAAAATACCCGAAGCAGTTTGGAAAACCAGCATGAGAAACACAAATCTTAAATGACAATGTCATAGATCATAGATTGGTGATAAAAACCTTTTGAAAAGAAAGAGTATCTCATAAGACCACACCACACATAAAACACGGACATGTTTTTACCTCATGATAACTAAATTATTTTTATTAAAACATTTGATATTATTTTTAATGACATTCTTTGAAAACAATTGCAAGTAAACCTATTAATCTTAGCCGAAATTGTTATATTGATTAAATTTCAGCATACTAGCCAAAAAGTGGGTTCTACAAACAAAATGGCAGGCACTTATTGGAAAATGGATTTCCATACAAATGACTAGGTGAACGGACTACCTTCCAGCAGTACATCTCTATAGGAATGTACCAAGGCTACAAAACATCTACACATCTACCAACACAAGACTGGCCTATCTCTCCGTCTAGATAGTACCGAATATGTCATCACCCAAGTCGTTACTGACCTATCCGAGCGCTCGTTTAGCATACACCAGATTAATTTAAACCCGAACGTCATAGCGGGTTGAAATATACCTAGAAGGGGGTGATCATACCCTAATGGTTGCGAACCACATAACCTTGCCGCATCTACCCTGTTTTGATCATTTCCGAGTGTAAGGCTTGAGGCAACGATTACCTTTTCACATAACACAATATCATTCCTCTTTGAATGCCACAATTCCATTCCATGATCACAAAAATGATTTCTATAAACATATAACTCTTGAGCTCATACGTCTCAGGAAAGGGTGTTAAGCTAAGAGAAGTTGCGTTCACCGCCACCAAGCAGATGATATGTTTATAGAGATCAATTAATGTGCTTTTAAAATGCAACATCAAACATTCATACAAATAAGTTCATTCTGGGACTGAGGGAAAATGAAGGCACTCCTACCACATCCCCCTTTGGAAATCACCCCTAGGATCAGTAGCGATTAGCCCTTTCAATTCAAAGATTTTCATAATGGAGCACTACTACCAATATATGATATGGTAAATTTCATCGAGGGTCTAGTGACAAGTAGTCCTACATCATGAATACCTTCACCTTCAATGATCTTATCTTCAACATGTTTTATTTCGAAACATAAATTGGTTCGAAGTGGTTTTCAGATAGGAATTACCCAGATCCGACGTCGGTCTCTTCGAAATCAAATGATCGATAAAAATGTGAATATGTGTATACAAGATTTGTTAAGCCTCTTTTCATTTTAACATTTTACTAAAAAATCAAAATTCATTTAACTTTGGAAATCTTCATGTCATTTACTTTCAAATCAAATAAAATTCCGTCTTTCAAAAACATGTCTTAACTGGGTTAAAAACAATGTTATTTAAGACATCGTTTACTGTAAACCCAAAACCAATTCTATTGAGTAAAATATTAGACTAATTTTACGTATATTAATTTCTGTATTCAACTCGTACTACTTGTGGAATAATAGTGGAAAATCACTTCTTAAATTTACGCATATGGTACAAATTTCCCTCCTTATAACTTAATACAGAGTTTGACTAGAACGTTCCTTATATTACTGAAAAAACTTGTTCAATCGTTTTTATTATGGAAAAACTTAAATATGATCTTTTCATTTAGAGCATTCGGGTTTTCCCTTCGATCTATTCCACCCCTCGCTTATAAAGAGAAAACAGAGGCTAGGTAAGTTCAGGGCACTGGTTGCTCCATCCCTAACCTTAGTTACACACCTTATTTTATCTTCTCAGATCTCATAGGAGGGACAAATGTACTAGTTATTTCCGCATAACATTTGATACTTTTTAAGGAAAAATTATTATTTAAGTGTTATAAACAATTTCTCTTAACCATTTATTTAAATTTTTATTAAAACTTCCAAATCATCATTTAACACTTAATTATTTATTTAAGTTCATTTACAACTGATTTAGGAAAGAATCGTTAAGTTGAAATCTTCATTTCTAAAGTTGCTAAAACAGTTGCAGAAAAGTGTTGTGAAAAGTGGTTTTACAAGCTTATTTGATTAAAACAACTTTTCTGTCATTTGGAAATCCATATTTATAACTCAAACCTCTTTTAGAATATTGTAACATATTTATCAAATTTATTTCATATTTTTAAACATTTAAAAATATCCATTTTAAAGAATTTTATACTTTCGTCACTTAACTGCCAAAGTGCGATTTTTCAGAAAACTTTATTTGGACATATTTAAAAATCTAAAAGATGAAATCTTTGTTTTTCTTTGCCATTTGAAAATTGTGGTTATAAAGATCCGAAATTCTTATTTCAAAGATTTTCGAGCTATATTCCACTTCATATGCTCATTTGAATTATTCTTCGACGCGAAATCGCGAACTACTGCTGCGCGATGCGTCTAATTTTGACTTGTTTTTCAATATTTTCCAAGACACTTCCAAATTAGTTTTTAATTGCTTATAAACCATTTAAAAACTATTTAAAATCAATAATTTATCATTTTGATTATTAATATCTATTTTTCACTTATTTCAAAATATCTCATATTATATTATTATAACATTAAAATTTCCATCTTTTAAACTTTTTAAACCATATACTATTTATTTTTGAAACTTTAAACCTTTAAAATTCATTATCTTTAAAATCTCAAATATAATTTCCATTTTCAAAATAATTTCAACTATTTATTTATTTTTTTGAAACTTTTGGATTTCCAAATCAATTCTATCTTTTTTGAAAATGAATTTCTTTCCCAACTTGATTTTGAAAAGAGGCTTACTATTCCAAATATACCATATACATGGTCTTATTTAACAAAGGGAATGGCTGATCATTTCAAATAAATAAACATAATTAATTTAGCTAAGATGCCAATAAATTATCATCGACAATTCATCCATTCAACTAAACTCATCCATATAACATCCAAACATTCATATAAATACTAAATGGTGTTAATCATCATAAGGATATAGACATGATCATCATGGCATAGTAAAAATAGGATTTTAAAGTAAAGGAGCTCACTTTATTTGTTAAGTTTATATATATATATATATATGTATGTATGTATGTATGTATGTATGTATGTATGTATGTATGTATATGTATATATATATATATAGTACTCCTTACTTCTTAAGCAACCATCAAACATCATAACTATTTTTAATATTCATGCTACCATTTTATACTTAATTTCAATTTATAAGAAGTATGTATTTAAATTGAGTTCTCACCTTTAACCGAATCATTTCACTTCCTACCAACATTCATATCCAACAATACTTTACCAACTCACCACCTAAACACTTCTCCACCTTTACCATTGCTCATGACCATAGCTCCCCCTTCTCCTAGCTCACGGCCTAACCCCCCACCCCAAAATCATGGCCTAGGGCCATTTTTAAGAAGAGAAGAGGAAGAAGTGGACTTAGAAGTTTTTTATGAAGAGGCTAGAGAGTAACAAGTGGATTGATGCTTAAGCACTCCACTATTTTTAACCCTCTCGCATCTCTTAAAGAGAGAAGCCAATAAAACTCTAAGGAAGAAGAAGAAGAAAGCTTTAGAAAAGAGAGAAGAGAAGGTGTGAGGAAATAAGAGAATGGAAGGTGGTATTTATAGGAAAAGTTTTGGAATAAAATATTATAACTTGAAATGACCAAAATGCCATTACTTAACCTTCAGGTAAACTTACTTTTTCAACGCTTATCGTCATCCATCACTTTATTACTGTATGTCTTAGTCACTTAATCATTAAGAAAAATAAAGTAAGATTTTGTTTAGATTTGATTTTGACATGTTTGTCTTTTTGTGCTCACTTTTGTTAATAATATTCTAGAAATTTCTAAACTAGTTTAGGAAAAGTAATCTTGTTTAGTGACTTTATTAATACTTACCATATTTAAAAATGTATATATGTATATGTAAATAAAGGTGCAAGCGACAACTTTTGTTAAACAAAACGTTGATTTTTGAAACGTTTTACGGTCACATTTTTGACGTTTTTGTTAAACTATTTATTTATGTAAAACATCTTGAAAATAATTTTCTTATCATCTTTAATTAATTAAAACAAGTTTATTTTAGTTAAAAAACCATATTAAATAATATTAAAATTCAATTATAAAAATACAACGTTGATTTGTCAACGTGCGACAAAATTTGTCAATCGTTATAAAACAAGTTTATATGTTTATAAAATCATTATAAATCAAATTTATATTATTATCATATCATTATATAAACATTAAAAATAGTTATCTACCATTTACAACAATTATTCGAATGTATATTAAATTTTATCGAAAACCGGCTTTTGTCATTTTTTGACGAAAATCCAAACTTCCAGATTTTATAATCAAATTTAAAAAAAATAAGTTTATGATTATCATTTATCACATAAAACATAATTATTTAAATTTGAAAATTCTATATCTAAATATTTAAAATAAATTAAATATCACATTTTCAAAGTGGTAAAATTACGGGTCGTTACATAAATCCTTCCTGGTCTTCCATTAACAACCTTGATCTAGCCTCTTATGGTAGACTTTTAGTAGTCTATGATTCCTCAATATATAAACTATCTACAACCCTTTATGAGAAACAATTCATTCACTCTCATGCTATTCACCTCCCCTCTGCAACATCAATGTACTTCACCTTTGCATATGCCATGAACTCCTCCTCCCAAAGACAACATTTCCTTAGCTACCTCCCCCACCTCTGTTAGGATTCCCATTGCTAGATCGTTTTAGGATACTATAACTGCTTTTACTTGTCCACTCATAAATCTGAAGGACCTCCTCTTTCTTCTGGGGAACTCTCCCCTATCAATGAAGCCATGCTCTATACCTCACTTATTGATATTCCATCTAATGACCGCACCTATACTTGGTCTAGCAAGAGCAGACATGGATATAGAACTCTCACCAAAATTGATCATGTTCTCTCCAATTTATTTACTATTTTAAAATAGCATTCCATTTCTGTCTTGATTTCCACTCCAATGCTATTTGATCATTGTCCCCTCATTCTATCCTTTAGGATGCCATTAAAATAAACTCAAATTTTAAATTTTTTAATGCATGGACTAAAGAATCAACTTTTTTACGGATTGTACAAGAAGCTTGGAACATCGGAGCTGTAGGGAATCCCATGTTCATTCTGTAGCAGAAACTCAAATATACTAAGTACGCTCTTAGGTCCTGGGCTAGGAATAAATTCGGCACTGGACAAAAGCTCTCAGCCTCCATAAGACAAAAGCTTGATATTGTACAAGGTCAAATTATGAATAACTCCAGTGATCCTAACCTAAGCTCACTTGAAACTAAACTAGCTTGCCAACTATTAAATGTAATATCCTCTGAAGCAAATATGTTGAAATGGAAGAGCAGAGAACATTGGTCCTAATTTAGAGATAGAAACATTAAGTATTATCATGCTTGTATTAAAATTAAGCAACCAAAGCTCAAATATCATATTTCTAACACTCAAGGTACTTTGCAAACTTCCACCTCTAGCATTGATGAAGCTTTTCTTAGTTACTATACTATCCTCCTTGGTTCTCAAGAAGATTCTATGGGTGATGAGAGTTTCCTTTCCGCACTTACTATGCCACAGCTCACTTTGAACCAACAAGAATTTCTATCTTCCCCTATATCTGATGAGGAGATTAAATCTTCCATTTTTAGCATAGTAGAAAAGGAAGTCCTAAAAGCTATACATAACTTTTTCAAGAAATGTAAAAGGCTTAAGGCTATAACTTCTACTAACCTAGCTCTTATTCCTAAAACCCTTAATCCAACTGATGTTACGCAGTTCCGTCCGATAGCATGTTGTAATATTATTTATAAGTGTATTTCAAAAATATTAGCATCCAAGCTGAAGCAAACATTAATCTTTGTCATTTCACCTAATTAAGCTACTTTTCTACCTCAGAGAAATATTCTAGACAATGTTATGATTGCTCACGAGCTTCTCAATGGGTACTCCTCTCCTAATATTTCTCCCGGTGCTATGATGAAAATTGATATAAAAAAGGCTTTTGATTCTTTGAAGTGGTCTTCACTTGTTACAATTATGATAAAAATGAGCATTCCTTCGATCTTCTCTGGATGGATACATGAATGTATCTCCTCTATCAAATACTCTCTTCTAATAAATGCACACACAGTTGGATACTTTAAAGGTTTCAAGGGATTAAGGCAGGGAGACCCGATATTTGCATATCTATTTATCTTGATCATGAAGACACTGACTCAAGCTTTGATTAGGCTAGTTACTGAGAAGGCTTTCTCTCTACATCCAAAATGTAAAAATCCTCAAATAACATCTTTGGCCTCTGCTGATGATCTTATAATCTTCTTCAAACCATCTGCCTCCTCTATCTCCTATATCATGAACATTCTTCATTCCTTCTCTACTTTCACAGGTCTGAGCATCAATTCATCCATATCTCATATCCTTCTTGCTAGGATCTATGACCCTCTGGTTGATAATTTCCTATCCATAACTAATACGAAACCTCTTTAGGATGATATTAGCTATCTAGGTATCCCTCTAGCCACTAAGAGAATCACTAAATCTCAGTGCTTTCCACTCTGTGAGAAAATTACAGCTACTGTGAATAGATGGCAGAACAAATACTTATCTCAGGCTAGCAGACTTATCCTCATCAACTCCATCATTTTCTCCCTGAATGCCTGCTGCAGCAGAGCTTTCATGCTGCCTAATAAGTTGATCTCCATGATAAAAAGTGCTATGACCAGGTTCTTGTGGACTGATTCTATATTCACTAGGAGGTTAGCCCTATTGCCTTCTAAAAGCTTGAGCTCCCTAAAAGTATGGTGGTATCCAGATTAAAATATAAAAGCTAGGAATGTCGCTGTCTTCTCCAGTCATCTTGATAACCTACTAAACAACTCCTCTTCGGTTTGGGTTGTCTGGGCAAAGAAACATAATCTAAAATCTGATGATTTCTGGCTTACGAAACTTAGACCATCCTCTAATTGGATATGGAAAACTATGCTCAAACTTAGAGATTATATTTTACTACACATTAGACTCTTGCTTGCTGCTAGCAGTGATGCAAAGTTTTGGACTGTTCCCTGGATTACTAAGGGTCTTATCCTTAAGAACTTCCTGACTCATGAAGAAATGTTGCAAACTGGGATCCCTCTGCAACCTAAGGCTGTTAACTACATTAGGAATGGATTGTCTGCCTTCCTAGATCCATTAGCTTGGGTATTACTGCCCTCTAGAATGTGCAAAATAACTCTGTGATATCCGTTGTCGATAAAGATAGCTATGTCTGGAATAATATGAAACATACTCCACTAGCACTGTATATAAAGCAATTACTAGCACACATACTTCTGTTGGATCATGGGTTTTGATTGCTGATAATAAACAACAATTCACGAACCTACGACTACGACAACATCTGGACTCAATGACTCAAAGTATGGTTCATATAGTTATATATTTTAACAAGAGTCGTCAAATATGTATATAGAGTCTAGTTTAGTGCTTTGTTAAAACCTTTCCGCAAGAACCATCATTCACATTCAAATAAACTTGCATGCATATTTTAATCAAAATTAAGTTTTCAAAAAATGCATGGAGTGGAGCTTGAACCCGGGTCACTAGTTTAGAAGGCAAGTGCTCTAACCAAATAAGCTATGGTGATTTTTGATTATCAACAGAATTCAGTCGACTGAACAAGATCGACCAGTCGATTGAATATCTATAAACAACCTATTAAACTTGTGCATTGCTTTTCTTTTTTGAATTTTTGAATAATCAGTCGACTGATCCAAATCGACCAGTCGACTGACATGAACCCAACTGCCATATTTTGAAAAGACATTTCCATTCTACGAAAGGTTGCGATCCTTCTCTGAACGAGAATGGTTGCTTCTTTTGGTTAGAACTCTTCACCAATGGCAGCAACCCTCTGTCTACTATAAATAGATGTTCCCAAACACTTCATACTCACCAAAATCTTTCTACCTATCTTGTATTCTTCTTGTACTCTCATACTCACATTCAAAACAGCATACAAGCATTTTATTGCTTTGAATCTCCAAATTAACTTTCATAATCTTCGATTCAAATCAATATTCTCCTTTCTAATCTTTACACACACATATATACTTGAGGAAAAGATTATAGGAAGGTTGTACTATCAAAGACAAATCAGTGTTATCAAGAACACAAAGTGTCAAAGCAATTTTATTGAAACTGTTGAAGTCCTGTTCGGTTGTTCAGGCTAGTAAAGTCCTCTTTCGGTTGTTAGAGGCGGAAAAATCATGATCGGTTGCTCAGGTGTTGTATACCTATTCCTCGGGGTTAAGTGAGGGGTTATTGTGAGAAATTCCAGAGGGAAGTCTGGGACTGGACGTAGAACGGGAAGTTCGAACCAGTATAAAAACTCCTGGTGTGCTTATTCTTATTTACTTTACTATTATTATCTGTTTCCGCATTTAGATTATAATACATTCCATATTACATGATCCTAAGTGTTATCTAGCCACACAGTATTAGCTATACGGCATAGTAGTCACCTTCATTTGGTATCGGAGCCTGGACATCCTATAACCATAACATAGTTATTTGGTATATTCTAGTAATATGGAAAATAACACTAACAACAGTTTTATAGAAGGTCAATCCACTGCACGACCACCACTATTCAATGACATGAATTACACTTATTGGGCTACACGTATGAGAATTTATATGCAAGCAAATGGTTTTGATTCATGGAATATCACACAATCTGAATATAATATACCCACAACTGAATATTCTACATGGTCAAACACACAAAAATTAGATGCTACTGCAAATGCTAAATCTATGAATATATTGTTTTGTACCTTAGACAAGAATGAGTTTAATCGTGTTAGCGTGTGCAATACTGCATATGAAATATGGCGAACACTGAAAATAACTCATGAAGGTACTAATAAGGTTAAATAAAGTAGGATATCTATGCTTAAAAATCAATTTCAAAATTTTAAAATGAAAGAAAATGAGTCCATTAATAATATGTATTCCAGATTCCATAATATTTATCATTCATTATTAGGACTAGGAGAAAAATTTACTGACTTTGATATAGTATCAAAAATCCTAAACTCTTTAACGGATGAATGGGAAAGAAAGTTTCTAGCTATTGAAGAAGTAAACGATCTTTCTACTATGAAACCAGAAGAGTTAATAGGAAATATAATGTCATATGAAGTAAATTTTCATGCAAAGAAAGTTCAAGCACAGGATAAGAAGAATCTAGCTTTTCAAGCAGAACAAGATGACTCTGACTCAAATGAAGAGGATATGGCATTTATATCTAAGAATTTCAAAAAGTTTTCGAAATTCAAAAAGAATAACAAGATCAAGAGTTACAAAAATAACTCTAGTAACAATAATAGCAATAAACCATCTTCTTCTGTCATGGAATGTTATGAATGTCATAAAAAGTGTCATATGAAGAAAGATTGTCCAGATAAACAGAAAAATAAATTCAAGAAGAACAAATTCAAGAAGAAAGCATTTTCTGTAATATGGGATGATTCAAATTCTTCATCATCTGAAAGCGACAGTGATAGTGACACGGAGTAAGCAAATGTATGCTTCATGGCTACAAGTGATGATGTAAGTGAACTAAGTTTTGAAGATTTAGTTGAACTTAATTCTGAACTAGTAGACTTTGCAAAACAAACAAAAAGGCAAAATAAGGAGTTACAAGGAAAACTGAATAGATCTGAATTAGAAATTAGTAAGCTAAGAGATGAAAAGAAAATTCTGGAAGAAGAACTTGAAAAATCTCAAGAATCTAATTCTAATTTAGCATCTCAACTTTCTATGATAACTCAGGAATTAGAAATTCAGAAAAACAAAAATGATGATTTATCAGTTGAAATTAATGATTTAAAATCTAACACTAAAGAATTAGAGTTAGAAAAATCTAGTCTCAAAACTAAGTAAGAAAATATTAATAAAAATATTTCTAACTTCAATAAAGGACGAGAAAATCTTTCTACAATATTAGAAAATTCTCAGTCTACTTCAAATAAAATGGGACTAGGATATAAGAAAATTCCAAAGAAATTTGGAAAGTTTAAAAATATTAAAACAATTTCTAACGATCTTAAAATTATAAAGATATGGATTCCTAAAACAAATAACATTTTAATTAGGAATAGACATATCAAAACATTTATAGAAACTGTTCATAAAAATGGAAATTATATTTATAAAGGTTCAACCACCCCCAAATGGGTATGGTTTCCTAAAAATTAGGAAGTTATAAGAACCTTGGGTATCGCATGCTTTAAATGTTAAATTTTTTTTATACCTTATATTATAAGTAGTAGTTATTTTGTTTTATATTATTCTATGTTAACAATTGTGTGGAATATAATTTATGCCATCATATAAACTCTCCTTTTTGTCGATGACAAAGGGGGAGAAAGATATTGCTCTAATACTATTTACAGGAATAAACGATGAAGCACAGATTAAGGGGGAGAAAAGATTAATTATTTATAGGAATATATAGCATAGATTCAGGGGGAGAAATCTATAGCATAATTACAGGAATATATTCAGGGGGAGAGATAAGTCAACAAAGCTTATCGAAGATTTGTCCGTAGAAAATAGAGTTGTCATCATCAAAAAGGGGGAGAATGTTGGATCATGGGTTTTGATTGCTGACAAGAAACAACAATTCACGAATCTACGACTACGACAACATCCGGACTCAATGACTCAAAGTATGGTTCATATAGTTATATATTTTAACAAGAGTCATCAAAAATGTATATAGAGTCTAGTTTAGTGCTTTGTTAAAATCTTTCCTCAAGAAACATCATTCGCATTCAAATAAACTTGCATGCATATTTTAATCAAAATCAAGTTTTCTAAAAATGCATGGAGTGGGGCTCGAACCCGGGTCACTAATTTAGAAGGCAAGTGCTCTAACCAAATAAGCTATGGTGATTTTTGATTATCAATAGAATTCAGTCGACTGAACAAGATGGACCAGTCGACTGAATATCTATAAACAGCCTATTAAACTTGTGCACTGCTTTTCTTTTTTGAATTTTTGAATAATCAGTCGACTGATCCAAATCGACCAGTCGACTAACCTGAACCCAACTGCCATATTTTGAAAAGACATCTCCATTCTGCGAAAGGTTGCGATCCTTCTCTGAACGGGAATGGTTGCTTCTTTTGGTCAGAACTCTTCACCAATGGCAGCAACCCTCTGTCTACTATAAATAGATGTTCCCAAACACTTCATACTCACCGAAAATCTTTCTAACTATCTTGTATTCTTCTTGTGCTATCATACTCACATTCAAAACAGCATAGAAGAATTTTATTGCTTTGAATCTCCAAATTAACTTTCATAATCTTTGATTCAAAGCAATATTCTCCTTTCTAATCTTTACACACACATATATACTTGAGGAAAAGATTATAGGAAGGTTGTACTATCAAAGACAAATCAATGTTATCAAGAACACAAAGTGTCAAAGCAATTTTATTGAAACTGTTGAAGTCTTGTTCGGTTGTTCAGGCGGGTAAAGTCCTCTTTCGGTTGTTAGAGGCGGAAAAATCCTGATCGGTTGCTTAGGTGTTGTATACCTATTCCTCCGAGTTAAGTGAGGGGTTATTATGAGAAATTCTAGAGGGAAGTCTGTAACTGGACGTAGAATGGGAAGTTCGAACCAGTATAAAAACTTCTGGTGTGCTTATTCTTATTTACTTTACTATTATTATATGTTTCCGCATTTAGATTATAATACATTCCATATTACACGATCCTAAGTGATATCTAGCCACACAGTATTAGCTATACGGCATAATATTCGCCTTCAACTTCCACCAAATTCCCCTTGTATGGTAGAATAAGGAACTGATCTGCTACTTCTAAACGGTTAATTTTTTTACTATGGAAGGTATTAAGAAATGCAATTCATACACTCAGCAATCTGGAGTATAGAGGTCTATCTAACTCAACTTCTTGCTTCTTTTTTGTAAATGTTGTCTCGAAGATATTCTACATCTCTTCTTTGAAAGCTCGTTCAATTGTTTCCTCTGGAAGAAATTAAAAGACATAGGTGGTTATGCCCCTCCTTCCCATGACGACGGTTTGGAATGGAAGTGTATATACATTGAGACTACTTGGAAGAACCCGTCTTCCTATCGGCTTTTGTTGATCCTTAATATTTTTGCTTCATCTATTGGAAGGAAAGAAATTCTCCTCTCTTTACTAGCAAAGAGAAAAATAGAATGAACATATTTCATGCTATGCTAAAGGAAATTCAAAATGAAATGAAGTTCTCAATATATAAATACCCAACTGATATGCAGTGTACTTGGAGTATTGTATATACTTTTAATTATGCATCCCTTCCTAGTTCTTTCTGTTGTGTTTTTTCCCTTTATTTTCCTTTTTTCTTTCTTAATTTCCCTCTGTAATTCCATTATTTCTTTCTTGTATACTTTTCAAGTAATAAATAAGGTGGTAGTGGCCCGTTTAACCCTACTGGCTTTGCGAAAAGAATTGTCTGTTAGCTTTAATTAATGAGTCTATTTTTTTAGATAAGGAAAAGAAACAAATATCACTTTGAGAATTTGCATGAGAAGAGTGAGGGGAATGTGCTGCGATTGAATAGATAAATTGAGAAACTGATTGTAAATCATAACAATTTATCTAAAAAGTGTAGGAGTCTTTCATTTATGCCAAACGATTAAAAGATTTCAAAGGAAAATGGGTGGTTCTGCGCTTAAAAGGATGTTGTCTTCGTCGAGAGAGGGTTTTAAAGGAGAACATGGAGTTGACCACACCTTTTTGGATTCTTTTTGAAGATATAAACACTTTAATGGAATTCCACTATAAAATCTTTACTAGGAATCTTTTTACTGATTTTTTCTTTCTAGGGAAGGAGAGTGAGAGTTTACTTAGACGTCTTCATCATAGGTATTTGAATGACCATAGGACCAATCCTTATTCTGAGGAATGTTGAAATCTTCCCAAGATTGCGGTTGTTCCACTGTCCCCAACACCATCCTCCTAAGATGATCAAGTTTAACAGATATAAATTTATTTTCAAATTTTACAAAGGGTTCGTATTATATGAACCTAAGTGATTTTTTTGTTGTATTATGTAATTCGTACACTATTATAAATCTCAGCATTTCTATTTTTGCAGCTTAGTCTAGTTTTCTTAAAATACACAAGTTAAGAAACCATTGGGCACTCCCATTTCAAATGAATGCTTAAGTAAATTTGTCGAGCTAAAAAGGAATTTTAAGGAGAAAACATTAACCTTAAAAACTTCTCGGCTGGCAAAATACTGCTTTCTTATAGACCTACAAGAAGTTTACACACATCTTCCCCACTTATATTTTGATTTCTACAGTGATGAAAAATATAGTTTTCTTAAAGAAATCTAGTCTAGTTATGCTAAATTGTTATGTGGAGATTCTAGTCCCCCAACCAAGAGATGGAATTACCATCAGTTTCCCCCAGTTATTATTCCTTATCGGTTTGACACTTCCTTTGACTCTGCCTTGCCTATGTCCCTGGATTCACTCAAAAAAATTCAAACTGATGCTTCTAAACTTAAGAATTGAATGTATAAAACTTGAACTGTTAATGTAATTTGAACGTGTTCATGCTTGTTAACCTTGTTGTTATTGATAAAAGAGCAAATTTCCCATGCATTGATTTCATTTTCTTTTATTTATTTTCAATAGGGAAGTCAATTAACACTTGCATCCAGCAGTCCTAAAATCCTTTCTCGATTGGATAAACTCAAAAACGAATTGATGGTAGACATCGGGAAGCGCTGTTCTCAAGATGCTTCAGTTGTGATATTTCTGGACAACCCAGAAGCATGCAAATGGTATAATAAATACTACAAGTTGAAGTCAACATTAAGTAGTATGAATGAAATGTTTTCAAGTTTAAAGGAGAAAATCAAAGATAAGGATAGGGAGAATGAGGAGCTAAGAAAGAATATAGAGGGAGTAGGCTAACCCAGATCCCTAGATCAAGGAATCGAATTTGATGTAGAAATTACTTGTCTACATCAAGGAATCGAGAATCTTGAAGTCGATCTTCTAAAAAGCCACATATCGTATCAATCTCTAGAGCTTATTTCAAATGGAGGAAAACCCATCCTTCCAACTCCTACCCTTGTAAGGACAACTAGGTCTATTTCCTCGGTTGGTAAAAAGAAATTTCCTTCTTTAGAAAACCTGCCTTCAGGATTTAATGATGAAGAGATTGCTAGGTGTCGATAGTATAAATATGAATGAACTCAGATTTTGAAAAGAAAATGGGATGAACAAGTTTTTGAATATCTCAATACGTATATCAAAGTCAGGTTGAGTAGCTGGGATGCGAGAAATATTCTCTTGAACAGAAGGTCAAATTAAAGAGGCCAATAAAATGCTCAACCATGCACTCAAGGTTCAAATTGACTCTATTGATGATATAAATATCATCTGAAAGAAAGATAAGAAACTCAAAGAACTACTGGATGTATTCGTCATATTACCGAGCCTTCTTCGACAGTTGAAGTCTTGAAGGAAAAAGTGAAAGACCTTGAGTCTCAATTGAAAATAACCAAGGTGATGTTGCTCTAAAATTGCCAATTGGATTCCATTGTTGATTATTTGCTTGAAATAAAACTTGCTTTTGGCTTAAAAATCGACTATTCCTTCTTAGGTCTAGAAATGAATCAAAGGCTAAGCAGAGCAGCAGAAGCGGGATACAGACGCTATCTACATTTCTTTTCATATGAGTGTGCTGACTATCTAAGAATATTGGAGGTCCTCCTCTTTTACTTAGAGATGCCTCTGTTTTCAGCAAAAATCATCCATGTCTTCTTGAGGTTGAGGGGAAAGGGAAAGAAAAAGTATACCAACATTATCCGCACCCACAACCCCTTCCTTCGGAAGACTAGGATGGTTTTCTTAATATTGTAATTTTGTATGCAAATTTGCTAAATAAATTTGTACCTGAATAATTGATATTTTGAATAGACCTTGTATTTTCTCCCTTATTCTTGTCTAGTATTTTAACTCGTTGAGCTATTTGAGATTTGTGATTCACTTTAGGGCTTTAATTTGATTCGATATGATCTATGGTCTTTGATTAAGCATAGATTTATTTGCTCCTTGTTTCCTCAAGAATGTTGTAGACAGGCCTTGATTTGAGAATAGTTTGTCGGACCTTATAATATTTTCTTGTCTCCTTCCTTGCATGAAAGAGGCTTTTTACACTTTAGCATGAGAACCAAGTATCTTCTTACCTTTTCAGCTTTCAAGCAATTATTTCTTTCTCAAACCGATCATCTTGTTTTGTAAATACAAAAGAAATTTATGAAAAAAAAATTCTTACCGAACTTTGAGAATTTAAAAGTTTGGTTTTAAAAATCACTTTTGGAATTGATTACTGAATTAGCAGAATGAGCCTTTCAAAAATGTGAATCAATTTGCCTTCTCATTTTTATAATCTGAATTCATAAGCGAATTTTCGTTGTTCAAATATTATTAATCTTACTAGCATTAAAACTTCTTTCCCCTATTTTGGATTTCTTGATGGCTATTCGATGACTTTCCTTTGTCATCTAAGATTAATGAACATGAAAAATTACTTTTCCTTTCCTTTGAAAGTTTCTTTAACTTTGCCTTGGTACGAGATTGATTTAGGTATGAATGCTTTTTCTCTAGAAGATTGCTTTGGACCATTCTAAATGGAATTAGACTTGCCTGGCTGATTTTTTTGTCCCTTCTTACCTTTCAGACAAGGATTTAATCTTTGAATGATTTCTTTTGCATTTACTTACCTTTTAAGTAAGGATTTAATCTCTGATTAATTTCTTTTGCCCCTTCTTACCTTTTTGGTAAGGATTTAAGCAGGTAGGTGTGTTTGGTTAGCCATCTAAGGCAGAAACAAAGTCTTACCCATCCTCCCTCTAAGAGATGCTTCGGTCATGCCTTATAGGCAGAACCGAAGGATGGTCGATGCTTTGGCTAGACTATCTTAGGTGGGACAAATTTCTTACTCCATCCTCCCTCTAGGAGGCGCTCTGACCAGGCCACATAGGCAGGACAAAGGCTTGCAGCGCTTTGGCCAGGCCTTATATCCGGGATCAAAGGCTTACTCCGACCTCCCTCTAGAAGGTGCTATGGTTAGGCCTTATAGACGAGATCGAAGGCTTATAATGAGTTTATCAAGCCCTTTGGGGGGGTCAAAGGCTTTTCCTTTGTTTTGTACATCCTTTTCATGAAGTATTTCCCTTTATTAAGCACTTGATATATGTAGATACAATGGTTTTTCGCTCAAGTTTCATTGATAAACTCTTGGAGCTCTCCTTTTCCTAGAAAAGTCTCAATCATTTCGACACTGATTGGTACCATGTCCATTGATTTGGTGATATTGGTAATAGGTGCCTTTGAGTTCTTTTCTTTCTTGGTTGCTTCTTCTTTGAAGGCCAATAGTCCAACCTTTCCTTAGTTAGGAGATAAACGTTTACATAGGTAAGGAATGGGCTCTAACGGACCAGTCATTTGTAGGAAATTGTGTTTTTGGTCCCCATCTGGCTTTTTTGTAAAATTGGATTGGTTCATTAACTCTAATGGAAAACTCTCTCTTTGAAGATTATTAAATCCGTTTGGAGCCAAGGATACCCTTTGCCACTTTTGAGTAAATTTATTAAAGTCCTTTGTTATTTCATCTTCAAAGAAAGTTTCTTTAGCTTGAAGCTGTGTAGCCTTTCATATTTCCGAAAGTGGGTCAATTATTTTCTTGTTCTCTTTTCCCTGAGTAGGATAATAAGCAGAGATGGGGGTAGATCCCATATGGAATGGATTTATGGTCCAGTTATCTAGATCGTTAGGAATTACTTGCCTTTTTTTGGCAAGAGTTATCAGTTCCAAGTTTCTTAATACTTGTTCTCCATGGAATTGACTATTATGGGTGACTTGATAACTAGGCTTGGTAATATGAGGTTCAGAATATCCTTGTTCAGAGATAGTCATTATGAAATTCAGTAGCTTAGGAAAAGTATGAAAAGTCCTCTATATGGATATACCGGATATCGAAATTCCTTTATAGGGATATGCCGGATATGGAAAGTCCTTTATAAGGATATGCCGAATATGGAAAGTCCTTTCTAGGGATATGCAAAAGGACGGAGGTTCTAGTCTTCCTTCTGGCACTAAAATGTTAGCAAATTTCTTCGCTAATCAAATATGCATGGCAAGTCAAGGCTGGTTTGAATAAGGGCTTAAGTGGCCTTATGAAATCTTAAGAGTATATGCAAGTTCGAGTCTAAAGATAAGTCATATGCATGTCCATTATCCAAGTCCAAGCCAAAAATAAGTCATATGAATGTCCATTGTCACAATTAACTAATTAAGCAAGCACAAAAGAAGTATACTATGCAAAGTTAATTGTTTAAGTCCTTATTTACAAAAAGTTACAAGAGTACGGTTGGCTCTGAAAATCCCTGATTTGATTTAGGGTTTAAAACTTTTCAAATAGAGAAATAGAGTAAGAATGAACCGCTCTTTAGATGTTGATGGAGGCCTATTTATAGAGATGTCAATCATGCAAGATGATTGACATGTGGCATAGCTTTGAATCCAAGGGCTTCGATGGCACCATCTTGATGAAACACGGCATCTCATTATTGAGATTCGACATCACTTGCCTACACAGGTTCGACAACATGATCCCCCTTGTAGAAACTTGACAACTTCTATATTTTTAAAGTTTTGGTATCCGTTGCTGCTTGTAATAGCTCGAGACCTTTTGCTTGTGTTGAAGCTCGATATCATTTATTAGTAAATCCTCTATAACAGTTACTGTTGTAGAGGCTCGATAATAGTTGAGGCATCATATGCTTATTATTTATAGAAACTCGATATTCTCCACTTGCGGTCAGATGCACGACATCCTTTAGTGGTAAGGCACCCTTCCTTTGATACATACTTTACAACTCTTTATATTGGAGAGGTTCGACATATCTTATTCTTCAAAGTTTATTGCACCTCGATATCTCTAGACATTTACTAGTTCGACATCTCCATCCTCTTCCAGGCTCAACATCCTTCTTTATTGTTAATGTTTGACATCTCTAACCCCTTACAAGCTCGATAACAATTGTTGTTGTAGAGACATGTTGCCCCTTAAAAACTTGGTACCTCTTTGTTAGTAGATATTTGATACCTTTATAGACTCGGTGTCTCTTTGCTTGATAACTTTACCTTCTTTAGGCTCGACATCTCTCGTCAATTTCTAGATCGACATGTTCTCTTTAGAGACACGGTACACATGTTTACAGTAACTATAATGATATCGTATATCAATATGCACATATAGCTTTTGTATGTACATCCAAATAATTACTAACAACACTAAAACATCAAATAAATTAAACAACAATCAAAATTTATCAAATATTAATTAATTTACCACATTTTATAAATTATTTAAATCATGTGGCATTTTAAAGAATTCACAAATATGGTTCTGTGACTCAGAGGTGTGAATTCCGCTAATAATTAATATTGAATGATTCAAATATTAGCGTTCACATATCGTCTTAGCTAGTGGTGTGATAGTTTTTCCAAATTCGTTTCTTATAAACTTTTAGACAAAATCATGTTTTAATTTTCTTAAGCCCTATCGGTTAGTAACGATTATTTACACTGATTCTCTTCGTCAATACAGCATCACACTAGGACTACTGAATTTGGTTTTGGTAAAAATTTCAGTATCATCCATATCTAGCTTTGTTAGTACATAAACGAAGTCCTTAGTTCGATAATAACATTTATTATTGACCCTTACTTTGACTAGGATTTTTAGTTGACTACAGCTGATCGTGATACTAACAATACAACTAAAGATATTAAATCTTTATTGAATAGTTCTCACTTTCAATGCTTCAACTGAGACCCTACAATAGTTTTTAATGGATTCCACGCCATGATTTAACTATGATCAATGTGGAGTTTTGGAAGTTCGACGGTATTTTCAAGTTGAGAATTGTGTGATATTGTCACTTCGAGATTTCATGCTCGACCTAGTTGTTATTAATCGATGGTAAATTCTCGAACAAGTCATTCCATGGTTATCCAATAACTATAATTACGTAACCCCTTGGTGCGTACAATAGTTATGAGTAATACACCATCCAATATTGGAGAGTGTTACATACTTTGGCCTAATGGATGTATCGATATCCTTTCATCTAACATCTTGACCATGAATATCTAAAACAAAATATTATTTTGATATTATGATTAATTACTCACGATCGTGGCTATTTGCAACTACAATCCCATAACATTTCATTTAAGGATTTTCTTATTTATATACTTTAATTTAGTTACTTAATTAATTTAATCACTATATACAAAGTATATAATAAAAATCAAATACCTTTATTATGAACAAGATATGTCACTGAGTTAGATATATGTAACAATCTACATAATTGCACCTAAGGCATACCCTTAACTCTATCAATCTCCCACTTGTACTCGGGGTCAATCATGGAGTCTTATTCCTATTCCTATGAACAATTTTCTCAAAACGATCGAGCTAGTCCCTTAGTGAACGGACATACTATGTCGTTTTAATTATCTACTCTATCAATCAACTCACTCTGATGCTGATAAATACCCTTTATCATGTGAAACTTTTCGGAGTATGTTTCTCAATTTCTAGATGAGCTTTAGGTTCTATCATGATCCTTATTGCGACATTTTTTTCATGAAACCATGTCATGGGATTTTGAACATTTGGAATCACTCAAGCTCCATTATAATTTATGCATTATATATACATACAGTTTTTTCTATAACGTTATTCAAGATGACATACTTAGCCTTTTGGATGAATTAGCCATAACCTTTTCTTTTGGAGAAATTCCAACCAACTAAGATTGAACGTGAATTTAGGGTTAACATACTATACTTGATATCACTAATGGAGCTTGAGTCCGAATACTCCTTTATAAGAAGTCCATTGTTTCTACTAACATTTCTCTAGTATTTCATAAATACTCGAGAATACACTTAACTAACATTTAATAATCTTGATTCAGATTTGATACTTGCTCAGTGTACGAAGTATATAAGTGAAATGTGATAGAGTAGACTAAATAGCATACGTGATATGTTGATGCATAAAGAATCCACCTTATATGCTTCACATTAAACATTTTAGTATGGTGTCTATGTATATCATACAGAACTGTCCCAACCACCTTTTATATAGATTATAGGGGATGGCATTTTCAAATTCTATACCCAAAATTAAATAACAAAACTAAAATTGAATTTAACATGGGTACGCCATTAACAAACAGTAATAGTATGTTGTTTACTTATAGTTCAGAAATGTATTGCCTTATCATGTTCTTTCTTATAGACACGTGTATTCTCTGCATTTTGACCTATAATCAATATGACTCCCCATTCCGGTGACCAAGCTACCAGAGAGTGAAATCACCATCAGATAGCCTTGATCAATGGACTCGAGAGGAGTGATTGCTCATATATACTATTTTTGATCTATACAGATACATTACAATACCTGAACACCTTTGAAATGATACGTATCCCCTCTCGACACAAGGCACTACACACGAGTTTAAGAATTTGTACAATTCACATATCAGGGTCGCTCATGGTTCTACAAACTATAAACAACTAGGCAAACTATACATACGAGTTTAAGATATTATATATACATATCAAAATATATATACAATCGAAAGTAATATCATAACACAACATATGTACAATATCAACAACTAGGAAGGCTATAAACAAACTGCCTTAAAATAAGAAGTCTGGATACAACCATAGCCAACTATATACTATAGATCTAACATACAACCAACAAGGTTCTACAGACTCTAAGTGGGTTTCGCGATTATTCTCTTTCCATAGGACTCTAACTGTTCATCTAACGCTGGTGGAAAGTGCTCGTCCATGTAAATCCAAGTCACCCGAAACTCTAAACTTATATACAGTATGCTAGTCTCCATATATCTCTATATCATAAGAAATAATTTCGAAGCAAGAGAATGAAATCAACCTGGAACAAAACCTCAGTTTGACCCAGGAAAATGTCATTAACAAAACCTCGAGTCAAAGTAGAATTCTACCACTAAGTATAATCAAGCTGTAAAACAGATGAACGAGTCATTCATGTTTATAGCGTATAAAAGTTACGCACAAGGTCACTTACACCAAACAAATTTCTAAATCCCCATTTTCCTAAATCGATGATAACACACACGTCAACACTATTTAATATAACATACACAGTTGCAACTTTAATCAGCTAGAATATCATATCCTATTCATTTTACTATGAGTTGACTTGTGTTGTATAAATTCAAATCAATCAATTATGAGGATCCTACATTTCTACTTTTACTTGTGAGAAGGCTATATCATCTTCTCGTCTATAAATCCCAATAGGATTGCATGGTGATAAATCCTATCAGTGGATTACCCTCTACTATACTATCTGCCTTGATAAGTAATCACGGTATTTTTCACCCATATACTTTCGATCGATTATGATGTGCGCTTCATATGATTAGTTACCATACCCTTCTAGTATTTGAAGGCATGGTAAACTTTATTTGTCATATAGTCCATTTTAAATCTCCATCAGGTGGCGCTACTTCTCTTTGTTTGCAATATTTCTCGGTCGTCGATATCTTTATATATCTTAGCAACTGTCATTTGGACCAATGATGAGGTCAAGGTCGTCACAATTTGAGTTGCGACCCTTAAATCAGTCCGTTAGGATGGATACCAGCATCTAGTAGTTAAAATCCCATGTCATTCTCGATAAATGTTAATTTTATTACTTTTTAATCATCTAATTTTTTAATATGACATTTATTTCCAGAAATGTCACTATAGCCCATCACATAACTCATATGTTTTGTCGTATTCGTGCATCATATATTAAATTTACAACTTATATCATTATTCATAACAAAAGCAAAATTTAAAACACGACATCAAATATTAATACTTAGGCTAAACTAAAGTGTTTAACTTGCAATGATGGAATTCATGAATAAATAAACTTGCACAACATTGTGAACTCGAGCACATACTAATTCAAGTCATATCATTCAAGAAAAAGTTAATTTAAAGTATTAAATAAGATTTTTTTCATCTTTTAAATTCAATTTAGATCCCAAAATATAGTTATAACTTGAGTATACTTGCAATATAATAAATTCAATATTTCATTTGTTAACACACACAAATTATACATTTCAAATTAAATTGTGTGTGGTGCATGGCATGTCATCATGAGCGTGCACACACATTTCCCAAAGAAATAAAGTGAAGTTCTTTTATAGTTTCATATTAACACACACACAGATATATATATATATATATGTATGTATGTATGTATGCATATGTGTGTGTGCATGTATGTATGTATGCATATGTGTGTGTATGTATGTATGTATGTATGTATGCATATGTGTGTGTATGTATGTATGTATTATTCTTTTATTTTGTTATTCTTTTTCTTTCTTCTTGTGCATGATCCACGTGCACGTACATTTTCCTTCTCCTATGCATGGATAAACACGTCCAATTCCTCATGCTTATCTTTATTTTTTTTCTTTCTTCTCCTATGCATTGATGCACATGTCCACTTCCTCGTGCTTTTCTTTAATTTTTTTCTTTCTTCTCTTATGCATAAAACATGCACACATCCATTTTTCTTGGCCACTTCATCTCTTTCTTCTCTTCTTTCCTTTTTCTTATCCTTTTTTCTTTTTCTTCATTAGCTACTTTGGCCATGGCTTTGCCATCTCAAGCCATCAATGGTTGAACTGAACTGCGATGACCGACCTACACTTCTAGTACCCAATTATACCTATATGGTGCGCTGCTGTGGTGCCCAAACGATGTAGGATGATAGCCAAGGGTGAAAGAAGAGAAATAATCATGGAACTTGTCGTATAACTCACAGGGCATCGAATGAAATATAATAACAGCATCATAGATATAAAACAAGTGAGACATGAATAACTAAATAAACCACAACACCAAAGTACACAGGTTTCCACATTTATACAAGATGATAAAAGAGTTTGTACATTTGATAATAAACTCAAAACATAATCTATCTCTAAATATCATAAGCAGGACACTGTCATAGCTCCAAAGCGTCGCACAGTGGAATAAACATAAGTAAGTCCATATATAATACGGAAAAGCTACATCCTGCCCATCCTCTGCACTGCCACCGTGTACCACCTTGACCTGTTATCTAGTCTACTCATTTAAAAGTACATGAGATAATAAGAAGCAAATCATAAAATCTCAAGTCGGACAACAGTATGGTGTGAGCGATCAGAAATCTCAAAATACTATACAAGTTGATATAATAAGGAATAAGGGTATATAAATCATACCTAACATATCCCTTAACCAAAAACTTAGCGCATAACGTAGGTAATATGCTGCACCACAAACATCATAAAGTATACTACATCCTAAGTATATAACATCGGATGTCCAAGTATCCACATCCACAATACCTACATCATAGGACATCCCTACACTGATAGTATACTAGAAAAGCAATCGAAGAAAACATAGTGTCCATCAAACAATCCTCACTGTCACTCAATATGTCTTGGATATATGATAACTCGTATGACCATTCCTTTGCTAGGGACTAACGGAATTCTGGTTTTCAATGCACTCGTCCAAAATCCGAAGATGACACTAGATCCATTCCACTGATCTTGGGTGGCCATTCCAAGTACCCCATGAGCATCCTCACAATACCACTACTTACGAAAACATCACAAAGCACTCCAAGTATCAACAATCCATTAGCACATTTATCCAAGCCCATTCCTTGTTCATCTAGTTTCCATTCATCCTCAAATAACAATCCCATATTCCTTTCTTTCTACGATAGAACCTTTCAACATTCTATCCATGGGCCACCCTTCCTAGAACCCACCCTTATGGACAATCATCCTTACAGCTCCATTCAACATCGCGCCACCATCATCGGAACATAACTCCATCACGGTCGAGTTACCATCATCGAAATTTTAAAGCTATCATCCCTCATCGTGCTACCACATTACAACTGAATGTCAAATGAACGAATGAACACCTTCAGCATGACCTATAGGAACCTTAAAAAGTCCTTTGGAAATTTGTATAAGATTGGCCTTCACAATTCATGTCGGTACCGACTCATAAGAATCCCTTGGCCCTTACTTAGCCAAAATTTGGCTAAGTACTTCTCCCTGCGATCACTTCTCCTTTGCTTGCTTGGAACCCCCTTTCTTCATGCTTTGAGCTCCCAAGTCCCCAGATCCCATCCTTAGCTAGAAAAAAGAGATCGGTGCCGACCTGAATTGGTTGGTACCAACTTCTATACTTAGCCAATTATTGGGATTTGGCTCCTGAAGTCACTTCCTTGCTCGTCCTAAAACTTGCCCCGAAGTTTCATTGCCTTTGCCCATAAGCGACTCCCTCAACTAATCAAAACGGCAGCTTCCAAATCCCAATCTTTAGCTCAGTACTGAAATGAAATTAGGCACACAACCAACTCCAAATGACATGAGACCAAAAGTATAGGCTCCCCATCCTTCAAAGCCACTCCTTCAAGTTTCATCCCATTTTGAGCAACTTTGACTTAATTTTGCCCAAATCGACGACCGATTTCAAAGTAATCTAAAAGCACTAACAAATCTTATCAAAGTAATATATTCAAACATGCATATCCTTTAAGCGTTCATTTAAAACATAAAATCCATCCAAACATGACTAGCATAAAAGATTTAGCCTAGATCTAGTTTTGCCCTAAAATAACAATATGATGCAATTTGGTTGCAAAATTATTTAAAATCCATTTTAACTTTTTAAATTCGACCATCAACATATTTAAGGGTTAAAATAAAATTTCAAAATCATTTTAACATCAAAATCATATTAAAACATTAACTTTAACTATATGAACAAGTATATGAGAGTGGGAGATCGATAATCACTCACCTAATACCCCAATTGCCCACATTAATCCCTAGACCTAAAGTGGACAGCAAAGAACATGTATTTCAAGCAACCAAAATGATGGATCTTCAATCCCCTTCACTAATTACCCTTTCAATAATGGATTATGCTAAGATTAGTGGGAAAAAGTGAGCTTTTTGATGGGATCATGGTTAATGGAGGTTTGGAATTGTTTTTGGAAATGAGAAATGATTTAAATCTGTCCCATCACCCTCGATTAGGCATAATTTTTGAAATTAGTTAGTGGGTCTAAATATGAGCTTAGTTAAATTGCCCATTAATCTGTCCAACAACAAACGTAACTTAAAATTGTCATATCTCCTAAATGATAGATCTGTTTACTATCATGACCACTCTATGGAAAGAGAAACTATAGGCACGATCCAATGGAAGTGGTTTCAGACCATAATTCAATACCTATCAAAAGTTATAAGCCTTACAAGAATTCCAAGTTTCAAACTGCCCGATAATAATTCAAAATATGGAAAATGTCTCTAGTAGTCATTTCTCAAATTTTAATAGTCGTACAACCTTATATGATTTAAATAATAACATTTTACGATCCTATGATACATAAAATACGAGTCATTACATGAACCCACCATCGCACTCAGCTACGCAATACAGTCGTATCGGTAACTCGCGTTCCAACCCTGGCGCACCAGTTCATGATATGGGAGCGGACGTGCCATAACTATTTTATGTCATTTCTAAACTCTATGGAGTTCGACGTCAATGCGAAACCTAGTCGATTTTTTCATCTGACTTCCCTCAACATATTGCTTTTTAGTTTCATGCACAAACTCATCTTAGATTTTGAGTTATAGGTGATTGAATTTTGGTAGATGAACGTGTAAACTATATATATATGTATGTATGTATAGTCCCTTATATATTTTACACAAGGTATGTTTTCATACAACTCATGTGTTATCCTTACTGTATATTATACTTCCTTCCCTTTGCATAAATCTAGTTCATATACATTGCATATAGGTACTGAAATCATGGGTTCTTTGTCTTGGTCTGAATAAACAGTAAAGATTTCCAGACAAGGATGAAATCAAACTACAAGATTACTGGATCGTTTTGAGGATTCAAGGCAACCAAGCCATTAAAACTAATATAAATTGAGTATAAAGCATCTGGAATCAAGCTTAATTAATATCTTTCACAGGGCTGGTCTTATGTCATTTTGGACCATGCACAAAATTCAAATTTTGGCCCCTTGTATAATTGCAAATAAATATCTCAAAACATATATATGCATTCGTGTATGTATGTATATATGAATGTATGCGTGTATTTTTGTGTTTGTTGTGAAGTACAATCGAGGAAAAAAAGAATCATATTTTCCACTTTAATGATTACAAACTAAGAATGCATAATTAACAAAAAAGGATGAAAATGATAAGATAAGCAATAAAGCCTAACTTATGACCCACAATCCGTTCACCAACAATCATCTCTCCCTATTTAATTTTCCATTAACAAGTAAGTCTAAATTTTAAATATCCGAAACAAGATCATATAAGATTAAAGTGCATTCCATGATAAAATGTTGAAAAGTAATGCAATTATATTCTATTTTTAAAATTGAAATTTTAATCAAATTAATAAATCTTTTATTTAACTTAGATTTTAAAGCGGTGTTGAATAGTGAAAATTTAGTTATAATCAGAATCAAAGTATAGTTGAAACAATATGTTTGACTACAATTGAGCTAAAATATAATTATTAATAATTGAGTTAAAACTTAAAACAATAATTGAGTCAGAAACATTAAAATAAATAAACAAATTAAATAATATAATAAACTATAATTGTTAAAGTATTTAATCTTTATCCACTACTAGCTTGCAATTTTGATTAAATGTCATACTAATTTTGTAGCATTTACTGCCATATTTGTATAGTTTATGATCACCATATTCTTGGATAACTGAAACTTGAAACAGTACTAAATATGAATAAAAATCTCTAATAATGGTGATTACTACAACACTGATTGCAGATTAAATAATAAAGTAGGAAAGAATCTAAAATTGGTACAATTGGGTTTGGCACAAATATTTTTATAGTTATTACAAATTAAGAACATAAAATTTATGAAGAAAATCATTCTTTGCAGCTTTGAATAAGGTTCAAAAAGTAGGAAGGAAACATAAAATACTTGATTCGATTCTTTAATGGAAAGAGATTAAGAGAGCATAATTATTTATATCAAATATTAAAGCTTTCGACTAAATAGATTAGCATAGAGAAATAATTTTAAAAATACATGGAATGATGCTTTGATTTATGGAAAGTGTTTTGGTAGATGGGAAGATGCTTCATTTTCTCAAATAGTAGACTGCATATACATCTAGGTTTGCATTAGAACTTGAGATTTAAAGCAAGTGGGCTTTAAGTTGTATAGTAGCTAAATAAAAAAAAAAATCAATTTGGCCTTTTTTAAAAACTATTATCGCAAATAGCCCTGTTTTGAAACTATTATCATTTATTGCCCTGTTTTGGCCAGCTCAGCATTAAGCTAGCCAAAACATATTGGCGCCTTTTGAAAAGGCGCCATTTTAATTTTTTTTAATAAAACAAGCAGAAGACTTTTGAAAAGCCACCAACTAGTGACTTTTCAAAAGTCGCCAAATTATTTGTATAAAAAAATAGTATGGGCGACTTTTGAAAAGTCGCCCATACGGGGTTCTGCTACAACACAGAACCCCCCTCCCTCCTTCACTTTCCCCCTTTATTCTACTTCTCTTAAAAACCCAAAACCCTCTACCTCCAAAAAAATTTAAACCATCTTAAATTCCATTTATTCTCAATAAAAGTATTAGATTTTGAAGATCTACCTCAAGTATAACAATTTCTCATTAAGTCGAATCCATTCAAGGTATGTAGAATTAAACCTAAATTTTTTGATTAGTTTGTAAATTAAATTGATTATGTGGTTTTTGTGTGGTTGATGTAGAATGTATCCTGGTTATATTCCAACTATATGCTATTATGACGGTGAATTGGTTATTGATGATTTAATGTATGGGAAATATGTTGGTGGATCTTACAAACCGTCTAAAGTTCGAAGAGGATCTAATTTTGAACAGTTGAAAGAGTTGGTTTACAAACCAACAAAGATAAAATTGGAAGACTATGATATAGATATAGTATGCAATTGGCCAACCGATTCTGGATCTAAAGCAATAAAAATTGTCGATGACGACGATGTTGAATTAATATTTGCTGCTATGACTAAATCTATTGAGCTATTTGTTGGGAAAAAATAGAAGATTGGTTGAAGAACAACCAATAGCAGCACCTGTATCAAATTTTTATGTTGAAGAATATTCTAGAATGGTGGGGAACATGAGTACTTGGCAAGGAATTCCGTCTCCTAGTTTTAGTAACCCGACTGAGCACGTATCGCAATACGAGCAACAACAAATGTTTTATGGTTATCGTCCTTTCATGAATTTGCAGTCAAATGTCCAATTTAGCTATCCACATTTGACGTAGGATAGCGTTGCACGAATGAGCCAGAGGTAATATTTAGCTGTGATTACATACAGATTTGATATATTGAATTGATTTAATTATTGTACAAAAAATGTATTCCTGTGCAGTTTTATCCCACTTCAAAATTCCACTCAAAGAAGTGCTAGACCATCGAGTAGCCGTACATCCAAACGAATGCCGCCAACTCCGTATGAACTTTACCAATTAAGCTAGAAGTAAGTTTAATTTTGCAATATGATTCAAAGTTGTTAGTATGTAGAAATAAACTAAAATTGATGTATTTTGTTATTACAGCTTTGCAGCAAACAATACTACTACACAGTCATACGTCCAACCATCGAATGAACCAGTGGGTCAAAGTGTATGTAACGACAATATGGTTGTAGATGATGAAGAAGATGTACAAGATGAAGATGTTCATGTGCTTGATAGTATGACTGTTGTGTGAATACCAGAGGTTGATACAACTTGGGTGGAAAATATGCAAGTAAACAATGGTCCACTGAACTATGATTTCGGAGGTGAAGAACCAGATTGTGTGAACAGTGATGAACCGGAAATGGAGATACCGATGGACGATGATTTGTGCAATGCACAAATTATGGCTAGGTCGATAGTAGCATACAACTATATTTGGCATGGTTTCAGAGCATACAAACTGGTTTCATAGTTGGCATGGTTTTTGAGAGCAAAGCTAAATTTCTGCAACAACTATATGAATAGTCAATCTTACATGCGGTGTCCTTCGAATCAGGTCGAACAAATCAAAATACACCGCCATTTACAACGTCGATGCAAGTTGTCCTTAGAGAATGCATGCTATTGATTCAAAAAAGACACAGGCTGTATGGTGGGTTATTAAAAAATATCCAAGTGATCATACATGCGTAAACCCAACAATGAACTCAAATCATAGGCAAGCAACATCTTCTTTTATGGTATCGAAGATCATGCCTTTTGTGAAATCTGATTTGAATATTATGGCTGGAATGATGATGGTTTTAATGGAGGACCAATTGTTTATCAAAATTAGTTATTTGAAAGCATGGAGAGCATTGAGCAAGGCAATTGAACGCTACGGTGATTGGGCAGAGTCATATTCCAACCTACGACAATACTTTGTTGAAATCTGCAAAACAGATCCAGGTAGTGTAGGACATGTGACCACTGATGAGTATGGAGTGTTCGATCGTGCATTCTAGTCATTTGGGCCATGTATCGAAGGATTTGTCCACTGTCGACCTTTACTTTGTGTAGATGGTACACGTTTATATGGTAAATACAAAGATACCTTACTTGTTGCAACCGTAGTTGATGCAAATGATTAGCTCTATCCTTTGGCATTTTCCATTGTTGAGTCTGAATCAACTGATAGATGAGGATGGTTTTTAGCGTGCATGCAAAGGTTCATCCACAGTGTGAACAATTGCCGTACTACTTTCATTTCTGATAGAATGAAAGGAATACCTACAGCTTTAGAGAGCAAATGGCGAGCCCCTCATAAACATAGATATCGTGCTAGACATTTGAAAGATAATTTTCAAGGAACGGGTTTCAGAGACAAACGATTGACTGGTTTATTCTATGCTGCTGCCTGTGCCTCTGAGGAGGTTGAGTATTTAAAGATTCGTGAAGAAATTAAAACCACTAGTATTAGAGCACACAACTGGATAGAGAGAAGTTTGGATGGAAAGGAGGAAAATTGGGGATTATGTAAAGATGATGGTGGGCGTTTTCATGCTATGACGACTAATGCGTCAGAAAGTTTTAATGGTGTACTTAGGGGTGAAAGATCTTTGCCTATTAGAGCACTTGTTGCACGTACCTTCTATTGATCCGTTGATTACTTTTGCCAAAGAAGAGAGTTAGCTAAGAATTCCACACTCCTGTTACTCCAAAATGGGAAGCAAAAATAGCGGGGAGAACAAGCGAGGCAAGACGTTATCGGATTGTCCGTTTTAGTCAAATTGAATGGCAGGTAATTCATTACTTTGGAGATGAATTCAAAGTTATAATCGATGGTAACGCATGTTCATGTACATGCAACATCCCGTTAGTGAAGCATCTGCCCTGTGCCCATGTGATGGCTACATGTTCGCCAGTGGCCAATGGTGCAAACAGAGCTCATCAAGATTTTACATCACATTGGTACTGCGTACAAAACTACCTAGCGGCTTACTCAGTAGAATTTCATCCCGTACGCAATAAATGGTATTGGGTAGCACACGAAGGACCAATGGTTCTTCCACTCCAAGCTCGGCGAGCTCCAGGAAGGCCTAAGTCTACTAGATTTAATGGCACTATGGATGAGATGCAGCCTCCAAGGCCGAATAGATGCAATAAATGTGGTCTGCACGGTCATAAAAGGAGTCGTTGTAATTCAATTACTTAGTTTTATTACGCGTGTTATTGTTGGTTTGATGTTTTTAAACCATATGTTGTTTATGTTAGAACATTTTGTGTTTTTATTCCATGTGTTGTGTTTGTTTGAGACGATGAATGTTATGTGTTGGTGTTGGATTACTCTACTGAAGTAATTTGAGAAATGATAAATAATAAATGATACGTAAACAGATGAAAGGATACATGCTAAATGATATATAAACCGATTACATGATACATGGTAAACGATACATAAACCGATGACATTATACATGAACATCCAAATTCGTAATTACTTCTCCTCCCACAATCTACGAGGCCACAATTTTTCAGACGCTACGCCCTTATTCAACAGCGCGTTGCAATACTGTAGGTTCAACTTCTCTGAACGAGCATTTTTTGCTTGCATCTCAAGGGCATATTCAACTCCCCTTTGACACATTTCAGGATCTTTCCACTTAAAAAAGTTACAGCATTCAACATCGTTAGGTCATACCTTATTATTGTTGTATGATTCATAACGGTAAAATCAATGTCCCGCATTTCTTTCATTCCTACACATAACTACTTCACATTCATCTCCACAATGACAAAGTACACGAGGCAGTGGCCGGCTGGAACTAGCCTTGTTAGGCTTACGACGAGCTAGCACATCCATTAATTTTCCATGTAGTGATTGCTTTAGTGGTTTACCGCTAGCCACGGCCATTGTCGATGTACCGCCACCCGCTAAAGGGGGAAAATTTTCAACTTGCGTCTCCGGAATGAAATCAACCTCAATAGTTTCTTCATTAACCGGTACAAAGCCTCGTCGTTGTTCAAACTCGTCATACATTTTCATCATCGTTTCGTCATCAATCTCCCAATTATCCATTTTCAACCACCTATTTATTGAAAATAGCAATGTTGGAATTAGCCTTATTTGCACAAGATTATACAAAATTAGTAGTGCTAATGGAACTTACCTTTGTCTCCAAAACTATAAAAGATATTCAATTTCGTCGGAAATTATTGAAATTATGGAAGAGAGATGTAGCTTAGGTTTTGGGTTTTCTTTTTGGTTTTTGGTAAGTGAGAAATAAGGAATGGTGTACTGCAGGGTTTCTGTTTTGAAACCCTGCACATAACTGGGGCAACTTTTCAAAAGTCGCCCCAGTTATGTGCAGGGTTTCAAAACAGAAACTCTGCACTACACCAATCCAACATATCACTACATTCACATTTCAACAATTCATTCAAAACAACAAAACAGCCAACCAATGCATTCAAATTTCAACATCAAATCCAAAAGGAGAAGTTCATTGATACATTCAAATTCCAACATCCAACAAAACTTTTGACACAGCATTTCATCAAATTTCAACATCCATGGAGAGAAGTTCGTTATATTACAAAACCGGACAAACCAAAAATTTTAAACCATCCTCCCTACTTCAACCTTCGAAGTTCGAGTGGAGTGCATCTTACTTTCCTCCTAGACAATGGAATTTCGTCCGGCGATTCCTCCTCTTCGCTTTCTTGCGTAGGATCTGTAGGATGTGAAGGGCCGAGAGCAACTTCAACTTGTGTTTGTTAAGATGAAGACGTGTCTTTTCAATGTTTCTGTCGCTGATATGTCTGAGTGGTAGGAGGAACATCGACGGCTTCTATGGCATGTTCGATGAACGCCAGTGGAGGAGGTGGTGGAGGCAGTTTTGGTCTTGTTAACTTGTTCCTCCTCAAAATATATTCTAAAATGCATTTAACAATAAAGTATTTCCCTTGCGACCTTTGAGGAACCTCTTCTGCAAACTCATCTACAATCTCGATTACACGGTAAATGTCGTCCGCCTGCCATAATAACATAAAGTACAAGGAAACATTTTTATTTTGAATATTTGAATAAAGAATGGACGTACGAAGTACCACATTCCTTTCAAGGGGCGCTCTGGGAATGTAAGGGTTTGTAAAAACAGGATGCGCTGTAGATGGCTCCATAGCACAAAGACCATATCGACGCGTAATGTTCCAGTACCAAGAAAGATATTCTTCATCGGATAATGTGAACTCGCATTCTTGTTGAGTGTGCATATAGCGATCATTCCATGTCTCAATCGCCAAAGCATACTCTCCAGCTGCAACATCTATCCTGTAATGTGGTGGTTGTTCTGGTAAATGTTGGGCCATACCAAACTGTCTCATCATTTGGTCGGGAAGATGAAACGCGACATCATTAAGGCAAATGGTAGGAATACGAGCAATCCATAGCTAAATGGAAGTGGTACACAAGTTAGGCAGATCTCCAAGCACATCTGCGTATGAGGTCCAAGTCGTAGAATCATAATCTAGCACATCGAACTCATTACAGTAGAAGGTAACATTACGCCTCGGCGATTTAACGGTGCTTTTAGGTCCTACCCACCTGCGGCAATATAAAAATGTAAATTATCAAATCCGAACAACTATACGTACTATACTTCAACAACTAATTATACCTGACACCGTATGACAATGATAAATCAATTGCCGTCCTCCTCATGGATATTCTACCTACAGGTAGATAAGTCCAACACCAAAGCTGTACATAACAGTAGACACATGTTTTCAAATGAATAAGAGCATATGAAATAATTGTGGGTGAAAGTAAATAATGAAAATACCTGTACTAGACTCACACAACCACCAATGCTTGTGCACTCTTGCAAAGCAAGCCTTGACAGCTTGGCGTATGTATAAGCTAGAACTGCACTGCCCCAAGAATACCGGCTACAAACACCATAGTCTTCTAGAAATGGGAGCCATCTAAGCCATATCCGTGTCTTTGAATGATTGCAAATCAACCTCGAGCAAATAATATGCAATATAATGGCTCTGGCTCGTTGCTGAATCTGAATCTCTGTGGCATCCGCTGGAATGTCATCCGCAAGCTGTTGCCTAAACCATCTAGTCTGTATCATCTCATTACCCCACCACTCCTCTACTGGAGGAGTTAGACCTAGGAGCCCCTGGCATAAACTCAGGAAATCAACAAGCTCGGGATTGGTCAACGGAGCACCATCTATGGGTATACCAAGTAAGCACGCAACATCACCCAACATGATAGTCATCTCCCCTACACATAGGTGAAATGTAGATGTCTCCGGCCTCCATCTATCCACCAAAGCAGTGATAAGATGATGATCCAATTGGATGTGCCCCGACCGAAAAACTAGTCCAAACCCGGCTTGGTCTATCAACTGTAGAACGCCTGGATGAGCGGATGTTACTCTCTTCAATTTAGACGAATGATCTATGGTCCTGTCTGCAGTATTACACTGTCAAAATATCACAAAATGATATCAACATTTGACAGACAACATAAATCAATAATTACATTTCAAAACTAAGAATTTTACCGCAAAGAATTTAGGATTATTTGTTCGATGACGTTCTTGTAAATATAGTATAGAACCATCGATAGGTCCTAGTAACATCTCCGAGTAATCTACACATATACAAGAGTTAGATATTCACATTTATTTTCCAACTCCAAAACTATGAATTTAGGCATTGTTTTTCGACAATGTAACAATGATTTCGCCTATCTTTAGTTATCTCTACAATCGATGACTACTTTTAAATCTTAAAAACTATACTTTTGACATTTTTTTGAAAACCCTAAATTTAAATTTTTTTGATTTAACCATACCTAGAGGAGCATCCCACAATGAAGAGCTTGCCATCTTCCGATTTGCTATAAAAATTACTAAATTTTGTTTGCTGTTTAAAGTTTGGGTGGAAAGTTTAAAGATTGAAGGGTTTTGGGTTTTTTAGAGAAGTGGATGAAAGGGTAAAGTGAGGAAGGAGAAGAGGGGGGTTCTGTTTTGTTGTAGGACCCCGTATGGCCGACTTTTCAAAAGTCACCCATACTATTTTATGTACATATAAACAAGCTGGCGACTTTTGAAAAGTCGCCAGTTGGCAACTTTTCAAAAGTTGCTTGCTTATTTTATTAAAAAAATTAAACTGGCGCCTTTTCAAAAGGCGCTAGTATGTTTTGGCCAGCTCAACTCTGAGCTGGCCAAAATAGGGCTATAAATGATAATAGTTTCGAAAAGGGCTATTTGCGATAATAGTTTCCAAAAGTAGGCCAAATTGAAAAAAATCCTAAATAAATACCGTGTCCTCTTGGAAATTGGACCCTTGACCATCATCCAAGTTGCCCAGCACTAGGGTCGACCTTGATCTTTCACTGTCGAATTATATAGTTCGTTGTAAACATTGATATAAAGTATCTACACAATCATTCAACTAAAAGCAATTATACCCGCTGTTAATTGAAACATTGGTTCTATTTCACTGTAACTTTTTAAAAGGGGTTATACTCACCTTGCTTTACGGTTGAACTAGCCTAGGATAATGAAGATAAAGAAGATAATGGCTTGCTTTGATTTGGTATGAAGGAGGAAAGTAGTGGAAAGGTGTTACTTATATAGGGTTGAGGTTGGTATTCTTTAAAGTTAAGAAGATACATAGGCTAAAATATAATGGTGAAGGTGAAAAGAATAAGCATGTGAGGTCCAATAAAATATTTTTGATTTATTTTTATTTTCCTTTAAATAATTTCAAACCTTTAACTGCTTTAATACCCAATTGCTATTAAATACCCGTTTAAAATTCCGCTCGAGGCATTTTATCCAGAATTTATTTTTGGTTTATAACAAAATTTATTTTCTTAAAAAATCACTTTTTAATTTTCAACAACTTTAAAATAATTGTTTTATCTTCAAAATAATTTCAAAATGTCAAATATTATTTGTTTAACCAAATTAAATTTCCAAACAATTTTTGGATTTTCAAAATTAAAATTAAAATTTCAAATTTGAATTTTAAACCATTATTTTCAAATAAATTCGAAATAAAATCCAAAATAAATTTTATTATAATCGAACATAAACATAATGATAGTTAATTGAATAACGAGACGTTACAATAAAATAGCTTGATTACTTTATCAAAATATTTGCTCAATCATGATGCTCGTTAAAGGGTACTTTTGCATCAGTTCATGAATCATGTTCGAAATCTACAAACTCGGTATCGTTCTCACTGACTTCGAGACAATTTGATTGTTATGTGTAAAATATTCTAAATCATTATTTAGAGCTTTGTTTTAACATAAATGTCCCAAAACTCAAAATCATATTGGCAGTAATGTTGCGAGTAAAATCTAAGTTAACTCAAGCACTTGAACAATGAATCTATAACGTTAATTTCAACAATTGAAATTTACGATATTATTCTTATCAACGTTACTTACTAATATCCTACTGCATTGGTCTTCTCCATAAAGAATCATTTATGGCTGATGAATCATTAGCCCTTTGGATATAACTATCAAAATCATACTTTGATTATGTACTTGGAATCTATTTTGGATTTGCACAACGTGCCATATGGCAGAGTCCATACTCTTTATGGATGAATGACAATTGATGAAACTATTACTGCTAGCGATTCTTTTTCTCAACATTGGTGAGAAACACACAGTTTCTGTTTAATGTATGAGAATTATTATTATACAAGTTGTGTCTATTTTGGGCTGGTTAATTTTGTTTCATCTTACATAATCAGTTTTATCTTTGGATTGTATCCAAATCCATTTTAATACGAATAATTTTTAAATGAAATTCATTCGTCGTGAAGTGACATTTCTTAACACAACAACCATTTCTTAGTACAATGGAATAGATATTCATAAACATTTTATAAACTACCTTTATGTAAGTTTAAAACTGACTTAATTTTTAGCTGACGATGCTTCTGTTCATAACATAAATTAGTTAACAACTGTCAGTTGTTCCCAAACACCTCTAGGGTGGTTCACACAAAGTCCCTTGCGAGAAATAATTACGTAAAGCCTCTCGACTCACATAATCTATTAATTCCTTGACCTAGGATATTTGTGAGTTTATTATAAACTTATATCTTATATGATCTCATAAATTATGTTTTAGATGACATTAGGTTTGTACTTGCTTTTAAGTACACATTCCAACCGAATGAACTTAGAATGAAGTTAACTCAACTTCACTCACCATCAATCGTTCTTTGTCCATCAAAGTCTGATCACTCCTTATTGATAACTCATTATGCATTATAGGGAGGAGTGACATTTGAGATTGAATGTTATTCATTTTTAGGTATTTTTGGAACCTTTTCCAATACACTTGCATATTCGATTAAATCAAATATTTATTTTCTTTGCAACATGTTATGTTTTTCTACTTATGTTCTATACTTAATGAACTCATCATAAATACATTACTTGTTTATCAAATATATATACTCTTTTCTATGATAATTTATCTGTAAATTAAACAAAATAAGAGGATCCATTTTAGTACCATTAGAACTTCGACTGTATACATATGTATGTATAAATCTAAAGAGTACACCAACTCTTATGTCGCTCCCATTTAAATGGATACTTTGCCCTTAATTGTTTAAGATACAATGCACCGACGTTAATCATATGATTAAAGGATTATTTTTCAAAATTGTGGCTTAATCCATAATTCTAAAATAGTCGTAAAAAAATAAAATACTTTCGTTTTTTCTAATGCATCGCTTTTGTTAAGACTACCATTATTACATATTATGTTATAACGAATACTCATAATATTCATATCAAAATAAAACATCTATTTTCAGTCAACATTAAAACTAATTATTATCTCATAAATATATTAGCTATATTTATGAAAATAATTTTTGTAACTTGATGCGTCCACTAAAAAGTGTTATATGGTACAAGTGTAAACCCATGATATGCACGGGTGCGTAGGATATTGAGTGTTATAGTTGATAGGTATGAATAGATGGTGGGAATATACTTGGTGGGTGTAACATTTCAAGTTATGTCCATGTTCTTTTACCTTGCTGTTTGGAAAGTTGCTCACAAATTGAATACTATACTTTCAATGCAAGATTAGAACATACAATAAAATAAAACTGCCAAAAATAAATTGAGTTCAAACTATGTATTAGAAAAAAGGAAATACATTGGTTTATAGATGTAAAAAGAGGTAGTACCACCACCCTGCAATAGTAAGTCCCTATGATAAGAGTATTAATTTCGTATTTCCATAAATTATAGATGGATATGAGTATAGCTAGATGGATGAGTAAGTAAAGAAATAAATTTTAGTCCACAATCCCACAACTGGTTTTAACATATTAGCAAAATCTTAGATTAAAAGCATGAATAATCATGATTAGAATCTTGTATAGTAAATTTGTCATTATTTTAAAAATCAAACTGAATGTTGTTCTATTCGAAAAGGAAAACTTGAGTAAGTCTAAATACAGTATTGCATAAATTTTAATAATATTTTTAAGGAAATAATCATAGTTACAACTAATAAAAGCCAGCATTCAGTAATCACATATGCATTCAATGGTGTATCTCCCCCAGTTTTGGGTGCAAATCACCTGGTCCTATTTTACATGGTCTCCATGGACCTTACAAATCTTCATCAGTCATTCTCACTTTTTCATTTATAAATAATTTAAAAAGTAAAAATTGAAGGGGTGGATTTCAAAGGGTACATAAATGCCATGGAAAATAAGCCTAGTGATTATTGCCCCCGGTTTCTTTTTAGACTTAATCTAAACCTTTGACGATTCAATAGAAAACAATTCGATAAAATAATGAAATTATATTTTATATCATTGCTATAGTAGTAGAAGCTGCAGCTTTATATCAATTATAATAAACGGTAATAAAAAGAAGTAAACTAGTTACCAAATTTGAATCGAAAAAAGCAAGTAGAAATTAGGCGGTTGTAACTCATGGCACGAATGAAATATGCATCATATCAAATTAATTTCAATAAATAATATAGTAAATGACTAATGAAGATTGCAAAATAACCATATATAATACATAGAAGAAGTATATACTGGCAGATAATAATTAATATTGATTTTAGACGATAATTATTTGTAACAGTAAATTATATAAAGTAGCTATTGCACATATGCTATTTTTTATGAACGTCACATATTCCGATTATATTTACTATCTACCACGAACCAATTATATTCTAGCAGTAATTATAGTATATTGAATATGAAGTTTAAAAAATTGTAAGGAAATATAATGGTCATAACATATAAGTTCTTCTTATTCTAAATCAAAAGCATAGATAAATTTTGATTTTACTAAATTGATTGAATATGAAATAAGTGTGTAATAAATAATATGAATAAGCTTCAACTTACTTTCCTCTTGCAAACGATTAGCTTAGATTAAGCTATAAGAAAATGAGTACGTAATTTTTTTACATGAATTATCTATTCTAATTTGGCATTGTCATTCAATTAGATTCTTTAATACGTTATTTATCATATGCCATGTTTCATATAAAGTAAAGACCACAGAAGGAAATGATTTTTTAGAGAATGAAAGTGTTGTAAAATACATAAGACGTCATGTATACTTGCCTCAACTAACTTCTTAACAATGCAGCAGGATTGTTCCCAAATTAATCCAAATTTTATAACACTACCAAATTTTAGCATGAAAAAATAATTAACCATATATATGATGCATCATCCATCAGCTTTATTGGCAAACTAATCCAAATTATATGGTTATCCAAAATGAGAAATTATATAAACTTGTCAATTTGAGCATGGTATAAACAAAATGTAAATTTGTGTTTAAAAAAACCTATCTAATTTTGAAGTGTACAAATCAAACGGAAAGATTCATTAATTTTCTAGAAAAATAGACTACATATTTGTATAGTTTAGTATAAATCAGGAGGTTGAAGTCTATATTCACAATAAATTGTCAAAATAGTGATAAAGAAATCAATTCTCTTTCCATGTGGAAGTTTTCTTCATAGATTCATACTGTCTTTATTTTCCAACTAATGAGCATCTGACAAAAATCATCTTTGGTTATCGTTAGTATGACATGAATATGAAAAGAAACATGATTTGGTCATTGTAATAAAGAGAGTAGAAAATAGAAAGTTAGGATGTATAGACGACATGGAAAACAATATGCTTACGATTTGTGGAAGACGAAACATGAAAGAGTGGGTGGAGCATGATGTGGATGGAATTGCAGTTTGACTAAAGTATTTAATAAACTTACCATTTTCAATGTAGTCCATGATCCCAAAATAATTGTAAAATTTTAGAAGCTTCTATATTTTCTAATACGTCATTTTGTCATGATATCAAATACCATTATTGTAGTTTTATCTTATAACAAATATTCATAGTATTCATATCAAGATAAAACTATATATATTTTTAGTCAATGCTGAAAATAACTATTGTTTCATAAATCATATTTGGTATGTTATAAAAATAATTTTCATAACTTGATGCTTCCACTAAGAAGTGTTACATGGTATGCTCCCATTATTTCCGTTATTACTATATAATAGCGTATGAAATACAAAGCTCCATCGAACCACTTGTTATGGAATTTAATTTCATACACTGTAACCAGTTTACAATCGAGACTCTTAGATCAAATATCTTAAACTCGAAGAAATAACTTTCATAAAAACAATTTTCTATATAAAAATACATTTGGAACAAAAATCATATTTCTCATTCCATATTAAGTATATTTTAGTATTGTACACAATTCTCATATTCAATATCTCTTCATGAAGCAGAGGTGACCACTCACTCTTTTTATTCCAATTGTGCCTGAGTCACATCCACTCAAACATTCTTTTTCTTTTCCAAAATGGTCAAACCATTCAAAGGAAACTCTTATTACAAGATCACACTGAATTCTTTACCAAAATGCATTTGGTCATCCTTAACATATAAGTGTAACAAATAAATTGCAACTTATGTTAACTGATCAAGATGACATTTTAGTAATCGAATTCCTAGGTTTGACTGTACATCTTGGTCTAGTGCTACATGTAACACAACAAGATCCATATTGTAATCAATCATATTGAATACATAATACCACATTATGGTTTACCTGCTTATTTCAAATGAACTAATTTCATCAAAGTTTCACACATTACAAATCGCGAACTTTTTCATATAACATTTATATGTAATCGAATATGGATCAAATATCCATATTCATGTATTGCATAAGAGTTCAAAACTAATGAAAGACAATATAATGTCTTAGACCAGTAAATGTTTAAGCAACCAAAGCATGAGTGTTTTACTGGTTTTATAAGTTGGATTTTGCATGGCTCTTGAAGTGACAACATGCCAAAGGATCTATTGGTAAATATATTTGTATTTTTATATTAATCTTAATTCGTTTCATTTGTTTATTTTCACCAATAAACTATTATATTAGTTGTACAAATTTATCAAAGTAGATAATAATTTACTTTATATAGCGTGTATTTTTACAATATTAGAAAGATTAAATGTTATTATTTCATTTTTCTGATAAGGCTCCCACTATATTTTTATATTTCTCAAAATCCTAAGATAAACATAGAAACCTTTTGATTTTTTTAATGGGCGTTAGGACTCGCTTGCCTTAGGATTTTGACCTTGAGGACGATTAACAAATCATAGACTGATTTGATGGACAATACTATATTGATTGTATCATATACAACTCCTAACATGTGGTCTTTGTCGTAATCTTATCTCGACCTTGAGGAAGATCAATAAATCTCGAGAGATTATTCACTCGTACCCATCGTTTCCCGAAGGCCTAAGTAAAGTGCACATACTTTGAGGAAGACCAACAAATACATGCATGTATCTTACTTCGTCTAGATAATATATTAATAACATAACACATAACATCCCTAGATTAAGGAAGATCGACAACTAAAGAGTATGCAAGTAATATATTAATATATAAATGATGGAGGACAAACTTATATATTAAGGATTCATAATCTTTAATATATATACATTGAGTGATACAAATTTATGGAATAATGTGTTTCTTATAAGTACCCTCATGATTCAAGTGTCAATAAATTTGAAACAGTGGTATACATACAATCAAGGTTTTAATCTCATAGTTCGATCATATTTCATTTTGGAATTTTCACATAAGATATCTCGTATCGTGGGAGATCTCGGATGAGATAACTGTATCTCGGGCGTACATCTCGAATTAACATTTTGGGCCCTAAAGCACATCTTGGAAATATCTCGAAATAACTTATGTGTCTAAGATTAATGTTTAAATGATTTATTTAACAACTATAATTTTCAAAATAAAAATAATAGTTGTAGTATACATGTTTTATCATAGAAAAAGAATTGAAAGTAATATTTTGAAGAATGATGGTAGCTTGATTAGCTTATGTACCTAAAAATGATTGAATAATATCGTCTTATTTGAACGTAAAAAAGAATTGAAGTATTTCATTGTGACTTATCAATATAAAAAGAAAAAAAAGAAAAGAGTTGATAAATAGTAACTGAATTGAGTAGTTTCTTTTGAATCTATACAATAAAAATATATTATGTAAAAGAAGAAAAAGAAATAATTTCCAACAAGATCTTGGATTCAGATTTTAATCCATATTTCAGGGATATTTGAATATTTCAGATTAGATGAATGTTAGAGGAAATACGAATGTGATTTGATATCTCGTTTCATCTAATTATGAAAAGAAGATCTCGGAGGAGATATCACGCAAGATATAATATAAGTATAATTTATTTATAACAGTTTATAATTTAATTAACTTATATATTATGTAGTATATATTAAATAAATCTTATATAATTAATTTTAATCGATTCAGTTAACAAATTAGTTAAATTATTTTTAAATTTTCAAAATTTCAATTTATTGTTCCTAACAATTTAAGATGAATATTAACTATAATATTTATAGCCTTATATCCTTATATCGTTATATATGTATTGATTTATTTTCAAAATAATTTATTTTATAATTTTACAAAATCTATTTTATATTTCAAATTTAACTTTTAAATTCAAAATATATTTCAAGTTGTCAAACTGAATTTTGAAAATTAACCTAAGGCTCAAAATCAATTCAAGCCTTTATATTAGGGGTAACCTTTGGGCTTATGCTATCCTTCGAATCAGGCTAATATGTAAGACAAAGTACTTGATTACCCTAATTCTACCTCAGAAATTATGTGACGCCCCACCTCTATGCCCACACTAGCCAAGAACACTATGAAGTAATGTTGTCAACTAGCACGGAGAATAAGGCTGTTGAGGAGCGACCATCCGTATAACTTCTTTGTGCGAGCACCGATATGTCAGATAGAATGACCTGCCTAAGAGAAAGTCCGACATACCGACACAAACTCAAAGCTATCACACGGTGGCTATATGTATTCTTCGGAAACAAACATAGAAATAAGCATAACATAAATCAATCACAGACACACATATCACAAAGGCGGAAAAAGATATGAATATATAACACATGAAAGTGTACATCAGAGTAGTGGTCAGAAAGATCCACGATAATACAAAAGAATAGCAACACGTGCTAGACAAAAGAATAAGTATACAACATAGAGTCTATATCTCAAATGTGTACAACCAAAAACTACTAATCTAAGTAGTTAGCCAAAAATCAGAATAATCCAAAGGAGAAGTCAAGCAGAAGCACCTGTAACATCTCGGTCTGACCCGAGTATTATTTATAAGAAAATAACAAACGGATCAGTCTAGCTATAAATGTCAGATGATATGGTATAAAATAAAAGACATGGCATGGACATGTAATAACCATAGTGGCATACTACTATAAGTATGTAATTGAAAATCAACAAGAGATTAATCAATATCACAAGAATCTTCTCAAAGATAAAATAGGGTATCATACCCTAAACTTGTATTCATAACAAGTCAATGACACACAAATTCACCAATACACAAAAATTGATAAAACTTATCAATAGAAATCACGAAAATTGGTGAAGCACAAAATTCCAGAAATCATCACAAGAAATCCAGAAATCACAAGAAGGGGGGAGGCCTATCATAAGAACGGGAGCATGAAAACTCACCAACACGTGTAACACAAGAACGAGAAGCTATCTCATGGAAGCTATCCATTAAATTTTGACACACGAACGGCCCGAAGACCATGGGGCGCTACCCCACATATGTGATGGTGAAACATCACACAAACGGGGTTTAGTCTCCCTCGTAGACAAAGAGACATCGCACAATTGCTAGTCTAAATCAAATCATAAAAATGATCATCATGATCATCAAGAAGTGTCAATCACACCAAGCTAGTAAATATATGAGTTTAGCTTCATGTCCCATAACCACTTGCTTAACTTAAATATTTACGAACAAGCTGTAGATCTTCACTAAGAAATTGTCACAAAAGGGTTCAATCGAACAAGTCCAAGAATTAACCGACGAAGTGAACGCAAGCGTTTCATACCACTTGTTTTACTAAGCCGTTTAATTAGATTTCTCATCCGAGTGAAGTAAAGGCTTGTATATACTAGTAGGTTGGAAAACGGTTTGAGGAAAAGAGCTTTGTAGTTAAAACAGTGTTGAAATTGCTTTGATGAAAGAGTTTTGATATTCACTACTAGTATTGAAGCCTTCACATTTTTAAAGTGACAAGTCACAAAACGATTGTTGAAACAAATCGAATCACATAAATTCACGTTCGAAGACGTGAGTAAAGTCCAAAGAAATCAATCCCAAAACCACCAAAGTAGGAATATATTTGCGACCTAACGTGGTCAAATTGAAGTGCAACGACCTTGAGTCAAATAGGTCGAACGACCTAATGGATGCGACCTAGGGGTCTAAGGGGTCAAGCGACCTAGTGGTTGTGACCTAGAGGTGTTCACGGGTTAGCATTAAACAAGGCCAAACGACCTAGTAGAAAACAAGGTCTAACACCAAAGTGCCGAGCGTCCTAGCGGCACAATGCCAAGCGACCTAGCGACTTAAATACTCGCGACCTAGCGACTTTAATACTCGCGACCTAGCGACTTAAATACTCGCGACCTAGCGACTTAAATACTCGCGACCTAGCAACTTAAATACTCGCGACCTAGCGCGTGAATCGGCCGAGCGACCTAACGGTCTTAACATGCGAGCGACCTAAAGGGTTTTAACACACGAGCGACCTAAGGTTTTAGCAGGCGAGCGACCTAAGGTTTTAGCACGCGAGCGACCTAAGTGGCGCGACCTAAGGCCTTACGACCTAAGGGACAAGGTCCTACGACCTAAGAGGAACAAGGTCCTACGACCTAAGAGAAATAGAGTCAAGCGACCTAAAAAGGTAAGCAGGTCGAACGACCTAATTAATCTCGCGGCCTAAGAAGGTAAATGGTCGAGCGACCTACGACCTAAGTGCCGTGAACAACATTCCCACGCCAGAGCGACCTATGGCCCAGCGACCTAGTACGCGAGTGACCTAGCGACCTAACTGCAGGCGAGCGACCTAAGTCCAGAATGAAAATCTGCAGTCTTTCTTCTTCGAGGCAGTGCGACCTAAGGCCAGAATTGCAAACACACACGAAAATTTAGGGTTTTCACCCATTCAATCCAAATCCAATACAAACAAACATGCTAAAGTGATGGGGAATCATTCCCAACAGTCCAATGATGATTATAGGCAAGATGTGAGATTAAAAATCTCACCTTTCCACTAAAATTTATGAAGATGAAGCTTGAAAGCAAGGAGAAGCAATCCAAAGCTTGAATCCAATATCTTCTTCTTGAATTTGGAGTTGAATGTTGGGTTTGCAATTGAATTTGAGCTCGGAGTTTTAATTTCCCCTTTCCTCCTCCATTTTGATGAAGCTTGAATGTTTAGTGAAGAGATGGAGTTATGAAGAGGAGGGGTTGGGCTGAGCTTAATGAAGGTGCAGTCTAAACCAAAGTCAAAGGCGGGAAAAGTGACGAAAATTCCACTATCTCCAAACATATCGAAGTTTATACTTAAAAGATTGCAAACGACGTTCCGAACTCAATGGAAGTGGTCTCGAGTCCTAATTCGTCCGTATGCAAAAAGTAGCTTTTCGGACTAAAATCCGACCAACGATAAAATATTTAAATATAAAATCGACAAATATGCGGGTTGTTACAGACTCCCCTCCTTAAAGAAATTGCGTCCTCGCAATATATAAGATGGAAATAAAAAGTAACAACCATAAAAGCATATTAACATAAAAAAGAAATTGGAAATAAGAGGTTTTACCTCAAAGAGCATGAGAAAGCAAGTCCGGATGTGTTTGCTCGATGAATTCTCTAGTTTCCCAAGAGCAATCCTTAGGATTTGAGGACCATTGAACTTTAACAAGCGGAACATCTTTATTTCGAAGTCGTTTGACTTCCGAAGCAATAATTCGAATAGGATGCTGCTCATAAGTTAAACTAGGTGAAACTTCAATCTCTTCCACAACACCGGACTCAAGAATAGAATCGGAACCCCGAAGGCACTACCGTAATTGAGAAACGTGAAACACGTCATGCATGGCAGAAAACTGAGCCGGTAATGAAAGGCGATAAGCCATGGAACCAATACGTTCAGTGATAGGAAATGGCCCAATGTATCGAGGCGCTAACTTTCCCGATCGACGGAAGCGTACAACACCCTTCATAGGTGAAACACGAATAAATACAAGATCTCCCACAGAAAATTCTAATTTTCTTCTTCAGTTATCGGCATAGGATTTTTGTCTACTCTGGGCTTCTTTCATCCTATGACGAATAAGATCAATCTTTTCTGTGGAATCACGAATAAAATCTGGACCTAAAACCAGCTTCTCACCGGCCTCAAGCCAACAAGAAGGAGATCGGCATGGTCTTCCATAGAGTGCCTCGAAAGGTGCCATACCAATACTAGCCTGGAAGCTGTTATTATAGGAAAATTCAACGAGTGAAATATGATCTTCCCATCTTCCACCGAAATCAAGCACACAAGAACGAAGAAGATCTTCAAGAGTTTGATTCACACGCTCAGTTTGTCCATCGGACTGGGGGTGATAAGCAGGGCTAAAATTAAGCTTTGTTCCCAAAGCCTTTTGAAGACTCTTCCAAAATCCACTAGTAAACAATGGATCACGATCACTAACTATAGAAGTAGGAACTCCATGTAGTTTAACAATTTCTTTGATAAAGAGTTTGGCCAGAAGAGGAACGGTTCGGTTCGACCAAACGGGAATAAAATGGGCAGATTTAGTAAGTCTGTCAACGATCACCCATAAACTATTATGAACCGAACGAGAACGGGGAAGGCCATCAATAAAATCCATGGAAATTTGATCCCACTTCCAAACTGGAATTTCCAATGGTTGCAATAACCCACCAGGCCTTTGATGTTTAACCTTGACAAATTGGCAAGTCATGCAACACTTAACAAAGTTAGCAATATCAGATTTCATTCCCTTCCAGTAATAAAGTCGCTTCATATCTGCATACATTTTACTGCTACCGGGATGAATAGAAAATTTGGAACGATAAGAATCTTCTAAAACATCTTTTCGAAGATCACTAATATTTGGTACGATTAGTCTACCAAATTTTCGAATGCCGCCACGAAAATCAATATCAAAGTCTTTCAAACCTTCAATATCGGTTTTATCCTTAAGATTTTGGCCAAGCAAAGCCAATTCAGAATCTAGCTATTGAGCTTCAAGAATGCGGTCTAAAAGGGAAGGACGAGCCTCAAGGCTACATAAAACAAGAGATGAACATAAATCGGAGACACGATCTCGAATTTCACAAGTGGATAAAACCTCGAGATACTTCCATTCGGATATCATCATAGAAACAACCGCTTGTTGCTTGCGACTAAGTGCATCGGCAACTCGATTTCCCTTTCCGGGAGTATAAAGGATATCAAGATCATATGAGGCAAGGAACTCGAGCCAACGCTGTTAACGCAAATTAAGTTCCTTTTGAGAGAATAAGTATTTCAAAGACTTATGATCAGTATAAAGCATGAATTACTCCCCCAAAAGATAATGTCGCCAAATTCGAAGGGCGAAAACGATAGCCGCGAGTTCTAAATCATGTGTGGCATATCTAGTCTCAGCCGGCTTCAATTGCCTAGAAGCGTAAGCAATAACACGTTCTTTTTGCATAAGAACGGCACCCAAACCAACGCGACTTGCATCGGTATAGACAACAAAATCTTGATTCCCTTCGGGAATAACAAGAACAAGGGCATCAGAGAGGAGTTCTTTTAATTTCCGAAAAGAAGTTTCACATTTGTCCGACCAAATGTATTTAACACCTTTCTTTGTTAAGCCAGTAAGAGGCACGACAATCTTAGAAAAGTCTTTTATGAAACGGCGGTAATAACCTGCCAATCCGAGAAAGCTACGGATTTCAGTCACGCTCTCTGGTCTCTTCCAATTTTGAATCGCTTCAATCTTTGAAGGATCCACTGATATTCTGGATTCAGAAATAATATGACCGAGAAACTTCACACAAGATTGCCAAAAGTGGCATTTAGAAAAAATTTCCTTTAATTGATTGCTCCTAAGAGTTTCCAATACAATCCGAAGATGCTTTTCATGTTCCTCCTCGGTTTTAGAATACACAAGAATATCATCAGTAAAGATGAGAACAAACCGATCGAGAAAATCTTTGAAAACTTGATTCATAAGGTCAACGAAATAAGCCGGAGCATTCGTTAAACCAAATGGCATAACTAGCCATTCATAAGATCCATAACGGGTACGGAATGAAGTCAAAGGAATACTATCCTCTGCAATACGAAGCTGATGAAAACCGGTAGCCAAGTCCAATTGTGAAAAGACTCTAGCACCACTAAGTTGATCAAACAGATCATCAATCCGAGGTAAAGGATATTTATTCTTAATAGTAAGCTCATTAAGCTTGCGGTAATCGACGCAAAGCCTAAGTGTACCATCGGACTTATTTACGAAAATAGCTGAAGCTCCCCAAGGTGAGGAACTAGAGCGAATAAGTTGCTTCGTCTCCAACTCGGATAATTGTTTGCGCATCTCTTCATTCTCCTTAATTGACATGCGATAAGGAGGATGGGTAATAGGTTGAGCTCTAGGTATAAGATTAATTTTGAACTCAATTGCTCGCTTAGGTGGTAATCCTAAGACGGGCTCGAATATGTCGGAAAATTCACGAACGACGCGAATAAGAGAAATGACATCCTCCTCATCATCATTGTCATCATCACGAGGATTTAAAGAATATAAAGATGCAGCCAAAGCGGAATCCGAATCTTTAAGAATAATAGAAATCTGATTAACAGATTGCGGATGTCGGAGATAAATAGTCCGCTCAGGACATAGGATATGAGCTTCATAACGGTTAAGCCAATCCATACCCAAAATCATTCCAAAGCCTAAATAATGCATGACATGCAGATCGGCTAGGAAAGGAAAATCACACAAAATAATCTCCACATCCTTACAAAGAAAACTAAGAGTTGCGGATCCACCAACCGGGTTCGCAATTCTTAAAGAAGTCATTAAAGCAACAACACTTAAAGAAAGAGTGTCTACTAGTTACTTTGATATAAAAGAATGGGATGCACCCGTATCAAAGAGAACTCTAATAGGTTGATCATGAAATATAATAATGCCATCAAGGACAGAATGAGACATACCTTAACTACGAGATGTGTCGCCAGGGCTTGAGCAACGTTTAACTTTCCCTCCTTGTCTTGAAGCTTATGGCATAGATGCATAAAATGATCTGGACTTTTACAATAGCGACAAGAGCGGGGCTTTGAACACTTGTTCGCAAAATGGCCCTTAGCACCACAGTTGAAGCATTTCCCTTCACTAGGGGAAAGTGTCTTTGCAGCAGGAGTTGCTTGCTTTCCCTTTTTGTAGGGATATGGACCTTTGAACTTGTTAGGTCTTTTCTTGTTATTGAAGTTTGGTTTGGCAGCCACCACTTCAACATCACTGTCCCTATCTGCCTCTTCAAGACGAAGAGCGATATCAATGAGTTGGTCGAAAGAAACTTCTAATTTTAGAAGTAATGGCTTTTTGAGATTCTTGTTTAATCCATAGATGAACCTCTGGTTCTTCTTCAATGGGGTGTTGATGTATTCAACCCCATATTTGGACAGTGACTCGAAAGATGCGACATAGTCTGTCACAGAGGATTTACCTTGAACAAGGTCTATAAAACGTCGAGCCAATGTCACTTTTTATGCTTCTGGTACGAATTTCAACTCGAAGCGTTCCCGGAATTGCTCCCAGGTGAGATCTGCTTCATTTATTTCAGAAATAAGAAGTTCGTACCAATCCAATGCTCTCTCTTGGAGCATACTGGAAGCCACCTGAACACGGTGAAGATCATTAAGGTTCATGCGAGAAAAGATTCGATCGCATGTTCTTAACCAAGCATGGACCTCGATAATGGTTTCGGAACCTTTGAATGGTTTCCCACCCAAGTTAGTATAATCGTTGCACAAACGTGCAAATCCAGACTTAGGATGAGTAGGCTCTTGATTAGGACTGGCTGCTTGAGCATTCTTTACTAAATCAAGAAGCTGTTGAGCAGTCATAAAAACTCCATCCTGGGGAGTGACAGTTGATGGTCCGACCCTAGGATGGCCTGGTCTAGACATTCTCTCCTTTAAGAAAGAGAGAAGAAGAAAAGTTATTCTACAAATAATATCAAGCAAATCTTGATAGATAAAACAAGGATTCGTAGAAGGAAATAGGATAAATCGGTACGAAGACTCGAATTAAATCCTAAGGCACGACTCCTAAGTTGGACTTAGGACGATGATCCTTGTCAAGTTATTCTACATTGTTCCGAAGTTTGGCTCTGATACCAAGCTGTGACGCCCCACCTCTTGTCCCACACTAGCCAAGAACACTACGAAGTAATGTTGTCAACTAGCACGGAGAATAAGGCTATTGAGGAGCGACCATCCGTATAACTTCTTTGTGCGAGCACCGATATGTCAGATAGAATGACCTGCCTAAGAGAAAGTCCGACATACCGACACAAACTCAAAGCTATCACACGGTGGCTATATGTATTCTTCGGAAACAAACATAGAAATAAGCATAACATAAATCAATCACAGACACACATATCACAAAGGCGGAAAAAGATATGAATATATAACACATGAAAGTGTACATCAGAGTAGTGGTCAGAAAGATCCACGATAATACAAAAGAATAGCAACACGTGCTAGACAAAAGAATAAGTATACAACATAGAGTCTATATCTCAAATGTGTACAACCAAAAACTACTAATCTAAGTAGTTAGCCAAAAATCAGAATAATCCAAAGGAGAAGTCAAGCAGAAGCACCTGTAACATCTCGGTCTGACCCGAGTATTATTTATAAGAAAATAACAAACGGATCAGTCTAGCTATAAATGTCAGATGATATGGTATAAAATAAAAGACATGGCATGGACATGTAATAACCATAGTGGCATACTACTATAAGTATGTAATTGAAAATCAACAAGAGATTAATCAATATCACAAGAATCTTCTCAAAGATAAAATAGGGTATCATACCCTAAACTTGTATTCATAACAAGTCAATGACACACAAATTCACCAATACACAAAAATTGATAAAACTTATCAATAGAAATCACGAAAATTGGTGAAGCACAAAATTCCAGAAATCATCACAAGAAATCCAGAAATCACAAGAAGGGGGGAGGCCTATCATAAGAACGGGAGCATGAAAACTCACCAACACGTGTAACACAAGAACGAGAAGCTATCTCATGGAAGCTATCCATTAAATTTTGACACACGAACGGCCCGAAGACCATGGGGCGCTACCCCACATATGTGATGGTGAAACATCACACAAACGGGGTTTAGTCTCCCTCGTAGACAAAGAGACATCGCATAATTGCTAGTCTAAATCAAATCACAAAAATGATCGTCATGATCATCAAGAAGTGTCAATCACACCAAGCTAGTAAATATATGAGTTTAGCTTCATGTCCCATAACCACTTGCTTAACTTAAATATTTACGAACAAGCTGTAGATCTTCACTAAGAAATTGTCACAAAAGGGTTCAATCGAACAAGTCCAAGAATTAACCGACGAAGTGAACGCAAGCGTTTCATACCAATTGTTTTACTAAGCCGTTTAATTAGATTTCTCATCCGAGTGAAGTAAAGGCTTGTATATACTAGTAGGTTGGAAAACGGTTTGAGGAAAAGAGCTTTGTAGTTAAAACAGTGTTGAAATTGCTTTGATGAAAGAGTTTTGATATTCACTACTAGTATTGAAGCCTTCACATTTTTAAAGTGACAAGTCACAAAACGATTGTTGAAACAAATCGAATCACATAAATTCACGTTCGAAGACGTGAGTAAAGTCCAAAGAAATCAATCCCAAAACCACCAAAGTAGGAATATATTTGCGACCTAACATGGTCGAATTGAAGTGCAACGACCTTGAGTCAAATAGGTCGAACGACCTAATGGATGTGACCTAGGGGTCTAAGGGGTCAAGCGACCTAGTGGTTGCGACCTAGAGGTGTTCACGGTTTAGCATTAAACAAGGCCAAACGACCTAGTAGAAAACAAGGTCTAACGACCTAACACCAAAGTGCTGAGCGTCCTAGCGGCACAATGCCAAGCGACCTAGCGACTTAAATACTCGCGACCTAGCGACTTAAATACTCGCGACCTAGCGACTAAAATACTCGCGACCTAGCGCGTGAATCGGCCGAGCGACCTAACGGTCTTAACACGCGAGCGACCTAAAGGGTTTTAACACGCGAGCGACCTAAGGATTTAGCAGGCGAGCGACCTAAGGTTTTAGCACGCGAGCGACCTAGGTGGTGCGACCTAAGGTTTTAGCACGGGAGCGACCTAGGTGGCGCGACCTAAGGGACAAGGTCTTACGACCTAAGAGGAACAAGGTCCTATGACCTAAGAGAAATAGAGTCAAGCGACCTAAAAAGGTAAGCAGGTCGAATGACCTAATTAATCTCGCGACCTAAGAAGGTAAATGGTCGAGCGACCTACGACCTAAGTGCCGTGAACAACATTCCCACGCCAGAGCGACCTATGGCCCAGCGACCTAGTACGCGAGCGACCTAGCGACCTAACTACAGGCGAGCGACCTAAGTCCAGAACGAAAATCTGCAGTCTTTCTTCTTCGAGGCAGTGCGACCTAAGGCCCAGAATTGGAAACACACACGAAAATTTGGGGTTTTCACCCATTCAATCCAAATCCAATACAAACAAACATGCTAAAGTGATGGGGAATCATTTTCAACAGTCCAATGACGATTATAGGCAAGATGTGAGATTAAAAATCTCACCTTTCCACTAAAATTTATGAAGATGAAGCTTGAAAGCAAGGAGAAGCAATCCAAAGCTTGAATCCAATATCTTCTTCTTGAATTTGGAGTTGAATGTTGGGTTTGCAATTGAATTTGAGCTCAGAGTTTTAATTTCCCCTTCCCTCCTCCATTTTTGATGAAGCTTGAATGTTTAGTGAAGAGATGGAGTTATGAAGAGGAGGGGTTGGGCTGAGCTTAATGAAGGTGCAGTCCAAACCAAAGTCAAAGGCGGGAAAAGTGACGAAAATTCCACTATCTCCAAACTTATCGAAGTTTATACTTAAAAGATTGCAAACGACGTTCCGAACTTAATGGAAGTGGTCTCGAGTCCTAATTCGTCCGTATGCAAAAGGTAGCTTTTCGGACTAAAATCCGACTAACGATAAAATATTTAAATAAAATATTTAAATATAAAATCGACAAATATGCGGGTTGTTACAAATTACCTTTCTATACACCATACTAAATTGGTAGGTTTTAATAAGTTAGTCATAATATTGCTAATTTCGACCGCATAGACCATTATGGCTCTGAAATCATTAAGGAACTGGACCAATCGGAAGTGGATCAAATAGGTGAATTTTTTTTAAAAAAATCCATTTTGGATCTTTGTTGGACATATGAAGTCTTATTGATTGTAGATCCAATTTAAAATTTATTTAAAAGAAAATCTTATTTTATGTTAGTTGTACAAAAGGAGTTTTGTTTTAATTTAAATTAAGTATATCAAAATTAGCGTATCAAATGTACTCATATGTTTATAATGCAAGTGCAACGTATAAACAATATATATGGTTGGGGTGTATATTTATAGTTGTTGGGATTCACACTACAACAGACATAATCACCCTTTATATATGCCTTTATTTTTCATAGTATTATTTTGAAATCATATATAATAATAATAGTATGCGTGTGTTTACTTAAACTTATAAAAAATATGTTATAAAATATTTTTAACTAATTGGCAGTAGTTTACTATATTTACAATATGATAATAAACGAGTTTAATTGGCACTTAAGAAGAGGAAAAGGTGGAGGTCTTCTGATAGAAGTTTGTATATATTTATAATATTATAATTAATGAGTTTGAGTAGGCATTTAAGAAAAAAAAGGTAAAGGACCTTCCTTCTACCTTCACTCATTCATTTAATATCATTTTATAACAAATTTTGAACACTTAAACCCTTTACAATATTTTATAAATTAATTCAATCATATTGCTTTTTGGAGAATTTAACATTACGGTTGTGCAACTCAAAGCTGTAAATCAAGTCACCGACTAATATCAAAAAGTTTGAATACCAATATTGACGTGTCACCTTAACTAGTGGATTGACAGTTTTGTCAAATTATCGCTTACACATCTTTTCGGTAAAACCCAATTTTACTACTTTAGGTGGTACCCCATGGTATCTCTTTATCAAAACTATATCACTTTAGGACTTATGGAATTCTGTTTTTGTCAAAATTCCAATATCTTCCATATTTAACTTGGTTAGCCCAAACACAAAGTCCTTGGTTCAATAATAACATTTATTATTAATTACACTGCTCTAGCAGAGACTTTGACATTGAGTTGACTACAATGATCGTAATACAACCTCTTATTATTAAGGAGACAAATTCTCTATTGGATAGTGTTTCACTTCTTCTTTAGCTCGATCTCAACCATAGTCGCTCGATGGATCACCATATCATAATTTAACTAATCAATCTGAAGTATCCATATTGAAGTTCCACCCTTATTATCAAGTTGAGGGAACTGTGTAACCTTGTCCCTTCGAGATCTCCTGTTTGACCTTTATTATAATTAACCAATATGAAACTCTTGAGTGAGTCATTCCATAATAATTTAATAACTATCACTATGTAACCTCTTGGTGCCCTTGCTAGTCATGAGTAGTGCACTGCCCAACTTTCGGAGAGCGTCAATATCCTTTCTCAAAACATCTTGACTAGGATTATTTAAAATAATATATTATTTTAATATGATAAATTTCTCATGATTACAACATGTTGTAATTACATCACATAACATATCATGTAAATATTTACTATTTAATACACTTTTAATTAATTACTTAATTAATTATAACATTAAATAACAAAGTATATTATAAAAATAAAATACCTATATTATAAACAAAATTGATTATCGAGTCAGATATATGTAGCAAATTACATTATTATCCATATGGCATACCCCTAACTTTGTCATGTTGAGAGTAATTATTTCCTTTTAGATTTCTTGGTAGGGGAAGATACATAAGGGGCCTTTGGCTGGTCAAGACCTTTACCATATTTTAAGACTTCCCTCTAAGAAAAGCATCGCCCATTGTAGTGGTAATAGGCATGGAGGTCATCTAGAAGTGAGAGGCAAAGGTGATCTACTAGAAATCCTCAGTGAATAGTAAGATCCATCGAGTTCTTGATTTTTGATATAATAAAAACCGGTTCGACCAATCTAATATTCATTTTATGGAATAAATAAAAACATAAGAAATATATTTCTACTTAGAATAAGATAAAGAGAGGTACGATGGAATGTTGGCGAGAATTCAGGGCTATTAGAAGATGGGCATTGAATCGAGTTATTGATTAAGAAGGTGTAAAGCGTTACATCAGCAAGCAATGGGGAACCATGTTTTCTCCTTTTTTCACAAGGGGTTCGCCGAAAACCTAATTGAATGACTAAATCAAAGCATGCCTTTTCAGCTTTTCCTCATTGAGAAGTCTCAACTGACTCCTAGAGTACATTGCAATTTTCCAAAGTTCATCGATCATTGTCAATTAATTTCTTTAGAAAAAGGATTTACAAATATAAGAAGCTCGTGTAAAACACAAATGTAAAATTAACAAATGGCATATTTAAGATAATTAGAAAACTAGGAAGGGGGAAGATTCTATAAATTTTAGGAGAATAACATCTCATAAAAAAACCGATGACCCTATTCTTTATTCTATTAATGGAATCTATCAGTTCGCTGTCAGATGGACGAAATCAAAAGATGGAATCGTCTAGCTAATATTTGACTTTCTATAGAGCATTAAGTGTGACGACCCGCCTTTCATTCCACAGAAAGACGCATCATCATTAAGAAAGAAAGGGATAGAAAAGAGAAAAGATAGGAAAGAAAGAACTAAACAATATCAAAATCTCACAGCGGAACGAAAAAATTATATTATATCACATAGGTATTACATAATAGACAACATCTATCAGAGTTACATAGCTTAATACATCACATTAGACAGTCGTGAAGACTTGTCTATCATACACCTCAAAATACAACACAGAGCTACTAACACAACGGAACACAATATCTATATACGCTGATGCCTCGTGCTCCAAGTCTGCTCCATAAAATTCGTCAAAGCCAACCTGAATCCCTTGGCTACTCATAAAAATTTGAGTACCCAAGAGTTTAAGAAAACAGAAAATAAACTCTGGGTCAGACATGGGTCTGGTGTGAGTAAACGGGTTAAAGTTGCTTAACTTTGAAAAACATTTGAAATAAAAGGTATCTCGTAAGACTTCCCACACATAAACACGGAAAATTTTTTACCTTACGATAACCAAAATATTTGATAGGAAATCCGGTGATATTATAATAGTGTCTAGGGTTTTCAAGTAAATATTCACATAGCCGAAATTGTTACATTATTAAATTCCAGCATACATAGGTATACAAACAAACTCGAAGGGCACTTATTGGAGATTGGATTCCATACAATGGAAGGGCTACTAGGGTACCGCCCGTCACAGTACGTGGTCTAGATCACCGTACCGAGGATCCACCCTGACCCCCTGCAACACAAGACCGGAACCATCCCTTACTGGATAATCCCGAACAAGACAACCCCGCAGTTGGCGCGACCAACCGCACACTAAGCTGAAATAAAAAGGAACCTCTAGACAGGGGAAAATCTCATCCTACTTGGGTGCTACCCACTTAGCCTTGCTGTACCTCCCCTGTTTTAGCCATTCCCAGTTGATGAGGCTTGAGGCTACGATTACCTTTTTAGAACACATATCTTGGAATGCTCATCGTCCTCCAATGACGATGGTCTGAAAGCATTCATCCATACAAGTTCATTTCGGGTTCGAACGAAACCGAAGGCACTATCTTGCTACACTCATTTTGGAATCACCCTCAAGGTTAACGACAATAGCCCTTGCACTCTGAATCTTCATATCGAAACCGAAAGCACTATCTCCGTTACACTCATTTTGGAATCACCCTCAGAGTTAACGACAAATAGCCCTTACATTCTGAATCTTCATCTCGCTCTTCACTTGAGATTTCACGACCTATCGCTTATTTTGGATCGATGTGGTTTTCGGATAACAAATATGATATCTGATCCCGGTCTCACCGAAATCCAAACGTTTCTTAAAGGCCAAGTTGTTTAAGGTTTAACAATTCAATTTATATTTAGAGTAACATATTCACACAGATAGATAATTCACGTTATCACAGATAGATAATCCATATTATCATAATTCAACCAAAGCATCTCATATCACAGAGCAGCACATATCACATATCAGAGATATCAAATAATCCAAGGCATTCAATATCATTCAATCATCCATAAGCAAGATAAATCAGTCGCACCATTTCTAATTAATTTAAATAAATTAAATTAAATACTTCAATCACTTTTAAATCCTGCTTACTTAATATTAATTAATTACAAACCAATCAATTAATCATCCTTTAATTATCCATCTTAATTAATCATCCTTAATTAATTATTCTTTAATTACATTAAGTAATTAGCCTTTAACTAATTACATAAATTAATTATCCTTTAACCATTCACATTAATTAACCTTTAATTAACCTCATTAATTAATGATTCTTGATAAATCACATTAATTAATTATCCCATAATCACTTACATTAATTAATTATCTCTAATTAACCACATTAATTAATTACCCTTTAATTACTTCATTAATTAATCCTTTCATTAAGTAATTAATCCTTTAATTAATTATATTAATTAATCCTTTAATTAATTACACTAAGTAATTAATCCTTAATTACTTCCATTAAGTAATTAACCTTTTATTACTTTCATTAATTAACCTCTAATTACTTTCATTAAGTAATTATCCTTTTATTAATTACATTCAGTAATTATCCATTTATTACTTACACTAAGTAAATATACTTTATTAATTACATTAAGTAATTATACTTAATCTATTTCAAAGTGATTGTCCTAAATTAATCGATCTAATTAACTAATTCAAATTAATTACATTAATTAAGTACACTTTAATTAATCACATCCATTAATTACTTCATTAAGTAATTATTCTTTTATTCTTAATTAATTAATCCTTATTAATTAAGAATCCATTCATTAATTACATTAAGTGATTAACCTTTAATTAATTTCACTAATTAATTATCTCTAATTTATCACCACCTTAATTAATTTAGATAAATTCTTTATCTTCATAATTACTTAATTATATCATTAGAAAAACATTTAGGAATCAATTACATAATTAAAAATATATAATTTTCTTTAAACAAAACAGTTAAAATATTTAATTTTAACATTTAAAATCTTTGAAACTAGTTCAAACTTGTTTAATAAATTTAAATAAATTCTTATTCTTTGAAAACTTAATTACCATTCTTTTAAAAACTTATCCATTTTAAAAATATTTTGAAAACTTGATTTATTTAAGTTTGTTTCATGATTTTCCTTAAAAAATTTAAAACCTGGAACTGCTTTCTCTTTTAAAATTTAAAACCTGGTTATTATCAAAATCAAACCCGAGCCTAACAGATAAAAACCCGAGCAAAACCAACAAAATCCCGAGCAAACTTGATTCACTCACGAACCCCTCCCTCTTCGAGTCACACACGAAACTACTCGAGATCGACCCCGAGAAAAACATTGTCTACCCAAACCAACCAAACCCAGACTCTCGAAGGTACACACGTGCACATGCTAGGCGAACTTATGCGACTCCGACCATCCCTCCGGCCCTCGACAAATTGCCCACAACCTCGCCATCCTCCTCGACCTCCCAGATCAACGAATTTGCCAGCAAAACGAAATCGAACACTTCGACCACACAGGAACCTAAGAACTCGATCGACTAATCACCTCGCCGACGACGAACCCCACCACCAGAAATCCTGCCACCTCATCTAAAGTTGTGTCACTTCACCATGCTTCGATCCCACCCCATGCGATCGAGTTCGGTCTTCCCACGGCGACACAACCTCCTCGAATACATCGACAACCCAATCTGTCGACTAAACCCTACTCCGACATTCCCTGGCCACCACGACCATCGATAAACCCTTCCATTATTTTTCCATCAACCACCATCCTTCTAACTACCTCTATCAACAAGCCCGGCCTCTAACACCTCGTCGATCGACAAAAATCGACAAAAGTACCAAATCCGATCATCTCGATATCTCTCATCATATACAATTCTAAAAATCATAATTCGATGACTAAAATTCCTCAATTTACAATACAAATTTGTTTACACAATCCAAACATGATTTCCAGATAAACAAGTTTTGACTTATATTTTATTTTCTCTGTAATTTATCATTTCTGAAGAAATTACTTAGTATAAATTCTTAATACCATTTTTAAAATTGATATTACCATATTACAATCCTTTCTTATTTATAGATCAGAGCCTAAAATTGATTATAGGGGATGATATGAATTTTTTATGATGAAGTTGTTCCTGTAATTCAACAGAGAAGTGTATATCTACATATACACAGACATATCATATATATATATATATACACACATGCATTTAAATCCAAGCATTCTTGTAAACATTTATACTATATCACTACAACATTTCATCACATGCATCAAAGTTTAATCACAGATTTAAAACTCTTTTTAAAGAAAAAGTTTACTCACCAGACAATTTAAAACTGAGAATCAAGTTCTGTTCTTGTTTCTGGAATTTGTTAATTGATTGTTGAAACTTGATGTTGAACTGATCTAAAACTAGTAGTTGATTTTAAACTGAATCTACATTAGCTTAGGTTGAAACTGAGGTTGAATTTGAATCTAGTTATGTTGATCTTTACTTGCTTGATCACAGGTTGAAATAGTTTGAAAACTGATGAAGTTGTTGCTAGCTTGATCTTCTTCTAATTTTGGTTTTCAGTTTATTTTTAGTTTTGTTTAGAAAGAAAGAAGAAAGAAAGAAAATGGGTTGAGGAAATGAAAAATGCTTTGAAAATAAAACAGCGTGGTTTCTTCTAATAAACATGTTATTTATAAATTAAATTTTTAAAGAAACAAATGTTGCCACTTGTTATCTCAAGTTATCCTTAGCTTACAAATGTATAAAACATCCTATTATTATTACAAATGTCAAAGACAAGTATTATATGAATTACAAATGTTTAATCTCTCTTTTTATTAATTACTTATGTTTATATAGATTTATATATTATGTTTATATTTTCAATTTATATATAAACCACATTTAGTACATGTATATTTTAAAAAGAAAGCATATTTAGACCTTTTTAAATAAACAAATATTTGATTTTGCAAATATAGAATTAACTTTAAATAGCTCTTGAAAAACTATTATATTAAATTCAAACCAAAACTTCCTAAATCACAATGTATATACATATATATATATATATACACATTATAATTAGAAAACATTTTTATTAGCTTTGAAAAGATAAATTTTTCCAATTTTTATAATAATTATAAAAGAAATTATTAAACCAATATTGCTAATTCATATTATTATAAATGAAGATTATCAAATCAAGAAAAGAGTCACAGGTCCCTGTTTTTGATGTTGTTATACAAAAAGTCCCTGCAGAAATGAATTTGTAAATTTAGTCCCTATTTTTCAAAAATAAAAAAAACGCAAAGCGTCTTGCACTTTTCTGACAGAATATGCAACATAACTTGAAATTTTCTAATTTTGAAATATTTTTCGAAATTTTCTAAAATTTTGAAAATTTTGAAAAGCGCAAGTTAGCTTGCACTTTATATCAGGAAAGTGCAAGCTAGTTTGCGCTTTCTAATTTTGAAAATTTCAAAAATTTTGAAATTTTTGAAAAGCGCAAGATAACTTGCGCTTTCTATCAGGAAAACGCAAGCTGGTTTGCGCTTTCTGATTTTGAAAATTTTGAAATTTTAAAAAGCGCAAACTAACTTGCGTTTTCTAATTAGAAAAAACAGGGACTAAATTTACATCATTATTTCTACATGGACTTTTCTTGTAACACCATCAGAAATAGGGACCTTTCGTGCAAAGCCCCTTATCAAATTGCTATTGCCCAAAATTCTGGGTCATCACATTAAGGGTACTCAAGTCTTCCATTTCAAGTACCTTGAATAGTACTTGAAGAGAATGAATGTAACTTTTAAGAATTGGGAGTAAGCTGAATGAGAGCAATCTTAGGAAAGCTATAATTTTGGTGATGATATCATTGAAAGGAATATAACATAAGTGTGAAATATGGATGAGAGTGAAAGAAAAAAATCTCTTGGGTGGTGTATCAGTCTTGTTAGAAGGGCTAGGAACTCTAGTATCAATTCCAGTAATTCCAAATTATTGAAGAATAGAATCTATTTCCTCTTGCTTCATAATGAAGGATTGACAGTTGGTATAAATCTTCAGAAGATCTATTGATAATTCTAGAAGTACCTCATGGGTGCTTTGGAGCTCCTCTTTTGTTACCTTACATAATTCCTAAACTAATAAAACATATGTATGTTAATCAATAGTGTATTTTGAAATAGTAAATGGAAAATAAGTCATAAGTACAAGTCATAAAATCATCAAAATCAAAATCAAAATCAAAATCATTAAAGTTATAAATCTAAAATGCAAGCGAGTAGCCATAAAGCAACAAAAGTACATAAAGGTAAATGGAGGTAAAAGAAAAGAGGTATAAGGTTCGATATATATCACAAGTCATAATTTTAACTATACATAAAGAAATTTGAGAGCTATCAGATGGTGAGAGCTTGAAAATATATCGAATGTTGAGAACTTTAAGAGATATCGAACGTTAAGGCTATTGAATGTTGAGAACTGTGATAGCTACTGAACGTTGAGAGTTATTGGAAGTTGAGAAACTTGAAAGCTATGTTGAGAAACTTAAAAGCTATCCAAGATTGAGAAACTTAAAATCTATCAAACGTTGAGAATTTTAGAGAGTTATCGCATACCTAAAAGGTAAACAACTGTCGCGCTTCTAAATATAATGGGTGATAGGACAATAGACCTGAGATCCATGAACATATAATTAATAAAAATTGCAGTAACTTAAGTTCAAAACCAGTTTATTTGAATAAAATTATGAAAACCATCCAATTTTTAGAAATCATGCAACGTTCAAAAATCCTAAACAACAAAGAGACATGAAATTAAATCAAAAATCGACAAATAATAGCAAGAAAGGTTAATTATTTGAGGAGTTAAATCTTATAATTGGAAGATTTTCGAGAGAAGAATTTGAGCTTTTTGTTTCAATTTCAAAGGAACTACGAAATAGTGAAACAGAGAGGAAGATAAGTATTTACATGGAAAAAGGAGAATTATCCATCGTTCATTCAATGCATAGAAATTTTTATGGCCAAGATGATAAGATCCGTGGAATAACATGAGTTTAATTCAAAAGGAAGTAAAAATCATTTTATGTTTATACTAAGGTATACAAAACTTTTTCTTAAGGGGGGACAAATGTTACACCCAAATTTTCAAGTGTGAACTGGTACAAAGCTATAAAAGGTTTAGATATGCAAAAGCTATTGATGGTTGAGATGAACCAAACAATCGAAGGTTGAGATGGACCAGGGCTATCGAACAGTGAGATATAAAAAACTATCAAAAATTAAAGACATATTGTGATCACATAATGAAGTAATAAAGTTATTGCAAGGTTAAAGCTATTGCATATTGAAATGGGTGAAGCTATAGCATGTTGTAGGCATAAAGCTATCGCATGATGAAGTAATAAAGCTATCACACTACAAGAAAAGTTGTTTTTTATAACGCTAATCGATAATGCTTTTTTCTGTGGTGTTATTATTTGTTTTGATTTGCTTTTTAGATTTGTTTTACCGGCTATGTAACGTTTTTAAGCGGGATCCCCAAATTATTTTCGTGGCCGCCGCTTCTTCTACTTATTTTTCTCTTTCCTCTTCGTGAAGTTATTTCCTCAAATCCTTACACAAAATCTCCTCCCTTTCCACCGCCTCCACACTTGACTCCTCATATTCGTCACTTGCTGCCGATCCTAGCTTGCCTCAAGCCTGTTGTCCTACTAGTCTTCGTGGACCTCCTCGCCTCCAACCCCAAATATGAAAGACTCGATGCAGTTTGGCAGCAACGATTGAAAGAGTATGCATGAATCTGTAATTAATAACTAACTTTACAATGTCTTTATGCCTTGAATTAATAAACTTGTACTTCATAATTTGATTAAAAATTTCTTTCAAATTATGAGAAGTAAAGGTATTGAACTGCACCATGTTTCTGAAGTAATCCCATAGCTGCGCAGAATATAAACATGAAAAGAACATATGTTCACTTGTTTCATCATCTTGACCACACAGAATGCATGAAGTGTCGATGTTGGGATTCCATTTTTTAACCCTGTCCTTAGTATTAATTTTGTGCATTTTGCTAGCATAGTATAAATAGACATTTTAGGAGGACACACATTATACCAGACTGATTTACACCATTCATGAATACTACTTTTAGTTCTCAAACAATCCTAGGCAGATTTGAAAGAGAAATTTCCCTTATTACTTAGAAGCCAGACCCAGTAGTCGTTATTTTTAGTGGAATCAATATTGATTTTCTGGATTTGATAACAAACACTAGGAGGCAAACTTGAAGGATCCAGTCTCCATTCACCATCAGAAATGAGACTAGAAACCTTCCTGTTGTGGCCTCTTAAGTGTGTTAATGCCTGCCATCCAGTAAAGTCGATAATGTTTCTACCGTTTATCCAAGGATTACAGTTGAGTTCTCAATAATGAGTGTTTCCTGGGGAATTGACCAGGCAACTTAGTACTTGGCCTCCCCATCGATCAGTTAAACAATGGGCGTTCGGCATGTTAAGACCGTTCGGCACGAGCACAACGTTCGGCATCCGTAGTGCTCGGCATCCATGGTGCTCGGCATCCGTAGCGCTCGGCATCGATAGAACTCGGCAACAGGAGTGCTCGGCATCCGTAGTGCTCGGCATCCATGGTGCTCGGCATCCATAGCGCTCGGCATCGATAGAACTCGGCAACAGGAGTGCTCGACATCCAGAAGACGTTCGGTGGACGTAACTACTCAACATGACACTATCGTTCGGCCAGCATGAGTCATTCGATCAAGAGCTTCCGATAGAGTTACGATCGGCTTCAACCGCAACCATCCTGCACTTCCCACACATCATTGGTATCGTTCGGCATGGAGAGGACCGTTCGGCACGGAAGGTACTATTCGGCGTCAAAGCGTTCGGCTTACCTGGTTCGGCATGCAGCGAACACTACACCTGGGCTAGAGCGTTCGGCTACCAAGCCTACTTGGGAAGTCCAGCCCATCTTTGTCTATAAATAGAGGGGCAGGGTAACAGTGAAGTGGAGCCTTTTTTGGGGAGAAAAGACCGGGGAGACTCTGCCATTTTCAAGACTCATCTTCTCTACTTAACAACTTCACTCAAGCATTTGATTCACGAATTGTATTTGTAATCAACTATAAAGGAAATCAATAAAGTTGAACAAAGTGGACGTAGGCAATTACGCTGAACCACTATAAACTTGGTGTTCTTACTTTCTGCATTTAAATTAGCATTGTCTTCTCTGTTTAATTTACTTTCATCACTTATATCTCTACATAATCTTTCTGAACGAGATTAGTGACCAACTTTGGTGCTAACAATGAGTATTTATCACTGGAAAGGGTTATGCAGGCTACGCACTTCACTTTGCTTGCAGTTTATGCCCCACCATATAGCAGCTGGTGCAATATTTCTTGCTGCTAAGTTTCTCAAAGTAAGACTTCCATCCGATGGTGATAAGGTATGGTGGTAAGAATTTGATGTCACATATTTTACTTTTGACGCTTGTGAGTTGATTTAGAAAATTATGGTATTGTAGTATTGGTAAAAATCAAATAGATAAGGACTAAGTAGAAATTTGAAATTTGTATAGATTGCTTAAATACAACTTACATCTACAAGCCATCATATAAGATATAGTAGGCTACCTAACTCCACTGATGATTGTAGTGCAGCCAACCCCTTAATAAATAGATGTTACAAGCAGTATATATGTAATGCTTCATTGAATCGGGTATGATAAAATAGGCTCATCTGGATTAGGATTGAAGAAGATCTTAGAACAATGATTGCTATTTTTAAGAATATGCAATAGCCAGCTTATTTTATAACAGATGAAGCTGTGACATATGTATATGAAAAAAGTCATATGTATAGGCCAGTGATGTAAATTGTTCATTTAGTCGTGTACACACATACATACATTGACATAGTATATTTCCTTGACTGGCTACATGTATAGATAAAAAGTCATAAGTCGACTAAACATTATAAATTTAGAGTGAGACGCTTATGGAATATTTTTTCATTTATTTATTTGGTGTGAGATGCTTATGGAATAATTTTTCCTTTTGATTCAGTTGAATATTTAACACAATAAACTATGATATATAATGTGGTGTAATTGTCTCTGTTTTTCTATTTTTGCACTTTTTTTTTCATACAGGCCTTTTATGCTGTTTCAGTATGAATACTACATTTGATTATAAAACCAAGTAAACATTAGTTTTACAATTCATTTACATGTTTTGAGATTCGTCAATAACTTTATGCTATTTTATTTATCTATACTCAGTTGCCTATAAGGCATGTCATTCATCTGTTTATTATATAAGGGTGGAATAGGAAAATATAATGATTTATACACTGTAAATTCTTTATAATTTTTGTTTATTTGTAAGGGTAACAATTTTTTCTATCTTTGTAAGAAAACATAAAATAGCGATGTCTGTATTTATATTGTGGTGCCGCCCTATTTGTTTAGGACACTGCGGTAGATGGAAGAATGCCGGATGCGCGTTGTCGATCTCCATTTTAGTCCGATGATGGTAGTGTAAAAAAAAAAATCATTGCCTGTTTATATTTCAAATTTTGCTAGTGCTAGGTTGGTACAATTATCTGATGGTTATTGAGACATGGGCCATGGGGGTCAATCCATCGACCATATTGGCGTATGGTGATAAACAACAAACAAATTTTGCTAGTGCTAGGTTGGTACCAATTACCCCATTGTACCCGGGTAATCCTATCAACTCTATTAATATTGTATTTGAGACACAACAATATATATACATAGTACTTAAAAGATAAGAATTAGGCATAAATACACAATGAACTCTATACAGGCATGAAATCACGGGCATAGTCATCAAAGTCGGAAGCAATGTAGGTGACTTCAAGATAGGGGAACGAGTTGGTGTTGGATACATGGCGACATCATGCCTTAACTGTGATGCTTGCAATGAATCTCAAGAGAACTACTGCGACAATATGCAGTGTACTTTCAATGGTGTTTACTGGGATGGTAGCCCTACATATGGAGGGTTCTCCAAAATGATTGTAGCTCACAAGAGGTAATTCCAGTTGATCTCAAAATTTTAAGCCTGGTTACACTGTACTATCAACCACCAAATGATGGCTCATCAGCCAAAACACCTAGATGACATTGCAGTGATAGAATTTCAATTCAATTCATTAGTATGATTAGTTCATATTTCTCATAAGTTTAATGGACTAGCGTTTGGTTTATCTTTGTTTAGCTTAAATGGATTATGGTAACAAATGGGGAGTTCTAAATCAAGATGATATAATGTTTGACAGGTTTGTAGTGCATATACCGGACAGTCTACCGTTAGACTCTGCAGCTCCACTGCTATGCGCTGGAATCACTGTATTTTCTCCGATGAAACAACACAACATGCTTGAAACACCGGGCAAGAAGCTTGGTGTTGTTGGACTTGGAGGACTTGGACATGTAGCGGTTAAGTTTGGTAAAGCATTTGGACTTCATGTCACTGTTATTAGCACGTCGCCCTCCAAAGAAAAGGAAGCTCGGGAGCGTAGGTGTTGACGATTTCCTTGTCAGTACCGATTCTCAACGTATGAAGGTAGTTCCTAACACTACGTATTTGGTTTTGCCCAATTATTTCTAGTATTGGTAACTGAATATTCAGATTGTAATACAACTAGTGTCCAAAGGAAAAATAATAGTTAGTATATGAAAAAAAAATCACTCTGCTTACAAAAATGGGTAATGGTGAAAACGAGCATCAGAAAGTTAGGGAAATTAAAAACACTGTATATAATAATACTCTTTTTTTAGCTGTATGAATATGCGTGAACTTTTTACCCGAGCTGATAAAAGTAAATTTACATGTGTGATGGTTATAGGGAGCTAAGAAGAGTTTGGACTATATCATTGATACAGTGGGTTCACAACATTCACTGGGGCCACCCTTAGAGCGGCTCAAAGTCAAAGGCGTTTTAGCCTTTGTTGGGGCTCCTGACAAGCCTCTGGAGCTTCCAATTTTTCCATTGATTTTTGGTACGTAACTCACTCTTTATAAAAAAAGTAGTAATCGGTTTCTAGATGTTTTATAGCTTAATACAGTCACATTCAAAAGAATGATACTTTGATATTGATAACTGTTCGACTGGTGGAATCCCTAGTCCTCAAGGAGTACACCATATTCCAATCAATTTTGATGCTTACTTTTGTTTGCCTTGTACCAAAAAAACCTGCAGAACAATCAATTTTGCTAGTTACTATTGATAATTGATGCCTAAAGGGTTCATCTTTTAAATGCATCTATGTAAACCATGCTATATTACTAGTGGTACTCAGCTATAGCTATTTATATATGCATTATGATCATAAGTCGGTACAAAATTATTGTCAGTAATTTAATGAACATACATATTTATTAGCGTTTCTTGATGATAAATAGGAAGGAAGATAATAAGTGGAAGCATAATAGGTGGGATGAAGGAGACTCAAGAGATGATAAATCTGTGTGGAAAGCACAGCATCGCTTGTGACATTGAAGTAGTGAAAGCCGACGGCGTCAACGAAGCAATGGACAGACTTGTAAAATGTTGGAGTGTTAGAAATGCTTCAACAGATGGTTGTTGCAACTGAGAAAAGTGAGGTTAACATTGCTTTAATCTATTTTTCATATTGGGAAAATAGATCAGTAGAAATAATCAATTGTAGTTTCTAGTTCATGCAGGTCATGCACTTGCTTTAATGTTTGTACACTGTAATGAAAAATATATCACATTTCTTTCTGAGCATGCTCTTGTGTTATATTTGTTGATTATAATCTTTATTCGTTTATGAAGATTTAGTTTGATTGCTATTATTAAAATGTAATATATAGGCATAGCTCTTGAAAAGTGTATCTACGATTTTTATAGCGGCATATATGAGCTGTAAAAGAATTTATCAATACTATAACATGTTGATTTAATAGCGTGAAATGACCACTATTGAATAAATATTTTATAGCGGCAAAATGGTGTTATTAAGATTTCCAATTCCATTGAGATTTAGCTGTATTATAGCGGCTATAATGAGCTATTGAATAAATATTTTATAGCGGCAAAATGGTGTTATAAAGATTTCCAGTTCCGTTGAGATTTAGTAGTATTATAGCGGCTATAATGAGCTATTGAATTAACGTACCATAGCGGCGAATTTGCGTTATAAAACTAAGATCAACCATAGCGACATATTTTGTGTTATAAATATTCAACAGTTTTTTATAACATGTCGATATACAACGCTTATCAAACCGCTATGGTTGTGATTAATAGCGGCTATATGCCGCTATAAAAGACACTTTTTGTTGTAGTGTCATAACTTGAAGCATTCACTGGTTGAAGCTATAACATGTAAAGTAGATGGAGCTATCACATGTTATAGAAGTGAAGCTACTATCAGTTGAAGAAGTAAAGTTATCGCAATTCAAAGCTATCACATGTCAAAATAGATGAAGGTATCGCATGTTGAAGATGTAAAGCTATCGCATGGTTGAGTAATAAAGGTATCGCAAGCTGAAGCTATCGCGGGTTGAAGCTATTGCAAGTTGAAGCTATCACCTGGTGAAGCAGTAAAGCTATCGCATGCCAAGAAATAGTGCTATTGAATGTTGAGAAATACTTTTATCAAGCATCTAAAATCGATAGGTGAAGCATTCCAATAGCCGTGTAGCAACTCCTTATTGTTCCAGCCGTGCCATGTCATCACAAATAGATCAAAGCAAGTAGTGCCATATATCAAATCGATAATGTGCCACATCGGAAAATTATCAACCGTTCATCCTCAATGAATATCACTGTATCCAGGGGTGCAAATTCCCTATAAATAGGCATATACATCCTTCTAAGAAGGGGCGAATTCCAAGCTCCTCTTCTTCCTTATTTCTATTGTTGTAATTAATGAATCAATAAAGCTTAACTTGGGACTTTAATGGTCGATTAGGTCAAATAATTATGATTCCTTGATTGAGTGCTTGGAAATTTAACTAATATCATATTGCCTTCTTAACTATTCGAACATGGACGTGTTTGCTCAAGAGTTAAGTCTCTTGCATAGACATCTTTGAACTTCTTTGGCTACTTGGATTTAAACATAAGGTAGGCCTATTTTTCATCAAAGATGGAAGAATATTTTATGGAATTATTTTATTGATAGAAATTTTTGAAAATATTTTAATGCAAATATTTTTATTTAAGAAATATCTTTTCGGGTAAAATATGCAAGAAAATATTTATTCGAGAAAAGTGTTTTATCATTAAGCATCTTGGATTTTGGAAAACTTTTTGTTTGAATGTTGATTTTGGCTGTAAAAACTTATATTTAAAGTTGATAAATGATGTTTCGAAAGGAAAAACATTATTTGGTAAAGGATTTTAGTTGGAAAATTATCTATTTTGAAAATTTTTTTGAAATAATATTATTGAGAAAGGGTGTATTATAAAATATCTAGTTTCAAAATACTTTGAGAAAATATTTTATAAAGATGAGAATGATTCGATTCGAAAGTAAATTGTTAAAAAGTAAAATATTTGATTTGAATAACAAGCTTACGAGATACTTGTTAAAAATATTTTATTAAAAGTTATTTTCTTTGAAAAACTCTATTTGAGGAATGTAAAACTAGACTGTGTGACATAGGGCATGAGATTACCATGCGAGATGAGTTTGTGTTTGCCCAACACTCAATTATATGAAGTATTCTTTATGACTGTTATGTGTGATTTTTCCTACTGAGCTGTATGGATGTCTAATTATTCTCTTCCATGGAGGGAGTTGGAATATGATGTTAGGACTGCCCATTTTGATGTATGAGATAGTGAGCTTTTCTTGTACTTGGTTACTTTGTTTGAGTTGGCTATATTAATTTATTCCCTATTAAGTCATTAGTCATAATAATGAAATTTTTTTACCTTTTGTTTGGTCGTTCACTTAGTAATTTATGCCATGCTAGTTTGCATTATTTTCCTTTGCTTGTATTGTGTTGATGTTAATTTCTTGTTTTTCTCTAATTAGTTTTAATTTTTTTTGCTTGTTTGCTTGTTTGTTTGATTCGTTGATGGTCTGCGCTGTTGTGATCATTTCTACTATATGTCCGATTATATTACTTGTTATGTGTGATAATTTTATGATGGGATGGTTATATAATGTTGACTTTAGTGGGATGTACATTGGAGAAACTAATAAGTACTATTAAGGGACCTATTTGGATTGGTCATAATAGGTAAAACAGTTTCATAAGTTGAGAAATATCAGATATTCGAATTGAATAAAAGATTTGATGATGTTCCTAGAAGGTGATTAATAGTGACCGAAGAATTTTGATGACCAAAGACTTGATGGGTATCACTTGGAAGTCAAAATGATGGTTAGGGGTTCGTTACACCTTTACTATTGGAGTTTTAACAAATACATGTTTCAAAAATTTATTTTCATGTAAGAAATTACTAGCATCCATAATTTTACTTTTAACAATGGCTTCTATTTTGATTTCTTAAAAGGAGTGTATGGTAAGAAACTTTTTTAAGCCGTGTTTCTCAAGATCATTCTAAGTTGATTTTTAATAGAAAAGAATATTAGTGTTTTGAATAAAATGAAATTATGATATGAAAGCTTTGATTTCAAAATGAAAATATTTGATAAATGTTTTGATTTGAAGATGTATTAGAATCCTCATCACTGGCGATGGATGGAAGATCCCTCTTTGGTATTTGGGTGAGTTATCTTTGTCACTAAATAAAGATACAACTATAAGTGGATTATGAAATCAGCTTATTCAAAGTGATCTAAAGGTTGGAAAAAGATGAGGTCCAATGTGGATGGATATTAAAGGATTTTATGCAGGGACCAGAAATATTTAGAACTTCAACGACTCGATGATGTGGATTATATGGATGGTTCGAGGAGGCAAGTTCGATTATGTGAACTTGTCAAGTGAACATTTGAAGTTTTCAACATTTGGGAAGTGTGTTAAAGGGTTATTAATGACCAAAGGATTTGATAAGTGCCCGAAAAGTAGGGATATGTGAGGATGCTCACCTGGATTTTTGATGCTGATCTCGGATCATTTATGTGATCCATATACCCTGGAATTTATGATGTTGAGTCTAACTTCCTGGTCATCTAAGTAGCATAGATTCGGACCAATCATGATGCTTTTTAATGTTAAGTGTTCATTGACCTTATGATGGTGATCATTTATGTCATCATATATCCTCAGGTATAATGCTCTTATGATGTTGAATATTCATTAACCTTATGATGGTGGTTATTTGTAAGAGACTTTATGATTGGGTCTGAAAACTGAGAATTAATGCAGCTACAGCAGGAGTAGATGGCCATATTATTTTGACGATGTTGTTGTAATTGTGCACATATTATTTTTGTGATGAAGCAATGACCAGGCACATATCATTTTGAGGACGTAGCCAAGAGTGGACACATGTATTATTTTTGAATGTATAAAAATGAGATGGTATACATATTATTTTGAGGATGAGACTATACGAAAGTTCATCGACGGTTTTGAGGATACACATATTATAATGGATGTTTAATTAACACAGGGTGTGCATGTGCATTACTTTTATGAGTTATGCTAATTGTTGATATATATATATATATATATATATATATATATTGTGTATGCATGTTGGACCAATTTGTTTTGGACTTTTGTTATAGGCAATTTGGTTGGATTGTTAAGATGCCTGATATAACTTGCGGATGGGTTTGACATATGATTGAGATTGTTTCACCCTTTGCTGAGAGATTATTATTATTCCATGTTATAATTTGGTTTGCATGATTGAGGAAATGTATATGTTACTATAATATATGTGCATACATTGTTATGAATGATTTGTATTTTGTTATGATTGATTGTGTTGTGCAGTTGTCGTATACTACTAAAGATGGTTAATTTATGGTTGATATAGTTCCCCATGTTTTGTGATTAAATCCATGATGATGATTTATTGATTTGTTGAGGCTTTTTTAGGGAATTGTGATGGCGCAATTATCATAAGGCAGGTAACAACCTGCAAATTTGAAATTGAATAAACGTCGATTTTTAATTAAATGGTGAGTTGGGTATAGTATTTATATAGTTGCATAGGTATTTCCATGCTGATCAATTTCGACTGTAAATTTGTTAAATTTGGATTCACGGTTTAAAAGATAGGAGTTTTACAAGTTAGAAATGATGTATGTAGCTGTTCCGGGCCGAACTAGATAATAGCCATTAATCTAGCTAAACGAATATATCAGTGAGGCTATGGAACCCTAGCCGTTATCTGAATCCTCAATTTTCATCCCTAATCTCGAAATTCCCTAATCATTATAATGGCAAATATATTGATTAATTTAAAATCATTAAAAATTCAAAATATTTGGGTCCTACTTTATAATATACAATTTGAAGCTATTGATGGGTAGAAGAGGAAGAAAATGTTCGATTTTGAAGATGGCATTCAAGGTGGATAGTAATTGGCAAATAATTCTTGACTGTTTATTCTAGTGTTTTTCGGTCAACGACAAAATGGCAACAATTGGATGATCAGATGGTGCTAATGTATAGAGGAGACTATGTGGGGTCGATCCATATGGTTGGATCAAGCTATAAAGCATCGTGGTGGACAAAATTTGTGATTTTTGGTAGAAGTAAGATTCAGTGGTGAGCTGATTTTATGGCGATGGCAAGGCTGTAGGTGGTGGCGGTGGTTAGAGAAGGCAGAAGGGTCGTGGTAGTGTTGTAGCTGTGGCTATATTGTGGACCAAGGCAACCATATAGTATGCAACGATGGATGGGAGGTGCGACCGATGAGTCGTGCATGATTCGATGGTGACGACGTATTTTTAGTTTAGTCCATGTTAATTAAATAATTGCGTTAATAACCTTTTTATCTTTTAATTGATATAACTTTTGCATACGAACTCCAATTCATGCACGGTTTATTACATTGGGCTTGTGGAAAGATTTTGGGTAGTTTGGCCTATGGTATGTTGAGTTATAGAGCTTTTTACAAATGCATATTGGTTTGATTAGTTAATTTTAATTAATTGAGTTTTAGAAATATTAAATATGTATCCATCGATGAAACTTTATATTTGTTAATATGTATTATGTTCTATTGATGATTGTTTGATTATTTTTTAATATGTTGTGCTTTGGTTTGATTGCTTATTGCTGATTGTTGTATTATTAGATGTTTAATTATAATTAACTTTAAATATAAAATGGAAAAATATTAATTAATAGAAATAAAATGAAATTGTGTGGAAAAGGTAGATAAATAAATGAAAATGAGATTATTTACAGATTTTGAGTAGTATTTACATATAGATAAATAAATGAAGTGAGATTATTTATAGATTTTGAGTAGTATCTCTATATAACATTTTAACAAGTTATACTGAATTTAATGTGAGAAATTTAATATAGTTATTATTTATTATTATTTTTAAAAATTTATAAATAATAATGAAAAATCTATTTTAAATTGAAATTGAAGAATTTATTGTTTTATGTAAAATAAAGTGAGATTTAATAAATAATAATATAATTTTTGAAAAGGTAGTATTATTTTGAATATATGAAAATATAATTAATTTTATAGATTTTCTAGAAGAAAATGTTATTATTATTTGCTTAAGTAATAGAATAAAATACATTTTCGAAATGATAATAATATCAAAGATATGTTTCCAAAAGTATTTTGAGTTAAATTATTACAGTTTTGGAAAAAATAGCAATAGCCTTGAGTTTTAAAATAGAATACTGTAAATTTTGAGAAAATCGTAATTTGGTTTTGAAAATATAAAAAAGTTTTTATTTTCAATTAGGGTAGCATTCGTAGGTAGAAACTGGCCAGTTAAAGTTGGCATCACATCGGACGTGTCTGAGCGTTAAGAATGGAGCCTATGTATCTGCTCTAGTTGATTAAACTGTTGGAGTTATCATAAATAAAGATATCGAATGCCTAGAGAGACATGCCATGTTCCAAGATAACAGGAGATGTTGAGCAATGAAAAAGGAAAAGCAATTGAGTGTTCAATAAAGGATAGCGGACCTCCAAGGGTGTCGAGTGCTTAAGCAGAAAAGGACAGCGAGCCTTTGAAAGAGTCAAATTCCAAGCAAATAGAAAACATAAAGGATATCGAATGAGAACATAGCAAGGTAGTATCGAGTCTGAACAACTAAAAGAGTTATCTAACATATCCCAAAAGAAGGTGTCGAATCGATAAATGTTTGGAGGTATCAAACTATAAGTCTGGAGGAACCTATGTCGAGCTTTGATAACACATAGGTTATCGAACCTAAATGAAATAAAAGAAATGCCGACCCTTTACAATAAAAGATGAAAACTCAAGAAGATAACAAGCATATAAGAGATGTCGAGTTCCTAAAGGGTGTCGGGCCTCTACAATACAGAGTGTTGTAGAGCATACAACAAAGGAGAGATGATGCATCATTATAGCGTGCCGACCTATTAAGAAAGGATGGTGTCTATATACGATCCAAGAGATGGCGCCTATGAATGAACTAAAGGTTATCAGATATCTACAATAAAGAGGATTGAGGATATCAACAATATGAAAGATGCCCAGCTTCAACAATGCAATGGAATGTCAAGTAGCTACAATAATTAAGGAATGTCGACTGTCATTAGTACAACAAAGGATGCTGAATATTAACAATACAAAGGGAAATCGTTATAAAGCATGTAACAAAGGAGGGATGCAATATCAAGATGTCGAGCTTCTAGATTATAAGAGATGGAAAGCTTGTACAAGCCGTTTATGCAGCAACTGATGCTGAGTCACATGAAAATGAGAGGAGGTTTCAGGCTTCTACAAGAAGTAAAGGGGTTGACGAATATTAAAAATGCATATAGGGGTTAAGGGGTTGGCTTATATTAACAATGCATAGGGGATGTCGATGGACACCTGGCATCTATGCCGCGTGCCTCTATAAATAAACCCCTAACCATTCAATGAGGGACAAAATTTTCTTGTCTCATTTCTTACACTTTCAAGTTGTAAACCCTTAATAAAATTAGGGACTTTGTAGAGCCAGTTGTACATTTGTGACTTTCTGCACGTAAGGGCCTGAACAATAAACATTGCGTAACATACTTCAACTGAAATAAAGATACTTTTCCAATCATTGGACTTATGACATGTGATTTCTTATACTTGATTATGAACATGTATACTTCATTCTATTAGACTTAGACTCGGATTTTATCTTGCATGCTTCTCTCAAGCTTTATATAAGGCCACATAAGCCCTTATTCCGAACAAGACTTGCCTTATGTTGCATATCCGGGGTTGACCAAGAAATTTGTTACCATTTTAATGCTAGAAGGAGTGCTCGAACCTCCATCTCCCTGCATATTCCAATAAAGAAATTCCTTAGCCTGCATATAAGATATACAAAGGACTTTCCCTAGCTTGAGTATAAAGGGTATAAAGAATTTTCCCAACCTGCATATCTCCTTAAAGGACTTTCTATATCTTGCATATTCCTACAAAGAACTTTAGGGACTTTTCACTTCCTATAGAGGACTTACCATATTCAGCATAACCCATTAAGTCGCATAATTACTATCTCTGAACAAGGATCTTTTGAGCCTTGCTTGGCCATACTAGTTTACCAAATCACTCGTGACCCTCGGTTTCATGAAAACCAAGTACTGAGGTTATTGGCGTTGCAAATTATGGAAGACAAGAAACAAGTTGTTCCTTATAATCCTCGTAAGTGGAGCATAAATCCATTCCATATAGGCTCTATTCTGATCCATAGTTACTATTAATGTCCTATCCCGAGAATAGAGAGCCCAAAGAAGGACAGTTTTTCTTAAAAATGAGGAGGGTCAAACAATTCCAATCTAAGGGAACTATTTTCGATGAAGAAATAACAACAGATTTTGATAACTTTGCCCAAAGGTGGAAAGGAATAATTGATCATTCCTCCACACAAATCAAGACTCGAAAATCTTTAAAGAGGAAACTTACATTTGATGCTAATGTACCAATCCAGTGCTACAAGAAAGTTAAATGGGAACAAAAATCACAATGCACTAGAAATTTTCGATCTTCTAAGATTCATTCCCATATTACGTCTTACGAGAATATCTACTTCCAAACTAAGGAGAGGCTAAACTATTGGACTTCTAATAAGGGACAACCAAGAAATGAATGGAACCTTGGAGGCTATTATTGTTGATATCATCGAAGAAATAGGAATGATTACTAACCATTATCGAGCCTTAAAAGAATGATTGAAAGCTTCTTGGGAAAGGGAAGGCTTAATGAGTTTGTAAGCCAACTTTGAGCTAATCCATAACAAAGTGAAATTCCTCATAAAAAGGAGTTATGAAATAAAGGATAAGCCTAAACCACTACCTATAAGGTAATAAGGGCGAAAGAAAAGTCTTTGGTTCCACTACAAGGGCCTAGTCAAAGCACCACTCGGAGGGAGGTTAGAGTAAGCCTTTGGCCCCGCCTAAGATGGCCTGGCCAAAGCACAGCAAGCCTTCGGTCTCGCCTACGTAGCCTGGTTGGATCACCACCTAGAGGGAGGACAGAGTAAGCCTTTGGTCTCGTCTAAGATGGGTTTTCCAAAGCACCGAACCAACCTTCAGTTCTAACTATAAGGCCTGACTGGAGTTCCACCTAGAGGGAGGATGGGTAAGACCATGTTTATGCTTAAGATAGCTAACCAAATGCACCGACAGCCTAAATCATTACCTATAAGGTAATAAGGGCCTTGATCATCACCAAGAAGGTGATAAGGGAAAAAGAGCTCACTCAAAACCGAAATCATTACCTAGAGATGGTAATAAGGAGTTCAATCAAAGCGTAAATCATTACCTAGAGATGGTAATAAGAGGTTCAATCAAAGTCTAAATCATTAACTGAGATGGTAATAAGGGACAAAAGAAATTGATCAAGCAAGTTTAAATTTACTCTTAAGATGGATCAAAACAATCCTCTAGAATAATAATAATCAGACACATTCAGTTCTACATCATAATTAAGGCAACCTTCAAAGGAAGGGTTAAAAGCAATCTATTATGCAGAATTGAGGATTTTAATGTAGGATAGTGACAATTGAGAAAGTATGACTTATTACTCGAGCCTAGGGTTTCATTCTTCGAAATAATGAATTAATTCTCAATCCATGATTCAAATTATTTAATAACGGAATCTTCATTAAAAGTTGGATTTCTACTAGCGGTAATCTTAGTTAATAGTCAAATCTATCCTCTTACCAGATGAAATTCTGGTCTTAATATCAATTGGGATCCTCTACCAGATGGAATTCTGATCTTATTATCATGTGGATTTCTAACTTTCCTACCAAATGGAGCTATGGTCCTATTTTCAGATGGACATCTGGTTTATGGTGTTCTTACTAGATGAATCTCAGATATTTAAAGCAATAATGATTAACTATAAAAGAAAGATGAGAAATCAAAATTAATACAGCCTATTCAAAGTTTTGCTTGTAATCATTTTGAAAAACAATTTTCAAAAACAAGCTTTCAAAATTTCAAAGATCAACAGGACAACTGTTTCACAAATGATCTTTAGTATTTACAAAGCAAAATGATCAATTTGAGAAAGGAATAATTTCTTGAAATTATGAAAATCATCATCATTACTTATTCTATGTTTTCTAAGAGAAGAATATCGGAAAGTCTGGCTGTGATGACCCGTCTCCTCGACCCTCGAAAATCGACAGTAATACATCCGCGGTATTTACGTGCCGTAAATCTAAGTACCGGGGAGGCAGATTATCAGGGGTAAAATAAAGTGAAGATAGAAACACAAATTTTCACATTCATTTAACTATATAGATAGATGGTACATACAACCACTCTCACTAGGGTATATCAGAGTTATGGTATGAACTAACCCAGTCACGGACAGTTATAACTGCCCGCTCCCACATTAGCAGGTACAAAAAACTAGATGCAGTGGAAAATAAAAGATAGATAGATATCCACATAAGATGCTCCAGCTCCATGCTCCAAAAAAATCTTCCAGAATGCTTCACCAAAATACTCCTAACATGATCCTGACTACTTGGCTGCCCGGAAAAAATAGGGCACCTAAAGATTAAAGGGAAAAAAAACTCCAGGTCAGTCATGAGACTGGTATGAGAACTCAAAATACGATGTTTGAAAACAAAATGGTATCTCATAAGAACATGCCACACATAAACACGGAACATGTTTTTATCTTATGATAACCAAATCTTTTTACGTAAAAATAAGGGATATTATTTTTAATGACATTTCTTTGAAAAAATTTGCAGGTAAACTTATTAATCTTAGCTGAAATTGTTACAATGAATAAATTCCAACATACTAGCCAAAAAGTGGGTTCTACAAACAAAATGGCAAGCAATTATTGGAGAATGGATTTCCATACAAATGATAGGGTGAAGGGACTACCTTCCGACATTGCATCTCTAGAGGAATGTGCCGAGGCTCAACTGATGCTCCTCTACCAACACAAGACCGGCCTACCTCTTCCTAAGTAGTACCGAATATGTCATTACCTCGGTCATTACCGATCTATCCGAGATGTCTCTTAGCATTCACCAAAATAATTTAAACCCAAGCATTATAGCGGGTAGAAATATATCTAGAAGGGGATAGTCATACCCTAACGGTTGCGAACCACATAACCTGCCGCATCTACCTTGTTTTGGCCATTTCTGCATGTGAGGCTTGAGGTAACAATTACCTTTCACATAGCACATCATCCTTCCTCTTTGAATGCCACATTACCATTCTATAATCACACAACTGATTTCTACATACGTATAACTCCTGAGCTCGTACGTCTTAGGAAAGGGTGTTAAGCTAAAAGAAGTTGCATTCTCGACCACCAAGCAGAAATACGTTTATAAAATCAGTTAATGTGATTTTAACATAAAAGACGGATCAGATCATGCTATATGGAATTATACTATACTAGTGCGGAAATAAACTAAGATACTATAGCAATGTGAATAAGTAAAATAAAACAAGCACACCAGGAATTTTTATACTCGTTCGAACTTCCCGTTCTACGTCCAGTCCCAGACTCCTTCTGTAATTTCACTAAAACAACAACCCTCACTTAACTCGAAGGACCAGGTCTATACAACCCCTGAGCAGCCGAACAGGGACCTCAGCAACAGAACAGGATTTCGCCTCAACAGCCGAAGAGGACTTCACACGCCTAAGCAGCAGAACAGGACTTCAACTTATACAGAGAGTATTTGACACAGTGTGTTCTTGATAACACGGATTTGCCTCTTGATAGTACAACCTTCCTATAATCTTCTCCTTTTGATATATATGTGTGTATGTGAAGAATATGGAAGCAAATGAATGATTTTGTATGAACTTGAATGCACAAGAGTGTGTTAGAATCAAAGTAGATTAAGAATAGAAAGAGTTAGATCGATTAGGTGAATAAAACTGATGATTCTAACATGTTTATATAGATTATAAAAAGGTGCAATTGTTCGTGAATAGTTATCATGAAAGTATATTGTCATACATGTTGATTAAAAGTCGTATCTCTTCATGGAAGAGAAATGAATGTTCAGAAATATAGTCGTTATAGGAATTTAGACGTTTGAAAAATAGAATTCAGACTTCTGAAATCGTTCACGTGCAAATAAGAAAGCAAATAGGTCATTTTTGACCTGATTCAGACATCAGAATATTCCAATTCAGACGTCTGAATATTCCAATTCAGACGTCTGAATATTGTCTGGAAAATCATCTTTGATTCCAGATTCAGATGTCTGAAATGGTCAATTCAGACGTCTGAATTTGACCAGAAAATGCAAATATGTTCTTTTGAATGTGTGTATGTGCACGTGTCGACATATATATCCAAAAGGAGAGATTTTAACATCATTTTAACTCTAGACATAGACTCAATACAAAACATTTGTATAGTATGAAGCTTATTTGAATCCGGTCTTGTATATATTCCTGCAAAAACAAGTTAGTATATAAAACCAACGTATATAGTTGTCGTAGTCAGAATATCGTAAGTATGAAACGTCGTAGACGAAGTTTCAACATTCTCCCCTTTTTTGATGATGACAACTATATAAATATAATACGAGTAATATATTCTCCCCCTTTCTATAAGCTCCCCCTGTCAAAAAGCAAGTTAGAATAAATAGACTATATTAACTCCTTCTCCCCCTTTGGCATCGCAAAAAAGGAAAGTACGAATAAAGCAGAGCAGAGTATTCAAAACATAATACGATACCAGCAGTGAAAGATTTCATAAATTTTTAAGCGAGACGATACCAAGTTCTCGTCTAAGTTTGATAAAAACATTTTCTAAAAGAGGTTTTGTAAAAATATCAGCCAACTGATTTTTAGAAGAAACAAAATCCAAATTTATTGTTCCTTTTTCAACATTATCACGAAGAAAATGATGACGAATGTCAATATGTTTTGTTCGTGAATGATTGATAGGATTTTTAGACAAGTTAATAGCACTAGAGTTGTCACAATATATAGTTGAATTTGTTAAGTTTATATTGAAATCTCTAAGTGTTTGTTGCATATAGATTACTTGAGCACAAGCCAAAGCAGCAGAAATATATTCTGCTTCACATGTAGAGAGAGAAACGCGGTTTTGTTTCTTACTAAACCAAGAAACTAGTGATTTTCCAATAAAATGGCACGTACCACTTATGCTTTTTCGTTCTGTTCGAGATCCACCAAAATCAGCATCACTATATGAAACTAACTCGAATGGACATTCTTTTGGCTAGAATAGACCGAAATCCTTGGTGTTAGTGAGATAACGTAATATACGTTTCACGACTCTTAAATGTGATTCCTTTGGGTTGGACTGAAATCTAGCACACAAACAGACACTCATCATTATGTCAGGTCGACTTGCCGTTAAATATAGCAATGATCCAATCATACTTCGGTATAATTTTTGGTCAAATTTGCCACTTTCATCTTTTTCAAGATGTGTAGTTGTACTCATTGGAGTCGGTTTGGCAGAAGTGTTTTCCATTCCGAATCGTTTGATTAAATTATCACAATATTTTTCTTGATTAATGAAGATGTCGTTTTGAAGTTGTTTGATTTGTAAACCAAGAAAATATGTTAGATCTCCCATGTGAGACATTTCAAATTCCTTGGTCATTATTTCGGAGAAGTCCTGACATAACTTTTCATTGGTAGAACCAAAAATGATATCATCAACATAAATTTGAACTATTAAAATATCCCTTTTCGAATATTTAATGAAAAGTGTTTGATCAACTTTCCCAATTTGAAATCCTGAAGAAATTAGATAGGTCTTTAGTCGATCATACCAAGCACGTGGTGCTTGTTTTAAACCATATAGAGCTTTCTTAAGTTTGTAAACATGATCGGGAAATTTCTCGTGAATAAATAAGGGAGGTTGTTCAACATACACTTTTTCTTTTATATAACCATTCAGAAAGGCACTTTTAACGTCCATTTGATAAAGTTTGAAATTGTGAAAACATGCATAGGCCATTAAGATCTGTATTGCTTCTAGTCTTGCGACCGGAGCAAACGTTTCTTCGTAGTCAATTCCTTCTTCTTGATTGTATCCTTGTGCGATTAACCTTGATTTATTTCTGGTAATGTTTCCTTGTTCATCTGCTTTGTTCTTATAGACCCATTTCGTTCCAATAACAGTTTGATCACTTGGTCTAGGAATTAGTTCCCAAACTTCATTGCGTTCAAACTGATTTAGTTCTTCTTTCATTGCAATGATCAAGTAGTCATCTGTGGAAGCTTCTTTAGGATTCTTTGGTTCGATATTGGAAAGGAATGCTACGTGGCCCATTTGATTTAGTTGACTTCTAGTTTGTTCGTTTGAATTAATTTCTCCGATAATATTTTGAACGGGATGATCCCGTAATATTTTTGGTGGAGATCTTAATTCATTATTATTATTATGAATAATGTTTTCATCATTTTCAAGATTTGTAGTTTCCGTATTTGTGATATTATCCGGAAAATCTTCATCATCTTTTATACTTGGTTTTTGTTGAAAATTTTCATCGAAAGATACATGTAAAGTTTCTTCAACAGTATTTGATCTTTTATTAAATATCTGATAAGCTTTGCTAAGATCTGAATATCCTAGAAAGATTCCTTCGTTGGATTTTGCATCGAATTTTCAAAGCTGATCTTTGGTATTTAATATAAAACATTTTGAACCAAAAACTTTGAAATAAGATATCTTTGGTTTTCTTCCAGTAAAAAGTTCAAAAGAGGTGTTTTTTGTGAGAGGTCGAATAGAAACACGATTCAAAACATAACAAGCAGTTGCAACAGCTTCTGCCCAAAAATGTTTTGGAAGAGTGCTTCCATTTAACAAAGTTCTTGCACATTCTTGTAAAGTTCTGTTTTTATGTTCTACAACTCCATTTTGTTGTGGAGTTCTAGGGAACGAAAAATTATGAAAAATTCCTTTCTTTTTAAAAAAATGGTCAAAAGCTTCGTTTTCAAATTTTCCTCCATGCTCACTTCTTATGTTCTTTATTTTCAAATCTTTTAAATTTTGGATTCATTTGACAAAAACTTTAAAATGCTCAAACGTATCACTTTTATTTTTCATAAAAATGGTCCAAGTATATCTAGAAAAGTCATCTACTATTACAAACACATATCTATTGTGGTTTAAGGATTGAACTTGGGTTGGCCCAAATAGATCCATGTGTAGTAATTCAAGTGGTTGTAATGTAGAAATAACTTTCTTAGATTTAAAAGATGATTTGGTTAATTTTCCTAATTGACATGCATCACAAATATGATTGACTTTGAAGTTCATTTTTGGTAAACCTCTGACTAAATCATTTTTAGAAAGCTTGTTTATAGTTTTGAAGTTGATATGACAGAATCTTTTGTGCCATAGCCAAGGATCATTTTCATTAGCTATTAAACACATATATATTCAGAATATAGATATTTCTGTCTCTATTTCTTTCAAATATAAGATTTTGATTTTTATCAAAAATGCTACACTTATCTTCAGAAAAAGAGATTTTGAATCCTTTGTCACATAACTGGCTGATACTTAAAAGATTGTGTTTTAAATTTTTGACTAGTAAAACATTGGAAATAAGAGGTAAATTAGATGTACCGACATTACTGACGTCGCCTTTTCCGATGATATATCCTTTGGAATTGTCTCCAAAAGTGACAGAGCCTCCATCTGAGTAAGTAATGTTTGATAGCATATTTTTGTTTCCAGTCATATGTTTTGAGCAACCGCTGTCGAGTATCCATTTTCCTCTCTTTTTAAGTGGGTCCTACAAAAAAAAATGATATTGGTACCCACTTTGTGATAGTGTCCTAAGAGTTAGGTCTTAGGAAACCAAACCCAAGTGGGTTCAGTATCCCCTTTAAAAATATAATTTTTATTTTTATGAATAGTTTCCAAAAAGGTATTTATATATTTATTCCTAATCAAACTATTTTTTGTTTTAGGAACCCATATTTTTATGGTTTTTGAGTTAGTATTCCTTTCTGGACGAGTAGTAGGGTTAGAAATATTTCTCCTAATTTCCTTTTTAGGTGGAGCCTTTGATTTCTTATGGTATCCTAGTCCCTTTTTATTAGAAGTGGATTGAGAATTCTCAATAATTTTGGATAGAGTTTCTCGACCTTTATTAAAATTAGAAACATTTCTAGTAATATTATCTAACTTGGTTTTGAGGCTAGTGTTATCTAATTCTATCATTTTGATCTTAGTTTTCAGCTCATGATTTTCAGAAATAAGAGAATCATTCTTTTCTTTTTGAGTTTCAATTTCTTGACTCAATAAAGTAAGTTGAGAGTTATCATTAGAGAAGGTATCTTGAAATTTTCCAAGTTCTTCTTCTAATATCTTCTTTTCGTCTTTAAGCATATCTCTCTCGAATTCGGCTTTTCTCTGATTTCCTAGAGCCTCTTTATATTTTCTTTTAAGACTTTTTAAAGTATCTAATAATTCAGAATTTATTTCAATCATGACACCAAAAGTAAGATCATTTACCTCATTCTCTATAGCCATGAAACAAACATTTGCTTGTTCATTTTCACTGTCACTACTGCTTTCTGAAGAAGAAGAATCCGAGTCATCCCATGTTACTGAAAATGCTTTTCTTTTAAACTTGTCCTTTTGGTTCTTATTATGATATGTTTTCTTCTGTTCTAGACAATCTTTTTGTATGTGCCCTTTCTTGGGGCAGTTAAAGCATTCTAGTATTGATGAAGATGGCTTATTTGAATTGTTGTTGAATTTTCTTTTCCCGTTGTTTCGATTTCCTTTTCTGTACTTCAAAAACTTTTTAAACTTTTTAGCAATGAATGCTAAGTCTTCTTTATCTGAATCTGATTCTTCTTTTTTTGCATGAAATGCCATATTCTTTTTGTCTTGCGCCTGTACTCTTTTAGCCTGCAAATTCACTTCGTAGGACATTAGATTTCCTATTAACTCTTCTGGTTTCATGGTAGAGAGATCATTAGCTTCTTCAATTGCCAAGACCTTTCTTTCACATGCTTCCGTTAAAGAGTTAAGGATTTTTGAAACAATATCGAAGTCAGAATACTTTTCTCCAAGTCCTAGTAATGAGTGATATATATCTTGAAATCTAGAGTACATATCGTTTATAGATTCATCTTGCTTCATCCTAAAGTTTTGAAATTGACTCTTGCGCATGGATATTTTGCTTTGTTTAACCTTGTTAGTTCCTTTGTGAGTAACTTTAAGTGTTCTCCATATTTCATAAGCAGTTGTGCACATGCTAACACGGTTAAACTCATTTCTATCTAAAGCACAAAATAACATATTCATAGCTTTGGCATTTGCAGTAGCATCTAATTTTTGTGTGTTTGACCATAAAGAGTATTCTGTTGTAGGAATATTATACTCAGTTTGAGTGATATTCCATGAATCAAAACCATTTGCTTGCATATAAATACGCATTCGAGTTGCCCAATAGTTGTAATTCATGCCATTGAATAGTGGAGGTCGTCCAGTAGATTAACCTTCTACAAAACTGGTGTTAGTGACAGTGCTAGTGTTGGTGTTGTTTTCTATATTAACAAAATATCAAATAACTTTGTAACGGTTATTAGATGCCAGGCTCTGATACCAAGTGAAAAGACGGTGCGGATCGTGCTATATGGAATTATACTATACTAGTGCGGAAATAAACTAAGTACTATAGCAATGTGAATAAGTAAAATAAAACAAGCACACCAGGAATTTTTATACTGGTTCGAACTTCCCGTTCTACGTCCAGTCCCAGACTCCTTCTGGAATTTCACTAAAACAACAACCCTCACTTAACCCGGAGGAACAGGTCTATACAACCCCTGAGCAGCCAAACAGGGACCTGAGCAACAGAACAGAATTTCGCCTCAACAGTCGAAGAGGACTTCAAATGCCTGAGCAGCAGAACAGGACTTCAACTTATACAGAGAGTATTTGACACAGTGTGTTCTTTATAACACAGATTTGTCTCTTGATAGTACAACCTTCCTATAATCTTCTCCTTTTGATATATATGTGTGTATGTGAAGAATATGGAAGTCAATGAATGATTTTGTATGAACTTGAATGCACAAGAGTGTGTTAGAATCAAAGTAGATTAAGAATAGAAAGAGTTAGATCGATTAGGTGAATAAAACTGATGATTCTAACATGTTTATATAGATTATAAAAAGGTGCAATTGTTCGTGAATAGTTATCATGAAAGTATATGGTCATACCTATTGATTAAAAGTCGTATCCCTTCATGGAAGAGAAATGACTGTTCAGAAATATAGCCGTTATAGAAATTCGGACGTCTGAAAAATAGAATTCAGACTTCTGAAATCATTCACGTGCAAATCAAAAAGCAAATAGGTCATTTTTGACCTGATTCAGACGTATAAATATTCCAATTCAGACGTCTGAATATTGTTTGGAAAATCATCTTTGATTACAGATTCAGATGTCTGAAATGGTCAATTCAAACGTCTGAATTTGACCAGAAAATGCAAATATGTTCTTTTGAATGTGTGTATGTGCACATGTTGATATATATATATCCAAAAGGAGAGATTTTAACATCATTTTAACTCTAGACATAGACTCAATACAAAAAATTTGTATAGAATGAAGCTTATTTGAATCCGGTCTTGTATATATTCCTGCAAAAACAGGTTAGTATATAAAACCAACGTATATAGTTGTCGTAGTCAAAATATTGTAAGTATGAAACGCCGTAGACGAAGTTTCAACACGCTAGACATTCGTCAATACAAGTTTGTTCTGGGACTGAACGAAGCTGAAGGCACTCCTTCTACCATTCCTGTTTTGGGAATCACCCATAGGATTAGTAGTGATTAGTCCTTGCAATTCGAAGATTTTCATAATGGAGCATTGCTGCCAATATATGATATGGTGAATTTTCCGAGGGTTTAGTGGCAAGTAGCCTTACATCTGAATATCTTCATTTTCAACGATCTTATCTTCAAAATGTTTTACTTTGAAACATAAATTGGTTCGAAGTGGTTTTCAGATAGGGATTTCCCAAATCTGACCCCGATCTCTTCGAAATCCAATCATCGATAAAAATGATGTTTTATAAGTAGATGATTATTGTTTGATTTATTTATTTATCAAAATAACTTCGTGAGATATATGTCTTAAAAGTATCCTATTTAGTAAATACGAAATCATTTAACCGTTCTTTTTGAAATTTATCAAATCATTTTAGAATATAACTTACGAGTATTTAATTTGGAAAATTTAACTTTTATACTTAACTTGTTTCCGACATTTCGACCTTATCTATCTCTCGCCCAGATGAGGCCATGTGAGCCAAGGCACTGGTTTCTTCTGAACGTCTCCTTAGTTTAAGCACCTCACCAGATCTCACAAATCGAAAAATCCAGTCTACTCGTCAATTTTTAGAGCCAAGATTAAATCATTTGATTTTGACAGCTTTTCTTTAAATCGTTTATTTAAACCTTTTTAAAGAAATTATGAAATCCCTAAATCATCTTTAAAATATTTTATTATTTATTTGAAAATATATGTAAAAGATTTGGAAAAGAATCGTTGATTTAAAGCTTCATTTCTAAAGTTGTTGAAACGGCAGCAGAAAAGTGTTGCGGAAAGTGCTTAAAAAGCTGATTCGATTTAAAACAACTTTTCTAATATTTTAAAATCCATATTTTTCAAATCTCCTTTAAACTATTTTATTGTATTTATAAAATTTATTTTATGTTTTTAAACATATAAAAATATTCATTATAAAGAGTTTTACACTTTGGTCGCTTCACTACAAAAGCGCGATTTTTCTGGAAATTTGATTTGGACATATTTTAAAATCTACAAGATGAAATATTGATTTTCTTTCTTCATTCTAAAACTATGGATATAATTGTATGAATTTTTTTTATCTCATAGAATTCCGAGCTAAATTTCATCCTGTATAGTCATTTGAATTTTTTGAACTTTTCAGTGCGAAATCGCGGGCTACTGTTACACGACGCGTCTAGTTTTGACTTATTTGTTGTTTTTCATCTAAAACTTATAGAAACAATTTTATATGTTTGTGAGACATTTTCAATCATTTTAAAAGGTATTATATGATTCCATACTACTTTTTCAAATTTATTCGGAAATTGTTTTCCATTTGAAATAACAATGTGCATACCGTGACTTGTTCAAACATTCACATGAGATAAACAATATATGATGATCAAAATCAAAAACAAACATCCATACAATCATATTACATTATCACATTCGTATATATATATATAATAATTAGGAGTTCTCACCTTGAAATGGAATTGAACTAACTTAAGATGGATATAACTTTCCCAACTTTAACCGATGCCTATGAATGCTCGCTTTAAAGTCTTCTAAGTGGCTCAACTTGATTGGTGAGGTGGATGATGCTCATGGCCTTGGGTTATGGGGAGGAGCTCATGGGTTTGTGTGGATGGGAAGGTGGGAGGCATGTGTAAGGGAGAGGAAGAAGGGGGTTTGGGTGTGGTTTTGAGGTGTTTGGATGGATATTTTCTTTAGTATATTTCGGGAATAAATTTTGGCAGTATTTTATTAAGGTTGGAAGCCATGAAAATGTAGAGAGTAAGCTTAGAAATGAAGAAAAGAAAGTGTGAAAAAATGTGAAGAATTAGTTTGGTATTTGTAGAAAAAGTTTGAAATAAAGTATTATTATGTGAAATGACAAAATACCCTTACTTCATCTTTAAGTAAACTACATATTTTCCAACACTTAACATCACCTTTCATGTCACAACTTTATGTCTTAGTCACTTAGGTATTAAGTAAAATAAAATAAGATTTTTGTCTAGATTTGACATGTTTGTCTTTTAGTGCTTACTTTTTATTAATGAATTCTAGATTTTCTATACTTGTTTTGGAAAAGTAATCTTATTTAGTAACTTATTTAATATTTATCCTATTTAAATATGTGTATATGTATATGAAATAAAGATGCAACAATATTGCGACAACTTTTGTTGAACAAAACGCCGATTTTTGATAAAACGTTTTACAGTCACATTTTGACGTTTTTGTTAAACTATTTATTTATGTAAACAAAACTTGAAAATAAACTTGTATATTGTTATTTAAAAATAAAAACCCTTATTAAAATAATTTATTTAACCATATAAACTTATTTTTCTGAAATCAGACTTTTGTCACTTTTACCAATATAAGCAACTGTTTTTATTTTTGTGTATATTTCTATCTCCAAATCCTATTTAATATTATTTAAATCATAAAATATTATTCATTTTATATTTAAAATTAATTTAAATATTATGTTTTGGCGTGATCAAGTTCTGGGTCGTTACATTCTCTTCTCCTTAAAAGAATTTCCTCAAAATTTAAGATAAGAAGAAGATAGCTCAAAAGGAAATATATTCGATAAGATGGAATGTATACAAGATTATGGATAAGTGACTACACCATAGGCGATGAGTACACTACGACGATACAATCTATATAGTCTATACATCAATCTTTTAGGATATGCCTTCCATATTCTATCCTCCGTTTCCCAAGTGCAATCTTCAGCATCTCCACTCCATTGAACTTTGACTAACCTTATCACCTTGCTCCTTAATCGTTTCCCATCATGATCAACGATTTAAATAGGCCATCTAATAACTACCAAATTTGGTTCCACCTTCAAGTCTTCTTGAGATGCAGTTTCTATGATTTGCTTTGGGTCATGCACATGTTTCCGCAAATAGGATACATGAAAAACATTGTGCACTCCTAACAACTGTTGTGCACTCCTGACTACCGTTGTGCACTCCTGACAACCTTTCTAGAAATTGCACTCGACAAGTTAGTGGGTTGATTCATTCAAGAATGGGAAAAGGCCCAATATATCGAGGTGCTAACTTCCTAGCCCTTCCAAATCTCACCCTCCTCTCATCAGAGAGACTTCTAAAAAGACATAATCTCCAACTGGGAATCCCAGATTACTACGCCATTGGTCTGCATAACTTTTATGTCTGCTTCTTGTATCATATCAGGACCAAGTATTAACTGATCTCCGGTCTCGATCCAACATGCTGATGACTTGCATGGGCAACCATATAGACTTCATACGGTGTCATGCCGATACTAGCTTGATAAATGTTGTTATAGGAGAACTCTACTAAATGCAAATGATTTTCCCACGAGCCTTCAAAGTCTAGAATACATGCTCTTAGAAGATTTTCCAAAACGCAGATGACTCTTTCCGTCTATCCATCAGTTTGGGGGTGATAGGCAGTGCTTATATTCAGCCTTGTTCCCAAAGCTGTCTGCAATGCTTTCCAAAATGCTTTCCAAAACTGTCTAGTAAAGATTGGGTCCTAATCGCTTTCTATACCGCTTGGAACTCCATGCAATCGAACAATCTCTTTTATATATATATTTGCAAGGCTTGTAGTGGTCTTTGTTAGCTTTACTAGAATGAAGTGTGCACTTTTAGTTAATCGATCTATGGTAACCAAAATGCCTTCGTTTCCCTTCCTCGTTTGAGGTAAGCCATCAATGAAATCTATTGATATTTGGTTCCACTTCCAAGCTGGAATCTCCAGAGGTTAAAGTAACCCTGCAATTTTCTGTTGGTCGCCCTTGACTTGTTGACAATTCATGCATTGGCTAACATAAATGGATATGTCACTTTTCATACTTCTCCACCAAAATGTGTGCTTCATTTCTTTGTACATTTTTTTACCTCCAGATGAATGTTAAGTTCGAATTTATGGTATTCAGCTAACACATCTTGCCTAAGATTTTCCATATCTGGAACATAAATTCACTCGTTCGACCGAAATAATCCATGTTTATCTAATTGCAGCTTGAATTTAGCCCTTTGTATATATTTTTAATAATCTCCTCTGGGAATCAATATTATGTTTGCTTGCTGCTAATTCTTTCCATAAGAGTTGGAGTTACTACCAAATAAGAAATAACAACATTCTTCCTACTCAATGCATCTGCTACAGTGTTGGCTTTCCCACGTGTATATAAAATATCTAGACCATAACATGCAAGAAATTCTAGCTAATGTTGCTGCCTCATGTTTAAATCTTTCTGAGTGAAAAGATACTTTAAAGATTTATGATCCATGAAGAGCTCAAACTTTTCACCTAATTAAAGAGGGAATTTTATTTACTAAGGTCAATTCAAAGTTTTATTGAAATAAACTATGAAAAAAATTTACTCAGCAAATTATGCCTCCATATTTTTAGTGCGAACACCATGGCTAATAATTCTAAGTTGTATGTTGCATAATTCTTCTCATGAGTCTTTAGTTGTCTACTTGCATAGGCGATCACCTTTCCTTCCTGCATCAGAATTGCACCAACTCCTTCTCCATATGCATCTCTATAAACGGTTAATCCACTATTTTCATTTATAATTGCTAGAACTAGAGCAGTTGTTAACCTCTTTTTGAGTTCCTGGAATGCTTCTTTACATTTAGGATTCCAGATAAATTTTGCATCCTTCATGGTCAACTTCGTTAGATGGTAGGCAATCTTTGAGAAGTCTTGAATGAATCTTCTGTAATACCCTACCAAACCTAAGAAGCTACAAATTTCTTTAGGAGTTTGTGGCTGCTTCCAATTTTGAACAGCTGCAACCTTTATAGGATCTACTAAAATCACGTCCCCTGATGCTATATGTCCAAGGAATCTTACCTCCTTCTTCCAAAAAATTTATTTTGAGAATTTGGTTTTAAGCACATTATTTCTCAATATCTCCAACAAAATTTCTAGATGTCTTTTGTGTTCTTCTTCTGTCTTAGAATAGATAAGTTTATCATCAATAAAGACTAACATGAATTTATTGAGTACATCTCTAAATACGCTATTCATAAAGTCTACAAAATAAGGGGGTGCATTAGTCAGTCCAAAAGGCATAACCAACCACTCGAAGAAAGCATTCGAACCTTTAAATGCAGTTAGATGGATGCATTCTTCTGCGATCCTTAGTTGATGGAATCCCGTGGCTAGATTCATTTTCAAGAATACTCGAGCACCATGTAACTGATCAAACAAGTCATCCATTCGGAGTTGAGGATACTTGTTCTTAATCGTTTGTTTATTCAGATCTCGGTAATCTACACACAACCTTAAAGATCCATCTGACTTAGCAACAAAAACTACTTTCGATCCCAAACTTGAACGACTAGGTCTTATCAATCCTTTCTTCAATAGCTCATGGGTTTGGATATTTAGCACATCCCTCTCCTTCGGAGCCAAACTTCAGAACCATCCTTTGGTCAGCTTGTTTAGTCGGCCTTACACTATAAATCAAGCCAATACGAAACTCGATTTCCCGATGTGGGGGCAAACTCTTTACTTCTTTTAAAAAAGGTCTAGGAATTATCTTACAATAGGTATCATTTCTAATCCTTTCTGGGATGAATCTAGGGCATAAAGAAGACTATCCCTCCTTGGACTAGGATCTTCACAAGTTATTTCTATAAACTTTCCAAAGCTGGTACATAAAGACAGTGTCCTTCTATTGCAATCGAGAATAGCTTTATACATAGTCAACCAATCCATACTGAGTAAAATTTCAAATTTAATAAAATCCAAGATAAACAGGTCAAATGGAAATTTATGGGAAGAGTGAGAAATTTGGACCTTTTCACAATTCATACAAAGGTTAGTAGTACCTCCTATAGAATTTGTTACGCAGATACGGGTATCAACGAATTTAGTTTCAAGTTTTAATTCATCTATGGTTTCTTTAGCAATAAAACTATGAGAAGCTCCTGTATCAAATAATTCTCTAACAAAATATCTTTTGTAAAAATATTACCTTCCAAAACTCCTTTGCCCTTCACATCCTAAGAGGTTGAAGGTTTATCCATTATAGCGTAAACTCTGGCTTGCTCTCCCCTCCTCATAATTGGACAATCCTTTATCAGGTGTCCTGGTTGATGACAATTATAATAGTTCCCTGGAGGTGGCCTATGAACCTTGGGGTTCTTGCAATTAGTTGCTAGGTGGCCCTTTTGTTGGCAATTATAACATGTAGTATCCTTCAAATAGTTACCTTGCGATCCTCCTTCGGATTTGCCTTGCCTTAGCTTTTTCCCACTTTGATTGAACTTCCTCTTCTTTTAATTGTTGGTGTTGCTGTTGGTATGAGCTACCACCGGATTCTTTTATCCAATGTTTCATAACAAAATCTCATATCCACCAAGTCTATAAACGATCCTTTTACATGAGCAGTCACCCTGCTCTGGTACTTCTCGTTTAGCCCGGAAATAAACTTCTCGTTTTTCTTTAAAGGTGTGTCAATCAAACCTGGCCCAAAACAAGATAATTCATTGAACTTATTTGTCCTCAACAGTCACTTTGTCCTGCTTCAGATCCATAAAGCTTCTGTAAAGACAAGATTTTCCGAATGCTAGCATGTACTATTCCTCCAAGACTTCCTTAAACCTTTTCCATGAAAAATTATCTTTCGAATCATTTAGGGTAATGGACTCCCACCAAGCCAAAGCCCCTTCCCGCAGTTGCCACGAGGCCAAAAAGCTCTTTTGCTCATTACTAATATCCAATGGCTTAAAGATTCTTTTGCATGATTTGATCCAAGCCTATACTTCAATGATATTTTTCGTGCCTTCGAATGGTTTTCCCCCTAAGCTGGTAAATTTTTTGCATGGGGTGGAAAAAATAACTTAGGGTTGTATGGGACCAACTTCTTCTACAGCAGCGATTAGAGCTCGACCATTTGTTGTTGTGGTGCTGCTATTTCCCTGTCTTTGTCCTCCATGAGTACTCATGTCTTACTACCTGAATATAGTAAGATAACTTTAGAATACAAAGACGAAATTATCTTGGGGAATGGGTATTAAATATAGCACAACTTGATTTTTTTTATTCAGATAATGGTTTTAAACGCGCTCTCTTATATATTAAACTCATTCTAGGGTATTACTAACCTTATCTCTAATGAGTCATACCCCACAAAAGCCAAGATTCTCGCTTAACCTTCAGCTCTCATACCAAATGTGACAACCAGACTCCTCGACTCTCAAAAATCGACGTTGATACATCCACGATATTCACGTGCCATAAATCCAAGTGTCGAGGAGGCATATTATCAAGGGATAAAATAAAGTAAAGATAGAAACACAAATTCTCACATTCATTTAACTATATAGACATATAGTACATACAACCACTCTCACTAAGGTACACCAGAGTTATGGTATGAATTAACCCAGCCAGGGACAGTTATAACTGCCTGCTCCCACATTAGCTTACATAAACAACTAGACAAAGCGGAAAATAAAAGATAGATAGATATCCACATAAGATGCTCCAGCTTCATGCTCCAAAAAACTCTTCTAGAATGCTTCATCGAAATACTCCTAACATGATCCTGACTACTTGGCTGCCCAAAAAAATAGGGCACACCGAGTTTAAGGGGAAAACAAAATAAACTCCGGATCAGTCATGGGACTGATGTGAGAACTCAAAATATGATGTTTGAAAACAAAAAGGTATCTCATAAGACCACGTCGCACATAAACACGGAATGGGTTTTTATCTTATGATAATCTAATCATTATTGCATAAAAATAAGAGATATTATTTCTAATGACGTTTCTTTGAAAACATTTGCAAGTAAACTTATTAATCTTAGCCGAAATTGTTACATTGATTAAATTCCAGCATACTAGCCACAATGTGGGTTCTACAAACAAAATTGCAAGCACTTATTGGAGAATAGATTTCCATACAAATGACCGGGTGAAGGGACTACCTTCCGGTAGTACATCTCTAGAGGAATGCACCAAGGCCCAACTGATGGTCCTCTACCAACACAAGACCGGCCTACCTCTTCATAGGTGATACCGAGTATGTCATCACCCCGGTCGTTACCGACCTATCCGAGACATCTCTTAGCATTCACCGCAATAATTATACATGAATGTTATAGTGGATAGAAATATATCTAGAAGGGGATGATCATACCCTAATTACGAAACACACAGCCTTGCCACATCTACACTGTTTTATCCATTTCCACATGTGAGGCTTGAGGTAACGATATCATCTTTCCTCTTTGAATGCCACATTGCCATTCCATAATTAAACAACTGATTTCTACAAATGTATAACTCCTGAGCTCGTACGTCTTAGGAAAGGGTGTTAAGCTAAGAGAAGTTGACTTCTCCGCCACCAAGCAGAAATACGTTTATAGAGATCAATTAATGTGATTTCAAAATGCAACATCAGACATTCATCCATACAAGTTCATTCTGGAACTGAACGAAGCTGAAGGCACTCCTCCTACCACATCCTGTTTTGGGAATCACCCCTAGGATCAATAGCGATTAGTCCTTGCAATTCGAAGATTTTCATAACGTAGCACTCTTGCCAATATATGATATGGTGAATTTCCCCGAGTGGCTAGTAGCCTACATCATGAATATCTTCATCTTTAATGATCTTATCTTTAACATGTTTTTCTTCGAAATGTAAATTGGTTCAAAGTGGTTTTTGGATAGGGATTTCCCAGATCCGACCCCGGTCTCCTCGAAATCCAATCATCGATAAAAATGATGTTTTATAAGTAGACGATTGTTGTTTGATTTATTCATTTCTTTGCCAAAATATCTTCGAGAGATATATATATATCTTAAAAGTATTCTTTTTAGCAAATACGGAATCATTTAACCCTTCCTTTTGAAATTTATCAAATCATTTTTAGAAAGTAACTTATGAGTATTTAAATTTGGAAATTTTAATTTTTATACTTAATTCATTTCCGACATTTTGACCTTATCTATCCCTCGTGCAGATGAGGCCAGGTGAGCCAGGGCACTAGTCACTCCTGAACATCTCCTTAGTTTAAGCACCTCACCTAGATCTCACGAATAGAAAAATCTAGCCTACTCGTCGGCTTTTAGAGCCAAGATTAAATCACTTGACTTTGACAGCTTTTCTTTAAATCATTTATTAATTTAAACCTTTTAAAATAAATGATGAAATTCCCAAATCATCTTTAAAACACTTAATTATTTATTTGAAAATATTCATAAAATATTTGGAAAATAATCGTTAATTTTAAAACTTCATTTCTAAAGTTGTTGAAACAGCCGTAGAAAAGTGCTGCGGAAGGTGCTTAAAAGCTGATTCGATTTAAAACAACTTTTTTAATATTTGAAAATCCATATTTTTCAACTCAAATCTCTTTTCAACTATTTTATTGTATTCATAAAATTTATTTCATATTTTTAAACATTAAAAATATTCATTACAAAGAATTTTATACTTTGATTGCTTTACATCAAAAGCACGATTTTTTTTGGAAATTAGATTTGGACATATTATAAAATCTACAGGATGAAATATTGATTTTCTTTCTTTGTTCTAAAGTTATGGATATAATAGTCTAGAAAATTCTTATCTTGAAGAATTCCAAGCTAAATTTCATCCTATATACTCATTTGAATTTTTCAGCGCAAAATCGTGAACTACCGTTACGCGACGCGATTGGTTTTGATTCATTTATTGGTTTTCATCTAAAACTAGTCGAAACAAGTTTATATGTTTGTGAAACATTTTAAAAACATTTTCAATCATTTTAAAGGTACTAAATGATTCCATACTGCTTTTTCAAATTTATTCGGAAAGTGTTTTCCATGTGAAATAACGACGTGTATATCGTGACTTGTTCAAACATTCACATGAGATAAACAATATATGATGATCAAAATCATAAGCAAACATCAATTTATAATCTTATCACATCATCACATTCATATATATATATATATATATACATATATATAATTTGAAGTTCCCACCTTGAATGGAATTGAACTAATTTTAGACGGATATAACTTTCCTACCTTTAACTGAGGCTTATGAATGCTCGATTTAAAGTCTTCTAAGTGGCTCGACTTGCTTGGTGAGCTGGATGGTGCTCACGGCCTTAGATTAAGGGGAGGAGCTCATGGGTTTGGGTGGATGGGAAGGTGGGCGGCATGTGTAAGGGAGAAGAAGAAGGGGGTTTGGGTGTGGTTTTGAGGTGTTTGGATGGATATTTTCTTTAGTATATTTTTGGAATAAATGTTGGCATTATTTTATTAAGGTTGGAAGCCATGAAAATAAAGAGAGAAAGCTTTGAAATGAAGAAGAATAAGTATGAAAAAAAGTAAAGAATTGGTTTGGTATTCATAGAAAAATTTTGAAATAAGATATTATTATGTGAAATGACCAAAATACCCTTAATTTATCTTTAAGTAAACTACTTTTTTTTCAACACTTAACATCACCTTTCACATTACAACTTTATGTCTTAATCACTTAGGTATTAAGTAAAACAAAATAAGATTTTTGTTTAGATTTGATTTAACATGTTTGTCTTTTAGTGCTTACTTTTTGTTAATGAATTTCAGAAATTTCTAAACTTGTTAAGGAAAACTAATCTTGTTTAGTGACTTATTAAATACTTATCCTATTTAAGTATGTGTACATGTATATGTAAATAAAAGTGCAACAACATTGCTACAACTTTTGTTGAACAAAACGTTGATTTTTGACGAAACGTTTTACGGTCATATTTTGACATTTTTGTTAAACTATTTATTTATGTAAAAAACTTGAAAATAAACTTTTATATTGTTATTTAAAAATAAAAACCATTACCAAAATAATTAAAATAATTTATTTAACCATCCGAACTTACTTTTCTGAAATCAGACTTTTGTCACTTCTACCTATATAAGCAACGGTTTTTATTTTTGGGTATATTTCTATCTCCAATCCTATATAATATTATTTGAATCGTAAAATCTTATTAATTCTATATTTAAAATTAATTTAAATATTCTATTTTTGCGTGATTAAATTTTGGATCGTTACACCGGTCTAAACCATTCTTCAAGAGAATAAGGAGCGAGTCTATGCTTAATCAAAGGCTATGGACATATGGAATCAGACCAGAGCATTAAAGTAAATTATGAATCTCAAATAATTCATCAAGTTCAAATACAAGACAAAAATAAGGAAAGAAGATGTAGGGTCAATTCAGAGTATCAATCATTCGGATATGAATTTGTTTATCATTTAACATTCGACAAATCACATACAAAAGGTACAGATATCAAGGAAAGTTAATCAGTAAAAGAATCAAGTTAGGTGTTTCTAGGTGATGTCATTGCAATTGAGACTCAAAAACTTGCACCTCATTCTTCAAAGCTTCAATGGCCAACGAAGGTTTAGTAATATGGAAAATCGCTATGCCTAGCAATTTTTTAACTTTTTTCTCATTTTTTGGGATAACATCCATATCATTGTTAGAGTTAGTTTAAAACTTTAACGCACGATCAAGCGCCTTGTTGGCTCCTCTGAGGGTTTTGACTCTGTCATGTATCTCTTTGACCTTTTGCACAAGAGCATGCTTCTCACATCCTAGTTCCTCAACTTGACTTTGGTACTTGTTGAGATGTCCTGAAACCCTTTCGTCCCATTTCCCTTTGAGAAATTGGGTACACTCATATTTGTATGCTCGACACCACCTAGAAATCTCTCTATCATCCACACCTGAGGGTTGGTTCTTTAAGGAAAAAAATTATTCTTACTAGCTGAGGACTTAGACCTAATTAACTTTGAAGTATTTGCCTCCACTCGCAATGAGTTCTAGAGGTTGACACGACACTTGGCTCTTTAATAAATCAACTTGAAGATTTTTAATTTTTTGATGCAATCGAGCAATCTCCACGTCAATCTCAGTCCTCAAATCTAGAAATCCACAATGGCTGATTGGAGCTATTTTCTCTTTTAGCTCTTTAACTTCTTTATCCTTCACTTTGATTTTTTCCTTCAAACTTGAGGACATTTCCTTCAGTGTTGATCTTAATTGATAATATTTATCATGCTAATTGCACGTCTCCAAATTGTTGGGATACGATATGGCCAGAGCTCCTTGAGACGAGCGCTTCTTTATGTCTAAACGTATTTTGGTTTTTATATGGTCTCATCGAGAAAGAAGATTCGGATCGTTGAATGTGAGCATCAATCGACTTATATATATATATATTGAAAAAGACATCGATACACAAAGAAGCATTTTTTATTGATAATAACAAGACTTATAAATACAAAAAAATTCTAATTACATTGAAAATACAAGTTTTATATATTCTTAAAGTTTAAAGATAGCAATTTGGACGTTTTTGAGTGAACCGGTGGACATAGAGAGGGTAGAGTAAAAAAGAACCTTAAACCCATGAGGGGTATTAAATGGTAGGAATTGATGGTAGTACCATTTCTCGGTCAGAGGACTAGCTTCACCACATAACAATTTGGCATAATTAGTTCACATCTCTTTAAGTAAACTGTCTTTTTCATTGCCTAAGAAATCGAAATGAAATTGTGGAAACCATGTGTAAATTTCTTGGTGATCCCTATGAAAGCAATATTTTGCTAGCCGAGAGGTTTTGAGAATTAACGATTTCTCTTCGAATTCCCTTTTTAATTAAACAAATTTACTTAAGAGTTCCATAAAAACTGGACTACCCAATGATTACTTAATTAGTATAATTTAAGAAAAATAAGCTTAGATGCAAAGAAATGGAGATACTGTAATTTGCAACATTGACTGAATTATATATTACAACAACAAAATTACTTGGGTTCATACAATTTTAGCCTTTTGTAAAACTTGAAAATGAATCTCTCTTTATTGAACTTAACTTTCTCAGGGGAAGAGTGTTAAGGGAAAGTGGAATGATCGCAATTCTAGGAAGATTCCAGCATTCTCCAGGATGGAAATCAGTTTCATGCTTATCCAATTATCTACTATGCAAATGCTTAAGAAAACCCCCACTCTTTTCCCCTAAGAAAGAAATTTAACAAAAATACTCCTAGAATAAATTTTTGTAAAGAAACTTTATTAAATCATTTCTATCATCAATAAGCATCCAAAAAAGAGTAGTTAGCTGTACATATTGTTCTATAACTCTCTCTCTCTCTCTCTCGATGATGGTAAGACTTCATTAATAATGGGGCTACTCATTTTTTTAATTCCTTAATTGTGTGGCATAGGTAGAAAGGCATGTATGCTTTTCAGATAAATTGTTCTCTTCAAACAATTTTCGATTTCTCTATTTAATTGTTGCACTTTCTTCTCGCTCTTTTCATATAAAATCTCAAAGTAATACTTGTTTATTGTTCTTAACTAAGATAAAAAGTTTGTCAACTAAAGTTAACAGATAATTTACAAGCATTTATAGATAACAAACTTTATACCTATACTTCAAGAGCTTGTGAATTAAAAGCCGACCTATATCCTTACCTGATTTAGCAAACTGGGCATCTTTCTGTAACAACCCTAGTTTGGAGATTACCTGTATATATATTAAATTATAGTTGGAAAATTTAAATTGTTTATTTGGAATAAATTATGAATTATGTAAACAAAATGGGAAAAATAAAGTTTGGAACTTTATTTTGTTTATTTGGGTATAAATATGGGATTAAATATTGATTGGATAAGTAATTGGTTTAAATAAATTGAAATATTGGGTATTTATTAGTTTGGAGCTAATAAATTAATTAGGTGATGCATTTCAACGTTAAATTATTGAAATAAATCTAAAGTAATGAAAATAAAGTTTTAAAAACTTTATTATGAGAATTTGAGTGGAAAATAATCAAATTGCAATTTTATTTGGGTAAATACAGCAATATTAGAAAACATTGTCAATATTAATCTTTTATTGAATTTAAAATGAGAAATATGAAGATATTATGTATTTTATTAATATAAAAGATGGAATATGGTTTAAAAATAATATTTTGATGATTAAAAAGAATTAAAATGATTTATTGTAATTTAATTGACAAGAGAACCATTTTTGTACAAATTGTTGAATTAAAAATAGTGTTTTGTAATAAAATAGTGTAAATTGCAAAATATTGTTAAAAATAAGGTTTTATTTGTAAAAATATCTTTTTATTGTTAAATTAAATTTTATTTTGTTATAATAACAATTTTATTTCAATACAATTGGATGTATGCATTTTATTGGGCATTTAAATGATGAAATATGTGTAAATATGCTAAATTAGAGTAAATATGCACATGGCTTCATTATTTCACTAAGTATTTTGCTCTTGGGCTTATTTAGGTAGGAATTGGATCCATTAGCCTATTATCTTGAGGCTTTTGGGCTGTGAGAAAGAGTTGTACGTTAGTTTTCATCTCTTTCTTTCTCAAACTAAAACTTACAGTAAAGAAAACAAGAGAAAATTCATGGCCTCTCTCAACTAAATCAAATTCCCACTCTATTTTGCTGCTAATTAAAGAAGAAACTCATTAAAACAAGAATAGAAAAAGGTAATCTCCATCCAATACCGAAATGATTTCATCCAAATCTTTGAATCGAGATATAGTTGTCTGTAACAATTTCCTTTTGCTATGCATGTTCCTTTTTAAGCTTATATAGGTTCTTAGAGCTCCTTATCTCCACCAAAGATCGTTGCTTGCACTCAAAACTTTGCTTAATTGCCAAGGTGAGTGTAAAGCTCACAATTTCTAACTAGAAATATGCTCTGCCTGTAAAAAAATCATTGCTGAAAAATAGTTCTGTAAATATTATTCAATGTTAGTTGTTCTTTGATTTCATGTTTCTGGTTGCCACTTTGAGTGCCCTTAACTCTTTGATTTTCACTCGAATTGCTGCCGGATCTTTTTCGGAATGTTGTTTAGATTTTAAACTATGTGCATGTCAATTTTCATCCATAAATTCCATCATATAATATGTTAGATTGGCCTTGGAAAATCGATACGAGGCAGAAAAACACCCAGGAAAAATGTCCGTAGCCTGGGTCGACATGGAGGTCGACCCAGCACCATCCAGGTCGATCAAGCGGTCGACTCGGCCACTGGGCTGGGTCAACCCCCTTGTTGGCCCAGGTGCGTGCGTTGTGTCCATTTGTTTGTATACCTTCCGTAGCATATTTCGTGACTTTTGCCTTTGAATTGCGATTGTTTTGTCACTCGTTTTGATGCAAATTTTTAGATGATTTTGACGATGATTATGGGCTATGATATCCATCAATGGATTACCCAAGTTCTGGAGGAATTTGAAATTCAAAAATTTGAATTGAATTTGATTTGAATTTTAATATCGGTTTAGAATATTTTCTTCGTATTTCTTCGATTTCAAGCACTATTTCTTCTAAACAAATTTTGAGAAAATTTCTAAATAATTTGGCTTTTGAAATCATTATTATAAAATATTTTCCAATTATTTTTAAAATATTATCAAATTATTTTAAAGTATTTTAAATATATTATTTCTTATAATAAGGAGAATTTTTGATAAATTGTTTTCAAAAGGGTTTCAGAAAATTGTTTTAAAATCCCATTTTCTCAAGAAAAGTATTTTATAAATAATATACATTATTTTTTACACTTTTTGGATGAATGAGAAAGAGAATTAAATGGTTTAGTAAAACACGTGGTATGGGACACGTGAGTTTACTTTATCGGTTAATTTCGGACTTGTACGATCGAAACTATTCGGGGTTATTGATTTCTGAGTTAGTTAACCAATTTATAGCGATTTTCTGAGATTATAATTCCTATCTTTAGAAATTATCTGGGAAGCCCAATATTTGGCGAGTTGTGGTTCGAGATCTCCTATTCTAGGAGTATGATCTATGAGAACCCGTTATAGTGTTTTACTTGCCGAGGAGATGAGGCGAGTCTGAGTTTTCTGAGTTTTGAGATTTTATGATGATTTCTGTTTTCTAATGTGGCATTAACTTGCGGTTAGTAAACCGTTAAGTGCGAACGTATGGTATGGGATGCACGTTAACACTTTTCGGGTTCCTATCTGGGAGTTTGTGACACATTCTGGGTTTACCAGTATTATAGACCTTCGGCTCATCTGAGTTTACGACTTCGGTCGTCTGGGATTTACGACTTCGGTCGTTTGAGATTTAGGACTTCAGTCGTCTGGGATAGGTACCTAAATCATATATATAGTACTGGTCTGAGTTTAGCACGTGCAACATCGCTTCGGCATGCATCTGGGATTTGGCCAATTCGGAGATTTTTATGAGATTTTGATTTTGATTTAACCAATTTGAGATGATGATTTTATTTACAGCCTTTAGTAGAGAAAGGCTTATATATATATATATATATATATATATATGTTCATGGTGATTTCGATATTGGGATTATGAGCTCTTATTTGAGTTTCATGAGATTTGATTTTGGAGATTTCAATAATTTCACTTATGGCTTGTGTGATTGCTTATGTCCACACATATTGTCGAACCCTTGAGTGCGAAACATCTATGCTATGTTAAACCCATTCCTAAGTTAATTATGGACCTTTGAGACACTTCCACCCTTGGAAATATAAGTTAAACTTTACTCATATCATTCCTTTATATTCAAAGGAATGCTTCACTTATATGCTTATATTTCTTTATCTCTTGCTAATATTAAGTTCTAGTTAGCCTGACCCATGTATTCATTACTCGGGTCAGACCGAGTTGCAGGTTAGCTTTTGGACCTATGCTAGCTTTACCTTTTGGGCTTCTTCATCGACTTTGGATATGGCATAGTTTTTATGTAGTAGCCTTTTGTTTGGGAACCTTATGATGTATATATTCTTTTGTTGGATGTAGGTATATATATTGTGGTTGAATACCACTTGTTACTTGTTGTATTACATTTGGTGTATGTGTATATGTATATTATCTGTGTTCTTGTTCTGTGACTTGAGATTGTTGTAGTTATTATATTTTGTTTCTGAATTGATCATGTAGCCACCATAGTAGTGTATTAGATAGGAATTAAGTATGTCGAATACTTGAGACGAAATTAAAAAAAATGAGTACTGAATCGACATACTTAGCTCTTATCTAATGCAAGACTATGATGGTCGCCCTTAACCAGCCCTGTTCTCCGCATTAGCAGACAGAGTTACTAAGTAATTCTCTTTGTTAATGTGGGTCTCGGGGTGGGGCGTCACAGCTTGGTATCAGAGCTGGATTCAGAACAAAATGTAATAAACGCAGAACAGTATACACGATTACCATACATCAAGTATAATACAAGTGTAAACATCATCCCCAAATCGTAGTTGAACCCAGCCTTGTCCTTAACCTTTTGAGTTCTTTGGGGGTAGATAGAAAGGAATATGTCTAGGAATGTTAATTTTAAATTCCGTGGTATTCCTATTTAACGAATTTGAATTGCAATATCTACCCCTGCTAATAATTCTATCTTATCTTAACTTTCAGCTCATGGCTGGAAGAAGAAGAAGTCGCACTTCGGAGGCGGGACCGTCCATTGGTTCTCATCCCAAAGGAGTTTATATGTCGGCCGATCAGATTATCAAACTTCTTAGGAGTACACGGCCTCCTGATCCTACTCATCCCTCTCCTCTGCGCAAATCCGCATTTGCATGTATGTGCAGCGACTTCACTCATCTCGGAAGCAAGCCATTCAAAGGCTCTGAGACAGTTTTAGAGGTTCAGGCTTGGCTCTGAACAAGCGAGCGCATCTTCACTCGTATGAAGATCTCCGATCATCACTGTGTTCTTGTGGCATCAGTATGCTACAAGAACGAGCACTAGACTGGTACGAGCTCCTTATAGCTGAGATAGATGAGTCTACTCTTACATGGCAGCATTTCCAAGATCGTTTTGAGCTTAAGTTCGTGCCAGAATCCGAGAAGGCTTTCCTTGCCCGTCGCTTCCTCAAGTTGAAGCAGGGCAAATCCTCTATGTCAGATTATGTATCCTCCTTCGAGTCTCTATCCAAGTATGGGCTTGAGTTTATTAATACCTCATACAAGAAGAATCTTAAGTTTGTATCTGGACTTAAGAAGTATTTGAAGAAGTCGCTCATGCTTCAGCTTAAGCTCTCGTTCGAGGAGCTTGTGGATTCGGTGCTTCAGCTCGAAGCCGTCGAAAAATAAAGGGATACTAGTGACGAGGCCGAGGTTCGAATAAACCCAAATAAGAAGAAATTTCCCTTTTAAAGATCCAAATCATTTCCTCCTAAGAAGAAGAAGAAGCAAGGCAATTCTGGTTCTCATTCCGGTGCAGCACCTCCTTTAGCTAGAGTGTTGGCTTGCTTCAATTATGGTTCTAGAGACCATCTAGCTAGAGAATGTCCTCAAACCCCCAAGTGTCATTATTGCAAAAAGGAAGGACATATAGTTTCAGCATGTCCTAAGAAGGGGAAGATTTTAGGTTCGGTGAATTTGAATGTGGCTCAGGCTTCTGGTAGTGCATCTTAGTCTCGAGGTATATCGCCCACTATTTTGGAAGGTTCTATTCTTTTTCATAACCATTCTATTCGAATCCTCTTCGATACGGGTGCTTGGCATTTATCTGTATCGGAGAAATTTGTTAATGCTATTAGATGTTCTGGTCTTGTTGCTTACTTGAGGATCATGAATCCTTTTGAGGGGATCCGCAATACTTGACATGAGAATTTTGGGATTTGTTCCTTGTAGCTTATCTTTGCGTGCATATTAGCACGTTATTTTCTATCTTGAGTTTGGAGTAATTTGAGAGGGAGTGGCTTGCATTTTATCAAGCCATGTTCTATGATTTGAAGGGTCCTATATTTAGGTATCCTAATTCAGTTGGTTGGTTAATTCTTGTCTTCGGAATATTGATTATGATTTCGAAGTCTCTGTATTCACTCTTGAGTATCGAGATGTTGATGATTTATCTCGAATTCCCATCATTGTGACTCTGTTGATTTCTGTAAGTCCATTCGGGTATGACACCCAATCGGGCAATCGAATTTGTATTGACCTCATTCTTGGTTCTTAGCCTTTCGGTCATCCTTCCACGAGGATGCCCACTAAGGAAATGAGGTGATCCTTGGAATTTAATTGATATTGCCATTCTTACCTCTTTTGAGATAACCTTTTTGGATACTCATTTACGGGCTTTGTAATATTACTTCACCCAAGTAATGATTTTTTGTTTATGTTCTTCTTCTCATTCGAGAAGATATTTTACCCTTACTCTTATATCTTGCTGATTTCTTATTCGATCTATTGGTGGTGCTAGGGTCTTTCTTCAGCTTGACCCTACATCGATTCTCATTAGCTATGAGTTGCATAGGATAGTGTCTTTTACCGCATTCCGCACTCGTTATGAGTTTCTGAGTAGTTCGTTATACCGTTAGGAATGAAGAACACTCCAATCTGTTCCCTTAATCTTGTGAATCGGGTATATTCAGGGAACATCTCAATGAGTCTCTTTTTGTGTTTTTGATTTTGGGTATATGTAATGAATTGTGTTTTCAAATTTTTCAAAAAATTGAAGATATATTTCTAAGAGGAATTAGATTTAGTTTTTGGGATAAATAAAGAACATTTTGAGAAGTAAATATGAGATACTTCTTTTATAGAAGATAATTTTTGTGTTGGGTTGTCCATCAAGTGCTTTAAGAATTCTGGTCGATACGCCTTATCAATGTTATCGATAGGAATTTCCTAAACGATGTGATGAGACAACCAGACACGATAAATTGAGTTTTAATGAGACTAAATTTGGAAATAAATTAAAAATATTTGTGAATTAAATTTTATTATGGATGACATATGCAGCCATTGAACCATAGTGGGATTGGATGAGTGGCGAGGTGGTTTTGATCATTTGGTCAAAGCTGCAGCCAATCGATAGGGTTATTTATTATAAATCTATGGCGAGGCAATGCCATTATGATAATTGAAATGTATGAGTTTGAATATTGTTATGTTTTATTGTTTAAATGATGAGATAATACTTTGTTTAAAGAATAAATGTTTATTGAATATTTTAAAATAAGTTATACATGTTAAAGATGGAGTTTGTTATGAGAATTTGGGTATTTGAAAATAAAGAGTAGTGAATTTTAAAATTTTATCTTAAGAATTGTTGAAATAAAATTATAAAAATTCTTTCGAAAATTTAATTTTGGAATGAAAAGGGGAATATGAGTTTGAAATTATTTTTCATTTTATAAGAACTATAGGAAGGAGTTTGGAAAATTTCCAAGTGTTGAAAATTGAGATTTTTAATTTAGAGGCAATGAGTTTTGGAACTTTAAGAAGTTTGATTGTAAACAAAAATTTAGATTATGGTTTTGAAGATAATGAATTTCAAACTCTAATAAATTTTGATTATAAATTAAAATTTATATCTATTGTGTTCCTCGTGATTGTCTTGCCTTAGTGCAATAGTCTAACGACTAGCATTTTACGGTCGTTTCAGTAGGGTGATCTTTGAAGTAACCATCTCTCATCGGGTCTTCTTACCTCAATGGTTGTTATCTTAATATCAGTATGGCTCCTTCCGTAGTGACATACGGAAAGTCATCAGCTTGTTGTTAGAGTTCGGATAAAGCGATGCTAAAATCCCAACTCTATTTCTAGAAACTTTTGTGAAATCAATCTCCTTGATAGATTTTTGAGTAGCACCCCGTTGTGTTTTTGTTGCGAAAGTGAGATACCTTCGAAATCATGATGTATTGCTCAAGAAATCCAATGGTCCGCAAATCCTAGTATTTATACTTAGGAAAATCATTGAATTTACCGAGCAACACTAGTACAAAACAGATCAGTTGCTTCGCCTCATTTGTGTCGGTTGTCCATAAAACCGACACAAATAGTGTAATTTGTGTCGGTTGTTTATTAACAACCGAAACTATTGACTTATGGGGTAAGAAGAAAATGTTAAAAATGTAATTTGTATCTGTTGTTCTTAAGAAACCGACACAATTGAAGGGAAGCAATAGATTTACTCGTGTCGGTTGTTTGAACAACCGACACAATTAAATACAATAACATCGGTTGTCCAAAAACCGACACCATAGGCACACAGCTTTTCCCCCCAAATCCATTTCAGCCGCCCCATCTTTTCCTGCGAACCCCAATAATTCCTCACTAATTCGTAAATCATGTCCGAAATCCTAATTCTCATTCTTCTCCTCTTCCAAACCCTAATTCTAATCTCCGCCTCGCCACCTCCAGGCCTGGACACCTTCCTCTCCTCCCTCCCCCTCTCTGATCCCCTCAACGCCAACGACTCCTTCCTCACTCTCCCCTCCTCCCTCAAAAAGTCCCTCTCCCGAACACTAGACCCAGCTTTCAAGCTCCACGTCTCCGTCCCAGTTTACGTCAAGCAGCCACCAGTAGCCATGGAACTGCATCAGTGAATATTCATTACCAGCTGTTCTCTTCTCTATCAGTATGCTCTCTCCTCTATTATCCTTGACACAAAAAATATATCTTAAATATATTCCGTTAACTCTTCTCAATTTTTTATTATGACTTATTAATTTTACGATATACGAATGGTTCTATTATGGATTAACTGACTTCGTCGGGATGTATACATTGCAAATCTCGATGAATTTTATATCCTGGATTTTGATTCTTTGAATTTCTGAATTAATTTAGGTATAATTTTGTTATATTTGGGTTATATTTGTCCTCTGCTGCCTTTGAGTAATTAATTTGTAGTTATGCTACTTCGTTACCAATACCGACTATGTTGTGGTCCAGTTCTATAATGATTATGATAGTTTAAAGTGCTCTACTTTGTTTCCTGTGTTATTTTCATTTCATTACAACTATTAGCCTTAACTCCTGTTTTATTACCTTTTATTTTGTATTAGTAAGGTGAAGGTTCAAGAAGTGTAAACATTCCTGGTAATCCAAGGAAAGGACAAAATATGTTCATTGAAGGAAATTATGCGAGCACAAGAGTAGGATTGTTATATAAGGTTTAAATTGTATTTTCTTAATATCTATACATTACCGAACCATATCCATTGCACTTATATATCTTTGGCATAGTTTGACATACTATAATTTTTATTTTTAACTTGTCTCTTTTAGACGATGAAAGAAAATAATATTTGAATGAAATGATTTGCAGTTGTCCATGTGCTCTTCAGTACTATTTTGTCAAATTTAATTATTTAATTGTTTCTATTTCATAAATTCATAAACTACTTTTTTATTTCTACAAAACATTATTATAAGAATGTAGGATGAGTTTTATGGGATTGGGATCAAGTGAATGGAAATCTATCTATGATTGAACAGAGTTTTCTTCATCTTATAGTTTAGTTATTAAGTTTTATCAAGTTGATATATTAGTGCATTTTCAAAACCTAGAGAGTTCAAGTACCTGACACGATTTCTTAGAAGTACCCAGCCTAGGTTTTCCTTCCTTTAGTTTTTCAAGCTTTTCTATTCATTATATTGACCATAAATAAACAAATGGCTATAGTTATAGTTGTACCTCTATTCACGCTGGGAATTGTTAATCCATTCATGTTTTTTTGCTAAATTGAAATCTAGGAATATAACAATGATAAAGCATCGAAATCATTTTATTCTATTATACGAGTAACGGTAGATTTTGTATTGTTGTCGTCATATGTTTAACTTCAAATCCATGGATACTAAAATTTCTTAAATTTATTTGTATTGATCATTCTCCAAGGTGAAGCTGGACTCTTTTAGAGATGTTCCATACCATGCATTTCATGGTCAGTCTCAATTAGTTAAACGACTTCTAGAAAATTCCTTTTTTTATTCATGTTTTTTTTGGTGCATCGGCACTTTTTTCAGGCTTTATTAACTAATACTGGATATCATTTGTTTTGGTCACTATGAGCTCTTTGCTCCTCATTTAGTACGAATTGTGAACATTCGTATTTTTCTTTAGGACGAGTTGTAAGACAATTATAAGTATTAATTTTATGTACTGATTCCTTAATACCTATTGGTAACTAAGTTTTGGATTTTGATCTGAGTTCTCTTAAGTAGGATTTATCACATCTTCCTTGAAGCTTTATGTTATGATATTTATTTTAGATGCATAATGGGATTTTAATATGTCTATTTTAATCATTGGATGATTACTATGTGATATTTATTGATACACTTGGTGAGGTTTGGTAAGAATTCTGGTTGTCAGTAGTGTAGTAGTATCCATGCTCTTTTTCTTTTTCTTTTTCTTTTTGGCACATGACACTTGGTGATATATTTTAACTGAACTAACAAATGTTAAAATATATTTTGACACTTGGTTGTCAGTAGTGTAGTAGTATCCATTCCCTAGTAACCAGGAATATTTTGATATACACCAATAAAATTTATGAATTTAACTTCAGTGGTCTTTGGATATACATGCATGGATCAGCCTTGGTTCCATTGATCCACATTGAGTGAGTTAAATTTCTTTTGATTTTGAAAAGTAAATAAGTTGACAATTTTACACGTCAATACATTTGTTAGTTCAGTTAAAATATTTCTTCCCTAGTAATGTTAAAAAGCGATATCTATGATTGATTGAGATTGGAATTGAGTTATTGATTGGTTGTTTTTACACTTCTTATCACGATTCCATCTTCCGCTGTGCTTGTGAGGTTCCGATTTGAGTGGTCACCAGTTGGAATCTCGCCCCAACATCACATTCACCATTTTTTGGTTTAATAAATATATTCAACATGTTTGCGTTACAACTTTTTGAGCAACGATTATTTTAGATTTGATCAAAAATTCGATATTTCAGGAAAATCTAGCCATCGGCTACTGAGGGAGATCGAGCACCTGAAAATGAGTATAAATGAGGATGATAAGAATAAATTGCATTATTATGAATAACAATTGTTCAATATTTTACTTTATTTACAATAGAGATGTGTGTTTGACGTTATTCATTTTAATATTATCATGCATCAAAAAACCATATTAGCATGCACAAAATAACAATAGCTTTTTTAACTGCTTTTTCTTGAGACATCGCTTATTTTACTTAATCTGTTGGCAATGTGCTAATTAAAAAACTAAGTCTCTACTATCATAAAATCTAAGTGAACTATTTAAACTCAATTTTTTATATGGTCCATATTATGGATCTCCCTACTCGATGTACATACTCTTTTATAGGTTCACTATACACCGCTTATACTATTTATGAGGTTTCCCTATACTATTTTACTGCATTTCTTTAGAAAGAAGTAGTCAGAAGAACTGTAAATATTTTTGCATTTCATCCAAGATCGCAATTATATTTACGATAACAAGAAATTAGTTATATTTTCTTTGCTCACGTGCATTCGTGCAGGTAGAAATAATTGAAAAAGTTCTACCCTTCTAAACAAGAGTCTTGGTGTCGCATTTACAAATATCACAAGTAATGGTTTGATGTGGCAGTTTTACTTTGTTTCAGTTTTAGGCTACTTTTATATAGCTGTTTCACTTTGTTTTAGTTTTAGAATTGTTGTTTGTTGCTGTTTTACTTTTTTCTGTTTTAGACTTGTTATTTGTAGCTGCTTTACTTTGTTCCAGTTTTAGCCTTGTTGTTAACTGCTAATTTTTACTTTTTCTTAAGTTTAGATATTACTAGACTTTTATTGTAAACCAAACGTTAGGACCATTTTTTTGCAGTATGTCTGGTAAGTATATTTTATTTTTCACATATTATCATAAATCATAGTATAACCGCGAAACAATGAAAAACCCTCCGTCCTTCGGGGGCGGCCTTTTACATGGACCTTTACGACGACATTGAGGCCCGATCCAGTGGAAGTGCTCCATTTTTGAGTTTATAATATTAAAATAGCAGCATATATTATGTTTATATGTTGTTCTATTAGCTTGGGTGGCGAATGATTTAACTTACAAAGCAAGTGTGTACGGTTCGAAGTTCTATCAGGGACAAATTTTACCTTAATCAAAATCTACCACGTCCAGCACCACTATCATCATAGTGGTTAGGCGCTTCAGCTTTGCTCCAACACCACTTTGCCTATTGCTTAATTTTAGGATGGATCGAGCGTGCGGTTTGGTAATAGAATTTTAAAAATGAACACTGACTAATTTTATTTATTTATCTCAATTGAGCACAATGTACTAATATATTGGACAGAAAACAATTTGCGTTGTTAAAAGCAAAAGTTATAAATACTAAAGAAACCATACGTATAGAAACAATAATATGTTGTAAATTATATCTCTCTTTATATACACAAATATTTTGCATATGCATTAAAACATAAAGTACATATGACACTTGCTTCGTGTAGGAAACGCACGTACAAATAAAATATGCCACGTCAAAAGGAAATGAAATTAAGCCGAAAGTTTACTATCAGCAGAAGTTAAAGTCAGTTAATTGGAAAGATATGAATAATTTGTTAAAATAAATAAATCTATGCTGTGTACTAAATATATATATTCCTAAAGTTATTTAAAAGAACCAGTACAACAACAACAAAACGAGCCAGGCATTAATAGGTAAGTAGCTGGTCACTTTTTATTTCACATGCTAGAACTAGAAATGATTTTCCAATTAGAGAATTTGATGCCTGGAGTAATTCTTGCTGAAGTAGTCTACTATGATGATAAGATTTGAGGTCTATTTCAAAGAAGCGACTAGTATATGCGAAGGCAACCTAATGTAGAGACCAGCTTTTCGGCTCTGAAAGCTATTAAAACTAAGGGACAACATATTTATCGAACAATAAAAAGGACAAAGACAGTAATATGTTATATGTAACCGCCAAAAGCTGAAATTGACCCAAACCAGTCGGGCAATGGGTCAAGTATGGTTTCTAATTTCAGCCATTTTGACCCGAATGAATGATAACCAGAAATAGTACTACTACACTACTGACAACCAGAATTAATACTAGCATATGAGCTACAATTATATGTAGTGATTTGTTTCAGGATCTGAGAAAATTAACAAAATCTTAGTTGCTTGAAATCCAATTGATGGTGCAACAAGTATTAAATCAACATCTTTTTCAATATTATTTAATTTGTGAAGTAATTAAATCTATGATTCTTCTTTGTATACCAAGTTATGATGGATTCATGAAATTTCTTCTTTTAAAATAAAATTGGGAGATGTTAAATTTACAAGTTCTTCAAATCATTACCTTTTTCTTCCTCCAATATATCCCTTTTCTTTTGCGACAAAGTGTTAATCTCTTTGTGATTGTGTTGTGCAGTGGAAAAGAAGAAAAAAAGAACTCTTGGAGGGGAGAAAATCCACAAACAGAAGGAGCAATTTTGGTACATATTTCAAATTTTATCTTTTAATGTATACATTTCAGCCTATATTGCTTGAAAATGGGTTTAAAAATAGTTTAATTTTTCAGTGTCAACATTAAGCATTGGTTTGGAATACTTTCATGATTTACTTCCTATGACGGTATAGCTTGCATGTAGATGTAATACTATTTGTGATGTGTACATCTTCTGCTGATTGAGTAGGCTTGTATTAATTACATATTATGAATTTGGAGGTAAATTTTATCCATAGCCTAGAATTTTTGCAGTACAGTTGCTTTCTTCTTCTTCAGTGGGTTCAATCTGGATGTTTGCCGAATTTCTTATTTGGCAGAATGTCTCAAAAACTACTGAAGGTTAATATTTATTTAAGCAATTGCAAATTATTAATATGCTACTGCTCTATGTATGATTATACTTGCACCTGATCAATTTCCTTTTTCTTGCATCTTGCAGGTTCACTATTACAAGAAGATGATATTATATGTTACTGCTTGCTTGATTATAACATGAGAACTACAATACATCTGACCACCAAATGTATTTGATTGTTATGGCTGGAAGTCTGGAAATGGAAGAGTTCTGGTTGATATATGGTCTGGTTGAAGTGGAGAAGCAAGGCAATGCAGTGGTTTTGGATTATGACATTGGTGGCAAGTTGATGGAATTGGGGCTATTGGCAGCAATAGAAGATGGTTGTCAGTAGGAACAGTGAATAAGGGGTATGGTTGGTGGAGGTATATATTTCTGGTGTGCACTGTTTAGGTAGATGAATGGATATGGAGTTGGACAATATCTTTTGGTTTGTGGTGGTCTGATGTTAAGGTTGGGGGTGTGTGCACACTTCACTAGTGTGATTAGAGGTAGTTGCAGGGAAAGACTTATATGCACAGAGGAGTAGCAGTGATATAAAGAGATGGAAGTGGATGGAAATGTAAATGCAGCAGTAGGTTGATGATGTTGTATCACTGTGCAGGTGGTTGAATGGTTGGAACTTGACAGTAATTTGGCAGGATGAAGATGAATGGTTGTATAGTGGGTGGTTGAAATAAAGTGTATAGTGAGTGTTGTAGTAGAAGTGGGTATGGTGGTAGAGTAGTTCGGCTCAGTGTGATGTTGAATGTGTGATGTGAAGGCAAAAGTGTGAAATGATGTGGTCAGAAATCGATTAGGTAGTGTCGAAGATGGCCTGTACAGTTGTGATGTAGAGGATTGTGGACAGTGGCAGTTGTGAAGTTTGGTTGAAGTTTGTATAAGTGATGGTTTGTATGGGTGAAGTTGAACTGTTGACAGAGGTGAGAAGGTAGTGGGAATGGTGGTTTGTGCTTGTGGGTACTATGATGGGTGAACTGGTTGGATTGAAGGCTTGCAATGGAGAACGTGATGTTGTAGTTGAAGTATTTGGCAGAGAGGTTGAGCAGAGAGCAGTAGCACAGTTGAACAGTGGTGATGAGTGCAGTTTTGTGAAGTGGCAGGGGAAGAAATGTATGTGTGGGCTGTACAACCCAAAATTTAGCTAGTTATATCATGTATAATTGGATGTAGTTGTTTTTTGTTGTGTACGCTGATCTTTTGTAACGTACGTTGGTATTTTGTTATGTACGTTATGTTTGTGATAGATTATATTCTATTTTGTTCTGTAAACAAGAATTAAGTTGATGGATAATATAATTATATTTTTTGTTCAATCAGTTCATAGTAACGTTCGTTTATAAAAAATTAAAATTCAATTTCATACTGTTTTTATAATCTTAAACGGTAATAATATTTTTTTTGCTTCAGATATAACTTGTGTCGGTTGTTACTTCAAAGGGAACCGATACAACTGCATATCAATTGTGTCGGTTGAAAAGGTTTTTCTTAAAGGACCGACACAATAAACGGCGGTTTGCTTCACTATACAAGCTAATTTGTGTCGGTCCTATTAGAAAGACCGACACAACTGTTCATAGTTTTGTGTCGGTTCTCTATTACCAACCGACACAAATAATTGATATTTGTGTCGGTTGTACAACCGACACAACAGAAAAATGTCTTTTGTGTCGTCTTCATTTGAGTCGGTTGTAAAACCGACACAACAGGGGTTACACAACCGACACAAATGACCAGTTTTGTACTAGTGCAATTTTATCTTGGTCTTCTTTCGTATTGAGTAGAGAGTGAGGAATTTTGATCTCGTGCTTGTCTATCCTTCCATTGATTGATGAAATTAATATGTTGAATACAAACTCTTCTCTAGAAATTGCGAAAATGTGATTTGGTTAAGGGGGGAGTCTATAACAACCCTGGTTTGGAGATTACCTGTATATATTAAATTATAATGGGAGTTATAATTTAATATTGTAAACTAAACTATAATTGGGAATTTTAAATTGTTTATTTGGAATAAACAATGAATTTTGTAAATAAAATGGGAAAAATAAAGTTTGGAACTTTATTTTGTTGATTTGGGTATAAATATGGGATTAAATATTGATTGGATAAGATTTAGTTTAAATAAATTGAAATATTGGGTATGTATTAGTTTGGAGCTGATAAATTAATTAGGTGATGTATTTCAACGTTAAATTGTTGAAATAAATCTAAAGTAATGAAAATAAAGTTTTAAAAACTTTATTTTAAGAATTTGAGTGGAAAATAATCAAATTGCAATTTTATTTGGGTAAATACAACAATATTGGAAAACATTGTCAATATTAATCTTTTATTGAATTTAAAATGAGAAATATGAAGATATTATGTATTTTATTAATATAAAAGATGGAATATGGTTTAAAAATAATATTTTGATGATTAACAAGAGTTAAAATTATTTATTGTAATTTATTTGACAAGAGAACAATTTTTTTACAAATCGTTGAATTAAAAATAGTGTTTTGTAATAAAATAGTCTAAATTACAAAATATTGTTAAAAGTAAGGTTTTATTTGTAAAAATATCATTTTATTGTTAAATTAAATTTTATTTTGTTATAATAACAATTTTATTTCAATATAATTGGATGCATACATTTTATTGGGCATTTAAATGATGAAATATGTGTACATAATGTTAAATTAGAGTAAATATGCACATAGCTTCATTATTTCACTAAGTATTTTGCTATTGGGCTTATTTAGGTAGGAATTGGATCCATTAGCCTATTATCTAAAGGCTTCTGGGTTGTGAGAAAGAGCTGTGCGTTAGTTTTCATCTCTTTCTTTCACAAACTAAAACTTACAGTAAAGAAAACAAGAGCAAATTCATGGCCTCTCTCAACTAAATCAAATTCCCACTCTATTTTGCTGCTAATTAAAGAAGAAACTCACTAAAACAAGAATAGAGAAAGGTAATCTCCATCCAATACCAAAAAGATTTCATCAAAATCTTTGAATCGAGGTATAGTTGTCTATAACAATTTTCTTTTGCTATGCATGTTCCTTTTTCAGCTTATACAGGTTCTTATAGCTCCTTATCTCCACCAAAGTTCATTGCTTGCACTCAATACTTTGCTTAATCACCAAGGTGAGTGTAAAAGCTCACAATTGCTAACTAGAAATATGCTATGCCTGCAAAAAAATCGCTGCTGGAAAAATAGTTCTGTAAATATTATTCAATGTTAGTTGTTCTTTGATTTCTTGTTTCTGGTTGCCACTTTGAGTGGCCATAACTCTTTGATTTTCACTCAAATTGCTGCTGGATCTTTTTTGGAGTGTTTTTTAGATGTTAAACTATGTGCATGTCAATTTTCATCCAGAAATTCCATCGTTTGATATGTTAGATTGGTCCTGGAAAATCAATACGAGGCAGAAAAACACCTAGGAAAAAAGTCCGTAGCCTGGGTCGACATGGAGATCGACCCAGCACCATCCAGGTCGACCGGGCGGTCGATCTGGTGGTTGACCAGGTGGTCGACCTGGCCACTGGACTAGGTCGACCCCCTTGTTGGCCCAGGTGCGTGCGTTGTGGCCTTTTGCTCGTATACCTTTCGTGGCATATTTCGTGACTTTTGCCTTTGAATTGCGATCGTTTTGTCACTCATTTTGATGCAAATTTTGAGATGATTTTGATGATGATTTGGGCTATGATATCCATCAACGGATTAGCCAAGTTTTGGAGGAATTTGAAATTCAAAAGTTTGAATGGAATTCGATTTGAATTTGAATATCGATTTAGAATATTTTCTTCGTATTTCTTCGAGTTCAAGCACTATTTCTTCTAAACAAATTTTGAGAAAATTTCTAAATAATTTGGCTTTTGAAATCATTATAATAAAAAAATTCAAATTATTTTTAAATTATTATCAAATTATTTTAAAGTATTTTAAATATATTATTTCCTATAATAAGGAGAATTTTCGATAAATTGCTTTCAAAAGGGTTTCGGAAAATTGTTTTAAAATCCCGTTTTCTTAAGAAAAGTATTTTATAAATAATATACATTATTTTTTTACACTTTTCGGACGTATGGGAAAGAAAATTAAACGGTTTAGTAAAACACGTTGTATGTGACACGTGAGTTTACTTTATCGGTTAATTTCGGACTTGTACGATCGAAACTATTCGGGGTTATTGATTTCTGAGTTATTTAGCCAATTTATGGCGAGTTTTTGAGATTATAATTCCTATCTTTAGGAATTATCTAGGAAGGCCAATATTTGGCGAGTTGTGGTTCGAGATCTCCTATTCTAGGAGTATGATCTATGAGAACCCGTTATAGTGTTTTACTTGCCGAGGAGATGAGGCAAGTCTGAATTTTCTAAGTTTTGAGATTTTATGATGATTTCGGTTTTCTAATGTGGCATTGACTAGCGATTAGTAAACCGTTAAGTGCGAACGTGTGGTATGGGACGTACGTTAACACATTTCGGGTTCCTATCTGGGAGTTTGTGACACATTCTGGGTTTACCAGTACTATAGACCTTCGGGTCATCCGAGTTTACGACTTCGGTCGTCTGGGATTTACGACTTCAGTCGTTTGGGATAGGTACCTAAATCATATATATAGTACTGGTCTGAGTTTGGCACGTGCAGCATCGCTTTGGCATGCATCTGGGATTTGGCCAATTCGGGGATTTTTATGAGATTTTGATTTTGATTTCACCAATTTGAGATGATGATTTTATTTACAGCCTTGAGTAGAGAAATGGTTATATATATGTTCATGGTGATTTCGATATTGGGATTATGAGCTCTTATTTGAGTTTCATGAGATTTGATTTTGGAGATTTCGATAATTTCACTTATGGCTTGTGTGATTGCTTATGTCCACTCATATTGTCGAACCCTTGAGTGTGAAACATCTATGCTATGTTAAACTCATTCCTAAGTTAATTATGGACCTTTGAGACACTTCCACCCTTGGAAGTATAAGTTAAACTTTACTCATATCATTCCTTTCTATTCAAAGGAATGCTTCACTTATATGCTTATATTTCTTCATCTCTTGCTAATATTAAGTTCTAGTTAGCCTAACCTGTGTATTCATTACTCGGGTCAGACCGAGTTGCAGGTTAGATTTTGTACCTATGCTAGCTTTACCTTTTGGGCTTCTTTATCGACTTTGGATATGGCATAGTTTTTATGCAATAGTCATTTGTTTGGGAACCTTATGATGTATATATTCTTTTGTTGGATGTATGTATATATATTGTGGTTGAATACCACTTGTTACATGTTGTATTACATTTGGTGTATGTGTATATGTATATTATCTGTGTTGCTATTCTATGACTTGAGATTTTTGTAGTTATTATATTTTGTTTCTGAATTGATCCTGTAGCCACCATAGTAGTGTATTAGATAGGAATTAAGTATTTTGAATACTTGAGATGAAATGAAAAAGAAATGAGTACTAAATAGACATACATAGCTCTTATCTAATGCAAGACTATGATGGTCGCCCTTAACTAGCCCTATTCTTCACATTAACAGACAGAGTTACTAAGTAATTCTCTTTGTTAATGTGGGTCTTGGGGTAGGGTATCACACTTTCGATAGGGTGTCTTCTCGAGAAGTATTGTGAGGATCGGGAAGATCCAGAACATGAGTAGAGGGGCCCAAGTCTTGTCCACTCGATCTCCTACCACCATCTCATGGTCCTTCAAAATCTTTATTGTCGTCGCCCTCATCTTTATCATTATTACAATTATCATCATTGTCAACGTCATCGCTATTATTTTCATCCTAATTGTCACCCTTCCCTTTATCAAAATCTTCTTTTCCTCCAAGTGAGGGGTCATCGAAAAATAATAAGACCTTTGGATTGATGGCCTCTTCTTCAGGAAATTCGTCTTGAAGCGATCCCTGAACTCTTCCCATCACAAGATCGAACTTCCTCTTGAATTAGTTATATAATTATGAGAGGGAAGGAAAGTCAAAATCAGGACAGTTTTCAATGTTGTCATTATATGCTATGAAAAGAGCATCTTTGTAGCATTTTTTCTGTGATCTTAGTAAGGGTCTGATCTAGGAAGGAGGAAACTTTCTTCTTAGCATATTTTATAATGTTGTTAGCATGAACCAGGGTGGCATCTCTAGTTTCAAGCTGGCTCTCCAGAGACTTTATACTGTCAGTCATTTCAATCTTCTCTTTATTGGCTTGCTCAAGCTCTGTTTTCACTCTCTCTTCAAATGATAGTTTGGCATCAAGGGAAGAGTCAAGTTTGCTTTTCTCAAGAGCCTCATCCCTTTCCATAACGACATCAATCATTTGACCCAGCAAAAGCCTAACTTTAGCCGTTAAAGAAGAAACTTGCTCCTTAAGTTCTGCAACTTAACCAACAAACCTCTAGGAGGCCAGTTGAAGCAAAAACATATGCTTGGCCACTTGAAACATATAGTAGATATAAGCTAAGTAAGAATGTACCAAATTAGAATCTAGATTAGCCAAAATATTAAAAGACACATACTAACAACATTTGTTGATAAAGAACATAAAGATGATCGGTTTAGAAAGTTGAAGGTTGTAATGGCATAAGAGAAGCCATGGTTGGAGATTAAACAGCTGAATGAATAAGATTAATAAAGTTCATGGGGATAGTTTGAGCCTGGGCCTCTAAAGGTAGAGATTTGATGGGAAGAGGAATCAGACCTAACTCCTCAAACAAGTGTTGGAAGACAAAAGCAGAAGTGGGAAGCAAGATGCTTAATAAAGGATTCGACGTGTGAACATCCTCTGAGGGTTTTTGAGCATTCTGGTCCGGAGAACTTGAATCAATCATTATAGGATCTTAAGTGGCCAAAGCAGCATCCACATTCAATTCTTTGGCAATAACTATGGAAGTATGGACTTCCCCGAGCTTATCGTTTTTACTCGGGGGAGAGATTGGAACATCAATTGGGTGCTAGAGGTCGCCTTCATTTTTATGGTATCGATGGCTATAGCAATAGAACCCCCAACAAGGGCGGACTTAGTTGACTCGGCTAAAGAAGAGACGTGAGGTTTAGCCTTCTTGCATTTAGAAGCAACAACAACGGCAGATGAACCTAAACTAAAAGGAAATTTGTAAGACACTAACGTAAGAAACCACTTCTAAATTATAATATAAACTTACTAGAAGAATCACGCTGAATAGGGAAAGAGTTAGAAAATGCATTTTGGTTGCCAACTACCAAAATTTATTTCCCATGAGCATCCTTTTTTACCATCAGAGGTTCCCCAAGCACTATGTGGCACTCCAGAATCAAAGAGTAATTTTTGAGATTGGCTTTAGTTAGAAATTTATATCTGTCCCCTAAGGTATGCAATGTTGAGTTTAATTCTCCAACTGTTTTAGATATGGAAGAATCCATCTCCTTGGGAACTAATTCTAAAAGATAATGAAATTGTAAGACGATAATAGAAGGTAGTATAAACGATAAAGGAAAAGCAATAAAGCTTACTAGGAGTAGAAAACGACCCTCCAATTTTGGTTTGTGGCTCTTAACATAGAAGAGCTGATTCTTCCAATCTCTAGATTTGTTTATTAAGTTGCTAATCAAACTTTTATGAGGGAGAAGGCGATACACGACACCTTCTTGGCTAGTTTTCCACTTTGATGGGAGTTACTAACGGGTGAAGGGTATCTACATCAGGAGATGAAAGGTTAGCTTCCCTGGCCAAAATTTCAAGGCAGCTTAAATAGGTTTAGGAATAAGGCAGCAATTGTATTGGAGCGATTCCTAAATGACCCAAGTATCAAACGAAGAAATCAGAAAGAGGGAGATAATCGAAATGCCAAGTGTGAATTGGAGTAAAGGCAAAGAAACCTTCCAGAGAATTATCCATCCTTTTGGATGGATCGCTACTCTAGCCTCCACATCTGTAATGTCGAACTAATGAAGGATGGAGTTGACTTCATCCTAAGAGGTAATGAGAGAAGGAACGAGTTTGTAGTCTCCTTTCTCGGAAGTGGGAGAAGAGTTGGGGACTTTACCAGATTTTTTGTATAACAACTCGTGTTTTTAACTATATTATATTATTAAATTTAATATAATGATTGAATAATAATGGGTAGAAATAAAAACTTTTAATGTTTATTTATGTAATTTATTGAATTTGAATTTGGAAATTTTTTGAAATAACCAATTTCAATGATTTGGCTATAACCAGTATTGAAATGGAATTCTATATATTGAATGGCTTATGACCAGTAGTGGAATTGAATAATGAATATTGAATGACTATAAAATGAAAGTAGTTGTTTTATTATTTGGATTCGTTTTAAAATTTAATTTTTTTCAAGTTAAATAACTTATATTGAAATATAGTATTCAGTGGATAATTAAATTGTTTAAATTTAATATTGGGAATTGTTTAAATAATTAAATCTTGAATTAATGTGAATAAAAATGATATTGGAAATTGATTTAAATTTTATTTTAACAACAAAGAAGGTTGTTAAACTTGAAAATGGAATTTAAAGTGATTAAATAAAATTTTGAAAATTTCTCGTTTTAATTAACGAGTAAAAATAGCCATTTTGGCCACTGTCTTGGATTTTGGCGAAACTAGTTTCATTGGATCCATAATAGTGAGTTATTGCAGGATTTCAAGTTTCATAGTGATCGGACCTGTCGTTTGGCCGTACGAGCTTGAAACGTGTAGAATGTATTTTCAGGATTTAATTAAAATAGTTCGATTGAAAAAGCTATCTACTGAATACGATCGAATTAGACCTCGAGACTAGTTCCATTGTGTTCAAAATGGGGGTAAACATTATGAACGCCAAACGGCATGCATCATTTGGAGTTTGGGATTTTCGTGGGCAATTGGTTAGATATTTTCTAATATAATATTTATATATTTTCTTTTCCCTACTACATCTCGTACAAAGCGCCGCTTCTTTTGTCCTTCCCGTACCCTCCCTCTTTCTCTTATCTCATATTTTTGCAAATCGACATAGATTAGAAAAGGAAAAGGAACGGAGAGAAGAAAAAAATAAAAATAAAAAGCGAACTCGATCGAATCGCGATGCCGTAGGGGCACGAGCAAGAGAGAGGGCGAGGCGCAGGAAGGCATGCATCGACGTTGGAGAATTGCAGGCATGGTACGAGGCTAGGGTTTTGAGTTCTTGTCCACGCACGCGCGCGAGGCGTGTACGCTGGCGGCGGTTCTAGGTGGCGTTCGACAAGCGTTCGTCGATCTAAAAAAATAAGGAAGAAGATGAGTTGCGACTGGAAGGAGCAGGGAGCCTGTACGCGAGCGAGAATGGCTGCTAAGTTACGATAATTTTATTAATTAGTTTAATTTGTTGCTAATTATAATTTAATTACCTTTATATTAATTAAATCGTACCTTGTGCATACGAGGTCCGTTTCGGACGAAACGAGAGGCGTTGGAATCGTATTGACGTCGTCTGCAGCTTGGCATTGGATTGGCATTTATTTGAAGCTGAAAATATTTTCAGTTTCAAATAAAGGTGATTGTTTTATACGCTCACAATTGACTAAAATAATTTTTTATGTTAGTTAAATTTATATCGTGAAGTGGTTTATATTTCTTGATTGTTGTTTGGTAAATTTTACTAACATTTAAATTGATATGAATTAATATAGTAGGAATTTGAAGTGATAGTTAAAATTTGAATTGGGAATTAAATTGCTAGTTATATTCTTGATTATTGACAACTAGTTAATTGTTGTGATATATTGACTGTTTTGGGATGTTATTAGTTGATATTTGGATGATTGGATGTTTATTTATTATATATATATATATATATCCTATTATCACCCTATAAATCATTTACTGTATATAAAACTGTAAATCGAATTATTTCGAATAAATTAAGAAATATGTTGAAATGATATATATCCATCCCTGAATTAAATTGAAATAACTATTCACTTGGCCATAGGATAGAAAATTATATACGAACACCGGATTGGTTAAATTAAATAATTTTAAAAGTCTTGGTTTTGAAATAATTTAAACGGTTCTGATTCAAAGAAAAAATCGAATTTACGAAGATTGAATGAATTAAGAATTCAAGTTGAAATGTTGAAATTAAATTTGATTAAAAGGAATTATTTTAAAGAATTTAACTAGAATTTGAGGTCGTGATGGAAATTTGATTTGAATTATCAAAATTGAATTGTTTAAAAAGATTTGATTTTTTCTTGAACTTCGAAGTTATTTAAGTAAAGATAATTAAATCGATATTTCAAAATTTAAGCTCGGAATTGAATTATTCAAAAGATTTGAATCTAAAATTCAAACATTGAAGTTAATGTGAATTAAATGATTTAAATCGATACTTTTAATTGAACTTGAAATTGATATAAATGGGAATGATTGGAAATTGAGAATCAAATTGAATTTACTTCAAATTGGAATTGAAATTTAAATTGAAATTAATTGGGATTGTAAGTGAAATTGAAATTAATTGGGATTGTAAGTGAAATTGAATTAATTTGAAATCGAAGTTGAAATTGATTTGAATTGAATTTGGAATCGAAGTAAACTCGAACTGAAATCGTAAATTAAATCGACTTAAATTGAAATCGAAACTGAATTTGATTTAAATTGAAATTTAAATTGAATCGATTGAATTGAAATGGAAATTGAAATTGATTTGGATTGAAAAATTTGGAATTGAATCAGTTTAACTTTGAAACTATTTTCAAGTAAATTTTTTTAATATAAACTATTTAAAATCTATCTTTTAAAATATTCAAATTATTTTGATTTTCCAAACTATTTTATTTTATAAAAGATTTTAAATACTTAATCATTTTATATCAAACTACTTTAACTATTTTAAACAATTTAAAACTATTTCAAAAATTCAAACTAGTCAAAGGTTAGAATGTTTATATTTAAATCATTGGTTTAAATTCGAATTGGGTTAAATGAAGTTATAACCTAAATTAAAATTCGAAACAATTTTGGAATCTAAATCGAGATATTAAGGCGAAAAGATTTTTAAGTGAAATGGTATATTTTGAATAAATATGATGATTTCGAAATGGATTTGATTTTGAAGCGAATATGATATTTTGATATCAAGTATGAATTGTTTTTGAAATATAAAAGTACCACCGGTGTGTAAAACGACGTTTGGTTGTTAAAGAGACTGTGGCCTCTTATTACCATACTCTTTGTCAATATTGGAACCACTTTAACAACTATGTACGCGGAGGAGACTCCAGAACGAAGTAGTTGGATTTGGCGTCGTTTGCTGGATTTGAAGAAAGAGAACGATGATGGATAACCTTGACACTTGTGTCATAATTAAAATAACTAAAACAGGAGCCTATGTCTGGCCAATGAGGTTAGCTACCTCTAGCGACATTGATCCCTCGTATTACTACCGTGATTTTGTACTTGATGGGTGCACCCTTTTGTTTGGATTTATGGTCGCGGTCGGCCACGTATGAGTTATGACCAGTCAGAAAGGGTAAACTGGTAGAATCCTACCTTGGGCATTGCCTCACGTGCCTTGTTATATTTATCGTTATACGAGCCCGTTACGACTTTGGTTTAGTATTGTACCTATAGGAGACTCACTGGCTACCGACGTTACTGGTTGTGTTACAGGACCTGCATAGACTACAAGCTATAAAAATGTGTTACGGTGGATCAATGTAGAGCCTTAATGCTATTTTGATATTTATTTTACTGGTAGACATTACTTATTATAGCGTATACTATTATATATAAATAGTTTAACGGATCCTTAGGAGATGGAAATAACATCTCTTAAGTTATTGCACGCACGTTATATACTGGATAGGAGATGTAAAATCCCGTAAACATCTCTAACGTTGTTACACTCATATTTCGTGATATTGATTTGACTTACATAAGAGTATTTTAATTCTGACTCGAGTATTTTATCTTTTCATTATGTTCGGGTCGGCCTGAGTATTTCAGTATATGTGAAGATTATTATTCTGAAGGACGAAGATGAAGATCCGGTATACTATATTACTGGTATTATTTCACTACATCATTTGTTCTGCTGCATTATTCTATTATATCGACTGTATGTATAACTTTGATTTATGTCATAAAGTGTATTCAAATGTATATTATTTAACAGCTTCATGAACTGTTTATTTGATTATTATATTTTGTCATTCCGCTGCGAGATTCTGTGTTTCTTTTCTTATTTTTCTTAATTAACCCCATTGATTATCTATATTCTGGATTGTTTAAGATGGACATGTGTGGATTTATTGTCAATTTAAACCTTCTGAAATGTGAGTCGTCTCATTTTGCCAACCATTTATCTGTCAAATGTTATTGCCCAAGTCAGTGGAGTATTACATATTTTATAAAAGGCTTAAAATGTTAGGGATAAGTGAATTCTCAAGATATAGTTAGACGCTTAACCAATCAATATTTTTAAAAATATTCTAACTATTGAGTTCATGTCAAAACCAAGACTAACTATAGAACTTGTGACAATTTGATAATTCACTAAGAAGTCCGTTTATAGGCATCGAACCAATAACAAGATATTGGGGTCAAAGATGATTAAATTATTTATAACCAATTTGAGAATTTATTAATAATTATTGGATTTATGACTGGAAGACAAAACCATGACTAGTCGTTAGGGTCCGATCAAGATATTGTGCCTATAGAAACCTTATTAGGATTATAATAAAGTGTCGAATTGGCAATTCAATGTCGAATCCATAATAATTTACCGAATTCATAAATAATAAAGTGAGTTTATAATTATTTAGAGATGCTTTATTTCTCAAAAAATTATTTAGAGATGCTTCGATCAATTATCGAGTTTGAAAGGTGCTGAATGCATAAACGATTTACTACTTTCTGAACCTAAAATATGGTATTGAACATAAACAAGATATAGAGTTTGTAACCTATATAACAATTCACTAATTAATTATCGAATTTATAAAGGGATAACGACTCACCATGAAGTTATTGAGTTTGTAACTAAAACAACAATCCTTCAAACTGTTGTTGAGTTCATAACCAGTTATTAAATACCTAAATAGATATCGAATCTCTAGCCAATTGTCGAATTTGTAGCTAGTCAATAAAGCCTTAAGAGACACCGAATTACAAATAAATTTTCACCTTTTAGATCAATGATGGATTCATGAACCAGAAACTAATTGGTAACAAGTTATCGAATTCTTTAATTAAATTTCTAATGTCGAGTTTATAAACAGATACCAATTTCTACATCATAAAAATTCTAGAAAATTATCGAACTTCTAGAAAACTGTCGAATCCACAATAATTATCAAATTATCTAGCTGTTATTAATAAAATATATTGCAATTGATATTTGGATCTAAGTAATAAAATCAATGTCTCAAAACCAATTTCAAAATCAAAAATCCCCTCTTTTTCTTTTTTTATTAAAAGTAAAAACCATATCTTGAAATCAAGCTTAAGTGCAGTAAAGGTCGAGTAATTTGTTATTCAAATGAAGAAATTAAAATTATTTTTTCTTGAATTTAAGCTGCAGGTGAAAGTTGAAGAAGAAGAGGGAAACATGTATTTATAGGGAAACGCAGCAATGTGAAGTGTTGATCCCAGTTTAAATGGATGGACGAGATCAAATAGAATACCAATAGGCGGTGATGTGGATATCAAGGCAGGAAACATCAATATCAAGGCAGTAACCTAAAAAGTCGACAATATACTAAAGTATAATTTTCTTCTATGCAAGGGAGTAAATGTTATCATAAATAAAGGTATCAAACATCTAGAGAGACATGCCAAGGTTCAAGTTAACAGGAGATGTCGGACAATGAAGAAGGAAAAGCAATTAAGTGTTCAATGAAGGATAGCGGACCTCCAAGGGTGTCGAGTGCTTAAGCAGAAAAGGACAGCGTGCCTCTGAAAGTGTCGAATTCCAAGCAATTAGCAAACACAAAGGATATCGATTAAAACATAGGAAGGAAGTATCATGTCACAATAACTAAAAGAATTATCGAACATATCCTAAAAGAAGGTGTGGAATTGAGAAATGTTTGGAGGTATCGAACTACAACAAGTTTGGAGGAACCTACGATGTCGAGCTTCGACAAAAAAGAGGTTATCAAACCTAAATGAAATAAAAGGAATGCCGACCCTCTACAATAAAAGATGATGAATGCTCAAGAAGATAATAAGCATAGAAGAGATGCCGAGTTCCTAAGGGGTGACGAGCCTCTATAGCACATAGTGTTGTAGAGTATATAACGAAGGAGAGATGCCGCATCGTTATAGGATGTTGATCTATTAAGAAAGGATGGCATCTATATATGATCCAAGAGATGGCGCATATCAATGAACTAAAGGATATCATATATCTACACTATAGAGGATTGCGGATATCAACAATATGAAAGATGACGAGCTTCAACAATGCAATGGAATGTCGAGTGCCTACAATAAAAGGGATGTCGAATGTTATCAATACAAAAAAGGATGTCGAATATTAACAATACAAACGAAAATCGTTATAAAGCGTGTAACAAAGGAGGGAAGCTGTATCAAGATGTCGAGCTTCTAGATAATAAGAGATGGCAAGCTTGTACAGGCCGTCTATGCAGCAATTGATGCTGAGTCACAAGCAAGTGAGAGGAGGTTTGGGCTTTTATAAGCAGTAAAGAGGTTGACGAATATTAACAATCCATAGGGGATGTCGATGAACACGTGGCATCTATGTCGCTGCCTTTATAATAGACCACCTGAGCCACTCAAAGAGGGGCGATTTTTTTTTCCAACTCATTTCTTATATTTTCAAGTTGTAAACCCTAAATCAAGTTAGGGACTTTGTAGAGCCGGTTGTACATTCATGACATTTTGTACATAAGGACTTGAATAATAAACATTGCATAGTATACTTCAATCGAAATAAAGAAACTTTTCCAATCATTGGACTTATCACATGTGATTTCTTGTACTTGACTATGAACATGCATACTTCACTATGTTGGACTTAGATTGGATATTATCTTGCATACTTCTCTCAAACTTTGTATAAGGTCACTTAAGCTCTTATTTCGAACTAGATTTGCCTTATCTTTCATATTTTCGGTTAACCAAAAAAAAATTTAACAATCAAACCTGTCCGATGTTAGAAGTAATCAATCACAATTACCAATTGGTCTATTATAAACTGAATATTTTAATTTATCTCAACATAAAGCCATGCAATATAGCCCCTTTAGTTGTCGTCAGTAGGAGGTTGTCAACCCCACTGGATCCTCCTTTCGTAATGACAAAAAATTTAGATAAATTTGTGAAAAAACTTCCTACAAGTTTTAGTTTTAAAGCATCAATTATATCTCATACTCCATAGTCTCGAAGTTTTGTTGTGTTATATAGAAGCATAAAAACTATGTTTATTATTTTTGATAAACGATTAGTTTTTCTAAATTATAAAATTGTTATATATAAGCATACAAAATAAAGTTGTGTCATATAGAAAAAATTCTGGTTCTGTTTACGATTTGATCTTCGAAACTATGCTTATTAAAATGTTGGTCTCCTTTTTCAATGCAAATAGTTAATACTCTCAAATATAATTAATAATAACAAAATAATTAATTCCCCTTTCAAAATCCTTACAATGCCAATTTCACGACACAAAACGCATTCTTCTTTTGTGCCTCTTTCCTATGCCCCTTTCGTGTTCTAAAAGAACACACCTACAAACTACAATGTCAAGAGGCATTTGAACTAATAAATGTTAAATAGAAGATTTTTGAAGTATATTATCGTTTTTGAAGAATTATCATAGCTTTGAGATAAAATAAATAAATGTGTTTACATAATAAATTATTTATATTTAAGAGGAATAAAAAATACATTGTTTGGATGGTTGTAATCTATGTGATTAGTTGTTGATTTGGATTATCACGTATGTTTATTCTATGACAAGATCACATTAGGATGGGTGTGCGATATGTTACCATTACGACTACCAGATGATGGGTAGTTAATTATTGCTTTGGTCGTTTGGACGATATTGATGTTACTGTTACTAATGTTGACTAGTTAACACACATTTGATGGTTTATCGTTTGAGTTACTAACATTAATTGGTTTGTGCACATTTGATGATATTGATATTGTGTTACCAATATGAGGTAATCAATACACATTTCTTTGATTTATACTTGCCCTGATGATGTATTATTAATAATTAATGATTAATATATATGTGAGTATTGATTGTTAGTTTGTTTGATTTTTGAAGTTGAAATTGAGTGTTATCAAACATGTATGATATTTAATGGTTGTATGTTGCCTTTATTGTCGTTACTCCGTATTTATAATAATCAACTACGATGACTTGATGCTTTTTGCTTGTATTGGTGGCACGAATGCTATAGTTGTGCAATATTATGTATCAATAAGTATTTGATGCACGAGAAGAGCAGTAACAAAACTACGTGAACGTGATATTTAAAAGGATATGTAGTCAATCTTTCCTATGCGATAACTCTTGAGTCTAGACATAGTTGAACCTTTTTTCCGTGCAGTTAAGAAATTTGCATGCTGAAGTGAAGAAGGGAGAAAATATCTAGACATATGTCAAATTTGCTGATTGAGACTTGGTATATTCTTCTGCCTTCATAGATAGATTCTTATTGAATGGTGAAGCATTGATGTTCTTTGGTGTATTGGATGTATATATATTGTTGAGATATGCATATTTGTACTTAAATTCAGCTGGAGTTCTCTATTGCCGGTATTAATTTTAGAATTTGATTCAATGTCTGAAATTGTACGAATCAGCGTACGCTAAAGGTATTTCTCGCCGACTTTTTAGAGGGTAAAAATAGAGGAGGTCACACATCATTTCTAATATATGTGGAAAGCAAGCTGTAATCCCAGTTGCAGCTGACATAATTTTAACTAAAATGCTAGCTTTTCGTATAGAAAACAGATTGTAACTAATAAAACTATGTCAAACCATGTATTCTCTTTGTTTAAAGCAAAAATGTTACAAATCTGATGTAACAACCCGAGATTTTGAGAAATTGAATTTAAATTTTTTGATGTGTAATCATTTTATAATTGACTTAAGTAATAAGAAATAGGGTGAAATAACTTCTAAAAATATGTTTTATGATGTTAGAAAGAAGTAAGCGGGTGGTTAAATAAATCAATGAAGTATAATAATTTTTGAAAGTGGTTAAAGTGAAGAGAACATAATTAGTAAAGTGATTAAGTAAGAAAGGAAATGAATTGAAATAAAATGGGTTATAACTTTTGAGAGGCCCAAGCCCAAATTGACTTCATGAAACCTAAATCTAGATGATCTACGTCTAGAAAGTTCATTTTGCTTCATGAACACAATTCACCTTTCATTCTCCTTCTCATCGTTTTATTTTCTTCTTACAACGTGAAAAAGCAAACCAAACCATCCTCTATTCTAAAATCAAATAGAATCAAATAAATACCCAAAATCATGAAACTTTAAATATAGATTCTCAACACCTACATGCACTGGAAGAATTTGTCAAAGTCTAATTTTGACCAAGTTTGGATGGTGAAAGAATTGATAGATTGAGATATATTTTCTGGTTTATAAACAATGGAAAAGATGTTTGTTTAAAGAGTGATTTTGGATACCAAATCAAATTATTTTGGCTTCAAATTTTTCAGGTGAGTTACAAATACTCTTATTTCAGTTCATTATAAATATCTTGTGATTATATGGTTGAAAACATGATTGCTGATGAAATTTGTTGATGTGGTTGAATTTTCATAAATTTTGTGTTTTAGAATCCTCTTCACTATAAAATTCATATTCAATTCATATTAAATTTAAAAATTCTCAAATTTTGATATGTTGTTTCTAATATTATCCAGCACAACTATCCAAATTTCATGAATTTTCATGGAATTTTGATGTGTTAAATATTGTGATTTCCAAAAACTTTTCCTGTCAGATCTGAGCAGGAAACGCCTGTTGATTAGAAATTCATAATTAATTGTAGAAAATTCCAAAAATTCTAAAATTTTGATATGTTATTCCCAACTCATTTTCGAATATTTGACAAAAATTCCATTAAAAAATTGTTTGTTTTGATCCTCCAAATAGTCAATTTACAGAGGTTGTTTCCTTGGTACGAATTGTTTGCAAACGTTCGATTATTAGAATTTGCTTTCAAGATTATTTCTATTTTTTACCATGATTAAGTTTAGTTAATCTCTGAAATATGACATTTGGATTATTTTGTGACTTCTTGTGTTACGGTGAATATTATAAAGTTTTATGGTGGTCTACGAACTCACAGCTAGAAATAGCCTGACTCGGGGTTTGTTTTTGTTGACAATCTGCGGGTTAGACTTAGGATTTATTGCAGGTTTAGCTGATATACTTTTGGGACGAGGTGATGGATGGACAGAGTCAACGGTTTTATGCATTCTTTTGTATCAGAATTTGATACAGTTATATTGGCTTGAAATGTATAAAATAAATTCGGATATTGTATGAGACATCAAAATGTGTAATATACATTATTTGCGTCTGTTAGAGTACGATGTGATTTATTTATATGTGATGATGTTATTTCCTGGAAACCCCACATCGCCTCATTCTCCGTGTTGCTCGATAGTATTACACAGTAATACTCTTGGGTAGATGGGTATAGAGGCGGGGTGTTACGTCTAAACATATCACTACTGAATCTAAGGCCTAATAGCATGGATTTATAAAGAAGTGATATCTTAAGGCAATTTCGTAGATAAAGTCATTATCTATACACTGGAAAAGAGATGAATGTAGTTATAATGGTAGGAGGAGAAGTTAAAATTAGCCGGCAAAAGGGAAAATTTTCACGCGGTTTGAAGGTTATCGGCAGCCATTAGTTTTGCAAAGAGAAGAGATGAGAATAAATGAAATGAGAGGTCGTTAGGGTTAGCCGAGTTAATCTATGTATTTTGGCTTAAAATTTTACCCATTTGTTTAAGGTCCATATTCATTTATGGGCTTTCTTTTATAACCTTTTTATCATGTTTCAAAATAAAATGAAGAGGACAATTTATCTTAGCACTTTGCAAAATAATGCTTTCTTTTTACAAATATTTTTATGTGCATTCTCATTCTTCAAAAAACATCATTTTATTCATTTATTTTGCAGAAATTCCAAAAACGGTTATATTTTCTCTCAGAATAATCGTATATGCATTTTTTTCATAAACTATGATTATTTTCTGCATTGATTTTGTATCTCTTTATCGATTTTGAGCTTGCACTGCTCTTTGATCTTCTACCACTAATGACTGTTTTATATTTTTTTAGAATTTAATTTTTACGTTTCAGAAAAATAGGCACAAGGAAGAAGTTGAGAAAATATTTAGTCTCAAGGACAACAAGTTTGTATTTTAGTCTGAATGACGCTTTTTAATATGAACAGAAAATGATAGTTGCAACTATCATTCTGTGATTTACACTAAAAAGTGTCTTTCAGCCTAAAAACAAACCTTTTGTCTCCGTAACTAAATTTTTCTCCAACTTTTTCCTTAAGCCTAAAAACCCCATTTAGTTTTTAGTTATAGACATACAGAAAGCAGAAAAGCAGAAAGAATCAAGTATTATGCAAAAGCAATGCAATAACAAAGAGATTGAGGATGATTTAGTAATTTAACTTGTGTGTTGTGGTTTTTGAACCAAAATAAGAATGTTTACTAAAAACAAAGAAACGTGCATATTTGACTGTATTTAGAGATAAGTTGTTAATAACTAAGATTATTGAAGTTCACTGTCATCTTTTCCCATTGACTGTATTTCTTAAAGGATGGGTTGCAAATTATAATTTTATAGATCTTAACAATGATAATTTAGCAAACACCACTATTTAAAACTACAAAATACCCCTTGCAATCAAGGATGAAAAGTCACTCCTTAAAAAAAAGTAGCACATGAAGTTACACTCAAAATCTCCTGAATTAATGTAACTTCTCAAGCAGCGTTATGTTCATTCATTTTGTGTTTGATATTCACATAATTAACAATTAAATCCAACAAAAAAAAAACATAAAGAGAAAGAGTCCAAACTAAAAATGAAACGCAACAAATAAAAATAGTAAATATCTTATTCATTTTGCAAATATTTGAAAAACAAATAAAAATGAACAATATTATGCAAATATTTACAAACATTTCTATAAATATCTATAAAATATGATTCATTTTTCATTCGATTTGCATATACTTACAAAAATCCAACTTTTTGCGAATATTTGCAAAAGTCAAACATTTTGCAAATATTTGCAAAAAATACTCAAATATTTGCAATTATAGCTACAAATAAAAAAACCTATAATTTTATGAAATACAACGGTAAGAGCTCAAAAAATTGAAACAAAAGCGAAGTTTTTGAGATTTTGCAAATACTCCCAAGACAAATGCATAATCTAGGAATAAGCTACAAAAGAAATCAGAATTAAAAAAATTCAAATAGAACTGAAAAAACCGTTTATTAGAGAAGACTACCATAAAACTAGTGTGATGCTAAGAAAACTGTAAAAAACACATAAAAACAATAATAAACACAATAAAATTTATATGCTTTCTAATTACAAAGTTTTTTTAGACAACAATCAATCACCATCCAAAATCATTTTACACAGCAATCAACCGTCGATCAACACAATTCACTATGGTCATCAACCACCGAACGACACTAAAAGAATTAAAATAGAACATTTTGATAAATTGTTCCAAGTAGGATTCACATTTGAGAAATGTAGATCTTGTGTGAAGAGTAAAATCATAAAATCAAAATTTCAAAGCAACTAGGATAGGTTTTACTATGACCGTTTTCCAAAAAAAAAATCTAAGATAAAAGTGGCACCTTATTTTTGTAGGGGAACTAATTTAAAGGACAAAGATTTGTATATTTTTTACATCAAGGACACAACCTCAATATTTTTACCATAAGGACAAACATTCTCCTAAAATTTATTCATAAGAACAAACATTTTTCAAAATTATTCATAAAGACAACAAAACTGCTACCAAGCTAAAAACTGATAACTAAAAACTGCTACCGATAACTACAAACTGATACCTAAAAACTGCTATCAATGACTAAAAACTGATACCTAAAAAAAGTTGTCTTTCATGATAAAATATTGAAGGCCTGTCCTTGAGGCAAAAACGCCGAGAAATTTTGTCATTAACAGTAATTTCCTGATTTTTGTAAATGTCATAAAACAATTCAAACAAATGTTGGCTAAAGAACTCTGGATTTTCAGTAGGGATGGACATAAAGCGCACCACTATATGAAAACCGCTGCATCAGACCGTAAAAACAGTTATCTCGTTTAATATTCTAACGATGTATATTTTATTTTCAACTTATATTACTAATAATCATTGTCATAAAAGAAGTTATAGTTTTAATATAATATTTTTCATCTTATTTTTTTGAATAAATGTTAATTATAATCTTATTCTAGTCATTTTACTTAGTTGATTATTGGTTAATCTACTAAAAAAATCTCACTTGTAACTAAATATCAAATTAAGATATTCGTACGATTAAAAACCAATCTTTTATTTCAATATAATATTATGTATTTTAACTTTTAAGTGTAAAAGTTTCACAGTTATTTTCGTAGATTGATTATTGATGAAAACGATTCTCTTATTTCATATTTAATATGAATTCAGATCAGACTGAACCAAAACCAAACCGTATTATATTAAATCGAACCAAAACCAAACTGTTTAAAATATAAATATAATAGTTTGTATTTTTTATTATCCATTTGATGCGGCGCAAAAGCGGTTTTAACTTCAAACGGCGTAAAACCAGCCACGCCGACCTGTAATTTCTAGTACGGTTGTAAACAAATGATACATACATGACGCATCTGCAAAGTGCAAAAGTGAGCAGTCATTCTCTGAAATAATTAAGCTTGGTGGTCTTCACGTGATTAATGTAATTTTTTTTAAGCATACCAACTTAAATGAAAAATATTAAAAATTATTTGGAGAAACAATCACTCCATTAAACAGATGACTAGAAAAGCACACGATATTTTCTTTTGGATTACACGATTGATTTACCCAAACGGCGAAATTAAGAATAAAGTCCTAATTGAGAATCCATGCCTTTTTGTCCTGCAGCCTTTTTTTTGGTCCAATTGCCAAATGCAAGAAAGCAACAAAATAGCGCTAAAGCAACCAGTAGCAAAATACCAAAACATTGTCCGAGGATTAACATATCATATTATATGCACAAACAGGCAACTCATTACCAACCCATCGTGAGCAAGATCAATATAGCATATTAAAAGTACTTAAACATGTGATAATGCCATAAGCAAAATAAGACTTCAAGCTCACAAAGAGGTCAAAAGAGTTAGTTGATTAAACACCGGTTGATCCAAATCCTCCCTCGCCCCTAACAGTAGCATCCAAATCATCAACTTCAACCACATCAGGAGTCATGATCCTCTCAATAATCAGCTGAGCAATCCTATCTCCAATTTTGATTTCAAAATCAATATCAGAAAAGTTGAACAGAACAACTCCAACAGGACCACGATAATCAGCATCAATAACTCCAGCTCCAACATCAATTGAGTGCTTCCATGCCAAGCCCGATCTAGGCGCTGTTTTTAATGGAGTTAGAATTTGAGAGGCTACTTAGGAACAACTTAGTTTAAAACTATGCCTCATGCTTTTGAGATGGTAATTTCATCAAACAGCTAGCTGACTATATCAAAAAAGTGATAAAATTAAGTAATAAAAATAAACTGACCAATACGAGCGTATGTTCCATCAGGGATCGAGATGCTGAGATCAGTAGGAACGAGCGCTTTTCCTCGAGCTGGTACTTTCGTTTCCACAGCGCTAAGCATTACCAAGTCACGAAATCATCATAAGCATCGAATAAATCAAACAAAAATAAATCAACAAATGGAATACCTAGAGAGATCGTAGCCAGCAGAAAGAGGAGAAGCTCGAGAAGGAGTGATGGCGTTTTCGGAGAGCTTCTTAATTTTCAGAAGTAATGGAGCTCCGTTGATGACGTCGTTGCTGCTGACGTGCGATAGTTTTGCTATTTTGGGAATTGGCTCTTGCGCTGCGTTTTCAGAAGATAAGGATGACATTTTTATTTTGGGAATTTTTTTACTAAGGAATTTTGATGGAAGTGGAAGAGTAGATGGTGGTTTAAATGGAGGAAATAGATGCGGAGTTTTGGCGGGAACTGTTCGCGCCAAAGTTTTGGACATTTTTACGGGAAGAAAACTGTAACTATCGAAATAATTATGTTCTAGATTTACTTATACAGGCCCAAAGAGGAGGCGAGCGGGGCTTTGGGCCGAGGCAACACCATCGGCCTAAAGGGCAACAAAATTTTCTAGCTGCTATTAAATATAATTGACTTAGTAAAGTTGAAAGGCTAAAAAGGTTGAAAATGGAAGTGTGGTTTACTGGTTTCTTATTGATTTATGTTGTATCCGCCTAAGTTCAAGTTTTGACATCACTGTTTCAAAAAAAAAGTTTTTAAATCACAGTTCAATAATTTTACATTTTTCACCCTTTGATTTTTTAATTTTCAGCTAAGCCAATACATCTGATTGGGTCGGCATTGAATATATAGAACGTCGGAACTGTTTTAAAAACATCGTTATCATTTATTTTATTATAATAGATAAAACACACCTAGTGATTCTAATATTGTATGTTTAACTCATAATTTTTTTTAAACACGTACTATTTTGTTCTGATTTAAATTAACAAAAATAATATCACATATTTAGTGTTAACGGTGGTCCTGCTGCTTTTATTAGATTTGGAACAGTTAGTTACGGAAATATTTATGTGAGTTGTTGTGTGTTGTTTAACAAAGGCACATACACTAAACTCTTAGTGTGCATTACATATACTAAGAACCTTGGTGCATTGATATCTCATTTTTGACATGATGAACAAATTGTAATTACGATTAACACAACATGAATTCCAAGTATTCAGTCGTCGTATAATAATATAACTCTTTGTGTTCATCACATGAAATGCAGTGACATGGCGATATAAATAAAACCGAAAACCACTATTATTAATTCAAAAATATGCACGGCATCGGTTATCTAACTAAAATTATGTGGTCACCCCTACGAGCGCTCATAATTTTATAAGGTTGAAAGGTACGATCATAGCTAGTGTCGTTCGATGTTGATTATTAGTCATTTCAGATGTATTCGGTTCATTTACATATAGGAGCAACCATGATTACTTCGTTGCTGACATATATCATCAAGCATAAAAATGATCCTAATAAAGTTAAGAGTGTGCTCTATGATCAATTGTGTAAATAGTTATGTAATTTAACTTTATAAAGAATCTTGATCGAAATAAAGTATGCTTTTGGTTTTATTTTCTTTTATATATGTTGTTATATTGTAGTGTAATTAATGATAATGATACATTAAACATAGACAAGTAGAAAATCCTTAGAAAAAGTATTTTATCGATTGTAGTTACGAATGCGTCCGTAACCATGAGCTTTGAATCAATATTAAAATATTTACTCCATAAATGTTTCTAAGCAAGATATATTAAGACAACGATATCGATACATCCATTGAGACTAGTGTATATAATGCTTTCACGCTATGGACAATGAATTACTCATGATCGTTGGGACACAAAGGAATTACATGCTTATGGTTATTTGGAACAATCACAGAGCAACTTAACAAGGGTCTTCCATAGATTAATGCAACCAAGTCAAAATAAAAGATCTCATGTAACAGCTTGCAGCAATCTTAAGACTTGAGAGTATCGTGGATCTTAAGTAACTAGATTATGCTTTAATTATGGTCAATCACATGACATCGCGATCATGTTACAACTGTAGCTGGTCATGCGTTGAACTTCATGAAGTGAAACACTACTCAATGCAGCATTCGTTTCCTTCACTGTAAAAGGTTAGTATCATGGTAATTGGTAGTCGGCTTTAAGTCAAAATCTTTACCAAGACTAAAACGATTAGTTGATAAATGTTATTGGCTTGAACCAAGGACTTTAAAGTGGTCTATGTAATTGACTACGTATATTATTAGGGTTTTTGATAATTGACCAAACTCTAAATATCTCAATGATACAGTGATGAAAGAAAGAAAACACGCACAAAATATCCTTACAAGGCGTAGCTTAATAAAGATTAGAAATTGGATTTCATCTAAATGATCTATAAGCAACTGAACTTGTGTCTGATACTATACTCCAATAAAGTCCATACGGGCTTCAGTATTAAATTGTTTAAACCTTAACTAGGGACCGAGTTAACACTAGGGAGTCGACACAACCGTGTTGTTAGCTAAATTCCAAGTTAAACCAATTTGAAATTAATTTATAAATGTTATAAATTAATAATAAAATCAATACAGATGATGTGTTGAATTTTCCATTTTAATTATTTATTTCAGGTCTTGAAATTAATTAAATAGTATATAATTGTTATATATTTATTTAGTTAAAAATATAGGCTAAATAATTAGTTAAATAATTAATATATGCAATTGCTATATATTTATTTAGTTAAAAATATAGGATAAATAATTAGTTAAATAATTAATATATGTGATGTATTAATTAAGCCTGAAGTCTGGAATCTCTAACATTGGGGTAATCGGCCATAACATGGGAAGGAAGGGGCAAACGACTGTCTCTGTAGATCTAGACAGAAAGGTGTTGGATATTTATATCTTAATGACCATAAATAGCCTCATTCTCTCTTGTTCTAAAATAATAGGAAAAACCCCTAGCCTTCAACAAAAGGAGTTGGTGAAGCGTAGAAGACTATGGTCAAGGACAAGGAACAAGGGATTCGAAGAGGAAGTAGTTAACCACCGAAATGTCATAACTGACAGGATCAAAAATAGGTACATATTTTTTTTAAATAAAATAAATTTATATGCATATGTTTTGTTCATATTTAATTTCCGACCATTAAAAAATTACAAATTAAAACAATAATAAACACATATAGACATTAACACACACACACACACAAAAATATCTCTGTGTGGGTGTTTATTCATGTTTAAACCAATTAAATATTGATTAGGAAACGAATGCACACCAGAGAGTCAACATAACCACGTTGTTAGTTATTCTGAATTCAACCAATGTAAAATTGATTTATAAATGTTATGAACTAAGAATAAAATTAATATAAATATTTTATTAAAAGTTTATGGCCATTTTAGTTATTTATTTGAACCTTAAAATCGATCAGAACAAGGGACAAGGGACAAGGTCAAATGAGGTCGGCCATAGAAGAGAAAGGGACAAGGGAACCTAGTCTGCTAAGATTCAAGGGAAACGAGGGGGATATTTGATAGGAGGTTTATAAAAAGGTAGCCTCCATTCTCATTATCGATACACTCAACCAACAGAAACCATAGACTCCAATTAAGATTGATGAAGCCAAGGCGATGGCATTGCAACCTGTAGCCAAGGAGAAAAAGGCGAAAACTAAACAACCGACGTGTTTGATAATTGACGAGATCGTAGGAAGGAGGTAACATCTTTATTTAATTATTCAAATATAAAATATATATTCATATGTATGAAATTCCCCTACATGTATATTTCAGCCCTGATGATAGATGCATATATATGTATGCATGTATGTATATTCGAAATTAACTTTTAATATTTAATTAACAAAATAAAACTATTTAATATTATATATATGTATATATGTATGTATATATGTATGTATGTATATGTATGAAAACTTGTTTAAGTTTTATAAAATAAGAAAAATTATTAAGATTTGAAAATTTACACATATATATATATATATATACATGCATGTGTGTGTGTGTATTTATATACATATATATACTTGATATATAAATAGTTTATTAAATATATATATGGATTTAAACAAAATAAAATAAAATAATTCTATGTTATTTTTCAAAAAAAAAGTTTTTATATATATATCTTTGTGCGTGTGTGTGTATATGTATATGTATATGTATATATATACATATATACACACACATACACTTACGGTTTCCAGTTAAAAAATCAATTATTTTATCTTATTTTGTTTTGTTTAAAAGTCAAACATATTTTTAAAATTCAAATTGAAATAGGAAGAATCGATCAAAAGGACAGACTTCAAAAATAAAATTTAGGTCTAACCAACAAGTTTCAAATTTTAGTATCAAACACATGTATTTCTTTATCATTCAAATCTCACTCCCAACTTATGTCATCGCACACAGGTCGATGTTTCCTTACCACCATCCATGGCACTACTATCCTTCGTACTACCGCTCAATGCACCACCGCGTCTGTCACATCATCGTCCCTTCTCTCCTCGTCACTTCCATCATCATGAAAACCTCCACCCACAAACCTAAACCACAATAACCCTAGTCATAATACATAATTTTGGATCGCACCACTATAAGTACCCCCTCACCTAAACCCTAACTTCTAATGATCGACAAATACCAAAAAAATCGAAAGCAACAAAAAATGCTAAATTAAATTAGCATTATATATATGTGTGTGCTCGCGCACGCATGCGCGCGTGTGTGTAGTGCTACATTCAATTTTACAGTTCAAAAAATGCGAAATTAAATTAGCATTGCATAAATATAATGCTATATTCATTTTACCATTTAGAAAATGTTGGTTATAATTAGCATTGCTGGGCTGAAACTTCTCAAAAAAATAAACACTGCCACCATCACTATCGTCAACCAACGAGATCCCTGCCATCTCTAACATCTCATCCCTGCCTATGGTCCTCATCGTTATCATTGCTTGCGTCCACCGTTGGATTTTATGTTGATTCAGAAAGCTTTGTCCTTAAGGCCAAAAAATAAAATGCTTGCTCTTGAGGCCAAATTTTTGTACATGTTTGTCCGTGTGCCCATTTTCTTATTTGAAATATTCCTAGATAAAATCCATTTAGATTTTAATAAAATAAAATATTATAAATATTATTACCTTTTTCTTACGGTCTGAGTAAAAAATAAATTGGATTTTGAAAAGGTCTAAACAAAATTAAATTTGAAACTTAAAATTACATATCTAAATCTTTTGAATCTAGTACAAAGATATAAATATATGTTTTGTTTTAACTAAGTAAATTATTTTAGATATATACATTTATACATCAAAACTATTTTATAACACACACACACACACACACACACACACATATATATATATATATATTAGTACTACATAACTAATATTATATCATATGCGTCAATATAAATATCAACCCAAAAAAATATAATTACATTGGTGTAATTATATTTAATATTAGATGTACATTTATATCCCCTTGACATCATAATTAGCATGTGATATAAATCTTTATACCATTAACCGTAGGTCATAACGGTTAATTATACATATATTACACATGTTCTTATAGGAACCGAGCTCGGTAGCAGGTGAAATGGGTGAAAAACTCCATAATTGGGTCTTATTGGGCCTGTGAAATCTAATGGTTGTACTAGATCCAATTTTGTTAGTTTAAATAAAATCATATTTTGTTCAATTTTCTCCATTTGATTAATCAATGTATGTTAATTAATTTTACATTTATATGTTTTGATTATATCAATATATGCTCATGTGTATATATTAATGTAATGTGCAATGTAGTAGGGTATACATGGTTGATGATTATATAAGTAGATATTGGGATTTATATTCACTATGTAAACATTTGTCATTTATGTATATATTAGTTGTCTCAAACATTGTTTAGCATATTTATAAAATATATAAATATAAATATCAATTTTGGAAATTATTTATATAGAATAAAATACAAAATTATAACCTAATTTTTACTAAGTCAATGAATTTTAAATTCAAATTCTGTATTTAAAATATCTAAATAAGACATAGTAAAACATTTTTAGTTTCAAAATTAGATCTTAAAATATCAGCTAAAATATCTTTAATTAATTCAAATATGTATATTAAAGTAAAATAATCATTACAACCAAAAAATATTTTTATATATTTATTTATATTTATATATTGTTTATTTATCTATTTAAAATACACAAAACTATTTTTGTATGTATAAACAATTTATATATATATATATCACAAGATAAATATTTTAAATTAATTATATATATATATATATATTATTTGGCTAGTAAGAATTTTTTTTTGATAATAAGAGTGATGCTTTATTCAAGTAGAGCACTGATTATGATGTCTCATGGACTCGAACTCATGACCTCTAGAACCTTTTCTAAAGCGTTATATTTCTAACCATTTGAGCTAGAGGTCCTTGACACTAGTAGGAAATTTTTTTATAAAACCAAAAACTAATTTTTATTAATATATATACATAATAATATTAAAAGTAAATGCTATATCAAATAATAATTAACATACATATTATAATGAAATAAAATTATGTTTTCGACCAACGATTTTTTTAATTTAATAGCTGAAAATAAATTATTTATATATATAGTTTTAAAATAGTTTTATAGTATTTTAGGTTTTAAAACTAGTAAATAATCATTTAAAACTAAAAATAATATTTGTAATATTTAGAATATATATATATATATATTCATTTTAAACTTTGAATTTAAATTTATAGTTTCATGTGGATTAATTATTTAATATATATTAGTAGTTATGGGGAGACAATATCACATATATAAAATTGTAATAATGTAATGAACATCATATAATGAACAATATACATAACACAAAAAAATATACCAAAGAGAAGTAGCTTTTGATTCACACGTCGATTCAAACTGCCTCTTAGATCTCCTAGATCCATATCCAAAGGTACAAACTTCATAGTGCCACCACTTGAAAGAGTTTAGTATTTGATATGGGGTATGTTAGAGCACGGCTATGGGATGGACTATATGGGGTTATGGCGGCCAAGGAATGGGGAGAGATGGAGCAAAAAAAGAAAACAAAAAATTGGAGGCTTAGGTTCATTAAAATAGGGGATCTAGTAGAAACATCTTTATATTGTCTTCTCTTATCAAGTCATGCCTGTAACGACCCATATTTTATGTATCGAAGGATTGTAATTTTTTTTATTCGTATGAAGTCGTATGATTCTATAATTTTGCGATATGACTCTTAGTGATATAATTTTGATAAGGGTTGTCTCAAACCAGTTCCATTGCTCTAGGATGATGGTTTCTCATTCCGTAGAGTTGTTATAATAGAAAAACAGACTTACGGCTATGAAGTTATGCATGTTTTAAGTTTTAATAGTTACTGGCTAGAATTAGTATGTAATTAATTAAGCTCATTAGTCTAATTTGAGAATCACTGTAAATATGGGATTGGAGAGTCAAATTAAAACTTTTACCTCTCTCCCAAATCAGATCTAAACCCCCATTAACCCTAGATTCATCCAAAATCATCAAAATCACTCTCTAAATCAAACCGAATTGAAGATTAGTGAATAGATCACTTAAGATAGAGATCATCAATTTGGTCGATTTGCATTGCTTTTGGTTGATGTCCATACTATATCTATACTCGATTTGGTTGAATTTGTGAGTAGTGTATGCTGTCTCACTATCCTATTCATGTTTATATCTATAGGTTTTAACATGATTTCTGACCATTAAAAACCCTTTTTTAGCTTTAATCGCATATTAACATATGTTTATGACCTAAATTGGTGAATTCTAGTATGATTTGTAGAATTGGTTTTGTAATTCACCTTAATCATACTCATATGTTCATTGATTGCTTAGATTTGGATTAAAAAAAATTAATTGCTATACGTCCATGTATTGCCTATGTAATTGGGTGTGAATGCATGTTATTCTATGTTTATATGTTGTGCTTTGATGTTATTTATTAGTGTCTTGGATGCATAGGAAGATAGGTTGGTGAATTAGGCAAATCGAAGGCAAAGTGGGTCGAAATTAGACGAAACATGGAGGGGTTCTGGGGCATACTAGGAGCCTACATTATAAGTTTCACCTCGGGAGGAGCTAAGGTATAAAATTAGTATCGAATTACAGAGATAAGTCGGTGACGAGTTATAGGGGTGGCTACCGTAGGTCGGTGGTTGGCATGGATGAATAGAGCTTGGCTAAAAGAGATGGTTCATAGCTTGAAGTAAGTGATTTGACTAAGGGTTGAAGGCAATACCGAGTTATCTCTAGAACTTGAAGGTAGAACTTTGGATTAATGACGAGTTATCGAGGATGGATGGGTCGGGGTCCAAAGTGCTTGAAGGAGAGTACTAAAGGCATGGAAGAAGTTGTAGCCATTGATTGGCTAAGTGTATAACTCGGCACCGAGTTATGCCTATAACTCGGTACCGAGTTATCACACTACATGGGATGATGGTGGAACTTCTAGGGATTGTTGTTGAGGTTTTGTAGATCGTGCTAGTGGTGTTGACTCATTTGATTAGGGTTGGATGGCGATGTAATAGCAAGATGAAACCTAGAATCTTCTATATGTGACTCGTATTAGGAGTAGGTATCGAAGATAACAGCTCGATAAAGGAGAGAGTTATAGAATGAGGAATGTGGTGGGTTCCTGGATAATGGAAACTAGATTAAGCAATAGAAGGGCTTGGAATCCAAAGGGAGCAAAGGAGGGCTCAGATATAAATGTGCTAAGCAATCGTTGGTAAATCAGAGTGTTTTCTTGTGTACTCGAAATAGGGGTATTGTAAGTGGGGATGCCCATGGGTCAATTGGGGGACCTTATACCCTGGACCTGTAGCTTTGGGTCTAATGTATAGCTTTAGGCTACAAGACACATATCGAGCTTTGGGCTGCGTGATGCGAGAGTACACAGAAAACCAGGATTTCCGTTAGTCCCTGGCAATAAGGAGACCATACAAGCCATTATATATTCAAGACACAGGGATGAGTGATAGTAGGTATTGCTTGATGGATGCTATGGTTGCTTTGGTTTCTTTATTTAGTGGAGTATCACTCGTGAATATCATTGGGAGTAGGTATTGTAGATAGAGATATCTGGACATCCACTGTTGTATACTGTATGGTACCTTTATGATATTGTAGAGTGGCATATTATAATGTTATGTGCTAATTCGTTGTAGGGACATGTCAGGTATGGTTCTTGTACCCTTGTTCCTTGTCGTATTATCTTGTAGGGTATTTTGAGATTCATTTACCGCTCACATCAAACTGTTTTCTGACCAAAGGTTTTATGCTTTGCTTCTTATTATCGTAGGTACTCTTAAATGAGTAGACTAGACAACAGGTTTATGTAATGCGGTAGCTATTCGAAGGACGAGCTAGATGGAGTTATCTCATATTATATACATATATGTATTTCTACGCTTTTCCACTCAGCAACACTATGGAGCCCGTGGCAGTGCTTGCTTATTTCTATTTGTTGAGACAGTTTATTTGAGTTCACTTCTATTGTATAAACTCTACTACATTTGATGTATAACTCTGTGGACCTATTACTCTGATGATGATTTGTTCACATCGTTGTTACTGTCTCTTCTGTTGTATATGTGATATTATATTTTGCCCATACACTATGAGATATATGATAGGGTATATATTGCATTTATTCACTTTAAACCCTGATGATCGTCCTATCGGTCGGGCACGGCTGCAATGCATTATTTAGTTATTATTTGTGCCGGTAATATAGGGCGGTCGTCATAATGCCCTAAGACCCCTTCTCCCTCCCCATTTTTGGTCGGCCTACAATTAGTCAATAATGGACCAAATGTTCAAAACCTAATAGTAATTAATTCTATTTAAATCAAATTTAAATTCTTGTCGATATCGTTTATAGATAAATACATATATAACTTTTATACACACACTCAAGTAATTACTAATAGCATACAATCGATTTCTATAGGCTACACCAATTACAACAAACACCCTAAATATTAACTACAATAGCAATGAATCTTTCTTTACATATTATTTATTTAATTAATTTACAACACTTTATAAACTAACTAAATCAAGTGGCGATTCAAAAAGTAAAATGAATTTATCTGTGCAACTCACAAGTCTGAATTCAATCATCAATTAATATTTGAAAAATTCATATACTAATGTCCACACATTACCTTAGCTAGTGGTGTGACAGTTTGCCCCTTACTGTTTACAAATCTCGTCGGTAAAATTCAATGCTATAAGTTTAAGTGGTACCTTTTAGCAATAATCATCTACACCAATTCTCTGTATCACTTTAGGATTTATGGAATTTGGTATTGATCAAAATTTCACTATCATCCACCTTCAACTTGGTTAATTCTTAGACAAAGTCCTTGATTCAATAATAACATTTATTATTAACCATACTACTTTAGGCAGAAAATTTGACATTGAGTTGACTACAGTTGACTGTGATGCTAACCTCATACAACTAAATGTAGAATATACTAGTGCATGTTTTTTGATTGATGATAATAAACATATATATATATATATATTCGTTTAAATGTATTTTTTGTACTATTTTGCTACATAATTAAATAAATATTTGTTGAATAAAATAAATAACTCGGAATTCATATGTAAACAAATATTTTATTCAAACAAATATTTTATTGCAAATTCAAATAGTACAAATTTGAGCTCTCGCTATATTTACACAATTCCAAATACAAGTTTTTAATTGCAACACAATTTTCACTTTACAGTTTTACATACATGTTTCACCTCACTACATATTCACTCATCACTCATATTTGATCTTCAACTCTGTTCCATCCTGTATCTAGCATCTGAACTATCTACAAAATAAACACTTACGTAGTAAAATTGAAAAAGAAATATTTTACAGTGCACAATGAAGTGTGTGTTTGAAAATATTGTTCGCCTCGGTTATTTGGGTTATTCATCATCATTTTTTTTAATTCATCTTACATGAACAACTTGTGGCATGCATAGTGTATCACTGTACATGCCACAAGGTCGTGCACACCGATATACACTTGCTTGTTAAAATTGCAGGGACAGGTGAGCACAAGGTCAAACCCAAGCCAAGACTGGATTCAACTCAGGTGCAATGCAAACACAAACCAAAACTAACCAAGAAGCAAGAACCACACAGAACATGGCAACTCAACAAGTCAGTGGGACAAATATGGACCAATCAAGCACACATGGGCATAAGCAGTTGTGAACACAAAGGATGCAACACCGACCGGATCAATGAAGACTTCATTCATATGGAACCAGACCACAAAATGTACAAAGGCACAATTAGCACAAATGACAATGCATATGGCACAAGGGCCGAGAATAGAGAAAATATCAACATGTAATGCATACGTACAAAGTGGTGCATGCAGCAAATCAACCCAGCAAACATTGGAGCATTCAAGTGAAGCCTCAACCAAGGCAGCAGCTTAAATATACATATGAAGACCAAACAATCAACCAGCAAAATGTCCAAGCACTTGAATATTTTCAATCAAGTTCAGTTTCAACAGTTCAAAGAATACAAGTGCACAAGGACAGAGAATACAAATGCATCCAGACTTCAAATGGTACAAGGAAATGCAACTCAACTAGACCGGTCAACTTGAACATGAATACTAATGAACCAAATATAAGCACCACTAACAAGCATATGAAAAAAAAAGTCTAAAATCAAGAATTGATGCCAAGCAATCACACACATACATACATACATATATGTATGTATGTAAATACATGGAGACATCAGGCTGGTACAAAGCAATCAAGTAAGAACATCAAGCAAGATACAACATGAACAAAGTTCATCATCACTGGAAAACCAACAAACAACATACATATATACATATGTGCACACACATGTATACATATATATAGTGGAGATCAAACAAGTAAACATGCATTAGTTCAGTTCCCAAAAACATGCTCACGAGGTAAGAGAATGTCAAGTGCACAGAAATGTCTGGACTCAAGGCAGATGGATTCAGTACATGTATACAAATGCAAATGTAGCAAAAAAATCAATAAGGCAATATACCAATGGAAATTCAGACATCCACAGATAAGACAAACAAAAATGAGCACACAAAGGCTCGGAAATTCAACAGTAGGCAACTCAAGTGAAAATTTTGAATTCAACTTTTCAGAGTTCGAAATTAATGTGATCAAGCAAGTGCAAAATAGTTCAAGCTTCAACATAGAGAAGTTGGACAAAATTCGAAATATGCAGCAGTTTTGAACATGTCAACCAAGAAAATATATTCGAAATATATATGTAGAACCTTTGAATATATGAATACATTAGAGAGTCATATATATCAAAAAAGAACAGGTCAAAAGAATTCACTCAGAGGTCAGAAGGAATCGTATTTCAGAAAATGGAACAGTAAATCATGGTGAACAAGTCAGCGAACGATGAACAAGTCGTAGGAGCAAAGAACGGAACCAATTCAACTACATTTAAGCAAATTCGAATATATTAGAAATATATTCGATCAATGAACAAGTCAGAAATCACATGATCGTTCAATCAGAAATCAACGCAAGTAATAAAATCACGAAGAATCCAAATCAAAATATACGAACAAAATTATAGGGTTTTAATCTCTATGAATGCCCAATTCATCATCGGCAAATATTTATGAGTTCGAAAATAATCACCGAAACATTCAAGAGAAGAAAAACATACCAAAGTCGAACTCAGATCCTCTGGAGAAATCGAAGAACACTGATCGAAGAAGCACAAATTCAATTCATCAGAATCGATCTACTCAACCAATAGAGGGGATTTGAAAGCTCAAGCCCAGAGATTCATAGCAACCCAAACCTATCAGAGATTCAATTAAAGGCAGACAAGTTGATTTGATGCTTGAGATTCAAAACCCTAATTCCATATCGCAAAGAGACAAAGATGGCATAGACGAGCCAAAAGCAAAATAAAAGGGAAACTTGTTTATTTTTCTTGGACCAAAGAGTTTACTTGTTTATATCTTTTTTCTTTTGGGCCGAATAGTTTTAACAATTAGGGTTTTATTTATTTTAGTACTTTTGTTTGTTTTTTATTTTTTTTATTTGAGCCATACTCTAGTTTTAACTAGGTTACGAACTACGTGGCGTAGTTCGGAGAATTCGCAACTCAGTGGCTGAGTTACGGCAGGGTTTTGAGTTTAGAGTTAGGTTAATCAAGTTAGCGGGTATCGCAAGTTTACGTGTTTTTGTAAGCTTCTGATTACTTAATTTCTAGTAGAAACCTTAGGGGTAGCACGTAGGCAGGTAATTGCCGAAGCTGGGTAAAACTGTGTGATTTCTATTGCATTACTTTCTGTTTTTATTTTTATTTTCGCATTAATTTTTTAGTAGACCTTATTCACCCCTCCTCTAGGGTGAAAACGATCCTACAAGTGGTATCGAAGCTAGGAACAAAAACCATTTTTTATTAAAAAATTTGATTTTTCTTTCCATGGCTTCTTTTAATAATGCTTTTGTTTAAGGTCAGTTCATAGCTAGACCACCCATGTTCAATAGTGAATATGCATATTGGAAAACTACAATGAATTTTTTTCTAAAAATCATAGATGCACGGAATATTGTTGAAACGGGATATAGCACACCAACGGTAATGGTAGATAATCAAGAAGTTGATAAACCTACGGATCAATGGACAGATCTTGAAAATAAACCACAAACTGCTAATGCTAAAGCTATGAATTCTTTTATTTGCTCATTAGATCAAATTGAATTTAATAGAGTCTCACATTGTCTAACTGCGTAGGAAATTTGACACACGCTTGAAGTGACTCATGAAAGAACCTCCCAAGTTAAAGAATCTCGCCTTGCCATGCTTAGTAGCGAGTACGAGAATTTCACAATGGCAAAGGATGAAAGTGTCAAAGAAATGTATGCACGACTTTCTAATTTTGTATACAAATCGAAATCCCTAGGAAGATCAAATGCAGAACTGAAAATAGTTTGAAAGATCCTCAGAATTCTTCCACAAAATTTTGAAGCAAAGGTGATTGCCATTCAAGAATCAAAGGATCTGAAACAAGTTAAAGTTGAAGAACTCATCGGAAACCTCACCACTTATGAGATAGAAATCAAATTCAAGCAAGAATGTGAAGGAGGAGATATGCGAAAGAAATCAATAGCTCTCAAAGGAATAATGGATAGTGAAGATGATGATGATGATGATGAAGGAGCAGCTGAAGTGGCACTGATAAGAAAGAGATTCAAAAGGTGGAACCTAAAATATGGAAATCTAACCCTAAATCAGCAACTAAAGAGCAGAATCATCAAAGTTCTAGACAACTCAAGCAGGAGGTAATTTGTCACAAGTGCAATAAACATAGCCACCTCAAGCCAAATTGTCCTCAAAATCAAGTCAGCAAAGGAAAGAAACCGAAAAGGAGAAGTTTTGCAGCAATATGGGATGAAAGTGATGAAAATGATGATAAAAGCACTGGCAGTGAGAGTGAAAGAGAAAATCGGTGTCTTTTAGGAGAAACAAGTGACAACGACGATGATGAGCCCAGCAAGGTATCAAAACTTACTCACTCACAATTACTTATATATTTTCATGAAGTAAATGGATGTTTTGAAAGACTTAGGGAGAAGTACGCTAAAATTGAATCACAAAAAGATAGTTTGATAGAACTAAATAAGCAGCTTGATCAATTGGTTCAAAACTATAGAAATAAGAACCCTAAGTGTGATAAGTGTCCGTCATTAGAAGAGGAAATAAAAAAAATCAGAAACTAAAATTAAATCGCTTGAAAATGAAATTCTAATTTTGAAGGAAAGTGAAAATACTAGGAGAGAAAATTCTATTAAAATGTGCACTTTGTTATTGAATGAAAATGAATCTCTCAAGTCACAAGTCCAACAATTGTCTACAACTTTAGGAAAATTCTCCAAAGGAGAAAGATCACTAAATATGCTATTAGGGAAACAAACTGTTAATACTATTAGACAAGGACTTGGGTATACTCAATCTGAAAACGGTAGAATTAAAACTAATCATGTCAACTCCAAGTGCACGATTTATGGAAAAATTGGACACGATCAATACAATTGCTGGTATAGATCCAAACACACGAAAACCATACCAATTTGGGTTCCTAAAGACACGAATGTAAAATCCCTTAAAATAAAACAAATCTGGGTGCCAAAAGGAACAAACATAGACTGTCTTGGTTCTACGCAAACTTGTTTTTCTAAAAAATTTGTCACTAACAATCATGGACCGATGAAAACAAATAGGTCGCAAAACTCTTTTCTCGTGTAGGTGTGTTGGCAGGCTAAGGAACAGAAAGAATAGTACCTGCATTCTGGCTGTTTCAGGCACATGACGGGCGACAAATCAACGTTCCTTAGCCTAGAGAAGTACAAAGGTGGCAGATTCACAATGGGCAACAAACGATAAATGTAAAATTATTGGTAAAGGTGATCAATTGGAAAATTTGAGCCAAAAACAGACGAAGGCATGTTCATGGGATACTCTTCCAGAAGCAAAGCTTATAGAGTATACAACAAAAGGATGAGAACAATCGTGGAATCAATCAATGTGAAATTTGATGAAGGCATTGATGATCAAAGCAAGGAAATAATCAAAAGCAATGTCGAAAAGGAGAACGAAAAAGGTGAAAGTGAAAATCCAAAAGATACTACAATCGCGGAAGAAGTCCAAAGAAATCTGGAACTAGAGAGACAGATCATCCTCCAGAATTGGTAATAGGTAATCCTATCGTAGGTATTCAAACTCGTTCCTCCTTTAGAAATTTATATGATTTCTGTCTATACAGTGGATTTATTTCAGAAATTGAACCCAAAGACATAGATACAACTCTCAATGATGAGAGTTGGTTTATGGCTATGCAAGAAGAGCTAAATCAATTTGAACGAAATGATGGTTAGATTCTAGCACCTAGACCTAATGATTATCCAGTTGTAGGAACCAAATGGATTTTTAAAAATAAATTTGATGAATCTGGAAATGTGATTAGGAATAAAGCTAGGTTAGTTGCTAAAGGTTATAATCAAATTGAAGGAATTGATTTCGATGAAACTTTTGCACCGGTAGCAAGACTGGAATCTATTAGAATCTTATTAACTTTTGCTTGTTATAAAGGATTTAAACTAAGACAAATGGATATTAAAAGTACTTTTCTTAATGTAATTTTGAAAGAGGATGTATTCGTTGAACAACCTGAAGGATTTGAAAGTCAAAAATACCATAACCAGGTATATAAACTTAAAAAGGCACTATATGGATTAAAACAAGCCCCTAGGGCTTGGTATGAATGCCTTAACACTTATCTCCTTGAAAATGGGTTCAAAAAGGGCTGTGTAGACACCACATTATTTCTATTGCACGAAAATGATGACCTATTGATTGTTCAAACATATGTTGATGACATTATTTATGGGGCCACTAACAACCTTTTGTATGAGAAATTTGAAAAAGTCATGTAGGAAAAGTTTGAAATGAGCTTGGTAGGAGAGTTAAAATTCTTTTTGGGATTTCAAATCAAACAAAGCAAAAAAGGTACATTCATCTCTTAAACAAAATATATCAGAGAGCTTGTCAACAAATTTGGATTAAAAGATGTTAAACCTGCAAAAACTCCCATGAGCACAACAATTAAACTTGACAAGGATGAAAAAGGTAAAGTAGTTGATCAAAAGAAATATCGAGGTATGATTGGATCACTTCTTTATCTTACTGCTTCTAGACCAGACATTATGTTCTCTATTTGTTTGTGTGCACGGTTTCAATCAAATCCAAAAGAATCCCATTTAAAAGTTGTAAAAAGGATTATAAGGTATATGTTGCACACCCCACGTTTTAGTCTATGGTATCCAACTAATGATAACTTTGAGTTAAAAGGATATTCAGATGCAGACTATGCCGGTACTCTAGTTGATAGAAAAAGTACTAATGGAACGTGTTTTATGTCAGGACATTCATTAGTTGCATGGTCAAGTGGAAAACAGAATTGTATTGCATTATTTACCACTGAGGCAGAGTATATTGCTCTAAGCGGTTGCTCTGCTCAAATCTTATGGATGATACAAACGTTGCAAGGCTATGGTGTAGATTTTAAACGAGTTCCACTTATGTGTGATAGCAATAGTGCAATTGATCTCACAAATAATCTCGTACATCATTCTCGCACCAAGCATATAGATGTTAGACATCATTTCATTAGAGATCATATTTCCAAAGAAAATATCTGCATAAACTTCATTTCAACTGATTCTCAATTGGCAGAAATTTTTACAAAACCCCTTCAAGAAAATAGTTTTTGTCAACTTCGTCTCAGTTTAGGCATTTTAGAAATGTGATTTTTTTTATTTGATCTTAAATGCGTATGTTAACTAATCTGACTCTCTATTGATTATTGAAAAGATAAATAGTGACTGAAAAAAGTGATGAGTGTTGATCTTAATCATACATTATGTCTTGAGAGAGTATATTTAGAAAATTTCTTTAAAAATTTAAACAAAATTTGTAATAAATTTGGTTGGTAAATATTCCATGACCATCTCTATCCCTATCATATTTCTACGACAATCACTCATCAAAATCCAATATAGTATGTCAAAACATGGTATTTAAACAGGAAATTATTTATTTTTTAAATCGCAATAAAATCATCCAAAAATACTCACTCTCATTTAAAAGTCCTCACGGTTATGCATGGGTGAACTACTTGGAATCTTTGATTATATGCTTTCATGCTCATTTAAAAGTCATCACGGTTATGCATGTATGGAACACATATCAAAATTGGATGAAACAGGCTTCTGACCCCATTTAAAAGTCCTCACAGTTATGCGTGGTTAGAAGGTGCTTGAAATACATTTATAATAAAAATAGGGAATACTACTAATCTAATTTAAAAGTTCTAACGGTTATGCATGGTTAGTAAGTATTTAAAAAATTCCTGTCATAAATATACCACAAATGGACGTAACTATATGGTTTTCTATGCCGACATCAGCCCTATCACTCTAAAATTGAATATGTGCCTAACAGAGCATTTATGATATTTTTTATTTTTACTTGAAATTTAATATGTATGCTCGATTTGGTGTTAATGTTGTATTAATGTTTATCACTTTATCACTCTTAATCTAACACTATTACTCTTTTGCTGATAACAAAAGGGGGAGAGAAATTAAGATTTTGGCAAATAAGTTCAAATTTTTTAATTGCATATTCTCATCTAGGTTCATTGCATTTTTTTATTGTTTATTATTTGCATTTTTTTTATTCTCATGCATATGTGAAGGGAGAGCTTTATTGTAGGGGGGGTAATCAAATAGGGGGAGCTAATAGAATTCATCAAGACCAAATACATTTAATAGAGTCAAAATGTTAATATATGTTTGTTATCATCAAAAGGGGAGATTGTAGAATATACTAGTGTATGATTTTTGTTTGATGATAATAAACATATATTATACATATTTATTTGTTTAAATGTATTTGTTATTATACTATTTTTTCTTATAATTAAATAAATATATTTTGAATAAAATAAATTACTTGGAATTCATATTTAAACAAATATTTTATTCAAACAAATATTTTATTACAAATTCAAATAGTACAAATTTAAGCTCTCACTATATTTACACAATTCCAAATACAAGTTTTCAATTACAACACAATTTTCACTTTACAGTTTTACATACATGTTTCACCTCACTGCATATTCACTCATCACTCGTATTTGATCTTCAACTCTGTTCCAGCCTGTATCCAGCATCTGAACTATTTGCAAAATAAACACCGACGTAGTAAAATTGAAAACGAAATATTTTACAGTGCACAATGAAGTGTGTGTTTGAAAATATTGTTTGCCTCGGTTATTTGGGTTATTCGTCGTTATTTTTTTAAATTCATCTTACGCGAACAACTTGTGACATGGACAGTGTATCACTGTACATGCCACAAGGTCGTGCGCACCGATATACACTTGCTTGTTAAAATTGCAGGGACAGGTGAGCACAAGATCAAACCCAAGCCAAGACTGGATTCAACTTAGGTGCAATGCAAACACAAACCAAAACTAACCAAGAAGCAAGAACCACAAAGAACATGGCAACTCAACAAGTCAGTGGGACAAATATGGACCAATGAAGCACACATGGGCATAAGCAGTTGTGAACACAAGGGATGCAACACCGACCGGATCAATGAAGACTTCATTCCTATGGAACCAGACCACAAAATGTACAAAGGCACAATTAGCACAAATACAATGCATATGGCACAAGGGCCGAGAACAGAGAAAATATCAAAATGTAATGCATATGTACAAAGTGGTGCATGCAGCAAATCAACCCAGCAAACATTGGAGCATGCAAGTGAAGCCTCAACCAAGACAGCAGCTCAAATGTACATATAAAGACCAACCAATCAACCCAGCAAAATGTCCAAGCACTTGAATATGTTCAATCAAGTTCAGTTTCAACAGTTCAGAGAATACAAGTGCACAAGGACAGAGAATACAAATGCATCTAGACTTCAAATGGTATAAGGAAATGCTACTCAACTAGACAGGTCAATTTGAACATGAATATAAGTGAACCAAATATAAGCAAGACTAACAAGCACGTGAAAACAAGTCTAACATCTAGAATTGATGCCAAGCAATCACACACGTACGTACATACATACATACATACATACATACATATATGTATGTATGTATGTATGCATATACATGGAGACATCAGGTCAGTACAAACCAACCAAGTAAGAACATCAAGCAAGATACAACATGAACAGAGTTCATCATCACTGGACAACCAACAAACAACATACATATATACATATGTGTACACACATGTATATATATATATAGTGGAAATCAAACAAGTAAACATGCATCAGTTCAGTTCCCATAAACATGCTCACGAGGTAAGAGAATGTCAAGTGCACAGAAATGTCCAGACTCAAGGCAGATGGATTCAGTGCATGTATACAAATGCAAATGTAGTAAACAAATCAATAAGGCAATATACCAATGGAAATTCAAACATCCATAGATAAGACAAACAAAAATGTGCACACAGAGGCTTAGAAATTCAACAGTAGGTAACTCAAGTGAAAAGTTCAAATTCATCTTTTCAGAGTTTGAAATTAATGTGATCAGTCAAGTGCAAAATAGCTAAAGCATCAACATAGAAAAGTTGGACAAAATTCGAAATATGCAGCAGTTTTTGAACATGTCAACCAAGGAAATATATTTGAAATATATATGCAGAACCTTCGAATATATGAATACATTAGAGAGTCGTTTATATCAAAAAAGAACAAGTCAAAAGAATTCAATCAGAGGTCATAAGGAATCGTATTTCAGAAAATGGAACAACAAATCATGGCGAACAAGTCAGCGAATGATGAACAAGTCATAGTAGTAAAGAATGGAACCAATTCAACTACATTTAAACAAATTCAAATATATCAGAAATATATTCGATCAATGAACAAGTCAGAAATTACACGATCGTTCGATCAGAAATCGACGCAAGTACTAAAATCATGAATCCAAATCAAAATATACGAACGAAATTATAGGATTTTAACCCTTATAAATGCCCAATTCATCATCGGCAAATATTTATGAGTTCGAAAATAATCACCGAAACATTCAAGAGAAGAAAAACATACCAAAGTCGAACTCAAACCCTCTGGAGAAATCGTAGAAGCACAAATTCAATTCATCAGAATCGATCTACTCAACTAATAGAGGGGATTCGAAAGCTCAAGCCCAAAGATTCGTAGCAACCCAAACCTATCAGAGATTCAATTGAAGGTAGACGAGCTGATTTGAGGCTTGAGATTCAAAACCCTAATTCCATATCGCAAAGAGACAAAGACGGCATGGACGAGCTAGAAGAAAAATAAAAGGGAAACTTGTTTATTTTTATTGGGCCGAAGAGTTTACTTGTTTATATCTTTTTTCTTTTGGGCCGAATAGTTTTAACAATTAGGGTTTTATTTATTTTAGTACATTTGTTTGTTTTTTGTTTTTTATTTGACCCAAACTCTAGTTTTAACAAGGTTACGAACTAAGTGGCGTAGTTCGGAAAATTCGCAACTCAGTGGCTGAGTTGAGGCAGAGTTTTGAGTTTAGAGTTAGGATAATCAAGTTAGCGGGTATCGCAAGTTTATGTGTTTTTGTAAGCGTCTGATTACTTAATTTCTAGTAGAAACCCTAGGGGCAGCACGTTGGCAGGTTATTGCCGAAGCCGGGTAAAACTGTGTGTGATCTTTACCGAATTACTTTCTGTTTTTGTTTTTATTTCCTCATTAATTTTTTAGTAGACCTTATTCACCCCTCCCCCCCTCTAGGGTGAAAACGATCCTACATTAAGGAACATATTCTCTATTGAACGGTGTTTCATTTCCAATGCTTTAACTCAAACCCAACTATAGTTGCTCGATGGTCGGCATGCCATGGTTTAACTATAATCAAAGTAGAGGATTCACATTGAAGCTCAACGGTATTCTCAAGTCGAGAGAAGTTTGTAATATCGTCACTTCGAAATTCATGGTTTGACCTAGTTATTAGCAAACATGACACTCTCGGATGAGTCAATCCATGCTCATCCAATAACTATCAGTACATAACTTCTTAGTGCCTCTAGAAGCTACAAGTAATACACTTTATAACATTTGGAGGGCATTACGTAATACTTTGGTCTTAATGGATGTATCGATTTCCTTTCTCGAAACATCTTCACCACGAATATTTACCAATCCTCTTAATTATTATAACATAACATATCATTTAAAGATTTTCTAATTAATATACTTTAAATTACTTATTTAATTAATTATATCATAATATAACAAATTATATAATAGAAATTTAATACATTTATTACGAGCAAGATTGGTTATAGAATTAGATATTTGTGACAAATTATATAATTGCCCATTAGACATACCTCTAACTTTCTTAATCTCCCATTTACACTTTGGGTCAATTATGGAATCTTATTCCTTCAACCAGTTTCCTCAAAACTATTCGAGCTAGCCCCTTAGTGAACGAATATGCTACATTGTCTTAACTATCTGCTCTATCAATCAACTCTCTTCAATGCCGATAAATTTCATCTATCACTTGGAACTTTTTGAGTATGTTTTTCAACTTCTAGTTACCTTTAGATTCTTTTTGATACAAATCACGACATTGTTATTGCATAACAATGTTGTGAGATTCTCAACATTTCGAATCACCCCTAACTCAGTTATAAATTTATGCATTATATATAATAGCTTTTGCTGTGTAGATATTCAAAGCGATGTACTTAGCCTCTTAGTTGAACCATTCACGACCTCTTGTTCATAACATTTCCAACTTAAATATCCTTAACTAAGGTTGAATATGAATTTGGATTCACATACTTTGCTCGATATCACCTATGAAGTTTGAGTCTGAATATCCCATAAGGAGTTCGTTGTTTCTATAAACTATTCTCTAATATTCGTAAACACTTGAGAATACCCTTAATTACCATTTAGTTATCTTAATTCGAATTTGATACTCGCTCAATATACCAATTACATAAGCGATTAGCGATACAATAGACAACATAACATATATGATCATTCCTATTGTCAATGCATAAAGAATCTATTTTTATATGTTCCATATTAAACATTTTAATATGGTGTTTGTTTTGAGGTAAACCCAAAATCATTTTATACTAATTATAAAAGATGTCATTTTTAAATCCAATGTCGAGGTTTAAACAACCAAACTAAGACTTATTTTAACATGAGTGCATCGTTACTAATTAGTAGTATGTTGTTTATTTATAGTTTAGAAATATCTTAGTACCCTTTAATATTCTTTCTTATAGACACAAGCTTCTACTGCATTTGAATGAAAATCAAACTGTTTGATTTCTCTGTTAAAATACTTACTCAATTTTGATGTCTATCGAATGATACTCTCATATCAATTTTTGGATCCTTGTCATATACTCACAAACTCGGTTATCGCTCCCACTGACTTCGAGACACTTTGGTTGTTATATGCAAACAATCTATTCTAAATCATTATTTAGAATTTTGTTTCAAAATAAATGTCCCGAAACTTAAAATCATATCGAATGATAATTTTATGGGTAAAATCCGAATTAACTTTAGCACGTCGAATGATGAATCCGCTACTTTAATTAAAAAAATTGAAATTTATAATGTTATTCTTATCAACGTGCATATTATGTATCAACTGCATTGGTCTTTTCCTTGAAGAGACATTTACAGCCAAAGGATCATATCCCTTCAGAAACAACTATCAAAATAATATTTTAATAATATACTTGGAATCCAATTCGGATTTGTGCATCATGCCATATGGTAGAGTCAATACTTTTCATGGTTTATTGACAATTGAGGAAATTATTTTCTCTATAATGATAAGTAACTCATAGTTTCTTTATGCGAGAATTCTTATTGGACATTCTAATGTGTTATGTCCATTTAGACTTAGTTAATTTCATTTCATCATTCGTAATAAGTTTTATCTCTAGATCATATCCAAAACCATTTTACTACTAGTAATTTCTAAAAGAATATTCTCTATCATGAAATTAGCGTTTCTTGAAACAACAATTGTATCTCAGTGCAGTGGAATATGCATTCATAAACATTTTATGAACTTCCTTTATATACATATAAAACTGATTTTGTTTTTAGTTTACAAAACTTATGTTTGTAAAATAAGATGGCTAACCAATGTTTGTCGGTCCCAAACTCCTTTCAGTGATCCATACGAGATCCCTCATGAGCAAATACTATGTGCAGCCCCTCGACTCACACAACCTGTCAACTCTTTGACCTAGAATATGCAGGGGTTTCTAATCAACTCTTATCTTGTATGATCTCGTAAACTATGCTTTGGATGAAAATAAATTTAACCTTATGTACATACTCTTAAGTGCATGTCTTTACAGAAAGAATAACTCATCTTCACTCATCATCGATCGTACTTTGTCCAACAAAGTCAAATTACCGATTATCTATACATATTTATGTATTACAGAGAGGAGTGACTTTTGAGAGTGAATCTTATTCGTTTTAAGGTACTTTTGGAACCTTTTTTCAATACACTTGCTTTTCAAATAAAATTCTTTTATTTCCTTTGCATGTTACATTTTCTACTTCCATTTTATATTCAAGAAACTTATTATAAATACACTACTTGTGTATCAAATACACATGTTCATTTGTATGATAATTCATCTAAGAATTTAACTAAGTAAGTGGATCTGTTTTGGTATTATTGGACTTTGAACTGCATATATCTATATGTATCAATCTGAAGAGTTCACCGACTCTTTTGTCGCTCCCACTGAATGGATATTTTGCCCTTAATCGTTTAAGATACAATTCACTAGTATCATATGATTAAAAAAATATCTCTCAAAGATACGGTTAGTCGATAATTCCAAAATAATTGTAAAATTTTCAGATACTTCTATAGCAGACACATCACCAATTTTACAAAACAAATATCGTTGTTATAATAGATTTACTTTATAATAAATATTCATAATATACTTAACAAAATAAACTGTATCTATTTTCAGTCAATATGGAAAACAATTATTATTTCATAAATAATATTTTGTATATTTACAAAGACAATCTTTCATAACTTGATGTGCCTACTAATAAGTGTCATATGGTATGCTTCAACAACTTATGACATTACCATAATAGCTCAAGAAATTGTGGCCAATCAATTACTTATTATGACATTTTATTTCATCCACTGTAACTAGTTTACAGCCATAAGTTTTAGATCAAATATTTTGAACTCGAAGAAATAATTCTTATAGAAAATAATTTTCTATATGAAAACACAATTGGAATAAAATCGCATTTCTTATTCCATATTAAGTACTTATTCGTATTTTATACAATTCTCATTTTTGATGTCTCTTCATGAACTAAGGTGACTACTCGCTTTCTTCAAACTAACTATGCCTAATTTACATCAACTTTCATACATCTTGTTTCCTTTTCAAAATGGTCGAACCACCCAAAGAAAACCCTTATTACAAGACCACACCGAACCCTTTATAAAAGTGCATTTGGCCATCCTTAAAATTTGTGGATATCAAATAAGTACACTGTTCATAAACTGATCAAACTGACATTTCAATGATCGAATTCCTATGTTTATCTCATAGTTATTGGTCTAGTGCTACATCTAACACAACAAGATCCTTATTGCAATCAGTTGTATTGAATGCATGATCTCCCATCATGGTTTACATGCTTATTTTGAGTGAACTAATATCATCGAGGTTTCTACATTGCAAATCACGACCGTTCACCATATAACATTTGCATGTAATCGAATATGGGTCAAATATCCATATTCTTGTATTGCTTAAGAGTTCAAAACTCATAGAAGATACACGGTCTTGGATAAACAAACACTTAAGAAACCGAGGCACAAATGTTTTAGTAGTTGCATAATTTGGCTCTTGCATGAGTCTTGAAGCGATAACATGCCAAAAGACATATTGGTAAGTATACTTTGTATTTTTATGTCAATCTTAGTTCGGTTCATTTAAATATTTTAATTGATAGACATTTTATTAATTATATTGGTTGCACGAATTTATCAAAGTAGATTATTTTAACTTGTACAACGTATATCTTTACAATATTAGAAAGGTCAAATAACTCCATTTCATTTTTTCAGTAAGGCTTCCACTACATTTTTATATTCCTCAAAACCTTAAGAGAAATATAGGAATTTTTTGATTCCTTTAGTGAAGTGTTAAGACTTGCTTGCCTTGGGATTCTGACCTTGAGTTTGCTTAACAAATCATTGGCTCGCAAGCGATGGATAAATCTTTGTCGGTTATATCACATACAACTCCTAATTGTAGTCTTTGTATTAATCTCATCTCGATCTTGGGTTTGCTCAACAAATCAAAAGAGATTATTCACTCATACCTAACTTTTCACGATGATCTAAGTATAATGCATGTATCTTGAGTTTGCTCAATAAATACATGCATGTATCTTACCCATCTAGTCAATATATTAATAGTATTACACATAGCATCTCTAGCATGAGTTTGTTTAACAACTAAAATGTATGCAAGTAATCTATTAATATATAGATGGTAGAGGACAACTTTATATATCAGAGATTCATAATCTTTAATACGTATACATTGAGTGATATTAATTCAATGAATAGTATGTTTCTTATGAAACACCCTCGAGATTTAAGTGTTGTACATATTAAAAATCATGGTATATATACTTCACGCATAAACCAATTCCAAAAATCTGCTTTGGGTTTATATGAGTTCCACTTATTATTTTATACATAAATAATTATGTAAGTTTAATTTGTTTATAGCTGCTATAATTTAATTAACTTATATAATGTATATATGTATTTTGTTAATTAAATTACACTCGATTAACTTTAATTCTTATTAATTAAATCATATTTAATTAATTTTTATTTGTCAGTTTAATTAACTAATTAATTGAATTATTTTACAGTTCAAAATTTTATTTTATTTATCTTAAACAACTTAAGATGAAATTAACTATAAAATTTATTATTGTATATACATATATCATTATATATACACACACATGTGTATGTGTGTCTTTATTAATTAACATATAACTATTTAATTATCAAATAAACATTTTATTTAATTATAACAATTTTAATTAAATAATTTTAATAAATTCGAAAAATTATTTCAATCTACCTTAAACAGTTTAAGATAAATATATATACATATATATATAATAAACTATAATATTTTTAGCTATATATATATCAATATATATATATATATATATTATAATTAACTTTTAATTAATCAATTAATCCAATTAATTAAATAATAAATAATTTTTGAAAAATATCAAATTTATTTTCAAAATAATTTTGAAAATAATTTTATCACTTTTATAAATTTTTTTTATATTTAAACTTAACATTTAAATTTAAAATATATGTTAAATTTCTAAACTAAATTAGCCTAAGGCCCAAATCAATTAGTCCTTTACAATTGGGCCAATATTTTGGACTTGCTCCACCATTAGGTCAGGATAGTAGCCAGAGAGGGGAGAATACTTGATTACTCAACCCCAAGCCAAGACACTACTATTTTAAACACCCATTAAATAAGTAGACTTTATTAGTTGTCCCTAATGCTGCTAAACTAAACAACATAGACCATTTGGGTCTAATACCATTGCTGGAACTGGGTCGGTCAACAGTGGATGAAATGGGCGAATTTCATAAAAAAATTCCCTAACTCTATTTTAGTTGGCCTATGAAGTCAGTTGTACTAGATTCAATATAATTTAAAAAAAAACTACTCCGGAGAGTAGAGCTATAGGATTGAAACGACCTACCACAACCGACCCATTTTTTTAGCTAGCCCAACACAGAGCATCAATCCCCCAACTATTCTTTCTTTTTCGAGAGATAGCCAATCCATGTCTTAAGGGTTACACACCGCAGCTTGCTAGGACTCGAACCTGCGACCTCAAGGAACTTTGTCCCATAATCGTTAGGCGGCCCAGACCAACTGAGCTATGCATGCAAAGAATTTAAATAAAATCATATTTTTTCAATTCTCTTGATTTAATAAATTAATATATGTTAATTAATTTAACATTAATATTTTGGAGTGCATCAATATATCTTGATGTGTATATATAAATGTAATGTGCAACATAGCAAGGTGTACATGATTAACGATTACATAAGTAGATATTTGGATATATATCTACTATGTAAATATTGGTCATTTATATATGTATTAATTATCTCAAGCATTATTTAATATATTTACAAAATATATAAATACGATTTTCAAAATAATTTATATATAATATAATATAAAATATCCAATCTAACTTTTACTAAGTCAATAAATTTCAATTTCAAATTTTGTATTTAAAATATCTAATTAAGACTTAGTAAAACATTTCAAAATTAGAAATTATATCTTAAAATATCAGCTAAAATATCTTTAATTAAATCCAAATATGTATATTGATATAAATTAATTATTAAAACCAAAAATGATATTATATATATATATGTATTATTTATAAAATACACAACATTGTTTTAATATGTATAAACAATATACACACACACATATATATACATATGTATTATAAAATAAATATTTTAAAATTATATATATTAAAAATTATTTTCCCAGTAAGAATTTTTTAAACAAAACCTAATTTTTACTAAAAGAATACATATGTGTGTATAATATTAAAAGTAAACATGTATTAAATAATAATTAACATGTATATATATATATACATACATATATATCACAATTAAATAAAATTATGATTTCAACCAAAGGATTGTTTAATTTAACATCCAAAATTATTTAACTTTATATATAGTTTAAATAATTTTGAGGTATTTCAGGTTTTAAAATTAGTAAATAATCATTTAAGTTTTAAAATAAATATTTATAATGTTTAGAATATATATATATATGTATATATATATATATTAATACAAATATGGCTAAATTTAAAATATTTACATGTATTTTTTAGTTTTAAACTTTGAATTTAATTAGTAGTTTCATGGAGATTAATTATTTAATATAATTTAACATATATTAATATTTACGAGTAGATAATATAACATATAAAAAATCGTTATAATGATATGAACAACTTATAGCGAAAAATGTATAAAACATAAAAGAATATACCTTAGAGAAGTAGCCTTCGATTCAAATCGTCTCCTACATCCACGTCCAAAGGTGCAAACTTCGAAGTGCCACCACTTGAAATAGTTTTGTATTTGATTTTGGATGTATTAGAGCTCATCAATAGGCTGGAGTAATGGGGTAATCGTGGCTAAGGAGTGGGATAGATGGAGCCGAAAAAGTAAACTAAAAGGTGGTGATTAGTTCACTTAAATAGGGGATATAGTAGAAATATTTTTCCATCATCTCCTTTTAGTAAGTCATGCTCCAAGACCTCCTTTCCCTCCTCATTTTTGGTCCACCTGAACTTGGTTAAAAATGGACCAAATGGATCTCAAAACCCAATAGCAATTAATTTAATTCAAATCCAACTTAAATTGTTATCAATATTGTATATCAATACGCATATATATAACTTTTATATATGGACCAAATTAATTACTAATGGCATCCGGAACATTTCTAAAGGTTACCACATTTACTAAATGCACCTCAAATATTAATTATAGCAGTAATTAATATTCATTTAAATATTAGTTAATTTGATTAAGTTATAAAACTTCATGAATAATTAAATTGAGTGGCGATTTAGAGGCTGAAATGAATTCACTTGTGCGACTCACAAGTTTGAATTCAGTCAGTAATTAATATTTGAACAATTCAAATACTATATTCACATATCACCTCATCTAGTGGTGTGGCAGTTTGGTTGAACTCATCTCTTACAAATCTCATCAGTAAAATCCAATTTTTTAAATTCAAGCGGTACTTTTTAGCAACAATTATATACACCAATTCTCTTGACATTATATCACTTTAGGATCTATAGAATTTGGTTTTGGTTAAAATTCCAGTATCATCCACATTCAACTTAATTAGTCCATAAACAAAGTCTTTAGTTCAATAATAACATTTATTATTAATCGTACTACTCCGGCTAAAGATTTTGACTTTGAATTGACTACAATTGGTCGTGATAGTAACCTCATACAACCAAGGAGATGAATTCTCTATTGAATCGTGTTTCACTTCCAACGCTTAAACACAATCCCAACTATAGTCGCTCAATGGTTATCGTGTCATGGTTTAACCATAATCAAAGTTGAGTATCCACATTGAAGCTCAACAATATTCTCAAGTCCAGAGAACCATGTAATATGGTCACTCCAAGATTTATTATTTGATATAGGTATTATTAACCAACAAGAAAATTTTAGATGAGTCAACCCATGATATCCAATAATTATTAGTATGTAACGTGCCCCTAATAGCCATCAGTAATGCACTGCCCACTATTTAAAGAGCGTTATATACTCTGGTCTCAATGGAGGTATCGTTATCCTTTCTTGAAACATATTGACTAGGAATATTTAAAATAACATGTTATTTTATGTGATAATTTTCAAATGATTACATATTATTATAGTAATTATCACATAACATATCATTGAAGGATTTTCTAATTACTTTAAATTAATAACTCAATTAATTATATCATAATATAACAAAGTATATAATAGAAGTTAACGCCTTTATTACGAGCAAGATTGGTTATAGATTAAGATATGTAACAAATTACATAACCGCCCCTATGACATACCCTTAACTCTCTTGGCTACTATATTACCCTCAGGTTAGATTATTCTCTTTAATATAGCTATAATGTTTGTATTGTGAATATGAACATAATAGAATATGAAAACATAAAGGTAAATATAATAATAATAAATTAAACTTAAACTAAAATAATAATAAAATATTATTATTAAACAATAACAAACAATCAATATTTTAAATTAAATTAAATAATTAAAAATATTTATCAAACTCTTTTATTAGTAAATACTAAATATGATTTAGTATAAAATTTATTATTTATACAAACACAAAATATAATCTTGATTAAATTAATAAAAGGATTATTTTTTAATTCACCCTTTTAACCCCATTACTAATGTAGTTGATCCAACAATAATGACCCAAGTTCCTTTGCTTATAGATTTCTAGGTAAATCATATTTTAATCTTTAATTAAGCTTCACCCTTAAGAAACAATATTTTTGCGCATTTTCTCTTTGTTGATGTTGTATCAGTAAGATATCTAGAGTTTGGTCTTAGTTGGAAACTCTAATAATATCCGTAGTTAATTGCGAAGACCAAAGCTAAAATCTTAGATTTAGATGATAATAAATATCGAATAATAAAAAATACTCTAGGCAAAGATTTTGACTTTGAGTTGGCTTCGAATTACAGTGATACTAACCTCTTATATTGGAGGAAACATATTCCTTATTGAATAGTGTTTCACGCCAAATGATTTGGCGTATACGAAAAAAAGCCATAGCATGGTCATAGTGCTATGATTTGACTAAAATCAAAATACGGCCTCCTTGTTTAAGCTACATAGTTCTCAAGTCTAAAGAAAACCGCACATTTTTATGTCGAGATCTTATATTTTGACTTAGATATATTTAACATACATGGGACTCTTATTCAAGTTGTTATGTGATTATTTTCTGATCACAAGTACGTAACCTCTTAGGCCTCCAATGGTCATGAGTAAATCACCATCCATTGTTTGGAGAGTGTTACGTCCACTAGTCTCAACAGATGTAGTATTGATATATTTTCTCAATACATCCCTACTAGGAACATTTAAATATTGATTCATTACTCATGGTTACGAACACTTTCGCAATTGAAATTGATAATGTATTTCTCCCAAGGGTTTTGTCCTTATATATATCTAATGTGTACAAACATTACTAATATCCAATATAACAACATATATAATAGAAAAATAAAACCAGAAACATACTTCATTTTTAATAAAACTCTCTATAAGAGTTAAGTAACAAATACATAATTGCCCCTAGGGCATACCTTCACCTATCACGATTGTTAAATCAAGCGTAGACGCAAGTCCAATGCAAGCTACTTTATCTACATCCTCATTTGTAGTTCCCTAGCCACAAGCTAGTTAGATGGTCAATCTAGGCTTAAGTGTGCCTAGGATGTCGTTCGATATCGACATACAGTTGTTCTTCGAGTTTCCATGATATAGAAAGCTTACATTCAAACAAAAGTCTCTTTTCTTATGTGTAAAATATTGCATATTTATCTCCCTCTTTGTCTTAATCTCATGAATTTTTTGCATCACTCTTCCTTTAAAAGTGCAGATGTTTTTAAATACTTACAACAAATTCATTCCTCGTATCTTCAATGTTGGTGAGATGAAACACTTTAAAAGTCTGGGTATTCTTTGCAGTTACTCCAATCTTCACTCTTATCTTATTTTTTTGTGGTCTTAATCCAATGGAAAATCTCTTCATGGACTCGTTTGTCGGGTAATTCCTTATTATATAGGTTGGAAAATTTGGTGCGCACAAAACTAGTATGGTTTTGACGAGAATGTGAGCAGTATGCATGAGATTTTTAGACATGATCTAGAGGATATTAACTTAGTTTTAAGGTTGGGCCAAACTCATAGTCTAGAAGCATGTTTCTTGACTCCTTTATCATGGATATTCTTCTCGCACACATGACCATGGGAGACGACCCATACCTCCTCAGCCTATCTAACCTATATGCATACTTTTATCCCATGCACTTATCTTTTATTTTATGTTCCTCATACCACTGTTGTTGCCAATGGTTTCTTTTTTTCCAAGGTCTATGCTCATCTATGTTTGTGCTTAGTTTTGAATCTTTGGCCGTGATTTGCCTATTAGTTTTATAAGTTTTCATTACCATGTATTATTTGTATGGTCATTTCTATGGGAAGGATCACTTTATTTTTGTTTTTTATATTTTTTATAAGCAGGGAGGAAGACATTTTTCCTCCCTTTTGTTTCATTGTATAGTGCAATACTTTTCCATGCTAGTTCCATTGTGGAACTTTTGTCAAGCTAGGCTATTTTTTTATTTTGAAAAAATTCAACAATCATGCAATATAATTTCAACCTCAACTAGCATACAGATTTATTATAAAAAGGCTAACCAAATCTATGTTTTTTCACTTTCCCTAGCTTCTTCTCCATCTCTATCAATCTAAAAGCCACGATCAAGTGACTTTGAGGAAGTTAGGGCTCAAACTTCTCATTATGAGAAGATGTAGCAATGTTTTTTGTTTTAGAAAGTTAAAGGAAATATTCTTATTAAATTTCAGAGAAGGATGAACAAGTTCCATTGGTAATCTTCTCTTAAGCATGTGAGATGGGGGAAGAAGATGAAAATATAATGATAAATTTTCTTATTAAGAAAATAAGGAAAATACCTATACAGTTTTTTTTACCATTTTACGTAAAACATAATCCTTTTTAGAAATATACCGAACTTAACTACGATGATCATCCTACACCTCCGACATCCAATATACCTTTAAAGTGCATTGAAGCGGTGCTCGATTGATGTAGGATGGTTGTTAAGTGGTAAAATAACTAAAATAATCACAAAACCTGTCGTATATCCACGATGCAAAGATAAAATATAATATTAATCGTAGATATAAAGCAGGTGAGACAAAAATATAACTAAATGAAGCACTATAGATCAGAGCACATGTTCAATAAAGTTATACAAAATAGTAGTGGACTTTATACAACCAATAATAAACTCAAAATATCCATCTTTGAAAAATAACTCAAATACTCTCGAAGCCCCATAGTGCCGCACAGCAAAAATTGTAAAAGATCAAAAAATGTAGTATGTGAAAGCGTAGCCTTGTGCTAGACCATCTATACCATGTTGCGTGTTATGCACACTTGCTATCTAATCTACTCACCTAAGAGTACCCAAGATAATAAGATGCAAAGCATAAAACCTCGAGTCAGACAACAGTCTGTGTGAGTGATAAATAATATCAAAATATTAGGAAATTCGATTTAAAACATAGGGTATGGAGAATCATACCTAATATGTCCCTGCATTCAAAGAGTTAGCACATAACAGGATATACTAGCACACTATCATCATCATATAAATGTACAACAGGTCTAAGTACAGTGTCAACTGTTTAGGTATCCAAGTCCACAATACATACGTCTTGTTATATCTCTAGAGTGATAAAACAACATAGCAAGCATAACATCCATCAAACAATCCTCATAATCGTTTGTCTGCATTGGATATATGATAACTCGTATGGCCAATCCTTTGCCGCTGACTAATGGAAAAATTCGTTTTCTCATGCTCAAGTCCGACCAATGAATCCTCATGGTCCAGGGTATACGAATCCACATCAACGATCCGTGATAACTTGTCCTTATATCCAACTGAGCGTCCTCACATGCCCTTGCTTCACGGGAATACTTCAAAAAACTTTGAGTATCAATGATTCCTTTGAACATATCATTATAGCCAAACACATCCTCATTCCATTCATTTTCATAGTAGAACACATTCCTTTTATTTTACACACAAGTTCTTATTCTCGTCGAACTTGTCCTTATGGATCATCATCACGACGCCACCATCATCGAGCCATTATCATTAAAGCACAACTCCATCATTATCGAGCCGATATCATCTAAATATAACTCCATCATCATCAAGCCATCATTATCGAAACACAACTCCATCATCATCGAGTCATTATCATCAAAGTCCCGGTGTCATCGCATTGAAGCACCCCGTCATTTGCTTCGTAGCCAATCATCATCCTTCTTCATGCTATAACATTAAAATCGAACGTCGAACGAACAAACGAACACACATGGCATGCTTTCTGAAGCACCAACTATGCCTTCACCAAGTTTAGTCATGATTGGCCAAACTTAAATCATGTTGGACCTGACATGATTAATTAGCCAATGCCGACATGACGACTTAACCAAAAATGGTTAAGCTATCATACCTTGCTACTTCCCCTGAAATCTTAAAGCCTCCTCATCATTTCCCAAAGCAGCACCCCAAAGTCCACGAAGCAAGACTTATCGATACCGTGAAAAACATGTGTGTACCGACTGTTTTAATAACCAAATTTTCCACGTTTTAAACCTATCCATGGAAATTCCTTAGCATGAAGCCTTCCAACCTATACCATAAAGCACTCAAAGCCTAAGTCCAAAGTCGACCTCTAAAATTCACGAACTCCTTCATCCTCGAGTTGTTTGAGCCATCACCATCGACTTGTTTTGGCACAAGATGCCGATATGATTATCTTAGCTCAAATCACTTCCAATCTCGTGCGACTTATTTTGTAGCTTCCTTAGGCTTCTAAGAACAACATATCACAGTCGCATCACGTTTTGAACATTTTTTCCATCGATTTGCACGAATCGACAACCACTCTTTAACTACACAAAAACGACTTAAAACACATAAAACCATCACAAACAAACATCACACATCAACCAACCATCGCTTATGAACAATCCAAACATGATATAGACACGTATATTTTCCAAGATCTAATTATGTACAAAAATGGCGACTTGATTCGTATGTGGAGAAATTGAACCAAAATGAAAATTTAAACTTTTAAACTCAATTTAAATATGTTATTAGAGTTAGATCTTAGTTTTAAAACTTTTAACCTAAAAAATTATCTCAAAAATCATTGTTTTATTATACCAAGATGCATAGATTAGCGAGAGATGTAAAATCACTCACCCTACACCAAAATACACGAATCCCAAAGAAAATTTAAGATTGAACGGGAAGTTTCACGAATCCTAAGGTGTCCACAATAGTATATATCTAATCCCTTGCTATTTACCCCTTAATTGTTGGAACTAGACAGCGCGTAGCAGAAGAAATGGGTAAATTTCAAAAAATTTACCATTTTGAATCATTAACGAGCCTGTGAAGTCTAAATGCATCTAGATCTCATCTAAATTTTCTTTTAAATAAAATCAATATTTTTTTAATTTGGTAATTTTTTTTAAAGAGTTTGAATATTATATAAATTTATACGAATGAGTGTATCAAACACACCCATATGTATAGTAGTTACTTATTAAAATAAATATGAGAAAGTAACCTTTAGTTTCCTTCTCTAATAGTTATGCAATTGATTAAGAAAGTAAACAAAATTAATTGGGGAGAGAGAAACATCATATTTCACTATCTCTGATTAGACTGATAATATGTTAAATAAACATGTTAACATTTCAATTGAATGTTTTATTAGGAGAGCACTAATTCAATTTAATTTGATTAATGGCAAATGATTATGAGCACATCACATGTGCTTATGTGTATAATGTAAGTGAAACATATAAAAGTGTACAAAGTTAATGTAAACATTGCTTAAGTGTTGGGATTTACACCACAATGAACACATTTTCCCTCTATATATGCCTTTGTCATCCTAAACATGAATGGTTTTATTTATTTATTAATATATAAATACATACACATATATATACACTGTAAAAATATATATACATGTACAATCAATGTTTAGCATAAAGGTTCAAATAAAATAGATTTCATTTCAATTACAAGTAGTGAATCAAAGAATATTAAAATTAATGAAAAAATTGAAACTCTTGTGAAAATAATCCTTCCTTTTAAGAAAAAATTTAATTTTTAATTAGATGGAGTTGCAAATTATGGAATATATCATTGATTTAACATTTTCCTTTTTCTTTCAGGAAGAAGAGTTTATTATAGAATGATTTAAGACATGATATTTAAAAATCTATTAATTGGATGACAATATTACCAAATTTTAATTACATAGAAACCCATGTCTAAATATTCAACTGTAAACCTTTTTATATGAAAAACTAAATTATGAATATAAAAAATCCAAAGTTCAATTATGTTTATTATTATTTTGCCAATAAAATCAAACGGCATAGGCATATATAGATTTGAAATAAGAAGACCTAGATCTAGATTAAACAAACATTGCAAACAAATAACATAGAGTACAAAAAATAAAATTAAGAAGGCCTAGATCTAGGTTAAATTAACTAATCAAACAATCATACATGAGAGAGAAAATGTGATGTTGTAATTCATAACAAAATAGCAGTGAACAAAAGAAAACATTCTATGTTTTAACAAGATATAACAATTGATTCAAGCAAAGGAATGGAGATATTCAAATCAAGATATAACTCACAAGTATGAATAGAAGGGAAATATAGAGATTAAGAGGATAAGAACAAATTATAAGATATGTAAATATCGAATTATACACACATATAATTAGTTAATTACCTTAGGATGAAGCATGTAGAAACACCTTGAATGATAGAAGAATACTTAGATCTAATTGATTACTCACTAGATCCGATAAACCTTGCTCTTGATCACACCTTAATTTATGGAGTCTTTTTAGATTTCAAAAAATCACCATCCTACTTTGCAAGAGAAGAATGAACCACCTTTTTTTAATTTAGTTTAATGTTGATTTGAATTTGTTTTGATGTTCTTTTCTTTTGGATGAAGTTTCAGCGATGAATGAATGATAGAGAAGAGGAAGAAAAAAGAAAAAAGTAAAATTCACGTTCTGTTCTATGTACTTTCAAAAATGAGGAGGTTTTTTTAATAGAATTAAAGGAACCTTTTCCTATTCTTCTATTAAAACTTCCTTCTTTATTTCCTCTTTTTAAATTTCAATTAACCTCATTATTGATTTCCTCCTCTTACCATTATATGGCTGATCTAAGCACATTACAAATATGCAACTTTTCCAAATAAAAGAAAATAACTTTTATGTAATTATTTTATTATTTAAAACATGTTTAAAATTATACCGATATCGCATACCTATATATGCAAATAACACTTTTATATATGCATTAAAATAACTACTAACAACATTCAAAACATCAAATAAACTAAAAATAATTAATATTTCTTAAATATTAATTAATTTAACCAGTTTGCAATATTTTACAAATTAATTAAATTGTGTGGTTTTCGGAGAACTCACAAATGCGGTTGTGCGATTCAGAGGTGTGAATTCAATCAACAATTAATATTGTACAATTCAAATATTACTGTTCACATGTCACTTAGCAGGTGGTATGACAGTTTATCTGAATTCATCGCTTACAGGTCTTTCAGTAAAATCAAATTTTACTTATTATAAGCAGTACCTAATAGTGGCAATTATTTACACCAATTATCTTCGTCAAAACTATATCACATTAGGACTTATGGAATTTGGTAATGGTCAAAATTCCAATATCCTTTACATTCAACTTTATAGTTTAAACAGAAAGTTCTTGGTACAGTAATAACAATTATTATTAACCAAAATGCTCTGGCCAGAGACTTTGACTTTGAGTTGACTTGAGTTGACCATGATACTAAACCCAAATAACTAAGGAGACGAATCCTCTCTTGAATAATGTTTCACTTCCAATACTTCCACTCGAACCAACTATAATCACTCGATGAAATGTTATGCCATGACTTTACTATAATTAAAGCGAAGCTTTCATATTGAAGATCCACAGTATTCTCAAGTCGAGAGAACTGTGTAAATCAGTCACATCGATATTTTCTATTTGACCTCAGTTATATTCACTAACAAAACACTATCGAGTGAGTCGTTCCATAGTTATCCAATAACTAGCAGTCGTGAGTAATACACTGCCCAACATTTGAAGAGTGTTACATACTCTAGTTTCAACGGTTACATCGATATCCAGTCTCGATGCATCTTGACTAGGTACATTTAAAATGACAATATTTGTTTTATTCTGATAAATTACTCACAGTTACAACACTTTGTAACTACAATCACAAAATATATCATTTATAGATTTTCTATTAAATATTCTTTTAATCGAATTAATCAATTAGTATAACCACATTATACCAAGTACATAATAGAAATAAACACCTTTATTGTGAACAAGATTGGTCAACGAGTTAGATATATGTAACAATTACATAATTTCCCCTAAGGCATTCCCCTAACTCTATTGATCTCCCACTTGTAGTTGAGGTCAACTATGGAATCTTATTCCAACTTCTCCAATCGGTTTCTCAAAACCAGTTAGGTCAGTCCCTTTGTGAACGGGTATGCTATTATGTTTCAATTATCTACTCTATCAATCAACTCTCTTTGACAATGATAAACTGCTTTATCACGTGAAACAATTCGGAGTGTCTCTCGACCTCTAGTGAGCTCTAAGTTCTATTACGAACCATATCGCGACACTGTTATTATAATAATGCTATGAGATTCTCAATATTTTGGAACCAGCTCGGTTATAAATTTATGCACTTATATTTTTACATACATTGTCTTTATTATGGTGCTATTCTAGGCAATGTACTTAGCCATTTTCATTGAATAAGCCATGGTATTTCATTTGGAACATTTCCAACTTAAAGATACTTAACTTGACTTTATTGTTGAAATATTATATTCAATATCACTTATAAAGTTTGAGTCCGAACACTCCTTCATAAGGAGTTTTTGTTTCTATAAATAATTCTCTAGTATTTCATAAATACATGAGAACACTTCAAACAACCATTTAGTGATATCAATTTTGGATTTGATATTTGCTCCATGTATGAAACACATAAAAAAATCATGATATCGTAGACAACATAACATGTATGATAATTTCTGTTGCCAATGCATAAAGAACTCATCTCATATGTTCCATTAAAACAATTTAATAAGGTGTCTTTGTGTATCGTTTTAGGACATTCCCTATATCTTTTATACTTCCTATAAAAGTATCATTTACAAATCCAAAGTTGAGTACTAAAACAACCAAGGTTGATTTTAACACAAGTACATTACTAAAATCAACAATGTGTTATTCTATAGTTTAGAAATATCAATGTACATTTTAACGTTCTTTCTTATAAACACACGCTTCCTCTGCACTTTGATTGAAAATCAAACTATTTGATATTTCTATCAAAATACTTATTCAATCTTGATGCTTATAAAATGATACTTTCGTATCATTTTTTGGATCATATCCAAAGACTCACAAACTCAATATCACTCCTACTGACTTTGAGACATTTTTGGTAAATGTATGTAAAAAAATTACTCTAAATCATTATTTAGAATTTTTTTGATTCAATACATATGTACCAAAACACTAGGAATTATCAAGTGAAAATTTAGTTAGTAAATCCGAATTGAGTTGAACATTTTGAATATCGAATCTATTACGCTAATTTCAACAATTGAAATCTACGATATTATTCTTATCAACATTCTCATTTAATTCCAACTACATTAGCCTTACTCATAAAGACAAGGTCATGATTGATGGATCATATCCCTTCGGTTACGATCACCAAAATCTATATTTTGGTGGCGTACTTGGAATTGTTTTGGATTTGCGCATCATACTATATAGAGTCAACACTCTCAATGGTTTAATTAAACTACCTATGACTATATATTTTTGACAATAATAAGAAACTCATAGTTTCTCTTTGATATGCAAGAATACTTATTAGACATTCTAATGCTATGTGCTCGTTTAGGTTAGTTAATTTCATTTCATCTCATATAATTAGTTATATCTATGGATCGTATCCAATTCCATTTTACTACCAATAATTCCTCAAAGGAATTCCTTCACAATGAAGTTGGTATATCTTGAAACAACAATCAATGTAATAATAGGTATTCATAAATGTTTTATGAATTTCTTTATTTATAAACCGGTTTGGTTTTAGTTTACAAAAATTATGTTCGAATCATAAATATGTCATCCAACGACAGTCTTTTCAAAATCCTTTTGGGGAGATTCATACAAGATCCCTCATGAACAATTATTACGTGCAATCTTTCGACTCGCACAACCTGCAAACTCCTTGGCCTCGGATATGTTGGAGTTTCTTATAAACCCTTATCTTGTAAAATTTTGTAAATTGTTATTCAGATGAAATAATATTAACCTTGTGTACTACCATTAAGTACATTACCTTATAGAAAGAAACTAACTCAACTTCACTCATAATTAATCGTACATTGTCCAACAAAGTTCGATTACTCCATATCGATGCATCATTATGTATCACATGGAGGAGTAATTTTGAGATTGAATATTTATTCATTTTAGGTACGTTCGGAACATTTTCCAATATACTCACTCATTCGATCAACTCAAATCATTTTTATCGCATGTTATTTTATTTACTTCTGTTTTATGTTATAAAAGTTTACCATAGACATACTACATGTGTATCAAATACACATGTCCATGTCGATGATAACTCATCGGTAAATATGACAAAGTATATGGAACCATTTTGGTATTTATAGAATTGTGATTGCATACATCTATATGTATAATTCCGAAGAGTTCATCAACTTTTATGATACTCCCACTAAAAGGGTGCATAGTCCTTTATTGTTTGAGATATAATTAACAGAGTCGTATGATTCAAAATCATACAATAAAATTATTTCTCAAAACTACGGCTTAGTCTATAATTCCAAAACAACTGTAGATAATATTAGATACTTTTGTATTTTCCAATGCATCACTTTTGTTATAAAAAAAATTACCACATTATAGATTTATTTCATAAAGAATATTCATAATATTCATATTGAAATATAGCTATGTCTATTTTTTCCAGTCGATACCGAAAAATTATCATTATTTCATAAAGAATGTATGGTAAGTTTTACGAAAACAATTTTCGTGCTATGATGCAATTAATAAGTGCTATATGGCATGCTCCCACTATTTCCACCATTACTATAATAGCATACTAAATTCGGAGGTCCGTCATTCACTTAATACTATTTATTTATTTCATACACTGCAACTATTTATAGTGGAGAGTTCATCGATCAAATATCTTGAGTTCAAAGAAATAATCTCATAGAAAACAATTTTTTACATGAATACACAATTCGGAATAGAAATCATATATTTTTATTCCAACATTAAGTTTCAATTATTATTACAATTCTCGTTTCCAATGTTTCTCTATGAAGCAGAAGTGACTATTCATTCTCTTCATCCCAACTGTACCTTAAATTGCATCTATTCTTATACATTCATTTTCCTTTCAAATGGTCAAACTATTTCAAAAGAAAACCTTACTACAATATCATAACAAACTCTTTACAAAAGCACATTCGATTATCCTTAACATTTAAGGATAAAAAATATGTTGCATTTTACATAAATCGATCAAAATGACATTTCAGCGATCGAGTTCTTAGATCTATCTTGTATTTTTAGTCTTGTGTTACATTAAGACAATATGATACCTTTTGTAATCAATCAGGTTAAATACATGATCTCAAAATACCGTTTATTGGCTTATTTCCAATGAACTATATTCATTGAAGTATCGTACATTACGAACTGTGACCATTCACCATATGATATTTATAAATGATAGTATATGGATCAAATATCCATAGTCTTGTATTGCTTTTAGAGTTCGAAACTCATAGAGTCCAATACACTGTCTCAACCAAATAAGCACGTAAGTGAACATTTTACGAATGTATTAAGTAGTTGTAAAAACTAGACACTTGCATGGGTATAAAAAACATTAACATGCAATAGGCATTTAACAGTGGGTATTATATTTCCATTTTTCAACTTTCAATTCAGTTCGTTTGTATATGTTAATTCATAAACATTTTATTAATCATATTAAATGTACAAATTTATCGTTGTATATAATTATAGCATTATTTAGCATATGTTCTTACAATATTAAAAAGGTTAAATGTTACCATTTCATTTTTCTAATATGGCTCCCACTAGTCTTTTATGTTTCTCCAAACCTTAAGATGAAACATAGAAGTCTTTCAACTTCACTAGTGAGTGTTAGGACTCGTTTGTCTTAGTATTCTAACCTTAAGTTTACTCAACAAATCATAGCCCCACAAATGATGAATAACTCCTTATTGGTTGTATCACATACAACTCCTAACCTATTTTTCCTTGTTCTAATCTCATTTCGACCTTGAGTTTGCTCAACAAATTGAAAGAGATTATTCACTCATACCTATCACATCGCGATGGCCTAAGTATAGTATATGTACCTTGAGTTTGCTCAACAAATACATGTAGTTATCTTACATAGTCTACTCAATATATTAATAATACTACACATTACATCCCTAGCTTAAGTTTTCTAAACAACTAAGGAGTATGCAAGTAATTTATTAATATATATGGTAGAGGGCAACATTATATTGAAGATTCCAAATCTTCAGTATATTACTGATACCGACTTATGGAATAATGTATTTCTTATGAAATACCCTTGTGATTCAAGTGTCAGACACATCAGAAATCACAGTATACATACATTTACGTATGTATTTATTCCTTAAGTCTATTTAGGTTTCTTTAATGTTCCACCTTTAGTTTATACACTCATATTGTATAAGTTTCATTATTATATAACTTTTATATTTTAATTAACTTATACAATAATCTTATGTATAACATTTTATTAATTAAATATTATTTAATTAATTTTAATTAATTAACTCTTTAATTAATTTTAAATTAGTATTCCAATATAACTTTTATATTGGACATATCTACTATGAATTTTGCAATACATAAAATGCAGGTCGTTACACTCTCCCTCCTTTATGAATTTTGACCTCGAAATACCCAATAATAGGTTTAAGCCAAATAATGATTGCTCCACATGCTTAACATCCACAAGCAATCATCTCAAATATAAAATAAGCAACCATGTAATCATAAGTAATCAAATGCTATATATACCTACCCCAGCATGCAGAGCCCTAAACTACTGTATAAAGAGCATCAAAAAATGATATAAAATGCGAAAACTAATAATAAAAATGGGGATTTATCAAGTATAGAGCTCTGAATAAGTGGTCCTAATACTCTCTTATGTCTCTCATGAAAAATTGCCTTCGCTCTCACTGCATTGAAATTCATTAACTCCATCGTCTTTGTCCTAAGCTGCTTCTTTATCACAGCGATGTGAATAGGCCTACAGGGCCTCAAAGCTTTCATTTTAATCTCAATACCATCAAACTGATCTGGTGAAACGATTGCCTGAGCCATGCACAAACATTCATAATGTGAAATGTGGAACATGTTACACATCCGCCATTTTCTGGGTTAAGTCGACCCTATAAGCTAAGTTCAAAATCCACTCGAGTATCGAAAAAAGACCTATGAATCTCGGTGCCAACTTCCCCTTTGTACCCAATCAAACTATGTCTTTATTGGAAAGATCATAATATATACCATATCTCCGACAACTTCAAATCCTACATTTCTTATTAGTGTAGCTCTTCTTTCTGTCTTGAGCGGCTTTCATTCGTTGCTGAGTGATCTCGATCTTCTCTTATGTCTCTCTAACCATATCTAGTCGAATATTAGTTTCTCGTCCGCTTCCCACCAACAATAAGGAGTGTTGTATAGTCACTCATATAATGCCTTGAATGATGCCATACCGATGCCAAGCTGATAACTATTGTTGTATGCGAACTCTACTAAATGAAATTGATTGTCCCACAAACCTCCAAAGTCAAAAATGCAATGTCGCCAAAGATCCTCTAAGATACAATTCACCCTCTCAGTTTGCCATCAGTTTGCGGATGATAAGCTATACTGAGATGTAGCTCTATCCTCTATGCCTCTTGTAAGCTCTTCCAAAATCTACTAGTGAACAACGGACCTTGGTCACCCACAATGTTATTCGACACGGTGTGGAATTGCACAATCCACTTCATATATAACTCAGCCAATTTGGATGTTGTCCTACTAGAGTTAATGTGTATGAATCGAGAAATCTTCATCAATCTATCGACTATGACCGATCCCTCAACCCATCGACATCAGGCATAAACAATCTCCCATCCTACAGAGCCAACCATCTCAGTCGAGTTCATACTGCTTCATGTCATCAGACTCTAAGCCTTTTTCTCTCTTTGCTATGATCTCCGCTAGTCTAGCATCATGCATATGACCAATGTCAATTCTCTCAATCAAAATAGGTCTAATAGTCAGACTAGCCAACATCTTTGGCTCTAGCTCACATCGAGGTCTGAGATCATAACCAGCAATAAACTCAAGCTACATACACTTTAGGAACATTGCTCGATTATGTCTTCTACGCAAAGCATCAACGACACCATTCCCCTTACTAAGCATATATGAAATGCGGAAGTCGTAGGAGGCTAAGAATTATAACCATCGCTGCTAGTGAAGGCTGAGATCCTTCTGCGAGAAGAAGTACTTCAAAGATTTCTGGTCCTTGACTGACTCGAACGTTTCTCTAAGCAAATAGCTCCCACAAATCTTCAAAGTGAATATTATTGCTGCCAACTCCAAATCATGAGTCGGATACTTCCTCTCATACGGTTTCAATTGTCATCTAGCATATGCGGCAACCTTACCCCTCTACATTAATACTGCACCTAGTATAGTATCATGGGCATCTGTGTATATTGTAAACTCCTCATTCCTACTTGGAATTACTAATACTAGTGCACTAGTCAATTGTTCCTTCAAACTCAAAAACGCATACTCGCACCTTGCATCCCAAACAAAAGTCCTATTCTTCTTCGTCAAATTGGTTAATAGTGCTGCTTCCTTAGAACTCCTTGATAAAGTGCCTGTAATATCCTGCCAATCAAATGAAACTCTTCGATTCTGTAGCATTCTCGGGTTGACTCTAATCTTGAACCGCTGCTACCTTTGTGGGATCCATAGTAATGCCCTACTAGAAAACAACATGACCTAAGAATCTTACTTCCCTCCTTTAGAAGTAACACTTTGAAATCTTCACCTTCAATCGATGTTTCCTCAACACCTCTATCATAGTCCTCAAATGTGTCTTATGTTCCTCCTCCGTCTGTGAGAAGACTAGAATATCATCGATGAACACATGCATAAAGTTATTTAGTTGATCCCTGAAAAAATGGTTTAGGAGATCAACAAAGTATGCCAGGACGTTGGTTAGTCGAAAAGGCATAACCAACCACTTATAAAATTTAAACGTGCACTAAATGGTGTAATAAGTACACTCTCCCTAGTTAACTTCAATTAGTGAAACGTCGTCGCAAGGTCTAACTGAGAGAACACCTTTGCACCATGGAACTGGCCAAATAAGTCATCAATACGTGAGAGTGGATACTTTTTCTTCTTCGTTACCTTGTTCATCTCACGGTAATCTACACACGACCTTAAAGAATCGTCTACCTTAGTGGTGAATACTACAGGCACTTCTCACTCAGATATGCTCCGTCGAATGAACCTTCATCTCCATAAGTTATTCACTTACACCTTTAGATCCCTCTACTCTCTGGGTATCATACACCTTAAAGGAATAACCACTGGTTCGATGTCTTTCACTAAATCTATGTGAAACTTTATCTCCCTATATGGTGGTAACCCGGTTACCTCCTTGAATATATCTGGATACTCCCTAGCTATAGGCATAGATGACAATTCTCTTACGGAACCTCCGGCGAATATAGAAAGCTAACCATCACCTCATCCGTTTGTAAGCAGCCCAACTCTATCCTTCGCCCATCCTTAGCCCAATCGCCACCAACAGCCTCTTATAGTCCACCATTATTGCATGCTTCCTCGGCCAGTCCATCCCTACGATAATACTAAATCCCACAAAACCCAAAAGAAAGCAATCATAAATAAAAAAACATCCATGATTCAATAATACCACATCATGACAAATCATTCTCAAACCAGTGGAACCTCCTACCAGATTTGACATAATCAAATATCTTTCTGCTAAGTCAGGCCTCAATCCCGATCTATCTACCAAGTCACTAGATATAAAGGAATGTGAAGCCCTAATATCAGATAAAATATGTATAATAATATCATAGATGGAAAGCATACCTTGGATAGTGATGCCTTTTCTCTTATCCTTCATCGATGGAGCACTCGATGAAGTGAACGACATTCAACACATATGCCTTCACCACCTACTTCTCCTTAGTTGGCTCGGGATAGTCTTTCTGTACATGCTCGATCTTATTGCAGTTGTATCACTTCTTTTCTTTAACTTTGCAATTCATATTCAGATAGCCCTTATCACCATAGTTATAGAAAATAAGGTCCCACTTGCCCTTTTTCTAACCATCCTTGTTCTGGAGTTGCTTTCACTTGTTCTATTTCTTCTTGCCTCCCTCACCCGACTATGGCTTCGAATTCTCTTTAGAAACAACAACCGGCTTAGACTTAGGAAATAATTTATCATGTCGGAGAGCCTTTTCAACCAACTTCTCAAAATACTCCTCAATATGTCCTACCAGCTTTTCTCTTAAGTGGTTATCCAAGCCTATAATGAATCTCTCATTCTTTTTAAGTAGAGTATTTGTGTAAGAAACATCGTACATTGACAAAATATCAAATTCAGCCACATGCTCTGAGATAGTCATACTATCCTGCCTCAAATAAGCAAACTTTCGGAATAGCATTGACTTTTGAGAAACTAGTATATACTTCTCCTCAAACCTCATCTTGAACTTCTCCCAAGTGATCTGATTGTCAGGAGCAGTAATCTTGATGGCACTCCACCATCCCATTGCTAGGCCTTAAAACTGTCTAGAGACGAGCTTCCTCTTCATGGCGTAATCCAATTCCAAGTCCTCAAAGATCCTTTCACAAGTGTCGATCCAATCTTGGACTTCCACAACCGACTCCACTCCAAGGAACGGCTTCTCTCCTAAGCTAGAATAATCTCTAATTGGCTTAGTAAAGTCAACCCTAGGCACCTACATTGGAGAACCATAAGAATTTGGAGAAACTAGAGCATTCTGAACCATATTCTGTACTATCTTGACGAACATGTTTTGTATGTCAGGGTCAGCCACCCCCAATCATTCCCCTACTCAACTCTTGAGATGGAGTTCCTAGCAATGATTCTTGTATGTCGGCTCATTCTTAATCTATGTTAAGAACGATTAATCTCTCATAAAGAAAAGTTGCATCTATGATACTCATGTGTGCATTGCAACTTATACTATATATATTACCATATAGTTTTGAAAATCAAAATATATAATAAGTACACTCTATCATACACCCTCGATCCATTCTAGAGTGATAACTCATACTCTATCTCTAATGGATTCTAATATCCCTTAGGTTTACTATGCAACCTAAGTTCTGATACCAAATGTGACAGCTGCCCTACACATCTAGCACCCAATATATCTATAAAGTGCGCCGAAGCAGTGTCGATCAATATAGGATGATTATCAAGTGGTAAAATAACTAAAACAATTACAGAATCCATCATATATCTTACATCATAAAGATAAAATATGATATCAATCGCAGATATAAAATAGACGATATAGAAATATAACTAAATGAACCATCACGAATCAGAACATAGGTTCGATAAAGTTATACAAAACAATAGTGGAGTCTATACAACCAATAATTAACTCAAAATATCCTTCTATAATTATAATAAGTCAAATACCGTCAAAGCCCCGTAGTGCTGCACAGTGGAAATAGTAAAAGCTCTGAAAATATAGTATATGTTAAAGCGTAGCCTCAGCCTGCTAGTCCATTTATACCATGGTGCACGCTATGTCACATCTGTTATCTAGTCTACTCATTAAGGGTACCCAGTAATAAGAAGCAAAGCATAAAACCTCGAGTTGGACAACCATTTGGTGTAAGCGATAAACAATCTCAAAATACTATAAAAATTGATGTAGTATAAGACATATGGTAGGAGAATCACACCTAACATGTCCCTGCATCCAACGAGTTAGCAAATAACAAAATATGCTAGTCTATATTCATCATTGTATAAGTCTACTACGGGTCCAAATACAGTGTGCGGTGTTTAGGTATCTATGTCTATAATACCTAGGTCCCACGACATCTCTAGAGTAATAAAACAACATAGCAAGCGTAGCATTAATCAAACAATCCTCACAATCACTCGTGTGCATTGGATGTATGCTAACTCATATGGTTAATCCTCTGCCAAAGACTAATGGAAAAATCTTGGTTTCTTGGTGCTTTAGTCCAACCAACGTATCCTCATGGTCTAGGGTATACAGATCCACATCAACGATCGAAGATAATGTGTCATCATATCCAAGTGAGCTTCCTCATATACCCATTCTTAATGAGCACACTTCGAAACACTCAGAGTATCAAAGATCCCTTACATCCTCCTTCCACTCCATTCATTTCCATAGCGGAACACATTCCTCTTGTTCTATCCACAAGTTCCTATCCTCATCGAACTTGTCCTTATGGATCATCATCGCGACTCCATCATTGAGCCAACATCATCGAATCATCATCGTTAAAGCACAACTCCATCATCATCGAATCAACATCATCTAAATATAACTCCATTATAATCGAGCCGTCATTACTGGAACACAGCTCCATCATTATCGATTTGTCATCATCAAAGTCTCAGAGTCATCATGTCGAAGCACCCCATCATTTGCTTCACTGCTAATCATCATCCTTCTACATGCCATGACATCAAAATCGAATGTTGAATGAACAAATGAACACACAGGAACACTTCCTAAGGCACTATCCACACCTCCACCAAGTTTGGTCATAATTGGCCAAACTTAAATCATGTGGCCTCGACGTGATTAATCATGTCAGCCCTGACATGAATAATCATTTTGGCACTGACTTGATGACTTAACCAAATATTGTTAAGTTATACTACCTTGATACTTCCCTCAAAATCCTAAAGCCTCTTCATTTTCCTGAAGTAGTGCCCCAAAGTCCTCGAAGCAAGACATGTCGGTACCAATTGTTTTACTACCAATATTTCCATGTTTTAAACCTCTCTATGGAAATTCTTTAGCCCGAAGGCTTCCAACCTGAACCCGAAGCATTTAAAGCCCCAGCTCAGAATCAACCTCTAAAATCCACGAAGTCCTTCATCCTTGAATATTTTGAGCTATCACCACCGAATTGTTTTGCACAAAACGCGAACATGATTATCTTAGCTCAAATCACTTTCAATCTCATGCGACTTGTGTTGTAGGTTCCATAGGCTTCCAGGAAAAACACACCTCTGTTAGAACCTCCAATTATGTTTTAATGATAACAACTATACAATCATATACATGTATAGACCTTATCAAGATTGCAGTTACATGCTACAAAAAGACACCATGCTCGAAGATATTGAGACTCAAAGAGAAATGAAGATTCATTGACCATACTACTATTAGTAAGATTATTCTACTGTAAAAGAGTCCTAAATAAAATATTGTTAAGGTCTCCTTGAGTATATGGATACGATCACACACAATTGCATATGCATCAAAATTAAGTTGAAAAACCGATTTTACACCTCATTGATGTTTGAGGTAAAGCCGCAGACGTTTGTGACAATTCTTGGGTTAAAATTCTCTGAAGTCACAGACATTTGAGGTTTTACCACAAACGTCTGTCATGTGCAAAAAATGTCAATTTTGAAAAGACACTTCTGTTTCATCTAAAAAGAAATCACCTTTCAACGAAAGGTTGCAGCCATTAAATTGAATAGACTTTCTCAAATAGTAACAACTTTTCATCTACACCTTTTTGAATCTATAAATACTACTTTGCTTGAGAAATAGAAATCAACTAACTTGAATTAATCTATTCTTTCCTCTTTTGATTTCTAAACACTTCCTTGCATATACATTGTTCGCAAACTCTCAATCTATTATAACCAAAATATAATTTTGGTTAAATCACTTCCTACAAATCAAAGCATTCATATTCATATACTCAAAGGAGATCATAGGAAGATTTGTGCTATAGGTAAAAAAAACGTGTTATTTGGAACACAGGATTGTCAGAAATACTTTTGTATTAGCCTATCCCTTCGGGCGAAGTGAGGGAAATTTGATTAAAGGAAATACCGAAGGGGAGCTTCGGGATTGGACGTAGGACAGGAGGTCCAAACCAGTATAACTCTGGTTTGCACGCATTTTATACTTTACTATTTATTGTCTACTATTGCATTAACTTATCCACTTGCTTATTATACACAAGTTAGATAATATACGATCCATGGGATTTTCAACTGGTATCAGAGAAAGGTTATTTCAATTTACAGTAACACGTAATTGAAATCATTAAAATGTCAAGTACATTTCAAGAAATTCAATCAACTGCTCGTCCCCTACTATTTACTGGTTCTAATTATGCTTATGGTCAACACGCATGCTAATTTTTATAGAAGCAAATGGATTAGAAATATAGCTAGCAACTCAAAATAAATATGAAGCACCTAGCACTGATACTAGCATATGGACTGATGCACAAAAAGCAGATGCATATAACAACGCCAAAGCTATGAATGTTTTATTTTGCTCACTCGATAAAAATGAATTTTCACGAGTCATGCTTTGCACTACGACTTATGATATATGGCGTACATTATAAATTACCAATGAAGGCATTAACAAAGTTAAGCAAACAAAAATTTCTATTCTACAAAATCATATTTCATCTTTTAAAATGAAATCAAATGAATCAATTATTGACATGTATGCTAGATTTCAAACTATACAACACAATCTTATGGCACTAGGAGTTATATTCACTGATTTGATTTAGTCACATGAATTTTGAACTCTCTGACAAAAGAAAGGGAAAGAAAACTTTTAGCCATTAAAGAAGCTAACGATCTTTCCCAACTAAAAGTCGAAGAGTTAATAGGAAATCTAATGTCATATGAAACTAATCTACAAGCAAGAAAAGAACAAAATCAAGAAAGGAAAAACATCGCATTTCAGGGAAATAATGACAACTCTGACTTGGAAGAAGATGAGATTGTTTTCATAGCCAAAAATTACAACAAGTTCAAGAAGTTCAAAAAGATGATGAAATTTCAAAACAATAGCAATACAAATTCCTCAAATTAAACATCAATGAATTGCTTTGGGTGTGAAAATTTTGGTCATATGAAGAAAGACCGTCCACTACTCAATAATGATAAAAAGAAAAACAAATTCGAAAATATCAAGAAAAAGAGAAGAGCATTTCAAGTAACTTGGGATGACTCTGACTCTTCCTCTTCATTCGATAACGATAGCGACTCAGAACAAGCAAATGTTTGCTTCCTGGTTAGCACCGATGAGGTACGTCTGAATTAACATATGATGAAATCCTTGAAATTAGTATAGAATTAGCTGACAAGTATAGAGAATTAAAAAAATTAAATAAAGAAAATATGGGAAAATTAAATAGAGCTGAATTATAAATTGGATTGTTAAAAGATGAGAAAACTATTTTAGAAGAAGAATTAGAATTAGCACAAAAAGAATGTAAAGATTATCATCTCAAAATGCTATTTTAACACATGATATAGAGAATAAAAAAATAGAGAATTACAAACTTGAAAAATAAAAGTATAAATTGAAACAAAATTTAGAATTAGATAATATATAAATTTCTGATCTCAAAAATAAATTAGATAAAATTAATAATAATGTTTCAAAATTAATAAAGGAAAGCAAAATCTAGATATTGAGAAAGATTTCAAAGCCATCAGGAAATAGGAAGGGACTAGGATTTAATGAAAAAATTCATAAACATTCTAGAAATAATCTTGTTTCTAATAATAATCAAAGATTTAAGAAGTACAGTACATTATGTACAAATTTTAGAAAGACAAAATCAAAATATGAAAATAAGGGAACAAAAATGATTAAAATATGGATTTCTAAAACAAATAACAAATTGATTAGACAAAAACATATAAATGTATATCTTTGTTCATAATGAAAATTACATCTCTAAAGGTTCCAAACCCTAATGTGTATGGCTACCTTCTACTGCTAACACATAGGACCCTAACGAAGAAAGTGGGTACCAATTAAAACTTTTTATTATTTTGCAGGTGCCCAAAAACAAAATTAATAATAAGGAGAAATGGATACTCGATAGTGGATACTCCAAACATATGACAAAAAACTCACACATGCTATCAAACATCACTTACACAGACGGTGACACGATCACTTTTGGGGATAATTTCAAAGGATATGTTACCGAAGTCGGAAACATCATCAATGTTGATATATCTCCTATTATTTCAAATGAATTATTAGTTAAAAATTTAAAACATAATTTACTTGGTATAAGCCAATCATGCGATAGGGGATTTAGAATCGATTTTGAAAAGGACAAATGCAATATCTTTGATCAAAATAAAACTTTATTTTTTGAAGGAACGATAAATCAAAATATTCATATTCTAAACATGAATATTAATCATAAATGATTTATGCTTAACCGCAAATCATGATGATCCATAAATATGGCATGAAAGATTTTGTCACATAAATTTCAAATATATAAACAAATTAGCTAAAAACAATTTAGTAAGAGGATTACCCAAAATAAACTTCAAAGTTAAAAATCTATGCAATGCATGTCAACTTGGAAAATTAAAGAAAAGCTCGTTTAAGTCTAAGAAGGAAACCTCTATTAAACAACCTCTTGAATTACTTCATTTGGACTTATTTGGTCCAACTCAAATACGTTCGATAAATCACAATAAATATGATTTTGTAATTGTATACAATTTTTCAAGATATACTTGGACGCTATTTTTAAAACATAAAGTGATACATTCAAAATGTTTAATTTTTTTGCTAAACGAATTAAGTCTCTAATGGATTTAAAAATCAAAAGTATAAGAAGTGATCACGGTGGAGAATTTGAAAATGATTTATTTACAAACCTTTGTAATAAAAAAGGAATTAGCCATAATTTTTCATTTCCATGAACACCACAACAAATCGGAGTAGTTGAAAGAAAAAATCGCACCTTGCAAGCATGTGCTTGAACTCTTCCAAATGGCAGTGGCTTACCAAAGAATTGGACCGAAACAGTTGCTACTTCTTGTTACATATTAAATCGTGTAACTCTTGGACCTATGACTAAAATATATGTTATGAAATGTTCTACAAAAAGAAACAAAAGTATCATATGTTCGAATATTTGGATCAAAATGCTTTATTCTAAATACGAAGGATAATCTTGGTAAATTCGATTCAAAAACCGATGAAGGAATTTTTGTTGGATATTCTGATCAAAGTAAAGCATATATAATTTTTAACAAACGAACAAATGTTATAGAGGAAAGTCTTCATGCCTCGTTTGATGAAAATTTTAAAAATATAAATAAAGATGACAAAGAAATTTTTGATATCAATCAAAATAAATCCATTGAAATTTTGATTGAAACTAATAATGATAATCGAAATAACAGTGATTTGAAATCACCATCCCGTATTTTAAAAGATCATTCTATTGATAACATAATTTAAAATTTAGATAACAAAGTTTCGACCAGAAGATAAATAAATCAAATGAGTAACGTAGCATTTATATCTAATTTTGAACCAAAAAATTACAAGGAAACATCAAATGATGATTTCTGGATTTTAGCAATGCAAGAAGAACTTAATCAACTTGAACGAAATAATGTTTGGGAACTAGTACCAAGGCCAAACGATCAATCAGTAATTGGAACAAAATGGGTTTTTAAAAACAAAGCAGATGAAAATGGAAATATTATACGTAATAAAGCAAGATTAGTGGCATAGGGATACAATCAAGAAGAAGGAATTGATTATGAAGAGACTTTTGCACCTGTGGCACGACTTGAAACCATAAGAATATTACCTGCTTTTGGTTTTCATCATAACTTTAAGCTATTTCAAATGGATGTTAAAAGTGCTTTTTCGAACAGGTTTATAAAAGAAAATATTTACATTTAACAACCACCACTATTTGTTCATGAAAAATATTCAGATCATGTTTTTAAACTTAAAAAGACGTTATATGGTTTAAAACAAGCACCTCGAGCTTGGTATGATCGATTAAAATCACATTTAATAAATTCTAGTTTTCAAATTGGTAAAATAGATACAACATTATTTATTAAAAGAGAACAAAAGGATATATTAATTGTTCAAATTTATATTGATGATATTATATTTGGATCTACTGACGAAAATTTATGTAATGAATTTTCTACAATAATGACAAACGAATTTGAAATGTCCCATATAGGTAAATTGAATTTCTTTTTAGGATTACAAATAAAACGATTAAATAATGGAATTTTTATAAATTAGGAAAAATGCTGTAAAGAATTATTAAAACATTTTGGAATGGTAATACCTCAAGTAAACCCACTCCCATGAGTACTACCAATCACCTAGAAAAAGATGAACATAGAAAAGAGTTCGATCAAAAACTATATTGAAGCATGATAGGATCCTTACTATACTTAACAGCTAATAGACCAGATATTATGATGAGTGCTTGTTTATGTGCAAGATTTCAAGCACAACATAAGGAATCACATCATCGGGCAGTTAAACGGATTTTACGTTATTTAACCAACACTAAAGATTATGGTCTATTTTATCCAAAAGACAGTACGTGTGAACTCGTATCTTACAGTGATGCGGATTTTGGTGGCTGTAAATCAGATAGAAAAAGCACAGGTGGCACATGTCACTTTATTGGTCAATCATTAGTATCGTGGTTTAGTAAAAAGCAAAGTTGTGTTTCTCTTTCGATATGTGAAGCCGAATATATTTATGCTGCCTTAGCTTGCGCTTAAGTGATATATATGCAACAAACACTTAAAGACTACAGAAAAATAATAAGCAAATCTCCAATATATTGCAATAATACTAGTGCTATAAATTTATCTAAAAATCCAATTAATCATTCACGAACAAAACATATAGATTTTCGTCATCATTTTCTGAGAGATAGTGTTGAAAAAGAAATAATAACTCTTGAATTTGTTAATACCGAAAATCAAATAGCCGATATTTTTACAAAACCGTTAAGTGAACTAACTTTTATTAAGTTAAGACAGGATCTAGGAAAATGTTCGTACAATGAATTGGTTAACTAAATTTGTAGAAATAATATTTTGTTCACTTAAAATTGTAATAGCTTATATGGACTTTCAACGGCATAATTGATTTTATACACTTAGAATTAACAACAACCACATAAAAAAATATTAAATATCAACCATTTAAAAATTAACTAGTATATATTAATTTTTTTTTGGCTTAACTCATTTTCCTCAACTTAGTTTCTAAACATAGCAAAACCTTATCTTTTAAACTCATCTTATATTCTACTTAAAATAAATAAACATAAATAAATTATTAAAACAAATAATACAATGTCTTCCGATCACGACTCCAATTATTCAACCATCGACTATAAATCCACCTCGTCAGATAGCACTTACGTATCACCAACTAAATCCACACCGACATTAACTCGTTCAGTTTCTCTAAACATTGTTGCATCACCAACATACCACATTGGCTTTTCTCCTAAAGAAAAGCAAGCTAAACGTTCGATTGATATAAAATCAACATCTCTCACTGACAAAGTCGATGAGATATATCACTATCAACAAGAAATGATCGGCTTTCAATGTGAAATGTATTACGAGCAATGACGTCAAGGATCTCATCTAAATTTTCTTGAAAAGTGTATTCTAGCAATTTGTGGTCATTCACGAACAAAAAATTGCATACATCAAAAGTCTCCTCAATTACAAGAAACTTCTACAAAAGCGCATAACATTACTCGAGAAATCTATGCAAACCGGGACCATCAAACCAAGCTTGGATTGACACTCCAGCTCGTTCAAGTTGGTCTCCACTAAAGCCATTAATTGACGATACAAAAGTTGAACCAAATTCATGGGATATATAGCAAATCCATAATTCTAAATTCTCTGACAAAAACTAAACTTATGTTACACATCATATGAATTATGTGTACTGTTTATTGTATTAAAATTTTAATAAAATATTCATTGATATTAAATATTTTCTCTAAATGTAAGAAAATACATATCACAGACGTCTTTGAATATACCACAGACGTCTGTCACAAGTTAGGGGTAAATTTTTCCTGTAGCCACAGATGTCTGTGGAAACCTTACAAACGTCTGTAAAAACTCTCTGTTTAATTTTTCTATAGCCACCAACGTCTTTGGAAACATCACAGACGTTTGTTGAATCTCTCTGCTTCATTTTTACTGAAGCCATAGACATCTATGACTCCCTCATAAACGTTTGTCGCTGCTCTGGCAACAAATTTTCAACAGCCATATATAAACAACTTTACCCCTCTCTTCACTTTTACCTCCATTTCATTTCCTAATTTCTGAAACCCTAGCTTTCAAAACATTCAAATTCATCAATCAATGGCTCCCGAGAAGGTTACCATCTCTAAAAAGCAAAAACAAGGCCAATCTTCCTCCTCCTCTCAATCCCCGGTTATGCAAGCTCCATAAACCAATGGTTCTGCAACAATCCTAATGCCATCAAACGATTTGAGGTACTTTCCCAAAAGAAGATCCACTCTGGTCCTTTTTATCGCCTTGGCAATGTGATGGAATATGAAATTCTAGGAATAACTACGGATGTCGGTTGCTGCAACCTAATTAGCTATGATGCAAATAAGATAATCATCAATCCTCTAGCTATTTACCTCTTCTACTCCAATCTATGTAGTATGGAGATCTGGAATCCGGAGAATGATGACGGTTGGTTTTGGTCAAATGTTTATGAAAAAAAAATTAAAATTGATGTACATACAGTTGGCCGTATTTTAGGATGTTCTTATGAGGGGATTGATTTAATCGATATACCGGATCACAGTCTTCTACCTAGAGATGAAGTTACCATCAAATATGGGAAGATAGGATGCCCCAATGGAAATCCATTTACCTTCATCCATGTGCTAGACTATCGAACCGAATGATAATTAACACAATCATTCCCCGTCTAGGTAGTCACGAGCAAATTTATCCCAATGACCATCGAGCTTTGTATGCAATATTTGATCGCCTACCGGTAAATTGAGCAAAATTTATTCATGACCAAATTAAAGATTTTTGGACTCAGCATCGTCGCTCAATTTTATATGCTCCGTACATAATGCGCATCTTGCAAGGTCTTGGAGTTCCTTCGTACTTGTCACAATACGAAGAAATTCCAACAAAAGATAGTTGTCCACGATATCTATCACTGATGCATCTTCCCAAAAGCCTACCTCTTATCATCTCCTTCGACCAATGGACTCTACAACAACAAGAACATCATGGTCCTCCTACAACTAGCACTCCTCGACGGACCTACTCCCCTCATCCTTCACAACAACCACCTTCCTCTAGTCATGCTACCGTATATTATTCGGACTTTGAAATACAAGAAGCTCGCATTGAATCAACGCCAAACGTATCTTACGTCATTTGGCAATCAAAACCAAAAAATAATCATGGCTAATCAGCGAGCATTAAACAGAATGATGACTGGATTGGAACGTTCTTTCTCCACAAGGATGACAAAGATGGAGAAATGGACAAAGTGGTCTCCACCTTAGGCAAAGCGATGTGCAAAATACGTGGTCGATCTTTTTCACGCTCATCATCTTCGCCTTCCCCAACACCTCCACCTCGGGTTCAAACATCAGTTTATTGCTCTCAAGTCTCGCCCAAAGATACGTCTCACGATAGAGGTGATTGAGGGAAGACTCCTATTCACAATCAACCTGAGAAAGAAGAAGAAGATAGTGATGACATGTATGTGTCTGATACTCTGCATTTTCAACAACAATCGTACATGGCATTTCAAGGCCTTTCAATTCACGAAGATGAGGAGTACAACGACCAAACGCAATAGCCAGGTACATACGAGCAGGATCTATCCTCTTACTGGGAGTATTACGAGAACTATGAGGGCTTATCTTATTCACAAAATCAGTACAATTAGAGTTTTCTTTTATTTTTGCAACTCTTATGCTTGTTTGTTTCCCTATTTACAACTTTTGCTCTAATTGTTTCTAATTTTATTTTGAACTTCCAGATTTGATTTTCCATGATATTAACTAATAACATGTTATGTTTGTTTAATACCTCCGTATCTTATATTGTTTCCCTCCATTTTGATAATGACAAAGGGGGGAGAAATCTATGCATATACATAGAGGGAGACAAACATAATAATACTTCCATTGTATAGTTGACATTTGTCTGTATAGTTGATATTTGATTGTATAGTTGTCATCATCAAAAAGGGGGAGATTGTTAGAACCTCTAATTTATGCTTCAATGATAACAACTATAAAATCATATAAATATATTAGACCTTATCAAGATTGCATGTATATGCTACAAGAAGACACCATGCTCGAAGATATTGAGACTCAAAGAGAAACGAAGATTCATTGACATACTGCCATTAGTAAGGTTATTCTACTGTAAAAAAGTCCTAGATAAAATATTGTTAAGGTCTCCTTGAGTATATATGCATACACGATCACACACAATTGCATATGCATCAAAATTAGTTGAAAAATTGATTTTACACCTCACGGACGTCTGGGATAAAGCCACAGATGTCTGTGACAATTCTCGGGTTAAAATTCTCTGAAGTCACAGATGGTTGAGGTTTTACCACAGACGTCTGTCACGTGCAAAAGCTGTCAATTTTGAAAAGACACTTCTATTTCATTCAAAAAGAAATCACCTTTCAACGAAAGTTTACAACCATTAAATTGAACAGACTTTCTCAAATAGTAACAACTTTTCATATGCACCTTTTTGAATCTATAAATACTACTTTGATTGAGAAATAAAAATCAACTAACTTGAATTAATCTATTCTTTCCTCTCTGATTTCTAAATACTTTCTTTCATATACATTGTTCACAAACTCTCATTCTATTATAACCAAAATATAATTTTTGTTAAATCACTTCCTACAATTCAAAGCATTCATATTCATATACTCAAAGGAGATCATAGGAAGATTTGTACTATAAGTCAAAAACTGTGTTATTTGGAACACAAGATTGTCAGAAATACTTTTTTATTAGCCTATTCCTCCGGACGAAGTGAGGGTAGTTTGGTTAAAGGAAATACCGAATGGGAGCTTCGGGATGGGACATAGGACGGGACGTCCGAACCAGTATAAAAAATCTGGTTTGCACGCTTTTTATACTTTACTATTTATTGTCTACTATTGCATTAACTTATACACTTGCATATTATACACAAGTTAGATAATATACGATCCACGAGATTTTCAACCTCAACCACGTTAAATTTTGAACATTTTTTCCATCGATTTGCACAAAATGACAACCACTCTCTAATTACACTAAAATGACTTAAAACATATCACCATCACAGACAAACATCATACATCATCCAAACATCACTTATGAACAATCCAAACATGATTCATACACATATTTTCCAAGATCTAATTATATACAAAAATGACGACTTGATTCGTATGTTGTGGTAAATGAATCAAAAATGAAATTTACCCTTTTAAACTCAATTTAAAGATGTTAATAGAGTTAAATCTAGGTTTTAAAACGTTTTAACATAAAAAATAACCTTAAAAATCATTGTTTTACAATATCAAGATACATATAATAGTGAGGGATGTAAAATCATCCACCTTATACAAAAATACGTGAGTACCAAAGAAAATTTGAGGTAGAACGGCAAGCTTCATAAATCCCTAGGTGTCCAAAATAGTATATCTCTAATTCATTTGTGAATTACCTCTTAATGATGCGTTTAAGTTAATTAAAGGAAGGAAAAGTGATGCTTTTTGGCTAAGGAATGCTTAATGGAGGTTTGGGTCAATTTGGGAAGTGGGAAAAGTGATTGGAAACCATCCCTTCTCCCTTCTTAGGCACAAATCCCAAAATAGTTTAGTAGGCCTAATCCGAGCCTAATTAATTACCCAATAATCTAGCCAGAAAATTTTCAAACTTCAAACGACCATATCTCATAAATGGTAAGCCCAAAAAACTATTACGGGCACTCTATAGAAATAAAACCATAATATTTGTTCAATGGAAATGGTATTAATCTCTAATTTTGCTCCTATAAAAAGTTATAGGCTTCACAAGTTTTAAGGATCAAATTGTCCAATAAAATTTCTAAGAATAAAAAATGTCACTTGTTAATGAGATTTTTCATCTCAGAAACACCTAGTTATTTTTGAAGTAATCATGATGCTGAACGCTTTCGTGATTATGAATCAGAAAGAATAAGTAAAATTAAAATTGCCATTAAAGGAAGTAATTATGTCGTTGTGATGCTTACACAATTATGAGGGAAAATATTTGAAATTTTATGAAAGGTCTCAATCCAGTTTGTTAAAGCCATGTATTCCAATTCAAACACTAAAGATAAAAATAGTAAAATAAAAGTACTGAAAGCGATAAATGACACAAAGGATTTAGGTGGTTCGGATGTTAATGAATCCTACGTCCATGGGAAAAATGTTCTTATCTTCTTCTTTGATTCTTATGCAACAAAAATGGCAGAGAGTACAATTTTCAATTTCTGTGTCCAAAAAATAGTAAAGTAAAAATCCCTTCTTTTCAACTATAATTCCATATTCATTTACAGTACACAGAAATTCACACAGATCGCTAACGTCCATCTCCCGCTCTTTTGATTCTTGCCTTTGGATTACGCCACGTATTAATCATCTGTCGTGCTTATTTGATATACACGGATTGCTAACGTGGTCTTCAATGAGAAACTTTGATTGGGTTGATGGATTTTGAACGTGGGTGGAAAGCTTGAAATTGAAGTGGGAAATCCAAATTTGAATCAACCACGGCTTGATATGAGTTTTTATCTATTTGAGACCATGGGGGTTGAGCATTATTGGTCTTTTCTTATTAAGCTTTGTTCTTATGGGGGGAGCTATAGTCCAGACTATTGCTAGAACATCTTAGGTTGGGTTCTGATGATGTGCTTAGGCTCTAAAATGACGGCACAGGTTTATTTATTGAGTTGTACAATTCAACTTTAATTACTCTTGACGTTGTGCTTTGTTGTTATTTTGGATGAAATAGTGCAGTACAGCTTCAGGAGTGTTAGCGTAGTTCAGATGATGTGTAGTATTGTCATCCTATAAAATTGTGGAGGTGTAGTTCTCAATGATCCATTTTTGATAGCGAAGTTCTAAAGTGCATATGACCATGCAGTTCTTCTTTGTTGGGGCAGTTTCTTATTGTGGCTTTGCCTGCGCATGTGGGCAGTTTGTTGATTTGTTTCTTCCTTTGAGTCTTTGTATTTGTCAAGTGGTACTTCTTTAGAATTACGGTGTTGTTCTTTCACTTCAATGCCAACTCAGGATTGTGACACATTCATGTTGCTTCAATGTTAATATGAGATTGCAGCGAATTCCTATTGCTTATAATTGCTTTAAGAGATACACCATAGTTCTTTATTACTAATATTGCTTTTGGGACTGTAACACAATCTCTACATTTTGTTTTTACTCAAAGATCGTGCTGCAGTCCCAATTTGTTAACGTCTACCTTTGGAACCGCAACACAATCTTCATATTTGGTACTTAAAGACTGAGTTGCACTTTCGCTCATTGAAGTAAGTATTAAAGTTGCAGATCTGTCCCTATCTTTGTAGCTGTCTCAAGATACCGCGCATTATATAGTGCTGATGTTATGCTCAATGGAAAGGCGCAACCCTTATATTTTGCCACTGCGTTACACCTTTGGCGTAGTACTATCTAGACTTTTCTCTTTTTACCTCGCTTCCTATTCGTAGTCCAACTTCTATTATGGAAGCAGTTCCTTCGTTTCAATGCTTGCATCAATTTGCCATCGATGATGTTTGAAAAATATGGGTGTAACATCACTGTTCCACATTTCCTAAAGTTATAGAGTCATATGACCTAATATGAATTTATAAGGAATATTTTACGATCCACCAATACGTAAAATGTGGGTCATTACATAAACAATTTTTGCACATAGACCCTACCAAAAGTAAATTATTATATGTGGAAACAATTCATCCATCATTATATGAAATTAAACCTTCATTACGTTAAATCACTTCTGAATTTAATGTTCAAACAAAACTAAGCACACGACTCTGTCTTAGGATGTAGACCTAATAATATTTTAATCACTCCCACTAACTCATTTAGACCTTATGGTGGTAACTAGTAAATCACTTGATCCATCGTTGTGAATTAATTAGTTATTACTTAAAATATACCTTAAATAATATATAATATATTAATATAATATTATAAAATATTCTATAAGTCAAATAGTTACAAACATGAACTCCCAACATATGATTTATGTACCCATAATGGGTGCATAACGTTATCCCGAGGATTCAAAGTTGGCAACACAGGGCATATATTTTAATGAATTTTTGAAAAACACCCCTTATTAGGTATCATAATTGAAAAAAAAAACTTCTTGCTTTTCATTTTATAATCCCTAAAATTTTCAATAATAAAATCACATAAGAATTCATTATAACACAAAACTAGTAACCTAATTCAAAATTCCAAATCGAAAATCTTGAAATCAAATGCAAAAATGACGAACGAGTAGCTTGCACTATTTAAAATGCAACATTCAATATAACAAATAAAAAAGCAAAAACAATAAAATTTTAAAGATGTAATATGTTTATATCATTTATTTTCAAGAAATATAACAATTTATAACCATAACATAAGCTATTTTAGCAAGAACATACAAATTTAAAATCATTATGCACATTGTACTATAATAATGCAATAAAATGAAGTACTGACAGATTTTGTGCATTATGAATAGTGATTGTTGCACTATAAACAGTGCAACACATAGTAAAAACAATTGAATTGCATATACACGCATTATTATGAATACACCGTTGTTAATAATATTTAGTTTTATATTAAATGTTATTTTACTTACATAACCCGATGTATTTTTATGTTGCATTTTAAATAATGCTAAAAATTAAGGGTCTACTTTGAATTTTCATATATTCCACGGACGTTTTCTATAACATGAAAAGATTAAATGTTTTCTTTTGTATTTCGAAAATGTCCCGAGAGAAAACATAATTCCGCTATATATTATCCGGTTTACTAAAAGTCAGATAAGAAATATTTGTCCTTCTGCAAACCAAATGTGTGTACCCCCACAACACAAGATGTTCTCCTGTTAGGTGGGATAGAAATACAGAATTATGCGACATTGACAAAGTCAGATAACTTGATGTTATGGACCTTTCATTAGGGTGTGTGGTGTTACATTTATATTAAATGTTATAAGTAATATAAAAACAGAAAAAGTCATTCCACATTTTTTTCAAACACTCAAGTAAACCAAATGTCTATATTGAATAATCCATCTGTAACACCCTGATGAAGTATGCACTGACCCCACAACATATACTTTAGGTAACTCAAAGGAGATTACGCCGCTAGGACTCGAACTCGTGTCAAACGGTCATCCCACATTTGTTGTTAATGCTCTAACTATTAATGCTCTAGTTTTAGAATGCGTTTGCAACTAAACATAAGTAGGATATGAAATGAGAAATTAAAGAGATAAGAAAGGAGAATTGAAAATAAAAAAGAAAAAATAATTGTGCTTTTTAGGAGTTTGAAAGAGGTTGAGAGAGAAAATGATTATAATTTATTTTAAGTAAGATAATACTAAAGTTATTAAAATTTATGTTAATTATTATTGGAAAACATTATTGAAAAATATACATTTGGAAAATTTTGGAAGTAAGTAATAATTTTATCCATATATTTTCTAAAGGATATAAACAGAAGAAGCCATGTCTCATATGATCACTAACGTGTACAGTTGATGTTTCTCTTTGACCCCGCCTCTATCCTATATCGCCACTCTTCATTACCGCTTCCCAAAGCATTGCCACACATCAGTAAAGCCGAGTTCAATATCGCTTCGAATCAGTATCACTGATAATTAATTTCGCATGTCTCTGATGCTATCTCGTTCCTAATATTGCTTTAATACCTCATACGACTTCTGTTATTGTTCTCGAAGATAAACAGCATACCACCTTTCATACTTATTGCATCCCTCAATGACACATGACATCAATAAAGCTAGTAATACCAAGTACTATCAACACCGCATGGAATCAATGCCGCATTTCCTCAAAGAAGCGATGATATCAAGTATGATCGAAATCATAAGCCATCAGTGCCGCATGACATCGATGCCGCCTGAAACCGATAACACTATATAGTGATGTCGTGAACTATTGATACTTCCATAAGGCAATGCCGCTTATCCTTGGCACTGTTCTATATCAATGCCACTCTTCATTGATGCTAAATGTTGATGCCACTTCCAGCCGATGCCGCAAATAAGCAATCAAGGGCGTTTTAATGCATAAGATCATCGATGCCGAAGACCATTGCTGCTAAGGACACATCAAAGTTCTATTATTATTGTCATAAAAGTCCATCGCATAACAACATTGAGGTTGCCAAAATTGTTGTTGAAGCTGTTGCCGAAGTCATGCGACTCCCAACCCTATAAATACGAACCTAGGGGTTATGTAGAAGGGGCGATCATTTTCTTCTCTTCCTTCTAAAATTAAAGCATTGTAACCCTAAATCAAATTGGAAAAAATTATCAATTGATTGTAAATCTCATAATTCTACGATAAGGAACATGGACAATGTTGAATATAACCTATTAGACTATGAACGTTGACAAGCATAGCCTATTTTGCCCGTGGATAACATCAAACATAACTTAATTTGCCTATTAACGTGACTATGCACTTTGAATATTATTGATATGGACATGCATATAATAAAACTCCCCAGTCCCAAAGCTCAACGTGGTTATCTCCGAAGGGCTTCAGACTAAACAAGAAATTATATGCATAATTAATATTTTTCCTATTACATATGGACATTGAACTTTGAATATAAGGATCGATTACATAGTCTAGTGACATGCTTGATGGGCTATTACACAAATTTTCCACTTGTTTTCTCTATCTCCATTGAGTATATGACAGACATGAGCCCCTAAGAATTGAATTCCAAAAATCTATATGGATTCTCGAATATATATTCCAAGTGACCATAAGGGCTTTCAAATATTCAATTCCAAGTGACCTTAAGAGATCTCGTACTATATTCCAAGAAATCATATGGGCTTTTTGAATATTTAACCTCAGAAGCCTATCGGCATCATAAATCCATACCTCATCTTGCTTCTGGTCTCTAATGATGAGTTTGTCCTTGGTAGCACTATCTGGTCAACATTGATTAAGCCATGCTTAAATCAAGGATTAATTCATCATAATTAACATCATGGGTGTTATACCAATTTTTGATCTAACATTTTTGATGTTGGAAGGAGGCTTGAACCTTTGACCTTATTTAGCTCTCTCATCAAGCTAACGAAGTGAATTTTTGTTTCAGTAAAATGAGATCAAGACGACTTAGTGCTTTATATAAAGAGATCGTACAAACGACAACATTAGAAGAAAATAAAGTTCCCAACTTCAACTTGGGAAATGTGGAGCCTAGACAGCCATTAGAATTAGCACAACCTATCAACAATGAAGCCAAGATAAAAAGCCTAGAACAACAAGTATCAAGGATAAAAAAACTTCTGGAAGGAATCCTTGCTCAAAAATCTTCCAAAACTACCAGGCTTACTAGGGAAGATGAAGTAGAGTCTCCAAGAAGGAACTTGGATGCTTCTTTGCTTAAAAACAAAAGTAAAGGCAAACTTACTGTAACTCCGCAAAGAAGAAAAGGTGACCAACAGGCTGAAGCAAACGAGCACTCTCCAAAGTCATTGGCGGATAACAAGGTCAAAGCAAATTACCAAGAAAGGTTGGAGGAAAAGTCTAATGAACAATCTGGAAGTTCTTTCTCTAAGGAGTACAGACTTGATAGGAGTAACTACCATAGTGATGAAGCCTACTTAAGAGACATGGCAGAAAAAATGGCGAAAGATGTGCTTAATTTCAAGGGGAAAAGAACTCTCGACGATAGAGTCAACAATAATCATTGGGAAGCTCCCTTTAAAGATAAAATTATATTCACAAAAATTCCTTTTCACATCAAGATTCTATCCATCAGGTATAATGAAGCAACCGATCTAGATGATCACTTAATGGCTTTTGAAACTCAGATGGATATGCACAACGCTTTTGGAGCTGCACATTGTAGGCTCTTCCCTACTACTTTTCAAGGAGCAGCAACTAAATGGTACAGGCAGGATCGAGAGAAGACTATCTATTCCTAGAAAAAAAATTCTTATGAATTCTAGGCCTAGTTCTATATTTGTAAAGATCCCACTATTGACTACACCGTGCTGGCTAATATTAAGCAGAGACCAGGGGAATTATTGGGCGATTATCAAAATGTTCAATATAGAGGCCCTAAAAGCAAAAGATATGACCGATAGAGACAAGCCAGTGGCAGTACATTTGGGGGTGATTGAGCAAACCCCGTTTTGGTGAGAACTTTATATACATGGATGCAAATATTTATAGGATTTCCACTTTCAAGTTGAAAAATTCATCCGTATGGATGAAATGTATCACGTAGAGAATGAAGCTCAAATGAAGAAAGAAGCAGTAAAAAGGTGTTATGGCCACGATAATAAGAAGCAAAAATGGAAGGAGGCCTCAACTACCAATTATGTTGCTTTGAACAAGCCAATATCCTATATATTCACTACAATGAAAGAAAATGGAAATATTCAAGATTCCTACAAAGCCAGAACCAACCCTGAACCAAGGAGAAGGGAAGATTACTATGCCTATCATAAGGCAAATGGACATAATATAGATGAGTATAGAGTACTGGTGGGCATAATTCAATGTATGATTCGCTTTGAGTACCTAAAGGAGTTTGTTAAGGACAATTAGGAAGTTATTCATTCTGTAAGTCGCAACCAAAGGCTACTAAACAACGCTGCAAATCTAGTAGAAGGTGATATTCAGCCAGATTTCATTCCACCCCTCAATAGAATTGACGTTATTCATGGAGGCCCACACCTAGCTGGAAGTAGCAAAGGGGCTAGGAATCACTATATTAGAGAAGCAAAGGATAGAATTTTATCTATTCAGGAGGAGCTGCCGCTTAAAAATCAAAGGTTCCAAATTCAGATGCATAACTTGACCATCACTCCATAAGAGCTAAGAGGAGTTCGTCATCCACATAATGATCCGCTTATGATCACTGCGCAAATTGGACTTTCTGTGGTTACTAAAATTTTGGTGGATTCCAGTAGTGTTGTCAACGTGATCTTTAAACATGCATTTGACCAAATAGGAATTTCAAAAGAAAAAACTAAAGCCGAGCTTCAAGCCTATTTTTGGGTTCAATAATAAAGGATCAACTCCTGTTGGGCAGATAAGACTTCTCGTTCAAATTGGAGTTCCACCACGCTCTCGGGCCTTTGAAATTCTCTTTGTCATCATGGATCAACCCTCCTATTATAATGCCGTCTTTGGAAGGCCAGCTTTGGAGGAAATTGATGCTTTTGTTTCATCGAAGTATCTGATGGTGATGTTCCCGACCAAAAGGGAACGAGGAACCATAAAGGGAGAACAATTTAGTGCTCGTGAGATATAATTTGCCAATATCGAGCAATATAAACAAGACTATCTTTCTTGTTATGATTTGGAGGAAAATGAATTAATCAAAACTGATATTGAGAAGCCTTTGGATGATGATTCTTCAAACTCATCACCCAAAGCAAAAGAAAAGCTTATCGAGAAAGCTAACCATGCATTGAGAAAATTTGATTTCTATAACAAGAAAAGAAAAAGTAAGGAAGCAAACTTAGTGGAAGACAAAACAGAAGGCAAAGAAATCATCACTGAATTAGATTGTAGAGGAGAGCAAGAAAGAATGAAACCTATAGAAGACCTTGAGGAAATATGTTTGGATCCAATCAATACAACAAAGATAGTTAAGATTGAAAAAGACATAAATGGCAGACTTAAAGGAGAGCTAATTCAGTTCCTTCAATCCAGCAATGTATTTGTCTGGACCCACTCAGATATGCTTGGAATAAATCCGACCATCATGTACCATGCTTTGAATATAGACCCGGATGTCACACCAATCTGGAAAAAGAAAAGGTAGTTTGATAAAGTTCGATCTAATGCTTTGAAAGAAAAAGTTAAAAGATTTCTCGAAAATTGATTTATTAGAGAAGTGTTTTATTCAAAATGGTTAGCCAATCCAATACTAGTCAAGAAATATAATGGGAAGTGAAGGACATGTGTTGACTATACTAATTTGAATAAAGCATGCATAAAAGACTACTACCTCCTTCCGAGGATAGACCAGTTAATCGATGCAACAAGCGGACACCACCTCATATCTTTCATGGATGCTTATTCTGGATATAATCAAATTCCAACGTTCAAACCAGATGAGGAGAACACTAGTTTTGTAACAGGTTGGGGAACATATTGCTACAGCGTAATGCCCTTTGGGTTAAAGAATACCGAAGCAACATACCAGAGATTGGTGAATAGAATGTTCAGAGAACAAATTGGTCAAAACATGGAAGTATATGTAGGCGATATGTTAGTTAAGTCCAAAGAGAGAAGCAATCATCTAAAAGATCTTGAGAAAATGTTCGACATACTTCAAAGATATCAGATGAAGCTTAATCCACAAAATGTTCTTTTGGAATTCAGTATGGCAAATTCTTAGGGTACATTATCAATGGCAGAGGAATCGAATCTAACCCCGATCAAATTTGAGCTATAAAGATGTGGTAGAACCTAAGACAAGTAAAGATGTAATGAGCCTGAATGGAAGAGTGGCAGCATTAAATAGATTTATTTCCAAGGCCATCGATAAACGCATCCTATTATTCGATGCGATCAAAAAGAAGAAGAACTTTGAATGGATTAAAGATTATCAAAAAGCTTTTGAGGAGTTGAAAAATCATTTGGAGAAACCGCCTAATTTGTCTAGCCCCGCAAAGGGAGAAAATCTTTATCACTATATGCAGTTTTCTAATACGTAGTTAGTTCTGTCCTAATTAGGGAAGAGAAGGGAATCCAACTTCCAGTATGCTATACAAGTAAAAGGCTTAAGGATGCAGAGACTCGATATCCGGTCATTGAAAAACTGGCATATTGCCTAATGCTCGCAGCATGAAAGTTAAGAGCTTATTTTCCGGCACATCCAATTAAGGTTCTAACCAATTTTCCACTTAAACAAGCTTCGGGAAAGCATATATTGCAGCATAAAATAAACCTGTCAAACATTTATCTCTAAAACCGATAGCTTAAAAGTTTTCCTTCATACATCGAGCACAAATTTTATGCTTATGAGGTAATCCCCAGTTAGTTTCCAAGGCTGTAGGTATTTCTTTCATCCTATTGGAAATAAAAGTCTACATAGGCCGAACAGTAAACATAGTCATCTGCATCTACCGCAGTCGCAACAAGTAATGCACTTTTGTATTTTCCATACAAATGAGTGCTATCAATATAGAGCAAAGGACGACAATTTATAAAACCATCAATACAAGGTCCAAAAGCTCAAAAAGCTCGATCAAACACTCCATACTCATCAATGGTTGCATGTCCAACACTAACTAGGTTCAGTCTAGCGATTTCAGCAAAATATTATCGTAAAGTTGTACAGAAATCTGTCCAATCACCATAAATCTGTTCTATTGTCTTACTCAAAACTCTCTATACCGTCATATAACTAATTTTTATGAGCAATTGTTCTTCCATTAAACTTGCAACATTCCGGCTATTATATCCAAATCTGCTTTTACAAAAGACATGATCTTCTAAATAAGAAAAATAGATGTTCTTTGCTTATGGTTTGAATTAATTGCTGGGGTAAGCAGGTATATTCACTTGGATTTTTTCTAATCACTAACCATCCTAAATGAGATTTTTATGAAACTATAGCATATATTCTACATGACCAATTTGTGTTGGCATTGCACATGACGGTGTACTAGGTTTTTTTCGACTTAATTGGCTTATAAGAAATAGTATGTATAATAGACCATTCACTTAGTTGTTGTAGGAATTTTGCTTTGTTCTCAAATACCATGTCAACTTGGAACTCATTTTGAACAGACAAAAATAATTCACCGTTTAATTGAAGATTTGCAACAACTGATCTAGTCATCATTTGTGCATTACGCTATGGCTCATCACTATCTTCATGAATACCATCTTCAACTGCAAAATCATAAGTTAAGTGGTTTATTGTTGACATACATGTATTGATCCAATACCTATCATTCTCCGGCCTAGTAACAATATCCATGCTATCGAGAGGAGAATTGATTGTCATGTATATCCATAGCCACATCTGTATCCATATCGTCATCATCTATATTTGCCACTTCTAAATCAATAGCTGGTAGAACATTGGACTGCATTGCAGTATCATATGCAGGAAAGCTACATTTTTATTTGAGGCATAATTTTATTATAATGAGAAAATGGAACACAATCATTTAACATTATAAAATAATGGATACCTCTGACTCATATGCTATGCAGTTAATATCGATAATACCGTTGATATATCCCATATCGCTTTAAAGCCGATACTTTTTCAAAATATCGCTTAAAATATCGTTACCAATATATCACCCTATATTTGTCGATATATCGGATCGATATTTAGCGTAAAATACCCGATATTTCTTAAGAATATCGTTCATTATTGTATGTGTTTGAGAAAATATATTTACAAATAAATATCTCCGCATTAGTTATATTTGTTTCTTTTATATGGTGAATGACAATATCTATGCCATATTAGAAAACCTAATACACTAATTTTTTGTTTTAACCATAAAGTTTCTATCTTCGTTTAGTCTTTCAATAAAGAAAACTCTACTTATTTAATTGTTTTATATGTTTTATTTTCCATGAGGACCTTATCATTAAATATAAGATCATGAAAGAGCTGTTTCTCTTTTTAGTTGTTTTTTGTTCACTATTTCTAATTGGTAAGTTAGCTTACGAAAATTCATTCTATTAGTTATTATCATGCACCAAGAACTAAAAGTTGAAGAGAAGTAAAATTATATATTTGACATATCAGTAAGGAATGAGTTAAGTAGTATTGGTATCAAATCAACATTGCTTATTCGATAAATAAGTGAACATGGAAATGACAAAAATATAAATATGAAAATTTTAAAAAGTAATATGGATGATTAGATGACTGAAGAAACAATGAATATAGTATAAAAATAAAGAATAATAATGATGTACAGTATATGAATTTCTCAGTTTTTATGAGCATGTATTAATGATTTGTATTTAATTGAATATCTCAGTAAACAGATTGTACTATGTAAATTATATGCATTTAATCTTGTAATTTGGCATTATTTATCCAAATGTTTGAAAACTTAACATCAATATAAAATTATAACATAATACAATATAGTTTATAACATGTTTTACACATGTCCGATATTTTACCGATATTATCATGATATTTTAAAATATCTCATATCGATACTTGACCGATACGTATCCGATACCGATATTAACTACTTAGCTCATATGGTATAATGCGGAGGGTGTGAGATACATGGGACAAGACATACGACTATTCAATGCTCCAACGCTGCTTTGTGGTGCATGTTGATGTGGAATATAGCCACAAATGATAAAATACATTTTCCAATAACCACAGTATACTTAATATAATATAAGAACATTACGAAATATGCATTACTTTTAACTCATATATGCGAAGCTATCATGCGTTGAATATGGATAGCTAAATTGAACACCATGTTGATAATTCATGAAAAAAGGAAATCCAAAAAACATTTATTGCTGACCATAGTTTGTTACATTCATGGGCAAATTAGGAAGAAAAAATTGCTTGAGCAGTATTCATGGTCCCCATCATTCTATACTCTTCAAGACATTAACCATAGGTGGTGGTATAGGTTGTTCTATTGGCAACTTTCTAGTTTTCCCAACATGCAATTCTAGCGATTTTGACACAGCAGAAAACATTAACTCAACGTCGTCATTGTCAACTATTTTCGGAATTAGTAGGCCAATTGCAAACTAAATTTATATCAAACTCCTCGAGTATAATATTCATAACTTTCAAAATCGGTTCTTTCAATTGTAGTAAGTTGCAACCTTTCCCAACATTTGTTGGTTTATAAGAACCACCGATATTTTTTTCACAAATTTGTTCATCAATCACCAACTCACCATCAAAATAGCAAATAGTTAGAACAAAATTATGAGCCGTTTTGGGATAATAATGAATACAACATTACACAATTTTCAAATTCAATTACTAAAATAAAAAAGTTTTCAAACAACAAAATTAGGATTTACAAAATTATACCTTAATTGTACCAAAGGAAAAAGGTGTTATTCTTTAGCTAGATCTAAAGAAACACAAGTTTAATTGATTTAAGTGAAAAAAGAAAGAGATTTTGGAAGAGAAAGATGGAGGGTTTCAGGATTCTTTTTGTTGAGTAAGAATGAGGGGAGAAGGAAGGATGTTGTTGTTTAACAAGGTTAAGAATGAGGGGCAATTTGAAATGCAACCAATAGAAAATATTTAACATAATTGATGACTTTTCAAAAAGCGTCTTCGTTGTTTTCTGCAAAACAACAATGATGCATTTTGAAATAGTTCTTTTTTCTAAAAATACAAACGACTTTATGCACATTTTAGTCATCGTGGTGCTGGTCAAAAATAGCACATATTTATAATTAGTTTTCAAATTGACCTTAAAAGTGTTATAAGTTTGAAAAAGGGGCCAAACTGGAAAATTTTCCTCGATAAATTTGAAAACCAAGTGTGTAGAAAAAAAACAAAGCATCTACTCATGCTGCATCCTCCAACGTTGACGCTTTAAAAACACACACTATAAATACTTCTAAAACGTGTAAGAAAAGCAAAATGCATGTTAACTATTTTTGTTAAAGCTCGCGTAAAAGGTTCACAACAATTTTGGTTTAAAGGAGAAAAAAGACTCGGAAAACAATCGGGCCCAAAACGTGTCTACTGGTATGTGTTTCTTACTTTTGAAACAGTTTTCACAAGCGACAGCATTATCATACTACAGTCTCTATGGTCAGCAGTACACAAAAAAGAACAATACTACCATTCACGTAAAAATAGAACATATAGCATTCATACCAACATATGGCACACCATTCTGAGGAAAACAGGTAAACAACTATATCGAGACTATAGCATCCCATGTAAACAAAGCACATCTATCTGACACAATATGGTAAATAATGTTGTGATGTGCAAGAAATACAAGTAAAGAAGCGTAACATATTTATCTGCTACTTTTTTTCCGAATATGTAATGTAAGATATGTAGTGTACTCAATCTTTCTGGTGTTTGTATCGAATTGTAATTGCATTTTGGAGAAAAGAAAGAACGAAAAAAAGTAATGTACTCAATCCAAAGTCCTAGCCGTTGATAATTTCATGGATGGTAGCACTAACGGCAGGATCATCAGATCTTACTGCAAGCTTCATAGCAACTTGTTTTGGTCCATCCATTCCAAACTGAAGTCTGACTAGCACTCTTACATTGCCTATGAATACCCCTGACATTAGACATGTATGTGATCTTGCATTGCTTGGAACTACATCCGTTCCCTGTTACCAAATGAACATATATCATCAAATAAAAGGCAATTTACAGTTCCCCATTTAGTAGCAACATTCATAATTTCATCACAACGAATTTAGGGAACTAACCTCACAAGGCTGCATGCCAAGAATATTGATGACAGCACTAACAGCTTCACCCAAGCTTTCTCTTGTACCCAGTCCATACTCATCAACTTGCTCCTCATCTGGATCCATGCTATCCCAAGCATTTTTGAAATTTGAGACCCCAACCTTAATCATATAATCAGATGCCATGACTTCAAAATCTTCTAATTGGTATTCATCTTCTACTCCTTCATCGTCTGCTTCTCCAGTAGAAGGATCTACCTGTAGATAGTCATAGTTGGTTGATAATACGCATATACCATATCTCATCATGATGTTATCGCTTTCAGAAAAGTGTTAATCATATCATATTATTTGCAAATCGCAAAATAACAGCAAAAATTCAAAACGGTCTTCACTTCACTCAAGTTTGCGAAACAACGCCGAATGTAATCCAAATGGGCAGTCGTCTCAAATACGTTATTGGAGCGTCAAGCTGAAATATTTGTGGGAGGAGACTAAAAAACATAGAGAATTCCAACCACCTCTTAAAATAATTTTAAATTTACAAACAGTTTTCAAAGGATCGATTTACAGTACGAACGGTTCCCCGGTCAAAACCGTTCATAGCTATCAACGGGCATTCTGAAACCCATTTATAACTAAAATTGTTTATTCTTTGACCTGTCATTTTCATCGATTTTCTGAAAACTGTACACGGAAAAAATATATTTAGTAATCCACGCTAAAAAAATAGTTGGTGACACTCCAACTTTCTTCTCGATGTCACGATCAAACTTGAACTGCTAAAGCGTGACAAGAAAGAAAAAAGTTGGAGTAATTCTATTTTGGCGTAGGACAAATCTACTTTGCTATATATGGCAATAGCCAATTAAGAAGCAACATCTTAACATAGGACAAATCTTATACGTCAAGCATTTAGGCATTGTATGTGGGAAAGATTATTCCAAAATTCTTTAAATATTTGCATCAAACGATGCCTATAAATAATGGAGCTTCAAGTATCAAGCCCTTATTTTGGATATTGTTGTCAGAAAAGTCGTTGCAGCAATGAACATTTAAATTAAATCCCTATTTTTAAAGAACAAAAAACACAAGCTAATTTGTGGTTTGCGAAAAAGATGCGATTCTGTTTATAATTATACCAATACATAAACATACTTACAAATTATATATGCATTTGCATACCTCTTTTACAATGAATTTTAGGATGTTCGAGAACCGCCCAACAGCCGTAACTCCAGCTGGTTTTTCAAAAGCCACGAAAGACTGCCCTGGCGAGTCGCAAGGTAACAACGTTAATGGTTTTGATGCAACTTCAGAAAATTCCTCTGCTTCAGAAGCATCAACGAAAATGGTAACCTGAAAACAACCGAGAATTTGAATATTCTGTGAAAAAAAAGAGCAAAGAACGAAAAAATCTATTGTACTTACATTTTCCAATAGTTGCTCAGGTATGGTGTTCGTACAGTTGTATTGAAAGATTATGTGTTTGTCATAAATGTGTTTTACAACATTTACTGCATACTCCGTTTCAGCTTCTGTCAGCTCTACAGGAGAAGATGACTACACAAGAGGCATAAGAATATAAGGTGAGAATTACATTTAATCGAAGGAACTATTGCAACTCCATTTGACTTTGATCTTAAATTTAAATATCCTCCCTATATGATATACAGTTTAAATTTACAGGGACCTTGTTAGTATGCTGTGTATCATTACAGGAACTTTCTTATGGACATAAAAAGGTCAGCCACATGCTAGGGTATCTGCTAATTTTATATTCAGGATGTTAAAATGGTATATAAAAGGTAATCTATCAACTCCAAGGTCTTTGTCCTATACAACTACCAATATATTGACGAAATCCCCCCTATTAGTGGAAACATGAAACTAGAACCTTGAAAGTAAAAATATTAAATCAAAGAGTAATATATCAAATGAAAAGTCTATGTGCTATACAGTATACAATGTTTATGTATGACCCACAAATGTAGTGACAAAATTCCCTACTACTGGAAACATGAAACTAGAACCTTAACAAGTCAAAATTTTATATCAAAGAGTAAAATATGAGAAGAAACATCTATGTGCTAGACACACACACACACACACACACACGGAGAGAGAGATGTAATAGGGAATGTTTCCACACACATACACACACACACACATATATATATATATACATATACATATACATATATATGTATGTATGTATGTATATGTATATGTATGTGTGTGTATTAAAGAGTAAAATACAAGATGAAAAGAATATGCTATACAGCGTTCATGCATTAACCCACAGATGTATGGGAAACAACCTTACCATTAAACTTGAACCTTAAAAGGTCAAAAAATTATATCAAAAGGTAAAATATCAAATGCAAAGCCCGTGTGCTAAACAGTATTGATTAAATTCTTAAATACAGGAAACATAAAACTAGAACCTTAAAAAGTTTTCCAAAGCTAGAAAATTCTGGAATAGATGACAGCAGCCTTTCATATGCATCATCGGTTGAAGTGAGGGTAGTGGATGGAGCTCCCAAACCAGATGGCTTTTTGCCAGTAGCCTTTTTCTCGGCAATAGGTTGTGATTTGACTTCTCTGGGTACGGTAGAAATATCAAAAGGTGATTCAGTTGGGCCCTGTTGATAAATTGTATAAATTTGAGGTCTGATGTATAGCATGGCAGTATGATATAACCTTATCAGTCACACTTACATAACTGCGTAGACTTTTCTCTAAATTAACCAGTGGCACATCAAATGAACCAAAAAGAAAATCTTTAACTTCTTTGGCAGTTTCGGAAACTCCACCATCTCCTCCTAGTGTATTGAGATAAAGTGTGGCTCGATCACGGACCTGAGTTGATCAAACACATATACATAGCATTTAACTCAGCAACCATATATCTTCATAATTATATAGTTCAAAGACAACACATATGAATATATGATGATAGCAAATTAAATCTGGAAGCAAAATAATATGGGATTTTAAGAGCTGCATGCAGCCATAGAGGCATATTTTACTTGTACCCCAGGACACATTTTAGAGATGTTTTATGGGTGATGAAAGATGATCACCCTGTACATGTAATGTATACTACTCTAGAATACATGAACAAACTAACTTTATCTCGTCATTCATTTGTTTACCAGGGCACGTGTAAGAAAATGACAGCCCCAGCTATGGTAATATTCTTATAACAAAATAAACGACAAACTTGCCATTCTAGCTCACCTCGTCATCGGTATCTAATAGGCAACGGTTTAGGAGAACAAATATGCGGGGCTGTAAAAAATAATAATAATAAAAGTCAGTTTGCAAAATGGGAAGTGAAATTCAGCCACTATGAAAGAGAATATTGCATGCATGCGTGCGGGGGCTTGGGTTTTTTTTTGGGGGGGGGGGGGGGGGGGGAGGGGTTAGTTAGTTTGTTGTTGTGGTTCCTCTGCATCCCAAAGATAATTTCTTACACGGCACAAGATCATCTCCATAAAATTTCGATTAATTTGAATAATCCAAACATATTCAAAATAATATTTCAAATCGACAGTCATGATAGATGTTTAACATTTTGAACATGTAAACAGTTTCAAAATGATCTCAATTTTCATGGACCTGATAGTCATAATGTAGATTAAAAATGCTGAAGTTTCATCAGATTTTGAATATTGTAGCACTATAAAACAATAGGGGTGTAGGATGAGGTGTAGCAGATCACTACCCATATATTTGTATGTATACATGTACATGTATGCGCGCGCACAGATAAACATTGACCATTGAATCTTTTGTCTTTACATGGAAGGTGGAAACTAGGGGGAGATCCCATGGTTAAGATCTCGTGTCACATTTATGTCAAGAATTTGTGTTCAAATAGAATTTCTCATAAACATACATACAATTGGAGGGGGGGGGGGGGTATGTCGGTATGTATGTATGTTATGTGTGTGTACACACACACATACATATATATATATATATATATACATACATACATATGTTCACATACATATGTATTATATGTGTGTGTACAAGGAAGGAGGGGGTGCTTGCATGAAGCAGTTACAGTACCTTCAAAGAATCAACCCATGCACCAAATTTCGCTAAGGTACTCACAGCACAAGCTCTTATGGTTGCATTTTCGAGTACAACACGATTGTATATATACCTTATATATTTACTTGGATCTGACGTCTTTGGTCCTTCGTTTCCAAGAAAGTGAAGTATCTAAGAACACCATAAAGGAAGAACAATCATTGGTGTCATGTCCAAGAAATATTTTGTTCAAATTGCAAAATTAAATAAATGTCATTAAGAGCTCACACAAGTGGTTGATGAAAATCAATTGCTAATCAACCATAAAATGGGTGGCTGATGAGTGCTTTTCCACCCATCAAACCAACCACACGTGTAACTGCACCGACAGTGAATAGGACAGTAAAGATTTTGCCATCTTAATTCAAGAATGAATAGAAATGGCAAAGACTTCGCCTTATTATTTTAACTTCGTTTTCGCACCACACAATCATTCAATGTGGCCAAGAGTCTTTATTTTAATTTTATTTTATTTACTTATAGGTATTTTATTTTGTTGTGTTTTGTGCTAAGTTGTTAGTCATTGGTTTTCTAGCGGCGGCAAGGGGGACTACAAGTAAAAATGTACACCAACCAACAACCAGTACTGAGAAAGGTTCGATGATGGAACAACACCAAAATATTAAAGAAATGAGAGAAAACAAGTACTATATTGTATCAAATTCATGATTTTTTATTTAAAAAATAAACAAAATAAAATATGTGTACATATGTTTGGAAAATGCTTTTTTTTTTCCATAAAAGAATCCTTATAGCAGATCTAGTAAAATCATTTAAACTGATTGTTGTCATAAATTGATTGCAATTCCAAGGTCACAACTTATGTGGTTCTGGTAATTTAGCTTATGCTAATATACCTTGATGGTATTTTTAACTATTCAACATGTTCAGGATGAACAATATTACACAACAGTTGTTATTGCATCTTAGTAAAATCATACTGGAACTATTTTATATGGCAGATCAAAAGGTAATTATTTGTATTTCATTTCACAGTATAACATATTGAGGCTGAAAAAGAAAACAAATTCAAAACGCACACACGCGCTTACTCAGGCACATGCACACAAGAAAAAGAGGACATGGGTACCAAACTGTTGTGTCCCACCAATATATTCCAAGAAATAACAAAGTTCATAGCGCAAGGAAATTGATGAAAAAAATAATTTCAAAGCATAGGGATATGGAAAATATATTAAATTTGTCCAAAAGCCTGAAAATTAATTATAGACTACCTGAGTTGATAGGTATGTGAATTCACAGTCCTCGATAAACTCACAAAGAAGAAACAATCCATTTTCTTTAGCATCTGGTATTTCTCTGATAAGGATAACGATAGAATCAACAATTGATTTCTTATATTCAAAACCCCCTTCTTCCCTAAGTATGCTGCTCAAGAAGTTCATCCTGGATTAATATTCCACAATACAAAGTTTCATTACTATCGTCAGAATGTTATAAAGTGGAAACTGATATTTCCTATTATGAAAGAACAAATGTACAATTTCTGCATACATTGATTGGTACTTGAGAGGAAACTTCAAGCACAGAGATCTAATTGCTTCTACTACAACCACTTTAAATTCATCTGCGATATCTGACATAAAGTTAGTAATTTGCTTCATCAACCGATCCACGCTTGATTCGTTGCCTGTTTTCAGGAGTGTGGTGATGGCAAGAGTAGCAATACTCCTGTTCTGGTCAGAGATTAAGCTCTCCATATCGATGTTGCAATTTGTAACTGCTAAAGGATGTGCCATTGCCACCTGAACATATAATGCTTACTGATAGCATTAAGAAGCTTCTCATATAGTGAACCAAAATTTAAAACCCGCATGTATGGGCAACTAGGAACTAGAAAACAAAAGGTCAATCATATATTTATTTGATCATTAATCAGCTACCAATTATGGTGATAATCGAAGTGTGTGAAGTAACTTAATTCATGAGATTGAAGACTTTGGTTACCTTCATATGGGAGAAGGGAGAGAAACAGAAGCAACATATAGCATTGTTCATAAATTACTACATGAATCAAGAATATGCACTGCATTTATATTCGATGAAAACCCAACAATGTCATATAATGGGTATGAACTATATGATTAGATTCAAGTTCTGAAACAAAAGAGTAAACAAACCTTATTTAGTGTGCGAATAGCAGCAAATCGAAGAACAGGCTTGGCAGAGCTTAAAAACAATTGTAGAACAGTTATTGCAGGAGTTAGTTCTCTGCTAGTCACGCCATTGAGCTCTGTGATTGCCCTAGCAGCTTCAAATATTACCATATCTGCTTTATGACGCAGACAGGCTTCAAGAAAATCATAAAAAGGACGATCTCCGGTTTGTGTGTTCATGCTAGATTCTCTAATTACCTAAAAAGGGACTTTTAGTTTATCAACAGTGTGATATGTATTCTAATATACTGACCAAAGGGAAATACCTGGCTAGTATATCGGATTAAAAGGCACTGTGCTAATGGTGAGCGAACAGTTCCCTTTGTCAAGCTAGTGATAAGCTTGCTCACAGCCAAACGGTCATTTTGACGAATCTGAAAGGAGATAATACATATTGGGGTGCTAAAACTAATCAATATTTAAGAAGAAGAAATGTCGCAATAGAAAGATAGGTTAAAAATAAGGCATGGGATTCATAAGAAAACCATCTAAAGAAATACTAAGTACAAAGACATGTTTCATATCATTACCTGATGAAGAAGTGCAAGCGCATGAAATTGCACTAGAGCAGACCTAGACTGAACAGCTTCTTGTACTTCATTACTCCACCTTTTAACAATTTCAGGATTTGTCTATACATACTCAAAAAATTCAGAGAAAAGAAGAATATAAGTAAAATACAACAGAACTGAGCAAGCAACATGATAATACCTGGAGCAAGTGAATGCCACTGACCAGAGCAGCGCTAGCAACAGCAGGGTTCTTATCAACAACAGCTTGCTTTAAATATCTTTCAATTTGAGTGAGTAAAGAACCATCAATGATCCTACAGAGAACCCTAATCGCATTGGCTCTATACATGTCTGTCTTACTATTCATATCTTTCATTAATGAGCTTGTGACAATGATAACCTATTGATAAATGGAGATAGGCCCAAAAAACTCAAGTTAATATGAGATATTTAACAAATCGGAATCTAGATAAAAAGATTATTTGTATAACATCGCTTGTAGGTGACTAAGTTGCAAAATTCTCCCATATTTGGCTAATACAAGACTAAAGGGCACCGTGCTAATAAATAGACTGATTTTACAGAACGTATGTGTGTTATACATTTGGTGGTTATTTTTTATATTTCAATTTAACAGAAAAATATATGTGCATAGTTGACAAATATTGAAACCTCATCCGAAGAAGGTGAAAGTTCTTTGATGATCAAATAGACCATTCTTCTTAGTCCAGCATCTTTCGACTGAAACAATTTAGTCACAGCAAAGAATACTTCTGTGGCTTCAACCTGTTATTTGTTCAAAGTTAAATTAAATCAAGATTTAAAATGTTGAAAGATAAATTACAAATCTTAAATTGCACAAGTACCTTGGTAAAAGTTTCTCCTTGATTGAGTAAATACAAGAGCTTGGTAATAACCTTATGGAGATGACAATAAAAGATTAAAAAAAGTTAGTATATGCTTCAGATCAAACATACACGTCTCCAACTAAATATTTATAGCCTCGATGTCATTCTTAACATAATAATACATGATGTGGGCAAATATGTTGTGGTGACAGTAGTGATATAGGGTTTTCCAATATCTTTCCTTACTATCGTAATAGTAGCTCCAAATTTCTCTTCGAGACTTACAGTCTCACCATGTCTTCTGCTAGTTTAGCACTTATTAATGGCCAACCGATTATAAGCTTTACAAGGTGTTTCGCACAGACAGAAATACACACACACAGAGTTAAAGCGGTCAGCAGTTCCAAAACGGTGGAAGTGCAAAAAACTATAGTGGGGATACATCAAGGATATAACAGAAAATAGTGGATGACTCTAAAATGACATAAAAGTTTTACCTCATTTTTTAAACATATATAGTAATTAAGTGTGAAGTTGAAATTTAATTTAATCAAAATTAAAATATAACTAGAATAAATATTTTATATATATATATATATATATATATATATATATATAACTAAAATATAACTAGAATACTTTGTTCACACTGGAATTCGTCATGGTGCTCTAACTTATGTTGGATACGTGGGTGCTGAACTTAGGCCTGTACTTGGGCTTTTTTTACTCAGTTTTACAAAAGATTTGGACAAATTTGATCTTTTAAATTAAAATTGCTAAAGCAGGTCCTAAAATACCCGATTTATTGGGCATCCTAACAAATAGCACTGCTTTAAACGGATCCACTATTTAAATGCGCAAAACTGTAAAAGCACAAAATTATACATACCACTAAGTGTTATGACCCTGCTTTAGAGGGGATTGAATTGAACTACATAGACTTATACATACATACGCAACACATATATATATCAGAGACACACATGCGTGTACACACACATACATATACACGCGCGCGCGCATATACGTACATACGTACATATACATACATACATATATATATATATATATATACATACACACATATATATATACACACACACACACACACATATATATATCAAATTTTAAGCCAGTTCAATATAGTCTACTGATCAACTTGATTATCCATTTTATATTTGAAGATCACACAGGGTAGTTATAGATAAAAATATAAATACTTAACATATTAACTTTCAGACTTCTCAGTCAACTTCAGAACTAAAGCTTACACCCCCTGACCTTGTAAGTTATATGATATATTCAAAGATATCGATATCAAAATTATCTAGTTAATTCTCTGCAGACTGTAACTCTTAGGTGAATTTCTTAAATCGAGTGTTTCTCATCAAAGGATGATTAAATAATCATTGTTAAAGAAAATAACCTGGGAGCATCTTCTAGCATCAAGCTGAGGGTCATGGAAAACCCTAGCTTCTTGAAGAACCGCTCCTTTTTCAATGCCAATGAACGGAGAGTATTCTTCTGCAATAACAGAGACAAAATCAAGCCTCGTTGAGTCATTAGTTTTATTATACAATGGATTACAAGACACTTCATAAGTGTATCAAAATGCATCATTGCAGATCAAATAGAATCAGATCTGAATCAAAACAAATAAGATACCTTCTTCGTCTAGATCGTCGTCTTTCTTAACGTATACCTGAGACATTTTTGGGAGATTCGATGCTAGAGAGACTAGAGATTGAGAGAGAGAGATTTGGAAGGTAGAATTATGTATGTGAGAGAAGTGATATATATTCGAAAGAAAACCGAGAGAGATTGGAAATCTGCCCAATTCTTAGAGCATTCCCAACATCAGGTTGCTTAATGTGATTTTAAATCAACTAAAAGCAACCTACAACGTGAAAAAAATACAAATATTTTTAACCGTCTAAACTAAAGGCGTTTAAGGTGTATTCCATAGATTGCAATCCACAGCCATTGGATTGCGATTTACATGTTCACAGCAAATTAGTCTGAAGCATCTCTTTAGAAGGCTTTTATAAATCCGACTAAGGGAACACTAAAAAACAAAATTGTTTTAACCGGTAGCCAATCATATTTTGGCCGGCTAAGAAGCAACTCTGAAGTGGCCAACTGATCCCGGTTCCTTCCCAACCGGGAATGGTCTTATGTCCTCCATAATTTTCTTTTGCTTTTTTCCATTTGTCCATTCTACATTTCAAATGACATTTTTTCTTTCTTACTAATCTCAAATCTCAATGAAAAAATAATTAAACATTCTATATTTTTCCGTAATTCTTTTCAATAAAACACTCATTTAAAGAAAATTTAAATCTAATTCAACAAATTTTAAACATCGATTAACTAACTTTAAGAAAATCAAGATTAATTTTAAACTTGAAACCTAATTGAAGCGATTAGTACTGATTTAATTTTGATTTCTTCACGATGTTTGCGTAGGCAAAGATTTGATGGTAAAAATTGTGGAGTAAGTATTAACTTCAATTATCATAAATCAAATAAGAGAGAAATTTAAAGAAGAAAATGATAAAATCGGTATAAATCATAAATTTGGGTGAGTAAAGAAAATTACAGGATGTTATTTTTTAAACAAGGTGGGGGATTGGGAAGTGTTGATAGATTTAACCAATTCTTATTTACTCAACCCCTCATATCATCACAAATAAAGGACCTAAAATGCTAGACCCCATTGTTAACCCTTAATTCTCCACGACTTAAGAAGTACGCGACTCAAGATTTAACGAGTTAAGGGAGTGCAAGACTTAACGAGTTAAGAGTTAGATGACCTACGACTCAACAGGCTCCGACCTAAGGAATGGTCCGACTCAACGACCTACGAGTTAAGAAGTTTAACGACTTACGACTTAGCGTGCTACGACTCATAAAGATTAACTCTTCTACGACTCAACGAGACAAGCTTTCTACGACTCATGGTCTTACGACTCATCAGGTTCAACGAGTCATGGAGTATACGACTCATGGTCTTACGACTCATCAGGCTTACGACTCATCAGGTTTACGACTCAAAAGGACCTTACGACCTAACAATGTACGAGTTAAAGCACCTGCGAGTTAAGGAGTCTGCGACCTAAGATGTCTACGACCTAGGACTCAATGACTTAGCTTGCCCAGCGACCTAAGGCTACAGGAATGTCACGACTTAAGGAGTCTGCCGACTTAACAAACACTCCGAGTTAAGGAGGTGCCGAGTCAAGATGCTTGTCGACCTAAGAGAGCTACGACTTAACGGTTTGCGAGTTAAGGATGGCTGCGACCTATGTGGACTTATGACCTACCGGGTTAAGGAGCATTCGACTTATAAAGTGTGCCGACTTAACAGGTTGCCGAGTTAAGAAAGGCGCCGAGTTAAGAAGATTCCGAGTTATGAAATGCTCCGACTTAAGAAGGTTCCGACCTAACGAGTTACGACTTAGTGGGTTTATGACTTGAAGGCTGCGAGTTAAGGCCTTACGAGTTAAGGTTTGATAAGTCGGCTACGACTTAATACTTGTCAAAGACAACCATCCCTTAACTCGTCACCAACCTAACCCTGTTCCTTAACTCGGCACCGACCTAAGCCTATTCCTTAACTCGGCACCGACCTAAGCCTATTCCTTAACTCGGCACCGACCTAAGCCTATTCCTTAACTCGGCACCGATCTACCATAGGTCGGCAGACGACTTAAATACTTAGAGAAAATTCCTGAGTCCAGATCAGCTCTTATAAATACCCCACCATTTCCAACATGAAGGAGACTTTTGGCCATTCATTACTCAAGCGCCGTGACGCTGTCGAAGCCTCCTCTCATTCAGCAATCAAAGATCTCCAAGCATTCGAGACACTACAACGATCTTCGAGAAGAGCTCCTAACATCCAACGCGGATTCGTCGAGTTTCATCATTAAAGATCGAGCTAGTAGTCAAGAATGATTTCATGATCAAATTGTATTGTATTTAGAGGGATACTGTATTGAATTGTAATCAAATCAGCAATAAAAGACTATAAAGTGGATGTAAGCTCAATTACGGGCCGAACCACTATAAATCTGTTGTTCATTTACTGCTTTTCTGCTATTCTCAGCTCATATTCTGTTCCCGTACCAACGGGTGGTGCTTTCACGATTCTATTACACACACTGGGTGTTAGCGTTCACTTTTTACCGTTAACATTTTGGTGCTTTCACTGAGAAACCAACTCAGGCGATCATCCACCGTTGTTTCGCAAAGATTCATAAAAAGAACCTCTCTTTAAAAACCAGATCTGAAATAATGGCTCCTGGAAGAAGAGGCAGACCTATCAGATCCGGAAACGCTCACGAAGGAACTTCCGCTTCCCCAATAACAGACCAAGCAACTCCAACCGTTGGGGTCACCAGGGCTGAATTGGATGACGCAGTTTCTGGATTATACCAACAAATTGAAACTCAAAACGCTTTGATGATGGATAGATTAACTGCTCTGCTCGGGGCAAATCGTCAACCAGAAAACCGTCGAACTACTCTTCCTGAAATGCCACCTTTCCAAACTGATGGTTCTATGCCGCAACCAACTTGTCATGAGCAGATGCCCGGGCAAAATTCCGAGGGAAGAACTAATACTTGCCCGGAGGTGTCTTTGAACAATAAAGAGTACCTGTCTGAAATGGTTAGCCGCATCATGAAAGAGAGCATGCAAAGGGAAGAAGATGAGGCTGACTGGGGATTTGCGCCAAGCAGAACTCCGTTTACTGAAAGAATCCTAAGAGCGGAGTTTCCAAGGAAATTTGCACCTCCTACTATCCAAGCTTATAGGGGAACCAGTGACCCTAATCATTTCCTCTACAAGTACGATTGGCATATGACTGGTGCAAGAGCATCAGACGAGATCAAGTGTCGATACTTTCCGGTATACCTAGAAGGTGTGGCTTTACTTTGGTTCACAAAGCTTCCAGTTCGGTCTGTAGATAAATTCTCCGACTTAACGCAAAAGTTTAAAGAACAGTTCAGATTGTATGCTTCAAAAGCTAAGGATATAATGTCACTGTCTAACCTTGAACAAGCACCCGGAGAATCAATCAAATCTTTCTTGAGTCGTTTCAATATAGCTTTGGCCGAGGTAGAAAATGCGGAACCACGCATGATCCTGACTTATTTGATGAGAGCCATTAATAAATCGAGTGAATTTGGGATATGGTTAAAGATGAAAGAACCAAACTCACTTGATAAATTTTATAAAAAGGCCGATGAGTTCATTCGCCTTGAAAGCCTTTCTGCAACATCGAAAGTGGTTACCGCCCAAACTAACAATGACAATGTCGCACCTAAGAAAAGAGAATCTGAAAGTCAGAAAAGGGAGAATGAAGGAGGAAAAAGCCAGGGAAATGAAAAGAAACCTCGCCGCTTTAATCCTTCGGACTTTACTCCTTTAACTGATACACCAAGAAATATCTTTTTTGCAACAAAGGACGCTGTCAGGTACCCTAAGCCGCCTGAGATGACGAGAGGGGCAAAGCGTAATGGAAAGTTCTGCCAATTTCACAATCAACCTGGCCATGACACTGACCAGTGTCGCGAATTAAAGAAGGTGATTGAAGAATTGCTAGAGCAGGGTAAACTCCAACAATACGTTAAAAGAACCGGAGTCGATCCAACCCCATCCGCTCGGGATCAACAACGTCCTACCCATCAATCCGATTCTCTCAGCAACACTGCAGTGCAAGATTCAGAAAAGCTTGTCATTAATGCTATCACAGGGGGACCATACCCAGCAAGCAGAAGTTGGGATGACTACTAATCACTCACAAAACTGTGACTGGGGCATCTCTCGCTTTCTCTGACATGAAAAATCCAAAAGCTATGAATCAAGCACAAATGGAAATCCAGCTTGGAGATTCTGGAACAACAATAACTAGCATTCATTTTACTTAACTGCATTGCTTGAATTTGTAAAGATAATGATGGATGTGTATTTTCTGCATTGTAAACCGCTGAGAAATCAGCGTGACTCAATAATGAAAAAACTATGCATTGTGTTTTCTATTATAAAATGCCTGTTATATTTCGATGTGTAAATACTCTAAATGTATTGCTAAAATATCGATCTAATACTGCAGGTCATTAAAGCAAAGCTCACCCATCGCAAAGCTAAGCGAGCCTTACAAATCATTTAGCAGATTTCAAGCAACAAAAATTTCAAACTCAAATCCCATACAAGAGGAACTTCACATAAAAAGTTGACGGCTCCACTAGGTCAAGCCCTCGTTAACTGGTTGTGATCGCTGATGTAAAAAAGGCATCCAACCAAATAACTTGCGTTTACTCTGTGGAGTCATTCAACAGTGAAGTCTACTTCTTCGAATAAAGCAATTTACTTGCAAGAGAAAGAAAAATACGCTTGGAAACGATGATAAAGGATCGCAGATTGGTGGATGATGATACAACATGAGCAGGCAAACATGGAAGCAGCCAAAGGAAGGTATGCCTCTCAACAGGAAAGCAGGTAGATCCACTAAAAGGATAACTTCCCAAGCAGAAGGAATAAGACCCTCGCTGGCTGATTGTGATGCATCCGATCAGGCAGCTTGTGTCCATCCCATGGATCTACTTGCCCCTAAGACGCAACCTTCCTGGCACACCAACCAACTGATGCTCCTTCCCAAGGATCAACAAAGCCCTCTAACGAGGCACGCCAATAAATGGAGAGCTTTCCTCAATCAAAAAGATCGGTGGGACTACCAAAAAGGGGCACCTTGTTAATCGATTGCGATCGTTTGTACAAACAAACATCCAATTGAACGACTTACGCTTGTCCCGTGGACCCCTCCGACCATGAGAAAGTAACTTCCAGGCAATCACAAGCCCTCTTCGGAGGCACAAGCCCTCTTCGGAGGCACAAGCCCTCTTCGGAGGCACAAGCCCTCTTCGGAGGCACAAGCCCTCTTCGGAGGCACAAGCCCTTTTCGGAGGCACATTTCACCCGTGTAGAAGTGCAAAATGCTTCTCTTCGGAGACCCACTTCACCAGTGATGAAATGCTAAAAAGCCCTTTTCGGAGGCACATTTCACCCGTGTAGAAGTGCAAAATGCTTCTCTTCGGAGACCCACTTCACCAGAGATGAAATGCCAAAAAACTGCTTCTCTTCGGAGACCAAAACTGCTTCTCTTCGGAGACCAAAACTGCTTCTCTTCGGAGACCAAAACTGCTTCTCTTCGGAGACCAAAACTGCTTCTCTTCGGAGACCAAAATCGCTTCTCTTCGGAGACCAAAAGACCTCTTCAGAGGCGTACTCCACCTTGCTTGAAGTACCAAAAATAAACCCTTTACTGGGGCACAAAAATCAAAACCTTCTTCAGAAGTTCATTTCACTGTGCAGGAAAATTCACTTTCAAACAAATAAAAGTGATCATTCCCAGAAGTCGAAGTGTTCTTCAGGAGGAAAAAGAAAATAAAGATTCCTCCAAAGACAAGATATACTCTATTAAAAGCAGAACAATTCTTCCCTGAAAAAGTGGAGAGTTATTCTCTAAAATAAGAGTATCGGTCTTGTGAAATCAAGAGATATTACAATATACTTGTGGTATGGGGGCAACATTGTACAACTCAGTTACATTAATAAAAGTAGTATACAAGCAACATACCACAAGTTCATTGCAATATCATGTAATAAAGATGTGGAGTAAATGCGTTCTTGAAACACAGACAAAAAATTTGTACAAGTGAAAAGAATCGTTTACTCTACACTTCAAATGAAAAACAGATGTATTCCTACATACACAAGGATTTGTACAAGAAAAATATCTATTTTATTTCAACACTATGAGAATTTTTACATCGTACAGGTTACAAAAAGAAGCGGAGACCGGAATCCGCACAATCCCCGGTCAATACAAAAAGCAGAAAATGCAAAATCAAACTCATTTCCCCTTCTTCCCACCCTTGGAACTTTTACCCGGCCTGGTAATTAGTTTCGTAGGCCGCGTCGGAGAAGAAGGAGAAAGAGACTCAGCCGGATCAATCTCTGCCTCATCTCCAGCAGCAGTAGAACTCTTCTTTCCTTTCTTTGAAACCACACGCTTCCCCTTCTTCTTGGAAGAAGACTCACTCCCCGGAGCAAGAAATGTAGAAAGCTCTGTGTCATAATCGAAAGACTGCTCCGGGGTCTTCTCGCTATCTTCCAGACCTTCTGCCTTCTGTTCTTCGGAAGCAGATGGTTCATCTAAACCTTCAAGGGCCGCTATTGGTTCTTCCTGTGAACCAGGCTGGGAAGCTGGAAGAGGTATAACTTGAGAAGGAGGAGGAACGGCAGCTGAAGAAGGAAGAGTTGGGGCAGTTTCTGGGGTGTCTGCTGCATAATAAAAGATATCAAAATCAGTATTCTCCGAGAAAAAAGAAGACCGTGAATCGTCAAAGTTACCTGGAGAAGCCGGTTTAGCAAGATCAATCTCAAATTCCCGAGCTTGGAAGTCTTTCATTGCCTCTTCCTCTGTAGGGGTGGTTACAGTTTCTGTGTCAACCTTAGCGGGAGGCGTGGAATGAGAACTAGAGCCAACAATATCCGCATGAGCTAAAACCGAAGTATAAGCAGGAGCAATAGGGGGTGTTTCTTTCTCAGGAAGCTTCTCTCCCGTCGCTTCGACCCGCACTCGGATGAGCTGCTCTTTTCCTTTGGCAAGGGCAGCGCGATCGCTCTCACTTAAGTAGGCAGCTTGAAGATCTGTTTCAGAGTATCCGGCACCACCAAACAAGTCAATGATTGCCTCCCATACCTCCGCTAAGGTGACTTCATACTCTGGACCCAAAAATGAAAGGCTCCCACGCCCCAGGACACAATGCATATAAAAATCGAACAGAGTCGCGTCAACGGTGGCTATGGTCGCCTTATGGGATTCTTCGGCTGCAGCTTTACCAGAAAGAACTTCATCACGTTCTCTTTCAGCCTTCAGTAACTGGGATTGTAGCCTAGCAATTTCTAAGTCTTGAGAGCTGAGTTTCTCCTGAAGACGAGCAGCGTCATCACGATATTTTCTAACAACATGCTGTTCTGCTTCAAGTTTGACTTCAGTATTCCGCTGAGCAGCATGGGCGTCTCGAACTTGTTTTTGAAGCATTTCTTCTTTCTGAGAATAAGAAGTGGAGGAAGTAGCAAGCTCATTTTTAAGTTTTTCAACTTCAGCTTCGAGCTTCCCATAACCATCGCTAATGCTTTTCATCTCCGCGTCATGCTGCTTACGCCATTTGTCCCACTCTGTTTTATCATTTTCCATAGTCATCATCGCTTCAAGGTTCAGATGGTTGACCCTTTGAAGTTCATCAACCAGCTTCTGCCACCCAGACATTCTTTCGATGTCAAGCTTTACAGCATCGACATTTTTCAGCATCGCCTGCTTATCAATGGGGACCAAGTCCAAATCAAAACGCACTCCTTTCAGACACCAATTCGGAAATCGGCTCTGGAGTGTGGGAGGACCATCTCCAGCTTGGTACTGTGGCCTATTAATGATGGTCTGGATGTCAGATTCCTTAAGGGCAGGAGAACCGGAAGATGTATTAGGAGGAACAGAAGCGGTTGTCTTTTCCGAGATGTTAGATGTGTCTTTCTCACCAAGTCTAGCACGTTTACTGGAATCATCAGAAGTGTGACTCTTCCCCTTATCGTCATAAGATTTCCTTTTATAAGGATCGTCGCTTCTGCGAGAAGAGTCATGTTGCTCGTCCCTTCTCCCGTAGTATTCCTCATCTTCTCTCCGGCGACGCTCTTCATGAGCTCGCCTCTCATGAGCCTTTCGAGCAGCTCTCTCCTTATCAGTTTCTTTCACGGCACTAACATAACTCCTAAAGTCATAAGCCTCACGGCTTCCGTAACGCTGGAATTTGTTGTAGTAAGAGCCACTTCGCCCCATCAGAGAACCTGAAATTGAAGAAAAAGACCAGTTTTAGAAATCCTCAAATTGAAGAAGCTGAGTGCATAAAAAGTGCCAAGATCCTAAGTGTGTGTGATGTGCAAACTACGCGCGTCAGACTACAAACCACTTTTGGGTGTAGAAATGGTAGTAAGTTGTGTGGAAGGCGTTGTGGTTTGTTGCAAGAAAGAAGTTGCTTCGATAACAGGAGGAACCACTTTAGAAACATCATCTTTAAAGAGCTCCTGAGAGGTTATCATGATGTCACTCAGGCTGTCGAAAGTATCATCGCCATGGTGCATGGGAAAATTATCCTTTTCAACTTCCACCTCAGCCGTCTTTTCAAGAGTATGAAGATTTTCCTCCTCTTCAATAACCGGGGCAAGTGCTAACTTACTGGACGACCCCGCAATGTCGGTAAGAGTAGAACACTTCACCAATGAAGTCTCAACGGTAAATTCTTTCGGTGAAGGTTCTTTAGCAGAAGCAGGGGCATCTGACTCCTCAGCCGAAGAATCAGGGACTTCATGTGGCTGAGTGGAACGGGAAGGATGTAAGAGTCCGAATTCGTGAAGGAACTCATCTCTCAATAGAAATTGAACGCTCCTCTCCTCAACCGGCACGGCCATAAGCCTCTCAAAGGTAGTCTTGTGACGAGATTCCCTAGAGGGGGAAGGGAGTGCTGAAACGGTAGAAAAAGAAGTTAACACTTGACAATTTGAACTTCAAAGAATTTAGAAAAAGCACGGGGAAAAGGTAGATAATCGTACTTCCCACTCTCCAAATGGCGTAAAATCCCGGGGGACAACGAACAAAGAAAAACTGGCTCAGAAACCCAGGAACGCTTTCAGGAAGACCAATAATCAGTTTGCGATTCCTGGCACTCCTTACAACTGTGATAGAGGGATGGTCCTTGATCCTTGTGAATGAGCATAGAAAGCAAATTTCTCCAAAACTGGGGAAACGGTCCATCGTTCTCCTAAAAAGCACACACAGTCCCAGCAGGATGGCGTAGCCATTAGGATGAAGTTGAAAAGGGGAGATAGATAATCGAAGAAGAAGTTCTCGGAGACAGTCATTAAACGGGGGAATCGCTCCACTCGAGCACATTTGGCGGTTCACTGCGATGAAGCCGTGCGGTGGCCTATCAGCAGTGTCATCTACTCCAGGAAGCAAAGCGTCAGATTCAGCGATGCCAAACTGGGTGCATAGTTGGCGGAAGGCTTTAAGACTCAGGGTGGTAGGAATCCTTTCTGGGGGATCATTCAACGGAGTAGCGATTGGAAAAGCTTCTCCAGCTGATTCCGAATCTTCTTGATGGGATGTCATTCTACACAATCAGCCGAATGTTCAAAAGTGAAGGTGCACGTTTCCTAAAAGTGTAAAGTGCTGTGCAAAACTAATGAAAATAAGAAAAAGCAAGTATAACTGGAATTAAACTAACTGACAATCAGTCGATTACGAGATTTCAAAACTTGTTAATGCTCAAGTGCAGTGTTAATGCAGACAAATCAGTTCTAGTTAATTATTACGATTCTGCTTTAATACTTCATTTGAGTTGGTTATTGTGTAGCATTTCACTCATACAGTTCATTTAATTGTAATCTTTATCAACTAATCTGTCATCCGATATGGGCAGTCGGTGGCAGTATATTCGTCCCAGTTTTTGTACATGTTGTAACAGGCAGTCAGAGTTATTAACAATCTATAAAAGAGTGCAACAAAATTCAAGAGTCCAAAGTTCAAACAACTCAAGTCTTAGCATTCAAGGCAGTGGGAAAATTTGCTCAAGTTCTAACTCGGTCACGACTTAACTTAGGGCAGATTTTCCTAAGTCCTAACTCGTTCACGGTCTACAAGATATGCCATGAATCAAGTTGAGTCGTAACTCTCCAATCGTACCGCACATTCAAGCAAAATCTGAACAAGTGCTAAGTCGCTAACGACTCAAATGGCTCCTGCGACCTAGGGTCAACTATTCTCTAAGTCGTAAGTCGTGAGGAATAAAAAGAGACTTCAAGTCGTAAGTCGTAAGCCGTAACATCAAAACTGCTGGATCACGCGAAATTACCAATCCATCTAACTCCTGACTCGCTAAATCCTTAACTCGTTAACCATCTATCCATCCAATTCCTAACCCATTTACCTCCTAACCCGTTAACTTTCCAACCCGTTAATCCATTAACCAGTTAGCCTCTCCATCAACCCTATTTCTAAATCACCGTAAATCGCAAATCGTTGCAAGTCATACTGAGCCACCTTAAGTTCATGGATATCCTGTATAACAGTATTCACAAAGCCCAAAAGGAAAAATCATGGATGAGGGTCGACGGCAATGATCGGCGATTGGAAAAAGGGAAGAGATGCTTACGCGGTGTAATTGGGAATGGCTGGAAATAAATCAGGTCGAAATCGCCTTTGGAAGCTTGAAATTGCGTTAATGGCAGATACGGCTTAAAGAACGAGTAATAGGAAGACGGAGAAAAGAGGAACGACCTAAGCATTTTATACCCCAGGTTGAAGGAATTGGAATCGGCCCACACGAATTAAGATAAGTCGAAACACACGACCTACGACTTAGGCGTGTATTTCGAGGGGCAAATGTTAACCCTTAATTCTCCACGACTTAAGAAGTACGCGACTCAAGATTTAACGAGTTAAGGGAGTGCAAGACTTAACGAGTTAAGAGTTAGATGACCTACGACTCAACAGGCTCCGACCTAAGGAATGGTCCGACTCAACGACCTACGAGTTAAGAAGTTTAACGACTTACGACTTAGCGTGCTACGACTCATAAAGATTAACTCTTCTACGACTCAACGAGACAAGCTTTCTACGACTCATGGTCTTACGACTCATCAGGTTCAACGAGTCATGGAGTATACGACTCATGGTCTTACGACTCATCAGGCTTACGACTCATCAGGTTTACGACTCAAAAGGACCTTACGACCTAACAATGTACGAGTTAAAGCACCTGCGAGTTAAGGAGTCTGCGACCTAAGATGTCTACGACCTAGGACTCAATGACTTAGCTTGCCCAGCGACCTAAGGCTACAGGAATGTCACGACTTAAGGAGTCTGCCGACTTAACAAACACTCCGAGTTAAGGAGGTGCCGAGTCAAGATGCTTGTCGACCTAAGAGAGCTACGACTTAACGGTTTGCGAGTTAAGGATGGCTGCGACCTATGTGGACTTATGACCTACCGGGTTAAGGAGCATTCGACTTATAAAGTGTGCCGACTTAACAGGTTGCCGAGTTAAGAAAGGCGCCGAGTTAAGAAGATTCCGAGTTATGAAATGCTCCGACTTAAGAAGGTTCCGACCTAACGAGTTACGACTTAGTGGGTTTATGACTTGAAGGCTGCGAGTTAAGGCCTTACGAGTTAAGGTTTGATAAGTCGGCTACGACTTAATACTTGTCAAAGACAACCATCCCTTAACTCGTCACCAACCTAACCCTGTTCCTTAACTCGGCACCGACCTAAGCCTATTCCTTAACTCGGCACCGACCTAAGCCTATTCCTTAACTCGGCACCGACCTAAGCCTATTCCTTAACTCGGCACCGATCTACCATAGGTCGGCAGACGACTTAAATACTTAGAGAAAATTCCTGAGTCCAGATCAGCTCTTATAAATACCCCACCATTTCCAACATGAAGGAGACTTTTGGCCATTCATTACTCAAGCGCCGTGACGCTGTCGAAGCCTCCTCTCATTCAGCAATCAAAGATCTCCAAGCATTCGAGACACTACAACGATCTTCGAGAAGAGCTCCTAACATCCAACGCGGATTCGTCGAGTTTCATCATTAAAGATCGAGCTAGTAGTCAAGAATGATTTCATGATCAAATTGTATTGTATTTAGAGGGATACTGTATTGAATTGTAATCAAATCAGCAATAAAAGACTATAAAGTGGATGTAAGCTCAATTACGGGCCGAACCACTATAAATCTGTTGTTCATTTACTGCTTTTCTGCTATTCTCAGCTCATATTCTGTTCCCGTACCAACGGGTGGTGCTTTCACGATTCTATTACACACACTGGGTGTTAGCGTTCACTTTTTACCGTTAACACCCATGAAGACCCACACTTTTTTACCGTTTATTTTTTGTCATTGTAACGAGACACAGGTTTTTTTACATTATTACCACAACATGTGCAATTAAAGCATTTATTGGTTTTATCGTGGTGTAGATGCAAAAGTTACAGTGAGATAAAATGAGGATATATCAGAAAAAAATAAAGGTGTAAAAATATTTATTGGAAACAAAACTAAATCTTTAGATTTGATTTATTTTCATTCCCACATCATCTGCGTAGAAAAAAAAAACATATTTCAATGCTATATAAGAAAACCAAAGAATATCATGATCTATGCAGTTCAGACTTAGTGTAAGACTTGAACTTACAGTCATACCTTAAAATTTTTAATTTGGTTTATACAAAAACTGATCAAATTAGCCTTTTATATTACTGTTGCTAAAGCGGGTACTAAAAACTCTTGATTCGGCCGGTACGGAGAAAAATAGTGGGCTTTAAACGGATCCTCTGTATAATAGCACAAAACTGAAAAAATGTACCGATCGAAGTATTCTAAGCGCTTTGGTGGGGCATTGGCAAGGCTTTAACAGGGCTTTAACTGCAAAGCTACAAGCGTGATGATGGAACGCGTTTTACGCCTGGATTGCTTTTCAAAAAAAAATAATGATTTGCATATATATATTTAGTTATAATTTTGCATTGAAATTATGTGTAGTTAATTTAAATTTTTATTTCTAAACTGAAATATCGAATTAATTTAAATATTTGTTTATATTATTAAATAATAAAAAATTAAATTATAAAGGGGAAATTTATCTGTTGCATCATATTTTTAAGTGATATTAAGATTTGGTAATATTCGTAGAGCGGCTTTTGAATTTGCAAAGAAAATTTAATTGTTCGGTCTTATTTTATATTAAGATTAGTAATATTTGTAGAGATACGTTTTTGTTAATTCACGCTGATACAAAAAATGTGGCACCAAATCATGAAAATGTGTTGATAGAACAAATTCATTGCATACATACCCACCCTATCTTTTTGATAGACATTTTTGTTAATTCACGTTTTCTTATGCATCATCGCTGCTTAATCCTTTATGTAATAAAGTGAATTGGCTCTTTCATTTCATACAAAACATGTACTATAATTAAGATTAACATGTTATGGGGTATCGATAAGGTTAAAAGATCATAGCTTAAACCCTTTGGAAAATTTTATCGAACATCTTTTGTGCAACATATTTGTTATAATGTTTCCAACATTCTTTTGTAGCATCGTGGTACTGACCTCGCTAATATGCGAAATGGCGTTAATTTGATCATATTTGAGACTATTTCCCTTCTACCAAATAGTTTCTAAATGTTATTGATAAAGATACACATATGGTTAGCAATGTTATAGTATTATAACTTTATTCATAGTTTTGTAATATACTGGTCTGACATTGTTTAGTGTTCACGTGAACTTGAAACCACCTTATGTTTGTATTATGATGCCAAGAGTTTAACTTCTAATAGAAAACATTTTTATCCTTTGCACGCATTTATTAGTAAAACGTATACCAATTCCTATAAAAATTTGAATGCCCTTTTATGTATTATATTATATATGTATACATAATTATCTAGTTGCAATAATTTGGTCGAATCACACGCCTTTTAGACGTCTTGATATGTAAATGATATCATAAGTTCGAGTGTTACTAGTGCTAACGATTAACGTTAATGTTTAATTGGAAATTCAAAAATATAAATGGAATTACATGCTTAAATCTTAATACAGTAAAAATATTATATATTTTTCTTTGGTTTTTTAATTTATTTTTGATAGACAATATATTTTAGTGATTTGAGATAATATTAATTCCTCCAAATATATTTTAATATGCACAAACATCGTACGTGCCAAAGAACTCATAATATTAATAATAATTCATCGTGACAATTTTTACTCTGATACAAATGTACCAAAGTTAACTATGGTTGTTTAGTTATGTTGAAGTGTCACCGCATTGGTGGTGTTTACTAATTAGTGGTGCTATGACATTCAAATTTTTCTTCATTTTTCCTGGATTCAGAAAAAAAAATCAAAACGCGACTTCATATTGTCGATTGGCAACCTAATAACTTATTAGTAATATATGATTGGGCAAATAGATAATAGATCGTATCAATATAGTGTCAAAACCTAATACATTCAATCGACAATATTATTGTGGTAGAAATCACCAATTGATTAGGTAACATAATTTAATTATATAAGGTAATGCAAAGTAAGTAACTCAATTGAGATGGTAAAACAAATGTCATATAAAATATAAAGGAAATTGGGGTGCTTTAAGCATCGCCTTTACCAACTGATACTGAGAAAATGCATGTCTGTATAATATATTGTGTCATAATTATAATAAAAAATGTAACATTACTTTACATTTAATTTACACAATTATCAGAGATACAAATTTAAACAAGATTATCGATTATCTACGTACCATTGAAATTAAATTTTAATCATATGTAAGTTGGAACTGCTCTTATATAAAAAAATTCATGACATAATTTTTATGTTTAGAACCTTCTGTGATAGAGTTAAGGATATGCCATATGGGCAATTACGTAGTTTGATTATATAACTGTACACTTAACTCATATGTAAAAATCTTGTTCGAAATTAAAATATGTTTTCTAATTTCCATTTATATTGTATGTGCTAGACACACACACACATGTGTGTGTGTGTTGATGATTACATTTTATACATAGCAGGAAGTACCTAAGAGTAAGTATTTAACCGACTGCTATTAAAAATGCGTTTGTAATCGCAAGTAATGAATCAGTATATATGAATAAATATTTATCCTTAAATGTTTATAGTCAAGGTGATTCGAGAAAAGGATATCGAATCATCCATAAGATCAGCGCAACGCTCTCCATACGATAGACGGTGATTTACTCATGACCGTTAGGACACCAATAGGTTATGCACCTGGAGTTGTTGTGGATCAACTATAGAATGACTTGCCAAGAGTCTTCTATAGAATAACTATATTTAAGTCAAAATAAAGGGTGCCACATGATGATGTGCATAGAAGTGGTATTTTGACTGAGAGTACTGTGGATTTTGTTTATCCAAGCTCTACTTCGATGATGGTTAATCACATGATATGACTTTATGTTAAAATCTAGTTGGTTATGAGATTAGATACTCGAAGTGAAACACTACTCAAGAGAGAATTCGTCTACTTCTGCAAAGACCCGGTTAGGAGCCAAACTTTAAAATTTTCGACTAATATATTTTATTGAATAAATCGAGAATTTCTGAAATAAAATCATTGATTTTTGGGATTTAAGAGAAATAATGGGAAGGTAATTATTTTGAAATTAAATAAATGTTTTATATGGAACTAAACACTACGCCATAAATGACCTTCTGCAACATTTTTGCAAGGTGTTGCCAGCTAAAATGTTGCGATGGCTATAAAATTTTGGTCCTACTGCAACGTTGTATTTTTAGTGTTACCTTAGCCATAAAAATGTGTTGCTCTAGCTAAACAAGTGTAACACGATGCAACATTTTTATATAGTGTTGCTATAGATGTTTTCAAATTAAAAAATTAATAAAATTAGCAATCCGCGTGAATACGATCCAACGGTCTACATTTAATCTGATTGTTAACATGGATCACCGCTACATTTTACCCTAAATTTTCGTTTTCCCGCTTTACTGTTCATACCATTTCGTTCTCACCCCCAATTTCCAAATCCAAATCCCCAATTTCCAAATCCCTAATTTCCAAATCATATTTTCGTTCCCATTTCGTTCTCACCCCCAATTTCGCTGCTGTTGCCTACATGTCGATACGCAACCTCTCCCAAATCCTACCAACCGCAGCCCCCAACAAAACTCCACTACCCCACCGCCGTTTCTACAGCCTGATTCCGATGGTCATCGAGCACACATCCCGTGGCCAGCGTGCCTGCGATATCTTTTCTCGGCTTCTCAAAGAGCGCGTCATCTGCCTTAACGGACCCATCGAGGAGGATACGTCGGCGATAGTTGTGGCTCAGCCGCTGTTCCTCGAATCTGGTGGTTTCGTGACGGCAGGGTTGGCAATTTATGATACTTCGACCAGATCTGATGCTTGAATCTTTCTCGCCAATGTTCAGAAGAAGTTCGATTCTGATGAAGCTTTGCTCGATTGCTTCAAAAAGTACCATTTTCGGATTCAAGGAAGATGTCAAACGCAGATTTCTTGTTTGAGAGAATGCCGCTTAAATTTTCAAATTGGCCAGCAATCATAAAACCAGTTTCAATTCCTTGATTGATTGCTCGAATTGCTTTGACTTCGTCGTCGGGTGCGATGTGATATTATTTGGTATGTTTTATGCCTTCTGGTTTACTTGATTATTCTCGATTTTGGTTACACTCGCATGCTTTTGCCGATGATGAATTGGGATTTATTTATAGGCTTTATTTCCTATAATCTCGGGTTTAATCTTTCTGTTGGACTTTGATAAATCTGGTATGTTGGATTGCGATGATGTATTGGTATGTTGGATTGCGATGATGTATGGTCTGAGCTTGTTAGCTCCTTTCTGCTGCATTTGTAAACCAGAACATGAACTGGTGCTCCAAGTCCTCTGTATATCATATTACTGCCTATGTTTCTCTTGTACATGCCTGATGCATTCACTGTTTTTGCTTGATGGGCTGCCTATGTGTACTGCTGTGTTCTTGCACTGGCTTGTCTATATTTTGTTGAACCTGGTTCTTGTTTGTTTTGTTGGTTGCTTGGCCCTGAGTTGAATCCAGTCGATGACTCGGGTTTGACCTTGTGCCGTGTCCTTGTATCCATGTGTTGCATTCATGTTTGGCTTATGCACTTATGAAAAGAAACAACCCAAATACCTGAGGCAAATATTATAACAAAAATATTTTCATTTTCTGTTTGAGTTAAATATTATTTTCCAGATTACTGCTTTTGAATTATATGTGACAGGTATTGAAGACTGGACAGCTGGATACAAGCTTGAAGACAGAGTCAAATCAAATGTGCATGAGTGTATGAATGCATGAGCTGAAGACAGGTTTCAAAGAAGGCTCGATCTTCCAAAATCGGATGAATCGGGCGGTGCCCACTTGTTCGACCTAACCGGGTAGGTCGATCCCCGCCGAGACTGCGGTGCCCCGGACCCCGCCGGCGCTGCGTCCGGACCCGCTTCTTGGCTCGGCACTCGGCTCGCCTTCGGCTCGGCATATATTTGTCAGTGTCGGTGTATGTATAAATTGAAACTGCATATGTAATGAGTGAACTGAGTGATGTAGTGAGGAATATCTGTATATGTGAATATCGGTGTTATATATCATTGAATTGTAAAATAGTGGAGTCGGGAATTTGTACTATTTCAAATGTTGAAATAAAATATTTATTTAAATAAATTACTGTTTAAATATCAAATTCTGTGTAATAGCATTTTATTAAATAAATATTTATTTTTATTAAAAAATCAAATATGCTCTACATTGTGGGCCCCACAAATTCAAAAAGTTCATATCTATAGCAACATTTTGGAATGTTGCTACAGATACCTATGGGTGTTGCCATAGACCCAAATAGGGTTCTATTGCAACAATATTACTTATGTTGCCTTAGATAGTCAAAATGTTGCCTTTGAGGTCTAAGGCAACGGTAAAAATTGCATCACCCTAAAAGTGTTGCCATAGACCTATGGCAACATTTTTCGGGCCTGAGCCAACATTTTTTTTGTGTTGCAGTAGGCCATTTATGGCGTAGTGAAAGGAAGAATTTTTTATAAATAAAGTTAAAAACATTATTTTGGAATTTATATGAAATAAGACTTTGTAAATAAAAATTTGTAAATATTTTATAGAAATTTAATAAGTAATGAATTAGTTAATGAGTATTGCTTTTAAACTTCATCTCATGGGATGAAAATGTGGTTTTATGATTTAATAAATTATATATATGTAATAAAAATGCAAAGATGAATAAAAATTATTTTCAAGTGGATGAATTGTAACTTAAAAGTATTTTTCTTAGTTTGGCAATAGAAAATTACTTTTGATTTTTTTTAAAGTCAAAGGATATATGGATAAAATATATTATGAGTTGGAAAACTTGCAAATGGGTTTGATGGAATTAAAACATGTTTCAAAAAGTCGGTATCATTCATATGCAAGGTAAAATATTATATTTTATGTCCATATGAGCTTTTTGGGTAAGATAACAAGCCCAAAACCCACCTCCCTTATCTCAACTAGTCAATAGAGCTATTCTAACTTCATTGTTCGTTTTCTAGATCATTTCTAAATCTCTCAAACTCTCTTTAATATTTGTTTTATGAAACCCTATGTGTAACAACCCCTCATTCCGGATACACTAATTCAACACCTAAAAGCGATGCTCAAACTCGCGTTTGATAGAATTAGGGGCATGCCCAAGGGGAAATTATGTAATTTATTACATATCTAAATCGATAACCAATCTTGTTCAAAATAAAATGTGTTTTCTTATTATTATATACTTGTCATATTATGATTTGTTAATTGATTATTTAATTTAATATATTAGATATAAAATCCTTAAATGATATGTGATAGTAATTACAATTGTAATCATGAAAAATTTATCAAATTGAAAATAACATATTATTTAAATATTCCTAGTGAATATGTTTCATGACATGATATCAATACATCAGTAGGGACTAGAGTACATAACGCTCTTCAAATTTTGGGTGGTTGGGAGCACCAAAGGTTTACATACTGATAGTTATTGAATAACTATGGAATGACTCACTCGAGAGTTTTCTATTGGTTAATATAACTAAGGTCAAACAGAGAATCTCGAAGTGATGATACTACATGGTTCTCTCAGTTTGAGGAATATTGTTAAACATTGATATGGACACTCCACTTTGATTATAGTTAAATTGTGACATGAAGTCCATCAGACGACTATAGTTGGATCTAAGGTGAAGCATTATAAGTTAAACACTATTCAATTGAGAATTTATCTTTTTAGTTAGATGAGGTTAATATCACGATCAACTGCAGTCAACTCCAAGTCAAAGTCTTTGGCCATAACACTATGGTTATTAATAAATGTTGTTACTAAATCAAGGATTTTGTGTTTGGACTAATCAAGTTGAATGTGGACAGTGTTGGAATTTGACCAAAAACCAAATTCTATACGCCTAATGTGATATAGTGTTGAAGAAGCGCATTGGTGTGTGAATAAACGTTGCTACCGGGTACCGCTTATAATAGTAAAATTAGATTTTACCAAAAAGACATGTAAGCAATAAATTCAACCAGAATGTCATACCACTGGCTAAGGTGACACGTGAATGTTAATATTCGAACTGCTCGATATTAATCGCTGATTGAATTTACAGATTTGAGTCGCACAACTGTAATGATGAATACCCCGAAAAACCATACGATTTAATTAATTTATAATTGTTGTAAATTAATTAAATTAACTAATTTTTATGAAATATTAATTATTAAATTTTGTTTCATTTGTTTGAATGTCATTAGTATTTAATAAAGTGTGTATCTAAAAGTTATATACGTACGTATCAATATACAATATCGATAAACATTTAAATTTGGTTTAAATCAATTAATTACTAAGTGTTTTAAGGGCTCAAATAGCTATCGTCTGGTCGGCCATGCATGTTAAAGGGAGGTGATTTGATTGAGATTTAATGAGGAATTAAAGCGGGAAAGTTTTAAAGGAGGTAACTAGAAATATTTCAATGTTTCCTTAAAACAAATTTTCTTTCATTCATTCAATAATTTTCCTAACAATCCATTTTTCTTCCTTCCCCTACCCCATGGTCAACAATTAATGGCTTCCTAGTCATAAAATTTTCCGAACAAAATCAAAACAAAATAAATAAAATTTGGTGCTTTAGATCGTTGCAAAATCTGGAGATGATTCAATCAGATCTAAGAGTTTTATTCTTCATTCAAGGTACGATTATCGGATTCATCTTAAGGTAATTATCTCATATTATTTTATTATATATTAAATGATATTAATACATTTTGGATCTCCCTATTCTACCTCTCTTTTGTTTATGTGCTCATCTTGTATGTATTGTTTGGATCCCAAATTTATTCCAACGAATTTATATTTGCCTTGGTTGTCCGATCTAATTTTTTTGATTTGGATATTAATGATTAAACAACAAAAACAACTTTGATCTGAAAACTGATTTTAATTTATTAATCTAATTTTATAACCTTTCTTATATACAAATATAAATAAGCTACATGTGTTGTACGGTTGAAACTTTTTTGAAAAACGATTTCATTTTTGTTGATATTGTTTGTAAAGTCATTTTACTATTGTTTGCATAATTTTAAAGGTGTTTCAATTCAAAATTTCAAAAATGAACTTTTGTGCTAAATTGTAAACCTACTTTGGGCTAACTTTCTATTAGTTAAGTTTTAAGTTTTAAAACACACATAAAATCAATAATTTATAAATTTATGTTGTTTTTAAATTTAAAACATTGTTGCAATCATTTATACAACATGCGCATATGTTTATTATTTTAAATTAAAGTTTATAAAAGTTACTTTTGTGTAAAATCATATATTTAATTCTAAAATGATCCTTTGTTAAAATTGGATTTAAAATTGTTAATTCTTAAATTCAAAACATCTAAAATAGTCAGTATAATATTTTAACATGTGTGTATATATATTGAAAATGAGTAAAGATTTTATTACTTATAGGGTTCAATAGAGCCCAATATCAAGACCGAGCCCGCCTGTAATAACCAACCTCGAAACATGCCTAATTTTCCACCCAAAAAAGGTTCATCGAACCTTAGAGTCATTCTAAAGCTGGTTGTTGGTTCGTAAATTTGATACAAAGAACAATACACAGAGCTATCTATCTACACATTCAGAATCTCATAGCGGAAGGATAAAATATAATATTAGAAACAATACCCATTTATTTAAAAATTCAGTTGTCAGAAACATACAACACAATGCCATATAACAACGTCAAATATCCATAGTGCAATATCACAAAATACATCATCATGTCTAGATAGGTATATTAGAAATATAAGAACAATAAAAGTAGATAGATAAATAACTACCACAAGTCTCCGTCTCTATCTCTGAAATCTGCATCGTCTTCTATAACCTATGTTGTATTGAGGAGGGAGTCAGAACAACAATGTATGGTGAATAAAAATCTCGAGCCTTTCTATAATAGTACTTGGAAAGTATAATTTAAATAAGATTAATATGTCTTTTGCATCCTAACTATATTCTATGTAAATTACTCCAACCATAAGTCCAAATCTATAACCTATACCATTTCCAGTTCAACTCACTAACCCATCTTTAACTATAGGCCAAAAGCCATTCCTAGTTCCATTCATCTACCGTCAATAATATCCTAATAATGTAAGAGATAGTACCCAAGTCACTTAATACATTTTCAACGGAAACTAGGCAGACTCTAATCATTTAATACCTCATTTTAGGCAGGTCTCCGTCATTTACTACCTATCCCAAGGCGGACCCCTCTCCGATACTATCTAGTTGACATCACACGGAATCTCATCAGGCCACTTAATACTTCTTTTTAGGAGAGGCGGACCTTATAGTAGCTACTTAATACCTAAAACCCGAAGCGGACCCTTCCCGAGATATCCACTAACATGCCTAACCGCTAACCTTGACCATTTAATACTTGCTAAATAAAGAGGACACGGGCCATCAATCAGCCCCTTACTACCACGAACCCCAAAGCAGGTCCTATGTATTATGACCTATAACCCAAACTATGACGTCTCACATTAGTTCGACTATTCGTAGGTACTAGTAGCCAGATTAACTAGGTAGGTTTACCCTACAGAATTTGGGATTAACCTTGCATCCCCTGTTAATACTTATTGTAAGTGATGTCTCATATCATCCCTAAAGACAACTTGCTAGTAGCCAGATTAGTTAGGCAGACTTCTATATGCTTTTGACTGACCTCGCATCCCTATAACTTAGTCATAGTTTTCGCTCACCTAACATACTACCATATACCTCACTGCATTCCCTATTAAGGCCTTTTAAGGAAAACTCTTATTTCGCCTTAACTATCAATTCCTTTCCTAAGGGGTTTAACACTAATTAATAACCTATTTACTACACAATTAATATGAAATTATTTATACGCTAGTATATACATATAAATACATTCTTAAAATATTTCTATGCGTGCGGAGCTTGCGCCCAATGCTAATCGTTAAAATGTCAAAACTTCAAATTTATACAAGTCCAATTCATTATCAATAAACATACCATATATCCAACATTCTCAATTCAACAACAGACTTGTATAAAATATAATCCATACCAAACTTATTTTGTACTAAAATAGTAGAATCAACATTAATAGAATTTATGATTCAAATTCTTTTACACTCTATTCAACTTCTACATATACAAGCGAAAAGATAATTTCCATTTAAATTGCGGAAATAGGCAGTGCAAACTACAAATAAAGAGAATTAGTACCTTATATACCATTTCCTAACTTATTTCTTTTCAAAACCCTTAGTCAGATCCAAAGAAAAAGATGAGAAATGAAATAGAATGTAAAATATTAAAATTGCAATAACTATACAATTCCACTGTTTTTATATAGAATAATTGAGATTACAACATAAGAATTGATATTTCGCTTTAGGGAAATTTTGGGGTTTTAGTTTGATATTTTCGTGAACAGAATTCTCCAAGGCATATATCAAATCCAAGTTATACTATACAATTACTAAAATAAGAAAAACTAAGATTTCTACTCACAAAAATCCTTAGCTCTTCTTTTTAGATTTGTTTACACCCGCTTCAATCTATAACATATCTCTTTTTTTAGAAATATACAACAAGGGAATTTATATATGAATTAGATTCAGAAATTTAGGGGTTGGAGGAGAATAAAATTCGAAATTGAATATTAAACACTTAAAATTTCTTACCTAAAACCCTACAAAATTTTCAGAATCTTTGAAGAAGAAAAAGACCAGCAGTGTTTCGTTTAGTACCCAACTAATTTGTGAACAAAAGTGAAGGGGCTAATCACTTGTTACAGCGGTTAGAAAGCACTAGAACCGTCATATTTTAGTTGGTTTGAAATAATATAATTCGAATCGTTCATGATGTTAAAAACCCTAGCTGCCAGCACGATTACCGGTTAACCACTCCTACCTAAATGGTCGACCGCTAGCAGTCGACTAGCCCTAGGTAGAGGTCAACCGGTCCCAATCGATCGATCGCCGTATTTTAGAAAGGAATATTTATTTGCCGTTGATTTATTATTTATTCCTTAGTTAATATTAACGTAAACTTTTATTTTAACGTTTACTTAACCCCCAAGTCTACCATTAATTTTTGAATTTCAAACTTTAGAATTAATTATATATTTAAATTTGAATTCCATTTAAATTAATTTGAATCCGAAAACTTCAAACGTTAATAACCTTTTCGTTTGAACTCCGATTTTAAAATTTTATATATGAAAATTGATCGGAAAATTATCATGAACACAACAACATAACTTTCATGGTCAAATTATGACACTTAATTTTTTTTATTTTTAGCCTTATCTTATTTGATTAATTAATTCCTTATTAATTTTTATGCGTTGTTACATTTTTCCTACTAAAAAGAATTTCATACCCGAAATCCCATAGGGACGGACAACGTAACACACACATAAGCTGATCAAACAACTCGTCTATTCTAGGTAAGGGATACCTATTCTTCTTAGTCAAATTATTGAGTGTGACAATCCACTTTTCGAAAGGCTTAAATTGACAACAATCCACACATGTCCAATCCAAACAATCCGGAACATAGATAATCATTTGGGTTAAATATGAAAAATAAGAAAAGAAGAAGAAACAAACACAAAATCTCGCAGCAGAACGATAAAATATAATAATCAAATAAACAGTTCATGAAACTGTTTATATTTTACATTTGATTATAATCTACACAACATTCATCAGAGTTATATATATATATATACATCATAGATAAATAAATAATGCGGCAGACAACATGATGCAGGACTACTAATGGTAATAATATACCAAATCTTCGTCTTCGTCCTCCAGAATAAATCTTCAGTAAGCTGAAAAACTCAAGGCTGGCCCGAGCGTAATGAAAAAACAAAACACCCGAGTCAGGACTATAATATCTTTATGTAAGTCAAATCGATATCACATATAACATGAGTGTAATAGCGCCAGAGATGTTCACGGGACTTCACATCTCCTATCAAGTGTATAACGTGCATGCAATAACTCAAGAGATGTTACAAGATTTTCCATCTCCTAAGGATCCGTCAAAATATTTATATATAGTAGAATACGCTACATATATAATGTCTAATCAATAAAATAAATATTCTTCTTAGCGTTATGGCTTTACATTAACCCCCCTTAACGCGTTTTTAAGCATTGTCGTACAGTTTGCATATAAAACACCAGTTAAACGGTCGATGGATAGGGATGCGCCGTGATACGACAACACTAAACCAAAATCGTAGTGGTCTCGTTTAGGGATAAAAGTATGACAAGGAACGTTAGGCAATGCCCATGGTAGGATACTACTAGTTTACCCTTCCCGGCTGGTGGTAACGCATCATAGCTATGATCGCCCACTGCGTCCAACACTCCCATAATTCGGAGGGTGCGCACCAATCAATCACAATGTAAATGATGGTAATACGAAGAAGTGTGTCCGCTCGGGGTAGCTAACCCACTTGGCCGGTACGGCTCCTGTTTTAGTCATTTCAAATTGGCACAAGTGCCAGGCTAATCCATCATCGTTCTCTTTCTTCAAATCCGACAAATGACGCCAAGTCCAGCCACTTCGTTCTGAAGTCTCCTATGCGTACACAGTTGTTAAAGTGGTTCCGGTATCAAGAGAGAGTATGCCAATATTCGGCTCCGGTCTCTTTAACAACCAAATATCGTTTTACACACCAGTTGATACTTTTACGTTTCGAAAACGGTTCATACTTAATATCAAAATAGCATGTTTGCTTCAAAATCAAATCCATATCGAAATCATCACATTTACTCAAAATATACCATTTCAATTCAAAATCATGTTCGTCTTAATATCTCGATTTCGATTCCAAAATTGTTTCGAATTTCAATTTGGGTTATAACTTCATTTAACCCACTTCGTATTCACATCCATGATTTAAAAATAAACATTCCACCCTTGACCAGTTTGAATTTTTAGAAAATAGTTTGAATAGTTTCAAAATAGTTTAAATAATAAAAATAGTTAAAAATAGTTTAAATGGTTAAAGTAGTTTAAATAGTTAAAGTAGTTAAAATAGTTTAAATGGTTAAAGTAGTTTAATATAAAATAGTTTAAATATTAAAACGGTTTATATAGTAAAATAATTTGGAAAACCAAAATAATTGGAATATCTAAAGAATATAGATTTTAAACAGTTTATACTAAAATAATTTTATTGAAATAGCTTCAAAGTCAAACCGATTCAATTCCAACTTTCCAATTCGAATCAATTCCAATTTCATTCAATCGATTCAATTTCGATTTCAATTCAAATCAATTTCAAATTCGATTTCAAATTAATTCAATTTCGATCTCAACTCCAATTAATTCAATTCAATTCCAATTTGAATTTATTTCAATTCAATTCTCAATTTAAACCATTACGAGTTATATCAATTCCAAGTACGATTTCCAAAATATCGATTTAAAACACTTAATCAAATTTACCTTCAATATTCAATTTAAAATCCAAATTTTCAAATGTAATTCAATTCCGAGCTCAATTTTGAAATATCATTTTATATCACTTTTACTTAGCAATATTCAAGGTTCGAACAAAAATCCAGTCTTTTAAACCAAATCAATTTATGAAATTCAATCTATTTCGATTATAACTTCAAAATCTCAACTTCAATTATTAAAACAATTTCTTTTAACCAAAATTAATTTCAACATTTCAAACTCGAATTCGTGATTAATTCAAATTTCATAAATTCGATTTTCATTTCTTTAAATTCAAAATCATTAAATAATTTCAAAACCAAGACTTTAAATGTAACGACCCGCTATTTTGAACCATACGCATCCGCACATGTCGGACTTGAATGATTCAAAATACCGAATTGTTAATTTAAATTGGCAAAACTGAACATATACAGTAAATAAATAATCATAGATCACAAACACAGAGTAATAAGTGCAGCGGAAGCAAAAGATAGTAGTTCATGAAGCTATTATATAAATATATAAGTTACATCAGAGTTAAACCAGATACAACAGAAGAGTAACACGATACATTAGATACAAATCAGAATACATCACTGGAATCATCGAATACTGAAAGCAGAATAGATGGCTGGATCTTCAAGCAAAGCTCCAACTCCAAAGGTGAGTCTCGAATACTGGTACACTCAGTCTGACCCGAGCGTAAAGCAAAACACAAGACACTCGAGTCAGGATTAACATTCTTATATCAATAAATCCAACTCAAGTGAAATAACAATTGAAATACAAGTAAATCAAAGGATGTTTGGAATAACCATCCTTTAAGGATCCGTTAAACTATCTACTAGGTAGTAATGTACGCTAAGTAGATAATGCCTATCAGTAATATAAAATATCAAAATAGTGTTAAGGCGTTACCATTATCCCCCTTAACACATTTTATATAAGCGTTATAGTCTATACAGCACTGTAAACTCCACCGTAAACTAGTGGGATATCAGGGAGTACTCCATAGGTATAACACAAAACAAATCGTAGTGGTCGCGTATATAGGGATACAAGTATGACAAGGCACATGAGGCAATACCCAAGGTAGTGAAACTACCGTTTGCCTGATCCAGACTGGTGAGAACGCATCGCTGCAGCGACCGCAACACCGCGAAACAACACTCCCAAATCAAGGGTGCACCAATCGACAATAAGCAATGAGTAGTTTCGAAGAAGTGTGTTCGCTAGAGGTAGCTAACCCCCATTTGGCCCGGCACGGCTCCTGTTTTAGTCATTTCTAATTTGACACAAGTGTCAAGGCTATCCATTATCGTTCTCTTTCTTCAGTCATCACGTACATCATTCCAACCACTTCATTCTGGATCACACTCCGCGTGTAGTTATTAAAGTGGTTTTCAGTTTAGACAGTGAGTATGTCCCTAACCGATTCCGGTCTCTTTAATAACTTTCGTAATTATTACACCGATTGGTCGTTTAATATATTTCAAAACCAAATCAATTACAATTTCAATTAAAATTCGTAAATCAACATTTCATTTGTCTTTCTAAAATAATTTCCATAATTTTCGTTTCAAAACTTCCCAATTATCATTTCAAAATCTTATAATTCAATTTCAATCTTTATTTAAAACAATTCAAATATTGATTCAAGTTCGTATATAAGTTTCATTTCGAAAACATTTAAATTAATTTAATTTAACATTCAAAACAATTAAAATCATTGATCGACTTCATTAAATTTTCGTTCAGTAAATTTATCCTTCAAAACAATTTCTATTTAATTTCCAATTCATTAAATCAATTACTTAAGTTCAACTCCATTATATCAAAACTTACAAATTTGAATTAAATTAAATTCGTCAAATCAAGTTCTTTAAATTACAAGTCTTACATTAATTTCAAAAATATCACATTTTATTTCTTGTTAAAGAAATTCAATTTCACTTATTTATTTACTTAAATAATTTTCCAAAACTTAATTAATAAAGAAACTCAATTTCAATTATTTACGAAGTAAAAATTCACTTATTCAAAAGTTCAATTTCTCTTATCAAAGAATTCAAATTTTTATTTAATTATCAAATAATCAAATCTTATTTAATTATTAAATATTTCAAAACTTAATTATTAAATAATTTCAAAGCTTAATAATTTCGAACTTAATTATAATTTCAAACTTAATTATTAAATCATTTCAAACTTAATTCAATGAAAGGTTCCAAATTTAATTGTCAAATAATTAATTTCAAAATAACGATCTTTCAACAACTACTATGTCAATATTTGTTTCAGATTTTAAATATTAACATTTCCTTTCATTAAAAATTCAAATTCCAGCTTCATTTCAAAATCTTATCCTTTCAAATAAAAACTTTATTTTATTTTAAATCAAATTATTGACCAATCGGGTTTTATTTAATTCTCTATCCTAAGTCAAGTTCATTTGGGTATTTATCATTTCAACCCGATTCCAATTCAATTCAAAATCAAAGCATAGCAAAGGGAACTTGCAGTGTGATAACTGGGATGGTGTCAAAATAAATAAACAAGCAATAACAACAATCAATAACAATCCAATAATCAATTCAAATAATCCCGAAATAATCGTATTAATTTACATTGTTGTTTGTGCAAATTAATATAATTATTTCTAGAATCTACACTATCATTTCATGTAGATTAAAGATTATTACACTAATAATTATACGGTTCTTCACTTGATATCAGTTATTCAATTCATACTATATCAATTTATACAATCATACATTTAAATGGTTCAAGGTGTAATTCCGTATTTCTACATGTCAATTTATTTAAACATTTAAAGGGGTCATATTATGCAAATGTCATCTAATCAAATTTAACACATATATCAAATCTAACTATCCTACGTCGATTTCAATTTCAAATTATTTATCACTTACAACATTAACAATTTAACGTCCAATGTCAACATCAAACAATCAATCATTTATCAACCAAACTGGATTATCATTGTATAAATAACAGATAATGGTGTCAGATGTCACAGGTGAACTGATACGGGTAATAACATATGTAACAGTGTAAATAACTAACAGCAGCATATTTCAGTTGTCGTTTCAATTGAAATCAAATTTAATAAATAAAAGAACATTAATCGTGAGTGATTGCTCACCTTTCGAGGCTAGAGAAAACAGGAAGTGATACGGATACGCACACTGATATCGAATTGCGAAGCAAAGCACGATAGACACGATTTCGATGGACAAGCTGATAAATAGGAATTGACGGAATAATTAGAATCAACTTGATAGAGACAGAAAAATATCTATTACTATTTCCTTGAAATTGATATTTTAATTCAAGATAAATATCAAAATAAAATAAATATATATGTAAATAAAACCATCGTTTTAAACTAAACACATATACTTTTCTTTCCAAAATCAATTGTGTATATATACATTAAAATTTTGAATATTTATACCTAAAAATTAATATGCGCAACCAAATTGAAACTCTTGGATATACAAAAACTGTAATTAACATAATTTAAGAAATCAAATAGCTTAACTATATTATTGATAAACAGTGAATTGTAAACAGCATATCAATACAGTAACACAAAATTTTCTTCACCTAATCTATCATATACAGTTAACAAAACTTTCATTATTAAATTTTTTATACTATACAACATATAAGTATAAGTTCATATAAAATAATATATGTAACGATTTTATAATAAAACCTTTAGACAAACAGAGACTTGTATAAAATCAGTCCATATAATAGACTTAATATAAACTATCTATATATATACTCACGCATATAGGTATACAACTATTTAGAAATATATATATATATATATATATATATATATATATACTGTAACCTTATAACCAATACACACATAACGCAGTTTAAGCTAATATTCGTAAACATATAGCATATATATAACTGCAATTTACTATTCATATATATAACTAAATACATAAAATAAAATGAAGTAGCTATATATACTAACCTATACTTAAAACTTGCGTACATGATACTTAGATATTATAATACTGTAACCATAGGCTAAATATGACACTACAGATACTTATATATAAATTAATACAAAACCAGACTCTGGTACAAATATATAAACTAGTATATTTACATACTAATATAAATACTTACATTATATGTATATGAGAATGAAGATCGAGTGCAGAGGGTGGGCCGAAGGGAAAGGATGGCTGTGTTGTGGTGGATTTGCGTGGTTGATGGTCGACGCTGAGGAAGGTTGGAGCGTAGCGGTGCATGGGTTGTTGGTCGGCGTGAAAATGGAGGAGAGCCGTGGCTGTTAGGCAAGGCGAAGAGGTTGGAAGTTGTTGGTCGGGTGAGAAAAGATGTGACTAACAGCAGAAGGAAGGAGGAAGGTTGGCTCGATTGAAGCGGACGATGGCGAGTTCCGGCTGCTGAAGTCGCTGCTGCTCTTCGACGGAGGAAGTTGAGGAACGGCCAGTCCTTGGTGAGGCGATGATGGGTTAGGCTGCGACGAAGCAAGGTCGCTGGAGGCAAAGGAAAAAGGCGGATCTAGGTCGCGTTGCACGGCATAAGGCGGGTGGTGGTGAGTGGAAATGCGTGTGGAGGCGGAGGAACAGGGGTTTGCCGAGGTCGAAGTGGCTAGTGCTGAAGGGTCGGTTGCGAGCTGTTGCTTGCCGGTCTCGGGTGGATGGTTGGAGGCTTTCGGCTCGCTGGAGTTGCCGCGGGGAGTGGGAGGAGAAGGAGTTGATGGACGGGCATCGGTTGTTGGCGAAAGCAGAGGGGCGTTGGCTAGTGAGGGGAGATAGGGCAGTGGGTGGTGGACGTTTCAAGGAGTAGGGGAGGTGAGTTCTCGCGTGCATGTGGGAAAGTGATGAGCTTCTGTTCATTTTTTCTAGTGAAGAAACATGAAAAGAGAAAAGAGAAAAGTAGAGGTGAGGAGAAGAGGAGAGATGGAGAGTTGTATCTGGAGAAATTTTGTAAATGAAACAGTACGTGTTTCGTTTCTTTTAAATTTTTATAAATTTCACGTAAGTAATAAATATGGCTTTGAAATCCGAAACATCCATCCTATTCCCAAGTCTCACCTACCAACTGCTAATTCCCCAATGAATGCACGGCAGCTAAATAAATTTTCAAATTTTCGAATGGGTACAGGTTGTTTAGTTTGGGCTGAATACGGTTTAACCGGTCCGCCCGAAACGGTTAAATTAACGCAACTGTTTACGTCGGACTCCGATTTGCACAAATGAATATACCGTTTTGATCAGCGCGACGAGGCGATCAAAATGATATATAGATATCAGTGGTACGATTGAATTATAAAAATTCGAATTTTCAACTATGAAAAATGCAGCAAAAACGCCGAAGATTAAGATCGACGGAGCTAAAGAAGTCCGAATTTGGAAAAACGAAAAATGACGTTTGCTCAGAAGATGATTTAGAATTTTTCTATGTAAAAATATTTGGGTTCCGAAAACATTTTATTTTCATCGCTTTTTAACTGATTAAATTGAAGTAAATTTACGCGCGAAATAAACTTTCATATTTTCAGACGAAAATTTACCAGTAGCTATGTTTAACTAGACGCATTCCAAATATCAAATTTATATTTCAAAATTTTATTGTTTTAAAATTTCGCAAAATTTTAATTAATAACGTTATTAAAACCAGTTAAACTTACGGGTCGTTACACTCTCCCCCACTCAAAACTTTTCGTCCCCGAAAAGGAACGAGGTAGGAGAATAGAAACAACCAGAAAGAAAATAGATTGAAATACAGGTATAACAATTAATTTAAACCATATAAATTCAAATTTAAATTAATTGATATTCAATAATTGATTTAATCCATTTTATTTCACTAAAATCAATCTCAACTATTTCTAAATTCATCATCTTATTATCCAATTATCTTCAATTTACAATTTCTAAAACCATAAGTTTGAATAGTCTTTTATTATAATCATATTTTTTCAGCAATTTAAATTCTTCTTTATTCCAAATTATTGTTGAATTTATTCTACTTAATATATCTAATAACATATATTTAACCCATATAAATTAATTTAAACCATAAAAGTTTCGATTTAAATTAATTTATATTTACTAATTGCTTTTAAATTCAAGGTATTTTCATAAGTTGGTCAAATTTCAATTTATTAATTCTTTCAAAACAAATTTATTTCATTATTAACTGAGTTTTACTTATTATCCTATCTAACTCTATTAACATTTTTATAATCAAAATTTAGTGTATAACATTTATTATAAACACTCAAATTTTATTTATAAAGACATTTTTTTATTGTACATTATCCAATTACATTTTAACTTCTAAATAATTTAGGTAAGTTATATTGAAATGCAATTTAGTACTATACAAATAAAATTTTCAAATTCAATTTTTCAAGTTTAAATATTTATCCAAAATTTAGCTTTATTTATAATTGGAAACATCCTTTAACATAATTTTAAGAATTAAATTTTCGTTTAATTTCAAACCCTTTAGAGATATTTATGTATATACTATATATATTAAATCCGATTAAATTTATATCATATACCCATATATATATATATAAATCAAGTCATACTTAAGAAATTCAAATTAAAATATTTTTCCAAACAAAATCATAGAAAAGCTACAGAATGGTTTCTCCACTTCGAAACTCGAAATGAATGTCGATGATGCGGCCGCCATCACCGAAATTATTTTCCAGCGACAAAGAGGAGCACTGATTTCAACATTTTAAAATTCTTTGAAAACGGTTTCTATTTGAAAATACCTTCAATAATATACATTTAAAAAAAAAAAATTAAAACCAAATCTTGAAATCACTGGAAATTAAATTCTCAAATTCTAAATTTTAAATTCATTTAAATTTCAAATCAGTTTATAACCCATGTTTAAAAGTTCATTTATAGAACAATAAGTGATAATCAATTATTATCATTTCAACAACCAATTTAATTAACTTAGAAATTTTTTTCTTATATATATTTATAATATATTCATACAAATTTATTCCATTTACCAAATTTGAAAATAATATTATGTTAGTTTGCTCTGTTCAAGTGTTTTGGAAATCCTATCGATAGCGTTGATCAGACGAATCGATCGAAAATCCAAATCAACATCAACAACTCAAACAACACAATGTGTATATATAACAATTTAATATTAATTTACACATACACTTCCTCGCTCAACGATACAATAATGGATTTCAAAGCAAGGATAGAGATTTAAATTTGAGGGACTCAAATCAAAGAGAATTTTTTTTATTCGAAGATAGGTTTGAAACAAAGACGAGATAATTAAATAACAAAATAGGAAGATAGATAAGTTTATATAAATCGCGGGCAACCTTAACCGGGTCGACCGTGACTTCAAAAATAAGATCGATGTAGAATTCTGAGGCAAATCGACATTGATCTCAAGAGATAGAATTCGGCATAACCAAAGATGTTAGCATCTAAACCGAGGATATATAAATCTTCGGTGAATCGATGCTATCGTGAAAGAGTTTTACCCCTTCCCAAATAAATTTGAGATTGGCGGGACCGCCAACTCATTATAAAGATCATTCGAAGTGGAGTTTTGGGATGCTCCAGAATCGAAAGAAGACGAATAGTGAGGGACACGAGTGAATTTTGGAACCGCAGGGAACGTTCCAAAATTTTGAAGGAATCGAGTCAAAAGGAAGAGATTCAAACTCGAATGAGAGTGATTCTGTAAATACATTTACCCTATATGCTAAGTTTTGCCTAGAGCTACCAAAGCTCTGATACCAACTGTAACGGACCGTGTCAGTGGGGTAACACCCACCGTAGCATACAGCTCTACCTGTGTTCTGCCTTTACAGCCAGCCTCTCGACTGTACCAACCCCGCAGGGACATGTAGGAGTAAGAGTCATCCGCTCGCTACCAAACCAAATGCGAGAACCCCCTATCATGTTGCACCCGCCAAGTGCATAGGCAGACACACATGTCGGACTTGAATGATTCAAAATACCGAATTGTTAATTTAAATTGGCAAAATTGAACATATACAGTAAATAAATAATCACAGATCACAGACACAGAGTAATAAGTGCAGCGGAAGCAAAAGATAGTAGTTCATGAAGCTACTATATAAATATATAAGTTACATCAGAGTTAAACCAGATAGAACGGAAGAGTAACACGATACATCAGATACAAATCAGAATACATCACTGGAATCATCGAATACTGAAAGCAGAATAGATGGCTGGATCTTCAAGCAAAGCTCCAATTCCAAAGGTGAGTATCGAATACTGGTACACTCAGTCTGACCCGAGCGTAAAGCAAAACACAAAACACTCGAGTCAGGATTAACATTCTTATATCAATAAATCCAACTCAAGTGAAATAACAACTGAAATACAAGTAACTCAAAGGATGTTTGGAATAACCATCCTTTAAGGATCCGTTAAACTATCTACTAGGTAGTAATGTGCGCTAAGTAGATAATGCCTATCAGTAATATAAAATATCAAAATAGTGATAAGGCGTTACCATTATCCCCCTTAACACATTTTATATAAGCGTTATAGTCTATACAGCACTGTAAACTCCACCGTAAACTAGTGGGATATCAGGGAGTACTCCATAGGTATAACACAAAACAAATCGTAGTGGTCGGTATATAGGGATACAAGTATGACAAGGCACATGAGGCAATACCCAAGGTAGTGAAACTACCATTTGTCTGATCCAGACTGGTGAGAACGCATCGCCGCAGCGACCGCAACACCGCGAAACAACACTCCCAAATCAAGGGTGCACCAATCGACAACAAGTAATGAGTAGTTTCGAAGAAGTGTGTTCGCTCGAGGTAGCTAACCCCCATTTGGCCCGGCACGGCTCCTGTTTTAGTCATTTCCAATTTGACACAAGTGTCAAGGCTATCCATTATCGTTCTCTTTCTTCAGTCATCACGTACATCATTCCAACCACTTCATTCTGGATCACACTCCGCGTGTAGTTATTAAAGTGGTTTTCGGTTTAGACAGTGAGTATGTCCCTAACTTATTCCGGTCTCTTTAATAACTTTCGTAATTATTACACCGATTGGTCGTTTAATATATTTCAAAACCAAATCAATTACAATTTCAATTAAAATTCGTAAATCAACATTTCATTTGTCTTTCTAAAACAATTTCCATAATTTTCGTTTCAAAACTTCCCAATTATCATTTCAAAATCTTATAATTCAATTTCAATCTTTATTTAAAACAATTCAAATATTGATTCAAGTTCGTATATAAGTTCCATTTCGAAAACATTTAAATTAATTTAATTTAACATTCAAAACAATTAAAATCATTGATCGACTTCATTAAATTTTCGTTTAGTAAATTTATCCTTCAAAACAATTTCTATTTAATTTCCAATTCATTAAATCAATTACTTAAGTTCAACTCCATTATATCAAAACTTACAAATTTGAATTAAATTAAATTCATCAAATCAAGTTCTTTAAATTATAAGTCTTACATTAATTTCAAAAATATCACATTTTATTTCTTGTTAAAGAAATTCAATTTCACTTATTTATTTACTTAAATAATTTTCCAAAACTTAATTAATAAAGAAACTCAATTTCAATTATTTACGAAGTAAAAATTCACTTATTCAAAAGTTCAATTTCTCTTATCAAAGAATTCAAATTTTTATTTAATTATCAAATAATCAAATCTTATTTAATTATTAAATATTTCAAAACTTAATTATTAAATAATTTCAAAGCTTAATAATTTCGAACTTAATTATAATTTCAAACTTAATTATTAAATCATTTCAAACTTAATTCAATGAAAGGTTCCAAATTTAATTGTCAAATAATTAATTTCAAAATAACGATCTTTCAACAACTACATGTCAATATTTGTTTCAGATTTTAAATATCAACATATCCTTTCATTAAAAATTCAAATTCCAGCTTCATTTTAAAATCTTATCCTTTCAAATAAAAACTTTATTTTATTTTAAATCAAATTATTGACCAATCGGGTTTTATTTAATTCTCTATCCTAAGTCAAGTTCATTTGGGTATTTATCATTTCAACCCGATTCCAATTCAATTCAAAATCAAAGCATAGCAAAGGGAACTTGCAGTGTGATAACTGGGATGGTGTCAAAATAAATAAACAAGCAATAACAACAATCAATAACAATCCAATAATCAATTCAAATAATCCCGAAATAATCGTATTAATTTACATTGTTGTTTGTGCAAATTAATATAATTATTTCTAGAATCTACACTATCATTTCATGTAGATTAAAGATTATTACACTAATAATTATACGGTTCTTCACTTGATATCAGTTATTCAATTCATACTATATCAATTTATACAATCATACATTTAAATGGTTCAAGGTGTAATTCCGTATTTCTACATGTCAATTTATTTAAACATTTAAAGGGGTCATATTATGCAAATGTCATCTAATCAAATTTAACACATATATCAAATCTAACTATCCTACGTCGATTTCAATTTCAAATTATTTATCACTTACAACATTAACAATTTAACGTCCAATGTCAACATCAAACAATCAATCATTTATCAACCAAACTGGATTATCATTGTATAAATAACAGATAATGGTGTCAGATGTCACAGGTGAACTGATACGGGTAATAACATATGTAACAGTGTAAATAACTAACAGCAGCATATTTCAGTTGTCGTTTCAATTGAAATCAAATTTAATAAATAAAAGAACATTAATCGTGAGTGATTGCTCACCTTTCGAGGCTAGAGAAAACAGAAAGTGATACGGATACGCACACTGATATCGAATTGCGAAGCAAAGCACGATAGACACGATTTCGATGGACAAGCTGATAAATAGGAATTGACGGAATAATTAGAATCAACTTGATAGAGATAGAAAAATATCTATTACTATTTCCTTGAAATTGATATTTTAATTCAAGATAAATATCAAAATAAAATAAATATATATGTAAATAAAACCATCGTTTTAAACTAAACACATATACTTTTCTTTCCAAAATCAATTGTGTATATATACATTAAAATTTTGAATATTTATACCTAAAAATTAATATGCGCAACCAAATTGAAACTCTTGGATATACAAAAACTGTAATTAACATAATTTAAGAAATCAAATAGCTTAACTATATTATTGATAAATAGTGAATTGTAAACAGCATATCAATACAGTAACACAAAATTTTCTTCACCTAATCTATCATATACAGTTAACAAAACTTTCATTATTAAATTTTTTATACTATACAACATATAAGTATAAGTTCATATAAAATAATATATGTAACGATTTTATAATAAAACCTTTAAACAAACAGAGACTTGTATAAAATCAGTCCATATAATAGACTTAATATAAACTATCTATATATATACTCACGCATATAGGTATACAACTATTTAGAAATAAATATATATATATACTGTAACCTTATAACCAATACACACATAACGTAGTTTAAGCTAATATTCGTAAACATATAGCATATATATAACTGCAATTTACTATTCATATATATAACTAAATACATAAAATAAAATGAAGTAGCTATATATACTAACCTATACTTAAAACTTGCGTACATGATACTTAGATGTTATAATAATGTAACCATAGGCTAAATATGACACTACAAATACTTATATATAAATCAATACAAAACCAGACTCTGGTACAAATATATAAACTAGTATATTTACATACTAATATAAATACTTACATTATATGTATATGAGAATGAAGGCCGAGTGCAGAGGGTGGGCCGAAGGGAAAGGATGGCTGTGTTGTGGTGGATCTGCGTGGTTGATGGTCGACGCTGAGGAAGGTTGGAGCGTAGCGGTGCATGGGTTGTTGGTCGGCGTGAAAATGGAGGAGAGCCGTGGCTGTTAGGCAAGGCGAAGAGGTTGGAAGTTGTTGGTCGGGTGAGAAAAGATGTGACTAAAAGCAGAAGGAAGGAGGAAGGTTGGCTCGATTGAAGCGGACGGTGGCGAGTTCCGGCTGCTGAAGTCGCTGCTGCTCTTTGACGGAGGAAGTTGAGGAACGGCCGGTCCTTGGTGAGGCGATGATGGGTTAGGCTGCGACGAAGCAAGGTCGCTGGAGGCAGAGGAAAAAGGCAGATCTGGGTCGCGTTGCACGGCATAAGGCGGGTGGTGGTGAGTGGAAATGCGTGTGGAGGCGGAGGAACAGGGGTTTGCCGAGGTCGAAGTGGCTAGTGCTGAAGGGTCGGTTGCGAGCTGCTGCTTGCCGGTCTCGGGTGGATGGTTGGAGGCTTTCGGCTCGTTGGAGTTGCCGCGGGGAGTGGGAGGAGAAGGAGTTGGTGGACGGGCAGTGGTTGTTGTTGAAAGCAGAGGGGCGTTGGCTAGTGAGGGGAGATAGGGCAGTGGGTGGTAGACGTTTCAGGGAGTAGGGGAGGTGAGTTCTCGCGTGCATGTGGGAAAGTGATGAGCTTCTGTTCATTTTTTTTAGTGAAGAAACATGAAAAGAGAAAAGTAGAGGTGAGGAGAAGAGGAGATATGGAGAGTTGTATCTGGAGAAATTTTGTAAATGAAACAGTACGTGTTTCGTTTCTTTTAAATTTTTATAAATTTCACGTAAGTAATAAATATGGCTTTGAAACCCGAAACATCCATCCTATTCCCAAGTCTCACCTACCAACTGCTAATTCCCCAATGAATGCACGGCAGCTAAATAAATTTTCAAATTTCGAATGGGTACAGGTTGTTTAGTTTGGGATGAATACGGTTTAACCGGTCCGCCCGAAACGGTTAAATTAACGCAACTGTTTACGTCGGACTCCGATTTGCACAAATGAATATACCGTTTTGATCAGCGCGACGAGGCGATCAAAATGGTATATACATATCAGTGGTACGATTGAATTATAAAAATTCGAATTTTCTACTAGCGGAAAATGCAGCAAAAACGCCGAAGATTAAGATCGATGGAGCTAAAGAAGTCCGAATTTGGAAAAACGAAAAATGGCGTTTGCTCAGAAGATGGTTTAGAATTTTTCTATGTAAAAATATTTAGGTTCCGAAAACATTTTATTTTCATCGCTTTTTAACTGATTAAATTGAAGTAAATTTACGCGCGAAATAAACTTTCATATTTTCGGACGAAAATTTACCAGTTGCTATGTTTAACTAGACGCATTCCAAATATCAAATTTATATTTCAAAATTTTATCATTTTAAAATTTCGCAAAATTTCAATTAATAACGTTATTAAAACCAGTTAAACTTACGGGTCGTTACATTAATTTTTTTTATTTAATTTAACCAATCCAGTGTTCGTATATAATTTTATATCCTATGGCCAAGTGATCAGTTATTTCAATTTAATTTCAGGGATGGATATATATCTATATATCATTTCAACCTATTTCTTAATTTATTTGAAATAATTCAATTTATATTTTATATACTGTAAATAATACACATGGTGATAATTGGATATATATCAGAATAAATAAACATCCAAATCATCCAAAATATCAACTAATAGCATCCATCACAATCAATCATCCAATCAGTCAATATAATTCACGACAATTTCATAGTTATTAAAATCGGGTGTTTTACTGGCAATTAAATTCTTATTTCAAATTTTACTGTCCATTTTCATTTTTAACAGTTAATTCAAATGACAATCAAATTTATCAAACAACGACCAATAAATTTATATCACTTCACAATTTCACATTTAACTAGTATAAAAATATTCTAGTACCTGTGAGCATTATAAAACACTCACATTGATTTTCTGTTGTCGCCGAGACGTTCCGTTTTGGAAATAAAACCGGACGACGCCCGATTTTAGCCCAAATTTCGATTGTCTCCAAATCCAGCCAAACTAGTTTTATTGCGAAGCTCTCGTCATCATGATTGCAATGCAAAAAGTTTCGTCCCAATCGGACCTCGTATGCAGAAGTTATACATTTTATAAGTTCATCGATAATTTAATTAAATTAAACACTAATTACCATTAAAAAAACCCATACCCAAAAGAAGCCCAGCCCAACTAAACTTCTTTCTTCTCCAAAGCTACGCCTATACACGAGATTTTGCGACCTATTTTAGCCGTGCACATTATAAGGTGAAACGAAGCATCTTCCAACGAAAATTAAAATCGATCGCATCGATGAACTCCTCTTGGCGTGCTCGACCGGCTCGTACCCTCGCCATCACCTCCGCCTCCTGGAGCAAAACGCGTCCAACACCATGAGCATGTCTACGCTTACAGTCGCACTCCCCCATAGGCGATCGATCCTCCCAAAACTCGGCGCTTAGATGCTATTTTGCGTCACGAACTCGAATACGACTTCAGATTCAAACAACAATCCCTAAATCGAGCTCAAACCGCAACCCTAGCTCCAAACAGTGTTCGACCCTTCATTGTCGACTTCCAAAAATAGCTGCCGCACCATACTAGAAGCATACCAAATCGAAGTTCGAGCTTAAACAAGATTTTTAAAACTGATTTCGTATTTTCTATTGAGTAATTTGAGAGATATAGATTTTTAAACATTGCTCCATTTTTTTTCTTTTACTGTCTGAGTTAAAAAAATGAAGGTGGGGACGTATAAAAGAAGGAGCAAGGATGAGTATACTAGGGTAGCTGATGGAAAGATGTGAACGATTGAAAGACAGGAATGGTCAAGTCAATATATTATTTTAAATTCGAAAATATCTAGATATTTATTTCGAACTCCTATCGAGGTGTGCCGCTAGGCGTTCATAATGTTATACCCCTATTACGAACGCAATGGAAGAGGTTTCGAGTGCTAATGCGATCGTATGGAGAAGGTAGCTTTTTGGACCCAATTATTATATTGAATTTTCGATATTAATTTCAACGCGTTTATATCCCGTACGACCAAACGATAATTCCAATCGTTATGAAATTTGAAATCCGATAATAATACACTATTACAGATCTAATGGAATTAGTTTCGTCGAAATCCGAGACTGTGCCTCGGAAGGCTATTTTTAACGTCTCGATTATAATATAAAATTTCCAATTTCTAATTATTCACTTTTAAATCCAATTTTAAATATTAACAATCTTCGTTGCTGTTTAATTCAACTTCGACATCATTTTCGATCATATTAAATTCAAAATTCAATTATTCAAATAATTTCCAGTATTGAATTTAAACAATTTAATTATCCTATAAATCAATATAAATAAATCATTAAGTCCCAAATAAATTTTTGGTTATCAACATCAAATTATTTCTATTTAAATGATTCACATTTATTATCCAACTTCAGTCATTGATTATAAACCCAGTTAAAATATATAATTTCATTTCAATACTCGTCATCGCCAAATCTTCGAAATTAGTTTATTTCAAAATTTTATTCAAGTTCATATCCGATACTTACATTCAAAATCATTAAATATTTTTATTTTTGACCATTTTTATTTAATAATTTAAAATAGCTAAAAATACGGGTCGTTACATTGAGCCTCTATAATCGACGCATAGCCTTAATGAGCCATCTGCCTTAGTGGCGAAGACAAAATGGGCTCCCCATTCTGAAGTACTCCGACGAATGAATCCTTTCTGCAACAGCTCCGAGATCTGATTATCTAACTCTCACCCTTCTTTAAGGGTCATGTGCCTTAATGGTAGTGCAATTGTTCTAGCGACCTTCTCTAAATCAGTCCTAAACTTGATCTCCCTTCGGGGTAGGAGATCCGAGACTTCTTCAAAGATGTTAGGAAGCTCTCAAACTATCGGTATAGATGAGAGCTCATCTTGTGGTAGGCTCATTGAATATAGATAGCTTAACGCGACTGAGTTTTCGGGTGTGCAACAAACATCTATATCTTGTCCCATACCACCCTTTAATTATACAACCCTCCTATCGCAATCTAAGATTGCCCCATAGTATGACAACCAATCCATTTGCAAGATAAGTCCATACCCCTCAAAGTTAATAACATACACATTACAAATGAAATCGATGTTACCTATGTCCACAACCAGGTATTTACAAATTGAAGAAAGATGTGTTGACCCTCCAATAGGATTTGATACTACTGTTGGGTTGGACGTAATTTAGGTTTGTAGGCTCAAGAAGTCAACTACATTCCTAGCTGTGAATGAATGCGATGCTCCAGAGTCAAATAGGGTGCAAATAGTATTCCCAGAAATAAGAGTTGTACCTTCCATTGCAGCCTTTCCTTGATCTATAAGGGGAGGTCTACTCAAGATAGGAATAGCCACAATGGCATAGGCTTGCCCACTCTGCCCTTCCTTTGCAAGCTTCAGACATTAATTCATGAAGTTTCTTTCCTCCTGGGAGTGGTAGCACTTCTCCTTAAAGGCATCCTTCACTAGACTCACCCTACAATCCTTAATGATATGTCATTTCTTTTGGCATCTCCGACATACTATACCCTCCTTCTTGAAATTCCCTTTCGACTTCTTATTTGCCCAAAACCTCCCTTCTTAGCTCCTCCTTGACTTTGAGTAGGTCCTCCCTTCTCCTTCTCTTGCCCCTTCTCCTTCGAGCTAACTATCTGAAGTAGAGCCATATAAACCAACATCTCATATGTAGCGCTAGTGGGTACTTAGGTCAAAAGTAATTCCCTAAGTGGGGAGTTTAGGCCTTTGACAAATTTCATGGCCTTTTTCATGGGGGTATCAATCAAACTCATCCCAAAATTAGCTAGTTCTTTGAATCTACTAATATACTCCTTCAGAGTGGAATCTCCCTGCCTAAGCTGTATAAATCTCTCCAATTGCAAATTCACCTCAGCAATTGACATAAATCATGACTGAAATCGGTTTCTGAACTCATCCCAAGTAATAATTCTATCAACATTCTCCTCAGCCCCAGTCGTCCACCAATCTAAGGCCTCTCCTTTAAGGCCGCCATTCTCCACTTAATCCGGTCCTTCCAACCAAACTCCTAGAATATTCTCTCATATTCGTTTATCCAAAAGTAGATAGATAAATAACTTCCATAAGTCTCTGTCTCCTCCACAATCTTCAAAATCTGCATCGTCTTCTATAACCTGTGTTGTAATGAGGAGAGAGTCAGAATAACAATTTCTGGTGAATAAAAATCTCGAAACTTTCTATAATAGTACTTGGGTAGTATAATTTAAATAAGAATATGTCTTTCATATCCTAACTATATTCAATGTAAATTTCTCCAACCATAAATCCGACTCTATAACCTATTCCCTTTCCAATCCAACTCACTAAGCCATCTTCAACTGTAGGCTAAAGGCCATTCCCGGCCACACACATCTATAGTCAATAATGTCCTAACAATGTAAGAGATAGTATCCAAGTCACTTAACGCCTTTTTAAGGGGAACTAGACAGACTCTGAACATTTAATACCTCACTTAAGGTAGGTCCCTATCCTTTACTACCTATCCCAAGGCGGATTCCTCTCTAATACTATCTAGCTGACATCGCACAAAATCTTTTTAGGTCACTTAATACTTCTTTATAGGAGAAGGGGACCCTATAATAGCTATTTAATACCTCAAACCCTAAGTGGACTCTTCCCGAGATATCCACTACTGTGTCTAACTGCTAACCCGGACCATTTAATACTTCCTAAATAGGGAGGAGGCAGACCCTCAATTAGCCACTTATTATCCCCGACCCCGAAGTAGGTCCTACATGTTATAACATGTAATCCGAATTGCGACGTATCACAATAGTCCGACTATTTGTAGGTACTGGTAGCCAGATTAACTAGTAGGTTTACCCTACAAAATTTGGGACTAACCTTGCGCCCTCCGTTGGTACTTATTATAGGTGATGTCTCACATCTGCCCCAAAGTTACGTTGCTAGTAGCCAGATTAGCTGGGCAGACTTCCGTGTGCTTTTGATTGACCCCGCATCTCTATAACTTAGTCATAATTTTCACTCACCTAACATACTACTGATAGAGTTAGGGGTATGCCCTAGAGGCAATTATGTAATTCGGTACATATATCTAACTTGTTGGCCAATCTTGTTCGAAATAAAAGGTATTTTCTTACTATTATATACTTGATATAATGTGATTATATTAATTGATTAACTTAATTAAAAGTAATAGAAAAATTCATAAATGGTATATTTTGTGATAGTAGTTACAAAGTGTTGTAACCGTGAGTAATTTATCACAACGAAACAAATATACCATTTTAAATGTTCCTAGTCAAGAGCATTGAGACTGGATATCGATGTATCCGTTGAGACCGGGGTACGTAACGCTCTCCAAATGTTGGGTAGTGTATTATTCATGACTACTAGGGGCACCTAGGGGTTACGTACTAATAGTTATTGGATAAATATGGAACGACTGACTCGATAGTTTTTTGTTGGTTAATATAACTAAGGTCAAATAGAAAATATCGATGCATCTTGTTATATATTAAAGTTTAGTAATAGCATATCAGAATGAATCTTCTTTAAACGCATAACAATATGAACAATGTATAAGTCAAAGAATATAATAATCAGAAAATGTAACACATTATATCAAACATACAAAATATTCGCAAACATCGTATTACACATGATCAAATATAGACATAATATTTATTACATATATTTTTAGCACATACCAAAAAGCAGCAGCAAATGTTTTAAGTACACCCTAAAAAGCTGTATATGTTTAGCTAAGAACAAGTACATACCACATACCAAAAAGCTATCCGTTTGAGTCCTAAATAGCAGTCAATATTCAGGTTCTACTTCTTTCGCACCTGCACCAATATATATGACAATTGTTGGGATGACTAGTTGAATAATGCAGTAATTGGCGGTCAGTAATTAATTGACATATGGAGCTAACATTGAAGTGAGTTGTTTTCTCTGTGCAAATAACATGTATTGCAAATAAAATCAGTGCAACAAAAGGAAAATAACATTCAGATAAGCAAATACAAAAGGAAAAGGACATATGATATGCAATAGAATATGAGTATTATACAGATGAAAGGGTACCATTTTAAAGATATATCTTCAACTTATCCTATATGGAAGCCGAGCAGAGGATTGGATTTGTTTCTATAGTACATAATAAGTATATTACCTGAGCTTTGGAGAGTAACTCGAGCAGAGTATATATGGAAGATGATTGTTTGCTATATACAACGCTCGACATGAAATATAGGAATTGCCCTGGAACCTGCAATTTTTTTTCAGAAATAAAACAAGTTACTATTTATGTTTTTTTCTTCAGAAATAAAACAATTTTGCACCATCTAAATGTCAATAGATCTTACATACGTGTATATACATACATAGATATTTGTTTGCTTGTGATTCAAAATTGTACTTATCAGGCGATGTTTATCTGTAGTTTTGGACAATCTAAACCGCAACCGCGGACAAAAGCTACTGTACCATGGGGAAAAAACAAACCAAAAAGAATGGTAGAGCAGAGAAAATTTCTAGGCTACTTTTGGGTTCAAAGACTATTGTAATTCATTGTACTGATACAATAAGAAAACGACTGTCTACACAGAAAGTAAAGAATGGAAAAGAAAGTAAATACCATGAATTAAGTAATGTGAATCTATGCTACTTCACTTTAGTTAAAGAGTTGCAAAAATAATTCCAAGCCTAAAACAAAAATGCGAACCTTTTAAAATTCATCTGCATGATCTAAATAGTTAGGCATCACCAATTATTGAGCAACGTCAATGATCATATGTATAAAAGTGAAAATGTTAGGTGAATTTGTAGATACTATAAAAGATGCACAGTAAAATCATTTCATTTGGTACAAGGCAAAGAAAAACTTGAATATGAATATTGATTCATATACGTAATGCATCTGAAAAACTCAAGCAACAAAATAAAATAGAATAATAATGTAAATCATCACTAACCTTATCCTATTTTTTTATGCAAGACTCCACATACTTTAGCCATCTCACTAGTTCATGTTTATGCTTTACCTCCATGTAATCATGCAAGAAAAGTGCAAGTTCATCGTTCACACCCCTCTCTTCCAAGTACTCCCATACTACTTTTTGAAGATCTTTATCCATTTCACTGGGAATAATTAATAAAATTAAACAAAAAAACAAAACACATAAGGCAAGGTTTGGTTTACCTGAGATAAAAGAAAGGGACATTATTTATTATAAGTTTTAGTATTATTGTTTTTATTATTTTAAACTTAATTAATTTTTATGAAACATAGTTTATTTATTGTTAGTATTATTATAAACTTAGTTAATTTTCATAAACATTAGTTAAATTATTATTATTATTATTATCATAAACTTAGTTAATTTTCATAAACATGAGTTGAATTATTATTAAAATTATCAACTTAGTTAATTTTTATAAGCTTATTTAATTTTTATATAACTTAATAAATGAAGTTAATTTTGGTAATCTTAGTTAATTTATTATTATTATTTTATAAATTTAGTTATTTTTTATAAAACTTAGTTAACTTGGCTAATATTTTATAATTTACTACTACTACTACTACTATTATTATAAACTTTGTTAATTTTTATAAAACTATCGTTAATTTATCATTATTAGAATTATGATAGTTGTTGTTATTATTATTAGTAATATTATTATAAAATTAGTTAATTTCATAAACATTAGTTATTATTATTATATAAATTTAGTTAATTTTTATTAAACTTAGTTAATTTGGTTAATATATTATAATTTATTATAAGTATTAGTATTATCAATTTAGTTAATTTTCATAAACTTAACTAATCTATTTTGATTATTATTATTTAAATTTATTGAGTTTTTATAAAACTTAGTTAATATTTTATAATTTATTATTATTATTAGTTTTTTTGAATATACTCGGGAGAACTGGCGGGCTGGTAAACTTCTAAGCGGAATTATTGTTATTATTAGTATTATTAGTAGTATAGTATTATTGCTATAAACTTAGTTAATTGTAATGAAAATTAGTTAATTTATATAAACTTAGTTTTTTATTTATTATTATTGCTATTGTGATTGTTGTTGTTATTAGTATTATTATTATAAACTTAGTTAATTTTCATAAACATTAGTTAAATTATTATTATTTTATTATTATTATAAACTTAGTTACTTTCTGTAAACTTATTTAATTTTTATAAAATTAAATATTATAATATTAGTTAATTTATATTTATTATTATTATTATTTTAATATAAACTAAGTTAATTTTGATATAGTGTAGTAATTGATTATAATAGGCAGCTCATAATGGAAGAAAGTTTAAAAAAATTATAATATGAAAAAGTTGTTAATAGTAATAGTAAAATTTGCAAATCATAGGAATGTTTCATTCTTTAAGGATGTATGTTGTTAAATCATTGACTAATGAGTCAATGAATGCAACTAACTGAATCATGTGAGTATAATAGGAACTTGTCTAAATAGCCAGTGAACTCACTAAAATAGTACTCGTCAAAGGTCTAAGTTATCGGTACCTTAATCATTTGTGCATCTAACCCCTCATCCCTTAGCCACAACATCCGCCTAATATCAATAATTTCTTTGCAAATGAAACCAAAAGAAGACCTTTCTCCTGGTTGCATGTCTTTTATAACTTTCTCAACTTCCTTCTTTGAATCCAGATGTGCCGTCTCACTGCATTATATAGGCCAATGAAAAAATAAACTTTGGTAAATATTAAATATTCAATAAGTTGGCAGAGGTTCATCTGCCATTGTCTTGTGAAGATGTACAGGTTATTCAGTGTGTGTCTAAACAGTTAGAAATTTCGAACTTTGTCCCGACAAGTTTAAAACTGCAAATAAATTAAAATTTGCAGACATGACAATTAAAATTTTCCAGATATGTCAGTAATAGCATGTACGTTCATAGTAAAAATATATTTATATACATATTAAAGGGTTGACAAGAGACACATAAATGGTAAAAACATACATATATAAATATACAATAAAAACGGGTAGATAGCAATGAAATGTTATTATTACATTATACCAAATAGCCATACATTATATGTTTAATTTTTTTTTCTAATTTCCTTTTCTTTCGTGTGTATGAAGTGGACTGCCAGCATGATTAAGACAAATTCCTAGAATGGAATCTAGAACAGATAATCAGCCCTTTAAGGCATATTGTAAATTACGTTCTATTGATGATTTAAAAGTGGTGAGTTAATATTATGTTTTAATTTATATATTGTAGAGTGAAATGCAAAAGTTCACAACAAGAATAACAGGCTGCTTTTGCACAACAAGAATAATGCAACTGATTCACAGGTCAATTATGAAGGAGCTAGTTAATTTTTACCTGCCTGGCTGATTAGCATTTTACCCAACTGCAAAGATGAAGTTTTGATCACCACTCCGACTTCAATGATGGACTGTTATTACCATCAACTTCCCAACTGTTGAACCATGTCATAGCATTAAATTCTTCTCTTATGATTCCCGTTCTCTCCATGGAAGATTTATCTAATAACAACAAAAACACATTACACACATGCGCATGTATAAATAAGCTACAAACCCAACCAACAGCAACAGAAAAAGTTATAGCAGTGGTAACAACAAAAATATAAATTATAATAAAATGACAAAGAGCTGAAATTTGACTCCTAGCTAATGAAAGTAATTAATTAATACAAAAAGTTATATTAAAAATCAATTATCTAACTGAAAGTACAGTCAAGGAAATTACTTGAGTAAAGATCCCATTAACAAAGATGATGACAACAAGTAGCTATGGCTAGACCCAGTAGGTGACAATTGACACTTGAAAATTATTTGTAGTAAACCAGGCTTTAATTTAAAGCCCAAGGAACAACCTAGGAAGAGCTCGAAAAGCCATGTGTTTTCCCCCCTAATCCAAGTAGCATGTATTCATATTTAAAATTTGATTTCTCTTCCGTCATTTTGCAATGTGGAACATTTACTCACCGCTAAACTTCGATTTTTTTTCCTTTCAAACTAATCATATTAGCAGCATATTTAGTGGTTGTATGCTACTTACTTTAATATCCATTAGAACGGTGAATGTTCTTTAAGACTAGTGACCCTTACTGGTGAAATACCCTATGTAAGACTGCCTTGAAAAATTACAGAGAAGGTCTGTCAATCAATGTTTTAACTGACTGAAATTCTATTTCATGCAACATGATAAAATCTCAATTCACACTGTCATAATCTTTCCTTAAATCCACTTTAATGCACATCTTGTTGCTTCCAACCTCATTAAAGGGTCTAACACTTTCATGTGCTTGCATGATACCTTTAGTTATGCTCCAATATGGTATGGAAGTTGTTTGGTTTTCATACATAATATGTGACGACCCGGCTTTCTTTGCCCAGAAAGACGCATCGTTATAAAGAAAGAAAGGGATAGAAGAAGAAAAGAAAGAAAAGAAGAAAGAATAACAACATCAGAAACTCACAGCGGAACGAATGAAATATAATATATCATATAAAATATTACATAGTATCATATACATCAGAGTTACACAACTTATACAACACATATTAGATAGTTATAAACATCTGTCTAATTCATACAACTCAAGTATCACAGATACAGACACAACATATACACAGCGGAATCATCATATATCTACACGGTGAAGCCTCCTGCTCCAAATCTCCTCCAGAATTCGTCAAAGCTAACCTGAATCCCTCGACTACTCAATACAATATTGAGTACCCAAGAGTTTAATAAAACAAAAAATAAACACTTGGGTACTAAATATTGTATTGAGTAGGCGAGGGATTCAGGTTAGCTTTGACGAATTCTGGAGGAGATTTGGAGCAGGAGGCTTCACCGTGTAGATATATGATGATTCCGCTGTGTATATGTTGTGTCTGTATCTGTGATACTTGAGTTGTATGAATTAGACAGATGTTTATAACTGTCTAATATGTGTTGTATAAGTTGTGTAACTCTGATGTATATGATACTATGTAATATTTTATATGATATATTATATTTCATTCGTTCCGCTGTGAGTTTCTGATGTTGTTATTCTTTCTTCTTTTCTTTCTTTTCTTCTTCTATCCCTTTCTTTCTTTATAACGATGCGTCTTTCTGGGCAAAGAAAGCCGGGTCGTCACAGTGGTATCAGAGCTTAGGTTGAGCAAATACCTAAGCTATTGGTTAAGTGAATATCAGAACACTAGGTTGAGTGAATACCTAGGTTCGGAAGGATTGTTCATTAGAGATAGGATCTGTAGCAACCTGTTGAGTCTGAGTATATATATACGAGAGTGAGTATTTGTGTTTGTTTCTTTTCTCTTCTTCTCTTTTCTACTTCTCACCCCTTTCTTCTTATTAGCGATACGACTTTCTATGGAGAGAAAGTCGTGGTCGTTACATAATATTTTCTAAAAATAAGCGTATCAGCTACTTTTATTCCAATGGTTAAAAAAGGAACTATCGGACCTGCTACTTAATATATATATAACCATTTAAGTTGCTAGTGTTCATGTTAAAATTCGATTCTAAAAATGCTTCAATATGAAATATTTCACCATAAAGCTAGGATTTTCATTGGCAACGTATTTGACAACTAAATGGTAACCCTTGAATAGACATTGATACAATGAAAATCTATATTATAGTCAATGTAGTTTAGGGTATGCATTTCGGTAGACATTGTAACAATACACAAAATTATATATTGTCAAAAAATTGTACAAACTTAAAATTGTATTAAACAAAAAAGATGTCTAAACGTACATGGTCCAAACTAAGGATAACCATGTTAACCAAATCGGTCTCGATTAAAGGTTTAATCAAACCAAAAAAAATTGGATCTATTAATTGACTTGTCCTTTTGAACTGTCAATCCATCCAAATTTATAATGTTTAATCGACATATGACTTTTTACCTATACATGTAGTCAGTCAAGGAAATATACTATGTCAGTGTGTATATGTGTGTGTGTTTGTGTGTATACAGACACACACACAAAAAACTAAATGAACAATTTACATCACTGACCAATACATATGACCTTTTACCTATACATATGTCACAGCTTCATCTGTTGTAAAATGAGTTGGCTAATGCATATTCTTGAAAATAGCAATCACCGTTCTAAGATCTTCTTCAATCCTAATCCAGATGAGCCTATTTTATCATACCTGATTCAAAGAAGAATTACATATATACTACTTGTAACATCTATTTATTAAGAGGTTGGCTGCACTACAATTATCAGTGGAGTTTGATAATCTACCGTATCTTATATGATAGCTTGGACATGTAAGTTGAATTTAAGCAATCTATACAAATTTCAAAATTTTGCTTGGTCCTTATTTATTTGATTTTTACCAATACTACAACACTATAATTTTCTGAATCAACTCACATGCGTTAAAAGTAAAATATGTGATGGCTAACATCTTAATCATTTCAAACGGTTAGTAGCATTTTAAAATGTTACAGGAATACTGTTGATCTAGTATGGGTTATGCATGTACAAAGCGTTGTGCCAAGCTTTAGAGTGGAATTAATATGTGTGTTGACTATGCAAATTGAGATTCGTGTCAGTGTAATACTATCTCTGTTAACTATAATTGGTAACATGATGCTTTTGGCAAATATCAGTCTTGTTTAGATGCAGAAGATATGTAACGAGGATAAATAACAATCTACATGGTTGACTGTTCGGAGCACCGATATACCCAGTCCATACGCTTAAAAAAGAGGAGCATATACTAGAGCTTGTGTAATGCACAAATAACAAATGTAGACTAAATTCAAATTAGTCATGTTTATAATAAACTCCAATCTGCTAATCACTCTTGCCCAACTAAAAACAAAAAATACACTTTTGTCAATACAGGAAAATCTGCATACAATAATCTATGGAATTTAAAGCCCGTGTGTAATAAATCCTAACATATTTTCCCTTATTCTTCAACAAACACTTGCAAACAACATCCCAGCATCATAATTTATATAACTATGACTTAACATATGAAATCATGGCATAAGATCTCATCTCAATTCTAGTGATCTAAAAGCCAATGTTTTATGTGGAATTAAATGCCAAAAAGGACCAAAAATTCAAATTTTCTTCTGTAATTAAATATCAAAAACGACAAAATAAATGTAAAATCTTATTGATCTCATATATGAATAGGAAGAAAATGGCAATTGTAGAAACAAATTGTGATTAATACTTGAGAAAGTGTTCGACCGCAAAAATCTTCATTAACATTGGGATATGCATCTAGATTTCTCAACTTATCAAAAATCTCCATCGCTGGATCTCTATGTTCAATAAAATCGGAGCTTTAGGTTACAAAATCTGGATAAATAATAAATAAATAAGAGATGCAATTCAATATTTGACTATATATTCCTGTGTTATATCGAGGAAGAAAATTATCGACTGTAGTATTTGGCAAATCATTCTAATCAAATCCACAAAAAATGACATATAAACATAATAAAAAGCTGAAGTAGCTGTCCAAAGACAACATATTTTGAATAGAAAATGAATGCATGTACAGATAACCCTTCTCTTTTAACAATTGATACATACCTAATCTAAAGTATTTTCGCTTCATTAAGTCCAAGAAAAATCCTCCTAAATAACCCCACAGATTCATGCATCTCTTTCAATCATTGTTGCCAAACTACATCGGGTCTTTTGGGGTTAGAGGCGAGGAGGTTCGTGAAGACTAGTAGGACGTTGACAGGCTTGAGGCAAGCTGGGATCGGCATCAAGTGACTGATATGAGGGGTTAAGGGTGGAGGCGGTGGAAAGGGAGGAAATTTTGTGTGAGGATTTGAGGAAAAAACTTCACGAAGAGGGAAGAGAAAAATAATTAGAAGAAGTGGCGGCTACTAAAATAATTTGGGGATCCCGCTTAAAAGTGTTACATAGTGTTGTAGAGGGGGGGAAATCAGTCCCTCTCAGCGGAAAAAAATAGAATCTTGCAATTTGGCATGATAGAACAAACAGATAATTATAGATCACAGAAAAAAATATAGAGACAAGAGAGAACACACAGATTTATAGTGGTTCCACTATCGCGAGATAGTGTACGTCCACTTTAATGGGAAAGAGCTTTATTACTATTTGAAGAGGTTACAGAGTTTTTTACAGAAGAGAAAAGAAAATGAAGAAAAATAAACAAGAGATTGTTCTCTCACATCTTATCTTAACCTTCTCTATGCCTCTCTTTATATATAGAGAAAATTTACTTAGGGATGAAGCAATTGATTTATATAAATAAATCAATTCATGGAATAATTATATTCCCATTAATTGATTTGCCATGTAATTGATTGATAATATTCCATCCATCAATCAATTATTTTCCTATTTGATTCCTTTTGTTTCTCCTTTTATAAAATATGGCAATCAAATATATATGGCAAATATCTCCAAATCCCTATCTCTTTAATTTCTCTTTCCATTTCCTTCATGCACAAAACGGGTAACTAAATACCGAGAATATCTTCAAAATCTATTAATTTTGGAAATATTGTATCACCAAAAATCCTAATAATCTCCACCTTGATACAATATCTCTTCCAAACCAAGATACTCCAAAATGAATGCTTCCCAATGAGTTCCTGCAAAAGCCACCCCTCATTGCACTTTGTTAATGAACTCCGGCAAGACCACCGCCCATCAACAAAGTGTTGGAAACAATCAAAATAAATAAATAAGTAAGGCAGACGTTGTGCATCCAAAAGAAAATAACTCATATCTCTTCATACAAGAAGAATGCCACATCTTCTCTTAACTTCAACCAAGTTGCTCTCTTCCCCATAGTGCCACCATGTGGCACCTAGCACTTCATCAAGTGAATCAAGTTCGAGCAATGCTCGAACTTAGTAGCAGGTAAGGCCTTCGTAAACATATCTGCTGCATTGTCATTTGTATGAACCTTCTGAAGGCGAACTAACTTCTCTTCATTTATGGAGATAAGGAAAGACTCTCTTACCTCTATATGCTTTGTTCTAGAGCTGAAAGCCAGATTTTTAGCTAAATGAATTGCACTCTGACTATCACGATTCACCAAACAATTATCTTGTACAAAGCCCAAATCACACAACAACTTCTTCAAATAAAGTGCCTCCTTAGCTGCCTCAACTGCAGCTATCAACTCTGCCTCTGTAGTAGACAAAGCAACTATAGTCTGCAACCTTGCTCTCCAACTAATAGCCGTTCCTCCAAGAGTGAACACATAGCCTGAGGTTGACTTCCTTCTATCTCTATCTCCGGCATAGTCTGAATCACAAAATCCAATCAAGTTGAAATCTTTATTTCTGCCGCCAAAGACAAGACCATAATCTAATGTTCCTCTAAGATATCTAAAAATATACTTCACTGCCTCCCAATGCGATTTTCCCGGATTTGCTGTATATCTACTAACCAATCCAACAGCCTGAGCAATGTCAGGTCTAGTGCACACCATAGCATACATCAAGCTACCTACCGCACTCGCATAAGGCACCTTTTTCATGTAGGCCTTGTCCTTTTCTGAGATCGGAGAGCCTTTGTTAGAAAGCTGTATATGCAAAGGCATGGGTGTACTGATAGCCTTTGCTTCATTCATGCTAAACCAAGCAAGCACCTTTTTAATATATTCCTTTTGAGTAAGTCTGAAAAGTCCAAGCTTTCTATCTCTTTGGATTTCCATCCCCAAAATTTTCTTTGCTTCTCCAAGGTCTTTCATTTCGAATTCCGCTTTTAATTTCAACTTCAACTCATCAACTTCAGCTTTATCCTTAGAAGCAATCAACATATCATCCACATACAAAAGCAAATACACCCAATTACTATTCTTTAAATGCTTGAAATAAACACATGCATCTTTAGTACTACGATTAAAACCATGTGAAAGCATAAAAGAATCAAACCTTTTGTACCATTGTCTAGGCGACTGTTTTAGACCATAAAGAGATTTCTTCAACCTGCATACCCAATCTGGTTTTCCATCTACAATAAATCCTTCCGGCTACTTCATGTAAATGGTTTCTTCCAAATCACCATGCAAGAAAGCAGTCTTCACATCAAGTTGTTCTAACTCCAAATCGTGAGCAGCAACTATCGCAAGTAGGATTCGAATCGAAGTTTGTCTAACAACTGGAGCAAATATTTCATCATACTCCAACCCCTTTTTTTGTGAAAAACCCTTTGGCTACCAATCTTGCCTTGTATCTACCATCGTCTTTCAGCTTGAACACCCACTTGCAACCTATGGCTCGGCTTCCTTGAGGTAGTGGTACCAAATCCCAAGTCTTGTTCCTCTGCAAAGACTGTATCTCCTCTTCCATAGCGCAATTCCACTTCGAATTATTATCCGACTTCATGGCTTCTTCAAGGCTTAATGGTTCATCATGAACAACATGTAAAGCATACTCAAACTGATCATCAAGGCTCAAATTTGCATAATCCCAATCTCCATATCTAATTGGAGCTCTTTTTGGTCTCTGACTAGCCCGAATGACTATGTCGCCTGACTCTCCTTCAGCTCCACCTTGAGCTCCATCTTGAGCTCCACCTTGAGCTGAATCCTCTCTAGCTTCATGACCATCTCCATCACTACTAGAGGAAATCTGTGGATTATCATGTGATGTATCATCAACTGTTCTATCACTATTACCAATAGTAATAGCTGTACTTCGGGTTTGAAAATTGGGAATCTTGGTCTTTTCAGCCTTCTCATCAACTGAATATGAACCGTCTGATAAACCTTCCAAAGGTTTAAACATTGCTGACTCATTAAAAGTCACATGTCTGGAGTGTATAACTTTCTTCGTAACTGGATTCCAAATTCTGTACCCTTTTATTCCATCTGTATAACCAAGAAAAATACACTTGGAGGCCCTAGGCTCCAACTTATCTTGTCCTGTATTGTGAACATAAACTGGACATCCAAATATACGAAAATAACTTAATAAAGTGATTTTACCTCTCCATAACTCCTCTGGAATCTTCCCACCAATGGCTGAGCACGGAATCCGATTAATAATATGTGCTGCAGTCGAAACAGCTTCAGCCCAAAAACCCTTAGACATACCCGCAGTCAATATCAAGCAACGGGCCTTCTCAAGTAGAGTCCTATTCATCCTCTCAGCAACCCCATTGGATTACGGATCACCAGGTGTAGTAAAATGTCTTCTAATACCGCGTTGTCTGCAGTAGTCGAGGAACTCTTTGGAGACATATTCGCCACCATTATCGGATCTAAGAATCTTCAATTTCTTTCCTGTTTGGTTTTCAACAAGAGCTAACCAAACCTTAAAATTCTGAAATACTTCCGACTTAGCTTTCATTACATACACCCAAACCTTGCGCGAGTAGTCATCAATGAATGAAACAAAATAATAAGCTCCACCATTGGAAGCAGTAGGGTATGGCCCCCAAACATCTGAATGCACATAATCAAGTACCCTCTTAGAAGTATGCATACCGTCACCAAAATAAATTCTGTTTTGCTTTGCCAATACACACTCCTTGCAAAAGTTCAACTTGTTGAAGATTTCTCCCTTGATCTTTTTCTTCTTACGAAGCAACTCTAAGTTCTTCTCCAAAGTATGACCTAGTCTCAAATGCCAAAGTTTGGTAGCATCCAAACTTTTAGAACTATCAACTCCAACACATAATTCTCCATGAACAGTGGTACCCATCAGCAAATACAGATTTCTTACCATAACACCCTTCATCAATACAAGTGCCTCTCTAGAAACTCTCAAACCATCTTTGATAATGGTTATCTTGCATCCCAATGATGCCAATTGGCCTAATGATATCAATGACTTCCGAAGACCAGGAACATAGCGAACATCTGAAAGTGTGCGAACAATCCCATCATACATGCGAATGCGAACTGAACCAACTCCCATAGACTTACATGTAGCATCGTTCCCCATAAGGATGGAACTTCCTTCTTTAGCATCAAAGGAAGAAAAATAATCCTTATTAGGAGTCATGTGAAATGATGCTCCAGAATCTAATATCCAGTGGTCTGCAACATCTGATACAACCGCTGTCAATAAATCACTATCATCTTTCTCCATCGCAATAGATGAAGAACCTTCAGTCTTCTTCTCCAGATCTGGGCAGTCTCTTTTCCAATGGCCTGATTTCTTACAATGATGACACCTTCCATCTTTTGACTTACTCCGCCAATGAGGCTTCCTAGAATTGGAACGCCCTCTATAATTCTTCACTTTCTTCTCTGCTCTACCTCTCTCAACAAATAAACCTGAACTACTATTACTTCCTCCACTACTATCACCAACACCAAACTCTTTCATCTGATCTCTCAACTCCTCACTGAGCAAACCTGTCTTCACATCATCTAATGTCAATGTATCTCTACCATAGATAAGGCTGTTAGCGAAACCAGTGTATCGTTCTGGAAGCGAACACAACAGAATCATTGCTTTCTGTTCTTCATAAACTTTCAACTCAACAGACTTCATCTTCATCAACAGGTCATCAAACACACTTAGGTGTGTTTTAATTGAAGAACCTTCCTTCATTTTATAAGTGAAAAAAGTCTGCAATAGGATCAGACGGTTAGTTAGGGATTTCTTCATGTAGAGGTCCTCCAACTTCTTCCAAATGCCTTTGGCTGTGGTTTCCTGACTGATTTCAGAAATTACATTCTTTCCCATAGCAAGCTGGAGAGTAGTAAAGGCCCATTCTTCCATCTCTTCTAATTCCACTGATGAAATATTAGCAGGCAATGTCTCTGTATCAAATACTACCCGATGAACGCGATTTCTCCTCAAAACTGCTTTCATCATCCATTGCCATTTTTCAAAATCTCCTTCACCATTCCACTTCTCTATCGTCAACTGTGATCCTGAAGCCACATAGGAGCCTCTGACGTATGGAGCAACTACTGGCGCTAAAGTACTATTTGTACTATTTTCATCTCCTCCTGCCATTCTACCAAAACACCTTCTTTGCGAATCTAGCTCCGATACCAGTTGTAGAGGGGGGGGGGGGAAATCAGTCCCTCTCAGCGGAAAAAAATAGGATCTTGCAATTTGGCGTGATAGAACAAACATGTAATTATAGATCATAGAAAAAATATAGAGACAAGAGAGAACACACAGATTTATAGTGGTTCCACTATCGCGAGATAGTGTACGTCCACTTTAATGGGGAAGAGCTTTATTACTATTTGAAGAGGTTACAGAGTTTTTTACAGAAGAGAAAAGAAAATGAAGAAAAATAAACAAGAGATTGTTCTCTCACATCTTATCTTAACCTTTTCTATGCCTCTCTTTATATATAGAGAAAAGTTACTTAGGGATGAAGCAATTGATTTATATAAATAAATCAATTCATGGAATAATAATATTCCCATTAATTGCTTTGCCATGTAATTGATTGATAATATTCCATCCATCAATCAATTATTTTCCTATTTGATTCCTTTTGTTTCTCCTTTTATAAAATATGGCAATCAAATATATATGGCAAATATCTCCAAATCCCTATCTCTTTAATTTCTCTTTCCATTTCCTTCATGCACAAAACGGGTAACTAAATACCGAGAATATCTCCAAAATCTATTAATTTTGGAAATATTGTATCACCAAAAATCCTAAAACATAGCTAGTAATTTTTTTTTAAAACAAATCAAAACAAATGATAACACTATGGAAAAAAGCATTATCGATTAGCGTTATAGAAACTAACTTCTCTTGTGGTGATATACATATACATATACACACATACACACACACACATATATCTATATGTGCGTAATTTTTATTATGTTTATGTTTACAACTGTAACGTTATGTATTTTCAAAAAAAATTGAACAAAAAAGGCATATATAAAGGGACAAATGTGTTTGTTGAGGTGTAAATCCGAACACTTATATATGGTCACCGTAACCATGCACATTTCATGTTTGTTGCACGTACTCTATACACTTAATAGTGTATTTGACACACTTATAATTTACTCATTTACAATAAATTAAATAAAACTTACTTTAAACAAATTAAGTAAAATACGGTGAACTGTTTATAAAAGTAGTAACTGCTATTTCTAATTAATTTCACGTTCATTGTGTTTATGACCTATTGAATAGTTTACATAATTAACAACTTAACTCTTCACTTGCAAAAATAATAATACAAAGCAATTAACTATTCCACACATATACATACGAGAGTATATTTAATATACTCTAATTTATATAAACATCAAATTTATGAACTCCTATAAAATGAGATTTTATTTAAAATAATATTAGATTGGATCTAATAACCCGACTTCATAGGCCTAATAGATCAAAAATAAGATTTTTTTGAAATCTCCCTATTTCATCCGCTTCTACTTACCCGGTTCCATCAATGGTATCAAAACCCAAATGGTCTATATAGTCTAAATTAGCAATATAAGAGCAAACTAATAAAAGTCTGTCCATATAGTAGGGTGTCTAAAAAGTAGTGTCTGAGGTTGGGTTTGGGTAACAAGCACTCTGCCCTACCTAGCTACTAGCTTGGCCCGAAGGATGAAGTAAGCCCAAAGTTCATCTCCAATATAAAAACCCAAATTGTTTTAGTGAATGGGCTAATTCCCAATTTTTTTTTCAAAATTTAAAATTATATTTTTGATTTAAAAGTTCATTTAAAATATAAAACAAAAAATTTATAAAAGCTATAAAATGGATTCAAAATTTTCGAAACTATTTTCAAGAAATTAAATAATTAACTTTGAAAATTTGAAATTTAAAATTTAATTAATTAAACTAAATTAAAATTAATTGATTAATTTTATATATATTGATATATGTGTACAACTATAGTTATCGTAGCTATATATTTATCCTAAAATTGTTTATGATAAATTAAATTAAAATCTCAAATTAATTAAAATATTTAATTAAATTGTTTAATTAAATAAAACTGATTAAAAGTTAATTAATTAAAATGTATTTGTGTGTGTATAGATATATACGCATAGACAAACTAAAATGATATAGTTGATTAACCATCTTAAATGATTTAAGATGAGTAATATAAATTTTTAGCTATTTTATATAAAGTAAATTAAATTAACTAAAAATGATTTAATTGATAATAATTAAAATTAATCAAATAAGATTTAATTAATAAGATACACACACACACACACACACACACACACATATATGTATTTTATATAAATGAATTAAACTTGTATAATATGAATGTATTAAACTTAAGTGAAACTGTAAGAATCCCAACTTAGATATAAGGAACAAGTGCATGTGTATTTGATGTATACCATGATTTCATATGTGTCCGACACTTGAATCACGAGGGTATTTCATAAGAAATACATTGTTCCCTTAACCGATATCACTCTATGTGTATATATTAAAGATTATGGATCTTTAATCTATAAGTTGTCCTTTACCATTTATATTTTTATATATTACTTGTATACTCTTTAGTTGTTGATATTCCTCAAGCTAGGGATGTTATATGTAGTACTATTAGTATAATGATTAGACGAGGTATGATACATACATATATTTGTTGATATTCCTTAAAGTACATGCCTTATACTTAGGTCATTGTTAGTGAGATTTTTCATCTCACAACATCAACTTAATTATAAAGTAATTACTGAGTTGATTGCTTCCGTAATTAGGAATCAACAAACTTAATTGATATTAAATTTGCAAAGAAATGAGGTAATTATTTTACTTAAGCTTACACAATTAGGTATATGCACTTTAACTATTTGTTAAAATGTCAATTTCAATTTAACTATCAATTAAGCTAAAATTAAACGAAAGCTAGTACTGAAAACAAAGAAATAAATGTAGAAAAATAAGGGACATGAGGATTTACGTGGTTCAGATGTTAAGGAATCCTATGTCCATGGGTCAATGTCTTTTTTATATTCTCTTAGTACAATCTTTTATGGTAAGAGAGTACAAGTATCTTTAGCATAAAATTCTAAGAAACTATCAAAAGTCCCATTTTCTGCTATGGTGTCCTATTTATAGTACCGTGACATTATGCGGGCTGATGACATGGCCTTGCTTTCCTTCTCCATCGTTGGATCTTTCCACGTGTTATCCATCCATTAGCCTGCCAATTTGTGCATGGACCGCTTACATAGATACATGCTTGTGGAATTATTTTGGGTAGAAAAATTTGGCTGTAGGTGGGAATTTTGAATTTGATATTAGGTGGTAAATTTGAGTTTTAATATGTGGAGTTTCGGGGCTAGACTCGTGAGCTATGCCAAACTTGTAGACCGTTTGGCATTTTCTTTTTTTGTTGCTTCTGCATGGTTCATATGCATCATAGTTAATGCTGGATGTTGTCGTACCGATGTAGTTTGGCCAATTTCAGTGAGGTCATTTTATCTTCGACGAGGAGCACAATCTAATTTTTGACGCGACAACACAGTTTTCTTTTTGATGCAACATCGTAGTTTGCTTTTGACATGATGACACGGTTTTCTTTCATAGAGGAATTGCAGTTTGCATTAATTATAGGAGTGTCTTTGGACTTTTGATCAACCAAGCAGTTCAATTTTGAAGCTATCCCTTGCATGTTCCATGTCAAGCCAATCTATTACCAACGCAGTTTATTTTACTGGAGCCTGCCAACCTTTGCTTAACTCTCCCCTGTACTTTCGTATGAGTCTGTAACTTATGTAATCTCATGTGGATGCTTTCCTCAAGTATTGAGTTATTGGATTTCAAAACTTGCACAGTTTCTTTATAATGTCGGAGTGGGCTTCTTAATTCTTACTTTATTTTAGGCCGCCTACTAACTTTGTCCATTTAATTCCGCGCTCAAAAATATTATAAAAGCAAAAATAGGTGTAACACTTGCCCCCAAGTCTATACTAAAGCATGTCAGGATAGACTTGCAATTTCGTATCCATTTTTTCTAAACAGTCTTGTCAACCATCTTTTGCATTTAATTTTCCTCACACGCGGGATGATGGGATAGGATTGGATACCTTTATATTGGTTTCAAATTACTTATTTTGTAATTTACAAAATCTTCCTCGTCTTTTACCCATACCTTTGTTTGTAACTATTAACATCTAATGGTGTAGAGTTTGTTGTGTCGTTGGAATTTAACAATTGTGATTATTTTCGGTAAACTATATATTTTTGACCTTTCCTTTTGTCTCTTTTCACCTTATCTTGGATCTCTTTTCCTTACTGTGTATCGTTTCCTCCAAGGTTATTTGTTGCTTTTCCTATGTTGTTAATCCTATCTTCCCTTGGAGATCTTGCCATTTATTATAAGCGATTCCTATATTTTTTATTGTGTATTTGTATATGAAATTTTCTCTTTTTTATTATTTTTACATGTGCACACATATACTCTCAAGTTGTTTGATCAAATGTTTGTGGTGATTTATCTTGTTTTATTACTCTATTGATCCGACAATTTTCATTCCGTTTATTCTTTTCGATCCTAATTAGTTAAAGCACACATACATTCTTTTTATTTTAGTTGACTGTGGATGCTAACGACCTTCCTTGCTCCTCCGACCAAGAATCTTCTTCTTTTTGCGAATTCTTATCAGCTATTTGTAGCAATAATCGATTTGAATTCATCCTAGCCCAATATGGGATTACCGACCACGATTTTAGGATTCCAACCCCTTTTGGGCACATACACCACCCCCCTTGAAGGGAATATTTCTCTAACATCAGAGCTTAGAGGCACTTTGTATTTGCTCCCTCATTCTTTCATCAAGGAATGGCTAGACATCATTGGTATTTCTCCAATTTAACTTTCTCCGTGTATTATTTCCTCCTGATCACCACATACATACTTTATGCTGAATATCTTGATTCTCCCCCTTTCTGCATGAATTGGTTTTTTCTTTATTTCATTCATAAGAGTGATTCCCTTAGTGGAAATGGGTTCCACTTGGTCTAGGCCATGAAATCCCTCTTTTGTATTTTACCTCGCAAGACTCAAAGGTGTGTTGACTAATTTTTCTATGTTTCTGATATTCCAACTTTTCAAAAGCCCAATACTGCCCTTTCCATTTTTTGTTTTTTACTCATTTTTTAAGTAGGGAGACATTTTTTACTTATATTGTCCCTATCCTTTAGTTGGTTTTCCTGATTTTTCAAAAACCGAGAGAGTTATTCATTGCTCGAAGGGAGACTGCTGTTACACTTGGCGATCGAAAGGGGTCATATCTTTATGATGAACCTTTTTTATGTAAGTACGGATTTCTACGCCCATACCATCACTTTTCTCATTCCATATTTGTTTATGTCTTCGATCCTACTACACCTAAGGGTATATTCTTAGTCTATTAAGTTTATTTATTTTAGCTAACTGTTGAACTTTCAAGATAATGTTTCAATCGTTGTTCATTTAATTGATTCCATCGTTCTTTGTTTGTTGTTGTTGTTTTTTTTACTTCGTAGGTACGATGCCGGATCTTCTCAAAGCTTTTAGTAGGAAACCTACTGGCAAGAGAGTCCTAGAGAAAAAGAGACATAGGGATGACTTGACTATTGCAGAAGACATCTCCAAGAAGAGAAAGCACGACGATCCTATTCGTCACTCGACCACTTCTCATGTTGCGTCTGTCCTAGTGCAGCCTATCTCATCTACCCCTCCTTCTCTCTTTCTGCTCTTATCAGAAGATAGCGTTGCTGCTAAGATGGTTGATCAAATGGGGCATCTTCTCATAACCTCTCTACCCTACCTCCTACTTCTCTCCTTTCGTCCGACCTATCCACTGAGAAGGTCTTTGCGAACTTGCATCGATTTGGTTATCAAGTTGTTATTAATTTTGTTCCATCATTTTTTATTTTATATATGTGGTACTAATGCTTTCTATATTCTTCTCTTTCTTAAGAGCCATTATTTCTTTGGAACTTAATAGACATGCTTCAGCCTCTTAAATTGCAATAAAGGAAAATTAGAATGAAGTCTCAGTTAATCACTGTATATGTTTGTTATTTAGGTTTCAGTCCTATTTGTTTTCTTTTCGTATATTTCCAGTGGTATAGCTGTATATAAACCAATCATGTATTCTGTTGCATTTGTCGAATGTCATTTCTCTTTCATGATTAAATCATATTCTCGTTCATGGTATCAGAGCTTCTGCCCAATGGCGAGCAAATCATGAATTCAAATCATTCGACCAAATCTCAGATCCACTCCCTTCCTCATCAATTTCCTCAAAATCTCAGATCTACTCTCAATCACTCGATCTGAAACATATTTTCTCCTTCCAATCTATATTCTCTGTTCGTGAATCTAAATCAATTTCTCTTCTGCTTGCTGTAGATCCAAGTTTTCGCCATGGCCAATGATGATAGCTCAACATCACCAATCTCAGTTAACACCTCCACCAATCAATCTACCAAAACTCTAGAAGAATCACTCAAATCCATCATCAATCCACAAACTCAATTAATCACCGTTACTCTTGATGAAAACAATTTTCTCCTATGGAAATTTCAGATCGAAATGGCCATCAAGGGGTACGGCTTACACAAGTTCATTGATCGAGCTACCGAAGTACCCCAACAATTCACAAACCAGAATGACCAACTCACCATCAATACCGAATATGTGATCTATCAAAGACAGGATAGCCTACTATGCTCGTGGCTTCTCTCATCTATCAGCACAGATCTGATGTCATAGGTTATCGGTTGCAAAACCTCACTGGAAGTCTGGAACGCCATACATCAGAATTTTAGCTCACAAACTACTGCACGAATCATGAGCTACAAGCGACAACTGCAAACCATCAAAAAGGATAACATGAAGATAAAGGAATATTTGAGCAAAATAAAGAACATATGTGATCTACTTGATTCTTCTGGTCACAAGGTAAGTGAAACTGAACAAGTTCTGTCAATACTGAATGGTCTTGATGATCGCTTTGAAGCAGTTGTTGCCATGATCTCATCAAGAGAAACCACTCCTACAGTTCAGTACGTTACCTCCATACTCTTAGCACATGAGGACAGGTTGGAACAGAAGAACACCTCCTCAGAAGAGTTTTCTATCAATTACGCTGCAGCATCAAAGAATAAGAGCAACTATCAACCTGAAACAAAATCCAACTATACTAGAGGGGGTCATGCTGGACGTAACAATCAGGGATATGGAAGAGGCAGTACTTACAGTAGAGGAAGAGGTAGAGGAAGGAGCAACAACAATCGGCCAAAGTGTCAAATATGTGAGAGGATCGGACACACGGCTTTGAGATGCTATTTTAGATTTGATTCAAACCAAACTAGCAATCAACAAAACTCACCCAATCAAAACTCCACCAAACCATATCCATACACTGTCAATTTAAGTCATGCTCAAACTAACACTGGGTATAACTCTGGAAATCAGGAAATTCTTGCTAGAAATGAAGACACTCAAGATGAGGCTTGGTTCCCTGATTCAAGTGCCACCCACCATGTAACAAACAACTTGCAGAACCTAAACCTTGGAGGAACTACATATAAAGGTAAAAACTCTGTTCACTTAGGTAATGATATGCCACTCAGTATCACTCACATTGGTCATGCTAAATTTGAATCCAACTGTAAAGATAAGACACTATTGCTCAAAAACTTACTTAGAGTTCCTCAAATTAGCAAGAATCTCATCAGTGTATCAAAGTTTGCAAGTGATAATGATGTGTACTTCGAATTTCATCCACATATATGCGTGATAAAAGATAATGTCAGTGGAGACACACTTTTGCAGGGGGAGCTGCATGAAGGCCTATACAAGTTTGATCTTAACACAAGTATGAAAACTGATGATGTAAAGAAGATAGCATGCTATAGCTTAACCACCAATAAGAACGAGGAAGAGTATAATATTTGGCATAGAAAGCTTGGACACCCCAATGTAAGTGTAATGAAACAAGTGCTAAACAAAGAAAATTTGACACATCTGTGTTCTGTAATTCCACGCACTTGCACTCAATGTCAGTTAGGTAAGAGCCATAAACTACCGTTTAGCTCTTCACAAACAATATATCATAACCCCCTTGAATTAATAGAGTGTGATCTATGGGGACCGACACCATTAAATTCAGATTATGGATTTAAGTATTATATCACGTTTGTTGATGCTCATACTAGATACACCTGGATTTATTTTCTAAAATTAAAATCTGAAACTTGCAATGTCATAAAACAATTTGTTGTGCAAGTCGAGAGGCAACTAGAAAGAAAACTGAAATTTTTTCAAACAGACGGTGGTACGGAATTTAAACCATTGAGAGAATTTTTCAATGAAAGAGGAACAATACATAGATGCACATGTCCACACACTTCACAACAGAATGGAATTGTCGAACGTAAGCATAGACACATCAGAGAAATAGGATTAACACTCTTGGCACAAGGGAAAGTTCCCTTGAAATTCTGGGTTGAAGCTTTCTCCACTGTTGTTTACTTGATTAACATCTTACCAATAAGAGTGTTGAATAATAGAAGTCCATCTGAAGTGTTGTATGGAATGAAACCTGATTGTAAGAGGCTAAGAGTATTCGGTTGCCTATGCTTTCCACTCTTGAGACCATATGATCAGCATAAATTAGATTTAAGATCTTCATAGTGCACTTTCATCGGCTATGGAACAAATCAAAAAGGCTATAAATGCCTAACTAGTGAAGGAAGAGTGATAATATCCAGGCACGTTATGTTCAATGAGCACGTTTTTCCATTTGCCAACAAGCAATTCAATGTTACCAAGAAGGTCCTGAACCCTCATAAATCAATACCTCCTATACCACTATATCCAGTTATTGAAAGCAAGGCATCAGCACCAAATACCTCCAATGAATTCACACAAGTTGCCTCATCAACCACATCTTCCACAAATTCACCATCCACAAGGTCCAGCAACCATAACCAAACATCATATAACAGCATTGAACCTGACACTGAAGAGACTGCTAGCAGCAACAGCTCACCAATACGAACTAGACCAATTAATCAGATTATGAATAGCGCTCAAGAAGTCACAACAACTGAAAAAGAGAATCAAGTAGAAGGACATCACATGATCACAAGATCCAAGAGAGGCATCTTTAAACCAAAAACTTATATTGTTTAGAAGTCAGAAGAAGAACCGGCAAATTATGAGGACGCTCTAAGACATGATGAATGGAAGAAGGCCATGGAAGATGAACATAATGCACTAATGAATAATAAAACATGGAGCTTGGTTAATCTACCCGAAAACAAAACTGCTATAGGGTGTAGATGGACCTTTAAGCTGAAGCGAAATGCAGATGGTACTATATCAAAGCACAAAGCACGTTTGGTGGCTAAGGGATATACACAACAACCGGGTTTTGATTTTAAGGAGACCTTCTCCCCAGTTGTGAAACCAACTACCATCAGGGTCATTCTTAGTCTAGCATTGCACAACAATTGGTCAGTAAAGCAATTGGACGTACACAATGCATTTCTTAACGGAGAGCTAGAGGAAGAAGTATATATGATACAACCTCCAGGGTTTGAAGAGACTGGAAAGAAGCATCTGGTATGCAAACTGCACAAGGCACTGTACGGTCTAAAGCAAGCGCCCAGAGTTTGGTTCGAGAAGTTGAAAATAACTCTAATCAAACTGGGATTTAGTCCGCTGAAATCAGATAATTCTCTATTCATGAGGAAAACCGATCACAGTACCTTATATATTCTTGTTTACATTGATGACTTCATTGTCACAGGAGATAGTAGCAATGAAATTGATAAACTAATTTCATACCTGAATGAAAATTTCAAACTCAAGGACCTTGGACAATTAAATTTCTTCCTGGGAATTGAAGTGAAGAGACTGAAGAATGGTGAACTTCATCTCAGTCAGACCAACTACATCGAAACAATACTTAGAAGAGCAGGAATGAGTGAAGCAAAGGCAACCAACACACCAATGACCAGTAATCTTCAACTATCGAAAAATGCAGGAGCACCACTGGATAACCCTCAACATTACAGGAGCATTGTAGGAGCATTGCAGTACACTACCATCACCAGACCAGAGATTTCATTTAGTGTAAACAAGGTATGTCAATTCATGCAGCATCCAACAACTGATCACTGGAAAGCAGTGAAGCGAATCTTGCGATACCTGGCTGGAACAAAGAGGCACGGATTAATACTTCATAATAGCAAGACACTGAGCATTAGTGCTTTCGCTGATGCAGATTGGGGAGCTGATAGAGATGACAGGCGTTCTGTCAGCGGCTATTGCATATTTCTTGGAAAAAACATTGTATCATGGTGCTCGAAGAAGCAGCCAACTGTCTCCAGGTCAAGTACAGAGGCAGAATATAGGAGCGTGGCTGGAGCAGTTGCAGAAATCATATGGCTCAAGTCATTGTTAAGTGAAATACTGGGGAAGAAGATCGAAGCAGCAACTCTGTGGTGTGATAATGCCAGTACAGTTTCTTTGGCAGCTAATCCGGTGTTGCATTCAAGAACAAAGCATATTGAACTTGATTTGTATTTTGTAAGAGAGCAAGTAGGAAGAGGTGAAATTGTTATAAACCATATCCCAGCCTCATACCAGCGAGCAGATATATTGACGAAGGCATTATCTCAGGTGCAGTTTACTCGATTGAGAATAGAGCTGAATGTAGATGAGTACGAAGACAAAGAGTAGAGGTTAGAAAAAGAAGAGATGAAGAGGAGAGTTCATTTTGAGGGGAAGAGTTAATCACTGTATATGTTTGTTATTTAGGTTTCAGTCCTATTTGTTTTCTTTTCGTATATTTCCAGTGGTACGGCTGTATATAAACCAATCATGTATTCTGTTGCATTTGTCGAATGTCATTTCTCTTTCATGATTAAATCATATTCTCGTTCAGTCTCTGATATGAAAGTAAGCTTAGCAAAGCTTTGCTTAACCTCGAAGCATGCCAAAGAAGGGAGACTAAGTATAAGGAGGCTGATGAAGCTGCGACATATAAAAAGAAAGCTAAGGAGGTCATAAAGAAGCTTAATAAAGTGGAGGAAGAGACTGGGAAAAATATAACTGAACTAGAGGAATTTTTTTTCTGGCATTGTGAAATTAGCCAAAAAAACAACTTACAACGTCCTTCATTTGGTTTAAGCATAGATGAAAAAGCAACATTTTACCGACCATATGGATGACTGGATAGGGAAATGAGTTTAGATTTCTAGATGATGCTAATCGCATTAAGAAATGCCAAGACTATTGTCAGGCTGAATGGGTTAAGGATAAGCAAGAAGGACTTTTTACTCATTCAGCTTCTACGCTAGATGCCACAAATGATGCTGCCTAGGGACAGGACGTCACTTCTGTGCTCCATGCTAGTTTTGCACCCGACCCCAATATTGATGTAGATGACTTGAGTCTTATTGAAGTGAATACTTACTTTTTTAAGGTTCTTTCAAATTATGTATTAATCTTAAATGATCTTGGTATGCTTGTTGGTTATCATCTAGATAAAAATTTCTATGAAGTTTGTAACTTCATTCAACTTATGTACGAAATTGTTCTTGGTCTTTTGTTACGACATTTTATTTATTCTTGCTCTTTATCAACAGTGCTTTGGATGTTTGCATACATACTTTTAGCACACACACATTATTATTTCTTTCTTATTTTAGGCAAGAAATGTAAATCTTAGCAAGCGCCACCCTTCATCATCAGATAAGGAAAATACTTTTATTTATCATTTGAAGAAAACTGTTAATCTTTTGGAGGCTCACACAGTAGAAATTCTTACGATAAATACTACTATGATTTGCAAATAAGAAAAAAAGTCGGATGAAACATTTACACAGTTAAAGGAGGAGACTTAGGTATTTCTAACCAAGATTGCATAGATGGTTAAAGAAAAAGAAGCAATGGGTGCGCAGATGGGGTACCACTCTAGACATGAGTCGCTTTCTTTAGATCACCCTCACTTGCAATGGTTCAAAGATAGACTCAATCATTAGTAGTTGTAGTAGTGTGCATGATATATTTTGTATAACATTGTGTAATTTAATAAAACAGTCTATGTTAACCCATGTGATCTTTTTTTTTATCTTAGTCAGTCATTTTTATTACTTTTCTTTATTTAATTATTTAATCTTTTATGTGATGCACAGCTCGGCATTCTGCCAACAAATGACCCAACTCTAGTTAGCATTTCTGAGGTGCACGTAAATGTTGGTGGTGACTTAGAGCTTCGAAACAATGATCCTATCAAGTTTGATTTTAAAAGAGAAAGGATGCAAGCTGATATCAAAAATTTAATGTACGAGCTTCAAGAGGTGAAAGAAGCTTTACTTTGCCAACACAATTGCATAACCAAGCAGTGAACTATCTTGGCCGCTGCAAACGAAAAGATATAGAGACTTGAGATTGAATTGATATCCTCGTTGGAGAAGGTGGCTGATTTAGAGAAACTGTTGAAGGAGGTTGAGGGGTTGTATGCTGCTTCTTGTGAAGTGGAGATCAAGAAACTCGAGAATACTATTAATGAACCGTCTCAAAAAGTTACTCAGCAACTGGATAAAGAACCAACGCCCCCCTCCATTTTGACCCATCCTAAGGTGTCTACATTTTGTGCAGCTCCTGCTCCTCCTCTTGGTTTTGACAGCGAAGTGGCTTAGAAAAGGGAGGAGACAACCTACTACCAAACCAAGGTTGATGAGTTGAAGGATGTGTATGAAAAGAGGTTGGAAAGTTCCAAGAAAGAAAAGAAAGTGGAATGGTGCTCAACTACCTATAAATTATCGGTGAATTTTAAAGAAGACCAAAGTGGAAGTGTTGGATGTTCTGGAACATGTGTAGTGTGTTGCTATTGAACTCGTGAATGAGCTCGAAGACCAAGTATTTAGATCAGCCCCTCATAGAGTCCCTAGCTTTAGCTGCTTCGCGTATGCATTCCTCTTTATCTGCGGTTTTGGGTTCCGCATAATCGACCTTAGCTGAAGAGCTTCATCAAGAGAAGTTTAAGCGTGTTATGGTTGGCATAGCTGTGCTGCGTGCTATCGATGTTTTTAATCATTTTTGCCAAACTTGACTTAGGTTTCCTATATAAGCGTGATGATTACGTTTTTAAAAGGCAAGATATAGGGAATCCTTAAGCTGCTGCCAAATACGAAACAAGGCCTTAAATTGTTAATGCACCTCAGTGTTTTTTAGTTTTCTTAACTAAGATACCCCACCATCTACTTCCCAAGCTCCTCGCAAAAGAAGAAGGCTCCTATCGATGGAAAACTCAAAGTCTGGCTAGGATGTACTTCAGTAGTTTATGGGCCCAAGCCTAAAATAATGTATATACCTTTTGAGCATTGTGTAAATACTTGAGCTTTCCCTTTACTCGTACCGCGTGAACTGCTTTTTCTTGATTTTTTCGTAGCTCTTAATTCTGAATGCGTATTGACTTCATAATTTCTGAACTTTGTGTTAGAGCATCTCCAACAGAGCGAGAATTCTCAAATCCGTACCCAAAATCGTTCCCAACAGAGTGCGAGAATGTGTAATAGTGCAGAATTGGGGGCCTTCGGGCTGAGAATCCCCAATGCGTTGAGGCGCTTGTTGAACAGGCGCCTGTTGCCAGGCGCCTGTTGAACAGGCGCCTGAACATCAGGCGCCTGTTCAACAGGCGCCTGGCAACAAGCACCTGTTGCTAGTAGGCGCCTGTTAAACAGGCGCCTACTATCTTTAACGGTCATTTTCCCCAACGGTCGTTTTTCCTCTTTAAATAACACTCCCTCCCTCTTCGTTCATTTCAAACCAATTTTCATTTTTGCAATTTTTTTCTGCCACCGATCTCAACTGAAAATGTACTCCGATTTCGACGATGTAGCTGCAAGGGCCAGTTTTGACGAATACGACTTGCAAGACGCTACGATTCCTGTTGGGGGGGGAAGTAACTAATGCAAGTTGGAGCGCTGCGGAAGACTACGATCTTTGCTACATTTACTGTGCACTATCAGTCGATCCTATTCGAGGGACCGATCAAAGTGGTGAATCTTTTTGGGGCAAAATTACTAATTGCTACAATCGGAAGAACATTAATCGAAAAAGAACGCTATCTTCGGTCAAAGGTCATTATGGAAAAATAAATCGTCAAACGCAAACGTTCGATTCTCAAATGTTCAAATTGAAGCAAACGAATCCTAGTGGCTTTGGGAATGAAACACATTTAGTAAGCTTCAATGTAATTTCATTGTATTTTTTTTATCTTAGTTCCTTAAGTTTACCAGTTTTTTTTTGAACAGAGAATGGCCGCAAACAAGTTGTTCAAACAAATCTATAAACCTGATAGTAAACAAGCACCACATTTTTATTAGTTCATGCACGTGTATGACATGTTGGTCGAGCATGTTAAATGGAAATCATCGCTTCAGAAGACCGTTCAACAAGTTCAATCAAACAGCTGTAGGGGTAAAACGCCTAGAGTTGGAGAAACCTCCAGTCCTATGGAATCCCAAGGAAGCTTTGGTTTAGGATCAGAAGAAGGCCCATCCCCAAATGAAGATCATTTTGTTAGGCCACAGGGAGCAAAAGCGGCCAAAAAGAAGCAGACTGCGGCAGCGGATCAAGATGAAATTAAAAAACTCATGCTTGAATCTGAGGAAAGATTTAACCGGGCAATGGACACTCGAGCACTGCAACACCAAGAAAAGTTATCAAGAATGGATCAACTTATTGCTGGAAACCGCCAAAGAGATGAAGATGCAATCATGTTTATGGATACGTCACATATGTCTGCAGAACAGCTGCAGTATACGGAGCAAAGAAGGAGAGAAATTATGAGGCGTAGACTTGAAGAGGATCAGTAAATGAATTACCGTTTCTACAACCATTGTATCTTTAAGTACCGTTATTTGTATTGTGTTCTTAATGCAAGCAATTAGTAATATAAGTTTTTCATTCAAATTGCATTACACTAAAAAATGATTTTAACAACCTTAGCTTAATTATACAGAAACAGATTACAATAACCTTAATACGAAACAACATAAACAGTAGTAGAAAACGTACGAATACAAATAGAGTTTCACTGATTTCCAGAAAACCCCCAAAGATGATCTATGAGATCATTTTGTAGTCTTCGATGAAGTTGAGCACTACGGTATGACATTTGACTTTGTACATGAAACTCGAGTTCAAGTGCGCTTCCAATCATATCGTTGCGCCAAACAGGCGGTGGTGTAGGAGCACCCTCGTACACGTAATCTTCTTCCATGTCTTTTTCATCCTCTATAATCATATTATGTAAAATAATACAAGTGTATATTATTTTTGTCATTTTAACTGGTGACCAAAGTCTGCATGGATTACTGACTATGGCAAATCCAGACTGAAGAACCCCAAATGCTCTTTCAACATCCTTCCTCTGGCCTTCTTGCATCGCTGCAAACTTTGCTTGTTTATTGTTTTGTGGGTTAGAAATTGTCTTGACAATGGTACTCCATTTCGGATATATACCATCACCTAGATAATATCCATGATCGTACGTGTTACCTCCCAAAGTAAATGTACAAGGAGTAGATCTTCCGTTTGCTAAATCATTGAACAACGTAGATCGTTCGACTACGTTAAGATCATTGTTCGAACCTGTCATTCCAAAAAATGCATGCCATATCCATAAGTCATAAGACGCTACAGCTTCAAGAATAATAGAGGACCTATGAGATTTACCCTGATAAGCTCCAGCATACGCCTTTGGACAATTCTTCCACTCCCAATGCATGCAGTCTATACTGCCTAACATTCCGGGCCAACCTCTACTACCATGCATATTTAATAAGTTAATTATATCGGCCTCGTTCGATCGGCGTAAGTATTGATCACCGTAAATGTCCACGATAGCTTGACAGAAATGTTCCAAACACTCTAATACCGTGCTTTCCGCCACTTTCAAATTTTCGTCAAGTGCGTCCGCCGGTCCTGCATATGCAAGCATTCTGAGTGCAGTTGTCATTTTTTGAATTCCTGTCAAACCCATTGTACGAGATGCATTGGGTTTGAAGATAAAGTATTTGTCATGCTGCTTGATACATTGGAGGATTCTAAGAAATAGAGGACGCCGCATGCGGAATCTTCTTCTAAAATCGGCATCTGTGTAAGTAGGATTCGGAACAAAGTAGTCTTCCATCAGTCTGTCGTTGTGCCATGAATGTCTACGATTTTTATACCGACGACCAACAACTGATCCACCGTGTTGCCTGCTAGATTGACCAACCTGTAGCGCAGCCATACTTAGTAGTTCCTTTTCGCGGCGAAAATGATCTTCCATCATTTCATCAAATTCGTCGTCGCTATCATCAAAAAATATATAATCTTCGGCCGCCATTTGTTATATTTGCAATTGTATGAAATAAGACTGAGCAATAATACTTCTCAACATCTAGCAAGCCTGTTATAGCTTAATTCCTGGTACTGTTCCCATCCCATCATACAACTGTAGCCATCCCAGCATACAATTGTAGCCATCCCATCAAACAACTGTAGCCATCCCATGTTTAAGCAACTACTGTATGTAGGAGCAGTGTTGAATGGTTCTTATCGTACAACTGTAGCAATATTACTTTATCTTATCATACAACTATAGCCATCCCATCAAACAACTGTATCATCACATCATTCAACTGTAGCCATTTTCTTAACGCAATAATACAGAAAGAAACAAGCCAATGTTACTGAAACAGCCAACAGTAATACAACCAACCAAAAAAAACCACTACAACCAACAAGTAACAAACTCAACGAGAATACACTCAACTTAAGGATATCCAAATCATTCTAGCCAATTTTGACGTACGATATAAGCCTCATGTCCAGTGAACGTGCTGTGATATTTGAGAAAGTAACGACCTTCAAAGGTGGAACGGGTTGGTTCGAATACATTTTCAAATATAACTTCATTGATAACTGTACTGTACCGCGTACAGGCGTTGCAGAAGTTCCCATACGTAGTCCTCAACTCTACCTTCGTACGTCTGGTTCTACACTCAACATTGTTATTGTATAGTTCAGCAATGGTGTCCCAAAACTGAGTTGCCATTATCTCTTCATCGTCGCACATCTGATCAGTTTGTATAAAAACATTTACTAAATGTTTCAATTCAGTAGCCGAAAATATTATGTTACTCATTGATTGAATTTACCGAACTTTTAAATGCTGTGATATATGAGTACAAAACTTTCTCTTAAATAAACAAGTCGTGATCCGCGTACAATAAAATGAAGCATGAGATTAAAGACCACGTGTCAAACATCCATAAACTGATTGCCAAACAAACACAAATGTGTTTGTTACATCAACATCTTCACAATTCTAGTACATATAAGCTTAATAATAACCAAGCATAAATTAGCATCATCACCACCATATATACAGTCACATAATAACACAGTCTAAAACATCTAAATGGAGCACATCAGTCTATGTGATCAGAACCGCTATCAATCTCCTCATCGTCGTCACTATCGTCGTTGACGTCATCAAAGTCTTGCGGCTGAGGTCCCGCATGGAGCTGCTCCTGAAGCTGCTGAATCTGGGTCTGTAATCCCTGTATCTGCGCATCATATTGAGTCTGCTGTTGTTGGACCGCGGTCTGGTAACTCTGATACATCATCCCTGTATAATCGAGCGTCATACGCTCAAATGCAGCAATCATCCGTCTATCATAATCCATGTACTGAGAAAACTGATATGCACACAAGAAAAATTATACACAAGTGGATAATATAATGACAAGTAATATAATGACAAGTAAATTAAGGAAAATTAAAAACTAATACAGACCTGATGAGGCTGGTACAATCCGGCGGATGGTATACCCGTAATAGCGTCGTCTGTAGGATACTGCAAGGGATACTCCACAACCTGACCGTGTACATCATACGCTCTAAACGAATGGGGTGGTGGGTCGAAAGTAGGAGGCTGTGTGTACTGAGATGATGTAGGCTCAAAGGTGGCAGGCGGTAGTGGAACTCTACTAGAAGAGGTACGCGGCCCAATATGATCGGAGTTCAAACCCCGAATATAATCAGGTAAAGCGTAAGCACGTGGGGCTACTCGAGCCCAATATGAATCAAAGTCTCCCAAAACTGTAAATGGCTCACCATCCACCCAACCCGCACCCCTCATCGCATGAATATAAGCTGGTCCAACCCGAATATCACCGTACATATCATCCCATGGTAGCAGATCTGATGGAATGCGAACTATACCATACAACTGTAGCCAACACCGATCCCCTAAATACCATATGAAAGGACATGTAGCAACCTGAAAGCAGATCCTACGTCGCGACATGGATACTTGAAAAGTGAGTGGATGGTCAGGACCGGGCTCTAGGAACTGTAAGTACTGATCCCATGGACGAATGATAATGTTACCACGCCGCCTCATATCCATCTGCTGTCTAGCCTCCATCAACTCATTGTGCACCCCTTGTGCAACACGGGACAAATGCACAGGAGGACCCCAACGACGCAATCTGGGAAAGTAAATATAAGGTGTGGCATTCACCTCTACAATAAGTCGGGGGTGCATATTGGCAGTATACTCGTAGTACCAAAATGGAAGAATGTACCAAAAGCCATACATCTGTCTGGACTGCTGAAGCGCATATGTATCTAATGCTACGTACAAATAACCAATAATAGCAGTACCATAATCATATATATGGAGTCCATCCACATCTACTAACCCAGCCAGAAAACCAAGTCTAATAGTACCCTTATTGTTACTAAAAAATGTAGACCCAAAAAGGTATAGTATGAATGCACGGATAACGGGAGTGTGCATATCCTCAACGGCCATGTACTCTACTATATAACGCTGCAAACAAGGTAGAGTAACAGCTCCTCCTCTAACCTCCTCATCGGCCATAGTCGGTAAATAAGCTGAATATGACTCGAACTCCTCGAATGAACTATCAAATGGAACAGGGAGACGGTCAGGTCGACCAACCTCTATGCCAGTGAGCATATAAAAATCTAGGGGAGTCAGTCCTAACTCAAAATCAGGAAAATGAAATGTGTGAGTGGTCGGCCACCATCTCTCGGTAAGGGCCTCTACTAGACAACGATCTACATGTGCAAATCTAGGTAAAGCAAGAAATTCACCAAAAGGTGATGCATGTAGCCTATCCAAAATCGGCTCCGGTAACTGATCAAAATATTCAGACATACACCTATACCAACTACCTCGCATCGCTACGTGACGAACCTAAATATATGATTATTTAATGTTAAGGTAAATAAGGAATTATTATACATTTATATTTACATGGTCGTTTATTAAGCAATAAATAAATAACGTATACCTGTGGCGTCGCTATAGCTGCAGTAAGTCGATGCGAAACAGTAGGAGGCAAGTCGTGCAAAGATCGAAGATCAGCTGGAGTCACGGTAGCATCGGGAGGGATATGAGCAGGTCCGATATTGGCATCAGTCGTATATCGAACGGTGCGTCTACCGGTTTTGACCGGACGGGGCGGCATTTGGACGTGAAGTTGGTTTGAAAATGGGGGTTGAGAAGAGGGAGGAATGAGAGGAAATGGGGGAAAATGCGCCTGATGTCCAGGCGCCTGTTCAACAGGCGCCCGCCCTCATTTCTGTTGTAGAAATGAGGGCTCCAACATTTTGGAGTGCGGAAATTCTCAAATCCGCACTCCAAACTGTTGGAGATGCTCTTAGTATTTTTTTGCTTTTTCATGCGCTTGGCATGATCTACCCACTTAGTGGTGCATATTATTGTATTTTGACTATGAAGTCAGGTCGTGTATTTACAACCTTTTATTCATGCACATGATTTTTTTACTAGTTCGGACTGTCCAATATTCCTACGTCCGGTGCAACATTGGCCAAAAAGACGAGTTGTGTAATTATAACTCAAGTTTGGTTTGTAAGTGAGTAAAATTGACAAACATATTTTTATACTGGTTCAGGTCGTCTAATATCCCTACGTCCAGTTTATTATTTTATTGATATTTCATAGTTACAACTTTTACATTACACTTTATTATAGAAAGAGGTATCAAATAAAGTACGGTCATAGGTGTTTTGAATTTCATGTCCTTAGGATAAGATTCCCGTTAGGCCTGGAGAGGTTATATGCACCATTCTAAAGTGCTACGGCCTCTTCCAATTTGGCTCGAACGCTTCTTCAATTGGGTCCTTTGTGTCAGCCATCACTATTCTTGTGACAAGATCTCCTTTACGGAACTTCCATTCTTTGAGTCTTAAGTTATAACTTTTTTCCATTCGTTTCTATAAACAGCAGACCTAACCGCTGCATCTTCTCTCCATTCTTATACGAGATCTAATGTAGCTTCTTTAAGGTGTAAATTCTGCTCGATTGCATACGATCAGCGTCGAGGTGATGGGAAATTTTGCATAAATTGGGAGCATAGATTCATAGTCGTATGTTAGGGAGAATGGGGTATGTCTTGTAGGTGACCTTGTTGATGTTCTAAATGCCTATAGGGCTAGGTATAACTCTTTTGACCATTTTCCTTTAACAATCGTGAACCTCTTCTTGAGTAACTTTTTTATCATTTTAATTGCCTCTTCGACCTGCCCGTTCGCCGGTGGGTGAGCTACTGAAGTGAAACTCTTAACTATGCCATTTTTCTCACAAAAACTGAAAAGTTCTTTACTTTCAAACTATGTACCATTGTCGGAAATTATTCTGTATGCGATCCCAAACTTGGTGATGGTATTTCTAACCACAAAGATAACTATGCTTTTTAAAGTTATAGTTGCAAGCGATTCAGCTTCCACCCATTTAGTAAAGTAGTATACTGCAAAGAGTGCATACATTGCTCCTCTTATGGACATTGGAAGTAGGCCCATAAGATCAAATCCCCAAATGTCAAATAGTTATGGACTGGGCATGGGAGTAGGCTCATGTTATGGTAGTCTTGGGGTACTGGCAAAATTTTGACAGCTGTCGCATTTGCAAAATGAACTCCTACACATCACTTAGTGCAGTTGGACAAAACTAGCATTGTCTTAATATTTTCTTAGCTAACTTCATTGCTCCTAAGTGGTCCTTGCAATACTCCTCATGAACTTCTCTTGTGACTCCGGTCCCTTCATCTTTGGTGACATATATTAGGTAGGGGGTGGAGTATCCTCTCCTATAAAGTACCCCATCAAAAAACATGAAATAGGGAGTTTGGTATCTAATCTTCCTAGCTGCATTTTAATCGGCTGGTAAGGTTCCTTCCAACAAAAAACGATTGAGGTGTCATCCAAGATTCGACATGTTCTTATTTCATTACTAGCGAGGCTTGGTTATCTTGAATATCATCTGTCTCCTCTTGATCTGTTGCGTTTTGACCCCTTGCTCGCTGATTATATTGTTAAAGTCCTTGATAGCAATCTTTGATCTCTATCTCAAATTTTTTAATCTTTTATATTTTTAATCCAAATATATTTCAAAATATATTTCACAATATTTTATGAAATTTTTTCAAAGTTCAAAATGTTTATAAACTATGTTCAAATTATTTTACAAAGTATAGGATTTTCAAAACATTTTAAAACAAATAATTTTTTAAAATATACTAGCATATGTCGACATATAGGAATAAGGTATGTCGACATACATGCTACCAAATGGTTTTTCAAATTTTGAAATGAAATGTCTATTTGTTGAACTCTTCACAAATGGATACAACCATTAATTTAATATATAAAGGTGAGTGCAAATGAATTTTTTGATAACTAATTACTTACTTACTTTCGTACCTCCTTTTACTCTCTTGAAAATTTCATTGGAAAATATACCCCATTCTATTCAAAATCACATAGAATTTGGAAACATCTCTCTCTCAATTCAAAGATCAATGTGCTGTCTAAAAGGCTATAGGATCCATCTCTCTCTATTTGTATTTGCTTTGGTGTGCTTGTAGCCCATTCAAATCAAGTGGGTGTGCTTGGTAGCCCGAAGGCATATGGATTCAACTAGAGCTTCCGATGCCATAAATTGCCATTGTTTAACAATTTTCCTAAAAGGGGTAGCTATGATATAGTTCACTCGGATTCCGCCCAAGCTGATGGAGAGTCGCTAAGAGATTTCATGAATCGGTTCCATACAGTCGTGACAGAAGTTACGGATCCTAAAGAAGACTTAAGATCGATGGCACTGATTAAGGGGACTTATCTCAATTCGGATTTCGGGGACTGGTTGGACGGAAACCCCCATAAACAATGGATGCTTTCTATAGAAAAGTCAATGAGTACTTACTCTTGGAGGAAGCATGCAAACATCCATGGAGGACTGGTGCTGGGAACTCAGATGAAGTGATATGACACAATGTCACTGTGAAGCAGGCTGGAGGAAACTCTATAAATGCAGCGGTTAACGCTAGGGATTCTAATAATAAGAGGGAAAGGAATCAAGCTACAAGTGGCCAATGCAATGATAATAACGCGTGCCCGAGGAACTTGAGATCAGAAGAATATACACCTCTGAACGATACGTTGGAAAACATCTACCGTGCCATGCAAGGGATGGAATAGTACAAGAAGCCGCCTCAGAGAGAGGCAACTGATAAACAGAAGCACTCAGGAAAATATTGTCATTTCCATGAAACTCATGGACATAACACTAATGAGTGTCGACATCTGAAAAGTCTGATTAAGGAGCTGATAAGGAATAATAAGCTCCAGCAATACATTAAGGAACCACCAAGCGACGGGGAAACCATAAGACCCCAAGGTCTACCTGCTCTAGGAGAACTGTATGAATCCAATAGTCAGAGGCCAAGATGAGCTGATGAAAAACTGGTCATCAACTAATCGGTCACCCATGGATGAAGCAGCAACCTATGACAATGCCGCCCCATTCTTCATTATTTATTTCCCTTTCACTAATATGCTTCCTAATAACACTGGGGGCATTGTAAATAGGCAATACTTTCCATTTCTTCTACTCATCAATAAAATTTGCTTCTTGAGCTGATGGAACCGTGTTCCTACAAGTAACTTTCATACGCCACATAGTAAGTTGCATGACACTTCTTGAACCGATAGAACCACTGGATCGATGATCACATTCGATCCATATCCTTCTAATAATTGGTGTTGCTCTAGCAACATCCGAATGGTCCGAACTGCTGGGTCGACAGTCACATTCGATCCATAACCTTTTGAGAATCGATATTGTTCCGGCACATCGGGAAGGTTTGAACCGTCGGGTCAGCGGTCACATTCAATCCCTAACCTTCTAAGAATCAGTGTTGCTTCGGCAACATTGGGAAGGTCTGAACCATCGGGTTGAGGGTACATTCGATCCATAACCTTCTAAGAATCAGTGTTGCTCCGACAGCATTAGGAAGGTCCGAACCACTGGATCGACGATCACATTTGATCCCCAACCTTCTGAGAACCGGCGTTGCTCCGGCAATGTTAGGAAGGTCCAAGACAGAACCTGTTATTTCCCGTCTATAGAATAAAACAGCTTTTCGAGTCAGAGACTTTGTCTTTCCATTACTAAAGTGTTGTGACTTGACTAACTTGAATGACTTGCATGTGTATAATGCAGGTATGCAAGTACCCGAAGAAAGGTTCCAACCAAACTTCTGAAGTCCATGATCGAACCCCTGGTTGTTAGGCACGATTGGAAATAAACACCCTGGCTGAAAATGTACGAACTATGTTCTTATGTAGTTAACTTAAACTAGAACATGGAACTCGGCGCAATTGAAAATTTCTATCCTGGAAAGGGGTACCTGAACTGCTATCCTAAGTGGTTAGTCCCGATCGACACCAAGAGACAGGCGCGATCGCACTTAGAATCCCATAGAGGAAAATGAAAAGGCCAACTCACCAGCTAAATTGGCTAGTTCTGGAGATGCGCAACTTACGGGCTTGGTTTCGGTGGAAGTATTATTAACTCCGAGCATCGACCAGATGGATGTCGATTGGATCTCAAAGGCTAAACCAAAAAAGGGGGGCATGGATGACTCCAATAAAAGACTACTTGCAGAGTGGAATCCTTCTAGGCAGGAGGAACGAGCGACGGAAGCTCCTTCGCCAAGCTTTAAGACATATCCTTCAACAACGAGCACTTTTTTGGAAGGGATTCTCATCCCAATGCCACGGTGTGTCGCTCACGATGAGGCCATGCGAGTCCTAAGGGAAGTTCATGAAGGGGCCTATGGCAACCACACTAGGAAGCAAACGCTAGCGAAGAAGATCCTTCATTATGGGTATTTTTGGCCAACCGTCAACCGAGACGCAGCTGATTACACCCGAAAGTGTGACAAGCGCCATAGATTCACTAAAATTCCGAGAGCCCCATCAACAAAGATTTTTCAAATGGTCAGTCCTTGGCCATTTACAGTTTTGGGAATTGATATCATCGGTGTGTTGCAGATACCTAAAGGTGGCGCGAAATACACCATCGTCGCAGTTGATTACTTCACTAAACAGGTTGAGGCAGAGCCATTAGCCTCGACCACCACAAAGAAAGTAATCAACTTTGTTGTCTAGAATATCATCCATCGCTTTGGAGTTCCACATGCAATCATTACCGATAACTGGACCCAATTCGATAGTACCAAATTTAAAGATTTCTACCGTCGAGATCGCATAAAGAGGAGATTCGCTATGGTGGCACACCCCCAGGCGAATGGATATGTTGAAGCTGTAAACAAGATTATCAAGTCCATTCTTAAGAAGTAATTGGAAAAGGCAAAGGGCAAGTGGGTTGATGAACTTCTATTAGTACTATGGGCATATCGAACAACTCACAAGTCAGCGACTGGTCACTCTCCATATCGGATCAAAGGCTATGTTTTTGTTGAAGTAGAAATACCTTCTCATTAAGTGACTCACTACAATCCACAAACGAATAAGTAGCTCCTTCGGGAATTCCTTGATATGATCGATGACAAGCCTGATGAAGCTGAATTGAGAGCAACCAAACACTCACACTAAGTTGCCCGGTATTACAATGCCAAGATTAGGAGTCGGACCGTTGAAATTGGCAACTTAATCCTCAAATGAATCTTCTCAAGCCCTTGGAACTTGGGCTCGAGTTGGGAAGGTCAGTACACAATAAAGCAAAAGCTTGGAGATAGAACGTTTGGGCTTGCGACGATTGACTGGATTTCACTCCCGAGGGTATGGAATAGCAAACACTTGTGATGCTATTTCACTTAGAAATAAATTTATGCATAATTTATTAAAGCCATTGCAGGTGTGCAGGTACTCGGAGTTAGGTGTCGACCAAACTTCTACGGTCCATGATTGGACTCTTAAAGTTCAACCTTCCTTGGCGTCCGGAGGTAGATGCCATTTAACTCTTTCAGCCCTCGACATAGGGAAAAATCAAAGTGGACATGACAAGACCGTCCACTCATTTTTTCATGCCCAAAGTTTGGCAGAGTGTTGATGTCTTGTCCAAAGGATGGCAAGGCCGAAGATCCTTGCTCGAAGTAGGTGAGACAGAAAAATCCACGCCATGTGAAAGGTAGAATCTTACTTATAAACTTCGATCGATGCCCCAAGTCTGGTGCGATCGAACGTTACTACCCTAGAAAAGCATACCTAAACCTCGATTTTAAGTGGTTAGCCCTGATTAATTCGCGGCGTTTGGTATGGTCGAAACATGCATCCTGGAGAAGGATGTCCGACTTGCTGTTCAAGGTAATTTACTTCAATCGATGCCCGGAGGCAGACATGATCACATTTAAAGTTCCTCCAAAAGGAATTCTTGAATCACCTTTCCAGATGATTGAAGTTCGACTGGCTTCTAGAATTAGATATGGTTATATGTAAATGCCTAGAGATTGGCACTGCATTGCATTATGACGAAAGGGCAGCAAATCACGGAACGGGCTAATGACATAGTCCGACAATAATCCTGATAAGAAATGGATCGCAAGTACATCGAATGGAAAGCACATTTCTTTAGACAAATTTGCACAAAGATTGGGCGAAACATAAGTCTTTGTTATTCACATTCAGAATATAACTTGGAAAGAAAAGTACTAGTTTTATTTACACCTAAGCTGAAAGCAAAAGCGGTGGCTTAACCCGCACAATGCTGGCCTAAATCAAAAACAGACTCCTTCAACTGCAAACCAAAAGCAGGTCTCTTCACAAAACAAATAATAACAATAATGAATTACATAAGCCTACATGAATATGTACATATGATCGAGAGATTCTACAAGAGAGTGCACATGTACACGTGTACACGTGTACGTAATAATATTTGACATCCAACGACTAGAGTCAAAGAAAAGCAGACTCATACCTCGAAAATCCGTAAGAGGAACTAGTTTGAAATTACTAAGCTCGGAACAATAGATCGAGAGATCACTCCCTCAATTTATAACATTGCATGCTGGTCAAGCATCGTGATGAATAGCTATGGACATAACTCTTCACAGTAGCGATCCGCGAGAAGGATATCGACCATTCAAAACACATAGTGGAATCCTTTATAGCAATCCTGATTTGTCTCAATTCAAAGCACATCATGTTTGAAACAAGATGTACTTTGCAGGGAAAATGTTATCTAGCCTTTTGACCAGGAAATATGCAGATAGAATGGATAGGTTGAACTTAGGAGTTATCAAGGCAGGCAACCCAAAGGGATAGCCCCAGAGTCTAGAAACTAAGTACAACCGAGAATTCACAAGGCGTACTTTAAGGGGAAAGTGTTACGACCAAATTTGCCATAGTCTTCGAACAAAACTAAACGATCGAATCGGATGAGCAAACGATAGAGAGATGATCCAAGGACTTTGGGAATATCATTAAAATAAGCAAAAAAAAGTTGAAAGTTTAAAAGTTCAAGAGCCGACTCAGAGCAAACACACAAAATCCTCAGGTCTGACTCGAAGCAGGACTTCTTCGGAAAACTCCAAACACGACCCGAAGTAATCCATGCATAAACCCCAAGCATGACCCGAAGTTGGTTCGGTACTGGCCCATAGAGTTGGATCGGTACCGACCCTTGAAAACTCGGGTCAGACACGCAGAAGTCTCGGGTTGGACACATAAAATTCTCAGGTCTGACTCCAAGAAAATAAAGAAAAACTCAAAGCACAAAAATCTCAAAAAATCCTTAGGTCGAGCCCCAAGCAAACACTCAAATTTCTAGGGTCAAACTCCAAGTCAACAAAGTCACAAGGCCAATGCAAAAACAACTCAAGCCAAGACAAACACAAGATCACCAAAATTATGGATCGGTACCGATCCATACCAATGGGACGGGACCGACCCCTATTATTTCTACAGATGGGTCCCATCTTCTGCCTACATGCCCTCCTTGATGCTAGAACCCTACTTCCAATGCTATTTTGTTGATTCCATGCAATTTCGTCATTTGGGCTCCGAAACAAGCTATTATTGATGCAAACAACTATGGAATCACGAAGCTAACCATAAAATGAGTCGAAGTGAAGAGTTCAAGATGCCCAAATTGTCCATCTTAGGGGTCGGTACTGACCCCTATCCCTAGAGTCATGTCGATCCATAGTTATTTGATGAGGTAGCAACTATTTCTATGGAACTGGTCTATAGCAAGGAGAATGGTCTGGAGATATTTTGTGCAAGAATTTAGGCTACCTACCTCTATAAATAGAGGGGTGGGGCTCATTCTTCAAGATCTTTTGGCTCTACATAAACTTTTGGGTGTTTGTGCCATTTTTAGTTCAAAATGATTTATAAATGAGATTTTGTAAAAGGGAAATAACGTCATTTTGATAAATTGGAAAAATAAATCACATTTGTGAATAAATAGTGATATATGAAATGATCGTCTAATGGAAAGCATTTAGTCCTATCTTAAAACTGAAGATTTGTAATAAGTATATGAAATTTATAATTTGGAATTTTATAAAAGAAGTTTTATAAGTAAATTTGGAGTTTGATTAAAAGAACGAGATTTGATTTCTATAAATGATCTTTAAACTTATGGTGGTATGGAAAGTATTCTTTTCATACTCAACACCAAATTTCGAGGTATATAAACTTGTCTCTATCTGTGAGAATTAGGAATGTAAGTCGAGGCAAGGATTGCTCGACTTCATTGTTAATCGATGGATAGTACAAGTTTGAAATCGGAAAGTGCGGGTAAGCATACTTGGTCTAATTTCCATACGATCCATCTACTTAAACCAAAAATGTTTTAGGCTTATTATTATCTATATTTTAAATGAATTTTTTTTAACCTAAATAAGTATGGTTTTGGAAGTGAAATCTGTCTTAAGATTTTGTGAATATACTTATACCGTTGAGATGAGTATATGGCTACATTTTCTAGGTATTGAAAGTGTAGTGTTTTGTGAATGTAGTTATACCATTGAGATAAGTATATAGATATTTTTCAAGTATTGAAAATCGTAGAGAGGGTTTACAAATATATCTTTGTAAAAGTATTTTGATACAAGTATTTACAAATTGGTTTAATTAATGAAAGGATTAATTAAAAAGGCTTAGTGGTTGCTTATGTCCTTAACCATGCTTGGTTTCTATATGAAGTTAAATCTTTAATTAGATTATTTGTTTATTTGATAGCTTAATAACCGACTATCAAAATCTTGGCCAGTTTTGAAACTATCATTTATTGGTTCGGAGAGACCGGAATCAGATATGCTATCCGAAAACCACTTCGAACCGGCATAAGTGCTCAAATTGAAAACAACTTGAACATGATGGAATCGAAGATGGATATCTTTGAAGTGCAAGGGCTACTTGCTATTAATCCTGAGGATGTAGTAAAAGTAATGCCTACGGTTTGTTCATATCTTGAGCAACTTGTATCGATGAATGCTGGCATTGCATTGTTGCTTGGAGGGCAATGTTAACATTCCAAGTGGGATTTGCTAAAAGGTAAAACGTAGCCTCAAGCCTCACAGCCGGTAATGACTAAAATAGTGGATATACTTCAGAGCTATGTGATTCGCTGCCATTAGGGTATGTCATCCCTTGCATCTAGTTTGATATTCATTGATGGATTATGTATGCTTGTGGCCATGGAAACTGTTTGTTAGAGACAACCGGGGTGATGACTTATTCAGTACTATCTAGTAAGGGGTGGGCCGACCCTTATAGGGAGTTGGCTAAGGCACTCGGTACATTTTTCTAGAGCTGTATTGTAACAGGTGGTACCCTAGTAGCCTTGACATTATATGAAATCCACTTTCCAATATATGCATTTACAGACTTAGTTGTATACAAAAAAAGCCGTTGAATTTATTTAATGTAACTCCGGTTGTGATTCAATAATCATTTTAAACCCTAAACATTATTATAATATCATAAGATTTCCTATAAAATGGTTTGGTTATCATAAGGTAAAAACCCGTCCGTGTTTATGTACGACACGGTCTTACGAGATACCTTTATTTATGAAAGGGTTTAATAAGTATAACAATCAATATAATTTGATTTTCTCAGGCTAATTTACCAGATTGGTCCAGGTGTTATTTTCTTATAATGCTCGGGTCAGCCGAGCATATTTTCAGATTTAGTTATGGATGCTTTGGAGCTTTAGGAGACGAGCTGGATGCCCCAAGATGTATTCACGTATCTTTTATTTCCGTTGCATTTGTTGTTTGTATTTATCAGCATTTGTAGGTACAGGTTGTTATAATTGTCCAAGCTGATGATAGGTTAGTTTACTTTGATTGATGTATGTATATTAAAGTTTACTTTTGTAAAGATCTATTGTATATTATATATTACTCGTCGTGATGTGAGATTCCATTTTGTCTTTTCTTTCTTTCTCCCCAACAATCCATCTTTTCGACACTTGGATGCTCGGCACATGAATACTGTGGATATATTAGTCTCGACTTTTGAGGGTTGAAAAGGCTAGGCGCTACAAGTGGTATTAAAGCTTTGGTTGAGTGAACACCTAGGCCTTAGTGGGGTAAACTCATTAGAGATAGGGTTAGTAACACCCTAGAATGAGTTTGAGTGTGTGTGTATAAGAGCACATATTTGTTAACGCTATAAAAATATTTTGTTTGTGTTGATTAGTCTGTTGAGTGATTTATGAATTCTGGTTGATATAAAAGGTACAACTTTATAGATAGAGGTTTCTTAATACTTGGATAAGGCAAATGATACAGTATTGTTTTGAAATTTGGCAAATGAACTAATTTTACCTAGATCTTATATTATATATATATAAGAATAATTTTCAAAAATTGATATAATTATTTATGATGTGTTTGTTTGTTTGGAAATGATAATAAACTATTATTATCGTTTATGGTTTAATTAGTCATGCTCATCTAGTTAGGAGTATGGACTATGGTTTGTTGATTGATTATTTATGATCAGCTAGTTTATAAGCATTTATTGATTTGATTTAGATTAAATGCAAACACCTTATGAATTAAATTTCACAGTTGAACTATAAGGCGTTCGGTGATAATGTTGGGTTATAATTTAATTTTAATCAAACTTGTTTATTATAATCTAATCAAAGATATACATTTGTGAAATGATTTTTATAAGAAAGGGGCTTCATATAAGTATGGTTTATAAAATATGGTTTATAAATAAAAATGATTTAAAATTGAGAATTTAAATCCTGGTGTTTTTGATAATTATTTTTCAAAATTTTAAGGAAAATAATAATAGTATTATATAAATGTATTGATTAATAGAAATATTTTAAATGGATTTTAAAGGAGGTAGAAAGCACTGAACCCACCTCCATTGCTGGAAAATAATTTAGTGATGACTATAGCATCGTCTGCATTATTTCGAATTTCTAACTGGGGGATGCTACGATAGTAGTTTACCATAGAGTTGTTTTAGTAAAACAGATTTGGATTTAATCCCAAAGTATGATTTGATATATAAAAGGAGATATGTATATTATTATTCAAAATGTTTTGAAATAAAACCCAGTGTTTAGTTCTTAAGTTTTCTGTTAAGTTATATCATGGACTCATGTATCTTATGCATTAGGGTAGTTTGGTTTGTGATCTCATTATAGTATGTTGTTTGGTAGTTTTCATTTGTTGAAATGAAATGGAATTTTCAATAATTTTGGATAGTCGAAAACTTCCGACTTAGTTGAGAACTTGAAGCTAAGTGTTTGTAAAAATATAAAAGTAGAGTTCTGTAACTCTAGGATAGGAAGATAGTAAGTTAGAAAAAGTATTGAATTTATTAAGTAAATAGGAATGTTTTGTATATACTCTTAGGATATAGTGGAGTATTATACCAGTATGAACTTAAGTTTTAAAAGTGTGATAAACATAAGTTGTGTTTAATAAGATGTTCATAAACTTAAGAAAAGCTTTATGAAATGGTTCATAACTGGTTTTAGTATTAAATGAAATACTATTGGTGTAAATAAATGAAAATTAAAAATAATTGGTGTAGTTAAGAAACCAATGGAATAAATACGTAAGTTATACGTAGATCATTTTATTCACATAACTGCTCTTGATCAAATTCGAGTACAGGATTTCAATATGATTTACATCGATCCGAGTTAGGATTTTTCACTTGATTCTTGACAGTGAACACTTGATACTAATTTTTGATATGATTCTAAAGGGTTCTATCATAGCATATGGCTATGTATGGAGAACATATGTTTCTAATCAAGGAACCTGATCAGAGTCCACACTAGGGAAGTCAAGGGAGCAAACTAATCCGAAAGTGAAATTTACGTGATCGAGCAAGTGATTGGATTTGATATTACGTATGGATGACATACATACATCTTACGGGCTTTAATATATTGTAGGCTTCCTTCATTAGAAATGCAATTTATATGGTTGATGGCATGTTTATGTGAGATGATTTTTATGTTTCGAAACAAAACAACATTAAAATTATATTTAACTAGTTTGTAATTTAAAAGTCACTACAACAAAACTAGCTATAAGTGCATTTATTGGTAACGTTTCAAGGCTATATGCAACGTTGGTCATTTTAAAATATAAAAATCAACAAAGAAATGCTATCGATTGATTTCCGCCCACATTTCACTGAAATTTTGCTATGCCGCTCATATATCCTTTTAACATTTAACATTTTCTGTATCCTCTTGAAAGAATGATGAAAACCCTAAAAAAATTGTTCGGAATTGATCCGACCCTGAATCTCTCTTGTCCTCTTTTATCAGTCATCGATCGATATAATTGGTCACAAAATTCCTCATCTTCTGGCTCGTGCTATCAACTTTGCATCAATTCCTCCCCAAACCCTAGTGCGTTAAATATGGCTGAAAAATTCGTCCTCTACCTCGCATAATTCAACTCTTATAAGGTAATTTATAAACCAATTTTCTTCTCTGTTTCCATTTTGAATTGGATTGGATCAATTTTGTTTGAGGTTTTTGTTCAAATTGAGTTCAAAATTTGTTAAGTTGTTTGAGTTTGTTGCTTGAATTAATTTCTGTTTATTCAAAATATAAATCGGTTTATTTTTAGATTATGTTGTTAGATTTGGTTGCTTGAATTGGTTAATTGATTTCAGATGTGGATATTGGCAGGTCCTTATGGGCTTTTGCATTATTGTAATCATATTTCAATTCATTATTGGATTTTGAAATTGCTAATAATTTTAGTTTATGATGGTTAGTTGTATTATTCTAAAACTGTTAATTATAATTTTATTCCAACTTTCGATTATGAAATTTTCGAGATTATCTACTTAAAATATTATTTTGTGACTAGCATATGTGTATTAAGAGTGTTTGACTGTTTGATTATCATACTATTTTATTCTATGATAATGTAAACATATCTTGAATGATAACCTTACTGGATATTAGTGTGTGTACACACAGACACAAACACACACATATATAAACCACTCTATGTGTTTGATGTTTTTTTTATTTATACCACTGGTTTGCTTGGCCTAGAGTGAACAACTAAACATCGAGGAAATTACTAGCCTTTATCTTATGTCCAGAGATGAATAAATTGTTAAGCCACCAAAATAGCTTATAGACAAGAATCACCCAAGGGCTTACCCAGACTTTATATGGTCTGCTTTGTTAGACTTCAACAAAAAGCTTACAGTGTAAACATGAAGACCTCAGATGCAATCTCATCTTATATCATGCAAAAATAGGAGGGCCTTCACAATTAATCATTTTGTAGCAACATATTTCTTTGTTTAGTAGTTTTCTTATGATTATTATTCCAAGTTTTTTGTTTTTTTGTTGTTGTTTCTCATTTTTTTTCCTTAGTTCTAACTGGCTCTATTTTGAGTAAGATAAATAAAATGTCATTGTTATGTGCTGGGTGTTGCACACAGCAGCACTGAAGTCGTTGCTGTACATTTTGTTTTTTATTAGTTGTTGTGCCAAAAAGGCACAGCAAATGCCTCACCTACATATGCAGGTGAGATATAAATCTCACCCGCACAAGCAGATGAGATATTCTCACCTGCTTGCATAGGTAACACCAAGTGGGCTGAGGCCTAGCAATAAAAAAGAAAGTTTATTTATATAATAATATCTTTACTACTTATAATGAAAATTCAATGAGTTGATTTCAACCGTGTCTTTTTGGATTACCGAAAATACCCTCCGTGCTAAAATTTGTCTAACGAAACTTTAAATCATATCAGATTCAAACTCCTTCCTCCTCTTTGCCTTCTCTCTCACTCCACATTCTTTCCAACCTCGCATTCTTTCTAATATCCTTCATCGGATCCATACCTCTTATACCGTCGACGTCGACCGATTCATGGAACTCCAACCTGCGGTTATCAAACCTTATACCCGATCGAACGTTCTACCCTACGGTTATCGACCGATTATCAACCAACTCTGGAGATCTCCTACGGTTATTGAGCATCTCCATCAACAATTAGATCTCCAACTCACCTTCAGATTTACTGATTATCGACAAAACAATTTTTGATCTACTACCAACCAAGGTTCGATCTACTGATTGTCTGTTGGCATTCGACTAACTATTATTGTATGCTTCTCTTCTTCTCATTAATTTACTTGTAGTAATTCTGTTCATATATTTCTTTTATAATTTATTATTTTATTTTGGATGTTCAGAATATAAACATTTCATTTGAACTGTTTATGATCTTTTTGGATGTTAATTTTGGATGTTCATTTTAACTGTTCAGAATATTTCTCATTAGAACTTATTTTTGTTATATGAATATTTCTTATTAGAATAAGTAAATAGATGTTTTATTTTCAAAAATCATATGTTTAGAATATTTTTGTTATATGATTATTTATTTGGTTCTAATGATTTATTTTCAAAAATCAATGAGAATGAATCTGAATAACTGATCATATTTGGAATAGAAACATATGATCCTCTAGCAAAGCAATTGGACTGAAAATAGCTTCCTGATGTTATATCTTAAAAACACTTATTTGGTTCTAATGAGAAATATTCTAAACATATGATCATTTTGGATGACTTATTTTCAGTCCATCATGAAAAATTAGTTCAGTATATGCTCATGGTTCTATTTTGTTATATCAGTCTAAATTTTGAATTACTTATTTGATTGCAAAGTACTAACATGCCTGACTTAAATTGGTAACTTTGTTTTTCTAACCAATGCTAGACTTAAATTGGCAACTTTTCTTTTCTAACCAATGTCTGACTTAAATTGGTAACTTTGTTTTGATAGTAAAAAAGTACAATGCTAAACGTTGAATTTTAAACTACATAAAGGAAAAAACCACCAAATGATATTTCAACTATCAATAGTATATTAATGATTGACTCCTGATAAAGTTGGTACTTCATATATCTTAGGGTGTGGATAAACTCTACGTGGTGCACATTTTGATTGAAGTAGAAGATCAAGATTTTGGGGGGAAAGTTTGTATTCAGTAATTTCACTCCATGAAACATTGTTTTGTTTGCATTGGGCGTTGTAGCTTTGTGAGAGTTGTTTTTGAATGTATACATGATTACATTGCAAGCATAGTGCGTTGAATAAACTCCTGCTGAATTATGCGTATTTTGGCTGAGGTATGCTTTCTTGGATATCACAGCTTAAGTTGGGCAGGTTTTCCTACTGTCTTATGTCTTTATATGACACTTCGAAGAAGAGCCCGCTTATATTTGATAGTTTGGAGAAACTTGATGCTTCTACTGTTGTTACTGCACCTTTGGTTGTGAACCCTAGCCAGCCTTCATTTTACTATCTGACACTGAAGGGGATTACAGTAGGGAAAGAGAAGCTAAAAATTTCGAGTACGGTGTTTGAAGTGGAAGAAGATGGGACATGAGGGCGTGTAATAGATTCGGGGACAAGTATAACTTGTTTGGACGTAGGGGCTTATAAGTTAGTGAAGAAAGCTTTTGTGGAGCATGTGAAAATGGAAGTGGGAGATGGCTCCGGTGTGGGACTTGACTTTGTTTTGTGGTGCCTTCGGGTGCTTCTGGAATACATGATGTGGTGGTGCCGAAGCGATATTACATTTTGATGGATGAGACCTTGATTTACCAGGTGAGAACTATGTGGTTCTTGATTCAAATTTGGGGTTAATGTGCTTGACTGCGATGGGGAGCAGTGGAATGTCGATTTTAGGGAATTCTCAACAGCGGAATTTGCATGATTTGGAGAAGGGGCATTTGTCCTTCATGCCTGCTAAATTCAATGATCTTTGATTGGGCTAGGTTTGGAGTTTGGCTGTTTATATATAGGATATATTGGTATTTATATCATGTCGTATTGTTCTCTTTTATTTGTTTCATTTTTGCTATTTCTTTCTCGTACCAGTTTTGCATCTTAAATTGACATGTTTTTGCAAAATCTTCTTTGATAGGCTAAGACAAGAAGAACCTCTATAGTCTTATGAAACGAGCGGCGTGAACATGCCATATGCTTCAGTTGCAGTAACTTATGAAAAGAACAGCCTCAAACATTTCAGAGGATGGTGTAGACAAGCCATATCGGTAAGTATATGTCTTCATTTTTTCTTGGTTCGACTTAAATGATTTTATTTTTTCCATCCTTTCACAATTTTGATATTTCATGTTATTATTCTTATAGTTAGCAGACTCTTGTTATTTATCCTCTTATATCCACATCAAAAGTGTTCAGAAGCAAATAAGAGTTCACCACCAAGAAACCTTTTTCGCCTTATTATTGTCTTCAAAATATAAATAATTGTAATCAAAAGATGACCAACATTTTTCAAACAATTGCTTTTCAAGCATGATTGTGCAAATTATTAAATCCCGTGGATATTACTTAGTGATTTTATGCACTGAAAATTGAAAACAGTGCACATGTAAATTTTTTTTGATATATCTAAAATGAACAAGTGGTTAGGTGTGTAATTTATTCTATAATTTGCCACTGAAACTCAGTTAGTTTTTCCTCTTCTTCGATATATGTTATCCATTGAGTTGAGTCATATTTAAAATCTCTTCCTATAGTTAGTTTAAGTCTATTTTATTGAAAGGGGGAAAAAGAAAAAAAGAAAAGGAAAAAGAAACAAGAGAACAGAAGTCAGCATGTGAGTCTACTTCCAGATTCTTGCTTACAATCAGATCTCAGGGTATATAGAATTCAACAATCTTCAAGTATTCTACAATTTATTTTGTTTCCTCGGAATAGTTACTTTAGACTTGATACCTTAATATGATATACTATGTGAAATTGTAATTCAAAGTTGGTATTTATGGAATTCTATCAACATTGACATTTATCAACTTTAATCGCAAGTATTGCAGTCGTCTATGCAACTTCAATGTTGATTAATGGTGTTATTCCTTATAAGATGATGATGCTCCCTAAAATACTGAAATGGTCCCTATTGTCTCATGTGTATGAACTAGATGAAATCATTATTAGTTACCAACCAATTTATCTATTATATTATACATTATGGAAAAATAGAAAATAAAGTACATTTCAAGTTTTAATGGCCAACATTTTCTATTTTGCTGAAGCGAATGACTAGACAAATATGACTCGAATAGCCAAACAAATATGACTCCATTTTATGTTGAATAGTTGAGCATATATTACTTTATTTTGATAGACGTCGCTCTCTATTTTGCCAAATATATATGAAGAATATACTCTCTTATTCGATGAAATGAAGATCTGGAGAGAAAAATCATATCTTATTTTTCATTTTGCCATATAAACATACATGACTCTATTTTCGCAGATTTCACTATATATTTTGTCAAATATGAAGAATATACTCTCTTATGATGAAATGAAGAACCAATAGAGACTAAATCATACCTTATTCTTCATTTTGCCAAAATGAAGAATGATATACTATATTGTTGGATACCAAAGGTGTTGATTTTGTAAATGAAATACCGTAAGTCCTAATCATATTGTAAACTGTTCTTTTAAGGTAGCTTAATCATGTTAGCCTTTGGTATCATTTGCAGGTCATTAATTCCACTGATGGTGTATGGACATCGGATCAAAATCAAGACACTGCAAGGAAGACGGTAAAGAAGACAATATATATTTTGTGCCACAACCTGAACATTGTATCCTAAATATTTAGGAAGTTTCATCTCTGAATGGTTATAAAAAAGAAAAGGTTCTTATTAATAATTCGGCTTGAACGACAAAAACATGTTATTTATTGACTTTTTTTTACATAATTTAACTCTATACAAATACACAAACATTTATTATTCCTATTATTTAATCAGTGAATTTAAGCCTTGGTGATGAGGTTATCATTGTTGTTTTTATAATTCGATCTTTCAAACAGAAGATAAAGATATATTCAGGTACTTAAATTTGAGAATTACATAATGAATTTGCACAAGTGAAAAGCATTTGTTTTGTATAACTCTGGGAATGAAAAGCATGTTCATTTGTGCTCTTAATATTTCTGTTCCATGTATTTTTAGTTTCTTAAATTCCATCTTATAGTATGACTCTTACAGGCTTTACTTCACAGTTATGAGTTGGTTATACCCACGCAATAATATCTTTTGTTCGCTTTGAACCGGAACCGTGTAAATGTTTCCTTAATGATTAGTTGGTAATAACCTTCAGTGCTTTACATGTGTTAAAACCAAGTATACACAAAACTCAATCACTCATTAGTATTTTAAATGGTAATAATTTTTGCAAGGTAAATCATCTATTATTTTAGTATGTAGACATGAGGGTGAATGAATATGGTGTTAACTTCAATCATATACTGACATATTTACTATAGTTCTTTTACAATAAGGAAATTATGATTCAAATGAGTTGTTCTATGAGATCGTCAACCAACATTTTCTCCAAATCTCTTGCAATAACATCCAAGTTCTCATAAGACACAAACCAACCAGGAGCCAAATCAACTTTAACAATGATTTTTCCAGTAAATTCCATCCTTTGCTTCACCATAAATTACCATATTTCTGGGCGAAATAGTCATCTTTGGAAGTTTTTTTTTCAGCGCAGTGAGATTTCAATGGCAAACTAAATTTGCAGTTTGTCTAGACTTTTGAGTTCTTAAGAGATACGACTCATTCCATTTTAGAGCTTGCCAATTCTATACAAGACCACACAAAGGGTGAATTTAAATTGTAATGAATTATATATTTGTTTGCATGTGGTTCTGCTTAAGCTTCTTTGAGAATGTTATGAAGGTCCGGTCACATAGAGCTACTTTGCCCATTCAGGCAGCATATTTTTGTTCTTAATATTTTTTGTGGGAGGGAACGTTCTACTGTCTTTCTTCTTAATGGCATGCCCTTTAGTGGTAGCTACAATGTTGTGTGTGTGTGTGATACACACACAGAGAACAAAGAGATCAGAAAGAAACCATTAAATTAACTAAGCCAAAAGCTGTAGGTTTTTCAAAATTATTATAAGAGTCTCCAAAATAGGATTCAAATAAGCGATTATTGAATGATGTTTTGGATTTCGCTTCACATTCAAAATACATTAAATTCTGTGATTGATGAGTAATGTTTCAAAACTGATGTCATGATATCTGACTCCAAATAATGTGAAACTTATTTTGAATGTTATGTAACTAATGCACGGTGTTATGCGTGCTGCTATATGTTGTAAAATTTTCAAATAAACTTTGGGGTTTTGGGTTTTGATTTGGAAGAGAAGAAGTAAAGAGAGAAGAAGAAACATATTAGTCCCACATGGTAGAAAGTTATACAAAATATTTGTATAAATATAGTTTTCTCATATGGATGTTGGGGCCTTGGGGCTCCCACATGTTTGCTTTGTTGTGAGGAGAGAAGTCATGCAACACCACACGCGCGCTGCCGCCGTCCGTCCGACCGAACCGGGCCGGGCCGGGTCGGATACGGATACGGATTTCGGGTCCGAAAATATTTTTGGATCATATATGAACAGTAACGGGCCAGATTTTAGCCCGTTAAGGACCCAAAACCGGAATTTCTGAAATTGAATATAGGGCGGGAAATTGCAACGGTTTTCTGAACGTTGCAAAATATGAATGGACGCGACATTTGAATTGCGAACCGTTGCAAACGGTTGTGACACTTCACGAATAGGCACCTCTTCACATCTATAAATAACAACGCCCAAAAACATCTCATAGACGAATTTTTTTCTGAATCATCTTCTTCTTCCTCACAGTACAGTTTTGCGACGCCATATCCATTGCTCTGTTTTTGTGACGCCCCTTAGGTGTTGCAAACTCAGAAATCGTCGCAGAATTGCTCCCTTCTTCCTCTTCTTTCTATTCTATACAAATTGCATCATCAGAAACCATTGCTAAAGTGTTCTTGGTCGGATCAAAAGCGTGCAAACTTTGAATCTGATTACGCTGTTATAAGGCTTCATTGAATCCTGAAAGTCGATAGTTCGATAACCCGTTTGTACCTGGTGGGTTGAACTATTGTATGAAAGAATCTATTCCATAGATCCTTGAAGTCGAAAGTACAACATTATTTTCTTCTCAATCGCCATCAAATTTGTCTCGAACCACAAATTCCCCAACAAATTTCAGACAATAGTTTTCAACCATGGAAGGTTCGAGCGCTATACAAGTTATGAATCAGCATCTAACTCGATTGGAGCGTTTTGATGGCGACAATTTCACTCGTTGGCAAGAGACAATGAAATTTTTCCTGGTCACCGTCAAGTTGTTCTACATTTTGAAAGATAACTTGGAAGAAATCCCGGAGGAAACTGATAAGGATGATGCTGCTCTAAAGGCTAGATGTGCAAAGCGCAAAGAGGACGATTTTCTATGCAGAGGCCATATTCTGAATGCGCTATCTACCCCAGTCTACAATGCTCATAGGACCTTGGAAACAGCGAAAGCACTCTGGACTGCACTGGAGAATAAGTACCGCATATCCGAGGCAAGTAATAAAAAGTTTCTAATTTCCAATTTTATGGATTTCAAAATGGTCACCAATAAGTCCATAATTGGACAAGTAAGCGAAATCTTACTGTTAGTGAATCAACTTAAAGATGCTGGAATTGATCTCCCTGAATCTTTTGTTGTTGGAGTTATAATTTCTAGACTTCCGCATAGTTGGAATGATTATAAGAAAAAGATGAAGCATGCGGAAACGGATTATAATTTAGACAGTTTACAGCGTCATCTTCGTATTGAAGAAGACTCTCGCAAACGCGATCTAAATGATAATCCCCAAACTGAGTCCCATTCTAAGGCAAATAATGTTGAAATTACTGATAAGTTAAAGCCAAAGAATGAGACATAGTTTAAGAAGAAAAATCATTCCAAAACCAACAACAAAAAGAAAGGTGCTTGTTATTTTTGTAACAAGCCCGGCCACTATGCCCGAGACTGCCGTCTGCAGAAGAAACAAAAAAAAGTGAATGTGGTCGAAGACTTACTTGTGGCTGTAGTGCAAGAGGCGAACTCCGTTAGCGTAAATGATAATGATTGGTGGTTCGATACTGGAGCAACCATTCATATTTGCAAAGACCATAATCTGTTCAAGAGTTACGAAGAAAATAAAGGAGAAACTGACGAAGTTACTGGAGCAAATAAGGTTCCAAGTAAAGTTCTGGGAAAAGGCACTATAGAACTTCCGTTCACCTCTGGAAAAGTTCTTACTTTATTCAATGTATTCTATGTACCTGATATGTGTAAGAATTTGGTCTCTGGATACCTTCTTAACAAAGGAGGATTCAAGATGGTGTATGAGTCTAATAAGCTAGTGTTGTCTAAGAATTGTAGATTCATTGGACAGGGATACTCTTGTAACGACATGATTAAGTTGAATCTAATAAAGAAATCTTCTGTTTATATTGTTGATTCTAGTAATTTATGGCATGGTAGATTAGGACATGTTAATTATAATTCCATTAGAAATATGCATAAATTAGGATTAATTTCTGATTGTGATTTCGATACCATCTCTAAATGTGAAATATGTGTTCAAGCAAAAATACACCGAAAATCCTTTAAATCCATAGAAAGGAAAACTGATTTGCTTGATTTGGTATATAGCGATGTGGGTGACTTAAAAAGTCATATCACCTATGGTGGTAACCAATACTATATAACATTCATTGATGATTATACTAGATATGCATATATATATATATATATATATATCTAATGAAAACTAAAGATGAGGCTTTTGATAAATTCAACATTTACAAAGCAGAGGTCGAAACACAATTAGGAGTTAAAATTAAAATATTACATTCAGATCGTGGTGGTGAATATTTCTCAAATGAATTCACCTTTTTTGTAAACAACAAGGTATAGTTCACCAATGTACTGCCCTATATACACCACAATAAAATGGTGTTGCTGAAAGGAAGAATAGAACTTTAGTAGAAATGGTTAATGCCATGCTCATAAGTTCTAATTTACCTTATAAACTATGAGGTGATGCTATGTTATCTGCATGTTATATTTTATATAGAGTACCACTTAAAAATAATAATATTTCCCCTTATGAATTATGGTTTAATAGGAAACCTAATTTAACTAGACATAAAGTTTAGGGTTGCTTAGCATATGTTAGAAAACTAGACCCTAAACGACCAAAGTTAGGAAATAGAGCATTTAAATGTGTTTTCATAGGATATTCACTTAATAGTATAACTTATAGATTCCTTATTCTTGACACCCTAGTAGTTATAGAAGCTGTAGATGTAGAATTTTTTGAAAATCAAAATTTTGAGATCCTATTGAGATCATCTAGTCCAGAACCTAGTATGGCCAATGATATCAATGACAATGATTATGCTCCTGCTCAAAACAGCAAGGAAGTATCGGTACCAGATAATAGTACTGAAAAACGGAGAAGTAAAAGAGCGAGAATAGAGAAGGACTATGGTCCTGACTTCATTACATATCTTGTAGAAGGCAGTAAGGATGAAGTCCTTAATGTGACTAAATATGTAATGAACGTCGATGACGATCCCAAAACTTATTCTGAGGAAATGAGTTCCAGAGATTCCAATTTATAAAAAGAAGCTATCAATAATGAAATGAATTCCATACTGTTAAACCAAACTTGGGTTTTAACTGATTTACCTCCTGGTGCTAAACCTATAGGATGTAAATGGATATTCAAGAAAAAGTTGAATACAAATGGATCCATTGATAAGTTTAAAGCCATATTAGTTGCTAAGGGATATAAGCAAAGACATGGAGTAGATTACTTTGATACATATGCTCCAGTTGCTCGCATATCTTCTATACGCTGTTTAATTGCACTTGCATCAATTCATAAATTAGTCATACATCAAATGGATGTAAAGACTGCTCTTCTAAATGGAGATTTAGAAGAAGAGATATATATGGAACAACCTGAAGGTTTCAAAACCTTAAGCCAAGAAAAGAAAGTTTGCAAATTAGTGAAATCTCTTTATGGCCTGAAGCAAGCTCCCATGCAATGGCATGAGAAATTTGATAGAGTTTCACTGTTATATAGATTCATTGTTAATGATGCTGATAAATGTATTTATAGCAAATCAGATAACAACGGTAGTGTTATAATATGTTTATACGTTGATGACATGCTAATATTTGGTTCCAATATATCATGTGTGAATGAAACTAAAAAGTTTTTGTCTTCTAAATTTGATATGAAAGATCTAGGAGAGGCTGATGTAATTTTGGGAATTAAAATTATTAGGAAAGAGGGGGAGTTGTTACTAACACAATCTCATTACATTGAGAAGTTCCTCCGAAAATATGGTCATTATAATAACAAACCAGCACCAACTCCTTTAGATCCTAGTATTAAATTAGAAAAGAACACTGGACGTACTATCTCTCAACTAGAGTATTCCAGTGTTATTGGTGGTCTTATGTATGCTATGCATTGCACTAGACCAGACATCGCACATGCTATAAGTGTATTGTGTCGATTTACGAGTAATCCAGGTTTCGAACATTGGAAAGCTATTTCCAGAGTTTTAGCTTATTTGAAAGGAACCATTGAATATGGTTTATCTTATAAAGGATATCCTGCTGTAATAGAAGGATATAGTGATGCAACCTGGAACAATGTAGAATCCAAATCCAAGTCTACTACTGGATGGATCTTTACATTAGGAGGCGCTGCTGTGTCTTGGGCTTCCAAGAAGCAGACCTGTATTTCTGACTCAACAATGTTGTCAGAATTGATTGCATTAGCAGATGCATGTAAAGAAGCGGAATGGCTTAGGAATTTATTAATGGAAATCCCTTTATGGAAGAAGCCATCTCCAGTAGTCTTGATTAACTGTGACAATCAAGCAACGATATACAATGTGTCTAATAAGACATATAATGGAAAGTCTAGACATGTGAGTCTAAGACATCAAATGGTGAGACAGTTACTCAAAAGAGGAGTTATAACTGTTGACTACATAGAAACGAAGAAAAACTTGGCTGATCCACTCACAAAGAGTCTTCTAAAGGCAATGGTTTCTATAAAGTCACAAGAAATGGGACTAAGGTCTGTGAATGAAGGTTGATCATCCTTAACAGAAACCCAACTTATGTCTTGAAAATGATAGACAAAATTCAATGGGTACCAACAAGTTAAGAGAATGATTATGGAACACTAAATCGATAATCCCATAATATTTAGTGTTGGATTCTGCATGAACAAAGGATGAATATATATCCTTAATAAGTCTAGAAACCTTAAAAGGTGAATCGCAGAAACAACTTAAGAGACTTACCTATATGAGTATGGAAATCAGGCCGTTTCCTAGGAAGGTAAGACCGCTCTCTAAGTAGACTCATGAACCAGGATTAAAGCACATGGTCATTAACGTGCTGAGCAATACAGAACACTTTACCTAAGGAAATCAACATGTGTGATTGTTTCGGTTTTATCATTATGGATACTTGGTTCAAGATTCGTTCACCATAGAATCTAGATAAGGCTTTGAATGGTTTACACTAAGTAAAGGTTCAAATCCAAAACATACCTTTTATTTATGTGTTGGTTTTCACGATGATGCAAAACTTGATCTTAGAACTACATAGGCTTGATCCCACTTGGGTATGTAGGAAGTCACTCTAGTGATGCAGCCATCCTATTTATTAGTTTTCTTATTTTGAAAATTGGGGGAGATTGCTGTAAAATTTTCAAATAAACATTGGGGTTTTGGGTTTTGATTTGGAAGAGAAAAAGTAAAGAGAGAAGAAGAAACATATTAGTCCCACATGGTAGAAAGTTATACAAAATATTTATATAAATATAGTTTTCTCATGTGGATGTTGGGGCCTTGGGGCTCCCACATGTTTGCTTTGTTGTGAGGAGAGAAGTCATGCAACACCACACGCGCGTCGCCGCCATCCGTCCGACCGAACCGGGCCGGGTCGGGTACGGGTTTCGGATCCAAAAATATTTTTGGATCATATATAAACAGTAACGGGCCAGATTTCAGCCCGTTAAGGACCCAAAACCGGAATTTCTGAAATTGAATATAGGGCGGGAAATTGCAACGGTTTTCTGAACATTGCAAAATATGAATGGACGTGACATTTGAATTGCGAACCGTTGCAAATGGTTGTGACACTTCGCGAATAGGCACCTCTTCACATCTATAAATAGCAACGCCCAGAAACATCTCATAGACAAATTTTTTTCTGAATCATCTTCTTCTTCCTCACAGTACAGTTTTGCGACGCCATATCCATTGCTCTGTTTTTGTGACGCCCCTCAGGTGTTGCAAACTCAGAAATCATCGCAGAATTGCTCCCTTCTTCCTCTTCTTTCTATTCTATACAAATTGCATCATCAGAAACCATTGCTAAAGTGTTCTTGGTCGGATCAAAAGTGTGCAAACTTTGAATCCGATTACGCTGTTATAGGGCTTCATTGAATCCTGAAGGTCGATAGTTCAATAACCCGTTTGTACCTGGTGGGTTGAACTATTGTATGAAAGAATCTATTCCATAGATCCTTGAAGTCGGAAGTAAAACATTATTTTCTTCTCAATCGCCATCAAATTTGTCTCGAACCACAAAATTCCCAACACTATACTAGTATATATAACAATAATTAGGTGGGAAGCGAGTTGCAGGTGCTGTGAGATTAGCTGTTGCTGATGATGCGTGCTTAATTTCAGCAGCAAGTTTGAGAAGCACTTCGGTCTTAAGGCAGTCCGTCTTTAGTATGAAAAGAGTTTGAAGAGGTTGTACTCTGTAGTCCATAATCTAATGTAGCAGCAGAAGCAATGTAGAGAGCCTATCATATATTGGAATGATGCGTGCACTGAAGAAGGAGATATGTTGGCTGACCTATTTAATGCGTGCATGCTTAGTTATTGCTACAAATGGCTGCTAATTGGCTAAGTGTGCCCTAAAGAAGGGATAATGGTGCTGTAACATGATGTGCTTGAACATGTTCTGGGAATAGGCTGTGTGATATTAATGATATGATGGTTTGATGAGAAAAGGCTGTGTGAGAACATGCAAAGTGGTCAGGTCAGAGTGACATTGCTGAACTAGCTCTGGCTTTGATGATCTTCTACCTTTGGTTGAAATGCTTTGTGTCAAGGCCTAACCCAACTTTAAGTAAGTGCTCCATTTCTGTTACTGATTGCTGAGTATCTGTCCAAAAAAACCCACACATCCTATTATGTATACAGATACATGTATATGCCGACATACATACATACATACATACATACATACATACGTGTATATATATATATATGACTCATTCAAGTATGAATTTGTTTAGGATCTATTAAATTTGTGGTAGTTAAGGAAGTATGATAATTTATACAATTATATTTATTGATCTAATGTAGTTATACATATATACAGCCGACTTATAAGCTTAAGGTTTAAGCTCTGTAGATTATCTATATTTGTCTAGATATATGTGTATTTATATATATACACATGCATAAATTTGTATTGATATTAGCTAAATCTTTATATAAACTAAGGATAGTTCTGGACCTAGCTGTTAGTTAATACTTTGAGTAAGATGGTGAGAGTATATGTAGACATACACCCATATATGTGTGTGTGTGTCGTGTGTGTGTATACACATATAAATATTTATATACAAATACTTGTATTGAAACCTTTACGAATATATATCAATATTTATTTACATATATATTATATGTGTGTGTAGACATGTAGCAGAGATGCCAACTGAATATTAACTAAATAGTTTCACGTATGCACATTTGCATATCATGTAGTAAATATTTTTTTAGCTTGCAATAAGGAGATAGAATATAGGGTAGTGTACAATTGTTATTAAACACAGATATGAATAATGCTAACATTTTTGGTGCTAAGCGATATAAGCAACAAAGAAACATTAAATTGGAAAGACAACTACATTATCCTATTCTGTCCACATTATGTCTAAATTATATTATGTTTGACTTTGAATATGTTGATCCTCGACTTTAACCTTGTCAGGAAAACTCAATTTTTATGAATATATGTTTTAGCTTGCAATGAATATATGTTTTAAGTTTTCATATATTCTGAATATATGAATATAACTATTCTGAATATACGAATATAAATGTTCTTTTTTGTGTATACTCTTGTTTTAAGCTTTCATGTTGTAGTATCATTTTTGAAAGTCTGACATCTGATGTTTCGTGTGGCTTAATTTCATTATTATGCTTGTAATTCTCTGTAGGTGCATGCTGCACTTAAGGTTAAAGCTTATGTTATCATCATCTTCACTTCATCTAGAAGAGTGGCAAGGTAGTGCGTTACTATTTGGTAACACGCCTTTAGAAATACAGTTTATTTTGTTTGAAATAATTTCTTTATTAGAATAATAAGCCCAATAAGCCTTTTAACCTATATGCAGACTAATTGCCAAGTATAGACCTACAATGCCTATTTTATCAGTAGTCATTCCTCGTCTCAAAACAAATCAACTACGATGGAGTTTCACTGGAGCTTTTGAAGTAAATACTTTTTTTCTTCCTTTTTTTTGGGTTTTCGAATGCCTGTACTACATATGTTTTACAATAACATTATATTGACTACTTATCTTTTCTTTACTATTAATAATGAGAGTTCCATGACCTAATTCAACCGTATCTTTTTGAAATACCAATATTACCCTTCCGTCCAAATAATCTTCGTTGGTTTTCAGAAAGCCCTAAATCAAAATCTATTTCATTATCAGGTCCAAACTCTTCTATCATTCCCTTGCCCTCTCTCCAACATCGCCTTCAAAATCCCTCCACCTCCAAAATTTCCATGTTTCGATATATAAAAGTGTAAGGGATTTGAAGCTGCCGTCAGGATTTCCGATGTCGACAGTTTTGTAGAAGAGGAAGAAGGTTAAGGGTGCGATGATGCATCCCATGGCCATGCCTATTGCTTGGCTGATGATCATCGATTTGGGCGAGGTTAGGGTTAGGTGCCCGTTTTGAAATTGTGCACCAAATTAGCGGATGTAGAGACTACTGTTTTTATCAGACCGCAACCGATTAGACCAACGTTTACTCCTGAGGAGCTGCCTGCTCATGCGGAGAGGATGAAGAGTGCCACTTTGCCGTAGTTATTGGCCATGTTCATGTCTGTGAGTTCTGCTTCATTTGCTTTGCAGAACCCGAGTATAGGTGCCAATATGCACCAGATTACCATATAAAATCTGGTATAATAGAAGAGAAATTATAATCACATAGTTACTGAATGAATACATGATGCCTTTCTATCCATCTTATATCTATTGTTTTATTGCAAGTATAAAAAGTTATTATTGTCCACAAACATATGAGAATGATCATTTTCTCAACTCTTTTGTTCAAGTCAACAAATGAAGAAGCCTTCTGCTCACATGATGCTGATATTGATAAAATCTTTTGTTCATTTCAACTTTTCATTTTATTGGGTGCGGAATGTGTGGTAAATATAATCGGTATATTTTATCTTCATATATGACTGTTTGTTGCCCCATGGCTCAGAAAACATGGAAAGCTTTTGATTTTACTATATTATCAATGCTATAAATGAGATTTGGTTTCCATAAAATCACTACATATTGAGTTCTATGAGCGGATTAGAATGGTTGATGTTAGTAACATTAGGAAGATGCCTACATGTAATCATTATAAGCTATTGTTATCGTGAGCACGATTGGTCAATTTGGTGTTGGCTTCTTCTAATCAACATGAAGATAAAGGTGGTTACTCTTCCTAAATGCAAGTACAGTGTATGTACCGGTGATATCAATCTTGCTTCATTGAGTACATTTCAACATAAGGGGATATCCATTCGCTTATTAGTTACAAGTGGAAATGGAGTCCCCGCTTTTTTTTGGTTGGTTAGTGGAGAAGTACCCATTGGTAATAGCTAACGCCATAAAGGACACATAAGTTGAGATCAATAGCATTGCTATCCTGGCTGATACGTGGAATCAGAACCCTAATGGGATCGAGTTCAATAATTTGTACCTTGATATGAATAGTATTATTCATCCATGTTTCCATCCTGAAGATCGACCATCACCTACAACTTCTACTCATGTCTTTCAGTGCATATTTGACTGTATTGATTGGTTGTTCATCATGATACGTCCTCGGAATCTTCTCTTTATGGTAATTGATGGGATCACACCAAGGGCCAGAATGAATAAACAATGGGCTAGACGTTTCAGAGCAGCCAAAGTGTAACAGCCCTAGATTTTTGTATATATTTTATTTGACTTTATTATATTTTGAAAACTATTTTAAACTTGTTTTATTTCAAACATTTCATTTTTAAATATAAATGTTGATTATTATGTAACTTTTAATTTCAAACTGGTATAAATTGAACATTTCTTGAAAAAGGGATTTCTGGTCAAACTGGTCAAACTTTGACTTTTAAAACTTCAAATTTAAATTGTTTAAAATCTTAAATTTTATCTTTTATTATGAAAATAGACTTAATAACATGAATACTGCTTTTTGTTTCGTTGAAAACGGAATTAAATTGTAAAAGTTATGTACATTTCAATTTTGAGTATAATTTGTTTTATTTTGCAATTTTGCCTATTTTAAATTTTATAAATCATATTTTCTTTGTCATATTTTATTTTAAATGTGTTAATATGTTATTTTATGTATATTTTTGTCTTTTAATATTTTTGAAGTGATAATAAAACTTTTCCAAAATTTATTGCATTTATTAAAGACTAGTTTCTATTTTTCTACTATATTCTTCATTTAAATTTTATTTAATTAAAATTTATTTATTTATTTTTGTTAATGCATTTTTATTTTATGTTCTTATCTTTATTTATAAATATTTTTCCAAGTCCATACAATTTTCCCTAAGTTTATTTCATTTATTTTCAAATTTTCTAGACTAGTTTTCATTTTGTACTATTTTCTTATTTTAATCATATATAATTAATATTTATTTATTTATATTTTGTATATTTGTTACATTTTCGAATTGAAACTGAATTTTTAATTATTTTCAGTTATTTAAACTTATTAAAAAGAAATAAAAGTGATTTGAAAGGTTTGTGGCTTTTTATTTCCTAAGGCCTTTTGAATTCCCACCTTTTCACATTTCAACATTACTTTTCATTCAATTGGCCTTAACTCCTCATTCTTTCAGCTGCATATCTCATTTTGCAATTCATGTGAAAACATCACTTTCTCATTCCTCATTCACATATGTTTTCAGATCTGTAGAAAAAGAATTGTAATGTCTTCCTCTTTTCTATTCTTTTTCACCTTCTTTTATTGATTTTCCTTTGTAAATTGCCTTGAAATCTTCATGCTTTGCTCGGCCCATAGCCTCACCATCACCACCATCGACCACCATCCCTTCCTCCCCACTAAATCCATGGCCAAACCATCATTCTCCACTGACATGAAAGTGCCATGGCCTCCCCTTGAGCAAAACTCCACAAAAACATTGAAAACTCTACAATTATCGCCTACCCGAGCCATGTATGCAACCTTCCCTTCATTTTACACCACCACCACCACCATAGGCTGCCACCACCACCTTTTCCAGACCTCCCCACACCACTCCAACCTCTGTCCAGACCTGAGCTTGACTGGCCAAGCATATAACCCCATGACCGAGCCCTTTTGGTTGCCAAAAACCATGTTTTAGCCTAAACCCCTTCACATCCCTGTGTTGTAACTTCCTCCATCATGTTCTACCTTGTAGCCTTACCTTTTCCAGACCCATACCTGATCCAAACCAAGTACAAACCTGACCTAATTGATCCCCTAGGCCATGCAAACAAGTAGAAAAAGCAAGGTAAAAAGTTTCGTATTCAAACTGCTTTTTGTTTCAAAGTTATTCAAATTCAATCGTATTGATTTTTAACTATTATTTTGGTTTTGTTTTTGGGTTGTAACACAAGATCTATAACTTGGATCTCGCTCTCCACTCTCAAGTCATTCCCGTGTTGTCGTGCCTTCGTAGTGTCAGTATTGTGTGCTTTTGTGGCTATCTCCAGCTTTTAACAAGTGAGTTATTCTCACCAGACAGTGTATACCTATATAACTAGTAAATTGACCACTTTTGAATCTGTAAAATGCATCACCATATTATATCTGCTATGTTATGATTATATGATGTTCACCCATGCTTAAACACCTGTTATATCATATGTTACTGTTATATTATGTTGTTCTGTTATTTTTATCAGTTTATCACACTGCAAGTTCCCTTTAGATTAGAATTACTATGGTTTTCATATTCCGCTGCGAGTTATTCTGATATGTTCTGTGTCTGTGATTCTGTGTATTTGATTTCATTTTCTCCAAATTTATTTACAATTTGTTATTTTGAATTATTCAAGCCAGACATGTGTGGATTATTGTCGATTTTAATGGTCCAAAATAGTGGGTCGTTACAGTTGGTATCAGAGCTTTGGTTTTTAGGCAAACCATAGCCTGCGGAGCAAAAACTCATTAGAGATAGGGTTAAAAAACTCTAAAATGAGTGAAATCAATCTCAGAATCCTTTCTTTGTGAGAGGACGTATTTTTGAAGTATAAAATGATTTTCAAATGATTTTTAAAGAATTTTCAAAGATTATTTTGATATAAATTTTCTTGCTTTGAAAGTAAAATTTTCTAAACTTCATTCTTTTCGTATCCACCTTGTTAGCAATTTCTTTGATTAGGATCCTCTAAAATTTTTAACTTCTCTCTTGATTGATCTAGATCCATTGTTGATAGGAATCTATTTTGGGTATGGCAAAATCAGTAGTTTGTTAGGTTGCTTTGAGTAAACTCTGTTGTATCTTTTGCTTAGCTAAAGTTGTCCAACTAAAGATATTTATGCTTCTGTTTACGTATGTTATGAATTCGAGTCTTTCCAAATTTTGAATGGGAATTTTTCTGTATCAATATATGTTATATATCTCTAATCTTTGTTTGGATTCTTATCGAATAAGATTCCTTTGAATTTTGGAACGCTCCCACTTGTTCTGAAATCCATTCCTGTCTCCCCTAATTGTATTCTTTTGATTTTGGAGCATTGCATCACTCCACTTTGTATGACCTTTATAGGGTGGCGATTCCGCTAATCTTTGAATGATTATAATTGGCATTGATTCACCGGAGATTTCTGTATCCTCGGTTTACAATGTTTTCTATCTTCTGCTATATTTAGATTCTATCTCTGGCAATCGAAGGACGATTTGCCTTAGATTTTCGCATCGATTATATTCCTGAAGTCACGGTTGACCGGTTAAGGTCGCCCACGATTCATATAGGCTTATCCATCTTCTATTTGGTAATTTAATTATCTTATCTTCGTTTGAGCCTATCTTTGAATTAAAATTCTATTTGATTAGAGTCCTTCTAAATTTGAATCTCTGTTTTGCTTTGAAATCCATCCTTGAATCGTCCCTTGGAAAGTTTGTGGTTGATTGTCTTTTGAAAATTGTGTATTCATCGTAGTTTTTATTTTGATAAGGATGACCATATTTTTATATAAAGATGAAATGTTTTTTATAAGGATTATATACCTTTTAAAAAAAATGAGAATTTGAAGTTTTGAAAGGATTTGAAATTGTGAAAATTTTATAAGAAATGGTTTCATATAAAATGATTTATAACTGAAGGTTTTGAATCTGAATTTAAGTGATTGAACTCCGGCATTTTGGAACTGGTTTTAGAATTTTGAAATAATAAATAATATGATTTGAAATTATTTTTACGAATAAGTAATGTTTCAATGATTTTAATGAGTTTTAATGATTTCAAAGGAATTTCAAAGAAGTTTTCAAAGTAAATGGAAGTCCAGAACTCACTTGTGTCGCTGGAAAATAATTTTGGTGATGAGTGCACGCATCATCGACATTGATTTTCGAGTTTCTGAGTGAGGGAGAGGCCACTTCGGTAGCTTTGCTATGCGATTGATTTGTGAAACCAATTTGATTTCAAATTCCGAAGTGTGATGTGATATTCGAAAGATATATGTATATATATTTGTAAAATTTGAAATGAGCCAGTGTTCAGTCCTTGAGTTTTGGATTTGATTTGATATAACCCTATTTTTGGAATTGATTTACTGATTTAATTGTGATTTCCAACTCTTGGATTGAAATATGATTTCTTCGACTATTTTAAAGGTTCGAGCACTTCCAAATCAAGGTTAACTTTTCAATGCTAAGTAATTTTGAAAAGTATAAAGTATATAAGTTTGGTATGTATGTTTAAAGTATGTAGTAATATGATTTAAATAGGTTGGAACTGTTTTGTTAAGTAAATGAATAAGGCTATTTTGAATTTTTTCTAATATGAAATTTAGATTTGAAATGTTTTGAGAAGAATTTAGTCTTCAAAATATTTTGAATAAAATTTAGTTTAAATGTTTAACTTAGTAACATCTTTATGAAACTGTACATTTAAAAAGTTGGAATAGATACATAAGTTGTACGTATGCTGTTTTATTCGCATAATTAAATTGATCCAAGTTTGAGTACACAAGTTCGACGTGAATTACACCATTTCGTGTTAGGATTTTTCATTTGATTCTTGATGGCGAATATTTGATATGGATTTTGGGCTTGATTTTAGATTTCTCTATCATAGTATATGGCTATGCAAGGAGACTGATGGCTTTTAATCGAAAACCATATCGAAATCTGCACTAGGGAAGTCGAAAGGACAATACTAGCTCGAAAGCGAACTTGTGCGATCGAGCGAGCGATCGAATGTGACTTTGCGAAATGATGACATATGTACATCTTATATTCTAATATCATTGATATACTTGACGCTGAAATTGGAAGTTGTTGGGTTGGATATCTTTGTAATTTAATTGGAATTTTTCCTTTATGAAAAACTACTATCAATTTAAAACCATTTTTTTCTATTTTTCTTTTATTTTCTTAAACAAACTATTTTATTCTATTTTATATACAAAACTATTTTACAAAACTATTTTATGTACAAAACTATTTCACAAACTAATTTGTATACAAAACTATTCTAAACTCAAAACCTTTTAGTAAGCAAAGATGTTCAATCCCATATAGCTCTTCGTACAGCGAAATTTATTTTTGAAAATTTTGATCCTTATATAAGATGGACTTTATGTAAATATAAGATGATTTTGGAAATGAATTGTTTGACTTAAACTATATTAATTTGGAAATTTGGATTTATTTTCTAAATTTATTATTGGAAACTTTGGAACTGAAGATATTTGATTTGGGAGGATAATTTGGTGAAAGCGTATATGATTTTGAAAATTATATTGATATTGAAACAAAATTGAAATTTGAGAACCTTATGTTACTAAATACTTGATTTGGGAGTTATCGAACTTATATAAAATTTGGTTTGTATAAGTATGATGTTGATTCGAAAACTATGGATTTGAAAAGGTACTCAATTTGAAAAGTGAAATCTTATATAATTGAAGTCTATATAAGTGTGATTTCACTAGTACAAAACTGGTCATTTGTGTCGGTTGTGTAACCCCTGTTGTGTCGGTTGTACAACCGACTCAAATGAAGACGACACAAAAGACATTTTTCTGTTGTGTCGGTTGTACAACCAACACAAATATCAATTATTTGTGTCGGTTGGTAATAGAGAACCGACACAAATTAGCTTGTATAGTGAAGCAAAATTCCGTTTATTGTGTCGGTCCTTTAAGAAAAACCGACACAACTGTTGCTTGTTTTGTGTCGGTTCCTTATTGACGACCGACACAAATGATTGATATTTGTGTCGGTTTTGTTTGTTTTTTCAACCGACACAATTGATATGCAGTTGTATCGGTTCCCTTTGAGGTAACAACCGACACAAGTTATATCTGAAGCAAAAAAAAATATTATTACCGTTTAAGATTATAAAAACAGTATGAAATTGAATTTTAATTTTTTATAAACGAACGTTACTATGAACTGATTGAACAAAAAATATAATTATATTATCCATCAACATAATTCTTGTTTACAGAACAAAATAGAATATAATCTATCACAAACATAACGTCGTACATAACAAAATACCAACGTACGTTACAAAAGATCAGCGTACACAACAAAAAAACAACTACATCCAATTATACATGATATAACTAGCTAAATTCTCTCGAACCTCGTCTATCTCTTGTTGGTTATAAGAACCGTCTCGTACAAAGTCCTGCAATTAAGAGAATTGTTATACAAAAGACAATAATTAAGTCAGGAATGCTCTGCATAAAAGAATCTGAGAGTGTAATTCAAACAGTTGTGTCGGTCTTTAATAAGATAAGAAAATAGTCACATTAGTAGAGACGATGTACAAAAAGTCAACTATGCAAAAAGGTGCATGATTAAATGAATAGTTAATCGTATTAAGTACGTATAAAGTAAAAGAAGTTGCATAGTTAGAAAGCAGTAAAATATCAGACTCGCAACACAAGTGGCGCCAAGTGCACAGCATGATGTAGCAACATCATCGCTGCAAAGAACTTTAGAGAGGTGAAAGCCGAAAAGCACATATTCGCTGCCAAGTGCACAGCATGATGTAGCAATATCAGCCTCGCAACACAAGTGGCGCCAAGTTGCATAGGATCTACAATATTGCACTGCAACATCCATCATTCTTCACCATTTCACAACAATTCAACCTACTTTCCACCACCTGGTCACTGCAGACACCTCCCACGTCCCTCCAAACTACTTCAACTTGTCTCCTACATTTCATTACTCGTCAAACTTCAATTTCAATCACCTCTACCCATAACAATTTCAATCACTGCCATTACTTACTGCAACAAAGTGCCTAGAGGAGCAGAGAATGAACGATTATAATATATTGGATCATAGATTCTTCTAAGCTGGCTTTAGTGTGCTGCTGAAGTGGTTCCTATCATTGAAAACTGACCTGATGTGTTGTGCATTTGTGTAACAACAAATCGTCTGATTTGTGCTGCATTGGCTACGTTCCCAGAACTGAAATGGTGACTGAAACTGGTTGAATGCATGAGTCTGACAAAATATGAAGCAACATTATTGTTTTTTCTGATTAGCCAACTTGAAATGTTAGGAGAGTGAAACATGAAATTGGCTTGATTTCATGGGTGTATAATAAAATCCAATTTAAGGTAATCAAGGTATTTAGATATACAGCAGAAGCATGTATTCCATCTGTGTGCACATATACACCCGCGTGTGCGTCAAAAAAGGCTAAATGCTGCATCAAAGGGAACAGGTCTTTCTTCTTCCGATGTCATTTTCCTTAATTCATTCTCAATCGTCCAAATCTCTCCTCATCCTTCCACCTACATCTCGCCTCTTTGCTTTCCCATTCCTAGTTTTCTCAATTGCTGTAGCATCCCATCGATATGAGTCCGCATCTTCCAATTTGTTTTCCTTTGATCGTCGTGTGCGACTCCTTTTGTCTAAATTGTCGATCTATAAGCATCCTCTGTGCCTAGTCAGTGCTTCTGAAATCCTTTGATGCCTCACTGATCTGGTTCCTGAAGTGGCCATAGTGTTCTTCTGTTTATCCATCAGCCAACAACTCATTCACCAACACATTGTACTGCCCAAAATCTAACATCAAGCATCACCAATCCACACAATACTACATACTTAAACAATCTGCTTGCCTGCCTGCACATTACCCTATTCCTACCATTCTCTGTCACAACTTCATTCAACTTCCCTTTACATCAATATTTCACTTCCATCCTCTACCAACTTCACTACAATTCAAACTATATACAAAAATCACTTGACTCACATCACTTGATTCAATCTGCTAAAATACAACCGTTATTCTTGGCCGGCTGTGAATGCATATGGTTGGAAGGTGAAAAATATAAGGGAATCTAGGTCGAATTGGTCGATTAAGCATTATAAGATTAGCAAGTGTGCACATATCTGTGCACCTGAGCTTCAAACTTATTGACCAAACTCCTCTTCCACCACATAACAACACATTGGCTTCTGCACCAGTTCTGCTACTACCCCTCTGTCAGAGTCAAACAAACCACACAACATTGCCAATGGCTCACTTCTCCAACATAACCATCCCCATAACTCTAAACAGTCATCTCCATTCAACATTGCAAAACCAACATATCACCAATCCCATTGCCTTGCCTTCAACACTTACTTCTGCTTTTCTTCACTGCCAAACAACAACTTGAAAACTTTAACTGACATTATGCACCTTCCAGTAGATCCCCTCCCTGCCACAATCGACTTCACACTGCATACACAATCCAACCAACCAGATCACTGATCACCCATCGCCTCTACCCATCACTGCCTTGCCTCTGTTCAATTCTCCCATCACTTGTTCCTACCCTATCTACATACACACATCAATACTTCCCATTGTCTTGCACATTCCAACATTCCTCTACCATCAGAAACTTCACAGTCATCCCACTTTCTTCCAAGCATTTAACCCACCTCCCCTACAGCAGCCACACCACAAATTACTGCTAGCAACACTTGCTCCACCATTCCACTCACTGCTGCAGAGAAACACTACTACTTTCCTCCACTCAAACCATCACTTGCAATACACAATCACTGTCGAAACCCATTTCATCAAATAATATACCACTTCCACACTTCATTGATACTACCAACAGCACCTTCCCACTGACCACTGTCACTCAAACCCTTCACACAACTATCTTCACAAAATCCACTTCTGCCTGTCACCAGCTCATCCACATTGTCACGTACAGTCCATCTATCATCACAACTCAACCAACTGAATCACTGCCTGCCATTCACCATATCACAACCACATTTCAACCTACCTAATACTTCAACCAGCCCCTGCCTTATCACAAAATCACCACATTACTGCGTCCAAACTCTCTGTACAACAGATCTACCTGTTCAAGCCTCTACCACCAAGCTACCACCAGTAACCCACCTCCCTATAATCTCAAACCCATTCCACCTGTCTCTAATCCTTCTTCCACTACACGAGATAGAAACGAGAGAAAGAAAGCAATAAAACTGCTCATAAAACCAAACTCCTCATTACTATCATAAACTATCATAAAACTGCTCATTACTATCATTACTATCCGAAACTATATGTCGCATCAATCCTTCAAGAAGATTAATTTTCTTTTAAATATGATTTTACTATTTCAATGATATAATAAATATAGACTGCATGCAAAAATAAAGTATCAATTAAAGTTAGAAGATTAAACAGATCCATCTATAATAAATATAGCTAGAGTGCATGCAAAAATATGATTTTGTAAAAGGTATCGCTTATATAAAAGGTGCATTTTAGAATCAGAAATGGATCAATAATTAAGCGATGATAATAATTGTAACATGGTACCTGAAGATGTTAAAGAATATAACATATACAAGTGAAATCATAGAAACAGGTATCGCTTATATGGTACAGTAACCTGCATCTCAATCCTTTATTTACTTACCATATACTACAGATTGGTAAAACAGTAATGAAAATTCCCAGGGAGTTAAATAAGAGAGAAAATACAGAGTTAAGCTATCTACAGTAAAGTTGCAAGTTGTCTAGGCTCATAAAAACAGGAGGTCACCTGTCGAAACTGAAAAAACAAAAAAAAAGAGAAAAAAGATAAAGAAACTGACATCTACCGCTCACGAGTCTGCAGTTATTTCAAATTCTACTGCAAATCTCCAGAATTCTCTCTACCCTATAAAGCCTCGCATGCTTGTGTGTTGCCTACTGCATTACTGACACGTACCGGTCCTCCTTTGTATCGTATCGGTAGGCAATTTGTCAAAGAATGGACCCTTATTACATATAAAAGTGACTAGTGAGGGAGTTTTACTTTTGATGTGATATTAATTTTGGAATCATGATCGCCATGAAATCAAGGTAACTGTATGTGCATTATTCCCATTATCCCCTTTTGGCATTTCTTCCATTTTGTATAGTGCCAAGACAAAATAGTCTTTCTATTGTATTAGACTCTGAAATTTAGAGCTGTCAAAGATCAAAAGTATTGATGACTAGTTCGGCTTTGGAAAATTCAGAAACTATAAATTTAAGTATGATTTATGTAAAGGAAAGATAGATTATAAAACATGTCAGTCATACCATGTTAGCTCATGCCAAAGCAACTAAATGTTAATATAATTTCTACATTAGACCAAAACAAGAGGAGATCATCACTACTGCATATGGTGTTCTACTCTAGTACTCTCAAGTTACAGAGAAAACCTTATTTCCCAATATAACACGGATTCATTTGTGGAATTATAAACTGTTTCAAATATCAAAATATCTTATTTCCCAATTACTTCAACAAGCCAACAACAAGGAGAGGAATATATCAAGATATGCATTTGTACCCAAATTCAATTATGCAAATACAAAGTTGGAGGTAAAACTAGATAAAAAAGAATCAGAATTAATACCTAACCCAGTCACCAGTGTCGCCTCACACGCAATGCCCTTGTCGCTTGCCCTAATTCAAGAGTCAGAAGTCATTGAACGGAGGTGTTAATTTGTGGAATAAAATTCAATATTAGCGTTCGCGGGTAGAGAGAAAAGGAATAAACGAACGAAGAAGAAAAGAAGATAAGACGGCTAATTTTACCTCTAACTTGTTCGGGGCGGGTACGCAAATTTTACCTCTAAAATTTAGCGTACGCGGGAAAAGAGGGGGCGGCTGAAATGGATTTGGGGGGAAAGTATTGAGCTTATTGTGTCGGTTTTTGGACAACCGATGCTATTGTATTTAGTTGTGTCGGTTGTTTAAACAACCGACACAAATAGATCTATTGCTTCCCTTCAATTGTGTCGGTTTCTTAAGAACAACAGATGCAAATTACATTTTTAACATTTTCTTCTTACCCCATAAGTCAATAGTTTCGGTTGTTAATGAACAACCGACACAAATTACACTATTTGTGTCGGTTTTATGGACAACCGACACAAATGAGGCGAAGCAACTGATCTGTTTTGTACTAGTGTTTGATATACTATTGATTTTGGAAAGTATTTGATTTAAAAATGAAATCTTATATATAATGGACTTTATATAAGTATGATATTTGAAAGTGATTTGAAAAGGTACTATATGATACATATTTTCGAAGTAAAGATATGGAAAGTGCCTTCTGCTTGATATCCGCTTTGTGGCCACATTGTGGATTCATTCTATCGATATTTCTCTGATTTTTGGTTTTCCGGATATGATACTTGAGTTTCCATCGAATTCCATGGCGTTACCCATGGTCTTACGAGCGCGACTGCATAGAGCAACTGCCTGGCTGAGATGGCCTAGGGGTACGGATTGTTTCCTGGGGGATCCAGGCGTAACCATTGTGTATCCTACATCTATGTAGGTCGCATTAGTAGCGAAACTGCCTGGCTGAGATGGCCCAGGGGTACGGATTGTTTCTTGGGGGATCCAGGCATAACCATTGTGTATCCTGCATTCTACTAGTCATCATGGCGTAACTCACAGGGCTGAGAAAGCTTACGAATATGGATTGTTTCCTGGGGGATCCAGGCGTAACCATTGTGTATCTGCGAACCATGGTTAGACAAAGGTTTGTTTGTTTTTGTTTGGATTGTACTTTCCATATCTATTTTTAAAAAGTTTTCCAGTATTTTCACTGGGTGTTGAAACAAGTCTACTAAGTACCTGGAGAATTCTAGCTTTGCGCCTGATCAACGCACTACCAGAGTCTGCAGGAACGAGGATAAACTTGTTAAGACATCGAGTTATAAAAGTATTTTGATCAAATATTATATAAATGATACTTTGATCAGTTATTTCCTTTTTAAAGGATTTTAAAGTGTTTTAAATATTTTACCTCTTTAACCAACACTTTTAATAAATGGCTCATCCTTGTCTTTCGTACTATTTTCCCTTCTTGCTATTCCTATTCTCCACCTTGTTAAACTTACCTATAACAACAGTTATCAGGTATAATTTTAATATTCTTGTCATCTTGTCTTAAGCCTATTCCATTCTATCTTTTTCTGTGTTTTCCATACTTCATTCCTTTTCGAGGACGAAAAGATTTGAGTGGGGGAGAGTGTAACAGCCCTAGATTTTTGTATATATTTTATTTGACTTTATTATATTTTGAAAACTATTTTAAACTTGTTTTATTTCAAACATTTCATTTTTGAATATAAATGTTGATTATTATGTAACTTTTAATTTCAAACTGGTATAAATTGAACATTTCCTGAAAAAGGGATTTCTGGTCAAACTGGTCAAACTTTGGCTTTTAAAACTTCAAATTTAAATTGTTTAAAATCTTAAATTTTATCTTTTATTATGAAAATAGACTTAATAACATGAATACTGCTTTTTGTTTCGTTGAAAACAGAATTAAATTGTAAAAGTTATGTACATTTCAATTTTGAGTATAATTTGTTTTATTTTGCAATTTTGCCTATTTTAAATTTTATAAATCATATTTTCTTTGTCATATTTTATTTTAAAATGTGTTAATATGTTATTTTATGTATATTTTTGTCTTTTAATATTTTTGAAGTGATAATAAAACTTTTCCAAAATTTATTGCATTTATTAAAGACTAGTTTCTATTTTTCTACTATATTCTTCATTTAAATATTATTTAATTAAAATTTATTTATTTATTTTTGTGAATGCATTTTTATTTTATGTTCTTATCTTTATTTATAAATATTTTTCCAAGTCCATACAATTTTCCCTAAGTTTATTTCATTTATTTTCAAATTTTCTAGACTAGTTTTCATTTTGTACTATTTTCTTATTTTAATCATATATAATTAATATTTATTTATTTATATTTTGTATATTTGTTACATTTTCGAATTGAAACTGAATTTTTAATTATTTTCAGTTATTTAAACTTATTAAAAAGAAATAAAAGTGATTTGAAAGGTTTGTGGCTTTTTATTTCCTAAGGCCTTTTGAATTCCCACCTTTTCACATTTCAACATTACTTTTCATTCAATTGGCCTTAACTCCTCATTCTTTCAGCTGCATATCTCATTTTGCAATTCACGTGAAAACATCACTTTATCATTCCTCATTCACATATGTTTTCAGATCTGAAGAAAAAGAATTGTAATGTCTTCCTCTTTTCTATTCTTTTTCACCTTCTTTTATTGATTTTCCTTTGTAAATTGCCTTGAAATCTTCATGCTTTGCTCAGCCCATAGCCTCACCATCACCACCATCGACCACCATCCCTTCCTCCCCACTAAATCCACGGCCAAACCATCATTCTCCACTGACATGAAAGTGCCATGGCCTCCCCTTGAGCAAAACTCCACAAAAACATTGAAAACTCTACAATTATCGCCTACCCGAGCCATGTATGCAACCTTCCCTTCATTTTACACCACCACCACCACCATAGGCTGCCACCACCACCTTTTCCAGACCTCCCCACACCACTCCAACCTCTGTCCAGACCTGAGCTTGACTGGCCAAGCATATAACCCCATGACCGAGCCCTTTTGGTTGCCAAAAACCATGTTTTAGCCTAAACCCCTTCACATCCTTGTGTTGTAACTTCCTCCATCATGTTCTACCTTGTAGCCTTACCTTTTCCAGACCCATACCTGATCCAAACCAAGTACAAACCTGACCTAATTGATCCCCTAGGCCATGCAAACAAGTAGAGAAAGCAAGGTAAAAAGTTTCGTATTCAAACTGCTTTTTGTTTCAAAGTTATTCAAATTCAATCGTATTGATTTTTAACTATTATTTTGGTTTTGTTTTTGGGTTGTAACACAAGATCTATAACTTGGATCTCGCTCTCCACTCTCAAGTCATTCCCGTGTTGTCGTGCCTTCGTAGTGTCAGTATTGTGTGCTTTTGTGGCTATCTCCAGCTTTTAACAAGTGAGTTATTCTCACCAGACAGTGTATACCTATATAACTAGTAAATTGACCACTTTTGAATCTGTAAAATGCATCACCATATTATATCTGCTATGTTATGATTATATGATGTTCACCCATGCTTAAACACCTGTTATATCATATGTTACTGTTATATTATGTTGTTATGTTATTTTTATCAGTTTATCACACTGCAAGTTCCCTTTAGATTAGAATTACTATGGTTTTCATATTCCGCTGCGAGTTATTCTGATATGTTCTGTGTCTGTGATTCTGTGTATTTGATTTCATTTTCTCCAAATTTATTTACAATTTGTTATTTTGAATTATTCAAGCCAGACATGTGTGGATTATTGTCGATTTTAATGGTCCAAAATAGTGGGTCGTTACAGTTGGTATCAGAGCTTTGGTTTTTAGGCAAACCATAGCCTGCGGAGCAAAAACTCATTAGAGATAGGGTTAAAAAACTCTAAAATGAGTGAAATCAATCTCAGAATCCTTTCTTTGTGAGAGGACGTATTTTTGAAGTATAAAATGATTTTCAAATGATTTTTAAAGAATTTTCAAAGATTATTTTGATATAAATTTTCTTGCTTTGAAAGTAAAATTTTCTAAACTTCATTCTTTTCGTATCCACCTTGTTAGCAATTTCTTTGATTAGGATCCTCTAAAATTTTTAACTTCTCTCTTGATTGATCTAGATCCATTGTTGATAGGAATCTATTTTGGGTATGGCAAAATCAGTAGTTTGTTAGGTTGCTTTGAGTAAACTCTGTTGTATCTTTTGCTTAGCTAAAGTTGTCCAACTAAAGATATTTATGCTTCTGTTTACGTATGTTATGAATTCGAGTCTTTCCAAATTTTGAATGGGAATTTTTCTGTATCAATATATGTTATATATCTCTAATCTTCGTTTGGATTCTTATCGAATAAGATTCCTTTGAATTTTGGAACGCTCCCACTTGTTCTGAAATCCATTCCTGTCTCCCCTAATTGTATTCTTTTGATTTTGGAGCATTGCATCACTCCACTTTGTATGACCTTTATAGGGTGGCGATTCCGCTAATCTTTGAATGATTATAATTGGCATTGATTCACCGGAGATTTCTGTATCCTCGGTTTACAATGTTTTCTATCTTCTGCTATATTTAGATTCTATCTCTGGCAATCGAAGGACGATTTGCCTTAGATTTTCGCATCGATTATATTCCTGAAGTCACGGTTGACCGGTTAAGGTCGCCCACGATTCATATAGGCTTATCCATCTTCTATTTGGTAATTTAATTATCTTATCTTCGTTTGAGCCTATCTTTGAATTAAAATTCTATTTGATTAGAGTCCTTCTAAATTTGAATCTCTGTTTTGCTTTGAAATCCATCCTTGAATCGTCCCTTGGAAAGTTTGTGGTTGATTGTCTTTTGAAAATTGTGTATTCATCGTAGTTTTATTTTGATAAGGATGACCATATTTTTATATAAAGATGAAATGTTTTTTATAAGGATTATATACCTTTTAAAAAAAATGAGAATTTGAAGTTTTGAAAGGATTTGAAATTGTGAAAATTTTATAAGAAATGGTTTCATATAAAATGATTTATAACTGAAGGTTTTGAATCTGAATTTAAGTGATTGAACTCCGGCATTTTGGAACTGGTTTTAGAATTTTGAAATAATAAATAATATGATTTGAAATTATTTTTACGAATAAGTAATGTTTCAATGATTTTAATGAGTTTTAATGATTTCAAAGGAATTTCAAAGAAGTTTTCAAAGTAAATGGAAGTCCAGAACTCACTTGTGTCGCTGGAAAATAATTTTGGTGATGAGTGCACGCATCATCGACATTGATTTTCGAGTTTCTGAGTGAGGGAGAGGCCACTTCGGTAGCTTTGCTATGCGATTGATTTGTGAAACCAATTTGATTTCAAATTCCGAAGTGTGATGTGATATTCGAAAGATATATGTATATATATTTGTAAAATTTGAAATGAGCCAGTGTTCAGTCCTTGAGTTTTGGATTTGATTTGATATAACCCTATTTTTGGAATTGATTTACTGATTTAATTGTGATTTCCAACTCTTGGATTGAAATATGATTTCTTCGACTATTTTAAAGGTTCGAGCACTTCCAAATCAAGGTTAACTTTTCAATGCTAAGTAATTTTGAAAAGTATAAAGTATATAAGTTTGGTATGTATGTTTAAAGTATGTAGTAATATGATTTAAATAGGTTGGAACTGTTTTGTTAAGTAAATGAATAAGGCTATTTTGAATTTTTTCTAATATGAAATTTAGATTTGAAATGTTTTGAGAAGAATTTAGTCTTCAAAATATTTTGAATAAAATTTAGTTTAAATGTTTAACTTAGTAACATCTTTATGAAACTGTACATTTAAAAAGTTGGAATAGATACATAAGTTGTACGTATGCTGTTTTATTCGCATAATTAAATTGATCCAAGTTTGAGTACACAAGTTCGACGTGAATTACACCATTTCGTGTTAGGATTTTTCATTTGATTCTTGATGGCGAATATTTGATATGGATTTTGGGCTTGATTTTAGATTTCTCTATCATAGTATATGGCTATGCAAGGAGACTGATGGCTTTTAATCGAAAACCATATCGAAATCTGCACTAGGGAAGTCGAAAGGACAATACTAGCTCGAAAGCGAACTTGTGCGATCGAGCGAGCGATCGAATGTGACTTTGCGAAATGATGACATATGTACATCTTATATTCTAATATCATTGATATACTTGACGCTGAAATTGGAAGTTGTTGGGTTGGATATCTTTGTAATTTAATTGGAATTTTTCCTTTATGAAAAACTACTATCAATTTAAAACCATTTTTTTCTATTTTTCTTTTATTTTCTTAAACAAACTATTTCATTCTATTTTATATACAAAACTATTTTACAAAACTATTTTATGTACAAAACTATTTCACAAACTAATTTGTATACAAAACTATTCTAAACTCAAAACCTTTTAGTAAGCAAAGATGTTCAATCCCATATAGCTCTTCGTACAGCGAAATTTATTTTTGAAAATTTTGATCCTTATATAAGATGGACTTTATGTAAATATAAGATGATTTTGGAAATGAATTGTTTGACTTAAACTATATTAATTTGGAAATTTGGATTTATTTTCTAAATTTATTATTGGAAACTTTGGAACTGAAGATATTTGATTTGGGAGGATAATTTGGTGAAAGCGTATATGATTTTGAAAATTATATTGATATTGAAACAAAATTGAAATTTGAGAACCTTATGTTACTAAATACTTGATTTGGGAGTTATCGAACTTATATAAAATTTGGTTTGTATAAGTATGATGTTGATTCGAAAACTATGGATTTGAAAAGGTACTCAATTTGAAAAGTGAAATCTTATATAATTGAAGTCTATATAAGTGTGATTTCACTAGTACAAAACTGGTCATTTGTGTCGGTTGTGTAACCCCTGTTGTGTCGGTTGTACAACCGACTCAAATGAAGACGACACAAAAGACATTTTTCTGTTGTGTCGGTTGTACAACCAACACAAATATCAATTATTTGTGTCGGTTGGTAATAGAGAACCGACACAAATTAGCTTGTATAGTGAAGCAAAATTCCGTTTATTGTGTCGGTCCTTTAAGAAAAACCGACACAACTGTTGCTTGTTTTGTGTCGGTTCCTTATTGACGACCGACACAAATGATTGATATTTGTGTCGGTTTTGTTTGTTTTTTCAACCGACACAATTGATATGCAGTTGTATCGGTTCCCTTTGAGGTAACAACCGACACAAGTTATATCTGAAGCAAAAAAAAATATTATTACCGTTTAAGATTATAAAAACAGTATGAAATTGAATTTTAATTTTTTATAAACGAACGTTACTATGAACTGATTGAACAAAAAATATAATTATATTATCCATCAACATAATTCTTGTTTACAGAACAAAATAGAATATAATCTATCACAAACATAACGTCGTACATAACAAAATACCAACGTACGTTACAAAAGATCAGCGTACACAACAAAAAAACAACTACATCCAATTATACATGATATAACTAGCTAAATTCTCTCGAACCTCGTCTATCTCTTGTTGGTTATAAGAACCGTCTCGTACAAAGTCCTGCAATTAAGAGAATTGTTATACAAAAGACAATAATTAAGTCAGGAATGCTCTGCATAAAAGAATCTGAGAGTGTAATTCAAACAGTTGTGTCGGTCTTTAATAAGATAAGAAAATAGTCACATTAGTAGAGACGATGTACAAAAAGTCAACTATGCAAAAAGGTGCATGATTAAATGAATAGTTAATCGTATTAAGTACGTATAAAGTAAAAGAAGTTGCATAGTTAGAAAGCAGTAAAATATCAGACTCGCAACACAAGTGGCGCCAAGTGCACAGCATGATGTAGCAACATCATCGCTGCAAAGAACTTTAGAGAGGTGAAAGCCGAAAAGCACATATTCGCTGCCAAGTGCACAGCATGATGTAGCAATATCAGCCTCGCAACACAAGTGGCGCCAAGTTGCATAGGATCTACAATATTGCACTGCAACATCCATCATTCTTCACCATTTCACAACAATTCAACCTACTTTCCACCACCTGGTCACTGCAGACACCTCCCACGTCCCTCCAAACTACTTCAACTTGTCTCCTACATTTCATTACTCGTCAAACTTCAATTTCAATCACCTCTACCCATAACAATTTCAATCACTGCCATTACTTACTGCAACAAAGTGCCTAGAGGAGCAGAGAATGAACGATTATAATATATTGGATCATAGATTCTTCTAAGCTGGCTTTAGTGTGCTGCTGAAGTGGTTCCTATCATTGAAAACTGACCTGATGTGTTGTGCATTTGTGTAACAACAAATCGTCTGATTTGTGCTGCATTGGCTACGTTCCCAGAACTGAAATGGTGACTGAAACTGGTTGAATGCATGAGTCTGACAAAATATGAAGCAACATTATTGTTTTTTCTGATTAGCCAACTTGAAATGTTAGGAGAGTGAAACATGAAATTGGCTTGATTTCATGGGTGTATAATAAAATCCAATTTAAGGTAATCAAGGTATTTAGATATACAGCAGAAGCATGTATTCCATCTGTGTGCACATATACACCCGCGTGTGCGTCAAAAAAGGCTAAATGCTGCATCAAAGGGAACAGGTCTTTCTTCTTCCGATGTCATTTTCCTTAATTCATTCTCAATCGTCCAAATCTCTCCTCATCCTTCCACCTACATCTCGCCTCTTTGCTTTCCCATTCCTAGTTTTCTCAATTGCTGTAGCATCCCATCGATATGAGTCCGCATCTTCCAATTTGTTTTCCTTTGATCGTCGTGTGCGACTCCTTTTGTCTAAATTGTCGATCTATAAGCATCCTCTGTGCCTAGTCAGTGCTTCTGAAATCCTTTGATGCCTCACTGATCTGGTTCCTGAAGTGGCCATAGTGTTCTTCTGTTTATCCATCAGCCAACAACTCATTCACCAACACATTGTACTGCCCAAAATCTAACATCAAGCATCACCAATCCACACAATACTACATACTTAAACAATCTGCTTGCCTGCCTGCACATTACCCTATTCCTACCATTCTCTGTCACAACTTCATTCAACTTCCCTTTACATCAATATTTCACTTCCATCCTCTACCAACTTCACTACAATTCAAACTATATACAAAAATCACTTGACTCACATCACTTGATTCAATCTGCTAAAATACAACCGTTATTCTTGGCCGGCTGTGAATGCATATGGTTGGAAGGTGAAAAATATAAGGGAATCTAGGTCGAATTGGTCGATTAAGCATTATAAGATTAGCAAGTGTGCACATATCTGTGCACCTGAGCTTCAAACTTATTGACCAAACTCCTCTTCCACCACATAACAACACATTGGCTTCTGCACCAGTTCTGCTACTACCCCTCTGTCAGAGTCAAACAAACCACACAACATTGCCAATGGCTCACTTCTCCAACATAACCATCCCCATAACTCTAAACAGTCATCTCCATTCAACATTGCAAAACCAACATATCACCAATCCCATTGCCTTGCCTTCAACACTTACTTCTGCTTTTCTTCACTGCCAAACAACAACTTGAAAACTTTAACTGACATTATGCACCTTCCAGTAGATCCCCTCCCTGCCACAATCGACTTCACACTGCATACACAATCCAACCAACCAGATCACTGATCACCCATCGCCTCTACCCATCACTGCCTTGCCTCTGTTCAATTCTCCCATCACTTGTTCCTACCCTATCTACATACACACATCAATACTTCCCATTGTCTTGCACATTCCAACATTCCTCTACCATCAGAAACTTCACAGTCATCCCACTTTCTTCCAAGCATTTAACCCACCTCCCCTACAGCAGCCACACCACAAATTACTGCTAGCAACACTTGCTCCACCATTCCACTCACTGCTGCAGAGAAACACTACTACTTTCCTCCACTCAAACCATCACTTGCAATACACAATCACTGTCGAAACCCATTTCATCAAATAATATACCACTTCCACACTTCATTGATACTACCAACAGCACCTTCCCACTGACCACTGTCACTCAAACCCTTCACACAACTATCTTCACAAAATCCACTTCTGCCTGTCACCAGCTCATCCACATTGTCACGTACAGTCCATCTATCATCACAACTCAACCAACTGAATCACTGCCTGCCATTCACCATATCACAACCACATTTCAACCTACCTAATACTTCAACCAGCCCCTGCCTTATCACAAAATCACCACATTACTGCGTCCAAACTCTCTGTACAACAGATCTACCTGTTCAAGCCTCTACCACCAAGCTACCACCAGTAACCCACCTCCCTATAATCTCAAACCCATTCCACCTGTCTCTAATCCTTCTTCCACTACACGAGATAGAAACGAGAGAAAGAAAGCAATAAAACTGCTCATAAAACCAAACTCCTCATTACTATCATAAACTATCATAAAACTGCTCATTACTATCATTACTATCCGAAACTATATGTCGCATCAATCCTTCAAGAAGATTAATTTTCTTTTAAATATGATTTTACTATTTCAATGATATAATAAATATAGACTGCATGCAAAAATAAAGTATCAATTAAAGTTAGAAGATTAAACAGATCCATCTATAATAAATATAGCTAGAGTGCATGCAAAAATATGATTTTGTAAAAGGTATCGCTTATATAAAAGGTGCATTTTAGAATCAGAAATGGATCAATAATTAAGCGATGATAATAATTGTAACATGGTACCTGAAGATGTTAAAGAATATAACATATACAAGTGAAATCATAGAAACAGGTATCGCTTATATGGTACAGTAACCTGCATCTCAATCCTTTATTTACTTACCATATACTACAGATTGGTAAAACAGTAATGAAAATTCCCAGGGAGTTAAATAAGAGAGAAAATACAGAGTTAAGCTATCTACAGTAAAGTTGCAAGTTGTCTAGGCTCATAAAAACAGGAGGTCACCTGTCGAAACTGAAAAAACAAAAAAAAAAGAGAAAAAAGATAAAGAAACTGACATCTACCGCTCACGAGTCTGCAGTTATTTCAAATTCTACTGCAAATCTCCAGAATTCTCTCTACCCTATAAAGCCTCGCATGCTTGTGTGTTGCCTACTGCATTACTGACACGTACCGGTCCTCCTTTGTATCGTATCGGTAGGCAATTTGTCAAAGAATGGACCCTTATTACATATAAAAGTGACTAGTGAGGGAGTTTTACTTTTGATGTGATATTAATTTTGGAATCATGATCGCCATGAAATCAAGGTAACTGTACGTGCATTATTCCCATTATCCCCTTTTGGCATTTCTTCCATTTTGTATAGTGCCAAGACAAAATAGTCTTTCTATTGTATTAGACTCTGAAATTTAGAGCTGTCAAAGATCAAAAGTATTGATGACTAGTTCGGCTTTGGAAAATTCAGAAACTATAAATTTAAGTATGATTTATGTAAAGGAAAGATAGATTATAAAACATGTCAGTCATACCATGTTAGCTCATGCCAAAGCAACTAAATGTTAATATAATTTCTACATTAGACCAAAACAAGAGGAGATCATCACTACTGCATATGGTGTTCTACTCTAGTACTCTCAAGTTACAGAGAAAACCTTATTTCCCAATATAACACGGATTCATTTGTGGAATTATAAACTGTTTCAAATATCAAAATATCTTATTTCCCAATTACTTCAACAAGCCAACAACAAGGAGAGGAATATATCAAGATATGCATTTGTACCCAAATTCAATTATGCAAATACAAAGTTGGAGGTAAAACTAGATAAAAAAGAATCAGAATTAATACCTAACCCAGTCACCAGTGTCGCCTCACACGCAATGCCCTTGTCGCTTGCCCTAATTCAAGAGTCAGAAGTCATTGAACGGAGGTGTTAATTTGTGGAATAAAATTCAATATTAGCGTTCGCGGGTAGAGAGAAAAGGAATAAACGAACGAAGAAGAAAAGAAGATAAGACGGCTAATTTTACCTCTAACTTGTTCGGGGCGGGTACGCAAATTTTACCTCTAAAATTTAGCGTACGCGGGAAAAGAGGGGGCGGCTGAAATGGATTTGGGGGGAAAGTATTGAGCTTATTGTGTCGGTTTTTGGACAACCGATGCTATTGTATTTAGTTGTGTCGGTTGTTTAAACAACCGACACAAATAGATCTATTGCTTCCCTTCAATTGTGTCGGTTTCTTAAGAACAACAGATGCAAATTACATTTTTAACATTTTCTTCTTACCCCATAAGTCAATAGTTTCGGTTGTTAATGAACAACCGACACAAATTACACTATTTGTGTCGGTTTTATGGACAACCGACACAAATGAGGCGAAGCAACTGATCTGTTTTGTACTAGTGTTTGATATACTATTGATTTTGGAAAGTATTTGATTTAAAAATGAAATCTTATATATAATGGACTTTATATAAGTATGATATTTGAAAGTGATTTGAAAAGGTACTATATGATACATATTTTCGAAGTAAAGATATGGAAAGTGCCTTCTGCTTGATATCCGCTTTGTGGCCACATTGTGGATTCATTCTATCGATATTTCTCTGATTTTTGGTTTTCCGGATATGATACTTGAGTTTCCATTGAATTCCATGGCGTTACCCATGGTCTTACGAGCGCGACTGCATAGAGCAACTGCCTGGCTGAGATGGCCTAGGGGTACGGATTGTTTCCTGGGGGATCCAGGCGTAACCATTGTGTATCCTACATCTATGTAGGTCGCATTAGTAGCGAAACTGCCTGGCTGAGATGGCCCAGGGGTACGGATTGTTTCTTGGGGGATCCAGGCATAACCATTGTGTATCCTGCATTCTACTAGTCATCATGGCGTAACTCACAGGGCTGAGAAAGCTTACGAATATGGATTGTTTCCTGGGGGATCCAGACGTAACCATTGTGTATCTGCGAACCATGGTTAGACAAAGGTTTGTTTGTTTTTGTTTGGATTGTACTTTCCATATCTATTTTTAAAAAGTTTTCCAGTATTTTCACTGGGTGTTGAAACAAGTCTACTAAGTACCTGGAGAATTCTAGCTTTGCGCCTGATCAACGCACTACCAGAGTCTGCAGGAACGAGGATAAACTTGTTAAGACATCGAGTTATAAAAGTATTTTGATCAAATATTATATAAATGATACTTTGATCAGTTATTTCCTTTTTAAAGGATTTTAAAGTGTTTTAAATATTTTACCTCTTTAACCAACACTTTTAATAAATGGCTCATCCTTGTCTTTCGTACTATTTTCCCTTCTTGCTATTCCTATTCTCCACCTTGTTAAACTTACCTATAACAACAGTTATCAGGTATAATTTTAATATTCTTGTCATCTTGTCTTAAGCCTATTCCATTCTATCTTTTTCTGTGTTTTCCATACTTCATTCCTTTTCGAGGACGAAAAGATTTGAGTGGGGGAGAGTGTAACAGCCCTAGATTTTTGTATATATTTTATTTGACTTTTTTATATTTTGAAAACTATTTTAAACTTGTTTTATTTCAAACATTTCATTTTTGAATATAAATGTTGATTATTATGTAACTTTTAATTTCAAACTGGTATAAATTGAACATTTCCTGAAAAAGGGATTTCTGGTCAAACTGGTCAAACTTTGGCTTTTAAAACTTCAAATTTAAATTGTTTAAAATCTTAAATTTTATCTTTTATTATGAAAATAGACTTAATAACATGAATACTGCTTTTTGTTTCGTTGAAAACAGAATTAAATTGTAAAAGTTATGTACATTTCAATTTTGAGTATAATTTGTTTTATTTTGCAATTTTGCCTATTTTAAATTTTATAAATCATATTTTCTTTGTCATATTTTATTTTAAAATGTGTTAATATGTTATTTTATGTATATTTTTGTCTTTTAATATTTTTGAAGTGATAATAAAACTTTTCCAAAATTTATTGCATTTATTAAAGACTAGTTTCTATTTTTCTACTATATTCTTCATTTAAATATTATTTAATTAAAATTTATTTATTTATTTTTGTGAATGCATTTTTATTTTATGTTCTTATCTTTATTTATAAATATTTTTCCAAGTCCATACAATTTTCCCTAAGTTTATTTCATTTATTTTCAAATTTTCTAGACTAGTTTTCATTTTGTACTATTTTCTTATTTTAATCATATATAATTAATATTTATTTATTTATATTTTATATATTTGTTACATTTTCGAATTGAAACTGAATTTTTAATTATTTTCAGTTATTTAAACTTATTAAAAAGAAATAAAAGTGATTTGAAAGGTTTGTGGCTTTTTATTTCCTAAGGCCTTTTGAATTCCCACCTTTTCACATTTCAACATTACTTTTCATTCAATTGGCCTTAACTCCTCATTCTTTCAGCTGCATATCTCATTTTGCAATTCACGTGAAAACATCACTTTATCATTCCTCATTCACATATGTTTTCAGATCTGAAGAAAAAGAATTGTAATGTCTTCCTCTTTTCTATTCTTTTTCACCTTCTTTTATTGATTTTCCTTTGTAAATTGCCTTGAAATCTTCATGCTTTGCTCAGCCCATAGCCTCACCATCACCACCATCGACCACCATCCCTTCCTCCCCACTAAATCCACGGCCAAACCATCATTCTCCACTGACATGAAAGTGCCATGGCCTCCCCTTGAGCAAAACTCCACAAAAACATTGAAAACTCTACAATTATCGCCTACCCGAGCCATGTATGCAACCTTCCCTTCATTTTACACCACCACCACCACCATAGGCTGCCACCACCACCTTTTCCAGACCTCCCCACACCACTCCAACCTCTGTCCAGACCTGAGCTTGACTGGCCAAGCATATAACCCCATGACCGAGCCCTTTTGGTTGCCAAAAACCATGTTTTAGCCTAAACCCCTTCACATCCTTGTGTTGTAACTTCCTCCATCATGTTCTACCTTGTAGCCTTACCTTTTCCAGACCCATACCTGATCCAAACCAAGTACAAACCTGACCTAATTGATCCCCTAGGCCATGCAAACAAGTAGAGAAAGCAAGGTAAAAAGTTTCGTATTCAAACTGCTTTTTGTTTCAAAGTTATTCAAATTCAATCGTATTGATTTTTAACTATTATTTTGGTTTTGTTTTTGGGTTGTAACACAAGATCTATAACTTGGATCTCGCTCTCCACTCTCAAGTCATTCCCGTGTTGTCGTGCCTTCGTAGTGTCAGTATTGTGTGCTTTTGTGGCTATCTCCAGCTTTTAACAAGTGAGTTATTCTCACCAGACAGTGTATACCTATATAACTAGTAAATTGACCACTTTTGAATCTGTAAAATGCATCACCATATTATATCTGCTATGTTATGATTATATGATGTTCACCCATGCTTAAACACCTGTTATATCATATGTTACTGTTATATTATGTTGTTATGTTATTTTTATCAGTTTATCACACTGCAAGTTCCCTTTAGATTAGAATTACTATGGTTTTCATATTCCGCTGCGAGTTATTCTGATATGTTCTGTGTCTGTGATTCTGTGTATTTGATTTCATTTGCTCCAAATTTATTTACAATCTGTTATTTTGAATTATTCAAGCCAGACATGTGTGGATTATTGTCGATTTTAATGGTCCAAAATAGTGGGTCGTTACACAAAGATGCAGCAGATGGGGCAGCATAAGTGGAAATGTTGTGGCAAGATCTTGAGAGTGACGAAAGAGAAGTTCATCCAAAGCAAGAATCTCAAGTTTTTGATTCTAATGTTATCGGCCCTGGAACTGTATTTATGGCTATTATGTCCATTGCATTGTAATACTGCATTCACCTAAGACTAAACAGTGGCTGTAGGTGTAGCTTATTAAAGTCGTTTTTATCAAATTCAAATGTTCCTCGAGAAGGCGAACATAAAATTTTGTCTAACATTAGGCTTCAACAGAACCATCCTGGTTAATTATAACTCCAATACGTGCCACTGTCTGTATGGTTTGGATGCAAATTTGATTATGTTAGCATTGGCTACTCATGAAGCACAATTTTCAATTATAAGAGAGGTTGTTTTCACCCATTTACAGGAAGATGAGTGCTTTATATATGGACAAATGGGTCATTTTCCAACAGAATGCGATTCAAGGGACAAACCTGATGATCTTAATGATAGATCCAACGACAAGGCTTTTGCCTTAAAGCCTTACCAGTTCCTCCACTGTACATATATATACTTCGAGAGTATCTTTATTTTCAGTTTAGGATACCCTATCCATCTTTCGAGATTAATTCAGAACGCATTGTTGATGATTGTATTCGTATGTTTCCTTTTTGGCAATGACTTCCTCCAGCATACCTCAACTTTGGATATTCGTGAGGGTGCAATAAATTTGTTGATGTTTGTTTATAAGGAATTCAATTCAATTGGTGGATACTTGACTGATGGCTATGCGCCACATATGAACAGGGGCACTTCATTCAAGTTGATGGGTCGTATGAGGATAGTATTTTCCAAAAAGGGCTCACATGAATCAACGTATTTCTTTGCATAAATAATATTCTCTTAACAAGCAAAACTAAGTTCACTGAAGTGGCCTTTAATGTTTTTATTATTTATGTATGTGTGATTTTTTTTATTTTCTTCCTTTTTTTTAATCTGTTTGATATTATTAAACCCTTCTAAATGTACCACTGTGACTACTAATACAATAACAAGTGTGTTTCTGCTCTTCAATTTTTGCTGTTTCCTATACCTTTGCATAGCCTAGAGATATATTACCATAAACAGTAATAACTTACTTATTTCCTACTACCAACAGGCTCTCTTTTGATCACGCTTTGTATCTACCCAGAAGCTAAATTAAATGCAGTTCTAACAATATTCAGCCTTTATCTTCATACAAACAGATATTGGCATTGAAAACTAAATTTTCAAATTCGCCTTTTCATTTCCATATTCAGTCTGCTCGCTTTGCTGGCCCATTACTGTTCTTGCAATTTTCACAACTACGTATGCTTTATTTATTTCCTTAAAAAATGTATACAAACACCATTATCAATCATCCTCTCAACACTCGACAAAATATAACTTTTAACGCCTAAATTGTAGTTAAACTCTATTCTCCTTTTTAATTAATGTAAGCACTCCATCTGAACAAACATGCAAAGTGAAACTTCACTATCATGTATTATGCATACTTACATGGTAAAGTTTAAACATAAATTTTATTTGTAAAATAATTATAAATTACATCATATAGAAGTACCATCTTCCCGCCATCACTGGTCTCAGACTAACGAAATGATTACAACTTATATTATTGTACATCGGCGGCCTGTGTGCGAAGCACGTGCCTCATACTAGTTTGTAAAATAAAAATAGGCAGGTAAGGCAATCACTAATTGGCAGGGCATAAATCGGGTGATGCTTAGATAGAAAATGCAGGAGAATCAAAAGGAGCAGTAATTAATGGAAATGGAAATAGATGGAAAAGGCGATGATTCATTTGCATTGGGTAACTTATATTGCGGTGGAGGAGCAGCCGAACTGCTTAATGTCACCGGAGGTTCCTCGATCCTTGTATGCTACCATTCGCGTTTTGGTTCTCACCACCAATCTGATGCTTCTAGAAGTGGATAATAAAATCTTGCCCGATTTCCTTAGCAATCGGTAATTTTACCATTTTTAAATCATTAATCGGTTTCCCATACCGGTTTGAAAATAGTTGTACATGTAGAATGCTTGACTTTTAACCCTCCCGATATCCTTTTTTCTAACTGAATTTAGCAATTCCAGGACTTAAATGGAATTAATATATTGGCTGCCTTATGTTTTTAAGTTGCTACGGTGGAGGCGAAGCTAGACCTCTACCAGAGAGGGGTCAAGTGAGGAGGGTAATGAATTAAATAATATGCAAGTTCACTAATAAGACACAAAACAACACCTCTGAGGTGTTAGGTGTTATACGTCTAGTATACCAAAACAGAGAATAATCAATTATAAACTCGTCTCACAAGTTTATTAATCAGATTTCCACTACTCTGGAAGTCTGTATTAGCTAATTTAAGCAATAGTTATGTCGTAATTCAATTACAACAACAAACTAACAACTATAGCAATAACTATAGCGATAGATCAAACGTAATACTATTTACAGAAATAGCATAACGTAGAAAACGAAAATGATAGATATATATAAATATATAAATCAATTATAAACCTAACCAATTGAAGAAGGAAATTCCATCTGAGGCTTGTCATAACAATTTCCTTAAGACTTTATTTAAAGTCTCCCAAGATACAACAGACGTAATCTGCACGAGATTGTAATGAGTATGTCAACTCTGTAATATATTGTATAGAGTAGTATAGAAGAAGAAGCAGAAGAAATTAGAACTGGAATTGAATGAGAATGTGATTAGTATTCTCTTCTATTTATAATTTCGTCTGTACCCCTTCGAACAGTCGCGTCTGCCTGACGGGTTGCACCCGTTGCCTTTCATTGCTGCTGTTCGTTAACGGGCCGCACCCGTTCACTACTGGTTCTGCGTTCGCACCTGCTGCTGCCATAAGTCGCACCCACTCGCGTCTAACGGGTCGCACCCGCTTCCGTCTGCTAATGGATACGTCTGTTCGCCAAAAAACCCATGCCCGCTTCAGAAGTCGCACCCCCTCAGTCAATCCGCGTCCGCTTCTGAACAGATTCACTCCTGTTCGTATAGCCTGCAACTATCAGAAATCCTGGCCCAATTTGCAGTAAAAATAAGATCATATTAGAACCAAACCCGAACCCGAGTCCGGCCCGGTTCGGTCGGACGGACGTCGGCGGCAGCGCACGCGCGCGTGTGTGTTGGTGATGCATGATCTCTCTCCTCACAACGAAGCAAACATTTGGGTGCCCCAGGGCCCCAACCCCTTTATTGGAAAGCTATTAATATACTAGAATAGCTTTGCAATTTAACCTTTAAATACTTCTATAGGCATGCATTTATATTGTGCACCATAGGAATGGAGTTGGACTATGTCCAAGCAAATGCATTACGTCTTGAGTTACTCAGAACTGGTTTGCCTATTGATCCTAGTCCTTGGGATCTCCAATCGCTAGGATAGGTTTCCGTATAAGATAACTCTTGGTGGTTTTAGGCTTTTAAACCCATTCCCCTCGATGCGCAGTCAATTTTCTCTCTTGATAAACCTTTAGTAAATGGATCAGCTAGGTTATCATTTGTTCTCACATAATCTATGGAAATAGTTCCATTTGAGAGTAACTGCCTAACTGTGTTATGGCGTCAACGAATGTGTCGTGACTTTCCATTATACACAAAGTTGTGCGCTCTGCTTAGCGCGGCTTGGTTTTCACAATGTATGCATATGGCCGGTATAGGTTTAGGCCAAATTGGAATATCTTCTAAAAAATGACGAAGCCATTCTGCTTCTTCGCCTGCTTTATCTAAAGCGATGAACTCTGATTCCATAGTGGATCGAGCTATGCATGTTTGTTTAGTTGATTTCCATGACACTGCTGCCCCTGCTAAGGTAAATACATAACCACTCATTGATTTTGATTCCTCTGAATTAGCAATCCAGTTTGCATCACTATATCCTTCTAAGACGGCAGGATATTTTCCATAATGTAAGGAATAATTTGTGGTATTTTTTAAATATCCAAGCACTCTCATTAGTGCTTTCCAGTGTTCCTTTCCTGGATTGCTTGTATACCTGCTCAGTCGACTTACTGCATAAGTTATATCTGGTCTTGTGCAATTCATGAGATACATGAGACATCCTATTACACGAGAGTATTCCAGTTGCATTACACTCCCATTAGTGTTTTTATGCAGTACTTCTGATGGATTAAAAGGTGTTCTTACTCCTTTAATTCCAAAATTTTGAAAATTTTCAATCACTTTGTCTACATAGTGTGACTGAGATAATTCAATTCCATTAGGTGTTCTTATTATTTTGATTCTCAAAATAACGTCTGCAACTCCTAAGTCTTTCATATCGAAATTGCTAATTAACATCTTCTTTATGGTCTCTATTACCTAAGTATTTGGACCAAATATTAACATATCGTCTACATATAAACAAATCATCACATATGATTGTCCAATTTGTTTATAATAAACACATTTATCACATTCATTTATACGAAAACCATTTCTCATCATGACACTGTCAAATTTTGCGTGCCATTGTTTTGGAGCTTGTTTTAGTCCGTATAATGATTTTACTAATCTACAGACTTTGTTATCATTTCCTTTGGAAACAAAACCTTCAGGTTGCTCCATGTAGATCTCCTCATCGAGATCTCCATTTAAGAACGCTGTCTTTACATCCATTTGATGAATTTCTAGATTATAGATCGATGCAATTGCTATTAGCATTCTTATAGAGGTTATTCGTGTTACTGGCGAATATGTATCAAAGAAGTCTACTCCTTCTTTTTGACGATATCCTTTGGCTACTAATCTGGCTTTATACTTGTCATAGAGCCATCTGCTTTCATTTTCTTTTTGAAAATCCATTTGCAGCCAATAGGTTTTATTCCAGGTGGAATATCAACAATTTCCCAAGTTTTATTACCTAGAATTGAATCAATCTCACTTTGGATTGCTTCTTTCCAACATGAAGAATCATAAGATGACATTGCTTCCTTGTACGTTTGAGGTTCATGTTCTAACACATATGTGAAAAAATCCGAACCAAATGTCTTGGAAGTCCTAGCTCTTACGCTTCTTCTTGGTTCAACTTCCTCAATCTCATGACGAGTTTCATCTTCATGTGAATTGCTTGATTCTTCTCTTGTCCTTTTAGGGACATTATTCCCTTCATTCCTTTTTGTGCGGAAACATGTCTTCAAAGAATGAGGCATCTCTAGATTCCATGATTGTATTTACATGAATATCAGTTATATCAGACTTGAATACCAAAAATCTGTAGGCACTACTATTTTAGGCTGGCCCTAAATAGCAACAATCTACTATTTTTGGTCCAAGTTTGACTTTCTTGTGAGGCGGAACTGGAACTTTTGCCAAGCACCCCACACTTTGAGGTATTTAAAACTTGGTTTGTGTCCTTTCCATAACTCATATGGAATTGTTCCTGTTTTATTGTGAGGGACTTTGTTTAATATGTGATTAGACATATTTAAGGCTTCCCCCCCACAAGTTCGTCGGTAGATCAGAGGTTAAAAGCATGGCATTAATCATGTCTTTTAACGTTCTGTTCTTCCTCTCGGCTACACCATTTTGTTGTGGTGAAAATGGAGCTGTTGTTTGATGAATTATACCATTTTCGGCATAGAACTGTTCGAATGGTGATTCATATTCTCTACCTCGATCAGATCTCAATATCTTGATCTTTTTATTTAACTGATTTTCTACCTCAGCCTTGTACTTTATAAATGATGTAATTTCTTCATCTTTACTATTCAAAAGATAGACATATCAATATCGCGTATAATCGTTAATAAACGTGATAAAGTACTTTTTCCCACCTCTTGTAGGGAACGATTTAAAATCACATAAATCTGTATGAACCAAACCTAGTGGTTCGGTGCTTCTATCAACAGATTGAAATGGTTTTTTAACCATTTTTGCTTCTACACATGTCTCACATTTGTAGTTCTTATCTACTTGGAATTTCGGAATTAATCCCAAGTTTGGTAATATTTTCATTTTTCGAAAATTTACGTGTCCCAATCTATCATACCATAGTAAAATTTCGTGCTCAAGCAAGTAAGAAACTTCAATTTTATTAATAGCACAATCAGAATACATAGTTTTATTGCCGATAACAGCTACATTTGCCTTAAATAGGCCATCACATAAATATCCCCTTCCGATATACATTCCAGCTTTGGACAGAACCATCTTGTCTGACTCGAACACCATTTTGAATCCTTTCCTTGATAGTACTGAGCCAAAGATCAGATTCTTGCATATGTCTGGAACATGGAGCACGTCATTCAACTTGATAGTTTTTCCAGAAGTAAACTTGAGGACTACTGTGCCACTGCCTTCGATCATGGAAACAACAAAATTACCCATGTAGAGTTTTTCTTTCTGATCGAATTTCTAATATGTTGAAAACATGGATTTATCATAGCAGACATGACGAGTAGCTCCTATGTCCACCCACCATTGGTTAGGATTCTGAACCAAATTGCATTCATATATAACTGCTGAAAAATTAGACTCGTCCACTTCCATGTTGTCAACTATATTTGCCTCTGAGTTGCGTTCCTTCTTGTGTCTGCAATCTCTAGCGGCGTGTCCCATTTTGCCACAAACCCAACATTCGCCATTAAACTTCTTGGTTTTATTATCTTTGGGTTTGTTTTCAGGAGCTTTCCTCTTCTTTGAGAAGTTTTTCTTTTTGTTGAAGTGACCTTTATTCTTGTTCTTCGACCCTTCTGTTACCAACGCCTCCTCGCTTTGTTTGGTAATTCCGCGGTTATCTGCCTCAATCTTTAATCGTACGATGAGGTCCTGCAAAGAAATCTCTTTCTTTTTATGCTTTAGATAGTTGCGGTAGTCTCTCCATGACGGTGGCAGTTTTCCCGTGATGGCTTCAACCAAAAACGATTCTCTAACCTTATGACCTTCCGCTTCGAGTTCATGAATGATGATTTGCAGTTCATGCAATTGAGCAGTCATCGGTTTGGAGTCAACCATCTTGTAGTCCATGAATTTGTCTACAATGAATTTCTTAAGACTGATATTCTGCATCTTGTACTTCATGGCAAGTGCATTCCAGAGTGCTTTTACTGCCTTTAGAGGTTGATATACTTTATATAGTACCTTGTCGAGACAATTCAGAATATAGTTTCTGCATAGGAAATCAGAATGCTTCCACATATCAACATCTGATTCCTTGCCTGGTGCAGGAATCGGTTCCTCCTCCTCGAGATACCGTTGCAGACCGAGTGTGGTGAGATAAAATAACATCTGATTTTGCCATGTTAAAAAGTCGTCACCATCTCCTTTAAAAGGATCGGGCCAGTTGTGTGTAGTGGCCTTTGTTGATAGTTCAACTGTTGCCATCTCGATTTTAGTTAAAACAAGAAAGTCTTAAGATGTTATACGTCTAGTATACCAAAACAGAGAATAATCAATTATAAACTTGTCTCACAAGTTTATTAATCAGATTTCCACTACTCTGGAAGTCTATATTAGCTAATTTAAGTAATAGTTATGTCGTAATTCAATTACAACAACAAACTAACAACTATAGCAATAACTATAGCCATAGATCAAACGTAATACTATTTATAGAAATAGAACAACGTAGAAAACGAAAATGATAGATATATATAAATATATAAATCAATTATAAACCTATTCGATTGAAGAAGGAAATTCTGTCTGAGGCTTGTCGTAACAATTCCCTTAAGACTTTATTTAAAGTCTCCCAAGATACAACAGATGCAATCTGCACGAGATTGTAATGAGTATGTCAACTCTGTAATATATTGTATAGAGCAGTAGAGAAGATGAAGCAGAAGAAATTAGAACTGGAATTGAATGAGAATGTGATCAGTATTCTCTTCTATTTATAATTTCGTCCGCACCCCTTCGAACAGTCGCGTCTGCCTGACGGGTTGCACCCGTTGCCTTTCATTGCTGTTGTTCGTTAACGGGCCGCACCCGCTTCCGTCTGCTAATGGATACGTCTGTACGCCAAAAAACCCGCGCTCGCTTTAGAAGTCGCACCCCCTCAGTCAATCCGCGTCCGCTTCTGAACAGATTCGTTCCTGTTCGTATAGCCTGCAACTGTCAGAAAACCCGACCCAGTTTTGCAGTAAAAATAGGATCATATTAGACCCAAACCCGAGCCCGGCCCGGTCCGGCCTGGTCGGACGGCGGCGGCGGTGCGCGCGCGTGTGGTGGTGATGCATGATCTCCCTCCTCACAACGAAGCAAACGTTTGGGTGCCCCAGGACCCCAACCCCTTCATTGCAAAGCTATTAATATACTAGAATAGCTTTGCAATTTTGGCGATGTGGGACTTATGTATATTATCAGTCGCATTAGTTGTTAGCACCAAAATTGGTCACTAACCTCGTAGAAAAAGATTGTGTATAGAAATAAGTGATGAAGGTAAATTAAACAGAGAAGACAATGCTAATCTAAATGCAGAAAGTAAGAACACCAGATTTATAGTGGTTCAGCGTAATTGCCTACGTCCACTTTGAGGTTAAACTTTATTGATCTTCTCAATAGTTGATTACAAATACAATTCGTGGATCAAATGCTTGAATGAAGTTGTTAAGTAGAGAAGATGAGTCTCCAAAATGGCAGAGTCTCCCCAGTGTTCTCCAAAAAAGATCCCTTTTCACTGTGACCCTGCCCCTCTATTTATAGACAAATATGGGTTGGACTTCCCAAGTGGGCTTGGTAGCCGAGCACTATAGCCCAGGTGTAGTGGTCGCTGCATGCCGAACCAGGTATGCCGAACACTATGATGCCGAACAGTCCTCTCTATGCCGAACAGTATATTCGATGTGTGGGAGGTGCAGGATGGTTGTTAGTTGAAGCCGAACGTGTCTCTGTCCGAAGCTCTAAACCGAACAGTGTTCTCTGGCCGAACGATGCATTCTGGCTGAACGATACAGTTATGTTGAGTAGTCGCGTGTGTCGAACGTCTTCTGGATGCCGAGTACTCCTGTCGCCGAGTTCTACTAGATGTCGAGCATTACGCCGAGTACTATCTGGGGCCGCTGAGTACTACGCCGAGTACTATGAGACGCTGAGTACTACACCGATGAGATGCCAAGTACTACGCCGAGTACTATGAGATGCCGAGTACTACGCCGAGTACTCCTGGATGCCGAACACTCCCTGATGCCGAGCTCCACAGGATGCCGAGTACTACGCTAAGTACTCTTGGATGCCGAATACCCCTTGGTGCCGAGTTCCACAGGATGCCGAGTACTACGCTGAGTACTCTTGGATGCCGAAAACCCCTTGGTGTCGAGTTCCATAGGATGGATGCCAAGCACTAGTTGCCTGGACAAATCTCCAGGAAACACTTGCCCCCCAAAGTGTATCGCGTGGTCGAACGTGGTACGCTTTGAATCTTTTCGCTACGTCACAAACCCTTGGCTAACCTTGAATGGAGATGCCCCTCTTGTGAATTCCAGCGATTCAGGTGTGTGTTGAGCGTGTTCCAACTGCCGGACGAGACATTCGTAACCGAACGATGCTTCCTTGCCGAACGATACTTCAGTGCCGAACCATTGTTCGCCGATGCCGAACGATATGTCCTTGACCGGTTCCACCGGATATGACCTTTTCGACTTCTCCTTCTGCCCTATAAAAGTCGATGCCTTCTTCCTCCTTCTCTTTTCACGCTCACTTTTCCTATCTTGTCTTCGAGAAACTCGTCTGCCAACAATCTTCAAGGACTTAATAACTCTTCCTAACCTATTCGGCGCTAATCAAAATCGCGGCCTCAACTCCAAATTTCTCCTAGTCGTGATCTCTTAACTAGGTAACAATCCCTCTAACTAGAACCACACAGGGGTTTCAACATGAAGCTAGAATCCGTAAATTGTAGATGTTGCGTTGAATTTTAGGGCCAGATGATGTGGAGGAAGGTAGGAGTTGGTTAGAATGCCAAACAGGATGGTTCGGTGTGACTCACCGAGCGATTCGTCTTTGTGGTTCGGTAAAAGACGGTGTGACGATCGTTTGTGCTCGGCGTAACCCTGGCCCGGCATGATTCGTCATATGCCGGGCAGTGCAATGGAAGGATGTGGAGGAAGCATGAGCCAAACAGGATGTCGAATGTGGTCCCGGCCGAACAAGATTTTGGCCGAGTGATGCTTTTTCGAACAGTTACAAACGTCGAACAACACAAATGCCTAATGTAAATGCCGAACAACAAAACGCCGAACACTATATATGCCGAACACTATAACTGTCGAACAATAAATCGCCGAACACCACAAACGCCGAACACCATAAATGCCGGACTATATGCAAATGTCGGCCAATACAAGCGCCGAGCAATCCTTAGGCCGAACAATGACTTCAGCCGAACAAGGCTTTTAGCCGGACAAGGACTTAGCCGAATAAAGCCTTTAACCGAACAATACAATTGCCGAACAGTATATGTGCCGAACAACTGACATGCCGAACAAACACACATACCGAACAGAACCTAGCCTGAACAACACAAATGCCTAACATCATTTAAATGCCGAACAGTTATAAATGCCGACCAATGATAAATGTTGAACCATACTTAGGCCGAACACTGTAAATGCCGAACGAACGGTCGTCTTGCCTCAAGGCGGGCTTTTTTAGACGGTCAGCGATGACGGTCTTCAAAGGCGACGATTCGAAGCTCATTTTTATATCTTTGAAGTCTTTAGATTCTTATTGCTTGTACACAATTGCTTACACTAGTTCACACACCACGTGGGGGAAAAGATCGTGTCGCTAATTCTAACGTTCAACGTTTTTTAAGTATAGTTTTCTCAAGCGCTTAGCCAGGTTCATTATTTATTGGGAATGTCGAGAAAGTCTAGCTCCGCCACTATATCCGACAGGCCTGGGCCGTCGTCAAGGCAAGAAGCTGCTGATAATTCTAATCCATCGACTTCTCCTGCTCATAACCTAGCACCTGATGCCCTGGAGGCAACAATCCTATTAGACAATCCAATCGATTCACAAGCTTCGAAGATCAATGAAGCCGCTCTCCGACGGATATGCTCCATTCACGGGATCCCCTTTGCTGACGTGCTGGTCCCTTCGCGACACGATCGTCCTCATCTGCCCCCAGTCGGGTATACCACCTGTAACAAGTTCATGTGTTGGACGGGCAGCGTGCCTCCGTTCAACTTATTTCTCTGGGATATATTGCAGTATATCGACATAGCTCCGTCGCAGCTGCACCCGAACGGTCATGCGTTTCTATACGGGACCTACTTACTTTTCATGGCCGTCTTCTCCAGACCTCCAACTCCTGGCGATATCAGATATATTTATATGATCAAGAGACAGAAAGACAGTCCTTCCTTCATGTTCCTTGAGCCATATCACAAATGCCAAATCTTGACAGGGGCATGTAGTAAATTCGCCCTGTACAAACAGGAATGGTTTTATGTGCGCTGCCCTCCTGGTTTTGCGAGGAGATGGGTAGAAGGCAGTAAGTCTCTCTGTTGAGTCATTATTCGCATTTAACCGGAGTCATGTTTTTCCTAATTCTTTGTTTCGTCTTTTCAGGTGTCAACCCGCGCCCGGAAGGCCGAGGATATTCTGAGGCTGTTGAAGCCATTAGAGCTCTTTCTGCCAAGGAACGAGACATCTGAACCATCGTTTCAAATGAATCACTGTCGGGGTTTGGCTTGCTAGCCCCGGGTCGTCGGATCAGCCTTCCAGAAGGTGTCACCATCCCCAAACCTCCATCCGATAAAGGGAAAAAGCAGGCTGGATCGCCGTCGCGCCGCACTTTCGACATGCACGAAGAGGGTGAGCACAAAGAAGATGAAGCTCCTGAGACCCAAGGCGAGAATGTGGGTCCCGCTTGGAATCCGGCAGTCGAAGTCCAAGACATTGAGACGTCATCCTCCCCTTTGAAGGGAAAGAAGAAATTAAAATATAAAGTTCAGAAGGAGAAAGTTGGTGGCTCTTCAAAAGTCACGCCTATCCCGCCAGAGAAAGAGGCTTCCTCACAGCACCTAGAGAGTTCTCTAAGGGGTTTGTCGAATCTTACTATCCCCGAAGATATACTTAATTACGGGTTCGACGATCCTGAAGCCCTCAAGTTTTCTTCGCCCGCTAGAGGCAATGCGGGAGTTCAACTCCCAGTCCAGGGAGATAATACTCCGATTAGTAAAGACAAACGAGCTGGTCCGTCAGGGGTAACACTAGGACACACACGCACATACGCATTCCATCATACACTTCAAGTTCTTTCTCGTTTCTCAGGTCTTTCTTAACTCGTTGTTATCCCTATTCTTTGTAGGTGATATGGGGCGCTCTCACGGATTCGATCGCCTTCATGGCTCTTCCATATTTCATCATTCCGAACGGGATTCAGGCTCGGGCAGACGCAGGGACAGAGATGATTATGAAGATAGGGACAATCGTCCACGCGAGTCGTCTCACCGTAAGAAGGCATATTCTCAATCTTCACAGTCCCGTGATCCTCTTCCTCCAACTGAGCCGGATAAAGAGAAACCCTCACAGAAGGGTTACCAATCTGATGCTCCTCGAGAAAAACACTCCGGTTCATCGAGCACAAGGCAAGTTCGGTAGCAACGAAAGAGATCAGAGTTTTCAAAGCCTCCTCCTCCTATTCCTGCGGCTGACCCAACCATAGCGAAGAAAATGGTTGAACTCAAAGCCAAATTCCCAAAAATCTGCTTCGACGGCCTAAAATTTCTCCCAGCTATTCACCACATCCCCGGGCATGTTAAACAAAGCACTCTTGCTTGTAATAACGACGTCTATGTTCAACATGACGCGTTTGCCCATCTGGTCGAGAAGGTCTCGAAAGTATCTATCGAGCGACAGCATGAAATTGATCGCTTGAAATTAGAAGCTAGCTTTGACAAGAACATTATTAAAGGTCAAGATGAAGAACTTGCTTTATATAAGTCAAAACTTGAAGTCGCTGAGCAAAGCGCAAAAGATACTGCTGAAGCAGTCACTCGTTTGGAGGCAACCCACAAGAAGGAACTCGACGAAGCAGTTCAACGCAGCGGCGCCCTTGCCTTAGAAAAAGATTCCATTCAAAAAGAAAAGGATGCGCTTGCTATACAAGTCAAAGAGTTGAAAGAATTGCTCTCCAAAGAGAAAGAGAATAGAGTGGCTGCTCAGGAAGAGTCACAACGATACTGCGATGAAATTGTTGCTACTCGGCTCTTGAAGACGAAGCTTGACGACGAGCTAGCTGGGGTTGAAAAAATAAAAGATGAAGCTCGTGAGAAGGGCAAAAAAGAAGTCGCGGTGGAGATTGATTCTCGTCTTGAGGCGGCCGTAGAGGCCGGCAGGGAAGAGGTCAAACGCCTGTTGGACCCGTTAATTGCTGAGTATGGTGACCGCGTCCTTATGCATCGCGACTTGACATTCTTGGGCGATGGCTACCTCGAATCCCTAGCTGAGGCCTGGGAAACTTTAGTAAAGATCGTGAAGATCGAGTCGGGCTCCGAGGAAGTCGATGAGGATGCTCTGGTGAAGAAATTTCTTAGGGGAAACGAGCCATCGGATTTATCTGCAGCCTTGGCACTATTCAATAAAAGTTCCCCCCTACCAGAAGAGAAGAATGACGAAGCCGGCACATCTGGGGCTGAGACTTCGCTTCCTCATATTGCTGCTCCTTCCACTGCTCAACCGGCTAGTCGGCCGACATTTGACCCGTTCGAGTAGCATGCCGGCTATGATCCTGAAGATCCCGGGCTTGGCGTTCACGTGCTATCTCCTATTTTGGAGGGTGAGACCCCACGCGCAGCCGATAGCCAACCAGAACCCGGTAGGAACTTCTTCTTTTCTAGAAGCCAAAGGATCTTGTGATTTTTTAGCATTTATTCGTTCTGACGTTCATTTTTTATGCTTTCATGCAGGCTGCTCCAATCCCGAGCCAACTCCGAGGAGCGATGACGCCAAGGAGGAAACAGAGAAAACAAGTGATGTTGCTCGCGCGGGAGTAACTCCCGGTCCAGACGCTCAAGTGATCGGGGCGCTAGATGATGACAAGCTTGATACTTCGTCTTCTGCCGAAGGAAGCGATGAAATTGAAATCACTGGCGCCTCTGAGTATACTTCAAAGATGAGCATAAAGGACCGTCTCGCCGACGAGGAGAAGAAAAAAGTCAAAGTCAAAGTTGAATCTGAAATACTGGAACTTACTGACCCGCGGAACAGACCTTTGAAAATCATTCTCTCGGCCAGGTCCAAACCACTGGATGTTCCGCCCCCTACTCTTGACTCTGCTTCCTTAGCAAGCAAGAAATCCAAGAAAAAGCATGAAGGAGAGGAGTCGTCGGAAAAAGCAAAGGAAGACAAGAAGAAGAAACCAAAGAAATAATTGATATACTCGTTCAACAAGCTTCTTGCTTAAGTCTTGTAGTTGCTTTTTTCTTTTGTTTTGTATAGATAGGCTCTTAATTCTGAGCTTCGTAGGAGTAACTGTGTAACCCCATTTTGAACTGTTAAATGAAGTTTAGTTTCTTTTTCGTTTGAATGGTTCTCTTGCTTTAGTTTGCTGACCATCTGTAGTCATGACTCAAGTTCTTATGAGTTACATTATCCCTCAATCCATTCTCGTGTTGTTCAAACATTTTCAGACGTGGCGTACTTCTTGTTCCACGTTTCTCGAGTACTTGGACTCTTTTCTGAATCGGCTCTCCGAGGACTTAGAGTACTCCGATCCGTGCTCCGGGGATTCGGAGATTTGAAATCGTTTATACTCTAGCCCGCGCTCCGGGGACTTAGAGTGTTCCGATCCGCGCTCTGGGGATTCGGAGATTTGAAATTGTTTATACTCTAGTCCGCGCTTCGGGGACTTAGAGTACTCCGATCCGCGCTCTGGGGATTCGGAGATTCGAAATCGTTTATACTCTAATCCGCGCTCCGGGGACTTGGAGTACCCTGATCCACGCTCTGGGGATTCGGAGATTTGAAATTGTTTATACTCTAGTCCGCGCTCCGGGGACTTAGAGTACTCCGATCCGCGCTCTGGGGATTCGGAGATTCGAAATCGTTTATACTCTAGTCCGCGCTCCGGGGACTTAGAGTACTCCGATCCGCGCTCTGGGGATTCGGAGATTCGAAATCGTTTATACTCTAATCCGCGCTCCGGGGACTTGGAGTACCCCGATCCGCGCTCTGGGGATTCGGAGATTTGAAATTGTTTATACTCTAGTCCGCGCTTCGGGGACTTAGAGTACTCTGATCTGCGCTCTGGGGATTCGGAGATTCGAAATCGTTTATACTCTAGTCCGTGCTCCGGGGACTTAGAGTACTCCGATCAGCGCTCTGGGGATTCGGAGATTCGAAATCGTTTATACTCTAGTCCGCGCTCCGGGGACTTAGAGTACTCCGATCCGCGCTCTGGGGATTCGGAGATTCGAAATCGTTTATACTCTAGTCCGCGCTCCGGGGACTTAGAGTACTCCGATCCGCGCTCTGGGGATTCGGAGATTCGAAATCGTTTATACTCTAGTCCGCGCTCCGGGGACTTAGAGTACTCCGATCCGCGCTCTGGGGATTCGGAGATTCGAAATCGTTTATACTCTAGTCCGCGCTCCGGGGACTTAGAGTACTCCGATCCGCGCTCTGGGGACTCGGAGATTTGAAATCGTTTATACTCTAGTCCACGCTCCGGGGACTTAGAGTACTCCGATCCGCGCTCTGGGGACTCGGAGATTCGAAATCGTTTATACTCTAGTCCGCGCTCCGGGGACTTAGAGTACTCCGATCCGCGCTCTGGGGATTCGGAGATTTGAAATCGTTTATACTCTAGTCCGCGCTCCGGGGACTTAGAGTACTCCGATCCGCGCTCTGGGGATTCGGAGATTCGAAATCGTTTATACTCTAGTCCGCGCTTCGGGGACTTAGAGTACTCCGATCCACGCTCTGGGGATTCGGAGATTTGAAATCGTTTATATGAGTCCACACACTGTATAGGATAGTGTAATTCGTTATCCGGTCATGAGATATAGAAACATTAGTGATCTGCGGAAAATATGGCTTCAAGCCTTTATTAATGAAAAACAACTAGACTGCTTGATTACATAGTTGAAAAGAAACTAAACTGCAACTGAACGAAAACACATAGGAAATAACAGTGCCTAAAACAAGAAAGGTAGACATGCTAAAGGTAGTAGTGCCACAGATGTTCACTGTTCCATGCTCGGGGGAGTGTCATGCCATCAACGGTCGCTAGCTTGAATGTTCCCTCTCCAAGCTTCCGTTCAATGACGTACGGACCTTCCCAGCTGGGATTCATACGCGAAGGTACCGGGAAAACTCGTTTCAAAACGAGATCTCCCACATCAAATATTCTTGGGCGGACTCTGCCGTCGCAGTAACGCTTGACTCGGTGCCTATGTGCTGCCGCCCTCAATTCGGCCTCTTCACTTTTTTCATCGATACAATCCAGTGATTCCAACAAGAGGTTCTGATTTGTTTTGGGATCATAATACGTCACCCGGTGCGATGGAACTTCAAGTTCCACGGGTATAACGGCTTCAGAGCCGTAAGCCAAGGCAAATGGAGTGTGGCCGGTCGTGGACTTGTGGGTTGTTCTATAAGCCCATAATGCCGTCGGGAGTTCATCTACCCACTCCTCCGACTTTCTCCAGACGCTTCTTCAGTATTGATTTGATTATTTTATTAACGGCCTCGACTTGTCCGTTAGCTTTTGGGTGTGCAACGGCGGTGAACTTTTTCTCGATGCCATACTTTAAACAGAACTCTTTGAACTCTCTGCTTTCAAATTGCGTTCCGTTGTCTGTAATGATGGTGCGGGGAAGACCAAAGCGGCATATAATGCTTCGTACAACGAAGTTAATGACCTTTTTAGAGGTGATTGTGGCCAAGGGTTCTGCCTCAGCCCATTTTGTGAAATAATCGACTGCAACTATCGCATATTTCGCGCCACCTTTGGATATAGGCAAAGAGCCAATTATGTCTATTCCCCAGATTGCGAATGGCCAGGGACTGACCATTTGCGTGAGTTCCATCGATGGAGTCCTCGGGATTTTCGCATATCTTTGACACTTATCGCATTTCCTTGTGTAGTCTGCAGCATCCCGATTCACGGTCGGCCAGTAGTATCCATAGCGGAGGATCTTTTTTGTTAGCGTTTGCCCCCCAGTATGGTCGCCACACTCCCCTTCGTGGACCTCTCTTAAGACCCGCTTTGTCTCGTCATGAGCGATGCACCGTAACAATGGGACTGAGAACCCTCTTCGATACATTAATCCGTCCTGGATCACGTATCGCACGGCCTTTCGAAGGACCTGCCGTCTTTCACTCCTTTTTTTGGTAAAGTCCCGGTCGTCAGGTACAGTTTGAATGGGGTTATCCATGATTCCTTCTCGATTTCCGTTTCCAATATACAATCAACTTTCATCTCATCTATGCTCGGGGCGTGCAAGGCCTCAACGGGATACAATCCCATTTGCTGTGCATCGCCTGTGCTTGCAAACTTAGCCAACAAGTCGGCTTCTTTATTCTGTTCGCGCGGGACATGCGAAATGTCATAATGCTCGAGATTCGACAATAGTTCTTGGACCTGAACAAGGTACGGAGCAAGCTTCCATCCCTTGGCTTGGTAATCTCCCCGCACTTGGTAAACCACCAACTGGGAGTCACAAAAGATCTCAATTGATTTGATTCCGAGTTCCCCGATGAGCTTCAAGCCAGCAATCAATGCTTCGTATTCTGCTTCGTTATTCGTAGCTGGGAAATCAAGCTTCAAAGCATAACAGATTGATTGGTTTTCCGGAGTTATAAGAACTACACCCGCGCTGGAGCAACGGTCGTTGGATGCCCCATCGGTGTACAATTTCCATCGAACAGGAGGAATGGCGTCATGATTATCCGGTTCTGTGGGCATGGTAAACTCAGCGATAAAATCTGCTAATGCTTGCCCTTGTATGGCTCTCCGTGGTAAGTAGGCGATATCGAATTGACTCAACTCGATGTTCCATTTTAGCAATCTTCCAGAAGTTTCTGGCCGTTGGAGTACCTGCCGCAGGGGTTGATCGGTATAAACACTGATTGAGTGTGCTTGAAAATATGGGCATAGCTTACGTGATGCGATCACCAAGCAATAGGCCAATTTCTCGATTTTAGGGTAATTTCTTTCTGCCCCTGTTAAACGCTTGCTAACATAGTACACCGGCTTTTGGATTTTGTCCTCCTCGCGAACCAAAGCCGCACTTATTGCATGTGGGGATACGGCCAAGTATACGTATAGCATCTCGTGGTCTACTGGTTTTGACAGCACTGGTGGACTCTCCAGATGCCTTACAGGATCCCGGAATGCTTCTTCACAACTAGACGTCCATTCGAAGTTCCTCTTCCCTTTCTTTATTATATCAAAGAAAGGGATGCACTTGTCAGTTGCCCTGGATATGAATCGACTTAGCGCAGCTACTTTTCCATTCAAGCTCTGTACCTTTTTTATAGTCCTGGGTACTTGCACATCTCGAATAGCTTGGATCTTTTCGGGGTTAGCTTCAATTCCCCTAGCATTGACGATGAATCCCAAAAACTTCCCCAAAGCAACGCCGAAAGAACACTTCAGAGGGTTGATCTTCATCCCGTAATACCTGAGTATGTCGAACATTTCAGCCAAGTCTCGAATGTGGTCGTTTGACTGCCGTGACTTCACGAGCATGTCATCCACATAGACTTCCATCGTCCTACCAAGTTGGTCCTTGAACATTCGATTCACCAACCGCTGATAAGTCTCTCCTGCGTTCTTTAATCCAAAGGGCATTACTACATAGCAATATAGCCCGACATCTGTAACGAAGCTGGTGTGTTCTTGGTCCGGAATATGCATCGGGATTTGGTTGTACCCCGAGTATGCATCCATGAATGACAATAGCTCATGTCCTGCGGTGGAGTCGACCAACTGATCGATCCTTGGTAACGGGAAACTGTCCTTGGGGCACGCTTTGTTCAAATCGGAATAGTCTACGCAAGTTCTCCATTTCCCATTTGCCTTTTTCACTAGTACGGGGTTCGATACCCATTCAGGATAGAGGGCGTCGCGGACAAACCCATTGGCTTTGAGTTTGCCCACCTCCTCTTTGAGAGCAGCGGACCTCTCCGGGTCCATTCCTCTCCTCTTCTGTTTAACTGGGACGTATTTCGGGTCTATGTTCAACATATGACTCGTGATGGCGGGAGAAATCCCACACATATCGGAATGCGTCCAGGCGAAAACATCAAGATTCGCCCGGGGGAAGTCACTAAGGTCTTCAGTCATTGCGGGGCCAAGCTGTGATCTGATTTTCAGTATTCGCGAAGGGTCGCTTTGGCTGACTGAAATATCAACCGTTAGTTCAGCTGGCGCCACCTTTTCTTCCCTGGGTTTCTCATCGTCGTCTCTCGGATCTATGTCTCTGAAGATCCAAGAGTTATGCCCGAGCCAGGGCTCGGGCACTACTTGTCAACTATCCGCATTATGGATGCGGACGGGATTGTCTGCAACCTTTCCTTTCTCCCTCCGGTGGGCTTCTCGGAGCTCAGCTACATAACAAGAACGACCAGCCGCTTGGTCGCCATGAACTATACCTACTCCTTTATCAGTTGGGAACTTCAAAGTTAAACACCACGGGGCCAATGCTGCCCTAAACTCAGCCAGGGCCGGTCGACCCAAGAAAACATTATATGGAGAATCCACATCCAAGACTACGAAGGGTAGAATTTGCACCCTCCGATGCTCGCCTTGTCCCAGTTCAACTGGTAACTCGACATACCCCACTGCATCGGTCGCGGCGCCATTAAAGCCGTGAATACGAGCCTTGGACGGTTTTAAGTCTTTTGTTTCCATTTTCATTTGGTCATAAGCCTTCTTGAAGATGATGTTGACAGAACTTCCGCAGTCAATCAGAATTCTCTTCACATATGCCGATCCGATCGTCGTAGTTATGACCATCGGGTCAATGGTTGGAGCTTCTACTTGATCAGCATCCCTATTTCTGAACACAATGTCGTCTGTCAACACGCGTTGCTGCTTGGCGGGAGTCCCATCCTCCACGTTTGAATAGCACTCAAAATCTGCATGCTTCAGGGAACTTGCATACCGCTCCATCTCTTGCCAATTCTTATCCGCGGGGTGAGGTCCGCCGATGATTGTATTTATGACTAGTCTACCCACGGTTCGGGCAGGCTCCTCGGGATGACGCGGGGCCGGTGCACGACCTGGGTTGGACGTTCCCTATCCTCCTTCCTGTGGATCTTTCACAAATTCTTGCAACTTCTTTTGCCTGATCAACTTCTCGATAGCGTCGTGCAGGTGTCTGCACTCTTCCGTATTGTGCCTAAAAGTCTCATGGAAGCAACAATATTTCCCAGTTCGTTTCTGCTCCTCAGTCGATTCTTTTGGACGTGGCTTTCTGTACTGAAAGGTATTGCAGGTAGATAGGTAAATGTTCTCAAGAGGCGCATTCAGCGGAGTATACTCATTGTAGCTTGGAATTCTCAATTTCCACTTCCCCGCTTCTCTCTTCTTCCCTTGATTTCTTCCTCCGGACTCCTTAGGCTGCCCAGGCTTGTTCTGGACATTGACTTGGACCTTTCCCGAGTTGTCTCCGGACTGCTTCACAGCAACGTTACTTTTCACTGACTCTTGGATAGGTCCTGGTGCCTTATCTCGCCTTACCCACCTAGCCTCCTCTCTTCTTATGAACTGATGTGCCTTTGAGTAAAAACGCTCTAGTGTGGTCGGAGGTTTTCCATCCAACCAGTCTCCAAATTCAGACTCCGGATCCACACCTCTCATTACAACCATCAATATCGCATGATCATTGGGATTACTGACTTCAGTTGCCGCAACATGGAATCTTTGTAAATATTCCTTCAATGACTCCCTAGGATTTTGGATCACACTTGACAGAGACATTACGTCCTTTGGACGCGTAGTGTGTATTCTGAACTGCTCAATAAACTTCTTTGCCAACTCCTCGAAATTGGATACGGACCGCGGAGGAAGAAGGGTAAACCACATAGTAGCGATCCCAGATAGAGTGATTGGAAAACATCTACACTTGGTGGCATCATTCGCTCTAGCTGAATCCATCATCCACTCGTACCTCATGACATGCTGTCTGGGGTCGGTCTTTCCCTCATACGCAGGGATCATAGGCATATTAAACTTCCTGGGGTACTCTGCTTGCAACACAACATATGTGAACGGAGTGTGACTCCTTGATACTCCCCAATCATCATTCGACAAACCCTGATTTTCTTTCGTCAATTGCCTGACCATGGTTGTTAGGTCTGGTGTCTGTATGGAAGGTGGGAGGTTAGAGTCTGTTCTACGTGACTGTCCATGCTGATGCCTCCTCTCTTGGCGATCTGCCAATCGTGCGTCTTGAGGCTCGACATCATTAGCGTTTTGATGGTTTGGGCCTCCATCTTCCACCTGTACTCCAGTTCCTAAGTTTCCAGCTCCGACTTGGTTGCGGTTTCCAGCTGTTTAGGCGGTATTACCCATCCGTGCAGCTTCAGTCTTACGGCGTCTACGCCTGGGAGGTTCATCAGAAGAAGTTGAGCTGTCGGATGAGGAATAGGGAACGGGATTGCCCCCAGCATTCTGTTGCTGTTGAGTGAGTTGTGCCATCAGGTTGGCGTTAGCTTGCATCTGCTCTCCTAGTTGCCTCCTGCTTTCCCTGAGTTCTCTCATTAGGTTGTTGAACTCAATTCTGGTAACAACTGGAGCTTGGTCCTGGGGGGCAATTCCTACACCCGGAATTGCTGGTTGATTGCTAGGTCCTGCTTGTTGCACGCTAGCAGTCTCATGGGCATCCGCATTATGAGAAGCTGACCTGGTACGTGGCCTCACCATTGTAGAGTTATTGGTATGAACTCTGAGTAGAATCAACGGATGTCCGTTCAATGAGTCGGATCTTCTTTGGGGGATTCGTTCAATCCAGTAGCTTCAAAGCAGATCCTTAAGGTCTGAGAATTCAATTCTCAGTGAAAGCACCAAAGTGTTAGCACCAAAATTGGTCACTAACCTCATAGAAAAAGATTGTGTAGAGAAATAAGTGATGAAGGTAAATTAAACAGAGAAGACAATGCTAATCTAAATGCAGAAAGTAAGAACACCAGATTTATAGTGGTTCAGCGTAATTGCCTACGTCCACTTTGAGGTTAAACTTTATTGATCTTCTCAATAGTTGATTACAAATACAATTCGTGGATCAAATGCTTGAATGAAGTTGTTAAGTAGAGAAGATGAGTCTCCAAAATGGCAGAGTCTCCCCAGTGTTCTCCAAAAAAGATCCCTTTTCACTGTGACCCTGCCCCTCTATTTATAGACAAATATGGGCTGGACTTCCCAAGTGGGCTTGGTAGCCGAGCACTCTAGCCCAGGTGTAGTGGTCGCTGCATGCCGAACCAGGTATGCCGAACACTATGATGCCGAACAGTCCTCTCTATGCCGAACGGTATATTCGATGTGTGGGCGGTGCAGGATGGTTATTAGTTGAAGCCGAACGTGTCTCTGTCCGAAGCTCTAAACCGAACAGTGTTCTCTGGCCGAACGATGCATTCTGGCCGAACGATGCATTCTGGCCGAACGATACAGTTATGTTGAGTGGTCGCGTGCGCCGAACGTCTTCTGGATGCCGAGTACTCCTGTCGCCGAGTTCTACTAGATGCCGAGCATTACGTCGAGTACTATCTGGGGCCGCTGAGTACTACGCCGAGTACTATGAGATGCTGAGTACTACACCGATGAGATGCCGAGTACTACGCCAAGTACTATGAGATGCCGAGTACTACGCCGAGTACTCCTGGATGCCGAACACTCCCTGATGCCGAGCTCCATAGGATGCCGAGTACTACGCTGAGTACTCTTGGATGCCGAATATCCCTTGGTGCCGAGTTCCACAGTATGCCGAGTACTACGCTGAGTACTCTTGGATGCCGAATACCCCTTGGTGCCGAGTTCCATAGGATGGATGCCGAGCACTATTTGCTTGGACAAATCTCCAGGAAACATTAGTATTTTAGGAATTCCAACAGCAGGTGCTCCAAATGAAGCCTCATAGGCTTCGATCCTGTTATGACCATAGCTTAGGAAGAAAAGAATGAACATGAAAGCTGAAATTTGTTACTCATATTTTCCTGGTTTAAACATTTTGTACAAGGGGACTATCTATTTTGAAATAGATACATCCTATTTTGCATGTGCCTAGGTTGAAAACTTTGGTTGGAAACATTATGCAAATAGGACTCTAGAAATTGGGATACTGCTAACTGACACATAAATGGAAGTGCAATTTGAGATGCAATAAATACTTATGCCGAGTTACATTGAAAAGGAAGGGTCTTCAAGTCCTTATTGTTATGTTGGAAGAAGATGGAATTAGTGAAATGAAACAAAATGCTCATGGGATGGTTTGTTACTAAGACTTTTCATATGATTAGTTGGTCATTTTAGTGTAATGTGCATGCTTGAGATCATCTTGGTTTTAAACCCGATAGGCGAGATTACAGTGTGAGTTCGTATGCATGATTTGTACTTTAAATAACGTTAATATCTTGCTATATTTAGTTGTTAAATACACAATTAAATTGGAAAAAAATTGTGATTACTTTGTAATGGATTTAAAAAAAATTAGTTGTATGCTTGTTCAAATATATTGTAAAGTGATAGTTGCGTATTTTAAAAATAATTGAATGTAGTAGACACCAACTCCATTTAAAGTGCAACCTTGTATATGAACAAAATTAAAAGATTAACGCAATAAAGCAACAACAAAGGGCATTTTGATCGCAAATATAGAATTAAAAGAAAAACATGGTTACATCTGTGACAATACGTTGTTAAAATAAAATCCTCAAACTACTCAGCTAGATATATTGAAATAACTGAAATTAAATAGTCGATGTTATGTTTATCTCTATATTTTGTGTAAAGTTTGAAGCATATTTGGCTTGATAAATATTATTCTAATGCAGGTAGAATCGACGAATGCATCAAACGAGTTGGTACTGAAGGTAGCTCTTGATCATGGAAAGGCCTTAGGGGTTATAAAAGGTAACATCTTCATTATGTTTTATTTCTCTATGATCTGGAGGCATTTTTCTCTACGTTCCTCACATATTAACTTTTATTTAGAAATATATGATCTTATCCTTAGTAAAAATCCATCAAATAATGAGATATTTATTGTACATTGCATTTGCAGTTTCTTTAAAATAATGGATTATCCGGGATTAGCAAGAATCGAGTTTAATCTACTACCTTGGACTAATGTGATTTTATTTAATGTTTTTCTTTGTATGCAGCGAGAAACTTGTATAGAATAAAATAATCATCTTTATGTCTTTATAACAAAATGGTTATAGATAACGTGTTTTGTTATGTGATCAATATTTTTTTATCATTGGTGATTATTTAGAGACAATAATATATCTGGTGAACAAAATAAAGTAGAAACTGTGCCACAACGTCGGAAGTCTGCAAAGAAAATCTACAATTTTTAGCAACGTTTAACAAACACTATAGAAAAGAATATGCAACAAAATAAACGCTACAAAATATATATGGTGGCGTTTACGAAAACGCTAGTATAGTGTTTTGTAGTAGCATCACCGGTACTTTTTAGTGGCCTTTACGCAGCGCTGTGATAATATGTTTTTGTGGCATTTGTTGGAACAGTGTAAAATGTTGTTTTTCGGTAGCATTTATGAAAATGAATATTAGGCACACATCCTTAAAACAGAACTTAATTCAAAGCGGATCTTTGTCATAAAAAATATACTTTCTAGGCCCCTTATATGTTTTCCTCCTATTTTTTCTCCAAATTACCCCTGCGCTTTAATGTTGAGCTTCGATTCTTCTTCTTCGGTTTCTTCTGATCAAATTGAAAATCGAGCTGAGTCTACAAAATATGAGAATCAAGAAATTAGATTGAAGACTCTACAAAACCGAAGGTTTATTTTTCGATTTAAATGGAAAACTGCAATTAAATGGAAGGCGAATCAAGCTTTTTTACAAAATATGAGATTCTTAATATTTGTAGTTATGAATAATTGCAACAAGTTTCTTTTTTCATTTAAAATGATTTTACATGAATAATTGTTGATAAGAATGCAATTAGTCTGAATATTTGCAGAAATAAATGTAATTATTGAGAATTTTTGCCGATAACTATGCAATTATTATGAATAACTGTAGAGAAAGATGAATTAAAATTGAAATAATTTTACATGAATAATTGCTGATAAGAATGTAATTAAGAAAGATGAATTTATGATTGAAATGATTTTACAAGAATAATTGCTGATAAGAATGTAATTATACTGAATATTTTCAGAAATAAATGCAATTATTGAGAATAATTGCCGATAACTATGCAATTACTATGAATAATTGTAGAGAAAGATGAATTTAGGATTGAAATGATTTTACATGAATAATTGCTGATAAGAATGTAATTAATCAGAATAATTGCAGAAATAAATGCAATTATTGAGAATAATTGCTGATAACTATGCAAATATTATGAATAATTGCAGAGAATGATGAATTTAATCTTCATAATTGAACTAAAATTCTTTATTTTGTTATTTACAGTTATAAATTTCTAGTTTTGGACTGAAATGCTTTTATATGAATAGTTGCAGACGAGCATGCAATTAATCAATATATTTGCAGACATACATGCAATTATTGAAGATAATTGGAGACATACATGCAATTATTCATAATAGTTGCATACATCTCTACAATTATTATAAATAATTGGAAAAAAGATGAACATAAATGATTTTAAGAGAATAATAAACTGTAGACGTTGTATGTGTGTTAAATGTATTATATTAGTTAAACTTGTAAATTATTGCAGACTTGTCTGCAATTATTTTAAATATTTGCGGATTTGGCTGTAATTATTGAAAATTTCTACTGAACAGTCGATAAACCCTAACAACATATCGAACTAGTTATAATAGAATAGAAATCGATATTACAAAGAAATTTAATTGATAAAGTTTGATTTTGTGGTTTTTATTGCTTTCATCTTCTGAATTTCAGTTTTCTTTTTAAGTGGATTCGATTTCATCTTCGATCAATTGTTTTGGAATAAATGGAAATTGATATTTCAAGATATTATGGTTTTCTTAGAACAACGGTTGATGAAATCTTGTTCAACGGCTGTGTTTTGTTTGGAGAAGACAAAAGGGTATTTTCAAAAATAAAATTGCCGCGTTCAAAAATAGGGACGTGAAACTTATAATTAAAATAAAGGGATGTTTTGTGTATTTGCAAACTTATTAGGGATGTTTGCCAGACGTTCCTTTTATGAAAACACAACAGAAAGTCCTGAATTTTTAGTTGGATGTCGTATAACGGCGTTCTCTAAAATGCTAGTATAAATTATGGTAGCGTTTATTGTGTGCTACTAAAAATATTTTTGGTTATACCGAGTCATATCTTCAAACAATATACACTACAAGAAATCTGATTTATGACTGCATTTATTCTCAGCGTTTCGAACATAAATGCGGTGAAAGTCACTTTAAAATGAAAAATGTTTTGCATTAGAACGCTGAGAATGGTACTAGGGTTCTAATTTCCAATGACAAAATACTTGCCGCCTCACTCATTATACTTCCCAAAATTTTCATTCTCCCTCTCTTTAATTGCCGCTCCCTCTTCTCTTCTTCATTTCAATTCTGCCTATTTTCATTTCCATTGGATTTTTCTTGTTCTTCTATTTTGTCGATCGTCACTGCCCCTTTGATACCACAGGTACTCCACTGTCAATGAACCACCCTAATTCATCTTTTTTAGGTTTAATTGATTCACCGCTTCAGGTTTTAATTATATTTTTCTTTTGCGTTCTTTCGAGGATTCTGAAATGCATGTATTTGTATCTTCTAAAATACGAATAAGTAGGAAAAGATTACAAGAACTAGTCATGCTATGTTAGTTACTTGTCACTTTAGATATCTGGATTATAAGCTCTGTTGGTTTCTTGTTTGTACACATATTTGCTACACTGTTTAATTTTTCTTGAATCTTAAATATATTACTGCAATAGAACTTTACATGGTTCTGACTATAAAAATGCAAACAAGATTATGATTTTCTTACTCACCTCAACCACAACAAATCAAGTCATAGGCTTTTGATCCTCAATGAACTTCAATATCATTTAAAATGGGATGTTGGCACTTTATGGCATATTTGCATTATAATCTCAAGTGTATTACATTAATTATATTGTTGTCGGATGTATATATTTTTGTTTTGCTTCACTGTTGAAAATTCCGATACATTTTTTTGTAGAAGATGTAGATTTATTTTTAATGTATATGGATACATGCACAAGTTAATAATGTTTTTACTTTCTCATCCACTAATAAGGAACAAGGTCTGTACCTTAAGCTTTATTTTTTAATGTTATACCATTGGTAATTTTTGAGCTCACTTGATTCGAGGTAAAAGGGAAAGATGTTATAAAAGGGGACCAAGCAATTTGACTTTTTTAACACTAAAACTTGTTGATAGCTGGCCCAAAATAGGATTTATGATTACTTGCCATCCTCGGTATAACCGTATGGTGCTTGCAAAGTAAAATCATTTTTTACATGGACCATACAAATAACTGATTGTTTAAGAAACATCATTTCTGCCAGTCGACCTATCAATCTTTGAATATAGACTTAAATATAACCTATATTATACAATTGATAGTACTATCCTTAGTTTTTACAAGTCAGTCCACACACATGCGAACACACATGCACACACATCCACACACATACAAAAAAATACACACAATAAACACACTTGCACACACATTATATATATAGTAGTTTTAACTGTGTAAACACGTCATTTTTTTTACTTCGCACTGCAGAGCAGAAAAATATAGTAGTTTCAAAAGTAGATTCATTAATACTTAAGGTATCATAAATTTGGGAATGCATATGCATGTAAATATGAAAATTAATTTATCAAAACAAAGCACAAAAAATATTACTAAACATCAAAAATAATTTTTTATATTTTGTTTTTGAATGGTGTGAATTCAACTTCAAACAAGATTGGATGAATATGCATGTGACACAGATTTCAGGAAAAGTCTTCCAGAAGAAGATAAATGAACAATATATATATATATATATATGTATGCATTCACGACGTTCAAAGCTATGTAATTCACGACGTTCAAATAACCCTAAGATGGCATTCACGACGTTCAAAGCCATTAATTTAAGACTTCCTACGGCTGACAGACTTGCTAGATGGGGTATGGAAGTCAATCTCAACTGTAAGCTATGTAATTCCCACCCAGAATCTCACAATCATTTATTTTTTGAATGTGAATACTCTACTCGTGTGCTAAATCATGTTAAGAGTAAAAATCAAGACATGCATGCAATTTCTACCCTAGAAGATGAACTACTTTACCTGAGTTCCCGCAAGAAAGAAGACTTGTTGACCCAACTGCAGCTTATTTGCCTCACTACAACAGTGTTCCATCTCTGGAAAGAAAGGAACCGAAGAGTCTTCAAGAAAACTACAAAGAATCATCACCAAATTCAGATCTCTATTGAGCAAGATGTCAGGATACTAGTGAAAAGAATTAAAAGTAAGATTTTTACCCGTGCGACAGAACAGGAGTGCAATATCCTTCGAGATTGGAAAGTGGATCCGCCATGACTTTTGCTTCAGAGTTTTTTAACAAGAGCTAATACTTTAGCTTTGCTGAGGAATATATACGAATATATATGTTTTATTTGCCGATTTGGCTTCGTGTCTTTGTCCTTTTCTGTGTACAAGGCTTTGTGACTTTTGCTTTGTTCTCTTTGAGGCATCAATAAAATTTACCATTCTTCAAAATATATATATATATATATATATGTATGCATGTATATAGTTTTTAATTATTTTCGAAGCTTGTAACATCAAAGTTTGAAAATGAATGTGAGTGCATGCGCAAGCATGCCATGTGCTTTGGTTCTATTGGATTCATTCTTGTATTAATTTATGTATCTCATGACCAAGTTTTATTCTTGATATATAAAGTTTCTAGATTAAAAATCAATATATAAACATTCTTTTATCTTAAATTTTGATTCTTGATATATCAATTTGTTGGGGAAGTTATTTTATTTTGCAATTGATTCATGTTGCAAAAAGCTTTTTTCTTCACTAAGAGTAATATAAATCAGCGTTTTTCATGTCTTATTTCTTGTACTGTCCTAAGAAATGAAGAAAAACTCAAATGGATAAATTCTTTGATACAAAATATAGAGATGCAGAGCATTGTTGTCAAAAATCCTAAAATCATACGATTTAAATCCCGATTCGGATCGGATCTCTCACTTAACGATTCGATTTACATTCCGATCCAAACTTAGTCAAAACCGCAAATAAAAAACATTCTATTTATATACTAACATACTTAATGTGTTTATTTGAATTCAAAATTCAAATTACAATGTTTTCAAAATAAAATAAAAATATAATAAGAGTGGAAATTGAGTTTAATGTTTAATTGTAGAAGTTCAAACATCAAAATCAATTTCAAATTGTGTGCAAACCTTCAAATACGAATCTTTTGAATCTACGATTTACGATTTGAATCTCGTTTCGATTTAAAGTTTGAACTTTACGATTTAAATCCCGTTTTGAAAACATTGATGCAGAGAACTGAAAAGCTTTATAAAAGATAAAGGAAGCAAACAAAGAAGAAGCATGGTGATGATCTCCAGGCATATAAGCCGATAAATTTCACTTGAAACCCCAGGTATGTACTTTACTTAAGTTATACTTCTTACCAAAATTTTGCTCCTGAAACCAGATAGCTTACCCTTCTTACTAAATGTTCTATATGAGTGATGTTGGCACCTGTGTTCTGATTGTTTTTATCATGACATGTTAATGCCATAAACATAGTAAATATGGAGTCCCAAATAGAGATTAGGAATTTTCATGCATATAATTTAGGAACACATCAATTATTAGCACTATAGAAAGTGGTCAGTGTATGCAACTCGTATAGAAAGGATAGTACTGCACTTCTTCTGACATTTTTATCTTACCACAAACAAACTATTTTGTGCTGCGATAAAGTTGAAATAAAAATGTCATTATACTTTCCTTGAAGTTCCATAAACATCCTAACGAAACTTTTCATTCCTGTTATTTATTATTTATGTCATAAAAAATTGCATTTATAAATCCACAGACATATGTTTATTCATGTTTCCTTTTCCACTTATTTGCTTCAATACTGCAAATCCATTTGAACCATAAAATCTTCTAGTACCGTCCACCACGATGTCTGATGCACTTATGATTTGGTCTATACTCTCCAAATAATCTCAAGCTGTCTTTGGATATTTCACTACCTAAAGTAAACGTCAAGGCTATCATCTGATTTGTACCTTTGTATAATTTAGAGACAGAAAAATAGTTGTTATTTTATACAAAAGAAACCTGTTCAACAGATATAAAATTTAACATGCACACTTTTCACAATAAAAAATATTAAATTTTGGGTTGAGTTTTGGTTACTGGTAAATGCACATAACCATGACTAAATGTGAAATAAATACAACAACATTAGCCATAAATTTGTTTTCTTTAGTTCAACCGTACTGGAAAACTTTGTTGCATTACAACATCAGAAAAAACCCAATTAAATTTATGGAAATGAAGATCTTTGGGCATTTATCATCTTTGTTGGAGAGGATCACACTAATGTATGTACAGTAGTTGTGTTTCTTGAGCTTCTTAAAACATTGGTAAGCTCAAATCACCTATAGTTATTATTATATTAATTACTCCCTCCATTTTAGTGTTTGTTTGGGATGTAATTCTTTTATTTTGTTCATTTTTCACGTAAGGCTTTAACAAATTTTATAGCAAGAATAGAACCTTAACCTGCCCAATTACTCTTTGCTTCATATGGAAGAGTGCATACTATGGTAAGGGTGCTTTTGATTCTTATATAATAAAAAATTTCTTATTTATAAAGATAGAATCAAAAATGACCAAAAAAGAACTACTAAAAGTATCCTTCTACAATCATCATCTTTTCCTTATCCATAAAACAACTACAAGAGTTATTGCTATGGTTTCTTTTATCAATTTTCTATTGTTATTTTGAATTTCGTAATATGTTAAGATTTAATTTTATGAACTCTTCAGGTATCTACCATAGAAGGTGTCTTAAATGTTGTTGAGTTACTCTAAGGTAAAATGGTTTGATCAATTGGATGGAGTACTTTATTTGAATGCAAATCCATAGGTTCATACAATCATGTCAGAGTTCAACAAGCATGTTACCTGAAATTCCAAAATGCGATGCACAAGCTTTGGTTGCTTATTTGAATGTTCTTCACAAAGTTTGAATATTTCATGTTCTTATTATCTAGTGTAGCATATACATATTTACAATATCTGAAATGTAAATTTGGCAATATTAATATCATACCTTTTCCTTCATGAAAATGTACTAGGTAAAAAAACACTTCAGCACTCTTGATTATTGATTTATCAAGCTACCTTCTTCATGCTTAAGGTAATTCACTTTTATTTTATGATCCAACATTGAACCAACTGGGCTTTGTTCATGTTAAGGCATTCATGGTCTTCAACATATATTTGGCGAACCTCTTGTCAATCTGAAATATATATAGGAACTGCATCACAGTATTAAGAGACATTCATTCTTAACCTTGTTAAATTAGTTCAACAAAACTTGCAACCCAAACATATAACAAAGCAAGCTTCCGCATTCATTTGGTACTAACTTGGCAATACAAATCCTTTTTTGATTAACTAGTGTCCATGTTAATTTACATAGGTTCCTCGTAACTCGTTTAAATGGAGTAAAGGAATAGGTTATGCTGATCATTATGAGTGAGCCGTTACTAACAGCATTTTAAGCATTCAAAGAGGAGCTGAGCCTGGTATTATGATCTACATTCTTCCGCAAGGACCTGGAATGTCCAAGGCTCGCAGTAAGCATGGATGGGGAACACAGTTCGGTTCATTTTGGTGTTGTTAGGTAATACTGCTATTCATTATTTCCATTAGAAATTTTACAGTTAATATATGATATTTTTTGTATTGGCAATGGTTTATAGGTTGATATAGTTCTCTATCTAAATCAGAAATCATTTGGGTAATTTTTTTCTATAGAGACCATCTTATGATGAGGGATTTCAAGATGTAGCAGCTTTATTCAGATACATGTATAGTTTTTGCCACCGCTTTCACAAAAATACCCAAGTTAAATAGGATAACTCTTATGCACATCAATAAAGATTTCAGAGATGGAACCACAAAAAAAACTTCAAATTGATTTATAAAATATGAACATCTCCATAACTCATCTATTATGAAGACTAGAAATGTTAAAATTTTAAATACTCGATAAATATTCTGAGCTAAATAAAGTAAAATTTCTTTTTTTTCCAATAGAAATTTGGAGATCAATGGATTCAAAAGTGCTTGTACAAGATTGCTCGGGCTGGAAAAATCAAATGTTTTACTGGAGTAGTTGATCCATATGAGCACCATTTAATAATGAGGTACAACAATTTATGAATCAGCTGAGATTTTTATTTCAATATTGAATTATGTGAACATGCTTCCTACTGACATTTCAAATAATATTGCAAGCACATGAACTATACCTGCCACTACTGCTAATCTATAAAAGCATAAAGTATAGATTTTGAGAAAATGAAATGGTTTTGATGGATTGAGATTTGCTTATTATAGAATATATTACATAAATCATGTATTGTCTCGGTAATAGCCAAGTGTCATTAAATTTTTCTTGCTAAAAGTTCATTGTTTAATTTTAAAATTAGTGAGAAACTGAGGATAATGACCACTGGCATTCAAGATGGTATACACGATTTAGTTTAGTGTTTGTATGATGAGTCCAATTTATCATCTCACATTATGGTGTATAAAGCAAACTATGAAATAAAAATGAAATAAGAGAGAAAAATTAATTTCTAAATTTAGTTTAACGTTAAAACATCAAAATCAGTTTCAAATTATGCAGAAACCTTAAAAATAAATCAAATACGTGTGTTTTTATTTTGTTGGGTTTACTTGAGTGAATTTAATAAAGTAAGTAGTGTCAACTTAGTGGCTACACTTCAAAATAGTTATGCGATATTAAGAATCAACCAAGAAAATATACCTTAATTATTTGCAAGAGCTTAGGGTTAATTAATTTGCTCTAATGGATCATTGTTTCCATGCTAACCTAAAACTTAGTGTACGTCACTTTCATACTGCTCAAAAAAGTTTTATATATATATATATATATATATATATCCGATACAACATTTAATGATTTGGCTATACCTATTTACTCAGAAATCATACAACTTAATGACGTGGTAATATTTAGTGGGTTGACTAAACAATAACATTTCAAAAAAGTTCCTAATCACTTTCACTAAAGAAAAAACAGAACTGTGATTATAAGATAATGTCTAGTTCTATATAGGCATTTAGCTTTAGCTAATATTTACTTTAAAGCTGCGAATTAGCTGTCATTTATGGATAAAAGATTTGTAATATCATTATTTACTTTAAAGCTATGAATTAGTTGTCATTTATGGATAAAATATTTGTAATATCTGAAAAAATAGATATTAAAAAATTCAAGAAGAAAAAAAAGGAAAAAGGGAAAACTGAAGAAGCAGAACAAAGAAACTGCAAAAATTCAATACTACGCTTGAGGATGTGAGTTACGTCTTAGTAGTCTTAGCAGTATGATTCTCTTTGTCTATCAGTTCTGTGATGTAGTTATGCAACATTGGAAGTCCCTAACAAATTATTTCATTGCATGATGCAGTGTACCATATATGGAAAAAGTTTATTTGATATGATTTTTAGTATTAGTGTTAATTCTACTTTCTTTTCCATCACAGCGTTTTAAATCAGGTGCGTTAGAGGCTAATCATTTGCTTAATGATCTGCAAAGAAGTCTCTTCAACCAAAGGGATAAACTGACTTCATTTGCAAACCAGCAGCGTGAGGTTGATTCTAGACTACTGGTTTGAAATTCAGTTTTATTCCTTTTGTTATTCCCAACAAATTTATTAAATTGGCTAACTATTAGGGGCACTTAAGAGCTGTAGAGACAAGTAGTACAATTTCAAAGGTTACAACCAATTTTTTCTGCACTTTGGATAGTCATGTATCTAAGTTGAGTAGTATATTGAAGGAAACACAAAATATACAAGTCCAACTACTTTATGATCTTGAGAAGAAGTTTGAGGTAGGTCTCGTTGCTGATAAAATATTTTATTGGCCAGCAGCAATACGGTCTTGTCTATTTTCTCTGATGATTATTATACATTTTATGCTTTTACAAGGAGTGTGCTGCAAATGAAGAAAGAGAGTTGCTTGAAAAGGTAGCAGAGATGCTTGCTAGTTCAAGTGCTAGAAAGAAGAAGCTGGTATACTTTCTCTATTCCTTTGATATAATTACTGATAAAACATCAGCAATATATTTCTAATTTTTATACTACCTTGGTTAGTATATTTTTTACTTGCATTTAAAAGCTAACATATATATGCAACAAAATTATATGTCCATCTGTAAGGCTTATCTGCTGTCTTTCCAAATCTAAGGTAGTCTGTAATTATGCATACATGATGGTTAACATGTTTGAAACATTATTTGGTTTTGTAAAGAATCTACTATGAAATTCCACACATTGCCACATTGGCATAATTGCACACTGTATGTACCTGGTATTAGGTAGCAAGTGCTTTCATAATAATATTGTTATGTTGCAACTTATGTATTCATAATTTATACTACTTTTTCTTCCATTCAATTTCCTTGGTTTTGAGCTCAAGGCTTGTAACATCTGGGATCAACACAATATTTTGATTCAAAATCTACCATGGGACAATTATGTGGCTTCTTATTCCTCTTTTTCTAAAAACCCATTCAAACAATAATATTGCTCAAATATATCAGGTCTTTTCTGCAACTTCTACATAATATTGAATTAGTTACCTGTAGTTATATAGTTAGCATATGAAATGACTATAGTTTGAAATGAATAGTTAATGAACATGCTTATGAAATGAATTAGAGGTAGCATCCACCTGTATGATATTTGTATACTGATAACCAAATTCATTTTGGTTAGGTTCAAACTACTATTGATGGTCTTAGAGCAAGTGCTTCTGATAGAACAGACGATTTACAGAAAGAAATGTCAACAGCTCATGATTTTATATCCACTGTCAAAGAACAATGGTCACGGTACATGGAAGACACTTAAATCCGATACAATGAAGATACCGCTTCAGTAGAAAGAGGAAGGTCTGGCTTGAAACAAGGTCTTCAAGATTGGTATTGACGCTGTGCCAAATCTATTTTACTTCTCGTTTTGATTATACACCAACCATTGATAAGAAAAAAGGAATTGCTAACAAAAAGAGACAACTATTAAAAACAAAAAAGCCTTAAAAAAAGAAAGCTTTTATAACAATGCTACATATACGATTGACATTAGCACAAGGAAAACAGAGCCATTCACATTGCGCATAGATGCTGTACGAATATGTGGAATACACATTGAAGCTTCAGAAGATTTTTTTTAACTATTTTTTTATTTATATGCTTTTCTACACTATGTAAATTTGTTTATACTTTTGTTAAACTTAGTCCCAAAAATTAAAATTAATTTCATTATAATTTTAGCATATGATCACACAACTATCTTCACAGTAGCAATGTTTTATGTTCATTTTTCATTCAAGTAATGAATGTGATTAGAATCCTTGCCCATACCGATAAGAATGTTTTATGGGGGATGACAACACTAAAGCTTTAGATTCAGGTTTTGTACATCAAAGTTATTGCATGGGAATTGAATTTATTTCGCATAGTGCCTTACTTGGATATTTTTTTATGTTAAACTGAGACATAGTTTAGCTGAACTCAGTTTCAATGGAGACTCAGTTAACTGAGTATCAGTTAAACTGAGACTCAGTTTAGTCGAGTCTCAATTTCAACTGAGACTCAATTTAACCGAGTCTCAGTTTCAAGAACCGAGTCCAACTTAAAAACCGAGTCTAATTTTTGAAAACTGACTTCACCTATATTGGTATACTGAGAGGACCACTTAGTTAACAACATCGACGACTAGTTTGACAAATGATTATTGAAAATTTAACAATGTTGATTTGCTTTGTATTTAACACTGATATATGTCAACACACATGGTGTGATGAATGAATAATTCTGTTATTATCTAGGCATTCGTTGATATAATTTTCTGTACACTATTGCCCATCAACATAGCTGGAACTTGGTTGACGTTTCAACCGATTTGATATATTCACTAGAACTGCCTTATCAAGTAAAAGTATGTGACTGATAAAATTACTGCAACTTGAAAAATATGCATTAAATATATCACTGTGCAAATATTGCATAGAACTTCCAGTTACATGTTTATTGAAAAACACATTTTTTTCAACTGGAAATTGTACTCTTTATATTTAACTAACAGTTATACGTCTAAAGCTTACTGTAATTACTACTCACAGGATGTTGACAAAGCTATGGTTAGTGATAGCTCAACAACAAAAAGTCAAGAAAAAAAGACGGAAGGAGGAATCTTGCCGAGTTCAGACTGCCCTGTTGGCAACAATTCAGTAAACCAATGTCTAACTATCTTCGTACTGCCACTTTTCATTTTCAGCCTGTATTTGAACTACTTTTATGCACGTTTTGTCGATAATATTAGATGCAAACTTGCTTTCTAGATATTGTGCATTTGTCTAATTTTGTATGCAGTTGGTTTATAAATTTTATCTCTCTTTACGGGTTTATGTAAACTTTGTTCATGGATATTGTGTTCAACTTATTTTATGGAAGTGATTAATAGTTATGCTTTTATTTTACAATTTTTAGTTTGATTTGTTTATGTTATGTACATTAACTGATTAAAATATAATTAAATGTAGTTTATATTAATGATATGTGTGAATATTGCAATGGCACAACATTGCTGTCAATTCTTTGGAAAAAAATGCATATCCCTACGACAGCGTTTATACATTGCTGTCAATTCAATGGAAAAAAATGCATATCCCTACGACAGCGTTTATACATTGCTGTCAATTCATTGGGAAAAAAATGCATATCCCTACGACAGCGTTTATACCTTGCAGTAGAAAACTATTAACAGCGTTTATACCTTGCAGTAGAAAAATTATTAACAACATTTAAAAACGCTATAGAAAGTGGGTTTTTGACAGCGTTTATATTTTGCAGTTAAAAATTTAGGGTCAACGACCGCATGTCGTTATACAGCGTTTTTAAAAACGCTGTGAAAACTTTTAACAGCGTTTTTCAAACGCTGTGAAAAGTCTTTTTTGTTGTAGTGATAACTTAACATAGATTCAATTGTTAATTTAAGGAACAAATCAAAAGATTTACAGTTTTCTTTTTTTTGAAAACAACATACGAATTTTAAATTCTTTTAGTTTTTCGTGTAAATAATAATCAAAATTGTTTCAAAACTACTTATAATAAATGCATCAATTCTTAACATTTATAACATGAAACTAACTCCATTAATAAAATTGTTTCAAAATTTTATTCAAACAATGATTTCTAAAATAAAATAATTAGATGACTTTGGCATATATAAATTTATGATAATGAGATTTAGATCTAAATTATATACATAATATGAAAAACATACAGGACCAGTAATGAATCTATAACTATTATCATTAATAAAAAATGAATAACTGATAGAAGAAAAGGGGGATGTTAAACATATCAACACGATGACAATACAACTGATTCAAAAGAAGAGTTGATATCCAAATCCTAATCCAAAATTTTTACAGGTAAAAGAGGTGGAAGATCTAGAGGACTAAAAGAATATAGACATGATAAGTTTTAGATAAAAAAAATCGAAAATTACCTTTCTGATGTAGCTAAGATAAACACCTTGAATGAATAATTGATTCCTAGTTCAATTAATCCACTCTTGATCTTGCAACGATCAAGAGATAACCATCTTTTTAATTTTATTTTAATTTAGTTTTTAAAATTTTGTAACCCTAGCCACCATAGAATTTCGGCCCTAGTTGACTCTACGAAGAATGAAAATTTACATAGGCAAATGAATTAAAGGAGGAAAATAAAGATCACATTAAAGGTACGATGATTTGCCTTCCTTTAATTAAGGTTTGCCTCTTCATTTGAAAGTAAAAGACTTCCTCTAATTCCTCAAAGCATGGACGGCCATGTATGAGCTATTTAGGCCCCAAACAATTCCAAAAACCAAATAGCATTATTTTCATTTAAATTAAATTTAATTTTTCTATCAATACGTATACCGATACAAGCGTTTATAACTTTTATATACTCTTTATTAATGCTAATGGCATTCAAACAAATCAAATACAATTATAATAATTCACATTTCAAAAATATTAATTAATTTAATTTATTTAAAGTAAATTTTAATATTTATTCTTATTTAAATCGAATTTTTAAATATTCTATCAATATCGTATATTGATACATGCGTTTATAACTTTTATTTATGCAACTTTCTATATACTAATAGTATTTAAAAAAATCAAATAGAAATTAATAATTAATATATCATAAATATTAATTAATTTAATTAACGTTCAATGATTAAAAATCAATTAAGTCGTGTGGTTCAATCAGAATATTCATCATTTCAGTTGTCTGACTCAAATGTGTAAATTTAGTCAGCGATTAATATTGAACAATTCAAATATTAACGTTCACATGTCACCTTAGCATGTGGTGTGACATTTTTGCAAAATTTATCACTTACACATCTTTTGGTAAAATCCAATTTTACTTATTATAAGTGATCCCTGGTAGTAATGATTATTTACACCAATCCTCTTCATCAAAAATGTCACATTAGGGCTTATGAAATTTAGTTTTGATCGAAATTCCAACATCGCCCACATTCAACTTTGTAAGTCCAAAAACAAAGTCCTTGGTTTAATAATAACATTTATTATTAACTGCACTACTCTCGCTAGAGATTTTGACTTTAAGTTAGTTGGTCGTGATGCTAACCCCATATAACTAATAAGACAAATCCTATATTGAATAGTATTTTACTTTCAATGCTTCAATTCAGATCCAATTATAGTCATTCGATGAATGCTATGCCATGATTTAATTATAATTAAAGTGGAGTTTCCACATCAAAGTTCAATAGTATTTTCAAGTCAAGAGAATTGTGTAACATCGTCACAATGATGGTATATCCCATTTTCATCAAATAAATATCGTGTATATTCATTTCATTTCATCAAGCAATAGTGTATTCTAAACACTTCAATTCAAACACAACAATCATATATTCATATCAATATTAATGGGATATAAAAAACTTGCATATAAATGTCATGGGTAAAACTATCAATATAGCATATACTTGTATTTCTTAAATCAAATAAGCATTTATGATTATCCAAATTCATTCAAAGCATACAATTCAAATGCAACGACCCAGAATTTTATCGTTTTGATTAGGAATATTTAATTAATTTTAACTATTTAAATAATTGATTTTTAAAGCTTAATAGCTCTTTTTAATTAGTAAATTGTAGTAGTGATCTTGTTATAGAAAAATATTTACAAAAATTATTTGTTCAAATTAATATCGGTAATGGCACCGAAATCATTTTACCGGTAAATGGTCTCGGAAAGTGTGAAATTATCATTCCGTGGCATTGTCTTGGATTTTGATGAAACTAGTACCATCGAAATCGGAATAATAAGGTGATTTGCGCTATCGAGTTTCGTGACGATCGGATGTGCCATGTGGTCGTTCGAGCTCGAAACGAACTGCGTTTTAAAATAAAAATAAAAATAATATATATATATTTATTAAATAAACACATCACCCTCACACTTCCTCATCAATTCTCTCCCTTTCTTCTATTTAATTTTTATAGTAAAAATAACCTAGCCACCATCTTCCCCAAATTTAATCGAGAGCTATAATTATCGTAAATCAATGTCGTTAGATTTGTTGCGCCGTATGAGTGAGATCTTCAAATCCCTAGTCTTGGATTTTGATGCGCTAGTTTTTAGGGATGTATGATATTTCATGGCCGTCGGTTGTGAAGGGGATGGCAGAGCTAGGGGCCATGATCAGAGGAACGGAAGCCACCGCTGTAAAATTTGATCAAAGAGAAGTCGGTTGGCGCCGGAAGGGGGAGGTCCGACCATCTCTAGTACAATTCGACCTTAGGGTTTCACTTGCGACAGGAGTAGGCCACGATGAGTAAAAGGTGATCAAGCTTGGGATTTTGCCTTGGTTAACGAGCACTCTCAAAGAGGAGCTCGTCAGAGTCAATGGCGTGTGATTTCATCAAGCGAGGCAATGTGGAGGGTGAATGCGTGCATGGCATGGAGTGTGTACATTGCGTGTGTGCACAGTGATGAGGTAAAGGAGGAGGAAGGATTAGTGTGGGGTAATTTATTTAAGTAAAGTAATTGGTTAATTTAATTGTTTAATTAATCCAAAAACTTATAAAATCAATATCTTCTCCAACCGAGGACCAATTAATTCATTTATTAAAATATCACTTTCCAATTTCAACAAATTTAAAATAATGGTTTTATTTCCAAAAATAATTTTGCAATTCATAAATATTATTTATTTTACCAATATAAATTCACAAACGACTATTGGATTTTAAACATAATTCAAATTTTAAATTTTATTTTTTAAATGAATATCTCCCAAATAAATCCAAAAATCACTTTTATTGAATTAAATAAAATTTCAAAAATATATTTTATTATAATTAATCAAATAGCGGGATGTTAAAAAACCATCGGTTTCTTAACTCGTTATGTTGTTTCTTAGTAATATGATCTGGTCTACAATGCCAAAAAAATCTATCATATACATTTGTCGCATTATTATTTTTAACAGAAAATATATGATTTAATTAAGAACATAAATGCCATTATATAAAGCACAAAATCCAACTATTTTATTTCCAACACAAATATTCATAATATTGTCTTTACAAATGAAACTGTATTCATCCTCTGTCAAACGAGGGATATATATTATTCCATAACTAAAATTCCGCAGATAATAATAGTTATTCAAAATCAATCATAACCACTTGCAAGTTTCCCATGTTATTCTTTCATTGCTTCTGCAGTTATGCTAGCTCCACTTTCAACCTAAAATTTCATGCTCCCTCTAGCGACTGGACTCTTGCTTTTAAGTCCCTGTAAAGAATTACAAATGTGAGTTACATATCCAATATTTAAAACCAACTACAAGCATATATAGATAAATAATCTTCTATATGGAAAATATTTTTATGAGAAGAATCTGATTCTTTCTCCTTTAGCATCTTTGAGTCCTCAGGACAATTCCTCTTCTAATGTCCCTTCATAAAGAAAACGGTGACAATCGTCTTTCTCTTGAGCCTTTGACTTTCCTTTGCCACCCTTTGACATATGTTTTCTCTTCTTACCCTTTCGATGAAGAGCTTCTCTTGACAACGGGCACTATACTCGGTTCCTTCATAAACGTTCCCTGGCCAGTCCTTAACATATTAAGGAGTTCAACAATAGTACATTTCAATGAGTTCATATAGAAGTTCAATATAAACGGGTCAAATTGTGGAGTTAGTGACCCAAGAATTAAGTCGATCTGAAGCTCGGTATCTAGAGTACCTAGCATGGCCAACCATTGATGTACCCAATCATATTGAGTATGCGGTTTTGGACTGATGAACCTTTTCTCATTTTTGCACGGAACAGTTTCCACATTACCTCGTACCTTGTGGTACAGGATTGCTCACTATACAGCTTTTGTAGGTGGCTAAATATTTCATGAAGATTCATCTTGGCTATTGTCTTTAGAGCTCGATGCTCATAGTGGGCAATGCATAACAATGAGGTAGTTTACAATCCATTTGCTAATCCTCGTAAGCTATAGTTTGTTCGGCCATGGCATTCTTATGGTGTTTAGTCAAAGGGTCGTTGGCGACAACATATTAAAGATTTTCGTTTGTGAGTGCAATTTTGACATTCCTTAGCCGATATATGTATATTCATATGTATTTCTTTTATTAATTAAACAATTTAGTTAATTTATAAATATAACATTTATATTTATTTATTAAATTTAAAATAATTTTCTATTTATATTTTGTAACCCTTTATAAAATTATGTAATTGAGTACATAATTTAAAATATTTTTAAATATGAATTTTATAATTTTTATAAAATTATGTAATTGAGTACAGAATTTAAAATATTTTTAAATATGAATTTTATAATTTTTATAAAATTATTTAATTTAAACATTTTTTAATTACTTTATAATATTCAAATAAGATATTTGAATTAACCTAAGACTCGAAAATACACTACTGAGTCTTCCATAAGGGCATACCCTAGAACCAAACCATTTCAATGAGCCAGATAACGGCCAAGAGATCAGGAGGTTATCCACGTATAATGGTCATTAATTAAGTTAACATTCTCCTTAGTTTAAGCACCCTTTCCTTGAGACTCGTCTCCTTAGTTCAAATATCCCAAACACTCGCATAGTGCTGTTGGTTAATTATTTACACAAGTACAATGCAGTTTTTGATATCATTGTTGGATCAGGTGCACTAACAACAGGGTTAAAATGGTGAATTTCAAAATATCCTATTATTAAATTACACGAGATCTTTATCGTGTGTTTGCGTAAATAAATATTTGTGTATACTAAATCAAATTTAGTATTTTTGATTAATAAAGGATATTTGAAATATTTTAATTTAATTAATTGGATTAAAATATTTATTTGTTGTCAATGTTTAAACTAAATCTATTAAAAATTTAATTTAAAATAAATCTACTAATAATTTAATTTAAAATAAATTTACTAAATAATTTAATTTAAAATTAATTCATTTTAAATCATATTTAATATGTTAGGATATTCATATTCACAGTATGAACATCACAACAATAAGTACATATAACCCAAACTAGGGGTTCATTTGGAAAATTGACCGATTTGTCCTACGATCAATAAGAAGTCTAAGTATGATATAAATATATGTTTAATATAATAATAGTAATATAAATTATCCTAATTTTACATGGAGCAAGTAAAAAAAATTATTTTGCCATTAAAATGTTTTATAAAAAATATTTTTTAAATTGGGTACTACGGTAGCAGTATATATTAGTACTACAAGTCTTAGGTAATATGCTGCATATTTCATGTTAATATATGTATAACGGTTTGAATCATGGTATCAAGTTTTGAACCTGTAACCTCTCGAATCAAATTCAATGAGCCTAACCACTGGGATAATGCATTGTATATTCCACGGTTACCTTTTGCCTTTTTATTTAGGTTATTTTTGGGTTATTACAATAACCTATTTCATTTTAGTGCTTTAAAATTTGACTTTGGTTAGTGATATATATGTTAATCACAATGGCATAAATTTTGAATGTGCAACGGTGCCAAATTTTTGATTAAAATATAAAAATGTGATAAAAATTATTATCAAAGTTGAAAACAGATACGTGAGTTGTGTGTGTGTATTATTTATGTATCAACTTATGCATTGTAGTTGTTTAGCTTGCAATTTAAATTAGTGCATTCTATTATGGAATATAAATTATATTTATAATAAAAAAATATATAAGTATACAATTGAAAAATATATATTTATATAAATATAAGTATATAAAATAATTATAAATATTAGCATTTGTTGTAAGAAAATCATTGAATAATTTATGTGTGTGTGTGTATAATCAATTTTTATTTTCAACTATATATATAATAAGTTTAAAACTTAAATTTAAATATTTTGACTTATTCACTTTGTTTTTCGATATAATGCAGATGCAATCAGATATAAAATATATTTTTTAATTAAATTATTTTGAACAAAAATTATTTTGGTTTGAATAATTCAAATTAGATTTAATTTAAATCTTTTGACTTGGCAAATAAAATGAAAATTAATTTTTTTTTTGCTTGCTGTGAACCGTAGATGAATTATATTATATATACGAGTACATATGCACGCCTAGGTGGGCCTGCATTTAACCACAATGTGCATGCATTTTTATTTGTACATGTGGAAGTAGATTTGATAGTAGCATCCCCACATTTGAACGCCGCCTAGGCAGAAACCGCTATTTTTTTGTTCTGACTGCAATAACTTCTTCATACTAACTCGGAATCAGGCAAAACTTTGACCGATGAATTTCTACCTAAATTACAGACAATATGGTACACTTGGATACTTCATCTTGTGAACGCACACTGTAGTTCTCCAAGGGGACTGACAGTTTGCTTAGAAAATAACATGGCACAACATCCTCATATTTGAACTCCACCTAGTGCAGAAGCCGCTATTTTTTTATTCAGATTGCTATATTTTCTTCATACTAACTTGGAATCCGGCGAGACTTCGACAGATTAACTCCCACCTAAATTACGGACAATATGGAACACTCGGATACTTCATCTTATGAACGCACACTGTAGTTCTCCATGGGGACTGACAGTTGTACTTAGAAAATAACAGGCTAACACATCCCCATATTTCAACTCCGCCTAGTGCAGAAGCCGCTATTTTTTTTGTTCAGACTGCAATAACTTCTTCATACTAACTCGGAATTAGGCGATAGTTCGACCGATGAACTCCTACCTAAATTACGGACAATACGGTATAGTTGGATACTTCATCTTGTGAACGCACACTGTAGTACTTCATGGTGACTGACAGTTGTACTTGAAAATAACATGCTATATCCCCACTTCAACGCTCACTATAGTTCTCCAAGGTGACTAATAGTTGTACTTAGAAAATAACAGACTACATCCTCATATTTGAACTTTGCCTAGGAAAAAGCCGCTATTTTTTTGTTCAGACTGCAATAATTTCTTCATACTAACTCGGAATCAGACAAAACTTCGACCGATGAACTCCCACCTAAATTACGAAAAATATAGTACACTCAGATACTTCATCTTGTGAACGCACACTGTAGTTCTTCATGCGGACTGACAGTTTACTTAGAAAATAACATGCTACCACATCTCCATATTTGAACTCCGCCTAGTGCAGAAGCCGCTATTTTTTTTGTTCAGTCTGCAATAACTTCTTCATACTAATTCGGAACCCGGCGAGACTTCGATCGATTAACTCCCACCTAAATTACGTACAATATGGAACACTCGTATACTTCATCTTGTGAACGCCAACTGTAGTTCTCAATGGGGATTGACAGTTGTACTTAGAAAATAAGAGGCTACCACATCCCCATATTTGAACTCTGCCTAGTGCAGAAGCCGCTTTTTTTGTTCAGACTGCAATATTTTCTTCATACTAACTCGGAATCCGGCGAGACTTCGACCGATTAACTCCCACCTAAATTACGGACAATATGAAACACTCGGATACTTCATCTTGTGAACGTACACTGTAGTTCTCCATGGGGACTGACAGTTGTACTTAGAAAATAACAGGCTACCACATCCCCATATTTGAACTCCGCCTAGTGCAGAAGCCGCTATTTTTTTTGTTCAAACTGCAATAACTTCTTCATACTGATTCAGAATCCGATGAGACTTCGACCAATTAACTCCCACCTAAATTACGGACAATATGGAACACTCGGATACTTCATCTTGTGAACGCACATTGTAGTTCTCCATGGGCGCTGACAGTTGTACTTAGAAAATAACAGGATACTACATCCCATATTTGAACTCTGCTTAGTGCAGAAGCCGCTATTTTTTTTGTTGAGACTGCAATATTTTCTTCATACTAACTCGGAATCCGGCGAGACTTCGACCGATTAACTCCCACCTAAATTACGGACAATATGAAACACTCGGATACTTCATCTTGTGAACGTACATTGTAGTTCTCCATGGGGACTAACAGTTGTACTTAGAAAATAACAGGCTATATTCCCATATTTGAATATTATTTCTCTATATGATGTAAAAGGGTATATCTGGAATTTCAAAAAGACACTGAGTAAATCTATTCAATGAATTCTCTTTATTAGTAGTAAATATATATATATACATACATATACACATATACATATATATACACATATACATATATATACGAGTATTACGGCACGCGCTTTGCGCGTGAGTTGTTTTACAAATTGTATATATTTCAAAACACTTAAAAAAATAATTTCCACAAATATTTAGTCGTATTTTACGTTGAACTCATACATAGTTTGTTTGGATTTTTATTTTTAAGTTTCAGTATCTATTTTTTTTTGTAGTTTGAGTTTATATTTCTTTTATTAGTTAATAAAGAAAGAATTTGTAAACGAATTTCATTTGTTATATCCTATTTTAAAGTGACATTAAGATGTGATAATAGTTGAGCATTCTGAATTTGTAAAAATACTATTTATCAGGTCCTATTTTCAAATGATATTAATGTTTATTAATATTTGTAAAGGCATGTGTTGAATTTGTAAAGTAAAGGGTATTTTCAGAAGTTTGCGGCCGGACTAAAGGCTTGTGCTTTCAAACCAACTATTAATAAAGACACACACACATGTATATTTGAGGATAATAATATTTGCCATGTTCAAAATAGTAAGAGAAAAATATAATTGTTTTATGTATTTAAACTAAAACAAATATTGCAAGATTGGTTTTTTGCGTATATATGTGTGTTATGAAAAATGGTAGTAGCCTCGCCCTTTCCTCCCACAACCTCCACCTTCCCCACCACTTGTTCCCCCTGATTTGACCAGAATCCGCCTCCAAGCAGAATGTGAACAAAAATTTGTTCGATTTTTCATGTGTACTCTTAATTTCTAGATTCGCTAACCCTTATTTTCCCTCACCCGAAGCAGCCTCACGCCTCCACTGATGCATCACCACTAGCCCCAAACAGTGCTAGGAATACAACAAGAACCCCCGAAGAACACAATCTAGGACATGGAAGGCGGTGATAACCGAGGAGGACATTTCAGTCTCCACGCTCCTTAAATTTTATAATCCTATTGATTTAAGTCAAAAGCGATGTGCTAGAATGAAAAATTCTATAATTGATTCAGCAAAAAATATTGGGATAATTCGATTATTATTTATGTGGTCAGGTCCCGTTCGTATTATCATTATTTTAGAGGTTACATTGAAAGAGTGTAGAAGCCTTCAGGCGAATTCTATATACACACCAAAGAGAACGACTTTTATGTTATCAAATTTGACAATAAGGAGGACTATCAGAGAATATTGGAATGAGGAGCATATTTCTACGATAGAAGATCTATGATGCTGCATAGATGGGTATTGAATATGGAACTCAACAAGGAACTGCTACAAACCATTTCAGTTTGAGTGCGATTCCCGAGTCTAAAATTAGATTTCTGGTAAGTGGAAGGTATCAGTAGAATTACCTCTATATTGGGAAACCCCATTAAGATGGATCAATATATGAAAGGTATGATTAAATCTCTTTTTCCCGTGTATTGATAGAAATTAGTAATGACTTTAAGTTCCCAAATGAGGCATCCATTATAACTGAAAATAATGAAATATTCCTCCAACCGATTAAATACAAATGGTGATCTAGTGTATGTCAAAATTGTAACTGCTTTGGTCATCCGGCAAAATTGGGTGTTTTCCAAAAAATCGGTACCCAAAACTATGACAAACCAGGAAACACATCTGATTTAATGGATGCTGACAGATCACAATCAGAGAACCCGTGCAGTTAAAATGCTTAGCGGTTCTACGTCTGTGGAGGTGCAAAATGTTAAAGCGGAGGTGTAAAAAGCTTCATTAGATATAAAATTTAATTTTTAAAGTTGATTTATTCTCATTTACATATCATTTGTGTAGAAAGAAAAAAATATTGTTTAATTTTATACAACAAAGCCAAAGAATATTATGATTTATGCAGACTATATTTGCTGATTACAGTAGATTTCTAACTTATATTTAACATTTATGCCTTAAAATTAGGTTTCTTCCCAACTTTGTTGATTTGGTTTAAAAGAAAACTAGTCAAGTTAACCTTTGTATATTAATATTGCTAAAGTGGTTATTAAAATGCCTTTTTTTGAAAAAGGTAAACAGGGCCCAGCCCAATATATATTAAAAACAGGTTAACCGAACGGGTAAAACAAACCTCAACCCGAAGCCATAATACAAAGCGCAAACCCTAACTAGGGTTGCCGACAAAACACATTCGCGATGCGAATAAAAAAAACACAAAAACTCGGAAATGGAGGATGGCGATTCGAAAGCATCCAGCAGAATCTTTTCCAAACATCAATGGCAGCTATCTATAAGGAGACCACTTTGCTTAAGGGGGTCTCCACTCTTCGATGTCTTTAGCGGAAAGATGAGAGGTTTCCAGAACTGAGCTAGAATGACTATTTCGAGTAGATTTAGACATATTGTCATAGTAATTGGTCTCCTTGTTCGTTTGATTGCCCCCCGATTCCAGATCTGGAGACGTGGTAAGAGTCAAGGCAGTGTCCTCCTTCGAAACGGACCTTTGAAAATTGAGGCATGCTTCGGCATGAGAATTGCTGCTCTCACCTCTTATCCAATCAGATAAGTGGTAGATACGATTATTGAGCTTGCTGATGTAGTATGAATGCCCTAATCTTTGCTCTATACTGGGCAGAAACAAATTGTTGGCATCTTTAGTGCTATTGCATCTCCTCTTGCTATAATCAGGTATTAAAACATTTTTATTAGTGCATAAATCTTTACTGTTCGAACTATTAATAATATTAAGAGCCTTGAAACTTCCCTGACAGGTTGAGATCTGATTATTTGGGGGATTGACAGCAGTAGCCTTGCTAACAACTTTAAAATGGGCCAAATCAGATAAGTGCTTGCGAGAAAAAGTGGCTTTATCTTTATGAATATTTGCATCGTAGATAACAGTGCTGTTGCTTTGTAGTTGACAATCAGTAGGAAGTAGAAGCTCAGATTTGAATGGACGGCTATACCTATGCATATCAGGTAAAGAAGAGTGAAAATTCTTATTTAAGTGACTATTTAAATTAGAATTATAACTGATATTATGGTTACTTCCCTTGCAGGATAATATTCTGGTATGTATATTGGGGCAGCAACCTTCAGCTGAGGAACTTTTATCCATAAATACTGATGTCTTCACCACTAAATTGCCATCTTCAGCGGGATAATGAGAATTTTTATTAAAATTCTCATTTTGTAAGTAATCTTCTACCAAATTCTCATAGTTATCATTTTCTGAGATGTTATTGGTATTGATGCTGTTTTTGCTGAAATTATGAAGAAATATGTTAGGCATAATTGAACAGTTATTAAGAAAGTTCCTTGTTGAGTTCTTTAATTAATAAATATTGAGATTTTACTCATAATAATAAGCAGCATTGCAAAGGCAGGATTCTGTTACTATAGGATAAAAAAACATGGGATATGGCAGTTATTCACAAAAGTGAACAGTACATCACGTGTTGTATACAGAATAAACTAGGCTTGGTTTTCTTATTTACATTCATGTATGCGCATAATCAAGCAGATAAGAGAACCAAACTGTGGGAATATATAAAAGAGCCAGCTAATGTGATCAACATAACTTGGGTGATAGTAGGTGATCTTAATGCTATCCTATATTATCACGGCAGAATCAACAACAGAAGCTATAGTCCTTACCTGGATACAGACTTTGTTAAATGTGTGGGAACTGCAAATCTTTTTGAACGACCATGCTTAGGGAACTACTATACATGGAGAGAAGGAGAAAATTTATCCGTTCACAGTAAAATTGATAGACTTTTCATCAATAAAAACGCTATGACAAGTTCCCTCATTTCTCTACTAATTTTGCTAATCGCTCCACAAGCGACCATACCCTGATCATCTTTAACTTTGCACCGAACAGGCAACCCAACTGGAAATTGTGAAAAGAGATTATAATAATTCATATATAGATAATCCTCATTTTCAACTTCTTTCGAGGTTAAAGAAAATAAAGGAAAACCTTAGAAGCTGGAATAAAGAGATATCTTCCAAGCCACTGCTGAGTTGTTAAAGAAGGAGCTTAATGTGGCTTATTCATACATGATCAATCATCAAATGAGACTTAGGCCGTGGACTCATACATAAGCAAAGTAGATCAACTTTCAGAGATGCTAGGCAAACAAGCTACGGAAAACTTGCAGCGGTCAAAAATTAAGTAGTTGGCTAAAAGAGACAAAGCATCACACTTCTTTCATGCTAAATTTGCTGAAACTAAAACCAGTTCAGGAAATAAAATGATGCTTGATGCTAAGGGACATTGGATTGACACCAATGAAAAGTTAAACAGGGAAGCATTACAGTACTTTTCAAATTTATTTTGTACCTCTTTTATTACGAATAACTTCCAGCCTATCACATGTAAACAATTCTTTCAGATAATGCTGGGAAAGCATTGGATAGGACTTTTGAACTTAATGAAGCCAAAGAGGTAGTGTTTTATATACATAACAATTGCTCTCTAAGACTAGACAGATTCAATTCAAAAAATTTCAAAATTCATTAGGACCTCATTAAAAATGATGTTTTTGAAGCTACAGTGGGTATTCAACAGTCGGGTTAAATTATTAAATAAATCAATCACACATTTATTTATTTAATTCCGAAAAGTGTAGACCCACATATCCTTTAATATTATAGACTAATTTCTTTACGTAATGTGATCTATACAATTTTGGCAAACTTGTTATGCAATAGGATGAAGCATTACTTAAATAATTTAATTTCTATCGACCAAAATGCTTTCATTCCAAGTAGACTTGTAAAAAAAATTCCCTACTTGCGTACAAAATAGTGAGAGGGCTTAATAGAAAGACATCATGAAGATGGGTTACCAACCGTATGATAAATTAGTAGGGAATTCATATATCATATGTTGCTTTGTATGGGTTTCTCTAAAAAGTTTGCACAGATGATATATGAATGTATATCTACTACCACCTTTTTAGTTTTATTAAATGGCAGCACATGGGCTACTTCAATAGCAACTGGGGTATAAGGTGTGGAGATCCTTTATTTCCTTTTCTATTTACTGTTGCAATGGAATACTTTACAATTTTAATGGATATGAAATTTTGCAAAGGAAATATCACCCCTGTTCTTTCTACTAATCCAACTCTCGCTCATTTACTATGCGCGGATGACATTTTAGTGTTCTTGAATGCTAACACTAAATATGCTAAAAGAATTGCCCAAATTATTCACGTCATTAAGGAGTCTGTGGGTTTGGAAATAAATGAACAAAAACCACTTTGTTCTTTAGCAAAGGGGCTAAAGAAAGGGATCAAATCATGAATATTTTAAAGGCTCAGTCAAGGAACCTACCGATCACCTATTTGGCTATTCTTTTATTTTATAGTAAATTAAAATCTAGAGATTTGGGTGTAGTGTTAGATAAAAAATTCAATCACTAGAAACTTAGGATGTTTAATGTAGCTGGTCGAATTGAGCTAACTAAAATAGTGATCTACCTAATGATCATGTTTTAGGCTCAATTTTATCAACTACTAGCATCTATTATCACCAAATAAATTCTTTGTGCTCTAATTTTGTGTAGAAAAATAAACATCATAATATGAGTTAGAGTGATATGCGTCGCACGAAGTACGAATGAGGTGTGGCATAAGGAAAATAGAAGATATCGTAAAGACTATTTCTTTAAAACTTACATGGAGGTACTTACAAAAAGATTGATTGCGAGCTAAATGGATGCAAAATAGATACTGTAAGGACAAAATTTCTGGACAACCACTGAAGACGGTAATGCTTCGTACACCTGGAAATTACTGGTGACTAATGGATTAAGGACGATAAGACCCATATTCAACGCCCCTGTATTTCCGTAACGGATGTCTCAGAACACAATCTAAAGAACTTTTTGGGAGGAAAACTATCAACGGTCAAAATACGAGATTATGATTCGATCCATGGGTCAATGGTCAGTCTCTGAAATATATGTTCGGGTGGCAAGCAATCTCAATCATCGGTGGCCCTAACAGGAAGGATTCTTCTATCATGTCTATAGACAAAAGAGAGAAGATATCTTCAGTTTTCCACTCATATAACCCAACTAATTCAAGACATTCCTCCTAATCAGCATCACAGTAAAGATATTGGGTTTGGAAGGCAAAGAATAATGAAATTTTTTTGTTCAGTTCAGCATGGAGTCAAATCAGAGAAAAACACAATGAATTTCAATGGTGCAAACACATTTGGAGCAGCGCATGCTTACCTAAAATGTTGGTGTGTGCACAGTAGGCGAAAATGGATAAAATAAACACCAAAGAAAGAACTTCCATGTGGAAAACCGATATAGATACCAAATGTAAATTATGTAATCTAACAAATGAGATAAAAAAACCACATATTTTTCCATTGCCGATATTCCACATCACTTTTAGGCAATACTCTCATCAAATTACAACTTCCAATTGGAGCTAACAAAGATATTGATAACGGCTTTGATAAGATATTATGTTCTACTAGCGGTAATAAAATATTGTAGAAGCTTCAAAACATTGCACTCACTATTCTAATATGGCATTTGTGGATGGAATGCAACTCCGGTGAGTTTCAAAATATCGAAACTCCTACATACATTAGACTCAAACAAATTACTGCCGATATTAGACAATTACTGAAATAAGAAATCGACCAAAGAGAAGATACTGGGGGTAATAAACTTATCTTTTCAAAGTTTGGACTTCAAATGCAGTACTACGGTAAAGGAACATCCGATCTGAACAGGCAAACATGGCTCTTGGAGACTGACTATTTTACAACGAATACAAGGAGATGAGTGTAAGATTCGGTGATACACTATTTTCAGTTGAAGAATATTCGGATGATATTGTTGATTTCAGTGATACAATATTTCCAATTGCAGAAGATTTGGAAGATATTTGAGATAATTACTCAAATATATATTGCCTCTTTTATAGCATAAAAGAGAGTAATAAATTACCTATGTGAGAAAAAGAATTATTTTGGAAGATTGAGGTAATCAATTAATTCCCTAATTAGTTGATTAAAGGAGGAACCTTATCAGGCGCATGTAAATTAGGGAAAACTGAAAAATCAAATGAATAAACGTTCCCTATATGAATATAAGAATTAACGAGGCACTGATTTATGACCATAAATCAATTACTTCATTCCCAAGTAATAATCTCTATATAAAGGCAGAGATTAGCATGAGTAGAATTATCTCTCTCATTTGTATTTATTATTATTATTCTCTATTATCAAGCTTGTAAAAATTCTCCTCTTAAAAATTAATAAAATCTCCTCTCCCCAAGTGGATGTACACTACCTTGCGATAGTGGAACCACTAAAATCCCGTGTGTTACTTTCTTTTATTGCTTGATCTGTGATTGTTTTTAGCTAGTGACTATTTGTTATTTGTTTTGCCTCACCATCAATCCAGTCCTTTTTTTTCCGCAAGGTTGGGTTTTTTTTGTTTCTAAGTGACCTTGAGGGATTTTTCTCCAGTAGTCTAGTATCAGAGCGACAAGGTTGATTGAGAAAGGGTGTTAGGCATTATGGCAGGAGATGAGGAGGCTCCAGCGGTTGTACCAAGCCCTATGTTAGAGGGACCTATATTGCACTAGGATCTAGTTTAGCAATAAAGAAGTGGAACGGTGATAAAGACTTCAAGAAGTGGCAATAGTGGATGAAAGTTGTTCTGATGAGAAATAAAGTTCATCCTATGGTGTTTGCTCTTGAGGAGTTGACAGTTGAAATTTCAGCCACGGAAAGGAAGGAGATGGAAAATTGGACGTTTACTACTTTGAAATTAGCTATGGAAGAAAATGTTATTTCTGATATCAGCGGTGAAACTACTGCTAATTGCATTTGGACCAAGCTAGAAAATATCTATTTAAAGAATTTTTTTGACTAACCGTCTGATTTTGTTGAAGATATTTTTCACCATAAGGATAAGAGATGGTACTTCAATCAAAGAGCATCTAGGTTTCTTCGACGATCTAGTGATGAAGATGAAGACTGTGGATTTGAAGGTAGATGAAGAGAGTATGGCTACGATGCCCTTGTGTTCCCTTCCGAAGCGTTACACAGGTTTCGCTAACCGCCTTATCTTTGCGAGAGATACTATGACTGTTGAAGATATGAAGTCGGACCTTCTATCTGAGGACTTGAGGGATCAGATGAAGGAGATGGGTGAAGGTAGAGGAGGAAATAGTAGTCAAGGCCTATTTGTTGAGAGAGGGAGAGAGGAGAAGAAGAATTGGAATTCTAAGGGACGTTCCAAATCTAGAAAGCCCGGTAATAATTATAGAGGAAAATCTAAGCATGGAAAGTGTCACCATTGTAAGAAACCAGGCCATTGAAAAAGAGACTTTCCGGATTTGAAGAAGAAGAGCAAAGAACATGGTTCTTCATCATTTGCGATGGAGAAAGCTGTATCTGATGATGTGTTATTTGTAGCGGTATCAGATATATCAAACCATTGGGTGCTTGATTCGGGGGCGTCTTTTCATATGACGCCGAATAGGGATTACTTCGGTTCTTTAGTCAACAGAGAGGGAAGTGCAATCTTTATGGGTAGTGATGCTAGTTGTAGAGCCATGAGAGAAGGTGCGGTGCGGATTAGGATGTTTGACGGAGTGATATGCACTTTGATAGGTGTCCGGTATGTTCCGGATCTTTAGAAGTCCTTGATTTCTTTGGGGTAGTTGGCATCCATGGAGTGCAAGGTCGCTATATAAAAGGATGGTTTGAAGGTTTCGAGGGGTGCTCTTGTTCTTATGAAGGGAGATGTGCTCCAGAATCTATATTTGCTTAAGGGGACCACAGTTCTTGGAGAGTCGTGTGTTGGAGTTGATAGTTCTTATGCTTTGGATGCCAATAGACTTTGGCATCTCAGGTTGGGTCATATTTCTGAGAAGGGCTTGGAGTTGCTTCGTAGATGGAAGATGATCAAAGGTGTCTTCGATCAGTTGGACTTCTGCCAGGAGTGTGTGTTTGTTAAGCAGACAAAGGTATCTTTTGGAATTGGACTTCATAGATCAGAGAGGGTGCTTGATTATGTGCATACAGATGTTTGGGGACCAGTTGCTACTGCTTCCATTGAGGGAGCGAAGTATTTTATCTCTTTTATTGATGATTTTTCTCGAAAATTTTTGGTATATGTGATGAAGGCCAAATCAGAGAGCTTTGAGAAGTTTAAGGCCAGGAAGGTGCTTGTTGAGAACCAATCTGGTTCAAAGTTGAAGGTGTTGAGATCTAATAACGGCGATGAGTTTGTCGCTGAGTAGTTCCTCGACTTTTGTAGATAGCATGGTATTGAGATACATTTCACTATACCAAGTGATACCGCAATCTTACGGGTTTCCTGAGAGGATGAATAGGACTTTACTTCAGAAGGATTGTTGCTTGAGATTGACGGAGGGCTTATATAGAGGCTTTTGGGCTGAGGCATTATTGATTGTGGTGCATATTATTAATCGGATTCCGTGCTCAGCCTTAGATGGAAAGATTCCATAAGAGAAGTAGAGAGGTAGAGCCGTGTACCTTAGTTATTTTTGTATTTTTGGTTACCTTGTGTATGTTCACCATACAGGTGATGATAAGTTGGAGGCAAGAGCATACAAAGGCATCTTCTGTGGATACACATACGGTATCAAAGGATATCATATTTGGCACCCTATTGATAGGAAGATTGTTCATTCTAGACATTTTACTTTTGATGAGTCAACAATGTTCAATCCTAAGAAAGACTTACATACCACATCAGATGTTTCTGATATGCCTAAGAAGATGGAAGAGGTTCCTATTTTATAGCCTAGTAGTAGAGTTGTTGATGTCGTTGAGAGTGAGATAGATGTAGTTGATGTGACATCATAGAGTAGTCCATAGGTGCCTTCTAGTAGTGTTGGTGATGTGCATGAGACTAGAGTAAGTTCAGTTTAAGATGGAGCTGAAAAGAGTTTAGGAAAAGTTGTACCTACTCGGGCATGTCGTAGAACTATTAGGCTGCCTAAGGGTATGGTAATTGGTAGTATGCAAACCTTAGCCTTAGTGATCAGTTTGATTATGCCCTACATGTGGTTCATGAGGATCCGCTTGACCTTGATGAAGCTTTGAAGTTACGTGAGCTTTGAAGTTATGTGACAGTTCGAAGTGGATGTGCGCTATGGAAGTGGAGCTAGAGTCGTTGAAGAAGAACAAGACTTGGGATTTGGTACCTCCTCCTCAAGGAAGCCGAGCCATAGGTTGCAAGTTTGTGTTCAAGGTGAAGGGTGATGGAAGATACAAGGCTAGACTTGTTGCTAAAGGGTTTTCACAGTGGAAGAGATTGGAGTATGATGATATTTTTTTTCTATAGTGAGACACACCTCCATCCGTATTTTGCTTGCTATAGTTGCCGCTCATGACTTGGAGTTGCAGCAACTTGATGTGAAGACTACTTTCTTGTATAGAGAGTTGGATGAGACCATTTACATGAAGCAGCCAAACGGATATGTTGTAGATGGAAAAGAGAATTGGGTTTGCAAGCTAAAGAAGTCATTGTATGGACTTATGCGGTCGCCTAGACCATGGTACAAGAGGTTTGATTCTTTTATACTTTCACTTGGTTTTGATCATAGCATCAAAGACGCTTGTTTGTACTTCAAGCATTTGAAGAATGGTTATTGGGTGTATTTACTTATTTAGATGGATGATATGTTGATTGCTTCCAAGCATAAAGCTGAAATTGATAGTTTGAAGTTGAAGCTTAAGGCGGAATTCGAGATAAAAGACCTTAGATAAGCAAGGAAGATTTCTGGTACGGAAATCCAAAGGGATAAGAAGCTTGGACTTTTGAGGCTCACTAAAAAGGAATATATTCTGAAAGTTCTTGCTCGATTTAGCATGGAAGGAGCAAAGGGAATTAGCACACCCATGCCTTTGCATATATAGCTTTCTCCAATCTCGGAGAAGGACAAGGTTCCCTATGTGAGTGCAGTTGGTAGTCTGATATATGCCATGGTTTGCACTAGGCTTGACATTGCACATGCAGTTGGATTGGTGAGTAGATTCATGTCAAATCCAGGAAAGATGCATTGGGAGGCAGTGAAGTATATTTTTAGATATCTTAGAGGGACTCCAGACCATGGGCTTGTCTTTGGCAGCAGAGATAGAGATTTTTGCTTTGTTGGATTGTGTGATTCTAACTATGCCGGTGATAGAGATCGAAGAAAGTCAACCTCGGGTTATGTGTTCACCATTGGTGGGACAACTATTAGTTGGAGAGCGAGGTTGTATGCGATTGTGGCTTTGTCTACTACAAAGGTAGAGCTTATAGCCGCGGTTGAAGTGGCTAAGGAGGCACATTACTTGAAGCATTTGTTGTGTGACTTGGGCTTCATGTCTGAAGGTATAGAAGTAAATTGTGATAGCCAAAGTGAAATTCAATCAGCTAAAAATTTGGTTTTCAGCTCAAGGATGAAGCATATTGAGGTGAGAGAGTCCTTTCTTATCTCTATGGATGAAAAGAAGCTTATACGTCTTTAGAAGGTTCACAAAGAGGAGAATGCAATGTTTACCAAGTCATTAACCATTGCAAAGATCGAGCATTGCTCGAACTTGATTCGCTTGATGAAGTGCTAGGTGCCATAAGGTGGCATGGGGGAGAGTAAGTTGGTAAATAGAGACGTTTATTTTCATTGTGGATTTTGATAGGTCCTACTTGGAGAGGGTACTTTCAACACTTCATTGGAAGGCGGTGGCCTTGCCGGAGTTCATTGACAAAGTGCAATGGGTGATGGCTATGCCAAAGATTGAGAAAGTATGTGTGGTGTCTTATCCAAGAGCTATTTGGAGTAAGAGGATGTCGGTGGAGTTGATAGGCTTGCGGGGAAATAAAGTATCAAGGTGGAGATTGTAAGATATGGTGATACAATATTTCCAATTGCAGAGGATTTGGAAGAAATTGTTGATTTCAATGATACAATATTTCCAATTACAGAAGATTTAGAAGACATTTAAGATAATTATTCAAATATATATTACCTCTTTTATAGCATTAAAGAGAGTAATAAATTAAATACGTGAGAAGAAGAATTACTTTGGATGATTGAGGTAATCAATTAATTCCCTAATTAGCTGATTAAAGAAGGAACCTTATTAGGCACATGTAAATTGGGGGAAACTGGAAAATAAAATGGATAAACATTTATTATATGAATAGGAGAATTAATAAGGCATTGATTTATGACCATAAATCAATTACTTCAATCCCAAGTAATAACCTCTATATAAAGGCAAAGATTAGCATGAGTAGAATTATCTCTCTCATATGTATTTCTTATTCTTCGTCTCTATTATCAATCTTGTAAAAATTTCTCCTCTTAGAAAGTAATAAAATATCCTCTCCTTAAGTGGATATACACTACCTTGCGGTAGTGGAACCACTATAAATCCCATGTGTTACTTTCTTTTATTGCTTGATTTGTGATTGCTTTTAGCTGGTGATTATCTGTTGTTTGTTTTGTCTCACCATCAATCCGGTCCTTTTTCTTCCGCAAGGTTGGGTTTTTTGTTTTTAAGGCGACCTTGAGGGATTTTTCCTCAACAATGAGACCATCACAGTGGAGGCGACATAACTAATATTTTGATCATCCCAAGTGCCTTTATAGGAGGTGGAAGGTGTTGTTAGTAGAGGAAGGAAGAAGACGGGTTGCCAAAATTAAAATATTATTAAAGGAAGTCTAATTAACGAACTAGCTTAGAACTTTATGATGGAGTAGCTTTGAAAAGTGGACAGATGTATTTCAGAAAAGTTGTATTCTTTTTTATTTCCTTTTGGAGTTGTTTATTTTTAGTATCAATTGAGGGTATAGTGGTAATTAAGCCCGTATGGGGGTTTTGAATTCAAATTTAGTAGTAATTTACCATGATTTATTTTAATTTAGCCTTGTTTAGTAAACTTATCACTTTTAGCCCCATTTGAAAACTTATTACATTCGCAGTCCATTTTTGGCCAACTCAGCATCGAGCTAGCCAAAGTATACTGGCGACATTTGAAATGTCTCCAATGCTTTTTTCTTTAATTTACATTGGCTCCTTTTCAAAAGGAGCCAATGTAAAAATTTTAAAAAAAAATCCAGGCGGCATTTGAAATACCGCCGGTACACTTTTTTTACTTTTGCATTGGCCCCTTTATGTAAAATGAAAAAAGGAAAATCACTGACGATATTTGAAATGTCGCCAGTATAATTTGGCCAGCTCGACGCTGAGCTAGCCAAAAGTGGGCTATAAGTGTTATTAGTTTTTAAATGGGGCTAAAAGTGTAATAAGTTTACAAAACTAGACTAAATTGGAAAAAACTCCTTTGAATTCAAGTAATACTCCTACCACTATTTGACCCTACCACCCTCATAATTTGTAACTTTTTTATATGAAAGATTAGTCCTCGTATAGAGGATAGCACTCATTATTTACTAAATAATAAGACAAAAGCTGCCAACAAGTCTGGTGGGTAATAGTACATGTGTAGTTAGTAAAATAGATGATCATCCCATAGATGATCCAATAAAAAAAGTGAAAAAATGAAAACAATAATAACTAAAAAATGAAAAATGAGTTATGAGTACATTAATTAATGAATAATATGTGCATCTCATGAGGAGCTCTGACTTGAAGTAGGCAAGCATGTGAAGCTAATCTCTTAATCCACGTGTGCTGCAACAAACAAAGTCAGAAAATAACAAGGCATCACATGTTATAAGCAAATGAAGCAACCAGTGAAAATTGAAGCACATGATACAAGGCTGAGTGAGTGGTACATGCATGTTGAGTACAAGGCTAATGGTACAAGCATGTAGTGCTAGGAGAAATGGTGTATGCATGATTTGTATCCCTTTTTTCATTCTGAGTAAATGATCTACCTATATATATATACACACGACTTAAAAAGTTTTAATAAAATTATGAAATAATATATTATAATAACAGGAATGATATATGTGATTGTATTAATACGAATTAAAAATGAATCATAAATTATACATACTCTAAAACGGTCTTGTAGAAAGTCAATACGTCATTTGTTTAGTTTGTCCTCTTGGAATGCCACTGTCTCCTCCTTATCTTAACATTGCAAAGATTAAGAAATGGCTTAACCAATGGAGGGGTAGGTGGATAGGAATGATAGAGAGAGTTAAGAAAAGTGTGTGTTAGTTGGTGTGAAGGTTAGGCTATTTATTGCCAAGGGCCAACACCTTTCTCTTCTATTTTTCTTCTAGATCTCAAGAATAGGTAAAACCTTAAAAAACCACTTGATATGACTGGCCTGTAGTTTGACTAAGCATGGTTAAACACTCCTTTAACTCCTTTTGAATCATTAATTAATTAATTTCTAGCTCCAAACTTGATCGAACCATCGTATAACTTTTATACAATGTTCTATCTGATTTTATGCCTAAAATAAATAATTAAATTAGCCATAAATATTAATACAACATTTATATTATTATTAATTTATAACATTTATAAATTAATTTTACCCTTGGATGAATTTGGAAATAATTGACAACATAGTAGTATTGGCTCTTTGGTGTAAACTCGATCCACAATCAATATTTAAACAATTTAAACGCTGAATCCAGTACAGACTTTGGTGAAGCACGATATAGGGCCAAGTTCAACGCTTACAGACCATTTAGGCAAACCTGATCACTTATCAAATATAAGCTTACCTAGTAACAACAATTTGTACATGTATTCTTTTCTTCATCACTTATAAATTAACCATTTTACTTTGGTCAGAGGTTTTGACTTTTAAAATTGTATACCAATTACGGTGATACTAACCTTCTATAACAAAGGAGACGAATCCTCTCTTGAGTTGTGTTTCACTTCGAGTAGTTCAATGTGTACCCAGCTATGGCCATAACATGGTCATTATGCCATGCGGTTGACCATGGTCAAAATGTAGTCTACGTACTCAATGTCAATAGTACTCTCAAGTCAAAATATTATTGTACGTCGTTACCTTGAGATCTACTATTTTGACTTAGTTATAATAACCTATAGAAGACTCTCGTTAAGTCGTTCTATGAACATTCCAAACAATCACAAGTACATAACCTCTTTATGTTCCCAACGACTATGAGTAAATCATCGTCCATCATATGGAGAGTGTTACGTACACTGATCTCAACAGACGTATCAATATCCTTTTCTCAATACATCCTGACAAGGTACATTTAAGGTGTTGCTTTAGTTTATATCGTTTCAATACTCATGATTATGAACTCATTCATAACTACAATCAATAAGACACTACTCCTAATGAAACGCCTTGCCTCTATACCCATGCTACAAAAGTGTATACAGAGTAATATTGTCTAGTAATACGAAAAATAAGGTGATATTGGACAATCACACGTGAATATTTCCTTAGGCTAACATTGGTACATATTCTTTCCTCATATTATACATAAAATATATGTACTCGGTATCGACATAAAAACATAAACACATGGGTTTTCTAGGACAGAACAATACATAATATATAAAGATATCATAGAACCATAGAATGTAGTGAAAAATATAATATCATAATAAATACATCACAAAATAGGTCTACAAAATAGAGTATCTGATCTATTACAAAATATATATGTTCGGCCTGGACCGTTTTGGCAGCGGGTGAAATGGGTAAATTTAAAACTATTTGGATTTTAATGGGTCTATGTAATCTATTAACATGCATCCAATCTAATTATTAAAATAAAATGTAAAGACCCACATTTTAAACGTTTCGAATGGGAACATTTAATCTATTTAAATATTCAAATTTGATTCAAATATAATAGAAAATAAGAAAATCAATTGTTAATGAAACGACTTGATTTTTATGACATATTTTTAAAATGAATTTATAGGATTTTTCCATAATTTTTAATTTGGTAAATATTTAAGTTAGTTTGACACATTTTACGGAAAATACTGGTATTTTTATAACTTCTTTGAAAATGATGACCTATGTATTTTTGTGTTGTTTTATAGTCACATTGCATAGTTGTGCATGATTGTATTTTTATTTCTGTCATTCGCGGTTCGTACGCAACGTGATATTGTGTAACGGAGTACCGCAAAACCTTTTTGGGTGATATGAATCTTGACTTTTGGGTGCTTGGAAGCTTTGTATTGCCTTTTTATACAAAAATTTGTACACGCAACACACAGCAATACATAATATTTCAACTCCCCTCTTCTTCTTCTTCATTTTCTTTGTTATGACATTAAATAAACCTCCTCCTCAAACTTTAAAAATCACGAACTCACAAACCATCAATTTTAGCCCTGAATTCCAACTACAAAGCTATAGAGTTAGGTCCCTAATATTTTATAAAAATAGTCGCATTGAGATTCGTTGGCCAGAGCAGCCGCAGTTACTCGATGATCGATGGTGGTTGAAAGCTCTTAAAAACAAAGTTCACCGTAATGGAATTTGGAGAGTACGGTTGTGTTCGTATCGATGAACCAAGATTTTTGGTGGTGTTCACATGGTCTGGAGTTGCCAGAGTTGGTCGTGGTTGGTTGATGATCAATTTTTGGTTAAGTTGAAATTTCCGACATTGTAGGCGGCTATGGGAGAGATGGGCAACACTGGAAGCGTCGTGGGGTAGAGGCGGAGTCATGTGTGGTGGCGGCGACTTGTTCGGTAGTCAAAATTGCCTGGATGAGCACGTTTTAGAGTTTAGTGGCTTTAGTTTTTGGGTTCTCAAGTTGGTTTGCTGGCGGCGGTCGGAAGCACCAAGCATGGTGCAGTGGTGCGTAGGTGTGTGTCTGGGTTTTGCTTATGCATTAGTGGGGTCGACGTTGAAGTATCGTGGCTTAAGGTGGAGTAGTGTTGTTCGAGGCAATTTCATTTCCCGGCACATGATTTTTAAATTTAGGGGAAGGTTAATTATTCCTAGCAAGTTTGATTTTGGGGTTGTGCAAGTGGGCTTGGGCCTGATAAGTTTGTGTAAGGGTTTTGTTCTAATGAGTTTAGTTAATTTAATTTAAATTAATTAATGAATAGTAATTAACTCGTATCTCACTCATATAAGGTCCAAATCAAACTCGGTTTCTTGCATTATACTCATAAGATTATTATATATGCATTGGATCTGAGTTCTTTGAGTTTGGAGCAAGGAGAATTTTGAGCTAAAATCGAACAGTATTCAATTTTAGACTATTCGATAATGCATAAGCAATAGCTTGAATTTTGGTGAGTTAACTCACCTTTGAATGTACATTTTATTATATATATATATATATCTGTGCGTGTGTGTTATATATTATTGTTTCGGTATGCTTGGATGTTTATTGTTTGGTTGTTGGGTTCGATTGAATTCCCGCTTTAGAAAGTGAATGTCATATGGAATGATTTGCAAGGGACTTATCTGACTTACAAGGGTTTTTCATAGAGGGATGCTAAGGAGTTTCTCGCCACTGTTTATTTTAATTTCATTTATATACTTATTGTATAAATTGTTGAATGCTAAAATCATGGTAGCTTGGCCTTATTGGATGTGACTTTGTTATGTCTTAAAAGTTGAACTCTTTTAGTGTAGATCAATGAAAGCATTTATTAAGTACTATAGTGGCTCTACAGCTCATTATATTATTTTGAAAATACTATTATTTGCTGTATTGATTTAAAAATAGTTTTGATTTGGAGGATGATTTTAAATGTGACTTTTGGAATTTTCCGTGGCATTTTATTTAGGTGTGGTTTTTGAACTTCTCTATTTTACTTTAATCATTTTTTAATCTCTTCTAATTTATAAGGTAATTTTTGAGAAGTATTTGTTGAAGTATTTATTATGCAAAATATTAATATAATAACCAATGTTTATTATAAAGAGGAAATGGGGTTTATCTGTTATAATAAAGTAATTCTATTTTAAAGAAGATATAAATATTTTGGAATAATGTGCTTTATATAAAATATTGTATTGAAAGATAGGTTTATAAATGGTATTTTATAAATGGAAGAATAGATTTATAAATGGAAGAATAGATTTATAAATGGAAGAATAGATTTATAAATGATATTTTATAAAAGGGAAATGATATCATTTTGATAAATTGGAAGAATAAATCACATTTGTGAATTTATATTGATGTATGGATTGATCCTTTTATGGAAAGTATTTAGTCTTTTCCTGAAACCGAAGATTGGTGATAAGTATATAAGATTTAAAATCAGAAGATTTATAAAAGAATTTTTATAAATAGAAATGAGATTTATAAAAGAGGTTTTGTAAATACAAAAGAGATTTATAAAAAGAAGTTTTATAAAAGAAATGAGTTTTGAATTTTATAAATGATCATTTCTAAATTATGATGGTATGGAAAGTATATTTTTCATATTTAAAACCAAATCCGAGGTAGGGAAACTCGTCTCTATCTGTGAGAGTGTAAGAATGTACATTGAGGCAATGTTAGTATGCTAACTTGTCCGACTACATTGTTAATCGAGGGATAGTACAAGTTTGAAGTAAGAAAGCGGTGGCAAGTATATTTGATGTAATTTCCATACGATCCATTTACTTACACCAAAAGTGTTTTGGTTTATTGTTACCAATGTTTTTAGATTACATTTGTTTGGCCCATCTAAGTATTGTAAGTGTAGTGTTTTGTGAATATAGTTATACAGATGAGATTAGTATATGGATATTTTTCCAAGCATTGAATAAGTATAAATGAATAGTGAATGAGTAGTATACATATGTATAACTTTGTAAAAGTATTTTGATACAAGTATTTGCAAAGTGATTTTAATTAATGAAAGGATTAATTAAAGAGGCTTAGTGGTTGCCTATGTGTTTAACCATGTTGGATTTCGATGTGAACTTAAATTTCTGATTGGATTGTTTGCTTATTTGGTATTTAAATAATCGACTATCAAATCTTGGCCAATTTTGAAACTATCAATTGTTGGTCCGGAGAGACCAGGATTGGATAAGCAAGAGTTATCCAAAAACAACTTCAAACCGGCATAAACATTCGAATTGAAGACATCTTAAAGATGATGGAATCAAAGATGGAGTTCTTTAAAGTGCAAAGGCTACTTGCTAGTAATCCTAAAGGTGATTCCAAAATGGATGTAGTAGAAGTAGTGCCTTTAGTTTTTTCATATCCTGAACAACTTGTATGGATGAATGTTGGCAATGCATTGTTTCCTGGATGGCAATATTAGCATTCCAGGAGGGATTTGCTAAAAGGGTAAAATGTAGCATCAAGTCTCGCACCTGGTAATGACTATTATTTTTAGATGTATGCTTTCAGCCCAGTATAGTTGTGGATTCAATGGAGAGATGATTATATTCAATACTATCCAGGAAGGGGTAGGCCGGTCCTGATTCGCAAGGGTCCATGTGAGGCACTTGGTACATTTTTCTAAAGGTGTACTATGACAGGCGGTACCACAATAGCCTTGTCATTGTATCGACCTCCCCAGAGCCCGTTATCGTGCGGGAGCCTCGTGCACTAGGTTCCACCTAGACATTATTGTAATATCACTAGATTTTCTAATAAAAATGGTTTGGTTTTTGTAAGGTAAAAACTCATCTGTGTTTATATGCAGCGTGGGCTTACAAGATACCTTTATTTTTGAAAGGTTTTGAAACATTAAAAATCCATATGATTTGAGTTTCTAGTGTTGGTTTACCGGACTAATCCAGGCATTATTGTGGGATGGAATTAACCTTAGAGGTGGTGAGTAAGTTTATAAAAAATTCATAGACAAATAAAAACTGCACCACAGATAATAATAGAGTAAATGCGAAAATAAAACGACACACGGATTTAACCAGCTTTGGCTAACCCGCCGACTGATGCCCCCAAGGTTTTTACTAGAATTAAACAAACGACCGCTTATAGACCCTGTAAATTTTCGATTTGTTAACCCGCCTTTTGGCAAGGCCATAGATTGGAGGACTTAACTAAATTGACTAATCGTTCATCGAGGTTGGTTTATGACGGATTTAGTCAACTGGATGGATAGACAGTCAGTCAGGGATGGTTTAATATGCATGGCTTGGCCTAGGTAGGTTGGCAGATGTCGCTCGGCATTTGGGTGGTCTGGCACTTGATGGTAGCCTGGCATTTGGGTGGTTCGGCACTCGATGGTGGCTCGGCATTTGCGTGGTTCAGCATTGGAGGCAGCTCAGCATCCGGATGGGTCGGCATTGGTGGTCGTTCGGCATTGCTGGTCGTTCGGCATTAGGGAGGTATAGGTCGTTCGGCATTGCTGTCGTTCGGCATCAGGGAGGTATAGGTCGTTCGGCATTGCTGGTTGTTCGGGATCAGGGAGGTATAGGTCGCTCGGCATTGGTGGTCGTTCGGCATCAGGGAGGCATAGGTCATTCGGAATTGGTGGTCATTCGGCATCAGGGAGGTATAGGTCGTTCAGCACTTGGGTGAGTGTTACTTCAACTGGAGTTTGGCCTAGGCTTTAGGTCATGTTACTTCGAGTCGTGGAGCATTTCACTTCGGGTCATTACCATGGTTACTTCGGGTCGGCCGATGGACGACTTGGGGTTGGTCGAGGTGAAGGGTGTAAGCTCGGCCAAGGCCTTGATGGGCCCGGATCGTTCAGAAAGCCCAACAACTCAGGATTTGCCTATAAATACAATATGTGAGGGTTCAGAAAAAGGATCTTCTTTCGATTGTCTAACTTTCTCTTTTCCAAGGCTAAGGCAACTCTGCCATTTTGTAACTGTAATCGATTATTACAGCAATAAAAAGGAAACTTCTAAGTGGACGTAGGTCGGAGTTAGCCGAACCACTATAAAATCTGTTGTTCTTTACTGCTTTCATTTTAATTTTTATTGTTCTTCACATTATTACTCTCTACATACATTCTGTCTGTGAGCTGTGACTGGTATTTGGTGCTTTCGACTGGATTTGGGTGTTAGTGACCAATTTTGGCGCTAACACTTTGGTGCTTTCACTGAGAGCGCAAGCACTCGGGAATTTTGGGGTTAGGAACTTGGATCCTAGAAAGCAATGGCTAGACCACCAATAAGGAAGCAAGCAGCAGAAAGGAGCAACCAGGAAGGAAGTCAAGCGGCCTCTTTTGGAGCTGGAGAGGATCGTGCATCCATCTACATAACTCGGGACGAGATGCAGGTTATGATGAATTATATGCAGGAGCAGATGATGAAACGGCAGGAGGAGATGATGCAGGCTCTCCTTAGGCAATTTGGACAACCAGGAACTGGAGGTGCTCAAGTTCTTGGAACTGGACCAGAGGAACTCAACCAGCAGGCAGACAGAGTGATTCAGCAGGGGTCAGCTCCCAATCAGCAAACAACTAACAATCTGAATGTATCTAGACTCGGGGGCACACCACCAGATGACACTACGCGACCTGAAGTCGATAGGAATACAGGAGTACGTGATGAAGAATATGTGCCAGAATTTCCTCGGAGACTTGGGGGGCAGTCTGGAAACATGGATAGGGGGCAACCCTTGGTTGGAAACACTGGATTAGTTGACATTATCAGGCGGACTATTCGCGGAGGTCTGGAAAATAGGGATTCAGAGGGAGTTAACAAAAGTCTGTTTACCCGGAACATTAGGATAGCTAGGAATCCGCCTAATTTCAAACTATCCATTTTGGAAGTATACAACGGGAAGACGGATCCCACCGACCACTTGATGAGGTACACTAGGCATATGGAAGTGCTGGGGGCAACGGAGCAGGTGATGGCCTGATGTTTCCCCCTTGTACTTGACTGATATTGCTGCTATGTGGTTCAGACAGCTGGAGGATGGATTCATTGAAACATGGACAGAACTAGTGGACAAGTTCTTAAGTCAGTTTCGAGTTCACATAAAAAGGCCAAAGAACGTGATGACGCTAACGTCAGTCTAATAGGGGGCAGATGGATCGCTTAGGACATTCTTAACTCGATTTAATGCAGCAGTTGCTTCGGTGGATCGGCCGGATCCATCAATGGTTCTGATGGCTACGGTATCAGGAGTCAGAGATAATTCGGATTTCAAAGTATCGTTGATATAGGACCCACCGTTGGATCTTAAGGAATTCTTTCATGAAGCTGAGAGATTTCTTCGACAAGAGGATGCATGTTTGGACATGAGGTCAAAGGAAGTAAACATGATTAAGGATGGAGGACTACCCGGCGAAAGCTCGGGTGGGGGCAAGGATAAAGGGAAAAGGAAGCGCTGGGGAGAACCAAAGTTCTCCACTTACACAGGATTGAATGCAACGTTGGAGCAGATATTCTTGGATACTCGAGACCGCCTTCTGTATCGAAGGCCGGCGAGGAGGGAGCCCTCAGAACGAGAAAGGGCGTCAGGAAGGCACTGTCTTTTTCATGACCTGGACGAGCATGATACTAATAGCTGTCGGCATTTGAAGGACATAATCGAGGAGCATATAAGGAATGGTCAGTTGCGACAATATGTCGGAACTCGGAATGCGGCGGTGGAATAGGAGCAGCCAACGCCTACCTTGAACGACGAGGGCATGAGGCACAGGAATGGTGGCCGATTGGTCATCAACTAATCTTGATGGTTTGGAATAAGTAATAAACTCCGGGCAAACAGGAAAAGTCACTTACTCATGTACGGGGTCAGAGATAACCCTTAGGCATGCTCTGAGATGATGATAAACTATGATGCCCGGGTTTGTGAAATCTGTTTTTTCCTTTTGTCTTGGACACTTGCTTTTTCCGCTTTGATTTTGAAGTTTGGTTTGAACTCCCGGTCTTGTTGGTTTTTTGGTTTGGGTTTTGGTTTTGGTTTGGATGGTTGATTTTTGATTTGGATTTTGGTTTGGATTTTTGATATAGATTTCTGGTTTTCTGGTTGAATTTGGACTTCGGTTTGGATTTTAACTGAAAGGTCATCGAGCATGGACTATGCTCGGTAAGGGTCCGGAGAGACCGAGATTCGGCCTAGGACTTAGGCTCCATATTGTCTCCTATGCAGGTCGTCGAGTATGGACTATGCTCGGCAAGGGTCTAGAGCGACCAGGATTCGGCTTAGGACTTAAGCCATGGCATTATTTGACGTTCAGGGACACTGAACCAGGAACACCATGGAATTACTTAACATAGGTCGTCAAGTGTGGGTTGCGCTTGGCAAGAACCCGGAGGGGTTACAGATTTGGATATCGGCTATGAACAGCTAAGGGTTTGGGCATGGACCCAGAACGGTCCCGGATTTGGACATCGACCCGGAGAGGTCATGGACGTGGTTTTTGGTCATTGGATATGGATGGATTGGAACTCGGTTGTCGAGTTCAGATGGATATGGATTTGGCTAAGAATTTGGTTACTAGATTCAGAATTGGATATCGACTCAGAGTAGTCATAGATCCGGATAAGGATACGGCGATGGCACCTCGATAAAATGGATTGGATTACAAATTGGAAAGTATGGATGTTGATAACATACGGACTTTGGATATCGGAGTTGAGACTATTCAAAACACGCCTTTCAAAGCAAGGCATGTTTTAGGGGGCAAGTGTTAACCCGCCTTTTGGCAAGGCCGTAGATTGGCGGACTTAACTAAATTGACTACTCGTTCATCGAGGTTGGTTCATGACGGATTTAGTCAACTGGATGGATAGACAGTCAGTCAGGGATGGTTTAATATGCATGGCTCAGCCTAGGTAAGTTGGCAGATGTCGCTCGGCATTTGGGTGGTTCGGCACTTGATGGTGGCCCGACATTTGGGTGGTTCGGCACTCGATGGTGGCTCGGCATTTGCGTGGTTCGGCATTGGAGGCAGCTCGGCATCCGGATGGGTCGGCATTGGTGGTCGTTCGGCATTGTTGGTTGTTCAGCATCAGGGAGGTATAGGTCGTTCGGCATTGCTGGTCGTTCGGCATCAGGGAGGTATAGGTCGTTCGACATTGCTGGTCATTCGGCATCAGGGAGGTATAGGTCGTTCGGCATTGCTGGTCGTTCAGCATCAGGGAGGTATAGGTCATTCGGCATTGGTGGTCGTTCGGCATCAGGGAGGTATAGGTCGTTCGGAATTGGTGGTCGTTCGGCATCAGGGAGGTATAGGTCGTTCGGCATTGGTGGTCGTTCGGCATCAGGGAGGTATAGGTCGTTCAGCACTTGGGTGAGTGTTACTTCAACTGGAGTTTGGCCTAGGCTTTAGGTCATGTTACTTCGAGTCGTGGAGCATTTCACTTCGGGTCATTACCATGGTTACTTCGGGTCGGCCGATGGACGACTTGGGGTTGGTCGAGGTGAAAGGTGTGAGCTCGACCAAGGCCTTGATGGGCCCGGATCGTTCAGAAAGCCCAACAACTCAGGATTTGCCTATAAATACAGCATGTGAGGGTTCAGAAAAAGGATCATCTTTTGACTCTCTAACTTTCTCTTTTCCAAGGCTAAGGCAACTCTGCCATTTTGTAACTGTAATCGATTATTACAGCAATAAAAAGGAAACTTCTAAGTGGACGTAGGCCGGAGTTAGCCGAACCACTATAAAATCTGTTGTTCTTTACTGCTTTCATTTTAATTTTTTTTGTTCTTCACATTATTACTCTCTACATACATTTTGTCTGTGAGCTGTGAGTGGTATTTGGTGCTTTCGACTGGATTTGGGTGTTAATGACCAATTTTGGCGCTAACACGATTATTGCTTACCTATTTGTTCTAACTCTACGCTCAAAACCCTACCACAACTCGACCACGGAGTTGTGAATTCTCGAACTACACCACATAGCTCGTAACTTAGTTAAAACTAGAGTTTGAAAATTTAAAAATAAAATTACAATAAAATTAAAAGAGAGAAAACCCTAAACAAAAAATAAACATGCCTAATTTAATTTGTTCAAATAAACTCCACATGGCCCATTATCAGAGAGTTCAGCCCGATAGATATGATATGTGAATCCCCACGTTCTACTTTTCTTTGCTCTTCAGAAATTAGGGTTTCTTGAATGAAGCCGCCGATTGATCGATTGAAGAAATGTGAACGTCTTGATTGCCTTGTCACTCGATCGTGTTGCTTTGATTTGCACTTTCTTCATCATTGAGTTAATTTGTTATTTGAATTGTATGAATTTTATTCCCCTTTTGAATTTTGTATTCGAACTCGACTTCATTGTATGCCGATGATGATATTTTGTATTTATAGGAATCAATATCCTACATTTTCGTATATACTTTTGGTTTGAAGTTTTCAAAGTTTGATTTCGAATTTAACTTCGGCTGTGGATTTTTGATTGAATGAGTTGATGGAATCTTGACTTAGTCATTATTCGATATATATTCGAATATACTTTGACCATGCTTGAATTTTGGATTTTGGTTGTGATTAGTTCATTTTCACCATTTTTGTTGAACTTTTGTTTACTGCTTGTGGCTTTGAATTCTTCATTTACTTCTAATCTGAAACATTCACGACTTTGCTTAATTGCTAAAAATTGCTTGTTCCTTTGCATGCTGAATATGTTGATTGTTGTAGTTAGAGGTTTGCTTGAATCATCTATCTGATGCATTGTATGCTTGTGTTGAGTTGGTCTTGTCTGTTGTATAACCATTGATATTTCATTCACTTGCGAGTCATGCGTCATATTCATCGTTGTCGTTGCATGTGTGTGAACTTAAGTTCATTGCTGCGTTAGACCCCTTGCTGCTTGTGTGCGTCTTTGATGTGTTATGCATGTTGACCCACTGTGCTTCACCTTGTGTTGTATCCTTTGTTGAGTTTTGGGTGACTCTGGTTGAGTTTTGGCTTGGTGACAATAGTTGTGTCAGTGAATGCTTATCTGTATATGTTTTGGAAGTGTGAATCTAGATTCTATGTTCTTGCCTGCATGATTGGGCACCGATCCTCTGTGAACACATATGTCCATCTGCCTTGTTCTTGTTACCATTATGTAGCATTATATTATATATGCACTTTCCTTTGTCTGCTGTGAATGTGATGTTCCTGTGAGTGTGCTTTGCTTGCTGAAAAATGGTTTGACTTGAACTATGTTGCCATTGCTTGATCCCTAAGTAGTATTCAAGTATGCATGTGTTCATGTTGATGCTCATTGTTGATGCTCATTTGTACTTCCTGGCTGCATGCCTTCTTGGTTTGCTGATGCATGCTTAACTTGTTTTTGTCTGTGACATATATGCACTTGTGTACTTATATATGCATGTACTTGAACCAAGATCCTCCACTAATTTCCATGTATATACATACATATGTATGTATATATGCTTGACTATGTAATGCTGAATGTCTTGGCATCAGATGTTCTCGACCCTGTGTACACTGCTTGATGCACTTGTGTTTAACCCGAGCTTGCTTGGCTTGACCTCGTATATTTGTTCCTGAAATTTACTGATACAAGTGCGAATGTGTGCGCACAACCTTATGGCATGTATAGTGATACACTGTGCATATCATATGCCGCTCATGTACATTTTCTGATTTTAGCATTTTTAAAATATGAAAACACACAACCCACAAACTAAGGCAATATTAATATTCAAATTCACTTTTATTTTTGCAATTTAGGTTTGTTTCTTTTTCCTGTTTACTACGTTGTTTATTTGACAGGTATAGCAGATGGTTGGACATAAGCTGGAGCAAGAAGAAAACAAGAACAAATTCAAGTGTGAGTGAGAGTAAAAATGTTGTATATAAAAATATGAAATGTGTATGGTGAAAGTTGTATTGTATTTGAAAATGTAAATATAGTGCAAGCCAAATGTGTACTATTTGAATTTTGTAATAAAATATTTGTTTGAAAAAAATATTTGTTTAAATGATATTCTTATTCATTTATTTTATTCAGCAGATATTTATTTCATTCTGTGAAATTGCAATAGTACTATAACAAACATATTTAATGAATATATATATTTATTATCATCAAACAAAAATCATAAACCATATATTCTACAGTTTCCTCCTTTTGATGATATCAAACATATATTAGGATTTGAATTAAATAAATGTGTTTGGTTTGATGTGTTTAAGCTTCCCCTATTTAGATGCCTCTCCTACAACTAAACTCCCTCTACATAGATGCGTGCAGTGAAAAAATTGATTTTTCAAAAATAATTTTAAAACAACACTTGAATAAAAACACTCTCGAATACTAGTAAGGTTATTACATAGTTAACAAAATCTTAACCTCTCTCCCCTTTTGTTATCATTAAAAATAATAATAGTAATTGAAATAATAATGGATTTTGATTAAAATTCTAAAGTCAAATTAAGAGGGAAATGTATATCAATTCCAATTAATCGAACAAAAATCATAATATTTTATTTATTAGAAACAAATTCCATTTTAGAGAAAAGATAGGATTATGGTTTAGGGAAAATTTTATACAGTGACATCAGTTTGGTATTGTCAATGAAGGAGAAATTTGTGAATCTACCTTTTAAATATTATACAAAAAAATATTAAGCACTTTCTAACCATGCATAATCGTTAGGACTTTTAAATGAGGTTAGTAGTTACTTAAAAATGAATGTCAAGTATTTTCTAACCATGCATAACCGTGAGGACTTTTAAATGAGATTAGAATCTACTTGAATATTTATCCCTCTCTTATATTAGTCCCATCCATCCATAACCGCAAGGACTTTTAAATGAGAATGGAAGCACATATATAGAGAGTCAAGTAACTCACTCATGCAAATGAGTGTGAATACTTTGAGATATAATTTTTTACAAAAAGAAATGTTTCCTTGTTTCGAAATACCAATTTCTGGACACTATATTAAGTTGTGATGTATGGACTGAAAGAAAAGCGATAGTGATAGAAATAATCATGGAATAAGCACTAATTTAAAAAATATTAAAAATTTTGTTTAATTTTCATGAAATTTTAAATTATACTTTCTCTTTGTTATGAAATATAATTTAATCACTATCCATCACTTTCTCAAACACTACTAATAATTTTGAAAAGTTTCGAAAAAGTTCAATTAGTCAAAGATTATCTTTTCTAGAGTAAATTCTTTATCAAAATAAACAAGTGTATTTTCATCAAAGTAAAAGCCCAAGTTATTTAAAAAAATTAAAATATGTGAAAATCATTTTTCAGCAAGGGGTTTTATGAAAATGTGTGCAAGTTGAAAATCAGTTGAAAATAATCAATCAAATGCAAATATGATTTTAACATGATGTTTGATGCCACTTGTTTGGATTAACCAAGGTCTCATATAGTGATATATAAGAACACAAGCAAAACTTTTATTTCTCAAAATTAACTTGAATTGATTTTCAAAATTTTTCATCAAGTCCATTTGTATCAGGCAAAGGCAAAGGCATTTATATTGAAGCAAAATCAAAAACAAAAAAAAAATTCTCCAACCATTACTTTGTTAGTCATGAACATGACAATGAGAGATAACAATTCTACCAAAGCAATTAAAAATTCCTGTGTTGAAAATCTAGTCCATTTGAAACTACTATTTGAAAGCTTTAAATCCATAATTTGATTTATGTGAAGACCCAAATTATTGAGATAAAAATAATTTTAAAATGAGAATATTTAAGAAAAGAAAATATAGTCTGACAATAATAATATTAGGAGTAAGTGAAATGAATAAATAAGAGGATAGAGATTTTTCAATAAAATATAATGGGAAGAAAATGATCAAATATAAGTGAGATTTTATATACAGAGATCTCCTGTATATATATATACACATATATATAAATATATATGTATTAGATGTGAGTAGCCAAAGAAGTATAAAATGATAAAGCCCTTTTGATAACCAAATTGCATGAGAACCAGTTTAGTATTATTGTGCATAAACACCTTCTTAAAAATAAATCACGAAATAAATGGTTTGAAATAATATAAGAGAACCATTCAGGCCTAACAAGGTATACAATGTATCTGAGTCATACAAAGATGATGTGTAGATGGATCATGCAAATAGCATGTGCACAGAAAAGCAGAGAAGCAACTGCTTTTACTAGAAATAGAAATCAAGAGAAAATGGCACATTTAGCCATAACAACACACACATAATTCTCTGAGTAATGTGAGGATAAAATGGGTTTTTCCTTTAGTAAAACCCTAGCAAAATGATTTAAATCAAGAGGGAAGCAGAGGTTTTCTCTGGAGGAAAACAGAAACACACAAAAAAAAATAGAAAGGAGAGCTCACCCTGTTTTCAAGCTTAGACATTCTCGGGGAAGAGAGGAGGAAGGTGAGTGATTAATCACTTATGATCTGTAAGGCATTAAGACCCATGTTAAGGGCAGCCAAGTTATTTTATATAAACATTACATTATGTTTTTCCTATTTGATTTTATTTTCTGGATGAAAATATGTTGATCATGGATGGTATTCTGGTTGAGTTTTTGGATGAGGTTTTAATCTGTTTTGACTTGTTGTGATGGTTTCAGTTTTTGTTTTAAAATATAGATAATCAAACAAATACACTAATCACAGAAATAGATTTTATATATGCTAGTTTTGATATGAAAAATGAATCAAATGTTTTACTGTGGAATAGGGTATCAATGAAAGAAAAGAAGTAGGCAGTGTGAATATTGAGATTCATGCTTATGTCTAGTCTATATTAAAAATGAGATGAACAATGCAATATTACAAATATGTGCTGATTTGTTCAGATCATAAACCAATAAGTTTTTATGGGTTTTTCTCAAAAACCATTCCCTATGTTCACAGTAAAAGAATAAATATAGTTTTGCATATGACTTCTTCAGATTTGTGTAGGCAATGGAAAATTTCTAGAAATAAAAATATAAGCAGGTTTTAGAAAAATGTGATTAAAGCAAAAATGACTTTGAAATAAGGTGTGCAATTTTACATGAATGCTTTGTATGTCTGGATATGATCTTTGGGTGATTTTAATAATTCTTGACCTATATAAGGAAGGAAAGAATACGAGCATCTCTGGAATCAAAAGAAAAATTCCCCAAAAAGAAATAAATAAGCATGGTCTCTAAGTTATAAAATAATTTAGGAGTAGTGCCTTGATCTACTCATCAGCAGATGGTTGATGGGTATGTGCATGACTTGTTTAAGTCCCGTAGGCCTCTGTGTAAAGGGTTAACAGAACTGAGCCCCTTTGCAATGCACACATGGTGTTCAATGGCAAGAGTTCAGACCAAACAAAATGAAAAGATGAGAAAGAGAAATGATGCTATGGAACTTAAGGAGTTAATCCATAGGAGTTTTGTACTTGTACAACTGAATGAAGTGAATGGATGAATGCTTGGGTGTATGTTTATAGATAAACCTAAATATACACATTCTCAGATTTTAATTGGGATTTGAATTGCATTTTATAGAAAAGTTCTCTGTACAGCCTTAAGAATTTACAAGATATTTTGCATACTTGATTTCACTCACACCAGAATTTATTTCTGACCCTATTTGTTGCCTTTGCAATACTTGGGGTGTCTCATTTTATTGGGGCAGTTCAAAGTTTTGCTGCAGGGAATGATGCATGAATTGCTTGCTTGCTTGCATGGATATTTGGAGATCTTGAGGAATTTAAAGTGTTTAAGAGAAGTAGCAGTGTCTTTGTAATAATTAAGTTAGGCAAACTCTAATATGTTCTAAGTATTTTCATGAGTGTCTTTTGCTTTGATATCTGGAAAACAGTATGTAAGAAGAAAAAGAAACTTAAATGTTATATGTGTTTGTGAGCTGTGGACTTAAGTAACAAGTTCTGAAATAGTTTTAGTAGATAATGCTGAAGGAGAAGATGCCATTTAATCTAATATGTGAACATATTTTTCTAGACAGTCTTGAGGCACTTCAGTTATGAAATTAAAACTGATACTAAGTAGGAGAGATCTGATACTATAAAACTGATACTAAGTAGGAGAGATCTGATACTATAAAACTGATACTAGGTAGGAAATTTCTGATACTATAACTACTGATCTAACACTAGGTTGGGAAAATCTGATACTATAGCTTCAAAACTGATACTAAGTGGTAAGACACCAGATTCAACACTTTTCTAGCTCCAGATATAAGAAGTTGTGTGATTTATAAAGTAGATCACAACACCATCACTCATGTGATGACTATTTGCTCAGTTAACCAGGAAATATGCATTTTGTCTGTCATGATTGGTTTGTGCTTGTTGTGTCTAAACCTTGATCACATGTGTTGTTTTTCTCTGCTTAGATTTCAATCTAGTTTATCACCTCAGTATTCATATGATAAGTACCAAACCACAAAAGAATTCCGGAATTTAAAATGTATGGCTTGTAAACCAAGAAACCAATTAATTTGAGAAGTAAGCAAGAAAATTATAAGTGACAATATTCGAATTTAATATTAATCAAGCTTGAGATCAAAAAGGGGAATGTAAAAATAGAAATGGCTATGTGACACCAATTCTCTGAAAAAAGAGAGATTGTGTGATTGAATTTTCCTTGTTAATTTTTAATACTCTGATAAGCAAGGAAACATTTATATATCTTCATATATATAAATGACTTGAATTGACTTATATACTAATATTTTTATATTGGTAAGAATTTGGATCTTGGGGGAAATGAAATTAAAGAAGTGATCACTTGGTAAAAAAAAAAAATCTCAACAGTAAATCACTGAAAAATAACAATCCAAAAAGAAGTGGGTCACTTCAGTTGGTATCAGAGCTATGTTATTAAAACATAGCATAAATATATTATCCAATTTTCTTGTAAGGATAAAATTCTAAAAAAAAATATAGTAATGATAGAAATAAACATCCACAGTAGAAATAAATTTCAGAAAATAATTAAATTAGAAATATGACTGACTAGCTATGCAATTGAATAGTGAATCATGGTAGGAAGACCACCAAGTCATGGAGCAGGACCCTCCAATACAACACCAATGGTTGACTTGCAAGATTTGGTGAGGGCATTTAGAGAAGGAGCAGTGCAGAGGGAAGAGAATCCTCATGAGGAATTAGCTAAGTTATTGAAGACATTTTCAAATTTGGGAGGCAAGGATTTTGAAGGCACTGAGGGAGTTATGGGAGTGCAAACATGGTTGAGAACTTTGGAAAGGATATTTGCAGATATGCAAATTAATGACCAAAGAAAGAGGCAGATAGCTTCAAGGAGACTCAAAGGAGCAGCCTTAGATTGGTGGGAGGTGATCATCACAGGAAGGCCAGAAAATGAGATAACATGGGATCAATTCAAGGAAATGCTTGAAGCAAGGTTTGTTCCAGCAACAGCTAAGGCAACATTGCTTGAAGAATTCATAAGGCTGAGGCAAGGACCAATGAGTGTGACTGAATACACTCAAAAATTTGAGAGTTTGTCCAAGTATGGAACTATGCTCATAGGAGATGAAGAATCAAAGAATTCAAGATTTATCCAAGGATTAAATGCAGGTCTGAGTAGAGCAATGTTACCATACAAGGATAAAACATTTGATCAAGTCATAGACCTTGCTCTTTCTTTTGAACAACATGACAATGCAAGGGAAAAATTTAGGAGCATGAGGGCTACCAATCAAAAGAAGGGGAAAAATAGAGCACATCCCTATGACAAAAAGAATATGGATAAGAAAATGGAGGGAGCAGCCACTGGGGAAGCTAAGAAGAAGGTTACTTGTTATAATTGTGGCAAAGAAGGACACTTGAGTAATAGGTGTCAAGCAGCCAAGAAGGCATTGTTTAGCTGCTATAACTGTGGGAAGGAAGGCCATATTAAAAGAAACTGCCCAGAGTTCAAAAAGGGAGCAAAGGTAGGAGCACTTGAGGGCAAAGCAAAAGCAACTGCAGTGGGAAGTTCTGGACAATTGGAAGGTATACTTCTAATTAAAGATCACCCCATCTCAGTTATATATGACACTGGAGCAACACATTCACTAATATCCCAAGACATAGTGAATAAATTAACTCTCACATGCTATTTAGTTGATAATCCCTTGTTTATTCAGAGCCCACTAGGTAATTCTTGCATGCTAGGGATTAAATGTTTGGGAGTAGAGTTAAACATAGGTGGAGATATGTTTAGTTCTGATTTGTTTGTGCTAAAATATCCTGGAATAGGAATTATTCTAGGAGTAGATTGGCTAAGAAAATACAAAGCAATTTTAAACTTAGAAAATCTTACTATTACTCTGAAAATAGAAAATGGTAAAAATATTATAGTTATGAGTGAAATTGCTAAAATCAATTACTGTAACCACATATGTAGCATGAATGAGAAAGAATTAACACTGGAGGACATAAAAATTATAAATGAATACCCAGATGTCTTTGGTGAAGTCATAGGTGTTCCAGAAAATAGGCAAGTAGAATTTCAAATAAGGCTAATCCCAGGAGCCAGCCCAATCATCAAGAAGCCAACTAGAATGGGTCCTAAAGAACTTGTGGAATTGAAACATCAGTTGGAAGAACTGGAGCAGAAAGGCTTCATAAGGCCTAGTAGTTCAAACTGGGGTTCTCCAATTGTATTTGTATAGAAGCAAGATGGTACTTTGAGAATGTGCATTGATTATAGGGAATTAAACAAAGTCACCATTAAAAACAAATATCCACTTCCTAGAATTGATGATCTATTCGATCAATTAAATGGAGCAAAGGTCTTTTCAAGGCTAGATTTAGCCTCTGGGTTTCATCAGATGAAGGTGGAGGAAGAGAGTATTAAGTATACTGCCTTCAACACAAGGTATGGATTATATGAATTTTTGGTGATGCCTTTTGGATTGACAAATGCACCATCATATTTTGTAGATTTAATGAATAGAACATTTAGAGATTTTCTAGACAAATTTGTGGTTGTCTTTATTGATGACATATTAGTGTATTCTAAATCAGAAGAAGATCATGCAAAGCACTTACATCTGGTTTTGTCTAGACTGAGGGCACATGATTTAAAGGCCAAATTCTCTAAATGTACATTTTGGCAGAAGGAAGTAAAATTTTTGGGGCACATTTTATCACAACAAGGGGTTAGTGTAGACCCAAATAAGGTGATGGCAGTGCAATCTTGGAGTAGACCCAAATCAGTAACTGAGGTGAGGTCATTTTTGGGAATGGCAGGCTATTATAGGAGATTTATAAAAGATTTTGCAAGGATAGCTATCCCATTGACCAAGTTAACTAAAAAGGAGCAACCATATGTGTGGACAGAGAAGTGTGAACAAGCTTTCATATCACTAAAGAAGGCACTGGTAGAAGCTCCAGTTTTACAAGTGCCAGAGGGTAATGAAGAATTAGTAGTTTACACAGATGCTAGTGGATCTGGATTGGGGGCAGTGCTTATGCAACATGGTAGAGTCATAGCTTATGCATCAAGGCAACTCAAGCCAAATGAAACTAGGTATGCTACACATGACTTAGAACTAGCTGCTGTGGTGTATGCATTGAAGCTTTGGAGACATTATTTATTGGGTGCTAAGTTTGAATTGTTTACTGATCACAAGTCACTTAAATATTTGTTTTCCCAAAAAGACTTGAACATGAGGCAACATAGGTGGGTAGAATTCCTAGCTGCCTATGATCTTGATATATTGTATACCCCTGGAAAAGCTAATAAAGTAGCAGATGCATTAAGTAGACATCAAGCTAAATTGGCAAGCTTAATGATGGCAGAATTTAAGGATTTGACATTTCTTAGTGAGGTGGAAGTGAAAGAAGAAGCTAGTGTATCAGATAAGACACACAGTAAGATGATTGAATATGGTAGATTAAGCCTCTTATCCTTAAAATCAACACTGGTTGATAAAATAGGACAAATGCAAAATCAAGATATAAATTTGAAGGAGAAAAAGAACATGATATCCCAAGGCATGACAGTGGAAAACTATGAGGTAGATGGTAAAGGATACTTAAGGAAAAAGGGGAAACTCTGCATACCAAATGTAGGGGAACTAAAGCAAGAAGTTATGGATGAGCATCACAAAACAAAGTATACTATCCATCCAGGTGGTACAAAAATGTACCATGATCTCAAGAGAAATTATTGGTGGCCAGGAATGAAAGGAGCAGTAGCAAAATATGTGGCAAATTGCTTGACATGCCAACAAGTAAAGGCAGACTATCAAAGGCCCTCAGGCCTATTGCAACCTTTGGAAGTGCCTACTTGGAAATGGGAGAGTATATCAATGGATTTTGTGGATGGTTTGCCAAGAACAAGGAAGGGAAATGATAGTATTTGGGTAGTGGTTGATAGACTCACAAAAACAGCACACTTCATCCCAATAAGTTCAAACAGAAATGCTCACAAGCTAGCTCAATTGTTTGTGAAGGAGATAGTGAGATTGCATGGCATCCCCAAGACTATCATTAGTGATAGAGATACTTTGTTTACTTCAAGGATTTGGAGTAGCTTTCAAGAAGCTATGGGGACAGAATTAAGCCTAAGCACATCCTACCACCCACAAACAGATGGGCAAACTGAGATTGTTAATAAAGTTTTAGAGGATTTGCTGAGAGCATGCATACTTGATTTTGGAGGCAACTGGGAGGATCATATTTATTTAGCTGAGTTTGCTTATAATAATAGCTACCAATCCACTATAGGAATGGCTCCATTTGAGGCTTTGTATGGAAAGCCTTGTTTATCTCCTGCATGTTGGATGGAGGCTGGTGAAAGGGTGTTGCTTGGACCAGACCATGTAAAAGAAACTTCTGCAAGAATTGAATTAGTGAGGCAAAGAATGAGAGTAGCTCAAGAGAGACAGAAAGCTTATGCAGATAAAAAGAGAAGGCCAGTAGAATTTGAGGTGGGAGACTATGTGTTTCTCAAAGTTTCACCAATGAGGAAAATATTGAGATTTGGAAAAGCAGGGAAACTGTCACCAAGGTATGTAGGACCATATGAAATTGTTCAAAGAATAGGGACTTTAGCTTATAGGTTGAAGTTACCAGAGGAATTGAGCAAAATACATGATGTATTTCATGTATCCCAATTGAGAAAATGGGTGCATGATAAAGAGTCCATTCTTGAATCTCCTACACATGTTGAAATTCAAGAAAATCTGGTTTATAAAAAGGAACCAGTGGGCATTGTGGCTAGAGAAGAAAAGAAACTGAGAAATAAAATAATTAAACTAGTTAAAATCCAATGGAGTTTGGATGGGAATGATTGCACTTGGGAGGCTGAAGAGAGGATAAAGGATAAATATCCTAATCTGTTTTCTACTTAAAGGTATGTTTAAAAATTATGATGAGACCTTAAAATTATTTATTTATGTTTGATTGATTTGGAATGAATGAGTTTCTGAAATTTCATTCAATTGAAATTATGCTTTGTATACATTTGGATGGAAATGTATGAGAGAATAATTGTGGGACACAATTCCTTTTAGGAGGAGAGTATGTGAAGACCCAAATTATTGAGATAAAAATAATTTTAAAATGAGAATATTTAAGAAAAGAAAATATAGTCTGACAATAATAATATTAGGAGTAAGTGAAATGAATAAATAAGAGGATAGAGATTTTTCAATAAAATATAATGGGAAGAAAATGATCAAATATAAGTGAGATTTTATATACAGATATCTCCTGTATATATATATATACACATATATATAAATATATATGTATTAGATGTGAGTAGCCAAAGAAGTATAAAATGATAAAGCCCTTTTGATAACCAAATTGCATGAGAACCAGTTTAGTATTATTGTGCATAAACACCTTCTTAAAAATAAATCACGAAATAAATGGTTTGAAATAATATAAGAGAACCATTCAGGCCTAACAAGGTATACAATGTATCTGAGTCATACAAAGATGATGTGTAGATGGATCATGCAAATAGCATGTGCACAGAAAAGCAGAGAAGCAACTGCTTTTACTAGAAATAGAAATCAAGAGAAAATGGCACATTTAGCCATAACAACACACACATAATTCTCTGAGTAATGTGAGGATAAAATGGGTTTTTCCTTTAGTAAAACCCTAGCAAAATGATTTAAATCAAGAGGGAAGCTGAGGTTTTCTCTGGGGGAAAACAGAAACACACAAAAAAAAATAGAAAGGAGAGCTCACCCTGTTTTCAAGCTTAGACATTCTCGGGGAAGAGAGGAGGAAGGTGAGTGATTAATCACTTATGATCTGTAAGGCATTAAGACCCATGTTAAGGGCAGCCAAGTTATTTTATATAAACATTACATTATGTTTTTCCTATTTGATTTTATTTTCTGGATGAAAATATGTTGATCATGGATGGTATTCTGGTTGAGTTTTTGGATGAGGTTTTAATCTGTTTTGACTTGTTGTGATGGTTTCAGTTTTTGTTTTAAAATATAGATAATCAAACAAATACACTAATCACAGAAATAGATTTTATATATGCTAGTTTTGATATGAAAAATGAATCAAATGTTTTACTGTGGAATAGGGTATCAATGAAAGAAAAGAAGTAGGCAGTGTGAATATTGAGATTCATGCTTATGTCTAGTCTATATTAAAAATGAGATGAACAATGCAATATTACAAATATGTGCTGATTTGTTCAGATCATAAACCAATAAGTTTTTATGGGTTTTTCTCAAAAACCATTCCCTATGTTCACAGTAAAAGAATAAATATAGTTTTGCATATGACTTCTTCAGATTTGTGTAGGCAATGGAAAATTTCTAGAAATAAAAATATAAGCAGGTTTTAGAAAAATGTGATTAAAGCAAAAATGACTTTGAAATAAGGTGTGCAATTTTACATGAATGCTTTGTATGTCTGGATATGATCTTTGGGTGATTTTAATAATTCTTGACCTATATAAGGAAGGAAAGAATACGAGCATCTCTGGAATCAAAAGAAAAATTCCCCAGAAAGAAATAAATAAGCATGGTCTCTAAGTTATAAAATAATTTAGGAGTAGTGCCTTGATCTACTCATCAGCAGGTGGTTGATGGGTATGTGCATGACTTGTTTAAGTCCCGTAGGCCTCTGTGTAAAGGGTTAACAGAACTGAGCCCCTTTGCAATGCACACATGGTGTTCAATGGCAAGAGTTCAGACCAAACAAAATGAAAAGATGAGAAAGAGAAATGATGCTATGGAACTTAAGGAGTTAATCCATAGGAGTTTTGTACTTGTACAACTGAATGAAGTGAATGGATGAATGCTTGGGTGTATGTTTATAGATAAACCTAAATATACACATTCTCAGATTTTAATTGGGATTTGAATTGCATTTTATAGAAAAGTTCTCTGTACAGCCTTAAGAATTTACAAGATATTTTGCATACTTGATTTCACTCACACCAGAATTTATTTCTGACCCTATTTGTTGCCTTTGCAATACTTGGGGTGTCTCATTTTATTGGGGCAGTTCAAAGTTTTGCTGCAGGGAATGATGCATGAATTGCTTGCTTGCTTGCATGGATATTTGGAGATCTTGAGGAATTTAAAGTGTTTAAGAGAAGTAGCAGTGTCTTTGTAATAATTAAGTTAGGCAAACTCTAATATGTTCTAAGTATTTTCATGAGTGTCTTTTGCTTTGATATCTGGAAAACAGTATGTAAGAAGAAAAAGAAACTTAAATGTTATATGTGTTTGTGAGCTGTGGACTTAAGTAACAAGTTCTGAAATAGTTTTAGTAGATAATGCTGAAGGAGAAGATGCCATTTAATCTGATATGTGAACATATTTTTCTAGACAGTCTTGAGGCACTTCAGTTATGAAATTAAAACTGATACTAAGTAGGAGAGATCTGATACTATAAAACTGATACTAAGTAGGAGAGATCTGATACTATAAAACTGATACTAGGTAGGAAATTTCTGATACTATAACTACTGATCTAACACTAGGTTGGGAAAATCTGATACTATAGCTTCAAAACTGATACTAAGTGGTAAGACACCAGATTCAACACTTTTCTAGCTCCAGATATAAGAAGTTGTGTGATTTATAAAGTAGATCACAACACCATCACTCATGTGATGACTATTTGCTCAGTTAACCAGGAAATATGCATTTTGTCTGTCATGATTGGTTTGTGCTTGTTGTGTCTAAACCTTGATCACATGTGTTGTTTTTCTCTGCTTAGATTTCAATCTAGTTTATCACCTCAGTATTCATATGATAAGTACCAAACCACAAAAGAATTCCGGAATTTAAAATGTATGGCTTGTAAACCAAGAAACCAATTAATTTGAGAAGTAAGCAAGAAAATTATAAGTGACAATATTCGAATTTAATATTAATCAAGCTTGAGATCAAAAAGGGGAATGTAAAAATAGAAATGGCTATGTGACACCAATTCTCTGAAAAATGAGAAATATTGTGTGATTGAATTTTCCTTGTTAATTTTTAATACTCTGATAAGCAAGGAAACATTTATATATCTTCATATATATAAATGACTTGAATTGACTTATATACTAATATTTTTATATTGGTAAGAATTTGGATCTTGGGGGAAATGAAATTAAAGAAGTGTTCACTTGGTAAAAAAAAAAATCTCAACAGTAAATCACTGAAAAATAACAATCCAAAAAGAAGTGGGTCACTTCAATTTAGTACAAAGATTGAAATTTTTAAGACTCAAAAATTCCTCTTATCAAAATTAATTCCAAGTCAAAGTAATAAATCGATCAAAAGTTATGAATGAAATACTACAACTTACTTGTGTAGATCAGAAATATTTTTCAAGCAATGTGCCGAAAAGATTGATGTTTTCACTATATTACAAAATGAATCAGTAAAAACTCAAAGCAGTAAAGTTGTAGTACTATTAGTTAGCTTTGTTGAATTTCAAAAATTTCTAAAATCAGAGAAAAAATGTTCAAATTATGATTGAAATACTACAGCTGTATCAAGAAGTTCTGAAACTGTTTTCAAACAATACTCCAAATGATTTGTAGTTTTTAACCTATTTAAGCTTAGAGCCTGGAGAAACATAAAAAAGAAAACTTATAATTTTTTCAATCTATTTTCCATAACATATTGAATTTTTCAAATCTTAGTTAAGAAGCTCGAGATATGGCAGAAATACTATGTTAATGTCAATATAACCAGAATTAACAATAATAGAACAAAATAGAGTTTAGAGATCATACCTTACTTACCTTCGATTTTCATGATACCCAAAATGTGTAGATCTCCACCTCATCTTTCTAAGCTAAGGAAAATTTGAATTTTAGCTCATTAATCATATAAAATAGCTCGAAATCTATCTCTATCGAAGTTGTTCCTTAGCCTGCTTTTGTACCTAACTGTTATAAGAGTCGAGTGGTTTAACAAATGATGTAGGACCACTCTTATATTCATTCGTAGCCTTTGGTATCCAAAATCGTCTATATACCAAACCCTTAGTACCTATAATTGTGCCCTTGGGAACCCAAACTTGTTTAAATTTAATTTTTTTTGCATTTGTACCTTTTGGAACAAAAAATGATTAACGGTTCTGTTTTTGTTTCTATTTTAGCATTTGTTTTTATTATGCCCTCTTTTTCCACAAATTAAACATTTTGAAAAATCTTTCTAAAATTTGACCTTATTAGAGTTCCTTTACTTAATAGGTTCAACTTTATCAAAACCAAGTTCTTTTTTATTTTCGACAAAAGTTTCATTTCTTAGCAACATATTCAATGATTTTTCTCCCTTTGGAAATTTCTTTATTGTTGATTCAAGTTGTTGAACCTTAGCTCTAAGGGCATTATTTTCATTCAAAATTTAGGTGCATCTTTTGATGGAATTTTTTTTTTGCATCGTCTTTATTTTTCAAGGTCAAAATTTCATTTTCGAGAGTTTCAATTTTAGTTTTGGACTTGTTAATTTCTTCTTCTAAAGACTGACACTTCTCACAGTTTTAGTTAAACCTTTTAATGTGTTCAATCATAAATTCTAACTCATTATTTATCCTAAGCAGATTATTTTTCTCCAATTCAAGTTTATTATATCTTCCTTTAAGTCTATAATAGCTCCCGTTTACCTCGCGATATAACAATAATAAATCAATATGTGATAATTTTGATACCTCACTCGGTTCGTCGTCCTGTCGCTAAATTTTCCTATCAGGCACATGTTTGCATCTTCTTTCTCACTATCGGTGATCTCCTCTTCTCCTTCACTATCATCCCAAGTGGCTACGAAACTCCTTTGCGTCTTCTTCTTTCCTTTGTCAAATTGATTTAATGGACTATTTGGTTTGATGTGACCGGCCTTCATGCATCTATGGCATATGATTTCCTCCTCTTCAGAATCATCCAGAACTTTGACAATTTTGATTTTTATACATTGGTTTATTGCTGGATTTCCATGCTTTCGAGTCCACTTTCTGAATTGCTTCATTAATAGTGCTAGCTTAGCCGTGGCGTCGTCATCGTCATTGTCGGTTGTACCTTTTAGAGTAATTGAATTTTTTTCGAGTCTCCGCTTTAACATTCCGCTTTGTCTTTTGGTTCCATCTCGTTAGTGATGAGATTTCCTATTAGCTCCTCTAATTTAAGCTTTTTCAAATCTTTGGATTTTTGAATTGCAGTCACTTTCGCTTCGAAATTTCTTGGAAGGATTCTTAGGATTTTTTGGACCATCTCCAACTCAGTTTAAGCTTTTCCCAGTGTTTTGGATTTGAATACAATATTTGAGAACCATCCATACATCTCCTTTATATTCTCGTCTTTCATCATCAAAAAATTCTCGTATTCATGGCTGAGCATGGCTAGACGTGATTCCTTGACCTACAATGTACCTTTATGAGTTACTTCAAGTGTATGCCAAATTTCCTGCATGGTTTCACAGTGAGAAGCATGATTGTATTCAATTTTATCAAAAGCACAAATAATAGAATTCATAGCCTTAGCACGAAGTAAAAAAAGCTCCTTTTCATTTCACTTATCTTTTGGCTTAGGAAATTCATGATCATCGATAGTTACCGTAGGTAGATTATATCCAGTTTCAACTATATCCCATGCATCCATAGTATCTAGAAAAAAATTTCATCCTAGTTTTCCAAAATGAATAATCAGTACCATTAAACATGGGTGGCCTAGCAATAGATTGGTCTTTAGAAAAAGCGTTATTAAAACTAGCTATAGTTGGAAAAGTGAATTTTTTCTACGTGCTTTGATCGAATTAACCCTAGAGGGGTGAATAGGATTTATAAAAAATTCACTGATAAATAAAATTTGCAGCATAGATAATAACAAAGTAAATGCAGAAATAAAAATGACATGCAGATTTACCTAGCTTCGGCAAACCCACCTACTGATGCCCCCAACATTTCTACCATAATTAAACAAACGACTGCTTACAAACCCTGTAAACTTACGGCTATCGCTTACTTGTTTGTTCAAACCCTATGCTCAAAACCCAGCCACAACTCTGACAAAGAGTTGCGAATTCTCAAACTACGCCATGTAGCTCGTAACCTAGTTAACACTATAGTTTAGCAATTTAAAAATAAAATTATAATAAAATTAAAAGAGAGAAAACCCTAAATAAAAAATAAATAGGCTGTTTGGCAACCAAATTGGTCACAAACACCCGAGAGTACTTTTAGATAGTGAAATAAATGAAGAAATTAAATGAAAACAGAGGAATAACACTGAATATCAAGAAAAATGCAGCAAAAAACAAAATCGACAAGATTTATAGTGGTTCGGCACTGATTGCCTACATCCACTCTGAAGACTTTCTTTATTGCTTTATCACTCAATTGATTACAGTTACAATCAACAAGAAATAGCTTGAGAACAAGTTAGAACAAAAGGAAACTGATTACAAAAATGGCAGAGTTTCCCTTATTAGCCAAAAAGAGAGACCCTAAAAGTGGCACCCTGCCCCAGTATTTATAGATGAAGGCAGCCTTCAGCCTGACTGACATCTAAAGCCTGGACCCCCCTGACCACTTAGGCCCACCATAACGAAGGCTTAGTCCAACATACTGTGCCAATCATACTGACCCGAGCCATATCACCATGCCATGCCGACCCCATTATAGTATGCCGACCGCTTTTGATGTGCCGATCCACCTCATCACACACTTTGTCGATCCATTCAAGTATGCCGACCCGATCCACTATAGGTACTATGTCGACCCGGTCCATTCTATTTACTATGCCGCCCTGATCATCCCATATACTATGTCAACCCAATATCATGTCGACCCCTTTTTGTAACTACTGCCCCCGATCCCTCCAATATGCCGACCCATTCAAACATTCTTTAATTTGTCAAACATCCATGCCGACCCCTATTCCATCAAACTAACCATCATAATTCTGACATCTTGTACATCCATTCGTTGGCCTTATTTACCCTAGGCTGGATATGACTGTCCAAACATTATACTCTGGTCATGCGGATGTTGCCTCGTGATCATCCTTCCCATTAACGGTCGAATTTGGACTTCATGATCAACCTTACGTAGCCAAGCCATGGTACCGGGTAACACTTGCCCCCTAAAGCATGTCTTGTGAATAACATGACGTGCTTCGAGTTGGAGAAAACCAGGTTACCGAAAACAGGACTATCCAAGTCACTGATTGGTTATCATTCTTTCATTAACTTACGATGAAGCGGGTCTGATGTCTCGTTCCATCAAATTCATAGATTTGGTTATATGGAATTTCTGGGCTTCTCTCTGATTTAACCTTTCAAAAGGTCGAATTGATTAACTCCTCCCGTGCATGCTCATACATATATTCATGTTGCATCTTAACCATCACGATATCGGTTGTCATTTGGATTTTCCAAACATTTGTCGTTGCCTTCTGTTCTTCTTCTTATCTCATGCATATCTCCCCTCATATTTCATTACTCACCATATATCATCATCACTTTATTTTCCTTATTATTATTTCATATATACATTTTATTATTATTATTTTTTTGTGAGAGGGGTCGACAATTGACATGTCGATCCCTTCGATGGATCTTCATGGATAGGGATCGGCATATCCTAAGGTCGACCCCTTCTAACATTGTGACCGGGTCTCTCAGATAAGACCGTTTCATCTCCCTATTATCCTTCTCATATAAAACCCATATCTTCTTCTCCTCCTCTCTCATTTTATATTCTCAACACTTACGCCCCTATTCACTTTCTCGCTCACAATTTAGCCGATCATTCTGAAAAAGGACAAGCCTTCCCTGTGAAGCTTAAACCCGAGTGCGAACCATGTCTTCAACATCCATTATCACCAATTCATTCCCAACCCAAGATTCAGCCTTGCAATCCAAGTCGAATAGGTAAAATTTCTTCCTTGCATGTGTGGTTGGGTCGCGAACCTTCGAGTTTGGGTGAGTTTGAGTGTCGTTCAGGCGTGTAGGTAGATGGGTTTCATTAAACACACAAGAGAGGAGGAGAAAATGAAGGAATGGGAGAAAAAGAAGGAAGAAGAAGGAGAAAAAGGGGTTCAGATGAGGTAGCATTGGTTGGAGAGGGCTCAACATGGGTTTGAGTGAAGTGTTGAAAACTTAGTGTAGAATGGCTGGGCGAGGGGTCGGTGAAGAAGACGTAAAAAAAAGGCATCATTATAACAATAGGTCGGTGTACGTTAGGATATAAGGAGGGTTCGGCATAGGGGTTAGAAAGAAAGGGATCAGCATTTTGGCTTAGGCATAAGGTTCGGTACACATTGTTTAAACAAGGGGTCGGTGTGTATTAGTCAAGCAAGGGATCAGTATCTTGCATTAGGTGTAGGGATCGGTATATGCTAGGAAAGGAGGGATCAATATAGAGGTTGGAGAGGAAGGGATCGGCTATAGGTTTAGGACATGGGGATCGGCATAAATTGTTGGGGTCGGTTTTGACCAATTAAAACCATCTTAACTCGTGTTATTTGAACATAAGACTGCATAATGCTTTGCCCAAGCATAAAGTGACTAACAACAACACGACTAGCACATATGGACCGACGGACTTAAACTTGAACGAACAAATTCCCCAATCCACTCAACGCGAGTTAAATATAAAACTAGCTCAACATATTCAAATAATGGACTTTATAATTCAGAATGTCAACATTCGATCCTACAGCTTTTTTCGCCGATCACCTTTTACGTTGTTTGAGACGGTCAGCGATGATGGTCTCTTCGGATGAAACCTCTAAGCTTCGACGTTTTACGTTTGCTTTTCTAATTTTAACTGTTCATATTCATTTCATATTCCATTGCACTAGTTCACACACAGCACGGAGGGATAGGTTATTATTTCAAATATTGATTATCTACTGAGTATAGCTGAGACAGATCCTTAATTATACGAAGCGTTCAACCACAATGTCTTCTAGATCGAATATGAAATCAAGCTCCGCTACCTTGTCTAACAAGACTACACCAAGCAAGCAAAGTGAAGAAGTAGAGACATCTGATCCACAAGTAAATATTTTTTCCGATATCCCGATTCTTTCTGCAGAAATTATAGGCGCAGCTCCCGATGCTGTGGAGGATGCCATCGTCTTGAATAATCCAGCTGACTCACAGGCTTCGAAAATCGGCGAAGCTGCTCTCCGTCGATTGTGTTCTATCCACGTGATTCCTTTTGAAGATGTTTTGGTTTCGTCAAGGCAAGATAGATCTCACTTGCCCCCAGTTGGATATACCGCATGCAATAAGTTCATGTGTTGGGTCGGATGTGTGCCACCGTTTAATTCTTTTATCTGTGAAATGCTCAAGTACATGGGAATCGCTCCCACCCAACTACACTCGAATAGCTATGCTTTTATCCATGGTACTTTCCTTCTCTTTATGAATGTCCTATTTCGTCCGCTAACTCCCGAAGATATCTGGTACATTTACAACTTCAAAAGACAAGCCGATACTGCTTCGTACGTCTTCCTCGAGCCCATACCCAAATGTCAAGTCTTAATGGGCACATGGAATAAACTCTCCTTGTTCAAACAAGAATGGTTCTGTGTACGGTGTCCTCCCGGGTTTGCAAGAAGGTGGCTAGAATGACGTAAGTACTACTTTGGCCTTTTCCTTTAACCCAAAGATTCAAATTACGCTTTCTTTCTCAGCCATACTAATTCCTTCATTTTTTTTAGGGGTTTTCCCTCATCCTAAAGGCGTTAGATATTCCAGGGTCGTCGCGGCCATCTGCGCTACTCCGGTGGAGGACCGGGACATCAAACTCCTTATCACCGATGAGTTGCTTTCTTTATTAGGACTGTTAGAGGATGGTCGTGGGATTGACCACCCAGGAAGCAGAGTGATCTCGAAGGTCATCGCCAGGGGAGGGGAAGAAACAAACGATCCCATAGTGCTCCTTGTTGAGGAAATCCAAGAAGGCACTGAAGAGGGAGAAATAAAGGAAACAGAGGACGTAGGGCCAAGAAATGAAGACGCAGGCCTCGGAAAAACATTGGCAGTTGAAGCGCCACATCATAGCCAATCGCGATTTCCCCTGAGAAGGGAAAAAAGTTTGGCATACAAGATTCGAAAGAAGAAGACCAGAGCAACCCCTAAATTTTTCATAACTCCAGTTGAAAAAGGATCGTCTTCTCAACAGACGAAGAGCGTGTTAAAGGGATTTTCCGACATTTCGATCCCGGATGATCTATTAAATTACAACTTCACCAACCTCGATGTCAAAGGGCTTAATTCACCTACGAGAAGTGGCCAAGGCGTGCAACCCTCCAACAAAGGGGAAAGAACTCCGATGATTAAAGCAAATGTTACTGGTCCGTCGGGGGGAATCACTAGGACACATACAAGCACTTGCACTTCGCCATCCACATGTGATTAACTCTTAACAGAAAAACTCCTAATATGCTCTTGCTTGGTTCTTTTACAGGTGCAATGTCTTATTCACATGCTTTCGATCGTCTCTGTGGCTCTTCCACCTTCCACCGTTCAAGTCGGGATTCCGAATCCGGAAGACGCCGAGACAGAGATAAAGGATAGGAAAGAGACTATTAGTCTAGAGAATCTTCTTCATCATCCAAATGGAAATCTCAAGCATATGCTTCACGTTAAAACGGCCCATCTAACTCTCCTGCTCATAGCGGAGACAAGTTAGCACACCGGGGTTCTCAATCTGCCGCTCCCCATGACCAACACTCCAGATCATCAAGTACCAGGCAATCTCGTGAGCACCGTAAACAACTTCCGGTTACGTCCGAACAGATTCCTCCAATTCCTACCCATGATCCGACCACAACGGAGAAACTAGCTGAACTTAAGCTTACCTTCCCAAAAATTTGCTTCGACAGGCTCAAATTCCTCCCATCCATACACATCATCCCTAGAACTGCCAAAGAGAGTTCATTGGCATGTATGAATGATGTGTACGTTCAGCATGAAGCGTTCATCCACTTAGCCGAAAAAGACTCAAAAGTTTCTATAGAGAGCTAGCACGAGATTGATCGCCTTCAGTTAGAGGCCATTCACAACAAGGATATTATCAAATATCAAGATGCTGAATTGCTCGATGTTAAGGCTCAACTTGCCAAAGCGAAGAAAAATGCGGAGAAAACAGCCGAGGCAGTGAGTCGATTGGAGACTTCACATAAGATGGAACTGGACGCTGCACTCCAATACACTGGCACCCTAGCTCTAGAGAAAGACTCCTTACAGAAGGAGAAAGATGTGCTAGCCCGCCGCATAAAGGAGTTTCAAAAATTACCATTCAAGGAGAAGGAGGAGAAATTCCGGGCACAAGAAGAGTCGCAAAAATATTGCGAGGAGATTATTGAAACTAGAAATTTAAAAGTGAAACTTGATGAGAAAATCTCCTAAATCGAAGCCTTGAAAGCAGCCGCTCGCGAAGAGGGCAAGAGAGAGGTGCTTGTGGAAGCCAACTCCCGAGTCGAGGCAACAATTGAGTCTGGTAGAGAGGAAATCAAGATCTCATTTGATCCACTGATCGCCGTAATGCAAAGGTCCTCCTTTATCGCGACTTAACTTTACTAGGCGAAGGCTATCTTGAATCGCTTACCGAGACTTGGGGTATCATCACTAAAATCAAGAAAGAGGAGTTGGGGATAGTAGAGCTTGACGAAGGGGCACTTGTGCAAGAAGTGCTCTGAGGAAACGAGCCATCTGACTTGGCTGCCGCAAAACTTCAATTCGGAAGAGCCCCTACGCTGCTTAAGGAAAAAGAAGATATCGTTGGGTCTTCTGGCACCGAGCCCCAGGGTCTTCCTCCCATTCAGCCAGCCGGGACTTCATCTTCTCAACCCACCAAGAAACATGTCGGTTATGATCCGGATAGGCCCAGACTTGACACATACAAATTATCTCCTATCATCGAAGGGAGTACCCCGATGACTACCGAGAGTCAACCAGATGCTGGTACCACATTGAGCCCTTTTTAATCTAAAATGTTGTTGTTCTCGATAAATAACGGTCGTAGTCTAACACTTGCTTTTTACAAAACTTTGTAGGTCATCCCAATCCTAAGTCAACTCCTAGGAGCGATGTCACCACGGAGCAGGAAGGAAATGTTGCCGAGGCTCCCGCTGCCATAGATATTCCAGGGCACGATGCTCGGGTGATTGGGGTGCTTGATGAGGACAAACCTGAAGACCGATCACATACAGAGGAGCATGATGATGTTGTAGTTACGGGTGCTTCTGAGCACACGACTAAGTTCAGTTACGGGTGATCGGGTGATTGGGACACTCCTATTACGGTTCCTCCTCCTTCCTCAAGTACTTCTACTCAAGGCGGCAAAGGGTCTCGAAAAAGATGCTCGACCGATTCGACCCCCGAAAAGCCGAAGAAGTCAAAGAAATAGTCGGGGTATTTTACTATTATGCTTAGTCCAAATAAGTTAGACTTCACTACACCAAATAAGTGATTTTGCAACATTTTATATCTGTCAATTGCTAACACTTATAAATGTCACAGACCGCTAACAGTAAAAAAGTGTTAGGACACCTAAAAAGTGTTAGTAAAAATAAATAGTCTTCTGCATTAATTTTGCCAACGCATATAAGTGTTACAATAATCGGGAAAAATGTAAATAATTTAATAACAAAAGAATTCTTTTATAATTTGCAAGTACAATCTCTTTTCCCACGCTTACCCGTTCCTAAATAGATTTTGGCCGCCTAAAATTTAATTAGAGTTTGCTCTTCTTCTCAAAAAAATCAACGTCCCAGGCGCTTCCCAAAATCAACGGCATCTTCATTGATTCAGAGACCGGATCGAATCTTCTCCGTACCGGTTCCGGATGCTCCAAAATGAATCCGATTTGTTCTTGTGCCAGACGAAAAAATTGAGCAAAGATGATTACAATCTCTTCACCAAAAGGATCGATGAGATGTACCAGGTGAACGTGATTCTTGATAATTTGCCGGCAATTCGGTATACAAAAAAGGAAGACGGATTTTTGTTGAGGTGGACTGGCTATCCTATTGGAGTTAAGGTCGACAATGCTTATTACGTGTTCAATCATTTGAAGTTCACTGTTCTGGTACATAAGTATGAGGAGCCCAACGTAGCTAGGGTTATGGCCACAGGCGATGCAGCAGAGGTTATTCCAATGAATGATGACAAGTCAGCAAGCCATGGGTACATGGTGGTTGGTTTTGAGGTGGTGCCATGTAGCGTTCAACTTGATTTAGAGTCAGTTAAGAACTTGAAAATGTATGATAAGTATGGGTCGAAAATTCAGTGTGAGCCTTCAACTGTTGGGATGAAGCTGAAGGAGAACCAGCCAATTGCTTTTACATACGAGGTTGCATTTGTAGAAAGTGATATTAATTGGTAACTGACTTTTTTTTGTGATATTTTTTTTTGTAAAATTTGTTTGTTTAATTTATATTTATCTAAGATAGTACATCTGTACCAGATCCCGGATTATGCCATGACTTACATTGATGGAAAATCTTCCAAGTAAGTAATTTGTTTTTTTACATGTTACCTTCTTTTGCAAATTTTTATCACTAACGATTTGCTTTCTACCAGCATGTCATCAGATTCCCTTTGTGCTACCAGGTATGTGTCTTCACTGATTTCTACACTGTATGTTGTGGTCTAGACCTGCAAATCCTAGGAGTTTTGCTTATCTTCTGAACTGGTTACATGGGTATTTTGCTTATTATCAATTGAGGTTTCAGCATGACTTTTAACTAAGGGCTTGTGAGAATTGATTTCTGTATAATAGGTGCTGTCAAGAACAGAAACGTTAATCTTTGTTCTTGCTTCATGAGATATATTGTTGTTTTCACATGCTAAAACTTGCCTCTATTTGCATGAGCGGTAGAGTGTTGGCCGTTAAAAAAAACAATTCTTTAAAAGAATCGTGTGAGGGATAAAAATATCAAGAGAGATAATTGGAGTGTTTGTAACCTTTAAATAAGAAGAAGACAAGATTAACTGGTATGAATACATATAAAAGGGATTAAGGGATGCATTTGTGATGAGAGAACACAAATTTTACATTGAAAAATATCCATTTCTTAGGAAGTAAGCTCTTACACTTGTATAATTGTAGCTAGATTTAATGTAACAACAAAAATTTTAAGATTAGTTTAGTGCATGGTAGGATATTCCACTGCCATATGCTTAACAGATTGAATGTGAACATTTTTTATTCTCAAATTGTAGGATTGGGACATGGTTTCCTTTATCAGATCTCTTAGAGCAATGATACGATCTTCTAATGCAGTTGCTATGATCACATTTCCATCTTCTCTTATTTCATCTTCTTTCTCCAAGAGATGGAAACATCTGGCAGATACTCTGTTATCTGTTAGAGCAGTACCAGGCAATATCTTCTGTTTATATTTTATTTCAAATAATGCTATCAAACTGTGTTTCTTGCATTGCACAATGTTTTAAACTAGCGCTGTATTGTTATATAGATGAAGATAAGGATCTAGCCAAACTTCTTACCGGATACCAAGATATGGTTGGCTTTTTGCATGTGCACAAGGTGGCACAGATAAACAGCCAGGTATTACTGCTATTGAATCAAGGACATTTTTTAATATTGCGATATTTTTGTTTCATGCCATTGAATTTTCATAAAGGACTTCCCAATATCTTGTGTTTTAAATATCAATGTCAATAAGATATTCTTTTTACAGTTATCTTTATTACATGATGATTTACTATAAATATTCTAATATTTTGTCTAAATATTCTTGACATGTCCATTGCTTGATGAATTTGACATTATTATGTAACAACAATTTACCAACAATCTGATATAACATTTAAAATCTTGGATGTTAAATTCACTCTAAAAAATTGTAGGAGATTCTGAATGATAGTATGTCACCATATACGATTATTAATATTATATTAATTAAACTCAGTCAGTTCATCAGTCTGTGCAACTTCAACTACAGTACACATAATGAGAAGTAATTCAAGGATCATGGTTACAAATTATTTACCTTGTATTTCCCCAAAAAAGTGTATTGGATTGAAATCATATAGATATCCCGACTTATTTTCTCTAAAATCATGCGAAATGAATATGGCCTTCTTCTATGGCTTCATGTTCAATTTAGGTTCAGATTCTATAGTTTATTAATAAAATCCACTTTGTAGTAATTTCGCCTAACATTCTCAGATGTAATTGGGAGTTCTAGCATTTCCCTGTGATAAAACATGAGCATAAAGTATACATTATCTAAGTCACTAAACTTACACCCTTGGTATTTGCATTTGTGCACCACTTATTTATTGAAACTTAAATTAAGTTTACTCAATTGTATATCACCGTGTTGAATATGCGTAAAAATAAACTAATAAAATACATTGATGTATAAAACTTCAATTGTTTTTTGAATATTTACTTTTGGTTCAGAGGTATAATTTTTATTTAAATCATAATCTTAAAAACCTTGAATTTCTAAAAATCTATTGCTTTATACAGCAAAAATTTCTAAAAATTAACCAGCATGGCTAAAATAATCATCTCCTACATAATAAATTTGTTGTTAGTTTCATTTATTGTAAATTTCAACTTAAAAATAGAAGCTTTGTCTATGGAGTACTACATACTGAGATGTCCATTTGCAGAGATGATAGTGAGGAACACTGTTAATCAAGCTTTGAGTGATGATCCTACTCTTGCTGCTGGCCTTCTAAGAATGCATTTTCATGATTGCTTTGTAGAGGTTTGTATTATCAGTTAACCTTTTGTGTGTGCGTGCACGCACAAAATTTTGAAAGAATTTACTAAAATTTGTTGAATAGGGATGTGATGGGTCAGTTTTGCTTGATTCAACAAAAGAAAATACAGCTGAAAAGGACTCACCTGCAAATCTAAGCTTCCGAGGATACGAAATAATCGATGCAACGAAGGAAGCCATTGAAAATCAGTGTCCAGGAGTTGTTTCATGTGCTGATATTATTACCATGGCAGCTAGAGATGCTGTTTTCTTTGTATGTTTGCTTTATTATTATCATCTTTTTCTTTTTTTCTTAACAAAAAAACAAGAAAATAAATAAATAGCAGTATAGTACTAAGTTATTGTTATGAATTGGAATGATAATCAGGCAGGAGGACCATTTTATGATATGCCAAAAGGAAGGAAGGATGGAAGAAGATCGAAGATAGAAGACACAATCAGATTGCCTACACCAGTTTTCAATAGTACTACACTTATCAAAGTTTTCGGTCAGCATGGATTTAGTGCTCAAGAAGTGGTAGCCTTCTCTGGTAAGAATCAGATATTACATGCTAATTTTTTCCTGAAAAATTTGCAATACACCTTTTATAAAAATGATGTTTATGAGGATGTTGGATAGTTCACTGTAAAATTGACAAGTTGTGTCATGAATAATCCATCATTTAATGTAAGGAAAGATTTGTAATAATGAACAGTTAAATATTTGTATTAGAGAAAGAACCATATGAAACAGACACGATTTCAGATATTGATGATAAAATTTACTATAAATTCTATTTGCTAACATATACAAGTATGTATCCCTATAGAATCTACAAAATTCGACCTATCCATTAGACAATCCTCCAAACTTGGATTGTAATGGTTCATTTAAGCTAAAGAAGTCACAGATTTAGAGGCTGATGATGTTTAGAAGAGAATCTCTATTTCGCATTAGACGCTTGAACAATACTGCTATATTTGGGGTAGATACTCACAATCAATGGCTTTTATGTAAGTTTCTTGAATTAATTTCACAATTTAATTTAAACAGAGACAAAACAAATTCTATAGGTAATGAACATAACATATAAGGTGTGTTTCAAATCTTTACATAATAAGATAAACTTAATTTATATTTAACTAATGATTCAATTGTTTCCATAATATAATTATGCATAGAAATAGATAGGTGAACAAAAAAATTGTAGGATATCTCCTTCAAACTTAAAAAGTCTGGTGGGTACTTGGATATTGTGCCAAGGACGAATGCTAGTTTATTGGTTAAACATAAGTTACTATAAATTCACATAGAATATAATTTTAAAAATGCACTGAATAGAAGTATTGGATAATTACATATAATTTCCGTTAAACCTTAATTAAAATAGCTCCTGACATGAATAACTGATAACAAAATAGGCAATTACAAATGCAATGAAGTAAACTGCTTAGTTTAGCAAACGTATTATTGCTGCATATTAACCAACCTATGAATGTGTGAATTTTCTACCTAAATTAGCCAAACTAAAGTAAACTTCTTGTTTTATGTGATTATGTATTACGAAATATATATACATCGAGTCTGCTACTAATCTTATTGATTGGATCTACTATTAATTTTGTTTGAAATTTCCATGTGATGCTCAGGTCCATGTGATTGTGTGAAAGATATATAGTCTTAATAATTACATTGTAGAGGTAAGTATCTTAAATGTAAACAAAGGCTTTCAATAGACTATTAGTGGTATGCTGTGTTCTATTTTTTCCAAGCGTATGTTGCACTGACGTTCAATACTGAACACTGAATAAAGAAGCACCCTAAATACAAGACCAATAATGCAAATAGTGTAACTTTAGCACACAATATACTAATATTCCAATATAAAAAAGGGGCATGTATACGATGCCTGCCCACACTATCGTATGTGTTTCCGCTGATGCCAGTTTTTGGTGTGGTAAAAAAGAGAAAATCGTTTAGTATGCCATTCAAAAACCTTTAGTGTATTTAGCATTGAAAATTTTATTTACTTCTGAAAGACTTTCCTAAAACTGTCTAGGAGCATGGAAAAACTCACTGTTTCAGTATCTTATTCTCTTGTTTTGTTCCAAGTTTCCAGATTTTGTTTAATTCTTCTAAATTTTATTATAAATTTCTAAATACCACTGCCCTAAGTAAAATCTAATAAGATGAGCACTACATAATCTGTTGCCATATGCCAAATATTGATATATCTGGAATGTATCCCCTTTCCTTGAGCACCTTGTGAATGTAGTTTAATGATGATAGGGTTGTGATCACTAAGTGCTGATGTAGTGGTAGTAGCTATGAAATCTTGGAAGTGTTGCAGAAAGGTGTCATTGATTAACACTTTGTCTATACGTATGGCTACCCCATTTTATCTTCATGTAGTTTGATTAACATGTATTTTGCATACTAAGTGCTGATGTAGTTTGATTAACATGTATTTTGCATACTAAGTTTGCGAATTCATAAATACAAAAAAAATTAGAACCTGAGTTGTAACTCAGTCTTTAACCTTTTGATTTTGAAGGTATAAGTTTTTATCGAGTGTTTATATTAAATGCAGGAACTTGAAGAAGGATGCTTTGGATTGTTGTATTGGACGTTGAAGAATATTCAAAACCATTAGAGTTTGGAGTGGATGATCAGGAATGGTTAGGTTAACCGTAAGTTAAACTTTAAGTGTATTTTGATATTATTTTTTTGAAGCTTACGTTGTAATAATATCTGAATATATGACATTGTGGTATTTTAGATATGTAAATAATTGTTTATGATACGTTATACTACATTTGCAGAGCGTTTAAACTTTGCATTGAATATGTATGATGAATTATTTGTGATATGGAAACCATTATTTGCAGTGTGTTTATATTTAAACTTTGCGTTTAAGTTTTGGTATATATATATATGTGTGTGTGTGTGTGTGTGTTACTAAATAATCATTTTCCAACACTTATAAGTGTTACCGTATATTTCTGTACCAACACTTATAAGTGTTACCGTATATTTCGTTACCAACACTTATAAGCGTTACCGTATATTTCTGTACCAACACTTATAAGTGTTAGCGTATATTTCGTTACCAACACTTATAAGCGTTACCGTATATTTCTGTACCAACACTTATAAGTGTTAGCGTATATTTCGTTACCAACACTTATAAGCGTTACCGTATATTTAGGTACCAACACTTATAAGTGTTAGTAATACGTATGTTTGTAACACTTATAAGTGTTACAAATTTGGCCGCTCCATTCCTCACAGTCCATTAGTAACACTTAAAAAGTGTTACTGAAATTATTTGTAACACTTATAAATGTTAGAATTTGCCTGTTTTGGTGTAGTGCTTGCGTTGTTGTTTCCCCTTTTTTATTATTTTTTTAGTAGCACGTGTACGGGCATGGACCCCGAACCTTCAGATGAGTTGTAAGGAATTTTTGGAATTGTAAATAAAATTTTTTGTTCCTTGGTCAATCATCAAGTGAATTATTATTTCAATAATAGAGTAGCCTTTCCCGTTCCAGGTACTTGTGATAATTTTTCCAAGTTTCATTGATAATCCATTATCTTAATCTTAGAGCTCCTCCCCAGGCTCTATTTTAAGTCATAAACGATACCAAGCCGGAATCGTAACCAACGGCCGTATTTTGCCGCTAACAGTTTGAGCATTTTCCATCGATCTAAGACCGGAGTTCGTAGGATAGTGAACGGTCGAAAGCTCTCTTGTCTATCTGTCGGTTTTGGATACTTATAATTTGTTTTAGTCCGCTTCATGGACTTAGAAATTTTTCTCATGTCATTTATACTCTAGTCCGCACTCTGGGGACTCTGAGTACTCTAATCCACACTCTGGGGACTTAGATATTTTTCTCAAGTCATTTATATTCTATTCCGCGCTCCGGGGAGTCAGAGTACTCTAATCCGCACTCCGAGGATTTAGAGATTTTTCTCAAATCGTTTATGCTTTAGTCCGTGCTTTGGGGACTCGGAGTACTCTAATCCGCACTCCAGGGATTTAGAGATTTTTCTCAAATCGTTTATACACTAGTCCGCGCTCTGGGGACTCAGAGTACTCTAATCCGCATTTCGGGGATTTAGATATTTTTGTTGAGTCGTATCATCAGCGATCTTTATTTCTCATTGTGAAAATTGCCTTTTTGATTCACTCATGGAAATCGCCAACCGACCAAACTTACCAAGCAATCCCCCTTGTTCATTTTCATTGGGGGTCGGTATAACTGGTCGATTTTTAGTTCAATGTGTGTGTTCATACATCATAGATGTCAATATTAATCAATTCCAACACATAATTATCTTAACATGAAATAACAGTAGTCCATGGAAAGGAAGCTTCAAGCTTTTATTTATCATAAAAATAGGGATTGAATAACTTGTCTTATCGCGTATCGAAAAAAAAATCAAACACCAAAGTAAACATTAAAAACAAATACTAGTGGAATGTGAAAGAAACAATCTAGGTGAAATAGCGACGAAAATGCTTGTTATTCCATGCTCTGGGAAGCGTTACACCATCAACAGTCGCTAGCTTGAAAGTTCCTTCTCCAAGCCTATGTTCGATGACGTACGACCCTTCCCATGTCGGGTTCATGTGTGATGGGACTGGAAAGATTCGCTTCAGGACAAGGGGGCCAACATCAAAGGTTCTTGGTCATTCCTTCATATTATAGTACTGGGCGACTCAGTGCCAATGTGCGGCTACTTTCAAATCGGCCTCCTCACGCTTATCGTCAATAAAGTCCAACGACTCTAATGAGAGATATTGGTTTGTTCTGGGATCGTAGTAAGTCACCCGATGGGAGGGGACTTAGAGTTCCACGGGAATGACTGCTTCGGCTCTGTAAACTAGGGCGAATGGAGTGTGGACGGTCGTGTAGAATACAATAGCCTATGATTTTTGTTTGATGATAATAAACATATATGTATATATATATTTATTCATTTAAATGTATTTGTTATTGTACTATTGTATTTTTCCACATAATTAAATAAATATTTATTGAATAAAATAAATAACTCGGAATTCATATTTAAACAAATATTTTATTCAAACAAATATTTTATTACAAATTCAAATAGTACAAATTTGAGCTCTCACTACATTTACACATTTTCATTTACAATACAATTTCAATTACAACATAATTTTCTTTTTATAATTTTACCTCACTACATAATTCACTCATCACACGTATTTGATCTTCAACTCTTTTCCAACTTGTATCCAATATCTGAACTATCTGAAAAATAAACACTGACGTAGTAAAATTGAAAAAGAAATATTTTTTCAGTGCACAATGAAGTGTGTGTGTTTGAAAATATTATTTGCCTCAGTTATTTGGGTTGTTCGTTATCATTTTGTTAATTCATCTTACACGAACAACTTTTGACATGCACAGTGTATAATTATACATGCCACAAGGTCGTGCACACCGATATACACTTGCTTGTTAAAATCGCAGGGACCGGTGAGCACAAAGTCAAACCCAAGCAAAAACTGGATTCAACTCAATGTGCAAAACATCTTGTTCAAACCAGGTCAATGAATTGACTCGAAGCAATGCAGTTTTAACTCACTTCAAATCAAAACAACACACAGACCAGACCAGGGCAGTGCATCAGAAATGTACTCAACCAAATGCACAAACTAGCATGACAACAGACTCATATACAAAGTGCAGACCAACCATGTGCAACCAAACAACCAGACACAGCAGTTCAGGGCTGCACATATGTACAAAGTGGTGCATGCAGCAAATCACAAAAGCAAAATCACAATGTAGTAAAACTCAAGCAAGGAACAAGACAGCAACACACCACATGTACAAAGGTTTAGAGGCACCCCAAACCAGATTTCAAATCAAAACAAGAACATACCAGCATTGGTTGGAAGAGAAATGCAAGGGTAACAAGACATAGCCAGTAAGTCTAACAAAATCAGTGCAGACCACAATACAATGCAACACAGACTAGGAAATGAAATGACTCAAAGAAACTGCACAGTTAACTCGAAGCAAAACAAGATCAAATTGAACCAGACTCAAATTCAACATAACCAAACCTCAATGAGACCAGAACAATGCTGGTGAACACAAAGGCAAGAACACAGACCAGATGAATGCCCACATACAAACCAAAACCAATCAAGCATGAAAACAACAGCCTCAATCATAATAAGACTCCAACCAGAACAAAGTCACAATGCTTCAGATATGAGTATATGCAACCAAGCAACTGGGCATGGAACTCGAAGCAAGCACAGTGGACAGAGCATAACCATCACATACATATATACATGACAGTACATATATATATATAGATATATATGCAGTGACAACCAGACAACAGCTCAAATGAGCAAATTCAGACCAGATCAAACCAGATCGAACAGAGCAACCTCAATGATAACAGACTCAACCAAAAAGGCCTCAACATAATGTACATGTGAAGATCAAAACAATGCTCACAACAACACACACATGAATACATGAAGATGGAAACGGTGACAGTGATCAAATGCAGATACACGTTGAATGAAGTAACACAACATACATATATACATTCATGTTCACACATGTATACATGTATATATATATATAGTGGTAAAACAATCAACAGAAAAGACTCCAAATATACAGTAGCAGTTGTGACAACAAGGGATGCAACATAGACGAGTTCAAATACAAGTTCAGCCTTAGTCAACTTGTCCATGATAACAAAGCAACAGACCTCGCATATATATTTCAGAGAATACAAAGGCACCAAATCTATCAACCCAGACCAAATCACAATACATCAAATATGACGAAGCCAACCAAGTGCACAGGCACACAAATCTCACACATATACATACATGTATGTATGTATATACATGGAGAAAACTGAAGTGCACCATACCAGCAAGCACTCAGGTTGACAGAAAATTACATTTATGAGAGTAGTAAATATAAATGTTTGGCAATAGTCAGATATTATAAGGCATACGAAAGTAAAGGATACAATAGTGAAACAAGCTTCTGTAAGAAGGTCTAAATTAATCACCACAAGGAGATAACTAGATTTTTTTTAAGATGACGGAGTAGGGAGTTCAAAAGGAAGAACAATTGAAGCCAAATTTTAAATTCTACCCCTTGAGAAAGAAAGTGGTAAAAAGGTTTTTGAAAACTCCTTGAAAGTTTTGAAAGAGCTTTTCAAAAGATTATTAAGTGAAAATCTTATGTACTGTAAGTTGAATTTTTTTTATAGAGTGATTTTTGACAACTTTGGAAATATAGTATCGTTTGTAAAAAGTTTAGAAAGAAGTGGTGAAACATGTTAAAACCAATATGGTAGATGATTTTTAATTACTTGAAATGTTGAAAAAGAAGAGAATGTTCTCATTTATTAACTTTTCAATTTAAATTTGTTGAATTAGAAGTTTTCAACTTTTGAATTCTTTGTTTTTGGATTCTTCTATTTTTTATGAATTCTTTTTCTTTATGAATTTGGAAGTTGTTATTTTGAAAAGAGCAAGGAAATTTGGAGATTTATAATTTATAAATAACGTAGTTAGAAAGTTCTAACTTAAAAGAATTTTGCATTCTTAAGGTTCTTAGTTTAAATTTATTGAGCCAAAAGTTTTTGGTACAAAGGTTTTTAATAAGGAATCTTTCTTTTGTGGAACGTCTGATTTTTCCTATCTTATAAAATTAGAGGTTTTTTCCCTTAAATTTCTTTTGAAAGGGTGAACAAATGGAAAAGACACTTGACTAGCATAAGATAAAAAGAATAGTAGGTTAAGAATGTCCGATTAGGTAGATATGAGGAACATTACCATATAAGGAAATGTGGAGAATGATAGCTGAATTTAGGTAGCGATAGAATTAGGAATTTTAATCTAGTAATAAAGGATATAGAAGAGGAATAATAGGAATAAGATAGGAGTTATCTTTGTCTACTACTTTTTTCCATCGTTTAAAGTTATAAAACGCATCTTTGACAATTGAAAGGATTTGAATAATGATTAATAAATAAATTGGGTATTTTTGGAAAGGAAATTATGTTAAGATAAGAATTTATATATGCATTTTTCCTAATTCAAAATCAGAACTTGTTTGAATAAGAATATTATTGGAATTGATAAGAAAAGGATTGAAAGAGATTTTAATAGTTTTGAACAAAGTTATAAAAAAGTATTTTGTCAAATAATAGTATATTTTGAGTAATAAGACAATAGATGTTCATCTGTATTTTAGATATAACAGTTATTTTGGAAATGATAATTCGTGTAATTAGAAAAGTCTTTGGAATAATAAAGGTCCAATTTATTATTTTAGAATGATAATTGAGTTTTGAATATTTTATGTTAAAGATCCTATTTTCAAAAAGAGTAGGTCTTTATTTTAGTAAGTCATTAAAAAGGGAAGTTTTTCATAGTTCCTTTTTGAAAACCAAGCAGTCCTTCAATTCTATGAGTTGAAAGTCTAACTTTTAAAGAGATAAATCTTTAATGAAGAAAGTTTTAGAAAGAGAAATTATTTTGCTTCTATTTGGAATTTTGAATTTTTGGTAAAAGTATCTAAGTTCATATTTTAAAAGATGGAGATTTTGAGTGTGACGCCCCACCTCTATACCCATGCTAGACAAGTACACTACGGAGTAATGCCATCAACTAGTGCAGAGAATAAGGCTGTTGAGGAGCGACCATCCGTGTAATTGCTTTGAGCGAGCACCGATATGTCAGATAAAATATAACTTTCATTTCATCTCAAGAGGAAATCCGATATACCGATACAAACTCAAAGCTACTACACAGTGGCTATATGGACTTCGGAAACAAGTATAGAAATAAACATAACACAAATCAGTCGCAGACAATTCATATCACAAAGGCGGAAATAGATATGAATATAACACATGAAAGTGTATATCAGAGTAGTGGTCAAATAAGATCCACAATAACACAAAAGAATAGATACAAGTGCAAGACAATAGAATATGTATACATCAAGGAGTCTAATCTCAAACGTATACAACAAAAACTACTAAACTAGAGTAGTTAGCCAAAAGTCAGATGATGGTTCCAAATAGGAAGTCATGAGGAAGCACCTGTAAGATCTCAGTCTGACCCGAGTATTATTTAAGAAGAAAATAATAAACGGATCAGTCTAGCTATAATTATCAGATAAAATGATATAGAATAAGAGATATGACAAAAACGTATGATAACCATAAAGTCTACTGTGATAAGAATCTAATCGAAAATCAATCCAGAGATTAATCAATATCACAAGAATCTTCTCAAAGATTAAAAGAATGTCATATTCTTAATTTAATTCACCAAGCCACAATAAATGACATACATATCAATGCCAACTGAAAAAGGTGGTGAAACATAAATCCCAGAAATCAATAATTAGAAATCCAGAAATCACAAGAAAAGGATGGCCAATCCCAAGCGGGAGCATGAAAACTCACAAACACGTGTATCACAAACAATTTGGAACATTGACGCAGTGCAAACGGTACGTCCAATGAACCAGAAAGCCGAGACATCGATGTAGTACAAACGGTACATCAGATGAATCGAAACACAATACAATTCGGAACATTGACGCAGTGCAAACGGTACGTCCAATGAACCGGAAAGTCGAGGCATCGATGTAGTACAAACGGTACATCAGATGAATCAAAACACGATACAATTTGGAACATTGACGCAGTGCAAACGGTACGTCCAATGAACCAGAAAGTCAAGACATCGATGTAGTACAAATGGTACATCAGATGAATCGAAACACAATACAATTCGGAACATTGACGCAGTGCAAACGGTACGTCCAATGAACCAGAAAGTCAAGACATCGATGTAGTACAAACGGTACATCAGATGAATCGAAACACATTAAAAGTACATAGGTTGCTAGCCCACGAAGAAATGAGACGAAGCTCAATAAAATGAAGTACAGTCCTTTACATGGACAATGAGACATCGCACATTGCTAGTCTAAACCATAAAAATGATCATCATCGATCATCAAGAAGTGTCAATTACACTAAGCTAGTAAATATATGACTTTAGCTTCATGTCCCATAACCACTAGCTTAACTTAAATATTTACGAACAAATTGTAGATTTCCACTAGAAAATTGTCACAAGAGATTCAATCGAACAAGTCCAAAAATTAACCGATGAAGTAAACACAAGCGTTTCATACCACTTGTTTTACTAAGTCGTTTAATTAGATTTCTCATACGAGTGAGGTAAAGGTTTGTATATACTAGTAGATTGGAAAATGGTTTAAGAAACGAGCTTTGTAATAAAATAGTGCTGAAATCGTTTTAATGAAAGAGTTTTGATATTTACTAATAGTATAGAAAACCTTTATATTTTTAAAGTGACAAATCATAGAAATTGTTATCCCATTTTTGGTCAAAACTGGAATATTAGTGTTGGGTGCGTTTCCTCCACAACCGAACCAAGAAGAAGCAGCCAGCAAGCGTATCATCATCAAGGTCATTCGGCAGTCATCATGCGGCACTCAGGATGCCTTGGTACATCCGGCATTCCCAGTACAAAAGCTCATTCGGCATCACCTCATTCGGCATCCTCACAACTGCCGAACCAAACTATTTCGACCTCATCACCACCACCGGTCCAACTCCATCCCTAAGCCTCGCCGAACCACCAACGCCGGACCACATAGCTCATCGCCGGACCAACTCCTCCACAGCTACGACCGAACAAAGCTCCGCCGAACCAGATTTGCCAGGCCAGATTGCTTCAGCCCAGGCCCACCAGCAGCTATATACATCCAGGACCCCTGCCCCCAACCTCACTCTATAAATAGAGGGGCAGGGGTACAACAATGGAGAGAAGTTTGAGAGCTCAAGCACGGAAGGAACTTTCAAACACTTTTAGATACTTGTACCAAAGCTTTGTACTTGTAATCTGAGATCTAAAGGAGAAATAACATATAAAGTGGACGTAGGCACGTTCTGGCCGAACCACTATAAATCTGTGTGTCTTTTTACAGTTTAGCCCCTGCTTTTAATATATTTGCATAAGTCACCCAAATCACTAAGAACAACATAAGATCTACTAAATCATACAACTTTGAGGTGTTTGTCCATTTTTTGTGCAAACATTTTTGGTGCTTTCACTGAGAGTTGAACTCAAGGATTCTACCGCTTGGAAGCTGAATTTGAAAGTCTAAAGATTCAGATTGGGAGAATCATGGCAAGACAATCAAGCAGAAGGCCGAGGCCAGAGCAAAGTCAACAGGAAGGGAGTCAAGAGGCTTCCTCAGGAGCAAACCAAGCTTCAGTCTTCATCACCAGGGATGAGATGGAGGCCATGATGAGAAGACAAGAAGGGATGATCCAGAACTTGCTTCAACAGATTGGGCAACTTGGAGCACGGAACCAAGGCGCAACTGGAGTTCAGAACGGAGCAGGACCATCTGGCGTAGCACCAGAGCTAGGGTACACACACGCAGAACATGTTGATCCAATCCCGACAAGAGAGACGGGGGCATCCGAACAACCTGGTAACAATAGAAGAATGAACGCTCCGCCAGAGGGGCATACACCTGAAAGCTCCCACGGACTCAGGGGGCAGGTTGAAGGCAGTGAACGAGGACTACAACTTGGAGATAGCGACAGACTGGCGGAGATGGTCAGACGGGCCATGAGAGGCGGACTAGTGAATAGGGACCTGGAGGATGTGAATAGGAGTCCTTTTACCACAACAATCAGGCGAGCTAGGAACCCACCAGATTTTAAGCTACCATCATTGGATATGTATAATGGAAGGACAGACCCCACGGTTCATCTGACAAAATATATAAGGCATATGGAAGTGCTGGGGGCATCAGAGGAGGTTATGGCCCGGTGCTTTCCATTGTACTTGGCAGATATTGCGGCGTTGTGGTTCAGACAACTGGAAAGCGGCTCCATAGGAACGTGGGCAGATTTAACTGAGAGATTCATGAGGCAATTCAGGGTTCATATTGCAAGACCCAAGAATGTGATGACTTTGGCAACCTTGAAGCAGAAAACTGGAGAGACTTTGAGGAGTTTTCTAACACGATTTAATGCGGCAGCAGCATCAGTGGATCGACCAGATCCATCTATGGTCATGATGGCGGCTGTATCTGGAATAGCTGATAGTACGGAGTTCAAGAATTCATTAACTAAAGATCCGCCTATGAATCTGGGAGAGTTCTATCATGAGGCTGAAAAGTTTCTGCGTTTGGAAGATGCTAGTGCAGAAAGGGAGGAAGAAGTTGACGTTTACGCAATCAAGAGCGGAAACCCACCTGGAAGGAGTGCGGAGACTGGTAAAGGAAAGAGAAAGGCTGAGGATAATGATGACAGGTCAAAGCGGCCACGGAAAGAGTCGCGATTCACCACTTACTCCGAGCTGAATGAGAGTTTGGAGCGAATCTATCAAGATACAAGAGAGCAAGTTCCCTACCGTAGGCCAATGCGAAGGGATCCGACTATTAACGAAAGGAAATCAGACAGATACTGCTTGTTCCACGACCTGAATGGTCATCATACCAACGATTGCAGGCGTCTGAAAGATGAGGTGGAGGGGCATATTCGGAATGGTTTGCTATCACAATATGTGAGAAGGAGGGCCACAACGGTGGGACAAGAACGACCACCGCCCGCACCAACTGAAGACGAAGACGGCTCAGGATCGAGACGTCATCTTATTATCCGTTGATCGAGATAACGACGAACGAGCATCAAACTCCACACTGATACGGTTAAGTTGTTTACACATGTACAGGACCGCGAACGATCCTCAGGCATGCTCTGATACAACTATAAACCACATCGATATAGGCGTTTGCACTCCGACGTCACTGCTTTGCTTTTGTTCTTGATTTCTTAAATTTGGATTTGACTTTGCTGAACATTTCTATTTTAAATTTCATCAGTTGAATGGATATTTGGTTTTGATAATTCTAAAATGGCTAAGCTACTTACACATGTACGGGATCGCGAACGATCCCTAGGCATGCTCTGAGATAGTGATAAACCGCCACAACAGACAATCCAGAAACTCACCCGAACGTGAATCTGGTTTGGATGGTATTAAGTCCCCCCCGGGCACACATCAACTCGCCTCGAACGGCACCCGACCTCGAACGGTCACAATTCGCCGCGAACGGCACGCGACCTCGAACGGTCACAACTCGCCTCGAACGGCACCCCGACCGCGAACGGTCACAACTCGCCTCGAACGGCACCCGACCTCGAACGGTCACAGTTCGCCGCGAACGGCACCCGACTTCGAACAGTCACAAACTCGCCTCGAACGGCACAACTCATCTCGCCACAAGTGGCTCGATCGCGAACGGTCGCCATTTGAGGTCCACCCCCTGACCGCCAACAGCCGCACCTTACCACGAATGGCTCGATCTCGAACGATCGTCATTCGAAGTAAGGCGCTTGACCGCGAACGGTCACATTTCACCCCAAGTGGCTTGATCATGAACGGTCGCCATTCGAGGTCCGCCTTCTGACCGGGCTCGGTCGCACTTTACCTCGAATGATTCGACCCCGAACGGTCGTCATTTGAAGTAAAGCGCTTGACCGTGAACGATCACATTCCACCATAAATGACTCGATCTCGAACGATCGTCGCATGGATTTAGACGCTTGACCGCGAACGGTCGCACTTCACCTCAAATGACTCGATCGCGAACGGTCGTCATTTGAAGTTAGGCGCTTGACCACGAACGGCCGCGCTTCATCCCAAGTAGCTCGATCCCGAACGGTCGTCATTTGGGGCCATATAAAACTATCAAGCTCTTTACAAGTTGTTGACAGGATATGAACATCCAGCTCATGGCACTACAAAACACGTCTTCCTACTGCAAGTCATGTTTTGGGGGGCAAAGTGTTATCCCATTTTTGGTCAAAACTGGAATATTAGTGTTGGGTGCGTTTCCTCCACAACCGAACCAAGAAGAAGCAGCCAGCAAGCGTATCATCATCAAGGTCATTCGGCAGTCATCATGCGGCACTCAGGATGCCTTGGTACATCCGGCATTCCCAGTACAAAAGCTCATTCGGCATCACCTCATTCGGCATCCTCACAACTGCCGAACCAAACTATTTCGACCTCATCACCACCACCGGTCCAACTCCATCCCTAAGCCTCGCCGAACCACCAACGCCGGACCACATAGCTCATCGCCGGACCAACTCCTCCACAGCTACGACCGAACAAAGCTCCGCCGAACCAGATTTGCCAGGCCAGATTGCTTCAGCCCAGGCCCACCAGCAGCTATATACATCCAGGACCCCTGCCCCCAACCTCACTCTATAAATAGAGGGGCAGGGGTACAACAATGGAGAGAAGTTTGAGAGCTCAAGCACGGAAGGAACTTTCAAACACTTTTAGATACTTGTACCAAAGCTTTGTACTTGTAATCTGAGATCTAAAGGAGAAATAACATATAAAGTGGACGTAGGCACGTTCTGGCCGAACCACTATAAATCTGTGTGTCTTTTTACAGTTTAGCCCCTGCTTTTCATATATTTGCATAAGTCACCCAAATCACTAAGAACAACATAAGATCTACTAAATCATACAACTTTGAGGTGTTTGTCCATTTTTTGTGCAAACATTTTTGGTGCTTTCACTGAGAGTTGAACTCAAGGATTCTACCGCTTGGAAGCTGAATTTGAAAGTCTAAAGATTCAGATTGGGAGAATCATGGCAAGACAATCAAGCAGAAGGCCGAGGCCAGAGCAAAGTCAACAGGAAGGGAGTCAAGAGGCTTCCTCAGGAGCAAACCAAGCTTCAGTCTTCATCACCAGGGATGAGATGGAGGCCATGATGAGAAGACAAGAAGGGATGATCCAGAACTTGCTTCAACAGATTGGGCAACTTGGAGCACGGAACCAAGGCGCAACTGGAGTTCAGAACGGAGCAGGACCATCTGGCGTAGCACCAGAGCTAGGGTACACACACGCAGAACATGTTGATCCAATCCCGACAAGAGAGACGGGGGCATCCGAACAACCTGGTAACAATAGAAGAATGAACGCTCCGCCAGAGGGGCATACACCTGAAAGCTCCCACGGACTCAGGGGGCAGGTTGAAGGCAGTGAACGAGGACTACAACTTGGAGATAGCGACAGACTGGCGGAGATGGTCAGACGGGCCATGAGAGGCGGACTAGTGAATAGGGACCTGGAGGATGTGAATAGGAGTCCTTTTACCACAACTAACCAGACGTCTGATCCAACATACCAGACAATTCCAGAAAAACCTCCCAGACGTCTGATCCAACATACCAAACGTCTGATCCAACATACCAGACAATTCCAGAAAAACCTCCCAGACGTCTGATCCAACATACCAGACGATTCTAGAAAAACCTCCCAGACGTCTGATCCAACATACCAGACGATTCCAGAAAAACCTCCCAGACGTCTGATCCAACATGCCAGACGTCTGATCCAACATACCAGACGTCTGATCCAACATGTCAGACGTCTGAAATTGTTTTCTGCCATTTTCTTTATTTTCCTACGTGCATATATTTTTACTCCAGGTCTAAACCAGACGTCTGGACTTGGTCACCAGACGTCTGGTCACCTGGTCTGGGCAACATTTTGCCTAGGCCAAAGTAGCCAAAACGTATCGAAAGCGATCAGATGAGCAACGGCGACTAAGGATTTACGCCCAGCGACAACCCGGCCTTAAAGGCTCCTCGATACACTCCGAATATCAATGTCCAAATGTCCATAGAAGGATTTCCATAAAATTGGACCAAAACACCAAAATTGAAGAATTCACAAAACCAATTCAAATCACAACAAGTGAACACGAAATAGATGATAAGAATTCATACCTAACAACAAAGATAGTTATAGGCATAGATGTGAGATAAAAATCTCACCTTTTACACAAAAACAATGAAGAGGAAGCTATAGAGCAAGGCGAGGACAATCACTCTTCAATTCCAACTCAACAAGCTTGAATCTAAGCTTAAAAGAGAATTATTTCCTAAAGTTAGGTTTAGGAATTTCTGAGATTGAAAGGAGGAAGAGTTGGAGAAGAAGAAGAGGATGCTTACCAATAGCTTCTCTTTGAATTTGGAGCTAGAACTTGATTTGCAAATGGAAACTAGGGCTTGGGAATTCTAATTTCCAATCTTTTCCCCCATTATTCTCTTTAGAGCTGAAAGTATTAGGAAAAGAAAGTGAATGAAGGGAGAGGGGTTCAGTTTGGATATTAGAAGGTTGATGGGCTGAAACACAAACCAAAGCCCTAAGTGAAAAAGTAGCAAAATTCTACTAACTCCAAACATATCGAAGCTTATACTCAAAAAGGTCACAAACGGCATTTTGAACTCAATTGAAGTGGTCTCGAGTCCCAATTCGACTGTTTGCAAAAAGTAGCTTTTCGGACTAAAATCCGACTGACGATGAAATATTTAAATAAAATATTTAAATATGCAATCGATAAATATGCGGGTTGTTACAGACTCTCCTCCTTAAAGAAATTGCATCCTCGCAATACTTAAGAAGAAAATAAATAGTAACAACCATAGAAGCATATCAATATAAAAGAAAATTTGAAATAAGAAGTTCACCATAAAGTGCACGAAAGAGTAAACCCGGACGAGTTCGCTCAATGAATTCTCTATATTTCCCAAGAGCAATCCTTGGGATTTGAGAACCATAGAACTTTCACAAGAAGAACATCTTTATTCCGAAGGCGCTCAACCTCCGAAGCAATGATACGAATAGAATGTTGCTCAAAAGTCAAACCTGATGAAACTTCAATTCCTACTATAACACCAGGCTCAAGAATAAAAAAATCAGAAACCTAAAATCATTTCCATAGTTAAAAGACATGGAAAACATCAAGACAGAAAATTGAGCCGGGGCAACGGCGTAGTATAATAACAATATGCCCGAGAACCTGGAAACACGAATAACTCCGAACATCGACGTAGTACAATAACGGTACGTCCAATGAACGGAAACTCAAATAATTCGGAACACCGACGTAGTACAAGAACGGTACGTCCAATGAACCGAACACCATAAAAGAACATCAGGCGCTAGTCCATATAAGAAATGAGATAAAACTCAATAAAACGAAGTATATTAAAACATCTGATGAACTTGATAAAAAGATAATTCCATCCAGACATCATCAAAGAATCAACCACTTGTTGCTTACGACTAAGCACATTGGCAACACGATTTCCCTTCTGGGAATAAAAAGAATATCAAGATCATAAGATGCCAGGAACTCTAAAAGTGAAAACAATAGCCGCGAGCACTAGATCATGAGTGGCATACCTAGTCTCGATCGGCTTTAATGATTTAGAAGTACAAGTGATAGCACGTTCTCTTTTGCAAGAGAACGACATCCAAACCAATACGATTAGCATTGGTACAAAAGATAAGGTCTTGGTTCCCTTCGGGAATCACAAGAATAAGAGTATCGAAAAGAAAGAATTTCTTCTTCTTTCCCGAAAAGCTAAAATTTTCAAAATTACATTTATCTTTATGTAATAATCTTTCTAGAGAAATTTACATTTTTACAAGTCAATTTACTGTGTCTGATTGTCTCATCAAAGCGTTTAGGAAATTCCTATCGATAACGTTGATCAGGCGCATCGACCAGAATTCTTAAAGCACTCAATGGGCAATGCAATCACAAAATCATAATCCATATGATAAAAATATCTCTTAGAAGTTTTAAGAATATTCTTTGCTCATTGAAGAACGAAATCCAATTATACTTATAAATAAATCTTATGAAAAAGATTTGCAAAATTTTTAAATTGCTATTTCCATCCAAAATCAATAAATACAAAATTGAAGTCATCGAGATACTCATATAATACTCGATTTAAAAAATGGATGAAATAAGCTGGACAAACTGAATGACATAATAAGTCATTCATAAGTTTCGTAACGAGTGCAGAATGCGGTAAATGGAATGCTAACTCCCGTAACTCGTAGCAAAATGAAAATCAGTGGCAAGGTCGAACTAAAAAGACCTTAACACCACTCAAAAGATTTCTTAGGCGATAATCCTAAGACAAGCTCAAAAATACCCGAAATTCTCAAACTACATGAATGAGAGAAATAATACTTTCCTCATCAGGTGAGCTTTAAAGAATAAAATGATGCCATCAAATTGGAATCAAAATCACAAAGGAAAAACAGAAATCTGCTTAACAGATTGAAAATGTCGAAGATGAATAGTCCACACGGGACAAAGGATATGACTTCATAATAATTAAGCCAATCCTTACAAAAGTCAATTCCGAAGCATAAGTAAAAATCGGCTCGGAAAGAAAAATCACATAAAATAATTTCGACATCAATAAAAAGCAAATTGAGTGTTGCGGATCCACCAACCGGATTCACAATCCTCAAAGAAGTCAACAAGCCCAAAAATGTCTAAAGAAAAGGAAACAACAAGCTCTTTTGTTATAAAATAATGAGACGAAACCCATATCAAAAAGAACTCGAATAAAATGATCATAAAATAAATGTCATCAAGGATAGAATGGATACCTTGACCAAGAGAAGAGTCACTAGGGGCTTGAACAACATTTAGCTTTCCCTCTCTCTTGTTTGGAAGTTTGGGGCATGAAGATAAAAGATGTCCCGAACCTTTGCAATAACAACAAAAAAATGGTTTCGGACACTCATTTGCATAGTGGTCCGTAGAACCACAATTATAGCATCGTCCACGACTAGAGGTAGGAGACTTTGCTACCGAAGTTTCTTGCTTCCCTTTCTTGTTGGGAGTGGGATTGGGGCCTTTAAATTTGATAGGCCTTTTCATGTTGTTGGTGAAGTTTTGTTTAGCACCCACAACTTCAACACCACACTCTTTATCGGCCTTTTCAAGACGAAGAGCGATATCAATAAGCTGATCGAAAGAAACTTCCAATTTTAGAAGTAATGGCTTCTTGAGATTCTTGTTCAAGCCATAAACAAATCTCTGATTTTTCTTCAATGGGGTATTAATGTATTCAACCCCGTATTTAGAAAGAGATTCGAAAGATGCGACATAGTCCGTCACAGAAGATTCACCTTGAACAAGGTCGATAAAACGCCGGGCCAAAGTTACTTTTTCAGCCTCCGGCACAAACTTCAATTCGAATCTTTCCCGGAATTGCTCCCAAGTGAGATCCACTTCAACGATTTCAGAAATAAGAAGCTCATACCAATCCAATGCTCTTTCTTGGAGCATGCTAGAAGCCACTTGGACTCGGTGGAGATCAACAAGATTCATGCGAGAAAAGATACGGTCGCATGATCTAAGCCAAGCTTGGATTTCAATGACACTCTCGGATCCCCGGAATGGCCTTCCACCCAAATCGGTATAATCTCTACACAAGCGTGCAAAACCGGATCTAGGATGAGTAGGCTCTGGAATGGGTCCGATAGCTTGAGCATTCTTAACAAGATCCAGAAACTGCTGGGCAGACATAAATACTCCCTCCTGAGGAGTAGCACTAGATTGACCGGCGCTAGGACGGCTAGGTCTAACCATTTCTCTTCTCTAAGAAAGAAAGAAAGAAGAGGAAAAAGGTTATTCTCAAAATGAATATCAAACAACCTTGGTTGATAAAACAAGGCATCACAAAAGAAAATAGGATAGAATGGTACGAAGACTCGAACCAAATCCTATGGCACGATTCCTAAGATAGACTTAGGTCAATGATCCTTGCTAGATTATTCGACATTGTTCCGAAGTTTGGCTCTGATACCAAGCTATGATGCACCACCTCTATACCCATGCTAGCCAAGGACACTACGGAGTAATGCCGTCAACTAGCATGGAGAATAAGGCTGTTAAGGAGCGACCATCCGTGTAATTGCTTTGAGCGAGCACCGATATGTCAGATAAAATATAACTTTCATTTCATCTCAAGAGGAAATCCGACATATCGATACAAACTCAAAGCTACTACACAGTGGCTATATGGACTTCGGAATCAAGTATAGAAATAAACATAACACAAATCAGTCACAGACAATTCATATCACAAAGGCGGAAATAGATATGAATATAACACATGAAAGTATATATCAGAGTAGTGGTCAAATAAGATCCACAATAACACAAAAGAATAGATACAAGTGCATGACAATAGAATATGTATACATCAAGGAGTCTAATCTCAAACGTATACAACAAAAACTACTAAACTAGAGTAGTTAGCCAAAAGTCAGATGATGGTTCCAAATAGGAAGTCATGAGGAAGCACCTGTAAGATCTCAGTCTGACCCGAGTATTATTTAAGAAGAAAATAATAAACGGATCAGTCTAGCTATAATTATCAGATAAAATGATATAGAATAAGAGATATGACAAAAACGTATGATAACCATAAAGTCATACTGTGATAAGTATCTAATCGAAAATCAATCCAGAGATTAATCAATATCACAAGAATCTTCTCAAAGATTAAAAGAATGTCATATTCTTAATTTAATTCACCAAGCCACAATAAATGACATACATATCAATGCCAACTGAAAAAGGTGGTGAAACATAAATCCTAGAAATCAATAATTAGAAATCCAGAAATCACAAGAAAAGGATGGACAATCCCAAGCGGGAGCATGAAAACTCACAAACACGTGTATCACAAACAATTTGGAACATTGACGCAGTGCAAACGGTACGTCCAATGAACCAGAAAGCCGAGACATCGATGTAGTACAAACGGTACATCAGATGAATCAAAACACAATACAATTCGGAACATTGACGCAGTGCAAACGGTACGTCCAATGAACCGGAAAGTTGAGGCATCGATGTAGTACAAACGGTACATCAAATGAATCAAAACATGATACAATTCAGAACATTGACGCGGTGCAAACGGTACGTCCAATGAACCAGAAAGTCAAGACATCGATGTAGTACAAACGGTACATCAGATGAATCAAAACACATTAAAAGTACATAGGTTGCTAGCCCACGAAGAAATGAGATGAAGCTCAATAAAATGAAGTACAGTCCTTCACATGGACAATGAGACATCGCACATTGCTAGTCTAAACCATAAAAATGATCATCATCGATCATCAAGAAGTGACAATTACACTAAGCTAGTAAATATATGAGTTTAGCTTCATGTCCCATAACCACTAGCTTAACTTAAATATTTATGAACAAATTATAGATTTCCACTAGAAAATTGTCACAAGAGATTCAATCGAACAAGTCCAAAAATTAACCGATGAAGTAAACGCAAGCGTTTCATACCACTTGTTTTACTAAGTCGTTTAATTAGATTTCTCATACGAGTGAGGTAAAGGTTTGTATATACTAGTAGATTGGAAAACGGTTTAAGAAACGAGCTTTGTAATAAAATAGTGCTGAAATCGTTTTAATGAAAGAGTTTTGATATTTACTACTAGTATAGAAAACCTTTATATTTTTAAAGTGACAAATCATAGAAATGAATGTAGAAACAATCAATCATAAAAATTCACATTCGAAGACGTGAATAAAATCCAAAGAAATCGATACCAAATCCATCAAAATGGACGTTCCAAAAATCCCGAAGAAAAGGTCATCAAAGTCGATAATAATTGATAACAATAAGTCGGATCAACAAAAATCGATAAACCTTGGAAATATAATCAAAAACAGCCTAAACAGGCAAAAATGAACAGTTCCAGACGTCTGGTTTGAAATCCAGACGTCTGGATTTAGGTTCTGGAAGTTCCAGAAAAACCTCCCAGACGTCTGATCCAATATACCAGACGTCTGATCCTTCATACCAGACAATTCCAGAAAAACCTCCCAGATGTCTGATCCAACATACCAGACGTCTGATCCAACATACTAGACAATTCCAAAAAAACCTCCCAGACGTCTGATCCAACATACCAGACGATTCTAGAAAAACCTCCCAGACATCTGATCCAACATACCAGACGATTCCAGAAAAACCTCCCAGACGTCTGATCCAACATACCAAACGTCTGATCCAACATACCAGACGTCTGATCCAACATGCCAAACATCTGAAATTGGTTTCTGCCATTTTCTTTATTTTCCTACATGCATATATTTTTGCTCCAGGTCTAAACCAGACGTCTGGTCACCTGGTCTGGGCAACATTTTGCCTAGGCCAAAGTGGCCAAAACATATCGAAAGCGATCAGATGAGCAACTGCGACTAAGGATTTACGCCCAGCGATAACCCGGCCTTAAAGGCTCCTCGATACACTCCGAATATCAATGTCCAAATGTCCATAGAAGGATTTCCATAAAATTGGACCAAAACACCAAAATTGAAGAATTCATAAAACCAATTCAAATCACAACAAGTGAACACGAAATAGATGATAAGAATTCATACCTAACAACAAAGATAGTTATAGGCATAGATGTGAGATAAAAATCTCACCTTTTACACAAAAACAATGAAGAGGAAGCTATAGAGCAAGGCAAGGACAATCACTCTTCAATTCCAACTCAACAAGCTTGAATCTAAGCTTAAAAGAGAATTATTTCCTAAAGTTAGGTTTAGGAATTTCTGAGATTGAAAGGAGGAAGAGTTGGAGAAGAAGAAGAGGATGCTTACCAATAGCTTCTCTTTGAATTTGGAGCTAGAACTTGATTTGCAAATGGAAACTAGGGCTTGGGAATTCTAATTTCCAATCTTTTCCCCCATTATTCTCTTTAGAGCTGAAAGTATTAGGAAAAGAAAGTGAATGAAGGGAGAGGGGTTCAGTTTGGATATTAGAAGGTTGATGGGCTGAAACACAAACCAAAGCCCTAAGTGAAAAAGTAGCAAAATTCTACTAACTCCAAACATATCGAAGCTTATACTCAAAAAGGTCGCAAACGGCATTTTGAACTCAATGGAAGTGGTCTCGAGTCCCAATTCGACTGTTTGTAAAAAGTAGCTTTTCGGACTAAAATCCGACTAACGATGAAATATTTAAATAAAATATTTAAATATACAATCGATAAATATGCGGGTTGTTACATTGAGTTTAGTACTTCATGTTTGTGAAATTTTGAGTTTTGCAAGAAATGAGGTACTAAATATTGTTTACTTTAATTAGATAAGTTTATTTGTATGAAAATACTTTATTTAAAACTATTTTGTATGTTTGCTAAAATTATGGTTTTATAAAGAATAGTTTTTATGGAGTAAATAGGGAACACAACCTAGGCAGGGCAGACAAAGGTTTTTAGAATATGAATGAAATAGGAATAGAGTATACATCCTGATTTGGAAATTTGAAATCAACCTCAAATCTCTATTTGAAGAAGTTGGTAAAGTTGTTAAGATATTCCAGATATGTAATTGATTGTAAATTAGGTTGCCCGTAGAATATGAATTTTTATATTTTAATTTTGGAGCAGTTTCCATGTAATTTCCATAAATTATCTAATTTCAAAATACGTATAAAAGTGCATTGTTTGAGGTAGTAAAGAATAAACTAAAATGGAAAGAGATGTGTAAGAGATGGATATTCTTTTCCCTAGTTTACACTGTCTATTTTAATAAAAAGAAAAGAAATAATTCCTTGTACTTTCAAATAAAACAAAAATCTCACTTTGTGGTTAATTTATGAGAAATTATGACGGTTACCTTTTTAGAAGGATAGGTTCAATAAATTAAAATATGAAAATGAGTATTCTAGTTGTAGAAATTCGTAGTTAGAATATATACACATATAGCCATGCTTAACGACTAGAATATATATGGATAGCATAGATTACGATTATATGCATATTAGTTAGTAATTAATGGATTAGGCTTTATGGACATTAATTATAAATTTAACAGGCAACAAATTTGTAATTAATGTGGGGAAAAAGGAATTGAATGGGGACTGATTAAGGAAACTTGATATGGCATTTATGGAAGAAAGAAATTTGAATGGATTTTGGAAACCTGAAGAAGGTTAAAAAAGTTAAAGAAGGAATATTTGGGAATGGTCCAATTTCAACTTCTATGAATATGAGCTGAAGCAACAGATGGACCACATTTATTAAAAACCGAAAAGGAAAATTGAGGATAATGGGTAACAATGAATGAAATATTAGAAATACCCTCTTAATTTAGTAGGAAGTGTTATGGCCTCAACACCATTTATACTAGCTAATAATAAATGGCAGCTTCCAGCAAAATTTTCTTTTAGAGTTTTTGGATCGTAGTCACTAGTTGTCTGCCTTAGTTATTGGAAAAGTGTATAATGTGGTGTAAGATATATCCCTTTTTTATTCACGTGTTGACTTTATGAATGGGATTTAAACCACTTGATAAATATATATGTTGAGAAGCAAAGTAAATAAGGAAATTTTATAGGGACACTTAACTAGCGATAAATCATAGGTAAGACTGAAAGTTAATGAGGAAATAGGTTGGCAACCTAAAGTAAATGAATGTTTCAATATCAAAACTTTAGAATTTTGAAAAAATTAAAATTTAGCTCACAAACTTTCACCATTCAAGGAAAAGATAAAATATATAGGAATGTGAAGAGAATTTCCTATTGAATAATGATAAAGAAGAAGGTGGCAGAATTTTCCATTAGAAGCAATAAAACCGCATTGTCTCCAACGCAACTTCATGGAGTTGCGATTAGCATCGATAATGATAGGGACCATTAGTTGCTAGAAACTTTTGGAGGAGTTTGCTACAGCAGAGAATTTGTACTATTTAACAGCACTAAATTGAAATAGTGTATCGGTCGAAAAGCATGATGTGCTACAACGGGGATTTTGTGGGGCTTTACAAGGCTTTAACTGAATAGAATTAGACGTGTTGTCTATGGACAACTAGATGGTATCCCTTGTCAGATATTTAACAAGCGAGGAGCTTACTACGGACCGCAAGGAAGCTAAGAAGGTTCTCTACCAGGCTCCCAACTACATGATCATAAATGGAAAGCTCTACAAATAAAGTTATTCCATACCGCTTTAGCGGTGCGTGTCTGCAAATGTAGCCGCCAAGTTCTGGAAGAGCTGCATAAAAGATTTTGTGGGGATCATGTCGGCGGGCGAAGCCTAGAAAAAGAGGCCACCCGATAGGGCTACTATTGGCCCACTATGATCAAGGACTTGGACTATGTGAAGAAGTGTGACCGATGTCAGTGATCTGCCAAGATCCATAGAGCCTCGTCTACCCTCCTTACTCTAATGAATTCCTCATGGCCATTCGACACGTAGGGAATCAACTTAATAAAGAAGCTGCCAAATCCAAAGGGAGGGTACAATCATGCTATTGTCACCATTGATAATTTTACTAAATGGGTCGAGGACAAACCCATTATTGGGGTCATTGTTCCAAAATCGTAAACTCTGTGATAAAAAAACATCGTCTGCCATTTCATCTTGCAAAAGAAAACTATCACCGACAATGGTACTTAATTTGAGAGCACTCTCTTTCAAGACTTTTATGCAAGGAATAGAATTGAGAAATGTTTCTCTTTAGTTGCCCGCCCTCAAGCTAAGGGACAAGTCGAGGCCGTCAACATAACCATCAAATCAACTATCAAGAAGCGCCTCACAAAAGCTACGTGAACCAAGTTGTAGGACTACCACTTGTTCTTTGATCCTACTACACTTCCAGTCGCACTTCAACCGACCATACTCCTTTCTTACTTTTCTATGGGTATGAAGCCATACTGACCATAAAAGTAGACGTCCCCTCACCTCGGCGTCTAACCTTCGAGCTTGAGCAAAACGAGGAGCTACTCAAGCTCGGACTCAACACTGATGAATAACGAAGAGCCGAAGCTGAGCTCCGCACTGAAGCCTACAAGAGGAAGATCACCAAGCACTATAACTTAAAAGAAAACTCCAGCAATTCATTTTCTATGACCTTGTTCTGCATCAGATGTTCTCAAATACAAAGAACCCGACTGAATGAGTGCTTGTCCAAAATTGGGAGGGGCCGTATATTATTAGCATCATCCTAATAATTGGTCTTTACTGCCTCTCTTACCTGGATGGAACCAACGTCTCCCACACTTGGAACCTCATTTATCTTCAAACCTATCACATATAAGATCTGGCTATAATTATGAGGTCGTGTAATGCATCTATTTGTAAATATATTGAAGACTATAGAAGCCAACATTATTCAACACTCTCCTAGGCTATCCAACGAAGGATGAATTTTTATGTGCTCATTTTCCATGTTGGGAATTGCCGACCTTTACTGCCAAGTGTTTAGCAAACCATGCTCCCGCTTGCAGGCCGACTACCACGAGGGTGAATTACTGTGCATTCAATTCCTTAGACTGCCACCTAGTATTCATGTTCGTATCGGGCCCGATTACCATTCTCAATTGGCATCGTGTCACCTTGGAGAACTTTCAAGCAGCCCAGGCAGCCTGTAAAGGATGATTTTTTTATGTGCTCATTTGCCTTGTTGGGGTATGCCGACCTCTACTGCCAAGTGCATAGCGAGCTATGCTCCTCACTTATTGGTTGGATATCCAAGATGGTGAATTACTATGCATTCACTTCCTTATTATGGACTACCACCTAGCATTTAGGTTCATGTCAGGCCCGACTACTGCACTCAACTAGCATCGTGTCACCGTGGAGAACCATTGTGCATCCCAGGCTATCCAATAAAGGATGATTTTTTATGCTCATTTGCCTTGTTGGGGACTACCGACCTCCACCATCAAGTGCATAGCAAGCCAAGCTCTCCACTTGCCGGACAGCTATCCATGAGGGTAAATTACCATGCATTCACTTTCTTGTGGGGGACTGCCACCTAACATTTAGTTTTGTACCTGGCCCGATTGCTACTCTCACCTAGCATTGTGGAACCTTGGAAAACCTTCAAGCAACCCAAGCTATCCAATAAAAAATGAGTTTTTATGTGCTCATTTTCCTTGTTGGGGACTGGCGATCTTTGCCACCAAGTGTGTGGCAAGTCATGCTTCTAGCTTGCTGGTCGACTATCCATAAAGGTGAATTACCATGTATTCATTTCCTCATTTGGGACTTCCACCTAGCTTTTAGTTTCATGCTGAACCCGAATGCCATTCTCAATTGGCATCATGTCACTCTAGAGAACCTTCATACAGCCTAGGCTATTCAATAAAGGATGAGTTTTTATGTACTCATTTTCCTTGTTGGGGACAGTCAATCTCTGCCGCAAAGTGCATAGCGATCCATGCTCCCTACTTTCCAACTGGCTATCCACAAGTGTGAATTATCGTGCATTAACTTCCTTATTAGGGACTACCACCTCACATTCAGGTTTGTATCAGGCTTGACTGCCACTCTTAATTGGCATTGTGTCCCTTTGGAGAACCTTCAAACATCTCAGGCTATCCAATAAAGGATGAGTTTTTATGTGCTCATTTGCCTTGTTGGGGACCGCCGACCTCTACCACCAAATGCGTAGAAACTCATGCTCCCCACTTGCCAGTCGGCTATCCACGAGGTTGAATTATAATGCATTCGCTTCCTTGTTTAGAATTTCCACCTAGCATTCAATTTCATGTCAGGCCCGACTGCCACTCTCAACTGGCATTGTGTCACCTTGGATAACCTTCGATCATCCCCCGATATCCAATAAAGGATGAGTTTTTATGTGCTCATTTGCCTTGTTAGGGATTGCTGAACTCTATTTCCAAGTGCTTAACGAGCTATGCTCCCTACTTGCCGACCAATTATCCACGAGGTTGAGTTAACGTGCATTCACTTCCTTGTCGGAGACCGCCACCTAACGTTCAGGTTCATATCGGGCCCAATAGCCGCCTAACGTTCAGGTCTGATCCGAGCATTATAATAAAATAACACTTGGATTAGTCTGAAAAACTAGCGTGAGAAAACTCAAGAAATACGAGGAACATATAATAATTCTGTGAGACCATGCCGCTAAACATGGAACGGGTTTTTACCTTATAAGAAGAACATCCATACAAGAAAGAATGGAAACAAATTAGAACAAAACCCAAGCTTGAAAGAATGGGCATAAACAAGATCAAAATCCAAACTTAAAGAATGGACATGAATAATTAAACATCTATATGAGCTCGAGGCACTTCTCGATGCAATTAAGAAAATTATTCAAAGATTTGAATCAAGTAAGGAAAATGAATTTTTCCAATGATGACTAGGAGGGCGCACCCCCCCTTACTGAAAGTATACCTCTTGAAAATATACTTAAGAGGGTCATATACTCTGTGACTCTCTTAAAATCCACCAAGCCGGACCCTGCCAACCTTATCGAAAATCTGAGTATTTCACATCTCCATGCGCATACCATCAAAACCAATCTAGAGAAAATGTGATAATACCCTAATGGGAGCAACCCCACATGGCTTGGCCCTCACTTGCACTTTTGTTTTAGTCGTTTCTGACAAAAGATATAAATGCTTAAATGAGCAACAATCGTCTTAGATTAACGAAACACAAAAAGATAGCAGAATCAAAATCGGTAGTCGAGAAATCAACTATCAAGGATAACAAAAACGATCATATATGGAAATTAAATCTCTTACGCTTATCACAACTCATCGATCCCAAACTAGCACTACCTCGGGGAAAACAACAAAGCCGGACAGGTAAGGGCAGTGTTTGCTTCCCACCTTGTCATGATAGCATTCTTAATTTTAAGAATAGCAAGAGTTCCTTCAATGTTTAGTGCTAACTGTAAGACTAGATATTTTTTATAAACAAATCAAAATTTCAAATTCATTTGACCCACATTTATGCTTGATTGTCACATCACAAATATTTGTAAAAACACTCTCTTAAAAATATTCCTTTTAAAGAGTTGATTATATTTCCAAGTGTATTAAAAAAAAGGATAAAAAACAAATGTCACTAAAACATTGTTTCTTATAAACCCAAAACAATTTACACTTAGTTTTATTTTTGAACATTCCTTTTTAAAGATTTTCTTATTTATAAACTATCATTTATAACTTTAGAACAACATTTACTATCCCAAAAGATAATAAATCAATTTAAAATGCTTTTGTAAATTTAAAAGTGTTAATCATCTCGAAAGAAATTTAATTTAGAACAATGTTAAAATACTTTTATAACTCTTTTATAAATTTAAAACCACATTAATTATCATGAAAGAAATTAATCAAATTTATAATCTTTTTATATATTTAAAACAACATTGATTGATTGTTCGCAGCTCTAGTGGAGTTGACAGGGGTTCCCAGCTCCCCAATAGAGGGAGAGGGTTCGAGCCCTAAGAGCTACACTTTAGCATCTTGTTAGTTATGAAGGCATGTAATAACCCCCAACAGAGGGAGAGGTCCGAGCCCTGGGAGCTACACTCCGCTTCAATCGATGACCATAACAAACCCTAGCTTCACCCTCTTCATGTCGACATTGCCAAACTCGACCGCGCATGACCAAATGCACATGAATTTGTACTCACGAGTTCAAAGAATCCAACTTTAAAAATTTTCATTGAGTATACAGTTTGATTTTGATTTTTGAAGTTTAGGCTTTGATTTTCTTTTACCAGACATTGATTTTGAAAAGGAGAGAGAGAAAAAAAGTCAATGAAAGTGAAGAATAGTCTAAGTATGATGTTGTTTTAAGTTTTCACTTTTTTGCACTTCGCTGCACAACATTTCGTTTGCGTACGAATCGTGAACAACAAACAAAAATATGATCATGCACAAAAATGTGACAAGATCTTAAAACAACAATAAAATACACTAGTTATCTTATTTTGAGAAATGTTAAAAATACCATCGTTTGCTGAAAAATACGGCAAACGGAAATTTAAATATTTTTCAAATTAAAAATTATGGAAAAATCCTATAAATAAAAATAAAAGTAGGTCATTAAAAATCAAGTCGTTTTATTAAAAATTGATTTTCTTGTTATTTATTCGAACAATTTATTATTATAAATAAGTTTACAACATGAGTTCACCATTATTAACTATTAATTAAAAGGAGTTAAATAATGCTATTAAATCTATTTAATTAATATTAAATTCACAATTCAAATATTTAAACAATCCTTATATTTGAATATAAGTTATTTATATTTTAAAAACCAATTATTTAAATATTTAAAATTAATTAAATATTCAAAATCAAAACGATAAATTTTCGAGATGTTACATTCTCCACTTAAAAGAATTTCATCCCCGAAATTCCCAAAGAAAGAAAATGTCCACTTACCCTTATGTTTTAAAGTTCCTTATATTACAAAAAAATTTAATAGCACCTCCTTTGCACGGCTGATCCAAATAAACTACAACTCGCCACAACTGGCCTAAATCAACAAAGAAAAGAAAAGTCAAGCGACCTTCCATATCTTGGGTATAAATTCATCAATCAATCACCAATTTCTAAATATACTACATACCTCTTTTGCATTTGATTTTTAGCTAGCAACTTACTATATCGATGTGAATGTAGGTGGGCAAGAAATCAAATAGTAATCTCTTGCTTCCCTGTACCTATCTAGTACTTACATAATTCAAAAGAGAATCATGCTAACAAAAGAGCAATACACTAGCTATTTCTATCATAAGCATAAGCAACATAAATAATATAACATCCATATGCAGCAAGACAATATGATGCAACTAATAATAATGATGCAACTCTACATATCAAAACTGGCATGATATAAATCTACATGCAACTCTAGTGTAACATAAAGCCATATGCAACCAAAAGCAATATAACAACCATATGCAACAAAAATACAGAGAATACACTATAATAAAACACTAGGCATCAAATCTTTTCAAAAGATAAATTTAGAACTAAATGCCCAAGTTTTAATATTCAAAATATATTTTCAAATTCCTCCAAAGAGAAATATATGGAAACCAAAATCAATTATGACAAGGAGATGGCTCCTCTTACCAATACATGGTATAGCCCTAGAATTAAAATAACATGGAGCATCCAGTAGGATTTCGGTTCCTTCTAAAACAATAACTAGAGTAAACAAATACACCTGGCGAGTCCTCCAAATCGAAATACTAACAATTATTTAACTTTAGTCATAACCAAAAATATTTGAAAAACCATTTACAAAAACTCTTTTTAAATATCTGAAATAATAATACTTTGCCAAAATTATTTTTTGTTTCATAAATTCTTTCGAAATCACTTTTTGTGTTCAAAAACACCGAGATTTAAGTCCTAATAAACAACAACTTTAAAATATTTTGTTTATAAATTAAGGCTTTATAAACCATAGTATATAAAATCAAACTATCAGTCAAATCAAATTCCATAAAGGAATAAACTAACACTTAACATTATTTAAAATGTTAAATGACTAATAAACAAGATTTATAATTTTTCTTAGGTCCATAACTTTCTCGATTGTCCAAGGATATATATAATTTTCTAAACATACCATTACACTCATCAGCCTTTGGTTATTAGTTAAAAGATTATCTAAGCTCCCTCAAAAAAATTGAAAGTCGCTCCCCAAACTTTTCTAAACCACACAATAAAGCATAAAAATATATTTAAGCCCGTACGATGTACATAAATCATCTGTATGTAATTTTTGATCCGTCCATTTGCTCGGATACATAGACTTTACTTCCAAACTAATATCGCTCACTCGACCTTCTTAGTGCAGACTCCGATCAGGTTTCTTGATTAGAAACCTCCGTCCTCCTTACATATCCATATACTATGATAGAAAACCTCAGCATCATATCAAGAATTCAAATCAGTTGTTTGCTAACAAGAATCAAGTGAGAAATCATTTCTTGGACTGGTGTGAATCACTTCAAAGTTATATACTCGAATCCTAAATCAAGAACCATGCGAATAAAATGATCCATGTTTAACTTACGTACTTACTCTTATTGGTTTCTTACATACACCAATCTTTTTCTAAATCACTTTCATTTTCGTTTATAGTATTTCATTTAATACTAAAATTATTTATGGATTACCTCATAAATTTTCACTTAAGTTTATAAAATTTTTACAAAGACATAACTTTATAAAACATTAAATTAAAAACTTACTCTACTTTTATACTTGTATAATACTCTTCTACATCCTAAGAGTATATATAAAATGTCAATTTTATTTATTTATTTTTATTTTTATTTTTATTTTTTTTAAAATTCATATGGAGACCCAAACAAAATATGGCTCTTAAAATCGAGTCAACTACTTCGATCTTTTTACCTTAGAGTGTTCTAAAGAAAGATGTTTACGGGTTGGCCCAATAACATCAAATATTTTACATAACTTAGATGTTTTAAACAAAAACTACTGTTTTAATAAAATAATGTTTATTAAAACCTTCCTATCTAAATTAACTAATTTGAAACTTGTGTAAATGATCTCTTTTCTATCCAAGAGTTACAAATTTCATTTATCAAAACATTTTTTCCCATTAGAATACCCTTTTGTTTTAAATCAATTTCTTTTAAGGAAACTTAAGAACTAAATGCATAGTTTTTATTTCAAAACCCTTTTTGAAATCATATTACGTATATTTCTATATATATATATAATAAATTTAACAATTTATTCACTAACACTCAATTTGGGTTCGTTCGGATTCGAACTTATTTCGATCGTACAATGATAAAGAGTATAATTTACTAAGTGCGCTACAACGTTCGCCTAAGAAACATTCAATCGTCACTTAGAAGATTATTCAGATTATCATAGAACTAATGATGATGTTTTCTCCGAACTATCCAAAGAAAATGTATCTTTATCACAAAGTCTCTTTGAAATGTTTATTCTCCTAAATACTTCAAAGTAATATTACCATTAATTTTTTAAAAAATCCTTTTGAATTCTTTTCAAGCAATACCAGGATTGAAATTCTTTAAAATTCATTTTAAAACACATTTTATAAACTAAATTTGTATAAAATCGCCTTTATATAAAATCATCTCTTATTATAATAATTCTCCTTTATTATAACAAAATTTTCTCAAATATTTATCCTCTAAAGATCTTATCTTTCTATTTAGATTATATTAGACAACTTTTATTAAAACATGACATTTAACTTAACATTATCACCGAACACCTTACAGTCAAACTATGAAACTCAATTCATAAGGGGTTCGTTTCTAAATCAAAGAGACAAATGCTCATAAACTGGTTGAGCATAAGTCAACAATCGATAAATAATAGTCAATGCTCCCTAAACTATCCAAGCATTAAAAATTAAACAATAATGATAATAAAGAGATATTATCATTAACAAACAAACACACCTTGAATATCTATACAAATTTGAAAATTATTTCTATATATATATAAAATATATAATCCTAGGTAAAATATTTCATTTACCAATTTTCAAAAATAAATATCATGTTAGTTTGCCTTGTTCAAGTGTTTTGAAATCCCTATCCACATCATGGCGTCCCACGTCTCAACCATAATTAAAAATTCTAACATAACAAACCAATTAACACGATACATTTATATAGCAATAAAAAATACGCTCTCGTATATATAATACTCTCAACTAATTCTAGGGTGTCACTTATCCTATCTCAAATGAGTTTACCCCACCAAAGCCAAGGTTCTTGCTTAACCTTTAGCTATGTTACCAAATGTAACGACCCATCTTTTCGACCATTGAAAGTCGGCACTTAATACATCCATGGTATTAGAATGACGAGCATCCAAGGTGCTGGAAAGGTAGATTGTTATGGTAAAATAGAAAGAAAAAGAACAAAGGGAAACATAATCTCCCAACGGAACGATACCATATAATATAACAAAGACAATAAAAGCTGTCACTTTAAGATACATGGTATATCAAAGTTAAAAACAAACCTTATTAGCCTGGACAGTTATAACTTCCTGACCTTACAATTGCTGGTGGGTATACATAATAATACAGCGAAAAATAAAAATACTATGCAGGTGAACATCCAGCTCTACTCCATGAGCTCCATGTCCCACCAATGACAACATGGAAAATACTTGGCCTGACCAAAACATTATAATAAAATAATATCCTGATCAGTCTGAAAACTAGCATGAGAAAACTCAAGAAATATGGGGAACATATAATAATTATATGAGACCACTTTGTTAAACACAGAACGGGTTTTTACCTTACAAGAACATCCATACAAGAAAGAATTGAAACAAATTAGAACAAAACCCAAACTTAAAAAAGGGGCATAAACAAGATCAAAACCCAAACTTAAAGAATGGACACAAATAATTAAATATCAAGAAGACCACCAAGCACTTCTCGATGCAATTAAAAAAACAATTCAAAGATTTGAATCAAATAAGGAAAAAGAATTTTTCCAATAATGACTAGGAGGGTGCCTCCTTACCAAAAGTATACCTCTAGAAAATATACTTGAGACAGTCATACACTCTGTGACTCTCTCGAAAACCTCCAAGCTGGACCCCGCCAACCTTACTAAGAATCCGAGTATTTCACATCTTCGTGCGTATAACATTGAAACCAATCTAGAGTAGATGTGATAATACCCTAATGGGAGCAACCCCACATAGCTTGACCCCACTCACTCTTTTTTGTTAGTCATTTCCAATAAAGGATATCAACACTCAAAGGAGCAATAAATCATCTCAGATTGACGAAACATAAAAAGACAGTGGAATCGAAATCGATAGTCATGGAATCAACTACCGTGATAACAAAAATGATCGTATATGGAAACTAAATCTCTTACACTTATCACAACTTGTCGATCCCAAACTAGCACTACCCCAAGGAAAAAAATGAAGCCGGACAAGTAAGGGTGGTGTTGCTTCCCACCTTGTCACGGTGACATTCTTAACTTTAAGAATAGCAAGAATTCCTTCAACGTTTAGTGCTAAGTGTAAGACTAAATATTTCTATAAACAAATCAAACTTTTAAATTCATTTGATACGCATTTATGCTTGATTGTCACATCATAAATATTTCTAATAACACGCTTTTAAAAATATCCTTTTTAAAGAGCTAATTATATTTTTAAGTGTATTAAAAAAAGGGTCAAAAACAAATGTCATTAAAATATTGTTTACTATAAACCCCTAAAAATTTACACTTAGTTCTATATTTAAGCATTCATTTTTAAAGATTTTTCTTATTTATAAATTATCTTTTATAACTTTAAAACAACATTTATTATCCCGAAAGATAGTAAATCAACTTAAAATGCTTTTATAAATTTAAAACAATGTTAACCATCTCGAAAGAAATTTAATTTATAATAATATTAAAATACTTTTATAACTCTTTTATAAATTAAAAACCACATTAATTATCCCAAAATAAATTAATCAAATTTATAATCTTTTTTATATATTTTAAACAACATTAATTATCCAAAAAGATAATTAGTCGAATTTGTAATCTTTTAATATATTTAAAACAACATTAATTATCCCAAAAGATAATTAATCAAATTTACAATCTTTCTACATATTCAAAACAACATTAACTATAACAAAAGATAATTAATCAAATTTATGATTCTTTTATAAATTTAAAACAACTTTAATTATCCAGAAAGATAAGTAATCAAATTTATAATCTTTTTATAAATTTAGAACAACATTAATTATCTCGAAAAAAATAAATCAAATTTATAATATTTTGTAAATTTAAACAATATTAATTACTCTGAATGATAATTAATCAAATTTATATCCTTTTTATAAATTCAAAACAACATTAGTTATCCCGAAAGATAATTATTCAAATTTGTAACCTTTTTATGAATTTAAAACAACATTAGTTATCCTAAAAGACAATTAATCAAATTTATCACTCCTTTCATAAATTTTAAACAACACCTATCCTTTATTTCAAAATTCTCAAAAACACTTGAAAATATAGTTTTAACAACCTACAAAGTGCAAAAACATGACCAAACATTTATTTTGTAAAAATACAAGCACAAGTTCAACACACATAGGTTTAAGAAGATGATATTTCATAAGTGACGGTATAGCAATAATCGTTATAACGACATTTATACAAATCAAACAGTATGTCATAAATAATACAACCAAATATCAGTATAAGCAAAATAAGAACATTAGTAAGACGCATATAATAGTAAATTAATAATGGCGAGAAACCCCTTAGGGTCTCCCTACAAAAGTCCCCTACAAAACAATGGTTATTTCTTCAATCCACTTTCCAAGCGGGAATTCAACCAAACCAAACAAGCAAACATTTAAACATGCAGATAATAATTATATCTACCATATATCATATAATGTTCATCCAAAGGTGACAATGAAATTTCAGGTTACGCTTTCGCGTTCCAGTTTAAGCTAAAATCAAATGGCATTTGACTTCAGCTCAAAATTTCACCTGCTCCAAACTCAATGAAATTAATTCTAGTATGTAGATATCGCTTCTACGATCGCAGTGCAAAAGCTCGCATCTCAGTTGGACCTCGTATGAGAGAGATATTCATTTTATAAGATTTTTAATTTCAATAATATAATATATTAACTAATCACTTTACTTAATTTAATTACCCCTCATAATCCTTTCTTCCCCATCTTTAATTATCTCCCTATACACAAGTATCCCATGCACACATACACACCTAATACCGACCGTCCTCTCTCCTCCTACCTATCTCATTTGTACACGAAATCGACTCTAACCTCCTTCGACGACTTTCTCTTTACAAGAGCTTCCTCCTCGATGCAATTTTGTGTTACTCGATCCCCTCTACTATAATGCGACCTGAGATTTTCGATCGACTATAGCAATAGTCGGCCCTCCCAAACATTGATCGCACACCACCATATCGCTCCCACAGGTTCTCCTTCACACCAAAAACTCAAATACACACTCTATTTCACAAAACTCCACTTCAATCGATGACCACCACAAAACCTAGCTTCACCCTCTTTGCATTAACACTGCTAAACTCGACTGCACGTGACAAAAAGCAAATGGATTTGTAGATCTTGGCCAAGAATCCAACTTTAAAATTTTCATTGAGTATATAATTTGATTTTGATTTTTGAAGCTTAGGCTTAGATTTTCTTATACCAGACATTAATTTTGAAAAGAAGAAAGAGAAAAAAATTCAAAGGAAAGTGAAGGATAGTCTAAGTATGATGTTGTTTTAATTATTCATTTTCCAGCACTCCACTACACAACATTTCGTTCGCGTATGAACCGCAAACGACAAAACAAAAATACGATCGCACATAAAAATGTGACACGATCCCAAAACAACAATAAAATACATTGGTTATCTTAATTTGAGAAATTTTAAAAATACGATCGTTTGCTGAAAAATACATCAAACGAAAATTTAAATATTTTTCAAATTAAAAATTATGGAAAAATCATATAAATTAGAATAAAAATACGTCATTAAAAATCAATTCATTTTATTAACAATTGATTTTTTTGTTATTTATTTGAACTATTTATTATTGTAAATAAATTTATTAATTGAGTTCACCATTATTATTTATTAACTAAAAGAAGTTAAATAATGCTATTAAATCTATTTAATTAATAGTATATTTACAATTAAAATGTTAAAATAATCCCTATATTTAAATATAAGTTATTCATATTTTAGAAACCAATTATTTAAATATTTAAAAATTAAATATTCAAAATCAAAACGATAAAATTCCACGATATTTCACATACCGCTCGATATTACTAATCCGTTTATTCAATAATCTCACAATATAGAGTTACACCTCATTTAACAAATTATTGATTAGAAGGGGTTTTATTCTAAAAATGCTCATTTCCAATTTCTTCATATTAAATTTCAAATATCAATAAAAAATTTCAAATAGGTTTTAAATTATAAAATTCTCATTATATTCCAAATTCTTTCTTTATTTCCAAACTTCAATATTTTAGAATCTCTTATTTAATTACAAAAAAAAAATCTTCTTTTAAACCCTCATTAAATTTTAGAATTGTTAACTCCTCAAAAATAACTCATACAATATGAAACTCAGCTTTGATACTTTAAAACATTGATAAAGTCGGTCTGTAATCCAAAATTTCCTTTACAACCCCAAATTCAAATTATATTATTTTTCCCAAAATGTTTTTCAATCCAAAATATTTTCAAAGCTCTAATATTCAATTTCAAAGTCAACATTATAATTATTATTTACTTCCAAACAATTTTAACTACTATTTTAAAAATAATTTGTCAAACTATAACTGAAACCCCCCAGTAATCATTGTATACTCCTACTATCCCTTTAATATAGGGTAACTACCCAATACACCCAAGAGGATAGGGACTTTAAGTTTTATCTAAGGCCAAGACTCATGTCACTTACATATGATGTATTTTTCCGAACCTGCACTAATTCCAAATGAAACACCCTACCTTTATACCCATACTACCAAAGAGTATTACTAGGTAAAATTATTTGGTAATATGGAGAATGATGCTATATAGGGTACACATGTTAATATTCCTTTGGGCTAACACTGGCACGTATTTCAAAATTGAATAAATAACTCACCTATACATACACAGTATCAACACAAGGCAATAAACACATGCATCTGCAGGATAGAAAAATACACAATATATAAAATAAATGATAGAGAACATAGAGTCAGTATCGCAACGATACAATATAGTATGGAATGTATATACGAGACAATGTTAATACGTAGCATCTCAATTGTCCACTATCTCAATAAATACAAATATAATCAATATAAATCATAGTATCACACACAATATCTCTACACCATACATAGGATGTTCAATGATATAGATAACTAGTCTCCTTTAAACCTAGTAAACACGGTTGGTCACCTCATCTCTGAACCGGAAATGTCTTGTACTGACTCGAGTATTACATAAATAACACATGGGTCGGACTATGTCTAAATCAAGGGGTTTCTCATACATACATACATACATACATACATACATATATATAATGTGCATAGATAATAACGATATCGTAATTAACTATAGTGTACCAAAAAGGCAACCACTAAAAAACCCATATGTCAATGTATATAACAATAGTAATGAATGCATGATATATAATTATAATATCATAAACAATCCCTATAGTATCACAAAACATCTAGTATCAGAAAACCATGCATAAAGATGAGAATACCATCAATCATCAATATAAAATAGGTCGCCTATCTATGAAATCATATACATATAAATGATAGAGAATTTAATTAAGAATTAATGAAAAATGTTTTATATTGTTTTGAGTGATGTAAATTACGGGACATCTTCGTGCCACTGAGATTACTCCAAAGCATCTTGGAAATCCAATAAATGAGAAGTATATTTTGATTGCTTGTAAATGTTTTGAAATCTTCCAGATGAGTTCTTTGTACTCAAAGCCCATAATTTTAAACCATAGACGAGGAATATAAATTTGAGCCTTTTGATAAGCCACCGACATAAGGGCCAATCATTAATTTATAAAGATCTATTTGATACTTAACGGGTCGATGCAGTTCATTATACATGCTAAACTGTAATCGTAAACATAGAGCATTATATGATTTGTGTAAATTGATGATTGTTTGTGTTTAAATGTAAATTGTAAATAGTAGAGTTATCAGCATGGTTATAGATTTTCCCTAAGGAGAAATTGCAAGGATGCAATTTTCTTAAGGTGGAAGTATATAACAAGCCGATGTTTAGTGGTAACTAATTAAAAATTATTAACGATGATTTAACAAATTAAAATGGATTTTAAAAAATTAAATTAGAATAATTTTGGAATTGATTTAATAAACGAGTTTAAAATGTAAATATGTGGAAATTAAATTAAAATAAGTTAAAGTGCAAATTAAAGTTGAATTGAATTGATAAAATAAAATTTTAACAAAGTGGGCTAATTATGATATTTTAAATAAATAATTAAAATAAAAATAATTTAGGGAAAATAAATATTATAAAATTCTATAATGTTGTGTTATCACTTAAGTAATGTATGTATGATTTTTTGAAATTTTATAGTGATTTGAATTGAATAGAAATTGGTTCGTAAAAGAAAAGAAGAGGAAAATACCTATTTAATAGGCATGAAATCCAAGCCCACTTAGCCCATGTCCAAGATAACATAAATCCTTTGCACTATTATTTTCTAGACTTTACTTTAATTCTCCTCATCATTCTACAATTCTTGTTCCACCTTTGAAAATAGAACATGGCTAGAATTCTTGGATATTGTGTTCGAGTGAACCAGATGGCTAGCATCCATCCTAACGACCAAATAGTAGGGTCGTGCCTTGGATCCTTGACACACTTATTTACTCACAGCAGGGTGGTTAAGCCTAGCCCTTTGTGTCACCTAGGCTAGTATTTTGTTACTATAGGGGACAGAGCTCGGTCATGACTGAAAGTCCTTGTGTTGACGAGCACATTGATGAATACGTGTCACGATACTGTAAAGGTAACAGAAGACTGTAGGAGCGAATCCGGTGGATAACCTGTGTGCTTCTGGAGCAGGCAGATTTCCATCAGTCTCCCTTCTAGTTCTAGTGGAGTGATAGATTGGAATATACCATTGATACACCTCGCCTAAGTATGGATATGGGTGGGCAAACCAATGTTGAGATATGACACTAATTGGGACTTCATGTCTGTCGTACAGTCAATTCCCATCACCATTTATTACGAAGAGATGAGATTATACATGTGATAGTTGTCCAGGGTATAGTGGATTCTCATATCATTTAGTACATATATATTATGTTGATGATGATACTTTTTTATTATTTGATATTGAGGGATATACTTGGGCATTGGTGTGTGTTAGCTTAACTATACTTGATGATATCTCAAGAATTGATGTTTTCTGGATTTTGGATGATGACTTTAATATGGATGATCACCTGTTTGACATTGATTCTCTGATTCCTTATCTGATGTGATTTTATACGGGTGGTGACATCTTTATGCATGTTTTGTGATACTCGACGTTTGTGATACTATGGGGATTGTTTATGATATTATAATTATATACCATGCATTCATTACAATGTTTATATACATTGACATATGGGTTTTCTGATGGTTTCCTTTTTGATACACTACAATTAATTATGATATCATTATTCTCTACGCACATTATATATATATATATATAAGTAACCCCTTGATTTAGACATAGTCTGTAATGACTTGACTTTTCGACCCTCGAATGCCGACACTAATACATCCACGATATTCGTGTGTCGAACACCCAAGTGCCAGCAAGATAGAAAGTTGGGGTAAAATAAAAAAGAATAGAGCAAGAAAGGAAGAACATAACATTAGAATCTCATAGTGGAAGATAATATATGGTATCAAAAGGGCAGTAAAAAGGTTTACTCTGAATACAGGAATTTCAGAGTTACAAAACCTGCCATACTTAGCCTAGTCGAAAGAGTACGCAAGGAATTTAGGGAAACAAAAACCAAGTGTCGGACATAAGTCCGGTAGAGAAAACCCAAGATACATGCAACATGTCACAGTAACTATTGAGACCAAACGGATTCCCGTAACAGTTTTACCCTCAAAAGAAACCAATCATTCGTTAATTTTAATATGGTGATAAGATAGATAATGTCTAGTGTGTAGAATATAAATCATATCAAATAGCTGAGATGCTTACATTCATCATACCATAAAATACTTGGAGTATAATCAAAACCGCTGAGGTACATTCGCATAATGGATTTTAAGTAGAGATCCCTTCGGTTAAGCTGAAATCTAATCTCCATGCATGAGGATCATAAAATACCTTTCGAACGTCGTATATCTCTTGATAAAATATACCATAAGGTAAATACAAAGGCCCACGCCCGAACATAAACATGAACCACCTGGTACCAAATATCATCAACTACCCGTACCAACATCAATAAGCATTCTCTAGATATAGAGTTGATGATACCCTATCGTAGGTCAGCCAAACCCCCGATTCTGCATTCTACTATGTCTTTAGCCATTTCTGATGTCAAAGTTTCGTTCGGCATCTTTCATACGAGTCTTCATCACTCGAACAGAACACGAGTCCCCAAATGGATTCTCACATCTTGAATAGATCACGAATCACAACATGGATTCGAGCATCTCAAAGAGATCTCGAATCTCATAGATACCCTTTCTCAACCACTTCCAAAACATAGAATCTTTATACTAGTTTTGAAGTGGTATTTAATGAGTAAAACACTTACCAATCCTGGACTCTTCAAAACCAATCGATGAATTTCTGGTTAACTCAACTCCGATTCTTTCAAAAGTAAGCGAAAGCTAGAGATGTTTCATTCCAATACTCCTCCCTGGGGGTTCTTATTGGTATGAAATCACAAAATCTTTCAATAACTTCTTAAGTCAATATTAGGCCAAGTTCGATAATCAACTAATCGATTATCTAGTCAAAACAATTTCTTAAACAAATCAATATTCATACGCTTAACTCATTTCTGACATTCAAACTTAAGTATTCCTCATCCAATAGTGAAGCCAGGTAAGTTAGAGCACTAGTTGCATCAAAGCCTTGCTTAGACACTTCATTATTGAATCTCAAAAATAGATAAGTCTACCTCATCGGTTTTTAGTGTTAAGTATAGTATTAATGATTTCCATAAACAAGTAAGAAATCAACACGATTAACACATTACCGACATTTTCCGACTTACTATTCCTTGGCTAAAGGGAAACTGGTAGGTTATGGCTTTATTGCTCCATCCCTACTCGACATCAATCTTAACTCTCACAAATAGATAAGCCTTACTTCGTCGGATTTTAGCATTAAGCAAAGTTAATTACCTTTAAAACTAGTAATCAAATAATTAACCATTTAGCCACAAAGCAATTCTTAACCCCTTTTTGAAAACTTTTGTATATACTTGAAAATACTTATAATAGGTTTTAAAACATTTATCCAAAATATTACTTTAAAGTAACAAGTTTGTATAATCTATAAAACTTAGAAAATAACATATTTTATCATAAAAACCTAGTCTTTAAAAATTCACAATCAATTCTTAAAAATTCTTAAAGACCTCAAACCACTTTTAAAATACTCTAATAATAGTTAGTAAACACTTGTAAAAAGAATGAAATAAAATACTTAAGCTTAAAATCTTTTCAATCCTTTTAAGTCTAAAAACCAAGTCTAAACGGGGCAGTTTTGCATAAGTGAAGTTTTTGGTCGTTTTTGAGATGTTACTTAACTTTTTACTATCCAACCTTTTAATAACAACAAACATACATATAAAAAATTGTAAATATGGTGATAAACCCCTAAGAATCTCTCTACAAAGTTCCATAGAAATCGCCAAAAATAAGACAATTCGCAGCTACATCTATAACGACTATCACTATATGTGCACTTTCAAATCTGAGTTATTTTCAAACTTATCTTCCACTACAACCTATGTGCTTTGTTCCAAAACCTTGATATATATGTCATACAAGTCTATTCAGGTCCATTCAAGTTCATTCAAATCCATACATATGCTACTAGCTTTCAAACCAAGAATCAAAATCAATGTTTTCAACATATGTCCAAGTCAATTTAAACTACTTTAAAAAAACCAAACACAAGCAAATATGAGTTATATTTTCAATCAAAGTGGTGAGCTAGCTTACCTTTAACCTACCAACCAACCAATATCTAAGCGTCTAAGTCCAACCTCAACCTAGTAACATCTTTCCGTCCTTACTTCCCTGCTTTCCACTTGCTCCTTTGCCTCTCTCTTCCTTAAGTTTCTCACGGTCTTCACTTGTGGGGTGAATGTGGCTTTTCTTTTTCAACTTCTAACTAGGTAGAAGATTTTTTAATATGGTGGTAAGGCTTCACTTCAAGTTTGAAGTGATTTAGATTTGATTAGCAAACATTTAGCTTTAGGAAATTATGAAGAGGAGGAAGAAGAAGACATGGATTTTAGCTCACTTTTGCTTGAGAATTTATGAATGCTAACTAAGGGTATGTCCCTCTTTATATAAGCCAATAATGGTGCTCTTTAAGCTTGCCTTCGCCCCCTTCATGCCATGGAAGACTCACCTTCCATCACTTCTCCTTTATGCTAATTACCATTTTACCCCTCTCATGATAATATCTCTTATCCTAATAGAAGTTTCTAGAACATTCCAAGCTTTATGAAGAGGTGTGTGTGTTAATTAGTTGCTAATGTGTTCATTTGATCATTAGACAAGCGCACAAGAGTTTGAACAACTTATATCGATCGAAAAGCTATTTATCAATAAACCGATTTTCGATCACATTATCTATTTTTCTTCGAAGAATATATTTTTGTAAACAAATTTCAAAATAAATTTCTTATGATTTATTTATTTATTAATTAATGTTTAACAAGGTTATAAAATCATATTTATAACACTTAATTATATTTCAAAACGTTTCGATATTCGAAGACGAAGTGTTTAAATTTCAGGGTCGTTACATTTTGACCCATGTGTTATTTACTTAATACTTGGATCAGTCCGAGAAATTTCACCTTCAGGGACGAGGTGGCCAACCTATGTTTACTAGGTTTAGAGAAGGCTAGTTATTCTACATTGTTAAAAATCCTATGAATGGTGCAGACTTATTGTGTGTGTGTGATACTGTGATGTATATTGATTATACTTTGTATTTATTGAGATAGTGAACATTTAGGAATTTATGTATTCACATTATCTCATATATATATATATATATTCCATATTATATTTTATTACGGTGATACTGACTCTGTGTTCTCTATCATTTTTTATATATATTATGTATTATTCTATCCTAGAGACGTACGTGTTATTGCCTTTTGTTGATACTATGTACATACAGGTAAGTTCTTTATTCGATTTTAAAATATATATCAGTGTTAGTCCAAAGGAATATTCACATGTGTACCCTATGTAGCCTCATTCTCCCCAGATAGTATTACCTAGTAATACTCTTTGGTAATATGGATATGGAGGTCGTGTATTACAAAAACCCTCTTTTCCTTAATTTAAAATAATGCAAAAAAGAATTTTCCAAATGGGAATTCCTTACAATACAAAAGTTCAAAACTTCTCATTTCCTTTTAAAAACTATTTTCATTAATAAACTTTACCATACAATAAATAGATAACATTTAAAACTCCTTATGTTTCCCAAGAATATACTTTTACAAAACTTCTCACTTATTCAATTTGATAAAACAATCCCATCACTTTGTAATATAATTTAAATCCTCTTTATAGAAGAAAAATCCTTTGATTTTTATAATTATAAAGAAAATAAATACCTAGTCATGGATTCACATATAAAACAAACACCATAACTTCAGTTTTCCAAAACAAATTTTTATACAACACTTCTTAAAAATATTCACTTTTAAATTTATTTCTCTACTCTTTACTTTTAGATAGACAACAAATATCTTCAAAAATAATTTATATAAAACATTGCTTTAAACATGTAAAATTTATTTCCATTTATAATTAATGCAAAAATCTCAATTTTTAATGATAATTTAAATTTCAGAGTTTTAAAAATATACACTTCACAAATATACTTTGAAAAATAATTCTTTTTATAAAAAATTTAAAATCTTCGTTTTCAAAGATAATATAATTCAAGTAATTTTGTGAATGTTTTCAAGCTATTTTGACAACTATTCAGATTATATTCATTCAACTATCAAACAATGCAAAACATACGAGCATCATATAACACCGATCAAATAAACATACAGCCCATCAATACAAATTTTCATTGCAGCCGCGCAATATTCAAGTAAATCCAATCAATCATTTAATATCATAACATGAAATAACCAATTTCAATCAAAACAACGATTTAATCCAACATGCAATAAGTACTAGAACATAGTTCTGAGTAAACAAATTTACTCACATAAATTCCTAATTGAAAATCCTAACCAAAGCTTCACCACCTCATCCACTGTCGCACGCATTCCAACCTATTCACTTATAGGCGCCTCCCGTTTTCTTACTACATCACCAGCTCCACCATGTGTTAGCCACTCTTGCGCACATCCATGTCACGCGTGCATCAACAAATGCAAGCTGCACCCGTCACCTCATCTCATTGCACGCACAAAGAACCCCATCATCAGCACTAGCGCTCACCGCCTAACCTTGCGTGCACCCTTCTATCGTTGACCATATGTGCGCATTTTTTGTTTGATTTGTGCATGAATTAGGGATTGAGGAAGAGAGAAAGAGAACAGGTTTGGGTTTGGGTCTAACGAGGAAGAGAAAAAAGATGGGAGTTAATTATATTTACTGAGTACATTTTCTACTTTGCCCCTTTTTTAAAACAATTCCTAACTTACTCCTTTTAAACTTGCAAATTACATCCCCATATTTAAATATAAATAAGTCTTTCATTTGTTTATAAATACATTTTCAAAATTTATTGATCCACTATATGTTTTTCAAGATATATCTTGATAAACTTTCCAAAATATTTAAATTTAATAATTGCTCATCTTTGTTGATATTCTTACTATCAAATAATGTTTCTTCTCAACTATTTCATTGTATGAAAATCATCTATATTGCAAAAGTATTTATATTTATTATCAATATTCTACTCGTGTTTAGGCACTTTTGTCTAGCTCATATGGTTTTCATCTTTGTGTTTGGTCTCTTGACCCTTTTAGTTGTTCTGTGCATGTACAGAACATCTACTTTCTCATATTTATACAATGGCACGACCCACTTTAAAGCCGGCTAGCTTTGCTAAAAAAAATATTCTATTCAAGTTCAATATATTTTCTAAAAAAATTATTAATTAATTCAATTTATTAAAATAAAATCCTTTATCAAATAATTTTTAATTTAATAAAATATATTTTCAAAAATTAACATTATTCAAAATTGAACTCGAATATCTTATTTCAATTAAAATTATTTATTACAATAGCGCAAAAAGTAGGGTTGTTACACCTATGGATTTTTACTTACATATGTTTAACGTTATTAATTCATTACTTATACCATAATATAACAACACATATAATAGAAAACAAAATCAAAAACATATTTTAGTTTGAACAAGATTGTTTACAGAATTAAGATTATATAATTTTCCTTAGGCACACCCTTAATTCTATCACCCAGGTCTATAACACCTATATCATAATATATTTTTTGAACGTGGTCCATTAATGCGGAAAAGTGTCGATCTCGAGGATCAAACTCACGACGTTTAATCCCGTAGTCTAAACTATCAAACAACCGAGCTTGTATCCCAACAATTATTTACCAACAACTGTATTTCTCCACACTATTTATTTCACACAAATTCAACCATAACTTAAACAAAATCCCTTCTCTATGTTTTATTTTATTATTACTATCAAACCACGAATAAATGCTAATTTTGGTCTATTAATACAAAATTCAACATTCGATGGATTTTAATTTGTTGTTAGTGTTTCTTAACAAGTATCACAAAGCATTGAATTGTATCAAGAGAAACTTGGATGGAAAAGGATGATTACCACTTAAGCTGCATTTGGCTTCATTATTTCCTTAATCCAGCCCGTGGAGGCGAACAAAGTTGAAACTTTCTAGGTAAAAACCACGTATAACTACAATATCAAACATCGTGAAAGAAAACGGTCTTCCTTGTCATTAAAGAATCGTATGAGAAAGAATAGTTGACAAATATTTTGAGTCCTATATTTAAAAGATTAAGATTGCTATTTCAAGTGGCATGACCGCATGAGGGTGAAGAATAATTGATATGTTTTTTCATATTTCTAGTTTATTATAGTAGTCAACATGCTTATATATTCATTATTTTATTTATTGTCTAGAAATGTCGCTAATAATTTTTGTAAACAATTTTGGAACCAAAAAACAATGTTAAAAATCCATACTTTTCACTATTCCATGCATCGCTACGACCTACTAACTCAATATTAAAAGGAAGCCTCAAGTGTAAAGATTTTGGAAGCGCTACAAAAAGCCAATGGAAAAAACAATGCAATAAAATATCTTCAACACTTCAAATCCTAGCGAATCTCGAGCAAGTTGTGATATGTGTGTGGACCTGTGTAGTTAAAGTGCTTAGCGGTTTCATAGCGGTGGAGGTGCAAAAAGTTATAATAGGGATAAAGTGGGGATATAGCGGAAATTAGTGTAGGTGTAAAAATCTTCATTAAATATAAAAAATATATATTTAAAGTTAGTTTATTCTCATTTTCACATAATTTGTATAGGAAAAATGAATATTTTTTAATCGTATATAACAAAACCAAAGAATATCATACTTTATGTTGACTAGACTTTGTGGATACAATAGATTTATTACTTATATTGACCACTCATGGCTTAAAGTTGGGTTTTTACCCTAACTTTGTAGATTTGATTTAAAAAAGAACCAGTCAAATCAACCTTTATGTACTAATATTGCTAAAGCGGATGCTAAAATGCCTTGATTTAGCGGGTGTAAAACAGCGCGGCTTAATGCGGATCAACCGTTTAAAAATGCTAAATTGAAATAGCGTAGCGGTCGAAGAGCGCTATGAGCTATAGTGAGGATATTGCGGGGCTTTAACTGCATAGATTTGAACGACTTTACTCCTGCAACAAATGATGATTTTGTTAAACATTTAAGAGTGAAAGCCATGATAAAAGAAAAGCTCTTAGTCTAGAGTTGATTCACTAGTTGAGAGAGAGAGAGATTTTGGTAGAATGGTAGGTCGATGTTGCTAAAAGGAAGGTGATGTGCTTGAAATCAAAACCAGGAGAGAGGCAATCAATTATGTTCATGGATATAAAGGGCTTTACTAAAGATCAAATCAAGTATTCATGCTTTAGGAGGAACATGTAATGGAAAAAACAAAAACTCTGAACAATATGGATTTAGGTGACAAGAGGGAAGGATGGAGCAAGAATGAAATTCGAGTTTGTTTTATTCGTTTTGAGTTTAGTTATTTTTATGCAGTAATTTGACAAATGTCATAACCTTGTTTTATCAATGATTATAAATGAAGATGGGGTTGTATTGCTATTTTAGTCCTTAAAAAACTTAATTAACTTTGATATTAATTTTATCTGTTAATGTCAAATTGATTAACATCAAAAGAAAATTTAGAGTAAAACTAAATTTGTATTTACTTGATCAGTATTATAAATCAAAAATAAAATTAAAACTAAAACTAAAGCTAAAATTATAACTAGGGCCAAAATTTAAAATTTGAAGTTTTTTGTACATAAATGTATGTTCCTCGTTGGATAAAAGGTATTAAATTACATACTTATAGTCACAATCATTAATTTTTATTTGAAGATAGTGTCAATTCTAAAGGGTGTTACTGTACGCACCTACTTTTTTCTTTTTCCCACCTAGCTATTTTATCACGCATTGATATTTTGTAAAACACTTCTCACTTCCGTATATATCCACCTCTCGTTTTTTAAGAAAACAAATATCCATTCTTTCATCTTCTTATTATAATCGTAAATAGCAACCGTGAACTCAAATTTTATAAGTTCAATTCTTTTTCCTACAATTTTCTATCAGTTCTATATTTGATTATCAAATTACAGTTAATTTGATAATTTTCGAAACTTGATATATTAGAATGTCAGACGATTTCGTTTGAAATCTTTTTATAAGTAATAAAAATTAAAAATACGAAAATGACGACATAAAAAAAAAATCAGTTGCTCAAGTTGATACATAATTAAAGCTTGTACAAATTTAAATCTCGTCACAACATCGATTTCGATGGGGGTTTGCTTTTAATTTTTTCATTATCTTTATTCGTTGAGAAATGTATTGGTGCAGCCTGGCCCTCTTTCTAAATTTGTCCGAAGGCCCCATAATTACAGCCGCTCCTCTCACACACACTTTGCACATTTATCGTTATTTTACTCCTCCGTCCATCGTCTCCCTCCACTTACTTACAGGCGAAAGTCCTGTTATCCCGCCTTTTGGCAAGGCCGTAACACCAAGGAATTGATTAGTAACCAATGACGGTCCATCCTAGAGATCAGCTATACACGGGCTCACTACGGATATCGATGAATTTCGTCCGAGTCCGGATCGGGCCAAAATTGCTAGGACATGACAACCTAAACCATGAGAGTCAACGTTTCAAGTTTCAAGTCAATCCGAGTTCATATGCTCAAGTTATGATGGATACAAGTTGAAGGGAAAGGCCATGATTTCGTATCCATCAAATGGCCTGATTTCGTATCCATCAATGTTGACCTCTCCGTATCCATCGGCAGAAAATATGATCGAATCCACCAGAGTACTTCAGTTCGAATCCATCAGTGTTCCCCCTGTTCGAATCCGTAGCATTCGAATCGATCGGAGGGAAATGACCTTGCCTCCATCTAGTTCGTATCCATCGAGGCAACGAGCCTGGATGACGTATTATTCATCGATACGAGCAAGGCAAAATTCACGGAGTCGACCCAGTCATCTCGGAGAAAAGAACGGATCGACGCGAAGTGTACGCGCCACGTCGCCACGAGAGCGCACGTAGGCGATCGATTCGAAGGAGTCGATTTGAATCGATCGATTCGAACCACGCAGCCACCGAGAAGCTCTATTTTGAATCGATGATATCTCATGATCTACAAGTCCAAATGCTATAAAATTTGGACAGGAGCCAACTGGCAACCTAAGGAATGTCCATGCCAAATTTCAGCTCAATCGGAGCAAATCTTGATCGATTCGAAGCAAGGGTCGAATCGATCCCAAAGTGGGCCCAGATTTCCAAAGAGCGGGCATGTGGGCCCCCTCACGTGCCAGAACTGGTCTCCCCTCAATTTAGGCGAAATATCAGCCTCCTACACCTATAAATAGGACCCCTGGTCATTCAGAAAGGAGGATCTGGATTCTGAAGCGCCCAGACTCTGCCGGATCGAGATTTGCATCTTATTCTTACTGTTGAATCCGAATTCCAAGCTATAATTCGTTGTTGTTCGCTGTAATCACTTGTAATCATTGAAAGAGAATCAATAAAATCATCAAAACTTCATAGTGGACGTAGGCGATACGCCGAACCACTCTAAATTGCTTGTCTGCGTATTTACAATTCTGTTTATTGGAGTTTTTGTTAGATAATCTCTGTTTTACATTTATGTTCTTCATTTTATCTCTTCAAATAACTCCCGAAGAGTGTTGTGCCCATTTTTGGTACAAACAAGTCCCTCTCTTCGGATCCTAAAATTCTTGATGGTATAGCTCCTATCAGTCCTTATTTGTACCCATTTTAGTTATACATATTCTGCTGATTTTATTTCTACTTCCATATGCTGTTTCACTCGTAATCTTCATAATTGTTATTTCAAATCATGATAATCTGTAAGTCAGTAGAATTATAGAACTAAATGGTTAAACCTAGTTTCCTTTCCCTTTTTTCCCTAAAGTAAAATGATGCCTACAATTTTAAAGTTCCAACAACGTGTAGGTGCACAGAGAGAACTAGATTACAAGGATGTGCGATGTACCAGCGCTTCATTATAAATTTGATTTCATGGATTTAAGTGGGAAGAAATTAAGGTGGTATACAAGGAGCTCGGAAACAATGTGTGAGGGGTGCAGTCATATTTGCAATGTTAATATGAAGCTCAGTGGATCTATAAATTCCCGATTCAAAGGTGATTTTTTGTATTTAGGATAGTTAGGTTTAAATACTTGTAGTTATGTTGTAGCACAATTTCACCGAATGGTTCATGCCAAAGTATGTCCCATTTTGTCCATTATCTCCCAACATTTTCAGTTGGAGCTTTGTATGTTAATCAAACCGACCGTAGGGATGGTTATGTGCTTAAGTCTAACGATTAAACCATATTTTGACAATTTATTTATTTCATAGAAACAATTTCATTTTTAATCTAATGATAGTAGTTATTTATTTGTATTATATTGTTGATGGTGATTCTTCTTATTGCATGGTTTAGCTGTTTGTTCCACGAGCATTGTTACTCTGTCCAAGAACAAACATCACGAGCAAATGCTCAGTGGAACCGCCATTCAGGTGGAGCCCACTACTGTGCCCGTGAAATCCATTTCCAGACATAGTAGTACTTTTGTTGCTCCACATACATACAGTCATCTTTTGCGCTTAAACTTTATTAATTGCATTCACTGAATATAACATGATATTGGTAGTTAATAGCTATTTTTTGCTTGTGGAACAACAACTTCTATATTTAGCAGTTACAACCATCATGGTAAAAATAGGAATATTAATAGGAGTGTTAACAACAGGAGTTGATCTTTTAATATAGTTAGCACGATAATGGAGCATTTTAGTGTAGTTGGAGTATGTATGATTAATGATTAGTTTATACGTTAATAATGTTAGTTAAGAACGTAGATTGCGTTATTAACTTCTTTTAGTATAATTCTATAACTAAGCAGTTATATGTTTTATCTTCTTTATCATCTTTTTTTTTTGGGTCATTGTATATTGTGGAAAAAAAGTCAAATATTCGAAGGAACCAATGAAATGTGGTACACCAATTGTCTTTAGTTACTACTTTGTTGCCTGTCTTATTCTTGAATGTACATGTTAGAAAGCATTTAGAGTTTGTATAGTTGACTAATTATGCCTTTTTTGGGTATATTTAGGCTGCAAACTAAAAGCTAAAACATTCAACATTACACTTGATAAACATTACAAACTAGGTAGATTCATCTGTGTAAAAATTATTGATAATAGTAATGATGCATGATGTGATTCCTAATGCATGAATCTTTACTGATACGTTTGCATTTATATTTTTGTTACAAATTGAATAAAATGTATAATAGTTTACTTATCGATTCTATTTGATAACATTAATCATGTGATTACTGTCCTTTTCAGTAGAGGATATAATTTGTGATAGTTTGATGTCGGGAAAACTATTCTTGGGGATTTTTTTCTTATGTAAATAAGGTTTTCATTTTTAAGAGTGTTGATTAATGGAGACAGACAAAGAATACGTAATTAGTTTGCTTTGTATGAGTTAAACTTGAGATTCTTAGTTAATAATAGAAAAATTGAGGAAATTGTAATGTTACACTAATTTCCGTATTTTAATATCTTTCATAGTAATTTTAGTATGATAAAGATAATTATGTTAGTGAACTTCAATTTTTTTTTGCTTCTCACTTTTTATTTTCATAATCGTAGAAAAAAAATAAAAACATTCATGTAACTACAAATTGATAGATTCAACGTGAAAATAATTTTGTACTTAACTTTACTAACTAAAACACATAAGATTACTGAACTTGTTTTTAGCTAAAATAAATGAAATAATTATAATGGAAAAAACAATATGTAAGAAAAAACCTAACCCTATAGTTGCGCGACGATTTATTACGCAACGGTCAACAAAATATCGTTAACACACCCACAGATAATGATATTAAGACAATATAATATATGGCATCTAACATTTATTATAACTTATCCATACGTATCGCAACCATTGATTACATGTATAAAAAATTAAATAGTAGGGACCACACTCAAAATATATGGGTGGATTTCAATGGGCACGTCAATTTTGTGGACAGAGGAATTAGTCCCTACATATATACACACTTGTATGGTAATATTATTAATTACTATGTATATATGCATTGAACGTAGTGCTTACAAAATGGTTGCCAACTAAGCAACCAATGAACATGGTTAATTTTATCCCATTGTGTTTAATTTGAATGTATATGATATTAACATAACTTCTCTGTATTATCCTTCACTACTTCTCTATATAATCCTGCATTTCTTCCTCAATTTGTAATTAAAATGGAGAATACAAGAAAATCAAAAGGGCGCCGAAAGGTGGAAATGAAAAAGCTGGAAGATCCAGAGGCTCTTTATGTTTGTTTTTCTAAACGAAGATCTGGAATATTCAAAAAAGCAAGTGACTTGTCCACTCTATGTGGTGCTGAGATGCTTATTTTGATCGACTCTCCAGCTGGTAGAACCCACTCCTTCTCCCATCCTAGTGTCAATGTCATTGCACAAAGATTCCTAGGGGATCTGAATTCTGCTTCAGGTTCAACCTGGTCAGGTTTAGACCCTAATCACGGTCTTCTTGAGCTGCAACGAAATGCTAATATTCAGCACTTGACAAGGAGTTGCGAGTTATGGGCTGAACTCCATGATAATCAGTTGAAAAAGAAGAAGGCGCTTACAGAAAGATGTCAAATGCTTTCTGCAGCACCACATGGCGCTATTTTACGCAGCCCTGATGAATTGAAAAAACTGAGTCTTTCGCTTTAGAAATCATGTAAAAGTTTGTTATCAACTTTCGCTTTGATGATACAAATTAGTGTTACATGAAAATAAATGAATATTGGATAGGATGAAAAAGATACTTGAGTTAAAATATAATCCAGATATCTATACTAAATATATCATCTTTAATATATGCTAAGGGCAATTTGGATATTGCAAGCTTCACCAAGGTGAAGTAATTTGCATTATTGATGATTAGTTATTAATAAAGATATTGATTGTGTAGTTAAACAAATACTCGGTGTTATAAGAGGTATATATCTTTCGCTTTAGAAATCATGTAACTTATTATTAGTCATCATAAAACATAAGAATACAAACTATTTACTCTGTTAGCCATTATCTATTCCTAGTTTGTCTGCTTATTCATTTCATATAGCTAGTATAGCATTTTTAAAGAATGGTAGGGAATCATTTATTGCTCATTAGGTAATGCTTGACCAAAGATCATTTGGATATTTAGTTGAAGTGCATTGCACATGAAGTAGTCCTAAACTTCTTTGAGTTAAGATTGCATTTCATGAGTTGGAACTCTAACATATATAATTCAGTCTTATTTTCATGACCATACTTGAACTGTGGAAAATTCATACGCACTCGCTTATATTTAGGAACCATCATAGTGCATCTATTGCTATACTGAATGGTTGTGTGAGAAAAGGCATTTGGAATTTGTATGCTTTATTCAATTATGCATATTTAGGGTATATTTCAACTCCATAGTGCTACTTCACCCAGAATTTCCAGGTGAATAAAAATGCAGCAAAGGAGGGGGGAATATGTGAGTCCTTATGGCCCACATGCTCCCCCTCTCGTGCCGTTTTCTCTCCATAAATTCCAGAATGGGTAGCAGAATTCATTTCAACTATTGTTATCTACAAAGATTACTTGATGTTGGGTAGCAATGGCACTCATTTTAATGTTAAACGTGAGCAATAATGATGAACGAGGTACCTCATCTTTAAAACTTACTTAATAATTGAAATAAACATGATAATTAAATTTTATTATCTTCTATTCTCTGTTGTACGATATGACTTCCAGCTCAATACTAATTAATTGCTTGTTTGTATGCGAATTTGATCACTAATATTTAAGTTATAGCAGTACACATTTAATTGTTCTATTCAGTGATATTTAACTGTTAATTTGAAGTTGATTGAGCTTTAGTATTTGTAGTATTCAAAGATATTAACTTGAATATCTTGTATAATACATTGTATATTTTGTTACCAATCATATTTATGTTTTATCATTTTAATGCACCGTGGATGTTGGATATCAATCATATTTTTTCTACTGTTATAGTACATCATTGATGTTGGAAATAATTGCTACAACCATGGCTTTATTACTTGAATTCGAGTTAGTATTTTTATTACAAATATTATATTTATAGGTATTGATAAAAGACCTTAGATAGGTGTACAAGTTTAGCCATTAAAGTGATGTGAGCAAATCAAGCTGTGCTTATTTGAGTAAAAATTTGACATATCTATCTATATATAATAGGAATACATCTAAATGAAGCTTTTGAAATGTCTAAATTACCCTTTGAAAATTCTAAAACAAGGTAAGGATATTTTTGGTATTTTTATCTATCACATTCTTATCCACTAGCTTAAGCCGCAGTTTACGCCTTTCCTCCCCAAAACCACCAACAGCACAATTCTTTTAAAAAGAATGAAAACGAAACCAATCTTCTCCTTTAAACCTAATTAGATCCTTCAAAGCACAACCAATCCCTTCTTTTACCACTGCCTCAGTTCATTCTTCTAACCGCAATGGAAAAGATACAAAAACTCAAAACCTTCGACCTTGAAAATGTTTGAAATCAAGAATACATCTAAATGAAGCTTTTGAAAGAGCAGAGCGATTTGGCTTGCATGTACATATGTTTGAGGAGGAAGAACGTAACTCAAATTCGAGAGCTGAGAGGTAACTTGGTTGATTTTTACTATCCATTGTCTATTGTTTTATCCGTTGAAGAATGCAAATGAAGTAGAAAATCAGCGTTTCAAAAAAATAACATAAAAAAGATAAGCATTTTGAACCTCTTGGGTTTAAAACAAGCAAAAATGGTGTACATGGTAGATATGAATATATCAATAGAAATGTAAGTACAGTTGCATTTTTTTGTTTACATTGTGTTTATGCATGTTTTTTATCCTTTAACATACATATCTATCATAAATGCTTTGCTTATGTTTTGTGTCTTTAGTATGTATGATATAAACTTCGTCACATGGTAGGATGATACATAATACGTACACACATTTTGATTGATTATCAGGTATGTCAGTATTTTTAAGGTTTAGTTACAAAAGCTTTTCTGAAAAGAAAAAAAAATGAGATTATTATGTTTTTATGTACACATGCATTGCATGTGCATGAGTACCCCCTACTGTCAAATGCTAAAATAGCCCTACTGTCAATTAATGATCATTTAAAACAATTAAAGCCTTTAAAGGGTAGTTTTATCATTCCTTTGTACCACATCTTCAACAATTAAACTGTGATGGTACACCCACTTCTATCGTAAACGTACGACCTCTTCTTAACTAAATATATCCTTTTTAATCCTGAATTTAAAATCATTCCAATTGAATTCTCTTTTGTAATTTTACATGAGTAGGTGATCTATCCTTAAGAACAATATATCTTCGAAGAGGTGGATTATGTGGATCTGCAGCTTGGCGGGCATGGTGGAATTCCAAGTTTGTATTTATTTTACATATTGCGATTTATTTAGCACATCTATTTTTTTTATATATAGTTCAACGCTCATAGTTTTTCTCATTTTATTAGTAATTTAGTAACGTGTATTAATGAAAATCCTATCAATCTTTATGATTTTTTGTTGTTGAAGGTAACATTTGACTTTTTGGGAAGATAAGAAAGTGTGAAAAGTGGAAGAAGGTAACCTTCCTATGTTTGTTTCTCACTTTATACTTCATTCATAAATTTCAAGAAGAAATCAGGTCATGATCTTGATCAAAGTTATATGTTGGTAGAGAAACTTCTAGAGTTTTTTAAATAATTCTTTTGTTTGATTTGTTGTTATGATTTGTGCATAAGTTGCACATTATTTTTAAAGTTTGTAGTTTTGGACAAAAATTGCTATCAAGAACTTTGAATTTGAAGGTTCTTACGGAGACGAAAATATATGCTTTTGGATTGGTTTTTTTGGTAAAAGTGATTGACTTATTGAAAGTTTGGTGTATTAACTTTAGATTTAATGTTTTATTTTTTTGGATTAATGTATGAGGTTTAAGGATTGTTATATGAAGTTTATCCAAACACCAGACATGATAATGTATATCTTCATCTCATTCTGTGTATCACATGTATAACTTATATAAAACTAACTCATGTTTATTTACTGTTGCAGGCACTATTGGAAGGATGTGTTGATGTCTTTCCTTTTAGAATATTTTTCGTGAAGGTTTTTAAATTTATTTACCATGGAAGCAAAAAAAGTGGGATATATTTACATATGAAGCATCGAACCAAAAATTTAGCATGAGTGAAGGAGTCTGCTACCTGCGAGTATGTCCTGCATTTTTTTTGTGAGAAAAGATCAAGTTTGGCATCAGGACGATCATTGTTTCAAGAAGCTAGCAAGTCACGAGGATTCGACTCATTCGCAGTTGTAAGAAGCTAGGGATTCTTAGGATAATGTCCATAGTGTCGGCGTTAAATTTACTCAAGGTAAAAGAGAAATATGTCATAATTTAATCTTACTAATTGAAATCAACAAAAAAATATGGGTAGATTCACAAAATTGGAAGATGCTTCATCATCATTGTGATTCTTATAATATATTTTCTTATTGATTATCATGTTTACTTCTGTCTCTCTTTTTTTCTTAATTTATTCCTGTTGAAAGTGTAAATAAGGTTGATTTCAGTTCTTTGTTTCCTCAGTGGGTGATTAGCTTAATGGCTATGATATGTCCAACGCACTATTAGGGCCAAATGAACCTAATTCAGAAATCGAGCAAGTTCTGCTTACAAATATATTTTTCTACATATAGTAGCATACGCATACCATATTTGAATGTATTATTGGTGTAACTGGATTTATCTTAAGAATGAACATACTTGCGTATTATCCTTTTATCTTTTATTTTCAGTTATGGTATGTCCAAAAGTAAATAATTACAAGAATAGTATTATATGATTCTTTCCTACGTATATTAGTAATTTTATTGAAAAAGAGTTTGCACTTATTTTCCTCTATACACGTCCAATCGGACGTGCCTACGTACTGGTATATATAATGAAAAACATCCATTTGAAGCTTTTGAATTTACTGATTTGTCCCTCTCATTTTAATACATATAATGGGTTGAGTGAGGGTCAGTTTTGATATTTGAAAAAATTAATCAAAGGCGAACAGTTACTTTCCACCTTCTTCACAATGAATTCTTTCATCTTTACCAATTCCCACTTTACCACCCCACTCTCTTACGGAATAAGATAACTGAATTGCCAATGCATTGAGGAGATGAAAACAAAAATATAACTACAAAATTTCTTCATCTTGATTGCTTCCACCCATACTACAGAAGCAAAGGAAAATAACCAAGCAGTGATTATTTTGAATAGTTCAACCACCGTAGCCTTTTTATGGATCAGTGGTAATAACGATCATCAATTCATTCCTATGCACCGCGTGACGTCCTCCAATCATGGACTCTGTACAAGATTAAGAAGAATAAATGTAAGGTGAGTGATGTAGAATATGGTGCGGCCTGAAGCATGCAAATGCAGCTGAATATATTTGTTTTTGGTGCAATGTTTAATGTGGGCCTAATACTAGTTAAAGCCCATGTAAATCTACCCATATATGTACTGTTGTCATGCAAAAACAGTGTGTGAGAAAAGGTTTTGCTTCAGCCTCTATGAGAGATCTGGTGTAAGCTTGTATGCATCTCTCTTTTGTTTCTCCATTGTGGTAAATAATATTCACTCTCTCTTGCCCGTGGATGTAGGCTATTGCCGAACCACGTTAAAATCTTGTGTGCTTTCTCTTTTTCAGTTTTGTTTTGTTACTTTATAGTTACAATATAGATACTATCAAAGTATACTTCCGCTGCGTATAGATCAGTAGATCTACAGTTGGTATCAGAGCACCCGGTTTCATTTTCTAGAGTTGTGGTGGTGTTTTGTTGAGTGCACAGAAGGTGTTTGTGTTTATTCCTGAAAGCTGTTTGTGTTAAATATGAACGAATCGAGTCGATCTGAGATTGTTGAAACTGTTCAAGCACCCAAAGAGGAGAGAACAGTTTATCATAGAGCAAGGTTAGAGGTAGACAAGTTCAATGGTACCAATAACTTTGGCTTGTGGAGGACTGATGTGTCTGATGCGCTTGAGCATTTGGATCTAGAAGCATGTTTGGAAACAGAGAAGCCTGATGACTGGTCGGACAAATAGTGGGAGAAGAATCAGCGACTTTGTTTGGCCGCAATCAGGGGCTGTCTAGAAACTCATATTAGAGTGAACTATCAACATGAAACCTCGCCAAAAGTGTTATGGGAGAAGCTTGAAGCAAAATACCTTGTGAAGAATGTGGCAAACCGAATTCATTTGAAGAGAAATTTGTATCGGTTTAACATGAAGAAGGATGCAACTCTAACCGAGCACATAGATTCCTTCAATAAGCTTTTAACCGAGCTGGTCAATTATGATGAGGTCATTCCAGATGAAGAAAAGGCTATATGTTTGGTGAATTCTCTTTCAGAGAAATATGAGCCCGTAATCAAGTCATTGATTCATGGCAAAGATAAGCTCACTTATGATGAAGTTGTCACCGCATTATGTAGTGAAGAATTTCGTAAGATGCATAGAGATGACATCTCTAGAGAAGATAGTGGTGACACTCTAGTAGTGAGGGGTAGGAAAAATGACCGCAAGAAAAATGGTGGCTAAAATCGTGATAAAATAAAGGACCCTCAAAAGGAAAAGGGCGTTTAGCTAAAGATGAATGTGCATGGTGTCATGAGAAAGGCCATTGGGCTAAAGATTGTCCGAAAGTGAAGGAGCGGGACAATAAAAAGAAAAATGCAGCGAATGTTGTGCAGTCCAACAAAGATGTAGGGGCTGAATCGGATTTTTCTTTAATCACAGTGCCTTTAATTCTTTTGGCAAAAGATGATGAGTGGGTACTAGACTCGGGAGCAACTTTTCATGTGACTCCAAATAGAGAATGGTTCTCAAGTTTTACAAAATTTGAAGGTGAAGTATTGATGGGAAACCATCATTCTTGTAGCATTGTGGGTATTGGAAGCATTCGGCTAAGGTTGCATGATGGGATGATTAGAGAATTGAAAAATGTGAGATGTGTGCCGAGTATGAAAAAGAATTTGATTTCTTTAGGAATGCTTGAATCAAAGGGGCTTAGAATTGATGGTCGAAATGGTGTTATGAAGGTGATTTCCGGAGCTATGGTTGTCATGAAAGGTACACGTCATCACAACTTATATTACCTAGATGGAAGTACGGTGATTGGTGATGTAGCTACAGCTGAACAAGGTGAAGTTGCAGCTAAAGAAACTGCCATGCTATGGCACATGAGACTTGCACATCCAGGTGAAAAATCTTTGAATACTTTGATACAACAAAATTTGTTGAAAGGGGCTGCTGCTAGTAAGCTCGATTTCTATGAACATTGTGTGAAAGGCAAGAAGACCAGGTCTCATTTCAGCAAAGGAATGCATAAATCTAGTGGTGTTTTGGATTATGTACACTCGGATGTATGGGGTCCTTCCAAAAATGCATCTTTGGGAGGTAAGCATTGGTTTGTTTCTTTTATTGATGACTATTCTAGACGTGTATGGGTGTATGTTATGAAACAGAAAAGTGATGTTCTAGAAGTATTTGTGAGATGGAAGAAAGCAGTTGAGACTCAAACTGGAAGAAAAATCAAAGTGCTTCGTTCAGACAACGGTGGAGAGTATACGAGTGATCCATTTTATAAAGTATGTCAAGATGAGGGAATTAAAAGACATTTCACTGTTAGAGAAACACCACAGCAAAACGGAGTTGCAGAAAGAATGAATCGTACATTGCTAGAGAGAGTACGATGTATGTTATCAAATTCTGGTTTGAGCAAAGCATTTTGGGCTGAAGCTGTTACATATGCATGTTTCCTTATCAATCGGTTGCCTTCATCTGCATTGAAGGGAAAAACACCTATGGAAGTATGGTATGGTAAGCCTGCTTATGACTATGATATGATTCATGTATTTGGTTGTCCTGCTTGGTATCATGTGAAGGATAATAAGCTTGGTGTACGTGCTGTTGAGTCAATTTTTGTTGGCATGAAAACTGGAGTAAAAGGGTTCAAACTATGGAATCCTATTGAAAAGAAGATGATCATAAGTAGAGATGTTACATTTAATGAAGGTGTCATGTTGAAGTCAAATGATGTTAAACCAACAGAAATTAGCACCAGCAGCCCCAACAGCTCCAACAACCCCAAAAATGTGCAGCGTGTGAAGTTTGATGTTGTAACGCAAGCTCCAACTGCTCCTGAAATGTCAAAAACTGCTCCTGAATTGTCAAAAACTGCTGCTGAAACGGCAGAATCTGATGCTGAAATTGATGAAAATGCTGCTGACCTGAGTAGTACTGATGATTCAGAAGTTGAAACAGAGATGAATATGCAGAAATCGATTGCTACAAGCAGGCCAAAAAGGGATATCAAGAAACCAAGTAGGTTTCGGGACTGTGTAACCTATGCTTTGTCAGTTAATGATGAAGGAATTCCTGAAACATATATGCAAGCTATTCATAGTGTTGAATATGGGGAATGGAAAGAGTCTATGAGTGAAGAAATGACATCTCTTCACAAGAATGACACTTGGGTTCTTACCAAACTTCCAAAAGGCAAGAAAGCAATTGGATGTAAGTGGGTATATGTTAAGAAAGAAGGAGCAAAGAAGGATGAGGTCCGCTACAAGGCGAGACTAGTTGCAAAAGGTTATGCTCAAAAGGAGGGAATTGACTATAATGAAGTATTTTCTCCGGTTGTGAAACACTCCTCTATTCGCATTTTGTTAGCCTTGGTGGCACAATATGATTTGAATCTTATTCAAATGGATGTAAAAATGGTGTTTTTACATGGAGACTTAGAGGAGGTAATTTATATGTCTCAACCAAGTGGATTCAAAGTTTCCGGTGGAGAGGATCTTGTATGTAAGTTGAAAAGATCATTGTATGGATTGAAACAATCTCCGAGACAATGGTATAAACGATTTGATCGTTTTATGTTAGATCAAGCTTACACTAGAAGTCACCATGACCATTGTGTTTATTTCAAAAAGCTAAGTGATGGTTCTTTCATTTATTTGCTTTTATATGTAGATGATATGCTCATTGCATCGGCTTGCAAATCTGAAATTGACAAATTAAAATGCAGGTTGTCGGCTGAATTTGAAATGAAGGATCTTGGAGATGCTAAGAAAATTCTTGGCATGGAAACTCATAGAGACATGATGAATGAAAAAGTGTGTTTATCTCAAAAGGCATATTTGAAGAAGGTATTAAAGAAGTTTGGCATTAATGAGAGCACCAAACCAGTGAGTACTCCTTTGGCTGCTCATTTTAAATTAAATGCAACTATGTGTCCTTCTTCCAATGATGAAATTCAATTTATGGCAAATGTACCGTATGCTAATGTCGTGGGGAGTCTTATGTATGCGATGGTGTGTACACGACCCGACATTTCACATGCCGTGAGTATGGTTAGTCGTTACATGCATGCTCCTGGAAAAGAACATTGGAATGCGGTCAAATGGATTTTGAGATATCTTTTGGGAACTATTGATGTGGGTTTGGAATTTGTGAGAAACATGAACACCAATCAATTATGTGCTGGATATGTAGACTCGGATTATGCTGGTGATTTGGATAAGAGATGCTCAACTACAGGTTATGTATTCACTTTGGCAAGTGGTCCTATATGTTGGAGATCAATTCTGCAGTCAACAGTAGCTCTATCTACTACCGAGGCAGTATATATGGTTGTAACCGAAGCTTTTAAGGAGGCTATGTGGCTACAAGGTTTGTTGGATGACTTGGGAGTGATGCAAAATCAACTTGCTGTGTATTGTGATAGTATGAGTGCTATTCTCTTAGCAAAGAATCAAGTTCATCATGCCAGAACAAAGCACATAGATGTGCGTTATCATTTCATTCGAGAAGTGTTAGCTGAGAATCGAATTTTGTTGGTGAAAATTGATACAAAAGAGAACCCAGCTGACATGTTGACTAAAGTAGTTCCAAGTGTCAAGTTCAAGCATTGTCTTGACTTGATTAATGTGCTTGATGTTTGATAGATGATACCCAGATTGGGTGGAGGTTCTTCGGAACATTATGAAGTCTCATTTTGAGACATGTGAATGAACTACGACAGCTTGATCCTTTGGGTATGTAGGCAGCTACTATGTGGGGCAGCTGATTATGAGGCAAATTAGAGTGGTTTGTATGTGATCATCTCATATTTTTGAGCATGATCTGAGGTGGAGAATCGTAGAATATGGTGCGGCCTGAAGCATGCAAATGCGGCTGAATATATTTGTTTTTGGTGCAATGTTTAATGTGGGCCTAATACTAGTTAAAGCCCAGGTAAATCTACCACTACACCAAAACAGGTGATTCCCAACGAGTATAACTGTTGCAAACAGTTTCAGCAACGCTTATTAGCGTCGCTGTAGGGGCGTCGCAATTTATTGCCAACGCTTATAAGCGTTGGCGAGTTTAGTTTCCCAACGCTTATAAGCGTTGGAAGGTTGTATTCGCCAACGCTTATAAACATTGGTGTATATTATTTAGCAACGCTTATAAACGTTGGCAAATTAGCCATCCAACATTGTTTAATTTTCTATGCTGACGCTTATAAGCGTTGGTATATTTTAATTGCCAACGCTTATAACGCTTTAACAGCATTATTATACTACATTCAATTGGAACCCAAAATTTACAATATTCATGATCAAATAACAACATAAATTTCATAGTCAACTACTTCATAACAAGTACAATACATAATTAAGTTGGTTAATTCAATACATAATCAACTACTTCATAACAATGTCAAATTGGAATACAAAAGACAACGTAAATTTCATAGTGAAATTCTACAAATACCGAATACGAAACTCCGGCCATATAACGAAACCTCCATCTGAAAAATCACATAACTTGTACATTCCATTTTGAGGACCATAAATTGGTGCATCCGGTTCAAGAACATCATCCACCCAAATTACTTTCTCTACATTCGGTATCACCTTCCTAAAAAGACGGTACAAACTCTATCGAAACTGCTTCTGTATGGCAAATAACATGTCTAATCATCATTCGACTCCAGCTGGAAGTAAGAAATGTACTCATGTCAGAAAGTTGAAGAAATCAGTTCATTTATGTGTACAATAAAGATAAAAAAAACTTTGTAAACTGAAATTTATATATAGGCCAAATGCAGTATGAATTTAAATGTTATAAATATTATATAACAGTAACCTAGTTTGACTGTAACTGGAATATTACAGGCATAGGGCAGAAGGAAGCAACAGTCCTTACCATGTTATATTAAAACAATGTTGGAATCAGACAGATGTCCAAATGCATCCATTGCAATTGATGAATTTAAAGGTTTACTTTGATCACGTAATATACTATTTGACTAATATACTATTTCCTTTTGTCATTTAAACAATCAAAAGGAAATACATGAAAGTGATCCAGAAAAAGAATAAGTGGTATAGATTTCAGCAAACAAATATTATGATTGAAACTTGTTGGCAGCATTCGCTGTATAAATTCAAAGAAAATTATTTTCTCAACGATACCAAAAAAGCTGAAACTAAACCATCTTTTATCGATGTAGAAATAATATAAACTTAAAACAATATTCAGGAAGTTGTGCATGCAAAGCTTTGGCAAACAGTATAAGATCAGTTATGCAGGAATACAGTTATCACCCCAGGTAAAAGGCAAATGGTTTGACAACCATACTATAAAAAACAATTAGTTAGATAGGATTTGAAGGAAGCGCATTGTATTGAAATTAAAAATTGTTCCAGTTAAGGCAAGCTAGGCAGGCAGTGAGGAGTACTTACAGTGTCTTCATCTTAGATTTTGTCATCCACCACAGATAAGAGTTAAATACCAATATATCAGCTCCTTTCCAGTATCGTGCATGCTTATTGATGGATTGAAGTCGAACAATTCTATCTGTAATCCTGTGTATAACTGCATTATCATCGTTTGACTCCACAAGAAAAGGAGCCCAGTAGAACTCGATTGAAGCATTATAATCCTGTGTTACATAAAAACAATTTAATTTCCATTTCAACGTGTGAAAAAAACAAGACAAGTAGAGTAATTTTCGAATAGAGCTAAATGAACCTGTCTCAAATGTACAGAGAGTTTTAGGACAAAAATACCATGATTTAATTGGGAATGGATGAAAATCAGGGGACAATTTAGTTACTTTGTGTAATATAGTACGATTAAGACAGGGCATAGATGTGCAGACTCCTTTCCCTCTTCTAAATATTAGTGTACTTGTTTTTTGATCATTTTGTGATAACATAAGTTTCTACTTATATACTTCACTCTTGCCTTATCTTCTTTCAACAAGGGCACAATGCATTCAATTAGTCTTCTACATCCTCAGATTTTGTAAAGTCACCCTTGGAAGTTTAGTTAAAATGTTATCATTTAGGATCTGATCCAAATTTAATTACCTAGACCACTAATTGCAAGCTTGATATATCCCTGGTAACACTCAATGTATGCCTCAAATCGTTGTTCTTAGCATTGAGGTTGATTGGTTGACATGTATAATGCAACGCTCCTCCTAAAAGTAGTGCTATACAGCCTACACAACCCACAAATTATACTGTTTTTTCATAAAATTTTATGGTAGCTATTATGCAGAATCAGTTTGAAAACATCTGTCAGCTTAAAAGCACACTGATTACAAACTCAAATACAGGATATTGTCCAAATCCGGTATCACACATTATATGCTTTTGGTTGCGAATTTGGATATGGCACGCATCTAGCTAATTACAACACTATATATTCCCAGTGATGCGAATAAGAAGGCTAATTTTTTTTCTTTTTTTTCTAAATGTGGCGAAGCCTTATTACCAAAATAGCGTTCAAGTGTATCATATTCAAATTGAAGTTCAAACCATAAGAATACCCATATTCACTAAGGATGTCATGGATAATTTTCTGATTATAAAATGAATTACAAAATGAAAATTTTAAATTGAGAGAAAAAATTACCTGTAGTGTTCTGCCACCACTTTGACAATAAGAATATTGCCTATAAATAAAAAACAGTACAAAACGAAAAATATTAAAACAAATGAAAACTATATAAATGGAAGTAGGAAGATATGCAAAGTGGAGGTAGTACAAAATTGGAGTGTGGGAACTTAGTCAGGTAAGTGCAACAAACCAAGCATTTTCTTGGATAAAGAGGTGAGATGTCTTTTTTTTCAAACAAATATGGTCAAATGAAAATAAATAACTCTGTTAGTTGGACATACCTTTTATTATTCAATTAACAATATTAAAATCGTAAGACATATAATTATCAAACTAGATCATTCAAAGTAAAATGTAATTGTTCTAAAAATATATGGAAATGTTTTAATTGAACAAATTATATAATATAAAAATATGAAAATGTTTACTTATAACATAATGGTCTAAGCATTGTTTCCAGTTTGATACATGTCTAACAAATTGCCTAATATGTTTGTAGTGCCTTGAATTCAGATAATTAACTGTATAATATATAATGCATGAAAAATACACAAAAACCTCTTATCAACATAACATACTTATAATGTAAAGATAGAAACCTATGCATTTTTATGCTCAGTTTCTAGACCTGCTAATTTTGGAATTAAATGTCTAATAGTTGTAGAGCAACTTCTCTTTACTAAGGCAACTAATATTTGATTACTTGCCTTATTTTAGATAGGAATCATACCCTTAGTTTGTTTTAGGTGACTTCGATTACATGATGAGAACCACTGATAGAATAGGTGGTTCCCCCTTAACTTTTAGGGACATCATTCCTTTGAATAATATGATAGCAAACAGATCTTTGATTGAAGCTCAAACCTTAGTGCCTTTATGTACTTCAGCTTCCTAAAGTTAACCCTGAGGAATTTGCCTTTTTGAGCTCTGAAATTAGTAATGCAAAAAACAAAATAAGTATTTTTTGGATGAATAGGGATTCTCGTGGGGGACGCGATGGTTTTAATGCTAATTTTTATAGAGTTTGCTGGAAATAATTAAAACTGACTTGTTTAGGGCAGTTATAACCTTTTTCAAACATAGTAAAATGATTAGAGGAATTTATGCAACAAACTTAGCTATGATTCCCAAGTCAAATAACCCTTATGCTATTACTAACTTTGGACTACTAGCCTATTATAATCTCATTTATAAATGCATCTCCAATATTATAGCAGCTAGAATGAAAGGGTCCTTCCTCTAGCGATTTCTCCAAACCAGGCAGCATTCTTACTAGATAGGAGCATTCTAGATAGTGTGTTATTATCTCATGAATTGTTAAAAGGGTATAACAGATCTGCTATCTCTCCTAGAGTAATGATTAAGATAGACATAAAGAAAGCTTATGATTCTATTCAGTGGGAGAGCATTGTTATTATCATGGCTGAAATGGATACACAGTTGCATCTCAACTACAATGTACTCCTTGTCTCTCAATGGAAACCAAGTGGGAAATTTCAAGGGAACACTGGGAATAAGGAAGGGTGATCCCTTGTCCTTATATTTATTAATTCTAGTCATGGAAGTCCTCACTCAAATGATTAACATAGAGATTCTTAACAAAAATTTCAAACTTCATACAAAATGTAGAGAACCCCAGATATCAACCCTTATGTTTGCTGACAATCTTCTCATTTTCACTAAGCCAACTTGTCAGTCCATAAGCACAATAATTGAAATATTGGATAGCTTCCATGCCTTCATCGGATTGCAAATAAATGTTGACAAATCTAGTATTCTCATTGCTGGTTTGTTTAAAAATGAAGCCATACAATTACAAGTGATGTCTAAAATGCAGCCAACGGCATTCGCAAATACTTACTTGGGTATTCCACTTACTGCTAGGAGGGTTTCTAACACTCAATGCCTTCCATTGTATGAATTTTTTTTAGCTACCATGGCCTTCTAGGCTAACAGATTTCTAACTCAAGTTGGCAAAGTAACCTTAATCAAATCTATTATATTGTCTATGACTGTTTATTGGTCTTGAATAATTATCTTACCACAGAAGCTCATTAATAAGATTAGGCAGCCATGAACCATTTCTTATAGACATGGAATATGCACTCTAAGTAGTTGGTCCCTATAGCATTTTAAAAGGTGGAAAAGCCTTTTTCTCATAGTGGACTGGGTATCAGGAGAATCAGGCTATGGAATGTTGCAGCTTTCTCTAAGCACATGGACAACATCCTCAACGGAAGAAATGATTTATGGGTTGCATGGGCTTTAAAGGATCATCAGGAAAATAGCAAGATATGGACTATGGAAGAAAACATGTATGTGAAAGACAAGTGTAGTAACTCTAAATCAAGCGACTGGAACAACAACGTCTATAGCATGCAACTGAGAATAAACTATACGTAAATATTACAAGTGTGGTGGAGAAGATTTGTCATGTGTATGTGAAAGATTTTTTATGGTTATTGATAACTGGAATATTAGTTATGATGTATGATGGGTCCCTGTAGATTTTTCAACATCAAAATGACGCTGCTGAAAACGTTAAGGTATTTTTTTTGAAAGCATCGCATCACTACTAGAAAAACTTACATATTTTTCCACGGCACATGGTAGTATTTCTCCTGATTTTCTTTTATGTCCAGCCTTCCAAACCGTTGTTCATGAAATATCTGCTTCTGGATTTGCTACTACCTACAAGAAAGATCAAAGTTGACAACACATAATTAATATAACATTTTATTTTAATTTCATTAAAACATTTAATGTAAAATCTAAATCCAATCTTAACAAAAGTTACGTCTACCATTTTAATTTCATTAAGTTAGGCCAACTGCAATAATTTAAAAGCAGGTTTAAAAAAATAATAGGCAGCATAAGAACAAGTTAAGCAAGGAGAAAATTAGTATCATCGTACAATATTCAAAAAGAACATGGAGTTCATAGAATCATTTAACTCCGGTAAAAACCACAAATTCAAGTTAGGGGCAAACCAGTTTGCAGATCTTACCAATGACGAATATGTTGGAATCTGTAGCGGATATCATCCTCACTTGATGACGTCAGTGGAATCAAAAGGATTCATGTATGAAAACGATACTGATATGCCTTCAAGTATTAATTGGAGAACAAAGGGCGCAGTCACTCCTGTCAAACATCAAGGACATTGTGGTAAGAATTACAAATATGCTATATGATTTTATAATACAATATGTCAATATTTGTTGTAATTAACTTACCGTTACATGCATGCATCAAAATAGGATCTTGCTGGGCATTTTCTGCAGTGGCAGCAGTAGAAGGCATCAATAAGATTAGAACTGGAGAAATCGTCTCTCTTTCAGAACAAGAGCTTATAGATTGCGATACTGGTGGTGATAACAATGGTTGCAGCGGAGGCCACATGTCTAAAGCTTTCCAATTCATTGTCAATAATGAGGGCTTAACACCAGAAGCCAACTATATGTACCAAGGAGCAACTTCAAAAACATGCAAATCTAAGAATTTGTTTCACCACCCAAGCACGATAAGTGGATTTGAACATGTGCCAACTAACGATGAAGCAGCCTTGCTAAAGGTCGTGGCTCATCAACTTGTTTCTGTTGCCATTGATACGAAAAGCTATGCTTTTCAGCTATACACCTGCGGAGTGTTCACAGGTAAGGACGTATGTTCTATTCTGTGAAAAAATTTAGACTGACGTATCTGACATGTATATGCTTCATGTCTTTCTTAGGCCCTTGTGGTACTGACTTAAACCACGGTGTAACAATAGTGGGTTATGGAATCAAAGAAGATGGAACTAAGTACTGGTTGGTCAAGAATTCATGGGGTTCTTCATGGGGAGAGAATGGTTATGTGAAGATACAGAGAGATGTCGATGATAAAGAAGGGCTCTGTATTTTTTGTAATTTCAATTTCATATATGCAAGGTTAAAGGCTAATGTAAGAATCACTGAATGGTACTTCTATAACAACTTCTTACAGTAAAATCAATAAAAAGTCCCCCAATTTCAAAAACGAATGCTTCAAATTGTAATACTCGAAATAGTTCTATATCAATACCTTCCAGTGCCCCTGCCACATGGATCGTCACCTAAACAAACTATGATCGACTTTGTTAGATCACTGTCCGATTTTCAGCTATCAAGAGCACAAACCTTCGCTAATACTTCAAAAGCCCAAAGCTTAGACCATGGATCACCTGAAGTAATCATCTGAAGTAATCATCTGAAATCGAATCACCTGAAGTAATCATCTAAAATCGAGAGCTAGCGCGTGGAGTCGATGGCGAAATCGAGAGCTTGAAGTTTTGTCCGAAATTGATTCGCCTGATGTTGAGGCCGAAATGGAATCGCAAGTCGAAATTGCAATTGAGATTAGGGTTACGGATGTTGAGGCCGAAATGGAACAAGCGTTGAGAAGTTAGGAGCAGAGGTAGGGATGACAAAAGCGGTTGATTTACTTTTTTGCCCTAGCAACATTTTAGAAATTGCAATTTAACCAGATTTCCCAACGCATATATATGTTAGGAATGAAAAATGTTTTAATGTGTATTTTTGGTCACACATTTTTAGCTTAGCAACACATATTGATGTGACTAATTTATAACACAAATAAGCGTTGGCAACTCAAAAAAATAAGTGTTACGAAATGGTTGTTATGGTGTAGTGTACCCATATATGTACTGTTTTCATGCAAAAACAGTGTGTGAGAAAAGGTTTTGCTTCAGCCTCTATGAGAGATCTGGTGTAAGCTTGTATGCATCTCTCTTTTGTTTCTCCATTGTGGTAAATAATATTCACTCTCTCTTGCCCGTGAATGTAGGCTATTGCCGAACCACGTTAAAATCTTGTGTGCTTTCTCTTTTTCAGTTTTGTTTTGTTACTTTATAGTTACAATATAGATACTATCAAAGTATACTTCCACTGCGTATAGATCAGTAGATCTACAAATGATTCAATTTTATAAAAAGTAAGAAAGAGTGTGGAATGAATGTTTCAAACTAGGGGATTGGGGTGGATGAGCCGATCCAGCAAATATATTGCACATAATTGCAGATTATTTTTGTCGGAGGAAACGTTGATATCATATAAATTTTATTTGCACATATCATGTGTTCTACATTAATTAATTAGTATATTAAACTAAGTTTACTTTCTTCTTTTAATAATATATGTATGAAAATTCTATTTGGACACAAAATGAGATACAATAGATTTTGACCATTAGATCTTCTCTGGATTCCAACTTTTATATAAAGACAAAAGGATTCAATGATATATATTTGTTGTGACCCATTTTATGTTTAATTTTGTGTCTCAATAGCTACTCTCTATATTTAATTGAATTTTTATAAGTGGCACTATGAAGTTTAACAAGGTGTTTCTTTCTTGATAAAGTAAACTCACATTTTTCTTTACATACGTCCAACGGACGTGCCATACGTACTGGTATAAATAATGTTTATTATATATCTATATATATATGTGTATGTATGTATATGTATGTATATGTGTGTGTAACTTCATAGGTTATATTACCAGTTAGGAATTCAAAGAATTACTTGAGATAAAACTTTTGAACGATTCCATGCATTGGAAAGAAATAAAATAAAATCATTGCCATTACAGTAGAACAACTATCTTGAAATTAGTGGTGGTAATTATATATCTGTTAACTCTTAACTCAGTAGCTCATCATATATACCGAGGCATTGAATGATAATGGTTAGCAAGTGATTAATTGTGATTGTTTACTTGCTATTCTTATATAGATTGACAAATTGGTATAATTGAAGCAAAGTTGTGCATTCTTGTTTATAATAGATGTTATACTATTCATATGACAATTGTTAGCAAGTGATCAACTGCATATGTTATACCATTCATATGAAATGGTCTAATTGAAGCAAATGTGTGCATTTTTGTTCTTCAAATGGTTCTAACGTTGCTTATAATAGATGCTTATATGCCATATCTGACTTCAGTTTCCGATGTATGACAAGATTCCTTATTTTTGTTTCTTATATTTGAGCTTAACATTTTTCTTCATGAATATTGTACTTGCTGAAAACTATCATAGACACAGCCTTATGAAACAACTTGTTAGACTGTGCAGTGACTTAAATATATAATCACAAACTATTGCAAAATTCCGTGAACTGCATGAAGTGCAAATTTCAAATGATGACCGTCCGGTGAAAATCTTCGCTTATCCAGTAAACAGAAATAACTTTCATGTCTCAATGCAAGATTTTTTATAACCTACAACACATTTTATCCCCCGTGAGTAAGCAATGAATGTAGGTAACTCACTTTTAGGTTTACTTGTTCTTTCTTCATTCCTGAGATATAATACAAATAATAACCAAAGAAGTTACTTGAAATTGAAATAAGTACTTACTCAAAAGTTTGTGTTGGTTTGGTATGATCATTATCTCCAAGTAAACGCAGGTGAGGGGAATTAGTTTAAGTGCAAGCAATATATACTTCAATATCCATGTTGGAGAGACTTAATTAGATGAATTCTTTTATTAAAGAAACTATTTCGCCTGATTTCAAAGTTGTATACTTCTATTTCCTCTCATGATTATATTTTCTGCTTCATATGCACTTTCACTTCTAATCTTTATATCATTGTATAGAATATGATAATTTAAAATCTACTGAACTCAAAGGTGGAACCTATAATATCTATTTATTTCAGATGTGGGTGCGAGGGATGGTGCTGCTAGGAAATATTGCATGCAAGAATGTCAACATACAATTCTGACTCAATGATTTTTATTTTTATTTTCTTTTGGAGTTTTAGGCGGTCAGTGAATTTTGTTTGAATTATTTAGGTTATATTGAAGAATAACATTACCTCCCAAAGGCAAATAAAACATATGCCTCTTTATAGCATATCAAGTTTGGTCTGGTTTCTGTTAGTGATATTGGCTGATTGAGATATCTGTATTTGTTTACTCTATTTTCTATTTTCAAGTGTATGTGCATTTGTGCACTAACCTGTACATGTATAAATACCAGAGATGTAGGCACAACTGTGTAATGATCGAATCATTCTATTTCCCTCTTTGAATTCAAATCTAAACATTTTCATGGTATCAGAGCTCTATCGCCAAACGGCATTTTAAGATCCAGATCTAGATTCTATCATTCAACTCAATCACTCAAATCAATTTCTCAAACTCAATTGAACCTAAATCGAATTCAATCAGATTCCTTCGTCTTCCATTTCCAGTCTCCATCTTAGATCTGAATCTAATCAATGGCTCAAGATGATGATCCACAATCTGGAGAAAGCACAGCCAATGTAGCAAATGCAGCAGCCAATTCGACGTCAAAAACGTTTGAGGAATCACTGAAGTCAATCATTAACCCTCAAACACAACTGATTACAGTAACTCTAGATGAGAACAATTTCCTCTTATGGAAATTTCAAATCGAAATGACGATCAAGGGCTACGGTCTGCAGAAATTTATAGATCCAACAAATATTAGTCCTACACAACTCATACTTAATCCAGAAGGGCAATCAGTCTCAAACAACGAATTCCTGATATACTCCAGACAGGATAGCTTGTTGTGTTCTTGGATCTTGTCATCGATTAGCCCTAATCTTTTATCATCAGTGATCGGATGTAAGACATCACTAGAAGTGTGGAATGCGATTCATCAAAGCTTCAATTCACAAGCAGCGGCAAGAATAATGAGTTACAAGAGGCAGTTACAAAACATCAGAAAGGACAACATGAATATTCGAGAGTATTTGAGCAAGATCAAAAACTTATGCGATCTGCTTGAGTCCTCCGGACACAAAGTAAATGAAGCTGAACATGTTCTTAATATTCTCAATGGACTAGGAGACGAATTCGAAGCGATTGTTGTTGTAATAACATCACAAGAGACTACACCCTCAGTTCAATACGTCAGTTCTGTTCTTCTTGCACATGAAGGAAGACTTGAACAGAAAAACAGTGCAACATCAGAATTTTCCATTAATCTGGCCAGCAACACAAAGAACAAGAACTCACTAGCAAATCCGAGGTCTGAAGCACCATCAAACAACCATCAAGAAAATCAAGGAAGCAGAGGAAGTCAAACATATGAGAGAGGCAGATCATTCAACAGAGGAAGAGGACGAGGAAGGCTCTTCAACAATCGACCCAAATGTCAAATATGTAGTAGACTTGGCCACACTGCTGTTCGATGCTACTTCAGGTTCGAAGAAAATTACAATGGCAATCAACAAGTGTCACCCAATCAAGGAACATCCAGATCTGGCCTCTATAATGTCAACCTAAGCCAGGGTCGGGGAGATACTAGGCTCAATTCAAGGAACTTCAATCATCAAGATGAGAATCATAATATTTTAGCTGATGATGCTGACATACAGAATGAAGCTTGGTTTCCAGACTCGGGAGCTACTCATCATGTGACCAATAATCTTCAGAACTTGAATTTAGGAGGAGCAGCATACAGAGGTAAAAATCTCATTTATATGGGAAATGGTACACCTCTTAATATTACTCACGTTTGTCACACACAATTTGCTACTGCCAATAAAAACAAGACATTACTACTAAGGAATTTACTGAGAGTTCCTCATATTAAAAAGAACTTGATTAGCGTTTCTCAATTTGCACATGATAATCAAGTCTTTTTTGAGTTTCACCCACATATATGTTTGATCAAAGATAACTCGAATGGGGACATTCTATTGCAGAGGGAAGTGCATAATGGTCTCTACAAGTTTAATCTTGAAACTGGAAGGAAAGTTGACAATAGTATGATGTGTTGTAATAATGTAGATGATAATAAAGAAACTGAATATGATGTATGGCATAGAAAACTTGGTCATCCAAATACAAGTGTAATGAAAGTTGTATTGAATAAAGAGAATTTGTTGCATTTAAACAATGTGAGAACTCATTTTTGCAGTCAGTGTCAACTAGGCAAGAGCCATAGGTTACCGTTCAATCAATCACAAACTGTATACAACAGTCCACTTGAACTGATTGAATGTGACCTATGGGGTCCTGCACCCTTAAATTCAGACTATGGATATAAATATTACATTGCTTTTGTGGATGCATATACGAGACACACATGGATCTACTTCCTGAAGCTCAAATCTGAGGCAACAGAAGCAGTAAAACAATTCATCATACAAGTGGAAAGGCAAGTGGAAAGAAAACTCAAAGTCTTTCAGACTGATGGAGGATCAGAGTTCAAACCACTCAAGGATTTTTTCAATGAAAGAGGAATAGTTCATAGATATCATTGTGCTCACACTTCACAACAGAACGGGATTGTAGAGAGGAAGCATAGGCACATAGTTGAGATGGGCTTAACACTCTTGGCACAAGGATCTCTTCCACTAAAGTTCTGGCCTGAAGCCTTCTCCACTGCAGTACATCTAATTAATTGTCTCCCTACTAAAGTACTTAAGGACAGCAGCCCATATGAAATGTTACATGGCACAAAACCTGATTATCAGAGGTTGAAAGTATTTGGTTGCTTGTGTTTTCCTCTATTAAGACCTTACAACTCTCATAAGCTAGATTTCAGATCTAGTGCATGTACATTCCTAGGATATGGATCAACTTAACACAAGAAGGAAAAATCATAATATCAAGACATGTGATGTTTAATGAAAGTACATTTCCATTTGCAGAGAGTAAGATAAAATGTACCAAGAAAGTAACTAATGCACAGAGATCCATACGACCCATACCACTACATGAAATGGAAGAGAAACATCACTATGTAACTGAAGGATGTGACACTCATGTTCAATGTGATACTCATGTACAACCAGAATCAGACATCATACCACACACTCATGATACAGAAGAGGAAGGAAGCAGAGATATAAATGACACACATCAGTGGCCTATACAAGATGACACTTTAGACAGTACCAGTCAATCATGTAAAGAACCATCAATTAGAGAGGAAGTACAGCAACATGGGCACCATATGATTACAAGGGGGAAAAGTGGCATATTTAAGCCCAAAATATACACCATTCAGGGAGTAGTACATGAACCCGTGAGCTATGATCAGGCAGTAAAGCATGCTAAGTGGAGAGAAGCTATGGAAGAGGAATACAAAGCACTAATAAATAACAATACATGGAACTTGGTAACTCTCCCAAGAAACAAGACTGCAATAGGGTGTCGATGGACTTACAAGCTGAAGTATCATGCAGATGGCACCATAGCCAAACACAAGGCTCGACTAGTTGCAAAGGGTACACACAGCAACCAAGATTTGACTTCAGAGAAACATTTTCCCCAGTAATAAAGCCTGCAACAATCAGAGTGATGCTTTCCATTGCCTTATACAACAAGTGGCCAGTCAAGAAACTGGATGTTCATAATGCTTTCTTGAATGGGGAGCTTGAGGAGGAAGTGTACATGGAACAACCCAAGGGGTTTGAAAATATTAACAGACATCAAATGGTGTATAAGCTGAATAATGAAATATATGGCCTAAAACAAGCCCCCAGAGTATGGTTCGAAAAGCTTAAAGGAACACTGATGAACTTAGGCTTTAATTCCACAAAGTCTGACAGTTCACTGTTTGTTAGAAGAAGAAGCATCAGTGTTATATACATCCTTGTATATGTGTACGACTTTATCTTGACAGGGAGTGATATTGATGAGCTAGGAAAACTTACAAAGTATCTTAATGATCAATTCAGGCTGAAAGAATTGGGGATCTTAATCCCTTTCTTGGAATTGAGGTAAAAAAACAGAAGATGGTGGGCTTCACCTCAATCAAACGAATTACATCCAGAATGTACTAAGAAGGGCAGGAATGGACAAGTCCAAAGCATCAACCACACCCATGATTACAAATCTACAACTGACCAAACATTTTGGAGATCCCATAGAAGATCCCTATCATTATAGAAGTATAGTAGGCGCCTTACAATAAATTACCATCACAAGACCAGAGATATCCTTCAGTGTGAACAAGATTTGCCAATTTATGCAAAGTCCAATGAGTGAACACTGGAAAACTGTGAAAAGAGTGCTTAGATACTTAGCAGGAACAGTGAACTACGGGTTGAAACTTTATTCCCCGAAACACTGAAAATTAGTGCATTTGCTGATGCTGATTGGGCAGCAGATAGGGATGATAGGAGGTCAGTCAGTGGATATTGCGTGTATGTTGGAAAGAACATTGTGTCTTGGTGTTCAAAAAAGCAGACAACAGTGTTAAGATCATCAACAGAGGCTGAGTATCGAAGTGTAGCAGCAGTGGTGTCTGAAATAATGTGGCTTAAATCTCTCCTTTCTGAAGTAATCGACAGTGTACCAGGACCAGCAACAGTGTGGTGTGACAATTCTGGCACGGTTCTTCTAGCAGCAAATCCTATTCTTCACTCGAGGACTAAACACATTGAGTTGGATCTTTACTTCATGAGAGAATAAGTAGCCAAAGGTGATATTTGTATCAACCACATTCCAGCGTTTTATCAAAAGGCAGACATATTGACCAAGTCCTTATCGTCAACTCGATTTCTGAAACTACGAGAAGAATTGAATGTAGAAGAAGCACCAGCAAGAACAAAAGTAGCAGAGGAGAAAAAGGAAGAGAGAGAGAGTTTGAATTGAGGGAGAATGTTAGTGATATTAGCTGATTGAGATATCTGTATTTGTTTACTCTATTTTTTGTTTTCAGGTGTATGTGCATTTGTGCACTAACCTATACATGTATAAATACCAGAGATGTAGGGACAACTGTGTAATGATCGAATCATTCTGTTTCCCTCTTTGAATTCAAATCTAAACATTTTCAGTTTCACAGAATCACAGGTATATGGATAACATATGCATTGTGTTCCTCAAATGAATCGTCCAAACATTTCTCTGAATATAAAAGCACAAGAAGCCGATGTTTCCTCTTCACATCTCATGACACCAAATGTATTGACATCAGTTTTGACCCATTTTATCCAAAATATCTCTTTACATAATTAGTTGTTAAATCTATAAAACTTAGAAAATAACATGTTTTATCATAAAAACCTCTTCTTTAAAATTCACAATCAATTCTTAAAAATTCATAAAGACCTCAAACCACTTTTAAAATACTCTAATAATAGTTACTAAACACTTGTAGAAGAATGAAACAAAATATTTAAACTTAAATATCTTTTCAAATCTTTTAAGTCCAAAAATCAAGTTTAAATGGGACAGTTTTGCATAAGTGAAGTTTTTGGTCATTTTTGAGATGTTACTTAACTTTTTACTATCCAAACTTTTAATAGAAACAAACGTAATAAAACATTGTAAATATGGTGATAAACCTCTAAGAATCTCTCTACAAAGTTCAATAGAAATCGCCAAAAATAAGACAATTCACAGCTACATCTATAGCAACTATCCCTATAACTCCATTTTCAAATCCGATGTATTTTCAAACTTATGTTCCACTACAACGTCCTATGTGCTTTGTTCCAAAACCTTGATATATGTCATATAAGTCTATTCAAGTCCGTTCAAGTTCGTTCTAATCCATACATATGCTACTAGCTTTAAAAGCAAGAATCAAAATCAATGTTATCAACATAGGTCCAAGTTAATTTAAGCAACTTTAACAAAACCAAACATAAGCAAATATGAGTTATATTTTCAATCAAAGTGGCGAGTTAGCTTACCTTTAGCCTAACAACCAACCAAGATCCACGCGTCTAAGTCCAACCTTAACCTAGTAACACCTTTCCCTCCTTACTTCATTGCTTTCCACTTGCTCCTTTGCCTCTCTCTTCCTTAAGTTGCTCACGGCCTTCACTTGAGGGGTGAATGTGGCTTTGTTTTTTCAACTTCTAACTAGGTAGAAGGTTTTGTAATATGGTGGTAAGGCCTCACTTCAAGTTTGAAGTGATTTGGATTTGATTTGCAAACATTTTGCTTAGGAAATTATGAAGAGGAAGAAGAAGAATACATGGATTTTAGCTCACTTTTGCTTGTGAATTTGTGAATGATAACTAAGGGTATGTCCCTCTTTATATAGGCCAAGAATGGTGCTCTTTAAGCTTGCCTCCACCCCCCTTCATGCCATGGAAGACTCGCCTTCCATTACTTCTCCTTTATGCTAATTACCATTTTACCCCTCTCATGATAATATCTCTTATCCTAATAGAAGTTACTAGAACATTTCAATATTTATGAAGAGGCTTGTGTGTTAATTAGTTGCTAATGTGTTCATTTGATCATTAGACAAGTGCATAAGAGTTCGAACAACTTATATTGATCGAAAAGTCGTTTATCGATAAACCGATTTTCGACCACATTATCTATTTTTCTTCAAAAAATATATTTTTGTAAACAAATTCCAAAAAAAAAATTCTTATCATTTATTTATTAATTAATGATGCTTAATAGGGTTATAAAATCATATTTATAACACTAATTATATTTCAAAATGTTTTGATATTCGAAGACGAAGTGTTTAAATTTCAGGGTCGTTACATTTTGATCCATGTGTTATTTACATAATACTCGGTTCAGTCCGAGACATTTTAGCTTCAGGGATGAGGTGACCAACCTATGTTTACTAGGTTTAGAGAAGGCTAGTTATTCTATATTGTTGAACATCCTATGAAGGGTGCAGACTTATTATGTGTGATACTGTGATGTATATTGATTATACTTTGTATTTATTGAGATTGTGGACATTTGAGATGTTATGTATTCACACTATCTCATATATATATATATATATATATATTGGAAACCCAGGAGAACCCGACGGACCGATAAATTCCTAAGGAGGGTATAGTAAAGCCGTCCGCTGATCCAAGCCCCCATACCCCCGGGTAAATATATATAGGATAGGAAAGCGCATTGTAGGAATCGAACCTGGGTCTTTTTACCAGAACCCAAGCCTCCTTTCCACTGCGCCGCACCCGCGGACACACACACACACACACACATATATATATATATATTATTGCTGCGATACTGACTCTGTGATCTCTATCATTTATTTTATATATTATGTATTATTCTATCCTAGAGACGCACATGTTTATTGCTTTGTTGATACCGTGTACATACAGGTAAGTTCTTTATTCGATTTTAAAATATATATCAATGTTAGTCTAAAGGAATATTCAGATGTGTACCCTATATAGCCTCATTCTCCCCAAACAGTATTACTTAGTAATACTCTTTGGTAGTATGGATATAGAAGTCGGGTGTTACAAAAACTCTTTTTCCTTAATTTAAAATAATGAAAAAAAGAATTTTCTAATGGGAATTCCTTACAATACCAAAGTTCAAAACTTCTCATTTCCTTTTGATAATTATTTTCATTAATAAACTTTACCATATAATAAATAGATAACATTTAAAACTCCTTATGTTTCCCAAGAATATTTTTACAAAACTTCTCACTTATTCAATTTCATAAAACAATCTCATCACTTTGTAATATAATTTAAATCCTCTTTATAGAAGAAAATCCTTTGATTTTTATAGTTATAAAGAAAATAAATATCTAGTCATGGATTCACATATAAAACAAACACCATAACTTCGATTTTCCAAAACAAATTTTTATACAACACTTCTTAAAAATACTCACTTTTAAATTTATTTCTCTACTCTTTATTTTTAGATAAACAACAAATATCTTCAAAAATAATTTATATAATGCATTGCTTTAAACATGTACAATTTATTTCCAATTATAATTAATGCTAAAATCTTATTTTCTAATGATAGTTTAAATTTCAGAAATTTAAAAATATTTACTTCATAAATATAGTTTTAAAAATAATTCTTTTTATATAATCAAAATTTAAAATTTTCGTCTTTAAAGATAATATAATTCAAGTAATTTTGTAAATGTTTTTAAGGAATTTTGACAACTATTCAGATTATATTCATTCAACTATCAAACAATGCATAACATAAAAGCAACATATAACGCCGATCAAATAAACATACAACCCGTCAATACAAATTTTCATTGCAGCCGCACAATATTCAAGTAAATCCAATCAATCATTTAATATCATAACATGAAATAATCAATTTCAATCAAAACAACGATTTAATCCAACATGTAATAAGTACTAGAACATAGTTGTGAGTTAACAAATTTACTCACATAAATTTCCAATCGAAAATCCTAACCAAAGCTTCACCACCTCATCCACTGTCGCACACATTCCAACCTATTCACTTATAGACGCCACCGGTTGTCTTACCACGTGCCAGCTCCACCATGCATTAGCCATTCTTGTGCATGTCCCTATCAAGCGTGCATTAGCAAACACGAGCTCCACCCGTCACCTTATCTCATTGCACGCACAAAGAACCCCATCATCAGCCACTAGCGCTCACCGCTTAACGTTGCGTGCACCCTTCTATCGTTGACCATATGTGCGCATTTTTTTGTTTGATTTGTGCGTGAATTAAGGATTGAGGAAGAGAGAAAAGAGAACGAGTGTGGGTCTAACGAGGGAGAGAAAAAAGATGGGAGTTAATTATATTTACTAAGTATATTTTCTACTATGCCCCCTTTTTAAAACAATTCCTAACTTACTCCTTTTAAATTTGCAAATTAAGTCTCTGTATTTAAATATAAATAAGTCTTTCATTTGTTTATAAATACATTTTCAAAATTTATTGATCCACTATATGTGTTTCAAAATATATTTTGATAAACTTTCCAAAACATTTAAATTTAATAATTGCTCATCTTTGTTGATTTGTTGATTTTATTACTATCCAATAATGTTTCTTCTCAACTATTTCATTGTATGAAAATTATTTATATTGCAAAAGTATTTTATATTTATTATTAATATTTTATTCGAGTTCGATATATTTTCTAAACAAAAATTATTAATTAATTCAATTTATTGAAATAAAATCCTTTAACAAATAATATTTAATTCAATAAAATATATTTTCAAAAATTAACATTATTCAAAATAAAGCTCATGGAGGCGTATCCGTATTTGGTGAAGTAGGTGAACATACTCGTGAAGGAAATGATCTCTACATGGAAATGAAAGAATCTGGGGTAATTAATGAAAAAAATATTGCAGAATCAAAAGTAGCTCTAATCTATGATCAAATGAATGAACCACCAGGAGCTCGTATGAGAGTAGGTTTGACTGAACTCGAACATTTTATTTCAATTAAAATTATTTATTACAATAACGCAAAAAGTAGGGTTGATACACCTAAGGATTTTTACTTACATATGTTTAATGTTATTAATTCATTACTTATATCATAATATAACAACATATATAATAGAAAACAAAACCAAAAACATATTTTATTTTGAACAAGGTTGATTACATAATTAAGATTATATAATTTCCCTTAGGGCACACGCTTAATTCTATCACCCAGGTCTATAACACATATATCATAATAATTTTTTTTGAACGTGGTTCATTAATGCGGAAAAATGTCGATCTCGAGGATCAAACCCATGGCGTTTAATCTCGTAGTCTAAACTATCAAACAACCGAGCCTGTATCCCAACAATTATTTACCAATAGCTGTATTTCTCTACACTAATTATTTCACACAAATTCAACCACAACTTAAACAAAATCCCTTCTCCATGTTTTATTTTATTCCTATCAAACCACGAATAAATGCTAATTTTGGTCTATTAATACAAAATTCAACATTTGATGAATTTTGTATTATTGCTAGTGTTTCTTAACAAGTATCACAAAGCGTTGAATTGTATCAAGAGAAACTTGAATGGAAAAGGATGATTACCACTTATGCTGCATTTGGCTCCATTATTTCCTTAATCCAACCCGTGGAAGCGAACAAAGTTGAAACTTTGTAGGTAAAAACCCCGTATAACTACAATATCAAACATCGTGAAAGAAAACAGTCTTCCTTGTCATTAAAGAACCGTATGAGAAAGAATAGTTGACAAACCCAATATTTGGAGTCCTATATTTAAAAGATTAAGATTGCTAGTCCAAGTGGCACGGCCGCACGAGGGTGAAGAATAATTGATATGTTTTTTCATATTTCTAGTTTATTATAGTAGTCAACATGCTTATATATTCATAATTTTATTTATTGCCGAGAAATGTCGCTAATAATTTTTTTAAACAAGTTTGGCACCAAAAAAATGTTGAAAATCCATACTTTTCACCATTACATGCATTGCTATGGCCTACTAACTCAATATTAGAAGGAAGTCTCAAGTGTAAAGATTTTGGAAGCGCTACAAAAAGCCAATGGAAAAAACAATGCAATAAAATATCTTCAATACTTCAAATTCTAGCGAATCTCGAGCTAGTTGCGATATGTACGTGGAACTATGTAGTTAAAGTGCTTAACAGTTCCATAGCGGTGGAAGTGCAAGAGGTTATAATAGGGATAAAGCACGGATATAGCAAAAAATAACGTAGGTGTAAAAATCTTCATTAAATATAAAAAATATATATTTAAAGTTAGTTTATTCTCATTCACATAATTTGTGTAGGAAAAAGAAATATTTTGTAATCGTATATAACAGAACCGAAGAATATCATGTTTTATGTGGACTAGATTTAATGAATACAATAGATTTCTTACTTATATTGACCGCTCATGACTTAAAGTTAGGTTTTTATCCTAACTTTGTTGATTTGTTTTAAAAAAACTAGTCAAACCAACCTTTATGTACTAATGTTGCTAAAGCGGATGCTAAAATGCCTTGATTTAGCGGATGTAGTAGAAAATAGCGCAGCTTAATGCAGATCAACTGTTTAAAAACGCTAAATTGAAATAGCGTAACGGTCAAAGAGCGCTATGGGCTATAGCAGGGATATTGTGAGGCATAGATTTGAACGACTTTACTCTTGCAACAAATGATGATTTCGTTAAACATTTATAAGCGAAAGATGTGAAAAAAGTTAAGCTCTTAATCTAGAGTTGATTCACTAGTTTCCAGAGCAAGAGAGAGAGAGAGATAGAGAGGGAGGGGATTAGATTTTGGTAGAACGGTAGGTCGATGTTGCTAAAAGGAAAGTGATGTGCTAGAAATCAAGACTAGGAGGGAGACAATCGATTATGTTCATGGATATAAAGGGCTTTACTAAAGATCAAATCAAGTATTCGCGCTTTAGGAGGAACATGTAATGGAAAAAACAAAACACTAAACAATATGGATTTATGTGACAAGAGGGAAGGATGGAGCAAGAATGAAATTCAAGTTTGTATTATTCGTTTTGAGTTTAGTTATTTTTATGCAGTAATTTAACAAGGTTAATTCTATTTAAACACGTAAATGTACCGTGTAACCCCCCTCCCTCTCCCCTAATTTTTTTTTTAAAAAAAATTCAAGAAAAAATTGCCCTTATGTTATTCATCCATCTTTTTATCTCTCATCATATTTTTCCTTCTTCCATTCATCTTATCCAATAAACCTTAATAGTATAATTTTAGATAATTCTCAAATATTGTGCTTGAACCAATTGATTATGATGATGATAATACAAATTTAATGAAATCAAAAGAGGTAAAACATGAATTTTACGCTGTTTTGATTTTTTTAAATTTGAAAATGCACAATTTATAAAAGAACAATTGAGTGATTGAGTAGAAAATCACATAGTAGAAATGCGTGATATGTAGAACAATCATGTACCTCTGATGTGTGGATTAAAAATATTTCTTGCAGTTAGAAAGGTTTTCGTACACTGAAATTTTTTAAAGGATTATTTTTTACTAATTAAGGATACAAAGGGAAAATGTTAATAAAAAGATGAGTATACTCAGCAAAAACATGAGTATAAATGTTTTTTTTCAGTTTTCTTGGAGGCTACTCAGCAACTTTTCGTATTTAAATAGAATTAGCCATTTAACAAATGTCATAATTTTGTTTTATCAATGATTATAAACGGAGATGAAGTTTTATTGCTATTTTAGACATTAAAAAGCTTAATTAATCTTGATATTAATTATATTTGTTCATGTTAGATTGATTGACATTAAAAGTAAATTTAGAGTAAAACTAAATTTGTATTTACTTGATCAGTATTATAAATCAAATACAAAATTAAAATTAAAACTAAAGCTAAAATTATAACTAAGGCCAAAATTTAAAATTTAAAGTTTTTGGTACATAAATGTATGTTCCTCGTTGGATAAAAGGTAAATTATAGATTTATAGTCACAATCATAAATTTTTTATTTGAAGATAGTCTCATTTCTAAAGGGTGTTGCCGTATGCACCTACTTTTTTCTTTTTCTCACCTAGCTCTTTTTTCATCCATCGATATTTTGTAAAACACTTCTCACATTCGTATATATCCACCTCTCGTTTTTTAAGAAAACAAATATCCATTCTTTCATCTTCTTATTATATCGTAATAGCAACCGTGAACTCAAATTTTATAAGTTCAAAATTTTTTTATACAATTTTCTATCAGTTCTAAATTTAATTAGAAAATTACAGTTAATTTTACAATTTTTGAAACTTGATATACTAGAATGTCAGACGATTTCATTTAAAATCTCTATACAAGCAATAAAAATTAAAGATACGATAAGTCATACAAATAATCAGTAGCTCAAGTTGAAACATGATTAAAGTTTTGTACAAAGATTTCGGTGGGGGTTTGCTTTTAATTTTTTCATTATCTTTATTCGTTGAGAAATGTATTGGTGCAGCCTGGCCCTCTTTCTAAATTTGTCCGAAGGCCCCATAATTACAGCCGCTCCTCCCACACACACTTTGCACATTTATCGTTATTTTACTCCTCCGTCCATCGTCTCCCTCCACTTACTTACAGGCGAAAGTCCCTCTCTTCGGATCCTAAAATTCTTGATGGTATAGCTCCTATCAGTCCTTATTTGTACCCATTTTAGTTATACATATTCTGCTGATTTTACTTCTACTTCCATATGCTGTTTCACTCGTAATCTTCATAATGTTATTTTAAACCATGATAATCTGTAAGTCAGTAGAATTACACAATTAAATGGTTAAACCTAGTTTCCTTTCCCTTTTTTCCCTAAGGTAAAATGATGCCTACAATTTTAAAGTTCCAACAACGTGTAGGTGCACATTGAGAACCAGATTACAAGGATGTGAGATGTACCAGCGCTTCATTATAAATATGATTTCATGGATTTAAGTGGGAAGAAATTAAGGTGGTATACAAGGTGCTCGGAAACAATGTGTGAAGGGTGCAGTCATATTTGCAATGTCAATATGAAGCTCAGTGGATCTATACATTCCCGATTCAAAGGTGATTTTTTGTATTTAGGATAGTTAGGTTTAAATACTGTAGTTATGTTGTAGCACAATTTCACCGAATGGTTCATGCCAAAGCATGTCCCATTTTGTCCATTATCCCCCAACATTTTCAGATGGAGCATTGTATGTTAATACAACCCAATTATTGAACACTAATTAAGTGAAGTAGCAACAAAAAACTAATATTATTTTTGCTTCTTTAGCTATATTTGTATTTTGACCATGGCAAGTATCACATGTCTTTTTCAAGCTTTGGTTTTATTTAATGGATTGACCATCAAAAAAATTTAGTTGTATTTTATCTCTATGCGATACGATATAAATTGACATAAATTTAGTAATGGCATTGAAATACCTGTTACCAGTGAATTGGTACCGGACTTTAGAAATGGCTTCGGTCCTCTTTATCATATATTTCCAGTTTTCTTACTTGCTCTCATTATTTTAAGAAAAATATTTCTGAAAAAAATACACGTCAATTAAATGCAACATTTTTTCTTTCAAATTTTATAATAGGTAAGTAATGTGAAGTAGTTGATGGTTATGTGCTTAAGTCTAACGATTAAACCATATTTTGACAATTTATTTATTTCATAGAAACAATTTCATTTTTAATCTAATGATAGTAGTTATTATTTGTATTATATTGTTGATGGTGATTCTTCTTATTGCATGGTTTAGCTGTTTGTTCCACGAGCATTGTTACTCTGTCCAAGAACGAACATCACGAGCAAATGCTCAGTGGAACCGCCATTCAGGTGGGGCCCACTACTGTGCCCGTGAAATCCATTTCCAGACATAGTAGTACTTTTGTTGCTCCACATACATACAGTCATCTTTTGCGCTTAAACTTTATAGTTGCATTCACTGAATATAACATGATATTGGTAGTTAATAGCTATTTTTTGCTTGTGGAACAACTTCTATATTTAGCAGCTACAACCATCATGGTAAAAATAGGAATATTAATAGGAGTGTTAACAACAGGAGTTGATCTTTTAATATAGTTAGCACGATAATGGAGCATTTTAGTGCAGTTGGAGTATGTATGATTAATTATTAGTTTATACGTTAATAATGTTAGTTAAGAACGTAGATTGCGTTATTAACTTCTTTTAGTATAATTCTATAACTAAGCAGTTATATGTTTTATCTTCTTTATCATCTTTTTTTTGGGTCATTGTATATTGTGGAAAAAAAGTCAAATATTCAAAGGAACCAATGAAATGTGGTACACCAATTGTCTTTAGTTACTACTTTGTTGCCTGTCTTATTCTTGAATGTACATGTTAGAAAGCATTTAGAGTTTGTATAGTTGACTAATTATGCCTTTTTTGGGTATATTTAGGCTGCAAAACTAAAAGCTAAAAACATTCAACATTACACTTGATAAACATTACAAACTAGATAGACTCATCTGTGTAAAAATTATTGATAATTGTAATGGTGCATGATGTGATTCCTAATGCATGAATCTTTACTGATACGTTTGCATTTATATATACAAATTGAATAAAATGTATAATAGTTTACTTATCGATTCTATTTGATAACATTAATCACCTGATTACTGTCCTTTTCAATAGAGGATATAATTTGTGATAGTTTGATGTCAGGAAAACTATTCTTGGGGATTTTTTTCTTATGTAAATGAGGTTTTCATTTTTAAGAGTGTTGATTAATGGAGACAGATAAAGAATATGTAATTAGTTTGCTTTGTATGACTTAAACTTGAGATTCTTAGTTAATAATAGAAAATTTGAGGAAATTGTAATGTTACACTAATTTCCGTATTTTAATATCTTTCATAGTAATTTTAGTATGATAAAGATAATTATGTTAGTGAACTTCATTTTTTTTTTTGCTTCTCACTTTTTATTTTCATAATCGTAGAAAAAATAAACAAACATTCATGTAACTACAAATTGATAGATTCAACATGAAAATAATTTTGTACTTAACTTTACTAACTAAAACACATAAGATTACTGAACTTGTTTTTAGCTAAAATAAATGAAATAATTATAATGGAAAAAATAATATGTAAGAAAAAACCTAACCCTATAGTTGCGCGACGATTTATTACGCAACGGTCAACAAAATATCGTTAACACACCCACAGATAATGATATTAAGACAATATAATATATGGCATCTAACATTTATTATAACTTATCCATACGTATCGCAACCATTGATTACATGTATAAAAAATTAAATAGTAGGGACCACACTCAAAATATATGGGTGGATTTCAATGGGCACGTCAATTTTGTGGACAGAGGAATTAGTCCCTACATATATACACACTTGTATGGTAATATTATTAATTACTATGTATATATGCATTGAACGTAGTGCTTACAAAATGGTTGCCAACTAAGCAACCAATGAACATGGTTAATTTTATCCCATTGTGTTTAATTTGAATGTATATGATATTAACATAACTTCTCTGTATTATCCTTCACTACTTCTCTATATAATCCTGCATTTCTTCCTCAATTTGTAATTAAAATGGAGAATACAAGAAAATCAAAAGGGCGCCGAAAGGTGGAAATGAAAAAGCTGGAAGATCCAGAGGCTCTTTATGTTTGTTTTTCTAAACGAAGATCTGGAATATTCAAAAAAGCAAGTGACTTGTCCACTCTATGTGGTGCTGAGATGCTTATTTTGATCGACTCTCCAGCTGGTAGAACCCACTCCTTCTCCCATCCTAGTGTCAATGTCATTGCACAAAGATTCCTAGGGGATCTGAATTCTGCTTCAGGTTCAACCTGGTCAGGTTTAGACCCTAATCACGGTCTTCTTGAGCTGCAACGAAATGCTAATATTCAGCACTTGACAAGGAGTTGCGAGTTATGGGCTGAACTCCATGATAATCAGTTGAAAAAGAAGAAGGCGCTTACAGAAAGATGTCAAATGCTTTCTGCAGCACCACATGGCGCTATTTTACGCAGCCCTGATGAATTGAAAAAACTGAGTCTTTCGCTTTAGAAATCATGTAAAAGTTTGTTATCAACTTTCGCTTTGATGATACAAATTAGTGTTACATGAAAATAAATGAATATTGGATAGGATGAAAAAGATACTTGAGTTAAAATATAATCCAGATATCTATACTAAATATATCATCTTTAATATATGCTAAGGGCAATTTGGATATTGCAAGCTTCACCAAGGTGAAGTAATTTGCATTATTGATGATTAGTTATTAATAAAGATATTGATTGTGTAGTTAAACAAATACTCGGTGTTATAAGAGGTATATATCTTTCGCTTTAGAAATCATGTAACTTATTATTAGTCATCATAAAACATAAGAATACAAACTATTTACTCTGTTAGCCATTATCTATTCCTAGTTTGTCTGCTTATTCATTTCATATAGCTAGTATAGCATTTTTAAAGAATGGTAGGGAATCATTTATTGCTCATTAGGTAATGCTTGACCAAAGATCATTTGGATATTTAGTTGAAGTGCATTGCACATGAAGTAGTCCTAAACTTCTTTGAGTTAAGATTGCATTTCATGAGTTGGAACTCTAACATATATAATTCAGTCTTATTTTCATGACCATACTTGAACTGTGGAAAATTCATACGCACTCGCTTATATTTAGGAACCATCATAGTGCATCTATTGCTATACTGAATGGTTGTGTGAGAAAAGGCATTTGGAATTTGTATGCTTTATTCAATTATGCATATTTAGGGTATATTTCAACTCCATAGTGCTACTTCACCCAGAATTTCCAGGTGAATAAAAATGCAGCAAAGGAGGGGGGAATATGTGAGTCCTTATGGCCCACATGCTCCCCCTCTCGTGCCGTTTTCTCTCCATAAATTCCAGAATGGGTAGCAGAATTCATTTCAACTATTGTTATCTACAAAGATTACTTGATGTTGGGTAGCAATGGCACTCATTTTAATGTTAAACGTGAGCAATAATGATGAACGAGGTACCTCATCTTTAAAACTTACTTAATAATTGAAATAAACATGATAATTAAATTTTATTATCTTCTATTCTCTGTTGTACGATATGACTTCCAGCTCAATACTAATTAATTGCTTGTTTGTATGCGAATTTGATCACTAATATTTAAGTTATAGCAGTACACATTTAATTGTTCTATTCAGTGATATTTAACTGTTAATTTGAAGTTGATTGAGCTTTAGTATTTGTAGTATTCAAAGATATTAACTTGAATATCTTGTATAATACATTGTATATTTTGTTACCAATCATATTTATGTTTTATCATTTTAATGCACCGTGGATGTTGGATATCAATCATATTTTTTCTACTGTTATAGTACATCATTGATGTTGGAAATAATTGCTACAACCATGGCTTTATTACTTGAATTCGAGTTAGTATTTTTATTACAAATATTATATTTATAGGTATTGATAAAAGACCTTAGATAGGTGTACAAGTTTAGCCATTAAAGTGATGTGAGCAAATCAAGCTGTGCTTATTTGAGTAAAAATTTGACATATCTATCTATATATAATAGGAATACATCTAAATGAAGCTTTTGAAATGTCTAAATTACCCTTTGAAAATTCTAAAACAAGGTAAGAATATTTTTGGTATTTTTATCTATCACATTCTTATCCACTAGCTTAAGCCGCAGTTTACGCCTTTCCTCCCCAAAACCACCAACAGCACAATTCTTTTAAAAAGAATGAAAACGAAACCAATCTTCTCCTTTAAACCTAATTAGATCCTTCAAAGCACAACCAATCCCTTCTTTTACCACTGCCTCAGTTCATTCTTCTAACCGCAATGGAAAAGATACAAAAACTCAAAACCTTCGACCTTGAAAATGTTTGAAATCAAGAATACATCTAAATGAAGCTTTTGAAAGAGCAGATCGATTTGGCTTGCATGTACAGATGTTTGAGGAGGAAGAACGTAACTCAAATTCGAGAGCTGAGAGGTAACTTGGTTGATTTTTACTATCCATTGTCTATTGTTTTATCCGTTGAAGAATGCAAATGAAGTAGAAAATCAGCGTTTCAAAAAAATAACATAAAAAAGATAAGCATTTTGAACCTCTTGGGTTTAAAACAAGCAAAAATGGTGTACATGGTAGATATGAATATATCAATAGAAATGTAAGTACAGTTGCATTTTTTTGTTTACATTGTGTTTATGCATGTTTTTTATCCTTTAACATACATATCTATCATAAATGCTTTGCTTATGTTTTGTGTCTTTAGTATGTATGATATAAACTTCGTCACATGGTAGGATGATACATAATTCGTACACACATTTTGATTGATTATCAGGTATGTCAGTATTTTTAAGGTTTAGTTACAAAAGCTTTTCTGAAAAGAAAAAAAAATGAGATTATTATGTTTTTATGTACACATGCATTGCATGTGCATGAGTACCCCCTACTGTCAAATGCTAAAATAGCCCTACTGTCAATTAATGATCATTTAAAACAATTAAAGCCTTTGAAGGGTAGTTTTATCATTCCTTTGTACCACATCTTCAACAATTAAACTGTGATGGTACACCCACTTCTATCGTAAACGTACGACCTCTTCTTAACTAAATATATCCTTTTTAATCCTGAATTTAAAATCATTCCAATTGAATTCTCTTTTGTAATTTTACATGAGTAGGTGATCTATCCTTAAGAACAATATATCTTCGAAGAGGTGGATTATGTGGATCTGCAGCTTGGCGGGCATGGTGGAATTCCAAGTTTGTATTTATTTTACATATTGCGATTTATTTAGCACATCTATTTTTTTTATATATAGTTCAACGCTCATAGTTTTTCTCATTTTATTAGTAATTTAGTAACGTGTATTAATGAAAATCCTATCAATCTTTATGATTTTTTGTTGTTGAAGGTAACATTTGACTTTTTGGGAAGATGAGAAAGTGTGAAAAGTGGAAGAAGGTAACCTTCCTATGTTTGTTTCTCACTTTATACTTCATTCATAAATTTCAAGAAGAAATCAGGTCATGATCTTGATCAAAGTTATATGTTGGTAGAGAAACTTCTAGAGTTTTTTAAATAATTCTTTTGTTTGATTTGTTGTTATGATTTGTGCATAAGTTGCACATTATTTTTAAAGTTTGTAGTTTTGGACAAAAATTGCTATCAAGAACTTTGAATTTGAAGGTTCTTACGGAGACGAAAATATATGCTTTTGGATTGGTTTTTTTGGTAAAAGTGATTGACTTATTGAAAGTTTGGTGTATTAACTTTAGATTTAATGTTTTATTTTTTTTGGATTAATGTATGAGGTTTAAGGATTGTTATATGAAGTTTATCCAAACACCAGACATGATAATGTATATCTTCATCTCATTCTGTGTATCCCATGTATAACTTATATAAAACTAACTCATGTTTATTTACTGTTGCAGGCACTATTGGAAGGATGTGTTGATGTCTTTCCTTTTAGAATATTTTTCGTGAAGGTTTTTAAATTTATTTACCATGGAAGCAAAAAAAGTGGGATATATTTACATATGAAGCATCGAACCAAAAATTTAGCATGAGTGAAGGAGTCTGCTACCTGCGAGTATGTCCTGCATTTTTTTTGTGAGTAAAGATCAAGTTTGGCATCAGGACGATCATTGTTTCAAGAAGCTAGCAAGTCACGAGGATTCGACTCATTCGCAGTTGTAAGAAGCTAGGGATTCTTAGGATAATGTCCATAGTGTCGGCGTTAAATTTACTCAAGGTAAAAGAGAAATATGTCATAATTTAATCTTACTAATTGAAATCAACAAAAAAATATGGGTAGATTCACAAAATTGGAAGATGCTTCATCATCATTGTGATTCTTATAATATATTTTCTTATTGATTATCATGTTTACTTCTGTCTCTCTTTTTTTCTTAATTTATTCCTGTTGAAAGTGTAAATAAGGTTGATTTCAGTTCTTTGTTTCCTCAGTGGGTGATTAGCTTAATGGCTATGATATGTCCAACGCACTATTAGGGCCAAATGAACCTAATTCAGAAATCGAGCAAGTTCTGCTTACAAATATATTTTTCTACATATAGTAGCATACGCATACCATATTTGAATGTATTATTGGTGTAACTGGATTTATCTTAAGAATGAACATACTTGCGTATTATCCTTTTATCTTTTATTTTCAGTTATGGTATGTCCAAAAGTAAATAATTACAAGAATAGTATTATATGATTCTTTCCTACGTATATTAGTAATTTTATTGAAAAAGAGTTTGCACTTATTTTCCTCTATACACGTCCAATCGGACGTGCCTACGTACTGGTATATATAATGAGAAACATCCATTTGAAGCTTTTGAATTTACTGATTTGTCCCTCTCATTTTAATACATATAATGGGTTGAGTGAGGGTCAGTTTTGATATTTGAAAAAATTAATCAGAGGCGAACAGTTACTTTCCACCTTCTTCACAATGAATTCTTTCATCTTTACCAATTCCCACTTTACCACCCCACTCTCTTACAGAATAAGATAACTGAATTGCCAATGCATTGAGGAGATGAAAACAAAAATATAACTACAAAATTTCTTCATCTTGATTGCTTCCACCCATACTACAGAAGCAAAGGAAAATAACCAAGCAGTGATTATTTTGAATAGTTCAACCACCGTAGCCTTTTTATGGATCAGTGGTAATAACGATCATCAATTCATTCCTATGCACCGCGTGACGTCCTCCAATCATGGACTCTGTACAAGATTAAGAAGAATAAATGTAAGGTGAGTGATGTAGAATATGGTGCGGCCTGAAGCATGCAAATGCAGCTGAATATATTTGTTTTTGGTGCAATGTTTAATGTGGGCCTAATACTAGTTAAAGCCCATGTAAATCTACCCATATATGTACTGTTGTCATGCAAAAACAGTGTGTGAGAAAAGGTTTTGCTTCAGCCTCTATGAGAGATCTGGTGTAAGCTTGTATGCATCTCTCTTTTGTTTCTCCATTGTGGTAAATATTATTCACTCTCTCTTGCCCGTGGATGTAGGCTATTGCCGAACCACGTTAAAATCTTGTGTGCTTTCTCTTTTTCAGTTTTGTTTTGTTACTTTATAGTTACAATATAGATACTATCAAAGTATACTTCCGCTGCGTATAGATCAGTAGATCTACAGTTGGTATCAGAGCACCCGGTTTCATTTTCTGGAGTTGTGGTGGTGTTTTGTTGAGTGCACAGAAGGTGTTTGTGTTTATTCCTGAAAGCTGTTTGTGCTAAATATGAACGAATCGAGTCGATCTGAGATTGTTGAAACTGTTCAAGCACCCAAAGAGGAGAGAACAGTTTATCATAGAGCAAGGTTAGAGGTAGACAAGTTCAATGGTACCAATAACTTTGGCTTGTGGAGGACTGATGTGTCTGATGCGCTTGAGCATTTGGATCTAGAAGCATGTTTGGAAACAGAGAAGCCTGATGACTGGTCGGACAAATAGTGGGAGAAGAATCAGCGACTTTGTTTGGCCGCAATCAGGGGCTGTCTAGAAACTCATATTAGAGTGAACTATCAACATGAAACCTCGCCAAAAGTGTTATGGGAGAAGCTTGGAGAAAAATACCTTGTGAAGAATGTGGCAAACCGAATTCATTTGAAGAGAAATTTGTATCGGTTTAACATGAAGAAGGATGCAACTCTAACCGAGCACATAGATTCCTTCAATAAGCTTTTAACCGAGCTGGTCAATTATGATGAGGTCATTCCAGATGAAGAAAAGGCTATATGTTTGGTGAATTCTCTTTCAGAGAAATATGAGCCCGTAATCAAGTCATTGATTCATGGCAAAGATTAGCTCACTTATGATGAAGTTGTCACCGCATTATGTAGTGAAGAATTTCGTAAGATGCATAGAGATGACATCTCTAGAGAAGATAGTGGTGACACTCTAGTAGTGAGGGGTAGGAAAAATGACCGCAAGAAAAATGGTGGCTAAAATCGTGATAAAAGTAAAGGACCCTCAAAAGGAAAAGGGCGTTTAGCTAAAGATGAATGTGCATGGTGTCATGAGAAAGGCCATTGGGCTAAAGATTGTCCGAAAGTGAAGGAGCGGGACAATAAAAAGAAAAATGCAGCGAATGTTGTGCAGTCCAACAAAGATGTAGGGGCTGAATCGGATTTTTCTTTAATCACAGTGCCTTCAATTCTTTTGGCAAAAGATGATGAGTGGGTACTAGACTCGGGAGCAACTTTTCATGTGACTCCAAATAGAGAATGGTTCTCAAGTTTTACAAAATTTGAAGGTGAAGTATTGATGGGAAACCATCATTCTTGTAGCATTGTGGGTATTGGAAGCATTCGGCTAAGGTTGCATGATGGGATGATTAGAGAATTGAAAAATGTGAGATGTGTGCCGAGTATGAAAAAGAATTCGATTTCTTTAGGAATGCTTGAATCAAAGGGGCTTAGAATTGATGGTCGAAATGGTGTTATGAAGGTGATTTCCGGAGCTATGGTTGTCATGAAAGGTACACGTCATCACAACTTATATTACCTAGATGGAAGTACGGTGATTGGTGATGTAGCTACAGCTGAACAAGGTGAAGTTGCAGCTAAAGAAACTGCCATGCTATGGCACATGAGACTTGCACATCCAGGTGAAAAATCTTTGAATACTTTGATACAACAAAATTTGTTGAAAGGGGCTGCTGCTAGTAAGCTCGATTTCTATGAACATTGTGTGAAAGGCAAGAAGACCAGGTCTCATTTCAGCAAAGGAATGCATAAATCTAGTGGTGTTTTGGATTATGTACACTCGGATGTATGGGGTCCTTCCAAAAATGCATCTTTGGGAGGTAAGCATTGGTTTGTTTCTTTTATTGATGACTATTCTAGACGTGTATGGGTGTATGTTATGAAACAGAAAAGTGATGTTCTAGAAGTATTTGTGAGATGGAAGAAAGCAGTTGAGACTCAAACTGGAAGAAAAATCAAAGTGCTTCGTTCAGACAACGGTGGAGAGTATACGAGTGATCCATTTTATAAAGTATGTCAAGATGAGGGAATTAAAAGACATTTCACTGTTAGAGAAACACCACAGCAAAACGGAGTTGCAGAAAGAATGAATCGTACATTGCTAGAGAGAGTACGATGTATGTTATCAAATTCTGGTTTGAGCAAAGCATTTTGGGCTGAAGCTGTTACATATGCATGTTTCCTTATCAATCGGTTGCCTTCATCTGCATTGAAGGGAAAAACACCTATGGAAGTATGGTATGGTAAGCCTGCTTATGACTATGATATGATTCATGTATTTGGTTGTCCTGCTTGGTATCATGTGAAGGATAATAAGCTTGGTGTACGTGCTGTTGAGTCAATTTTTGTTGGCATGAAAACTGGAGTAAAAGGGTTCAAACTATGGAATCCTATTGAAAAGAAGATGATCATAAGTAGAGATGTTACATTTAATGAAGGTGTCATGTTGAAGTCAAATGATGTTAAACCAACAGAAATTAGCACCAGCAGCCCCAACAGCTCCAACAACCCCAAAAATGTGCAGCGTGTGAAGTTTGATGTTGTAATGCAAGCTCCAACTGCTCCTGAAATGTCAAAAACTGCTCCTAAATTGTCAAAAACTGCTGCTGAAACGGCAGAATCTGATGCTGAAATTGATGAAAATGCTGCTGACCTGAGTAGTACTGATGATTCAGAAGTTGAAACAGAGATGAATATGCAGAAATCGATTGCTACAAGCAGGCCAAAAAGGGATATCAAGAAACCAAGTAGGTTTTGGGACTGTGTAACCTATGCTTTGTCAGTTAATGATGAAGGAATTCCTGAAACATATATGCAAGCTATTCATAGTGTTGAATATGGGGAATGGAAAGAGTCTATGAGTGAAGAAATGACATCTCTTCACAAGAATGACACTTGGGTTCTTACCAAACTTCCAAAAGGCAAGAAAGCAATTGGATGTAAGTGGGTATATGTTAAGAAAGAAGGAGCAAAGAAGGATGAGGTCCGCTACAAGGCGAGACTAGTTGCAAAAGGTTATGCTCAAAAGGAGGGAATTGACTATAATGAAGTATTTTCTCCGGTTGTGAAACACTCCTCTATTCGCATTTTGTTAGCCTTGGTGGCACAATATGATTTGAATCTTATTCAAATGGATGTAAAAATGGCGTTTTTACATGGAGACTTAGAGGTGGTAATTTATATGTCTCAACCAAGTGGATTCAAAGTTTCCGGTGGAGAGGATCTTGTATGTAAGTTGAAAAGATCATTGTATGGATTGAAACAATCTCCAAGACAATGGTATAAACGATTTGATCGTTTTATGTTAGATCAAGCTTACACTAGAAGTCACCATGACCATTGTGTTTATTTCAAAAAGCTAAGTGATGGTTCTTTCATTTATTTGCTTTTATATGTAGATGATTTGCTCATTGCATCGGCTTGCAAATCTGAAATTGACAAATTAAAATGCAGGTTGTCGGCTGAATTTGAAATGAAGGATCTTGGAGATGCTAAGAAAATTCTTGGCATGGAAACTCATAGAGACATGATGAATGACAAAGTGTGTTTATCTCAAAAGGCATATTTGAAGAAGGTATTAAAGAAGTTTGGCATTAATGAGAGCACCAAACCAGTGAGTACTCCTTTGGCTGCTCATTTTAAATTAAATGCAACTATGTGTCCTTCTTCCAATGATGAAATTCAATTTATGGCAAATGTACCGTATGCTAATGCCGTGGGGAGTCTTATGTATGCGATGGTGTGTACACGACCCGACATTTCACATGCCGTGAGTATGGTTAGTCGTTACATGCATGCTCCTGGAAAAGAACATTGGAATGCGGTCAAATGGATTTTGAGATATCTTTTGGGAACTATTGATGTGGGTTTGGAATTTGTGAGAAACATGAACACCAATCAATTATTTGCTGGATATGTAGACTCGGATTATGCTGGTGATTTGGATAAGAGATGCTCAACTACAGGTTATGTATTCACTTTGGCAAGTGGTCCTATATGTTGGAGATCAATTCTGCAGTCAACAGTAGCTCTATCTACTACCGAGGCAGAATATATGGCTGTAACCGAAGCTTTTAAGGAGGCTATGTGGCTACAAGGTTTGTTGGATGACTTGGGAGTGATGCAAAATCAACTTGCTGTGTATTGTGTAGTATGAGTGCTATCCTCTTAGCAAAGAATCAAGTTCATCATGCCAGAACAAAGCACATAGATGTGCGTTATCATTTCATTCGAGAAGTGTTAGCTGAGAATCGAATTTTGTTGGTGAAAATTGATACAAAAGAGAACCCAGCTGACATGTTGACTAAAGTAGTTCCAAGTGTCAAGTTCAAGCATTGTCTTGACTTGATTAATGTGCTTGATGTTTGATAGATGATACCCAGATTGGGTGGAGGTTCTTCGGAACATTATGAAGTCTCATTTTGAGACATGTGAATGAACTACGACAGCTTGATCCTTTGGGTATGTAGGCAGCTACTATGTGGGGCAGCTGATTATGAGGCAAATTAGAGTGGTTTGTATGTGATCATCTCATATTTTTGAGCATGATCTGAGGTGGAGAATTGTAGAATATGGTGCGGCCTGAAGCATGCAAATGCGGCTGAATATATTTGTTTTTGGTGCAATGTTTAATGTGGGCCTAATACTAGTTAAAGCCCAGGTAAATCTACCACTACACCAAAACAGGTGATTCCCAACGAGTATAACTGTCGCAAACAGTTTCAGCAACGCTTATTAGCGTCGCTGTAGGGGCGTCGCAATTTATTGCCAACGCTTATAAGCGTTGGCGAGTTTAGTTTCCCAACGCTTATAAGCGTTGGAAGGTTGTATTCGCCAACGCTTATAAACATTGGTGTATATTATTTAGCAACGCTTATAAACGTTGGCAAATTAGCCATCCAACATTGTTTAATTTTCTATGCTGACGCTTATAAGCGTTGGTATATTTTAATTGCCAACGCTTATAACGCTTTAACAGCATTATTATACTACATTCAATAGGAACCCAAAATTTACAATATTCATGATCAAATAACAACATAAATTTCATAGTCAACTACTTCATAACAATGTCAACTACTTCATAACAAGTACAATACATAATTAAGTTGGTTAATTCAATACATAATCAACTACTTCATAACAATGTCAAATTGGAATACAAAAGACAACGTAAATTTCATAGTGAAATTCTACAAATACCGAATACGAAACTCCGGCCATATAACGAAACCTCCATCTGAAAAATCACATAACTTGTACATTCCATTTTGAGGACCATAAATTGGTGCATCCGGTTCAAGAACATCATCCACCCAAATTACTTTCTCTACATTCGGTATCACCTTCCTAAAAAGACGGTACAAACTCTATCGAAACTGCTTCTTTATGGCAAATAACATGTCTAATCATCATTCGACTCCAGCTGGAAGTAAGAAATGTACTCATGTCAGAAAGTTGAAGAAATCAGTTCATTTATGTGTACAATAAAGATAAAAAAAACTTTGTAAACTGAAATTTATATATAGGCCAAATGCAGTATGAATTTAAATGTTATAAATATTATATAACAGTAACCTAGTTTGACTGTAACTGGAATATTATAGGCATAGGGCAGAAGGAAACAACAGTCCTTACCATGTTATATTAAAACAATGTTGGAATCAGACAGATGTCCAAATGCATCCATTGCAATTGATGAATTTAAAGGTTTACTTTGATCACGTAATATACTATTTGACTAATATACTATTTCCTTTTGTCATTTAAACAATCAAAAGGAAATACATGAAAGTGATCCAGAAAAAGAATAAGTGGTATAGATTTCAGCAAACAAATATTATGATTGAAACTTGTTGGCAGCATTCGCTGTATAAATTCAAAGAAAATTATTTTCTCAACGATACCAAAAAAGCTGAAACTAAACCATCTTTTATCGATGTAGAAATAATATAAACTTAAAACAATATTCAGGAAGTTGTGCATGCAAAGCTTTGGCAAACAGTATAAGATCAGTTATGCAGGAATACAGTTATCACCCCAGGTAAAAGGCAAATGGTTTGACAACCATACTATAAAAAACAATTAGTTAGATAGGATTTGAAGGAAGCGCATTGTATTGAAATTAAAAATTGTTCCAGTTAAGGCAAGATAGGCAGGCAGTGAGGAGTACTTACAGTGTCTTCATCTTAGATTCTGTCATCCACCACAGATAAGAGTTAAATACCAATATATCAGCTCCTTTCCAGTATCGTGCATGCTTATTGATGGATTGAAGTCGAACAATTCTATCTGTAATCCTGTGTATAACTGCATTATCAGCGTTTGACTCCACAAGAAAAGGAGCCCAGTAGAACTCGATTGAAGCATTATAATCCTATGTTACATAAAAACAATTTAATTTCTATTTCAACGTGTGAAAAAAACAAGACAAGTAGAGTAATTTTCGAATAGAGCTAAATGAATCTGTCTCAAATGTACAGAGAGTTTTAGGACAAAAATACCATGATTTAATTGGGAATGGATGAAAATCAGGGGACAATTTAGTTACTTTGTGTAATATAGTACGATTAAGACAGGGCATAGATGTGCAGACTCCTTTCCCTCTTCTAAATATTAGTGTACTTGTTTTTTGATCATTTTGTGATAACATAAGTTTCTACTTATATACTTCACTCTTGCCTTATCTTCTTTCAACAAGGGCACAATGCATTCAATTAGTCTTCTACATCCTCAGATTTTGTAAAGTCACCCTTGGAAGTTTAGTTAAAATGTTATCATTTAGGATCTGATCCAAATTTAATTACCTAGACCACTAATTGCAAGCTTGATATATCCCTGGTAACACTCAATGTATGCCTCAAATCGTTGTTCTTAGCATTGAGGTTGATTGGTTGACATGTATAATGCAACGCTCCTCCTAAAAGTAGTGCTATACAGCCTACACAACCCACAAATTATACTGTTTTTTCATAAAATTTTATGGTAGCTATTATGCAGAATCAGTTTGAAAACATCTGTCAGCTTAAAAGCACACTGATTACAAACTCAAATACAGGATATTGTCCAAATCCGGTATCACACATTATATGCTTTTGGTTGCGAATTTGGATATGGCACGCATCTAGCTAATTACAACACTATATATTCCCAGTGATGCGAATAAGAAGGCTAATTTTTTTTCTTTTTTTTCTAAATGTGGCGAAGCCTTATTACCAAAATAGCGTTCAAGTGTATCATATTCAAATTGAAGTTCAAACCATAAGAATACCCATATTCACTAAGGATGTCATGGATAATTTTCTGATTATAAAATGAATTACAAAATGAAAATTTTAAATTGAGAGAAAAAATTACCTGTAGTGTTCTGCCACCACTTTGACAATAAGAATATTGCCTATAAATAAAAAACAGTACAAAACGAAAAATATTAAAACAAATGAAAACTATATAAATGGAAGTAGGAAGATATGCAAAGTGGAGGTAGTACAAAATTGGAGTGTGGGAACTTAGTCAGGTAAGTGCAACAAACCAAGCATTTTCTTGGATAAAGAGGTGAGATGTCTTTTTTTTCAAACAAATATGGTCAAATGAAAATAAATAACTCTGTTAGTTGGACATACCTTTTATTATTCAATTAACAATATTAAAATCGTAAGACATATAATTATCAAACTAGATCATTCAAAGTAAAATGTAATTGTTCTAAAAATATATGGAAATGTTTTAATTGAACAAATTATATAATATAAAAATATGAAAATGTTTACTTATAACATAATGGTCTAAGCATTGTTTCCAGTTTGATACATGTCTAACAAATTGCCTAATATGTTTGTAGTGCCTTGAATTCAGATAATTAACTGTATAATATATAATGCATGAAAAATACACAAAAACCTCTTATCAACATAACATACTTATAATGTAAAGATAGAAACCTATGCATTTTTATGCTCAGTTTCTAGACCTGCTAATTTTGGAATTAAATGTCTAATAGTTGTAGAGCAACTTCTCTTTACTAAGGCAACTAATATTTGATTACTTGCCTTATTTTAGATAGGAATCATACCCTTAGTTTGTTTTAGGTGACTTCGATTACATGATGAGAACCACTGATAGAATAGGTGGTTCCCCCTTAACTTTTAGGGACATCATTCCTTTGAATAATATGATAGCAAACAGATCTTTGATTGAAGCTCAAACCTTAGTGCCTTTATGTACTTCAGCTTCCTAAAGTTAACCCTGAGGAATTTGCCTTTTTGAGCTCTGAAATTAGTAATGCAAAAAACAAAATAAGTATTTTTTGGATGAATAGGGATTCTCGTGGGGGACGCGATGGTTTTAATGCTAATTTTTATAGAGTTTGCTGGAAATAATTAAAACTGACTTGTTTAGGGCAGTTATAACCTTTTTCAAACATAGTAAAATGATTAGAGGAATTTATGCAACAAACTTAGCTATGATTCCCAAGTCAAATAACCCTTATGCTATTACTAACTTTGGACTACTAGCCTATTATAATCTCATTTATAAATGCATCTCCAATATTATAGCAGCTAGAATGAAAGGGTCCTTCCTCTAGCGATTTCTCCAAACCAGGCAGCATTCTTACTAGATAGGAGCATTCTAGATAGTGTGTTATTATCTCATGAATTGTTAAAAGGGTATAACAGATCTGCTATCTCTCCTAGAGTAATGATTAAGATAGACATAAAGAAAGCTTATGATTCTGTTCAGTGGGAGAGCATTGTTATTATCATGGCTGAAATGGATACACAGTTGCATCTCAACTACAATGTACTCCTTGTCTCTCAATGGAAACCAAGTGGGAAATTTCAAGGGCACACTGGGAATAAGGAAGGGTGATCCCTTGTCCTTATATTTATTAATTCTAGTCATGGAAGTCCTCACTCAAATGATTAACATAGAGATTCTTAATAAAAATTTCAAACTTCATACAAAATGTAGAGAACCCCAGATATCAACCCTTATGTTTGCTGACAATCTTCTCATTTTCACTAAGCCAACTTGTCAGTCCATAAGCATAATAATTGAAATATTGGATAGCTTCCATGCCTTCATCGGATTGCAAATAAATGTTGACAAATCTAGTATTCTCATTGCTGGTTTGTTTGAAAATGAAGCCATACAATTACAAGTGATGTCTAAAATGCAGCCAACGTGTGACGACCGCCCATGACCCCTGCACCGAATCTAGAGATAGAGCGCTGTAAAGTGTGCCAGGCGACCATGGACGATTGTCAAGGTAAGATTTAAAACAACAGAATCTATCGTATTACTCACAGCGCATGGACAAAATACAATAGAACATATGTATAGTGAAGCTTTACAGAACAAAATGACATCATATAAAACTCCATAATAGTTGAATACAAGCATCCACATAGTCAATACATCCAGCCTCACTACAAATCTCTCAGAGAATACAAAACAGCGGAATATCCAGTACATATAAGAAGATAATATGCAACCCTCTAGCTCGTCTTCGATATCAGCATCGTGAGAAGAGAACAGCACCTGTCACCTGCTACCTAGTCTGCCCGTCCCAAAATGGACGAACAGCCCAAGGCAATAAGAATTAAAAACATAAAGCCTTGAGTCAAACAACAGTCTTAGTGAGCAGTAAATTAACTAACAACATACCAAAAGAGCATAAAGGAAAAGGAATAGGAATACAACCCTCCCACTCCAACCTCATTCTACAGTGATAGCCCCCAGACACACACTAAGCAGAAGCAAACATAGCAGAGCATACAATTTAAAGTAAAACTACTATCACTCGAGTCAAGGGCGATGTTTTCCAAGTACCAAGGCCTAAATCAGATAAGCACCCAGAAAATACCGCTCTTGAGTCCGAATGACGATACAACCAAACATCCATGACTCTGGCTATCACTGTTATCATTGCTTCGATATCACCGTTAATTGAATGACCGGCACATTCTTTCAGCCGTCCGTCAAGGGCTAATGGAAACCCCGGTTCTAGACATAGCTCCCGCACGTCGTCGCAGCCCGTGCCTAGGACTATCGAATCTGCCCAGAGTACTCGACCATCAACAGTTGGCCGTTGGGACTATCGAATCTGCCCAAACGTACTCTTGCTTAGAGCATGCTAGAACCTTCAACAACGATGCTATCCAAGCCTCCTAGTCATCCTCCTCGATGACTATTCTCATATCCATTCATTATCCTCAACTCGAATCATATCACCGAGTTATCAACATGCTTGGAATGATCCCGTCTGGATTAGACCAAGTCTTCATCACATGATTGCCTCGCTTCATTACATCCTCGCAAAGCCTCATCTCATCATCACATCATCAAATCTATGCATAAGAGCTTCATCATCCCGCTACATATGCCACGAGCAGCTTTCCCAATTCAAGAGCCTTTCCCCTTAGCTTTTGAATCATCTTTGGTCTAAATCTAGTCATCAATCATCTAGTTCATAACAATCAATCAAATCAATCACCAATCCAAACAATCAAGCATTCAAATATGATCTAAGTAGACAATTATAACAATAATGGCATTTTCGTAATTAAAGAGTTGAAAGTCCAATAAGCATGAAAACATGGATTATATCTCTACAAACTTGATGAATGAACTTGCATAGGTTAACATATGATAAAATAGATGTAACATCATCATGAACAATGGATCTATATGGATCTACACTTAGGATGAAGAAAATGCATGGAAATCTCTATTTTAACACCAAATCGAGCCAACAATCCGATATACTCCTTTGGATCCGTGTGAGAGATAATCACCACTCACCAAATCACCTAAACAAACCCAAATCAACACGCTTCAGATCTGGACAGCGAAGGATGAAGCTTGATCTATCACAAATCCGCTTCAAATGAAGAAATCTCTCTTGAAAAGATGAAGATCTTCAATCTAAGCTCTTGAATCTTCAATCTTGATCTTCGATTTGGATGGATGGAAGCACAAGATTAGAGTGGAGAAAAGAAGTGAAGAAGTGTAGAAGTAGAGCTCTCAAAATGGCAGCACTTCGTCGCTTCAAAATCCGGATCCCAAAAATGAAGAGAAGCTCTCCTATTTATAGCTGAAAACTGCCCTAAGTCGTAACTCGGCTATCTCCTTAAGTCGCTGCCGACTTAACACTATGCCGACCTACGACCTAAAAACCCCCACGACTTAACAGAGCCTCCGACCTAACCCTTGACGACCTAAAGCAACCTCCAACTCAACACATGCGCACATACGAACCCTGTCTACGACTTAATGCGCACGCGCCTTAACTGGTTAGACGACTTACGACTTACTGCTATGCCGACTTAACCAGCCTATACGACCTAACGACTTATACCAACACGCGACCTAACAACTCACGCGACCTAGCACTTAGGCAAAACCCAGCTCCTCCAGGTCGTTGCCGACCTAACTATACACTACATCCTATAGGTCGCTCGAAACCTTAACTCGCCTTAAACTCTTAAGTCTCCTATCTCTTAGGTCGTCTACGACCTAAACCCTTAAACATTTATGCGACCTAACATAAGTCGCGAACAAACTGGGATACGACCTATCTACTAAGTCGTCTAGCCGACCTAACTCCACCTCACGACCTACCCCAGAATACTTAGGTCGCCTAAACCTCCTAAGTCGGTCACGACTCATCACTTAGGTCGGTCACTGTCTTATATCGGCCATCCATACTCCCTTAACTCGGTGAATTCCTTGAGTCGGCAACTCGACCCAGACTTGTTGCTTAACTCGTCCAAACTCCTAAGTCGGCTACGACTTAGGACTTAAGCAAAATTCTGCCAAAACCTGAAATGACTTAACAACCATACAACCAAAGGTCAATCATTTTAGAATGTTTTGATCCGTAAAAATACGGGTCGTTACATTCGCTCCCCCTTAGGAATTTCGCCCCCGAAATTCCAAACAAACAAGGCAATCAAAGCTATTCTGTACGCCTATCATCCATAACAATCAATAAACCATGCATCCAATTCTAGCTTAGCGTACAGAATTCTAAGACTTAGAACAAGTTACAATTTCGTTAGATGACACGACACCTTAGGGCCATACCTTGAAGAGTTCAGGATGAGCTGCTTTCATCCTCTCTTCCACCTCCCACGTACAGTCGTTATCATCGTCACTCCATTGTATCTTGAGCAACTTAACTATCTTCCTCCTAAGCTGTTTCGTGTCGGTTCCAACAACACGAAGCGGCTTACGAGGTCTTCTATCGACTGGGTCAACTTCGAAGTCTTCACAGCTCTCAGCAGAAACCACTGTACTCGAGTCGTGCACATACTTCCGTAGATACGATACATGAAAAACATTGTGCACACTCGACATCTTCTCTGGCAACTCCAATCTGTAGGCGAGCTTTCCAATTCGCTCGATAATCGGGAATGGTCCAACAAATCTCGGAGTCAATTTTCCTTTCTTCCCGAATCGAATAACATTCTTCAGTGGAGAAATCTTCACAAAAACCATATCTCCTACGTCGAATTCCAAATCCTTTCGACGTTTATCGGCATAACTCTTCTGACGGTCTTGGGCTGCCTTCATTCGTTGCCGAATGATCTCTATGCGATCCGAAGTCTGTCGAATCATCTCTGGCCCAAGTATCAACTTTTCTCCAGTCTCTAACCAACATGTCGGAGAGTTACACGGTCTTCCATACAATGCCTCATACGGTGCCATACCAATGCTTGACTGGTAACTGTTGTTGTACGCAAACTCCACCAAATGAAGGTGATCTTCCCATGATCCTCCGAAGTCCAAAACACATGCTCTTAGAAGATCTTCCAAAACTCGGTTGACTCTCTCGGTCTGACCATCTGTTTGAGGGTGATAAGCTGTACTTAAACACAACTCGGTTCCCAAAACTTCCTGGAAGCTCCTCCAAAATCCACTAGTGAACAATGGGTCTCGATCGCTCACTATACTCTTCGGAATACCATGGAATCGAACTATCCACTTAACATACAACTCAGCCAACTTTGATGCAGTCCTAGTCGCTCGAACAGGAATGAATCTTGCACTCTTAGTCAGACGATCCACAATGACCCAGATCCCTTCATTTCCCGTTCTGGTTCTAGGTAATCCATCGATAAAATCCATCGACACTTGTTCCCACTTCCATGTAGGAACTTCTAATGGCTGAAGCAATCCGCTTGGCTTCTTCTGTTCGGCTTTTACCAACTGGCAATTCATACATTTGGAAATAAAATTTCCAACATCCTTCTTCATACCTTCCCAATAGTAGGTTCTCTTCATATCCCGATACATCTTGTTTCCACCTGGATGAATTGTCAACTTCGAGTGATGACTTTCCTTCAGAACTTCACTCCTCAATTCATCTATATCGGGAACAACTAGTCGTCCTTGCTTCCGAAGCCAACCCTCTCGATCGACCTCGAATCCTTTATCCTTTTCTAGATCCAATCCAGATTCCAATTCACGGATAATCTTGACAAGCTTATCATCTCGCTTTTGGCTCTCACCAATCCTTTCCACAAGAGTGGGTCTTATTGATAAGTTTGCCAACATCTCAGGTTCCAATTCGCATCTAGGCCTGAAGTCAAATCCAGCTAAATACTCGAGACTCTTCCATTCTGAAAACATGGCTCCCAATCCTGCATGTCTTCGACTTAACGCATCTGCCACTGCGTTACCTTTTCCCGGAGTATAAGCTATACCAAAATTATATGATGCTAAAAACTCTAGCCAACGTTGCTGCCGAAGATTCAGATCCTTTTGGGAGAAAAGATACTTCAGCGACTTATGATCCGTAAACAACTCGAATCGAACTCCCAATAGATAATGTCTCCACATCTTCAGAGCAAATACAATCGCCGCTAACTCCAAATCATGAGTTGGGTAATTCCTTTCATGCGGCTTCAGTTGTCGACTTGCATACGCAACAACTTTATTCTTCTGCATCAGCACTGCTCCAAGTCCAGTACCACATGCGTCGGTGTAAACCACCATCTCATCATTCCCACTAGGAATAGTCAAAACAGGAGCACTCGTCAATCGCTCTTTCAGGATTCCGAAAGCTTGCTCACACTTAGCATCCCAACTGAACACTTGGTTCTTCTTCGTCAATCCTGTTAACGGTGCAGCTACCTTGGAGAAGTCTTTGATAAACCGTCGATAATATCCCGCTAATCCAAGAAAACTTCTCACATCAGATGCATTCTTAGGTCTAACCCAATCCTGGATTGCTGCCACCTTAGCGGGATCAACCGCTATTCCATTTCCAGAGATAACATGGCCTAAGAACCTCACTTCACTCTTCCAGAAGTGACACTTCGAAAACTTAGCTTTCAGCTGATGTTTCCGTAAGATTTCCAAAACAATACGCAAGTGCGTCTTGTGCTCTTCTTCCGTTCTGGAATAAATCAGAATATCATCCACGAACACAAGTACGAACTTGTTCAACTGATCTCTGAACACTCTATTCATAAGATCCACAAAATATGCTGGCGCGTTAGTCAATCCAAACGGCATTACCAGCCACTCAAAGAAACCAGATGGTGTCCGAAAAGCAGTCTTCGGCAGACTATCCTTCGCTACTCTCAACTGGTGAAATCCCGTTGCCAAATCCATCTGAGAAAACACCTTAGCTTCATGAAGCTGATCAAACAAGTCATCTATTCTCGGCAATGGATACTTGTTCTTCTTAGTCACCTTATTCAGCTCACGATAATCGACGCACAATCTCAACGACCCATCTGCCTTGGTTGCAAACACAACTGGTGCACCCCACTCGGACACACTACGCCGAATGAATCCTTTCTGCAAAAGGTCATCAACTTGCACCCTCAACTCCTGCTGTTCCCTAGGCGCCATCCGCCTAAGAGGCATCACAACAGGTCTGGCTCCTTCAAATAGATCTATACGAAACTCGATCTCTCTATGCGGCGGCAACCCTTTGACTTCGTCAAAGACATCCTCGAATCCATTAGCGATCGGCACTGATGACAGTCCATCCCGTGGAACAACTAGCGAATACATGAAGCTCATGAAGACGCCTTCCTCATGCTTACATCGTATCACAATCTTTCGCCCCTCCACATTCTCGACTGTCACCTCCAGCCTCTCACAATCAACCTTAGCCGCATACTTCCTAAGCCAGTCCATACCCAAGATAATTCCGAACCCCGCAAAGTTCAGAACAAAACAATCACAAACAAAAGAGCAACCATGACTCGACACAACTAGACCACGGCATAACATACACAAACAAGACGAACCCCCAACTGGATTAGTCACAACCAATGGCCTATCAACAATATCCGGCTTCAAATCTAACCGGCCCACTAGTTCATTACAAACAAACGAATGCGATGCTCCAGTATCAAACAAAACTCTAACTGGAATACCACATAGAAAAAGAGTACCTTGAACAACCACACTCTTTCCCTTCTCTTCAGCAGTAGGAGCTTTCGAAGATGACGGAACAGCTCCTAAAGCATAAGCTTGCACAACCTGCCTGTCCTTCCTCGGTTCTGGACAATTCTTCCTGAAATGCCCCGGCTTGTCACAGTTATGACACTTCATCAGCACCTTAGGATTCTTACAATCCTTCGACAAATGGCCCTTCTGCTGACAATTGTAGCAAGTCACCTCACCTTTCGGCTTCTTCTGGCCATCCTTACCCTTCTGCTGCTGCTGCTTCCTTTTCTGGTTTCCACCCTGCTGTGGTTTAGATTCTCCCTTGGTAACAGCAACAACAGGTCCTTCCTTAGGAAACAGACTCTCATGCCTAAGAGCTTTCTCCACAAGCTTCTCAAATGAATCGTCCAAATGATCCACCAACTGTCTCCCAAGATAGCTATCCAAGCCGGTCACAAACTTCTCATTCTTCTGATAAGCAGATTCAATATATGACCGGGCATACTTGGACAAAGCTTCAAACTCAGAAACATACTCAAGAACAGATCTTCCACCCTGCTTGAGCTCCACAAACCTCTTGAACAGAACAGACTTCTGAGCTGTAGAAATGAACTTAGCTTCAAATCTGACTTGGAATTGCTCCCAAGTAATCTCTTCTTCCGGAGTAGTGATGGTAATAGAGTTCCACCAATCAGAAGCTCTCCCTTGAAGCTGCCTCGATGCCAACTTCCTCTTAGTTGCATCATCAATTCCCAAATCACCAAAGATCCTTCTACAAGCATCTATCCATCTCTGGACTTCGATAGTTGATTCTGTTCCTAAGAAAACCTTCCCTCCAAGAGCAGTATAATCCTTGCACAACTTAGCAAAATCCACTGGTTTCGGAGTTTGGACTTGAACTCCAACATCAACCGCTGCCCCCGGAACTGGTATCCTTCTCATGATCGAAGTCATCATAGCTTCGAACATGGCTGCATAATCAGCAGTCTCTTCAGTAGCACGGCCTTCCCTAGCAGCTGGTCTCCCTCTTCGACTCATTCTCAATATCTATAAAAAGGAATGATTAGAACATCTAGAGAAACAACTGCATAAAGGACTCAAACTCTACCAAGCTACTATATTATATATAGTAATCATCCATCAAAATACAATTACGTCTCTCATACGCAGTTACGACGGCGAGCGTTGGGTAAAATCGATTAACCAAAGCTCTGATACCAAATGTGACGACCGCCCATGACCCCTGCACCGAATCTAGAGATAGAGCGCTGTAAAGTGTGCCAGGCGACCATGGACGATTGTCAAGGTAAGATTTAAAACAACAGAATCTATCGTATTACTCACAGCGCATGGACAAAATACAATAGAACATATGTATAGTGAAGCTTTACAGAACAAAATGACATCATATAAAACTCCATAATAGTTGAATACAAGCATCCACATAGTCAATACATCCAGCCTCACTACAAATCTCTCAGAGAATACAAAACAGCGGAATATCCAGTACATATAAGAAGATAATATGCAACCCTCTAGCTCGTCTTCGATATCAGCATCGTGAGAAGAGAACAGCACCTGTCACCTGCTACCTAGTCTGCCCGTCCCAAAATGGACGAACAGCCCAAGGCAATAAGAATTAAAAACATAAAGCCTTGAGTCAGACAACAGTCTTAGTGAGCAGTAAATTAACTAACAACATACCAAAAGAGCATAAAGGAAAAGGAATAGGAATACAACCCTCCCACTCCAACCTCATTCTACAGTGATAGCCCCCAGACACACACTAAGCAGAAGCAAACATAGCAGAGCATACAATTTAAAGTAAAACTACTATCACTCGAGTCAAGGGCGATGTTTTCCAAGTACCAAGGCCTAAATCAGATAAGCACCCAGAAAATACCGCTCTTGAGTCCGAATGACGATACAACCAAACATCCATGACTCTGGCTATCACTGTTATCATTGCTTCGATATCACCGTTAATTGAATGACCGGCACATTCTTTCAGCCGTCCGTCAAGGGCTAATGGAAACCCCGGTTCTAGACATAGCTCCCGCACGTCGTCGCAGCCCGTGCCTAGGACTATCGAATCTGCCCAGAGTACTCGACCATCAACAGTTGGCCGTTGGGACTATCGAATCTGCCCAAACGTACTCTTGCTTAGAGCATGCTAGAACCTTCAACAACGATGCTATCCAAGCCTCCTAGTCATCCTCCTCGATGACTATTCTCATATCCATTCATTATCCTCAACTCGAATCATATCACCGAGTTATCAACATGCTTGGAATGATCCCGTCTGGATTAGACCAAGTCTTCATCACATGATTGCCTCGCTTCATTACATCCTCGCAAAGCCTCATCTCATCATCACATCATCAAATCTATGCATAAGAGCTTCATCATCCCGCTACATATGCCACGAGCAGCTTTCCCAATTCAAGAGCCTTTCCCCTTAGCTTTTGAATCATCTTTGGTCTAAATCTAGTCATCAATCATCTAGTTCATAACAATCAATCAAATCAATCACCAATCCAAACAATCAAGCATTCAAATATGATCTAAGTAGACAATTATAACAATAATGGCATTTTCGTAATTAAAGAGTTGAAAGTCCAATAAGCATGAAAACATGGATTATATCTCTACAAACTTGATGAATGAACTTGCATAGGTTAACATATGATAAAATAGATGTAACATCATCATGAACAATGGATCTATATGGATCTACACTTAGGATGAAGAAAATGCATGGAAATCTCTATTTTAACACCAAATCGAGCCAACAATCCGATATACTCCTTTGGATCCGTGTGAGAGATAATCACCACTCACCAAATCACCTAAACAAACCCAAATCAACACGCTTTAGATCTGGACAGCGAAGGATGAAGCTTGATCTATCACAAATCCGCTTCAAATGAAGAAATCTCTCTTGAAAAGATGAAGATCTTCAATCTAAGCTCTTGAATCTTCAATCTTGATCTTCGATTTGGATGGATGGAAGCACAAGATTAGAGTGGAGAAAAGAAGTGAAGAAGTGTAGAAGTAGAGCTCTCAAAATGGCAGCACTTCGTCGCTTCAAAATCCGGATCCCAAAAATGAAGAGAAGCTCTCCTATTTATAGCTGAAAACTGCCCTAAGTCGTAACTCGGCTATCTCCTTAAGTCGCTGCCGACTTAACACTATGCCGACCTACGACCTAAAAACCCCCACGACTTAACAGAGCCTCCGACCTAACCCTTGACGACCTAAAGCAACCTCCGACTCAACACATGCGCACATACGAACCCTGTCTACGACTTAATGCGCACGCGCCTTAACTGGTTAGACGACTTACGACTTACTGCTATGCCGACTTAACCAGCCTATACGACCTAACGACTTATACCAACACGCGACCTAACAACTCACGCGACCTAGCACTTAGGCAAAACCCAGCTCCTCCAGGTCGTTGCCGACCTAACTATACACTACATCCTATAGGTCGCTCGAAACCTTAACTCGCCTTAAACTCTTAAGTCTCCTATCTCTTAGGTCGTCTACGACCTAAACCCTTAAACATTTATGCGACCTAACATAAGTCGCGAACAAACTGGGATACGACCTATCTACTAAGTCGTCTAGCCGACCTAACTCCACCTCACGACCTACCCCAGAATACTTAGGTCGCCTAAACCTCCTAAGTCGGTCACGACTCATCACTTAGGTCGGTCACTGTCTTATATCGGCCATCCATACTCCCTTAACTTGGTGAATTCCTTGAGTCGGCAACTCGACCCAGACTTGTTGCTTAACTCGTCCAAACTCCTAAGTCGGCTACGACTTAGGACTTAAGCAAAATTCTGCCAAAACCTGAAATGACTTAACAACCATACAACCAAAGGTCAATCATTTTAGAATGTTTTGATCCGTAAAAATACGGGTCGTTACACAACGGCATTCGCAAATACTTACTTGGGTATTCCACAACGGTATTCACACATTTTTAGCTTAGCAACACATATTGATGTGACTAATTTATAACACAAATAAGCGTTGGCAACTCAAAAAAATAAGTGTTATGAAATGGTTGTTATGGTGTAGTGTACCCATATATGTACTGTTTTCATGCAAAAACAGTGTGTGAGAAAAGGTTTTGCTTCAGCCTCTATGAGAGATCTGGTGTAAGCTTGTATGCATCTCTCTTTTGTTTCTCCATTATGGTAAATAATATTCACTCTCTCTTGCCCGTGAATGTAGGCTATTGCCGAACCACGTTAAAATCTTGTGTGCTTTCTCTTTTTCAGTTTTGTTTTGTTACTTTATAGTTACAATATAGATACTATCAAAGTATACTTCCACTGCGTATAGATCAGTAGATCTACAAATGATTCAATTTTATAAAAAGTAAGAAAGAGTGTGGAATGAATGTTTCAAACTAGGGGATTGGGGTGGATGAGCCGATCCAGCAAATATATTGCACATAATTGCAGATTATTTTTGTCGGAGGAAACGTTGATATCATATAAATTTTATTTGCACATATCATGTGTTCTACATTAATTAATTAGTATATTAAACTAAGTTTACTTTCTTCTTTTAATAATACATGGATGAAAATTCTATTTGGACACAAAATGAGATACAATAGATTTTGACCATTAGATCTTCTCTGGATTCCAACTTTTATATAAAGACAAAAGGATTCAATGATATATATTTGTTGTGACCCATTTTATGTTTAATTTTGTGTCTCAATAGTTGCTCTCTATATTTAATTGAATTTTTATAAGTGGCACTATGAAGTTTAACAAGGTGTTTCTTTCTTGATAAAGTAAAGTCACATTTTTCTTTACATACGTCCAACGGACGTGCCATACGTACTGGTATAAATAATGTTTATTATATATCTATATATATATATGTGTATGTATGTATATGTATGTATATGTGTGTGTAACTTCATAGGTTATATTACCAGTTAGGAATTCAAAGAATTACTTGAGATAAAACTTTTGAACGATTCCATGCATTGGAAAGAAATAAAATAAAATCATTGCCATTACAGTAGAACAACTATCTTGAAATTAGTGGTGGTAATTATATATCTGTTAACTCTTAACTCAGTAGCTCATCATATATACCGAGGCATTGAATGATAATGGTTAGCAAGTGATTAATTGTGATTGTTTACTTGCTATTCTTATATAGATTGACAAATTGGTATAATTGAAGCAAAGTTGTGCATTCTTGTATATAATAGATGTTATACTATTCATATGACAATTGTTAGCAAGTGATCAACTGCATATGTTATACCATTCATATGAAATGGTCTAATTGAAGCAAATGTGTGCATTTTTGTTCTTCAAATGGTTCTAACGTTGCTTATAATAGATGCTTATATGCCATATCTGACTTCAGTTTCCGATGTATGACAAGATTCCTTATTTTTGTTTCTTATATTTGAGCTTAACATTTTTCTTCATGAATATTGTACTTGCTGAAAACTATCATAGACACAGCCTTATGAAACAACTTGTTAGACTGTGCAGTGACTTAAATATATTATCACAAACTATTGCAAAATTCCGTGAACTGCATGAAGTGAAAATTTCAAATGATGACCGTCCGATGAAAATCTTCGCTTATCCAGTAAACAGAAATAACTTTCATGTCTCAATGCAAGTTTTTTTATAACCTACAACACATTTTATCCCCCGTGAGTAAGCAATGAATGTAGGTAACTCACTTTTAGGTTTACTTGTTCTTTCTTCATTCCTGAGATATAATACAAATAATAACCAAAGAAGTTACTTGAAATTGAAATAAGTACTTACTCAAAAGTTTGTGTTGGTTTGGTATGATCATTATCTCCAAGTAAACGCAGGTGAGGGGAATTAGTTTAAGTGCAAGCAATATATACTTCAATATCCATGTTGGAGAGACTTAATTAGATGAATTCTTTTATTAAAGAAACTATTTCGCCTGATTTCAAAGTTGTATACTTCTATTTCCTCTCATGATTATATTTTCTGCTTCATATGCACTTTCACTTCTAATCTTTATATCATTGTATAGAATATGATAATTTAAAATCTACTGAACTCAAAGGTGGAACCTATAATATCTATTTATTTCAGATGTGGGTGCGAGGGATGGTGCTGCTAGGAAATATTGCATGCAAGAATGTCAACATACAATTCTGACTCAATGATTTTTATTTTTATTTTCTTTTGGAGTTTTAGGCGGTCAGTGAATTTTGTTTGAATTATTTAGGTTATATTGAAGAATAACATTACCTCCCAAAGGCAAATAAAACATATGCCTCTTTATAGCATATCAAGTTTGGTCTGGTTTCTGTTAGTGATATTGGCTGATTGAGATATCTGTATTTGTTTACTCTATTTTCTATTTTCAAGTGTATGTGCATTTGTGCACTAACCTGTACATGTATAAATACCAGAGATGTAGGCACAACTGTGTAATGATCGAATCATTCTATTTCCCTCTTTGAATTCAAATCTAAACATTTTCATGGTATCAGAGCTCTATCGCCAAACGGCATTTTAAGATCCAGATCTAGATTCTATCATTCAACTCAGTCACTCAAATCAATTTCTCAAACTCAATTGAACCTAAATCGAATTCAATCAGATTCCTTCGTCTTCCATTTCCAGTCTCCATCTTAGATCTGAATCTAATCAATGGCTCAAGATGATGATCCACAATCTGGAGAAAGCACAACCAATGTAGCAAATGCAGCAGCCAATTCGACGTCAAAAACGTTTGAGGAATCACTGAAGTCAATCATTAACCCTCAAACACAACTGATTACAGTAACTCTAGATGAGAACAATTTCCTCTTATGGAAATTTCAAATCGAAATGACGATCAAGGGCTACGGTCTGCAGAAATTTATAGATCCAACAAATATTAGTCCTACACAACTCATACTTAATCCAGAAGGGCAATCAGTCTCAAACAACGAATTCCTGATATACTCCAGACAGGATAGCTTGTTGTGTTCTTGGATCTTGTCATCGATTAGCCCTAATCTTTTATCATCAGTGATCGGATGTAAGACATCACTAGAAGTGTGGAATGCGATTCATCAAAGCTTCAATTCACAAGCAGCGGCAAGAATAATGAGTTACAAGAGGCAGTTACAAAACATCAGAAAGGACAACATGAATATTCGAGAGTATTTGAGCAAGATCAAAAACTTATGCGATCTGCTTGAGTCCTCCGGACACAAAGTAAATGAAGCTGAACATGTTCTTAATATTCTCAATGGACTAGGAGACGAATTCGAAGCGATTGTTGCTGTAATAACATCACAAGAGACTACACCCTCAGTTCAATACGTCAGTTCTGTTCTTCTTGCACATGAAGGAAGACTTGAACAGAAAAACAGTGCAACATCAGAATTTTCCATTAATCTGGCCAGCAACACAAAGAACAAGAACTCACTAGCAAATCCGAGGTCTGAAGCACCATCAAACAACCATCAAGAAAATCAAGGAAGCAGAGGAAGTCAAACATATGAGAGAGGCAGATCATTCAACAGAGGAAGAGGACGAGGAAGGCTCTTCAACAATCGACCCAAATGTCAAATATGTAGTAGACTTGGCCACACTACTGTTCGATGCTACTTCAGGTTCGAAGAAAATTACAATAGCAATCAACAAGTGTCACCCAATCAAGGAACATCCAGATCTGGCCTCTATAATGTCAACCTAAGCCAGGGTCGGGGAGATACTAGGCTCAATTCAAGGAACTTCAATCATCAAGATGAGAATCACAATATTTTAGCTGATGATGCTGACATACAGAATGAAGCTTGGTTTCCAGACTCGGGAGCTACTCATCATGTGACCAATAATCTTCAGAACTTGAATTTAGGAGGAGCAGCATACAGAGGTAAAAATCTCATTTATATGGGAAATGGTACACCTCTTAATATTACTCACGTTGGTCACACACAATTTGCTACTGCCAATAAAAACAAGACATTACTACTAAGGAATTTACTGAGAGTTCCTCATATTAAAAAGAACTTGATTAGTGTTTCTCAATTTGCACATGATAATCAAGTCTTTTTTGAGTTTCACCCACATATATGTTTGATCAAAGATAACTCGAATGGGGACATTCTATTGCAGAGGGAAGTGCATAATGGTCTCTACAAGTTTAATCTTGAAACTGGAAGGAAAGTTGACAATAGTATGATGTGTTGTAATAATGTAGATGATAATAAAGAAACTGAATATGATGTATGGCATAGAAAACTTGGTCATCCAAATACAAGTGTAATGAAAGTTGTATTGAATAAAGAGAATTTGTTGCATTTAAACAATGTGAGAACTCATTTTTGCAGTCAGTGTCAACTAGGCAAGAGCCATAGGTTACCGTTCAATCAATCACAAACTGTATACAACAGTCCACTTGAACTGATTGAATGTGACCTATGGGGTCCTGCACCCTTAAATTCAGACTATGGATATAAATATTACATTGCTTTTGTGGATGCATATACGAGACACACATGGATCTACTTCCTGAAGCTCAAATCTGAGGCAACAGAAGCAGTAAAACAATTCATCATACAAGTGGAAAGGCAAGTGGAAAGAAAACTCAAAGTCTTTCAGACTGATGGAGGATCAGAGTTCAAACCACTCAAGGATTTTTTCAATGAAAGAGGAATAGTTCATAGATATCATTGTGCTCACACTTCACAACAGAACGGGATTGTAGAGAGGAAGCATAGGCACATAGTTGAGATGGGCTTAACACTCTTGGCACAAGGATCTCTTCCACTAAAGTTCTGGCCTGAAGCCTTCTCCACTGCAGTACACCTAATTAATTGTCTCCCTACTAAAGTACTTAAGGACAGCAGCCCATATGAAATGTTACATGGCACAAAACCTGATTATCAGAGGTTGAAAGTATTTGGTTGCTTGTGCTTTCCTCTATTAAGACCTTACAACTCTCATAAGCTAGATTTCAGATCTAGTGCATGTACATTCCTAGGATATGGATCAACTTAGAAAGGTTACAAATGCCTAACACAAGAAGGAAAAATCATAATATCAAGACATGTGATGTTTAATGAAAGTACATTTCCATTTGCAAAGAGTAAGATAAAATGTACCAAGAAAGTAACTAATGCACAGAGATCCATACGACCCATACCACTGCATGAAATGGAAGAGAAACATCACTATGTAACTGAAGGATGTGACACTCATGTTCAATGTGATACTCATGTACAACCAGAATCAGACATCATACCACACACTCATGATACAGAAGAGGAAGGAAGCAGAGATATAAATGACACACATCAGTGGCCTATACAAGATGACACTTTAGACAGTACCAGTCAATCATGTGAAGAACAATCAATTAGAGAGGAAGTACAGCAACATAGGCACCATATGATTACAAGGGGGAAAAGTGGCATATTTAAGCCCAAAATATACACCATTCAGGGAGTAGTACATGAACCCGTGAGCTATGATCAGGCAGTAAAGCATGCTAAGTGGAGAGAAGCTATGGAAGAGGAATACAAAGCACTAATAAATAACAATACATGGAACTTGGTAACTCTCCCAAGAAACAAGACTGCAATAGGGTGTCGATGGACTTACAAGCTGAAGTATCATGCAGATGGCACCATAGCCAAACACAAGGCTCGACTAGTTGCAAAGGGTACACACAACAACCAAGATTTGACTTCAGAGAAACATTTTCCCCAGTAATAAAGCCTGCAACAATCAGAGTGATGCTTTCCATTGCCTTATACAACAAGTGGCCAGTCAAGAAACTGGATGTTCATAATGCTTTCTTGAATGGGGAGCTTGAGGAGGAAGTGTACATGGAACAACCCAAGGGGTTTGAAAATATTAACAGACATCAAATGGTGTGTAAGCTGAATAAGGCAATATATGGCCTAAAACAAGCCCCCAGAGTATGGTTCGAAAAGCTTAAAGGAACACTGATGAACTTAGGCTTTAATTCCACAAAGTCTGACAGTTCACTGTTTGTTAGAAGAAGAAGCATCAGTGTTATATACATCCTTGTATATGTGGACGACTTTATCTTGACAGGGAGTGATATTGATGAGCTAGGAAAACTTACAAAGTATCTTAATGATCAATTCAGGCTGAAAGAACTGGGGATCTTAATCCCTTTCTTGGAATTGAGGTAAAAAAACAGAAGATGGTGGGCTTCACCTCAATCAAACGAATTACATCCAGAATGTACTAAGAAGGGCAGGAATGGACAAGTCCAAAGCATCAACCACACCCATGATTACAAATCTACAACTGACCAAACATTCTGGAGATCCCATAGAAGATCCCTATCATTATAGAAGTATAGTAGGCGCCTTACAATACATTACCATCACAAGACCAGAGATATCCTTCAGTGTGAACAAGATTTGCCAATTTATGCAAAGTCCAATGAGTGAACACTGGAAAACTGTGAAAAGAGTGCTTAGATACTTAGCAGGAACAGTGAACTACGGATTGAAACTTTATTCCCCTGAAACACTGAAAATTAGTGCATTTGATGATGCTGATTGGGCAGCAGATAGGGATGATAGGAGGTCAGTCAGTGGATATTGCGTGTATGTTGGAAAGAACATTGTGTCTTGGTGTTCGAAAAAGCAGACAACAGTGTTAAGATCATCAACAGAGGCTGAGTATCGAAGTGTAGCAGCAGTGGTGTCTGAAATAATGTGGCTTAAATCTCTCCTTTCTGAAGTAATCGACAGTGTACCAGGACCAGCAACAGTGTGGTGTGACAATTCTGGCACGGTTCTTCTAGCAGCAAATCCTATTCTTCACTCGAGGACTAAACACATTGAGTTGGATCTTTACTTCGTGAGAGAACAAGTAGCCAAAGGTGATATTTGTATCAACCACATTCCAGCGTTTTATCAAAAGGCAGACATATTGACCAAGTCCCTATCGTCAACTCGATTTCTGAAACTACGAGAAGAACTGAATGTAGAAGAAGCACCAGCAAGAACAAAAGTAGCAGAGGAGAAAAAGGAAGAGAGAGAGAGAGTTTGAATTGAGGGAGAATGTTAGTGATATTAGCTGATTGAGATATCTGTATTTGTTTACTCTATTTTTTGTTTTCAGGTGTATGTGCATTTGTGCACTAACCTGTACATGTATAAATACCAGAGATGTAAGGACAACTGTGTAATGATCGAATCATTCTGTTTCCCTCTTTGAATTCAAATCTAAACATTTTCAGTTTCACAGAATCACAGGTATATGGATAACATATGCATTGTGTTCCTCAAATGAATCGTCCAAACATTTCTCTGAATATAAAAGCACAAGAAGCCGATGTTTCCTCTTCACATCTCATGACACCAAATGTATTGACATCAGTTTTGACCCATTTTATCCAAAATATCTCTTTACATAATTAGTTGTTAAATCTATAAAACTTAGAAAATAACATGTTTTATCATAAAAACCTCTTCTTTAAAATTCACAATCAATTCTTAAAAATTCATAAAGACCTCAAACCACTTTTAAAATACTCTAATAATAGTTACTAAACACTTGTAGAAGAATGAAACAAAATATTTAAACTTAAATATCTTTTCAAATCTTTTAAGTCCAAAAATCAAGTTTAAATGGGACAGTTTTGCATAAGTGAAGTTTTTGGTCATTTTTGAGATGTTACTTAACTTTTTACTATCCAAACTTTTAATAGAAACAAACGTAATAAAACATTGTAAATATGGTGATAAACCTCTAAGAATCTCTCTACAAAGTTCAATAGAAATCGCCAAAAATAAGACAATTCACAGCTACATCTATAGCAACTATCCCTATAACTCCATTTTCAAATCCGATGTATTTTCAAACTTATGTTCCACTACAACGTCCTATGTGCTTTGTTCCAAAACCTTGATATATGTCATATAAGTCTATTCAAGTCCGTTCAAGTTCGTTCTAATCCATACATATGCTACTAGCTTTAAAAGCAAGAATCAAAATCAATGTTATCAACATAGGTCCAAGTTAATTTAAGCAACTTTAACAAAACCAAACATAAGCAAATATGAGTTATATTTTCAATCAAAGTGGCGAGTTAGCTTACCTTTAGCCTAACAACCAACCAAGATCCACGCGTCTAAGTCCAACCTTAACCTAGTAACACCTTTCCCTCCTTACTTCATTGCTTTCCACTTGCTCCTTTGCCTCTCTCTTCCTTAAGTTGCTCACGGCCTTCACTTGAGGGGTGAATGTGGCTTTGTTTTTTCAACTTCTAACTAGGTAGAAGGTTTTGTAATATGGTGGTAAGGCCTCACTTCAAGTTTGAAGTGATTTGGATTTGATTTGCAAACATTTTGCTTAGGAAATTATGAAGAGGAAGAAGAAGAATACATGGATTTTAGCTCACTTTTGCTTGTGAATTTGTGAATGATAACTAAGGGTATGTCCCTCTTTATATAGGCCAAGAATGGTGCTCTTTAAGCTTGCCTCCACCCCCCTTCATGCCATGGAAGACTCGCCTTCCATTACTTCTCCTTTATGCTAATTACCATTTTACCCCTCTCATGATAATATCTCTTATCCTAATAGAAGTTACTAGAACATTTCAATATTTATGAAGAGGCTTGTGTGTTAATTAGTTGCTAATGTGTTCATTTGATCATTAGACAAGTGCATAAGAGTTCGAACAACTTATATTGATCGAAAAGTCGTTTATCGATAAACCGATTTTCGACCACATTATCTATTTTTCTTCAAAAAATATATTTTTGTAAACAAATTCCAAAAAAAAAATTCTTATCATTTATTTATTAATTAATGATGCTTAATAGGGTTATAAAATCATATTTATAACACTAATTATATTTCAAAATGTTTTGATATTCGAAGACGAAGTGTTTAAATTTCAAGGTCGTTACATTTTGATCCATGTGTTATTTACATAATACTCGGTTCAGTCCGAGACATTTTAGCTTCAGGGATGAGGTGACCAACCTATGTTTACTAGGTTTAGAGAAGGCTAGTTATTCTATATTGTTGAACATCCTATGAAGGGTGCAGACTTATTATGTGTGATACTGTGATGTATATTGATTATACTTTGTATTTATTGAGATTGTGGACATTTGAGATGTTATGTATTCACACTATCTCATATATATATATATATATATATATATTGGAAACCCAGGAGAACCCGACGGACCGATAAATTCCTAAGGAGGGTATAGTAAAGCCGTCCGCTGATCCAAGCCCCCATACCCCCGGGTAAATATATATAGGATAGGGAAGCGCATTGTAGGAATCGAACCTGGGTCTTTTTACCAGAACCCAAGCCTCCTTTCCACTGCGCCGCACCCGCGGACACACACACACACACACACACACATATATATATATATTATTGCTGCGATACTGACTCTGTGATCTCTATCATTTATTTTATATATTATGTATTATTCTATCCTAGAGACGCACATGTTTATTGCTTTGTTGATACCGTGTACATACAGGTAAGTTCTTTATTCGATTTTAAAATATATATCAATGTTAGTCTAAAGGAATATTCAGATGTGTACCCTATATAGCCTCATTCTCCCCAAACAGTATTACTTAGTAATACTCTTTGGTAGTATGGATATAGAAGTCGGGTGTTACAAAAACTCTTTTTCCTTAATTTAAAATAATGAAAAAAAGAATTTTCTAACGGGAATTCCTTACAATACCAAAGTTCAAAACTTCTCATTTCCTTTTGATAATTATTTTCATTAATAAACTTTACCATATAATAAATAGATAACATTTAAAACTCCTTATGTTTCCCAAGAATATTTTTACAAAACTTCTCACTTATTCAATTTCATAAAACAATCTCATCACTTTGTAATATAATTTAAATCCTCTTTATAGAAGAAAATCCTTTGATTTTTATAGTTATAAAGAAAATAAATATCTAGTCATGGATTCACATATAAAACAAACACCATAACTTCGATTTTCCAAAACAAATTTTTATACAACACTTCTTAAAAATACTCACTTTTAAATTTATTTCTCTACTCTTTATTTTTAGATAAACAACAAATATCTTCAAAAATAATTTATATAAAGCATTGCTTTAAACATGTACAATTTATTTCCAATTATAATTAATGCTAAAATCTTATTTTCTAATGATAGTTTATATTTCAGAAATTTAAAAATATTTACTTCATAAATATAGTTTTAAAAATAATTCTTTTTATATAATCAAAATTTAAAATTTTCGTCTTTAAAGATAATATAATTCAAGTAATTTTGTAAATGTTTTTAAGGAATTTTGACAACTATTCAGATTATATTCATTCAACTATCAAACAATGCATAACATAAAAGCAACATATAACGCCGATCAAATAAACATACAACCCGTCAATACAAATTTTCATTGCAGCCGCACAATATTCAAGTAAATCCAATCAATCATTTAATATCATAACATGAAATAATCAGTTTCAATCAAAACAACGATTTAATCCAACATGTAATAAGTACTAGAACATAGTTGTGAGTTAACAAATTTACTCACATAAATTTCCAATCGAAAATCCTAACCAAAGCTTCACCACCTCATCCACTGTCGCACACATTCCAACCTATTCACTTATAGACGCCACTGGTTGTCTTACCACGTGCCAGCTCCACCATGCATTAGCCATTCTTGTGCATGTCCATGTCAAGCGTGCATTAGCAAACACGAGCTCCACCCGTCACCTTATCTCATTGCACGCACAAAGAACCCCATCATCAGCCACTAGCGCTCACCGCTTAACGTTGCGTGCACCCTTCTATCGTTGACCATATGTGCGCATTTTTTTGTTTGATTTGTGCGTGAATTAAGGATTGAGGAAGAGAGAAAAGAGAACGAGTGTGGGTCTAACGAGGGAGAGAAAAAAGATGGGAGTTAATTATATTTACTAAGTATATTTTCTACTATGCCCCCTTTTTAAAACAATTCCTAACTTACTCCTTTTAAATTTGCAAATTAAGTCTCTGTATTTAAATATAAATAAGTCTTTCATTTGTTTATAAATACATTTTCAAAATTTATTGATCCACTATATGTGTTTCAAAATATATTTTGATAAACTTTCCAAAACATTTAAATTTAATAATTGCTCATCTTTGTTGATTTGTTGATTTTATTACTATCCAATAATGTTTCTTCTCAACTATTTCATTGTATGAAAATTATTTATATTGCAAAAGTATTTTATATTTATTATTAATATTTTATTCGAGTTTGATATATTTTCTAAACAAAAATTATTAATTAATTCAATTTATTGAAATAAAATCCTTTAACAAATAATATTTAACTCAGTAAAATATATTTTCAAAAATTAACATTATTCAAAATAAAGCTCATGGAGGCGTATCCGTATTTGGTGAAGTAGGTGAACATACTCGTGAAGGAAATGATCTCTACATGGAAATGAAAGAATCTGGGGTAATTAATGAAAAAAATATTGCAGAATCAAAAGTAGCTCTAATCTATGATCAAATGAATGAACCACCAGGAGCTCGTATGAGAGTAGGTTTGACTGAACTCGAACATTTTATTTCAATTAAAATTATTTATTACAATAACGCAAAAAGTAGGGTTGATACACCTAAGGATTTTTACTTACATATGTTTAATGTTATTAATTCATTACTTATATCATAATATAACAACATATATAATAGAAAACAAAACCAAAAACATATTTTATTTTGAACAAGGTTGATTACATAATTAAGATTATATAATTTCCCTTAGGGCACACGCTTAATTCTATCACCCAGGTCTATAACACATATATCATAATAATTTTTTTTGAACGTGGTTCATTAATGCGGAAAAATGTCGATCTCGAGGATCAAACCCATGGCGTTTAATCTCGTAGTCTAAACTATCAAACAACTGAGCCTGTATCCCAACAATTATTTACCAATAGCTGTATTTCTCTACACTAATTATTTCACACAAATTCAACCACAACTTAAACAAAATCCCTTCTCCACGTTTTATTTTATTCCTATCAAACCACGAATAAATGCTAATTTTGGTCTATTAATACAAAATTCAACATTTGATGAATTTTGTATTATTGCTAGTGTTTCTTAACAAGTATCACAAAGCGTTGAATTGTATCAAGAGAAACTTGAATGGAAAAGGATGATTACCACTTATGCTGCATTTGGCTCCATTATTTCCTTAATCCAGCCCGTGGAAGCGAACAAAGTTGAAACTTTGTAGGTAAAAACCGTGTATAACTACAATATCAAACATCGTGAAAGAAAACAGTCTTCCTTGTCATTAAAGAACCGTATGAGAAAGAATAGTTGACAAACCCAATATTTGGAGTCCTATATTTAAAAGATTAAGATTGCTAGTCCAAGTGGCACGGCCGCACGAGGGTGAAGAATAATTGATATGTTTTTTCATATTTCTAGTTTATATATTCATTATTCATTTATTGTCGAGAAATGTCGCTAATAATTTTTAATGTCGCTAATAACATGCTTATATATTCATTATTTTATTTATTGTCGAGAAATGTCGCTAATAATTTTTTTAAACAAGTTTGGCACCAAAAAAATGTTGAAAATCCATACTTTTCACCATTACATGCATTGCTATGGCCTACTAACTCAATATTAGAAGGAAGTCTCAAGTGTAAAGATTTTGGAAGCGCTACAAAAAGCCAATGGAAAAAACAATGCAATAAAATATCTTCAATACTTCAAATTCTAGCGAATCTCGAGCTAGTTGCGATATGTACGTGGAACTATGTAGTTAAAGTGCTTAACAGTTCCATAGCGGTGGAAGTGCAAGAGGTTATAATAGGGATAAAGCACGGATATAGCAAAAAATAACGTAGGTGTAAAAATCTTCATTAAATATAAAAAATATATATTTAAAGTTAGTTTATTCTCATTCACATAATTTATGTAGGAAAAAGAAATATTTTGTAATCGTATATAACAAAACCGAAGAATATCATGTTTTATGTGGACTAGATTTAATGAATACAATAGATTTCTTACTTATATTGACCGCTCATGACTTAAAGTTAGGTTTTTATCCTAACTTTGTTGATTTGTTTTAAAAAAACTAGTCAAACCAACCTTTATGTACTAATGTTGCTAAAGCGGATGCTAAAATGCCTTGATTTAGCGGATGTAGTAGAAAATAGCGCAGCTTAATGCAGATCAACTGTTTAAAAACGCTAAATTGAAATAGCGTAACGGTCAAAGAGCGCTATGGGCTATAGCAGGGATATTGTGAGGCATAGATTTGAACGACTTTACTCTTGCAACAAATGATGATTTCGTTAAACATTTATAAGCGAAAGATGTGAAAAAAGTTAAGCTCTTAATCTAGAGTTGATTCACTAGTTTCCAAAGCAAGAGAGAGAGAGAGATAGAGAGGGAGGGGATTAGATTTTGGTAGAACGGTAGGTCGATGTTGCAAAAAGGAAAGTGATGTGCTAGAAATCAAGACTAGGAGGGAGACAATCGATTATGTTCATGGATATAAAGGGCTTTACTAAAGATCAAACCAAGTATTCGCGCTTTAGGAGGAACATGTAATGGAAAAAACAAAACACTAAACAATATGGATTTATGTGACAAGAGGGAAGGATGGAGCAAGAATGAAATTCAAGTTTGTATTATTCGTTTTGAGTTTAGTTATTTTTATGCAGTAATTTAACAAGGTTAATTCTATTTAAACACGTAAATGTACCGTGTAACCCCCCCCCTCTCCCCTAATTTTTTTTTAAAAAAAAATTCAAGAAAAAATTGCCCTTATGTTATTCATCCATCTTTTTATCTCTCATCATATTTTTCCTTCTTCCATTCATCTTATCCAATAAACCTTAATAGTATAATTTTAGATAATTCTCAAATATTGTGCTTGAACCAATTGATTATGATGATGATAATACAAATTTAATGAAATCAAAAGAGGTAAAACATGAATTTTACGCTGTTTTGATTTTTTTAAATTTGAAAATGCACAATTTATAAAAGAACAATTGAGTGATTGAGTAGAAAATCACATAGTAGAAATGCGTGATATGTAGAACAATCATGTACCTCTGATGTGTGGATTAAAAATATTTCTTGCAGTTAGAAAGGTTTTCGTACACTGAAATTTTTTAAAGGATTATATTTTACTAATTAAGGATACAAAGGGAAAATGTTAATAAAACGATGAGTATACTCAACGAAAACATGAGTATAAATGTTTTTTTCAGTTTTCTTGGAGGCTACTCAGCAACTTTTCGTGTTTAAATAGAATTAGCCATTTAATAAATGTCATAACTTTGTTTTATCAATGATTATAAACGAAGATGAAGTTTTATTGCTATTTTAGACATTAAAAAGCTTAATTAACCTTGATATTAAATTTATTTGTTCATGCCAGATTGATTGACATTAAAAGTAAATTTAGAGTAAAACTAAATTTGTATTTACTTGATCAGTATTATAAATCAAAAACAAAATTAAAATTAAAACTAAAGCTAAAATTATAACTAAGGCCAAAATTTAAAATTTAAAGTTTTTGGTACATAAATGTATGTTCCTCGTTGGATAAAAGGTATTAAATTATAGATTTATAGTCACAATCATTAATTTTTTATTTGAAGATAGTCTCATTTCTAAAGGGTGTTGCCGCATGCACCTACTTTTTTCTTTTTCTCACCTAGCTCTTTTTTCACCCATCGATATTTTGTAAAACACTTTTCACATCCGTATATATCCACCTCTCGTTTTTTAAGAAAACAAATATCCATTCTTTCATCTTCTTATTATATCGTAATAGCAACCGTGAACTCAAATTTTATAAGTTAAATGTTTTTATTCTACAATTTTCTATCAGTTCTAAATTTGATTAGAAAATTACAGTTAATTTTATAATTTTTGAAACTTGATATACTAGAATGTTAGACGATTTCATTTGAAATAAGATACGATAAGTAATACAAATAATCAGCAGCTCAAGCTGATACATAACTAAAGTTTGTACAAAGATTTCGGTGGGGGTTTGCTTTTAATTTTTTCATTATCTTTATTCGTTGAGAAATGTATTGGTGCAGCCTGGCCCTCTTTCTAAATTTGTCCGAAGGCCCCATAATTACAGCCGCTCCTCCCACACACACTTTGCACATTTATCGTTATTTTACTCCTCCGTCCATCGTCTCCCTCCACTTACTTACAGGCGAAAGTCCCTCTCTTCGGATCCTAAAATTCTTGATGGTATAGCTCCTATCAGTCCTTATTTGTACCCATTTTAGTTATACATATTCTGCTGATTTTACTTCTACTTCCATATGCTGTTTCACTCGTAATCTTCATAATGTTATTTTAAACCATGATAATCTGTAAGTCAGTAGAATTACACAATTAAATGGTTAAACCTAGTTTCCTTTCCCTTTTTTCCCTAAGGTAAAATGATGCCTACAATTTTAAAGTTCCAACAACGTGTAGGTGCACATTGAGAACCAGATTACAAGGATGTGAGATGTACCAGCGCTTCATTATAAATATGATTTCATGGATTTAAGTGGGAAGAAATTAAGGTGGTATACAAGGAGCTCGGAAACAATGTGTGAGGGGTGCAGTCATATTTGCAATGTTAATATGAAGCTCAGTGGATCTATAAATTCCCGATTCAAAGGTGATTTTTTGTATTTAGGATAGTTAGGTTTAAATACTTGTAGTTATGTTGTAGCACAATTTCACCGAATGGTTCATGCCAAAGTATGTCCCATTTTGTCCATTATCTCCCAACATTTTCAGTTGGAGCTTTGTATGTTAATACAACCCAATTATTGAACACTAATTAAGTATTAAGTAGCAACAAAAAACTGATATTATTTTTGCTTCTTTAGCTATATTTGTATTTTGACCATGGCAAGTATCACATGGCTTTATCAAGCTTTGGTTTTATTTAATGGATTGACCATCAAAAAAATTTAGTTGTGTTTTATCTCTATGCGATACGATATAAATTGACATAAATTTAGTAATGGCATTGAAATACCTGTTACCAGTGAATTGGTACCGGACTTTAGAAATGGCTTCGGTCCTCTTTATCATATATTTCCAGTTTTCTTACTTGCTCTCATTATTTTAAGAAAAATATTTCTGAAAAAAATACACGTCAATTAAATGCAACATTTTTTCTTTCAAATTTTATAATAGGTAAGTAATGTGAAGTAGTTGATGGTTATGTGCTTAAGTCTAACGATTAAACCATATTTTGACAATTTATTTATTTCATAGAAACAATTTCATTTTTAATCTAATGATAATAGTTATTATTTGTATTATATTGTTGATGGTGATTCTTCTTATTGCATGGTTTAGCTGTTTGTTCCACGAGCATTGTTACTCTGTCCAAGAACGAACATCACGAGCAAATGCTCAGTGGAACCGCCATTCAGGTGGGGCCCACTACTGTGCCCGTGAAATCCATTTCCAGACATAGTAGTACTTTTGTTGCTCCACATACATACAGTCATCTTTTGCGCTTAAACTTTATAGTTGCATTCACTGAATATAACATGATATTGGTAGTTAATAGCTATTTTTTGCTTGTGGAACAACTTCTATATTTAGCAGCTACAACCATCATGGTAAAAATAGGAATATTAATAGGAGTGTTAACAACAGGAGTTGATCTTTTAATATAGTTAGCACGATAATGGAGCATTTTAGTGCAGTTGGAGTATGTATGATTAATTATTAGTTTATACGTTAATAATGTTAGTTAAGAACGTAGATTGCGTTATTAACTTCTTTTAGTATAATTCTATAACTAAGCAGTTATATGTTTTATCTTCTTTATCATCTTTTTTTTGGGTCATTGTATATTGTGGAAAAAAAGTCAAATATTCAAAGGAACCAATGAAATGTGGTACACCAATTGTCTTTAGTTACTACTTTGTTGCCTGTCTTATTCTTGAATGTACATGTTAGAAAGCATTTAGAGTTTGTATAGTTGACTAATTATGCCTTTTTTGGGTATATTTAGGCTGCAAAACTAAAAGCTAAAAACATTCAACATTACACTTGATAAACATTACAAACTAGATAGACTCATCTGTGTAAAAATTATTGATAATTGTAATGGTGCATGATGTGATTCCTAATGCATGAATCTTTACTGATACGTTTGCATTTATATATACAAATTGAATAAAATGTATAATAGTTTACTTATCGATTCTATTTGATAACATTAATCACCTGATTACTGTCCTTTTCAATAGAGGATATAATTTGTGATAGTTTGATGTCAGGAAAACTATTCTTGGGGATTTTTTTCTTATGTAAATAAGGTTTTCATTTTTAAGAGTGTTGATTAATGGAGACAGATAAAGAATATGTAATTAGTTTGCTTTGTATGACTTAAACTTGAGATTCTTAGTTAATAATAGAAAATTTGAGGAAATTGTAATGTTACACTAATTTCCGTATTTTAATATCTTTCATAGTAATTTTAGTATGATAAAGATAATTATGTTAGTGAACTTCAATTTTTTTTTGCTTCTCACTTTTTATTTTCATAATCGTAGAAAAAATAAACAAACATTCATGTAACTACAAATTGATAGATTCAACGTGAAAATAATTTTGTACTTAACTTTACTAACTAAAACACATAAGATTACTGAACTTGTTTTTAGCTAAAATAAATGAAATAATTATAATGGAAAAAATAATATGTAAGAAAAAACCTAACCCTATAGTTGCGCGACGATTTATTACGCAACGGTCAACAAAATATCGTTAACACACCCACAGATAATGATATTAAGACAATATAATATATGACATCCAACATTTATTATAACTTATCCATACGTATCACAACCATTGATTACATGTATAAAAAATTAAATAGTAGGGACCACACTCAAAATATATGGATGGATTTCAATGGGCACATCAATTTTGTGGACAGAGGAATTAGTCCCTACATATATACACTTGTATGGTAATATTATTAATTACTATGTCTATATGCATCGAACCTAGTCCTTACAAAATGGTTGCCAACTAAGCAACCAATGAACATGGTTAATTTTATCCCATTGTGTTTAATTTGAATGTATATGATATTAACATAACTTCTGTGTATTATCCTTCACTACTTCTCTATATAATCCTGCATTTCTTCCTCATTTTGTAATTAAAATGGAGAATACAAGAAAATCAAAAGGGCGCCGAAAGGTGGAAATGAAAAAGCTGGAAGATCCAGAGGCTCTTTATGTTTGTTTTTCTAAACGAAGATCTGGAATATTCAAAAAAGCAAGTGACTTGTCCACTCTATGTGGTGCTGAGATGCTTATTTTGATCGACTCACCAGCTGGTAGAACCCACTCCTTCTCCCATCCTAGTGTCAATGTCATTGCACAAAGATTCCTAGGGGATCTGAATTCTGCTTCAGGTTCAACCTGGTCAGGTTTAGACCCTAATCACGGTCTTCTTGAGCTGCAACGAAATGCTAATATTCAGCACTTGACAAGAAGTTGCGAGTTATGGGCTGAACTCCATGATAATCAGTTGAAAAAGAAGAAGGCGCTTACAGAAAGATGTCAAATGCTTTCTGCAGCACCACATGGCGCTATTTTACGCAGCCCTGATGAATTGAAAAAACTGAGTCTTGAAGAACTTTATCAACTCGCAGAACAACTTAGGGACTTCAAAACTAAACTTTCTGCTAGAATTGATCATATAAAACGAGAAGCTGAAACAACTCGTGCTTCAACAGTTGACTCTAATCAAGGGGTTAACACTTTTAACAACGGACAAATAATGTTGAGGTCTGACTCATCCATACTGCCTTCGTCCATTAATTCTAATAGCATTTCCCTTAATGCAACTCCTGTTTCTGCGGGTCAAACATTTTCTGCCATCCCAACTCTATCAGTCAACCCTCATGAGCAACAACAAACTACTAACGCCACTCCAGATTATTTGCATACGTCTTTGTTTTGTAAGCATGAAATTCATAACATGAATAATCCTAGCTTTGATGGGTTTAATAACCTAGGTGATCAAAACCTTTAGTTGTGTTCTACATTAATGTAATGTTATATAAATCAAAAGAAATCTTGTATTGGTGTTGTAAGATGAAACTATGAAAAATGTGTGAACGGTGATGTATTGAGTTTTATTTCAACTCTATTTTTACTTTTAATTTTCATTCGCATTGGCTGTTCCATAGAAGTGAGATACTTTAAACACTTTAGATGATGCGAGTGAAATATTTGTATTCATTGACATCTAATTTCCACATTTGGGGCATGCCACCAGAAGGACAAGCTTTACAGTCCAATTAGTTTCTAGGACACACATTCAAAGAAATTACTTTCAAGACCAAAGTCAGTAGAATAATTACTTTTAAGGACAAAGTCAGCAGTCCAATTACTTTCAAGGACATAATTTCATAGGTTTTTAGGCCCTAGAAACTAATTATTTTACGTTTTGTCCTTTAAAGTAATTATTTCAGTTGTGTGTCCTAGAAACTAATTCCACTTGCAAAAGAGGCCCTTGTGGCTAATTTCCAATTTTTTTTTAAAATGTGTTTATAACTTAGTTCGCTAGTTTCAATCCTTATTATACAGTTCATGAATTTGTGGTACATGTAAAAGTTTGTTATCAACTTTTGCTTTGATGATACCAGTTAGTGTTACATGAAAATAAATGAATATTGGATAGAAGATGAAGAAGATACTTGAGTTAAAATATAATCCAGATATCTATACTAAATATGTCATCTTTAATTTATGCTAAGGGCAATTTGGATATTGCAAGCTTCACCAAGGTGAAGTAATTTGCATTATTGATTATTAGTTATTAATAAAGATATTGATTGTGTAGTTAACCAAATACTCGGTGTTATAAGAGGTATATATCTTTCGCTTGAAAAATCATGTAACTTATTATTAGTCATCATAAAACATAAGAGTACGAACTATTTGCTCTGTTAGCCACTATCTATTCCTAGTTTGTCTGCTTATTCATTTCATATAGCTAAGATAGCATTTTTAAAGAATGATAGGGAATCATTTATTGCTCATTAGGTAATGCTTGACCAAAGATCATTTGGATATTTAGTTGAAGTGCATTGCACATGAAGTCTACAAAGATTACATTTCATGAGTTAAGATTGCATTTCATGAGTTGGAACTCTAACATATAATTCAGTCTTATTTTCATGACCGTACTTGAACTGTGGAAAATTCGTATGCACTCGCTTATATTTAGGAACTATCATAGTGCATCTATTGCTATACTGAATGGTTGTGTAAGAAAAGGCATTTGGAATTTGTATGCTTTATTCAATTATGCATGTTTAGGGTATATTTCAACTCCATAGTGCTACTTCACCCAGAATTTCCAAGTGAATAAAAATGCAGCAAAGGAGGGGGGAATATGTGAGTCCTTATGGCCCACATGCTCCCCCTCTCGTGCCGTTTTCTCTCCATAAATTCCAGGATGGGTAGCAGAATTCATTTCAACTATTGTTATCTACAAAGATTACTTGATGTTGGGTAGCAATGGCACTCATTTTAATGTTAAACGTGAGCAATAATGATGAACGAGGTACCTCATCTTTAAAACTTACTTAATAATTGAAATAAACATTATAATTAAATTTTATTATCTTTTATTCGCTGTTGTACGATATGACTTCCAGCTCGATACTAATTAATCGCTTGTTTGTATGTGAATTTGATCAATAATATTTAAGTTATAGCAGTACACATTTAATTGTTCTATTCAGTGATATTTAACTGTTAATTTGAAGTTGATTGAGCATTAGTATTTGTAGTATTCAAGATATTAGCTTGAATATCTTGTATAATACATTGTATATTTTGTTACCAATCATATTTATGTTTTATCATTTTAATTCACCGTGGATGTTGGATATCAATCGTATTTTTTCTACTGTTTTAGTACATCATTGATGTTGAAAATAATTGCTACAACCTTGGCTTTATTACTTGAATTCGAGTTAGTATTTTTATTACAAATATTATATTTATAGATGTTGATAAAAACCTTAGATTGGTGTACTAGTTTAGCCATTAAAGTGATGTGAGCAAATCAAGCTGTGCTTATTTGAGTAAAAATTTGACATATATAAATAACGTTTAATATAATATATATGTAACTCCATAGGTTATATTACCAGTTAGGAATTCAAAGAATTACTTGAGATAAAACTTTTGAACGATTCCATGCATTGGAAAGATATAAAATAAAATCATTGCCATTACAGTAGAACAACTATCTTGAAATTAGTGGTGGTAATTATATATCTGTTAACTCTTAACTCCGTAGCTCATTATATATACCGAGGCATTGAATGACAATGGTTAGCAAGTGATTAATTGTGGTTGTTTACTTGCTATTCTTATATAGATTGACAAATTGGTATAATTGAAGTGCTTTCTTGTTTATAATAGATGTTACACTATTCAAATGACAATTGTAAGCAAGTGATCAACTGCATATGTTATACCATTCATATGAAATGGTCTAATTGAAGCAAATGTGTGCATTTTTGTTCTTCAAATGGTTTTAACGTTGTCTATAATAGATACTTATATGCCATATCTAACTTTCAGTTTCCCATGTACGACAAGATTCCTTATTTTTGTTTCTTATATTTGAGCTTAACATTTTCTTCATGAATATTGTACTTACTGAAAACTATCATAGACTCAGCCTTATGGAACAACTTGTTAGACTGTGCAGTGACTTAAATATATAATCACAAACTATTGCAAAATTCCATGAACTGCATGAAGTGCAAATTTCAAATGATGACCGTCCGGTGAAAATCTTTGCTTATCCAGTAAACAGAAATAACTTTCATGTCTCAATGCAAGTTTTTTTATGACCTACAACACATTAATTTTATCCCCCGTGAGTAAGCAATGAATGTAGGTAACTCACTTTTAGGTTTACTTGTTCTTTCTTCATTCCTGAGGTATAATACAAATAATGACTAAAGAAGTTACTTGAAATTGAAATAAGTACTTACTCAAAAGTTTGTGTTGGTTTGGTATCATTATCTCCAAGTAAGCGCAGGTGAGGAGAATTAGTTTAGTGCAAGCAACAGATACTTCAATATCCATGTTGGAAAGACTTAATTAGATGAATTCTTTTATTAAAGAAACTATTTCGCCTGATTTCTAAGTTGTATACTTCTATTTCCTTTCATGATTATATTTTCTGCTTCATATGCACTTTCACTTCTAATCTTTATATCATTGTATAGAATATGATAATTTAAAATCTACTGAACTCAAAGGTGGAACCTATAATATCTATTTATTTCAGATGTGGGTGCGAGGGATGGTGCTGCTAGGAAATATTGCATGCAAGAATGTCAACATACAATTCTGACTCAATGATTTTTTTTTTCTTTTGGAGTTTTAGGCGGTCAGAGAATTTTGTTTGAATTATTTAGATTATATTGAAGACTAACATTACCTCCCAAAGGCAAATAAAACAAAATGCCTCTTTATAGCATATCAAGTTTGCTCTGGTTTCACAGAATCACGGGTGTAAGGATAACATATGCATTGTGTTCCTGAAATGAATCGTCCAAACATGTCTCTGAATATAAAAGCACAAGAAGCCGATGTTTCCTCTTCACATCTCATGGCACCAAGTGTATTGACATCAGTTTTGACCCATTTTATCCAAAATCTCTTTACATAATTAGTTGTTAAACTGAACACAAACCTGTTCAATATTCAATAAAATTGAATCATGTTTTCCTCATTCTCTTTTTATCTAAGAATTTTGGGAACTACTTTACGATTATGTTTTCGGTTTCCCACTCAAACTCTAACCCTAATTTCAGTTCAACTAATATCAATTGCACCATGTCTATTTTTTCTATTCTTTCCACTTCCAAGGCATTGTCTCTTTTCAGATGTGTGGCTATTTACTATTTTTAGTTGTTGAATTTATAGCCTGAGTGGTGCATGTATTAGATTTCATTATTTTAACGGTATAATATTTTACCTTAGGTAGTTAACTGATTTGATACTGCCAGTTCTTTGCTAGCACTGTTAACTGAACATTCTGTCAATCCTTTTAGTTTCTAACATTATGCTCACTATTATAGAGTTCTTATTCTCCTATCCCCCAGATTCAATGTCCCCATATGGCACATACACCACAACCATCGATTTAATAATTAATTAAGAATCAATTAAATAATAAATGCAAATTGAACGGATACGATTTAGTAGGAACATGCGGTACATACAAAATAAGGGTGGAGGAATCGGTGTCCCATTATAGAAAACAATTGGTATAAAGCTATGTTTTTTCTTTTAGTGTTTAGTACCAAATATCAAATACAACGAACTCCTGTTTTATTTTTGTTTTTTTGTTTTTGTTTTTGTTTTCGTTTCCCTTGACTATCCCCGTCATACATATAGTATATGGATGTGCTAATTAAACAAATGAATATTGTAAATTTAACTGCAATCAAAACTTTTGATAGAGGATTTTTCAAAATAATTTTTTGGTCGGTTTTCTTGTTGTCCTTTCTTTATTATATTATTCGATTCTAGATTTGATTTTGTAATAGAGATAAATACAGTAAGGACCATTTAAAATCTAAGGTAGTATTTGGTTTGCTATTTTTAGTTTTGGGTTTTCGTCCACACAAAAAGGCACACGACGCATGTGTATTGCCGAAAACGATCAATTTAGAAAATGAAGTTAATATACAAAATAGAAAACAACTTTTTTTATTCTTCGTGTTTTGGAAAATAACACAAGCACGTGAAACAATTCATTCTTTCATCATCCCTCTATCCCCTTCGTCTTTCCATCCGTCTTTCTTTCATCATCTCCGTCCTCCATCCATTCTTCTCATGTTTGGCATACATATTGAAAACCGAAAATACAAAATTCGTTTTTAAACCAAACACTACCTAAATTTTTGCTTTTTTGACGAGTTAGAAATAGTGCGAAATGTAATATTTGAGAAATGAATAATCTTGTATACAGATCAAATTGTATTACATAATAGATTGTACAAAGAATTATATATAGAGTACATATTGGGTCTAATGAAATGAAGCCCGTGATCCAAAACATAAGAAACAATTAATATTAGCCTTTGGATATCACAGAGATGAGAGGCTGAGATGATGTCTGGAGAAGTGAGCAGATAACCAATACAGAAAGCACGCTTTTATTTTTACTTCCCCCCTCAAACCCGATTAGGTTAGGGTTTGTGAAAAAGAAAAAATATGGCAGCTTCACTTTGCGATGAGGCGATTCTTCGATCTAAGATATTTCTAGCAAAACAATTACATCATTCAGGTATAAAAATGGCTCTTTGCGATCTCTGGCAAGGATTAGCGGCATCGACGTTGAGTTCGTCTCTCAGTCTTGTGAAGTTGAGCTTTGTCAAGGGTTTAGTAAGTATATCTGCCTTTTGATGTATAGATGGTATGTATCCAACCTTCAGCTTCTCTTTAATCACTTGTTCTCTTATAAAGTACAAATCTAGTTTTATATGTTTTGTTTTTGAATGAAGAACTGGATTTGATGATAGAGAAATAGCACTCACATTATCGCACCAAATTGTTGCCTTTTTGTTTGGTGTGATGTTAAGTTCACTTAGAAGTGATTCGACCCACATAACTTCGGCAGCTGTACTTGCCACACACCTGAATTCCGCCTCTGTACTTGATCTAGACACAGTGCTTTGTTTTTTTGCACTCCAAGATATTGGGTTTTTTCCTAAATAGATGCAGTAGCCTGATGTAGATTTGCGGTCGTCAGTGTCTGTTCCTGATGCAGCTCAGCCCAGAGGAGAAGGTATAAGTCGGTCACGACTTAAGGAAGTGGAGATAAGTCGTCCACGACTTAAAGGAGCGCCACGAGATAAAGGTGTAAGTCGTACGCGACTTAAGGAAGCAGTGATGAGTCGACAAGGCGTAAGTCGTACGCGACTTAAGGAGGCGGTGATGAGTCGTCCACGACTCAACTGGAAAAACAAAGGGGAAGTTGCGACGAGTTTACGACTTAACGAAGCAACTATAACTCGTCTACGACTTAACAGGGAGATGAGTCGCCCACGACTCAAGGAGGAGAATACACAAGTGTTAAGTCAGCTACGACTTAAGGGAGGTGATAAGTCGGCAACGAGTTACGACTTAGTTGAGTCGACTGGATTCTTTAAAACGGAAACTGGGTTAAGTCGTTGAAGTATTTCCTAAGTCGTCCAAGCCTGAGTCGCGTGAAGATGCTGCTATGTTTTAAGTCGTCTGTTTGTAATAAGTCGTATACTTGGCTGAGTCATAAGTCGGAGTATGTTGAGTCGTGTTGGTTGTAGTTATTTTGTACATTTTGTTAAGTCGTTTTGTATAAGTCGTAAGTCATGTTGTAATCTGATAAGTTGTGAACGACTCATGATGAGTCGTAGGTCGTAGGGGATAAGTCGTCACCGACTTAAGACTTGTATAATTTTTCTGTTTTGCGTGTGTAGCCTATAAATAGGCAAGTTGTGTCACTTTGTAAAGGTTGTTGAATATTGAATAAAATTCTCTTTTGTTAACTTTGTGCTCTCAAATTCAATTGGTAGTCGAGTGTATCTCCTATCTCCACTTACGTCATTCGAGTGCGCTCGAATCATCGTTTGTTGAAGCCGATTCACGGTATCTTGTGCGCAAGATCAACGTCGAAGAATCGTAGATCTCTTTCCCGGTATCTTCGGATCAACGAGTCAGAGATAGCTAGAATTCGGTATCTTCGGATCAACGAATTTGGGCATTTCAGTATCTTCCAATCCACCGATTACTACTTTCACCGATTGAAGATCGTTTTGATTAATCCGCTGCGTCAGTTTTGGTATCGGAGCTTGTTCTAGCCAATCATAGCTAGATCGAGACTTGGAGCCTATTCATTTAGAAGTTGAAGTGATTTGCCGAGCTTGAAGTGAAGATTTGAGTTTGTGTTTGTCACGGCCGAGAGTAAGAAGAGTTTGTTCGAAGATTGATTGATCGAAATTGAATTGGAGGCCGAAACTTTGTCCATCGTGTTCATCGCGATTTGCTACAAAGTGGAAGTTTTCGATCCGTTTCATTTTGGATCAAAGTCTGAATTGTGTTTGAATTTTGAAGTGTTGAAGAGTTGTGAAATTTTCAAGTATGCCGCCAAGAAGAGCTAATCGCCACCAAAACGTAGAAGCTTTGTATCGAAGAGAAGAAGCTGATGAGATGGAGCAAAGAATCAATGAGAACTTTAGTGAAAAGCTTAACGAAGGAATTGGCCGGTTAGAGAAGCTTATGACGGAGATGAATCAAAATCGGAGAAGGGTTTCACCTGAATCTAACCATGGGGGTAGTAGAGTCTCGCCACATTCCAATCGAGACAGAAGTGTTGAAAATGATCAAGGGCGTGGGAGGAACGTGAATGATCGTGAACGGAGAAATGTAGATAGAAGGGATGATGGTGGTAGACGTGAAGGTAGTAGAGATGTGGGTGGACGAGATAGACAACGATATACATCTGATTTTGAAGAGGAGTATGATAGTGGTAGTGTTCGAGGACAAGGACGAGGACAAGGAAGAAATTACTCTGAGTATGATCACAAGTGGGAGTCGGGGATGAAGACTGAAATTCCTGAATTCAAAGGTGGTATGCAAGCGGAAGAGTTTCTAGATTGGGTAGCTAATGTTGAGGAGATTTTTGACTTCAAAGAAGTTCCAGAACCTCGTAGAGTGAAGTTGGTTGCTACAAGGTTGAGGGGTAGAGCTTTGGCATGGTGGCAGCAGACCAAACTTACACGTGAACGAATGGGAAAGTCAAAAGTTGAATCTTGGGAGAAGATGAAGAAATTGATGAAAGCAACGTTCTTACCTTACAATTATCAATCTTTGATGTATCAACGTTTGCAAAACTTGAGACAAGGAACGAAGTCTGTTAACGACTATGCTGATGAATTCTATCAACTGATTGCGAGGAATGATATTATGGAAACGGAAGATCAGCTGACATCTAGGTTCATTGGGGGATTGCGAATACAGATTCAGGATATGGTTAACATGTTTGATCCCAGATCTGTAGCAGAAGCACATCAGAAAGCATTGGCTTGGGAGAAACAGGGACGACGAGGAAGTGGTGTGTTTGCTAATTCTAACAATCAAGTGAAGGGTGTTGGTGGAAGTTCTAATGTTACTAAACCTATCAGTAGACCAGTAGTGAAGGAGGTTGAGAAGACAAAGGTTAACAACGGTTTTAAATGTTACAATTGTCAGGAATTGGGTCATAAAAGCAGCGAGTGTCCAAAGCCAAAGAAGAGAACCATGATTGCAGAAGTTGAGGATGAGGATGAAGAAGCTGAATGTTCCAATTCACCACCTGATGAGGAGGAAGAAGAAGTGACGGGAGACGAAGGTTACAATCTAATGATGAAGAGGTCCTGTTTAACGCCAAAGCAAGAGGAGGATTGTAGTTGGTTGAGGAGCAATATTTTTCAGTCAACATGTACCATTTTGGAGAAAGTTTGCAAATTTGTTATTGATGCTGGAAGCTGTGATAATATAATTTCGTCAGAAGCTGTGAGGAAGTTGGCGTTGAAGACTGAGAAACATCCGAAACCGTACAAGCTAGCTTGGTTGAGGAAAGGCGGAGAGGTGAAGGTTGGACGAAGGGCTCGTGTGAAGTTTTCAATTGGGAAGAAATACAAAGATGAAATCTGGTGCGATGTGGTAGATATGGATGTCTGTCATTTGTTGCTGGGGAGACCGTGGCAGTATGATAGGGCGGTACAACATGATGGGCGTACCAACAGTTACAGTTTCATGTTTGAAGACACAAAGATTACTCTAGTTCCAAAGAAGCGACAACAGGAGGAAAACAAGTTGGAGGAGATTGAAGAGCTCAAAATTTTGTTATCGTTGAAGGAGTTTGTGAAGGAAGTAGAGGAGGAACCTGAAGTGTTTTTGTTAATTGGGCGAGAGAGCAGTGAAAAGGTTGAGATTCCAGAAGAAGTTAAACCAGTTTTGAAAGAATTTGACGATGTATTTCCAGAGGAATTACCAACGGAGTTGCCACCGTTGAGGGATATACAACATCAGATAGATCTTGTTCCAGGTGCTGTGTTGCCACACAGACCACATTATCGAATGAGTCCGAAGGAACATGAAGAGTTGCGAAGGCAAGTGGAAGAATTGCTTGAACAGGGGCGTGTGCAGGAGAGTTTAAGTCCTTGTGCTGTACCAGCTTTATTGGTACCCAAAAGGGATGGAACGTGGAGGATGTGCACTGACAGTCGAGCATTGAATAAAATTACTGTGAGATATAGATTTCCGATGCCGAGACTTGATGATTTATTGGATCAAATAAGCGGAGCTACTATCTTTTCGAAGATTGATTTGAAGAGCGGATATCATCAAATTCGTATCAGACCAGGCGATGAGTGGAAGACTGCATTTAAAACCAGGGAAGGTCTATACGAATGGTTGGTTATGCCATTTGGATTATCAAATGCACCGAGTACTTTTATGAGGGTGATGAATCAGATTTTTCGACCGTTCATTGGGAAATTTGTGGTGGTGTATTTTGATGATATTCTGATTTACAGTGGGAGTCCAGAGGAACATTTGAATCATCTTAGAGAAGTGCTGATGGTATTGCGACAAGAACAATTCTATGCTGCAACGAAGAAATGCGTGTTCATGACGCATAGTGTTTTATTTCTGGGATATGTTGTATCGGAAGAAGGAATACAGGTTGACTAAAGTAAAGTCGAAGCAATTAGAGATTGGCCGCAGCCCAAGACGATAACGGAAGTTCGTAGTTTTCACGGGTTGGCTTCATTCTATCGAAGGTTTATACCACACTTTAGTAGTGTGATGGCACCTGTTACGGATTGCATGAAGGGTAAACAGTTTGCATGGACGGAGGAAGCCAGGGTTGCTTTTGAGCGAATCAAAGAACTTTTGACGTCTGCACCAATTCTAATATTACCAGAATTTCAGTTAGTGTTTGAACTACATACTGATGCATCCAAGGTTGGAATTAGAGGAGTGTTGAGTCAGAAGGGACATCCAATTGCATATTTCAGTGAGAAGTTGTCAGGAGCGAAGATGAGGTACAGTACGTATGATGTGGAATTCTATGCTGTTGTACAATCTATTAAACACTGGAGACATTATCTATTTCAGAAAGAGTTTGTTCTGTATACTGATCATGAAGCATTGAAGCATTTACAAGGGCAAGACAAGATTTCAGCGAGACATGCATCGTGGATTGCATATCTGCAACAATTTACATTTGTTGTGAAACACAAGTCAGGGGTGACGAATCGAGTGGCTGATGCTTTGAGTAGAAGGAGTCATTTGTTGACTACACTGAAAGTTGAGGTGACAGGGTTCGATGTGTTGCCAGAATTATTTGTCGATGATCCTTACTTTGCAAAGGTGGTTGATAAAGTCAAGGAGGGAAAGACGAATGAGTTTTTGATGGTAGATGGTTTTCTGTTCAAAGGAAATCGATTGTGCATACCGAAGGGTAGTCTGAGAATGAAGATTATCAAGGAGTTACACGAAGAGGGACATGTTGGGAAAGACCGTACCTTACAGTTGATTTCACAGTCCTACTTTTGGCCATCAATGAGGAAAGAGGTAGAGAAGTTTGTGGAGCGTTGTCATATTTGTCAGGTTTCGAAAGGAACTGCGACTAATGCTGGGTTATATATGCCGTTACCCGTTCCTGTGAAACCATGGGTGGATATCAGTATGGATTTTGTTTTGGGTTTTCCTAGAACTCAAAGGGGAAATGATTCTATATTCGTTGTGGTGGACAGATTTTCGAAGATGGCACATTTTATTGCTTGTAAGAAGACGGCGGATGCTGTTCATGTTGCTCAGTTGTTTTTCAAGGAGATCTATCGACTTCATGGATTGCCAGAATCTATTGTGTCGGATAGAGATACTCGATTTCTGAGTCACTTTTGGTTGAGTTTGTGGAAAATGGTGGGAACAAAGCTGAAATTTAGTAGTGACTATCATCCGCAAACTGATGGACAAACGGAGGTGGTTAATAGATCATTGGGAAACTTGTTGAGATGTCTTGTGAAAGATAACCTGAAGAGTTGGGACATGAAGTTATGCCAGGCAGAGTTTGCTCATAATCATGCGGTGAATCGTAGCACAGGGTTCAGTCCATTCCAGATTGTATATTCCAGTTTACCAAAAGGACCGTTGGACTTAACGGTAGTGCCACAATCACAGAAGACAGTTAAGAAAGCTGCTGATTTTGTTGATGGATTGGCAGAATGTCATAAAATCGTTCAGGAACGATTGGAGAAAGCAAATGAGAAGTATAAACGATCTGCAGATTTGAAACGAAGGAATGTTGAATTTCATGAAGGTGATCTGGTTTATGCAGTATTAACGAAAGATCGTTTTCCAGTAGGCGCGTATAACAAATTGAAAGCCAGAAAAATTGGTCCGGTAGAAGTCGTGAAACGAATTAATAAAAATGCTTATAAATTGAAGCTGCCAAATGATGTGTATACGTCTGACGTGTTCAATGTTAAACATCTCGTACCATATCACAGAGATGAACGAGCTGATGGAGAAGAATTTACAAATTCGAGGTTGAATTTTTCTCAACCTAGGGAGGATGATGCAGCTCAGCCCAGAGGAGAAGGTATAAGTCGGTCACGACTTAAGGAAGTGGAGATAAGCCGTCCACGACTTAAAGGAGCGCCACGAGATAAAGGTGTAAGTCGTACGCGACTTAAGGAAGCAGTGATGAGTCGACAAGGCGTAAGTCGTACGCGACTTAAGGAGGCGGTGATGAGTCGTCCACGACTCAACTGGAAAAACAAAGGGGAAGTTGCGACGAGTTTACGACTTAACGAAGCAACTATAACTCGTCTACGACTTAACAGGGAGATGAGTCGCCCACGACTCAAGGAGGAGAATACACAAGTGTTAAGTCAGCTACGACTTAAGGGAGGTGATAAGTCGGCAACGAGTTACCACTTAGTTGAGTCGACTGGATTCTTTAAAATGGAAACTGGGTTAAGTCGTTGAAGTATTTCCTAAGTCGTCCAAGCCTGAGTCGCGTGAAGATGCTGCTATGTTTTAAGTCGTCTGTTTGTAATAAGTCGTATACTTGGCTGAGTCATAAGTCGGAGTATGTTGAGTCGTGTTGGTTGTAGTTATTTTGTACATTTTGTTAAGTCATTTTGTATAAGTCGTAAGTCATGTTGTAATCTGATAAGTTGTGAACGACTCATGATGAGTCGTAGGTCGTAGGGGATAAGTCGTCACCGACTTAAGACTTGTATAATTTTTCTGTTTTGCGTGTGTAGCCTATAAATAGGCAAGTTGTGTCACTTTGTAAAGGTTGTTGAATATTGAATAAAATTCTCTTTTGTTAGCTTTGTGCTCTCAAATTCAATTGGTAGTCGAGTGTATCTCCTATCTCCACTTACGTCATTCGAGTGCGCTCGAATCATCGTTTGTTGAAGCCGATTCACGGTATCTTGTGCGCAAGATCAACGTCGAAGAATCGTAGATCTCTTTCCCGGTATCTTCGGATCAACGAGTCAGAGATAGCTAGAATTCGGTATCTTCGGATCAACGAATTTGGGCATTTCAGTATCTTCCAATCCACCGATTACTACTTTCACCGATTGAAGATCGTTTTGATTAATCTGCTGCGTCAGTTCCCCAATCAGCATCAGCGTAAGCATTGATGCTGAGTGAATGACTTGATTTAAGAATAAGACCATGATTAATTGTCCCCTTTAGATATCTGAGAATTCTTTTTACAACTTTCCAATGATTGTCAAGTGGATTTTGCATATACTGGCTGACTTTGTTGACACTAAAAGATATGTCTGGTCTTGTGATAGTCACATATTGAAGTGCACCAACTATGCTCCTGTACTGTTTTGCATTTTGTATTGCTTCACCCTTGTATTTTGATAGTTGATGATTTGTGATCATAGGAGTTGGTAGTGAATTAGCTTTGTCCATTTTAGCTCGTGATAGTATCTCTGCAATGTAATTTCGTTGATTGAGATGCATTTCTGATGTGGTGTGTCTTTGGACTTCAATTCCCAAAAAATAGTTCAGATCACCTAGATCTTTAATAGAAAATTCTGAATTAAGCATTTCAGTGACTTTCTTGATTTCTAATTCACTACTTCCTATAATGATAAAATCATCAACATAGATTAGAATATAAGTGGTAGCAATATCATTAATTTTTGTAAATATGGAGTAGTCGGATTTTAGAGATTTGCAGCCAAATTTCATAAGTGTTGACTTGAGTTTGTCAAACCAGACTCTTAGTGCTTGCTTTAAACCAGAGATGGCCTTGTTGAGTTTGCAAACTATTTCTTTGTCTGTTTTTTGAATAAATCCTTCTGGTTGCTCCATAAATACTTCTTCCTGTAAAACACCATTCAGAAAAGCATTATTCACATCTAGTTGCTTGATGCTCCAATTTCTAGTTAAAGCAATGGTTAGAATAATCCTAATAGATTATGGTTTCACAACATGAGAGAATGTTTCAGAAAAATCAAACCCATGCTGTTGTGAATACCCTTTTGCAACCAGTCTTGCTTTATATTTAGAAATTGAACCATCAGCATTTTTCTTTAGTTTGAATGTCCATCTACATCCAACAATGTTTTTATTTTCTGGTTTTTCAACAAGAACCCAAGTTCCTTTGTTAACTAGAGCATTATATTCCTCTTGCATAGCAGCTCTCCATTTATCACTTTGAGCAGCTTTTATGTAAGAGGATGGTTCATCTTGACTTGTAGTGTTGTTGATAATTTTTGGTTTGTGGATACCACATTTTGCTCTGGTTAACATTGGATGAACATTAACATTATTTCTGACTGTGATGTCTGAATCATTATCAGGAATGTTACAAGGCACAGTATGATTGCTGATGTCTTGATCATCATTTTAGCTGCTGATCTCCTGTCTTTGACTGCTTTGATCATTGCTATCATTTTCCCAATCATTTTGCTCTTGACCTGGCTCTTTAGTGGGCATGGTGAGTTGAGAGCTGATGCTTGTGTCTTTACTTATGGGCTGAGTTGAGGATATAGCCTTGATTTCATCAGGTAGATCATGTACAGTAAGCCTTGCATTTCTTATTTTTTCAGTGGTTTTAATTCCACTGTTGCTATATGGATAGACCTGTTCATTAAATCTTACATGTCTGGAGATGTATATCTTTCCCTTGTCATCTAGACACCTATACCCCTTTTGATTATTACAATATCCTAAGAAAGTACATGATCTAGATCTAAAATCTAATATGTGAGTATTGTATGGCCTTAAACAAGGAAAACATTGACAACCAAAGACTTTGAGGTGTTTGTAATCTGGTTTGACCTTAGTTAGCACTTCCTGTGGACATTTGAATTTGAGATTTTTTGCTGGCAATAAATTTATCAGATGCACAGCAGTATTAAAAGCTTCTGGCCAAAATTTTAAAGGCATAGAAGCTTGTGCTAGCAAGGTTAAACCAGTTTCGACAATATGTCTATGTTTTCTTTCTATGATCCCATTTTGCTCAGAAGTATATGGACATGTAGTTCTATGATTAATCCCTTTTTTTTCAAAGAAACTTTTTAGTGGTAGAAATTCCTTTCCACCATCAGTTTGAAAGTTGCATACATGATTTCCAGTCATATTTTCAACTTTGTTAATAAATTGAATTACTATATTACTAGCTTCTGACTTGGTTTTTAGCATATAAATCCATACATATCTTGAATAAGCATCTATGAATGATATATAATATTTGTAACCATAGTCAGAATTAATAGGAGCTGGACCCCATAGATCACTAGCAATTAATTCAAGAGGTTTTGTGTAATAAGTGTGTGAATCTGGAAATGCAAGTTTATGACTCTTTCCCAATTGGCAGGAAGTACACATATATGAGTCAGAAATATTACTAAAAGGAATTTTATTGCTATTCATAACATGTTTCACAATTTTTGCACTTGGGTGACCTAGCTTATAGTGCCATAAATCGAATATATTGCAGCTATTAGAATTATTCATGACATTCATCACACAAGTGTTTCCTATATTTTCAGAAACTTTTGAATTACAAAAATCAAATTTGTACAATCCATTGTTTTCTTTACCCTGCAAAATGATTTCTTGAGTTAGTAAATCTTTAACTATACAACTATTTGGGTAAAATTCAAAGAAGATATTGTTATTTTTTGCGAATTGGGAAACACTCATTAAATTGTTTTTAATTGAGGGGACCCTTAATAAATTTCTCAGAATTAATTTCTTGGATCCATTTATACTTGCATTTCCAGTGTGAGTAATATGAATAGTTTTGCCATTGCCAACAAAAAGATTTTGCGTACCTTTGTATTCTTTGTTTCCTAGGTTTAAGTTGTTGAGATTGTTGGTCACATGGTTGGTTGCTCCAGAGTCTGGATACCAACATTCATCACTGACATCATCTGCTGTAGTAGTTTCAGTGTTATGAATCTCTGCCTGACCATTGTTGTTGTCTTTGGGCATATTAACAGTATTGATATTTGTATTGCTGTTTTGTTGTGAGGGAGTAAAGTTCTTGTTGAATCTGAAATAGCATTTATTTGCTCCATGTCCATATCTCTCGCAAATTTGACACCTTATTTTATTGTTGTTGTTGTTTCTGCCACCTCTCCTGCCTCTGTTGGATGGTCCTCCTCTCTGGTAGTTATTGAACTGTCCCCTTCCTTGACTTTGTTTGCCTTTATTGTAAGTATAATTGATTGATATATCTGAACTTGCTGTTTTTACGTGATGATTTCCTTTCTTTTTTTTTTGAAAAAGAAAAGTCTGATAAGTCTTCTTGATATACAGGAATTCAACTGAAACCTTTTTCTTGATTTTCTTGATCGGTTTTCGATTGATTTCAATTCTTTATACCACCAAGCTCTCAGTGGTGATCAGATGCAGCCAGGATGATGAACTTGCGAGGCACTGGTTGCAGTGATAGCAACAACTCTCAGATGAGAGATGTTAAATCTTGATGAGAGGAGTCCAAGTGATGACACTTTTCTGATGGACTTGATCTCTGATCAATATGTGCAGTTAGCACTTTAATTTGCTCTGATACCAAGTTAGAAATAGTGCGAAATGTAATATTTGAGAAATGAATAATCTTGTATACAGATCAAATTGTATTACAGAATAGATTGTACAAAGAATTATATATAGAGTACATATTGGGCCTAATGAAATGAAGCCCGTGATCCAAAACATAAGAAACAATTAATATTAGCCTTTGGATATCACAGAGATGAGAGGCTGAGATGATGTCTGGAGAAGTGAGCAGATAACCAATACAGAAAGCACGCTTTTATTTTTACTTGACGTGTTCTAACATATAAATTAGTTATGATTGTCTAATTAAGTATATTGCATAATCAGAATCTGATGATATTACACTTTTTTCCATACCATATGTGGAATAGTAAAGGCATGGCGGGGTTATGAAAAGACATTTTATATTGGGGATGCAATGACAAATATTGAAGATGAAACCAAGTTGGCCTTTTCATTTCATGTTGTTTCTTCCAATGCTTTTTATGTTCAAAAGATGAAGGAACTTTGTATTTCAAGGTAACCAGTTTGCTCCTAAAATTGTTTTCCTACGTCAACATAATTTGCTTTTAAAATATGAATGTGCAATCCTTCAAGTATCTACTTATTATATGTTCCAATTTGGTATCAATATTAGTGACCATTATTTTATAACAGTGCTTTAAAGCAATATTTAAAGTTTGGCTTAATATCCATACATGTATATTTGGGCAATTGGTGGTTTATAATATAAGATATAAATGCAATTTGCAATGGTATTTGCAGGTACCTTGCCATATTTGGTCAAAGGCGATTTTGTTTTTTATTCATTATGATATCCTTTAGTGCTTTTTATAACTTTGATTTTGTTATTGTTATCTGCCGTATATACTGTAATTAAGCTTATTCTTGCCATAACCGCAGTATTGTCTCTATTTCCAATTCTTCTTTTGATCACACACACAAGTATATAGATAGGGCAAGGATCGGCTACACCTAATTTTGACATGTTCTAGTTTAAATAATAACATGAAGTGACAAGAGAGAGAAAGTATTATATTTAAGTCGGAACTAATTGTGGTTGATATTCAAGAGGATTACAGGTGTAGCAAACTCAGATGTAGCCGAACCTTGGCCATATATATACATATGTGTATTTATATACACACATGTGTGTAGGCAATGATCGGTTACACCTCAATTTGGCTATACTCTAATTCCTGTTATTTCCACTACAAGTTCCGATTTAAATAATAGTATTTTCTTTCTTTCCACTGCGCTATATTATTTGATTCAGTAAGAAAGAGAAAGTATTATATTTAAATCGGAACTTGTGGTGGAAATCGAAGGATTAGAGATGTAACCAATTCTTGCCATATATATATATTTATATATATATATATATATATAGGTTCAATGACATCCCTCTTGCCCCCTAATTTTCACTATAAGTTTTTGTTCAAATATTAATTCTCTCTCTCTTCCATATTATACCATTATTTAAATAAAAACTTGTGGTGGGTAACAGGGGCGCCATTGAAAATTCCTCACATACATATACATACATATATATGTATATGTGTATATGTATATATGTATATGTATGTATGTATATGTATAATTAACTAAACTTTGGGAAGCTTGAATTGAACCAACAGTTAGACTTCATACAAGTGATGTGGTGTAATGCTTGTTTTTATTTCATATAATGTGTGTGCATAAAATCAGTTCTATATTTGATTAGAAAATTACAGTTAATTTGATAATTATCGAAACTTGGTATACTAGAATGTCAGACGATTTCATTTGAAATCTCTTTATAAGTAATAAAAATTAAACATAGGATAATGACGACAAAAAAAAAATCAGTTGCTCGAGTTGATACATAATTAAAGCTTGTACAAATTTAAATCGCGTCACAACATCGATTTCGGTGGGGTTTGCTTTTAATTTTTTCATTATCTTTATTCGTTGAGAAATGTATTGGTGCAGCCTGGCCCTCTTTCTAAATTTGTCCGAAGGCCCCATAATTACAGCCGCTCCTCCCACACACACTTTGCACATTTATCGTTATTTTACTCCTCCGTCCATCGTCTCCCTCCACTTACTTACAGGCGAAAGTCCCTCTCTTCGGATCCTAAAATTCTTGATGGTATAGCTCCTATCAGTCCTTATTTGTACCCATTTTAGTTATACATATTCTGCTGATTTTACTTCTACTTCCATATGCTGTTTCACTCGTAATCTTCATAATGTTATTTTAAACCATGATAATCTGTAAGTCAGTAGAATTACACAATTAAATGGTTAAACCTAGTTTCCTTTCCCTTTTTTCCCTAAGGTAAAATGATGCCTACAATTTTAAAGTTCCAACAACGTGTAGGTGCACATTGAGAACCAGATTACAAGGATGTGAGATGTACCAGCGCTTCATTATAAATATGATTTCATGGATTTAAGTGGGAAGAAATTAAGGTGGTATACAAGGTGCTCGGAAACAATGTGTGAAGGGTGCAGTCATATTTGCAATGTCAATATGAAGCTCAGTGGATCTATACATTCCCGATTCAAAGGTGATTTTTTGTATTTAGGATAGTTAGGTTTAAATACTGTAGTTATGTTGTAGCACAATTTCACCGAATGGTTCATGCCAAAGCATGTCCCATTTTGTCCATTATCCCCCAACATTTTCAGATGGAGCATTGTATGTTAATACAACCCAATTATTGAACACTAATTAAGTGAAGTAGCAACAAAAAACTAATATTATTTTTGCTTCTTTAGCTATATTTGTATTTTGACCATGGCAAGTATCACATGTCTTTTTCAAGCTTTGGTTTTATTTAATGGATTGACCATCAAAAAAATTTAGTTGTATTTTATCTCTATGCGATACGATATAAATTGACATAAATTTAGTAATGGCATTGAAATACCTGTTACCAGTGAATTGGTACCGGACTTTAGAAATGGCTTCGGTCCTCTTTATCATATATTTCCAGTTTTCTTACTTGCTCTCATTATTTTAAGAAAAATATTTCTGAAAAAAATACACGTCAATTAAATGCAACATTTTTTCTTTCAAATTTTATAATAGGTAAGTAATGTGAAGTAGTTGATGGTTATGTGCTTAAGTCTAACGATTAAACCATATTTTGACAATTTATTTATTTCATAGAAACAATTTCATTTTTAATCTAATGATAGTAGTTATTATTTGTATTATATTGTTGATGGTGATTCTTCTTATTGCATGGTTTAGCTGTTTGTTCCACGAGCATTGTTACTCTGTCCAAGAACGAACATCACGAGCAAATGCTCAGTGGAACCGCCATTCAGGTGGGGCCCACTACTGTGCCCGTGAAATCCATTTCCAGACATAGTAGTACTTTTGTTGCTCCACATACATACAGTCATCTTTTGCGCTTAAACTTTATAGTTGCATTCACTGAATATAACATGATATTGGTAGTTAATAGCTATTTTTTGCTTGTGGAACAACTTCTATATTTAGCAGCTACAACCATCATGGTAAAAATAGGAATATTAATAGGAGTGTTAACAACAGGAGTTGATCTTTTAATATAGTTAGCACGATAATGGAGCATTTTAGTGCAGTTGGAGTATGTATGATTAATTATTAGTTTATACGTTAATAATGTTAGTTAAGAACGTAGATTGCGTTATTAACTTCTTTTAGTATAATTCTATAACTAAGCAGTTATATGTTTTATCTTCTTTATCATCTTTTTTTTGGGTCATTGTATATTGTGGAAAAAAAGTCAAATATTCAAAGGAACCAATGAAATGTGGTACACCAATTGTCTTTAGTTACTACTTTGTTGCCTGTCTTATTCTTGAATGTACATGTTAGAAAGCATTTAGAGTTTGTATAGTTGACTAATTATGCCTTTTTTGGGTATATTTAGGCTGCAAAACTAAAAGCTAAAAACATTCAACATTACACTTGATAAACATTACAAACTAGATAGACTCATCTGTGTAAAAATTATTGATAATTGTAATGGTGCATGATGTGATTCCTAATGCATGAATCTTTACTGATACGTTTGCATTTATATATACAAATTGAATAAAATGTATAATAGTTTACTTATCGATTCTATTTGATAACATTAATCACCTGATTACTGTCCTTTTCAATAGAGGATATAATTTGTGATAGTTTGATGTCAGGAAAACTATTCTTGGGGATTTTTTTCTTATGTAAATAAGGTTTTCATTTTTAAGAGTGTTGATTAATGGAGACAGATAAAGGATATGTAATTAGTTTGCTTTGTATGACTTAAACTTGAGATTCTTAGTTAATAATAGAAAAATTGAGGAAATTGTAATGTTACACTAATTTCCGTATTTTAATATCTTTCATAGTAATTTTAGTATGATAAAGATAATTATGTTAGTGAACTTCAATTTTTTTTGCTTCTCACTTTTTATTTTCATAATCGTAGAAAAAAAAACATTCATGTAACTACAAATTGATAGATTCAACGTGAAAATAATTTTGTACTTAACTTTACTAACTAAAACACATAAGATTACTGAACTTGTTTTTAGCTAAAATAAATGAAATAATTATAATGGAAAAAATAATATGTTAGAAAAAACCTAACCCTATAATTGGGCGACGATTTATTACGCAACAGTTAACAAAATATCGTTAACACACCCACAGATAATAATATTAAGACAATATAATATATGGCATCCAACATTTATTATAACTTATCCATACGTATCGCAACCATTGATTACATGTATAAAAAATTAAATAGTAGGGACCACACTCAAAATATATGGGTGGATTTCAATGGGCACGTCAATTTTGTGGACTGAGGAATTAGTCCCTACATATATACACTTGTATGGTAATATTATTAATTACTATGTATATATGCATTGAACCTAGTCCTTACAAAATGGTTGCCAACTAAGAAACCAATGAACATGGTTAATTTTATCCCATTGTGTTTAATTTGAATGTATATGATATTAACATAACTTCTCTGTATTATCCTTCACTACTTCTCTATATAATCCTGCATTTCTTCCTCATTTTGTAATTAAAATGGAGAATACAAGAAAATCAAAAGGGCGCCGAAAGGTGGAAATGAAAAAGTTGGAAGATCCAGAGGCTCTTTATGTTTGTTTTTCTAAACGAAGATCTGGAATATTCAAAAAAGCAAGTGACTTGTCCACTCTATGTGGTGCTGAGATGCTTATTTTGATCGACTCACCAGCTGGTAGAACCCACTCCTTCTCCCATCCTAGTGTCAATGTCATTGCACAAAGATTCCTAGGGGATCTGAATTCTGCTTCAGGTTCAACCTGGTCAGGTTTAGACCCTAATCACGGTCTTTTTGAGCTGCAACGAAATGCTAATATTCAGCACTTGACAAGGAGTTGCGAGTTATGGGCTGAACTCCATGATAATCAGTTGAAAAAGAAGAAGGCGCTTACAGAAAGATGTCAAATGCTTTCTGCAGCACCACATGGCGCTATTTTACGCAGCCCTGATGAATTGAAAAAACTGAGTCTTGAAGAACTTTATCAACTCGCAGAACAACTTAGGGACTTCAAAACTAAACTTTCTGCTAGAATTGATCATATAAAACGAGAAGCTGAAACAACTCGTGCTTCAACAGTTGACTCCAATCAAGGGGTTAACACTTTTAACAGCGGGCAAATAATGTTGAGGTCTGACCCATCCATACTGCCTTCGTCCATTAATTCTAATGGCATTTCCCTTAATGCAAATCCTGTTTCTGCAGGTCAAACATTTTCTGCTATCCCAACTCTATCAGTCAACCCTCATGAGCAACAACAAACTACTAACGCCACTCCAGATTATTTGCATACGTCTTTGTTTTGTAAGCATGGAATTCATAACATGAATAATCCTAGCTTTGATGGGTTTAATAGTGATCAAAACCTTTAGTTGTGTTCTACATTAATTTAATGTTATATAAATCAAAAGAAATCTTGTATTGGTGTTGGAAGATGAAACTATGAAAAATGTGTGAACGGTGATGTATTGAGTTTTATTTCATTTAGTTTCATTTCAACTCTATTTTTACTTTTAATTTTCATTCGCATTGGCTGTTCCATAGAAGTGAAATACTTTAAACACTTTAAATGATGCGAGCGAAATATTTTGTATTCATTGACATCTAAGTGCCACGGGTTATAATTTTTAAATGTGTTTATAACTTAGTTTGCTAGTTTCAATCCTTATTATGTAGTTCATGAATTTGTGGTACATGTAAAAGTTTGTTATCAACTTTCGCTTTGATGATACAAATTAGTGTTACATGAAAATAAATGAATATTGGATAGAAGATGAAAAAGATACTTGAGTTAAAATATAATCCAGATATCTATACTAAATATATCATCTTTAATATATGCTAAGGGCAATTTGGATATTGCAAGCTTCACCAAGGTGAAGTAATTTGCATTATTGATTATTAGTTATTAATAAAGATATTGATTGTGTAGTTAAACAAATACTCGGTGTTATAAGAGGTATATATCTTTCGCTTTAGAAATCATGTAACTTATTATTAGTCATCATTAAACATAAGAATACGAACTATTTACTCTGTTAGCCACTATCTATTCCTAGTTTGTCTGCTTATTCATTTCATATAGCTAGTATAGCATTTTTAAAGAATGATAGGGAATCATTTATTGCTCATTAGGTAATGCTTGACCAAAGATCATTTGGATATTTAGTTGAAGTGCATTGCACATGAAGTAGTCCTAAACTTCTTTGAGTTAAGATTGCATTTCATGAGTTGAAACTCTAACATATATAATTCAGTCTTATTTTCATGACCATACTTGAACTGTGGAAAATTCATATGCACTTGCTTATATTTTGGAACTATCATAGTGCATCTATTGCTATACTGAATGGTTGTGTAAGAAAATGCATTTGGAATTTGTATGCTTTATTCAATTATGCATGTTTAGGGTATATATTTCAACTCCATAGTGCTACTTCACCCAGAATTTCCAGGTGAATAAAAATACAGCAAAGGAGGGGGGAATATGTGAGCCCTTTGGCCCACATGCTCCCCTTCTCATGCCGTTTTCTCTCCATAAATTCCAGGATGTGTAGCAAAATTCATTCCAACTATTGTTATCTACAAATATTACTTGTTGGGTAGCAATGGCACTCATTTTAATGTTAAACGTGAGCAATAATGATGAACAAGGTACCTCATCTTTAAAACTTACTTAATAATTGAAATAAACATGATAATTAAATTTTATTATCTTCTATTCTCTGTTGTACGATATGACTTCCAGCTCAATACTAATTACTTGCTTGTTTGTATGCGAATTTGATCACTAATATTTAAGTTATAGCAGTACACATTTAATTGTTCTATTCAGTGATATTTAACTGTTAATTTGAAGTTGATTGAGCTTTAGTATTTGTAATATTCAAGATATTAGCTTGAATATCTTGTATAATACATTGTATATTTTGTTACCAATCATATTTATGTTTTATCATTTTAATTCACTGTGGATGTTGGATATCAATCGTATTTTTTCTACTGTTTTAGTACATTATTGATGTTGAAAATAATTGCTACAACCATGGCTTTATTACTTGAATTCGAGTTAGTATTTTTATTACAAATATTATATTTATAGGTATTGATAAAAACCTTAGATTGGTGTACTAGTTTAGCCATTAAAGTGATGTGAGCAAATCAAGCTGTGCTTATTTGAGTAAAAATTTGACATATATAAATAACGTTTAATATAATATATATGTAACTTCATAAGTTATATTACCAGTTAGGAATTCAAAGAATTACTTGAGATAAAACTTTTGAACGATTCCATGCATTGGAAAGATATAAAATAAAATCATTGCCATTACAGTAGAACAACTATCTTGAAATTAGTGGTGGTAATTATATATCTGTTAACTCTTAACTCCGTAGCTCATTATATATACCGAGGCATTGAATGACAATGGTTAGCAAGTGATTAATTGTGGTTGTTTACTTGCTATTCTTATATAGATTGACAAATTGGTAAAATTGAAGCAAAGTTGTGCTTTCTTGTGTTTATAATAGATGTTACACTATTCAAATGACAATTGTTAGCAAGTGATCAACTGCATATGTTATACCATTCATATGAAATGGTCTAATTGAAGCAAATGTGTGCATTTTTGTTCTTCAAATGGTTTTAACGTTGTTTATAATAGATACTTATATGCCATATCTAACTTTCAGTTTCCGATGTACGACAAGATTCCTTATTTTTGTTTCTTATATTTGAGCTTAACATTTTCTTCATGAATATTGTACTTACTGAAAACTATCATAGACTCAGCCTTATGGAACAACTTGTTAGACTGTGCAGTGACTTAAATATATAATCACAAACTATTGCAAAATCCCGTGAACTGCATAAAGTGCAAATTTCAAATGATCACCGTCCGGTGAAAATCTTTGCTTATCCAGTAAACAGAAATAACTTTCATGTCTCAATGCAAGTTTTTTTATGACCTGCAATACATTTTATCCCCCGTGAGTAAGCAATGAATGTAGGTAACTCACTTTTAGGTTTACTTGTTCTTTCTTCATTCCTGAGGTATAATACAAATAATGACTAAAGAAGTTACTTGAAATTGAAATAAGTACTTACTCAAAAGTTTGTGTTGGTTTGGTATCATTATCTCCAAGTAAGCGCAGGTGAGGAGAATTAGTTTAGTGCAAGCAACAGATACTTCAATATCCATGTTGGAAAGACTTAATTAGATGAATTCTTTTATTAAAGAAACTATTTCGCCTGATTTCTAAGTTGTATACTTCTATTTCCTTTCATGATTATATTTTCTGCTTCATATGCACTTTCACTTCTAATCTTTATATCATTGTATAGAATATGATAATTTAAAATCTACTGAACTCAAAGGTGGAACCTATAATGTCTATTTATTTCAGATGTGGGTGCGAGGGATGGTGCTGCTAGGAATATTTGCATGCAAGAATGTCAACATGCAATTCTGACTCAATGATTTTTCTTTTTTTTCTTTTGGTGTTTTAGGCAGTCAGTGAATTTTGTTTGAATTATTTTGGTTATATTGAAGAATAACATTGCCTCCCAAAGGCAAATAAAACAAAATGCCTCTTTAAAGCATATCAAGTAGGCCTGTCAACGGATGCTTTCGGATGCGGATAGTGCCATATCCGTATCCGCATCCCAAATCATTTTCGAATATCGGATATCCGCATCCACGGATACGGACGGATATCGAATAATTATCCTATCCGCTAACGACCGATAAATCAAGAATTATAAAAAGAAATTTTTAGTATAACGTAAATATTTTTCAATCCCATTAATTATAAGTGTTAAAAATTAACAAATATGATGATAATAAATAGTTTCGAGCAGTTAAAAAGTATTAAGTGCATATAATATAAACTACTAACTTAATAAAATAATAAACAAATATCTTTCGCTGTGCTAAAATATACATAATTTGAACTATAATCTTGATAAAAACCGGACGGATAATTTTCGGATGCAGATGTCTTCGTATCCGCATCCGCATTCGTTTTTCCAGATATCGGATATTTATCCGCTTTTCGGATGCGGATGCGGACAAATTTCGGATTTTTCGGGTATCCGTTGACAGCCCTAATATCAAGTTTGGTCTGGTTTCACAAAATCACAGGTATAAGGATAACATATGCATTGTGTTCCTGAAATGAATCGCCCAAACATGTCTCTGAATATAAAAGCACAAGAAGCCGATGTTTCCTCTTCACATCTCATGACACCAAGTGTATTGACATCAGTTTTGACCCATTTTATCCAAAATATCTCTTTACATAATTAGTTGTTAAACTGAACTCAAACCTGTTCAATATTTAATAAAATTGAATCATGTTTTCCTCATTCTCTTTTTATCTAAGAATTTTGGGAACTACTTTACAATTATGTTTTCGGTTTTCCACTCAAACTCTAACCCTAATTTCAGTTCAACTAATATCAATTGCACCATGTCTATTTTTTATATTCTTTCCACTTCCAAGGCATTGTCTCTTTTCTGGTGTGTGGCTATTTACTATTTCTAGTTGTTGAATTTATAGCCTGAGAGGTGCATGTATTAGATTTCATTATTTTAACAATATTAAATTTTACCTTAGGTAGTTAACTGATTTGATAGTGCCAGTTCTTTGCTAGCATTGTTACCTGAACATTCTGTCAATCCTTTTAGTTTCTAACATTATGCTTACTATTATAGAGTTCTTGTTCTCCCATCCCCCAGATTCAATTAAGAATCAATTAAATAATAAATGCAAATTGAATGGATATGATTTAGTAGGAACATGCGGTACATACAAAATAAGGGTGGAGGAATCAGTGTCCCCTTATAGAAAACAATTGGTATAAAGCTATGTTTTTTCTTTTAGTGTTTAGTACTAAATAACAAATACAACGAGCTCCTGTTTTTTTTTGTTTCCCGCCTTGACTATGCCCGTCATACATATAGTATATGGATGTGCTAATTAAACAAATCAATATTGTAAATTTAACTGCAATTAAAACTTTTGATAGAGGATTTTTCAAAAGAATTTTTGAAGTCGGTTTTCTTGTTGTCCTTTCTTTATTATATTATTCGATTCTAGATTTGATTTTGTAATAGAGATAAATACAATAATGAACATTTAAAATCTAAATTTTTGCCTTTTTGACGTGTTCTAACATATAAATTAGTTATGATTGTCTAATTAAGTATATTGCATAATCCGAATCTGATGTTATTACACTTTTTTTCATACCGTATGTGGAATAGCAAAGGCATGGTGGGGTTATTAAAAGACATTTTATATTGGGGATGCAATGACAAATATTGAAGATGAAACCAGTTTGCTCCTAAAATCGTTTTCCTACGTCAACATAATTTGCTTTTAAAATATGAATGTGCAATCCTTCAAGTATCTACTTATTATATGTTCCAATTTGGTATCAATATTAGTGACCATTATTTTATAACAGTGCTTTAAAACAAATTTTGGCTTAATAACCATACATGTATATTTGGGCTATTGGTGGTTAAATGCAATTGCAATGGTATTTGCAGGTACCTTGCCATATTTGGTTAAAGGCTATTTTGTTTTTTTATTCATTATGATATCTTTTAGTGCTTCTTATAACTTTGATTTTGTTATTGTTATCTGCAGTATATACTGTAATTAAGCTTATTCTTGCCATAACCGCAGTATTGACTCTATTTCCAATTCTACTTTTGATCACACACACAGATATATAGATAGGGCAAGGATCGGCTACACCTAATTTTGACACGTTCCAGTTTAAATAATAACATGAAGTGACTAAAGAGGGAAACAATAAGTTGTTAAGATGTAGCCGATCCTCTACATATATGGCAAGGATCGGCTACATCTCAGTTTCGCTACACCTCTAATCCTCCTGAATATCAGCCACAAGTTCTTATTTAAATAATAGTATTTGCTCTCTCTCCCCCCGCACTATTTTATTTAATTCAGTAAGAGAGAGAAAATATTATATTTAAATCGAAACTTGTGGTTGATATTCAAGAGGATCACAGGTGTAGCAAACTCGGATGTAGCCGAACCTTGCCCATATACATATGTATGTATATATATACATATGTGTGTGTATATAAATAATAGTATATATATAGGCAAAGATCGGTTACACCTTAGTTTTGCTACACTTTTAATTCCTGTGATTTCCACCACAAGTTTCGATTTAAATAATAGTATTTTTTACTGCACTATATTATTTAATTCAGTAAGAGAGAGAAAGTAGTATATTTATATCGGAACTTGTGGTGGAAATCGGAGGATTGGAGGTGTAGTCGATCCTTGCCCCCCCCCCACCCCACACACACATATGTTCAATGACATCCCTCTTGCCCCTTAATTTTCAATATAAGTTTTTGTTCAAATATTAATTCTCTCTCTCTCTTCCATATTATTCCATTATTTAAATAAAAACTTGTGTTAGGTAACAGGGATGCCATTGAAACTTCCTCACATACATATATACATACATATACATATGTATATATATATATATATATATGTGTGTGTGTGTACACATACACATATATATACATACATGTATATATATAGGACAATTTTTCAAACGGTGCTTGGCAAAATAACATATTTTAAAAATAGGCATCATAGAAAACTAATTGCAAAACTAGGCCTCGTTTTATTTTTTTCAGCGTTTTATACTTGCGCAAGTGTAAAAAAAAATTCAAAAATTATACTTGCACATTCCATAAATGCTCAAGCACAAATTTTTTATTTTTTAAAAATAACACTTGCGCAATCCAAATTTGCGCATGTATAATTTTTTTTATAGCAAAAATACACTTGCGCCATCCATATTTGCGCAAATATACACTTGCGCAATCCATATTTGCGCAAAATGAGGCCTATTTTTGCAATAAGTTTCGATTCAGGTCTAAAATTGAAATATGTTTTTTGTTCGGGCTTGATTTAAAAAATTGTCCATATATACATATACATATACATATACATATACATATATATATATATATACATATACATATATATATATGTATGTATGTATGTATGTATATGTATAATTAACTAAACTTTGGGAAGCTTGAATTGAACCAACAGTTAGACTTCATACAAGTGATGTGGTGTAATGCTTGTTTTTATTTCATATAACGTGTGTGCATAAAATCAAACTTATGAGGTCCTCAAATTGTTTCAATCCTTTAACTATTTGGTCACCTCATTGGGTATGTTAATCTTTATTGGCTAAGGTAGTTCATATACTTGGTACGACTTATATATTTTTTAACAATACGCTCATATAATAAACAGTTTTCATCAATTTTCACATAATTGCATCGATAGTATGTTGATAATTCATTAAACATTTTTTAAAAATAACAAATTTTACACGGTTATTATTAACTGATGTTATTGCTATTCTATCCTTTCAATCTTCAGAGGCATGTGTTGGTTACTATGTTTGATTTTCCAGGGATGGTGGGGCTTTACTGTGTGCATATTGCTTCTGTCGTTAAGGCATTCTATGGGGAAACATGGTTCCAACTATGGCTATGTTACTAGCACAGACCACTCGGGTTTCATTTTCATTTCTTTTTTTTTTATTTTAAGCAGCAGCAACATACTTCAACACAGAGAGGAAAAATAGGACCAACTTATAAGAAGTGTTTTGTGACAGAATCAATATTGTGTTATCTTTCTTAAAATCGAAGATAGCATTTGACTTAAAAATGAATTTTGTGTTTTGCAATTTCAATATGTATGTCAAATGGCGTGGGAGAGAATGACATGTTGGAAAATTCTAGTCATTCCACCAAAGGGGAGAAAGGGGAAGGAAGAAGATAGTTTTTGATATTTCTCAAAATGCGGAAAAAAGAAAAAATCATTTTGAATTTATATGTTAGAAGTTAAAACTATTTTTCAAATCGATTGTTTTTCGCCCGCTTCTCTACTCGTGTATATTTTAAAATACATATTGAAAACACAAAACTCGTTTTGAAACCAAATACTATTTAAGTTTGAAGATCATAGATATACAAACACAATTTACATTCATTAAAGCTTCGAGTCGAAAAATGTCTTCAAGAAATGCATTTCCAGTGTTTATTGCAGATATGCAGTCTCATATTCTTAGCTGCATGGTTGGTTGATTCATCTTGGCATGTGTTTACAAAATCCTGATTTGAATATTTATAGCCATTGGGTTTCTATGCAGTTAAATGTGATAAAGAGCTTAAATGAGGAGAGTTCCCAGAGAGAGAAAAGCAAGCATCAGTGGAAGTATTCAAAATGGATGCCATATTGCCACATCCAAGAGAGATTCTATATTTCAACTTCATATAATCTTTGTTTGTGGTTATATTAGTCTGGATAAAAGCATTTTAGGATACACATGAATAGTGTAATTTTGTGAAACATAACTGTCTAGTCTAATGCCAATACATAGTTAAGTAGAGTCATCCAGCTCAAAATCTAAAATTAAATGCAACACCTAGTATCATCCCACTCTTCATGATTCTGGTAAATCAGTTAGCTTTGCAAATTCTGTCTGCACATTGAAACCTTCATGGTACATGTTGCTAGGCAATTCATGGATATTGAAATGTGAGAGAATGAATCCATTTTGAAAAAGTTATTGAACTTGGTTTGTTGATCCTTTGAAACAGATGTATATGACACTAAATGTAACATTATTTTCTTTTATATTTTGTTTACTGTAATGAGCCTTTTAACTTTGTAATGACTGTATGATATTTTCACATCAAATTTGAAAATTGTTGTATGATAAACCAAATATTCTAAAACATAAAGCAAGTAGCTGTCAAGGGATTCATTCTATACTTTGCTGTTGACTTTTGGCTTCTTCACTCAATAACTTGGGAGTCTTTTAGGCTCCATGTTCACGACCATTTAAATATTGTTTTTTTTAAACTATGACACGGTTAATGAATTCGGTTTTTGTTAAGAGAGAGCATTTTTATTCCAAAAGACTCGTGTAAGTAAAAGCATTACATTATATACAGTGACCTTCTATTGTAAGATTTGAAAATTTAAAGGTCCTTTTTTCTTCTTCTTGAAAACCTCATATTTACCTGAACAGGAGTCCATTTAGTGCCCTCTTGAAATCTGATTTCAGAAAAGAAATCGGTAATTATAATAGTAAATAGGACCCATTAATAAGTGCATGTATATTTCAATGTATGTTTGTGTTATCTTGAATTTACAAATATTCTAAAAATAATTTCAGTGTGATATCAGGGAAGTTTCAATGTACTTTCTCCTCCTGGCTGGTTTTCGTTGCTTAATGTGCTGTTTCAGATGCATGCAGTTTCTTCTTCTGGAGTGGGATTTGTTGTGTATATGCATTTCTTATGTGAATTGTGCAGTTTGAAATCAATTTCTTAGATTAGATATTTCTTTGTAATGTGTTTATGTATATACTGTGCTGGTCTTTTGTGGGGATGTAGTTTAGTTGAAGGTGATGTGTGAGTTTGTACGAGCAGATGTTTCAGCTTGGGTTATTCGTCTTTTATCTCAAAATAGAAATTACTTGATGATATGGATGCTTCATAAAAGAAGAATAATGTGGTTAGTATTAATTAGTTTGAAGTATGTTCACTTGAAAGTTACGACTCTACCGTCCAGGTAGATCTTGTGAAAAAATCCTCGAATTCCGTATCTTTTGTTCCATACAACATCCAGCAGCAACGGACAAAACAGTAACCATTCTGTTACCCGTGATGGCAACTTAAAAGGATCATTAATTCAGCCTTCTAGGATTGTTAACCTCTTAATTGAAACCAATTAATTTTAATTAATCTCAATTAACTTTCAATCACATCACATTTAATTAGACATAACCTCCTCATTACTCCTAGAAGCGAGGAGGACAAAACATCCCAATTAAAGCAAAAACCATGTCAGAGTCGGTTACACCAGAACCTCAGTTCCATAAAAAGCCTTTTCCTGCATAGGGGAAGCTTTTTTTTTTTAAGACGAAGTTACATATGATTGCATAGGGGAAGCTGTCAAGCATGTGTCCACACTTTGTCTTTTAAGTAGACCATCCCATTTTGTAATTATTTTTATCCAATTTATTTTTAATTTCATTGCAATTATCAATTTGCTACCGACTGTAACAAATAAATCATTAATTAAAAAAAAGAAAAATTTCATCATTACAGTCTGCAAGAAGATGCCGATTGCAATGAACAACGATCGATAAGTTGTTGTTGATTGCGATTTGAAATATTTGAATAATTTTTAGTAGATATTGAGTGGTGGATAGCAACACTTGCATGAAAACTCAGGCCCCGCCAAAGTCTAGCTCCAAATATTATTGAGTAGCAATGGACAAAATAAGAATGATCCTCTTGATCGCAACGGTCCATAAACGTACATTAATTCAATCATTACAACCTCTTCAGCAGCCTTCCATGACTGTTAACCCCTTAAGTAAGGCAATAAGTTCCAATTAATCCCAATTACACTCTATTTAACCATCCATAACCAATCATTTATTCCTGAAGTAATGATGGCTATTACAAATGTTACCAAATCAACCACTCACAAAGACATCTTTTTGAAAAAATTGCAGTTGAGCATGTCAACACCATGTCAATGTTAGTTACACCAAAACCTCTGCTCCGTAAAGAAATCTTCTCCAGCATAAGGGAAGCGCCCAAGTATGTGTTTGCACCCTTTCCCGTAGGTAGATGATGTATAAAAACTTCCAAGTCTCGCTATTGTTTGGCTACACACATTGGCTAGTAGCAACAAACAAAACAAGAACCACTCTCTTGACCGTGGCTACCCCATAAAGGATCATTAATTAAGTCGTTACCATCTCCTCATTAGCCTTTCATGACTGTTAACCTCTTAATTAAAGCTAACTGTTCCAATTATTCCTAAGTAATCTCCAATTACACCACCTTTTACTGCCCATAGCGGCTCATTTACTCCCAGAAGCAATGACAACAATTAAATTTACCAAATCAATCGTTCATAAGACTTTCAACCAGAACACCAAATTGCATTTGATCACGTCTACTTAGTTACACTAGAACTCGGTTCTATAAAAGGTCTTGTCCTACCTAGGGGAAGGGAACTGAACCTTGGAGTTTCAACAATATTGTAAATGAAAGGAAAAAACACCTGTATACTTCATTATTATCAAGCAATAAAAGAGCAAGACCATCACAGTGGACATACATCCTCAAAGATCAAGCAACTATAAATCTTTATGTTTCTTTTATTTTACAGTTAAGCATTTTTTATTTCCAGCACCATCTGCGCGTACCAAATATTAGATTTCACGGTATAATTTAAAACTTTAATCCCGAGATTGACGAAAAGAATCGTCAACATTTCAGCACAAGGAAGCCTCTACTTTCCTTCCCAGCAACTTAACGACCACATCTACGGATCAAAACCAACATCGCCATGATCAGAGATTTCGTCCATTATCATGAAAACGCTATCCCCGACACCACCACATATATGGCCCCAAATATAGGCTTCCATACGGAGACAAAGGAATTGGAGAAATCACCAAAGAGGTTTAGAATTTGAAATTTGCTTCATCGCTCAAGAACGATAAAACATGGGGCAAAGAAATGAAACCATAACACGTCAATGCCCCAGGCATTCTGTAACATCCCTATTTTGAGGCTCGAAGCTAAGCGCTACAGATGCTGCAGTCATCTATAGTATTAACTTCTGGTGACAAAATACGTAATGTTAATAGTATCTATAATATCAGAAGCACACAAATATGAAATAAAATCAACATAGATTTCAAAAACAACTTTTCTGATTACATTTCAAATCAATATTTCATATTCAATTACATAATCCCAAAACAACTCCCAAGTTTTGGTCAAATATAATTATTACAAATTACGCCAAGAGCGACATATGAAGATGCCCCATTAGACGATCAGAGTACTATATAGATAGACATATCAGTCATAAATACATCACAGCAGAAATAATACTAAATAACTCCTACATAGCTAGCTTTGCCTCCTACACGTCTTCTGAAGCTTATTCGTCCAACCTACTAAACCTGAAAAGTCCTTAACTCTCAATTAATCTACTCAAATTTATTTTTGAGCACCCGAGAGTTTATGGGGAAAACATAAACTTCGAGTCAAACATAAAGCTTGATGTGGATAATTCTTTAACATCTCGATTTACTGATATTAAGTGAGACCACGCCGCTTAGCGGAACGTGTTTCCCCTCACTAATGTCTTTTTAAAACATATCTTTTGCAAATCAAAATCCTGCAATCAAACTGATTATAGCAATAACATATATGCATATAAATCGGGTAATCAATGGACTGTCTGTCTAAACATTATAGTTTTATCTGGCTAACTATTAACCACTGGCTGACTCGGGCCTACTAGACATAATAAATATTCTGACTTCTGTTAGATACAATACTGGACGATCTGTCCTAAACTTACTTCTTCAAGGGTCAACTAATCCTAATGGTTTTGCGGACTCACCAATAACCTACCTCTACTCTGTGTATTCCTTTCCGTGTGTAACAGCGTTTTAGTCTTACCTTGACAAGCCCTACACACTAGAATTTTGGACTTATATTAGCTAGGGGCTACTAGCTAAAGCATAGGGCATGACCTCATACCAGTCCCATCTGGTCTTTTAATATCCGAGTCATATACTTAGGGTTAACTACCCTATTCAAATTTCATTTCCTTGAAAAAAAACTTTACAAATGATTTACCCTTGAAATCATATCTTTATAAAACAAGGAAATCATACTCTTTGTTTTACTCAAAATACTTATGTAATGATATATGCTTTACTCAAAACAATGTTGATGAAACCTAAATCAATGGGATTATCTATCCCTTCAAAATAAGTTTAAGCCTCTTTTTAACTTAGAAAACTTTAGGCTATAAAGTCAAAACAACACCTTCGAAACCTTTGTTTAAAACCTTAAACAATCCTTTTCGAAATTATTGAAAGCATCCCTTTCAAAATCATTTCTTAAAACCTTAGACATTCTCTTTCGAAACTACTTAACCATGTCTTTCAAAACTCTTAGAAATATTCCATTCGAAACACTCAAGTATACCTTTCAAAAGCATTCGAATCTTTCCCTTTGAAACCCTTAAAACATACCTTTCGAAAGCATTGGGTTCAAGAAAGAGTTTGTGGAAACATAGCTCTGAAACCATTTAAAAGTATTCCTTTCGTAATCATTGGGTTTAACATCTAATATAACCATTGGGTTAAAGAGAACAGAAGCGAAAGTACCCCTTTCGAAAGCATTGATCCCAAGTAAAAGAACTGGGGAAGAGGATAGCTTCGTAACCATCCTTTCAACACTATTGCCTCCGAACTCTTATTAAAAGCGGCTAAAAACCTCTTTCGAAAGCATTAAGAAGGCGGCTTCAACGATAAGAAAATGAAAGCCTTCCTTTCGAACACATTGTTATAAGGCTATAAAAAAGCGACCTTTAACTAATTCGAAAGGTATGAATGTGGCAGCTAGGGTGTCAATAGGTTCAAAAGTGGCAAATCCTTCGAAACTCCTTTTAAAAACAAAGACAAGCGGAAACTCTTTCGAAAGCTTCTTTTTTTAGAACAACGACAAGCTAATGGGTTCGAAAGCCAATAAAAGCAATCCCTTTGAAAGCATGCCTTCGACACGGTCCCCGTCATTCTCCAATACATTACGTATCAATTGCTTGATATCATATGCATTAGTTTCGAATGGGTACAAAAGGCTCACTGGGCATGATGACGGAAGTAAGCAATGGAAGTGGCGAAGTTGTAATTCGAAACAAAACCGCTTTTATGCCTTTCAAAGTAATTTCTTTTCTCCTAACTTGTCTAATTTGTCAAAATATGATTGGTTGCCAATCCTTTATCAAAATTATTTTCTAAAAAGACTGTCTAATTCAAAATTAACAATTGAAAATATTTTAGCAAATAAGCCATTTTCCTTAATAAAACATTTTACACATTTAAGTCTTTTAACTTAAATAATTTAATAACCATAGTAAATCACTTAGGAAAAATTCCCAAAAACCTCAATAATTCAATTTAAATATGTTTTCTAACATCTATAAATTTCAGACTCGAAAAGATTATTTAATTGTCTTAAATAATTTAAACCCCAAATTAACTATTTCCTCTTTTAGAAAATTCATAATAAATCCATAATTACTTAGAAAATTATGAAACTTGAAACCCACTTCTAAAATAATGTTCTTGACCATATACCAAAAATGCAATTCATTTGGATGCCATTTGATAGTCATAAAATCTATATAAAACCATGTAAATCATCAACTTAAAGCATATAATCATTAAATCCCTATAACATGGCATATACTTGCAAAAGAAATCAGGTTTACCTTTAAAATGAAATCATTTATCAAAAATAGAGATGTAAACTAATTATTCATTTTGGCTTTGTGTTAAGAAGGTTGAGATTTGCATTTAGATGGATTTGCTAAAGCTTTCTACTTGAGCCCTAGCTTTTCTTCTCCTTGAATCTTCTTAATGGTGGCCGACCGAGTTCCTCTAGAGTTTTAGTTTTGTTGTGTAAGTTAAAATGAATGAGGAATGAAGAACATAAGTGTTTAGTGTATAAGAACAAAAGCTAATCCCATTTTACTCTTACCATATTCCTCCTACTTACTTATTTTTAATTCTCTCTTACTTATACATTCATTAAAGCATGACTCCTTCTTAATGAACAAATCTCAGTCCCTTAATTACCTACATTATTTCATTTAATTTATCTAATTAAATATTCTAAATAATGTTAGTCAAAATTAGGGTCATTACATAATCGCTACCGCTTCATGCTTCACTGAGATTGTTCCCGGTGTTGGGAGCAATGCTATTGACACTCCATTATAGTTATTGGGGGTCCATAACAACTACTGAATTGTTGGATCAGATGTATCAGACAATGGAGTAAAATAGGCAAATTTTAAAAAAAGTCTTTTTAATTCATCATATACTGGATCTTTTATAGCGTCATCATGAATAATATCGACAACATTAAATCATAATTAATGTTTTATCGGACGGATTTCATTTGAATTTTAAAATATATTGTATTATTATTATATTAATAATATTACTTTGATATACTCTTTTATTATTATTATTAATATATATATATATATATACACAAACAACATTTGCTTGAATTTGATATTTACTATAAAAAGATATGATTTTGTTTCGCACTAAAATCTATTAAAGTGATATATTTTAAATAAATATATTATTAATTTAAATAAATATATTATTAATTTGAGAGATATTTATTTTAATATAATATTCGGCAAAACAATTTCATTAATTTTGAACATCTATTTAAATATAATATTTAATATATACCTAAATATATATAGATAAATGATTTGTATTTTGTTTTTGATTCAAACATTAAAGTTCCAAATACAAATATTATCCTAATTTACTAATTTATTTTTATAGCGTTAATCTATCAATGTTCTATTAACAAATTAATATTCTAATTTATATTATTATATCCAAGCATGTAATATTTAGTTACATAATATCAAAATATTTAGGATTTTAATACAAACCCAGTAGCGTAAGTCATGTATAAAATGGAGCTTGTATGTGAAAATTATATATGTTTAGGGTTATGTATGTAATTTTAATGTTCAGAAGGGTTAAATAAAAAAAATACATTTCTCCTTTTCGTAAAACCCTAGCCACCGACTGAGCCTTCTTTTTTTAATTTTAACCACAAACTGAGATTACCAAATGAGTTCTATCCATCACCATATACTCCACATCGTAAGACGATTCTAATGGTGGTCGATTCTTTGCACTTGATATTATGCTTTAATACCTAAGTCAGTTCGTCGTTTACGATTTACTACAGGTTTCGGTTTGACGCCATCGAATGAACACTGAGTCGCCCTAGTCGATGGTCCTTATAGTTAGCATTGATTGATGAATGATCAACAATACCCTTGACAAGCTTATCATGCATTAGACTGGTGATATAGTCGTGCATGTACGACATGTGCAAAAGAGAAAGGGAAAAACATTTTTTATTATATATAATCTATATTCAAAACAATTTTTTTCATAAAACAACGTTTTAAATAAAATAATTTGTAAATAATATCAAAATTTATTTAAAAATAATTCTGTAATTTCTTCGATAATCCTACTAGTATATTACATCTTAACCATCAACTTTGCCTTAGAGAGAACACTTCTCTGACTCAATGGTGGAGTTGCGAAGTCCATCATTAAGATTTAATTTATCTCGGAGAGAGAGAATAAAATTTTGTGTTTGTAGAATGAGGCATCTAGCTATATTCATAGTAGCATTAATGCGCTATGTAAAATATCTTATCCAGGTCAATTATTCAAGAACCCATTATAAGTGAGATCTTATATGGTTTAATTAAAACCCATTTAACTAATCTATACCCACATATGTTTTGGCCTACCTTATATTAATTTTTTTTAAAACTTCGGCCACTACGTATATATATATATAATATGTGTGTGTGTATATCATATTTATTATATTTAAATTATTATATTGGCCTAACAATTAATTAAATAAATTATAAAACTTATATATTTTATTAACTAATTATAGGCCCTCTAATACTGATTTATATAACCTTATATTAATTTTCAATAATAATAATTTATAACTTTTATAAATTATCTAAGTAATTATTTTCGGTCGAAAATTGAGAGTTTCGATTGTGTAACTCCTAGATGTGAACTCGGCCCTTTATAATACTTAGACAAATTAAATATTAAAGCATGTACAAACTTTGTTAAAGCATAATAGTGGATACGAATGCTTATAGATTATCAACGTGAAATCCAATTTCTTATCTCTTGGAGCGATACCCTTAAACAACGATATATTATGCACATTTTCTCTTGATCATCACTATGTCCTTAGATATCTAGAGCTCGGTCAATGGTTAAAACCCTAATTATATTCGTATCTAATTGTGAATTCGAACATTAAAGTCATGCTTCAATCTGATAACAATTATCGATTAATCGATATGATTTGGCCAAAGACTTGGACTTTATGTTGATTATCGGTTATAGTGATCAACCTTGTATTTGAAGGAGATGAATCATCTCTTGAATAGTGTTTCATTCCAAGTGGTTCAAGTTATATCCAAATATGACCTTAACACGATCTACATCATTATGTGATTGACCTTAATAAAACTATAGCTTAAACACTTAAGATTCACAGTATTCTCAAGTCAAAAGACTACAACACACCTCCATGTTAGATCTTCTATTTGACTATTAACCTATATGAGATTCCCGGTGAGTTATCTTGTAACTGTTTCAAACAACTACATGTATGTAACACATCGATCATAAATAATTTATCATCTATTATATTGAGAGTTCTATGTACACTAGTCTTAATAGATATATTAATATCTCGTTATCGATACATCTTGACTAGGAACATTTAAGGATAAATAATTATTTTGTTTGATTCAATACTTATGATTATAAACATATTCATAAATGCAATTGATTAAATGTTTTTCCTAAGGATTTTCTACTTGTATATATTTAATTTATTTATAACATTATTTATTGTCCAATATAACAATATATAAAATAGAAAATTAAACCAAAAATTAATTTACTTCAAATAAGATTTGCTACAATAGTTAAGTTATATTATCAAATTACATAATTACTCCTAGGACACACCATTAGCTCTATCATGAATGGCATTAGAAGTTCGACTGGGGAATTTCGCTAATGCCCTAAAGCGTAGAGTAAATTCCTACTATAGATCAACATTCGATGGGGTCTGTGATCTAGAGGGAAACATGGACCTTAGATACGTCGTGCTTAGTAGTGCTAAGTTTAAACAATATAGAGAAAAGAAAAATGAAGAACAAAGTATTGAGTCTCGACCATGAGATTGAGATTTAGATATAGTCAAAGATGAACTTGAATTAATAAAAAAATAGGCCCTAGTGAATTCCAAGAAATCATGTGCGCACGACTTTACCTCCAACAATGAGGGAGGGGAACCATTCAATGATAAAATTAAGAATGCCCACCTTCTTAGGAACAACACTTTACCTAATTTATCCAAGTATGATGGATCCACAAACCTAGTTGACTACCTTATCACTTTCAACATAGCTATATGTGTAAGGGGGAGGGGGTGAACAATCTCGCTAGCTATACACTTTTCCCTACAACTCTCATTGGTGCAACAATTATATGATTCCTTAACTACATGTTAGGGTTAATCCATTTATTGCTTCCAAATGTCATTGAGCTTCAAAGATCACTACATTGCTTCTTTCACTTGGTCAGTGGAATCCATAAAATTCGAGCAACGATAAACATGCTAAAGGAGAGACCCTAAGATCCTACATGAGTCACTTCAACAAGGCAGACGTCAAAGCTAAAGGAACATATTAAAAAAGTCTACTCATCTAACTACATCGAGGAATACATTATAAAAATGTTTTTTTAAAGGAGGTGAACTTGATACCATGTTTCATGGTCATAGAATTCTACCAACGAGAAGGCAAATTTATGAGGATGGAAGACATATAGAGCTCAAACAAAGAGGAAGATAATCTATGAATATATCTGGAGTAGATTGAAGGAAAATAGGGGCCAATATGCCAACATGCACCCATATTTCATAAGAGAACAAACAAGGCATTTTTTGCACATCCAATTAATCCGTGTCTTGGATACCATATAACTAGTGACTAAAGATCATCTGAACTACTACCATCCCAAGTCAGGCTCCTAGTGGCACTACGGTAAACCTAATGGGAATGGACCACAAAGTGAGTTTCTCCAGATGAACAATCATTATGCAAAAGCTGTAGACACCTCAAGAACAAGAAAGAGAAACTGATTAAGAAAGAAATCTAGTGCAGTGTGTTAGAATCTATTTAACCAAAGAGCTTTGTAGTTAAAGCGCTTGGCAGATTCAATGCGGTGGAGGTGCAAAAAGTCATAGCGGGGATACAACGAGGATATAGCAGGATATAGCGGATGAGTTTAAAATAGCATATAAAACTCATACTTAATGTTTTTACAAATATATAAATGGTAATTAAATGAAAAATTAACATTCAATTGAATTACAATTAATACATAAATAATTTTAAATAAAAACAAGTGCGAATATACTGTAAATATACATAAAACTGTAATATAACATAATTGAATTTAGTAGAATATTAGAGTATTTTCATTTTTAAAAATATATTAAAAATTCAATTAAATAAATTAATTTCATAATTTTTATAATGTATAGATGCCATTTTTCAATTCATTTCTTTTAAAGAAGATATAGTGGAAATAGCGGAATATAGCGGGAATAACGGGATATAGTAGAAATAGCGGGGCTTAAAGCGGAAAGGCTATATCCGGAGCTATATGGAATAATCGTAGCGGTAGAAATCCACTATGAGATATAGCAGGGTTATAGCGGGGTAATAGCGGGGCATTAACTGCACAGCCAAAGAGTGAGCAGACTAACTAACAGGTTGAAGCTGCCCCAATATCAAAATCGCACACAACACAATGTTGCTTCCTCGAATATTTAAATAACTTACGGGGGACACATGCGGATAGAATAAGCATAAGAGAACAAAGCTGATACGTATGAGAAGCCAAGTTTGGGACATGACATTCATAATGAAAATCCGTCAACACAAAACATTACGCATCAAAGAAAATGACCTTATCAATTTTTTCACCGAGGAATACTAAAGGGGAGTCGGTTACCCTTATTAGGTGGCCATAGTAATATCTTCACTTATCACTGATATGAAAGTACATAGGATATTCGTAGATGGTGGTTGTTTGGTTAGTGTAAAAGTTAAAGTTATAATCGAGAAGATGAAACTCCCATAAACCAGTTTGATCCCGTGTAATCTCTCGGTCTATGGGTTTGGTGGAGAAGTGATGCTACTCTAGGAATGAATAAACACACAATAAAATTTGGAGAGGAACCCAGGTTAGAAAAATAGACATCAATTTTGTCGTAATTGAGTGTCCTTAGGTGCAAAGTGCCTTATTGGGGCAACTAGCACTAGTTGGCCTCGATGCTACAGTTATGTACTTGCACCTAGTCATGAAATTCTTCACTAAAGAAGGGACATAGTGTGTTCATAGCAACAAGAACATAGCTATGAAATATTGCAATATATCCTCAAAACAAGCTATGAGAGGAATCATGATGTTGCAATAGGAGGTAACTACCATAGAGATAGCATGCCTCTATAGAGAGGTAGGCAAGGCGAATAGCCCCTATTCAGGTAGAGGAAGCGAACACCAAAGTTGTTGGCTCCCTTAATCAGACACACGAGATGATCATCACTCACGCCCATATTGGTGGTGAAAACCCCTTGAAAACATGCAAAGCAAAAAGGGTAAGTCCGCAAGATAAAAATATAATCCCCTACACATGTAAACGCCAACATGACCAAACAACATCCTTATCCTTGACAAATTTGAAACACATGCCATTATGTGTGTTTGCATGTAAGCACCTTAACTGAATCCAGGGACCTCTCAAGCCCTCGTGATGAAAACAATATACTTGGTCAAACCTGAATAGCGCTCTCCCTCATATTAAAGAACTTATACCCTCAAACTGGTCAACACTTAGTATTGAAACAGAGGAAAGTACACTCAATAACATCAACAAGAGCATACCAAAAGTTTATTTAGATGACCACAACGACGATTTGCTGGATCCATGTAGGAGACCCGATGGTACAAAAAAAGGATCTAGAATGGAATTAGAAAAAAAATCAAGCTAAGTAATAAAGATGGAAGTAGGGTGGTAAATATTGGAAGGGAATTGGATCCAAATCTTAGAAGCGAGCTGATATAATCTCAACAAAGAAAGTCGGATGCATTCACTTTGAGCCATGCGAACATGAATTGTACCGATCCATTCGTTATTTTTCATGCCTTGAATATCCAAAGTCAACCATTACCCAATAAAAATTAATCACTTAACCTCAAAAGATACCAAGTCCTAAAGGAAGAGATAGAAAAGACAGTCAGAAATTATTTCATTTGAGAACCAAGGTACCTACAGTGGGTATCAAATCCATTGCTGTTTCAAAATTCCAATGGAACATGGAGAACTTACATCAACTTCTCCAACCTATACAAGGCTTGTCCAATAGACAACTTTGCCTTCCCTATAATGGATTAGCTGGTCAATGTAACCAACGACCATAAACTACTCATATTTATGGACACCTATTCAGGCTACAACTAAATAACTATGCATGGAACAAATTAGGAATACATAAGTTTCATCACTAACCTAGAATTATCCCACTACAAAGTCATGCCATTCGGAATCGGAAATGTAGACAACATGTTGGTGAAATCCCAAAAAGATGTAGGCATATAAAAGATTAGGAAGAAATCTTACAATACTAAAACATTACAACATGAAGTTGAATCCCTAAAAGTGCTTGTTCGAGGTCAGTCTAGGAGGCATAGAAGCAAACCCAAAATCATGGATATCAGAGGAAAAGCAGTGCTACCTAAGGATATGAAAAGTTTGAATGTGATGATGGCTTCTTTTAGTCGATTCATATCAAAAGCAACAGATAAGTTCATACCCTCCTTCAATACCATAAACGAGGAGAGTAATTTCGAACGGACCCCATAGTTTGTTGCAGCATTCAAGGTGCTCAAACAATACCTAGAGATTCCACATGTAATCTTTAAACCAGTGGAAAGAGAAGCCCTATACCTCACAGTTTTTGACTGTATGATCAGATTCCTTTGATAGAGTTAAGAGTGTGCCCTAGAAACTATTAAGTAAATTATTATATAATTAACTACTGTAAAAAATAATGTTCGAAACAAAGTGTACTTTTGGTTTTCTTTTTTTATACATGTTATTTTATCATGATAAAAGTAATGATATTGATACATTAAACATATAGAAGTAAAAAATCCTTTGGAAATTTTTTTTATTGATCGTAGACGACTAGTTACGAATGTGTTCATAATCATGAGTTTTGAAATGAATAATCAAAATATTTATCCTTATGTTTATATTCATGGTGTATCAAGAAAAAATTACATCAATACACTCGTTGAGGCTAGTGCACAAACTCTCAATATGATGGACTTTGAATTACTCATGATCGTTGGGGACACCATTGGATTACGTACTTATGGTTGCCTGAAACAATCATAGAATGACTCAAAGAGATTCTTCTATTGGTTAATACAACTAAGTTAAAATATAAGATCTCATGTAATGACGTGCAGCAGTCCTCAAACTTGAGTGTACCATTGATCTTAAGTAACTAGACTATATTTTGATTATGGTCGACCACATGACATCACGATCATGTCATGAATATAGTGTGGTAAATGTTGAACCGTTTGAAGTGGCATACTACTTAAGAGAGGATTCCTCTCCTTTATTGTAAAACGTTAGTATCATCATAATTGTTAGTCAAGTTAAGGTCAAAATCTATAGTCTAAGAAAACAAATATTGTAAATGTTATCAGACTTAACCAAGGACTTTAAAGTGGCTATGCAATTTACTATGGATATTATTGGAGCTTTTGATTATTGACCAAACCTTATATATCTTAGTGATATAGTGATGATGAAAATAAAACTGCACAAAATATCATTACAAGGTGTAGCTTAATAAATAATAGAAATTAGATTTCGTCTAAATGATCTATAAGCAACTAAACATGTGCCAAATACTATACTTCAGTAAAGTCCATATAAGCTTCAATATTTGGATTGTTTAAATATCAACCGAGGATCAGGTTCCCGCTAAGGAGTCAACATAAGTGAGTTCAATCAATTTAAATTAATTTATAAATATTATAAATTAATAATAAAAATTAATACGAATGTTGACTTGATTATTTGTGGTATTTTAATAATTTATTTTAGGCCTTAAATGTAGTTAAAACTAGTTTAATTATATATAGGAATAAATAATTAAATAATTAATATTTGGTATATTTATTAGGTTTGATATCATGGAAGCCCAATGTAAGGCATGGCCGACCATACTAATGGGAGATAGGAAGGGGTTTTGATTTGGTCTACAACTCTAGATTAGATCTAGATTCAAAATAGCGAGAAATGTGGAAGATATTATATCTTATGGTGGTTATAAATAGCCTCACGATCTCCTATTCAAAAGATGTAAACTTTATAACCCTTGCCTACGTTAGAGAAATTATGAATGCTTTGAAGCTAGGATTTGCGCACCAAGTACAAGGACAAGGAACAACAACCTGAAGGGGGATAACTAGCAACTAATGTGTCGACAATGGGCAGATCTAAGGTACACATTTATTTTAATATTATAAAATTCTGTATAAACGTATGTCATCATCTTGTTTCCAGAAAAAACATTACAATTGAAACCAAATAAGAACTATACATATATTTAAGCTAAACTTACAAACACACACACACACATATTTATACTTATATAATTATATCTACACATACATGTATGTTTATTTACTCATGGACTAGATACATATATATACAAAGTAAATTGTTTCCATTTTTATAATCTGAATATTATTTATTTCTCCTCATTTTTTAATTTATTCTTAAATTTGAAAATAGGCAAATTTTTATTTTTGGTTTTTAAATTTATATTTATACATATATAAATTGCGCTATAAAATAGATAAACAAGATTATTTCCTTTTGGTATGATTTTTTTGATATACGTTCGAATTAGTCAAACATGATTTAAGGTTTAACTTACATTTATATATATATATATATTAAGCTGGAGTAAATGAATATATATAATATATAATTATATACACACATATAAATTTCGGCAATTATATAAATATACATTATACTTTATTTACATATATGTACACACCCACATAAACACATATATTTTAGAACAAAAAAACTAATTATTCTTCAATGGATATATGTATGTATGTATGTATGTATGTATGTATGTAACGTCATCATGAAATTATAGAAATATGTCAATAGAATATTTTAACACCAAAGTCACAATGGTTATTCACTTGTATATGTATGTTGCATATTTTTGTACTTATATTGGTGCTTAGGTTAATTTATAATACCTATAATGTTCACATTGTGAATGAGAACTCTTAACAATACTATATAATGAGCCGAAATTAAATTTAACTAAAATGAGAGAGTATGTGTGTTTGTATGTAAATTTAAATCTTAATATAATACAAAGAATGAAATTTCTAATAAAATAAAACACAAATTAATAAAAAATAATAAATTCCTTTTACTAATGACCACATTATATGATTTATTGTAAATAAATTATTCATGTGACCACAAGATAAGATCTAGCTCAAAGTTAATGGAAGGATTTTTCCCTCTTGAAATTTCTCCTTTCTACCACACTGCCAATGCACTTGATCAAATGGCCAAGGAATGGGTTTTAACTAAGGAAAATGTTACTCTAACAAAGGAACACTCTTATGAATTGAAAATCTTCCGATCTCCTAGCCCTTACCTGGATCATCGAATTGGTATGCTTCACAGGTATGCCCTAGTGGAAGGCCAAAAAGTATTTTATGCCTTGGGTTGATTCAGATATATGTATTTAAATGTAACAAAACTAAATTTAAAAATATTTGGAATATGAAAATATACTACAAAATTTTATAAAGAGCTATAAAATGAAAATTTTAAATTGTTTTTTAAGCACGCACAAGGTCATAAAGATGTTTAAGAGCAAATTTTAAAATGAAATTTCGTTGAGCACCCTCAATGGTTACAAAATTCCCTTAGGCTATCCTGAAATGATGGGTATAGATTATCTAATGTACTTTATGATTTTTGAGTCAAGGTCATAAAAATGTTTAAGAGTAGAAAAATATATGGTTAGGAATTATATATGAGATATAATTAGTAACACAATTTAGGGTTTCTAAGAGATATTTTAGTGGAAGCCTTATTATATAAATATAATAAACCAATCTAATAAGTATAACAACATGCGAATCCTGTTAATGATGACTGCAATCCATTTGTCGATGTTAATGTAACTATTGTGCCTTTTGGTATTCACAGTGGAAATGTTGGTCATGAGATAGCCGGTACCTCAGGTGTTTGGAAAAATTTCATTATGGATAAGAGCTTGCCTGATGCTGTTGCAATGCTCCAGGAGCTCTTGCCTTCTGCATCAAGTATGTTCCTATATGTTCCAAGACATGGAGCTCTCTCTTTTGCTCCTTGCCCTGTAATGTGGGGGTGTACTCCCTGATAGACTTTGAGATTGAGGAGAATAATGGTATTATGGTGCCTCATCCTTTTGTTATGCAAGCTGGGGCAAATTATTGGTTGGGTTTCTTAGTTGGATTTTTTCCTAGACCCCAACCAAAAGATTCAATATTTTAGAAGTTTATGCCGACACATATTGAAACTTAGTGGTGTTCTTCGCGTAACCTATATTGACTCTATGTATTACTTCTAATTCTCTAGCAACGATGAACGACAACATGTCCTAGAGATTAACCCATCCTTTGTTGATGAGAAACCATTCATTATCACCACTTGGTCTCCTATGGTGGCATGTGTTATGGACCAGGTGATATCTATTCCTATTTGGACATACTTCTTGCACATTCCGTCTGTTTTACAACTGTTATTGGGGCTGTATTGGTTGGCTTGCACAATTAGTAAATTGAAATGTTTTGATTCTAATACCATGGCAAAAGAGAGAGATTGGTTTATGCCAAAGCACTGATAGAGCTAAAACCCCAGAAGTAGCTGCCATCTTCACCAGCTTGCTGATGGTCATGTAGTGGAAGTTCGAGTTAGATATGGTTGGGTGCCTGAAATTTTTACTACTTGTCATTCTTTTAGCCACCAAGCTGTCTCTTGCAAGAACCCAGTCTAGACTGTGGAGGCTTTTCCTCCGGCTAAGATCCCGCTTCCTCATCCTCCAACGCGTAAGTGGTTCCTATGATTAGGAATAGCACGTCCTCGACTTCATAACTGTCTTCTACCCCTCCGATTGTTGTTCCTACTACAAAAGATGTTACTCCTATGTTTCACCCTGCCTCCCTTTTAGATGCACGTAATATTTCCTTTGTGATTTCTCCGTCTATTGCTACCATTGACCGTGTGTCATCTTGTGCTGCACAAGATGTTATTGAGTGGAATTCCTATGAGAAAGCTTGGATACATGAGCCATCGGAGATGAGATATAATCTTATTCATTATGATTTCCATATGTATGTTTGTGAGGTTGATGGTGAATCCAGGCGTCTTCATTACTGTGTTGATGGGGAATGCCTTGCTCTATCAGTGTAAAAGCCTGAGATGCTAGAAATAGGACTCTTCTTGATGATGATGGTTGGGATATGAAATTTATCTACTACAGGGAATACTATGGTTTCTTATCAAATATTATGACTCTTTTTCAGATTTTCTGCATGTGAATGGCCTAGATCCTTTAGTCGATGTAGTAATTTTTCCTCTTCTGAGGAAGATTATCTTTAGATCACTTTTAGCAGCTTAGACACCTTTTTCCTAAGTCTTGTTTTATGTGTATGCTGCCTTACTCCTATATTGACCTTTCATTTATTGGGATAAAAGTGGTACGCCACTATAATCCGGCTGGCTTTTCCAAAAAAAGTATAACAACATATGTGATGTAACCTAATTTACTCTAATAAGTTTGTGTAAATTAAATGGCAACAATAAGGTATTTCTGGATGAAAACACATTAACCGACACAAACTATAAAAACAAAATAGGGAATGTAAAAATTACATTCACCTATGATAAATTTGGCATGCAGTCGCCAATGAACCCAAGGCTAAACCCAGTAAATATGCCATGCCTGAACAAAGAGATCCTACTGGTCATGGTCAATGAACCATGAGCTTTCTCAGTGTTACGTACTGTCAATTACAAGCAACGGTCTTTAAAGCCAACATGAGAATATGGATGTTCAACCCATATTTCAGCACCTACAAAAGCTATATGTGAGTAGTATCATAATGCGAGTATGGAAACTCATGTAAATTGTTTCATATGAAAATAAGAAAAGGTATTCCCATTTAAGATTACATACTTAATATGATTGGATACATTGCGAGATTGGATGAGTCATGAGTGGCTCTTGACATAGGATTACATACCGACTTGATACTTGAATCACAGACTCTGTAGTTTGATACATTCATATTGAATTTCAATATAAATTTGTTGAAGTGTACTATTATGGATCTCCATAATATGTTAAGAACGATCGAGAGTGTTCACGAAAGAACCGATGTGGTACTCACAGTCAAGGGTTCCTCTTCTTTAAATAACTTGAAAAGAAGAAAGCAATGGTTGAAGGGAGACATGGGTTAAAGCTAAGGCCAAAGAAGAGAAGGCTGAATGTCACCATTTATCTAAGAAGGGAGCGTGGAAGAGGAACTGTTTAGATTATCTAAAGATGCACAAGGCAAATGAATCTGATTTCTCTCTTAAAGGTATTCACCTTATAGAATTTTTTAATCTATAAGTGCTTTATCTTCGGTTTTAGATATCAATTATAGAACTCATATCTGTAATTCATTATAGGGACTTAGGAGCAAGATGCCTGCAAAAAGAGGGTCCATGGGATTCCAAGTTGCAAATTGAGAAGACGTAGCTTTCGTAGTGGTAGGAGATTACAATGTGAAGCTTTATAGTGGAAATGATTTAGTTTTGTATAATAGTTATTTGTACCAAATTTTATTAGTGGAATAATTCCTATTTCCATTTGATGGAAAATAGATATAATTTTATTTGTAATGACAATGTTATGAATATTTGTTATGATAATAAAATTCTTTGGTTTAGTGCTCTTAAAGATGACATTTATGTATTTGACCATAATCATGTATTTTCTATTGAATAATATTAAAATAAATGATAGTTACCATTGGCAATGTAGACTAGGATATATAAGTAAAAAACGATTGAACAAGTTAAGAAACCAAGGGTTTCTACCATCTCTCAAGTCACCCCTTGTTATTCTCCACAACTCTATTAGACATGGTCTAATCAGTGATGAGTGATACGAAGCTATCTCTTTTCTTTAGAGGGTATGCACTTGAAACTATGACATGTATATTGAATTCCATACCATTTAAATATATGCCTAAGACCCCATACAATTCATAAGAAACCCCACCTTAATTATTGTAAGGTATGAGGTTATCCGACTTACGTTAAGAACATAAACCCTAGTAAGCTTTAGGCAATATTAGTTTTATGTAAGTTTATAGCGCATCCCAAAAATTCTCATGGATGCATATTCTACATAGCGAGGAGAAAAGGTAGTTTGTTTTCGAAACATGCCGCCTTTTTAGGAAAGGAATTTTCTATCATGAAAAAATAGTGGCAGTAATATAGACTTGGATATGATCCAAGAAACTTTCATAGAAATTGGATATTTATATAGTAATTCAACACTCATAGGAGACACACAATCTATTAGAAGGCCTAAGGAATCTCGTACTCCAGAGAGATACTATGGGTTTTTTTATTGATGGCAAGAAAGAGGATTGCATCATCCAATGATGATAATATGGTCATATATCAACAAGCCCTGGAGATTAAAGTCTCTGCCTTGTGGCTTGATGTGATGAAATTCGAAATAGATTGCATGTACAAAAATAAAGTTAAGACTTTGGACAATGTACATGATGGTGGTAAAACCCATCATCAACAAATGGATCTTTAATAAAAATATTGGTGAAGATGGAATGGTCAAGGTTTATAAAGCAAGGTTGGCGATGAAATGTTACCGTCAAATTCACATTGTTGATTATGATGAAATGTTTTCTTCAGTCTCCATGGTTAAACTAGTTCCGATTCTACTTACAGTCGTTGCTTATTATGATAATGAAATGTGTCAGTTGGATGTTTAAAAAATGTTTTTAAATGGACATTTAGAAGAGACTGTTTACATGTCATAGCAAGAGGGCTTAGAATTCAGTGGGAGCGATGAAAAGGCATGTCAACTCTTAAAAATAAATTAGTAGTTAAGCAGAGTTGGCACAAATGATTTTATGAAGTAACCAAATTGTTTGGTTTCAATAAAACATGGAGGAAGCATGCATATATAGGCAAGTAAAAAATGGTGCTATTATGTTCTTAGTTTATAAGTTGATGATTTAAAATTGATGAGTAACAATGTACTAACTTTACATTCAATGAAAGCTTGGTTGTCAAATAATTTTTCAATGTTGGATTTAGGAGAGGCTTTCTTTATAGTAGGTACAAAGATCTATAGAGATAGATCTAGAAGGTTATTGCGATTTTCCCAAACAATGTACATAGATACTGTAATAAGAAGATTTAGCTTGGAAAATTCCTTATGCGGAAATGTTCTACTGCGGCATGGAGTTGTTCCTAAGAAAGACTCCCTATCTACGGATGAAGAAAGAAAGTGTATGAGTAGCATTCCTTGTGCTTGGATAATAGAATCCATCATGTATGTTATGCTATCTACTAGGCTATATATATCTTTTACACTAGCTGCAGTTAGACGATATCAATCAAATCTTAGTGAAAATCGTTGGATAGTGGTTTTTGGGTTGTGGGATGCCCAAACACACTGATATGGAATGGATTTTAAGGTCAATAATATAGTAGAGTGGGCTGAATAATATATATTAATTGTTTAAAGATTAACTTGTGAATTTTAAAGTAATCTACTATACCTGTGACAAAATCACAAACACAAGCAGAAAACTATTAGTAAATGTAAAGTAAAAGCGATAAGTAAAAAATAACAGGAACTAGTTTGGGTATCCAATCCTATATCTACTCCTTTACTCCCCATATAGAATTTCCACTTCCAGTGACAAAATGAGATCAGTTATTATATCATTAACATCAAGAGCACGAGAATTTAAAAATTTTCACAAAACAATTTCTTTTATTAATTTGCAGATTCATTATATTTTAATCTCATAACCCCGTAATTACGTCATTGAGATAAAATATAATATTACAATTATAATTCCAAGAGCGACATATGAAGATGCTCCTTGGATGATCATAGTCTTAACTACTTAAATGGTTATAGTGCCCGTTATTACATACATCCAACAATAATAAAAAGCAGTTAAACTACTAGAAAATGGAAATAAACTTTAAATATTATAGTTTGCCCCTTGTACGTCTTCAGAAGCTTATTCGTTAGGACCTGAAATACCCTACTCTTAGCTTACTCAATTCCAAATTGAGTACCCAAGAGTATATGGGGAAATCAAGAACTTTTGGTCAGACAAAATACTGGTGTAAATAATATTGGCCCATATCAAACAAAAATAGGGGTGCTCAATAAGACCATGCTATTGACTGAAATGGGTTCCCCCTCACTAATACTCTATCAAATATTAAGTCACTCATAACATAGCCAACATCCAAAGTGTTGAGAACATAACCATAACATCAGTAACATATCATGAATGTATAGGTTAAAATGAATAGTACGTCATTTAAAAGGGTTAAAGGGTACACATTCCCTAACTACCCAATCCTATAAAAAGGTTTATTAAACGACATAGTTTTTCCACGGTCACTATGAACCTGCATTAGTTTTTAACGATGCGCCCTTCGTAATACCCTAAATCAACGTCTAGTGGCAACGTTTGACTCCTGAATACCATAAAAGGCGGTCCATTGGGTAAAGTAAAAAACAAAGCACCAAACAAAGACACAACGGTAAAATGTCACAGCAGAATGATAATATATAATATACTGAATATACATGAACATAATAGGATAAACAATATATAAAAGACTGTATTGATGGAAGTAACTGATAAATAAATACTAATACAGAAAATTATAATACAATATCTGATACAACAAGTTTCATATACAAATAGCATATCTACCATGTACTACTACAATATCAAGTATATATCCAAGGTATCAACTTCGCCTTCAAAGTGCTTCAGCAGCCCTAAAAGTGTATCCCCAAAAGCACCCGGCTCTCAAACTACTCAATTGAATACCTGAGAGTTGTCATGATGTAAATAGATAAGGACAAAATGCGGGTCGGATATAAAGCCTGGTGTAAGGGGAATTAACTCAAAATACCATATATCAAACCATATGTAACGACCAGGAAATTTTAACGATTTTTAATAACATATTTAATTGAATTCTTTTTTTGAAATTTAAAACTATAAAATTTGGCAATGAAAATTTGATATTTGTTATGCGTCTATTTAAACATAGCAAATGGTAGATTTTCATTGGTAAATATAAAAGTTTAATTCTATTGTAATTTTCAGTTTCAATATAAATCAGTTAATTTGATGAAAATAAAATATCTTCGAAATCTTAATCTTTTGACATAATAAAAATGTAAATCATTTTCTGAGTGAGATGTCATATTTCGTTTCGTCAAATTTGGACTGCTATAGCCCCGTTTATCTTATTTTCGGCAAATTAGCAGCAGTTTTGGCATCGAAATTCGACTTTTGATAGGATGATCGTATCGCTGATATCTATGTACCGTTCTATTCGTCTCATCGTGCTGATTTTCGTAGTATATTCATTTGTGCGTTTTGAAGTCCGATACATGGTGAAATCTAGGCAACGATAACCGTCTCGGTACCCGTTTCGTGCCTTTTGGGTTCTTGTGTCCATTCAGTTTCCACCGTGTATTAACCCAACAACCTATAGCCATTTGTTATAAATATTTCCTGTATTTAAGTGGTGACTTTTCTATTTTCCATTTTCCGTTCATTTAGGTTCGTTCCGCCTTTTCTTGTGAATCTATTCTCTGCTTTGCAAAAAAAATAAAGCATATGAAAATTATATATCTGAGAGCTTAGTTTGCTTCCATTTTTTTTTGCTTAAGCACGTCCTCTCTCCTCTCCAAACAAACTCCAGCAAGTAGCCTTCCCTCCGCCACCTCTTCACCCCCTCCACGCCATCCCTATCCCACTTCATCCGCATGCAACCATCCAAACTCGACCCCGACATTACACGGCCACCATCACCAAACCCAATAACCTCTGCCTCGCCCACCTATGCAGTAGGTCCGCCCATCACCAAACCTAAGCAACCCGACCCATCCTCCAAACCTCCACCGCCTGCTCCTCTTCCTCATCATCTCACCGCCTGCGAGCTCAACCACCACCCATCATCCAAGTAGCCAAACTCCGGCCGCCTATTACACTTTGTTTCCCAACGCTGCCCGACTTCCACCGCCTCCCTCCGCCCCTTGCTGCCGAGCTCCTCCATGTCAGCACCTTCACACCATTAACCGAGCTGCCATGCCGAACACCAACAGCCATCCCCTATGTCTTAAACCATCCACCTAGACCATCTTTTTGTTTAAACATATATAATATATGTTGCTGTAGGTATGTATTTGTGAAACCTGTTATATATATAAAAATATATAGATGTATTAAAGCTTGTATATATTTGATTTTTGTAAAATATATATTTAAGAACATAAAGTTGCTTTGACAACCTGTACAGGTGAACTAATATATGCTAATATATATATTCTACTTCGGGTTGTATATGATATATCTTCTACTTCTTATTATATATATATATAATCTAATATATGCTGCTTTCGTGTAGTGTTTTAAGTATATAATATTGTTTAAGTGCTACTTTCGTATTATATATAATATAGTATGCCATGCCTCTACTTCATATTATATATAAGAGTTGTATTTTGATTTCTGATCTAATATGTTTCCAGTCAATTGGATTCTCGTGTGAAAAAAAATTATTTTTATTAGTTATATGAGTACATATGCACGCCCAAGTGGGCCTGCATTTAATCACAACGTGCATGCATTTTTAGTTGTACATGTGGAAGTAGATTTGATAGTAGAATCCCCATATTTGAACTCCGCCTAAGCAAAAGCCGCTATTTTTTATGTTCAGACTGCAATAATTTCTTCATAATAACTCGGAATCAGGCGAGACTTCGACCGATGGACTCCCATCTAAATTACAGACAATAAGCAATGCTCGGATACTTTATCTAGTGAACGTATACCATAGTTCTCCATGATGACTAACAGTTGTACTTAAAAAATAACAGGCTACATCCCCGTATTTGAACTCCGCCTAGGCAGAAGCCACTATTTTTTTGTTCATACTGCAATAACTTCTTCATACTAACTCGAAATCGGACAAAAATACGACCGATGGACTTCTACCTAAATTACGGACAATATAGAATACTCGAATACTTTAGCTTATGAACGTATACCGTAGTTCTCCATGGTGATTAACTGTTGTACTTAGAAAATAACAGGCTATATCCCCACTTCAACTCTCACTGTAGTTCTCCATGGTGACTAATAGTTGTACTTAGAAAATAACAGACTACATCCTCACATTTGAATTCCGCCTAGGCAGAAGCCGCTATTTTTTTATTCAAATTGCAATAAATTCTTCATACTAACTCGGAATCAGGCAAAACTTCGACCGATGAACTCCCACCTAAATTACGGACAATATGGTACACTCGGATATTTCATCTTGTGAACGCACACTGTAGTTCTCTATAGGGACTAGCAGTTTACTTAGAAAATAACATGCTACCATATTCCCATATTTGAACTCCGCCTAGTATAGAAGCCGCTATTTTTTTTGTTCAGACTGCAATAACTTCTTCATACTAATTCGGAATCCGGCGAGACTTCGACCGATTAACTCCCACCTAAATTACAGACAATATGGAACACTCGGATACTTCATCTTGTGAATGCACACTATAGTTCTCCATGGGGACTAACAGTTGTACTTAGAAAATAACAGACTATCACATCCCCATATTTGAACTTAGCCTAGTGCAGAAGTCGCTATTTTTTTGTTCAGACTGCAATAACTTCTTCATACTAATTCGAAATCTAGCGAGACTTCGACCGATTAACTCCCACCTAAATTACGGACAATATGGAACACTCGGATACTTCATCTTGTGAATGCACACTGTAGTTCTCCATGGGGACTGACAGTTGTACTTAGAAAATAACAGGCTACCACATCCCCATATTTGAACTCCACCTAGTGCAAAAGACGCTATTTTTTTCAGACTGCAATAACTTCTTCATACTAACTCGGAATTAGACGATACTTCGACCGATGAACTCCCACCTAAATTCCAGACAATACGGTACAGTCGAATACTTTATCTTATGAACGCACACTGTAGTTCTCCACGGTGACTAACGGTTGTATTTAGAAAATAACAGGCTATATCCCCACTTCAACGCTCACTGTAGTTCTCCATGGTGACTAATAGTTGCATTTAGAAAATAACAGGCTACATCTTCATATTTGAACTCCGCCTAGGCAGAAGCCGCTATTTTTTTCCAGACTGCAATAACTTCTTCATACTAACTCAGAATCAGGCAAAACTTCGACCGATGAACTCCCACCTAAATTACGAACAATATGGTACACTCGGATACTTCATCTTGTGAACGCACACTGTAGTTCTCCATTGGGACTGATAGTTTACGTTGAAATTAACATGCAACCACATCCCCATATTTGAACTCCTCCTAGTGTAGAAGCCGCTATTTTTTTGTTCAGACTGCAATAACATCTTCTTAATAATTCAAAATCCGGCGAGACTTCGATTGATTAACTCCCACCTAAATTATAGATAATATGGAACACTCGGATACTTCATCTAGTGAACGCACACTGTAGTTCTCCATGGGGACTGACAGTTGTACTTAGAAAATAACAGGCTACCATATCCCCATATTTGAACTCCGCCTAGTGTAGAAGCCGCTATTTTTTTTTGTTCAGACTGCAATAACTTCTTCACACTAATTCGGAATCCAGCGAGACTTCGGTCGATTAACTCCCACCTAACTTACGGACAATATGGAACACTCAGATACTTCATCTTATGAACGCACACTGTAGTTCTCCATGGGGACTGACAGCTGTACTTAGAAAATAACAAGCTACCACATCCCCATATTTGAACTCCGCCTAGTGTAGAAGCTGCTATATTTTTTTGTTCAGACTGCAATAACTTATTCATACTAATTCAGAATTCGGTAAGACTTCGACCAATTAACTCCCATCTAAATTATGGACAATATGGAACACTCGAATACTTCATGTTGTGAACGCACACTGTAGTTCTCTATGGGGACTGACAGTTGTACTTAGAAAATAACAGGCTACTACACCCCATATTTGAACTCCGGCTAGTGCAGAAGCCGCTATTTTTTTTGTTCAGATTGTAATAAATTCTTCATACTAACTCGGAATCAGGAAAAACTTTGTCCGATGAACTTCCATCTAAATTACGGACAATATGGTACACTCGGATACTTTATCATGTGAGCGCACACTGCAGTTCTCCAAGAGGACTGATAGTTTATTTAGAAAATAACATGGTACCACATCCCCATATTTGAACTCCGCCTAGTGTAGAAGCCGCTATTTTTTTTGTTCGGACTGCAATATTTTCTTCATACTAACTCGAAATCCGGCGAGACTTTGACCGATTAACTCCCACCTAAATTACGGACAATATGGAACACTTGGATACTTCATCTTGTGAACGCACACTATAGTTCTCCATGGGGACTGACATTTGTACTTGAAAATAACAGGCTATCACATCCTAATATTTGAACTCCGCCTAGTGCAGAAGCCGCTATATTTTTTGTTCAGACTGCAATAACTTCTTCATACCAACTTGGAATCTGACAAAACTTCGACCGATGAACTCCCACCTAATTTACTGACAATATGGGACACTCGGATACTTCATCTTGTGAATGCACACTGTAGTTCTCCATGGTGACTAACAGTTGTACTTAGAAATTAACAGGCTATATCCCCATATTTGAATACTATTTCTCTATGAGATGTAAAAAGGTATATTTGGAATTTCAAAAAGACACCGAGTAAATCTATTCAATGAATTCTCTTTATTAGTAGTAAAGATACAATAATTTGTTGTTTATAATATAAATTTATATAAGTTACAAGTTTATACAAGTTACATGTAACGTATTTGTTGTTTATATAAATATAAGCGTACATATGATCTGTTGAGTTCAAATATATATTATGATAAATTAAGTGTATATTGATTTTTGAATAGAATAAGCATGTAAGTTATATATGTGTATATATTAGTCTATATGTATAAGTATATATGATTTTGGTTTCAAATATATATATAGAGAGATTTATTTTATATGTGTTTGAATTAAATATTGATTTGGAAATATATGTTTTAAAAATTGATTTTAGATATATATATAACATATATTTTGTTCATCGATCTCTAGTCCACTTTGACTTACTTTTTCAATATCGAATTTGCCACAGCAATTCCTAGCTTGTCGTTGTCCCGTTGGTTCGTGTCCATATCCGTGTGCGTGTCCATGTCATCTTCTTGTTTCTCTGACCTCGAAGGTGAGCAAGTTCCCTGTTGTTTAGAAATTCCCTATGGGTTGAAATGATACATACCCGAACGATATTGTAGATTAGGGAAAATCGTTATGGGTTGACCCAAACAATTTTATTGAATTGAATTTTGGGATTGCGGGTTGAAATGATATATACCTGTAAATATTAAATTTAAATTGCGGATTGAAATGATAAATATCTGTATCACTTGACCATAGGATAGAAAATTATATACGGACGCCGTTGGTCTATTTTTGAAAAAATGATTTCCAAAGTTTTGAAAAGAAATATTTGGGTTTTAATAAATATTGATTTTAGACATAATATAAAGGTTTTATTTTATATATGGGTAAAATTTAGATTTTAAAAAATTAGAAGTTTTGGAAACGTTAAAATTATAAGTTAAGTTTTAAAATATAAATTATAAAATTTTACTTATAACTTTATTATTTTTTCATATATAAAATAATATTTAAAATAGATTTGTAATAATAGATTTAATTTAATAATAATTAATATAATAAAATTTATTAAGAATTTAATTTAACTATTAATATATATATAATATGTTAAAATATCTATTTACAATTTATATTAATATTTAAATTAAACTTTTATAACTTTAGTAAATTAAGGTTGGATGGATTAATTAAATTGAGTGGTAATTTAATTTGTTACGAATTGAATTTAAATAAGAATTGATTTGGACTTATTGATTTTGAGATTTTAAAGATATGAAAATTATAACTTGATAACTTGATTTTGATTAAAGGTGATTAAATGAATATTTTCAAATTTAAATTGAATTTAAGTTGAATTTTGAAATATAAATGAAATTTATCAAATTGAGTAACTGTAAACGTTGGACATTTAAATTTGAAACCTATTGAATTGGAAGTGGTCTAAATTGGTAGTTCAAACCTGGATTTTGAAATCGATATAAATTTAAAATGGCTTTAATGAGAAAATTAAATTGTTGAACTAAGATTGATTTAAGTTGAATTCTGAACTAAAGTTGATTTAAATTGATTTGTGAAATTGGAAGAAACAATTCTAACTTGAAACTATTTTCGACATATTTATACTTTAATATATAAACTATTTTAATCTATAACCTAGCTTTAAATATATATAAACTATTTTAATTTATAACTATTTCAATATATATACTATTTTCAATATTTAAACTATTTAAGTTGAAATTGTTACGATTTAGATTTAATGGATTTAAATATGAACATTTTGATATGATGGCTTTACCTATTTTATAGTTATGATTTCAAAGGTGAATATGATTTAAAGTGTTATAATTCGAAAGTGGATATGATTTCGAAATTGATATGATCTTGAAATGAATATGCTATTTTGATATGAAGTATGAACTGTTAAAAATGATTATAAAAGCAATTTTTATAGAATGACCATGGTGTGAAATAAGCGTTTAGTTGTTAAAGAGACCGGGATCAGATATTGTCATACTCTTTGCCAATACCGAAAACCACTTTAAAAATTATGTACGTGATGGAGATTCCAGAACGAAGTAGGATGGTTTGGCGACGATTCTGTATGAGGTATTAGCGCAGCCCTGACTCCTACGAGTTAGCTTGATGTGGCTAAAACAGGAGCCACGCCGGACCAAGTGAGGTCATTCCTCCTATCGGGCACATTTCTTCGATACCATTCTATTACATTGTGATTTGATTTGGGTGCACCTTTGATTTGGGAGTGTATCTCGAGGTGGGCGGTAGTAGCTGTTATGCGTTACCACCATTCTGGATCCGCAAAACGGTAGAATCCTACCATGGGCATTGCCTCGCGTGCCTTGTCACATGCCATATCGCGCCTTCTATGAGTTTGGTTTGTACCATACCTATGGAGTGCCCTCTGATAGCCCTCCAGTTTACGGAGGAATTACAGTACTGTATAGACTATGGGAATATATAAAATGTGTTAAAGGGGATATGGGTAACGCCTTAACACTATTTTAATAGTTTACTTTACTATAGACATATTATAATAGCGTATATTACTACATAGTAGATAGTTCCACGGATCCTTAGAGGATGGAAATCCCAAACATCCTTTAAGTTATTTGTATTTCAGTTGACATTTCACTTGAGTTAAATCTACTGGTATAAGAATGTTAATCCTGACATGAGTGTTTTGTGTTTTGCTTTATGCTTGGGCCAGGCTAAGTGTCACAGCATTTGAGACTCACCTTTGGAGCTTGGAGCTCTGCTTGAAGATCAGTCCTATATCTATTCAGCTTTCAGTTGTTCCCAGTTGTTCCAGTTGTTTATGTTCAGACTTATCAGTTGCCGTTGTATTTGAGACTACATTGTATTTAAGATTTCTATGGTATCTTGTTTTAACTCTGTTGTTTATATAGTAGTTTCATGAACTACTATTTATTTATTCCGCTTCTTATTGTTGTAAAACTCTGTGTCTGTGATTCTGTGATTGATTTATTTACTGTATATGCTGAGTTTTGCCAAATATAAATTAACAATCTGTTGTTTTGAGCAATTCAAGTCTGACATGAGTGGATGATAGTCGATTTGAATAGTCCGAAATGCAGGTCGTTACAGTTGGTATCAGAGCTCTGGTTTAGGCAAAACTTAGCATATGGAGTATAATTTAGTCAGAGAATCATATTCTTTCAAGTTTAAATTCTTGGTTAGGTTCCTCTCCTATTAGGATTTCTCTTGAATTTTAGAACTTTCCCCTTTATTCTGAAATCCATTCGTGTCCTTTCCTATTTCATGTTCTTCTTGATACTGGAACATCCCATAGCACTATTTCTGTTGATCTCTGTAATAAATTTGATTTTGTCTTGCAACCTCCCTTGGCAACTTCATCCTTGTTTGACTAATCCCGTCGGCGGTCCCACCGAACTTAGTGTGATTTATAAAAGGGTGAAACTCCTTTACTACAAGCGTCGATTCACCGAAGATTTCTATATCCTCGGTTTTGATGCTATTATCTCTTGCTAAGCCAGAACCGTTCTCTAGTAGACGACCTGGGTAATTCCCTTGTCGAATGTCGATTTCCTTAGGATTTTGCAGGTAGTTATCTTCCCGCTTGATTCTCAACTTTGTGATCTTGACTACATCCCGATAGTCAGGGATTATCCTGATATCTTTGGTGAAGTCACTTCTCTATCTTCTCAAGCAGAAAACAGAATTCTGCATCGATCTTATTACTAGAGCTCGACCTGTTGTCCTTCCTCCTAGACGAATGGTTTCTGTGAATGGTTAGTCATGCCCTTTGGATTAACCAATGCCCTTGCTTTCTCCGTCGATCTCATGAATCGCGTTTTCCACGATGTTCTCAACAAGTTTGTCCCTATTCTCTTTGATGATATTCTCGTCTTTCTAGGTCTCTGTTGACCCAGTTAAGGTCGCCACGATTAAATTTGGTCTATCCATCCCTTCTATTTCGTAATTTAATTATCTTATTTTCCTTTCGAGTCTATCTTCTTAGTTAGAATTCTCTTTGATTAGAGTTCCACTAAATTTGAATCTTTGTCCTTGTTCTAGAATCCATTCTTGGATCATCCTATGAAGGAGTGTATTTGTAATTTATATAAAAATGTTTTATATTGTGTTGTTTGAGTTGTTAAGTTTGATTTGGGGTTCAATCGATTCGTCTGGCCCACGCTATCAATAGAAATTCCAAAACACTTGAACAGAGCAAACTGACACAATACTGTTTTTCGAAATTGGTAAATGATATAATTTTATGTATGGTTATATTTTATATATAAAAGTATAATTTTCTGAAATTGGATAGTTAATTAAATTGGTTGTTAGGAACGATAATACTAGATTATCATTTATTATTTTGTCAACACTACTAAATCATTTTCTATTGTTATATGTTATAAGGTGTTGAAATTTTATAAACATGGTTTATTTGATTCGAAAATGAAATAAATTTAAATTAAGGATTTAAGAATTGAATTTCCAGTGCTTTTCGAAATTTGGTTTTCATAGTTTGAAAGGGTATATTATTTGTAAGTTTTTTCGAATGGAAATTGTTATTCCATAAATTTTAAAAGTAGTAAGTCAGTACCCTCATATTTGTCGCCGGAAAATAATTTCGGTGATGACTGTAGCATCATCGACATTCATTTTCATGTCTCAAAGTGGAGAGACCACTTGGTAGCTTTGCTGCACTTTTGTTTGGGAAATGGGTTTGATTTGATTTTCTTGGGTATGATTTGATATACAAATTATATATATGTATAGACTTATTTCAAATTGGTTTGAAATGAAACCAGAAATTTAACTCTTAAGTTTTATGATAAGCGATGATTTTCAATTATTTAAATAAAGCAAGTTTTTGAATAATTGGATTTTCTAAGATGAGAAATGGAGTTGAAATAACTTAAAACTATTGATCTAGGATAAAATTTATTTGTACAATACTCAATTGCATTCTAGAACATATATAACTTGCCTAAAATATTCAAAAGGTTTGAATGTTCATGTGAATATGTAATTAAACAATATATAATACACTTATAAGTAATAAGTTGTCCAAAACTGAAATTTGTTAAGGGAATTTATAAATAAAGTTGAGTGGTTATAATAAATGTTATAAGAAATGTTAAGTGAAATAAATTGAATAATAAAACAAAATGCTATTTAAGTTAAATAAATATAAACTTAAGAATGGTTGAAGCTGAATTATAAATGGAATTAACTTAAGTAAAGTTAAATAGATTAAATAAACGAGTTAAATAAAATAAATTTTGTTTTGAAACAACAAAATATGAATATAATAGATATTTATTGATTGAATAAAATAGATTGAACCCAAATTTGTTGAATGTTAATCAATTTAAAAATAAATAAAATTATATGGTTTTAAAATTTACTGTTGTATCTAATACTGTGTATTTCGAATCTATCTTTCTGATTACATCTATTCTCCTATCTCGTTCTTTTTCGGGGACGAAAAGTTTTGAGTGGGGGAGAGTGTAACGATCCGAAAATTTTAATAATGTTTAATAACGTATTTAATTGAACTTTTTTTTGAAATTTAAAACTATAAAATTTGGCAATGAAAATTTGATATTTGGTATGCGTCTATTTAAACATAGCAAATGGCAGATTTTCATTGGTAAATATAAAAGTTTAATTCTGTGGTAATTTTCAGTTTCAATATAAATCAGTTCATTTGATGAAAATAAAATATCTTCGAAATCTGAATATTTTTACACAATAAAAATGTAAATCATTTTCTGAGTGAGACGTCATATTTCGTTTCATCAAATTTGGACTGCTATAGCCCCATTTAACTTATTTTCGGCAAATTAGCAGAAGTTTTGGCACCGAAATTCGACTTTTGATAGAATGATCTTATCGCTGATATCTATGTATCATTCTGTTCGTCTCGTCGTGCTGATCTCCACAGTATATTCATTTGTGTGTTTCGAAGTCCGATACGTGGTGGAATCTGCGAAACGGTAACCGTATCGGTACTTGTTTCGTGCCTTTTGGGTTCTTGTGTCCATTCAATTTCCACCGTGTATTAACCCAACAGCCTACAGCCATTTGTTATAAATATTTCCTGTATTTAAGTGGTGACTTTTCTATTTCCCATTTTCCATTCATTTAGGTTCTTTCCTCCTTTTCTTGTGAATCTATTCTCTGCTTTGCAATAAAATAAAGCATATGAAAATTATATATCTAAGAGCTTAGTTTGCTTCCATTTTTTTTGCTTGAGCACATCCTCTCTCCTCTCCAAACAAACTCCAGCAAGTAGCCTTCCCTCCGCCACCTCTTCACCCGCCTCCACGCCATCCCCATCCCACTTCATCTGTATGCAACCATCCAAACTCGACCCCGACAGCACACGACCATCATCACCAAACCCAATAACCTCCGCCTCGCCTACCTATGCAGCAGGTCTGCCCATCACCAAACCTAAGCAACCCGACCCATCCTCCAAACCTCCACCGCCTACCCCTCTTCCTCACCATCTCACCGCCTACGAGCTCAACCACTGCCCATCATCCAAGTAGCCAAACTCCGACCGCCTATTACACTTTGTTTCCCACCACTGCCCGACTTCCACCGCCTCCCTCCGCCCCTTGTTGCCGAGCTCCTCCATGTCAGCACCTTCACACCATCGACCGAGCTGCCATGCCAAACACCAATAGCCATCCCCTGTGTTTTAAACCATCCACCCATACCATCTTCTTGTTTAAACATATATAATATATGTTACTGTAGGTATGTATAAAATATGCTAATTTATTTTAAATTTATGATTTAAAAATAGATTTTGTAATAGGCTTAATATATATGTTTTGTTAGAAAGTTTATTATATAGTTCAGGTCATGTATGTATTTGTGAAACCTGTTATATATATAAAAATATATAGATGTATTAAAGCTTGTATATATTTTGATTTTGGTAAAATATATATTTAAGAAGATAAAGGTGCTTTGACAACCTGTACAGGTGAACTAATATATGCTAATATATATATTCTACTTTGGGTTGTATATGATATATCTTCTACTTCTTATTATATATATATATATAATCTAATATATGCTGCTTTCTCTATTTCATATTATATATAAGAGTTGTATTTTGATTTCTAATCTAATATGTTTCTAGTCAATTGGATCCTCGCGTGAAAAAAATTTATTTTTATTAGTTATATACGTGATCTATTGTTTATAATATAAATTTATATTAGTTGCAAGTTTATACAAGTTACATGTAACGTATTTGTTGTTTATATAAATATAAGCGTACATACGATCTGTCGAGTTCAAATATATATTATGATAAATTAAGTGTATATTGATTTTATAATAAATATTGATTTTTGAATAGAATAAGCATGTAAGTTATATATATGTGTATATATTAGTCTATATGTATTATTATATATGATTTTGGTTTTCAAATATATATAGAGATTTATTTTATATGTGTTTGAATTAAATATAGATTTGGAAATATTTGTTTTAAAAATTTATTTTAGATATATATATATATAGCATATATTTTGTTCATTGATCTCTAGTCCACCTTAACTTACTTTTGCAATATCGAATTTGCCACAGCAATTCCTAGCTTGTCGTTGTCCCGCTGGTTCGTGTCCATATCCGTGTGCGTGCCCTTGTCATCTTCTTGTTTCTCTGACCTCGAAGGTGAGCAATCACTCACAATTAATATTCTTATATTCAGTAAATAAAATTCACATGAAATGACGATTGAAATATGCTGTTAAATTCGAATTGTTTAGTTATTTAATTGTTAAATATGATATGCCATTATCTGCAATTGTTTACCTATGACATATGACACCATAACCTGTTGTATATATTATTTTATATTTGTTACTGATGATATATGCCGGTTGTTATTATGTTATATCATTACCATATTTGTTCTCACTCTGCAAGTTCCCTGTTGTTTAGAAATTCCCTATGGGTTGAAATGATACATACCCGAACGATATTGTAGATTAGGGAAAATCGTTATGGGTTGAAATGATAGACCCAAACGATTTTATTGAATTGAATTTTGGGATTGTGGGTTGAAATGATATATACCTGTAAATATTAAATTTAAATTGTGGATTGAAATGATAAATATCTGTATCACTTGACCATAGGATAAAAAATTATATACGGACACCGTTGGCCTATTTCTGAAAAAATGATTTCCAAAGTTTTGAAAGGAAATATTTGGGTTTTAATAAATATTGATTTTATATATAATATAAAGATTTTATTTTATATATGGGTAAAATTTAGATTTAAAAAAAATTAGATGTTTTGGAAATGTTAAAATTATAAGTTAAGTTTTAAAATATAAATTATAAAATTTTACTTATAACTTTATTATTTTTAAATATATAAAATAATATTTAAAATATATTTGTAATAATAAGATTTAATTTAATAATAATTAATATAATAAAATTTATTAAGAATTTAATTTAACTATTAATATATATAATATGTTAAAATATCTATTTACAATTTATATTAATATTTAAATTAGACTTATATAACTTTAGTGAATTAAGGTTGGAAGGATAAATTAAATTGAGTGGTAATTTAATTTGTCACGAATTGAATTTAAATAAGAATTGATTTGGACTTATTGATTTTGAGATTTTAAAGATATGAAAATTATAACTTGATAACTTGATTTTGATTAAAGGTGATTAAATGGATATTTTCAAATTTAAATTAAATTTAAGTTGAATTTTGAAATATAAATGAAATTTATCAAATTGAGTAACTGTAAACGTTGAACATTTAAATTTGAAACCTATTGAATTGGAAGTGGTTTGAATTGGTAGTTCAAACCTGGATTTTGAAATCGATATAAATTTAAAATAGCTTTAATGAGAAATTTAAATTGTTGAACTAAGATTGATTTAAGTTGAATTCTGAACTAAAGTTGATTTGAATTGATTTGTGAAATTGGAAGAAACAATTCTAACTTGAAACTATTTTCGACATATTTATACATTAATATATAAACTATTTTAATTTATAACCTAGTTTTAAATATATATAAACTATTTTAATTTATAACTATTTCAATATATATACTATTTTCAATATTTAAACTATTTAAGTTGAAATTGTTACGATTTAGATTTAATGGATTTAAATTTGAACATTTTGATATGATGGCTTAACCTATTGTATAGTTATGATTTCAAAGGTGAATATGATTTAAAGTGTTATAATTCGAAAGTGGATATGATTTCGTAATTGATATGGGCTTGAAATGAATATGATATTTTGATATGAAGTATGAACTGTTTAAAATGATTATAAAAGCGATTTTTATAGAATGACCACGGTGTGAAATAAGCGTTTGGTTGTTAAAGAGACCGGGATTGGATATTGTCAAACTCTCTGCCAATACCAAAAACAACTTTAACAATTGTGTACATGGTGGAGATTCCAGTACAAAGTAGGATGGTTTGGCAACGATTCTGTATGAGGTATTAGCATAGCCCTGACTCCCACGAGTCACCTTGATGTGGCTAAAACAGGAGCCATGCCGGGCTAAGTGAGGTCATTCATCCTATCGGGCACATTTCTTCGATACCATTCTATTACTTTATGATTTGATTTGGATGCACCTTTGATTTGGGAGTGTGTCTTGAGGTGGGCGGTAGTAGCTGCTACGCGTTACCACCGGTCTGGATCCGCAAAACAGTAGAATCCTACCCTGGGCATTGCCTTGCGGGCCTTGTCACATGCCTTATCGCGCCTTCTACGAGTTTGGTTTGTACCATACCTATGGAGTGCCCTCTGATAGCCCTTCAGTTTACGGAGGAATTACGATACTGTATAGACTATGGTGATATATAAAATATGTTAAGGAGGATATAGGTAATGCCTTAACGCTATTTTAATAGTTACTTTACTGTAGACATATTATAATAGCGTTTATTACAACATAGTAGATAGTTCCACGGAACCTTAGAGGATGGAAATCCCAAACATCCTTCAAGTTATTTATATTTCAGTTGACATTTCACTTGAGTTAAATCTACTAGTATAAGAAAGTTAATCCTGACTCGAGTGTTTTGTGTTTTGCTTTATGCTCGGGTCAGACTAAGTGTCACAGCATTTGAGACTCACCTTTGAAGCTTGGAGCTCTGCTTGAAGACCTGTCCTATATCTATTCAGTTTTTAGTTGTTCCCAGTTGTTCCAGTTGTTTATGTTCAGACTTATCAGTTGCCATTGTATTTGAGACTACATTGTATTTAAGATTTCTATTGTATCTTGTTTTAGACTCTGTTGTTTATATAGTAGCTTCATGAATTACTATTTGTTTATTCCGCTGCTTATTGTTTTAAAACTCTGGGTCTGTGATTCTGTGATTGATTTATTTACTGTATATGCTTAGTTTTGCCAAATATAAATAAACAATCTGTTGTTTGGAGCAATTCAAATCTGACATGAGTGGATGATTGTCGATTTGAATAGTCCGAAATGCTAGGTCGTTACACCATATACAAATAAAATTGGAAACTTCTAAGGCGCAACCGGTCCTCTCCAAAAAACATGGCTCAGGGATAATCCGGACAGTCCATAACCAAGTAAAGTAAAATGACTCAAAGTTAGGGAATTATACCATAACATGCTCTTCTTCTGTAATCAGCAAGTCAGCACAACTAATATATTATAAGTGAAATGTAACAACATACTATGATAGAGGTAAACCAATGTACCAATGTAGGAGTAATATAAACATCCCAATATAAGTTTAACACACAATGTTCAATAATAATAATCAACTAATCAATATAACATGCACAATCATGGTGATAAGAGACATAGAGATAATAAGTTGACACCCATCATTTGCTGATGGGTGGAGTCTGTTACAGACACCAATCGATTTAGTGATCTATATCCAGATATCTAAAATGCAAAACAAATACAACGATATAACAATGCTACTAACCATAGCATCTCCATACCCCAAAACCAAAATACGGATATCTATAACTAATACCCATCCCAAATTGCTTTTAGCTACCAAGAGACCTATCGAGAGCCACAACCAACTTGTGGACTACCCTGAAAACCAACACCTTAAAAGAAGTTGGCCTGTTGGTCCTATTGCATCACCCAATCGTACTACAGAACAGTATATGCCCTACTCTAGACTAGCATTCCAGTCTCTCTTCGTCCCTGCTATGGACCACATCTATAGGTTGTGCGCCTCAATGGTACAATGGATTCCCTCATTAGCGTCCTTTTCTTCCGGTTGTCTATACTGACATACCAGAATCATATGTAAATGCTAAACCCACGTACACTCTTCCACATTGGTACACAACACCAAAGTATTATCGTTTCCATATGGATCGTGATTTGTGCTTGAAGCGCTTCGCACTACCTTGTTGCCTCAGGTCAAGCATACCAAACCAATATTTATAAATTGCCAAACCATGCATCTATAATTATATATATAAATCACTTGAACCATATATTTATATATTTGTATAATATATTTTGTCTACTATTCAGCAACCCAAGTCGGGCATACTAAACTATACATACACGTATCGATATATTGCATTGAATTGCCCTTAATTACCAAAGATACCTATCGAGAACCACCACTATATTGTGGACTCCCCTAAAAACCAACACCTCAAAAGAAGTTGGCCTGTTGGTCCTATCGCAGCACCCAAGTGTACTATAGAGCAGTATATTACCTACTCTAGATTGGTTTCAAGTCTCTCTCCGCCACTACTCCGAGACCACGTCTACATGTCGTGCAGCTCAATGGTATAGTGGATTCCTTGCATAAGTCGATGTCCCCGAGTCGGGCATACCAAAACTATATATAAATGCTTTAAACCGTATATCAATAAATATATATAAAATATCTCATGCATCTCCCAGTAGCCCCAAGTCGTACGTGCCAGATCTATAGATAAATATAGACATATATAACTCACACAAACTGTATGCAGGTGTATATATATAAAACTAGTCCAACTATATGGAACTAACAAACACATATCATGCACAGTTACATACAAGAAGGAAATACACAACCAAAGTAACAAATTTGTCATCTTAATATCAATAACAATTCACACATACAATCATATAAACAATCCAACAAAAATGCATCATACTTAAGTAACCAACCTAACAATTTTATATCTTCTTCGTATTATTTTATAACAGTCTTACACTTATTATATAAAATAATCATACTATAACTTATTTTCACTTAATTCTTCTACTTAAATTAAGTTTAGCTCTCAAAAAGGCCTTAAAATATTATATAGCTCATGTATAATATCTCTACATATATGTATACACATACATCTCAAACCATTTCTCATGGTCTAAAGTTAATAAGTCATGTTATTACAATATCCAGGATTTTATAACCTTAATCAAACCCAAAAACAATACAATATCTCTTTGTAATTTCTAACTTCTCCAGTCACCTTTAAAGAAATTCACTAGTTGGTTAATTATTGATTTTCACTATAATAAACCAATATCTAGGTCAAGTAAACTTCAAAGCCATTTTAATACAAGTTTAATGTGCCTAAATCATTATTTTAGGCTTACAGCTTATTTTAAAGGTTAGATTTCTAATTTCCGATTAGTAACAAATATATAATAATATTTTAATTACTAATGTAACTATAAATTAGAGTCCTAATTAATTTATAACCTGTTATAAATTAATATCAACTCCATATAATTCTATTTAATACAAATAGAACACAATAATCATGTATATATATGAGATCTTAATCAATTATCCTATACATCGGTAACAAATTATATAATAATATTTCTATCACCGATCTAACTACAAATTAGAGGTTAATTAATTTATAAATACATTATAAATTAATATCAACTCCATCTAATTCTATTCAATACGAATAGAACATAATATTTATGTATATGGGATTTTAATTAGTTATCTTGAATACCTACCATAACTAATCCAATAAAATAAGGAAATAACTTCCTATATATATAATTCAACCTCATCTAGGTAATTTTTCAATATACATAATCACGGGGATTTAAACTACAATATAAATTCAAATATAATTCTGCTCACCTCAACTGAAAATTCTGAATGGTCTGAATCTAGTCCAAGCCTATACGATGTCGTAAATAATCACTATATGAGTGCAATGATGAAGACCACGTCTCTATCAGACCTCGTGTGCTAGAGATATGAATTAAATACGAAACAAGATAATTTAAACTATTAATTAACTTAATTAATAATTAATTACCTTCATTAGCCAAAATGCTTTCTTCCCCAAATTCAATATGCATAAGTCGTGCACGACCTGCATAAAAACCCATACACAACCATTCTTCTCTCATCGATTTCTTACCCTATGATCAATGAATTGAAGAACCAGAAGCTCCTATGTGCTCCAAATTGTGTGCTCTTCGCAACCCGTTGCTCTACAAATTGAGCGAAAATGTTGCACCTTATCATACGACGCTGGAGCTTCGGATGGTGACATAGGAAGAAGCATGTTGCTATGAGAAATCCAACCATGCTCTTTGATTCACTTGACTTCACCTTGATTAATGGCAAAAGCCAACCCTAGTCATGGCAAAAAAAGTCGACTGTGCTTATCACCATCGCATACCACCTTTTCATGATTGATGTAAAGCTCTCCTCTCCCCGAGTCCAATGGATCCAACATCAGCTTCTCTCATCACCTTAGCTCTCGATTTAATTAAGAAAAGAGGAGTAGTCTTTTTCATGAGGAGGAGGAGGTGAAAATGATAAGGAAAAAAGAAAGAAAGATATCTCGTGGGAGTAGCATGTATATATATAAAATAATTATAATATATATATATATGTGTGTGTGTGTGTGTTAGTGATATCTCAAATAAATCAACACACTTTTCGAACTTGCACGATCACATGGTACATCAGATCATCACAAAACTCGTCACTGCACATTACCTTATTTTTTTGGTCCTGATGGTATAAATTTCATCGCCATCCGAGACAGTGCTTCGAGATGATAATTTCATGTATTTCGAGGTCGTTTTGGCCATCAAATCCCCGATTCCAAAAATCCTTCAATTGTACGTCTCATAACAAATCTTGTAACATCCCTCATTTTAAGGTCTAAAACTAACCACTATAGATGCTGCAGTCATCTATAGTATTAATTCCCAATGACAAAATGCGGTAATGTTAATTGTATCAATAACATCAGAAGCACAAGAATATGAAATTTTCTTAACACAATTTCAAAACAACTTTCACAATTATTGTCAAAGATAATATTTTATATTCATTACATAATCCCAAACGTTGCTTAGGTTCAGATAAAATATAATTGTTACAAAATACTCCAAGAGCGACATATGATGATGCCCCCTTGGTTGAACAGAGTTTACTACTAGATGATTACAACATCCGTCTTTACATATATTCCAACAAAATGAAACTTCAATACAACGGATAATATATATATATATATATATATATATATATATAGATTCCTACATAGCTAGATCTGCCTCCTGCACATTTTTCGAAAGCTTTATTCGCCAAAACCCACTTAACCTAAAAACCTTACTCTCGAACTACTCGATTGAGTACCCGAGAGTTATAGGGGAAAAACAAAAACTTCGGGTCAGACAAAAAGTCTGGTGTGAATAATAATATGTCATCTTGGTTATTGGATATCTGGTGAGACCAGGCCGCTAAGTCGAATGGGTTTTCCCATCATTAGTATCCTCTGAGTATATACTAATCTTAATCATGATCCTGCAATCACAATAGTTAAACAATAACAGAATAATTGTATGAATGCATGCTACTTGGGTAATTATGACAGATCTGTCTAATCAATGGACTATCTGTCCCTACATTTAGTTTTCATAGAGTGAATACCAACCTATATGGCTGACTCGGGCCTACCAGATATCTCAAATGTTCTAACTACTATTAAAGGGATACTATATGGTCTGTCCGAAACTTATTATTTCTAGAGTCAAACTGATCCTAATGGTTTTGCACGCTAACCAATAACCTATCTATCTCTGTACATTCCTTTATGTGCGTAAACCTACTCTTAGTCTTACCCGTGACAAAACCCTATGCATTAGAATTTTGGACTTATATCAGCTAGAGGCTAATAGCTGAAGTATAAGGTGTGACCCTACACCAGTCCCATCTAATTTTTCTAATCTCCGAGTCAATTCATCCTACCACAATTTGTCTAAAGGTGGTAAGAACGATAATCTCTTTAGTAAAATTTTAGGCTGCATACTCTTTTTATTTCCTTGAAAACATAATTCTTTATAAATGATTTAACCCTTGAAATCATACTTAGAAACAAGGAAAATTTTAGCCCTTACTTTACTCAAAACTTTTATGCCAAGATACATGCTTTTATCAATTATATTGATGAAAGTTGATATCACTTAGAGGTTATCATACCTCAAAACTATAGGCTATAAAGCCAAACTTAATGAGATCATTGTATTTATAAAACTCGACGTCAATATCGCCATTAAGAGTTATCGTACCCCATCTATAACCAAAACATGTTAAAATCTTTGAGTTATAAAGAACAAGGTCGGGCCAAAACTATTTACATCGCATATATAGGTTGCCAACTATAAGCGACGTTAATGGTTTGCATAGAATAAGACTTTAAAACATATAGTTATGGGATTGGCGACCTTCATGGCCCTCATCTCCAATGCCTCTTTGAAGTCAACATTAAAATCTAAGTGTGTGTATATATGCGGCTTCACCACCTTATAACAATAAAGAAGATAAGCAGCACCGAAAAACATGCAGTGTCACTGTCATTCAGTGTTAATGCCGACGTAGATGATTCGCGGCGTTATAGTACATAAAGAGTTACTTTGGTAAACTAGCGGCACCATGGCCTTGTGGAGTTGGAAATGTTATTGGAGGTATGCGGCATCATGCCTTTTTATATAGAATGCGGCATATAGACATGCGACTTAGAATATACATGCGGCACCATTGGTGTCGATTGCATGCATGTCAACGTCGAAACCAACCCATGTGAATCCATTCCATATCACCTGGGAGTGATATCCTACGCATACAATAAGGTTGGCAATGTATAATTGCAGCACCAATGCCTTCGATGTCAATGACTTTGGCATGGCAAAATTGTAATTACTATAAAGACTATTTTCTATCTATTAAAAGTAAATTCTTTTCACCAAACCCCAATCCTTGTCAAATTCTAATTGGCTAACAAAACTCTTTATCATTCATTTTCATAAAACCTACTGCATCATAAAATTTTCATTCCCAAAACAATTGCAAACCATTTACTTTATATTATTATTTTAATATAATTATCAAGCTTCTCTGGCTTAATAAATTCACAACAAATCATAAAAACTTGGGAAAAATTCCCAAAAATCACCATAACTCAAACTTTATATATTCTTTAGCATATAAAAATTTTGGGATGAAAAACATTATTTAATTATTTTTAATAATTAGAACCCGAAATAAACCCTTTTCTTCACTTTAAGAAAATTATAAAATATTCATACTTAATCAGAAAATTATGAAATCAAAAACCCACTTCTAAAATAATGTTTCTAACATCATAACTAAATTTTAAGTCGTTTGGGTGTCATATGATAGGTTTTCCAACTCAAACTTGTTAATTAATTTCATAAAATAATTCCAATAATTCATCAACAAACACATAAGCGCCCAAACATTCAAACATGGCATAATATCAATCATATAATTTTGGGTTTAATACTAAAACCAAAAGTAAACAAGAATATTATGGGTTGGGTATCATTATTCACCTTGATTGGTTAGTAGGACTTGAGATTTGAATTTAGAGTTGAATGTCCCAAAGCTTTCCTTTAAATTTCCTAGCTTTACTTCTTCTTGGATTCTTTAGCAATGGCCGACCGTGTTTACTATTTTAGTTTTTATGAATGAAGTGGAAATGAGTTAGTGGGGGCGAAAGGGTTTTAGTTGAGAAATGAAACTTATTCCCATTTTTCCCTTATCATAAATCCTCCTTCATGTTAACGCTCTAATCATCATTATTATTAGTTCAATAATTAAGGAACAACCCATTAAATAATCAAATCCCATTTTCCTTTATCATCCTACATTTTTTTTCATTTATCTGATTAAATTTACAAATAATGTTAATCAAAATTAGAGGTGTTATAGAATCCCCTCCTTAAGGAATTTAGTCCTTGAAATTACGATAAGTACACACATCAAAACATACAAGCATAAATGTAAAACATACCATCAAACAATTCACGATAAGTGTCTTTAATTACATCCTCTGTCTCCTAAGTACAGTCTCTCTCTTCGCCACTCTATTGGACTTTTACTAATCTAGCTATCTTGTTCCTAAGCTTCTTCTCATCCTTAGCTACAATACGAACTGGTTGCCTAACAATAATCATGTCCGGCTCTATTATTAAGTCTTCCAATGCATTCGTGGTGATAATAGTCTCTAGATCTCGAACCAACTTCCTTAGATGAGAAACATGAAAAACACCATGGACTCCTGCCAAATTTTTCGGTAACTCTTCCTATAAGCGTGTTTCACGATCCTTTTTATAATAGGAAATGGTCCAATAAACCTAGGTGCCAATTTTCCTGACTTCCCAAATCTTACTACACCCTTCATCGACGATAATTTGATGAATTATCTCCAACTAAGAATTATAAATCCTTCCATCTCTTATCTGCATAACTCTTCTGCCTAGACCGAGCTTCCTTCATTCTAGCTCGAATCAACTCAATCCTTTCTACGGATTCTTACCATTTTCATACCAAGAACTAATCTATCTTCTGTCTCTAACCAACATACGAGTGATCTGCATGGCCTTCCATATAAAGTTTCAAAAGGTGCCATCCCTATACTAGTCTGATAACTATTGTTATAGAAAATTCGACTAAGTGTAGATAGTCTTCCCATAATCCTCCAAAATCAAGCACACAAGCTAACTTTTTCCGTTTTCCCATCTGTATGTAGATGGTAAGCGGTACTTATCTTGAGCTTGGTACCTAAAAACTCTTGTAGACTCCTCCAGAATTTGCTGGTAAATAAAGAATATCTATCACTGACTATACTATTATGAATCCCATGTAGTCTGACAATATTCTTCATGAATAACTTAGCTAAAACAGGCGTCGTCCTTGTCGACTTGACTGGAAAGAAATGTGAAATCTTAGTTAATCTATCCATTATAACCTAAATACTTTCATTTCCTCTATTCGACCTTGGCAATCCGTCTATGAAATCTATAGATATAGAATTCCACTTCCAAACTGGTATGTCTAAAGGCTGAAGCAATCCACTTGGCTTCTGATGCTTGACTTTTACTTGTTGGTAGTTTAAACACTCCTTTACCCATAAGCCTACATCCCTTTTCATTCCTTCATAGAAAAATTTCTCTTCATATCTTGATACATCTTAGTTCCTCTAGGGTGAATAGTAAACTTCGATCAATGACACTCCCTAAGAACTTCTTTTCTTAGGTCCATCTAGAACCCATATCGTCCCTTCTTTCTCAAACATCCATTTTGATCCAGGTAAAAATCCTTCAAATCATCAATCTCAGTTCCACCTTCCAGTCTTCTAATTCTTTCAACTAATAATGGATCATCGCTTTGCCTAGAAGCAATCCTTTCGATCAATACTGCTCGAACTTATAAGCAAGATAACATTGCGGTGCTCTGAATAGAACTAGCAGTCGATGTTTACTACACACTATAAGTAGTCAACGCTTCCAAATCTTTCCACATCGGTATCATTTCTAAGACCGCGTTTTGATGTTTTCTACTAAGCGCATCCACAACTTTATTTACTTTCCTTGATGTGTACTCAATTCCAAAATCATAAGCAGCTAAAAACTCTAACCATCTCTGCTATCTCATGTTTAACTCTTTTTGAGGGAATAAATATCTTAAAGGCTTATGATCCGTATACAACTCGAATCATTCTCCCAAATGATAATGTCTCCACACTTTTAGAGAAAAAATTACAGCAGCCAATTCTAAGTCATGGGTTAAATACCTAACTCCATGCGGCCTGAGCTGTCGAGAAGCATAGACAATCACTTTACTCCTTTGCATTAACACAGCTCCTAATCCTGTTCCGCATGCATTAGTATACCCCACTAAATCTTGATTTCCATCTGGGACAACTAACATAGACGCGTTAGTCAGCAAATGTTCCAGCTTTTGTAATGCCTCCTCGCATTTATCAGTCCAAACATACCCCATGTCCTTCCATGTTAGTTTAGTCATTGGTGCTGCTATACGAAAGAAATCTTTGATGAATCTCTAGTAATAGCCAATTAATCCAAGGAAACTCTTTATCTTAGTCACTATATCGGGTCTCTTCCAATTATTTACAGATTTGATCTTAATCGGATCCACTGACAACCCTTTTTCTAAGACTACATGACGAAGGAACTCCTTCTTTCTTCCAAAAATGACACTTTGAAAACTTCGCTATCAGCTGATGCTGTCTCAATGTCTCAAGCACTATTCTAATGTGAGTCTCATATCTTGCTCATTCCTAGAATATGTTAGAATATCATCTATAAAAACTAACATGAATTTGTCCGAATGCTCTCAAAAGATCCGGTTCATAAAATCCACGAAGAAAGCTGGCGCAGTAGTCAATCTGAATAGAATTACTAACCACTCATAAGAACCATATCTTGTTCTTAATGCTGTTAATGGAATACTGTCTTTCGCCACCTTTAGTTGATGGAACCGTGTCGCCAAATCCAACTAAGAAAATACTTTGGCTCCACTCAACTGATCAAACAAATCATCGATTCTCAGCAAAGGATATATGTTCTTTACCGTCTTCTCATTCAAATATCTGTAATTGATGCATAATCTCAATGACTCGTTCGGTTTCTTTACGAATACCATGACCGCTCCCCAAGGCGAACTGCTTGGTCTAATAATTTTTTTCCTTCTAAGTCCAATAGATGCACCTTTAACTCCTTCATCTCTGTAGGTGTCATTTTTCAAGGCAGTCTACTCACAGGTTCAAGTTTAGGTATGAGATCTATACGAAAATCAATAGCTCATTTCGACGGTAGTTCTGTCACTGGCTCAAAGACATCGGTAAACTCTCTAATGACAAATACTCAGTTCAACTCAGCTTCCTCCTCCATTGCACCTAATAAATCACAAACATCAAAATTCAAGCTCTCTACTGAGTATATAATTCGGTCACTATTATTAGGGTGTCTTAGCGATATTTTCCTATCTCGGTAAAATATCCTAGCATCATATTTACTTAACCAATCCATATCCAAAATAATCCCAAAGCCTATAAAATCAAACACATGCAAACTATTGGCAAATATATGACCTAACAATTCAAACTCTAACTGGTCACATCTCATCCCTAGAGTTACATACCCTCCTATTGGATTTGAACCGTTAAGGAAGTAACTAGGTATGACGTTTCTAAATTTAGATTAGCTACCAAGCAATGAGAAATAAGAGAATATGATGCACAAGTATCGAACAATACTCTAACAAGTATACGAGGAATCAAAAGCATACCTCCCATCACAGCCTTTCCTTTCTCCTCTGCCGTGGGTCTTAAGGCAGATGGTTCCAAAGCAAACACCTTTCCTTTCTCCACTTTAGCTAGTTCCTTGCATTAATTCTTATAGTGTCCAATCTAGTCACCGTTAAAGCACTTGATGTTCTTCCTCCCAATCACCTTCTTCGCCATTTCCTTTTCTAGCATCTCCGCCCTTCCGAGACTCTTTTTTTCTAAAATTACTTTCTTTTTTGACTCTGCCTACTCTGAATCTCCATTGCTTTATTACCGCTAAATAAAGCAACCATCTCTTCATTCCTCAAAGCCATCTCCACTACCATGTCACATGGACCCCTGGATGCAGCAAGGTTGCCCTAGCAAGCTCTGGTCTTAATCCACGGATAAAATTTTCATTTCTCTTAATCACAGTATCCATCGTGGCATACCCGTATCTGGATAACTCCTCAAATCTTGTTGCATACTCCAACACAGTCATGTCTCCACGCATTGATTGAGAAACCTTCCTTAGCAAGGTTGACTTGGTAATTTCAAACATAAACCTCTCCTCGAACTTCCTCCTGAACTCTGCCCAAGTCAAGTTCCCTTCTGGCACCCCAATAGTTACACTGTTCCACTAGTATAATGCAGCTCCTTGTAATTTTCTAGATGCCAACTTTCTCTTCTGCTCATCATTTAGACCTAAATCATCGAAAATCCTTTCACGATGCGGTATCTAATTCTCCACCTAAATGGCATTCTTAGTTCCAATAAATGGCTTTCCTCTAAGTCCTACATAATCCGTACTCAAAACAACATAATTGTTTTATAACTGAAACTTCAGGATTTGCTGCTTCATCATTTCCACCAACTAATCCAGCTGTAGCTCCTACTTGCATCATGTTAACAAAGGACTGATACATAGCTCCCATATCCACTGGCGTTGTTCCAGCACCAATATTAGCAGCTGTTTGTCGACTCGGATTCCTCCTAGTATTAGGCCTGATATTTCCATGAGTTGTGGTGCTCCCTCCATCGAGATTCACTCTTCCATTTCCTGCCTCCATACCTTACTTTCCTCAAATCTACATTCAAATCTTAGTAAGATACGGAAGAATGGTCTAAGAGAGATAGGAGAAATAGGATAGGATATTTACTTATATATAGCAAATACAAGTATGTCCACTATGCCACAAAGCGAATTAGACAACAGTGATCACACAACATAAGGTAGATTTTCTGTTATATATAGCAAATACAAGTACATCCATGTTGCTTTTCTATTGCTTTTGTTGGTCCATGTTGCTTTTACTGTTACTTTTGTTGGTCCAATTGCTTTTGTAGGTTTCTTGTTATGCTATCTTGGTTCACCCATACATGCTATTAGTTTGTGAGTTGTTTGAATATACTTGTATATTCTTGTATATACTTAAGCTTTGACGCGGCGGATATAACACTTGACGACGAATTGAAGTATTCGTGTCGAACAAATCGATAAACGATTCGATGAACAATATAAAATCGATGGATTGATGATGCCGAACGCCCAAATCCGTTGATCTCGGAAGATACCGGATTCTAGCTATCCCTAACACGTTGATCGTGCACGATACTGTGTTAAAAGATCTACGATTCTTCTACATTGATCTCGCGCACGAGATTCCGTGAATCGGCTTCAAAATCGTTGATTCGAGCGCACTCGAATAACCAAAGATGGAGATAGGAGATCACACTCAACTACCAATTTCAATGGTGGCACAACGCACACAAACAAATTTTATTTCAAATTCAACAACCTTTACAAATGACACAACCCGCCTATTTATAGGCAAATACAACTCACACGACTTAACCTCGTACGACCTAACAATATACAAATTTTAACACAACGACTTAACAAATACATCACACAGTACAAACGACTTAAAGCAAAACAAACGGTTACAACATAACACGACTTAACAATATTCGACCTAAGAAAAACGATTTTAGTATCTTTGGCACAGCAACCAGCGACATAAGGAGTTCGCGAGTTAAATGGAAGCGGCATAAGGATTCTTCACACGATCCAAACTTCAGCGACTTAAGAAACTGTTCGCGACCTAACTTTCGCTCGCGACCTAAGGAAGAAGCACGGCATCAGAAATGTTCGCCTGCGACTTAACATCAGCGACCTAAGCAATGTTCGCGACTTAACATCGCTCACGACCTAAGGAAGAAGCTCTGCTTGTTCGCAATTTAGGCTCCACGACCTATGGCCTTGCGACCTAGGGATTTGCTTCAATTCAGTGACTTGGGGTTTATGTCGCTCGCGATTTAAAGTGGAGGGTGAGCGACCTACAAAATTGCCTTGCGACAGTGCTGGAGTGACATAAGGCGGAGGAGCGACCTACGGCATGCTCTGGTCGTTCGCGACTTAGGATAGGTCGGAGAAGAATGGAGCTTCGCGACTTAGGGTTAGTCTATCTCACGCTGCATCATCCTCCCCTGGTTGAAAAGAATTCGTCCTGAATTCACACTTTCTCCTTCTTCGAGACGCTGTCTTCCATTCATTATCTGGTCTGATGCGATTCTGGTGATAACCACTCTTGATATTGATCTTGTCTTGACCCTTTGAAGATGTGGTTCAACCTAAGGAACGCATGGCAATAAGCAGACGTGGCATTAGGCAAGCGGCATAAGGAAGTGATCTGAGGGAGATGACCTCATGATGCTTGTGCCAATAGGAAGGTGTGATATAGAACCAAATCGTGACGAAATGCGAGACGATATAAGGAAGTTTAAAATCGCAGAGTGACTTAGGAAATTACGACTGAAAAAGTGTGATGACTCATGCCCAGATTCTTGTCTTTCCTTATCTCGTTCAGATGTATCATCATTTAGAATCTTCCCTTGATGTGTTGCAACAATTTCCCCTGATTGAAATGACTTTCCACTCGCTTCTTTTTTGACATGTTTATTTTCATGAAACGGTTCTAAGCAGTTGACGTTGACAATGTCAGCAGTGCGGACATGATCAGGCAACTCCAACTGACAATCATTCTCTTCCTCCAGTCTTTTCAACTCTTCATGTTCTTTCAGACTCACAAGATCATACGATTCCCGCAGTAAAATAGCATCTGGTACTAGTTCAGTTTGATGTTGAATGTCCTGTAGTGGTGGTAACTCTTCGGGTAATTCCTCGGGATATTCGACTTCAGACTCGTCGAATTCTGATTCAACTTCCTCAAAAACCTCAAGATCTTTACTCGTTCCTTGCCCGGTCAACACAAACAATTCATTACTATTTTTCACCTTTTCAACAGACTCTTCCAAAAATACAAGACTAGTTTCTTCAGGCAGTTCCTCGGAAATCTCATCTTCCAACTCTTCAAATACTTCAACCTCTTCAGGATTCTCAAAATCAGAACTTTCTCCAGATTCAATCAGCATTGATAATTCATCACTATCTTTCATTTTATTGACGAACTCTTTCAAAGATAATAAACTATCTGATTCTGCCTTCTCTTCTATTTCACTTTTACTTTGTTCGGGCTTATCGAAAACTAAGAAATTTACACTTGGCTGGTTCTCATCCATAAGCTCAGGTGTTAAACAAGAATTCTCCATCATCAAGTTATTTCCCTCAACTCCGAACACAATTTCTTCTTCCATACTATCGACATCAATCTTTGGCAGTGAAGAGTAATCAACTTCTACATCCACATACTTTGACGTTGAATAAAATCCCATCAACAAATTACATTCATCGTTCTCTAACTCGACCTCTTCATCTTCGTTGTCAAACTTTGGTGGTAATTCTTTGAACGATTCCCTAGGACCGACCTCTTCAAACTCTTCTAACATTGGTTTAACCTCTTCAGGAGTTTTAAACTTTTCACTTGCCTCATACCTAACCAATGATTCAGCATTACCTTCCGCTTCTTCAACACTTTCACTGAAAGATAATGGACTAGTCGGTTCCTCTTCCTTTTCCGGCTCGCTTTCAGTAGAATCATCCACATCCTCGTTTTCACATTCTTCTACAACTAAGGCTTTCTTCTTGGACTCCGTACATTCAATACTTCTATGGTCAGACTCCTGATAATGATAGCGCTTAATTAGATCATCAACATTCGTCTTAGTGATTCCATGTACAACTGGTTCGTCGACTCTTTTGGAAACATTTTTACTGCAATTAACACCTTTATTCTGATTGCTGGGGTTTGTAACCACACCCTTTCCTCGACTCCCTTGACTCAACTTCTGCAACTGTTGGTTCATACGAGCTTGATAATTGTAGGGTAAGAAATTTGCCTTCATCATCCTTTTCATCTTATCCCACGTGACGACTTTGGACTTCCCCATTCTCTTTCTGGTTGATTTAGTTTGTTGCCACCAATTCATAGCTCTTCCTCTCAGTCTTGTAGCAACTAACTTAACTTGACGATCTTCAGGCACGTTGTTGAGTTCAAATTTTTTTTCAACATTTGATAACCAATCAAAGAATTCCTCTGCTTGTAGACCACCTTGGAATTCTGGAATTTCTGTATCCACCCTTGACTCCCGTGTATGACCATTCTCTTCAACATTCCTATATCGATTTTGCCCTTGACCTGGATATCGAAAGTGAACACTATCACCATAACTATCTTCTTCAAAATTAGATGAGCTTCGATGTCGATTCTGAACATTGACTCTTCTATGACCATGCACGTCTTCTCTACTTCTTCTTTCATAATCGCAATATGGCTCATGCTTGTAACCACGATAAGCTCTTCTTTCTTCATCCCGATAATCATGATTGTCTCGAAATCCACGATCTCGATTTATCGATAAAGATGGTTCTCTCCTTTTTCTATCATAATGTGGCGACACTCTCCTTTGATTTCGATTCATGTCAGACATCATTCTCTCTACTTTCTCGAAACCTTTATTGAACCTTTCATCGATACGTTGTCCCATCTGTTCAGCATCTTCTCTCCCATACAGATCTTCAACATTATGATGACGGTTAACACATCTCGGAGGCATGATCAAATCTTCAACAAAATCCAAACACACACTTTGATTCGATTAAAAAAATCTTGAATCAAACTTCACCAACTTGTTGGAATCTTCAAAATGAACACTTCAACTAGCGCAACTTTCAATGATGCGGAATCTACGCACAAACTCCTAGCTCACGACTTGAAAAAATCTCGCACAAACTTGAACAAGCTCGCTTCTAGCTCCCAACAAGCTTCTTCAAGCTCTATACAACTTTCCCACTTCGATCCAAAATTTTCAGAATCAAAACTTCCAACTTGTTTGAAATTTCACGAACACCCAAATAAACAAACAACTCAATTCGAACACCAAAAACTTCAAATCTCGAAACTTGAAATCCAACAAACATGGAAAAGTTCGTTTCCTTGCTCCGATACCAAATGACGCAGCAGATATAACACTTGACGATGAATTGAAGTATTCGTGTCGAACAAATCGATAAACGATTCGATGAACAATATAAAATCGATGGATTGATGATGCCGAACTCCCAAATCCGTTGATCTCGGAAGATACCGGATTCTAGCTATCCCTAACACGTTGATCGCGCATGATACCGTGTTAAAAGATCTATGATTCTTCTACGTTGATCTCGCGCACGAGATTCCATGAATCGGCTTCAAAATCGTTGATTCGAGCGCACTCGAATAACCGAAGATGGAGATAGGAGATCACACTCAACTACCAATTTCAATGGTGGCACAAATCACACAAACAAATTTTATTTCAAATTCAACAACCTTTACAAATGACACAACCCGCCTATTTATAGGTAAATACAACTCACACGACTTAACCTCGTACGACCTAACAATATACAAATTACAACACAATGACTTAACAAATACATCACACAGTACAAACGACTTAAAGCAAAACAAACGGTTAAAACATAACACGACTTAAAAATATTCGACCTAAGAAAAATGACTTAAGTATCTTCGGCACAGCAACCAGCGACATAAGGAGTTCGCGAGTTAAATGGAAGTGGCATAAGGATTCTTCATGCGATCCAAACTTCAGCGACTTAAGAAACTGTTCGCGACCTAACTTTCGCTCGCGACCTAAGGAAGAAGCACGACATCAGAAATGTTCGCTCGCGACTTAACATCAGCGACCTAAGCAATGTTCGCGACTTAATATCGCTCGCGACCTAAGGAAGAAGCTCTACTTGTTCGTGATTTAGGCTTCGCGACCTATGGCCTTACGACCTAGGGATCTGCTTCAATTCAGTGACTTGGGGTTTATGTCGCTCGCGATTTAAAGAGGAGGGTGAGCGACCTACAAAATTGCCTTGCGACAGTGCTGGAGTGACATAAGGCGGAGGAGCGACCTACGACATGCTCTGGTCGTTCGCGACTTTGGATAGGTCGGAGAAGAATGGAGCTTCGCGACTTAGGGTTAGTCTATCTCGCGCTACATCAAGCTTGAACCAATTCAGTTCTCAACCATTTTAAGTTTCTGAATCATGCTGTTGAGTTGCCTTTCTACTCACTATGTACATATATACATGTATAACATATGTATATATATGTATATTACTGTGCCTAAGTATTCGTTTGTATATTTGACTTTGAAAAATTCAATCTTTTCTCATGATCTGCCAGATGCTTAAACTGTTTTGAGATATATGTGCATATATGTTCATATATGTACATATATGCACTTCATTTGATAGTTCATGTGCACACTTGAGTTCCACTTGCATTACCATGTCTAAGTTCATGTGTACATTTGAGTTCATGTCCGAGTTAGTGTACACTTAAGTTCATGTGTACACTTGTCCCTGCCTTGTACTTGCTGTATTCTCAATCGTTTAAACTTCCATGTATATACCTACATACATACATACATACATGCATGCATGCATACATACATACATACATATATGTATGTATGTATACATGTGTGAATGTTTGTGGCACTGCCTTGTTTTAATTTGTGGCACTTGCTTATTTTAATTTGTGACAAGCCAATGCACCGCCTTGACAAGGCAGTGCACAACACTGACTTCTCAAGGTAGTGCACACTAGTGATGCCTTGTTTGTGCACTTTGATGGTCCATGTTGCTTTTGCTGGTCCCTGTGGCTTTTGTTGGTCCAGTTGCTTTTGTTGGTTTCTTGTTATGTAGTCTTGGTTCATCCATTCATGTTGTTGGTTTGTGAGTTGTTTGTATATACTTGTATACACTTTTATACACTTGAGCTTGAATCAACTTGAGTTTCTTAACCATTTTTGAGTTTTTGTTGCTTTTGTTGGTCCAGTTCTGTATACACTTGTATATACTTGAACTTGTATGTTAGACTGGTCCATGTTGTACTTGAACTTGTATACTTGTCCACTTCTATAAATACTTGTATACACTCTTATATACTTGAACTTGTATATTACACTGGTTTTTGTTGCTTTTGTTGGTCTAGTTCCGAACCATTTTGAGTTTCTAAACCATTTTATGTGCATTTGCACTTGTTGTTTTGCCTAAGCTTGTTTATGTGCACCATTTTGAATTCTGTTCGGATCCATTTTGAGTTTCTGAACCATTTTATATGCGTTTGCACTTATTGTTTTGCCTGACTTTGCTTTTGTGCACTATCTTGAATTCAGTTCTGAACCATTTTGAGTTTTTGAACCATTTTCTATGCATTTGCACTTGTTGTTTTGCCTGTGCTAGTTTATATGCACTATCTTGAATTCTTACCTAGTTGTCTTGTTTGCATTTCCTAGATGTGCAAGTGTGCATTTTCATGTATATACATACATGTATATATATATGCATGAATGTTTGCTAAATCGGTTTCTATGTGTGTGCACACTGTTGGTTGAATCCCTTGCGATTGGTTTGTACTTGTACTTGTATATGTGCCTGGTTTGTTTGATTATTTTGCTGCCTGGTTTAAGGTAGTGTTGAGGTACTTTTGATTGTTTTACTGCCTGGTTTGTACTTGTATATATGTGCACCTGAGTTGAGCCTAAGGAGGCTTGGGCTTGACCTTATGCACATTTGCACTATGTTGAGCCTTAGAGCTTGACCTTTGCAATAGTCTATGAGATTTAATCTATGCATAGCCTTGTGATATTCACAGTGATACACTATGCATATCATAAATTGTCCATGCACAGCTATATTTGTCTCTGTCTAAAACATGAAGAGAAAACAAACTCATAAACTTAGGCAATATTAATATTTAAAATCAATTTTATTTTTGCAATTTAGGTTTGTTTCCTTTTTCATTTTACTGTGTTGGTTATTTGTTAGGTATAGGAGATGGCTGGACACAAGCTGGAGCAAGCAAATTAATCAAGATCAACATCAAAAACAAACTCGAGTGGGTGTGAGTAAAAAAAATGTTATATATGAGAGTGTAGAGAAATGTTGTATACATGAGAGTGATAGTGAAAGTTGTATTGTATTTGAAAAAGTAAGTAGAGGGACAGTGAATGTTGTGTTGTATTTGAATTTGATTTGAAATAAAATCCTTGTTTTCTGAAAATATTTATTTCATTATGTAAAAAATTATTCATATCAGTCAATATTTATATGTTGTCTAATAGGAGATTCTAGAATGATACTATAACATCAGACAACATATGGTATTTTGGTTATATTAGTGCATATCAGACGACGGTGCATATTTGTGGTCTGATGTGCAATGAGACGACACATGATTTAACGAACAATAAATATGCAATCAGACAACGGAGCATATCTGTCGCCTAATGCATTTTTTCCCATAGTGGTCACTATAGCATTATACCTATACCCCGAATCTTATTCTCAGATTCATTTGGATTATGTTTTGAAAACTCATTTTAAGTTCAAAATTATTTTGGTTTTACATTAACCTATGCACAAGAATATGAAATTTTGTTAACACAATTTAAAAACATTTTTCACAATTCTTTTCAAAGATAATATTTCATATTTATTACATAATTCCAAATGTTTTCTAGGTTCGGATAAAATATAATTATTACAAAATACTCTAAGAGCGACATGTGAAAATGCCCCTTAGTTGATTAGAGTTTACTACTAGACAATTATAACATCTGTCTTTACATAAATTCCAACAAAATGAAACTTCAACACAGTAGATAATATATAGACAGATTCCTACATAACTAGATCTGACTCCTACACGTCTTCGGAAGCTCTATTCGCCAAAAGCTACTTAACTTGACAACCTTACTCTCAAACTACTCAATTGAGTATCCGAGAGTTAAGGGGGAAAACAAAAACTTTAGATCAGTCAAAAAGTCTAGTGTGAATAATAATATGCCATCTCGGTTAATGGATATCTAGTGAGACCACACCATTGAGCGGAATGAGTTTTCCCCTCACTAGTATCCTTTGAATATATGTTAATCATAATCATGCTCCTGAAATCATAATAGTTAAACAATAACACAATAATCATATGCATGCATGCTACTTGGGTAATCATGACAAATCTGTCTAACCAATGGACTATCTGTCCATACATTTAGTTTTCACAGGTGACTACCAACTTATATGGCTGACTCGGCCCTACCAGATATCCCAAATGTTTTAACTTACTGTAAGAGGGAAACTGGACAGTTTGTTTGGAACTTATTATTTCTAGGGTCAAACTGATCCTAATGGTTTTACGACCAAACTAGTAGCCTATCTATCTCTGTATATTCCTTTCTATGCATAAACATACTTTTAGTCTTGCACGTGACAAAGCCCTACATATTGGAATTTTGGACTTATATCAGCTAGGGGCTAACAGGTTAAGTATAGGGCGTGACCCTACACTAGTCCCAACTAGTTTTCTAATATTTGATCAATTCATCCTACCATGATTTTTCTAAAGGTGAGAAGAACGATAATCTCTTTAGTAAATTTTGGGCTACATACCATTTTTTTCCTTGAAAACATAATTCTTTACAAATGATTTAACCCTTGAAATTATACTTGAAAACAAGGAAAATTAAAGTCCTTACTTTACTCAAAATTTTTATGCTAAGATATATGCTTTTATAAATAGTAGTAATGAAAGTCGATATTACTTAGAAGTTATCATACCTCAAAACTATAGGCTATAAAGCCAAACTTAATAATATCATTGTATTTATAAAACTCAACATTAGCAACATTGAGGAGTTTTAAAACTGTTCTGGATTGACGGGTCATATCCCAAAAGCAGCGCATCCCATAAGTCGCACATACTTCTAAAAAGCCATGCACACTTTTAAGTACCGGAATTGCCCCAACAATATCGAAAAACATATCCATTGCAGGAATAACAAGGATCAACCCACTCCCATTACCAGGTGTAACGGGCATGAATCCAACAAAATCAAAGTGGTACTTAAATCAAAGTGCTACAAATCGGTAGAGAACTCCAATTGTTGACCAACAATAATTCTGTAACTAAGCGTTTCAAATCATAAGTTCCTGAGGATGGGAACCATAAAGCAAGTCTGAAAAATAAAGAAGAAAATAATAAGTAAACACTTGGACTAACTAGTCACTTGTCAAGTGTTCGAAGTAAATAGCCCTGTGAACTGGGGGGCATACATCGGTACTCAAATAGAAATGCTCAAGAACAAAAACACTTCACAAGTTCTGTTACTCCAAATAAAGAATTTTGGCACTAATCGCAGGACTATATAATAGAAAAGAAGTAAACAAAATAGGTATAAATAAACAAAACATAGATAAGTAGACAAGTTTACAATCAAAATGTCAGCAATGTATTACTTATAAATTTTTGTACAAGGTCAAAATACCGGCCAACAAAAAGGAAAAGTATAGACACTACAACAAAAGCAGCAAGTGCAAACTTTGCACTTGAACAAAACAATACAAAATGCCTCAAAATCAGCTCAACTACCATCCGAGCTTCTCAACGCCTTTTTCCGCTACAATCCTTCCCGCCTTTGGTTGGAAGTTTTTGCTTCCCCTCAAGGGTAGTTCGTTGCCAGTGATGTCGACTATCTCCTTGGTGCTAACATCCCCTTCCCGCTCTTTAACTTTTTCGGAAGTCTCCCCTTACATCTTGCACTTCCGGGATTTGCAAGAGCTCTTCGAGGACTTTATCGCTTCAACTTTTTCTTTCTTAATGGCAACCAGTTGTTGTTAAGATTTATGCGGCTGCTCAATCTAGATCTCCTTCCTTCGAACTTTGGCTGTCGTAAAGTCGCCCTTCAAAGATACAGAAGGGTCATCTAAGCCATGCAATGCAGCGATTTTCTTAGACTCCAACCTCGGCTGCGAACCAGATATAGACATGGAAACCGAAGCAGCTATGGAGACGAGCATAGAAGCAGTTGAAATAGCGATGGGTCTGGGTATCGAGGAAACCGACGGATCGACGGATAAGGAAGACGGACCTATAAGGTCAAAAATGAAAGCATTAAATTCGTCTTGCTCTTGCAGCGTGAGTTGAAAATTCTCGAACTCGGGAGAAATAAGAAGATTACCTACACCAGAGGAGTGACCAAGAATGTTGATATCATATTCACCGCCTTCTCCCTCCTTGGACAGTTGCACAATTTGCGAAGAAGCTTCAGGCCCAGAACTTGCTGATGGATCGTGAGGCTGCCTCGATGATTCGCCAGGTCCAGAACCAAGGGGCTCCGACAATGTTTTGAAAATTGCTACCGTAGCAACATTGGTGGTTTCCTATTCCTTTTCAATTCGTAGAATTTCCCGGCCTTCTGCAAACACTTTCTTTAATTCTTCATTAAGGTAGGCATTCTCTAGCTCCCGCTCAATGTAGACATCGCCGCTATCTAGGAAGCGGGTCAAAATTTCCTCCCAAACCACGACGAGAGTGCACAGGAACTTGGGGCCCAAGTAATGAAGAAAGGGTGAAGGATGAGCTTCTTGACAAGGATGATCTGATAGCCCTAGAGTAGGGCATGAAAATCAATGCAGAAGAGGTTGCAATTGAGAAATAGGTTCCTAATAAGTATTATGTTGGTCTTAGCTCTTCGAATCGTCCGGACAAGGTTTCGAACTTAATATCTATTTATGAGTTCGACATCTAGTTGTCCATTTTTCCTTAATGTTTTCTTGATCATTTTAAACTTTCATAAAGTATATGATACTTCCTCGACTTTTGCATTATATTATCTGACGATAAATAACTAGCAAGAAAGATTCTAATTCTGTAAATTAAATAATTATGAATCCTTATTCACTCGAAGGTGGCAACTGCAAAAGTTGAATAGAATATAAAAGGTTTAAATTATAAAGTTTGTTTATTGAGATAGTGGTGTTAATTCTATTATATTAATATGAGATGAGTTTGGTATTATTCCCTTTTGTATACAAGTCAAGTTGTTAGCTAAGGGTATCGGCTAGGTTAATACAGGATACCCGTCAGTTGTTTTCCTATTTTAACAAGATTTACCAATGAAGGAAGATTTTGAACATTGAGTGAGGGGAGGTCAGCTTCCCTGGCAAGTATTTCCAGGCAACTCAAGTAGGTATAAAAGTTAGGGGGTAGTTGTATCAGAGCAATTCCGAGATGATCCAAGAATTGTACAAGGAATTCTAAAAAGAGAAGGTAACCTGAATGCCAGATATGGATCGAAGTGAAAGCAAAGAATCCTTCTAGATGGCTATCTATCCTTCTGGAGAGGCCAACCACCCTAGCTTCCACGTTGATAATGCCAAACTATTAAAGGATGGTATCTACTTTATTTTGAGAAGTTATGGAAGATTGAATAAGTCTTTAGTCTCCTTTCTCTGAAGTAGGTGATTCAAGTGCACCTAAGGAGAAGAGGGTTTGATAGGGGAAGAATTTTGCATGTTTCAAATCAAAGCTTTATTCAAAAGTAGCAGTGGTGGATTCTCTAAGATCGGATAGGCCTGCTGATGTGCCGATTGGAGCCGTTGGTTTGATTTGGAGGCATCTGATATGGGTGTGGGTTTGGAATTGGAGGCGGGGGAATTGTTTCATTAATAAGAGTTGAAGCTTTCTTTATAACAAAATACAATTATTGGAACAAGTCTTTACATCATGACAGTTCAATGAGAAGGAGTGCATGACTTCATGGTTTATCTTCTTGATCGACTACTAGAACTTCTTGCTCTAGCTCAGGTTTGATTGATTGTTTAGGTAACACTTAGTGCTCTACTGTATTAAATGATATACTTATAGTTCTATGCTAGATTTAGCTAGTAAGGCGGGTTTTGTTTTTAACATTGTAATAAATAATTAATAAGTAATAAGTAAAAATTAATAATTTTAATTAAAGAATAATAATTAATTATTAACTAAAAATTTAATAACTAAATAAATAATTCTTAAATCATAATTAAAAATTAATATATAATTATTAATAACTACTATTAAATGATAATAATTAATAATTAATTTAAAATATGAAATAATTCCTATTAATAATTAATTAATTAATTAATAATTAATTAATTAATATTAACTAAAATAATAATAACTAATAATTAAATAATAATAGATTCACAAATTCAAACTTAGGGATTCAAGAGCTAAATCAAATCTCAACTCCAAAAAGTAATTTTAAGGTAAATAATACAAGATCCATCTCTTTTGTTTATCTCGAATTTGGTTATGGCTAGTACCCGAATTATTGTTTTTTGTTTTGCCCAGATATAGTTGATTAATCATTATTTGGGTAGAATAATGATTATTGGAATTTTTATAGAATTATTTAAATCAACATCGTTTGCTAGATTCTTTGGCTTTTCTGATTATCTCTTCCTATGCCTCAGCTAATATAAGGGGTTAGCCACCTCCTAGCCATTTAAGATTCTACATTTTGATGGTGTTGGTGAAGAACTAAAGAAGAGTGGCTTTGGTATCTCTCAGCCTTGGCCATTCGAGCCTTGATATCTATGGTTTCTTTCTTTAAATTAGCAGATTCTCCCATTGCAGATTGGGCCATTTTCTAGGCCTGCTTCCTTGACTTTTCCTTTGCCTTCATGTTTGCTTTAAGCTTGCTTATCTCTATTTAATGTTCAGCCTTTTGAGCCTCTCTTTCCTTGATTTCTTTTTCTAGATTGTTATTGTAGGTGTGTGCCTTTCATAGTTCATTTGGGGACTAGACTTTCAACCCTTTGAGCAACAACCATATCGATTAACCTCTACTGGGCATCTTTTGCAAACTTAGCCATTTCTTCCTTTTCTTTTGGGAGCTTAGCCAGTTCATTCTTGTATTCTTTACAAAAATGATTATGGTTGGCTCTCAGTGTCAAAACTTTGAATGATCAATTGATTGGCTTGATTGACATCTGTGAGTCCGTTAGTTAATTTCTTCTACCGAAACAATTTCTCCACGACCTCATGGTGCTTGTCGATGCCTTCATTCGGATAGCTTCATGGAATGTAATCAAACTTGGAGTTCTCTAGGCAGAAGTCAGGAAGGGTTGCTTGCATTTTTGTGATAGGGATAGTAGATTAGCCTTCGAGGAAAGGAGGAGGAGCAGAGTGGTGTGAAGTTATTTATTTTCTAGCCCTATGAGACCTCTTAAAGGATGAAGGGCTGATTTGGATTTGTAAGAAGCTATGAACGAAGCTTTGTGTCGCTCGGCGATGGCGATGGTAGGAGGTTGAGTTGAAGGAGGAAGATCAAAATGGGAAGATGTCGATGTTTGGAAGATTGAAAATGTGGGTGTTGTTGATGGTGGGGTTGTAGTCGCATGGCTCCCTTTGTTCATCATGACTATGTTGTCTATCCTTGGTTTTACGCCATTCCTAATCTCTTCTTCTTAACCTCTCACTCTCCGACTTGGGATAATAACCTCGATAAGGGTAGGAAATCCCCAAAGTTTGGGAGCAGTACTTCTCGATGCCTTCTTAAAGTCTCTCCATTGGACTACTTTTCCCTATTGTACCTAAAAAGGAAAGAGGATTGTACTAGATCTAAATCACTAAATTAACAACAAGTGCAGAGTGTCCATGCTTGTGATCCTAGAATTGTGTGAGGTGTTGGCATGTCCTAAATAGCTCATGGACCATGTTCGAAGGGATATAAAGACAAAGTTCTTCACCCTCAATGGGAAGGAGTAGATTGCTCAATGGAAAGATAAAGTCAATGAGAGTATATTTTAAGATATCTTCCATGTTCAGCACTTAAAGGGGAAGTTTGATATATTCTCAAGGTGACTCGAAGAGACGAAGATATTATTAGTAACATGCACTAGAGGGGTTGAGTCTTCGATAGGGGCTGGATATGACTCAGGCATATGTTGGGAGAACATGAAGACAAGTTGTTTGTCTTAAGGGATGAAATGTGCAAAGCGCCTTCATGGGATATCTACCCGAATGACTCATTTTCACTGGATAAGTCATCATCTTCTTCGCCCTCTTCTTCCTGTTCTTCTTCGTCTTTTTCTTCATCTCTGCCCTCTCATCTATCTCTTCATTTCTTAAATTCCCTTCTTCTTTGCTTCCTTCCTCCTCTGCAAGATTCACTACAGCATAGAAGCAATATCGCAGTGCAGCTTTGTGACCATTTTGCAGTGGCTTTGGGTCATTGTAATATTACAACGGCTATAGGCCATTGATAACTCTTTGTAACACGGTTAGCAATGGCTTTGGGCTATTGCACTATTACAATGGTCTCAGGTTTGTTACAAATGTTATTCTTCTACACTCAAAAGCATATGCCCGTAGTTCCTAATTCTTTAGTCTCCTACTTCTTCCCTAATTTCTTCTAAATGGCGATTTTCCCAATTCTAAACCCTAGCTCCACATCTTACCCACTACTCTTCATCGCTGCCCCTTGCTCCCTTATCCCGCTTTCCTACTTCATCCCTCGTCCTCCAGTCTCCTAATTTTGGTTAACTTGACTAATCACTATTGATCATGCCAGCACCACATGGTTGAACTATTAGAACCGACTTGTTTGAAGACATGGGAACACTTTGGAACTATAGATGAAGTTGTGTTGTACTTTCAAGAAAAATACAAAGACTTGAATAGAAAAAATCATGCCGGTATCGACATGTTTTGAATGTGCAATTTTGTCCACGAATATTAGATGCTTAAAGACTTGAAAAAATATAGAGAAAAAATGAACATGTAAGTTCAATAATCTTGTCGACACCCAAATGACCATGTCATTGTCAATATGTTGTGAAGGCCGAGTTTTACTTGTTTTTCATCCTTGAAAGTGTGGATATGACTTTCTACCCATTCTTCAACGAGCTAGAACCTAGGAAGGATGAATTTGACTATAAATATCCATCCTTTGGCAATAAAAGATGGATCTTTTGAAATTTTAACTCCCCACACTGCACTTTTTCTACTATCAACTATCGTTAGAACTATATATGATGTTCGAAAAGCAGTTGTAACTATAAGGGATATCTTAAATAAACTAATGGTGGATGTAGGCAATCGATTTAAGGCCGAATCACTATAAAAATCTTTGTGTTCTATTTTATTTTTCATTTTCCTATTAAATGTAACTTGTTTATATTTGATATGGCTTTTTTGAGTATAAACATTGATATGTTTGGAGTTGAGTAGAATTTTGCTATTTTCTATTTTGGCTTGGGGTTTGGGTTTCAGCCCATTAACCCAACTGAATACCCTATACTCCACTCAACTTCCTTCATTCATTCTCATTTTTCCTAATACTCTCTAGCTAAAACAGAAATGGTGGAAGAGAAAGGAAATTAAAATTCCTAAACCTAGTTTACTAGGAAATTCAAATTCAAGCTTTAGAAAACAAAGAGAAGCTAAGGTAAGCATCCACATCTTCTTCTCCATCTCAATCTCTCTTCAATTCTCAGAAATTCCTAACCCTAACTTAGGAAAAACTTCACCTTTGATAATAGATTGAAGATGCTAGAGATGTGTTGAAGAGGAATTGTTCTTGCCTTGTTTTAAAAGCTTCTCATTCAATGATTTTGGGTCTAAAGGTGAGTTCTTTAACTCACATCTACGTCTATAGCTATCATTGTTGTTAGGTATGAATTCCTAACACTTGTGCATATTCATTTGCTTTTGATTTGAATTGATTTGGTGAATTTTCCAAATTTTGGTGTTTTGGTCCAATTTTATGAAAATGATGTTTGGACATTGATGTTTGGGGCGTATCGAAGAGACTATAAGGCCAGGTTGTCGCTTGGCGTAAATCCTTAGTCGCTGTTGCTCGTCCGATCGCATCCGATACATTTTGGCCACTTTGGCCTAGGCAAATTGTTGCCCATACCAGGTGACCAGACGTCTGGTGACCTAGTCCAGACGTCTGGTTTGGACTTGGAGCAAAAATGTATGCACGCAACATATATAAAAAAAGGGCAGAGATCAGAGCCAGACGTCTGAAACTTAAGATCAGACGTCTGGATGAGTCTCATACGTCTGACTTGGAGTTTCAAACGTCTGGGGGTTCTTTGGATTATTTCCATAGAATAAATCCAGACGTCTGGATTCTAAACCAGACGTTTGGTCATGGCTCAAACGTCTGTTATGATATTCCAGACGTCTGGATAGCTTTCTGAACTATTTCCATAAAACAAATCCAGACGTCTGGATTCCAAATCAAACGTCTGGAAACGTCCATTTTTGCTTATTTAGGCTGTTTTGTGTGGATTTCCTATTTTAATCGATTTTAGTTGATCCGGATTGTTGTTATCACTTACTATCGAGTTTGATGACTTCTTTCTTTGGATTTTTGGGAATATCCATTTTGATGAATTTGGTATCGATTTCTTTGGATTTGATTCACGTCTTCGAATGTGAATCTTTGGTGATTGGTTGTTTCTACAATCATTTTTGTGATTTGTCACTTCTAAATACAAAGGTTTCTATACTAGTAGTAAATACTCAAACTCTTTCATCAAAACGATTTCGACACTATTTTAAACATAAAGCTTGTTTTCAAAACCGTTTTCCAATCTATTAGTATATACAAACCTTTACCTCATTCGTATGAGAAATCTAATTAAACGGCTTAGTAAAACAAGTGGTATGAAACACTTGCATTTACTTCGTCGGTTAATTCTTGGACTAGTTCGATTGAACTCTTGTGACAATTTTCGAGTGGAAATCTACAATTTGTTCGTAAATATTTAAGTTAAGCTAGTGGTTATGGTACATGAAGCTAAACTCATATATTTACTAGCTTAGTGTAATTCACACTTTTTATTGATCGATGATGATCATTTTGTGACTTAGACTAGCGATGTGCGATGTCTATTTGTTTGTGTGGGGACTAAAAACCCCGTTTGTGGAACTTCGGTTCAATTTGGTGGGGTAGCGACCCATGGTCTTCGGGCCGTTTGTGGAGCCTCGGCTCAAAATTGATGGCTAGCGACCATGGAATAGCGTTCCATTTGTGATACACGTGTTGGTGAGTTTTCATGCTCCCGTTTGTGATAGGCCTTCCCTCCTTTGTGATTTCTGGATTTTTGGTTGTGATTTCTAGAATTTGTGTTTCACCAATTTTCGTGGTTTGCACTGATAAGCTCTATCAATATTTGTGTTTTGGTGAATAATTTAAAGAATGTGATTCTTTTTGGTGTTTAGAGATGTTTTGAGATATTGTATGATTTTTGTTGTTAATTGATGTATACTTGACACAGTATGGCATTTTTGTTATCATACGTTTTTGGTTATATCTATTATCCTTCTCATTTTATCTGATATTTATAGCTAGACTGGTCCGTTTATTATTTTCTTCTTAAAATAATACTCGGGTCAGATCGAGATATTTCAGGTGCTTCTGCTTGACTTCCTATTTGGGACCATCGTCTGATTTTTTGGCTAACTACTTTAGCATAGTAGTTTTTGTTTGTATATATTTGAGATATAGACTCCTTGATGTATAATTATTCTTTTGTCTAGCACTTGTATCTATTCTTTTGTGATGTAATGGATCTTATAAGACCATTACTTTGATGTACACTATTATGTGTTATATTCATATCTGTTTCCGCCTTTGTGATATGAATATCTGTCACTTATTTGTGTAATGTTTATTTCTATATTTGTTTCCGAAGTCCACTTAGCCACTGTGTGGTAGCTTTGAGTTTGTATTTGATATGTCGGATTTCCTCTTGAAATGAAATGTAAGTCATATTTTTTGACATATCGGTACTCGCACAAAGCAATTACAAAGATGGTCGCTCCTAAACAGCCTTATTCTTCGTGTTAGTCGACGGCATTACCCCGTAGTGTCCTTGGCTAGCGTGAGTATAGAGGTGGGACGTCACAGCTTGGTATCAGATCCAAACTTCGGAACAATGTAGAATAATCTAGCAAGGATTATTGTCCTAAGTCTTTCTTAGGAATCGTGCCATAGGATTTAATTCGAGTCATCTTACCGTTCTATCCTATTTCTTTTTATGATGCCTTGTTTTACCAATCAAGTTTGTTTGATATTTATTTTGTGAATAACCTTTTTCCTCTTCTCTTTCTTTCTTAAAGAAGAGAAATGGTTAGACCAGGCCGTCCCAGCACCAGTCAATCCAGTGCTACTCCTTAGGATGGAGTATTTATGTCTGCCCAACAACTTCTAGATCTTGTGAAAAATGCTCAAGCTATCAGACCTATTCCAGACCCTACTCATCCTAAATCTGGGTTTGCACGCTTGTGCAGTGATTACACCAGCTTGGGTGGAAAGCCTTTCAAAGGTTTCGAGAGCGTTATAGAAGTCCAAGCTTGGCTTAGATCGTGCGATCGCATCTTTTCCCGCATGAATCTTATTGATCTATATCGAGTCCAAGTGGCTTTTAGCATGCTCCAAGAAAGAGCATTAAATTGGTATGAGCTTCTGATCTCGGAAATTAATGAGGCGGACCTTACTTGGGAGCAATTCCGGGAAAGGTTCGAGTTGAAATTTGTGCCAGAAGCTAAAAAAGTATCTCTAGCTCGACGCTTCATTGACCTTGTTCAAGGTGAATCTTCTGTGACGGATTATGTCGCATCTTTCGAATCTCTATCTAAATATGGGGTCGAGTATATTAATACCCCATTGAAGAAAAATCAGAGATTTGTCTATGGGTTGAATAAGAACCTCAAAAAGCCATTACTTTTGAAACTAGAAGTTTCTTTTGATCAGCTTGTTGATATCGCTCTTCGACTCGAAGAGGCCGATAAAGAAAGTGATATTGAGGTCAAACAAAACATCAATAAGAAGAGGCCTTTTAAGTTTAAGCCTAATCCCAACAAGAAAGGGAAGCAACCAACTTCGGTAGCAAAGACTGCTACCTCTAGTTGTAGAGAATGTTACAATTGTGGTTCTAAGGACCATTATGCGAACAAGTGTCTGAAGTCTCTTTCTTGCCGCTATTGCAAAAGTTTGGATCATACTATATCTTCATGTCCCAAACTTCAAAGCAAGAAGGAAGGCAAGCTAAACGTTGTGCAAGCCCCTACTAACACTTCTCGTGGTTAAGGTATTTCTCATTTTATCCTTGATGGCATTATTATATTTCGTGATTTTCCTATTCGAGTTTTTTTTGATATGGGTGCATCTCACTCTTTTATATCAAAAGAACTTGTTGATGCTTTGTCTTTGAATGTTATTGGCTTGATGACTTCATTGAGGATTGCGAATCCGGTTGCTGGATCCACAACACTCAGTTTACTGTGTAAAGATGTCGAGATTATTTTATGTGATTACTCTTTCCGTGCCGATTTGCATGTTATGCGTTACTTAGGCTTTGGAATGATTTTGGGAATGGATTGGCTTAATCGATTTGAAGCCCATATCCTATGTCTGAGCGGACTATATATCTTCGACATCCTCAATCTGTTAAGCAGATTTCTCTTGTTCTGAAAGATTCAGATTCCAATTCAAAAGCATCCTTGTATTCTCTAAATCCTCATGATGACGATAATGATGATGAGGAAGATGTTATTTCTCTCATTCACATTGTTCGTGAATTTCCCGACATATTTGAGCCCGTATTAGGATTACCACCTAAGCGAGCAATTGAGTTCAGAATTAATCTAATTCCTGGAGCTCTAACTATTACTCGACCTCCTTATCGTATGTCCAATAAGGAAAATGAGGAGATGCGTAAACAATTATCCGAATTGGAAGCGAAGCAATTTATTCAATCTAGTTCCTCTCCATGGGGAGCTTCAGCTATTTTTGTGAAGAAATCGGATGGTACACTTAGGCTTTGCGTTGACTACCGCAAGCTTAATGATCTCACCATCAAGAATAAATATCCCTTACCTCGGATTGATGATCTATTCGATCAACTTAGTGGTGCTAAAGTCTTTTCACAGTTAGACTTAGCAATCGGTTTTCATCAGCTCCGTATTACAGAGGATAACATTCCTATGACATCGTTCCGTACTCGTTATGGATCTTTTGAATGGCTTGTTATGCCATTTGGTTTGACGAATGCTCCAGCTTATTTCGTCGACCTTATGAATCGAGTCTTCAAAGACTTCCTCGATCGATTTGTTCTCATCTTTATCGATGATATTCTTGTTTATTCTAAAACTAAGGAAGAGCATGAAAATCATCTTCGGGTTGTGTTGGAAACTCTTAGGAGCAACCAATTGAAAGCAAAATTTTCTAAGTGCCGCTTTTGGCAATCTCGTGTGAAATTTTTGGGGCATATTATTTCTGTATCCGGAATTTCCATGGATCCTTCAAATATTGAAGCGATTCAAAATTGGAAGAGATCGGAGAGTGTGATGGAAATTTGTAGCTTTCTCGGATTGGCGGGTTATTACCGTCGGTTCATAAAAGACTTTTCTAAGATTTCCGTACCACTTACTAATTTGACAAAGAAGGGAGTTAAATACATTTGGTCTAACAAATGTGAAGCTGCATTTCAAAAATTAAAAGAACTCCTTTCCGATGCTTCTATTCCTGTGATTCACGATGGGAACCAAGACTTTATTGTTTATACCGATACTAGTCATGTTGGATTGGGAGCCATTCTCATGCAAAGGGAACGAGTTATCGCTTATGCTTCTAGGCAATTAAAGCCTGCCGAGACTAGATATGCCACTCATGATTTAGAGCTCGCGGCTATTGTTTTCGCCCTTAGAATTGGCGCCATTATCTTTTGGGAGAGAAGTTTGTTCTCTACACCGATTATAAATCTTTAAAGTATTTATTTTCTCAAAAGGAACTTAATTTGCGTCAACAACGTTGGCTCGAGTTCCTTGCATCTTATGATCTTGATATTCTCTATACTCTCGGAAAGGGAAATCTTATTGCCGATGCCCATAGTTGTAAGCAACAAGTGGTTGTTTCCATGATGATATCCGAATGGAATGATCTCGAGGCTTTAACCACTTGTGAGATCCAAGATCGTGAATCCAATTCATGTTCATCTCTTGTTTTGTGTAGCCTCGAGTCTCATCCTTCTCTTTTAGACCGCATTCTTGAAGCTCAAAAGCATGATCCCGAATTAGTTCTTCTTAGCCAAAGTTGTAGGGATAAAATTGATATTGAAGGTTTGAAAGACTTTGATATTGATGTTCGTGGCGGTATTCGAAAATTTGGTAGACTTATTGTGCCAAATATTATTGATCTTCGTAAAGACATTTTAGAAGATTCTCATCGATCTAAATTTACCATTCATCCCGGTAGTAGTAAAATGTACGCGGATATGAAGCGACTTTACTATTGGGATGGAATGAAATTTGATATTGCTAACTTTATTAAGCGTTGCATGACTTGCCAACTCGTTAAGACCGAACATCAAAGGCCCGGTGGGTTATTGCAACCTTTGGAAATTCTAATATGGAAGTGGGATCAAATTTCCATGGACTTTATTGACGGTCTTCCCCATTCTCGTTCGGGTCATGATAGCACATGGGTGATAGTAGATTGACTTACAAAATCTGCCCATTTTCTTCCCGTTCGGTCCAATCGGACCGTACCTATTATGGCTAAACTCTATGTCAAGGAAATTGTTAAATTGCATGGAGTTCCTACTTTTATTGTTAGCGGTCATGATCCATTGTTTACTAGTGGATTTTGGAAAGGTCTTCAAAAAGCTTTGGGAACGAAGCTAAATTTTAGCACCGCTTATCATCCTCAGTCCGATGGACAAACCGAGCGTGTGAATCAAACTCTTGAAGATCTTCTTCGTGCATGTGTTCTTGATTTTGGTGGAAGTTGGGAAGATCATATTTCTCTTGTTGAGTTTTCCTATAATAATAGCTTCCAATCTAGTATTGGTATGGCACCTTTCTAGGCACTCTACGGAAGGCCATGCCGATCTCCTTCGTGTTGGCTTGAAGCCGGTGAGAAGCTGGTTTTAGGTCCAGATTTTATTCGGGATTCCATAGAAAAGATTGACCTTATTCGTCATAGGATGAAAGAAGCTCAAAGTAGACAAAAATCCTATGCCGATAACCGAAGAAGGAAATTAGAATTTTCTGTGGGAGATTTGGTGTTCATTCGTGTTTCACCTATGAAGGGTGTTGTGCGTTTCAGTCGATCGGGAAAGTTAGCACCTCGATATATTGGCCCCTTCCCCATCACCGAACACATTGGTTCCGTGGTTTATCGCCTTTTATTACCGGATCAGTTTTCTGCTATTCATGACGTATTCCATGTCTCTCAACTACGGAAATGCCTTCGCGATTCCGATTCTATTCTTGAGCCCGGTGTTATTGAAGAAATTGAAGTTTCGCCTAATTTAACTTATGAGCAACATCCTATTCGTATCATTGCTACGGAGGTTAAACGCCTTCGAAATAAAGATGTTCCTTTTGTGAAAGTTCAATGGTCCTCAAATCCTAAGGATTGCTCTTGGGAATCCAGAGAATTCATCGAGCGAACACATCTGGACTTACTCTCTCGTGCTCTTTAAAGGTGAACTTCTCATTTCAAAATTTCTTCTTTTGTGTTGATATGCTTTTATGGTTGTTACTTTTTATTTCTTCCTCTTAATTATTGCGAGGACGCAATTTCTTTAAGGAGGGTAGTCTGTAACAAGCCGCATATTTTTCGGTTTGTATATTTAAATGTTTTATTAAAATATAGCATCGTTAATCGGATTAAAGTCCATAAAGCTACTTTTTGTAAACAGTCGAATTAGGACTCGAGACCACTTCCATTGAGTCCAAAATGGCGTTTACAACCTTTTTGAGTATAAACATCGATATGTTTGGAGTCGAGTAGAATTTTGCTATTTTCTATTTTGGGCTTTGGGTTTCAGCCCATTTACCCAACTGAATACCCTATACTCCACTCAACTTCCTTCATTCATTCTTATTTTTCCTAATACTCTCTAGCTAAAGCAGAAATGGTGGAAGAGAAAGGAAATTAAAATTCCTAAACCTAGTTTACTAGGAAATTCAAATTCAAGCTTTAGAAAACAAAGAGAAGCTAAGGTAAGCATCCTCTTCTTCTTCTCCATCTCAATCTCTCTTCAATTCTCAGAAATTCCTAACCCTAACTTAGGAAAAACTTCACCTTTGATAATAGATTGAAGATGCTAGAGATGTGTTGAAGAGGAATTGTTCTTGCCTTGTTTTAAAAGCTTCTCATTCAATGTTTTTGGGTTTAAAGGTGAGTTCTTTAACTCACATCTACGTCTATAGCTATCATTGTTGTTAGGTATGAATTCCTAACACTTGTGCATATTCATTTGCTTTTGATTTGAATTGATTTGGTGAATTTTCCAAATTTTGGTGTTTTGGTCCAATTTTATGAAAATGATGTTTGGACATTGATGTTTGGGGCGTATCGAAGAGACTATAGGGCCAGGTTGTCGCTTGGCGTAAATCCTTAGTCGCCGTTGCTCGTCCGATCGCATCCGATACATTTTGGCCACTTTGGCCTAGGCAAATTGTTGCCCATACCAGGTGACCAGACGTCTGGTGACCTAGTCCAGACGTCTGGTTTGGACTTGGAGCAAAAATGTATGCACGCAACATATATAAAAAAAGGGCAGAGATCAGAGCCAGACGTCTGAAACTTAAGATCAGACGTCTGGATGAGTCTCAGACGTCTGACTTGGAGTTTCAGACGTCTGGGGGTTCTCTGAATTATTTCCAAAGAATAAATCCAGACGTCTGGATTCTAAACCAGACGTCTAGTCATGGCTCAGACGTCTGTTTTGATATTCCAGATGTCTGGGTAGCTTTCTGAACTATTTCCAAAAAACAAATCCAGACGTATGGATTCCAAATCAGACTTCTAGAAACGTCCATTTTTGCCTATTTAGGTTGTTTTGTGTGGATTTTCTATTTTAATCGATTTTAGTTGATCCGGATTGTTGTTATCACTTACTATCGACTTTGATGACTTCTTTCTTTGGATTTTTGGGAATATCCATTTTGATGGATTTGGTATCGATTTCTTTGGATTTGATTCATGTCTTCGAATGTGAACCTTTGGTGATTGATTGTTTCTACAATCATTTTTGTGATTTGTCACTTCTAAATACAAAGGTTTCTATACTAGTAGTAAATACTCAAACTCTTTCATCAAAACGATTTCGACACTATTTTAAACATAAAGCTTGTTTTCAAAACCGTTTTCCAATCTATTAGTATATACAAACCTTTACCTCATTCGTATGAGAAATCTAATTAAACGAATTAGTAAAACAAGTGGTATGAAACGCTTGCGTTTACTTCGTCGGCTAAATTCTTGGACTTGTTCGATTGAACTCTTGTGACAATTTTCGAGTGGGAATCTACAATTTGTTCATAAATATTTAAGTTAAAATAGTGGTTATGGGACATGAAGCTAAACTCATATATTTACTAGCTTAGTGTGATTCACACTTTTTATTGATCGATGATGATCATTTTGTGACTTAGACTAGCGATGTGCGATGTCTATTTGTTTGTGTGGGGACTAAAAACCCCGTTTGTGGAACTTCAGTTCAATTTGGTGGGGTAGCAACCCATGGTCTTCGGGCCGTTTGTGGAGCCTTGGCTCAAAATTGATGGTTAGAGACCGTGGAATAGCGTTCCGTTTGTGATACACGTGTTGGTGAGTTTTCATGCTCCCATTTGTGATAGGCCTTCCCCCTTTTGTGATTTCTGGATTTCTGGTTGTGATTTCTAGAATTTGTGTTTCACCAATTTTCGTGGTTTGCACTGATAAGCTCTATCAATATTTGTGTTTTGGTGAATAATTTATAGAATGTGATTCTTTTTGGTGTTTAGAGATGTTTTGAGATATTGTATGATTTTTGTTGTTAATTGATGTATACTTGACACAGTATGGCATTTTTGTTATCATACATTTTTGGTTATATCTCTTATCCTATCTCATTTTATCTGATATTTATAGCTAGACTGATTCGTTTATTATTTTCTTCTTAAAATAATACTCGGGTCAGATAGAGATATTTCAGGTGCTTCTGCTTGACTTCCTATCTGGGACCATCATCTGATTTTTTGGCTAACTACTTTAGCATAGTAGTTTTTGTTTGTATACATTTGAGATATAGACTCCTTGATGTATAATTATTCTTTTGTCTAGCACTTGTATCTATTCTTTTATGACGTAATGGATCTTATATGACCATTACTTTGATGTACACTATTACGTGTTATATTCATATTTGTTTCCGCCTTTGTGATATGAATATCTGTGACTGATTTGTGTTATGTTTATTTCTATATTTGTTTCCGAAGTCCACTTAGCCAGTGTGTGGTAGCTTTGAGTTTGTATTTGATATGTCAGATTTCCTCTTCAAATGAAATGTAAGTCATATTTTCTGACATATCGGTACTCGCACAAAGCAATTACACAGATGGTCGCTCCTCAACAGCCTTATTCTTCGTGCTAGTCGACGGCATTACCCCGTAGTGTCCTTGGCTAGCGTGAGTATAGAGGTGGGGCGTCACAGATATCGCGGTATATAGGGTCATCCGCTATTATGAGGGGCGCATAGGGTCTTACCCACTATAATGTGCGGGAATATCACTCCAAATACTAGTATATACATATATATACTACTATATATATTCTACCATTCAACAGACAATAATTTATAAATTCAACAAGCATCCAAAATTTAATTTCAACTATTTAAAATTTAAATTTTGGTAATCCAAACGAGTGAGATTTTTCTCACCTTGATTTTATTTTCGCAATCTGATCCAAACCTGGCTTGTTTTCTTCACGATTGTTAGACCTCGTGAGCAAATTATGAATCATATAAGTTATTGGTTCCAATTTTTTTTATATATAGTTAATAAGCCAATTATTTTCTAATTAAAATTAAAACAAATCATTTTATACCTTAACAGTTCTTTCCAAACAAGCTCGCACAGTCCAAGCTCGCAACACACGCCTCCATCGTCAATCCAGGTGATGACCTGAGACCACCACATCCTGTCTTCCTCTGCCTCACCCATGGCCAAAGATCCACCACCTGAGTATCTCGACAGTAGCACTCCAATCCTCACCCAAACTCGCATATGACCATCACCTGAAACGCGACACCGCTATGCTCAAGTACGAGCTTGCCTTGTTCGTCTTCGACCCCCTCCTACATCACGCGTGCACGAGAACTAAGGAACGAAGGAAGAATCGCGGCCTCGTTCATTCATAGCTACCTTCCCCCTCAACGCGAACGTTGCCGACCCCACGCCTCGTGCTCGACCACGCGCTAACTCCAGGCCGTCCGCCATCGCTGTCACCCTCCCCTATAGCAGCGAATTTCATTCGCGATTTGATTTGAACTCCTGAAGGAAGAGAGGGATACGTGGTTTTAAATGAATTAACTTCGTTGATTGTCGAATTGAAACAGGAGAAAATGAGGAATGCCGATGATTCCTCCTTCTTTGTTTTGAATTGTTTTTTTCTTTTTCTTTTGATGATCGAAAATTTAATTTCGTTTATCTGATTTGAGAACGAGATCGGTTTTAAAAAGAAAAGGTTGCATGTTGAATATGTTTTGCGTGTTTGAATAGGTTAGGTCACAGTCAAGTTGCAGAAGATAAGACAGGCCTTTTGACTAGTCAAATATTCATTTAAATTCCAAAACGTCTCGATTTCGCAACTCAAAATCTCGAACCCCTATCAAGGCATGCCGCTAGGCGTTCATAATGTTATACCCCTATTCCGAATACAATGGAAAAGGTTTCGAGTCCCAATTCGATCGTATGGAGAAGATAGCGTTTTGGACCGAATTATTATATTGAATTTTTGATATAAATTTTAGCGCATTTATATCCCTTACGACCAAACAATAACTCCAAACGTTATGAAATTTGAAATCCGATAATAATACACTATTACAGATCCAATGGAACTGGTTTCGTCGAATTCTGAGACCGTGACTTGAAAGGCTATTTTTAAATGTCAATTTAAACAAGCTATTTTTAAAATTGAACAGATCACTTTTAAATTCAATTTTAAAACTTTTGTAATCTTCATTATTATTAATATAAATTTTATAAGCCTTTAAATTATTTTAACAAGCTTAAACTCAAGATTCAAGAATATTTATTTTATAAATAAAAACCTAAATTTTCCATATTCAAAATTAATATATAATTCAAATTCAATATTTAAACCATTTAAATATTCCAAATCAAATGTCGAAAAATCTAGGTCGTTACATTGCTTCCCCCTTAAAAGAATTTCGTCCCCGAAATTTGCTAAGGCAGAAAGAATGCTCCAAACCCATTAACTTAACAAAACCCACTTAGTGAAAATTCGATATTTCACTTTTCTAATTTTTTCCTTTTTTCAAAACAATTAGTTTTCCATCCTAAACAAAAATCCTTTATTCCGATTACAATTCAAAAAAAATTTGTCGTTAACAAAAATTTTCCAAAAATTTTCAAATTCTAACACCCTAAATTTACAAAAAAATTTGGCAGTCTCCTTTGTATGGAGGACCTTTTGCAATGTGACAAGAGAGATAAATATATATACATCGACCCACACGGTCGGAAAACAAAATATATATATCAATATTTATATTTTGCAGTATTTAATCCGAAAACATACCTTATTTTAGCATTTTAAGCATTATTAAGCAAGCAAGTTTACTTCATACGCAATTACGCAACCCAAATCTAGCCCGACAGCCTCCGGGTACCTGTACTTACTCAATTTAAACACATAAGTACCAAAAACATCAAATTCAATAACATTTCACTTATTTAAATAGTTAAACACATAGATTTCATAAACCAATCATGCTAAACATGTATTATAAGCAATTATAAGGTTCTGACAATAATTTGATTACTTTCAATCAATCCATATTCAATTCGGAAGATTTACAACCAAATTTATTTGCATTCAACTCATTTTTATTTCAAACAAACTCATATCCTTTCTAAATTGATTTAAAAATAAATTTGATTCACTTTTATTAACTCGTAGAATTTTATTTACTTCCGTTTGCGTCGAACAACAATTTTTCTATGCAAATTCGGTGTTATTTATCTAATAAAATAGTTCTATGAGCTTATAAATATTTTAAATTGATTCCAAATCAATTTATATCCAATTCAATTCCATTTCAAATTGATCTTCAATCAATTTACTTACATTTCCTTCATAACCACTTTCATTACTTTCAAATCCATTTTAATTAGCTCGAAAACATTTCATGCTAATTTACCTAACAACCATTTCACAATTTATTTGAGCTAAGCTTTCATTCAAATATTAACTTAAGTTAATCCGTCTATTTCCAGTTCATTCACTATATAACTTAAGTTTATTTCCTTTGCAACAAATTCCATTTCAACTTAGATTGATCCTTCTTCAATCAAATTCTATTCCATTCACTAATTAATTTAATTAGTTCACACACCTTATCCACTTCAAATTTTAATTTCCCACACTCGAATTCATTCTCGAATTTATTTAATCTGTATCCAAGGCAACATTCAATTTATTTACACTCAAGTGGAATTTATTTATAACTTGAGTTATCACCTTTTAAAACCATTTTTGTTTTATTCGACAATATTTCCAATTATAATTAACTCGCTTACCATTTAAGTCGAATTTTATTTACAACCCAAGTTCTATTTCCAATATCCATCTTTAATCCACAATCCAATTTTAACTTAACCAAGTAAAACACCTTCATAATCATTAACTAATTAATTATCTAATTAGTTCACTTCAAATTTATACTCAATATCTGATTTTCATCTCAAAAATCACTTCTTCTAATTTCCTTAAGTTCAAATTCCTTTTATAATTCAAGTTTGGGCTTTATTTCTTAACTTTAAAATATTACACCATTTTTATTTTTGGTTTTCTATTTTACTTTTCAATTTTATAAGTCACACAATTTATCTTCCACATTTCCATCAATTCTATACTCGAATATATTCACATTTTAATTTTAACTCGAGATTATGTATTTATATATAGCCAAGGTATATTTTTTTCAATTAATTTCAATTTTTATGAGCTATTCCAATTTATTTGTTCACAATTCCAATTTTCACTTGAATTTTATTTCATTCAAATTTTGTCCATATGGTTATATAGTTATTCGACAACTCACAATTAATTTTTTCTTCAATTCGACATTATTTCTAATCCAATTCAACTAGATTTCTAAAATTTAATCTATCCAACTTAACTTAAGTTGTTCCATTTCAACTTTCTTACTTTATTTTCATTCCAACTTCAATTTTCACACTTCCCTATATCATATTTAAAAGGTTAAATGCCATTAACTACGCATCCAATTCTCATCCTATTACATTCAAACCTATGTTATCATCCTTATTATTCAATCAACAATGCCCTATGAATTATATTAACATAAGTGTACATTTTACTACATTCATTATTTTACCGTTAACATCTTTTACCATATTAACTGCAATAATTAATTACATAAATTTTCATTGATTTTCAAATTAATTCCAAACATATTAAATAATGAGATGATAAATGAACAATTGTTACCTTTAGGTATTTAATCATATTTATAAGTTTATTATCTACAACAAATGTTATGACTACTTACACATCACTAATTATATTCAATTTCAATTAACAACATATAATTCCAACATTCAATTACCTTAATTCCATTAATTATCCATTTAATATTCAAACGGACAAATTAATGAGAAGATAATTACAACCATCATTTATAATAATAGTCTATATCCATTATCTTATCATTTACCACCAAGAGTTATAACAAAATGATTTTATATTCTATATTAACCTATTCCAATCAATTACATATAATCTCATTATTAAATACATCATTTAATTTATTTCATTATTTACAATTATAACCAAATAACCTTACAATTATATCCATTGATTGAAATTGGATTAAAATGGTTATCAATTACAATAAATCAACATTACTATATTACATTCTAATTGTTTTATCATTAAAAATCATAAATTTTAATTTCTTACAATATTAATATTTCAAATCTTATTAAATTTAATATTTTAATTACCGAAAAATACAGGTCGTTACACTCTCTCCCGTTCAAAACTTTTCATCCTCGAAAAGGGAAAAGGAGGAATTAAGGGATCAATATATTTTATTCAAAGTGTTCAATTTATAAACAATTAACAAAATTAAGTATTTTAAATAAAATATACTAATTAATAAACAATCAAATCTTCATATTCAAGTTTACTAAAGTTTGAAAAAATATTTTCACTTCCACAAAAATTTTCTAAGTCTAAAATTCACGGAAAATTTCGGCAGAGTCTCCTTTGTACGGAGAGGTCCGAAAAATAATAATAATATCAATAATAACCATATATATCATATTTGAATAAAATATCCCAATCATGGGAAAACAATATAATATCGCTAGAAAACTGTAATCCGAAAACGTACCTATTTGTCGGGAAAACAACGCTTATTTATGAAACCAAAAGCAGTAGCTATTGCTTCCATAAACCTGTATTTCACTTATATAATCCAAAATAGGTTAATAATTATGCAAAAAGATAAATATTTAAGTTGTTCAATTTGCAACAAAAGCAAATCACTATAAAACATATACAAACAAACAATACAACCATTATATGCAACCACAGAATCCATCATACATTTATAGCAACCAAAATCAATGGTTTGTTTAGTTCAAAAACTTTTGATCGTACAAGGGTGACGAATAAACTATCAAGTGTATCTTACGCTCAACAGCCTTTGGTAATTACTTAATAGACTTTCCATACAACCTTAAATAATTAGAAGTATCATTTCCAAACATCTCATAAGCCAAAACAACCAATAATTTCTACACATTATTTAAGTTTATTTTATTGGTTTCTTTTTACATCATTATTTACCTTTTTTCATTTTTTTCCTTCATACAATGTCTTTTTCTTTCTTTCATGTACTTACATAAATTATTTCACAATATTAACTTACATTTATAACATTTCTTGTACATCGAAATTCTTATTTAGAAATAATTTCGTTGAACACTTCCATTACTTAAGTTTTACTTGTATAATATTCCATTACATATTCTATTAACATTTCAACTTATTAAACATTTCTGGCAAGTTATATATATATTGAGGAATGTAATTGAATGTTACACAAGTTTTTGGTATTCGCCCTTGAAGAGAAAATAAATATTTCAATATATCTAAAAATTCAATTAAAACATTTAACCTCATTCACTTAGTAAGAATATAAGATATATTTAAAACATCTTCATAACATTATGCAAGAATTTTCCAAAAAGTTTAAACAATGTTAGAAGTTTATATCAAAACATTAGGATAAGCCCTTTTTTTAATAAAGTTCCGTAAATCCGATAATTTATTAGACTCATTATTTTAAAATAAGTATAACCCTAGATTATTAAACTGAAACTAATAGTATACTCAAATCTTACATTAAATATCCAAATCAAAGTATAAATTTTCATATCTTCATAATTAATTTTACACACTTGTTTAAAATGAATATTCAAATCATGGAAAAACATTTATTATGGTTTAATACTAAAATTCAAATAGTGAATAAGCCTATAAATTTACTATTAGTGCTTCGAAATCAAGTAAATATTTCAAACCATAGTTCCAAAATAGAGATTCAAATTTATTAGTCAAGTATATTACTATAAATAAAACTTCGCAAATCATTTTTTTTCATTTATATAATATCTTTAAATTATACATTCAAAGAAACTTATATAAATTTTACTTGAAATATTCATTTGAAAACTTCATTTGCAAATCAATCATCTTTAATACTTTAATACTTTACGGAAAAATTTCATCTGTAAAATTTCCTGCTTCATTTATAAATACCACATAATTCTTTTTTAAATAACATCTTTATAAATATATGTAAATTATTTAAAAAAATTATTTACATCATTACTTATATTTAAAAAGAAGTTATTGAAAACCTTAAACCCATTATTTATAAATTTTATTAGTTTTAAATCTCAAAGTACTTTTAAACATCATTAATAAATCAATAATCATTAACTTTAAATATGTTTTATTTAATTAATAACTTCTCTCAATATTTACAACACTAATAATTTACTACTAAACCATGCTGTACATAAATAAACAATATTTTAAACATTTTAAAGTATTTAGAAATGGAAAAAATGACCAAAATATCTTTTATATAATACTTTATCAAAATACTTTTATAACTCGATGTTTTAACAGGTTTATCCTCGTTCTTGCAGACTCTAGTCGTACGTTGATAAGGTGTAAGACTAGTAATCTCCAAGTACTTAGTAGACTAGTTTCAACACCCAGTTAAAATACTTAAAACATGTATGAGAAGTACCACTCAAATTCTGATGTCAAATGATGATGTTATGATAGCAGTAGCCCGCTGCTGATTTAGTGTTTACACAGTGGACACAAAACTTTCCAAAAGGTCCTTCCACCTTTCAGATTCCAGAAAAATATCGTAGCCATTTCGTAAACAAGGGACCATCGACCCTTGCTGCAGTGGTAACTGCTGATTCAATGATTTATGCAATGGATGCACTTCCTTCCTAGAAGATCCATAAATAATAGATCCCAGGATCGAAAGCGCCTCCATTGGGTAAACAAAAGAACCATCTACCCTAAAAAAATCGAGGAACTCATGAGTTTAAGTCCGAAAAACCATATCGGTACGAATCCATTTCTGAATTCACCCAAGTATATTAGGGTTTATCGGTCGAATCCATTCCTGGATTCCCCAAGTCCATCTGGGTCGAAGTATATCATACTATACCTCTTCACGGAGGGTACTTCCCCATTCCTTTTACTTCTAAATAATAACATACCATATATAGTACTCTTTCAAAATCATAACTTCAACTTTCACACTTATATAAATTCTATTATATATAAGATTTCATTTTCAGATAGAGTACTTTCCAAAGTCAATAGTCTCGAATATATCAAATCATTCTTATATAAATTCCGTTGTATATAAGATTGATCTCTTTAGATCGAATACCCTCCAAAATCAATAGTCTTCCAAATCACCATATACTTATATAAAGTCTATATTATATAAGAATAAAATTTTCCCAAAATCAATTTCGCTGTATGAAGAGCCATATGGGATTGAACATCTTTGCTTTATAAAAGTTTTGAATTTAGAATAGTTTTGAATATAAAGAATAGTTTGTAAAATAGTTTGTAAATAAAATAATCTGTAAAATAGTTTGTAAAATATTTTGTAAATAAAATAGTTTTGTATATAAAATAGAATAAACTAGTTTGTATAAGAAAAATAAAAATAAAAAATTTGTAAAATGGTTTTAAATTAATAGTAGTTTTGCATAAAAGAAAATTTCCAATTTAAATTACAAAGAATAACCAACCTAAAAAATTTCAATTTCAACGTCAAATCATATCAATAATATTAGAACATAAGATGTATATGTCATCATTTCACAAAATCACATTCGATCGCTCGCTCGTTCACACAAGTTTGCTTTCGAACTAGTATTGTTCATTCAACTTCCCTAATGCGGACTTCAATAAAGTTTCTTGACTAGAAACCATCATTCTCCTTGCATAGCCATACACTATGATAGAGAATTTTAGAATCAAATCAAAAATCCATATCAAATATTCACCATCAAGAATCGAATGAAAAATCCTAATACGAAATCGTGTAATTCACCTCGAACTTGTGTACTCAAATCTGGATCAAATTAATTATGCGAATAAAACAATATACATACAACATACAAACTTATTCCAATTTGTTTCATCACCATTACATTTTGATTTAAATTCATTATTAGTCTCATTGATTAACACAAATATCACTTCATACTTTAATATTTGTTTCACAAAATTACCTTGTAACGACCCACCTTTTTAGACGGTTCAAATTGACAATAAACCACACATGTCAGACTCAAACCATTCAAAAAGGAGGATTGTTAATGGGGTAAATAAGAAAAAAAACAAAATACAGAATCTTGCAGTGGAACGACAAAATATAGTAATCAAATAAATAGTTCATGAAGTTGTTTTACAAATAACATTTGATTACACTTTTACAATTCAAATAAGAGTTATACATACATCAGAAATAAAAAAAATAATGCAGCGGAATGCAGAATGTAGTGGAATAAAAAATAGCAATAATATATTGAATCTTTGTCTTCGTCCTTTAGAAAATAGTCTTCAATACACTGAAAAGCTCAGACTGACTCGAGCATAATAAAAAGACAAAACACTCGAGTCAGAACTAAAAGCTTATGTAAGTCAAATCAAAATAAATAAAATAGAAATATTCGTGCAAAGGTTTCATAGATGTTACGAAATTTTCATCTCCTATCTAGTGTACAACTTGAATATAATTATTTAAAAGGTTTCAAATAATTTGAAATATCAATCTTAATCATCTAATTAAAACAAATCCGAAGTTTGAATTAACTTAAACCCTTCAAATAATTAAATTCCAAATAAAATCCAAATTCAAGAAATTATATGGGTATATGTCATTTTAGCCAGTACCAAAAATCAACATTTTCAAATCAATGTAAACCGCTTGGGTTTATCATTTCAACCCATAACGATTTTCCCTTAATCTATAAGATCGTTCGGGTATGTATCATTTCAACCCATAGGGATACAGAGATATAGACATAAATAACATCCAATCATCCAAAATGTCAACCAATAACATCCATCCAATCACCCAAATATCAACAATGGAACATACAGCACAATCATCATTGAAATCAACCAATAACTACCAACAATTTACTTATTATCATTAACAGGTATTTAACTGGAAATTTAAATTTAAATATTAAATTAAATGGCAATTAAATTCAATAAAAGTCAGATTTAACTGGAATGACAATTTAAAATATACTAAACAACAACCAATCAATTTCTAATCACATCATAAATTCAATTTAACTAACATAAGAAAATCTAGTGGTTGTGAGAGTTTGCTCACCTTTCATGGCTATGAAGTGATGACAATAATGGGGTAATATGGAGATTCCTAGCAAAGATCCAAATGCAAAGCAAATCCAATAAATCTTAGACACGAACACAAATCAATAAACAAGTTTCAACTGCTTCCAATTTTCAAACAACCCAAGTCCAAACTACAAACAAACCTCAAACTAGGTCATCTTTAAGAAAATATTTGGACTAGAATTCTACTGAATCTGTAAAAGTGACTAATTAGAAAGTTGTTACAAATTCTTTTTTCTCCACTTTCAAAAAATGAATCACTCAAAACTCTTCTGTCCTGAGGAAGTTATGGTCAAAACAAACAGAGGTGTTTTCTGAGTTGAAAATCTGAGTTAAAAAATACTTCGAAATAAATTGAGTTTTTGGCATAGCAAGGAATTTGAAGAACTGATCTAAAACAAAGTTGAAGCCGCTGGAAAAATAAATGGTTTTAAAATAAGAATCTCATAATTTGGTTCATTTATGAATGAGATATGATTGATACAATATGGGGTATTTTCGGTCAAAACTAGACCAAGAAAGGACTTGAAAATAGAGATTTTGATATAGAAATATTCGAAATGGGAAGAAGGGTTCAACAACAAAGTTGTTCCCATTGAAATTATACATGGTTTGAAAAAAAATTATTTGAATTGGAGTAGTTTAGTGGAATAAGCCATGGAAATATGGTGAAGAAAGAGGGAAAAAGGGAAGGGAAAAAAGAGAAAGAAGAGGAGAGGGAAGGTGGGGCTTTGGCCATGGGTTACTGTCGTGGGTTGTGGATGGTGATGGAGGTGGGTGGTGGCAAGAGGAGAGAGATAGGATAGGGTTTTAAAGGAGGGAGGGTGGATCTGATTTGGAGATTTAGGAGTTTTGGGGTTTGGAGTTTTCTGTAGATTTGAGCAAGAAGAGGAAAAAGAAGAGTACGCAAAAAGTTTCTCAAATGAGGAATTTCTGTACGTACTTTGTAAGTACTTGATTTTAGTCAGATAGGAAATAGAAGGTCAATGGATGGGAAAAGGAAGGATCCAAAGTTTCTTAGGGTTCTTAGGGTCTCTTGATTTATTAAGGAGCTCATTAGTCTAAAACAAACCCAATAAAACTTAGCCAAAAACAAAAGAACACAAATATACACTGCAAATGAAAGAAATAAGCTGCAAGTTATTTAATAATTAGGAAATGAAGGTGGAGAGACAAATTGAAAGCTTTTGGCATTACTAATTAATGTATAAAGAAATGTACATAGGACCTAAGGAAAGTGAAATTTTGTATACACGAAAATGAGGTGGCAAGAATTAAATACAAACTAAAAGTCTAGGCTCAGGTATTAAATAGTAGGAGAAATGAACTGTAACGACCCCGAATTTTGAACAAATTAAATTGAGAATATTTAATTAATTTTAAATATTTGAACGGTAATTTAATTTGAATCCCGGATATAACTTTGAAGCTGACGATTAAATTATAAAATTTAATCTATTGAATGTTGAATAAAAATTTGAATCTTCAATTTTAAGCTGAAGAAAAATATTCGAAAGCTTATAATAATTCGTATTGATAATACCGAAGATAATTGAACTTTCAGAATTGAATTTTAAACTGTTTTGCTCAGTTTTGAATTTAATTGTTTGAACCGATATTTAAAAATAGTCATTTTTCAAACAGTCTCGGAATTCGACGAAACCAGTTCCATTGGGTCCGTAATATTGAATTATTGTCGAGTTTCAAATTTTGTATTTTTCGGAGTTGTTATGTGAGAATACGACGTGTAAACGCATCGAAATTTATTCGAATTCGAATTTAAATTTAAATTTAATTGGATCAATATCATCCACTTTCGTTCCTAAAATTTCGCCTAATACCACGCAAAGAATCACGGAAGAAAATCGTGCAACCCATGTTCTCCTATCTCTCCTTTTTCTTTTTAAAATGCACGCGGCAATCATTTCCAAACGAGGCAGACGAAAAAAGATTTTTGCAATGGCCGTTCGTCTCAAAACAAATCGAATTCGTTCAATAAATAAATGGCCGAAGCCTATTTGAATTAAGCTCCCCCTTCTTCAAATCAAAATCACATACTTCCTCCTCTGGTAAATCGATTCGAGATCGATTCAAACAAAAAAAGAAAAAAGAAAAAAAAAATGATTCGAACGCGATCGAAGTCGCGAGCGACAGTGTCGCGACTACTGGCGACTTCGACTCGTGGCAGCTTGGAGGGCGCGACCGCCAGTGGCATGGCATTCGAATTGGGTAGAGCACGGTGCTGTATTCAATGAGGCTAAGGAGAGGTTGGGCATCGAGGCATGGGTGTCGTCGCGAGCATGCGATGATGGAAGGAGGGCACGCATGGTTACACGAGATGGACTTCAGGAATTTCGATTATTGAAGGGGCATTCGTAGATGGCTCGCATGAAATCGCGTTCGATCGATTAGGGTTTGGCTGCAATCTCATTTTGAAAAATAAGGAGACGAGTCGCTCGTCGCGATGGTCACATGGACCTGGATGGTGGTGGTGGCTCGAGCGGGGGTGCGCGTTTGATTTGGGAAGCTCGCGACCAACGGAGGTAACAGTGAGGTATAAAATTATCTCTTGTTCAATTTTACTGAAAAATAAAAATAAAAATATATTTAATCTGCTTTTGTGAAAAACTATATAGATTATCTTGTGAATCTGTAAGTAGTTCTAAAGAAATAGAAATATATTTTATAAATATTTGTATTGCAGTGAATTTTTATGGAGAAAAAAATAAACAGTAAAGTAAATACACATATGTAGATATGCCACAGAAATAAAACAGAAAAAAATGAAAAGATAAATATAAATGTTTTGACCTATTAATCTTTTAGCAAATATAGATGTATATGTGAATTATATAAATGGTTCATTTAATTTTTGTCATTAAAAATAATTAATAAAGGAAACTTAGTTTTAAACCTTAAATTGAAATTTAATAAAATTATTAAAAGAGAAGTTAGTTTATTAAACAATCAAAAATGAAGATTAGTTATTCGGTTTAATTCGATAATAAATAACTTGTGAAAAAAATTTGTTTATACAAGGTCGAAATCTTGAAGAAATAGAGTCGAGATGGAAATTGGGTGGCAAATAAAAAGCTAAGGTGAGATCTCCTCACTCAAATGTAAAAATTGATGTTTGCAGTTATTGATTTGTTGATGCTTGGATGTGATATTAGATATTATAGGATATATCTATATATAGCAATATATACATATTGGCCTATGTATATATTGGATTGATGATTTCCCGCCTCGTATAGCGGATGAGACCCTATTGTGCCGTTAGTAAGCGGATATTTTTATAAAACCCATATACCGCGATATTCCACCTCGAAGTGGAATTGGTATTGTGCTAACGTCTTTGGATGCAGGGAAACAGGTTGGAGGGATCCAACTGGATTCCTCACCAATATTATTATTTGCAGATATTTGTTGTATATGCTGTTATCATATTGATATATGATATTGAATGTTATGATTGACTAATTGATGCTGTTGCATCATCGGATTCAAATTTTGAAGTTTAAAAATAACGACTTTTACTTTAAAAGGATTTTAAAGTGACTTTTGAAAGTAGACGTTTTATTGAATTGTTGAATTGATTTATTTTAAATAAATAAACGTTAAAACTTTAAAGTTATAAAAGTTAAGATTTGTGAATTATAACCAAAAGGTAATTTCTTTTGAAATAAATAGTTAAGAAACTTATAAAATGGTTTTAATTAGAATTTTTGAATTATTAAAAACAATGTATGTAAAAGATGTACAAAATTGATATTTATAACTTTAAAAGATTGGGATTATAAAACGAGTTTTTATAAGTGTTAAAATGAATTTTTAAAAGAATTTATAAGTGAATGAAATTTATAAATTGTGAATTTATAAATGGAAAATGATTTTGTAGAATAAATGAAATTATAAGTATTTAACTTATAATATGGATTGTGGTATAAAAAAAATTGAATTGTGAATTGAATTGGTAAATAAAGAAGATTTATAAATTGAAGTTTTTATAAATAGAAATAGAATTTATAAACGTTGTTTTATAAATTCAAAATCAATTGAATTTGATAAATTAAATATAGAAGATTATCAAAGAAGTTATATTCGCGTTTTGGATAGCGAATTTTTATTGAAATAAAATGTGTAGAGATTATTGAAAATGTGGTTAGTGAAGTATATTCACGATTTTGGACAGTGAATATATTATTGAGTAAAATGGATTCATTTTTGAAGAAGTGATATTAAAAAAATGAAGTTAAACATTTTAAAGATGTTTTAAAATGTGTTAAATATCGAAATCATAGATTTCAACATTTATTGTTGAAATAGACGTTTTCGAGAAATAAGGAAATGGTGGACTATAACACTGTTGTTATAGTAAATGATTTCCGAAAGGAAATGTTTTATATAGTATTGAGATTTATATATCTATCTAAATTTCGAATCCCAATACTAGTGATTTTGAGTCGTCGTAACGATGTTTTACGTAACATTCGTTTTGACTCAAATAAATGTTGTCAAAGTAAATGATTTCCTTAACGAATGAAATGTAAACTTAATTTTGATTTAAGTATAACGAATATTTTCAAATGTTGAAAATAAATAGATTTGTGAATTACTTATTATTAAATAAGTATGGAAATGCTTTTCCAAAATGAAATGAAACGTTTTGAGATTTTATCTTCTTAAAGATAAATTGAAAATGAATATTGGAATCGATTTGAAAATCGTATATCAGTAGATATTTTTGAAATATAAATTCAATAGGGAATTTATAAAAGAAAGGGAAGTTGTTTAAAAATAAACGTTGATTTATTTTTGAAGTGTGGAAATTTTATATCTAGTAAAGATATTTTTGAATATGAAATAATTTGGGAAAATTATTTGGAATCTGATGATGTTGCGCATCTTTATTGATAGTTAAATAACCGACTATCAATAATTACCTTGAATGGTATTTGTTGTGAATTGGATGAATTTGAATGCCACACTTATTTTTGAATAAGCGCTCACTATTCGGGTTAACCGGGAAAGGACCATGGGGTCGTATAACTCATTCTGAATATGTGATACGTCGTTATGAATTGCATTCGAAGACCGGTGTTGAAGACCAGATATTTTTGAAAACGGAAGGATTACCGTCGAGTTACTCTACATCGGCTGATCTCCGATTTAGAGGTTTTATCACCCTTAGTGACGGGAAGTCCGGACGTGATTAGAAATTTATCCGGATATGCAAGGGCTTCGTGAGAAGTGCCTTCGGTTCTGTTCGATCCCGGAACAGACTTGTATGGATTGTGTGTCTGACGTTACAATTTGAGATATAAAGCTGATTTCTTTCAAATACATTTCTGTTGGTGGCGGAGAATTTATTCTCTTAGCTTAACACCCTTCTCTGAGACGTACGAGCTCAGAGGTTATGTAGTTGAAATTTATCAGCGATATACTCCCAATTTGGTAACGTGGCATACTGAGTGTTGCTGTGAAATGATCAGTGTTTGATCATTTGTGATATGATCATTTGTTTGATCTTATATATTTGTGATCATAGGTTGATCATTTGTTTGACCCGAAGCATGGCTTTGTAGAAAGCGTAGCTTTGTGGACGAGACTTCGTCGAGCCTCACACCCCGGAAATGGTCAAAACAGGAAGGATGCGGCAAGGTTCTAGGGAGTAGCGCCCCTTAGTGTATGTCATTCCTTCTGGATAGAGGTGGTATCATGGTATGGAGCCCAGATACTTAACCTATGTGGTTGCTGCATTATTATTTATGTGGTTTGTTGGAAATCGGGGATCCTCGGGAAGATCGGTTACGATCGGGGGATGACATACGCGTGTCAGTAGTTACCTATTTTTGCAGAGGTAACCCGGCCTTGTGTTGGCAGAGATCTAACCGTGATGTTAGGTTATTTCTCGGGTCGTTTATTCCAGGGACGTACCCATCGTGGATAGGAAGTTCCTTAGGCTGACCATTTGTTGGAAATCCAAAGAAACAATACGTGACTTGTACGGTTTTAGTTGTAGAACCTGCCATCTAATATGGCAGCTATAGCAAGCATACTATAATGGTACCTATGCTGGCTAAGATTAATATTATACTTTCAAAATGTTTTCTACACTATGCACTAATAATAATATCAAAAAGGATTTGATTTTGCGTAGTAAGCATCTTTGACTATCATAAGAAGAAATCTCCTCCAATTCTGCGTTTGCATTGTGTGTGTGGCGGGAGGTCTTATGGTAGTTTCATTTTCCAAAAGCATTTCGAATTGACGTTAAAATTTCCTGTTGTTGTTTTAAAGAATAACTGTTTTACGATCTCACACCAGTCACCATGACTGACTCGGAGTTTATTGTTTCCCTTCTAAACTCTGGGTGCCCACCAATTTCCACACGGGCAGCCTAGAGTTATGTTATCAGGATATTCTGGAGCTTTGGAAGCAAGCTGGATGGCGAGACGTAGTATTTGTATCTGATAGTATTTATTCCATTGTGTTCTGTATGAGGACAAGTTATATAACTGTCCATTGTTGTATATTGACTCTGATGATTGATGTATGTATAAACTGATATAGTTCTTTGTTTTAAAAGACTAGTGTTTATTTATTATATATTGTTCCGCTGCGATGTGTAAGATTCTGATATTGTTTTCTGTTCTGATGTTGTTCTGTTGTTCTTCATTCTTCTTCCTCTTTTCTTCTTCTTCTACCTTTTCTTTCTTTTTAAAACCCTCACTATTGGAGTTTCCGGCACTCGATTTCTCGGCAGTCAATAAAGGGAGTATCGATGTCGAATTTTCGAAAGTCGAAAATTTCAGTATGTGACAGCGTGGTATCAGAGCATATGGTTAAGCGACAACCCCGCTCTGTTGGGTGTTACTCATTAGAGATAGAGTCAGTAGTACTCTAGAATGAGTTGAGTGTAATAATAGATATGAGCGCGTATTTGTTAGTGAATATAAAAATGTTTTATATTGTGTTTGCTTATCCGTTGAGATGTTTGTGAATTTTGGTCGGTATGTGGGACGCCATATTATCGATAGGGATTTCTAAACACTTAAACGAGACAAGACGACATAGTATCATTTTAAAATAGGGTGAATGAAATAATTTTGCCCAAAACTATTTTTGTATAGAAAAGAAATGATTTTCTGTGAATTATTATGATATATGGATGTTTGGTTGCTAGGAAAGTGATAATATTGAAATGTTATCATTATTATATGAAATTGAATAAGAAATTGAAATCGTAACTCCAAAGTTAAGAAATAAAATTCATATACAAATGAAATTAAAGAATGTAAATTATAAATGTAATTTGTAATTTAAAATGGAATTCCAGTGAAGTATTTGGAAATGTTTTGAAAAGAATTTGAAAATTTTGGAGATTTGTAAAGTTTAAATTCCTTTTTGATTTGAAAATAAATTTCAAAGGTTTTGAAAAGTATTCTGAAGGGATAAAAGCTCTGTTTCCTGGGGATTTGACCAGGCAACTAGTACTCGGCAATAAGTGCTCGGCATCAGAGAGCGACCGGCATCAAGGAGTGTTCGGCGAAGCAACTGACATCCATGAGTACTCGGCATAGTACTCGGCCTCCATTAGTGTCCGGCATCAAGACTGCTCGGCATACTAGGGTACTCGGCATCAAGGCTGCTCGGCATCAAGACTGCTCGGCATACAAGGTCGCTCGGCATACCAGAGTACTCGGCATCAAGACTGTTCGGCATACCAGGGTACTCGGCATCAAGACTGCTCGGCATACCAGGGTACTCGGCATCAAGGCTGCTCGGCATCAAGACTGCTCGGCATACAAGGTCGCTCGGCATACCAGAGTACTCGGCATCAAGACTGCTCGGCATACCAGGGTACTCGGCATCAAGGCTGCTCGGCATCAAGACTGCTCGGCATACAAGGTCGCTCGGCATCAAGGCTGCTCGGCATACAAGAGCACTCGGCATCCCATGGTGTTCGGCGTAATACTCGACATCCAGGAGACATTCAGCACAACTAACCAACATACCGTTCGGCATAGAAGGGATGGTTCGGCGCAGAGCGTTCGGCGAACCTTGCTCGGCATACGGCGACCACTGTACTCGGGCTGGAGCGTTCGGCAATCAGCCCACTTGGGAAGTCCAGCCCATCTTTGCCTATAAATAGAGGGGCAGGGTCACAGTGAAATGGATCCTTTTTTGGAGAGAAAACACCGGGGAGACTCTGCCATTTTCAAGACTCATCTTCTCTACTTAACAACTTCATTCAAGCATTTTGATTCACGAATTGTATTTGTAATCAACTATAAAGAAGATCAATAAAGTTTAACCTCAAAGTGGACGTAGGCAATTACGCTGAACCACTATAAATTTGGTGTTCTTACTTTCTGAATTTAGATTAGCACTGTCTTCTCTGTTTAATTTGATTTCATCACTTATATCTCTTCACAATCTTCTTCTACGAGGTTAGTGACCAATTTTGGTGCTAACACTTTGGTGCTTTCACTGAGAATCGAATTCTCAGACCTCAGGGATCTGCTTTGAAGCTACTGGATTGAACAAATCCCCCAAACAAGATCCGACTTACTGATAGGACATCCGTTGATTCTACTCAGAGTTCATACCAATAACTCTACAATGGCGAGACCACGTACCAGGTCAGCTTCTCTTAATGCGGATGCCCGAGAGACTGCTAGCGTGCAACAAGCAGGACCTAGCAATCAACCTGCGATCCCGAGTGCAGGGATTGCCGCTCAAGAACAGACTCCAGTTGTCACCAGAGTAGAGTTCAATGACTTGATGAGAGAACTTAGGGAAAGCAGGAGACAACTGGGAGAACAGATGCAAGCTAATGCCAATCTGATGGCACAACTCACTCAACAGCAGCAACAGAATGCTGGGGGCAATCCAGCTGCTTATTCCTCATCTGACAGCTCTACTTCTTCTGATGAACCACCCAGGCGTAGACGCCGTAAGACTGAAGCTGCAAGGGCGGATGCTGCTGTTCGAACTGCTGGAGACCGCGACCAAGCCAGAACTGGAAGCTTCCGAACCGGAATACAGATAGAGGATGGAGCTCCAGATCATCAAAATGCTAACAATGTTGAACCTCACGACGCACGATTGGCAGATCGCCAGGAAAGGAGGCATCAGCATGGACAGGCGCGTAGAACTGACTCCAACCTCCCAGCTTCCATACAGACACCCGATCTGACAGCCATGATCAGGCAACTGATGAAAGAAAATCAGGGCTTATCAAATGACGACTGGGGAGTGTCAAGAAGTCATACTCCGTTCACGGATGTTGTGCTGCAAGCGGCGTACCCCAAGAAGTTTAGCATGCCAACCATTCCTGCATACGAAGGAAAGACTGACCCCAGACAACATGTAATGAGGTATGAATGGATGATGGATTCAGCCAGAGCAAATGATCCCACCAAGTGTAGGTGCTTTCCGATTACTCTATCTGGGATCTCTACTATGTGGTTCACCCGACTTTCTCCGCGATCCGTATCAAATTTCGAGGAGTTGGCAAAGAAGTTTATTGAGCAATTCAGGATACACACTACACGCCCGAAGGACGTGATGTCTCTGTCGAGTGTAATCCAGAATCCCGGAGAGTCGCTGAAGGAGTACTTACAAAGATTCCACGTTGCGGCAACTGAAGTCAGTAATCCCAACGACCATGCAATCCTAATGGCTGTAATGAGAGGTGTAGATCCGGATTCTGAATTTGGAGACTGGCTGGCAGGAAAACCTCCGGCTACGCTAGAGCGTTTCTACTCCAAGGCACACCAGTTCATAAGAAGAGAGGAAGCTAGGTGGGTACGACGAAATAAGGCACCGAGACCTGCCCAAGAGTCAATCAAGAGCAACATTGCTGTGAAACAATCTGGAGACAATTCGGGAAAGGTCCAAGTCAATGTCCAGAGTAAGCCTGTGCAGCCCAAAGAGTCCGGAGGAAGAAGTCAAGGAAAGAGGAAAGAAGCGGGAAAGTGGAAGTCGAGAATTCCAAGCTACAGCGAGTACACTCCGCTAAACGCCCCGCTTGAGAACATTTACCTATCCACCTGCAATACTTTTCAGTACAGAAAACCACGTCCAAAAGAATCAACTGAAGAACAGAAGCGGACTGGGAAATATTGCCGCTTCCATGAAACTTATGGACACAACACGGAAGAATGCAGACACCTGCATGATGCTATCGAGAAATTGATCAGACAAAAGAAGTTGCAAGAATTCGTAAAGGATCCACAGGAAGGAGGACAGGCAACGTCCAACCCAGGTCGTGCACCAGCTCCACGTCATCCTAAGGAGCCTGCTCGGACTGTTGGAAGACTGGTCATAAATACAATTATCGGCGGACCTCATCCCGCAGATAAGAACTGGCAAGAGATGGAACGATATGCAAGCTCCTTGAAGCATGCAGATTTTGAGTGCTGTTCGAACGTAGAGGACGGGGCCCCTGCTAAGCAGCAGCGCGTGATGATAGACGATATTGTGTTCAGGAACAGAGACGCTGATCAGGTAGAGGCTCCGACCGTCGATCCCATGGTCATATCTGCAACGATCGGACCAGCATATGTAAAAAGAATTTTGATTGATTGTGGAAGTTCAGTCAACATCATCTTCAAGAAGGCCTATGATCAGATGAAGCTAGAGACAAAAGACTTGAAACCATCCAAAGCTCGTATCCACGGCTTTAACGGCGCTGCGACTGATGCGGTAGGATATGTCGAGTTACCAGTTGAACTGGGACAAGGCGAGCGTCGGAGGGTACGAATTCTACCCTTTGTAGTTTTGGATGTGGACTCTCCGTATAATGTTTTCTTGGGTCGGCCGGCCTTGGCTGAATTTAGGGCGGCACTAGCCCCGTGGTGTTTGACTTTGAAGTTTCCGACTGATAAAGGAGTAGGCATTGTTCACGGTGACCAAGCAGCTGGTCGTTCTTGTTATGTGGCCGAGCTCTGAGAGGCCCACCGGAGGGAGAAAGGAAAGGTTGCGGACAATCCCGTCCGCATCCTCAATACGAATAATTGACAAGTAGTGCCCGAGCCCTGGCTCGGGCATAGTTCTCGGGTCTACGGAGATATAGATCCGAGAGACGACGATGAGAAACCCATGGAAGAGAAGGCGGCACCGGCTGAATTAACAATTGACATCTCAGTTAGCCGTGACGACCCTTCGCGAATACTGAAGACCGGATCATAGTTAGGCCCCGCAATGACTGAAGACCTTAGCGATTTCCTCCGGGAAAACCTGATGTTTTTGCCTGGACGCATTCTGACATGTGTGGGATTTGTCCCGCCATCACGAGTCATATGTTGAACATAGACCCGAAATACGTCCCAGTCAAGCAAAAAAGGAGAGGAATGGATCCGGAGAGATCCGCCGCTCTTGGAGAGGAGGTGGACAAACTCAAAGCAAATGGGTTCGTCCGCGACGCCCTCTACCCGGAGTGGGTCTCCAACCCCGTGCTAGTAAAGAAGGCGAATGGGAAATGGAGGACTTGCGTAGATTATTCCGACTTGAACAAAGCATGCCCTAAGGACAGTTTCCCGTTGCCTAGGATCGATCAGTTGGTCGATTCCACAGCAGGACACGAATTATTGTCAATCATGGATGCGTACTCAGGATACAACCAAATCCCAATGCATATTCCAGACCAAGAACACCAGCTTCGTTACAAATGTCGGGCTGTATTGCTATGTAGTGATGCCCTTTGGATTAAAGAATGCTGGAGCAACTTACCAACGTCTGGTGAATCGAATGTTCAAGGACCAGCTGGGCAAAACCATGGAAGTCTATGTGGATGACATGCTCGTGAAGTCACGACGGTCAAACGACCACATTCAAGACTTAGCTGAAATGTTTAACATACTCAGGTTCTATGGAATGAAGATCAACCCGCTGAAGTGTTCTTTCGGCGTTGCATCAGGGAAGTTTTTAGGATTCATCGTCAACGCTAGGGGAATCGAAGCCAACCCAGAAAAGATCCAAGCCATTCGAGATGTACAAGCGCCCAGGACTATAAAGCAGGTACAGAGCTTGAACGGAAAAGTAGCTACGCTGAGTCGATTTATATCCAAGGCAACCGACAAGTGCATCCCGTTCTTTGACATAATAAAGAAAGGAAAGAGAAATTTTGAATGGACGTCTAGCTGCGAGGAAGCATTCCAGAACCTGGTAAGGCATCTGGAGAGCCCACCAATGCTATCTAAACCAGTTGACCATGAGATGCTGTACGTTTACTTGGCTATATCCCCTCATGCGATAAGCGCAGTTTGGTTCGTGAGGAGGATCGAGTCCAGAAGCCGGTATATTATGTTAGCAAGCGTTTAACGGGGGTAGAGAAGAATTACCCTAAAATCGAGAAATTGGCTTATTGCTTGGTGATTGCATCACGCAAGCTGCGCCCATACTTTCAAGCGCATTCAATCGGCGTTTATACCGATCAACCCTTGAGGCAGGTACTTCAACGACCGGAAACTTCTGGAAGATTGCTAAAATGGAACATCGAGTTGAGCCAATTCGATATCGCGTACTTACCACGGAGAGCCATCCGAGGGCAAGCGTTAGCAGACTTCATCGCTGAATTTACCATACCCATCAAACCGGACGATCACGACATCATTCCCCCCATTCGATGGAAATTATACACTGACGGTGCGTCAAACGACCGTTGCTCCGGCGCGGGCGTAGTTCTTATAACTCCGGAAAACCGATCAATCTGTTATGCCCTGAAGCTCGATTTCCCGGCTACGAACAACGAAGCTGAATATGAAGCACTGATCGCTGGCTTGAAGCTCATCAAAGAACTCGGGATCGAATCAGTCGAAATCTTTTGTGACTCGCAGTTAGTGGTTTACCAAGTACGAGGAGACTACCAAGCAAAAGGACGAAAGCTTGCTCCGTACCTCGTTCAGGTCCAAGAACTACTATCAAATCTTGAGCGTTATGACATTTCACATATCCCACGAGAACAGAACAAAGAAGCCGACTTGTTGGCTAAGTTCGCAAGTACCGACGATGCTCAACAAATGGGATTGTATCCCGTTGAAGTCTTGCATGCCCCGAGCGTAGACGAGATGAAAATCGATCGCGTGTTGGAAACAGAGATCGAGAAGGACTCGTGGATAACCCCATTCAAACTGTACCTGACAACCGGGGCTTTACCAGAAAAAAGAAGCGAAAGACGACAGGTCCTTCGAAAGGCTGCGCGGTATGTAATGCAGGGTGGATCCATGTACCGGAAAGGATTCTCAGTCCCATTGTTACGGTGCATCGCTCATGATGAAACAAAGCGAGTCTTGAGGGAAGTTCACGAAGGGGAATGTGGCGACCATACTGGGGGGCAAACGCTAGCAAAGAAGATCCTCCGCTATGGATATTACTGGCCCACCGTAAACCGGGATGCCGCGGACTACGCAAGAAAATGCGACAAGTGTCAAAGATATGCAAAAATCCCGAGGGCTCCGTCAACGGAACTCACACAAATGATCAGTCCTTGGCCATTTGCGATCTGGGGAATCGACATAATCGGCTCTTTGCCTCTATCCAAAGGTGGTGCGAAATACGCAATAGTTGCAGTCGACTATTTCACGAAATGGGCTGAGGCAGAACCTTTGGCCACTATCACCTCTAAGAAGGTCATTAACTTCGTTGTACGAAACATTATATGCCGCTTTGGCCTTCCACGCACCATCATTACAGACAACGGAACGCAATTCGAAAGTAGAGAGTTCAAAGAGTTCTGTTTAAAGTACGGCATCGAGAAAAAGTTCGCCGCCGTTGCACACCCAAAAGCTAACGGACAAGTCGAGGCCGTTAACAAAATAATCAAGTCCATACTAAAGAAGCGTCTGGAGAAGGTTGGAGGCAAATGGGTAGATGAACTCCCGACAGCATTATGGGCGTATAGAACTACCCACAAGTCCGCGACCGGCCACACTCCGTTCGCCTTGGCATACGGTTCTAAAGCCGTTATACCCATGGAACTTGAAGTTCCATCGCACCGAGTGACATACTACGATCCCAAGACGAACCAAAACCTCTTGCTGGAATCACTGGACTGCATCGATGAAAAATGGGAAGAAGCTGAATTAAGGGCGGCGGCGCACAGACATCGAGTCAAGCGTTACTATGACGGCAGAGTCCGCCCAAGAATCTTTGATGTGGGAGATCTCGTTCTGAAACGAGTCTTCCCGGTACCATCACGCATGAATCCCAGCTGGGAAGGTCCATACGCCATTGAACGGAAGCTTGGAGAAGGAACATTCAAGCTAGCGACCGTTGATGGCGCGACACTCCCCTGAGCATGGAACAGTGAACATTTGCGGCACTATTACATTTAGCAGGTTTCCCTTTCTTGTTATAGGCACTATTGTTTCCTGCATGTTTCCATTCAATAATGACTTAGTTTCCTTTTAAAGTTGTAATCGAGCAATTTAGTTGATTTTCATTAATAAAGGCTTGAAGCCACATTTTCTATGAAGTTTCTATATCTCTTAATTGGATGATAAATTACATTATTCTACGCGACATACAGGCTCGTATGAACGATTCCAAATCTCCAAATCCCCAGAGTGCGGAGCGGAGTACTCTAAGTCCCCAGAGCGTGGACTAGAGTATAAGCGATTCCAATCTTCGAATCCCCAGAGCGCGGATCGGAGTACTCTAAGTCCCCGGAGCGCGGACTAGAGTATAAACGATTCCAATCTCCGAATCCCCAGAGCGCGGATCGGAGTACTCTAAGTCCCCGGAGCACGGACTAGAGTATAAACGATTCCAATCTCCGAATCCCCAGAGCGCGGATCGGAGTACTCTAAGTCCCCGGAGCGCGGACTAGAGTATAAACGATTCCAATCTCCGAATCCCCAGAGCGCGGATCGGAGTACTCTAAGTCCCCAGAGCGCGGACTAGAGTATAAACGATTTCCAATCTCCGAATCCCCAGAGCGCGGATCGGAGTACTCTAAGTCCCCGGAGCGCGGACTAGAGTATAAACGATTCCAATCTCCGAATCCCAGAGCGCGGATCGGAGTACTCTAAGTCCCCAGAGCGCGGACTAGAGTATAAACGATTCCAATCTCCGAATCCCCAGAGCGCGGATCAGAGTACTCTAAGTCCCCGGAGCGCGGACTAGAGTATAAACGATTCCAATCTCCGAATCCCCAGAGCGCGGATCAGAGTACTCTAAGTCCCCCGAGCGCGGACTAGAGTATAAACGATCCCAAATCTCCGAATCCCCAGAGCGCGGACTAGAGCATAAACTATTTCAAGCCTCCAAGTCCCCGGGACACAGAGTCTGCAAGAAGTCCAAGTACTCGAAAAATGTGGGACGAGAGGTACGCCACGTCCAAAAAATGTTTGAACAGCGCAAGAATGGACTGGGAGATAATGCAACTCATAGGAACTTGAGTTATGGCTACGATTAGTCAGCAAACCAAATAAAGACAAGAGAAGCATTCAAACACAAAAGAAACTAAAACTTTATTCAATAAGTCCAAAATGGGGATACATGACCACTCCTACAAAATTCAGACCTCTCTTTACAAACTACAAATCATGGGAGATAAAAACAATTACAAATCTTGGTCAGGAGACTTGTTGAACAAGTGCATCGATTATTTCTTCGACTTCTTCTTCTTGTCTACCTTTGGTGTTTCCGACGACTCCTCTCCCTCACGTTTTTTCTTGGACTTTTTGCTTGCTAGAGAGGCGGAGTCAGGAGTAGGAGACGGAACATCTAGTGGTTTGGACCTGCCCGGGAGAATGATTTTCAGAGGTCTGTTCCGCGGGTCAGTGAGTTCCAGGACTTCAGATTCAACTTTGACTTTGACCTTTCTCTTCTCCTCGTCGGCGAGACGGTCCTTCATGCTCATCTCTGAAGTATGTTCAGAGGCGCCAGTGATTTTAACTTCGTCGCTTCCTTCGGCAGGAGACGAAGTATCAAGTTTGTCATCATCAAGCGCCCCGATCACTTGAGTGTCTGGGCCGGGAGTTACCCCTGCGTGAGCAACGTCGCTTGTTTTCCCCGCTTCCTCCTTGGCGTCATCGCTCCTTGGAGTTAGCTCAGCGTCAGAACAACCTGCATGAAAACATAAGAAGTGGGCATTAGAATGAATAACCACTGCTGAAAAATGATGGGATCTCTTCGACTTCTAGAGAAAGAAGAATTTCCTACCAGGATCAGGTTGGCTATCGGTGGCGCGCGGGGTTTCACCCTCCAGGATAGGTGATAGCACATGAACGCCGAGCCCGGGATCTTCGGGATCGTAACTGGCATGCTGCTCGAATGGATCAAGCGTCGACCGACTGGCCGATTGAGCAGCATAAGGAGCGGCGATGTGAGGAGTAGTAGTATCGGCCTCTGACGGGCCAGCCTCGTCATTCTTCTCTTTCGAAGGGGAAGAGCCTTTGCCATAAAGAGCCAATGCTGCGGATAAATCCGATGGCTCATTCCCCCTCAGGAACTCCTTCACCAATGCATCCTCGTCGATTTCTTCGGAGCCTGACTCGACTTTCTTGATCTTTATCAGAGTTTCCCATGCCTCAGCCAGGGATTCGTGGTAGCCATCGCCCAAGAATGTTAGGTCGCGGTGCATAAGGACGCGGGCTCCATACTCGGCGATCAACGGGTCAAACATACTTTTGACCTCTTCCCTGCCGGCCTCTGCGGCCGCCTCAAGGCGAGAATCAAGCTCCTCCACAGCCATTCTTTTGCCCTCCTCACGGGCCTCATCCTTCATTTTCTCAACCCCGGCAAGTTCACCGTCGAGCTTTGCCTTCAGGAGTCGGGTAGCAACAATCTCATCACAATACCGCTGTGATTCTTCCTGAGCGGCTATTTTGTCTTCTTTCTCCTTAGAGAGTTGTTCTTTCAGCACTTTGACTTGAATAGCGAGCGCGTCCCTTTCTTTTTGTGAGCCACCTGTAAGCGAGTAACTGCCTCAGCAGTATCTTTTGCACCTTGTTCAGCAGCTTCTAGCTTTGACTTATAAGAGGCGAGTTCTTCGTCTTGGAGTTTGATGATTTTCTTATCGCTGTCAGCCTCCAGATTTAGACGGTCAATCTCGTGTTGACGCTCGACAGATACTTCTGAGATCTTCTCCACCAAGTGCACGAATGCGTCATGTTGAACATAGACGTCATTGTTGCAGGCAATGGCACTTTGCTTCACGTGCCCAGGAATGTGATGGATGGCCGGGAGGAATTTCAAACCGTCAAAACAGATTTTCGGAAACTTGGCCTTAAGGTCGACCATCTTTTCCGCAACAGTTGGGTCCACGGCAGGAGTAGGAGGAGGAGGCTTAGAGAATTCCGTTCTTTTACGCGGCTCTCAAACTTGCCTCGTACTCGATGAACTGGAATGTTGTTCTCGAGCAGCATCAGACTGATAACCCTTCTGCAAAGACTTCTCTTTATCCGGCTCAGTTGTAGGAGGAAGATCGCGGGACTGGGAAGATTGATAGTGTGATTTCTTACGGTGAGACGACTCGCGCGGACGATTGTCCCTATCTTCATAATCACCTCGGTCCCGGCGTCTGCCTGAACCGGAATCCCGTCCGGAGTGATGGAATATAGAAGACCCTGAAGGCGATCAAGTCCGTGTGAGCGGCCCATATCACCTGCAAAGAAGGGAGATAACAACGAGTTAAGGAGAATTCATGAATTAAAAAGACTTGAAGTATATTATGGAATGCGCATGTGCGTGTGTGTCCTAAGTGTTCCCCCCGACGGACCCGTTCGTTTATCTTTGCTAATCGGAGTATTGTCTCTTTGAGCCGGGAGTTGAACTCCTACATTGCCTCTAGTGGGCGAAGAGAATTTGAGAGCTTTAGGATCATCGAACCCGTAATTAAGTATGTCTTCGGGAATAGAAAGGTTCGATAGACCTCTCAAGGAACTTTCCAGATGCTGCGAAGAAGCCTCTTTCTCAGGAGGGGTAGGCGTAACTTTTGAGGTGCCACCAACTTTCTCCTTTTGAACCGTGTATTTCAACTTCTTCTTTCCCTTCGAAGGGGAGGATGATGTCTCAATATCCTGAACTTCGATTGTCGGATTCCAAGCGGGACCCACGTTCTCGCCCTGAGTTTCGGTGGCATCATCCTCTTTGCGCTCGCCTTCTTCGTGCGTGTCGGGAGCGCGACGCGACGACGGTCCGGCAAGTTTTTTCCCTTTACCAGATGGAGGTTTGGGAATTGTAACACCTTCTGGAAGGCTGATCCGACGACCAGGAGCTAGCAAGCCGAACCCCGACAGGGATTCATTTGAAATGATAGCTCGAATATCTCGATCCTCGGCCGGAAGAGCTCTAATCGCGTCGACAGCATCAGAATATCCTCGGCCTTCCAGACGCGGGTTGATACCTGAAAAGATGAAACAGAGAGTTAGGAAAAACATGACTCCAATTAAATACGAATAACGATTCAGCAGAGAGACTTACTGCCTTCAACCCATCTCCTAGCAAAACCAGACGGGCAACGCACATAGAACCATTCCTGTTTGTACAGGGCGAATTTGCTACAGGCCCCTGTCAAGATCTGGCACTTGTGGTATGGCTCGAGGAACATGAAGGAAGGGCTATCTTTCCGTCTCTTGAACATATAAATGTATCGGATATCACCGGGGGTTGGAGGTCTGGAGAAGACGGCCATGAAAAGTAAATAAGTCCCATATAGGAACGCATGGCCATTCGGGTGCAGCTGCGACGGAGCTATGTCTATATACTGCAGCACATCCCGGAGAAATAAATTGAATGGAGGCACGCTGCCCATCCAACACATGAACTTGTTGCAGGCTGTGTACCCGACTGGGGGTAGATGAGGGCGGTCGTGTCTCGAAGGAACTAACACGTCAGCAAAGGGAATCCCGTGAATGGAACATATCCGTCGCAGAGCAGCCTCGTTGATCTTCGAGGCTTGAGAATCGATCGGATTGTCCAGTAAGATGGTTGACTCCAGAGCATCGGGCGCCAAGTTATGGGCGGGAGAGATAGACGGGTTAGAAGAATCCGCGGCTCCTTGCCTTGCTGACGGCCCAGGTCTGTCAGATATGGTGGCAGAACTAGATTTTCTCGACATCCCGAATAAATAAGGAACCTGGCTAAATGCTTGAGAAAGCTATACTTGAAAAACGTTGAGCGTTAGAATTAGCAACACGAGTTTTCCCCCCACGTGGTGTGTGAACTAGTGCAAGCAATTGTGTACAGACAATAAGAATGTTTTAAAAGATATAATAATTAGCTTCGAATCATCGCCTTCGAAGACCGTCATCGCTGACCGTCTCAAAAGCCCGCCTTGAGGTGATTACAGTTCCAGGTTCAAAAGACATATGATTTCTAAAGTAACCGGCCTAAGTGTAGTTTAACATTTATACTGATCGGCATTTAAGTAATGTTCGTCGTCCTAAGTATAGTGTTCGGCTGTGTTAGGCTCGGCTTAAAGAGTGTTCGGCAATTGTATTGTTTGGCATGTCAAGTGTTCGGCAATTGTATTGTTCGGCATGTCAAGTGTTCGGCAATTGTATTGTTCGGCATGTCAAGTGTTCGGCAATTGTATTGTTCGGCATGTCAAGTGTTCGGCAATTATATTGTTCGGCATGTCAAGTGTTCGGCAATTGTATTTGTTCGGCTAGAAGTCACGGTTCGACCTAAGGATTGTTCGGCTGGATTCAACGTTCGGCCTGAAGTCAATGTTCGGCGTGTCAGTCGTTCGGCATTTGGGCATTGTTCGGCTTTAGTTCGTTCGGCTCAATTATAGTTTGACATGTTAGTGAGCGTTCGGCCTGGCATTGTCCGGCCAAGGTACCGTTCGGCAACTAACCATTACACCGTCCGGCACATGACGACATGCGCCGGAGCAGCGAACGGCGCCATTAACCCCTCCAACACCTTCTGTCTTTTTCTTCCCTTTAACCTCGATTCAACACGAGGAAACTAAGACGATAAGTGGACATACTCCTAACTCCTCCACGCTATGTCGTTCGGCAATGCAGACAAGCTATACAAAAACCCTCTACACGACATCGTTCGAACATCTCGTTTGAATATACGAGGAAAAATACCTAAGTTTGCAGATCAGAGATTGAGATGGTGTAGTTAAGTCTCAAATTCGGACGGTTGAACAGAATTGCGAGAACAGTGGAAATAAGAAGTAAAAGGAGAGAAGAAGAAAAGGACCTGGTTTTATAGAGGGGAATGGTGGAAGTCGAAGGGGCTATACCCGGTAGAACCGGTCAATACCGGAGCGCTCGGCATCAAGGTGGAATGACGTTCGGCATGCTAGGAACGTTCGGCTCAGAACGTATCGTTCGGCATCCCAAGCTTGTTCGTCTTGCACCTCCCTTCGCTAGCATTCTCGAGAGGGTACCTCCAAGGTAGATTGTACCAGATTCAAAGCGCACCACGTTTGGCCACGAGATACACTTTGGGGGGCAAGTGTTTCCTGGGGATTTGACCAGGCAACTAGTATTCGGCAATAAGTGCTCGGCATCAGAGAGCGACTAGCATCAAGGAGTGTTCGGCGAAGCAACTGACATCCATGAGTACTCGGCATAGTACTCGGCCTCCATTAGTGTCCGGCATCAAGACTGCTCGGCATACCAGGGTACTCGGCATCAAGGCTGCTCGGCATCAAGACTGCTCGGCATACAAGGTCGCTCGGCATACCAGAGTACTCGGCATCAAGACTGTTCGGCATACCAGGGTACTCGGCATCAAGACTGCTCGGCATACCAGGGTACTCGGCATCAAGGCTGCTCGGCATCAAGACTGCTCGGCATACAAGGTCGCTCGGCATACCAGAGTACTCGGCATCAAGACTGCTCGACATACCAGGGTACTCGGCATCAAGGCTGCTCGGCATCAAGACTGCTCGGCATACAAGGTCGCTCGGCATCAAGGCTGCTCGGCATACAAGAGCACTCGGCATCCCATGGTGTTCGGCGTAATACTCGACATCCAGGAGACATTCAGCACAACTAACCAACATACCGTTCGGCATAGAAGGGATGGTTCGGCGCAGAGCGTTCGGCGAACCTTGCTCGGCATACGGCGACCACTGTACTCGGGCTGGAGCGTTCGGCAATCAGCCCACTTGGGAAGTCCAGCCCATCTTTGCCTATAAATAGAGGGGCAGGGTCACAGTGAAATGGGTCCTTTTTTGGAGAGAAAACACCGGGGAGACTCTGCCATTTTCAAGACTCATCTTCTCTACTTAACAACTTCATTCAAGCATTTTGATTCACGAATTGTATTTGTAATCAACTATAAAGAAGATCAATAAAGTTTAACCTCAAAGTGGACGTAGGCAATTATGCTGAACCACTATAAATTTGGTGTTCTTACTTTCTGAATTTAGATTAGCACTGTCTTCTCTGTTTAATTTGATTTCATCACTTATATCTCTTCACAATCTTCTTCTACGAGGTTAGTGACCAATTTTGGTGCTAACAAGCTCTAAACTCTTTTCGGTCGCTGGAAAATAATCCTAATGATGATGGCCACATCATTAAAATTCATTTTCGGGTTTCCAAAAGAGGAATTGCTGCCAAATTATTTTTAATGGAAGTTGTTTAAAAAATTTGGGTTCGTTTTGGAAATTCAAAGGATAAATTGAATTGTTTTCAAAATGGCTTTGAAAAAGTTGAAAAGACTCTGGAATCCTATTTAAAATATTTATGGGAACAAGAAATGAGTTGGTAACTTATACAATTTGAATTTTGATAGGATAAATTTAACTTAAAGAATGAAGTTAAATCAAAGTAAGTATAAGTGAATATAACTGGAATTGAATTTGATTTGTGAAGATAAACTAAAATTAGTAAGTAAAGCTTAAAGAATTAAGTTAAATGAATGTAAATACAAGCGAATCAAGTTAATGAAAGTGAAATTAAATGTTGAAACTCATTTCGAATTTGTAAGCAAATGAATTGAATTGAATAATTGTATATGAAAGATGAATTAAAATTCGTATGGAAATTGGAAATCCAGTTTAAAGATAAGTAGAATTAAAATAAATTGAATTGATATCAATTTGAATTAGTAATTGAAACTAATTTAAATAGTGCAGTTGAATGAAAGATAGTTGATAAAAATTCAATATTCAAAATAGAAGGTAAAATTGAATTCGAATAGAAATTTGAAATGCAAAATTGAATGAAAATGAATATGTAACTTCAATAGTAAGCTAAAAATGTATAAGTAGTTTATATTGAAAATTTTGTAATAGAATTTGCAAAATGGTTTGAATGTGTAACTAGATATTATGGCTAGTAGGACATACAGGTGTATAAAGGAATTGGAATTTTGATTTCGAAGATAAATTTGAATTGCTCGACAAAAAGGTAAGTATTTAAATTTCAATATGAATTTTGATGATTTCTTATCTAGCCGCTTGGCCTTTTCTTTTTCTTTTTGAAATCTGAGAGTCCGTAGGGACGTTTTGTAGTCGTACCGTATTAGCCGCGCAAAGGAGACGCTGGCGAAATTTTTCGGAAATTTAGAGCGTTAGAAAATTTTTGAGAAAATTTTGAAAGTTTAAAATTTGAATTTAAACTCGAATTTGAATTTTGAAGTAAACAATGTTGTCTCAAACTTAAAATTGAAGTTGGAAAAACTAGATGAATTGATAATGAATCTCTAGTAAATAGATTTAGGTTAGTGAATTGATAAAACTATTGGATTGTGAAAAATGATAGACGAGTTAAGGACCACTTTTCCTAACTTGTAATTTCGGGACGAAATTCTTTTAAGGAGGGAAGTTTGTAACAACCCCGAATTTTGAACAAATTAAATTGAGAATATTTAATTAATTTTAAATATTTGAACGGTAATTTAATTTGAATCCCGGATATAACTTTGAAGCTGACGATTAAATTATAAAATTTAATCTATTGAATGTTGAATAAAAATTTGAATCTTCAATTTTAAGCTGAAGAAAAATATTCGAAAGCTTATAATAATTCGTATTGATAATACCGAAGATAATCGAACTTTCAGAATTGAATTTTAAACTATTTTGCTCAGTTTTGAATTTAATTGTTTGAACCGATATTTAAAAATAGTCATTTTTCAAACAGTCTCGGAATTCGACGAAACTAGTTCCATTGGGTCCGTAATATTGAATTATTGTCGGATTTCAAATTTCGTATTTTTCGGAGTTGTTATGTGAGAATACGACGTGTAAACGCATCGAAATTTATTCGAATTCGAATTTAAATTTAAATTTAATTGGGTCAATATCATCCACTTTCGTTCCTAAAATTTCGCCTAATACCACGCAAAGAATCACGGAAGAAAATCGTGCAACCCATGTTCTCCTGTCTCTCCTTTTTCTTTTTAAAATGCACACGGCAATCATTTCCAAACGAGGCAGACGAAAAAAGATTTTTGCAATGGCCGTTCGTCTCAAAACAAATCGAATTCGTTCAATAAATAAATGGCCGAAGCCTATTTGAATTAAGCTCCCCCTTCTTCAAATCAAAATCACATACTTCCTCCTCTGGTAAATCGATTCGAGATCGATTCAAACAAAAAAAGAAAAAAGAAAAAAAAATGATTCGAACGCGATCGAAGTCGCGAGCGACAGTGTCGCGACTACTGGCGACTTCGACTCGTGGCAGCTTGGAGGGCGCGACCGCCAGTGGCATGGCATTCGAATTGGGTAGAGCACGGTGCTGTATTCAATGAGGCTAGGGAGAGGTTGGGCATCGAGGCATGGGTGTCGTCGCGAGCATGCGATGATGGAAGGAGGGCACGCATGGTTACACGAGATGGACTTCAGGAATTTCGATTATTGAAGGGGCATTCGTAGATGGCTCGCATGAAATCGCGTTCGATCGATTAGGGTTTGGCTGCAATCTCATTTTGAAAAATAGGGAGACGAGTCGCTCGTCGCGATGGTCACATGGACCTGGATGGTGGTGGTGGCTCGAGCGGGGGTTTGCGTTTGATTTGGGAAGCTCGCGACCAACGGAGGTAACAGTGAGGTATAAAATTATCTCTTGTTCAATTTTACTGAAAAATAAAAATAAAAATATATTTAATCTGGTTTTGTGAAAAACTATATAGATTATCTTGTGAATCTGTAAGTAGTTCTAAAGAAATAGAAATATATTTTATAAACATTTGTATTGCAGTGAATTTTTATGGAGAAAAAAATAAACAGTAAAGTAAATACACATATGTAGATATGCCACAGAAATAAAACAGAAAAAAATGAAAAGATAAATATAAATGTTTTGACCTATTAATCTTTTAGCAAATATAGATGTATATGTGAATTATATAAATGGTTCATTTAATTTTTGTCATTAAAAATAATTAATAAAGGAAACTTAGTTTTAAACCTTAAATTGAAATTTAATAAAATTATTAAAAGAGAAGTTAGTTTATTAAACAATCAAAAATGAAGATTAGTTATTCGGTTTAATTCGATAATAAATAACTTGTGAAAAAAATTTGTTTATACAAGGTCGAAATCTTGAAGAAATAGAGTCGAGATGGAAATTGGGTGGCAAATAAAAAGCTAAGGTGAGATCTCCTCACTCAAATGTAAAAATTGATGTTTGCAGTTATTGATTTGTTGATGCTTGGATGTGATATTAGATATTATAGGATATATCTATATATAGCAATATATACATATTGGCCTATGTATATATTGGATTGATGATTTCCCGCCTCGTATAGCGGATGAGACCCTATTGTGCCGTTAGTAAGCGGATATTTTTATAAAACCCATATACCGCGATATTCCACCTCGAAGTGGAATTGGTATTGTGCTAACGTCTTTGGATGCAGGGAAACAGGTTGGAGGGATCCAACTGGATTCCTCACCAATATTATTATTTGCAGATATTTGTTGTATATGCTGTTATCATATTGATATATGATATTGAATGTTATGATTGACTAATTGATGCTGTTGCATCATCGGATTCAAATTTTGAAGTTTAAAAATAACGACTTTTACTTTAAAAGGATTTTAAAGTGACTTTTGAAAGTAGACGTTTTATTGAATTGTTGAATTGATTTATTTTAAATAAATAAACGTTAAAACTTTAAAGTTATAAAAGTTAAGATTTGTGAATTATAACCAAAAGGTAATTTCTTTTGAAATAAATAGTTAAGAAACTTATAAAATGGTTTTAATTGGAATTTTTGAATTATTAAAAACAATGTATGTAAAAGATGTACAAAATTGATATTTATAACTTTAAAAGATTGGGATTATAAAACGAGTTTTTATAAGTGTTAAAATGAATTTTTAAAAGAATTTATAAGTGAATGAAATTTATAAATTGTGAATTTATAAATGGAAAATGATTTTGTAGAATAAATGAAATTATAAGTATTTAACTTATAATATGGATTGTGGTATAAAAAAAATTGAATTGTGAATTGAATTGGTAAATAAAGAAGATTTATAAATTGAAGTTTTTATAAATAGAAATAGAATTTATAAACGTTGTTTTATAAATTCAAAATCAATTGAATTTGATAAATTAAATATAGAAGATTATCAAAGAAGTTATATTCGCGTTTTGGATAGCGAATTTTTATTGAAATAAAATGTGTAGAGATTATTGAAAATGTGGTTAGTGAAGTATATTCACGATTTTGGACAGTGAATATATTATTGAGTAAAATGGATTCATTTTTGAAGAAGTGATATTAAAAAAATGAAGTTAAACATTTTAAAGATGTTTTAAAATGTGTTAAATATCGAAATCATAGATTTCAACATTTATTGTTGAAATAGACGTTTTCGAGAAATAAGGAAATGGTGGACTATAACACTGTTGTTATAGTAAATGATTTCCGAAAGGAAATGTTTTATATAGTATTGAGATTTATATATCTATCTAAATTTCGAATCCCAATACTAGTGATTTTGAGTCGTCGTAACGATGTTTTACGTAACATTCGTTTTGACTCAAATAAATGTTGTCAAAGTAAATGATTTCCTTAACGAATGAAATGTATACTTAATTTTGATTTAAGTATAACGAATATTTTCAAATGTTGAAAATAAATAGATTTGTGAATTACTTATTATTAAATAAGTATGGAAATGCTTTTCCAAAATGAAATGAAACGTTTTGAGATTTTATCTTCTTAAAGATAAATTGAAAATGAATATTGGAATCGATTTGAAAATCGTATATCAGTAGATATTTTTGAAATATAAATTCAATAGGGAATTTATAAAAGAAAGGGAAGTTGTTTAAAAATAAACGTTGATTTATTTTTGAAGTGTGGAAATTTTATATCTAGTAAAGATATTTTTGAAGATGAAATAATTTGGGAAAATTATTTGGAATCTGATGATGTTGCGCATCTTTATTGATAGTTAAATAACCGACTATCAATAATTACCTTGAATGGTATTTGTTGTGAATTGGATGAATTTGAATGCCACACTTATTTTTGAATAAGCGCTCACTATTCGGGTTAACCGGGAAAGGACCATGGGGTCGTATAACCCATTCCGAATATGTGATACGTCGTTATGAATTGCATTCGAAGACCGGTGTTGAAGACCGGATATTTTTGAAAACGGAAGGATTACCGTCGAGTTACTCTACATCGGCTGATCTCCGATTTAGAGGTTTTATCACCCTTAGTGACGGGAAGTCCGGACGTGATTAGAAATTTATCCGGATATGCAAGGGCTTCGTGAGAAGTGCCTTCGGTTCTGTTCGATCCCGGAACAGACTTGTATGGATTGTGTGTCTGACGTTACAATTTGAGATATAAAGCTGATTTCTTTCAAATACATTTCTGTTGGTGGCGGAGAATTTATTCTCTTAGCTTAACACCCTTCTCTGAGACGTACGAGCTCAGAGGTTATGTAGTTGAAATTTATCAGCGATATACTCCCAATTTGGTAACGTGGCATACTGAGTGTTGCTGTGAAATGATCAGTGTTTGATCATTTGTGATATGATCATTTGTTTGATCTTATATCTTTGTGATCATAGGTTGATCATTTGTTTGACCCGAAGCATGGCTTTGTAGAAAGCGTAGCTTTGTGGACGAGACTTCGTCGAGCCTCACACCCCGGAAATGGTCAAAACAGGAAGGATGCGGCAAGGTTCTAGGGAGTAGCGCCCCTTAGTGTATGTCATTCCTTCTGGATAGAGGTGGTATCATGGTATGGAGCCCAGATACTTAACCTATGTGGTTGCTGCATTATTATTTATGTGGTTTGTTGGAAATCGGGGATCCTTGGGAAGATCGGTTACGATCGGGGGATGACATACGCGTGTCAGTAGTTACCTATTTTTGCAGAGGTAACCCGGCCTTGTGTTGGCAGAGATCTAACCGTGATGTTAGGTTATTTCTCGGGTCGTTTATTCCAGGGACGTACCCATCGTGGATAGGAAGTTCCTTAGCCTGACCATTTGTTGGAAATCCAAAGAAACAATACGTGACTTGTACGGTTTTAGTTGTAGAACCTACCATCTAATATGGCAGCTATAGCAAGCATACTATAATGGTACCTATGCTGGCTAAGATTAATATTATACTTTCGAAATGTTTTCTACACTATGCACTAATAATAATATCAAAAAGGATTTGATTTTGCGTAGTAAGCATCTTTGACTATCATAAGAAGAAATCTCCTCCAATTCTGCGTTTGCATTGTGTGTGTGGCGGGAGGTCTTATGGTAGTTTCATTTTCCAAAAGCATTTCGAATTGACGTTAAAATTTCCTGTTGTTGTTTTAAAGAATAACTGTTTTACGATCTCACACCAGTCACCATGACTGAGTCGGAGTTTATTGTTTCCCTTCTAAACTCTGGGTGCCCACCAATTTCCACACGGGCAGCCTAGAGTTATGTTATCAGGATATTCTGGAGCTTTGGAAGCAAGCTGGATGGCGAGACGTAGTATTTGTATCTGATAGTATTTATTCCGCTGTGTTCTGTATGAGGACAAGTTATATAATTGTCCATTGTTGTATATTGACTCTGATGATTGATGTATGTATAAACTGATATAGTTCTTTGTTTTAAAAGACTAGTGTTTATTTATTATATATTGTTCCGCTGCGATGTGTAAGATTCTGATATTGTTTTCTGTTCTGATGTTGTTCTGTTGTTCTTCATTCTTCTTCCTCTTTTCTTCTTCTTCTACCTTTTCTTTCTTTTTAAAACCCTCACTATTGGAGTTTCCGACACTCGATTTCTCGGCAGTCAATAAAGGGAGTATCGATGTCGAATTTTCGAAAGTCGAAAATTTCGGTATGTGACATGAATGGATCAAGTATTAATAATGAGATAACTATTTTAAAATGTACATGCAACAATTAATAACAAAAGAAACGAAGGGACCATGTACATCGCACAACTTTTTTGAAATTCAATTTGTGAAATGTAACCAAATTAACTTCATTAACTCAAATAATATTCAAATTTGTACGCATTTAGTTTTTTTATCTATGCATGGTAAATAAAATTACTTACCTTAAAAATGAAAACGTTCAATTTGGTTTTCCCAAAATGATCTTTTATTTCCATTAAAAATCCTTTCTGTTTAACACAAAAGGTGCGTTTCTTTTATTAAATCTGTTAATCGCAATCAACGTTTTCTTCCCTTCTAATTGAAATATTTCAATAACATTAATTGCAAATACTTACAAAGTTAAATTTCCAAACAAACAACTAAATGGATGAAAAATAGAATAATTGTTTCCTTTAGTCATTTAAACACCTTTATAAATTTGTTGTTTATACAGCAGAGTAATAAATAACTTACTTAAATAAATTATTTTACTACTCTTGTAATCCATTTGTATGCTAAAACAGAGTTCAAATATACATATATTACTTCCTTTAAATCAATCATTCTATTCTTTATTTTAATGAAATTAAACCTACATTCACAAATGAAACATTCATTTTATTTGATATAAATGTTCTTTTCATTAAATCAACTTTCCTTATATTTTCACAAAACAAAAGCTACGTTTAATTACACCTATTAATTTACAATTTAGTGTCCTCTCTACCTTTAATTGAAGTTATTCAATTACATTAATTTCAATTGTTTACAAAGATGAATTTTAAAATGGACAAAATAAATGTAATGAGAAATAGAACAATTATTTCCTATCTAGTAGTAACTTAAACATATTTATACACTATTGGATACAAACAGGAATTATACATTTCTTTCCAAATAATAGTTTCTCGCCTCTGCAATCAATCTTTCAGCTACCAAACATTTCAAATAAATAAACATATGGTTTCTTCTTTAATAAAATATCATTTATTATTCTTTATTAACATTTATTATTCCAATCAATTGGAAATTTACATTCAAACAAATGTTAATTTCACTCAAACCAATGTTATTAAATTACACACTAGCATTTGTTATCATCCTTACATTATTGCAAACATGTTTCATTAATAGAAATTTTACTCAAGCTTATAATTTGTATTATAATTTAATTTGTGTTAGTAAAATCTTAATATTTTTTATTCCTAACAATTTTATTCAAAAATCTTATTTAATTTAATATTTTTAAATGTTTAAAAATTCGGGTCCTTACAATCTCCCACACTCAAAAAATTTCATCCCTGAAAAGAAACAAGAAGGAATCCAAAAATTTGTTATATTTTATATAAAAGTGTCAATACATATTTAAGTTTAATAAAATTTGAAAATAACTCAAATTCTACAAAAAATTCTAAGTCTTAAATTTTCGAAAAATTTCGGCAGAGACTCCTTTACGCAGATACGTGTAACGACCCGTAAATTTTAACTGTTTTAATAATGTAATTAACTGAATTTTGTGAAATTTAAATAATAAAATTTTGAAATAAAAGTTTGATATTTGGAATACGTCTATTTAAACATAGCAAATGGTAAATTTTCATCAGATAATATGGAAGTTTATATTATTGTGTAATTCTATTTCAATTTAAATCAGTTAATAAGCGATGCTAATAAAATGTTTTCCAAACCTGAATATTTTTACATAGAAAATTTGTAAATCATCTTCTGAGTGAGACGTCATATTTTGTTTCTTCAAATTTGAACTGCTATTGCTCCGTTTATCTTAATTCCGGCGTTTTAGCAGCATTTTCGGTACCGATTATCGACTTTTGACAGGATGATCGTGCCATTGATATTAGTATACCGTTATGATCGTCTCGTCGTGCTGATCTCAATAGTGTATTCATTTCTGTATTTCAGTGTCCGGTACACGATGGAAGCCGCGAAACGGTTAACCGTATCGGTAGAAATATCAATAGACATCGGTCATTAATATTTTTAGTTTGGACCTTTACTATTCCACCTTTTCAAATTTTTGTGCTATTTCATTTATATTTCTTGTTCGTTCTTTTCTTTGAGGCTCTCCATTTCTTTCTTCCCTCTGGTTCATCTCTTTCTCTTTTGTTTTCGTTCTGAAAGAAATATTACATTACATGATAAAAGTTACACATATTTTGGTTTGGATCCTGTTGCTTTAGCTACCTTTACACATACCTAAGAATTATTTCAAGTGATATGTTTGCAAACCGTGTAGCCCTGTTCAATGCAAAAACCCTTTCACATGTACCATATAAGTAGCCGCACCCCTTATAAAAAAACATCTCCAATCGCCAACTACTTTTCTTCGGCCAACCTCACTGCCCCACCTGTCCGCATCACATCAGCCATCAACCCAAGCTACCGCAACATCCATCGGCAAACCGTGAGCAGCCTCCTTTTTTTAAATGAATACATTTTATTCGTATTATATATTGTTTGTTTGTTTTAGTTGTTATAATAGTTATAAAATCTTGATCTGATAGTTTATATATATTAGTAGTTTATAATATGTTAGTTATATATGATTAGTTTATATAAATTTTATAATATGTTATATAAGTTTACAACATACCAGGTTATATTGGTATGAAGTTGTTTGTTTTATAAGGTATAAGTTTATATACGTTGTATGTGACAGGCCGTTTGTATATACATACATACATACATACATACATATATATATATATATATATGTTAGTTATCTCTGTTTTTCATATGATTAGTTTGACTTAGCCTATATCTATTTTTTTTAAAACAAGTTATAGTGATTTTAAAATGTTGACTCTATAAATATAATATGTATAAATGCACATATATCTTTTCAAAGTTTCTTACATATTTGATTTTTGAATCTAGTTATAGAATTTTTGTTGTAAACATGTTTTTTTATTTGTGTTTCTATATATATATATCAGTCTATATATGTGTTTAGCTTCAGCCGTACTATTTATATATGTATACTTGTTGTATAAAATCTAGTTACTGTATATATTTGTTTTGATATAACTATTTTATATATATTTATACATGAGTTGGTTTTCAAGTGTACATTAGTTGGCTTCCAAATATATATACATGCCTTAGAAATATAAACTGTAAATTTTGGTTTATATATATAGTATATAAGTTATATTATAAGTTGGGTTTGTTTTGTTGTTCTAGAGATAAGCTGGCTTGTTTATATTTTTCTACTTACAGCTTCAACAGCTTTGGATGAATACATAATATATGTGGGTTTATATAATGCTGTTACAGTTTATTATATATATTAGTTAACATGTTTAACTAAATATGTATAATATTTTTGTTATATTTTAAGTATAGTTAGTTATAATATATAGTGTTATATTTCAGTTTTGTATTTTAAGGTATATATGTACGTATATAACGTATGTTATATGATCTGTCAATATAAGTTGGTTTAATTAGTATAATATATATATCTGTTATTTTATATATTGATTTTTGAATTTTAATATAGTCATATATACACAGTGGTGACAGCATTTTATATGGTTTGAAACAGTATATATATAGTTGTGTCAATATTATCTTGTACATAAATGATAGTCTATATGTATATATTTTGATTTTTACAAGTATATATATATGTATATATATATATAATTGATCTAAAAATGTATGTGTATTTTTAAATTGAATATCCGATTTAAGGAAATTTCATTATAATGTACATCTCGTTTAAATTTTATCAAATAAATTTTGATTTGTTTTCATCGATTTCTGTTATCAGCTCTATCCGTCGAATTCGTGCCAATTTAGCTTTGCTTTGGAATCCGTGTTTGGATCTGTAACTCATCTCATTTTCATTCATCTCTAGCCTCGAAAGGTGAGCAATCACTCACGATTAATGTTCTTATATTTATTAGATTTGATTTCAATTGAAACGACAATTGAAATATGCTGCTGTTAGTTATTTACATTGATATATATGCTATTATCTGTACCTGTTCATCTATGACATCTGACACCATTATCTGTTATTTATCATTGATGATGTATGCCTGTTACTGATTGTTATGTTATTATCATATCTGTTATCACTCTACAAGTTCCCTGTTATTATAGATTTCACTATGGGTTGAAATGATACATATCCGAACGATCTTGTAAAATAAGAGAAAATCGTTATGGGTTGAAATGATAAACCCAAGCGATTTTCAATTGAATTTGGGACTGCGGGTTGAAATGATATATACCCGTATATATTTAAATTACGAATTGAAATGATAAACCCAAGCGATTTTCAATTGAATTTTCTCTTGTAGCATCTTGTCTTCTTATTTTATATATATGTTATATATATAGCGTGTGTCAGATTAATTTTTGTTAGTATGTACATATAGTATTTTGTTAATACATAAAATGTATAAAGTTACAATAGATCATTTTATAAAAGAAATATTGTTTTACTGTACAAAGTAATGGGTGTACATATTTCAATATATAAAGGGTATATTTGTGTGTGCTGTTCGTTATGTATATCTAGATAAATGTAAGTCTATATAAGCTATATATGTGATATCTCGGAATTTTGGCAATATCAATTTAATAATCTTTATAAATAATTAAATTGATTTGTCGATTTATTTTATAAATTGACAAGTTTATTCATTTTAAAAGGTTAATAACATTTTAATTGGCAAGTTTATTTCTTTAAAAACTAATAACATTTTAATTTGGGAATATCTTTTCTAACAATTTAAAATTGGTAAGATTTATCTTTCAAAACTTATATAAATATTTTCTATTTATAATGTATATATATATTGGTATATATATTATAAATAGGGAGTCTTTAATTTAATAAAAGACTATGTTTTCAAATTATAATATATATGTATATATATATTGTTATTTGAAGTTGTATTAAAATTCAATATGATGATTATCAAAACTAATGTAAAAATATTTTCCATTTAGAATATATATATTTGTATATTTATATAGAATCTTAAAGCTTATTTATAAAAGAGATAAATACATTATATACTTATAAATATTTCATAAAAACATATAAATGTCTTAAATAAATGTATTAAAAACAAGATGTACACTTGTTAGCATATTAGAGTGGTGTGAAGACATTTGTAAGAAAATAAGTAATTTGTAATTTAAATAGCATAGGTGTAAGCAAATTAAAGAGACAAGTGGCTATATTTTAATTTAAGTTTTAAAATAAATAAAAATTAGTATGTAAGAAGAAATCTGTTTTTCACTTTTCAGTTTAAAAATTTTCTTTTCTTCAACTTCTTTCTCAACTAAAATAATTCGAATCTAAAGAGAAAATAAAACCTGGAATCAAAAATTCAAAGAGAAAATAAATCTGGAAATTCAAATGCAAATCTGAGATAAGAAGATGAAAAGCAATTCCAAACAGCAGTTCAAATCTTCAAAACAACTGGAAGATCAGGAAAAATGGAATCAAGCAAATAACCAGAAATCAAACAGCAAGATTTAAAATTCAAAAAGCAAAAACAAAGGAGGTTCAAAAATCAAATTTAAAAATCTGGAAAGCCTGGAAACAAACTGTTCTCTGTCTCTGTTCTCTGTTTCTACATGTCTGGTGAGTAAACAAAATTTTTAAAAAAACAGTTTTAAATTTGGATTTCATTTAGATGATTGTGAATGAAAATATTTTGTTATCTGAAATGTTGGAATTAAAATGGATGCATGCATGTATACAAGTATTTATTGCCTGTGAATAATTAGCATATGTATATATATGCTCTGTAAGTTTATAGAGTTGATTTTCTTTTTAAAATCTATATCTCATCACTTAATCTCTAATAGCTTTTGATTTGTAAATGGAAAATGTGAGAAATCATGTAATATCACTAATAAAAATAAGTTCTGGAATTTTTATAAATTATTTGTCTGAAATTTTTTTTAAATAACAGTGGAATACATTTATATGTCAAAAATCAACTAATTCAATTACAAATTTGGATTACATGAATGTATTCGAGGTTGAAAATCATGATTTTTAATATGAGTTTCATGATTTTTAGTTCGATAATTTGTGAGAATTTTCGAGAGAAACGCTTTTGGCATTTTTGTTGATTGCCGAAGATCGGCGGTGACTGGGAAGTCGGAGTTTGGACTGGAGGTGGTTGGGATGTCAATGCACTCGGTAAAATTAGTATGGTGATTTTTAAATGGTCGTGGTGGTCGGAATTTGATGAGATAGGGTTTAAGATCTGTGTTTGTCGTGGATGTTCAAGTGAGTTTCGCGACGTCGTGACATTATCGGAGTCGACCACGAGTTCGCCGTGGGTACTGGTAGTCGAGACGGAACTATGGGAAGAAGGGCGAGGCTTCTCAAGGCTGGAATCGACGGTGACGAGGATATTCTGGTGATGTTCGTTCCAGGTGATGGGTTTACTATCTCATTTCGATTTGCATTCGAATCGAGAAGATTGGAAGGGTCGTACGTGATGCTATGGTCGAAGTCGAGTTGCCGGAGGCCAGAACGGAGTTCATCGACGTCCAGTCGTGGTGTGCACGTGCACGAGCACGTTGGCGTGCATCTGAAGGTTGGGATTTGGGGAAGAAAGCATTGGCTCGGGTGTTCGTTCGAGAATTATCGAGTTTTACTCGAAGCAGGGTGAAGTGAGTTTTGACTCGAGTTTACTTCGGGAATTCTACGTGTTTTGCTCGGGTCGAGTAGAAGCAGATTTTAAGGATTTTGAAAGGAAATGCTTCAAGTTTTAAAACAAGGAAACTTTGTTTCTGTAGTGTTTCTGAGTTTTAAAAGCAAAGTTAAAACAAGATTTTAACTATTAAATTAAATTGTTTTCTAGAAAATTGTTTTAACAAGATTTAAATAATTTAAATAAATAAGTTTTAAAGAATAGAAAATAGAATTTTCAAAATGATCTTTGTATTAAAATTTATTTAATGACTTTGAAAAGTTTCAAAGATTTTAAAGGTAAAAATTAAATATTGTAATTGTTTAATTATAATAAATATTTTACCTTAAGTAATTAAGATTTTGATTTATTAAAGGAAATTAATATGTGAAATTAATAAGGATAATTCATTTATTGAAAATGATTTAAGAGTAACTAATAATTTAATTAAGATAAATGGTTTTCTTAATTAAGATCTTTAAATATAAGAAGTTAAGAAATTATTTAATTAAATTTAAATAATTAGTTAAATAATTAACTAAGTAATTAATTAGTGATTAATTAAAGATAATCACTTATAAATTAATTAAGTATCATTACTTGATGAAGTAATTAAGAAATAATTACTGAATGTAATTAAGTAAAAGAAAAATTATTTAATAAAGTAATTAGAGGATAATTATTTTATTAAATAGAAAGTAATTAAGAGTTAATTACCTAGTGTTATTAATTAAATAATTTATTTAATAAGTTAATTAAGGGATTAAGGATAATTAATAAGGATAATTAATAAGGTAATTAATTATTTGTTAAGGTAATTAATTAAAGGTAATTAATTAAGGGAAGTAATTAAGGGAAGTTAATTACTGGATTAGATTAATCAAACATGATTAATAATTATGGTTTAATTAAGATTAATTATTTAATTAATTTAAATATAAATAAATAATTAAAGATTGTAATTAGGAGTCATTAGTTTATAATTAATTAATGATGTAATTAAGAGTTAATTAATTAAGATTAATTAATCAAATGATAAGTGATTAATTGTAATTAATTAAGGCTTAAAGTAATTAATTATAATTAATTAATTAATGAAGTAATTAAAGGTTAATTACTGTATTTGGTTAAGGATAATTAATTTGTGAAATTAATTAAGATAATTACTTAAATGTAATTAAAGAATGATTAATCAAGGTGATTAATTAAAGTGGATAATTAGAGAAAGATTAATTAATTTATTTGTAATTAATTAATGATTATATAAGTAAGATTTATAATGAAGTAATTAATTTAATTTATTTTAAATTAATTAAGAGATGAAGTGATTAATTTAATTCACTTTAAATTAATTAAAGATAGAGATAGTTAATTTAAATCAATTTTAAATTAATTATGTTATGATTAAGTAAATCATTGCTTATATAAGAATGGATGACATTGATTTGTCTTGAATGGATGTAATCTCAGAAATGAGATAAGTAATGTTGTGTGGTATGAATGCTTGGTTGTATTATGATGGTAATATAGATTAACTATTGTGATGTTGATATGGATTACCTATTTGGTTATGAATCATCTGTTTAAATGATAATGTGATTATCAATTGTGACTTGTGAATTATCTATCTGTATAGATAAGTTAAATTGTTTAAACCTTTAAAACAACTTGGCCTTAAAAGATACGTTTTGGATTTCGATGAGACCGGGATCGGGTTTCCGTATACCGGTATTCCAGGTCTGGAGACCCGAATACCACATCGATCCAAATTTACGATAGGTCGTGAATCTCAAGTGAAGATGAAGATTCAGAGTGCAAGGGTTATTGTCGTTAACTCTGAGGGTGATTCCAAAACGAGTGTAACGAGATAATGCCTTCGGTTTCGTTCGAACCCGGAACGAACTTGTATGGATTGAATGCTTTCAGCACATCGTCAGGCGGACGATGAGCATTCTAAGTGATATGTTCTGATTAAAGGTAATCGTAACCTCAAGCCTCATCAACCGGGAATGGCTAAAACAGGGGAGGTGCAGCAAGGCTTCGTGGGTAGCACCCACTGAGAGCAAGATAGATCCCTGTCTAGAAGTCCCTTTTCTTTTATTCGGCTTAGTGTGTGGTTGGTCGCGCCAACTACGGGATTGTCTTGTTCGGGATTATCCAGTAAGGGATGGTTCCGGCTTTGTGTTGCAGGGGAGCGGGCGTACTCCTCGGTACGGTGATCTAGGCCACGTACTGTGACGGGCGGTACCCCAGTAGCCCTGCCATTGTATGGAATCCAAACTCCAATAAGTGCCGTACGTATTAGTTGTGCCCAACTATGTTGGAATGTGAGATGTAAGCATTTCAGCTATTTCTGTATTTTACTTGGAAAGCCTAGACCCTATTATAATACAATCGGATTTCCTATCAAATGTTTTAGTTAGCGTAAGGTAAAAACTTGCCCATGTTTATTTGTGGGGAGTCTTACGTGATACTTTTGTTTTCAAAGGTTTTCAAAGTTAAGCAATTTAAACCGTTTACTCACACCAGACCCATGTCTGACCCAAGTGTTTATTTTCTGTTTTATTAAACTCTTGGGTACTCAATATTGTATTGAGTAGTCGAGGGATTCAGGTTAGTCTTGACGAATACTGGAGGAGCTGAGGAGCAGGAGGCTTCAGCGTGTAGATATATAGAGTTTCCGCTGTGTATGTTGTATTGTACTGATGTACTTGTGATGTATAATAGACAGAAGTTTATAACTGTCTATTCTGTGTTGTATAAATTGTATACTCTGATGTATATGATACTATGTAATATCTTATGTGATATAATATATTTCTCGTTCCGCTGTGAGATCTCTGATGCGTTGTTGTTCTTTCTTCTTTTCTTTTCTTCTTCTATCCCTTTCTTTCTTCATAACGATGCGACTTTCTGTGGAGAAAAAGTCGGGTTGTTACATTTGGTATCAAAGCGAGGTTGAGTGAATGCCTAAGCTCTGGAGTGGTGTCTATCTTGAGAGCGCGTAATTGTTAGTTATATAAAAATGGTTTTATATTGTGTTAATTGATCGGTTGAGTGGTATATGGATTCTGGTCAATACGAGTAGCTAACGTTATTGATAGGGATCTCTAAACACTTGAACCAGGCCAACGGACACAATATTGTTTTAAAGAGGTAGATGAAATAATTTTACCCAGAAATAATTTCTATATAAAAAAAATATCATTTTAAATATATATTTATGTATTTCTACCTATTTGTTGGGTTACCTGTTCGGGTTTTCCAATATAAGTTATAAAGGTAGATAAGGGGGTAGTGTGTGTAACACGACTATCAATGGTTGGAATTTAAGTGTTGAGATTGGAAGTATATCTGACGAGACTGTAGACCTAATACTGTCTCGAGTGAACTTTGTTGTGGTGTAAAGATTTCACCGATCTCTGAAGGAAACCAGTTATGGTTTAGAGTTTATCTTTGAAGTTGGATGAATAGAGTAGATCTATTGGATAAGCTGAAGAGAGTGATGGTATTTTGGTAACCTCAGGAAGTAGTAGCTGTGTGATGAGACACGGTGGCTATGGACGTTTCTGAAGATGTTTCTTCTGGAACAAGTTTGAAGAAGTGAGTCTGTTTCAGTGTTGTGGCTGAGTCCAGTGGGGTGTTTCTATTTGCTTTGAGGTCCGAGTTTCTCGAGGAGTTTAGGATAAGAAGTCTTTGGCATCTATGGCAGCAGTGCAGCTCGGAGTGTTCTGTGATTGGCAGGAAGTTTCTGGCTGAGCAGTTTTTCTGAAGGTAAAGTCCAGAAGCAGCAGAGTGAATCCATTTCTTCGATGAATTGGATGGTTAAGTGTAAGCTGTTCTGATTAGTGAAGAGAGAACAGTTATCTTTGGAAATTAGGCCGGGCTGATCGCAAAAGTGACTTGCGATTGTTTGAGTGTTCTCTTGGGTTATTGGAGATTGAGATTCTGTATCGATTTGATTCGTGGAGTTACCTGTGATTCAGCTTTGTAGAAGGATGTCTCCTAGAGAAGAATTTGGTGAAGCAGCTCAGGATTCTTTGGAGAGGGATTGATCAGTTCTAATTTTCTAGAAGGGATTCTGCTAGGATGTTTTGACCAAATGGAATGGAGTCGCTAAGATTTTATGGTATGGTGAACTGTGGATGATCAAGTTTGTGCTTGAGTTTCTCCGACGGCATTCTCATCTGTTCAAGATCAGAGTTGTGTAGCGAAAGCAAGATAGCAGCTATTCTAGGGTGGGAACAACCGGGAGTTGTAATTTTCTTGGAGTAGAGGATTTCTATAGGAAATTCAAGTGTATCTCTAAGTTTGAAGGAATATTTAGGATTTGGAGATAAGATTGTCAAGTGCAACTGTTTGGCTATTCCAGAAAGGAGAAGTAGTTCGAAATGCTCTAATGTTTGTAGAGTAGAGTTGTGTTTTGGATTTCGGCATATTTTTGAGAAACCATTTTGTTGAGTAGGATCCAGAAATTGATTTGATGTTGGTCTAGATTATTTCAAGAGGCATCAGCAAGAGTTAAGCTGATCAGGAAGGATGAAGTGACTCAGATCAGGAAGGATGAAGTGACTCAGGATCGTCAAAAGAGTTAAACAGTTAAGAATGGATGGAATTTGGAATTTGAAGTTGAAATTTGGATATTGTTTAAGTTTTCTCCAATCAAAGGAGATATAAGATTTGGAAATTGGAGAGTGAGCTGCAGAAGTATTATGAGATTTTTCCTATGTTCCCAAGAGGATTAGTTCTTTGATCTATAGGATTAAATGGCCAGTTCGGATAACTGGAATTCATTTTATTTCACGTATCTCTGAGGGAATACGTGTTTGATCTGTCATTGGTTGTGGGATCAGCAGTTCAGAAGGATTTGGTAGTTGAGATGGTTTTGAGTTTAGTCTGATATTTTGTTCAGATTTGTAATCTAGATGGGAAGGAGTTCTAGACTATTGTAGATAGTTAGTTAAGATCCTGTAGAACGAGTATCCCGGTATATATATATACTTGGGGAAACTCGAGGAAATTCTATCCAGAATTTTGACTGGATAATTAAATTTGTTTGATTAAATTGTTTGCTATGATTGTTAGAATATGATTGATATGTATGGTTGCTGTTTGAAATTAAAATTAAAATTTTGCTGGGTTATTAAATTATCTTTGCTTTTAAATTTCGGGGACGAAATTATTTTAAGGGGGGAGGAATGTGATATCCCGGAATTTTGGCAATATCAATTTAATAATCTTTATAAATAATTAAATTGATTTGTCGATTTATTTTATAAATTGACAAGTTTATTCATTTTAAAAGGTTAATAACATTTTAATTGGCAAGTTTATTTCTTTAAAAACTAATAACATTTTAATTTGGGAATATCTTTTCTAACAATTTAAAATTGGTAAGATTTATCTTTCAAAACTTATATAAATATTTTCTATTTATAATGTATATATATATTGGTATATATATTATAAATAGGGAGTCTTTAATTTAATAAAAGACTATGTTTTCAAATTATAATATATATGTATATATATATTGTTATTTGAAGTTGTATTAAAATTCAATATGATGATTATCAAAACTAATGTAAAAATATTTTCCATTTAGAATATATATATTTGTATATTTATATAGAATCTTAAAGCTTATTTATAAAAGAGATAAATACATTATATACTTATAAATATTTCATAAAAACATATAAATGTCTTAAATAAATGTATTAAAAACAAGATGTACACTTGTTAGCATATTAGAGTGGTGTGAAGACATTTGTAAGAAAATAAGTAATTTGTAATTTAAATAGCATAGGTGTAAGCAAATTAAAGAGACAAGTGGCTATATTTTAATTTAAGTTTTAAAATAAATAAAAATTAGTATGTAAGAAGAAATCTGTTTTTCACTTTTCAGTTTAAAAATTTTCTTTTCTTCAACTTCTTTCTCAACTAAAATAATTCGAATCTAAAGAGAAAATAAAACCTGGAATCAAAAATTCAAAGAGAAAATAAATCTGGAAATTCAAATGCAAATCTGAGATAAGAAGATGAAAAGCAATTCCAAACAGCAGTTCAAATCTTCAAAACAACTGGAAGATCAGGAAAAATGGAATCAAGCAAATAACCAGAAATCAAACAGCAAGATTTAAAATTCAAAAAGCAAAAACAAAGGAGGTTCAAAAATCAAATTTAAAAATCTGGAAAGCCTGGAAACAAACTGTTCTCTGTCTCTGTTCTCTGTTTCTACATGTCTGGTGAGTAAACAAAATTTTTAAAAAAACAGTTTTAAATTTGGATTTCATTTAGATGATTGTGAATGAAAATATTTTGTTATCTGAAATGTTGGAATTAAAATGGATGCATGCATGTATACAAGTATTTATTGCCTGTGAATAATTAGCATATGTATATATATGCTCTGTAAGTTTATAGAGTTGATTTTCTTTTTAAAATCTATATCTCATCACTTAATCTCTAATAGCTTTTGATTTGTAAATGGAAAATGTGAGAAATCATGTAATATCACTAATAAAAATAAGTTCTGGAATTTTTATAAATTATTTGTCTGAATTTTTTTTTAAATAACAGTGGAATACATTTATATGTCAAAATTCAACTAATTCAATTACAAATTTGGATTACATGAATGTATTCGAGGTTGAAAATCATGATTTTTAATATGAGTTTCATGATTTTTAGTTCGATAATTTGTGAGAATTTTCGAGAGAAACGCTTTTGGCATTTTTGTTGATTGCCGAAGATCGGCGGTGACTGGGAAGTCGGAGTTTGGACTGGAGGTGGTTGGGATGTCAATGCACTCGGTAAAATTAGTATGGTGATTTTTAAATGGTCGTGGTGGTCGGAATTTGATGAGATAGGGTTTAAGCTCTGTGTTTGTCGTGGATGTTCAAGTGAGTTTCGCGACGTCGTGACATTATCGGAGTCGACCACGAGTTCGCCGTGGGTACTGGTAGTCGAGACGGAACTATGGGAAGAAGGGCGAGGCTTCTCAAGGCTGGAATCGACGGTGACGAGGATATTCTGGTGATGTTCGTTCCAGGTGATGGGTTTACTATCTCATTTCGATTTGCATTCGAATCGAGAAGATTGGAAGGGTCGTACGTGATGCTATGGTCGAAGTCGAGTTGCCGGAGGCCAGAACGGAGTTCATCGACGTCCAGTCGTGGTGTGCACGTGCACGAGCACGTTGGCGTGCATCTGAAGGTTGGGATTTGGGGAAGAAAGCATTGGCTCGGGTGTTCGTTCGAGAATTATCGAGTTTTACTCGAAGCAGGGTGAAGTGAGTTTTGACTCGAGTTTACTTCGGGAATTCTACGTGTTTTGCTCGGGTCGAGTAGAAGCAGATTTTAAGGATTTTGAAAGGAAATGCTTCAAGTTTTAAAACAAGGAAACTTTGTTTCTGTAGTGTTTCTGAGTTTTAAAAGCAAAGTTAAAACAAGATTTTAACTATTAAATTAAATTGTTTTCTAGAAAATTGTTTTAACAAGATTTAAATAATTTAAATAAATAAGTTTTAAAGAATAGAAAATAGAATTTTCAAAATGATCTTTGTACTAAAATTTATTTAATGACTTTGAAAAGTTTCAAAGATTTTAAAGGTAAAAATTAAATATTGTAATTGTTTAATTATAATAAATATTTTACCTTAAGTAATTAAGATTTTGATTTATTAAAGGAAATTAATATGTGAAATTAATAAGGATAATTCATTTATTGAAAATGATTTAAGAGTAACTAATAATTTAATTAAGATAAATGGTTTTCTTAATTAAGATCTTTAAATATAAGAAGTTAAGAAATTATTTAATTAAATTTAAATAATTAGTTAAATAATTAACTAAGTAATTAATTAGTGATTAATTAAAGATAATCACTTATAAATTAATTAAGTATCATTACTTGATGAAGTAATTAAGAAATAATTACTGAATGTAATTAAGTAAAAGAAAAATTATTTAATAAAGTAATTAGAGGATAATTATTTTATTAAATAGAAAGTAATTAAGAGTTTTTTTTTTTTTTTTTTTTTTTTTTATTTTTTTTTTTTTTTTTTTTTTTTTTTTTTTTTTTTATATTTTTTTTTTTTTTTTTTTTTTTTTTTTTTTTTTTGCTAATGAACTCACAAACACTACCAGATTTGTGTTAGAATGGTTGGCAAAATAAATCACTCCTTAAATTGGCCATCCAACACAGAAATTCAGCAAACGGTTGGATCATTGCTGCGCAAAACCCCAAATATGAGTGCATTGCAGACTCGATTTCCAAAACTATAGCACAAGAAGCAATTTTTCCCTTGACAAAAATTACGAACCAAAATCTGATATTATTGGCCAATGATACAAAGAAATTTAAGATAATACATTACAAGACATAATCTCAAGCACATGAAAGACTGCCCAACATTGAAAAGCTTGCAACTTGACTTCCACAAGTAGAAAGCAGCTTATCCAAGTTCCAATTCAGGAGACTATGCCACTGGAGTCAATCCAACAACACCACAAGCCAGCCTTCCTCCAGCATTCCCAGTGCTCAGGCTGAGTTCATGTCCTCCTTTTCCAAGATCATCTGCTAGCTCGTGAACTTAATTAAGAGTTAATTACCTAGTGTTATTAATTAAATAATTTATTTAATAAGTTAATTAAGGGATTAAGGATAATTAATAAGGATAATTAATAAGGTAATTAATTATTTGTTAAGGTAATTAATTAAAGGTAATTAATTAAGGGAAGTAATTAAGGGAAGTTAATTACTGGATTAGATTAATCAAACATGATTAATAATTATGGTTTAATTAAGATTAATTATTTAATTAATTTAAATATAAATAAATAATTAAAGATTGTAATTAGGAATCATTAGTTTATAATTAATTAATGATGTAATTAAGAGTTAATTAATTAAGATTAATTAATCAAATGATAAGTGATTAATTGTAATTAATTAAGGCTTAAAGTAATTAATTATAATTAATTAATTAATGAAGTAATTAAAGGTTAATTACTGTATTTGGTTAAGGATAATTAATTTGTGAAATTAATTAAGATAATTACTTAAATGTAATTAAAGAATGATTAATCAAGGTGATTAATTAAAGTGGATAATTAGAGAAAGATTAATTAATTTATTTGTAATTAATTAATGATTATATAAGTAAGATTTATAATGAAGTAATTAATTTAATTTATTTTAAATTAATTAAGAGATGAAGTGATTAATTTAATTCACTTTAAATTAATTAAAGATAGAGATAGTTAATTTAAATCAATTTTAAATTAATTATGTTATGATTAAGTAAATCATTGCTTATATAAGAATGGATGACATTGATTTGTCTTGAATGGATGTAATCTCAGAAATGAGATAAGTAATGTTGTGTGGTATGAATGCTTGGTTGTATTATGATGGTAATATAGATTAACTATTGTGATGTTGATATGGATTACCTATTTGGTTATGAATCATCTGTTTAAATGATAATGTGATTATCAATTGTGACTTGTGAATTATCTATCTGTATAGATAAGTTAAATTGTTTAAACCTTTAAAACAACTTGGCCTTAAAAGATACGTTTTGGATTTCGATGAGACCGGGATCGGGTTTCCGTATACCGGTATTCCAGGTCTGGAGACCCGAATACCACATCGATCCAAATTTACGATAGGTCGTGAATCTCAAGTGAAGATGAAGATTCAGAGTGCAAGGGTTATTGTCGTTAACTCTGAGGGTGATTCCAAAACGAGTGTAACGAGATAATGCCTTCGGTTTCGTTCGAACCCGGAACGAACTTGTATGGATTGAATGCTTTCAGCACATCGTCAGGCGGACGATGAGCATTCTAAGTGATATGTTCTGATTAAAGGTAATCGTAACCTCAAGCCTCATCAACCGGGAATGGCTAAAACAGGGGAGGTGCAGCAAGGCTTCGTGGGTAGCACCCACTGAGAGCAAGATAGATCCCTGTCTAGAAGTCCCTTTTCTTTTATTCGGCTTAGTGTGTGGTTGGTCGCGCCAACTACGGGATTGTCTTGTTCGGGATTATCCAGTAAGGGATGGTTCCGGCTTTGTGTTGCAGGGGAGCGGGCGTACTCCTCGGTACGGTGATCTAGGCCACGTACTGTGACGGGCGGTACCCCAGTAGCCCTGCCATTGTATGGAATCCAAACTCCAATAAGTGTCGTACGTATTAGTTGTGCCCAACTATGTTGGAATGTGAGATGTAAGCATTTCAGCTATTTCTGTATTTTACTTGGAAAGCCTAGACCCTATTATAATACAATCGGATTTCCTATCAAATGTTTTAGTTAGCGTAAGGTAAAAACTTACCCATGTTTATTTGTGGGGAGTCTTACGTGATACTTTTGTTTTCAAAGGTTTTCAAAGTTAAGCAATTTAAACCGTTTACTCACACCAGACCCATGTCTGACCCAAGTGTTTATTTTCTGTTTTATTAAACTCTTGGGTACTCAATATTGTATTGAGTAGTCGAGGGATTCAGGTTAGTCTTGACGAATACTGGAGGAGCTGAGGAGCAGGAGGCTTCAGCGTGTAGATATATAGAGTTTCCGCTGTGTATGTTGTATTGTACTGATGTACTTGTGATGTATAATAGACAGAAGTTTATAACTGTCTATTCTGTGTTGTATAAATTGTATACTCTGATGTATATGATACTATGTAATATCTTATGTGATATAATATATTTCTCGTTCCGCTGTGAGATCTCTGATGCGTTGTTGTTCTTTCTTCTTTTCTTTTCTTCTTCTATCCCTTTCTTTCTTCATAACGATGCGACTTTCTGTGGAGAAAAAGTCGGGTTGTTACAATATATATGATTTGTTTCTATATATATAAGTGCAATTATATTAATGTATTTGAATAATAGTGGTATGAGAATGTAATATATGCAAGTTTATATATCAGCTTATATTAATATATATGCATTTTATGCTGTTGATATGAAAGCAAATCCACCTAAAATATGAGTAAGTTTTAAAGTTGTATGTGCTGTTATAAATATCAAGGCTGTAAAGATTTTTGAATATAACTAGTATCAACACTTTGATTTTTTTTATGGGTTTATATATGACAGTCATATATATATATATATGTATGTTTATACCCATATCCTATCTACTGTTGTATATAAATGATCTGTTGTTTTATATACATGTAGGTACAAGGGTTATATAGTCTATAATTCATAGAGTATTCAAAGTATCTGAGTTAAATTTATTGTATCTATATAAAATATATATAAAATATATAAACTACAGTCTGGGTTCAATGATAACTGTAACTTGTTACATTTTAAGCTTGGATATGAGTTTAAACATATATAGTACATGGTGTTTATATGTTGTAGTTAACGTGATGGGTTATATGGTATATTTTCAAATGTTTGTTCACAATGTATAACGTTTTGTTTATTCTGTTAATTTTGTAATAACTCTTATGTGTTTGAGGAAAGGATTTGAAATAATATATTTATTTTATTGTTTTAAATTGGATATTGGTTTTTAAGATATATATATGTATGTATGTATGTATGTATGTATGTATGTATGTATAGATTTTATTTTGATAGGTGTTTTAGGTTGAGTATTGATTTTAAGAAAATTTGTAATATTCATTTGTTTCAGTTTATCAAGCTAATTTGATTCATTCTCATCGATTTTCGATTTATCAGCTTGTTCGTCGAACTGTCCATCATGCTTTACTTTGAAATTCATGCTTGGATTCGTAACTCATCTCAATCTCGTTCGTTTCTAGCCTCGAAAGGTGAGCAATCACTCATGATTAATGTTCTTATATTTATTAAATTTGATTTCAATTGAAACGACAATTGAAATATGCTGATGTTAGATATTTACATTGCTATATTATGCCATTATCTGTATCTGTTCATTTGTGATATCTGACACCATTATTTGTTATTTATCATTGTTGATATATGCCTGTTACTGATTGTTATATTATTGTCATATCTGTTATCACTCTGCAAGTTCCCTGTTAGTATAGAATTCACTATGGGTTAAATGATACATACCCGAACGATCTGTAGAATAGGAGAAAATCGTTATGGGTTGAAATGATAAACCCAAGCGATTTTCATGGAATTAAATTTGGGATTGCGGGTTGAAAAGATATATACCTGTATATATTTAAATTATGGATTGAAATGATAAACATCCGTAACACTTGACCATAGGGTAGAGAATTATATACAGACACTGTAACAACCCGCATATTTTACGATTTTATATTTAAATATTTTATTTAAATATAGCGTCGTTAGTCGGATTTTAGTCCGAAATGTCACTTTTTGCAAACGGTCGAATTAGGACTCGGGACCACTTCCATTGAGTCCAAAATGGCGTTTGCGACTTTTTTGAGTATAAGCATCGATATGTTTGGAGTAAGTTGAATTTTGCTATTTTCTAAGTGGGCTTTTGGGTTTGGGTTTCACCCAACTCATCCTATATCCTAACTCAGCCCCCTCTCCTCTCCATTCACTCAATTCATTTCATAAAAACTCATGCTCAACTGAAAATGGGGGAAGAGAATGGGAAATAGAAATTCCAAGCCATAGTTTCATTTTGCAAACTCAATTCTTGCTCCAAAATCAAAGAGAAGCTTAGGTAAGCCTCCTCTTCAACTTCTCCATCTCATTTCCTCTCCAATTTTAGAAATTTCCTAAACCCTAAATTAGGAAATACTTGTTTTGATCTTAGATTGGAGCTTGTAGAGTAGAAGTGAAGAGTGTTGATCTTTTCTTTGTGTTTGTGCTTCTCCTCTTTGCTTTTGAATTAAAAAGGTGGGTTTTGAACTCACATCTACTTCTCTTGATATCATTGATGTTAGGTATGAATTCATAACACTTATTTATGTCCATTTGCTTTTGATTTGAATTGATTTGGTGAACATTTCAGTTTTTGGTGTTTTGAAGTCAAAAACTCTAAAAATCCTAGCTTTGATGTTTGATCATGCTTTTGGTGGCGTATTGAAGAGCTTATAGGGCTGGGTTGCCGATTGGCATAAACCCTTAGTGCCCATTGCTCGTCCGGTTGCAAGTTGAGAGAGTTTGCTCTTTATTTTGATAAGCTGGAAAACAGCTCCAGTGCCAGTCAATCGACTGGCCCCTGCAGTTAGTCGACTGGCTGTAGAAACCGAGAGTTTCTGGGACTGTCTGCGGAAACTGGAAGTCTCTGTTTTTGTCACGACCCGGCTTTCTAGCCACAGAAAGACGTATCATGAATTAAGAAAGAAAGGGATAGAAGAAGAAAAGAAAAGAAAGAAGAAAGAACAACAACATCAGATACTCACAGCGGAACGAATGAAATATAATATATCACATAAAATATTACATAGTATCATATACAACAGAGTTACACAACTATACATCTCATATTAGACAGTTATAAACATCTGTCTATCATACATCTCTATATATCAATACAATACAGACACAACTCTAACACAGCGGAAACCATAATATCTACACGTTGAAGCCACCTGCTCCAAATCTCCTTCAGCATTCGTCAAAGCTAACCTGAATCCCTTGACTACTCAATACAATATTGAGTACCCAAGAGTTTAATAAAACAGAAAATAAACACTTGGGTCAGACATGGGTCTGGTGTGAGTAAACGGTTTAAACTTGTTTAACTTTGAAAAACCTTTGAAAGAAAAGGTATCTCGTAAGACTTCCCGCACATAAACACGGAAATGTTTTTACCTTACGATAACCAAAACATTTGATAGGAAATCCGATTTTATTATAATAGGGTCTAGGGTTTTCAAGTAAAATACAGAAATAGCTGAAATGCTTACATCTCACATTCCAACATAGTTGGGCACAACTAATACGTACGGCACTTATTGGAGTTTGGATTCCATACAATGGCAGAGCTACCGGGGTACCGCTCATCACAGTACGGGGCCTAGATCACCGTACCGAGGAGTACGCCCGCTCCCCTGCAACACAAGGCGGTAACATCCCTTACTGGATAATTCCCGCATAAGAAACCCCGCGGTTGTAGCTAGCAACCGCCCACAAAGCCGAATAAAAAGAAGGGACCTCTAGACAGGGGAATCTTATACTACTTGGGTGCTACCCACTAACCTTGCTGCACCTCCCCTGTTTTAGCCATTCCCGGTTGATGAGGCTTGAGGTCACGATTACCTTTAATCAGAACACATCACTTAGAATGCTCATCGTCCACCTGACGATGTGCTGAAAGCATTCGATCCATACAAGTTCGTTCCGGGTTCGAACGAAACCGAAGGCATTATCTCGTTACACTCGTTTTGGAATCACCCTCAGAGTTAACGACAATAACCCTTGCACTCTGAATCTTCATCTTCACTTGATTCACGACCTATCGTTAATTTGGATCGATGTGGTATTCGGGTCTCCAAACCTGGAAATCCGGTATACGGAAACCCGATCCCGGTCTCATCGAAATCCAAAGCGTATCTTTTAAGGCCAAGTTGTTTTAAAGGTTAAAACAAATTCAATTCATTATCTTTATACACAAAGAAAGATAATTCACAACAGATAATCAACATTATCAGATAATCCATACAATTCAACTAACATCCATATCATACAGCATATATCTCATCAGAGATATCAATCAATGCCAAGTATTCAATACTATCACCCATTCATAAGTAATGATTTATATTATCTTTTAATTAATTTAAAGAATTAAATTAATTACTTCATTTTATAAATCCTTCTTACTTAACCATTAATTAATTACAATTTAATTAATTAATCATCTTTTAATGATCTTCTTAATTAATCTTCCTTGATTAATTATACTTTAATTACATTCAAGTAATTATCCTTAACCATATACAGTAATTAACTTTTAATTACTATCATTAATTACAATAATTAATGAACCTTCATTAATTAATTAAGCATATAATTAAGCATACTTTAATTAATTACTTTCATTAATCAACCTTGATTAATTCATTAATTAAATAATCCTTACTAATTAATTAACCTTTTTATTAATTAAATAATTAATTTTAATCAACCACTTCATTAATTAGTCTTAATTAATCATAAACGGTAATTAACAATTTGTAATTGCTTATCTTAATTAATTACTTCTTAATTAATTATATTAACCTTGATTAATTAATCTAATTAATTAATCTTTAATTATTTCATTAAGTAATTATTAATCAATTTAAATTAACAAATAATCCTTAATTAATTACTTTATTAATTAATTTCTCTTAGTAATTAATCTTAAATTAAACACATTTAATTAATCACATTTATTAATTAACTAAACTAAAATTAAGTAATTAATTCTTAATTACTTACATAAGTAATTATCTTCTAATTACTTGCATTAAAAATCTTGATTACTTTCTTAATTAATTACTTAACCAAAATTAATTCCATCATTAAATAATTCTTAATACTTTAATTAATTAATTACTTCATAATTAATTAACTTTAAAATAATTATATTAATTAATTCCTTAATTGATAACATTAAGTGATTACCCATTAATCACTTCAACTAATTACTTCCATGAGTAATTTTCCATTAATTACTTCCATAAGTAATTACATTCAATAATTAACCATTAATTACTTCTTTAAGAATTTACACTTAATTAATTCATAATTAAGTGATTATTTAAAAATTAAATAAATAATTAACTCATTATTTAAAATTAATTAAACAATTAATTAATTAACATCTTATATTTAAAAATCCTTAATTAAATAAGAAAACCATTTATTTTAATTAATCTCTACTTATTAACAAATCATATTTAAATTAAGTATTCTTAAATTCATATCAATACTAATTTAACCTTATTATCCTTATAAATAAATTATTTGAATTATTTTAAATCTTATTATTCAAAACAAATTATTTAACTTGATTTACAAAATCATAATAATAACCTTATTTGGAGATAAAGTATTTATAAATCATTTTCAGATTTACCAAATACTTGAAAAAAACTTGTTTATTCTTTAAATTTTAAAACCCAAATATGATTTTCTTTTAAAGTCTCAAACCCAGGCTACTGGAATCAAAACAACCCGAGTAAACCCCTAAAAACCCCGAGTCTTTCCCGAGTCCCTTGGCAACATCATCCACTTCGAGTTTTCACGCGAAAATCACGAGACCGTCTCGAGCTTCACTCTTCTTTCCCAAACTTTCGAACTCCAGTACACCTAAACGTGTACACGTGCACGTGGTGCACTTGCACCAACGTCTCCGACCACAGATGATCGTCGCGATGCTCCTCTTCGACTCCACGAACCCACGCGATCACTACTCCACACCCAGATCGACGAGAATCTCTACGAACCAAAAACGAGCCTCTCGAGCACGAGTTAAAACTGGAACCCAACTCCAGTGTCGAAGAAATCGCTTCGCCGCCGTCGATCAAGTTGACTGGAAGCTCCAGTATTCCTTCCAGAGCACCGTAGCATCACTACTTCACCATTCTTCCACTCGCGATCGCCTCCGATCAGATATTCCAGTCTCAATGTCACGACAATCGAGCCGAGCAACATTTCAAGCTAAAACCCTACTTCGTTCGAATTCGATCAATTCAGCAAATAAAAAAAATCGATAGTATTTTCCCATCATCCTCCTCATATAAGCAAGCTCCGACCAAAGTTTCGCTTTCGCTCATCACGCCGATCAACTCAATTCGACAAAAATGACGAAACTGACCAACTCCACATATCTTGACGAATACTATTCTAAAAATTATGATATTCACATTAAAATTCATCATTTGTAAATACAAATCATATTCTATAATCACTGATTTAAATTAGTATAATTGATTCTACCCATTTTTCGATTAGCCCAGTAAACTATAAATTTTGAGATGAATTCTTGGTATATATCTCTGAAACTATTTTTAAAATTTAGCTTATATACTTACAATCAATTTCTATTTACAAATCCTAACCTACCATTATATATATGGAAAGATATGAAATTTGTAAAGGTAAAACAGGAGTTCGAGACAAAGACAGAGAAACATTTACATACTATTTTCACAGACTATCTTTATATATGCAGCATTCACATTCAACATTCAATTAACATCTTAAACTAGACTACCATTACTACTGATATGAATTATAGGGTCAGACTAAAAACTGTTTTCAAAATATGGTTTACTCACCAATTTATAAGCATAGAACAGAGAGCATATTCCATGTTTGTTTTACTTCACAGGCATTCAATCACACATAATACAACATGCATCCAATTCAATTTAATAATCCAGGAAGACATCTTGATTTTCATACATATATCAAAGAGAAGAACAAGATTTAAGCTGTTTTTAAAATCTGTTTACTCACCTTTTTTTTTCAGAGAATAAAACAGAGTAGTGTTTCCAGGCTTTTGTTTTCAATTTGAATTCTTGAACTTGTATTTGATTTTGTTTCTGGCAATACTTTTGATTTGAATTTTGCTTGCTGTTGAAATCCCTTGCATGTTTGTTAATAGTTGAAATCTGGAAGCTTGATTGTTGTTGTGATACTTTGCATGCTTGATCTCAGGTTGAAGATGAAATCAGGCTATTTTACTTTCTTTTGTTTTCAGTTTTTAGTTTATTAGAAAAGAGGAGAAAGAGTTTTGGAAATGTTTTGAACTGAGAAAAATGTTTTGAACTGAAAGAAAAATGCCAGGCTTCTCTATACATATGTCATTTAAGATAATTTAGTTTTCTAAATTTTCAAATAATTATTAAATGAAGGCCACTTGTAATTTTTATAAGTTAGACAAATATCCATGCATGTTTAGTTTTCTTACAAATGTTATTACCATGTGTTAAGATATTAACACATGTCCTTTAATACATTAAATAAATTTTTAATTAATTTAAATGTTAATATAAAGCTTTTCATACTTACTTTATTAATTACTAACATTTATCTTAGTATATGTATATATATAAACTATTTTTAGAGAAAATATTATAAAACCAAATACCCTTGAAAAAGTATTTATATTTTATTAATTATGTAAATATGGATTTATATAAATTCATTTACTTATTTACAAACTATTTTAGTTTAAGAGATATTTTAAAAAGGAAAGTTTATTTAAAACCATATATACACACTTATAACCATTTTATACTTATTAAAAGAAAACCAGATAAAAATAAATCTTTTATTAAATCTTATTTAAACTATCATATTTTTAGAAATAATAATTATCTTATATTTTGAAAACAATTGAATTAAATCTAAACTAACCTTTGAAAAATATTAATTTTAAAACAAAGCTTTAAATCATAATTCATACATATATAAATTATCAATAGATTAAAATGAATTTCAAACAATATCAAATTATCATATATACATATTTATATATTACAATTTGAAAATTCATCTTTAATTTAAAACAAAAGATATTTCCATTCACAATATATATCAAATATATATATTATAAATAGAATAAAATTTTATTAGCTTTAACAAACAAGTCTTATCAATATTGCCAGATTAAATATTGATTATCCTTTAAAGATTAAATTACCAATTTAAACTAAAATTATAAAGAAAATTTATCAAATTAAATAAATTATTAATACAGATTATTAAATTTATATCGCTCAAAAACCCGGGATATCACATTCCTCCCCCCTTAAAATAATTTCGTCCCCGAAATTAAAAACAAAGTTAATTTAATAATCCAGCAAAGATTTCAATCTCTAACAGCAAAGCATACCTATCATCCAATTACTAACAACCAAAGCAACCGATCAAACAATTAAACCTAACTAATTATCCTGATACAAATCAGAATAAATCTTACTAACACTATCTAGAGTTTCCCCGGATATAAATCACCGGGAGACTCGCTCTACAGAAGCTAAACAAACTACACCACCATAATCCAGAGCTCCTCTCTTCTCTAGATCCACCAATCTGAACAAAATATCAGATCATACTCAAGTCTAGCTCAACTTCCAAATCCATCTGAACTGCAGATTCCACACTAGCAATGCATCATACACGTACTCCCTCAGAGATACGTGAAATACAATGAATTCCAGATATCCAACTGGCCATTCAATCCTGTAGACAAAAGAACTACTCCTCTCGAGAACACAGGAAAATCCAAAATACTTCAGTGCTAACTTCCAGACTTACCAATCTTATAGCTTTATAATCGGAGAAAACTTAGCAAGTTTCCAATCTACAACTCCGAATTCCAAACTCTGCCTCATATCTGCATAACTCACTAGACGATTCATGGGCTACCTCATCTCTTCCTGATCAGCTTAACCTTCGCTGATGCTTCTTGAAACAATTCTGGACCCAGAACAAAATGATCTCTAGATCCTATCAACAAGATGATCCTTCCAAAATTTGCTGAAATCCAAACTTGAAAAATAGATATGACCAATCCATTTAAAAATTTCTGAGCTGCTACACCAACTCTTCTTTCTAGGAACCATCCTACTACTAGACTAACCACCGGTATCGCTTCTGGAATCAAGTCGATACGGAACTCAAACTCTAGATGCAGACAAACTTCTACTTCCTCGAAGATATCCAGAAAAATTGCTGACTATCTCAGTAGCTCCTACTTCCACATGAGAAACCTCCATCTCACACAAAAGATTACCCAAGATAAATTCCCAAACTAATCGCAAGTCACTTTTGCGATCCTACCTAGTTCAGATTCCAAAGAAATTGTTCTCTCTTTACCAATTAAAACAGCCTTAAGCTTTTCCAAACAAGGTTAACCCTTCAAGAAAGCCTTCACCATCTTCCCGGACTGTTGATAGAAGAACCACAAAGATTCTTGAACCATCGGAGAAACGAGCCACACTACTGCTTCCAAACTCTATCTCAGGGACACTGCTAAGCCAGAAAATCTTCTTGTCGGCACACAAACACTACCGAGCTGAAACTGCTAACACAGCTAACCAAAAACTTCTAATCCAAAGGCTTCTCAAACTAAGACCATCAACAAACCTCACAACGGACCTCCAAGATGGCAGACATCCCAAAAGAATCTCGGGACTCCAAACCAACACCAACTTATTCTTCTTAAGGGAAACAATGAGACCATGTCCGAAGAAACAACTAATCGACCTTAGTCCCATACTTCAAAATAGATAAAACTCTCTTACTCGATATCAGAGAATTCCTATACAGCCGAGTCTTTCCTGCGGTAGACATCAACTGTTCCTCCAATACCTTCTTGATCTTGTTCCAAAAAGAAAATCTCCTTCGGGAACATCCATAGATACTGCGTTTCATCACACAGCTCCTCCTTCCTGAAGTTGCCAAGATACCATCACTTTCTTCTGTACTTCCGACAGATCCAAATTCTAGAAAATATGCTCACCCGAGCTCAACCAACTTACACTCCAATAATGGACTCCGAATCTTTAAAAAGATTTCCTTCAGAGATCCGAGAAATTCTTACTCCATATTGCCCAACTTACTCGAGACGGTATTAGGTTTACAGTCTCGACAGATACTCTTCCAACCTCAACATTCAGACTTTAACCAATGGTAGTCGTGTTACACACACCACCACCCTATCTACCTTTATAACTAATATTGGAAAATCCGAACAGATAATCCAACACATTAGGTAGATATATATATATATATATATATATAGTTTTAAAAATTACAAATACGCTCTCTCAAGATAGACACCACTCCAGAGCTAAGGTATTCACTCAACCTAATGCTCTGATACCAACTGTCACGACCCGGCTTTCTAGCCACAGAAAGACGTATCATGAATTAAGAAAGAAAGGGATAGAAGAAGAAAAGAAAAGACAGAAGAAAGAACAACAACATCAGATACTCACAGCGGAACGAATGAAATATAATATATCACATAAAATATTACATAGTATCATATACAACAGAGTTACACAACTATACATCTCATATTAGACAGTTATAAACATCTGTCTATCATACATCTCTATATATCAATACAATACAGACACAACTCTAACACAGCGGAAACCATAATATCTACACGTTGAAGCCACCTGCTCCAAATCTCCTTCAGCATTCGTCAAAGATAACCTGAATCCCTTGACTACTCAATACAATATTGAGTACCCAAGAGTTTAATAAAACAGAAAATAAACACTTGGGTCAGACATGGGTCTGGTGTGAGTAAACGGTTTAAACTTGTTTAACTTTGAAAAACCTTTGAAAGAAAAGGTATCTCGTAAGACTTCCCGCACATAAACACGGAAATGTTTTTACCTTACGATAACCAAAACATTTGATAGGAAATCCGATTTTATTATAATAGGGTCTAGGGTTTTCAAGTAAAATACAGAAATAGCTGAAATGCTTACATCTCACATTCCAACATAGTTGGGCACAACTAATACGTACGGCACTTATTGGAGTTTGGATTCCATACAATGGCAGAGCTACCGGGGTACCGCTCATCACAGTACGGGGCCTAGATCACCGTACCGAGGAGTACGCCCGCTCCCCTGCAACACAAGGCCGGAACATCCCTTACTGGATAATTCCCGCATAAGAAACCCCGCGGTTGTAGCTAGCAACCGCCCACAAAGCCGAATAAAAAGAAGGGACCTCTAGACAGGGGAATCTTATACTACTTGGGTGCTACCCACTAACCTTGCTGCACCTCCCCTGTTTTAGCCATTCCCGGTTGATGAGGCTTGAGGTCACGATTACCTTTAATCAGAACACATCACTTAGAATGCTCATCGTCCACCTGACGATGTGCTGAAAGCATTCAATCCATACAAGTTCGTTCCGGGTTCGAACGAAACCGAAGGCATTATCTCGTTACACTCGTTTTGGAATCACCCTCAGAGTTAACGACAATAACCCTTGCACTCTGAATCTTCATCTTCACTTGATTCACGACCTATCGTTAATTTGGATCGATGTGGTATTCGGGTCTCCAAACCTGGAAATCCGGTATACGGAAACCCGATCCCGGTCTCATCGAAATCCAAAGCGTATCTTTTAAGGCCAAGTTGTTTTAAAGGTTAAAACAAATTCAATTCATTATCTTTATACACAAAGAAAGATAATTCACAACAGATAATCAACATTATCAGATAATCCATACAATTCAACTAACATCCATATCATACAGCATATATCTCATCAGAGATATCAATCAATGCCAAGTATTCAATACTATCACCCATTCATAAGTAATGATTTATATTATCTTTTAATTAATTTAAAGAATTAAATTAATTACTTCATTTTATAAATCCTTCTTACTTAACCATTAATTAATTACAATTTAATTAATTAATCATCTTTTAATGATCTTCTTAATTAATCTTCCTTGATTAATTATACTTTAATTACATTCAAGTAATTATCCTTAACCATATACAGTAATTAACTTTTAATTACTATCATTAATTACAATAATTAATGAACCTTCATTAATTAATTAAGCATATAATTAAGCATACTTTAATTAATTACTTTCATTAATCAACTTTGATTAATTCATTAATTAAATAATCCTTACTAATTAATTAACCTTTTTATTAATTAAATAATTAATTTTAATCAACCACTTCATTAATTAGTCTTAATTAATCATAAACGGTAATTAACAATTTGTAATTGCTTATCTTAATTAATTACTTCTTAATTAATTATATTAACCTTGATTAATTAATCTAATTAATTAATCTTTAATTATTTCATTAAGTAATTATTAATCAATTTAAATTAACAAATAATCCTTAATTAATTACTTTATTAATTAATTTCTCTTAGTAATTAATCTTAAATTAAACACATTTAATTAATCACATTTATTAATTAACTAAACTAAAATTAAGTAATTAATTCTTAATTACTTACATAAGTAATTATCTTCTAATTACTTGCATTAAAAATCTTGATTACTTTCTTAATTAATTACTTAACCAAAATTAATTCCATCATTAAATAATTCTTAATACTTTAATTAATTAATTACTTCATAATTAATTAACTTTAAAATAATTATATTAATTAATTCCTTAATTGATAACATTAAGTGATTACCCATTAATCACTTCAACTAATTACTTCCATGAGTAATTTTCCATTAATTACTTCCATAAGTAATTACATTCAATAATTAACCATTAATTACTTCTTTAAGAATTTACACTTAATTAATTCATAATTAAGTGATTATTTAAAAATTAAATAAATAATTAACTCATTATTTAAAATTAATTAAACAATTAATTAATTAACATCTTATATTTAAAAATCCTTAATTAAATAAGAAAACCATTTATTTTAATTAATCTCTACTTATTAACAAATCATATTTAAATTAAGTATTCTTAAATTCATATCAATACTAATTTAACCTTATTATCCTTATAAATAAATTATTTGAATTATTTTAAATCTTATTATTCAAAACAAATTATTTAACTTGATTTACAAAATCATAATAATAACCTTATTTGGAGATAAAGTATTTATAAATCATTTTCAGATTTACCAAATACTTGAAAAAAACTTGTTTATTCTTTAAATTTTAAAACCCAAATATGATTTCTTTTAAAGTCTCAAACCCAGGCTACTGGAATCAAAACAACCCGAGAAAACCCCTAAAAACCCCGAGTCTTTCCCGAGTCCCTTGGCAACATCATCCACTTCGAGTTTTCACGCGAAAATCACGAGACCGTCTCGAGCTTCACTCTTCTTTCCCAAACTTTCGAACTCCAGTACACCTAAACGTGTACACGTGCACGTGGTGCACTTGCACCAACGTCTCCGACCACAGATGATCGTCGCGATGCTCCTCTTCGACTCCACAAACCCACGCGATCACTACTCCACACCCAGATCGACGAGAATCTCTACGAACCAAAAACGAGCCTCTCGAGCACGAGTTAAAACTGGAACCCAACTCCAGTGTCGAAGAAATCGCTTCGCCGCCGTCGATCAAGTTGACTGGAAGCTCCAGTATTCCTTCCAGAGCACCGTAGCATCACTACTTCACCATTCTTCCACTCGCGATCGCCTCCGATCAGATATTCCAGTCTCAATGTCACGACAATCGAGCCGAGCAACATTTCAAGCTAAAACCCTACTTCGTTCGAATTCGATCAATTCAGCAAATAAAAAAAATCGATAGTATTTTCCCATCCTCCTCCTCATATAAGCAAGCTCCGACCAAAGTTTCGCTTTCGCTCATCACGCCGATCAACTCAATTCGACAAAAATGATGAAACTGACCAACTCCACATATCTTGACGAATACTATTCTAAAAATTATGATATTCACATTAAAATTCATCATTTGTAAATACAAATCATATTCTATAATCACTGATTTAAATTAGTATAATTGATTCTACCCATTTTTCGATTAGCCCAGTAAACTATAAATTTTGAGATGAATTCTTGGTATATATCTCTGAAACTATTTTTAAAATTTAGCTTATATACTTACAATCAATTTCTATTTACAAATCCTAACCTACCATTATATATATGGAAAGATATGAAATTTGTAAAGGTAAAACAGGAGTTCGAGACAAAGACAGAGAAACATTTACATACTATTTTCACAGACTATCTTTATATATGCAGCATTCACATTCAACATTCAATTAACATCTTAAACTAGACTACCATTACTACTGATATGAATTATAGGGTCAGACTAAAAACTGTTTTCAAAATATGGTTTACTCACCAATTTATAAGCATAGAACAGAGAGCATATTCCATGTTTGTTTTACTTCACAGGCATTCAATCACACATAATACAACATGCATCCAATTCAATTTAATAATCCAGGAAGACATCTTGATTTTCATACATATATCAAAGAGAAGAACAAGATTTAAGCTGTTTTTAAAATCTGTTTACTCACCTTTTTTTTTCAGAGAATAAAACAGAGTAGTGTTTCCAGGCTTTTGTTTTCAATTTGAATTCTTGAACTTGTATTTGATTTTGTTTCTGGCAATACTTTTGATTTGAATTTTGCTTGCTGTTGAAATCCCTTGCATGTTTGTTAATAGTTGAAATCTGGAAGCTTGATTGTTGTTGTGATACTTTGCATGCTTGATCTCAGGTTGAAGATGAAATCAGGCTATTTTACTTTCTTTTGTTTTCAGTTTTTAGTTTATTAGAAAAGAGGAGAAAGAGTTTTGGAAATGTTTTGAACTGAGAAAAATGTTTTGAACTGAAAGAAAAATGCCAGGCTTCTCTATACATATGTCATTTAAGATAATTTAGTTTTCTAAATTTTCAAATAATTATTAAATGAAGGCCACTTGTAATTTTTATAAGTTAGACAAATGTCCATGCATGTTTAGTTTTCTTACAAATGTTATTACCATGTGTTAAGATATTAACACATGTCCTTTAATACATTAAATAAATTTTTAATTAATTTAAATGTTAATATAAAGCTTTTCATACTTACTTTATTAATTACTAACATTTATCTTAGTATATGTATATATATAAACTATTTTTAGAGAAAATATTATAAAACCAAATACCCTTGAAAAAGTATTTATATTTTATTAATTATGTAAATATGGATTTATATAAATTCATTTACTTATTTACAAACTATTTTAGTTTAAGAGATATTTTAAAAAGGAAAGTTTATTTAAAACCATATATACACACTTATAACCATTTTATACTTATTAAAAGAAAACCAGATAAAAATAAATCTTTTATTAAATCTTATTTAAACTATCATATTTTTAGAAATAATAATTATCTTATATTTTGAAAACAATTGAATTAAATCTAAACTAACCTTTGAAAAATATTAATTTTAAAACAAAGCTTTAAATCATAATTCATACATATATAAATTATCAATAGATTAAAATGAATTTCAAACAATATCAAATTATCATATATACATATTTATATATTACAATTTGAAAATTCATCTTTAATTTAAAACAAAAGATATTTCCATTCACAATATATACCAAATATATATATTATAAATAGAATAAAATTTTATTAGCTTTAACAAACAAGTCTTATCAATATTGCCAGATTAAATATTGATTATCCTTTAAAGATTAAATTACCAATTTAAACTAAAATTATAAAGAAAATTTATCAAATTAATTAAATTATTAATACAGATTATTAAATTTATATCGCTCAAAAACCTGGGATATCACAGTTTTCTACAGTCAGTCGACTGGCCTCTGTAGTCAGTCGACTAACTACAGGAACTGAAACTTTTGAGTTTCTGGATCAGTCGACTGGCCTCTGCAGTCAGTCGACTAACCTGCTTGTTTCAGCCCAGATTTGCCTATTTTGCTTGGTTTCCAATTTTAATCGATTCATGTCGATTCCAATTAGTTGTTATTGCATATTTGACTTCGATGATTCCTTTTTAATTTCATACATGGGTTTTTATAAAATGATCCTTTCAAATTGTATTAAAAGCTCGTTTCTCCAATTTATAATTTCTATATAAAACACACACACAATTTTGCACTTCGAGCGAAGAGGGAAGAGAATAAAATGATTAAATAAAATGCGTGCTATGAACACGTGTGTTTATCTTTTCAGTTAATTCCTAATCTATTCGTTTGACCGTTTTGACCCTTGGGTCTGGTTTACCGATGATATGAGGTGAACTTTGTGCTGTTTTGAGTGTGAAATTGACTAATGGTTAGTAAACCGTTTAGTGCGAACGTGTGGTATGGGACTCACGTTAACATTTTTCGGGTTCCTTTCTGAGAGTTGTGACACATTCCGCCAGTTAGTGGTGTCCAGTACTGGGCCTCCGGACCTTCGCCACTATGGTTTGTTGCCTTTGGGGTTTGTTGCCTTCGGGTTTGAGCCTTCGGGGTTTGTTGCCTTCGGGTATGTTGCCTTCGGGTATGTTGCCTTCGGGTTTGTACCTTCGGGTTTGTGCCTTCGGGTTAGTTGCCCTATAGTATCGCTTTTGGAGTTGGTCATTCGTCACCGCTCGAGTGATATTTGGGTTTGTTTCCTTCGGGTTTGTGGATACTTGTTATACAGTTTTGAGCTTGAGCATCTTTTGTTTCTTTGATAATTATATTTCCCTAGAGTATCGCCTTTCGGGGTAGGTTCTTTGAACTACACGATATATAGCGATTACCTTGTGGAAACTTGTGTTACCTTTATTGGTATTTGTTATTTGCCTTTTGGCTTGTTTTGGGATATGATATCCTTTGTTTATTTGAGTTGCCGATGATATGAGGCTTGTTTTGATTCATCTTTTGTTAGATGATCTGATTATCTCTTTTGGAGGTATTTGTAGTACTTTTTGATCATGTATGTTCATTATCATTTATTTTATCTAACTGATTTGTTTTGCTAGACTGACCCGTGTATTTTATACTCGGGTCAGACCGAGATGTTTCAGGTTAGGTACATTGGACTTAGCCTATTTTGCTTTCGCATGGACTATTCTGCTAGCTCCTTTTTGTTATAGCTTTTTGTGCAGTCCTTTTTGGCTGTAACTCTGATATGTATTCTTTTGACTCTCCTGTATATTGTGGTTTTCTTTACCACTTGACATGTATCATTTTGTAAACTCTGTAATGTATCTGTATATGTGTAAATGTATGTGATGATTTACTGTTCTGTGATGTGTATTACATTTGAGTTGTTATATTTTATTCTGATAGATCCTTCAGCCACCTATGGTTTTTATTAAGTATTTATTGGAGATGTCGATCCACTTGAGTAAGTGTGACGCCCCACCTCTATGCTCATAATAACAAAGAGTATTAAAAGAAATACTGTCTATTATTACGAAGAATAAGGCTGGATAGGAGCGACCATCCGTAATTGGCCTTACACTAATATTGGTTATCTCGATAGGAGTGGTATATACTTTTTATTTTTCATCTATTATCTATTTACTCCCATCGACATATCCAATTATCAGTATAAAACAAACTACGATAGTTCATAATAGTTTAGGACATTAGATATAACAATAACACAGATAATATAATTGCGGAACACAGATAAAAACAAAAGTCTCATATATATATAACTGATGTCAGTTAATACATAGTTGACACAATACATATGATACAACTACAACTGTCGACTCTAGAAGTTATATATACACGTACATTATCAACTAATATACATGAATACATATCGTTCTATACAATGACACGACTACTACAAAAGGACAATGACAACTTCAGAAGATGCGAAAAGTCTTCAAATCCCGAACAGCAACTCAAAGAAGGAAATCTACAACCTGAAATACTCGGGTCTGACCCGAGTATTACATTCAAAAGAAAATAATACACGGGTCAGTCTAATTCAAACTCAGTTATTAGTGCATAGCAGCAATAATAATTAGATAGTCAAATAGACGAGATTTACAACTGTGACGCCCTACCTCTATGCTTATAATAACAAAGAGTATTAAAAGAAATTCTGTCTATTATTATGAAGAATAAGGCTGGATAGGAGCGACCATCCGTAATTGGCCTTACACTAATATTGGTTATCTCGATAGGAGTGGTATATACTTTTTATTTTTCATCTATTATATATTTACTCCCATCGACATATCCAATTATCAGTATAAAACAAACTACGATAGTTCATAATAGTTTAGGACATTAGATATAACAATAACACAGATAATATAATTGCGGAACACAAATAAAAACAAAAGTCTCATATATATATAACTGATGTCAGTTAATACATAGTTGACACAATACATATGATACAACTACAACTGTCGACTCTAGAAGTTATATATACACGTACATTATCGACTAATATACATGAATACATATCGTTCTATACAATGACACGATTACTACAAAAGGACAATGACAACTTCAGAAGATGCGAAAAGTCTTCAAATCCCGAACAGCAACTCAAAGAAGGAAATCTACAACCTGAAATACTCGGGTCTGACCCGAGTATTACAATCAAAAGAAAATAATACACGGGTCAGTCTAATTCAAACTCAGTTATTAGTGCATAGCAGCAATAATAATCAGATAGTCAAATAGACGAAATTCACAGAAATCTCGTATATCCGACTCCTCGATAAAAGAATCGGATAACGTCAGATATAACACTAAACAGTGTTAAACAACAAATCAGCAATCTGAATCAATTTAAACAATTGAGATGTCAATTTAAAAACAACAATGCTGATTGGCTGCAGTACACGCTAATGTAACAACCCGGGGTTTTATAATAGTTGATTATCGTCAAATGACGATTTAATTTGTTAAACAACTGCAATTGGAATTTTATTCAAGTTGAAATTCGTTTATAGAAATGTTAAGTGTTTTATCGGTTGTAAATTCTTGTATAAAATTTGTGAAAAGGTTGGACTTAGAAAAAATAGTAGGCCGTTCTCTTTTCAAATGATTCAGCCCATTTCTTTTTGGAGATAAGGGTTGTAGCCGATTTGCCCCTTGATTCATTTTTCTGGTTCAAAGCCCTAAATTAAACAAATCGTTCGAAAGAAAAATGGTGGTCGTTCCTTTTCTTCCCCTTCGACAATCAGGGTTTTGCGAAACATCGACCTGTTCGATCGCGAGAAAAATCGTGGGAAGCTTGATCGATCGTTCGCGTTGCTCACTTAAGCTACTTCGATTTGATGGCATTCAACTTCGAATCGAAGGGCTTCGTTCAAATTCTTGTGCCGCGATTTCTGCTTGCCCGATCGAGAGGGATCGCATTTTGCTGGGTCGTCAAAATAGTGAGTATTACACTCACATCTAATTCTTATCTCTAGCTTATTAGCGTTCGAATTCTATGATTTTCATTCGTATTCGCTTGTTAATATCGTCACTTGATTTGTTTACCATTCGAATGTGTTGGAGGTGTTGTTCTATGTTTTGGTCGTTTCCAGTGTTTTGACGATGCCGTGATGATTTTGAGTTGTTTGGAGTATTTGGGTTTTGTTGATTCGAGTTGCAATTTAGGACGAACGTCGGCTATAACTTTGAATTATGGGAATGCATTTAGGCTTCGGCCTCCACCTGCTATTCGAATTTAGTTTGGGGTTTTCGTTGTTGAGATTGATTTTGATCGAGTTGGGGCCATTTGAAGTTAATTTATATTTTGGACTTCGTTCCATTTTTCTGTTCGACCCTGACCATTTTTGGTGTATCTCTGTAGCATATTATGATGTTTTCATTGTCGATAGTTGCACTTTTCGACCTGATGCTTCACCCCGATTATCTGCATTATATATGGGTGTTGGCAAGCCTTTCATTTTGTTTGATCACTAGTGTAGCCTGATGCATTTGGTTTTGTGGATTTCTGGTGTCTTCGGGATTAACTTTGATTTGTGAATTTAGAACTCGTCTGTAGACATTGGCTTTGACTTTGATGTTGAACTTGGTTTGGTTTGTGATATAGTGTATCAATGACGTATTGCATGTTTTGTTGCACTTGGTCATTCATTGGTCGATCTAGTTGTTTTACATTGATGCACTGTTTTTGATTTCCCTGTGCATTCAGGTACATTTGCCTGTTTTGTGTAGTAGATGAACTTGAATTTAGGTGATTTCGACGATTAACTATCTTTGTTCAAATCTGATGTTTTGATTTTCAGTTGCCCGTAGTATCACTGGTTATACGTCTCCTTGCAGTCCAGTGGGTTTATCCCAATAGTGTTTTCAACCTGACTTGATTTTTCCAGTTGCCTTCCCTGTCCACTTTAATTCACGGTTGCAATCATTAGTACATTACTCTGATTCATTGATGCAGTGTATTCTATTGCATTTGGTCACTAGTATTCATTGTGGGCGTGCTGTGGTTCCATGCTTTTGACGCCCTCACCTTCATTATACTGCCTTCATGTAGTTTGCAACACTGTCTGCATGCACCCAATCATTCGAGCCTTTGTGATTTGGAGCTGTATTGCCATATCTTGTAATTATAGATTAGCTTACACACTTTAATCTGCCTCACACCAGCAGCATTCTTGCTGCATTATTATCTGGTAGTTCTCGAGTCTGTTGGCACTGGTTCGTGAAAATGAGCAGTCTTACTTTGTTTTGGTTCGAGGCTACACTTGTGCAGTTCTTTGGCCTTGCATCTGCTGATGTTGTTTCTCTTTACTGTTGCATTGCCTTCAGTTCATTGTCTTGATTTAACTACACCCAGTTGTATACGGTGTTGATTTGGCTTGATTGCCTTTGAGTTATTTGAAATGTAGTTTCTGAGCATTTGTTGGTTCATCCCTTGTTGTCTCTGATCTTGTTTAGTATTGTTTTGAAGTGGCGAGGCAGTACACGCGTGCGTGTACTGCAGCCCTAGCAGGATTGATAGAACTAGTTGATATTTCGATTGTTAAATTGTTTTGATGGTCCAATTAAATATTTTGAAGTTGTGTTTTGAAATAGTTCATTTTGATTTGAGTTGGATCAGTTGGCTTTTGGATTCATTGATCTCCTGAGTATTTCATAGACTGTATTGGCGAGGCAGTACACGTTAGCGTGTACTGCAGCCAATCAGCATTGTTGTTTTTAAATTGACATCTCAATTGTTTAAATTGATTCGGATTGCTGATTTGTTGTTTAACACTGTTTAGTGTTATATCTGACGTTATCCGATTCTTTTATCGAGGAGTCGGATATACGAGATTTCTGTGAATTTCGTCTATTTGACTATCTGATTATTATTGCTGCTATGCACTAATAACTGAGTTTGAATTAGACTGACCCGTGTATTATTTTCTTTTGAATGTAATACTAGGGTCAGACCTGAGTATTTCAGGTTGTAGATTTCCTTCTTTGAGTTGCTGTTCGGGATTTGAAGACTTTTCGCATCTTCTGAAGTTGTCATTGTCCTTTTGTAGTAGTCGTGTCATTGTATAGAACGATATGTATTCATGTATATTAGTCGATAATGTACGTGTATATATAACTTCTAGAGTCGACAGTTGTAGTTGTATCATATGTATTGTGTCAACTATGTATTAACTGACATCAGTTATATATATATGAGACTTTTGTTTTTATCTGTGTTCCGCAATTATATTATCTGTGTTATTGTTATATCTAATGTCCTAAACTATTATGAACTATCGTAGTTTGTTTTATACTGATAATTGGATATGTCGATGGGAGTAAATAGATAATAGATGAAAAATAAAAAGTATATACCACTCCTATCGAGATAACCAATATTAGTGTAAGGCCAATTACGGATGGTCGCTCCTATCCAGCCTTATTCTTCGTAATAATAGACAGTATTTCTTTTAATACTCTTTGTTATTATGAGCATAGAGGTGGGGCGTCACAGTAAGAAGTGGCAATTGTCGGCGTATTCAATAGATAATTAAGACAAGGCTATAGATGGTCGCTCCTAACCAACTCTATTCTCCGCATTAACAAACAGTGTTACTTAGTAATACTCTTTGCTAATGTGGGTCTCGGAGTGGGGCGTTACAGACACCGTTGGTCTATATATAAATATTTTGAGAATGATTTCTATGGTTTTGAAAAGAAGTATATAGTTTTAATAAATATTGATTTTTTTTAAGATTATTAAAGTTGATTTAATAAAGTTGATATACAATATGTTTAAGTATTTATTTAAAATAGATATTTTCAAATATAGAGTTTATAATGATTCAGGTTGAAAGGATAAATTTGAAATTGATTTGAAATTATATTTATTTAAGAATTTTACTTAAATAAGTTTGATTTGAAATTTATTAAATTTGAAATTTAAAAGATATGTTTTATAACTTGAATTTGATTAAAAGTGACTTAAATGAATATTTCAAATTTACATAAATTGAAATGGGATATTTTGTTTATTTAAATTTGTAAATTAAAGTTGTATTTAGGTGTTATTGAATATTTAAAGATTTAAATATATTGAAATTGAAATGGCTTATTTTATGGTTCAAATATGTATTTGAAATCGATGTTTTGAAATGTTGAATATATTGACTTTGAAATATATTGAAATTTAAATGGTTTATTTTGTGTTTCAAATTTGTATTTGAAATCGATATAATTTGAAATGATTTATTGAGAAATTGAATTGAGTTGAAATTTATGAATTGAGATTGAATTAAGTTGAATTTGGAATTCGAGTTAATTTTGAATCGGTTTGTGAAATTTGAGGAAGCTATATTTTATATAAAGTATTTTTAAAAAAACTATATCTAAACTATTTATATTTTACTTTATAAATTATTTTAATATAAACTATTTTAATATAAATCATTTTCAATACAAATTATTTTATTATAAACTATTTTAACTTATAACTATTTTACATAAACTATTCCTATTTTTTAAACTGTTTTATTATATACTATTATTAATATCTAAATTGTTTAAAGGGAAGTGTTATGATTTTCAAAGTGTTTTGAATTTCAAGATTTTAATTTCCAAAGTGTTTTGATTTTAAAGGACTTATGATTTCGAAAGCGTTATAACTTTGGAAAGTGATATGATTTTAGAAATGATATATTAAAGTGAAAATGTTATCGTATTGATTTGGTTTTTGAAATGGAAATGATATTTTGGTTTTGAAGTATAAACTGTTTTGAAATGACTGCGGTGTTATAATAATGATTGGTTGTTAAAGAGACCGGGATCGGATATGGACATACTCTCTGTCGATACCGAAAACCACTTTAACAACTGTGTACGCGGTGGAGATTCCAGAATGAAGTAGGATGGTGGCGACGATTCTATTTTGAGGTATAAACGTGGACCCAACTCCCATGAGTTGGCATAAGGTGGCTAAAACAGGAGCAATTGACGGGCTAATGAGGTAGCTCCTCTGATCGGACACATTCCATCGTATACCATTCTATTACTTTGTGATTGATTGGGTGCACCCCTTGATTCGGGAGTGTGGCTCGAGGTGGGCGATTGCTGCGGCTCTGTGTCACCACCGGCCCGGAAGTGTAATTGGTATATCCACCCTGGCATTGCCTAGTTGTGCCGTGTCACCTACCCTAGCATGCTTTACTACGAGTTTGATTTGTGTCGTACCTATGGAGTATCCTCTGGTAGCTCCAGTTTACGGAGTATTACGGTACTGTATAGACTATTGGCACACCTAAAAATGTGTTAAGGTGGAAAATGTAAAGCCTTAACGCTATTTTTAAATAGTATACTTTACTTTAGACATTATTATAATAGTGTATATTACTACATAGTAGATAGTTTAACGGATCCTTAGAGGATGGTTATCCCAAACATCCTTTAAGTTACTTGTATTTCAGTTGATATTTCACTTAAGATTGGATTTATTGATATAAGAATGTTAATCCTGACCGGAGTGTTTTGTGTTTTGCTTTACGCTCGGGTCAGACTGAGTGATACCGCATTCGAGACTCACCTTTGGAGTTAGAGCTTCACTTGGAGATCCAGCTATATCTATCCAGCTTCCGGTTATTCAGTTGACTTTAGTGATGTATTCTGATCTTGTATTTGACTATTGTATTGAGACATCTATGTATTCGTGACTTCTGTTGTATCTTGTTTAACTCTGTTATATATATAGTAGCTTCATGAACTACTATTCTTTTGTTTCCACTTCATTATGTTATATTACTCTGTGTCTGTGATTCTATGATTATTTATTTACTGTATATGTTGAGTTTTGCCAAATTTAAATTAACAATCTGATATTTTGAGCAATTCAATTTCGACATATGTGGATGCGAATGGTTGAAAATTTCAGGTCGTTACAATACGTCCGGAAAATAATGATATTAATAATTATAATATATATATATATATATATATCACATTTCAATAATAAAACATCCCAAACCACGGGAAAACAATATAATATCGCTATAAAACCATAATCCGAAAACGTATATATTTGTCGGGCAAACAAACTTTATTTATGAAACCAAAAGCAGTAACTATTGCTCCCATAACCTGTATTTCACTTATGTAATCCAAAGAGTTAAAATTATGTGAAAGAATAATATTTCAGTTGTTTCAAATCAATAGAACAAACAACATACTGTATATCACAATCATATGCAAAAAAAACTATACAACAATCATAGGCAACAAAGAATCCATCACACATTCATAACAACCAAAACTAATGGTTTGTTCAGGTTCAGAACTTTTAATCATACAAGGGTGATAAATGAACTAATAAGTGTACCTTATGCTCAACAGCATTAGATAATTACTTAATAGATTATTCATACAACCTCAAACCATTAGAAGTATTCTTTCCCAAACTTCCCATCAGCCAAACAACAAGAATTTTAAATTTACTTAAGTTTATTCTACTGGTTTTTTCCTCATCATTTACCTTTCCATTCATTTATTTATATAAAGATCAATCGCTTACATAATTTGTTTTCTATTAAAGATTTAAGTCATTAATGAATCATTTCAAAAAATATTACTTAAGCTCCTACTGCCTTACCTAAGTTTATAACTTAATTCTGTTATAGAAAAAAAATAAGTTTTTGGTATTTTCCCTTGAAGAGAAAAGAAATATTTCAATATATCTAAAAATTCAATTAAAACATTTAACCTCATTCACTTAGCAAGACTATAAGATATATTTAAAACATCCTCATAGCATTTAGCAAGGATTTTCCAAAAAGTTTAAACAATGTTAGAAGTTTATATCAAAACATTATGATAAGCATTTAAAAAAAATAAAGTTCCTTAAATTCGATAATTTATTAGACTCATTATTTTAAAATAAGTATAAACTCTAGATTATTAAACTGAAACTAATAGTATACTCAAATCTTACATGAAATATCTAAATCAAAGTATAAAATTTCATATCTTCATAATTAATTTTACACACTTGTTTTAAAATGAATATTCAAATCATGGAAAAACATTTATTATGGTTTAATACAAAATTCAAGTAGTAAATAAACCTATAAATTTACTATTAGTACTTCAAAATCAAGTAAATATTTCAAACCATACTTCCAAAATAGAGATTCAAATTTATTTGTCAAGTATATTACTATAAATAAACTTCGCAAATCAATTTTTTTTCCATTTATATAATATCTTTAAATTATACATTCAAAGAAACTTATATAAATTTTACTTGAAATATTCATTTTAAAACTTCATTTGCAAATCAATCATCTTTACACTTTAATACTTTACGGAAAAATTCATATGTAAAATTTCTTGCTTCATTTACAAATACCATTTAAAAATTTTAAATAACATCTTTATAAATATATGTAAACTATTTGAAAACAATTATTTACATCATTACTTATATTTAAAAATAAGTTATTGAAAACCTTAAATCCATTATTTATAAATTTTATTAGTTTTAAATCTCAAAATTCTTTTAAACATCATTAATAACTTCTCATAATATTTACAACACTAATAATTTACAATTAAACCATATTGTACATAAATAAACAATATTTTAAACATTTTAAAGTATTTAGAAATGAAAAAAATGACCAAAATATCTTTTATATAATACTTTATCAAAATACTTTTATAACTCGATGTTTTAACAAGTTTATCCTCATTCTTGCAGACTCTGGTCATACGTTGATCAGGCGTAAGACTAGAAATCTCCAAGTACTTAGTAGACATGTTTCAACACCTAGTGAAAAATACTCAAAAACAGATGTGAGAAGTACAGCTCAAAATCTGATGTCAAACGACGATGTTACGATAGCAGTGGTCCATTGCTGATCCATTATTTACGCAATGGACACAGAACTTTCCAGAAGATCCTTCCACCTTCCGGATTCTAGAAAAATATCGTAGCCATTTCGTAAACAAGGGACCATTGACCCTTGCTGGAGTGGTAACTGCTGATTCAATGATTTATGCAATGGATGCACTTCCTTCCCGGAAGATCCATAAACAACAGATCCCACGATCGAAAGCGCTTCCATTGGGTAAACTAAAGAACCATCTACCCTTAAAAAAATCGAGGAACTCATGAGTTTAAGTCCGGACAACCATATCGGTTCGAATCCATTTCTGAATTCACCCAAGTATATTAGGGTTTATCGGTCGAATCCATTCTTGGATTCCCCAAGTCCATCTGGGTCGAAGCATATCATACTATACTTCTTCGTGGAGGGTACTTCCCCGTACCTCTTACTTTAAAATATAACATACCATATATAGTACCATTTCAAAATCATAGCTTCAATTATTACACTTATATAAATTCCATTATATATAGGATTTCATTTTCAGATAAAGTACTTTCCAAAATCAATAATCTTAAATATATCAAATCATTCTTATATAAATTCCATTATATATAAGATTTATCTCTTCAGATCGAATAACTTCCAAAATCAATAGTTTTCAAAGTCACCTTATAATTATATAAAGTCCATCTTATACAAGAATCAAATTTTTTCCAAAATCAATTTCGCTGTATGAAAAGCCATATGGGATTGAACATCTTTGCTTTATAAAAGGTTTTGAATTTAGAAAGTTTGTATATAAAGTCGTTTTGTGAAATAGTTTTGTATACAAAATAGTTTGTAAATAAAATAGTTTGTAAAATAGTGTTTAACGACAAATTTTCTATTGATTAGAAAAATGACGATAAATTTGAATTAATTTTAACCGCAAGCGCATGGCGTACAAAAGTTAGTACGTGGCGAGTACGGATCGATCTACAAGGAATTGATTTAGATTTTAAAAATCAATTCAATCAAATTAGACCAAAGTGAGAGAAAATTGTTAACTACAAAAATGAAGCTAAAACTAGAATTGAAATTTGATTTAAAAACGATTAGATTAGAGAACAATTTAGAGGCAAATCCACTCTCATATTTTTATAAATCAACAACAAATAATTTATAATCTCTAATTATGATATTAAGTGAAATAATCGTTGCATTTATCATAAGTATGGTTTGTTTATGTTATTAATTAACATAACTCAAACCATCAAACAATAATACAACAATTATACCACTTATAAATTCTCATGAGAATGAAGCCAAAGCAAAAGCTATTTTAAGTATGATCTATTTACTATTGTAACTAGTAATATAGATCATCAAATTTCATTTTTACTTTCATTTCAAAATCAAAAATTAATTAGCAAATGATGATGTAAATTTTGTTTATGTTGAATAAGAATAGCTCATTTGCATAAGCAATATAAGCTATCAAACCCACTTGTATAAACTTACATCAAAATTCACTTTCATGAAGCACATGCTAAAGAGATCATAAATCATAAAATGTTGAAATAACATAATATTTGAGAGCTTCATTACCCCTAAATTGAAGGAGTTTAGCTACTCATTTGTGTTATCAAATCAACACATGTAAGTTTCAACATAAAAAAGCAAAAGAAATAAAACTAAGCAAAGAAAGAAAAGGAGATTAGCTACTAACTACTTGCATAAAAATTAAAGCTACACTACTTGCATGAATGTAGATCTAAGCTATAAACATGAAATAAAAGAAAGCATAGAGATAAACATCAACATAAAAGCAAGGAAAAGCATGTAGAAAAGAGAGGAGAAAGAGGCTTGGAAGCCATTTTTATTTCACTTTGATTTTTGTTTACAACTTGCTAATTTCCTAAGCAAGTATATGAGAGAGTAGAAGATGTTTACATGTACATAAGAGGGCTATTTATACATGCATAAAACCCTAATACAATTTTTAGGGTGCTTCCCAAAATTCCCTTTAGGAAGTGTGGCCACCAAGTAACCATTAGCCACTAATTAATCCCTCATTAAATGTGCATGAAGCTTTAACCTCCACTTAGTTGTCCATTAGTTTCTAATTGTAGATTTAGGCAAGTGGGTGGGGTCTTCCAAGACCTTGGACTTGAATTATTTCCTTCTTCTTTCCTTTGTATTCATTTTTGCATGCATATATCTTCATGAATCCCTCTTCCATATGCATCAAAATTTCCTATAAAAATCATAAAAAATGTCCAAATAAAAATTCTCAAATTATCACATGCTAAAAAATTGACCATTTTGCCCTTGAATGAAGATGAATATATGATGATTTGAAAACAATTGAATTTTGGTTATAAACATGTTAAAATGCCCAAATATGATATTTATTTAAATAAAAAGAGATAAAATATGGATGTATATATATGCACATTTACGTGCACATCAAATACCCCCACACTTATCTTTTTAATCGTCCTCATATAAAGGAAAACTAAGATAAATCCATTTTTGTAGGGAGCACGATTGCATTGAGCGTATTCAACAAGCCGTTAAACCTCTGGGTGTCCCCAGTAGGACGAGTGTTGTCTTGTGAAGGTTTTCAGCGGATACTACCCACAGAATCCAAATTCAGGATGAAAATATTTACAAAATGCAAGATTTATTTACAAAGTGATGAATGCGAGTTTTTGAAAATATTTACAAATGAAGGATTTACTTTTAAATCGAAACAAATAAGTTAAATATAAGTTTTGGTCATTGTCTTGAAAATTTAAGTCATTTACTCGTCAAAACTTCCAATAAAAACAAAGTTATCGTAACAAATAGACTATAGTTTAACTCGTTGTTTCGGTTGATAACATAGTGCAACTATGAAATAGATACTTAGTTGATTTGCAAAGTTTATCAAAGTGGTATTTTCATTTCTTTCAATAACAAGTCAAATCAAATAAGCAAAAATAGTGCTTGGATTTCAATTGCTTACTCTCTCTTATTTGAAAATTTTATTGATATTAACAATATTTACATATGCCTAACTCAGGTAAACTGAGGCTAGATATATTACCCGTGCACTGCCTTGTTGACTGATGTGAGGGGAATACAGAGCGTGGCGAATGAACACACAAGTGTGAACACTTATCGACTATAGGCGTTATTAAAAAGAATTTTTATATACATACACCTAACCCAGATAAACTGAGGCCAGATATACCGATCGTGCACTGCCTTTCGGACTTACGTGAGAAGGGTGCAGAGCATGGCGAGCGAACACACGAGTGTGAACACATGAGTCTAGGTGTTAAAAATATATACATATATACAAATGTTTTTTTTCTTTTTTTAGAAAGAGAGAGTTTTGCAAAATCACCTTAGCAGCATTTAACTTAGAAGATAAAATTATTATATCCTTTACTTTAAATTTACCACTTTTTTAAACAAAGATTTTCAATTAGAATATACTTCATAATTAACATATATGAATCTTCCTATATACTAGTTAAACCCTTGTTATTTGTAATCAAACTTCATTTTTATTTTTGTTAAAACAAACAAATTTTCAAAAATTTCAATTTATTACCCAAAACTTATACTTATCAAGTAGTGTTTCTTCAAAATTAAATCAAAATGCTAAAAAAAGAAAATGTTTTTGAGATTTAGAAATTTTGAGATTTTTTTTAGTTAAAAGAAAATGAAAATTCAAAAATGCCCTGAAACTTTAAAAAAATTGAAAATGAGACTCCCTCCAGACTTAATTTTGACTGTGTCCTCACAGTTAATGCATGATATAATGAGTGTAACGGGGAAAAAATATGTACATATTTACAAAATAGGGTTAACATTCTTACTAGACGTAGCTTGGCTCATGAAGAATCATGAGCTCCTCCTCTTGGTTACAGGGCAATTCCAAGAAAGGTTTCAAACGATCACCGTTGACTTTGAAAATCGATCCATCCTTGGGGTTTTCTATTTCTACGGCACCATGTGGAAAAACAGTTCGCACCATAAATGGTCCGGTCCATCTTGATTTAAGTTTCCTAGAGAATAAATGAAGTCTTGAGTCATATAAAAGAACTTTCTGGTTAGGCGAAAACATTTTCCTTAGGATTGACTTGTCATGAAAAACTTTGGTTCTTTCTCTGTAAATTTTCTCATTTTCATACGCGTCGTTCCCAAGTTCTTCTAGTTCGTTGAGTTGTAGTTTTCGGTTTTCGCCAGCTTTCTCAAGATCAAAGTTTAAGTTCTTTATTGCCTACAACGCTTTGTGTTCGATTTCAACGGGTAAATGGCAAGCTTTACCGTAAACTGAACGAAATGGGGACATCCTAATGTTAGTTTTAAAAGTAGTACGGTAAGCCCAAAGCGTGTCAGTCAATTTTGTGAGACCAATCTTTTCGATTTTTGTTAACAGTTTTTTCCAAGATTTGTTTTATTTGTCGATTTGAAACTTCAACTTGGCCACAAGTCTGAGGATGATACGGAGTGGATAACTTGTGGGTTATCGAGTATTTTTTCATTAAAGTTTCAAAAGAACGGTTACAAAAATGGGTTCCATTATCACTGATTATTGTGCGAGGTATGCTGAACCTCGAAAAGATGTTTTCTTTGAGAAATTTCACAACAATTCTATGGTCATTGGTTTTGCAAGGAACGACTTCGACCCATTTTGAGACGTAATCGATAGCGAGAAGGATATACAAGTTTCCAAAAGAATTGGAAAAGGTCCCATAAAGTCGATACCCCAAACATCAAAGATTTTGATCGTAAGAATGGGGTTTAGAGGCATCATATCTCGTCGGGAAATTCTTCAAAGCATTTGACATCGATCGCAAGTTTTACAAAATTCAAACGAGTCTTTGAAAAGAGAAGGCCAATAGAAACCACACTGAAGCACTTTTTCCGCAGTTTTTCAAGGACCGAATTGTCCATCGCATGCTTGATTGTGGCAAAATGAAAGAATACTCCTGATCTCATTATCCGGAATGCAACGTCGGATGATTTGGTTGGGACAATATTTGAACAAGTATGGATCGTCCCAATAGAAATATTTCACTTGGGACATGAATTTGCATTTGTCTTGTTTGGACCAAGATGAGGGAGTTTCTTTAGTGACTAAGTAGTTCACTATATCAGTGTACCATGGATCGATAGAAATTGAAAGAAGTTGTTCATTAGGGAAGTTTTCATTGATTGGCAAAGAAGATGGTGCGTTTGGAAGACGAGACAAGTGATCAGCTATGACGTTATCGGATCCTTTTTTGTCTTTAATTATAAGGTCAAATTATTGAAGTAAAAGGATCCAACGAATCAAATGAGATTTAGCATCCTTTTTAGCGAAGAGATATCGAAGCGCAGAGTGGTCCGTGTACGCAGTAATGTGTGAACCTATCAAGTAAGATCGAAATTTTTCGAGCGCAAAAACGACAGTTAGAAGCTCTTTTTTGGTTGTTGTGTAGTTGAGTTAAGTGTCATTCAAAGTCATACTCGCGTAGTAAATGACGTGAAGGATCTTGTTGATGCGTTGTCCTAAGATAGCACCAACGGCAAAGTTTGAAGCATCACACATTATTTCGAAAGGAAGATCCCAATTGGGTGCGCAAATGATTGGAGCAGAAATGAGTTCGTTCTTAAGATGTTCAAAAGAAGAGATACACTCAGAGTTGAAATCGAATGGAACGTCTTTTCCGAGAAGAGTCGTCAAAGGACGAGCGATTTTTCTAAAGTCTTTCACAAAGCGTCAATAAAAGCCTCCTAGAAATGATCGAATGTCCTTAACAGATTTGGGAATGGGTAGGTTTGCAATTACAACAACTTTTGCTTTATCTACCTCAATGCCTTTACTTGAGATGACATGTCCAAGGACTATGCCTTGTTTGACCATAAAGTGGCAATTTTCCCAATTCATAGTCAAATGTTTTTCTTTACATCGATTTAAAACTAACTCGAGATGATGTAAACATTCAGAAAAAGAATCACCAAAGATAGAGAAATCGTCCATGAAAACTTCTAGAAAGCATTCAATCATGTCAGAAAAGATTCCAACCATGCATCGTTGGAAAGTAGCAGGAGCGTTACAAAGTCCGAATGGCATACGTCGATAAGCAAAGGTACCGAATGGACACGTGAAAGTCATTTTCTCTTGATCTTCGGGAGCGATTGGAATTTGGTTATAGCGGAATAACCATCGAGAAAGCAGTAGAATTCATGACTGGCTAAACGTTCGAGCATTTGGTCGATAAATAGAAGAGGGAAGTGATCCTTACATGTTGTAGCATTTAGTTTTCGATAGTCAATGCAAGCACGCCAACCCATTTGAGTACGAGTTTGAATAAGTTCGTTTGAATCATTCTTGACAACGGTTAGCCCAGACTTTTTCGGTACAATGTGAATTGGGCTGACCCACGAACTATCAGAGATTGGGTAAATGATTCCGTTGTCGAGAAGTTTAAGAATTTCATTACGCACTGCATCTTTCATTTTTGGATTAAGCTTTCGTTGCGCGTCACGAACAGGCTTGGCATCATCGATTAAATGGATGCGATGTTGAACAAGAGAGACTAATTCCCTTTATATCAGAGATGGACCATCCCATAGCTTCTTTGTTTTTCGAAAGAATATAGAGTAATGAAGTTTCTTGATCAAGAGAGAGAGTTGCGGAAATTATGATGGGCAACATTTCATCTTCACCTAAGTATGCGTACTTAAGGTGATCGGGAAGTGGTTTGAGGTCCAACTTCAGGAGTTTTTCGATCAAAGAGTTGGGTTGAGATTCGGACTCAATTGGAAGCTATTCAAAGGGAAGAGTGTATTCAATCTCGTTGGGAATTTCGTGAAACAATTTTTCGTACTCAGCCTTGCGTTCATCGTTAAGGGAAGTGTCTCGTTTTCAAAGTTTTCGTGAATGGTACTAATTTCCAACGTTTGGTTACGAGGTTCATTCGATTGGCTTTCAAGATTGAAAATATTAAGATCCAAAGTCATGTTTCCAAAAGAGATTTTCATCGAACCGTTACGATAATTGATTAAGGAATTTGAGGTGGCTAAGAATGGTCGGCCTAAAATCAATGGAATTTGACTTGCGGGATTTGTCACAGGTTGTGTTTCGAGAATGATAAAATCAACGGGGAATATGAATTGCCCTACTCGAATGAGCACATCTTCGATTTCTCCCATGGGCTTCTTAATGGAGCAATCAGCAAATTGAAGTGTAACTAAAAAAACTTTTTGATTGATATCAGGAAATCAAATAAGTTTATCATTCATTCATTGAATGATAAATGACTACAAGTGAAGGAGATACGCGATTTAAAAAATGGAAGATCCAATATTTCACAATTGTATCTAGAATAACTGGAAAAGTGGAAACAAGACCAGATATAATTTGCTCATTATGAGCCAATCCAAAATCATTGTAGATCGAATTCAGAAAGATCAGAATAGATTGAGTCTTTCATTGAAAGGTAGCTACGTTTGATATACATAGTTAGATTCTCACGCGTCAATAACATATTATCGGTAGTATTATGCAATCTTTCCAAATGATGATGATTATGAATATACCTATGATTGATCATATTTCATGTTGGAAATGCTATCTGAGGATCAATCGAATCAAAACTAGTATCTGGAATCTGGGCTCTTCTATTTTCTACTTATTTTTTTATTCTTTATTTCATTTCGATTTTCTTTCCCTCTCTTTTCTTTTTATTTCCTTCCATCATTCCTTAAGTCCCATAAGGTTTGGTGATCCTGTAAAATCTGACCCATTTTCTCATCGAGCGAGGGGTATGAAATAAATCAGATTGATTTTTCGATCAAAAAAAAGTACTATGTGAAATCTTTTAGTTCAAACTGGGAAGAAGGCTTGCTTTTCGTTGATCTCTTACTGGTGAACCATCACTCGAACCTGGAACCGAAGGACTTGCCTTTTCATTGAGCTAGGCCCGTAAACTCTTTTAGGAGTTCCAAAGACGAAATAGAGGCGCCCAATGGAAGGGGGCCCTTCTAGATGGAGCTAGGTTAGTTCAAGAAGTGCCTAACTTCGAAGTCATATCCTAAGTTATCTAATGGGTCAAGTCTCTAATTCAAGTCATAAGTCAACTCAACTAGCTTTTTAGCCATCTCTCAAGTAAGTGATTCTTTAACTCAACTAAGTGGTTATTTACTAACCCTATACTAGGGTTTAAGGTGGGTTTGAGCTCACCTAAGCCTAATTCTTCGTACACGGAGTATGGAATCAAGTTGACACTCGCGCCTAAGTCTATCAAACATTTGTTAATCGTCTTGTCTCCAATTGTACACGAAATCGTAGGGCAGCCAGGATCTTTGTATTTTACGGGCATGGATTGGGACAAGACTTCGCTCAAACTGGCGGTTAAGAAGACTTTTTTGGGCACTTGAGTGTGTCGCTTTTGGGTGCACAAGTCCTTAAGAAATTTCGCGTATGTGGGAACTTGCTGAACGATGTCAAGAAACGGGATGTTAACTTTCACTTGTTTAAAAATTTCCAACATCTTTTCCATTTGGTCCGAGTGTTTCTTGGGTCGAAGATGATGTGGAAATGGAACAAGATACTCGGTTGGCGGGTCTACTCGAGTAGAAGAAGAAGAATTTTGATCGGTATTTGATTCAACGTTTGGCTCCACGTTCTGTTCCGAATGTTCATTGTTTTAGAAGTGTCGAGATAGATTTTCGGTAAATCGTTCGGATTAACGACTTGATTATCGATTTGTTTACCGGATCGTAAAGTTGTGATAGCATTCAATTGGGTGACGTTGCTATCTTGAACAACATGGGCTTGATTTGAATTTGCATTTTGATTTCTGGGATTTGGAAGGGGCTGGCTTGGGAATGTTCCACGTTCGCGTTCACTTACAGACGTGGCTAATTGACTCATTTGCATTTCGAGTTTTGCAATTGATTGGTTTGTGTTTTGCATATATGAGGTCAATAAATTTTGCAAATTGCTGTTTGATTGAATTCTTTGAGTAGTTGCTTTAGCCAACGTTTCAAGAGTTTTCTTAAGTGAACGTTTATCGTCTTGGGGAGGATGAGCAGAATTTGGTTGAAAATTTGATTGTTGCGGTTGATTATGTGACAGACCCGCAAAGTTTGGTTGAAAATGGTTGGGCTGAAAGGGAGGATTCGAAGCATTATTCGGGAATGCTTGAAAATTGGGACGAATCATATTCGTGTTGGGATTGTTTTGGTTCCAGGAAAAAATTGGATGATTTCTCCAACCAGGCTTATATGTTGGAGAAAACGGGTCGTTTTTGGCTTTATTGAAAGCATTGATTTGTCCGACAGAATTGGGACACTGATCGGCTATATGATTAGGATCGTTGCATTTAAAACAAATTGGTTTTGAAGCTTGGTTCATTTGATTCAATGAGAAAACGTTATCGAATTTTTTAATCATTGCATCGATCTTAGCTTCCAAAGCAAAAGAAGATCCTAGCGAGTGTGCACTCGATCGTGAGTAAATTGATTTTTCGTTCGAACGTTCCCATTGGGACGACTTTTCAGCGAGGTTTTCAAGAAATTGCCAAGTATCGTCGTGATGTTGGACAAGAAAGTGGCCTTGGCACATTGATTCGAGCATGGTTCATGAGCTGTTTTCGAGTCCATTGTATAAGATTTGGCAAATCGTCCATTTTTCAAAGTTATGGTATGGACATTTTATCAAAAGCTCTTTGAATCTTTCAAAATATTTTCCGAATGTTTCTCCCTTGAATTAATGAAAATTTACAATTTTGTTTCGGATTCTACTCATTTTTTCCAAGGGGTAGAACTTTTTTAAGAAAGCTTTTACAAATTCTTTCCACGTTTTAATCGAGTTTGATGGCAAGCTGTACAACCATTTTTCAGCGTAATCCGTAAGAGCAAATGGGATTAATCGAAGTTTGATTCCATCAACGGAAAGTTGTTGTAGTTTAATGGTTGCACAAACTTATTCGAATTTAGTCAAGAAGATGTATGGATCATCGTGCTCGAAATTGGCAAATTTCGGAAGTGTGGCAATATGGTTCGAGTGAATTTCAAAATGATTACCCATAGGGGCGGGTAACGTGATGCAAGATGGAATAGAAACTCTATCGGGAAAGATTCTATCCATAAGAGTTTGAGGGGCGTTCTCGTTCGCCATTTCAGGAGGATCATCTGTTCGAGTTAAACCATTAGTTGTTGATTCGCGAGTCCAATGATTTGTTGTTGTGTCACGAGTACAAGTACTCATGCACAATTGAAAGTCGAGAAGAGAAAGAAGTTAGAAACGAGTTTAAAGAATGAAACAAGATTTCGAAAAATGAAGTGAAAAATTGTTTTTTTAAGGAAGAAAAATATTTACCAAGTGAGATTTATTTTCAAAAGAAAAGTTTGATTTTTGTTTTTGTTTTTGGCTTTTCAAATTTTTTTATATGTTTTCGTTTTTGTATATTTTTTTATGTTTTTGAATTTTCAAATATTTACCAAAAGGATTTTTGTGTTTTTAGAAAATGAAATTTTGATTTTTGTTTTTGTTTTTGAATTTTCAAAATATTTTTTTTTGATTGAAAATTTCCAAAGGAAAAGATTTAAAAGGATTTTTTTGTTGAATTAAAAACTAAGTCAAGTAAAATTTACAATTTTTTTTTGGATTTTGGATTTTTTTTGTTTTTTTAAAATATGCATGAACTAATGCAACCAAATGAATGCAAAGGACTTAATTACAATATTCCGTCCTTTGTAGCTCCTAACCCAAAATTGTATAATCACACTTTGTCTTAAATCAACAAAAATATTTCTCAGCCAGGTAACAGGCAGGGGTTATTGGTGCACCATGAATCACCATAGCAATGCAGCCGAAGGTTTAAGTACCTTTAGAGGAACAACCACTATAATATTTATGAATCACCATAATATTTATAAATGGTTATTACTCAGTCATAGCCTAGACCCCAAGAAATAAAATTGTTCAAAGAAATCAAATGTGAAGATACAATTAAGCCCTAGATGAGCCCGTGACACCCTCATGTCAAATGTCTAAACTTTATTATTAGTCAAATTCTACGATGAAATGCGTTTGTGGGCTAAGGAAATGGTGATGAAATCCCTCATCTTATGTGAATTGGGGTATTGCCCTTAGAAAATAAAACAAGATGAGATGAATGCAAAACAAAAATTAAACGTGAATTTACAATGCAACTAAAATGAAGTTTGTTTTTGATTTTTTTTTTGGATTTTGAAATTTTTTTAATATATAAATGCAAATGCAAGTAACCAATAATGCAATTCAAATTAAAAACAAGGGAAAAAGGCATGATACCAGATCGTGCAGATTATTTAGCAATTTTTTTTAAGCGGCAAATTTTTTTCTTCACGCAAAGCAAAGCAATTTTTTTGTTGGCAGCAGTTCTTCCTTTTAATCTGCTTTGGCAACCTGAAAAGGAGTGAACGAAGATATATATACAATTTTTTTTGATATATCAAGGATGGATGAAACTTAAAGCAAATTGAGACAAAACAAATTAAAATCAAAACAAAGCAAATTTTTTTAAGGATAAATCAGAACAAAACAAATGTTATTGGAAACAATTGAAACTTGTTTTTTTTCAACTTTTGAACTTTTTTTTTATTTTTTTTTAAATTTAAACCCTAACAAAAAACTCTAAAAGGTAACAAAAGAAAACAATTAACAGTTTAATTGATTTTGGCCCGGCCCACTGAAATCAATCCACAAATAAATAGAAGAAGAAGAAAAAAAATGCCAGCATCCTTATCTTCTATTCGACTTCTTCTCCTAATCTTTTTCTTTTTCAATAAACTTTGACTTCGTATTTTTAATCACCCCAAAATGAACGAATTCTCAATTTCAAATTCCCAAATTCGCAAATTATTAACTTCCACAAAGTAGCAACTGCTTGACTCGCGTTCGATTGATTATCTGTTGCGGAGGTGGGAAGGTTCGATTACACTTGTTCGAAGTGGAGATTTGAAAGATTGTTGTATGGTGGATAAGGCGATTGCTATATGTTGGCTTGCACTGGGTTCATAAAGGAAGAGGTTCGTATGTTAGTGGGAAGTTCAGGCGAATTGCTGGTTCGTGGTTTGATGAATGGGGTTGCTGGAACTGCTGTCAGTTGACTATGATGGCTGTGGGAGGAAAAAGGGGAAACGAAACTGTCGTGTTAGTAGTGTAAGTCAGTGGGTGGTTGAATGTTGTTACTAAAGTGTGTTATAAAGGAGGATGGTCGCATTGGAATTGGGTGATTGGATGAGGCACGAATGTAGCTGAAGTGATGTATGGTCGCGCGTGTGCAGTGTTTGTGGTAGGGGGGTGCTGTTGAAGGAATTGCGGCAGCACTGTGGTTGGAGTGTTGGGTGAAGTGGCGAGGCAGGAGGTCAATGATGTAGGTCGATGATTTTTTTTTTGGGATGTTTGGTGATGACAATGTAAATTTTTGTTTTGTTGATGGAAGGGTGAAGTTCGTTGTTTAAGGCACTGGTAGCAATTTGTGGATGATGTATGGCAATGGGAGAATGTATGACAGCAATTCACATTATTGCAAGCTACGGCAACAAGAAGATGTTGATTAGTTGAAGTGAATTGAACGGTGAAGAGATGTAGTTGCTGTTGGTATGGTCAATGGGAAGAGGAGTAGATGCTCTTTGGTGTGGCGGTTGTTGGTATTGGTTTGTGTAATGACTATAGAGGGGTGATGAAATGTTTGTATGTATGTTCAGTGCCAAAAACTTGTTTGAGTGGTATGGAGGAGCAGAATTGTATTGTATGTAATTGTTGGTTGGACGCGGCAATTTCTCTGGTGTGATGAGTAGCAAGTGTTTGCAGAGAAGTTTTTGTGGATGTAGAGAAGTATTGGTGGATGTATTGTTGGTGGATGTAGTGATTGGCAGTGTCGTTTGTTTGCAGTAGTGTGGTTGAAATTAGTAATGTTGAATGGAAATGTAAGAGGTTGTTGTTTTGGTTGACAGGGGTGTGATGTAGTAGCAAGACAGCAGGTTGTATGCTGAGTAGGCAATACGGTCGTTGGGTGGTTTAGGGATAGGGGTGGTCGGGCAGCAGTTTTCTAAGGCAGTTGTAGGATGTTGTTTGGTAGCAGGTTTGTGGGAGAATGAAATGACTATTGAAGAGGTGAAGTTTCTGGTGAAGGTGTTGTTTGTGGCAGCGGTAGGTTGCAGCTGTGATTGACAGTGCAGTTGAAAGTGGTAGTTGTTTGGTAACTGTTAGTTTATGTAGTTGTTGTTTTTGCAGTTGTGATCGATGAAGAAGTATGGTAGTACTGTTGACTGTGGTAGGAGTCTGGATGGTCAGGGGGGCAATTCTTGCAGTAGATATGACAAGTTGCAGTGGTGTTGCTTGTATGGCTGGAAGAATGATGTTTGAATGCAATGGAGTGGATGTTAGTTGATGTTGCAGTGTGTTTGGCTGAGGGGGATGCTAGATGATAGGGTTCAGTTGAAGAGTGTGTATTCAACTGGAAGTGGTTATTGGTATGATGCAATGAAGTTACAGGGCAGAGGGTATGAAGTTTTTGGATGTAATATTGAGGAGAAGCAAGACAATGGACAGTCCAAGGGGGTTGATAGTGTTATGATATGTTGTGGAATGTTGCAGAGCGTAAGATGTTTTGAATGAAGTTGGAGTGGTTATGGCAAGTAGTCAGTAGTTAGAAGCAAGGCTATGGTGGAGGCAGGCAAGGCAGTTAAGTTTGAAGAGGAAACTGATGCCAATGATGTACACTGTGCAGGGGAGAGAAACAGAGAGGCAGAGAGAAAAGATGTATTGAAATGCAAAAGTAATTTAAATATGCAAATGCAAAGATGAAATACAAAATTGTAAATGCAAATAAAATTGTAAATGGAATGGAATATTTTTTTTCTTTTTCAATTGTAGTTGTGTTATTATTAATATTTTTTAAAATATGAACTGCAATTGCAAATGGAACTAGAAAACGATAATCACACAAACAAAAATGAAAACGACAAACACACAACACACACTATTTTTTTTAAAAAAATATGAACTGCAATTGCAAATGGAACTAGAAAACGATTATCACACAAACAAAAATGAAAACGACAAACACACAACACACACTATTTTTTTTTAAAAAAATGCAAACTAATACGCAAACAAAAACACACAAAAATAATTCGAAGAATAGAAAATCAAAATCAAAACTATTCCCCGGCAACGGCGCCAAAAACTTGTTTAATGACAAATTTTCTATTGATTAAAAAATGCCGATAAATTTGAATTAATTTTAACCGCAAGCGCACGGGGTACAAAAGTTAGTACATGGCGAGTACGGATCGATCCACAGGGAATTGTTTTAGATTTAAAAATCAATTCAATCAAATTAGACCAAAGTGAGAGGAAATTGTTAACTACAAAAATGAAGCTAAAACTAGAATTGAAATGTGATTTAAAAACGATTAGATTAGAGAACAATTTAGAGGCAAATCCACTCTCATATTTTTGCAAATCAACAACAAATAATTTATGATCTCTAATTATAATATTAAGTGAAATACTCATTGCATTTATCATAAGTATGGTTTGTTTATTTTATTAATTAACATAACTCAAACCATCAAACTATAATACAACAATTATACCACTTATAAATTATCATGAAAATAAAGCCAAAGCAAAAGCTATTTTAAGTATGATCTGTTTACTATTGTAACTAGTAATATAGATCATCAAATTTCATTTTTACTTTCATTTCAAAATCAAAAATTAATTAGCAAACGATGATGTAAATTGTGTTTATGTTGAATAAGAATGGCTCATTTGCATAAGCAATATAAGCTATCAAACCCACTTGTATAAACTTACATCAAAATTCACTTTCATGAAGCACAAGCTAAAGAAATCATAAATCATAAAAATGTTGAAATTACATAATATTTGAGAGCTTCATTACCCCTAAATTGAAGGGGTTTAGCTGCTCATTTGTGTTATCAAATCAACACATATAAGTTTCAACATAAAAAAGCAAAAGAAATAAAACTAAGCAAAGAAAGCAAAAGATATTAGCTACTAACTACTTGCATAAAAATTAAAGCTACACTACTTGCATGAATGTAGATCTAAGCGATAAACATGAAATAAAAGAAAGCATAGAGATAAACATCAACATAAAAGCAAGGAAAAGCATGTAGAAAAGAGAGGAGAAAGAGGCTTGGAAGCCATTTTTATTTCACTTTGATTTTTGTTTACAACTTGCTAATTTCCTAAGCAAATATATGAGAGAGTAGAAGATGTTTACATGTACATAAGAGGGCTATTTATACATGCATAAAACCCTAATACAATTTTTAGGGTGCTTCCCAAAATGCCCTTTAGGAAGTGTGGCCACCAAGTAACCATTAGCCACTAATTAATCCATCATTAAATGTGCATGAAGCTTTAACCTCTACTTAGTTGTCCATTAGCTTTTAATTGTAGATTTTAGGCAAGTGGGTAGGGTCCTCCATGATCTTGGACTTGAATTATTTCCTTCTTCTTTCCTTTATTTTCATTTGTGCATGCATATATCTTTATGAATCCCTCTTCCATATGCATCAAAATTTCCTATAAAAATCATAAAAAATGTCCAAATAAAAATTCTCAAATTAACACATGCACAAAAATTGACCATTTTTCCCTTGAATGAAGATGAATATATGATCATTTGAAAACAACTGAATTTTGGTTTTAAACATGTTAAAATGCCCAAATATGATATTTATTTAAATAAAAAGAGATAAAATATGGATGTATATATATGCACATTTATGTGCACATCAAATATTTCTGTAAATAAAATAGTTTGTAAAACAGTTTTGTAAATAAAATAGTTTGTAAATAAAATAGTTTGATAGTTTGTATAAGAAAAATAAAAGAAAATAGTTTTTTAAAATGGTTTTAAATTAATAGTAGTTTTGCATACAAGAAAATTCCAATTTAAACTACAAAGATATCCAACCCAACAACTTTCAATTTCAGCGTCAAAGCATATCAATAATATTAGAACATAAGATGTACATATGTCATCATTTCACAAAATCACATTTGATCGCTCGCTCAATTACACAAGTTCGTTTTCGAACTAGTATTTTTCATTCGACTTTCCTAATGCGGACTTCGATAAGGTTTCTTGACTAGAAACCATCATTATCCTCGTATAGCCATATACTATGATAGAGAATTCTAGAATCAAACCAAAAATCCATATCAAATATTCGCCATCAAGAATCGAATGAAAAATCCTAACACGAAGTGGTGTAATTCACATAGAACTTGTGTACTCAAATCTGGATCAAATTAATTTTGCGAATAAAACAATATACATACAACTTACGTAATTATTCCAATTTGTTTCATTACAATTACATTTTAATTAAATTCATTATTAATCTCGTTGATTAACACAAGTATCTCTTCATACTTTAATATTTGTTTCATAGAATTTCTCTATTCAACACAAAACATTAACATATTCATTCTCACAACATTGCTTATATTTCTCTTTATTTTAAATTACATTCATTTCACATGTAATATTTCTCATTTAATAATACATTTATTTGCAAATCATTTCATATGGATTTTTTTAAGTTCATAACCAATTTATAAAAGCTTAATTCCTTTTTATAAGACATTGTTCGAGTTTAAAGTTATCACAACTTTATTTATGGCCATTTATTGCAACATCCATTTATTTCATAACAATTTACAAGTTATGGCTTTATTTATAATCATTTCACTTTTAATTCATATTTTCTTATCCCATATAGTTTCACCTTTATCTTTCAATTTATTTATGACACATTTCATAAATGTTAATTAAGTTTATAAACATAATTTTTTCCAATTTAATCTCATTTACAACATTTCCTTAATCACAATTTCAATTTAAACATCCCAAGGCTTAAAGTTCACACTTGTCTATTATTACATTACATGCCAAGAATGTATACACCAATTTTATTCATTTACTAGACATAGATAAAACGAATTAACCCTTGTTTCACTTGCTTTCAAATTAGGGTTATCAAATTCAACTGCATAATTCAACACAATTTCTAAGTTTCAACTCATATATTAATTCAGAAGGTTTTGATTATCCAAAATATCCAAATATTCCATTTTATTTCAATAGTTGGAACTACCATTCAACAAACAACAAAATTCACAACAACATTTCAATTTCATAAACAAATATCCTAATTATTCATTTTATCCTCTTTAACACACCATTATTAAACTAGTGTTTAGTCCATTAATTCAATCAACAATAATTAGCCAATGCTTATAAATTGACAAAAACTCAACTAATCAACAACAAATGATAATAACTAAATATTACCATTTCATAAATCAAACACATTACAAATAACTATATTAGTTATAAAAATATATTCCTTTATATATATCATATAATATTAGGAAAAATAATTTCATTTCAAAAATTATATAAAACATTTTTATAACACTAACAAATACGCGCTCTCATATATACACTCAGACAACTCATTCTAGGGTATTACTACCCTATCTCTAATGAGTTAACCCCAAAAGGCTAAGGTATCTCTAAACCAAAGCTCTGATACCAACTGTAACAACACACCTTTTTGGACGGTTCAAATCGACAATAAACCACACATGTCAGACTCAAACAATTCAAAAAGGAGGATGGTTAATGGGGGTAAATAAGAAAAAAACAAAAAAACAAAATACAGAATCTCGCAGCGGAACGACAAAATATAATAATCGAATAAACAGTTCATGAATCTATTTTACAAATAACATTTGATTACACTTTTACAATTCAAATCAGAGTTATACATACATCAGAAATAAACAAATAATGCAGCGGAACGTAGAATGTAGTGGAATAATAAATGGCAATAATATATTGAATCTTCGCCTTCGTCCTCTAGAAAATAGTCTTCAATACATCGAAAAGCTCAGACTGACCCGAGCTTAATAAAAAGACAAAACACTCGAGTCAGAACTAAAAGATCTTATGTAAGTCAAATCAAAATAAATAAAATAGAAATATTAGTGCAATGGTTTTATAGATGTTACGAGATTTTCATCTCCTATCAAGTGTACAACTTGAATACAATTATTTAAAAGGTTTCAAATAATTTGAAATATCAATCTTAATCATCTAACTAAAACAAATTCGAAGTTTGAATTAACTTAAACCCTTCAAATAATTAAATTCCAAATAAAATCCAAATTCAAGAAATTATATGGGTATATGTCATTTCAGCCAGTTTCAAAAATCAACATTTTCAAATCAATGAATACCACTCGGGTTTATCATTTAAACCCATAACGATTTTCCCCTAATCTATAAGATCGTTTGGGTATGTATCATTTCAATCCATAGGGATACAGAGATATAGACATAAATAACATCCAATCATCCAAAATGTCAACCAATAACATCCATTCAATCACCCAAATATGAACAATTGAACATATAGCACAATCATCATTGAAATCAACCAATAACTACCAACAATTTACTTGTTATCATTAATAGGTATTTAACTGGCAATTTAAATTTAAATATTAAATTAAATGGTAATTAAATTTAATAAAAGTTAGATTTAACTGGAATGACAATTTCAAATATATAAACAGCAACCAACCAATTTCTAATCACATCATAAATTCAATTTAACTAACATAAGAAAATCTAGTGGTTGTGAGTGTTTGCTCACCTTTCGTGGCTACGAAGTGATGATAATAATAGGGTAATATGGAGATTTGTAGCAAAGATTCAAATGCAAAGCAAATCCAACAAAGCTTAGATACGAACACGAATCAATAAACAAGTTTCAACTGCTTCCAACTTCCAAACAACCCAAGTCCAAACTACGGACAAACCTGAAACTGGGTCATCTTTAAGAAAATATTTGGACCAGAATACTACTGAATCGTAAAAGTAACTAACTAGAAAGTTGTTAAAAATTCTTTTCTCTCCACTTTCAAAAAAAGAATCACTCAAAATTCTTCTGTCCTTAGGAAGTTATTGTCAAAACAAACAGAGGTGTTTTCTGAGTTGAAAATCTGAGTTAAAAAATAATTCAAAAGAATTTGAGTTTTTGGCATAGAAAATTAAGGAAATTGAAGAACTTATCGAAAACAATGTTGAACCCACTGGAAAAATAAATGGTTTTAAAAAAAGAATCACATAATTTGGTTCATTTATGAAGGAGATACGATATATACAATATGGGGTATTTTCGGCCAAAACTGGACCCGAGAAAGGACTTGAAAAATAGAGTTTTTGATATAGAAATATTCAAAATGGGAAGAAGGGTTCAACAACAAAGTTGTTCCCATTGAAATTATATACGGTTTTAAAAAAATTTATTTGATTTGGAGTAGTTTAGTGTAATATAGAAGCCATGGAAATAAGGGGAAGAAAGAGGGAAAAAGGGAAGGAAAAAGGAAGGAAAAAAGGAGAGGGAAGGTGGGGCTTTGGCCATGGGTTACTGCCGTGGGTTGTGGATGGTGATGGAGGTGGGTAACGACAAGAGGAGAGAGGTAGGCTAGGGTTTTCAAGGAGGAAGGATGGAATCTTATTTGGAGATTTGGGGTTTTTTTAAGCAAGAAGAAGAAAAAGAAGAGTACGCAGAAAGTTTCTCAAATGAGGAATTTATGTATGTATCTTGTACGTACTTGGTTTTAGTCAGATAAGAAATAGAAGGTCAATGGATGGGAAAAGGAAGGTTCCAAAGTTTCTTATAGTTCCTAGGGTCTCTTGTTTTACTAAGGGGAGCCCACTAGTCGAAAACAAACCCATTAAGACTTAGCCAAAAAAAGAACACAAATATACACTGCAAATAAAAGAAATAAGCTGGAGGTTATTTAATAATTAGGAAATGAAGATGGAGAGACAAAAATAAATGTCACATTTTATTTTGAAAGCTTCAGGCATTACTAATGTATAAGGAAATGTACGTAGGACTTAAGAAAAGTGAAATTTTGTATACGCGTAAATGAGGTGGCATGAATTTAAATACAAACTAAAAGTCTAGGCTCAGGTATTAAACAATCGGAAAAATGAACGGATCAAGTATTAATAATGAGATAACTATTTTAAAATGTACATGCAATAGTTAATAACAAAAGAAACGAAGGGACTATGTACATCGCACAACCTTTTTGAAATTCAATTTGTGAAATGTAACCAAATTAACTTCATTAACTCAAATAATATTTAAATTTATACGCATTTAGTTTTTTTATCTATGCATAATAAATAAAATTACTTACCTTAAAAATGAAAACGTTCAATTTGGTTTTCCCAAAATGATCTTTTATTTCCATTAAAACATCCTTTATGTTTAACACAAAAGGTGCGTTTCTTTTATTAAATCTGTTAATTGTAATCAACGTTTTCTTCCCTTCTAATTGAATATTTCAATAACATTAATTGCAAATACTTACAAAGTTAAATTTCCAAACAGACAACTAAAATGGATGAAAAATAGAATAATTGTTTCCTTTAGTCATTTAAACACCTTTATAAATTTGTTGTTTATACAGCAGAGTAATAAATAACTTACTTAAATAAATTATTTTCCTACTCTTGTAATCCATCTGTATGCTAAAACACAGTTCAAATATACATATATTACTTCCTTTAAATCAATCATTCTATTCTTTATTTTAATGAAATTAAACCTACATTCATAAATGAAAGATTCATTTTATTTGATATAAATGTTCTTTTCATTAAATCAACTTTCCTTATATTTTCACAAAACATAAGCTACGTTTAATTGCACCTATAGAATTTGGTGTCCTCTCTACCATTAATTGAAATTATTCAATTACATTAATTTCAATTGTTTACAAAGGTGAATTTTAAAATGGAAAAAATAAATGTAATGAGAAATAGAATAATTATTTCCTATCTAATAGTAACTTAAACATATTTATACACTATTGGATACAAACAGGAATTATACATTTATTTCCAAATAATAGTTTCTCGTCTCTGAAATCAATCTTTCAGCTACCAAACATTTCAAATAAATAAACATATGGTTTCTTCTTTAATAAAGTAACATGTATTATTCTTTATTAACATTTATTATTCCAATCAATTGGAAATTTACATTCAGACAATTGTTAATTTCACTCAAACCAATGTTATTAAAATACACACTAGCATTTGTTATCATCCTTATATTATTGCAAACATGTTTCATTAATAGAAATTTTACTTAAGCTCATAACTTGTATTATAATTTAATTTGTGTCAATAAAATCTTAATTTTTTATTCCTAACAATTTTATTCAAAAATCTTATTTAATTTAATATTTTTAAATGTTTAAAAACACGGGTCCTTATATTCCCCATTTAATATAAAACATTAATATATTCATTCTTATAACATTGCTTGTATTTCTTTTCATTTTTAAATTAAATTCAATTTCACATGTAATATTTCTCATTTAATACTACATTTATTGCAACATCCATTTATTTCATAAACAATTTACAAGTCATGAATTTATTTAAAATCATTTCTCTTTTAGTTCATATTCGTTTATCCAATTAGTTTTCACTTACTTTTCAAATTTATTTATGCCACATTTCATAAATTTAATCAAGTTCATAACACTTTTTTTTAAATCTCGTTTACAGCTTTTCCTTAATCTCAATTTCGATTTAACCATGCCAAGGCTTAAAGTTCACACTTGTATATTATTACATTACATGCCAATAATGTATACAACAATTCTATTCGTTTACTAACATAGATATAACAAATTTAACCTTGTTTCACTTGCTTTCAATTTAAGGTTACCAAATTCAACTGCATAATTCAACAAAATTTCTACATTTCAACTCATATATTAATTCAGAAGTTTCGACTATCCAAAATATCCAGATATTCCATTTTATTTCAATAGTTGAAACTACCAATCAACAAACAACAATATTCACAACCAAACATTTCAATTTCATAACCAAATATCCTAACTATTCATTTTATTCTCTTTAATACACCATTACTAAACTAGTGTTTAGTCCATAAATTAAATCAACAATAATTAGCCAATGCTTATAAATTGACTAAAGACAAAAAATCAACAATAAATGATAATAGTTAAATATTACCATTTCACAAATCAAACACAATACAAATAACTATAATAGTTATAATTTTTTTTTCATTTATATATAACATACAATATAGGAAAAATTATTTCATTTCAAAACATATATAAACATTTTATAACACTAACAAATACGCGCTCACATATATACACTCAGACAACTCATTCTAGGATATTACTACCCTATTTCTAATGAGTTAACCCCAATATGCTAAGGTATGTATAAACCTCGCTCCGATACCAACTGTAACGACCCACCTTTTGGACGGTTCAAATCGACAATAAACCACATATGTCAGACTCAAACCATTCAAAAGGGAGGATTGTTGTAACAACCCAAGATTTCGTACCAATTAATTATCGCCCTTAGACGATTAAATCTGGTTGTTAATTGCTGATGGAATTTTTTAATCGGTAGAAATTCTTTTACAATTTTGATTTAAAGAGTAAACGGGCTTTGGAGAAAATTATCGTGGCCCATATTGGTTTTGCCGTGATAACCACTTAAGTGTTCAACCCGTCCCCCTTTACCATTTTCTCAACCCTAAATCAAAACGAAAAAGGAATATGAATGGCAGCCGCGTTTTCTCGTTCGTCTCCAAAAGAAAACTAGGGCTTGTGAATTGAAGGCGTCGCTCATTCGAAGTGATCGTCGATGCTCTTTCTCTGATAAATTGGATCGTTCGCGACTGCCTCTATCACGTGGAAGCAAAGTGAGTAATTTTACTTACTCACATCTAGCTCAATCTCATGTTTATATAGGGTTGAATTCCTATATTTTGTTCATTTAATTTCGTGATTTAATTCATTTCGGCAGTTTGACTTGGTTTTGATGTTGATGATTTTACTCGATTTAGTCGATTCCTTGAGTATTTAGTTGATTGCTTGTTTTCATTTGCCACTACGGTTTCGAAACGTTATTTTGTTGAATTCTGTGGCCATCAGTGATTTCGATTTCTGGCATTTTAATGGCTTCGTCCATTCGAAGTGATCTACTTTGTTTCAATGTTGATTAGTTTTAACTTGGTTCGACTTCGGCCTTCTCTGTAGTATTGAACTGTCGTATTCGACCACTTGACTTTGTTATAACTTTGACATGGTCATTCTGTATCATACTTGACTTTGAATTGTTAATTACTGTTTTGAGACGTGGTTGCATACATGTTATATCTTGGTTTATCTCGGTGACATTGTTCCTTGTTATCATGATGCATTGCATTTGATATCGGACTGCAGTTGTTTACTTGTTAAGCACTACTTTGATTTGTATTTTGTATCGAAGTTGCTTTGGCTTGTTACGCTGACCACTTGATATTCACTGGTCTGCATTGGCCCTATGTCTTCATTTGGCTTCGACCTTGTTTATTTTGTTGCTTCTAGTTTCAATGGATCTTTATTGACTTGCATATTTGGGTCTGAACCGATGCATATTATTTTCTTAGGGCACTTGATTACGTGCAGCCTTGACTTGGTTATTTGTTCGAGACAGTTGCATTAATCTATACTCTAATTGAGTTGAGCTATTCAAATTGTTCAGGTTTCATTTGATTTTTGTACAATCTTTGTTTAGTTACGTGTGATGTTCGATTAAATTGAGCCTGCACTTGCACTATTCTATTTGCCTTATCTTTGGTGCTTTCACCATCATTTTGCTATCTTCATGTTGTACCACTGCCTTGTGCACGTGGCCATTCGAGATGCATTATATGACTGCACTTGATTTTTGTGTGGTCTTGACTCTGTATATACACTTCATGTAGTGTAGTGTGCAGGCATTTACTTGTGCTGTCCAGTTTCATTATTGCATTTTGACATTTGCATTCCTGCACTATGTTGAGTCTGAGTTATACTCCTTTGATCATGTTGGACCACTGCCATGTGCATTCGGTCATGTGAGCCTTTGTGCTCTGTTGGTTCAGGTTGCGTGTTGTCAACCTGTAGCCTTTGTCCCCTGATCCTTATCGATGTATTTCGTGATATTTGAGTCAGCAAACACTTTTGTCCATGTATGCTTCCAGCCTGAACTACTCTGTTCTTGTTTGGTATGCCACTGTTTTACATATTTGGACCAGGTTATGCTATCCAGTTGAGTTCGACACTTGAGTTGTCATTGTTTGACTGTTTAGTTTCCTGGTTAATTGTTTGTTTCAACTGCAGTTTTATTGTGCAGTTGTTTCTTGCTTCCTTTTGTTGCAGTTTCGCCTTTGTGATCTTGTGGTGACTGCAGTTTTGTTGCAGATTGCCCTTGTATTCATTTATGTCTGCAGTTTTGTTTTATATGCAGTTTTGGTCCTTGTTGGTTTGCATTGCATTAATACATTTGGATTTGTTTTCGAATTCCCTTGTGTTGAACCCAGTATTTTGGGTTTGACCTTGTGATCATTTGTGAATTTTCAATGTGTACATGTGTGCACATTGTCCATGTTTGCCTGCTTTGACATTTGAGGCCGTGGCATTGAGATTTGAATCTTCATTTGATTTTGGTTCATTACGTATTTCATATGCCGTATTGGCGAGGCAGTACACGCGTGCGTGTACTGCAGCCAATCAATATTGATGTTTTAAGTGACATTTCAATTGTTTGAATTGATTTAGTTTAAATTGATTATTTTGTTGTTGTCTAATTATCTTCTAGATAATTAGATTATGGGTTTCTAATTATTTGTTTAATAATTATATTTTGTTGTTAATTGCCGTTTAGGCAATTCAGATGTTTTTAAGATTATCTTCATTGATATTCTTTTCACTTATCTTTGTTGATGATTTAAATCCACTGATTTGTTGTTTAACACTGTTTAGTGTTATATCTGCCGTTATCCGATTCTCTTATCGAAGAGTTGGATATACGAGATTTTTGTGACTGTCGTCTATTTGATATTTAATTATTATTACTTCTGTGCGTTAATAACTGAGTTTGAATTAGACTGACCCGTGTATTATTTTCTTTTGAATTTAATACTCGGGTCAGACCCGAGTTATTTCAGGTTGTTGATATCTTGCTTTTGGGTTGCTGCTTGAGCTATGAAGACTATTCATATCTTTTGGAGTAATCGGTCATAGTATAGGTTGATATGTATTCATGTATATTAGTCGATAATGTACTTGTATATATATAACTTCCAGAGTCGACAGTTGTAGTTGTATCATATGTATTGTGTCAAAAGTATTGTAACTGACATCAGTTATTATATATATGAGACTTTTTGTTCTGTCTGTGTTCCGCATTTACATTATCTGTGTTATTTTTATATTTATTGTCCTAAACTATTATAGCCACTGTGTAGTAGCTTTGAGTTTGTATCGGTATGTCGGATTTCCTCCTTAAATAAAAATGCATGTTATACTATCTGACATATCGGTGCTCACACAAAGCAATTACACGGATGGTCGATCCTCAACAGCCTTATTCTCCGTGCTAGTTGACAACATTACACCGTAGTGTTCTTGTCTAGCGTGGGTATAGAGGTGGGGCGTCACAGCTTGGTATCAGAGCCTGGGGTTTAGGACAATTATAAAACATAACTTAGATGGAGCATGTGTTACAACTATTTGTCGATGTTTTATCTCTCATCTTTACATATGATTATCTTTGATTGTTAGGTATGAATTCCTAACGCTTATTCATGTGCATTTGATTTTGATTTCGTGAAAGTATTTTGGCTTCTGCCTCCGTTTGCTTTGCGAACTCAAGTTGGGTTTTTGATGATGAGGATTTTGTTCTTGTGTTTTCGGCTTTGAATTGATTTAGCCGATGTTGATTTTGTTCGAATTTGGCCAATTAAAGCTATTTTGACCTCTGGACTTTGTTCCACTTTTGTGCTATGCTATGGGTGTCATTGTGCACCTGTTACACTGTGATGAAAAATAGCTCGACCGGTTCCAAATTGAGTGATTTTGATTTTCACTCATATCTAGTTTGAATCTCAGCGATTTTGAACTTGATATTTTGTGTTTTCCTCGGCTTGATTTCCATTCGACTTCGGTCACTTTGTTTTTGTGAAATTGCTAATTTCTTGATTTCCAAGACTCTGACTTTGTTTGCCGTTGGATTCTTTGATGATGACGTTGATTCATTTTGTACTCGACAGTGGCCATTAATTGTTGACTTCGGCATTGACTTGATTCTTATTTTTGTTGAAGTCATTTATGCATTTATGCTCGTTTTGCGTTGTTTTTCCAATTGATGATCGATTCTTCTTTTCCAATTAGTTGTTATCACCTTTGTCGACTTTGATAACTTCTATTTCTGGAACTTTTGGGTATTTCTGCTTTGATGAATTTGGAATCGAATTCTTTGGATTTTATTCACGTCTTCGAATGTGAATTTTAGTGAATTGATTTGGTTTCTAAATTTAATCGATTCTTGATCATTTCCCCGATTTGTTGCTATCATTTATTAGCAACTTTAATGACATTTTCTTCAGGATTTTTGTGAACATACTTTTTGATGGATTCAGTATCGATTTCTTTGGATTCTATTCACATCTTTGTATGTGAATTCTTGTGATTGATTGTTTCTACAATCATTTTTGTGATTTATCACTTTAAAAATATAAAGATTTTCTATACTAGTAGTAAATATTAAAATCCTTTTCTCCATACGATTTCAAAACTATTTTATTACAAAGCTCTTTTCCTAAACCATTTTCCAATCTATTAGTATATACAAACCTTTATTTCACTCGTATGAGAAATTGAATTAAACAGCTTAGTAAAACAAGTGGTATGAAACGCTTGCGTTTACTTCGTCGGTTAACTCCTGGACTTGTTCGATTGAACCTTTTGTGACAATTTTCTAGTGAATATCTACAGTTTGTTCGTAAATATTTGAGTTAAGCAAGTGGTTATGGGACATGAAGCTTAACTCTTATATTCACTAACTTAGTGTAATTGACACTTCTTGATGATTATGATGATCATTTTTGGTGATTTGATTTAGACTAGCAATTGTGCGATGTCTATTTGTCTACGAGGGAGACTAAACCCCGTTTGTGTGATGTTTCACCATCACATATGTGGGGTAGCGCCCCACGGTCTTCGGACCATTCGTGTGTCAAAATTTAATGTATAGCTTCCATGAGATAGCTTCTCGTTCTTGTGATACCGGTCGGTGAGTTTTCATGCTCCCATTTTGTGATAGGCCTTCCCCTTTTTATGATTTAGACTAGTGATTGTGCGATGTCTCTTTGTCTGCGAGGGAGACTAAACCCCGTTTGTGTAATGTTTCGCCATCACATATGTGGGGTAGCGCCCCACGGTCTTCAGACCATTCGTGTGTCAAAATTTAATGGATAGCTTCCATGAGATAGCTTCTCGTTCTTGTGATACCGGTGTTTTGAGTTTTCACACTCCTATTTTGTGATAGGCCTCCCCCTCTTTGTGATTTCTGGATTTCTTGTGTAGATTTCTAGAATTTGTGTTTTCTGGATTTCTTGTGATGATTTCTAGAATTTGTGCTTCACCTATTTTCGTGATTTATATTGATAAGATTTATCAATTTTTGGTGCATTGGTGAATTCGTGTGTCATTGACTTGTTATGAATACAAGTTTAGGATATGGTATCCCTTTCTATCTTTAAGAAGATTCTTGTGACATTTTTGATGAATTAAAATTCATTGGTATTATATTTTGGTGCCAGTTATTTTGACGAGATTTTGACGTGTTAACTTCAGTAACCGTCAATTTTAAAATGGATTTTCAAGCGGTTATCCCACAATTCTGATTTTGTTGTCCGTTTTTACTATATTTTGAGAAGTGTAATTTCCTTGTCGAAAATTCTATTGATGTTGCTGTTTTAATCACGTGTTTTAAAAAATTGTTTCAAAATAAAAATTATTTTCAAAATTTTTACAGTTTACGCTTTTAAAAGAATGAGGAAGCGATTTAAACGTTTCAGCAAAATCAAGGACTATGACCCCTTTCTTTTGCTGATTCGCTTAATTCCGGACTTGTTCGTTTGAGAATGTGAAATGTTATTTTTTAGAATACACAATTTTGCACTTTCAAGGAAATGATAAAGAGATTTAAATGATTTAGCAAAAGTACGGAGTATGGAACCATACTTTTACTATTTCGGTTAATTCCGGACTCGTTAATTGAAATATTTGTGATTTTATTTGTGATTTCTGATTATCGTTTTTTATAATCAAATATTTGTGACTTCTGATTATCGTTTTTGATAATCAGACACTTGTTGTTTCTGATTATCGCTTGTGATAATTAGATATTTGAGATTTAATTATCATTTGTAATAATTAAATATTTGTTGATTAGCTATTTGATTATCAATTGTGATAATTAAATATTTTTTGATTTGATTATCATTTGAGATAATTAAATATTTTTCGATTTGATTATCGTTTGTGATAATTGAATACTTGCGGTTTGTGGTTTAATTATCGTTTGAGATAATTAAATATTTGTGATTTGAAAATTCGATTACCGTTTTTGATAATTGAATATTTGCGATCTGATTATCGTTTTGATAATTAGGTAATTGCTAATTTTGCTGATTTTAAGATTTTCTAGTCTCTAATTGATTCTAGATTATGTTGATTATATTGAATTGTTGTTTTCTACCTATCTCTGTTGATAGTTAGAGTTTGCTGATTATAAAGTTCGTGTTTTCTACTTATCCGCTGGATAACTAGATATTTGCAGTTTTGCGATTTGCGAATTTTGTTTTCTAAATATCTTTGTTGATAATTAGATTTTGCTGTTTTCTAATTATCGTATCGATAATTAGATATTGCTATTTTGTGATTTTTGAATTCTAATTGTCTAATTGATAATTGAATATTGCTGATAATTGCGTTCTTTCAAGTTGTTGTTTTCTGATTATTATTTGATAGTTATATTTTGTTGAGAATTGTGAATTTATTTTATGAAATTAAAAGATTTCTTTGAAGTTTGAATTCTCTACCTTTATTTTTCTAGCTTAACCAGTTTATGTTAGAAAATTTATTGTTAATGACGACCTTAATTATGAAAATTGCGGGGACGCAATTTCTATAAGGAGGGGAGTCTGTAACAACCTGAAATTTCGTACCAATTAATTATCGTCTTTAGACGATTAAATCTGGTTGTTAATTGCTGATGGAAGTTTTTAATCGGTAAAAATTCTTTTACAATTTTAATTTAAAGAGTAAATGGGCTTTGGAGAAAATTATCGTGGCCCATATTGGTTTTGCCGTGATAACCACTTAAGTGTTCAACCCGTCCCCCTTTACCATTTTCTCAACCCTAATTAAAACGAAAAAGGAAAATAAATGGCAGCCGCGTTTTCTCGTTCGTCTCCAAAAGAAAACTAGGGCTTGTGAATTGAAGGCGTCGCTCATTCGAAGTGATCGTCGATGCTCTTTCTCTGATCAATTGGATCGTTCGTGACTGCCTCTATCACGTGGAAGCAAAGTGAGTAATTTTACTTACTCACATCTAGCTCAATCTCATGTTTATGTAGGGTTGAATTCCTATATTTTGTTCGTTTAATTTTGTGATTTAATTCATTTCGGCAGTTTGACTTGGTTTTGATGTTGATGATTTTACTCGATTTAGTCGATTCCTTGAGTGCTTAGTTGATTTCTTGTTTTCATTTGCCACTACGGTTTCGAAACATTTTTTTTGTTGAATTCTGTAGCCATCAGTGATTTCGATTTCTGGCATTTTAATGGCTTCGTCCATTCGAAGTGATCTACTTTGTTTCAATGTTGATTAGTTTTGACTTGGTTCGACTTCGGCCTTCTCTGTAGTATTGAACTGTCGTATTCGACCACTTGACTTTGTTATAACTTTGACATGGTCATTCTGTATCATACTTGACTTTGAATTGTTAATTACTGTTTTGAGACGCGGTTGCATACATGTTATATCTTGGTTTATCTTGGTGACATTGTTCCTTGTTATCATGATGCATTGCATTTGATATCGGACTGCAGTTGTTTAATTGTTAAGCACTGCTTTGATTTGTATTTTGTATCAAAGTCGCTTTGGCTTGTTACGCTGACCACTTGATATTCACTGGTCTGCATTGGCCCTATGTCTTCATTTGGCTTCGACCTTGTTTATTTTGTTGCTTCTAGTTTCAATGGATCTTTATTGACTTGCATATTTGGGTCTGAACTGATGCATATTATTTTCTTGGGGCACTTGATTACGTGCAGCCTTGACTTGGTTATTTGTTCGAGACAGTTGCATTAATCTATACTCTAATTGAGTTGAGCTATTCAAATTGTTCAGGTTTCATTTGATTTCTGTACAATCTTTGTTTAGTTACGTGTGATGTTCGATTAAATTGAGCCTGCACTTGCACTATTCTATTTGCCTTATCTTTGGTGCTTTCACCATCATTTTGTTGTCTTCATGTTGTACCACTGCCTTGTGCACATGGCCATTCGAGATGCTTTATATGACTGCACTTGATTTTTGTCTAGTCTTGACTCTGTATATACACTTCATGTAGTGTAGTGTGCAGGCATTTACTTGTGCTGTCCAGTTTCATTGTTGCATTTTGACATTTGCATTCCTGCACTATGTTGAGTCTGAGTTATACTCCTTTGATCATGTTGGACCACTGCCATGTGCATTCGGTCATGTGAGCCTTTGTGCTTTGTTGGTTCAGGTTGCGTGTTGTCAACCTATAGCCTTTGTCCCCTGATCCTTATTGATGTATTTCGTGATATTTGAGTCAGCGAACACTTTTGTCCATGTATGCTTCCAGCCTGAACTACTTTGTTCTTGTTTGGTATGCCACTGTTTTACATATATGGACCAGGTTGTGCTATCCAGTTGAGTTCGACACTTGAGTTGTCATTGTTTGACTGTTTAGTTTCCTGGTTAATCGTTTGTTTCAACTGCAGTTTTATTGTGCAGTTGTTTCTTGCTTCCTTTTGTTGCAGTTTCGCCTTTGTGATCTTGTGGTGACTGCAGTTTTGTTGCAGATTGCCCTTGTATTCATTTATGTCTGCAGTTTCGTTTTATATGCAGTTTTGGTCCTTGTTGGTTTGCATTGCATTAATACATTTGGATTTGTTTTCAAATTCCCTTGTGTTGAACCCAGTATTTTGGGTATGACCTTGTGATCATTTGTGAATTTTCAATGTGTACATGTGTGCACATTGTCCATGCCTGCCTGCTTTGACATTTGAGGCCGTGGCATTGAGATTTGAATCTTCATTTGATTTTGGTTCATTATGTATTTCATATGCCGTATTGGCGAGGCAGTACACGCGTGCGTGTACTGCAGCCAATCAGTATTGATGTTTAAAGTGACATTTCAATTGTTTGAATTGATTTAGTTTAAATTGATTATTTTGTTGTTGTCTAATTATCTTCTAGATAATTAGATTATGGGTTTCTAATTATTTGTTTAATAATTACATTTTGTTGTTAATTGTCGTTTAGGCAATTCAGATGTTTTTAAGATTATCTTCATTGATATTCTTCTCACTTATCTTTGTTGATGATTTAAATCTACTGATTTGTTGTTTAACACTGTTTAGTGTTATATCTGCCGTTATCTGATTCTCTTATCGAAGAGTTGGATATACGAGATATCTATGACTGTCGTCTATTTGATATTTGATTATTATTGCTTCTGTGCGTTAATAACTGAGTTTGAATTAGACTGACCCATGTATTATTTTCTTTTGAATTTAATACTCGGGTCAGACCCGAGTTATTTCAGGTTGTTGATATCTTGCTTTTGGGTTGCTGCTAGAGCTATGAAGACTATTCATATCTTTTGGAGTAATCGGTCATAGTATAGGTTGATATGTATTCATGTATATTAGTCGATAATGTACTTGTATATATATAACTTCCAGAGTCGACAGTTATAGTATCATATGTATTGTGTCAGAAGTATTGTAACTGACATCAGTTATTATATATATGAGAATTTTTGTTCTATCTGTGTTCTGCATTTACATTATCTGTGTTATTTTTATATTTATTGTCCTAAACTATTATAGCCACTGTGTAGTAGCTTTGAGTTTGTATCGGTATGTCGGATTTCCTCCTTAAATAAAAATGCATGTTATACTATCTGACATATCAGTGCTCACACAAAGCAATTAGACGGATGGTCGCTCCTCAACAGCCTTATTCTCCGTGCTAGTTGATAACATTACACCGTAGTGTTCTTGTCTAGCGTGGGTATAGAGGTGGGGCGTCACAATTGTTAATGGGGTAAATAAGAAAAAAAAGGAAAATAAAACACAGAATCTCGCAGCGGAATGACAAAATATAATAATCAAATAAATAGTTCATGAAGCTGTTTTACAAATAATATTTGATTACACTTTTACAGTTCAAATCAGAGTTATACATACATCAGAAATAAACAAATAATGCAGAGTGGAATAATAAATAGCAACAATATACTGAATCTTCGTCTTCGCCCTTCAGAAAATAGTCTTCAATACACTGAAAAAGCTCAGACTGACCGAGCGTAATGAAAAGACAAAACACTCGAGTCTGAACTAAAAGATCTTATGTAAGTCAGATCAAAATAAGTAAAATAGAAATATTAGTGTAATGGTTTCATAGATGTTACGGGATTTTCATCTCCTATCAAGTGTACAACATGAATATAATTAGTTAAAGGGTTTCAAATAATTCGAAATATCAATCTTAATCATCTAATTAAAACAAATCCAAAGTTTGAATTAACTTAAACCCTTTAAATTATTCAATTCTAAATAAAATCCCAATTCAAGAAATACATGGGTATATGTCATTTTAACCAATATCAAAAATCAACATTTTCAAATTAATGAAAACCGCTCACGTTTATCATTTCAACCCATAACGATTTTTCCCTAATCTATAAGATCGTTCGGGTATGTATCATTTAAACCAATAGGGATAATAGAGGTATAGACATAAATAACATCCAATCATCCAAAATGTCAACCAATAACATCCATCAAATCACCCAAATATCAACAATTGAACATACAGCACAATCATTGAAATCAACCAATAACTACCAACAATTTACCGGTTATCATTAACAGGTATTTAACTGGAAATTTAAATTTAAATATTAAATTAAATGGCAATTAAATTCAATAAAAGTCAGATTTAACTGGAATGACAATTTAAAATATACTAAACAGCGACCAATCAATTTCTAATCACATCATAAATTCAATTTAACTAACATAAGAAAATCTAGTAGTTGTGAGTGTTTGCTTACCTTTCGTGGCTACAAAGGTGATGATAAAAATGGACCAATATGGAGATTCCTAGCAAAGATCCAAATGCAAAGCAAATCCAACAAAGCTTAGGCATGAACACGAATCAATAAACAAGTTTCAACTACTTCCAACTTCCAAACAACCCAAGATCCAAACTACGGACAAACCTGAAACTAGATCATCTTTAAAAAAATATTCGGACCAGAATATTACTGAATCTGTAAAAGTGACTAAATAGAAATTTGTTCCAAACTCTTTTCTCTCCACTATCAAAAAAAGAATCACTTAGAAAGCTTCTTCCTTGAGGAAGTTATGCTCAAATCAAAAGGAGGTGTTTTCTAAGTTGAAAATTTGAGTTCAAAAATACTTCGAAAAGATTTGCGTTTTTGGCATAGCAAATTAAGAATTTGAAGAAATGATATAAAAGAAAGTTGAAAACATTGGAAAATGAAATGGTTAGAAAAAATGAATCACATAATTTGGTTTATTCCTAAAAGAGATCTTGTTGATACAATATGGGGTATTTTCGGCCAAAACTGGACCCGAGAAAGGACCTAAAAATGGAGTTTTTGATATAGAAATATTCGGAATGGGAAGAAGGATTCAAAAACAAAGTTGTTGACATTGAAATTATACATGGTTTAAAAAAATATTTGATTTGGAGTAGTTTAGTGGAATATAGAAGCCATGAAAATAAGGGAAAGAAAGAGGGAAAATAGGGAAGTGGAAAAGAAGGGGAAAAGGAGAAAGAAAAGGAGAGGAAAGGTGGAAGGAGATGGCATTGGAGATGGTGGAGAGGGCAGCGGCTATAGGGGAGGAGGAAGGGTTGAAGGAAAGGAGTTTTGAATTGTGAGGTTTTTTGAGTTTTAGATCTAGAGTTCTCTGTAAATTTTGAGGAGAAAGAAGAAGTGTGCAGTGAAAGTTTCTCAGAAGAAAAATTATGTACGTAGATGTTATCAAATAAGAAACATAAGGTCGTAGGCAAAGGAATGGTCACATGACTGACTAGAGTCTCTTGGTTAACCAAGGCCCATTAGAACAAACAAACCCAATATGTCTTAGCCAAATAAAGCACAACTAAACACTACCAATTCATGTTAATTTTTCACAGTAATTCAAACTTTTAGAGCAATAGGAATTTGATTTTGATGAAACTAAAAGTGGAGGTAAGATCAGAATTCAGTCCAGTATCATATAAAAAGAATAAAATTTTAAAATTCAAATTTAAAATTTTCAACCAAAAGTCAATCTTTGACTAAGTTTGACCAAAATTTGATATTTCACAAAAATTTTATTCTATTAAATTTGGTCAAATAAAACACTCAACATCACAAATTCAAATTTTTTATTTAAATTCAAAATACTGCTATTTTAAAGTTGTTAAAAGTTACGGATCGTTACACTTTATCTTAATTAAAAGATGTAATATCAATTAATGCAATATTAATTTGTTTTCCCTTATCATATATTTAAAAGGTAAAATGCCATTAACTACGCATCCAATTCTAATCCAATTACATTCAAACCTATGTTATCATCCTTATTATTCAATCAACAATACCCTATGAATTATATTAACATAAGTTTACATTTTATTACATTCATTATTTTACCGTTAACATCTTTTACCATATTAACTACAATATTTAGTTACATAAATTTTCATTGATTTCCAAATTAATCCCAAACATATTAAATAATGAGATGATAAATGAACAATTGTTACCTTTAAGTAAATTAATCATATTTATAAGTTTATTACCTACAACAAATGTTATGACTACTTACACATCACTGATTATATTCAATTTCAATTAACAACATATAATTCCAACATTCAATTGTCTTAATTCCATTAATTACCCATTTAATATTCAAACGGACAAATTAATGAAAAGATAATTACAACCATTATTTATAATAATAGTTCATATCCATTATCTTATCATTTACAACTATGGGTTATAACAAAATGATTTTATATTCTATACTAACATATTCCAGTCAATTATATATAATCTCATTATTAAATGCATCATTTAATTTATTTCATTATTTGCAATTATAACCAAATAACCTTACAATTATATCCATTGATTGAAATTGGATTAAAATGGTTATCAATTACATTAAATCAACATTACTATATTACATTCTAATTGTTTTATCATTACAAATCATAAATTTTATTTTTTTACAATATTAATATTTAAATTTTTTTATTAAATTTAATATTTTAATTACCGAAAAATACGGGCCATTACACTACTTTACTTTTTCTTATCATCTATTTTTCGCTTCTTCGAACCTTTCGAAGATGATGCATTACCTTTCACAACAAGTATGACACCTTGATCCTTGGATGTAGACTCGGCTAACCTCAACATATTGAGGAGCTCTACGAGATTCACATTTAATTGGTTCATGTTGTAATTCAATATGAACGGTTCATATTGAGAAGTGAGAGAACCAAGGATCAAGTCTACTTGCATTTTGTTGCTTATTTCTACGTCTAATTTTGCAAGTCTATCAATATAGCCTTTCATCATTAGAACGTAATCGTCCACTTTCTGTCCATTGGTCATTTTGGTGTTGAACAGTGTGATAACCCGGATTTTTGGACATCGGATAATTAACTGATTTTAAACTATTGAGATACTGATTTTATTTAGTTGAACAAATAAAATTCTGGTAGTTAAAAATATCTTGATATGTAAATGAATTTGAATTTGGATTTAAATTTTAAATTTAAAAGATATATATCTTAATTATATTTTGGATTTTTAAATATATTATATGTGACTTTATTTAGAATATAATTAGTTTTTATTTTATTTTCTTTAATAGGGTTTATTTATATAAATTAAGAAGGTATTTATAATTTAGGAAAAATAATACAAAAGCTTTAATTTAACATTTAAAAATAAATAAGAATGAATAATTACAAGTGTTAGCCTTTAAATCATGTTAAATACATGTGTAATAAAATTAAAATATGAAATTGACAAATGTTAACTAATGTAACAAGTGTCATGATTTTCATTTTTTCTTTTCATTTTTAATAAAGAATAAAACTTGGCTATATATATACCTCTACCTCTACTCTCTCTTTTCTTTTCTATCTTCCATTTTCAAAACTAAACAAAGAAACCAAAAATCTGTAAACTAACCAGAGAAAAATTTCAAACAACAGTCTACTTTTGCAAATTTAAACCTAAAGCTAAAGCAAGGATCAACTCACCTTAATCAAGTAAATTCAAGTTCAGATTCAAAGTACACCACAGATCAAGCAAGCAATAGATGTAGTTCAACTCTAACATAAGCAAATTCAAGCTTAACAATCATATTAGGAGATCAGATCAAATTTTCAGCGTTCAAAACCATTCCAGGCTTCTGCTCAAAAATAAACAGTGAGTGAACTTTTCTTTTAAAAATAGTTTTAGTCTGTGATTATACTTGATGCATGTGATGAATCTGTGTAGTAAAGTTGTGAATATGGTTTGCATGGTTGATTTTAACTAGATTATAGTTTGAATTACACTGTATGTTGGTGTGCATGTCTGTGTGTATATATTCTTGTCTCTGTTATGTTCACAGTCTCATGAACAACACATAAAATTCATATCTTCCCATATAATAAATTTTAGGGTATGATTTCTAAATGAAAGATAATTATAGGAGTGTAAATTTATTTTTAAAAATAATTTCAAATGTATATGTTGAACATTTATTTCAAAAATGATAATTTACAGTGGAATCATTATAAATCAGAAAAATCGAACATTTCAATTTTATGATTTGATTACATAATCAAATTTGTATTAGAAAATGATGATTTTAGATGAAGGTTTCTTGATTTTTAAGTAAGTAAATGATGGGATATTTCGAGTTGAACGGGTTTTGCTTTCTCATCGATTTCCGACGATCGATGTGGAGTTGATCATCGCGATCGTGGCTGGAGGAAGTATGAATGGTGGAGATCATAGGAAAAATGGACTCTGGATTTTCAGACCATCATGGTGAACGAATGGCGTCGATATAGGGTTTAAGGTATGGTTCAGGTCGACGATGATTTCGAGGGCTATGCGACGTCGCGATGGTTTCGAGTTGGCTCAGAGGTGGGGGAAAAGGAAGAGGATGGTCTGGCGCAGCTATTGGTGCGAGCATGGGGGCTCAGATGGACAGAGGTGGCAATGCGAGGTGTTTGGGTAATCGGGTTTTGTTCTGATGGGTTTTCAAATTTGTTCGATTTTGTTCTACGTGGTGGTTTGGGGTTCTGGGTGGTCGGGATGCTCGGGTAGGTGGTCGGCGACCAGTAGGTGATGGCGAAGTTGGTCAGAGCATTGGCGAAGCGGTGTGCACATGTACGAGTGTCCAGGCGTATCTATGTTGTCTGGCATCGGGGAAGAAGAGGGATGTTGCTCGAGTATTGCTCGAGTCATTCGCGAGTTGTCTCGAAGATAGTGACGAGATTTTAGCTCGAGTTTAGCTCGGGTATTTTCTTTAGTTGGCTCGGGTTTTTCCTGTGGTAGTTTTCAAGTTTTAAAAGTTTAAATTAATTAAGTGATTATATGATAATTAATTTAAAGGGTTAATTAATATAAGTAATTAAGAAACAATTACTTAATAAAATTTATTACTTAATAAAATTTATTACTTAATAAAATTTAAGATTATTACTTAAAGTAATTAAGGGATAATTACTTAACGAAACTAATTAATGGATAATTAGCTAATTAAAGGTTGATTGGTTAATTAAAGGTTAATTAATTATAATTGAAAGTTAATCTATACTATATTATTATTAGTGAGTTAAATTCAAGCTCACACAGGCCCCCTTGAAATTTGGCAACTGAACAGTCTCCGAGTTAACCCTAAATAATTCTTTCTCTTTCTCAACTCAACTATCATCCTTTCGCTGCCCCAAGCTGATAACCCAATGCCCGCTGATTTAACACCAACGAATTGATCGACACTTTCCATCAACGCACCATTGCTGTAACTTTTTCGATCGGTTTTTCTCACTCCATCTTGACAATTGTCACCACATCCGGTGAGTTGTTTGAAAGCCATTTAGATCTAAAACCCCATCGTTCTTCCTCATTCATGTTTTTGTTTGCTTCGTCTTCGTTCGGATCTGATAACCATTTTATGCAGGAATGGTTTCCTCGGTCTTTCCTCTCGCCGTCTTTTGCAATTACCAAGGTCGCTGAAAGGTAATTCTTACTTCTTTTGATTTTCAACGATTAATTAAATTCTTAATGTTCAAAAAATGACAGTCTATTTTTCACCGAGCACATGGTCTTTCTCTCAACAAGTTATTTTTGTAATGCCCTGTTATTTGTTTAACTTTTATTCCAACCAGTTTCCATTATAAGTATCTAATTTCAAGGACTATTGTAACGACCCGAGTTTCCAGACACGGAAAATCGAACCATTTTAGTTAAGAAGAAGAGGTAGAAGAAGAAAAATAGAAAAACAACATCAGAATCTAACCATCGCAGCGGAATAAAATATAATATATATCAACAGATCTTTACACAAATCAAAAACTATATCTATTTATATAATACATCATCAGCATACATCATCAGAGTACATCAACATCCATAACATACAACTGAATACACATCGGAAAAATAATAACAAGTACGTGAGTATGTATCGTCATCCAGCTCGTCTCTTGAGCTCCACAGCATCATATCCTAAACCTGTTTATCTCGGTCTGACCCGAGCATCATATAAAACAATACCCGAGTCAGTCTGGAAAACCAGCGTGAGAAAATCACACTCAAATTGATTATTAAAGTTTCAAAAATCCTTTTGAAAATAAAAGCATCTCGTAAGACCACGCCACAAATAAACATGTCGGGTTTTTACCTTACGATAGCTAAAACACTTTATATCAAAATCCTCTGATATTATAATAGTGTCTACAGAAAGTAAAATAGAATCTAGCTGAAATGCTTGCATCTCACATTTCAACAATAGTTGGGCACAATCAAAACCGTACAGGCACGTAGGGAGAATGGATTTCCAACGAATGACTAGGCACTGGGGTACCACCTGTCACAGTACGTGGCCTAGATCACAGTACCGAGGAGTACGCCCGCTCCCCTGCAACACAAGGCCGGAATCATCCCTTACTGGATAATTCCAAGTAAAATCACCCCACGGTTGGGATCAGCAACCGCAACACTAAGCCGAAATAAAAGGGACATCTAGACAGGGATGACCTTACTCTCAAGTGGGGGCTACCCACGAAGCCTTGCTGCATAACCCCTGATTTTCAGTCATTCTCGGTTGATGAGGCTTGAGGCTAAACGATACCTTTATAGCACATATCCCTTAGAATGCCCATCGTCCACCTGACGATGTCACGAAAGCATTCGTCCATACAAGTCCGTCCCGGGTTCGAACGGAACCGAAGGCACTATTCCTACTACGTCCATTTTGGAAATATCCTCAGGATTAGTAGCGACTAGCCCTTGCACTTCACAGCTCCATCTTCGACTTTGAACACGTTACTCGAAACGTACGAACCGAATCGAAGTGGTATTCGAGTCTCCAGACCTAGAATCCCGGTATACGGAAACTCGATCCCGGTCTCTTCGAAACGATCAGCGCATTTGGCCAATATTGATAGTCGGTTATTTAACTATCAATTAACATCCACAAGCAACCATCACACAATAAATAATTTCCCACATTATTTACTTGCCCAAATATCTTTCCAAGATATATTTCTATTTTCAAACTCCTTTTGAAAACAATTTCAAAACAGTTTCCGCTTACGGAATACATTTCCCAATAATTATTTCCACTGAATCACCAAGTACAAAATACCTTTAATTTTAAAATAATTTAAAAACACTTTATTTAAATATACTTTATAACATTGACATTTTAAAACTACTTTAATACTTTATCAATAAATATAATTTAAGAATATTTAAAATAAAACCACTTTATAAATATAAGCTAACTTCCTCCTTAAAACATAATACCAAATTACTTTTATATAATTACTACAATAATACATTTTTGAAAATACTTACTTTGGAAATTAACCTTTAGAAATAATCAATTTCCTAAAACATGCATTTTTAACAAATTAGAACTTTTTAACTTATATTAAAAATTGCTTTGAAAACGTACTTGGCTATCCAGAGAAATACACTTCTCTTCACATCCTTTAAAAATAAATCAACACTTATTTTTAAACCAATTCATATCCCTTTTATAAATTCCCTTCTTGAATTTATATTTCAAATATCCTCTTATATTCCATTTCACTTTATAAACCCAGTTTATATCTCCAAAATCTCATTTCTCTTTAAATTTCAAATCCCAAAATATTTAAATCAATTTATAATTGATTTCCCAATTTATTTTACTTTGAAATAAATTTCCTTACTTAATCCATTTATTTCCAATTTCATTAACTTCCAGATTTTATTTCTCATTATGATTTAAAATCTTTAAACTGACACAAGTTTCAGATTTCCCAAATTCTTCTTTCTTTTTAATTACATTTAAACCTTGAATTAAAATAAATTATTTATTCCTTTAAATAATATCACATAAGTTTTCTTTAAATTCAATATTCTCTGTTTATTTAAAATTCTTCTTTTCCATATTTAATTTATTCGAATTCACTAGAATTACTTAACTTAAATTTATTCTTTTATTTCTTTCCAAAAATCCAATTCAATTGCTTTTGATAACTCATTATACTGGGAAATTCAATCCAACCAGATTATCCAATATAAATCATCACAGGATATCAACAATCATATCACAGAATATTTAAACAAAATTAAATGTTTTGAGGAATCCAGTTGGATCCCTCCAACCTGTTTCCCTGCATCCACAAATGTTAGCACAATACCAATTCCACTTCGAGGTGGAATATCGCGGTATATGGGTTTTATAAAATATCATCCGCTATTATGCAGCGCATAGGGTCTCATCCGCTATATAAATGCGGGAATATCAACAACTCAAATATATACATATGCCAATATGTATATATTGCTATATACTACTATATATAATATAGCATATTCAATCAATGCAACCATTCAATCAATTATTTAAATTTAACCATTTAAATTTAAATTTAACTGAGTGAGATTAACTCACCTTTGGTTTTGTTGCACAACCCACTTCTTCCTCAACTTGATTTCTTGTGATTATTGACCTTGTATAAATATTATATGATTTGTTAATATTTGAAATAAATCCGGATAATTTATTTTCATTTAACAAATCCAATTAACTAATGTCGTACATTTTACTAATTATCTTCCCTTTTCGAAATCATTTAAAACTAGAATAAATTAAGTAAGTTAATCAAACAAGTAAATCACCTTAATTCCAATTTCAACCCAACTAGTAAGTTTTAAAACACATATATTCATCTGTCAAATTTTAAACTAAAAATTATTCCTAGGTTTCAGGAAAACTAATTTTACATGGTGTATTAGTATCTGAGATACTTTACATTGATTTTCCATTTAATAATTTAAGTTGTCCGACAAATTAATTTAGCTAATCATTTTTAAATAATAATTTGATATTTCCTAGTAAATAAATAAAAATTCATTTCTGTTTTACCTTTCTATTTAACTATGCTATCTATACATATCCTTCTTAAAATTATTCAAAAACCCAAAGCTATAGGAAATACCTTACTGGAAAACAAGAACGGTCCCTCTACCACGAACACCATCGAACGGTGATTCTTCCCTTGTCGAGCTCGACTTCGATTCGATTCTTAGGCAGGCCTGAGCTCGACTTCTGACACCCCACGAAACCCTCCCCAAACTGAACTGCGGCCACTACTCCAGTCAACCCCAAAATCACGAATGAAAAGTGCCAGCGGCCTCGCAAACCCCAACGCGATCGACCCCCTTGCTTGACTTGAACAGTAGCCTCGCGAATCACCACCCTCAGAACGAACTCGCCAACGAACAACCGCCGATCTCCAGAAATCGCGAGTGCTTGCAGCAACCACCACACGGCTCACTAAAACCCTAGCTTCACATCGACGAACACCCACAGCTGGCAATGCCCTAGTTCTCTATCGCAACCTCCGCTACCACCCGCGCGACACCCAAACCCTAAATCGCGACATCGCTACCCAGCTCTGCCGAAGACCACATCGAAATAACCCAGCCCATCGAACGAGATCGACTGCTCACGTCTTCTTCCTCAATCGCGTACGTGCGACTCCTCGCTTAGGACACCTCGCGTTCGATAGATTTGAATGAATAGCTCCGAGCTAGCTTGAAAGGGAAACGGAGCTCTATCTTTGAATTGATTTCTTAAGAGACAAGATCGATTTTCATTTTTTTAGAAACTAAGGGGAATGCTCGGCTAAAAATAAGGAGAGTTGCGTGATAATAGGCGTAATCCCAGGCGTGATTTAAGGATGCTGATATTGACCAATTTAAATTTAAATTTAAATTGGATTCATTTTAAAATTTCAACGCGTTTATACGTCGTACGCTCACACGGCAACTCCAAACACTACGAAATTTGAAATCCGATAATAATACAATATTACGGATCCAATGAAACTGGTTTCGTCGAAATCCGAGACTGTGCCTCGGACGGCTATTTTTAAATTCAATTTAAACGATATATTTTTAAAACTGAACAAAATACCTTGAAATTCCATTTTGAAAGTTCTATCATCTTCAGTATTATTAGTATGAATTTTACGAGCTTTCACAATATTTTTAATTAGCTTAGAATGCCAGATTTACTATTTTATCCAACTTCAATATAAATTTAATTTAATTATTAAATTACTCAATAACAGCGATATTTGAAATTTAAGTTTATAATTAACCTCTGAATATTTAAAATTAATTAAATATTCCAATTTCAAATATACAAAAATTCCGGGTCGTCACATTCCTCCCCCCTTAAAAGAATTTCATCCCCGAAATTACCAGTTAAGAGGAATGATTCAATCCCCGTTAACTATTTCCCAAATTCAAACAGTTTTAACAATACCCAAACAATCTTTTATTAATGATACACTAATCATCTTTTAACTTCCCAAACTTATTCATAAGTTCAACCCATACCACCTACTTACCCATTCAAATTTAAATTTTGAATTCAAATTTTGAATTATCAAAAATTTTCCAAAATTTTTCTAACTCCCTAAATTTCCGAAAAATTTCGCCAGCGTCTCCTTTGCGCGGCTAGCTCGGTACAACTACAAAATGGCTCTACGGCCTCCCAATCTAAAAAAGAAAACAAAAGGCCAAGTGGCTGGATCAAAAACCCAATCAAATTTCATACAGAAATTCAAATACATACCTTTTGTCGGGCCATTAAATTTATCTTCTAAATTCAAAAATCCCAATTTATCCATTGCTTTTATACACCTGTATATCCTACTAAGCAATAATATTCAATCACAATTCCAAAGTCATTTTATACTTTTCTTTACAAATTTTCAATATTTGTTTTACTTAGCCCGTACGATGCACATATATCATCCGTACGCAATATCACATTCGATCGCTCAATCGATCACACAATTTCACTTCCGAACTAGTATCGTCCACCCGACTTCCTAGTGCGGACTCAGATCTGGTTTCTTGATCAGAAACCGTCATTCTCCTTGCATAGTCACCAACTATGATAGAGAATATCCAGAATCAATCAACAATCCATATCCAGGTTCGCCGTCGAAAATCGAGTGAAAAATTCCAACTCGGATCGATATATCTATCTTGAAATTCTGTGTTCGACACCTGGACCAAATAGCTATGCGAATAAAATAATATACGTACATCTTACGTATAAATTCCAATTGATTATCAGTTATATCAATTCTCCTTTATCCACATTCCTTTTGATTGTTATTCACTTATCCACAATCATCCATTTCACAACTTCCAGTTTTTGTCTTCATTCAATTATTCACTTAGTATATTTTTCCATTCCAAAATTACTAAGTATATTTCCAATACCAATTTCCTTAAGAATTTCATTCTTCAATTCTTAAGTTCAATATAAACTTTTCTTATATTTATTTACTACTTCACCACTGAAGTGTATATATTCAAATTGAACTCCCATTTCATATGAATTTCAACTTACTTCAATTTACTACTTCATTTCAAATATAAATACTTATTCCACATTTCATTCAGATTTTCATTTCTAATAATTTTCTTAAATTCAATTCATCTCCAACTTCTGAATATTGAATTTTATTTAGCTCGAAAACAATCCAAGTTAATTCATTCAATAACCATTTCTCAACTTATTTAAACCACTCCTCTATTTGAGTTCAGTTTCCATTCAACATTTACTTAAGTTAATAACTTAAGTTTATTTTCCATTTAACCAACCCTTTAAAGTTTTATTTCCATCTTTCATTTGATTCTTATTTAATCAAATTCTATCCAATTATTTATTTAATATAATTGGTTCATTCACTCAATCATTATGAATTTTATTTTCCATACTCAATTCATCTGGAATTATTTTATTAATAACCAGGTCATTTCCAATTTATTTTCACTTATTTGGATTCCATTCGCAATTCAAACCATCACTATGTTAATCCAATTTCATTAACTCACAATTCAATTTCATTAACTAATTTATTATCAAATTAGTTCCTCTGCTGGTTAAAATTAAATACTTGCTTTTTAAATCCCAGATATCACTTCACTTAATCATCTTAAGTTCAATTTATTTTATAATTCAACTTTGGATTTATTTTAAAAATTAAGATTGCTCATCTTAGTCGTTTCCATTTGATAATTACAATTTCAAATTATAACTCTTAATGGTTCAAAGAAATGAATTCTCATTTATGACTTACAATTTCATTTCTATTCATAAGTTTTAACTTACTTGCTGAAGACCTGGGACTATTCATTTAAGTCCATTTCCATCTTTATAATCAAATTTCAAATTATTACACTTAAGAATATGAATTTCTTTACACAATTATAAGCATTTTACATTACCTTTATATCCAATTCAATTCAACTTCAACTTACTTACATTTAATTCAATTCTGATTCTCAATTTTATTTAACTTATCTTAAGTTAAATTCAAATATATTTTATTCACCTTCAAATACTCAAATTAAATTTTAATTCTAGGATACAAATTCTATACGAGTTTTACAATTCATTCACCTTCAAGTTCTCTAACTCTTTTATCTACCAACTTATATTACTCATTTCGTTATTTCATCTCATAATTATAATCCCAGAATTAAACTTTCATTCCCTTCTTATTTCAATCAACTTCATTCTATACTTTATATTGTTGATTCATTTAAATTCCCACATTTATATTTTAAATAAAATTCCCAGAATCCAATTGCCCGGTTTTATTTCAAAACCATTTTGAATCCATAAATAACTCATACATATCTGGTATATCACATCAAATCCCAATTTCCAAAACAATCTACTTTTACCAAACAATTTTCCCTTTGAATTTCAAAACCAACCCAGTTCACAATCATTTCCAATTTAAAACAGTTTGGTAGCAATTTCTCTTTGGAAACTCGAAAATGAACACCGATGATGTCGCGATCATCATCGGAATTATTTTCCAGCGACCGAAAGAGAATTTAATGCTTTTATCACTTTAAAACATTTCAAACATTTTTAAATCCCAAATCCCACCAGATTTCAATTCAATTCCAAAAATATTCATGAAATAATATCACCATTATTTCCCCAAAACCTTTAAAACTATTTTTAAATCCAAAGGAATTTAAACCTTTCCCAAAACTTCAAATTCAAAATCCATTCAATTTTATATCCAAACATTACTCTGGAATTCTACATTTACAAATTTCATTTGTTTACGAATTTATCTCATTTGATTATAAATCACATTTGTAATTCACATTTGTATATAAAGTTTATTTCAATTTATAATTTCATTTATAGTCTATATTTCAAATTCCATTTTGTTATATAAACTTATTCTTCAACTTAGGTTATAAGTTTTCAATTTCTGATTAAATTTTTACACAATGATGATAATAATCTAATATCATCGCTTTCTAACAACCAAGCAACCAAATATATAATTTACAAAAGTTATCCTTTTATATATAAAAATAATTTGGGCAAAATTATTTCATTCACCCTATTTAAAACAATACTGTGTCGAACTGTTCTATTCAAGTGTTTAGAAACCCCTTCGATACAGTTGTCCAGACTGTGCCGACGAAGGTTCATATGCCACTCAATAAATCAACCAACACAATATAAAACCATTTTATATTCACTAACAAATACGCGCTCATATCTATTAGTACTCTCAAAATTCCCACCAGAGCCAAGGTTATCGCCAACCTAAGCTCTGATACCACTGTAACGACCCGAGTTTCCAGACACGGAAAATCGAACCATTTTAGTTAAGAAGAAGAGGTAGAAGAAGAAAAATAGAAAAACAACATCAGAATCTAACCATCGCAGCGGAATAAAATATAATATATATCAACAGATCTTTACACAAATCAAAAACTATATCTGTTTATATAATACATCATCAGCATACATCATCAGAGTACATCAACATCCATAACATACAACTGAATACACAGCGGAAAAATAATAACAAGTACGTGAGTACGTATCATCATCCAGCTCGTCTCCTGAGCTCCACATCATCATATCCTAAACCTGTTTATCTCGGTCTGACCCGAGCATCATATAAAACAATACCCGAGTCAGTCTGGAAAACCAGCGTGAGAAAATCACACTCAAATTGATTATTAAAGTTTCAAAAATCCTTTTGAAAATAAAAGCATCTCGTAAGACCACGCCACAAATAAACATGTCGGGTTTTTACCTTACGATAGCTAAAACACTTTATATCAAAATCCTCTGATATTATAATAGTGTCTACAGAAAGTAAAATAGAATCTAGCTGAAATGCTTGCATCTCACATTTCAACAATAGTTGGGCACAATCAAAACCGTACAGGCACGTAGGGAGAATGGATTTCCAACGAATGACTAGGCACTGGGGTACCACCTGTCACAGTACGTGGCCTAGATCACAGTACCGAGGAGTACGCCCGCTCCCCTGCAACACAAGGCCGGAATCATCCCTTACTGGATAATTCCAAGTAAAATCACCCCACGGTTGGGATCAGCAACCGCAACACTAAGCCGAAATAAAAGGGACATCTAGACAGGGATGACCTTACTCTCAAGTGGGGGCTACCCACGAAGCCTTGCTGCATAACCCCTGATTTTCAGTCATTCCCGGTTGATGAGGCTTGAGGCTAAACGATACCTTTATAGCACATATCCCTTAGAATGCCCATCGTCCACCTGACGATGTCACGAAAGCATTCGTCCATACAAGTCCGTCCCGGGTTCGAACGGAACCGAAGGCACTATTCCTACTACGTCCATTTTGGAAATATCCTCAGGATTAGTAGCGACTAGCCCTTGCACTTCACAGCTCCATCTTCGACTTTGAACACGTTACTCGAAACGTACGAACCGAATCGAAGTGGTATTCGAGTCTCCAGACCTAGAATCCCGGTATACGGAAACTCGATCCCGGTCTCTTCGAAACGATCAGCGCATTTGGCCAATATTGATAGTCGGTTATTTAACTATCAATTAACATCCACAAGCAACCATCACACAATAAATAATTTCCCACATTATTTACTTGCCCAAATATCTTTCCAAGATATATTTCTATTTTCAAACTCCTTTTGAAAACAATTTCAAAACAGTTTCCGCTTACGGAATACATTTCCCAATAATTATTTCCACTGAATCACCAAGTACAAAATACCTTTAATTTTAAAATAATTTAAAAACACTTTATTTAAATATACTTTATAACATTGACATTTTAAAACTACTTTAATACTTTATCAATAAATATAATTTAAGAATATTTAAAATAAAACCACTTTATAAATATAAGCTAACTTCCTCCTTAAAACATAATACCAAATTACTTTTATATAATTACTACAATAATACATTTTTGAAAATACTTACTTTGGAAATTAACCTTTAGAAATAATCAATTTCCTAAAACATGCATTTTTAACAAATTAGAACTTTTTAACTTATATTAAAAATTGCTTTGAAAACGTACTTGGCTATCCAGAGAAATACACTTCTCTTCACATCCTTTAAAAATAAATCAACACTTATTTTTAAACCAATTCATATCCCTTTTATAAATTCCCTTCTTGAATTTATATTTCAAATATCCTCTTATATTCCATTTCACTTTATAAACCCAGTTTATATCTCCAAAATCTCATTTCTCTTTAAATTTCAAATCCCAAAATATTTAAATCAATTTATAATTGATTTCCCAATTTATTTTACTTTGAAATAAATTTCCTTACTTAATCCATTTATTTCCAATTTCATTAACTTCCAGATTTTATTTCTCATTATGATTTAAAATCTTTAAACTGACACAAGTTTCAGATTTCCCAAATTCTTCTTTCTTTTTAATTACATTTAAACCTTGAATTAAAATAAATTATTTATTCCTTTAAATAATATCACATAAGTTTTCTTTAAATTCAATATTCTCTGTTTATTTAAAATTCTTCTTTTCCATATTTAATTTATTCGAATTCACTAGAATTACTTAACTTAAATTTATTCTTTTATTTCTTTCCAAAAATCCAATTCAATTGCTTTTGATAACTCATTATACTGGGAAATTCAATCCAACCAGATTATCCAATATAAATCATCACAGGATATCAACAATCATATCACAGAATATTTAAACAAAATTAAATGTTTTGAGGAATCCAGTTGGATCCCTCCAACCTGTTTCCCTGCATCCACAAATGTTAGCACAATACCAATTCCACTTCGAGGTGGAATATCGCGGTATATGAGTTTTATAAAATATCATCCGCTATTATGCGGCGCATAGGGTCTCATACGCTATATAAATGCGGGAATATCAACAACTCAAATATATACATATGCCAATATGTATATATTGCTATATACTACTATATATAATATAGCATATTCAATCAATGCAACCATTCAATCAATTATTTAAATTTAACCATTTAAATTTAAATTTAACTGAGTGAGATTAACTCACCTTTGGTTTTGTTGCACAACCCACTTCTTCCTCAACTTGATTTCTTATGATTATTGACCTTGTATAAATATTATATGGTTTGTTAATATTTGAAATAAATCCGGATAATTTATTTTCATTTAACAAATCCAATTAACTAATGTCGTACATTTTACTAATTATCTTCCCTTTTCGAAATCATTTAAAACTAGAATAAATTAAGTAAGTTAATCAAACAAGTAAATCACCTTAATTCCAATTTCAACCCAACTAGTAAGTTTTAAAACACATATATTCATCTGTCAAATTTTAAACTAAAAATTATTCCTAGGTTTCAGGAAAACTAATTTTACATGGTGTATTAGTATCTGAGATACTTTACATTGATTTTCCATTTAATAATTTAAGTTGTCCGACAAATTAATTTAGCTAATCATTTTTAAATAATAATTTGATATTTCCTAGTAAATAAATAAAAATTCATTTCTGTTTTACCTTTCTATTTAACTATGCTATCTATACATATCCTTCTTAAAATTATTCAAAAACCCAAAGCTACAGGAAATACCTTACTGGAAAACAAGAACGGTCCCTCTACCACGAACACCATCGAACGGTGATTCTTCCCTTGTCGAGCTCGACTTTGATTCGATTCTTAGGCAGGCCTGAGCTCGACTTCTGACACCCCACGAAACCCTCCCCAAACTGAACTGCGGCCACTACTCCAGTCAACCCCAAAATCACGAATGAAAAGTGCCAGCGGCCTCGCAAACCCCAACGCGATCGACCCCCTTACTTGACTTGAACAGTAGCCTCGCGAATCACCACCCTCAGAACGAACTCGCCAACGAACAACCGCCGATCTCTAGAAATCGTGAGTGCTTGCAGCAACCACCACACGGCTCACTAAAACCCTAGCTTCACGTCGACGAACACCCACAGCTGGCCGTGCCCTAGTTCTCTATCGCAACCTCCGCTACCACCCGCGCGACACCCAAACCCTAAATCGCGACATCGCTACCCAGCTCTGCCGAAGACCACATCGAAACAACCCAGCCCATCGAACGAGATCGACTGCTCACGTCTTCTTCCTCAATCGCGTACGTGCGACTCCTCGCTTAGGACACCTCGCGTTCGATAGATTTGAATGAATAGCTCCGAGCTAGCTTGAAAGGGAAACGGAGCTCTATCTTTGAATTGATTTCTTAAGAGACAAGATCGATTTTCATTTTTTTAGAAACTAAGGGGAATGCTCGGCTAAAAATAAGGAGAGTTGCGTGATAATAGGCGTAATCCCAGGCGTGATTTAAGGATGCTGATATTGACCAATTTAAATTTAAATTTAAATTGGATTCATTTTAAAATTTCAACGCGTTTATACGTCGTACGCTCACACGGCAACTCCAAACACTACGAAATTTGAAATCCGATAATAATACAATATTACGGATCCAATGAAACTGGTTTCGTCGAAATCCGAGATTGTGCCTCGGACGGCTATTTTTAAATTCAATTTAAACGATATATTTTTAAAACTGAACAAAATACCTTGAAATTCCATTTTGAAAGTTCTATCATCTTCAGTATTATTAGTATGAATTTTACGAGCTTTAACAATATTTTTAATTAGCTTAGAATGCCAGATTTACTATTTTATCCAACTTCAATATAAATTTAATTTAATTATTAAATTACTCAATAACAGCGATATTTGAAATTTAAGTTTATAATTAACCTCTGAATATTTAAAATTAATTAAATATTCCAATTTCAAATATACAAAAATTCCGGGTCGTCACAACTATTATGTATTTTTCGTACCTCTTATGATTTATTATTATCAAAAGTATGCGATCTTTAGTATCTCAATCTATGCATGATCAATGTTTTATGGCTGATTTGTAATTTGTTTATGGAGCTTAGATAAATACTATGTCTGAAAACAATATTTGTCTTTAATTTTAATTATTATATGACTGCACATAATAAAGCATTGTTAACGACCCGATAATTGCTAATTATGAACAGGGCATGCTATTTGAAATTGTCCAAAATAGTGTTATAACCAAAGCATATAAAAATGGTCTTTTATCAATCTTTATTTCGTACATGCAATACGTCTTCGTTCGGATCTGATAACCATTTTATGCAGGAATGGTTTCCTCGGTCTTTCCTCTCGCCGTCTTTTGCAATTACCAAGGTCGCTGAAAGGTAATTCTTACTTCTTTTGATTTGCAACGATTAATTAAATTCTTAATGTTCAAAAAATGATAGTCTATTTTTCACCGAGCACATGGTCTTTCTCTCAACAAGTTATTTTTCTAATGCCCTGCTATTTGTTTAACTTTTATTCCAACCAGTTTCCATTATAAGTATCTAATTTCAAGGACTATTAGGTATTTTTGTACCTCTTATGATTTATTATTATCAAAAGTATGCGATCTTTAGTATCTCAATCTATGCATGATCAATGTTTTATGGCTGATTTGTAATTTGTTTATGGAGCTTAGATAAATACTATGTCTGAAAACAATATTTGTCTTTAATCTTAATTATTATATGACTGTACATAATAAAGCATTGTTAATGACCCGATAACTGCTAATTATGAACAGGGCATTCAATCTGAAATTGTCCAAAATAGTGTTATGATCAAAGCATATAAAAATGGTCTTTTATCAATCTTTATTTCGTACATGCAATATTTCATATGCCAAAAAAAAAATCTCAAGCTATGTGTTTTTTATGTATGGAATGAATTGTTTTTACATTCATAGTGTTCACTCCATCGAAAATCCGTAGTATGAGTGTTGGAGCCAACTTTTATTAAAGAGAGACCATAATCATGGTTTCGCAAATACAAAAGTTGGTTGATCATTTTTTTCATCAGAATAGGTGTAGGCATAATATTCTTTTTTTCACACTTTCAACATTTTGCATATTCAAGTTGTTGCCTTTATGTATAAAATTTTATAATATCAAATTTCACTAGCAGGTTATAGTGTTCGTGACTATGTATGGTAGGGATCTATATTGCTCATATTTCTGTAATTGTGTTGACAAAAGAAGCAACTTATAATCTATAAATTGAACACAGTAATTTATGTATTTCTCCATAAGTTCATGTCATCATGATCTTGCAATAATGGTTTGTTATGCTTACGGTTATTATTCATTTCTTAAGCAATCTTTTTCTCACTATAGATCCATTAGACATATATCTTTTAAAATTAGTTTTCATACCATAATTTACTTCTCATAAATTGGGGTGACATGTAAACTGTGAACAAGCTGCTTCTAAGTTTAAAACTTATGTGACATAAAGTTAAAAGACCTTTATGTTATATATTGATCAAGAGGCAAAGGTTATTGCTTACTTAACAGCCAAAGAAACATACTTTTTTTCTTAAAATACAAACTATATATCACTTTAACCTTCGCTGTTTTCAGTAGGATCCAATCAGGGTAGGGATCAACTCTTACTGTTGCCAAAACAATGCTTTCTCAAGAGGCTTCTATTTTGCTCCGACGGTGAGTGATATTGTATCAATTATTATATTTAAGTTGGTTTTCTGTATGAGTTATAATTGTTAAAACAATTAATTTTACTTAGAATTTTGTTATTCATTTCCTTATTTCTTTTGAATTTTTCAAATTACTTGGCAATTCAATACATATTTTTCCTGACCATTCTCAATGAATAATTTTTTTTTCATTTGCTCTCCTTTAATCTATGCAGTCAGCTCAACCATGGAGTTCCAGAAGATCTGTAACTACATTTGCTATGTATGTTGTGGATACAAAGGCATACAATAGATTGTTACACCACTTAATTTGGGTCTGTATTCAAGTTCTACCTATTACTATACTATTTTGTTCTACCACAATTTTCCATCTTATGTTTAAGCATCATACTAAATTTATTCACTCCTAATCAGACATATTTTATATTTTTCTAGGTTGGTCTTGCAATTTTGACCAAGCTTTGCATAGACGAACGGCATGAAGCCTACAAGTAGCTTTCCACTGAAATTTACCCCAACTGAGATGCACTGGTTACTACTAGACTTCTACTATTTTCTGGTTTGTCTTTGGTAAAAAAAGTAAAACACTATTCTTTGACCATGTAGTGCTAGGCTGGCTTTATACTATTTTCTATTATGCCCACCTTCCAACCGAATGCCGTCAATATAATCACTTTATAGATCACCAGCCGATGTGTGGATAAATATTTCATGATATTTATATTTATTCTCGCTGCTTACTAAAAAGTAAACACTATAAACTACTGCTTTTTGACTGATCCTGAAACACACGTAATTTATCTTATATATGTGTGCAATAATTTATTTTAGTCTATTTCCACTACTACCACGTACCCGTTCAGCTGGATACTACTTCTGTAGAGCCATTTTTCCTATATGGTTATCACCTTTTTAGCTATAATATTTTCCAATGTGATGAGGGGCCTATTGATTTTGTATATTGTATGAACATGTACGATGTGAAACCCATGAAATATGAGTGGACATCGAAACAGTCGACGTACAGAGGGAAATGATGTACATAGAGATATAATATTTAGCAAACTATTTTTCTATTGATGAACATGATTATTATACAGTAAAAGAACAAGAATTATGATACTTGACCTTTATTTTTGATAGGGCCGCCCTTGAAGGTAATAGGTCAGTTCTCATAATAATTTCTCCATACTACTCATGGAGGATTTGATTAATTATATTTAGGCATCCTATATCACATAGACAAGATGAAAATGTGGTTTAACCTGCTATTTAAATATATAGGATTTTGATTTAGTTCTTTGGAAGGACGCATCCTCAACACACATAGATAATACATATTTGGCCTAAGAAAATATAGACAAATACGTGCCATGTTGTGTTTTACGGACGTAACTATAGTGCCTATATCAACCCAAAAAGTAGTAATAAGATGATTTTTTTTCTTGCTTACTGTCCATTAGCATGTGTTTTTTTCATTATCATATTGATTTTTTTAACTTTTTATGGAAAAGGGCTATATTCACACTATGCGTTACTTTTTAATATTCCAAATATAAAACGAACAAAGAACGGATGATGATTACAAAAATATACGCGTAGTCTTCCTAAGTGTTTAGCTAGGTGATGTGCTTTTTTTGTAGTCATTTGGAACTGTTATCATGGAAGAAACAAAAGAAGTTAATTTGTTTGAAATATTTATTTCCTGAATCCCCAACCATGTTGATAGTTCCATGTTACAAATTTGATCCAAACTAATTATAAGTATGTATTCATGAAACTTCCAAATGGTTAGAAAATAGTAGGATTGAAGCAAATAAAGGTAGACTCATAAAAAGGGTTTAGGTAATATTTTCAAAGCCAACAATAACACTATATTTTTAAGTACATAATTGCATAGTAGCTATGTTTCCTAATTTCAAATTTCATGCTTCAAATTTAAGAATATGGTCCTCTTTGTTAATGTTAGAAATAACCTTATAAAAAGCGGACAACATCATAGTGGCTTATCTTAAAACCATTGTGGCTTATCTTACTCATTCCCTTCATAGCTATTAAGAAGATTTATTGTTTATATTTAATTTTGTGTTTCAGATTTGGTGCAATAAAGTTGCAACTGTTGAAATAAAGAAGCGGGACAGAGCATGTAAGTTTATGCTTAATATTCATAAAGTTGTAGCTATACGAAGGTTTGTTTTTGTTATACTATGTGTTCCACTAGCACGACACTGAATTCTATTTCATTATGCTTAATATTCAATGTACTTTCTAATACTTTATATTGATTGAATATATGAATACATGGTACACTAAGGTTATCTTTATTCTTGACTTAGAATTTTCGGAAGTTTCTATTGCTTCTAAACCTTTACAATCGGTGGTTAGATAATTTAATTGGTGTTTCACTACCTTATGCAGTAGCCATATTCCACTGATTTTGCCACCATTGAGCATTTTAGTTATGTGTTGAAAAACCTTTAGAGTTATAATCCCTTGGAGTTTGTGGTTTAGATAAATATAATATTCAACTAAAATACATATGTATGCTTATGTAATACCTAATATTAAATGTAGTTTCTAATGTTTTATATTGATTGAATATATGAATATATAGTATACTAAAAAGCTTCATAATATATTTACTAATTCTTAAACCTTATCTCATATTAGCGTTAGTACCAACGGCCTTGGGCTATGTTTGCATTGACATTGTATCTTTGATGGATATGGTTATTTTATTGTTTTTCAAAAATATACATTGACAAAATTTGAGAAGTGTCTTAAGATATGGTTTTCATCCTCTCACAATATTTTTTTATGCTCTTCTATTTTTTTTTTCAAATTTAGAAATAACCCAATATCTTTTGCATTTAATTTATATCCTAAATTGGTAATATTCTATGTAAATAGTGGACTCTTACTCATTCCCTTATACTAAGATGATTTATTATTTACTTTTAATTTTTTGTTTCAGGTTTGGTGCAATAAAGTTGCAGCTGTTGAAATAAATGAGCGGGACAGAGCATGTAAGTTTATGCTTAATATTCATGAAGTTTAGCTAAATAAAAGTTCATTTTTTTATACTCAGCGTTCATTAGCAGGACATTGAATTTTGTTTCATTGTGCTTAATATTTCAATGTAGTTTCTAATAATCTATTTGCTATTTCACTACCTTATGCGGTAGCCACATTTCACTGATTTTGCTACCATTTAGCATTTCAGTTATGTGTTGGAAAACTTTAAGAGTCAGGATCCCTTGGAGTTTATGGTTTAGATAATATAATATTCTACTAAAATACGTATTGTATGCTTCTTAACTACATAATAGAATGAAAACATAGTATCTAACATTAATGGTAAGGATAGTAATAGCATAGTTTGTAATAGTCAATATTTTAGTAAGTTGAAGTTCAACATTTTTAGTATGCATATATGTTTTAGGTGTGGTAATGCCAGAAAATGGTTTTGTAAAAATTCACTACATACTAAATAATGCTGAAATAGTCATTGGTTCAATAAATTTTAAAATTATTTTCATGTATATTTTTAGGTGTGGAAATGAGAAATTTAAAATGAATTTTATAATTGAAGTAAAACATGAAGATAAATGCTTTTGTTTTTGGTTTCATCATAAAAAATTCATATTTACCATATAAAAATTCATGCTTTTGATGTCAAATTTTTATCATACATATAATTACAACTATGTTATTTTGTAATAATTGTGAATATAATCCACAATAAGTTGAGTTTAGATAGATTTTTATTATTGTATATATATTATTTAAGTAATCAACAAGTTTCCTCAACATAAATAGTTATCCTGATTTTATAAGGTAATTAAGAAATATTCACCAGTAGTTATTTAGAAAATAACTTTTCATTATTTAGATTGGTTGTTCAAAGTCAAAAGACTGTTCAAGTTTCTAAAATTTTAAAGTGGAAATTTAAATTCGTTTATTTTCTAATATGTGCTACTGATAAAAATAATTGTTACATTTTCTACGTAATTAGCGGTATTATAAATCAGTTTGATCATCTCTATAATTTGTAGCTTTTGTTGAAATTATGGTCTGGCATTCCTAGTTATTGCGATTTTTCTCTTGGTATGCTTGACCGTGTCTATAAGTTGTGGAATTGATATATTTGGTACTCATTCCTTTTCATATTTGTCTTTGGCCTTCCCGTAACAACACATAGAATTACCATGGTGAAAAAAAAATATCCAACTTCTATCTTTTTTGTTAAAACAATCCTAACAAGCATGGAACCACGACCATTGAACGAGAAAGCATCAAGTATTATGGATATATCATAGGTTTGTCTTTTATATGTCATATTATCTATTTTCACTGTTGAATTTGTGTTTGGATTCTCATATATATGTTCTCCGATGTCTTTGTGTTATAAAAAAAATTTCAATTCAATTTTTACAAGTATAACGTCATATTGTTTAGTTCCAGGTTGTTAGTTGACTTCGATCCATCTTCTACTATATCTGTTTCAAAAAATTTGTGTGTTTATGCATTGTAAGGTGGGTAATATGATATCAAAAATTAAATAATAGTTTGGATATATACATGAGTTTATGGTTTTTTCCTTAATTAAACCATATGATATTGTTATTTATGCTTGCATAACATAATTTTTTGATGCAGCACGACCTAAGGAATCATTGGGTTTAGGTGGGTCACGACCTAAGAAAGAGGAGTTAGGTCGGCCACGACCTAAGGAGCACGTTTCAGACCGTTTACGACCTAAGGGCTTAAGTCGTTCGGGATCTTTAGATCGTGTACGATCTAAGGCTACAGGAGGAGCACCACGAGATAACAAAGTAGCAGCACGAGTTGAGAATGCGCAAGGCTTAAGTCGGCTACGACCTAAGGAAAGTGTTTTAGGTCGTCTATGACCTAACGAGTATGCTGAAGAAGGGAGTTCACGACCTAAGATAAGTCGCGTACGACCTACGACATAGTTAGGTCGCGTGACGTGATGAAGCAGTTTTTCTTTTGAGTCGCTGAATTTTAGGTCGTGGCAATGTTAAGTCGTTTGCTGTTGAGTCGTGAGTCGCGGCACCTGTTAACTCGTGAGCATTGATAAGTCGTTATTTGTTAAATCGTATAGTGTATGTTTCTTATGTCGTAACTTGTATTGTTTTAGGTCGTGTAACGTGATGTAGTAAGTCGCGTGGGTTGTAAAGTGTTAAGTCGTGGGATGCGTCTGTTAAGTCGTTACCGACCTAGGAGTTGTACAGTTTTCTGTGGCGTGTGTTGTAATTTCTATAAATAGGCCGGTGGTGCCATTTGTAATAGTTTAGTTGATTTGAATAAAAACTTTTGTTTTGTTAGCTTTGTGCTTTCACCAAATTGGTAGTTGAGTGTAATCTCCTATCTCCTCTTTCGGCATTCGAGTGCGCTCGGATCAACGATCGTAGAAGCCAATTCGCGGTATCTAGTGCGCTAGATCAACGTCTGAAGAATTGCAGATCTTCATTCACGGTATCGTGCGCGATCAACGTGACGAAGATAGCTAGAATTTGGTATCTTCGGATCAACGAATTTGGGCCATTCAGTATTCTTCATTCCATCGATTGCTACTTTCACAGAATCATCATTTTGTTATTCCGCTGCTGCATCATTTGGTATCAGAGCTTGTTTTAGCCAATCATAGCTAAATCGAGTCTTGGAGCCGAGAATTTCGAAGTGGAAGTGTTAGCCGAGCTTGAAGTGTTGATCCGAGCTAAGAAGAAGTGTTGGAGATTGGAAGTTGCATCATTTTAGAGAAGTTGGTTGTTCATCGTGTTCATCACAAGGTTGCCACAAGTTTGAAGATTTTGATCCTTATCATTTTAGATCGAAAGAAGAAAGGTGTTTGAATTTTGCGTGGAAGTTTTGCGCGCCAAAGTTTGAAGTAGAGCCGAGAGTTTGAAGAGTAGATCCATCATTTGGTATCATTTTGAAAGTTCAAGCCGAGAACTGAAGTGTTTGTGAAGTTTTCAAGTATGCCGCCGAGAAGAGCTAACCGCCATCAAAACGTTGAAGATTTGTATAAGCGAGAAGACGCTGAAAAAATGGAACAACGCATAAGTAACAAATTCAATGAGAAGTTGGATGAAGGTATTGGGAGGTTAGAGAAGCTTATGATGGATATGAATCAACCCCGAAGAAGAACATCGCCAATTTCAAACCAAGGTGGAAACAGGGTTTCGCCGTCGGTTTTGGGAAGGAGGAGAATATCGCCACAATCTCATCAAAGAAGAAGAAGTCATAGAGAATTCAAAGAAGAACTATATCGAGATGATGATAGACAAAGTGGAAGGGATATGCGAGATCGTAGAGATGAGGGTGGTCGAGATCGTCATCGAAGTACATCTGTTGTTGATGAAGATGGTGATAGAGGAAGTTATCATTATCGAGATCATGGGCAAGGATGAAATCGAGATCGAGATTTTGAGGATGATCGTCGATGGGAGTCGGGGATGAAAACTGAAATGCCAGAATTCAAGGGTGGAATGGTGGCTGAAGAGTTTTTGGATTGGTTGTCTAATGTGGAAGAAATTTTTGACTTTAAGGAGGTTCCTGAGCATCGAAGAGTTAAGTTGGTTGCTACCCGTTTGAAAGGAAGAGCTATGGCATGGTGGCAGCAAACTAAACTAACACGGGAGAGAATTGGGAAGTCAAAAATTGAATCATGGGATAAGATGAAGAAATTGATGAAAGCTACTTTTTTACCTTACAATTATCAATCTCTTATGTATCAACGATTGCAGAACTTAAGACAAGGAACGAAGTCAGTGAATGATTATGCAGACGAATTCTATCAACTGATTGCGAGGAATGATATCATGGAGACGGAGGAGCAATTGACAGCTAGATTTGTTGGAGGGTTGAGAATGCAGATACAGGGTATGGTGAATATGTTTGATCCCAGATCTGTTGCTGAAGCACACCAAAAGGCGTTAGCTTGGGAGAAGCAGGGTAGACGAGGTGGTGGTGTGTTACAAATTCCAACAATCAAGTGAAAGGGGCTAGTAGCAACGTGAATGTCTCAAAGGCTGTTGCAAAACCAGTTGTTAATGAAGTTGCTAAAACCAGAATCAATAGTGGTATCAAATGCTTTAATTGTCAAGAGATTGGTCACAAGAGCAATGAATGTCCTAAGCCGAAGAAACGAGCAATGATAGCTGAGGTTAAGGATGAGGATGAGGAGACTGAATGTTCTAATTCATTACCAGTTGAGGAGGAAGAATTGCTGTCTAGAGACGATGGATATACTTTAATGATGAGGAGGAATTGCTTGACACCGAAGCAGGAGGAAGAGACTAGCTGGTTGAGGAGTAACATCTTTCAATCAACATGCACTATCTTGGGAAGGGTTTGCAAGTTTGTCACTGATGCAGGAAGCTGTGATAATATTATCTCTATAGAAGCCGTGAAGAAGCTATCATTGAAGACTGAGAAGCATCTGAAACCCTACAAGTTAGCTTGGTTAAGGAAAGGTGGGGAGGTGAAAGTTAGTCGAAGAGCTTGTGTTAATTTTTCAATTGGGAAGAAATACAAGGATGAAATTTGGTGTGATGTTGTGGACATGGATGTATGTCATCTATTGTTAGGGAGACCATGGCAGTATGATAGGGCGGTACAACATGATGGGCGTACAAACAGTTATAGTTTCATGTTTGAAGGCACGAAAATTACGTTGGTTCCCAAGAAGCGACAACAAGAGGAAAGCAAGTTGGAGGAGATTGAAGAGCTTAAAACTTTACTATCTTTGAAGGAGTTTGTTAAGGAGGTAGAAGAGGAGCCTGAAGTATTCTTGTTGATTGGATGTGAGAGTCATGAAGTGGTTGAGATTCCTGAAGAAGTGAAACCAGTGCTGGGAGAGTTTGACGATGTATTTCCTGAAGAGTTGCCAACGGAGTTACCACCATTAAGGGACATTCAACATCAAATTGATCTTGTTCCAGGAGCTGTGTTTCCACATAGACCACATTACAGGATGAGTCCAAAAGAACATGAAGAGTTGAGAAGGCAAGTGGAAGAATTGCTTGAACAGGGGCGTGTGCAGGAAAGTTTGAGTCCTTGTGCTGTGCCAGCTTTGTTGGTACCCAAGAAGGATGGGACGTGGAGAATGTGCACTGATAGTCGGGCATTGAATAAGATTACAGTGAGATACAGATTTCCTATGCCTAGATTGGATGACTTGTTGGATCAACTTAGTGGAGCTGCTATATTTTCGAAGATTGATTTGAAGAGTGGTTATCATCAAATTCGAATCAGACCAGGGGATGAATGGAAAACAGTGTTCAAGACACGCGAGGGGTTGTATGAATGGCTGGTTATGCCGTTTGGTCTATTAAATGCACCGAGTACATTCATGCGGGTGATGAATCAGATTTTTAGACCATTCATTGGGAAGTTTGTAGTAGTGTATTTTGATGATATTCTCATATATAGTGGAAGTCCAGAGGAACACTTGCAACATCTGAAAGAAGTGTTAATGGTACTGAGACAGGAACAATTTTATGCTGCAACGAAGAAATGCGTGTTCATGACGCATAGTGTTTTATTTTTGGGGTATGTTATATCGGGAGGAGGTATACAAGTGGATCAGAATAAAGTTGAAGCAATCAGAAATTGGCCACAACCCAGGACGATAACAGAAGTTAGAAGTTTTCATGGTTTGGCGTCATTCTACCGAAGGTTCATTCCACACTTCAGTAGCGTGATGGCACCAGTTACTGATTGTATGAAGGGGAAACAGTTTTCATGGTCGGAGGAAGCAGGGGTTGCTTTTGAGCGGATCAAGGAGCTTTTGACGACAGCACCAACTCTAGTATTACCAGATTTTCAGTTGTTGTTTGAGTTACATACTGATGCATCTAAAGTTGGGATTGGAGGGGTGTTGAGTCAGAAGGGACGTCCTATTGCATATTTCAGTGAAAAGTTACCGGGAGCGAAGATGAGATATAATACATATGATGTCGAATTTTATGCTATCGTGCAAGCTGTGAAACATTGGAGACATTATTTGTTTCATAAAGAATTTGTTTTATATACTAATCATGAAGCATTGAAGCATATGCAGGGACAAGACAAGATTGCAGCAAGGCATGCTTCTTGGATTGCATACTTACAACAATTTACATTTGTGGTGAAGCATAAATCGGGAATTACAAATCGAGCTGCAGATGCATTGAGCAGAAGGAATCATGTGTTGACTACAATGAAGGTTGAGGTGACAGGGTTTGATGTGTTGCCAGAATTATTTGTTGATGATCCTTACTTTGCAAAGTATGTAGATGAAGTCAAGGAGGGAAAGACGGATGTGTTTGTATTGGTGGATGGTTTCCTTTTTAAGGGAAATCGATTATGTATACCAGAGTGCAGCTTACGAATGAAGATTGTGAAAGAATTGCATGAGGAAGGTCATGTAGGAAGAGACCGTACATTATAGTTGATTTCGCAATCATATTTTTGGCCAACTATAAGAAGAGAAGTTGAACGATTTGTGGAGAGATGTCATATCTGTCAAGGGTCTAAATGGACAGCGACGAATGTGGGATTGTATATGCCGTTACCTGTGCCAATTAGATCGTGGGTTGATATCAGTATGGATTTTGTTTTGGGTTTGCCTAGAACTCAAAGGGGAAATGATTCTATATTCGTTGTAGTGGATAGATTTTCCAAAATGGCACATTTTATCGCTTGTAAGAAGACAGCTGATGTCGTCCGTGTTGCCGAATTGTTCTTTAAAGAGGTGTATCGATTACATGGGCTACCTGAATCTATTGTTTCAGATCGGGATACTAGATTTCTAAGCCATTTCTGGTTAAGTTTATGGAAGATGGTTAGAACGAAGCTTAATTTTAGTAGCGCCTATCATCCACAAACAGATGGGCAGACGGAAGTGGTAAACAGATCATTGGGAAATTTGTTACGATGTCTTGTGCAGGATAACTTGAAGAGTTGGGATATGAAATTATGTTAGGCAGAGTTTGCACATAATCACGCTGTTAACCGTAGTACGGGTTTCAGTCCGTTTCAAGTTGTATACTCAGCTGGTCCGAAGGGTCCGTTGGATTTGACGACAGTACCACAACCGAAGGGGACAGTTAAACGGGCTGTTGATTTTGTTGATGGATTGGCAGAATGTCATAAAATCGTTCAGGAACGATTGGAGAAAGCAAATGAAAAGTATAAACGATCTGTAGATCTGAAGCGAAGAAGTGTTGAGTTTAATGAAGGAGATTTGGTATATGTTGTGTTAACAAAGGACCGTTTTCCAGTGGGCGCTTATAACAAGTTGAAAGCCAGAAAAATTGGTCCTGTAGAAGTCGTGAAACGGATTAATGAAAATGCTTATAAGTTGAAGCTGCCAGAGGATGTGTATACATTTGATGTGTTTAATGTTAAACATCTGGTACCTTATTATGGGAATGAACAAGCTGATGAAGAAGAGATTACAAATTCGAGGATGAATTTTTCTCCACTCGGAGAGGATGATGCAGCACGACCTAAGGAATCACTGGGTTTAGGTCGGTCACGACCTAAGAAAGAGGAGTTAGGTCGGCCATGACCTAAGGAGCACGTTTCATACCGTTTACGACCTAAGGGCTTAAGTCGTTCGGGATCTTTAGATCGTGTATGATCTAAGGCTACAGGAGGAGCACCACGAGATAACAAAGTAGCAGCACGAGTTGAGAATGTGCAAGGCTTAAGTCGGCTACGACCTAAGGAAAGTGTTTTAGGTCGTCTACGACCTAACGAGTATGCTAAAGAAGGGAGTTCACGACCTAAGATAAGTCGCGTACGACCTACGACATAGTTAGGTCGCATGACGTGATGCAGCAGTTTTTCTTTTGAGTCGCTGAATTTTAGGTCGTGGCAATGTTAAGTCGTTTGCTGTTGAGTCGTGAGTCGCGGCACCTGTTAACTCGTGAGCATTGATAAGTCGTTATTTGTTAAATCGTATAGTGTATGTCTCTTATGTCGTAACTTGTATTGTTTTAGGTCGTGTAACGTGATGTAGTAAGTCGCGTGGGTTGTAAAGTGTTAAGTCGTGGGACGCGTCTGTTAAGTCGTTACCGACCTAGGAGTTGTACAGTTTTCTGTGGCGTGTGTTGTAATTTCTATAAATAGGCCGGTGGTGCCATTTGTAATAGTTTAGTTGATTTGAATAAAAACTTTTGTTTTGTTAGCTTTGTGCTTTCACCAAATTGGTAGTTGAGTGTAATCTCCTATCTCCTCTTTCGGCATTCGAGTGCGCTCGGATCAACGATCGTAGAAGCCAATTCGCGGTATCTAGTGCGCTAGATCAACGTCTGAAGAATTGCAGATCTTCCTTCACGGTATCGTGCACGATCAACGTGACGAAGATAGCTAGAATTCGGTATCTTCGGATCAATGAATTTGGGCATTCAGTATTCTTCATTCCATCGATTGCTACTTTCACAGAATCATCATTTTGTTATTCCGCTGCTGCATCATTTTTGCATACGCATGGCATATGATATCAATATAATATGATATTATATGTTGGTTTGGAGTATATACCGCTTCCTGTGCGGTGGGTAATATGATATTAGAATATGATATCAAAACATAGATAATTAGTTTGACTTCTGCTCGCTATGTAGGGTATATACTGTTTTACTCTACTTTGGAGTCCCAACATTATCGTCTATACATTCCTTTGCCACACTCATCCATATTTCCCGCATACTTTCTTTAGTTACTTATATGAAGTTGAGAAAAAAAAACAGTTACTTTGTGTTACAATCTGACAGCACATGCATCATTATACATTTTGCATGTTGCTTTTTTACAATAGTGTTTTCCAATCTTTGCCTTCTAGCTTAATTTTAAAATTCAGATTATATGTTGACTTAATACGTTACAGAGTTCTTTTCAATTTACAGGTTGAAATTAAAACCAGAGTGCTTAAAAATAATTTCAACCTTTTCAATTTTAATAGTAAATAGTGATGCATAAAATTGTTCCTCCTTCAACTTTGTGCTTATGTATTAAATTTTATGTTTAATAGCCATCAGTTTACTTAACTTTATTTCAAGGTTTTCACGTAACCGCAGTGCATGTATTTTATAATATTACTTCATGTAAGTATTAGTTTTCACAAAATAGTGTATTATTAAAAACAGATAATTCAACATTATTGAACTATTGACTATTTCAACTTATTATAGTGAGAAGTTTAGCATCAATTTCCAACAAGAAGTACTACTTTAGGATTGATATGAACAAATGGTTGTAGGTGCATGAAGGAAATCAACTATATTGCTTTAGGTAAATTAGCACATAATTGTCTTGGCTTCACTTCATACGTTATATCTTCTAATTAAATACATGAATTTATGCTAAGTATTGCATGCTTGGTTTTTGTTTATATGACATCTTCTTTTAATGAAAAAGACAAGAAATATCAGTTAATGTTTCTTTTAATACCGAATTATTAAAAAGAGCAACAAAAATTTTGTGGTTGAAATAGCCATGGCGTAGAGTCATCGATTTGGTCATTATTTTCAAAGTGCAAGTAATTATATTTTTCACATTAACTTTTCTTCATTTTTATCCGCCTCTACAATTTCTTTTATTTATTTTCTAAATATTTTATTTGAACTCTTCTTATACAATATTGTGCACTGCCTATGATCTTGCAGTAAGTCCAAAAGTAATCTCTAATGTAGACATAGTTTTACATGTCATAGCTAAGCGGTAGCAACATCGTAAGTTTATTTTTTACAAGAAGTGCAGTGCACTCATTTATTAGTTATGAGCATGTTTCAAATATTACTAAAAAGAGATACCAAATAAAAGCATACATTCTTTTTTGTACAAAATATTATTAATGCTTAAGGGAAATTTGTTTTATGATGCCTTTGTAATGTGACAATCTAATGACTGATGCAATTCAATCTTTAGAGCCGATTCTTAATATCAAGACCAATTTGAATCTTAAGAGATTTTTAAGTGGTTTTTGTACTGCATTCAAGTTGTTTTATTTTGATTTTGAATGTATCAACCATTGTTTCTGCATCATGATTGTACAGTCACCTTTGATATATTTTAAACTAATTATAGGAGACGGCATTCAAATGGTAATTTTGTTTATATCATTATTGCTTATATATCTTCTACAACATTTTGTTATATTATTTAACTTTATTATTCATTTACAGATACGGGACTTTGTTCCTAAGTGATATGCTCACGATTGAATTCTTCACTTCCAACTGAAATATAATACCATTTATAACTGAAATATGCACTCAACATCACTTCAAACTTTGCACAATAGTGATATAAATTATTTCATTTTTCGTTCTTTTTTGCAGGTACAAAAGGGTTCAATGTCGATAATGTTTAACCAGCTACAATGCTTGACTTTTGCAAAAGATAAGGGCTGCTACATGCCCTCAAGACCAAATTTATATAAACAAAGCTAGCAATTATTTCAAAGTTTGAACATAAATTTTGACTTATGGTATACGTTTTGTTTTGTCTGCGAAGATGAATGTTTAAAAACTTCACTATAATGCAACAACATGTGTTAATAATTCTCCGAGATGTAGTTTAGCAAATACATCTTTATGATCTGAGGATATATTGAGATTATCATATATATAAACTAGATATATGGAGAGTTATTAATATACAGACTGAATCCCCGGTCTATACACTAAATATATTTGAGTGTTTCATAAAATTGGGAGAACCATGGAGATATATATATATATATATCAATTTATTCTTTTGTTATTGTGCTACTGTAATAAAGGAAGACATCTATAGCAACTATGATAGATATATTTATTAATATTTTAATTCAGTAAAACCAGTTATTTGTCAATACTTATCATGTATACCAACAGTATTGTATACTGATTGTTCTGTCTATGTTATAAAAGCATTTAAAAAACAAGGTTAACACAACCAAATTTATATCACATTTTCTATGTTGCATTAAAATAGGATTCTATTTAATGAACGATATACTATGTAGTGGAAACATTATATCATGATACACCTTTAGTCCTATTTTATAGGAGCCATGCTTTTTACTACTTTCATATTTCATCATAGTGCATCTGCTGCTTTTTTATTACTACTAACAAGTTCACTTTGCATTTTAACCCTTTCACCTGCATATATGTTTGAAAGCATTCGGCCTTATTACTACATTGACTCAATAAGGATTGTGTACTAATTTTAATACTTAAATTTGATATTGTAATAATGTATCTAATTCCTTCCTGTAAATAATATTTTCTCAAAAGAATTTAATTTTCTGACTGTAACAAATATGTTTTTTCCATACCCATGTGCGAAGCACGGGTTCGCACTAGTTATTTAATAATGAAAGGATAATTAATTTATGGAAGTAATTAAAAGGGAAATTACTCAACGTAATTAATTAAAAGATTAATTAATTATGGTAATTAATTAAAGGGTTAGTTGATTTATGTAAGTAATTTAAGGATAATTAATGAATGTGATTAATTAAACGATAATTAATTAATGTAAGTGATTATGGGATAATTAATTAAGGATCATTAATTAACGTAAGGAGTTAAGGGTTAATTAATTAATGTGAATGGTTACAGGATGATAAATTAATTTAAAGTAAAAATAAATGTTTTGTAATTAATTAATTTTAATTAAGCAGGATTAAAAGTAATTAATTTATTTGTGTTAATTAAATTAATTATAATTGTATAACTAGTTATCTTGCTTATGGATGATTAAATTGTATTGAATGCTTGGAGTGATTAATATCTCTAGTCTGATAAATTATGATGTTCTATGATATGAAATGGGTTGAACCGTGATAATGTAAGTTATCGATCGGTGACGGTAGAATTGCTATGTGAATATGATATCCTGAATTTAAATTAAATTGTTTAACTTAAACATTTTGGCTTAAAAGATGACATTTGATTCGAAGAGACCGGGATCGGATATCAGCGATATCCGGAACCACTTCGATTAGAAATCTATAATTCTTTATAGATTTGATTGTAAATCAAATAGGCTGGAATGGAATAAATTGAGTAATCTAGACCATTGGAACTAAGTAACGGTACTTAGATATTATTTTGTGAAATAATCATTTGACTATAATAAGATAAGAACTCGTAGTGAGGTACGAGTTATCCTAGTTTCAAAGAAGTTTTATAACTTAGTATTTTAAGCTATATGGGTTTACTCACGCTGGTTTCCAGCCTGACTCGGGTGTTACTTTATTGTAATGCTCGGGTCAGACCGAGTATTACAGATTTTCAAGATAGGACGTTCTGGAGTTCAGGAGACGAGCTGGAAGGCAGGAACGTACGGAGTATATTCCGCTATGTATTTGTGAGTGTATTGATAGTAGTCTGGGACAAGTTATTATAACTGTCCAGTTTTATTTGTAAATGGTTGTACTCTGATATAGTGTATGTAAATTGACATTTACAGCTTTTCTTGTGAAAATGCTATTATTTGATATTATATTTTGATCCGCTGCGAATGTGAGATTCTGTTGTTTTCTGTTTCTTCTTCTATCTCTTTTCTTCTTTTCCTAACTATCTGGAATTTTCGGGATCGAAAATTTTGGGTCGTTACAAACAGTTTCTTCAAAAGTTCGTACCTTGCGGAACGGGACTGTTCACCAAAAAGAGCTTTAAAATTATTAAAAATCACATGGATAGACATGTTTTTGTGTTGCCTTTGCAATGGTTTGCCTAAGGTGGACAACACAAAATCTTAGGTCATCTCTAGGTCTGATTGCCATTTTAAATAAGCAAGTCATTCTTTATGATATGTGTCATTAGCGGGTTCAGTTTTGGGTTCACATATAATAGAAGTTCAAAGGCGCTCATAAGTTAACGCTATCTTAATTGATCTTAGCCAGTCTGTATAGTTAGGTCTAGTGAGCTTGTCGCTTTCAGAAAATAGTTTTGGAGTTAACATTTTCTGCAAGTTTAAGTGGTAGATTATTAGGACAAATCATAGTGGATGTTCTTATAATATTAGCAGGGTTAAACTTTATGTTTCATTTTACTAATAAGCTCCCACTAGTCTTTTATGTTTCGCTAAACCCTAAGTTGAAACATAGAAGTCTTTTGACTTCACTAGTAGGTGTTAGGACTTGTCCACCTGGAATTCTAACCTTGAGTTTGCTCAACAAGTCATAGCTCCACAGACGATGGATAACTCTTTATTGGTAGTATCATATACAACTCCTAACTCTTAGTGCCATGTCCTAATTTCACTTCAACCTTGAGTTCGCTCAACAAATCAAAATGAAAATTATTCTCTCGTACCTACCATATCATGATGGCCTAAGTATAGTATATGTACCTAGAGTTTGTTCAACAAATACATATTGTTATCTTACCTCATCTATTTAATATATTAATAATACTACACATAACATCTCTAGCTTGAGTTTGCTCAACAACTAAGGAGTATGCAAGTAATTTATTAATATATATACGATAGAGGACAATATTAAATTGAGTGATATTGACTTATATGAAATAATATAATTCTTATAAATTACCCTCATGATTCAAGTGTCAAACACATCTGAAATCACGATATACGTATGATTACATATATATTTACTTCTTAAGTCTTTCATGGGTTTCTTTTAGGTTCCGCCTTTAGTTTATCTTAATTAAATCATATTTAGTTAATTTTATTGATTAACACTTTAATTAATTTGAATTGACATAACATTTATATCCATGAATAATTATACTTTATAACTATTATAGTATAACACATGTATCATATACATATGTAATTTAATTAATTGATCTTTTAATTAACTTATTTAATTAAACTATTTTAATTAAATTATATTAATTTCAAACTTCAATTCATACACATACATGTATACTTATGTTATTTTAAACAATTTAAAACAACATAACATATATCTCAATATATAATACATGCACATGTTCATTAATTAATTAACCTGTTTAATTAATTTAATTATATTAATCTTTTTAATAAATTTGAAATTTGAAATTAATATGAATAGGTTTTCAAACATTTTTAGAAAATGTTATATTATAACTTTTATAATAAACATATTTCATTTTAAATTTAACAATTAAATTTAAAATTCTTAACTTTAATTTTCAAAATGACTTACAAAATTAGTCCAAGGCCTAATTCAAGTTGGCCCTTTTCTATTAGGGGCAACCTTTGGGCTCACTTCACCTTTCAGGTCAGGCTGATAACCAGGTAGGACAGGGTACTTGATTACCCAATTCCAATCCTAGACATTACCTTTCTAGACATCGTACTAAGTGGGCAAAGTTAATTAGTTAGCCCTATTATGACTAATTAGACTGCGTAGGCTATTAGACTCTGATACCATTGTTGGAACTGGGCCAGCCCGCAGCGGAAGAAATGGGTGAATTTCAAAAAAATTTATCATTTTGGATCTTTAATGAGCCTATGAAATCTAAATGTACATTAGATCCAATCTAATAAAATATTAAATAAAGTCTTATTTTATTTAAAGTTGGTTAAAAGGAAGTTTAAAATAAATTTAGTTTAAAATTATAGTGCATCAAATACACTAAACAATTGTTTATAAGAGTTAATTTAGGGAAAGAAACCGTTCATTTCTTTCCCTAAAAACAGGTAATTAATTGGTAGTATGATAAATATTATATGAAGTGAGAAACCTTCCATTTTCTCTCTTTCTAATTAAATTGATTGGGTCATTAAGTGGTATTAATTAGCAATTTATTCATGGCATAAAATGTAACTATTGTCCAAATGTACAATATTGTATATTATGTAAGTGTAACAAATCAGACAGTGTATAGAGATGATATTTCCTACATATATGTCTTTATTGTCCATAATATTATTTTAAATACATATACATACATATATTTAAATTTATATACAATATGCATATCTCTACTACTAATAATGATAATTCAATGAACTAGGATCAACCGTGTCTTTTTGAAATCCCCAAACTACCCTTCACATTTCGTCCCATTTACCATCCGCTTGCTACCCACGAAAACAATATCAGCCTTGTTTCCTAATCCTCCACTGCTTCAACTACATCGACGCAATCCTCTACTACTACAACTACGTCAGTCGATCATCCACTAACCGAAATCAGTTCTACACCGACAGCGATTTCTACGTCTTCTCCAACGGGCCGCATCCACTATGGTTATTTGGGCCGATTCCAGATCTACATCAATTCCACATCTTCTCCACCTATCCGCAGAAACTAGGGTTACTTCCGCGTGAATCCAGATCCAGTGTCTTCTCTAGCTTTGTCGTTCAACTGATGCTGATGGATTAATAGACAACCGACTACAGTTAGTTCACTGATCCGCATTTCTGTATTTAACTTCTACCAATTATGTCTGTTTCCCTGTTTTTTCTGGATTCATTGTTATTATCTAAGTTCTAAACGTGTACTATCCAATAGCTTAGGTCATTGTGGTCCCCATTTTATAGTAATCCTTCAATTTGTTGTCTAAAAAGCATGTTATGTTTGTTTGATGTTAAGAGAGAGTATGTACAAAAGGTCAACAACTAATTTTCCTTTTTTTCTTTTTCTTTTTTGTGTATCTGATGATCAAGGATGCAAGTGGTATAAAATGTTGCATCTAAAGATGAAGTTAGCAACTTTACTTAATATCGAACTCGGTTTATTCACGTGTACAGCTTAATTAAACGATCGAGATGGAAGATTCACTATATTAGTTTGAAATATAAAAGGTAACATAATTTTGTTGGATTGTTCCCCAATAGTGGATCCATCAAGTCAATTGACTGTAAGACCAATGACCAATTTTTGGAGAATAAAAATGTTTGAAGATTATATTTCGTTTCTGCAGTAATTTTCTTTCAAAAACAGTAAACTAAGTCGTTGCAAGATTAGATAGATGCATATGAAAAATATGATTTTCCAATACATGTTAGAAAAAAGTGTATATCGTCATGATTCTAGCTTTTCAACACCTCTAATTGACATGTTCATAAATGTTTCAGAATACTTCATTACAAGTATGAAAAGAAAAGATCGAGCAGTTAATTAAAGACCAAATGTTTGAATGCATGACTCAGCAATATGGAGTTTTGGCAGGTTTTTGCTTTAACTGCTTAATTAAGGAGCACTAGCAGATTATGTTTTTTTCTTCTTTTTTCTAAAATTCAACAAAAAAAGATAGACAGATTGAATACGTTATGAAATCCAATTAGATAGAAGAGAATAGATGTGGAACACCATTTTACCACTATTGCAACATAACCATAACCGTTCAATTGGGGGTAGTTGTAGTACGAAGCAAAAATTAAATAATAAAAAAGTAAACGATTTTTAGCATGTTCTTCAAATAGCCTACAGGTCCTATAAAAAAACATAGAAGATGCAGTACCATAGACTATACCAAGGAGAAGGATCTACACTCTAACATTCAGTGTATACGAGTTAGAAACTTAGACGTACCCATATTCTTTGTGAAGCAGTCATATTTTGCTGTCCGGATACATTAATATAACACACAATTACATTACAAAATTTTGTGGTCGAACACATTTAAATAAGCACCATCATTCATGGGCTTGGCATGATTGGTGCCATAGATTTTGGGTTATGTCTGCTATCAGGATGCTACAAAATTTTGTTGAATCCCTTCCAATTAACAGATACTTTCACATACTTGATTTATTTATCTTTCAAAAAAGGTTCAATAGCATGGGAGATAATTATTCCATTGGGTATCATTTGAGTTACCTGTTAGGATGCTCTTATCATTGTCCTGAAAGCTTCTCAATTTTCAAATGATAAGAAACGATACACATGATATTGTTAGAAAAAACTGAACACATACTCGAGTATTTTCATGTTAGAATTATGGGGAAAACCAAAAACGTTATCAACAAAATGCATTTTCAATTACTAATCACAATTGTCAAAGTATATAACGGGGAGGAAATTGTTGAAGTTCATGTTACATCATATTATACAACTAGCGACACCATTTTTTCCTAATACAACAATGAAATTTAAAGATGTTTTATCCAAAATAATCAAGACATTTCAAGGCAACAAATATGAGCATGCACAATAAAGACTACCAACAGTGTACTTAATATACATCCATATCTTATATATGTAATGTGTACATACTATGATACTACATAGGTACATTCTGTAATACCAGTTCAGGCAAAACTCATTCAGTTTCACCAAATTTTATACAACTTTTATAATAGTAGTCTGAATCAATATGACAGAAGATTACTTGGTAGGTAATTGATAAACAGGAAAAGGGCTACGAAAGAAGCCACCATGGTCGCCATTCTCCTGCTAGACTTTGTTTTGAATACTTGATAAATCGGAATGCATACCATAAATAGTAAACACAAAAAAGTCACTACTGCTACCAGAGTCTGTTTAAACAAAATGTCCAGGCCACACATTTGTATTTGTTATCTTAATTGAATTTGAAATTGTATACGATTCCATCCTCAACTGATCCACCGAAGTTTCACGAGAAGAAGACTCTTATTCTTATAATTTGGATAATCCAGCTGCGCTTTTTGTTTGATGATATCACAGGTCAAAGGCTCCTGTTCTCTGTAAAAATTATAATTCTCTTTGTGAACAATGCGAACAACTCCAGATTTACCAGCATTGCCACTCATCATTGGTGAAGAAGTGGTAGCTACATAGAAGCAATGACCTTCATATCAGATCTGGAATGCTTAGGCAGTACAACTTTTAGTTCTAGGTGGCAGAGCATTTCATAGTAGCTGGCATTTTTCTAAGGAGAACGCGAAGTAGTTTCAAGCAGAGCAATCTTTCGACGGAGTGAGATTCCAGGCGGAGCAATCTTTACACGATGCGAGTGTTTTATTAAGTTGTTTCAAAGGTAGGTTTATATTTGCTATTACTCAACCATGTTTTTTGCCTAGAGAATGACATCGTTGTCTGTTTCCACTTGAGCTGCTATAATTAACTGTTGCACTTTAAAGGATATACGTATGCCACTTAAGGTTATAATGAAACACTTCTATAATGCTATTAGTACAAAAGAATGTATACTGGCTTGGACTTCGGTTCTATTTGCGTCCTTACACTGAAAAATTATAGACTATTATTGTTATGTTCTATCACAACTTTTCAACTTTTGCTTATGAAGATTCTGCTTGATAAAGGTAAAACTTACAGAATGTTTCTTCTTTCTACTGTTAGAACGAATATCCGAACAATACTTTCAATTTTTGGGAAAGAAGGTTGCATGCTTGATGGTGTAACATTGCATATGCACGGTTGGTAATGGTTGGATGCTGGAATTGGCTAGAAAGTGTGTATACAGAAAATGTTGCTATATTCTTTCAAATGATGTTTCTATTGCAGGAAAAGCAATACTTTAAATAAACATCAAAGTTGAGAAGCATTATTATTACGCTTCCAAAAAAATTAATTGCGGCTTTAGTTTGATTTAATGTAAAGGCATGTTATTATTACAATGTTTTAACTTCTCATCATGTGTAAATTTTTAATGCAATTTGTATTTTGAATTAGAGTTTGATCATTCTGGGTTTTATTCATAGTTTATTCGAATTAGACTTAGATCTAGAAGTAATGCAAATGGAATCCTATTTGAAGGTAGATGATTATTATTAATACAAGACGGTCATTATGTAATAGAGTGACTAACAATTATATGTCATCATGTTGCTTCTACGATAAATTTAATCAAAGACTTGGTTAGGAACCATTTAAGCTGATAGAAAAATATCAACTATCCTATTTGAATTAACCAATTAATATTTATGTTTTTTAAACTGATAATTGAACGAAAGGACCAATATAACAAGGGTTGGTACATGCATAATTTTTTATACTGCAGTATAATAAGGGTTGATACAATAGAGAAAGCATTGATAAAATAGTTTGATATAAATTCATGTACAAAACAGTTTGACAAAATAATCGGTTTAAAGTAAAAGGGCGTATAGAACATTATTGTTTATTTGTTACTGCACGGATCTTACTGCTCATGTACACCGAACTAATTCATGAGGCAATTCAAAGACATTGTGGCTATATTTGAAAGTGTTGATGTGGAAAGCGATTATTGTGTTGATTTTATTATCATTGTATTTTAATAGCCATGCTATAAAATTATGGCTTAGCGGTCAAATGCAAGTCCACCTGGACGTCCATTGTGGATAGATTGAAAGACCATACATTAGAAGAAATGGAAGAAGATGCTTTCATCTCAATCCATCTATCATACAAATGAGATGCTGAAGGAGTTCACTCACATTAAGATGACTTGGAGTGCTTTTTGTCACATGTTACCAATTAGGAGTTGTCTCTATGCATCATGATTCATGAGTATGATGGGAGCATGGTTATTATAGGTAATGATGCAACTTGCAGATGGTGGGGTTTTGCAACAGGGGAATTAGAATTTTAGATGATCCTGTTGGATCTATGATAGCGGTCAAATATGTTCTAGATTTCTGCAGGAGTTTCTTTTTAGTTTGTATTTTTAGGGCTATTATGACAATAATAAATTTTCTATTACCAGTCAGTTGGTTTTTTTTAGTAAAGTTGGTGTACAAATATAATCGGTATGTTAACAGTAAATTTATCAGTTTTTACGATAAAACATCGGTGACATTTTCTCAAAACCAACGATAATGGTAATTTACCGGTCCACTTAGATAGCATGGACATTCATGTAATATGTTGTATCACGGGCATTTATAAGCAACAAAATGATTAGATTTAGTTTAGAAATTCAGTTTATACGATGCTAAATACGTTTCTTTTATTAAGTGACACAATGAAAGTATGATAAAACATCATTACAATATAAAAATAATTCAAGTTTTTAATTAATTCAACAAAATAATGCTGTATTTCTCTTTGTTCGCTTATGTAACTATGACTTTCTTTTGTTTTAAATTTATATACAATATACATATACATATAAATGAGATAAAATTAAGTGTCACTTTTATCACTCCAAAAGGTCAGCAATTTTGAACCTAGTTTCAAAACTGAAAGTTTTTAAGATTAAAAATTATGATTTTACATAAAAGTCCTGCCAGGCTTGAACCTTTAGGGTTAGTCTTTAATTTTGGATTCTGGATAGTGTTCACTCTTTAGGGTTAGTCTTTAGTTTCATAGGCGTTTGGGAGGGTTTGATTTTTTCCTTTGTATGGGGGGCCTTTTGCTACCTGCCAGGCTTGTTGGCAGCTCCTTTACTATTGTTGTTATATATATGTGCATGTGTGCTCTCCCCTACTGAAGAGGATCACACATTTTTCTCAAAATATTTTACATAGAAGTCCATCACATAAATTCAATTCAAATTTTATATGTTTGTATGTATGTATACACATGCATACAAATTCGTGTCTATCTATATATATATATACACACATACAAAATTCACTATAAATAATGTTTTAAACTTAATACAACTTTATGTTAAAATTTATAATTTAGTACATGTTCCAATATAAAGTAACAACTAAAGCCTAGCTTTAATTTTAAAAGGAAATCCAAGGGTTTTTGATATTTTGCAATAAAGTCCAATTATGTTTATAAACAAAACTTTTTTTTATAACTTTAAACAGAAGTATGCAAATACCAAAAGATTGAATTTGAAATATTAAACGCAAAACATACATGCAAACATAAATAAATTACATATGTTTTCTATTTGAATCAATAATAGAAATATTTCATTAATTAAGACTTATATTTTAATCAAAAAGTGTTTTTTTTAAATAACAAACTTTAAACAACAACAAAATAGATAAGACAAATCAGACACATATGTATATGTTGCAAAGGTTTCATATCTAAACAATTAAGCAATATGAAAAATAATTAAATATGGGATCATATAATGTAGATCTAATAATGACAACATGAATTGGCAAACAATCAAAATATATCTTAGAACGGATTCAAATTAAAACAACATGGTAAACATATATAATTAATTAAGATGGAGCGAAAGGGATTTAATCTATTTGATCAAATAAACAAATACACAGATGAGATGAAATAGCAGATATATCTAAATTACATAAACAAGTTGAATGATGAAATAATCACCTAGAGATGTTGCCAAGAGAATTCACATTGAATGATGAATCAAAGGCTCTTAGATTCCACAAATCAATCTCTGAATTTTGCAAGAATTAAGAGATTCGAGCCACCTTTTGTTATTAATTTTATTTGATAATTTATTTTGGAAATATAGTGATTAGGAAGCCATGAAAATTCAAAATTCTCTGATAGAAGAGCAAAATGGATGATAATGATAGAAAAATAAATCAATCGTATAAGAAAATAAAGAGAGATGTGTTTTAAAGGAATGATAGAAACCTTTCCAATTCCTTTCTTAAAACTTTCCCTTATTAAATCCTTTTTAAATGTTAATCAAATCCTCTCTCTCTTCTACATGCATGGCTAGCCATAGATGGTGCCACATAGGCCCTCAAAAATTTCCAAAATCTCATTAGCATCAATCTCATTTAAATCCAATTAAAATGTGCACGCGTCTATAACTTTTATATACACACACACCATTAAATGCTAATGTTATTCGAGTAAATTAAAATAAAATTTAAATAATTAATATCTCATAAATACTAATAAATTTAATTTATTTAAAGCCCGCTTTTTAGTATTTATCATGTTTAAATCAAATTTAAACACTCTAAAGATACCATATATCAATATGCGTGTTTATAACTCATATATATACGCACTTTACTAAATGCTAAGGACATTCAAACAAAATAAATAAAAAATTAGTTATTAATATTTCATAAATATTAATTAATTTAATTAATTTACAACAATTATAAATTAATTAAATTATGTGGTTCATTTAAAGCATTTATCATTTCGGTTGTGCGACTCAAAGGTGTAAATTCAGTCAGTGATTAATATCGAACCATTCGAATATTAATGTTCACACATCACTTAGCAAGTGGTGTGACATTTTGGCTGAATTTATTACTTACAAATCTTTTACAGCTTTGAATCCCAAACATCTCTTAAGTTATTGCATGCACGTTAGACACTGGATAGAGGATGTAAAATCCCATAAACATCTTTGAAGCCGTTACCCTCATATTTACTTATTTTGATTTAACTTACATATGATATTTTAGTTCTGACCCGAGTGTTTTGTCTTTTCATTACGCTCGGGTCAGTCTGAGCTTTTCAGCGTTGAACACTCTGTTTCTGGAGGATGAAGACGGAGATTTGTATACTATTTATATATATTCCACTGCATCATGTTGTTCCACGGCATTATTTATTTATTCCTGTTGTATGTTCAACTCTGATTGTATTGTAAAAGGATAATCAAATGTTATTTGTAAAATAGCTTCATGAATTGTTTATTTGATTATTATATTTTGTCATTCCGCTATGAGATTCTGTGTTTTGTTTTCCCTTTCTTTTCTCTTATTTTCTTATTTACCCCATTAACAATCCTCCCTTTTGAATGGTTTGAGTTGACATATGTGGTTTATTGTCGATTTAAACCGTCCAAAAAGGTGGGTCGTTACATTTGGTATCAGAGCTTTGGTTTAGCGATAACCTTAGCTTTGTGGGGTTTGACTCATTAGAGATAGGGTAGTAATACCCTAGAATGAGTTTGTCTGAGTGTATATATATGAGAGAGCGTACTTGTTAGTGTTATAAGATGTTTTTATATTGTGTTAATTTGTTCTGTTTAGTATTTATAAATTATGGTCGGTACATAGGAAGCTATGGCATCGACAGGGATTTCTAAACACTTAATAGGGCAAACCGACACAATATTGTTTTCGAAATATAGGTAAATGAAATAATTTTACCTAGTATTATATTTTGTATCTACAAGAATAATTTTTATAAATGGATAAAGTTGGGTGTGATATGTTTGTTTGTTAGGAAGTGAATTTTTTTAAATATTGGTTGCAAAATAGGATTTATAAATAAAATGAATTCAATTGGAAATTTGAGAACTTAAGTCCGGGGTTCTGAAATTGGTTTTCAAAGATTTTGGAATATAATATTAGTATTATTTAGAAGTATTTTCGGATAGAAATATTTTTAATGTGATTTGAAAGAAATTTAAAATAATTTTAAAAGGAAGATAAGTTCTGTACTCCCCTCTCTATCGTTGGAAAATAATTTCGGTGATGACGACCGCATCATCGACATTCATTTTCGAGTTTCAAAGTGGGAAGACCACTGTGGTAGCTTTGCTACACATTTGTCTTGATAAACAAATTTTAAATTTATTTTCTTAAGTATGATTTGATATATATATAAAAGATATAATATATGTAATATTTAAAAACAATTTGAAATGAACCCGGTAATTTAGTTCTCAAATTCCGGTTAAATTAACGGTTTTCAGTTTAGAAATAAAGTGAAATTGTAATAGCTGGAAACTTTTAAAATGAAAACTAAGAAATTAAGAGTTAAGTGATTAATGAAATGTAAAGAAACTGGAAATTTGTCACTTGTAATTTAAGATAATAAAAATAAGAAGATGTAAACTATTGAACATTTTGTTAACTAAAATAAATAAGATAAAATTTGTATGACATTCTATTTCATTCTTAAAACATATATATAACTTACCAGAAATGTTTAAAAGTCGAAAAGTTAATATGGATATGTAATAGAATATCATACAAGTAAAATCTTAATAACTAAAATGCTTCGAAATGAACATATGTTATAAATGAAAAACTAAGATGTACAATGAATGTTATAAACATAAGTCAATGTTTTGAAATGCTAATAATTAGATTGAATAGTAATGTAATGACCCAGTTTTTCAGTCATCTGAATTTAGAATATTTAATTGGTTTTAAATATTTAAAAGTGAATTTTATAAGTTGAATAACTTATATTTTGAATATAGTGATTTATTTAGATCATTAAATTGTTAATTTAATATTCGAAATTGCAGAAATAATTAAAATTTGAATTTAATATGAATGAAAATAATTTATAAAGTTGTTTTAAATTCTATTTGAGTTTGAATAAAGTTAGTAAACTTTTAAAATTGAATTAAAAGTTAATTTACAGAAATTGGAAATTTTAATATTTAATTAACGTGTAAAAATAGCCATTTTGACACGGTCTTGGATTTCGACGAAACTAGTTTCATTGGATCCGTAATGTTATATTATTATAGGATTTCAAATTTCATGTCAATTGGGCTTACGGTTTGATCGTGGGAAGCTGAAACACGTAGAAATTTATTTAAGTAATTTTCAATTAAAATAACTCGATTCGAAAACTTATCTTCCAAATACAATGGAATTGGCTCCCGATATATATTCCATTGTGTTTGGAATAGGGGTAAAACATTATAAAAGCCTGGCGGTACGCTTCTATTGGAGTTCAGAATTATTTCAGATGAATAGTGCGTGAAAATTGTCTATAAAAGGGCCTAACTTTTTCTATTTACAAACCCTAAAACTAAGAAACCCTAGCCGCCATTAAATTTCAATGGCTAGAAAACTGCCCACCTTCCTACTCGTTTATCTCCCCATCCACGCAGTTTTAGGCCAAGACTTCAACTAGGGAATTGAAGAGCTTGGTGAGTTCTATCAATCCAACTGTGATGATCGAGTTTAGTGGAGTGGACCGACGGTAATTCGATGGTATAGGGCGCACATTCGAGCACAAATCTCAAGGCCAGGAGGTAGCTGAGCTCGCCGTGCCTCTGGGCGGTGGTGCAGTAGGATAGGGGCTTTCGTACGATGGTCCCTGATCGATGTGTAGTGGGTTATGGTGGGTGCGGCATCGAAGAATTGGGGAAGGCGTATGGGTTCTCGTTCACGTTCAAAACCTGGGAACGTAAAAGAAAAGGTGTGTGGCCATGATCTATTTTGTTAAAAATGAACGGCCAAGATTTGCAAAGGTTACACTCTCAAAAAAAAGATTTGCAAAGGTTAAAAAAATAAAAAGTGTAAATTATTATATTATAATTTTTGTAAACTTTAAAAATTCATATCTTTGTTATACGAGGTCGAAATTGGACGAAACAAATGGCATTGGGTTCGTATTGTCGAGCACTACATTTTAGAGCTGGTTTGGATGGATTTGGAGCTAGCGAAAATTTTGGTTAAAATTAAACGCTTGTATAATTTTAATCGAAATAAATCGCTATCGCGACGACTCGAAATCAAATTGAGTACAACTCACTCTCTCTGTCTCGCTTATATTTTTATATAAGTGAGAATAAATTTATTTTATGTTGATTGATGATTGTTTGGATGAGATATGACATTATATATATATATATATTGATTGGTTTGGATATATTCCCGCATATTTTAGCGGATGAGACCCTATATGTTCCCGTGTATGAGCGGATGACACTTTGTACGCGCGTCTACCTCGAAGCGGACATTGTACATATTTTCTAATAGTATATTTGTTGCTGGTGATAGGTTAGAGGGATCCAACTGGATTCCTCGCTAGTATTGATTTCATTTACAAATATTGTTATATATGTTGTTATCATATGATATATGATGTTTGGATGCTATGATTGATATGATTGATGTGAATTCACTTATTTAGCGCTTTTGTAGCATTGGGCTATACTTTTGGAAATTTAAAAATATTAAAATAATGATTTCAATTTAAAAAGGATTTCAAAGTGATTTTGGAAAATATATATGTTTTTAATAATTTTTGAATTGTTAAAGAAATGGATTTATTTTAAATAAATAAAAAGTTATAATTTTTATGTTATAAAAATTATGGCTTTGTGAAATATAAGCAAAATATGATTTTTGAAATATGGAGTAAACTATTTTGTAAAATAAGTTAATTTTGGATTTTGAACTTATTATAAATGGTTTATATATATGAGATTTATAAATTTGATATTTTATAAAGAAAACGAAATGGCATTATAAGCGAATTTTGTAAGTCTTAAAATGGAGTTGTAGTTGAATCTTAAAAGTAAAAAAGGTGTATAAATTTATAAAAAGAATGAATTTGCAAAAAAGAGATTTATAAGTAAATAAACTTATAATTGGATTTTGACTTATAAATGAGATAGAAATGGAAATTTATTAAAAAGGAATTTTATATATGGAAGTGTTTATAAACTATAAAGAGAATTCGTAAACACTGTTTTATAAATGTGAAACCAATTTAATTTGATAAGTTACATATCAAAGTTTATTAAAGGAATTATATTCACGATTTTGGACAGTGAATAATCCTTTAAATTATATGTGTAGAAGTAATGAATTGGGTAAGGGAATTACATTCACGATTTTGGATAGTGAATATGTAACGACCTGCCTTTTTGGATGTTTTAAGCAGACACCCACGTCGGACTCAACCATTCAAAAGGGCAGATTATTATGGGGTAAATAAGAAAAAGCAGAGAAATAAAGAAAACAAATACAGAATCTTACTGTGGAATGACAAAATATAATAATCAAATAAACAGTTCATGAAGCTGTTTACAAATAACATTGATTAAACCTTTATAATACAGATCAGAGTTACATACAACAAGAATAAATAATTAATAAATGCAGTGGAACAACATGATGCAGTGGAATAAATATAATACATAATAGTACATAATCTTCGTCTTCATCCTTCAGAAGTAGTCTTCGATAAACTGAAAAGCTCAGACTGACCCAAGCGAATTGAAAAGACAAAATACTCGAGTCAGAACTAAAAGATCTTATGTAATTTAAATCAACAGTAAATAAATATGAGTGTAACGGTGTCAGAGATGTTTACGGGGTTTGACATCTCCTATCCAGTGTCTAATGTGAGTGCAATAACTTAAGAGATGTTCGAGATTTCCATCTCCTAAGGATCCTATAAACTATCTACTATGTTGTACAATACGCTATTATAATAGTGTCTACAGTAAAGTAAAGTACTAAAATAGCGTTAAGGTTTTACCCATATCTCTCTTAACACATTTTTATATATTCCCATAGTCTATACAATACCGTAATTCCTCCGTAAACTGGAGGGCTATAAGAGGGCACTCCATAGGTATGGTACAAACCAAACTCGTAGAAGCCACGATAGGGCATGTGAACACGACACTCGAGGCAATGCCAGGGTAGATATACCAATTGCACTCCCGGACTGGTGGTAACGCATAGCAGCTACTACCGCCCACCTCGGATACACTCCCATAATCAAAATCGAGGGGTGGCCGCCAAATCAATCACAAAGTCAAAATATAGTATCGAAGAAATGTGCCTGATAGGAGGAATGACCTCACTTGGCCCGGTATAGCACCTGTTTTAGTCACATCTATGTTGACTCATGGGAGTCAGGGTCACGTAAATACCTCATACAGAATCGTTCGCCAAACCATCCTACTTCATTTCTGGAATCTCCACCACGTATACAGTTGTTAAAGTGGTTTTCGGTATTGGTAGAGAGTATGACAATATCTGATCCCGGTCTCCTTAACAACCAAATGCTTATTTCACACCGGATGGTTCCTTTACATTTCAAAAGTCAATTCACAATTGATATCAAAATATCATATTCTCAAAACCGTATCACTTTCGAAATCATATTCACTTTCAAAACCATATTCACGTTCAAAATCATATTCATTGTTGAAAATGTCAATAAGATAGGTTAATTAAATCCTCATTCCAAAATCATCGTATTTACTCAAATATGTCATTTCATAAAAAGTATCAATTTCAAATCCCAACTTAGGTTGTATTATCATTAAGGATTTAAATATAAATACTTAAACTTTACACGGTCTGGAATTTTAGAAAATAGTTTAGATATTCATAAATAGTTTTAATAGTTTTAAAAATAGTTCAAAATAGTTAAAATACTCCAAAACAGTTTCAAATGATTTAAAATAGTTAAGAATGGATTAAAATAATGTAAATAAAAAAAGTTTAAATATATTTAATTAGATTTAAAATGATTTAAATAGATTTAAAATATATTAAATATATTTAAATTATATTAAATAGATTTAAAATAGATTAAATAAATTTAAATTAGATTAAATAGCTTTAAATTATATTAAATAGATTTAAAATAGATTAAATAGATTTAAAATAGATTAAAATAGGTAAATTAGATTAAATTGGGTTAAATGGGTTAAAATAGATTAAAATAAATTAAAATAGTTTTAAATTGATTAAAATAGTTAATTTAAATAAAATAGTTTAAGTTAGTTTAAAATAGATTTCAAAGTTATATCCAAACATTTTCAATAACTCAATTCCGATAAATTCATTTATATTTGACACTTCAACTTTGAAATTCCAATTTAAATCCATTGAACCATTCATTAAATCAATTCCAATTTCAACATTAACGCTTGGATTATCGAAAATACTTCAGTTTATATAAATCAATTTCTATTTCAAAATGCCAGTTAACTGAATTCAAAATTTAAGGAACTAAAAATCATTTAATTTAATCAATCTGGTGTCCGTATATAATTTTCTACCCTATGGTCAAGTGATACGGATATTTATCATTTCAATCCGCAATTTAACATTTTACGGTTATATATCATTTCACACCGCATTCCGAATTAAATAAAATCCATAAATTCACTGGAGTCTATCAGTTCAACGCATAACAATTTTTCCCTAATCCATAGACCGTTCGAGTATGTATCATTTCAACCCATAGGGAACTTGCAGTGTTATGACAATATAAAAATACAACATCCAGTCATCTAATATCAACAACCAAACATTCATCACAATCATCATCCAAATCAACCAATAAACATCAATAGATAACTGATTATCATTAACGGGTATTAAATTGATAATAAAATTCAATATTAAATTAAACGATGATTAAATGCAATAAAAGTCAAATTTAACTAGAATGACAATTTAAACATACCGAACATCAATCAATTAATTTCTAATCACATCATAAATTTAATTTAACTAACATAAGAAAATCTAGTAGTTGTGAGTGGGTCAAAACACTCACCTTTGGATTCAAATCGATTTGAAATCCAAAATAGAGCCCAAATTCATATAGTCTCAGAATTCGTCCAAACAAGTTCCATAATGTCCGGAATTTCAATACGATCCCAACGAAAGAAACCGCATGTAAATCAGACCTCTTATGCAAATGCTATGGGTATTAGAACATTTGAAATCAAAATTTAAATAAAATAATAATAATATAACCAAAATAGTTTACCACATCACAAAGCCGTAACCCTATCTTGTTTGCTCGAACACGCTGAAACGAAGAATGGCCGCCACCTAAAACACGATCGTCGCCGCCTAATTCATCGTCGCCGACCTGATCAGACGTCGCCCCTGTTTTGTCCTCGGCTAGGCGCCCCTCTGGCCTCAACCTCGACAGCCGCGCCGCCTCCTCTGTGCCTCCGACCGAGCCTCCAACGCGCGCCAAGAACGGCCAAAATCCGGCGAATTCGTGCAACTTCAACACCAAGTAGCCATATGGATGAACTCCCCTAAGCCTCCTCTACGACGCAGCACCTTCCGATCATCGATCGGACGACGATCCACCGTTGGATCGTCAAAACCCTAAAATGAACGGCCGAGTTTCGACCTTGCTTTCTGGACAAACGGTGCTTCGATTGCAAAAACGAATTACACTAGTGAATTTTGATATGGTTTGGAGGGGTTGAATTTTGGATTTTGTTTTGAAATTGAATTTGGGTTTGGATCTGCAGCCATTGAGAAGAAGGAGAAGCTGATAGGTGCAATAGATAGATACATACAGAAATGAGAAGTAAGAAGGCTGCAAGGGTTTGGACAAAACTATATATACTGACGAAGCCCGATAAGAAATGAATAAACCTCCGATAGATTTTGAACGACAAATACGACCCGAAAAGCCCATTCTGCTTCCGGAACGAAAACAGGTAATCCCAAATATCAAAATAGATGTTTTCGATATTTTTAAACTTAATGGAACAGGTTTCAAGTCCTAATTCCATCGTATGAAGAAGTTAGCTTAAAAATCAGCTTATTTCAAATTGATTTCAATTGAATTTAATTAAATCGATTTCTACGCGTTTCGAGTCCGTACTATCAAACGACAAGTCCGATCGCTATGAAACTTGAAATGCTACAATAATTCACCATTACGGATTCGATGAAACCAGTTTCATCGAAATCTGAGACAGCTGCCAAAATGGCTATTTTCACGTTAATTAAATAAATTAATATTAAATTAATTAATCACTTTTTAATTCAATATTTATAAACTAACAAATTTTCATCCTTTTTGATTACTTAGACATTTACAGTAATTTAAAACAAGTTTACATAAAATTTCAGTGTTGGTTATTACACTAATTACAGTGTTCAATTTCAACTATAATTAAATCCAATTAATTAAAATTTAATTCCAATACATTGATCAAATTTGGTTTCAATCTTTTTATTCAATCAATTATTACTCTATAGACATAGTTAAAATTTGTTTATATCATATTACACAAATATTCTACAATTATCATCTTTTACCATATTAGATGCAGTATTCCAATAATATTGAACCTTTGTTGATTTTGACATTAATTATAATTTTAAAATCCCAACAACTTCATTTATCTTGGTTTCATTTTTATTATTAAATCAATTTATTGCCTTATGGCTCATGAGTGTAATTGACATTTTTGTACATTTTATTACATTCCCAATTTGCAGTTATTGTATTAACTCACATTAATGTAACATTTATTTACATTTATTTGTAATTGATTAATTAAATTGGTAACAAATAACAATTATCACCATGCCTACATTTAATAACATTTGTAAGTTTATTATTTACAAACAAATGTTATAACAACTTACACTATACTAATTCTATCCAATTACAATTTATTACACATTATTTCATTAATTAATCAACATTTAAATTGCCAATTACTCTTTAAATCCAATTATAAATTAACACAAACATTATTACAATTAATTTACAATCTATAACCAATTATAACTTTTTAATCAATTTAAAGCAGTTACCAATTACCTTAAATTAATACTATTACATTTTATTCTCGTTATATTCTTATTATTAAACCACAACTGTTTATTTCTTCCAACATTAAATCATAAAACTTTATTAAATTAACTACTTTTAATTATCGAAAATTTCGGGTCGTTACAGAATAATCCTTTAGATTAAATTGTAGAAGTAATGAATTTGGTAAGAGAATTATATTCACAATTTTGGACAGTGAATAATTCTTAAATTAAATGAATATTTTGGAAAATGATATTATAAAATGGAGTTTAAATGGTTTGAAAATAAAATAAGTGTGAATTTACTTTTTATTAAAATAAGTATATGAAAATGTTATCCAAATATCCAACAAGTGAAATGGTTTTGAATATTATCTTTTTAAAGATATTTTGAAGTGAATAATTGGAAAGTGGTTTGATTAATAAACGATTAATAAAATCAGGCCCAGTGATTACTTAAGTGCTAGATTTTGTTTGTTGCATTGATAGTTAAATAACCGACTATCAAATTTGGCCATTTTAGTTCCTCAACTTGATGTAGAAACTAATTAGTCGTACACTTAGTACGTAAATGACTGTGTAGGCTTGATTATCGTTTGTGTTGAGAATGTTGATTTGTGTAGTGCGGAGTGATTACTCCAATCTATCGAGCTTCCTTCTTGGCCGAAGGATAGCAAGTTGAAAGTTGGAGACATGATAAGTCTATGAGACTTATTTTCTGTGTGAGGTTGAGAAACGCTTTTGCGTTGTTGGTGCGAAGAGACCGAGATCAGATTTATCTGAAAACCACTTCGGACCAACATATATGTGACGATTGTGCAGGTTGGTCGATGATATTGATATTTCGGATTTTCATAGTGAAGGACTGCTTGTTGATCATTTGGGGTTAAAATACCAATATACATATAGTAGCAGTAGTTTCTTCGTTATGAAATATCCAATGCAAGGACTATTCGCTACTAATCCTAGGGATTTTCCGATAGGATGTGGTAGGAAAGTACCTTCGGTTTGTCCTGTTCCTGGACAACTTGTATGTATGAGTGTCTGACATTGCATTTATAAGATTACATACATTAGTTTTTACATATTATATATATATATATATATTGGTTTGGATATATTACCGCATATTTTAGTGGATGAGACCCTATACGTTCCCGTGTATGAGCGGATGACCCTTTGTACGCACGTCTGCCTCGAAGCGGACATTGTACTTATTTTCTAATATGTATATTTGTTGCAGGTGACAGGTTGGAGGGATCCAACTGGATTCCTCACTGTTATTGATTTTGTTACAGATATTATTATATATGCTGTTATCATGTGATATATGATGGTTGGATGTCATGATTGATGTGATTGATGTGAATGCCTTTATCTAGTGATGTTGTAGCATTGGGCCTTATTTTGGAAATTTAAAATATCAAAACGATGATTTCAATTTAAAAAGGGTTTCAAAGTGATTTTGAAAATATATGATTTTTGAATTGTTAAAGAAATGGATTTATTTTAAATAAATAAAAGTTATAATTTTTATGTTATAAAATTATGGTTGTTGTGAAATATAAGCAAAATATGATTTTTGAAATATGGAGATAACTATTTTGTAAAATAAGTTAAATTGAGATTTATGGACTTATTATAAATGATTTTTATATAAGATTTTTAAAGTTGATTTTTTATAAATAAAGTAATGGAATTATAAACGGTGTTTTATAAATATTAGAAATGGGATAGTAATCAAATTTATATATGGATTTGAAATTGAAATTTAGAAATGAATTTATAATGGATTATATAAATAATAAGATTTGAAAGGAATGAATTTGTAAATGAGAGATTTATAAGTGAATTAACTTATAATTGGATTTTGACATATAAATGAGAGATAAATGGAATTTGTTAGTAAAAGAATTTTGTATATGGAAGTTTATAAAATATAGATGTGAATTATAAACACTATTTTATAAATGTGAAATCAATTTAATTTGATAAGTTAAATATGCAACTATATTAAAGGAATTATATTCACGATTTTGGACAGCGAATAATCTTTTAAATTAGATGCATAGAAGTAATGAATTGGGTAGGAGGAATTATATTCATGATTTTGGACAGTGAATAATCCTTTAAATAAAATGTGTAGAAGAATGAATCTGGTAAGTGAATTATTCACGATTTTGGACAGTGAATAATCCTTTAAATAAAATGGATGTTTTGGAATGTGATATTAAAAAGGGGAATTTAAATGGTTTGAAAATAAAATAAGTAGTGAATTTACTTATTATTAAAATAAGTATATGGAAATGTTTTCCAAATATCCAATAAGGGACATGGTTTTGAATATTATCTTTTTAAAGATATTTTGAAGTGAATAATTGGGAAGTGTTTTGAATTATAAACGATTAATGTAATCAGGCCCAGTGATTACTTAAGTGCTAGATTTTTTTTGTTGCTTTGATAGTTAAATAACTGACTGTCAAATTTTGGCCATTTTAGTTCCTCAACGTGATGGGAAAACTAATTAGTCGTACACTTAGTACGTAACTGACTATGTAGGCTTGATTATCGTTTGTGTTGAGAATGTTGATTCGTATAATGCGAAGTGATTACTCCAATTTATCGAGCTTCCTTCTTGGCCGAAGTATAGCAAGTTGAAAGTTGGAGACGTGATAAGTCTATGGGACTTAGTTTCTGTGTGATGTTGAGAAACACTTTTGCGTTGTTGGTGCGAAGAGACCGGGATCAGATTTATCTGAAAACCACTTCGGGCCAACATTTATACGACGATTGTGCAGGTTGGTCGATGATATTGATATTTAGGATTTTCATAGTGAAGGACTGCTTGTTGATCATTTGCGGTTAAAATCCCAATATACATATAGTAGCAGTAGTCTCTTCGTTATGAAATATCCAATGCAAGGACTATTCGCTACTAATCCCAGGGATTTCCCAACAGGATGTGGTAGGAAAGTACCTTCGGTTTGTCTTGTGACTGGACAACTTGTATGGACGAGTGTCTGACATTGCATTTCTATGATTACATACATTGGTTTTTACAAACGTACATCTGTTTGGTGGCGTAGAAGGCAACTTCTCTTAGCTTAACACCCTTCCTTGAGATGTACGAGCTCAAGAGTTGTATTTTTGTGAAAGGCAATTAGTAGTCAATGGAAATGACAATGTGGCATTCAAAGATGATGTGATATGTGATATGTGAAAGGTAATCGATACCTTTTTGGCATCACTCCCCGGAAAATGACTAAAACAGGGATGGAAGCAGCAAGGCTAAAATTGGTCGCTCCCATTAGGAGATGTCATCACTCTTCTAGATATATCTTTACATGCTATGACGTTGTGTAACTAATTATTGTTGTGTATGCTTGTGGCCATGGATTTTAGGTCGGTAACGACCGAAGTGATGACATATTCGGTACTATCCAGGTATGGGTAGGTTGGCCTTGTGTTGGTTTAGGCGCTGAGTATCTCAACCCTAGGCACATCCCTCTATAGGTGTATCGAGTTTTGGAAAGGTAGTCCCTTTACCTAGTCATTTGTATGGAAATCCAAAATCCAATACGTGCCTGCCATTTTCTATTGTAGAAAGCCTTGTATTACAAGGTGTATGCTGGAATTTAATAATGTAACAATTTCAGCTATTTTAATATTATTTGTGTGCAATAGACACTATTATAATATAAGAGAATTTGATATGAGATGTTTTGGTTATCGTAAGGTAAAAACCTTGTCGGTATTTATTTGCAACCCGGTCTTACGAGATACCTTTTGTTTTGACACGGAAAAAGTTTTGGTAACTTTATAAATTTAATTGAGGTGTGTTTTCTCACGCTGGTTTACCAGACTGATCCGGGCATTCTTCCCTTTCTATGCTCGGGTCAGACCAAGTATATTTACAGGTTTAGATTTGGTGCTTTTGAAGCTTCAGTAGGCGAGCTGGGGATCTTCATGTCGTATACACGTATCTATTTATTATTCTGTTGTATTGCTTTACATTGTTGTTGTAAATTATCAACATTTGTGAGGACAGGTTATTATAACTGTCCAAGCTGATGATTACTTATTATGTACTCTGATATTGATTTATGTATATTACAGTTTCTCTTTGTAAAGATTATTGATCTATATTATATGTTATTCCACTACGATGTGAGATTCTGTATTGTTTTGGTTCTGCTTTTCTCTTTTCCTTCTCTTCTCTTCTTCTTTCTTCTCTCTTTCTTCTTTCCCTCTCTTTTCTTTCTCATGATTATCTGCAATCGGTGCACTCTAGTTCGGACATGTGTGGTTTATTGTCGGATTCAGAGGGTGTCGATTTCGAGTCATCAAAGCGTGGTATCAGAGCTTAGATTTAGTATATTCCTAGGCTTTAATGTGTACTCGGTATAGATAGGGTTAGTAGCGCCCGAGATTAAGTTTGAGTGTATTATATATATAAGCGCATATTTGTTAGTGAATATAAAAATATTTTATATTGTGTTGATTGAGCTGTTGAGTGGCTTATGGGTTCTGATCGTTGCGTTTGGCTAACTTTATCGATAGGGATCTCTAAACACTTAACATGGAGATATGACACAATACTGTTTTTGAAATTTGGTAAATGAAATAATTTTACCTTGATTATATTTTATATAGTAGTATATAAATTAGTTGGTTGTTAATGAATGGTAATATTTGATTATTATTGTTTGCGCCAAAAATGGTCACAAACCCCAAATATCGTGAAGCACCAAATTATGAATATAAATCAGCAATATTCCAAATACAAATCACAGATCCAAGCAAACAACCAACAACAATCCAGGAATAACAAGCAGAAACACGAGATTTATAGTGGTTCGGCTATCTCCGGCCTACGTCCACTTCAAAGATTTATCTTTTATTGATGTCCTTCGCTGATTACAATTGATTACAGCAGATTTCAATGAGGAAATTCAAATAGAACAGTAATGATGAAGTGCAAAGTCGAATCTGGCAGAGTCTGGTCGTCGGATGGCAAAAAGATCCTCTTTTCTATAGGCTTCAGAAGGCTATTTATAGGCGTAGGAGGCTGATATCGCGCTCAAACTTCGGGAGACTTCTTCTAGCACGTGAGTGGGCCCACGCGACCGACCCCGCCAAGTTTCGACTCGATCTATGATCGATACGAATCCATTTCGTATCGATCAAAAAACCATCCAATCGAGCTGAAACTTGGCAGAGACATTCTTTACCTTGTGTGTAAGCTCCTGTGAAAATTTCATAGCATTTGGATATGTAGATCGTGAGATATGATCGATGCAAGGTTGCACTTTCGTGAACACTGCCGCGTTCGAATCCATGTTTCGTACCCATTTGTTCGACTCGATCAAGGCACGTGCGCGTGAGGTGACATGGTGCGGAATTCTTGGATCGCTCCACCTTTTTTGCCGAGTCGAACGAGTCATTCGCATCTAACGCCGAAGGTTCGCTCGTATCAACCATTTATTCGCATCTATGTGTTTCTGTCTTTATTCGAATCAATTATCGATTCGACGTAGCCCTTGTTCGCATCGATTATTATTAGCGCACTGCATATCGATCGCAGCAACTGCTATCGACACGAAGTGACCACTTTGAGTATGATGGATATGAACAAGGACTTATGCGCTATTGATTCGAATAACCACGAACCACATGGATACGAACCAAGCCTCCGTAATCGATTCGAACCGGGTCTACCCCTGGTCGATATGAAGTGTTTTGCCCATGATGGATACGAGCTAAACCGATACAACGCTACCGCTTCTGGATCGATGCAAGGAGTCCAATACCGGATGGATTCGAACAACTCCGATTCGAACAAAGTTCTAGGATAGATTCGAATAGGTTGAGGTGATGTCATTCTGATGGATACGAAACTAATCGATTCAAACAAGCTAATGTGATGATTTCCTGATGGATGCGAATATGATGGATTCGAACAAACCATCACCTCAGCTCACCGATGGATACGAACAGCATATCCTTTTAACTTGTATCAATCATATCTCCTCCATACGAACTCCGATTAACCTGAAATTTGAAATTTAGCCTTTTCTAGCATTGATCATCATCTCCAATCGATTCCGTCCCGATCGGAGCCCGGTCAAATTTTGACGACATCCATTGCACCTTGTTTCTAATCGATCCCCGATCTTGATATCCATCGTTCCTTGCCAATTTGTCGATATTCCAGCCTTGACTAAAAGGTGGGATAACAATTATCATTTGTTATTAATTGTTGTGTTTAATAAAAAGTTGTTATTATTAAAATCTAAACAACATGATAAATAAAAATTGAAATGAACTTATATAAGCAAAGTGAAATGAGAGAAATTATATAAGTATAGATTTATAAATGTGATTTATAAATAAATGGATTTTAAAAGAAAGAATATAAAGCACTGAATTCACTACATTTGCTGGAAAATAATAAGGGTGATGACTGCAGCATCATCATTATCATTTTTGAGTTTTTGTGTGATGGATTTGCTACCACTAGTAAATTGAAAATTGAAGTTTTATTGTGATAAATAAATTTGAATCCAGTTTGAAATTGATAAATATAAGAAAATAAGTTTTGAACTTATAATTGGAATAAGTATAAATAAGAAAATTTAATTTGAGATATGAAATTAAATTTTAACTTAAGTGAAGTTAAATATATTGAATTAGTAAAATGAATTATATGAACTGAAGTTTAACTTAAGAAAAGTTAAATAAATGAAGTATTGGATTTGAAATGAATTAGATTGATATTTGAAATGAATCAAATAAAAAAGAATATACACTTAAGATAGTAAAGTGATTATATAACTATGAATTGAAATGTAGCATGTGAATAGGCTTTAGTAAATATTCATGAATCTTAAGTAAACAAGTTTATAACTTATAATTTGAGAGATAGTAAGTAAAACAAATTTCTATTTGATTGAATAAGAGTGGTAAGAAATGAAATCTGATTTTGAATTGTAAGATGAAACTTAAGTAGTATAAAATGAAGTTTGGAAAGAAATTTAACTTAAGAAATGTTGAATAAAAGTTGAAAAGGAATTTAACTTAAGTAATACTAAATAAAGTTGAATTTGATATTCAAAATGAATTAAATGAGCTAAGTGAAGAAATTGAAATGAATATAAACTTGAGTTAATAAATGAAATTCAACTTAAGTTGCAAATGAATTGAATTGAACTAATGATTAGTGAATGGAATATAACTTAAGTTGTGAATTAAATATAAACACTAGAAATGTTGTATAAAAATGTAAATGTAAATGAAGTGAATGTAAATACCAAATGAATGTTAATAAATATTGAATTGGATTGGATATAAATTAGTTGAATGTAAACTAAGTAAATATGAATTGAATCTAAAGTAAATGTAGCTAACTGAATCCAATCTAAATTGAATATAACTAATTGTGATTAATGAATTTGAATAAATTGAAAAACAAATCAAGTGAATGTTGATAACATTTGAAATGAATATTGATTTTCTTATGAATCGATTTGGTAGTAAATTTGTTAGATGGATGTTAGTTGGATGATAGTTGTTTGATGTTTGAATTTGTTGCTTTTGATTGCATTTGTTATATTGGCATATATAGTTGTCGTAGTGGTATATGTTGTATATTGATATTACTTTCTATATACATGTTTCTCATATGTTTGTTGAGTGTTTAGTAGGTGCAGATGGTGTTTGCTTCGCATTTGGAGCTTGCTTTTGCGCTATATTAGCCGTATATGTTGCTAATAGTATATAAGGTACATATCTCGGATTACATATAGTACTTTTACACTTTTTCCTTACGGGATGCCTCATCCTCGAAGATGAGATGTATATTTGTGATATATATATATATATATTGTGATTTTACTACGATCGAACCACGCAAAGGAGGCTATGGCGATTTTTTCTGAAAATTTAAGGCGTTAGAAATTTTTTGGAAATTTTGGAAAATTTTTGATAACAAAAATGTGATTTTTGAGTTATAATTTGAAATGAGATTTGTTGCCTTTTGAATTAATATTAGTAAATAACTAAGTATGAATTTTGAAAACTTAGAAAAGTTTTTATAAAAAGTTTAACTAAACGATTTTTGGGAAAGTTGAACACTTAAGAGATTTGGTAATCTAGTTTGAACAAATTGTTTTGAAAAGTTAATGGACTTTATAGCTTTTTCTTACTTGGTAATTTCGGGGATGAAATTCTTTTAAGTAGGGGAGAATGTAACGACCCAGAATTTCAGTCATTCGAAATTGGGATATTTAATTGATTTTAAATATTCACAAGTTAATTTTATAAGCTGAATAACTTATATTTCGAATATAATAATTTATAATTAAATTGTTAATTTAATAGTTAAAATTGCAGAAATAATTTTATTTTGAATCTAATGTGAATGAAAATGTTTTTTAAAGTTGAATTAAATTCTATTGTAATTAGAATAGAATTAGAAAACTTTTAAAATTGAATTAAAAGTTAATTTATAGAAATTGGAAATTTATATATTTAATTAACGTGTAAAAATAGTCATTTTTGACACATTCTTAGATTTCGACGAAACCAGTTTCATTGGATCCGTAATATTATATTATTGTAGGATTTCAAATTTCGTGTCAATCGGACTTACGGTTTGGTCGTGCGAAGCTGAAACGCATAGAAATTTATTTAAGTAAATTTTAGTTGAAATAAGTTGATTCGAAAACCTATCTTCCAAATATTATAGAATTGGCTCCCGATACGAAATAGGGGTAAAACATTATAAACGCCAGGCAGCACGCTTCGATTGGAGTTCGAAAATTTTATGAATGAATAGTGCGCGAAAATTTTATATAAAAGGACCTCAACATTCACTTTTTTCCACAAACCCTAATCTTTCAAGCCCTAGCCGCCACCCTCTTCTTCAATGGCCAGCAAATCATGACCTTCTTCCCACAAAATCTCTAAATTTGTAAACAATTAGCAAAAACGTTCAACTACAATAATGTAGTGTGCAGCGAGCTCTATAAATCCAACGGCTATGATCGCCTAATTCGCGACATGGAGGCTAAAATCGAGCGACAAAGGGGAGCCGTTCGCGCACATTTTCCAAAGCCATGGAGGAGCCGAGTTTAACTGGTATTCTGGTGTTGGTAGTGCTTGCGTTGGGCTTCGAAACGATGGTCCTCGATCGTTGCATAGTTGATCGGATGAGGAGTATAATTCGAAGAGAAATCGACGGCTAGGTGGGTTCGAACGCGTATGCAACTGGGAGGGAGAAGAAAAGGACTCACGATTGAGATTCGATTTCCAGTGATCAATGGCCCAGATCATGTAGGGTTTTATATAATAAAAAATGTAAATTATACTATATTATAAATTGTATAAACTTTAAAATTGTGTAACTTCTTCTTACGAGGTCGGAATTTGACGAAATAAGTTGCGTTGGGTTTGTATTCACGAAAACTACGCGATGGAGCTGGTTTTGAGTTGATTGGAGCTAGTGAAAATTTTAGGAAAAATTAAATGCTCGTTTAATTTTATTCGAAATAAAATGTTGCAACGTCTATTGGAATCAAATTGAGTGTAACTCACTCTCTCTGACTCGCTTATATTTGTATATAAGTGAGAATAAATTTTATTTATGATGATTGGTGATTGTTTGGGTGATATATGATATTATATATATATATATATTGGTTTGGATATATTCCCGCATATTTTAGCGGATGAGACCCTATACGTTCCCGTGTATGAGTGGATGACCCTTTGTATGCGCATTTGCCTTAAAGCGGAGATTGTACATATTTTCTAATATGTATATTTGTTGCAGGTGACAGGTTGGAGGGATCCAACTGGATTCCTCACCGTTATTGATTTTGTTACAGATATTGTTATATATGTTGTTATCATGTGATATATGATGGTTGGATGTTATGATTGATATGATTAATGTGAATGCCTTTATCTAGTGTTGTTGTAGCATTAGGCCTTATTTTGGAAATTTAAAATATTAAGACGATGATTTCAATTTAAAGGGTTTTAAAGTGATTATGAAAATATATGATTTTTGAATTGTTGAAGAAATGGATTTATTTTAAATAAATAAAGTTATAATTTTTATGTTATAAAAATTATGGTTGTTGTGAAATATAAGAAAAATATGATTTTTGAAATATGGAGATAACTATTTGTAAAATAAGTTAAATTGAGATTTATGGACTTATTATAAATGGTTTTTATATAAGATTTATAATATTTATTTATTTTATAAATAAAGTAATGGAATTATACACGGTGTTTTATAAATATTAGAAATGGGATAGTAATCAAATTTATATACGGATTTGAAATTGAAATTTAGAAATGAATTTATAATGGATTTTATAAATAATAAGATTTGAAAGGAATGAATTTGTAAATGAGAGATTTATAAGTGAATTAACTTATAATTGGATTTTGACATATAAATGAGAGATAGATGGAATTTGTTAGTAAAGGAATTTTGTATATGGAAGTTTATAAAATAGATGTGAATTATAAACACTATTTTATAAATGTGAAATCAATTTAATTTGATAAGTTAAATATACAAGTATATTAAAGGAATTATATTCACGATTTTGGACAGTGAATAATCCTTTAAATTAGATGTGTAGAAGTAATGAATTGGGTAAGAGTAATTATATTCATGATTTTGGAAAGTGAATAATCCTTTAAATAAAATGTGTAGAAGAATGAATCTGGTAAGAGAATTATTCATGATTTTGAACAATGAATAATCCTTTAAATAAAATGGATGTTTTGGAATGTGATATTATAAAAGGGAATTTAAATGGTTTGAAAATAAAATAAGTAGTGAATTTACTTATTATTAAAATAAGTATATGGAAATGTTTTCCAAATATCCAATATGGGAAATGATTTTGAATATTTTCTTTTTAAAGATACTTTGAAGTGAATAATTGGGAAGTTTTTTGAATTATAAACGATTAATGAAATCAGGCCCAGTGATTACTTAAGTGCTAGATTTTGTTTGTTGCTTTGATAGTTAAATAACCGACTATCAAAATTTTGCCATTTTAGTTCCTCAATGTGATGGGGAAACTAATTAGTCATACAATTAGTACGTAACTGACTATGTAGGCTTGATTATCGTTTGTGTTGAGAATGTTGATTTGTATAGTGCAAAGTGATTACTCCAATCTATCGAGCTTCCTTCTTGGCCGAAGTATAGCAAGTTGAAATTGGAGACGTGATAAGTCTATAAGACTTAGTTTCTGTGTGATGTAGAGAAACGCTTTTGCGTTGTTGGTGTGAAGAGACCGGGATCAGATTTATCTGAAAACCACTTCGGACCAACATTTATACGACGATTGTGCAGGTTGGTCGATGATATTGATATTTAGGATTTTCATAGTGAAGGACTGCTTGTTGATCATTTAGGGTTAAAATCCCAATACACATATAGTAGAAGTAGTCTCTTTGTAATGAAATATCCAATGCAAGGACTATTCGCTACTAATCCTAGGGATTTCCCGACAGGATGTGGTAGGAAAGTACCTTCGGTTTGTCCTGTTCCTGGAAAACTTGTATGGATGAGTGTCTGACATTGCATTTCTATGATTACATACAATGGTTTTTACAAACGTACATCTGTTTGGTGGTGGAGAAGGCAACTTCTCTTAGCTTAACACCCTTCCTTGAGACGTACGAGCTCAAGAGTTGTATTTTTGTAAAAGGCAATTAGTAGTCAACGGAAATGGCAATGTGGCATTCAAAGATGATGTGATATGTGATATGTGAAAGGTAACGATACCTTTTTGGCGTCACTCCCCGGAAAATGACTAAAACAGGGATATAAGAAGCAAGGCTAAAATGGGTCACTCCCATTAGGAGATGTCATCACTCTTCTAGATATATCTTTACATGCTATGACGTCGTGTATCTGATTATTGTTGTGTATGCTTGTGGCCATGGATTTTAGGTCGGTAACGACCAAAGTGATGACATATTCGGTACTATCCAGTATGGGTAGGCCGGCCTTGTGTTGGTTTAGGCACCGAGTATCTCTTCCCTAGGTACATCCCTCTATAGGTGTACCGAGTTTCGAAAAGGTAGTCCCTTTACCTAGTCATTTGTATGAAAATCCAAAATCCAATACGCGCCTGCCATTTTCTATTGTAGAAAGCCTTGTATAACAAGGTGTATGCTGGAATTTAATAATGTAACAATTTCAGCTATTTTAATATTATTTGTTTGCAATAGACACTATTATAATATAAGAGAATTTGATATGAGATGTTTTGGTTATCGTAAGGTAAAAACCTTGTCGGTATTTATTTGCGACTCGGTCTTACGAGATACCTTTTGTTTTGACAAGGGAAAAGTTTTGATAACTTTATAAATTTAGTTGAGGTGTGTTTTCTCACGCTGGTTTACCAGACTGATACGGGCGTTCTTTCCTTTTAATGCTCGGGTCAGACCGAGTATATTTACAGGTTCAGATTTGGTGCTTTTGAAGCTTCAGCAGGCGTGCTGGGGATCTTCATGTCATATACACGTATCTATTTATTATTCTGATGTATTGTTTTGCATTGTTGTTGTTGTAAATTATCAGCGTTTGTGAGGACATGTTATTATAACTGTCCAAGCTGATGATTACTTATTGTGTACTCTGATATTGATTTATGTATATTACAGTTTCTCTTTGTAAAGATTATTGATCTATATATGTTATTCCGCTGCGATGTGAGATTCTGTATTGTTTTGGTTCTGCTTCTCTCCTTTTCTTCTCTTCTTCTTTCTTCACTCTTTCTTCTCACCCTCTCTTTTCTTTCTCATGATTATCTGCAATCGATACACTCTGGTTCGGACATGTCTGGTTTATTGTCGGATTCATAGGGTGTCGATTACGGGTCGTCACAGCCCAACAAATAGGTACGTTTTCAAATTACGGTTTTATAGCGATATTTTATTGTTTTTCATGTGGTTTGGGATGTTTTATTTTTGAAATATGATATATATATATATATATATATATATATTGTATTATTATATTCCGGACCTATCCGTACACAGGAGACTCTGCCAAAAAAATTCGTGAATTTAAGACTTAGAAATTTTTTGTGAAAGTGAAAACATTTTTAAATTTTTATTAAACTTGGATATGGAAAATTTAATTGTTTATAAATTGATATATTTTATTTAAAATACGTAATTATGTAAATTTAAAGTGTTTATAAATTGAATATTTTGAATAAAATTATATCAAGTTTCTTAATTTCTTCTCGTTCCTTTTCGAGGACGAAATGTTTTGAGTGGGAGAGAGTGTAACGACCCGTATTTTTCTATAACTAAAAATATTAAATTAAATAAGAATTCAAAATTCAATATTGTGAGAAATTTAAAATTTATGATTTATTAATGAGAAAAATAATTAGATAACGATTTAATAATGCTCTTTTAAAGAATGTTATTGACAACTATTTTAATGTAATTTCAATGAATTGAAATAATTGTAAAGTTAATTTGGTTATAATTGTTAATTAGGAATAAAATAATTGTCGAAATTAATGTAAATTAATATTATAGTTAATTTGAAATAAGATGATAACTGAAGAATATGAATGTAATAAAATGTAAACTATTGTTAATTATATTCATAAGATAATAGTTGATTTAATAATAAGAGTGAAAATCCAAATAAAAGAATTTGATTGAAATTTAATTATATTTAACTGGGTTTTATTTTGTTGTAATTGAACGCTGTAATTAGTGCAATATTTAAATATTGAATTTAACATGGAATAATTTATTTTAAAAGATTTTAAACATTTTGTGTAATAAGAAATGATGAAAATTGTTAACTATTAAAATTGAATTTAAAGTGATTAAACCAATTTAATATCTAATTAATTAACGTGAGAATTAGTCATTTTGGCCACTGTCTCGGATTTCAACAAAACTAGTTCCATCGGATCCATAATAGTGAATTATTGTAGGATTTCAAGTTTCGTAACGATTAGACTTATCGTTTGATCGTGCGAGCTCGAAACGCGTAGAAATTGATTTAAAGAATTTAAATGAATATAATTTGATTTTGAAAGCTAACTTTTGTATACAACAGAATTAGAGTTTGAAACTGGTTCCATTAAGTTTAAAAATATCGAAAACATATATTTCGATATATTGGATGACCCACTTTCGTTTCGGAAGCGGAACGGGCTTTTTGGGTCGCGTTATCGTTTCAAACCTATTCGATATGTCCATTCGTTCTTATTTATCTTCGTATATATAAATAGACTTTTCTCTAACCCTAGCAACCTTTCATTTTTATTTCTGTACGTACTTTATTCTCATCTGTTCCTCTTTCTCAAACGTTAGAATATCAAAACCCTAATTCCCAAATTCAATTTCAAATCTAATTTCAAAAATTCAAACAACTCAAATCATAGCAAATTATATATCGTTGGAAAGCTCTCATTGAGCATAATCTAGATCTGCTATTTGTTTTTGCAATCGAGTTTTGGTTTGTCCATAAATGATCAAAACATTCTCGGCCATCGATTTTGGTGGTTGATCAACGACGACGATGCAACGATTCGAGGGTATAGTCTTGTGGAGATTTGCGTGAGGACTTCATCTAAGTAGTTGGTTTGGCTTATTGATGGTTGGATCAGCGGCTATATTCGATTAGAGTTTGTAATTGGGGTCAACGGCGATAGGAAAATGGACGACGTTTGGGATTTCGATGGTCGTGGAGCATGGGCGAGTGGAGGCAGTTCCGTTGGAGGTGGTGGGCAGGATCGTGGTTGGCTCGAGGGAGGAGTGGCAGGTCATCGTTCGTGGCAGCTGTTTTGGGTAGGGTTCGTGCGTTGATCTGTTGCTCGATTAGGGTTTCATGGAGGTGAGAGAAATTACAATCCTGCCCTTTCTTTGTTTAATTTAATTTTTAAATTTCCAAACGTTCTAACCTTAATAACTTTTTCACATGAGCTCGAATTCATGCGCGGTTTTCTCCGTTGCGATCGTATTAAAATTTCGAACATTATGCAACCAGTTTGGCTACATTCTAAGACTGTTAAATTTTTGGGCTTTGTTTGGATTTTAAATCGACGATATATCAAAGTGAGTGATTTAACCCACTCACGAATACTAAATCATCTTATGTTGGTTAAATTAAATTTATGATGTGATTAGAAATTTATTGATTGTTGTTTTTTGGTAAATTTAAATTTATATTGAATTTAATTGCCATTTAAATTAATATTGAAATTAATTGCCAGATAAATACCTAATAATGATAACCAGTTTATCTGTTGTGATATATTAGTTGATTTGAATAATGATCGCGATGGATGCTTATTTGTTAATATTTTTGGATGATTGGATGTATGTTTATGTATATATTGTTATCACACTATAAGTTCCCTTAGTTATTGCTAGAAAAATCACCGTGGGTTGAAATGATACATACCCGAACGATCTTATAGATTAGGGAAAAATCGTTATGGGTTGAAATGATAAACCCGAGCAATTTTATGGATTTGGAACATTGTGATTTGGGATATGGGTTCAAATGATATATATCCGAAAATTTAAATTATTGTGGGTTGAAATGATATATATCTGTATCACTTGACCATAGGGTAGAAAATTATATACGAACACCGAATTGGTTAAATTAAATGATTTTAAATCCTTAAATTTTGAATCCAGTTAAATGATATTATGAAACAAAATTAGATTTATATGAACTGAATTATTTTCAAATCCAAGCTTTAAAATGTTGAAATTGGAATTGGTTTAAATAAATTGTTTAAAGAATTTAAATTGGAATCTTAAAGTTGAATTTTGAAATATAAATGAAATTTCAAAATTGAGTTACTGTAAATGTTTGAATATTTAAACTTTGAAACCTATTGAATTTGAAGTGGTTTAAATTTGTAATTCAAACATGGATTTGAAATCGATATAAAATTGAAGTGGTTTTTAATGAGAAGTTGAATTGAAACCTTTAGCCTTTTGAATTGAAATCGTTGAACCGAAATTGATTTAAATTGAATTTTTAGGACTAATGTTGATTTGAATTTGTAACGACCCGGATTTTTCATCATTCGATTTTGAATATTTAAATGGTTTAAATATTGGATTTAGGATTATAATTTAGTTAGTAAGGTTTTAAAATAGAAAATTTAAAGCGATTTCGTAAAAATTGGAAATCGTCAATTAAATCAACGTGTTAAAATAGCGATCCAGAGCACGGTCTCGGAATTTGACAAAACCAGTTCCATTGGATCCGTAATAATGTATTATTATTGGATTTCAATTTTCGTAGTGATTAGATTCACAGTTTGGTCGTACGATCTGAAAACGCCTAGAAATAATTTGATTTAATTCAAATAGTCGATTTAAAAAGTTATCTTCCGCATATGATCGAATTAGGGCTCGAGGCTTGTTCCATTAGGTTCGGAATAGCGGTATAACATTAGGTACGCTAGGCGGCATTCCTCGAAAGGGATTGTAGGCTTTTAGTTACCCAATACGGCATAATTTTTTTTATAAAAATTTATATATCAGAGTCAATTCCTAATGTCTTCTCAGCCACCCTATCTCTAAAAGCAAGCCACCCTATTCTTCAATTCAACCGACCTACCTACGTCTTTTACGCCTTTCCCTTTATAACTCACACCTGGGAATTTTCGAAGTTGGCAGGAATTTGAAATTTAAATCGAACGTTGTACGATTTAATTTAAAATTGGAATGGATTGCAAATAAAAATCAAGGTGAGTAAAATCTCACTCATTTGGATTGCTAGTTATAATTTAAAAATGCTGAATTTAAATTATTGGTCGGTTGGATGAATTTAAATAATTTTATCAGTTGGATGATATATAATATATATTGTAGTATATATATATATATATATATATTAGTAGATGGATATATTTCCCACTGATTGGAGCGGATGAGACCCTATGCGCCCCGCATAATAGCGGATGATCCCATATTACCGTGATATCCCCCTCGAAGTGGGATTGGTATTTTTATGTTGTATTAACATCTTTGGATGCAGGGAAATAGGTTGGAGGGATTCAACTGGATTCCTTAAAATTTATATCGATTGTTTTTCATATATAATAATATATGATGTGTTAGAATAATCTATTATAGATTATTGTTGTGATGTGAATTATTGGATGCTATAGTAGCACTGGCATAACTTTTGGTATTTTAAATAACATAAATATTTGTTTTTGGAATTTGAAAGGATTTAAAATGAGATTTGAATATAAAAATATTCATATCAAAATTTGGATTATTTTTAAGAAATTGAATTGGATAAAAACAATAATTGATTTTGATTTGTATTTAACTATTCGTAAAAATATTTTAAATAGAGATTTTTAAAATAATTTATATAAAGGATTTTTAAACGATGGATTTTTAAACGATGGATTTTTAAACGATATTTTTTGGAAAATATGAAAAGGAGTTTGAAATCAATATTTTAAAATAGATTTGTGAAATATATGGAATTTATTAAGAAATGGATTTATAAAATGAGATGTTATAAATGGGATTAGTTTTATAAACAAGAGAAACTCAAAGGAGTTATAAATTTATAAATGATGTTTATAAACAAGGGAAAATGAAATTAATTAATAAATTAGAATATAATTTCACAGGGAGAATTTATATCGAGATATGAAAATAGATTTTTGGGAAAAATAGTGCATTCTATTTTTGAAAAGTGAGGATGGTTAGAGAATCAGAATGGGATCGATGTGTTGTAAATCGAGTGGGATTTATAAATTGAATTAGTTATTGGGATTTTAAAAATATATTTTATTAAGAAGTTAAGTTTTGATTTAAAAAGGAAAATTTTATTTATTTAACTATGTAATTTTAAACTAGTTAGTATTGAAATACTTCGGAGGTGAATTTTTCAAATATCTAATATTAATTGAAATTAAATTCTAATTTGTATAATTGGCTTTGCAAATCGATTTGTTTATCTAAAAATGAGTTATTGATGTTATAAAAAGGTGTTTTGATATCTTAAATAATTACTTGAACATGTTTTTAAAAATAAATTATTATTCTTTTAAAATACTTATTATCTATATATATAGAGTTTTGGAATGGTTTAAATTTATTTATAAATCTTCTCGAGGTTTGGAATTAGGGTTTATTCAGTAGATGGGATTTATAAGAGAAATTCTCAACATGGAATTTGGGAAAAATATAAGGAAAATTTCCGAATTATTTAAATAAAAGTGAACTTTGAAAAATGAATTAGGATTCATAAAAGAAGTTAGAAATGGATATTTGGAATTTTAGACAAGTGTTTTGACTTTGGAAATATTAATTAAGGAACCCCGAAACTTATGGAATTCGTTATAAGCGAGTTAAGGAATTTACAATATAAATTGTGAAGGATTTTGAGAAAAGAGAAATAAGTGGAACTTTCCTAAGTGTTGAGAAGTAAGGGGTTTAGAAAATAATATTTTAAAATATTTTTCTAAGTGTTGAAATAAGAGATGGTTTGAAATATCCTAATATGGATATAATTATTTGAGTTGTCTCAAATATTGAGATATTGGAAGGGATTTGAATATATATATTATAAAGATATTTTGAAAATAAATGTTGGAAAATTTATAATGAGGCCTAGTGACTACTTATGGATGTTATTTGATACTTAAATAACCGACTATCAAATTTGGCCAAATTCGTTGATTGTTTCGAAGAGACCGGGATTAGATTTAATTATCTGAAAACCACTTCGATCCGATTTGAGCATTACGAATGGATATCGTGAAGACAGTAAAGGTGGTGATTCGGTTTGTCTAGACCTAGGACAACTTGTATGGACGAATGCTATCAGGACATCGTCATTGGAAGACGATGAGCATTCTAAGTAGAATTGTTTTTGAAAGGTAATCGTTAGCCTCAAGCCTCATCAACCGGGAATGACTAAAACAGGGGAGATGCAGCAAGGCTAAGTGGCTCGCACCCAATTAGGATATGTTATCACCTTTCTAGATATCCTCGGAAATATATATAAATTATGGATATGGTTGTGCATGGAAAAGCGAGCACTTGATTTCAAGGATGGGAACACCTGGGGTGATAACATATTCGGTACTATCCAGGTTAGGGGTAGGTTGGTCTTGTGTGGCAGGGGATCCCGACGAGGTCCTCGGTACATTTTTCTAGAGGTGTACTGTGATGGGCGGTACCCCAGTAGCATAGCCATTGTATGGAATCCATCTTCCAATATGAGCCTTTACGGTTTTGTTTGTAGAGCCTAGTATGTTGGAATTTAATTAATGTAACAGTTTCGGCTGTTTGAATAAGTATTTGTACTTAGACACTATTATAATATCAGAGGATTTTCTATAAAATGTTTTGGTTATCGTAAGGGAAAAACCCGTCGTGTTTATGTGTAATGCGGTCTTATGAGATACCTTTGTTTTCCAAAGGATTTTGATAACTTTAATAATTCAAATTAAGTGTGTTTTCTCACGCTAGTTTTCCAGACGGACTCGGGTGTTATTTATTTATAATGATCGGGTCAGACCGAGTATTACAGATTCAGGATAGGATGCTATGGAGCTTAGGAGACGAGCTGGAGGATTTCAGACGGATATCACGTACTTGGTTATTTCCGCTGTATGAGTTGTATATTAGTACAAGTTATTATAACTGTCCAGATTGATTGATGATTGTTGTACTCTGATGATTGTATGTATATTAACTGATATAGTTTCCTTTGTATAAAGATCTGTTATTATATATTATATTTTGTTCCACTGCGATTGTGAGATTCTGTGTTATTGATTATGTTTCTATTTTCTTCTACCTTTTCTTCTTTACCCCTAAAGATTCGTATTTCCATTCAATTTGAGTTGGACTGGTGTGAATTATTGTCGACTCAAAGGGTATGGATTTGCGGGTCTTGACAGAATTAATTTGTGAAATTGGAAGAAACAATTCTAATTTGAAACTATTTTCGATATAAACTCTTTTAATATACAAACTCTTTTAATATATAACCTATTTTAATATATAACCTATTTTAATATATAAACTATTTCTAATATTTAAATTATTTTTAATATATAACCTATTTTAATATATAAACTATTTCTAATATATAAACTATTTTTAATATATAACCTATTTTAATATATAAACTACTTTTAATATATAACCTATTTTAATATATAAACTATTTCTAATATATAAACTATTTTAATCTATAACCTATTTTTAAAATATAAACTATTTTAATATGTATTATTTTAAATTTATAATTTACATATTTTAATATCTATATTATTTTTAATGTCTAACTATTCCAATATATAAACTACCTTCAATATTCAAACTGTTTCAAGTTGGAACCGTTATGATTTAGATTTAATTGATTTAAATGAGAATATCTTGATATGATGGTTTAACCAATTTTGTGGTTATGATTTTTGAAAATGAATATAATTTAAAGCGAATAATGATTTCGAAAGTGAATATGATTTCGAAAGTGAATATGATTTCGAAAGTGATATGATTTTGAAGTGAATATGATATTATGATATCAATTATGAATTGGTTTTGGAAATGTAAAAGAACCAACCGGTGTGAAATAAGCATTTGGCTGTTAAAGAGACCGGGATCGGATATTGTCATACTCTCTGCCAATACCGAAAACCACTTTAACAACTGTGCACGTGGTAGAGAATCCAGAATGAAGTAGGATGGTTTGGCGAACACTACTGTATGAGGTATGAACGCAGCAGTTCGCGCCAAAATTGGTCACAAACCCCAAGTATTGTGAAAGCACCAGTGTATGAATACAAATCAGCAATATTCAAACACAAATATCAGATCTAAGCAAGCAACAAATAGCTATTCAGAGATAATGAACAGCGACGCACAATTTATAGTGGTTCGGCTATCTCCGGCCTACATCCACTTCAAGGTTTTTATGATTTTATTGCTCGATACTTGAAGATTACAATTTAATACGTTGTATCACAACTGATTTTCTAAGCTAAGTCTGAATTTAAGAAAGCAGTGGTGATTCTGAATAAATCTAGCAGAGTCTGGGCGCCTTTTAGCTCTTAGAATTGTCCGACCTCTTTTCTGAATGACCAAGGGCTCTATTTATAGGTGTAGGAGGCTGATATTTCACCTAAATTGAAGGGAGACCAGTTCTGGCACGTGAGGGGGCCCACATGTCCGCTTTCTGGAAATCCGGGCCCACTTTGGGATCGATTCGAAGCTACGTTCGAATCGATCAAGAAATTGTCCAATCGAGCTGAAATTTTGTGTGAACATTCTTCAACATGTGCTCAAGCTACTGTGAAAATTTCATAGCATTCGGACTTGTAGATCTCGAGTTATGATCGATTCAAGATTGCATTTCCGGTTGATCAGCTTGGTTCGAATCGATCCCCTTCGAATCGATAGGGTCGAATCGATGGCTTCACGATGGCATTGTTGACGTGGCGCGCTTTCTTCGTATCGATCCGTTTTCCACTCCGTGTTGACTGCTTCTTTCCTGGATACGCGCTCGCATCCATACCTCGTGCCCAGTCCACATCCATCTATAGCCATAGCGTGCTTCGAATCCATCGCTTCGTGTCCATAAAATCTGCTTCGTTCGTATCCTTCTTATCGATACGAAGTGTATCGATACGAAGAACCATTGCACGACTCCATCCAGACCGATGCGAACAACATCGATTCGACCCAATATCGATCGATACGAAACCATTAATCCAAGTCCAGGCCGATCGATACGAACGGTATCGATTCGAAAAAACCTCCGCATGCCTATTTAACAACCTGGGTGTGTTGCCATCGAGTCGAACCTGTGCCGATCGATACGAACGGTATCGATTCGAAGTCCTTACTTTATGTTCGATACGAAACGTATCGATTCGAACCACCATCCTCCTGATCGATGCGAAATGCATCGATTCGAACCATTCCCTGCACATCGTAATCCATCCATATCTCCTTCATATGAACTCCGATTATCCTGAAACTTGAAACATAGCCTCTCCTAGTCCTCATCATCATTTCCGATTGATTTCGTCCGGATCGGAGCTCAGCCAAATTTTGACGTCATCCATTGCAGCCTTGTTTCCAATTGAACTCCAATTCTGATACCCATCATTCCTTGCCAGTTTGTTGATATTCCAGCCTTGACCAAAAGGTGGGATAACATTTGCCCCCCAAAACATGTCTTATGATAATAAGGCGTGTTTTGAATAATTCCATATCCGATATCCAAAGTCCATGGCCAATTCCATGTCCATCCAAACTTGATGACTAAGTTAATAGTCCATCCTTGTCCAACAACCGAATCCAGGACCTCTCCGGGTCGATATCCAAATCCGTAACCTCTCTGGGCTCTTGCCAAGCGCAATCCACACCTGACGACCGTGGTCCAATGTCCCTAGACGCTGAGCTAACCTCTCCGGGTTCTTGCTAAGCGCAATCCACACCTGACGACCATGGTCCGGTGTCCCTGGACGTAAGTAATGCCGTGGCTTATGTCCTAAGCCGAATCCTGGTCGCTCCGGATCCTTGTTGAGCATAGTCCATACTCAACGACCTGAAATAATAATTGATAATAGGGGGCCTAAGTCCTAGGCCGAATTCTGGTTACTCCGGGCCTTTGCCGAGCATAATCCGTACTCGACGACCTGAATGAGTCAATTTACCACGTTCGGGCAAAAAGACTCACCCCTTGCCAGGCGTAATCCACACCCGACGACCGTTTATCAAAAACCAAAAAGAATCCAATCAAAATCCAATCAAAAATCCAATCCAAAATCCCAATCAAATCGGAAAACCAAAAATTCATATCAAAAATCAAAATCATCATCCAAAACGAAGAACAATCATCCGAATGAATGCCAAAACCAGTAAAACGAGCAAAATCAGGAGTTCAATCCAAACTTCAAAAACCAAACCAGAAAACCAAGTGTCCACTCTAAAAACAAAAGACAGATTTCGCAAACCATGGCTTTGCGGTTTATCATCATTCAGAGCATGCCTAGGGGCTATCTCCGTCCCCATACATGTGTAAATGACTTGGTTGCTTGCAAATGGTTTGTTACTTATTCCATATTATCCCGATCAATTGATAACCAATCGACCATCATTCCTGGGCCTCATACCATCATGGCTTGAGGTAGGCGGGGGTTGCTCCTGCTCCACGGCTGCATTCTGTGCCCCAACATACTGTCTCAATTGCCCATTCCTCACATGCTCCTCAATTATGTCCTTTAAGTGCCTACAGCTGTTGGTATCGTGTCCGTCAAAATCATGGAAGAGACAATGCCTTCCTGATGCCCTCTCTCGTTCGGATGGTTCTCTCCTAGACGGCTTTCGGTAAGGAAGGCGATTCCGGGTTTTCAAGTAAATCCGCTCCAGCGTCTCATTCAATCCTGTGTATGTGAAAACTTTGGATCCTTCCATCGCTTTCTGGCTTTTCCTGGATCGTCGTCCATCTTCCTTTTCTCTTTATCTCTATCCGAACTTCTACTGGATGGTCCTCCACCCTCGGTTACATTCACATTCACTTCCTTCAGCTTTAAATCTGCACATGCATCCTCTTGCCGGAGGAACCTCTCAGCCTCATGAAAAAATTCTCCGAGATCTAGTGGTGGGTCTCGTATTAAAGATACCTTGAAATCTGAATCCTCCTTGACTCCTGACACTGCCGCCATTAAAACCATCGATGGATCCGGCCGATCCACCGAAGCAACTGCCGCATTGAATCGAGTTAGAAATGCTCTAAGCGATTCATCTGTCCTTTGCTTTACCGATGTTAATGTCATCACGTTCTTAGGTCTTTTGATATGAACCCGAAACTGTCCCAAAAACCTATCCACCAATTCACTCCAAGTCCTGATAGATCCTTCTTCTAGCTGCCTAAACCACATTGCAGCTAGATCTGTCAAATACAACGGGAAACATCTGGCCATCACCTCCTCTGATGCCCCCAGCACTTCCATGTGTCTGGTGTATCTCATCAAGTGATCAGTTGGGTCAGCCTTGCCGTTATATACTTCCACGCTAGGTAACTTTAACTTAGGTGGATTCTGAGCTATCCTGATTTCCCGAGCGAACGGACTCCTATTCACTCCTTCCAAATCTCTATTGGTCATGCCTCCATGCATAGTCTTCCTAATGATCTCCGCTAATCCAGCGTTGTCTGTCGGGGGTTGCCCCCCATGCTCCCGGGGGAACTCTGGCACATATTCTTCATGTGGCTCATTAGCAGCAATGTTAGCCTTAGCCTGTTGGACTCCTTCCAAAGGTCCTCCTGTGTTGGATCCTGTGGGCCTGCCCCCAAGCCCTTGTTGATTGCCTTTTGGTTCTGTATTCTGTCCTTCATTGGGTTCCATAACCCCAGCTCCTTGTTCTACATTAACAGCCGCTGTAGCTGGCCCTAAGTTCTGCATCCCTGCAGCTCTCATCTGTTCGAAGAAAGTTTGCATCATTTCCTGTTGACTCTTCAACAACCTCTCATGCAACGAATTTGCCATAGCTTCCATTTCATCTCTGGTGATGTATATGGAAGCTTGTCCTTCTCCAGCTCCGGAGGATGCTTCTTGACTTCCGTCTTGCTGGCTTCTCTCAGCCCTTTGTCTCCTACTTGTTTGTCTAGTCATTGTCTCCAAATCAAAACTCTTCAAACTCTTCAAATCTGAACTCTGAATCCGGTATAGCGGGTGCCAGTTGTTCACAGTGAAAGCACCAAAGTCTTTGCACCAAAAATGGTCACAAACCCCAAGTATTGTGAAAGCACCAGTGTATGAATACAAATCAGCAATATTCAAACACAAATATCAGATGTAAGCAAGCAACAAACAGCTATTCAGAGATAATGAACAGTGACGCACAATTTATAGTGGTTCGGCTATCTCCGGCCTACATCCACTTCAAGGTTTTTATGATTTTATTGCTCGATACTTGAAGATTACAATTTAATACGTTGTATCACAACTGATTTTTTAAGCTAAGTCTGAATCTAAGGAAGCAGTGGTTATTCTAAATAAATCTAGCAGAGTCTGGGCGCCTTTTAGCTCTTAGAATTGTCCGACCTCTTTTCTGAATGACCAGGGGCTCTATTTATAGGTGTAGGAGGCTGATATTTCGCCTAAATTGAAGGGAGACCAGTTCTGGCACGTGAGGGGGCCCACATGTCCGCTTTCTGGAAATCCGGGCCCACTTTGGGATCGATTCGAAGCTACGTTCGAATCGATCAAGAAATTGTCCAATCGAGCTAAAATTTGGTGTGAACATTCTTCAACATGTGCTCAAGCTACTGTGAAAATTTTATAGCATTCGGACTTGTAGATCTCGAGTTATGATCGATTCAAGATTGCATTTCCGGTTGATCAGCTTTGTTCGAATCGATCCCCTTCGAATCGATAGGGTCGAATCGATGGCTTCGCGATGGCATTGTTGACGTGGCGCGCTTTCTTCATATCGATCCATTTTCCACTCCGTGTTGACTGCTTCTTTCCTGGATACGCGCTCGCATCCATACCTCATGCCCAGTCCACATCCATCTATAGCCATAGCGTGCTTTGAATCTATCGCTTCGTGTCCATAAAATCTGCTTCGTTCGTATCCTTCTTATCGATACGAAGTGTATCGATACGAAGAACCATTGCACGACTCCATCCAGACCGATGCGAACAACATCGATTCGACCCAATATCGATCGATACGAAACCATTAATCCAAGTCCAGGCCGATCGATACGAACGGTATCGATTCGAACAAACCTCCGCATGCCTATTTAAAAACCTGGGTGTGTTGCCATCGAGTCGAACCTGTGCCGATCGATACGAACGGTATCGATTTGAAGTCCTTACTTTATGTTCGATACGAAACGTATCGATTCGAACCACCATCCTCCTGATCGATGCGAAATGCATCGATTCGAACCATTCCCTGCACATCGTAATCCATCCATATCTCCTTCATATGAACTCCGATTATCCTGAAACTTGAAACATAGCCTCTCCTAGTCCTCATCATCATTTCCGATTGATTTCGTCCGGATCGGAGCTCAGCCAAATTTTAACGTCATCCATTGCAGCCTTGTTTCCAATTGAACTCCAATTCTGATACCCATCATTCCTTGCCAGTTTGTTGATATTCCAGCCTTGACCAAAAGGTGGGATAACAGCAGCCCTGACTCCCTTGAGTTAGCTTGATATGACTAAAACAGAAGCTATACTTAGGTCAAGTGAGGTCGCTCCTCCGATCGACATGTTTCTTCGATACCATATTTGTTACTTTGTGATCGATTTGGTGGCCACCTTCGATTTGATTATGGGAGTGTGTTCCAAGGTGAGCGGTAGTAGCTGCTATGTGTTACCACCAACCTGGTTCTGCAAAACGGTAGTATCCTACCCTAGACATTGCCTCGTGTGCCTTGTCATATGCCTTATCGAGCCCACTATGAGTTTGGTTTGTGTCATACACTATGGAATGCCCTCGGACAGCCCTCCAGTTTACGGAGGAATTATGGTACTGTATAGACTACGACATTTATAAAAATGTGTTAAGAGGGATATGGGTAACGCCTTAATGCTATTTTAATACTTTACTTTACTGTAGATATAAGTGGAAAATAGGCACAAGGACAAATTTTCATAAAAATATTGGCTGAAGGACAACAAGTTTCATTTTTAGGCTGAAGGACGAACTAGGACAATGCTAATACAACTATAACGACCCGTATTTTACGGATCGAAACATCGTAAAATAATTAACAATTGGTTGCATTATTGATAAGTCGTTAAGAATTTTTCTAAGTCCTAAGTCAGTTTGGACGAGTTAAGAGATAAAAGTTTAGGTCGTGGGTTAGTTAGAGCGACCTATAGAATTATGCGACCTAAGTTTTGGTTAAGTGTTAGGTCGGTTGGAAGAGTTAGCGACCTAGTGATTCCGGGTTAGCGACTTAGTGATTAGGTTGTTAGGTCGGTTGGGACGACCTATAGAAGTTAGCGACCTATAGGAGTTAGCGACCTATAGGGTTGAGCGACTTAAGGACTTAAGGATAGGCAGCGACTTAAGAAGGTTAGCGAGTTAGTGTGGTTAGGTCGGCAACGACCTAAGTAGTTGTGAGCGACTTAGTAGTTGTTAAGTCGCGAGCGACTTAAGAGTTGATCTGTTTTAAGTCGTAGACGACTTAAGAATTTACCCCGGTTAAGTTGTAGCCTATGTGTTAAGTCGTAGACGACTTAGGGGTTGAGTCGTAACCCAGTTGTTTGTTAAGTCGTAGAAGTATAGATCTGTTAAGTCGTATCTTCTGCCAAGTCATAAGTCATGACTAGTGATAAGTCGCTAGGTGCGCATGAGCTTAAGTCGTAGACGACTTAAGGGAGTTGAGTCTTAAGTCGTAGGGGATTTGGGTTTTGTTGAGTCGTAGGCGCGCATGCTATAAGTCGTGACCGACTTAGGAGATAGCTGTTATGTCGTGTCTTTGTTAGGTCGCAAGCGCTGCTAAGCTATAAGTCGTAGGCAGGTGATTCTGTTAGGTCGAATAGGCGCGCGCACGTGTTAAGTCGAAGGAGAGTTAGGTCGTAAGTCAGAGGGGTCTTAGGTCGTAAGTCGGAGACGACTTAGGAGATAGCCGAGTTACGACTTAGTGGATTTTCAGCTATAAATAGGAAGGGTTTTTCTCACTTTTTGGGATCCGGATTTTGAAGCGACGAAGTGCTGCCATTTTGAGAGCTCGACTTCTACACTTCTTCACTTCTTTTCTCCAATCTAATCTAGTGATTCCATCCATCCAAGTTGAAGATCAAATTGAAGATTCAAGAGTTTAGATTGAAGATCTTCATCTTTTCAAGAGAGATTTCTTCGTTTGAAGCGGATTCGTGATAGATCAAGCTTGATCCTTCGCTGTCCAGATCTGAAGCGTGTTGATTTGAGGTTGTTTAGGTGATTTGGTGAGTGGTGATTATCTCTCACACGGATCCAAAGGAGTATATCGGATTGTTGGCTTGATTTGGTGTTAAAATAGTGATTTCTATGCATTTTTGTAAACCTAAGTGTAGATCCATGTAGATCCATTGTTCATGATGATTCGACAACCATTTTTGTATATGATTAACCTATGCAAGTTCATTCATCAAGTTGTAGAGATAATTCTCATGTTTTCATGCTTGTTAGACTTTCAACTCCTTAATTACGAAATTGCCATTATTGTTATAATTGTCCATTTTGCTTATATTTGAATGCTTGGTTACTTGGATTGATGTTTGACATGATTGATTGCTGTGAATTAGATGATTGTTGATTGGTTTTAGACAAGGTGGTCAAAGATGATTCAAAAGCTAAGGGAAAGGCTCTTGAATTGGGAAAGCTGCTCGTGGCATATGTAGCGGGATGATGAAGCTCTTATGCATAGATTTGATGATGTGATGTTGAGATGAGGCTTTGCGAGGATGTAATGAAGCGAGGCATCATGTGATGAAGACTTGGTCTAATCCAGACGGGATCATTCCAAGCACGTTGGTAACTCGGTGACATGATTCGAGTTAAGGGTAATGGTTGCTCGAGAGGCGCTTGAGCTAGTATGGAAATAGTCGTCAAGGAGGATGACTAGGAGGCTTGGATAGCATCGTTGTTGAAGGTTCTAGCATGCTCTAAGCAAGAGTACGTTTGGGCAGATTCGATAGTCCCAACGGCCAACTGTTGATGGTCGAGTACTCTGGGCAGATTCGATAGTCCTAGGCACGGGCTGCGACGACGTGCGGGAGTTATGTCTAGAACCGGGGTTTCCATTAGCCCTTGACGGACGGCTGAAAGAATGTGCTGGTCATTCAATTAACGGTGATATCGAAGCAGTGATAACAGTGATAGCCAGAGTCATGGATGTTTGGTTGTATCGTCATTCGGTCTCAAGAGCGGTATTTTCTGGGTGCTTATCTGATCTTGGTTTAGGCCTTGGGGGTTTGTACTCGGAAAACATCGCCCTTGACTCGAATGATTATTACTTTACTTTAAATTGAATGCTCTGCTATGTATGCTTCTGCTTAGTGTGTGTCTGGGGGCTATCACTGTAGAAAGAGGTGGAGTGGGAGGGTTGTATTCCTATTCCTTTTCCTTTATGCTCTTTTGTATGTTGTTAGTTAATTTACTGCTCACTAAGACTGTTGTCTGACTCAAGGCTTTATGTTTTTAATTCTTATTGCCTTGGGCTGTTCGTCCATTTTGGGCCGGGCAGACTAGGTAGCAGGTGACAGGTGCTGTTCTTGCTTCCCACGTTGCTGATATCGAAGACGAGCTGGAGGGTTGCATATTATCTTCTTGTTATATGTACTGGATGTTCCGCTGTTTGTATTCTCTGAGTGTTATGTAGTGAGGCTTGATGTATTGGCTATTTGGATGCTTGTATTCAACTATTATGAAGTTTTATATGATGGCATTTTATTCTGTAAAGCTTCACTATATATATATATATATATGTTCTATTGTATTTTGTCCATGCGCATACGATAGATTCTGTTGTTTTAATCTACCCTGACAATCGTCCATGGTCGCCTGGCACACTTTACAGCGCACTATCTCTAGATTCGGTGCAGGGGTCATGGGCGGTCGTCACATTTGGTATCAGAGCATTGGTTAATCGATTTTACCCAACGCTCGCTGAAGTAACTACGTATGAGAGACGTAATTGTATTTTGATGAATGAATACTATATAATATAGTAGCTTAGTAGAGTTTGAGTCCTTTATGCAGTTGTTTCTCTAGATGTTCTAATCATTCCTTTTTATAGATATTGAGAATGAGTCGAAGAGGGAGACCAGCTGCTAGGGAAGGCCGTGCTACTGAAGGGGCTGCTGATTATGCAGCTATGTTCGAAGCTATGATGACTTCGATCATGAGAAGGATACCAGTTCCGGGAGCAGCAGTAGATGTTGGAGTTCAAGTCCAAACTCCGAAACCGGTGGATTTTGCTAAGTTGTGCAAGGATTATACTGCTCTTGGAGGGAAGGTTTTCTTAGGAACAGAATCTACCATTGAGGTCCAGAGATGGATAGATGCTTGTAGAAGGATCTTTGGTGATTTGGGAATTGAGGATGCAACTAAGAGGAAGTTGGCATCAAGACAGCTTCAAGGGAGAGCTTCTGATTGGTGGAACTCTATTACCATCAATACTCCGGAGGAAGAGATTACTTGGGAGCAATTCCAAGTTAGATTTGAAGCTAAGTTCATTTCTACAGCTCAGAAGTCAGTTCTGTTCAAGAGGTTTGTGGAGCTCAAGCAAGGTGGGAGACCAGTTCTTGAGTATGTTTCTGAGTTCGAAGCTTTGTCCAAGTATGCCCGGTCATATATTGAATCTGCTTATCAGAAGAATGAGAAGTTTGTGACAGGCTTGGACAGTTATCTTGGGAGACAGTTGGTGGATCATTTGGATGATTCATTTGAGAAGCTTGTGGAGAAAGCTCTCAGGCATGAGAGTCTGTTTCCTAAGGAAGGATCTGTTGTTGCTGTGACCAGGGAAGAGTCAAAATCCCAGCAGGGTGGAAACAAGAAGAGGAAGCAGCAGCAGCAGAAGGGTAAGGATGGCCAGAAGAAGCTGAAGGGCGAAGTGACCTGCTACAACTGTCAGTAGAAAGGCCATCTCTCCAGGGATTGTAAGAATCCGAAGGCACCGATGAAGTGTCACAACTGTGACAAGCCGGGGCATTTCAGGAAGAATTGTCCAGAGCCGAGGAGGGACAAGCAGATTGTGCAGGCTTATGCTTTGGGAGTTGTTCCGTCGTCTTCAAAAGCTCCTACCGCTGAAGAGAAGGGAAAGAGTGTGGTTGTTCAAGGTATTCTTTTCCTATGTGGTGTTCCAGTTAGAGTTCTGTTTGATACTGGGGCGTCGCATTCGTTTGTTTGTAGTGAACTCGTAGGCCGGTTAGGTTTGGAACCGGATATTGTTGATAGGCCTTTGGTTGTGACTAATCCAGTTGGGGGTTCGTCTTGTTTATGTATGTTATGCCGTGGTCTGATTGTATCGAGTCATGGTTGCTCTTTTGCTTGTGATTGTTTTGTTCTGAACTTTGCGGGGTTCGTAATTATTTTGGGTATGGACTGGCTTAGGAAGTATGCGGCTAAGGTTGATTGCGAAAGGTTGGAAGTGACAGTCGAGAATGTGGACGGGCGAAAGGTGGTGATACGATGTAAGCATGAAGAAGGCGTCTTCATGAGCTTCATGTATTCGCTAGTTGTTCCACGGGATGGACTGTCATCAGTGCCGATCGCTAATGGATTCCAGGATGTCTTTGACGAAGTCAAAGGGTTGCCGCCGCATAGAGATATCGAGTTTCGTATAGATCTAGTTGAAGGAGCCAGACCTGTTGTGATGCCTCTTAGGCGGATGGCGCCTAGGGAACAGCAAGAGTTGAGGGTGCAAGTTGATGACCTTTTACAGAAAGGATTCATTCGGCGTAGTGTGTCCGAGTGGGGTGCACCAGTTGTGTTTGCAACCAAGGCAGATGGGTCGTTGAGATTGTGTGTGGATTATCGTGAGCTGAACAAGGTGACTAAGAAGAACAAGTATCCATTACCGAGGATAGATGACTTGTTCGATCAGCTTCACGAAGCGAAGGTGTTTTCTCAGATGGATTTGGCAACGGGATTTCACCAGTTGAGAGTAGCTAAGGATAGTGTGCCGAAGACTGCTTTTCGAACACCATCCGGTTTCTTTGAGTGGCTGGTAATACCGTTTGGGTTGACTAACGCGCCAGCATATTTTTTGGATCTTATGAATAGAGTGTTCAGAGATCAGTTGAACAAGTTTGTACTTGTGTTCGTGGATGATATTCTGATTTATTCCAGAACTGAAGAAGAGCACAAAACGCATTTGCGTATTGTTTTGGAAACCTTGCGGAAACATCAGCTGAAGGCTAAGTTTTCGAAGTGTCACTTCTGGAAGAGTGAAGTGAGGTTCTTAGGCCATGTTATTTCTGGAAATGGAATAGCGGTTGATCCCGCTAAGGTGGCAGCAATCCAGGATTGGGTTAGACCTAAGAATGCATCGGATGTGAGAAGTTTTCTTGGATTAGCAGGATATTATCGTCGGTTTATCAAAGACTTCTCCAAGGTAGCTGCACCGTTAACAGGATTGACGAAAAAGAACCAAGTGTTCAGTTGGGATGCTAAGTGTGAGCAAGCTTTCGGAATCCTGAAAGAGAGATTGACGAGTGCTCCTGTTTTGACTATTCCAAGTGGGAATGATGAGATGGTGGTTTACACCGATGCATGTGGTACTGGACTTGGAGCAGTGCTGATGCAGATGGATAAAGTTGTTGCGTATGCCAGTCGACAACTGAAGCCGCATGAAAGGAATTACCCAACTCATGATTTGGAGTTAGCGGCGATTGTATTTGCTCTGAAGATGTGGAGACATTATCTATTGGGAGTTCGATTCGAGTTGTTTACGGATCACAAGTCATTGAAGTATCTTTTCTCCCAAAAGGATTTGAATCTTCGGCAGCAACGTTGGCTAGAGTTTTTGGCATCATATGATTTTGGTATAGCTTATACTCCGGGAAAAGGTAACGCAGTGGCAGATGCGTTAAGTCGAAGACATGCAGGATTAGGAGCCATGTTTTCAGAATGGAAGAGTCTCGAGTATTTAGTTGGATTTGACTTCAGGCCTAGATGTGAATTGGAACCTGAGATGTTGGCAAACTTATCGATAAGACCTTCTCTTGTGGAAAGGATTGGCGAGAGCCAAAAGCGAGACGATAAGCTTGTCAGGATTATCCGTGATTTGGAATCTGGATTAGAACCAGAAAAGGATAAAGGATTCGAGGTCGATCGAGAGGGTTGGCTTCGGAAGCAAGGACGATTAGTTGTTCCCGATATAGATGGATTGAGAGATGAAGTTCTGAAGGAAAGTCATCACTCGAAGTTGACAATTCATCCAGGTGGAAATAAGATGTATCGGGATATGAAGAGAACCTACTACTGGGAAGGCATGAAGAAGGATGTTGGAAATTTTATTTCAAAGTGCATGAATTGCCAGTTGGTAAAAGCCGAACAGAAGAAGCCTAGTGGATTGCTTCAGCCATTAGAAGTTCCTACATGGAAGTGGGAGCAAATATCGATGGATTTTATTGATGGACTACCTAGAACCAGAACGGGAAATGAAGGGATTTGGGTCATTGTGGATCGTCTGACTAAGAGCGCAAGATTCATTCCTGTTCGATCGACTAGGACTGCCTCAAAGTTGGCTGAGTTGTATGTTAAGTGGATAGTTCGATTCCATGGTATTCCGAAGAGTATAGTGAGCGATCGAGACCCATTGTTCACTAGTGGATTTTGGAAGAGCTTCCAGGAAGTTTTGGGAACCGAGTTGTGTTTGAGTACAGCTTATCACCCTCAAACAGATGGTCAGACCGAGAGAGTCAACCGAGTTTTGGAAGATCTTCTTAGAGCATGTGTTTTGGACTTCGGGGGATCATGAGAAGATCACCTTCATTTGGTGGAGTTTGCGTACAACAACAGTTACCAGTCAAGCATTGGTATGGCACCGTATGAAGCATTGTATGGAAGACCGTGTAACTCTCCGACATGTTGGTTGGAAACTGGAGAAAAGCTGATGCTTGGGCCAGAGATGATTCGACAGACTTCAGATTGTATAGAGATCATTCGGCAACGAATGAAGGCAGCCCAAGACCGTCAGAAAAGTTATGCCGATAAGCGTTGAAAGGATTTGGAATTCGACGTTGGTGATATGGTTTTTGTGAAGATTTCTCCACTGAAGAATGTTATTCGATTCGGGAAGAAAGGAAAATTGACTCCGAGATTTGTTGGACCATTCCCGATCATCGAGCGAATTGGAAAGCTCGCCTATAGATTGGAGTTACCAGAGAAGATGTCGGGTGTGCACAATGTTTTTCACGTATCATATCTACGGAAGTATGTGCACGACTCGAATACCGTGGTTTCTGCTGATAGCTGTGAAGATTTCGAAGTTGATCCAGTTGATAGAAGATCTCGTAAGCCGCTTCGTGTTGTTGAAACTGACACGAAACAACTTAGGAGGAAGGTAGTTAAGTTGCTCAAGATACAATGGAGTGATGATGATAACGACTGTACGTGGGAGGTGGAAGAGAGGATGAAGGCAGCTCATCCTGAACTCTTCAAGGTATGGCCCTAAGGTGTCGTCTCATCTCACGATATTGTAACTTATTCTAAGTCTTAGAATTATGTACGCTAAGTTAGAATTGGATGCATGGTTTGTTGATTGCTATGGATGGTAGGCGTACAGAATAGTCTTTGATTGCTTTGTTTGCTTGGAATTTCGGGGGCGAAATTCCTAAGGAGGAGAGAATGTAACGACCCGTATTTTACGGATCGAAACATCGTAAAATAATTAACAATTGGTTGCATTATTGATAAGTCGTTCAGAATTTTTCTAAGTCCTAAGTCGGTTTGGACGAGTTAAGAGATAAAAGTTTAGGTCGTGGGTTAGTTAGAGCGACCTATAGAATTATGCGACCTAAGTTTTGGTTAAGTGTTAGGTCGGCTGGAAGAGTTAGCGACCTAGTGATTTCGGGTTAGCGACTTAGTGATTAGGTTGTTAGGTCGGTTGGGACGACCTATAGAAGTTAGCGACCTATAGGAGTTAGCGACCTATAGGGTTGAGCGACTTAAGGACTTAAGGATAGGCAGCGACTTAAGAAGGTTAGCGAGTTAGTGTGGTTAGGTCGGCAACGACCTAAGTAGTTGTGAGCGACTTAGTAGTTGTTAAGTCGCGAGCGACTTAAGAGTTGATCTGTTTTAAGTCGTAGACGACTTAAGAATTTACCCCGGTTAAGTCATAGCCTATGTGTTAAGTCGTAGACGACTTAGGGGTTGAGTCGTAACCCAGTTGTTTGTTAAGTCGTAGAAGTATAGATCTGTTAAGTCGTATCTTCTGCCAAGTCATAAGTCGTGACTAGTGATAAGTCGCTAGGTGCGCATGAGCTTAAGTCGTAGACGACTTAAGGGAGTTGAGTCTTAAGTCGTAGGGGATTTGGGTTTTGTTGAGTCGTAGGCGCGCATGCTATAAGTCGTGACCGACTTAGGAGATAGCTGTTATGTCGTGTCTTTGTTAGGTCGCAAGCGCTGCTAAGCTATAAGTCGTAGGCAGGTGATTCTGTTAGGTCGAATAGGCGCGCGCACGTGTTAAGTCGAAGGAGAGTTAGGTCGTAAGTCGGAGGGGTCTTAGGTCGTAAGTCGGAGACGACTTAGGAGATAGCCGAGTTACGACTTAGTGTATTTTCAGCTATAAATAGGAAGGGTTTTTCTCACTTTTTGGGATCCGGATTTTGAAGCGACGAAGAGCTGCCATTTTGAGAGCTCGACTTCTACACTTCTTCACTTCTTTTCTCCACTCTAATATAGTGATTCCATCCATCCAAGTTGAAGATCAAATTGAAGATTCAAGAGTTTAGATTGAAGATCTTCATCTTTTCAAGAGAGATTTCTTCGTTTGAAGCGGATTCGTGATAGATCAAGCTTGATCCTTCGCTGTCCAGATCTGAAGCGTGTTGATTTGAGGTTGTTTAGGTGATTTGGTGAGTGGTGATTATCTCTCACACGGATCCAAAGGAGTATATCGGATTGTTGGCTTGATTTGGTGTTAAAATAGTGATTTCTATGCATTTTTGTAAACCTAAGTGTAGATCCATGTAGATCCATTGTTCATGATGATTCGACAACCATTTTTGTATATGATTAACCTATGCAAGTTCATTCATCAAGTTGTAGAGATAATTCTCATATTTTCATGCTTGTTAGACTTTCAACTCCTTAATTACGAAATTGCCATTATTGTTATAATTGTCCATTTTGCTTATATTTGAATGCTTGGTTACTTGGATTGATGTTTGACATGATTGATTGCTGTGAATTAGATGATTGTTGATTGGTTTTAGACAAGGTGGTCAAAGATGATTCAAAAGCTAAGGGAAAGGCTCTTGAATTGGGAAAGCTGCTCGTGGCATATGTAGCGGGATGATGAAGCTCTTATGCATAGATTTGATGATGTGATGTTGAGATGAGGCTTTGCGAGGATGTAATGAAGCGAGGCATCATGTGATGAAGACTTGGTCTAATCCAGACGGGATCATTCCAAGCACGTTGGTAACTCGGTGATATGATTCGAGTTAAGGGTAATGGTTGCTCGAGAGGCGCTTGAGCTAGTATGGAAATAGTCATCAAGGAGGATGACTAGGAGGCTTGGATAGCATCGTTGTTGAAGGTTCTAGCATGCTCTAAGCAAGAGTACGTTTGGGCAGATTCGATAGTCCCAACGGCCAACTATTGATGGTCGAGTACTCTGGGCAGATTCGATAGTCCTAGGCACGGGCTGCGACGACGTGCGGGAGTTATGTCTAGAACCGGGGTTTCCATTAGCCCTTGACGGACGGCTGAAAGAATGTGCTGGTCATTCAATTAACGGTGATATCGAAGCAGTGATAACAGTGATAGCCAGAGTCATGGATGTTTGGTTGTATCGTCATTCGGTCTCAAGAGCGGTATTTTCTGGGTGCTTATCTGATCTTGGTTTAGGCCTTGGGGGTTTGTACTTGGAAAACATCGCCCTTGACTCGAATGATTATTACTTTACTTTAAATTGTATGCTCTGCTATGTATGCTTCTGCTTAGTGTGTGTCTAGGGGCTATCACTGTAGAAAGAGGTGGAGTGGGAGGGTTGTATTCCTATTCCTTTTCCTTTATGCTCTTTTGTATGTTGTTAGTTAATTTACTACTCACTAAGACTGTTGTCTGACTCAAGGCTTTATGTTTTTAATTCTTATTGCCTTGGGCTGTTCGTCCATTTTGGGACGGGCAGACTAGGTAGCAGGTGACAGGTGCTGTTCTTGCTTCCCACGTTGCTGATATCGAAGACGAGCTGGAGGGTTGCATATTATCTTCTTGTTATATGTACTGGATGTTCCGCTGTTTGTATTCTCTGAGTGTTATGTAGTGAGGCTTGATGTATTGGCTATTTGGATGCTTGTATTCAACTATTATGAAGTTTTATATGATGGCATTTTATTCTGTAAAGCTTCACTATATATATATATATATGTTCTATTGTATTTTGTCCATGCGCTGTGAGTAATACGATAGATTCTGTTGTTTTAATCTACCCTGACAATCGTCCATGGTCGCCTGGCACACTTTACAGCGCACTATCTCTAGATTCGGTGCAGGGGTCATGGGTGGTCGTCACAACAACTAGCATTTTGTACAATGTAAAACTGGATATAATGCTAGTTATAATTAGCATTTTGTACAATGTTTGCACTGTAGAAAATGCTAACTATATTTAGCATTGTCCTTCAGCCTAATTTTCTTTCAAAGTTTGTCCTTCAGCCCAAAAATGAAACTTTGTGTCCTTCAGCCTAAATTTTTTTCAAAGTTTGTCCTTGTGCCTAATTCCCTCTATTATAATTTCATATTGTATTACATATGTAGGTAGTTTAACGGATCCTTAGGAGATGGAATCCCTAAGATCTCTTAAGTTATTGCATGCACGTTAGACACTGGATAGGGATGTAAAATCCCGTAAACATCTCTAAAGCCGTTACACTCATATTTACTTATTTTGATTTAACTTACATAAGATCTTTTAGTTTTGACTCGAGTGTTGTCTTTTCATTACGCTCCGGTCAGCCTGAGCTTTCAGTGTTGAAGATTCAATTTCTGATTTGTATACTATTTATATATATATATATTCCACTTCATCTTGTTGTTCCGATGCTTTATTTATTTATTCCTGATGTATGTATAACTCTGATTGTATTATAAAAGTGTAATCAAATGTTATTTGTAACACAGCTTCATGAACTATTTATTTGATTATTATATTTTGCCATTCCACTGTGAGATTCTGTGTTTTGTTTTTCCTTTCTTTTCTCTTATTTTCTTATTTACCCCATTAACAATCCTCCCTTTTGAATGGTTTGAGTTGACATGTGTGGTTTATTGTCGATTTCAACCATCCAAAAAGGTGGGTCGTTACATATTTTGCTGATAATTTATCAAATAGCTTATCAATAATGGAAGGAAAATCACCAATTTAACTATACCGCTAGAATTATTTTAACAAACTAACATATATATCTTCGATATAACTACCATTTAAATCTTTTAGTTTGATACAGTTACTTATATTTATATAACTTTTATACAAGGCAAACAGATCTATAAATCCTAGGTACCTAGCAGTTTGTTATACCCCAATAATATGTTTTTCGATCAATGGATGGTCGATTGTTGGCTACTTATGAATACCAAAACAGTCTACAGTATTACCACCTTTACCTAATAAGAAAGGAAAGAGTTCAAAATCGTTGAGTGAACAACGTAATAGAAGTAATAAAAGATGTACCATAATGATTTCCAGAGAAGGAATGTTAACTTTCGTTAACATTTGTTCACTTGCATTTGTAAATCACTAGAAAGTAAGCACCGAAAAGACTAAATAAAAGATTAAATTTGCTGAGATAAGTACAGATGTTATCATTATCAAATGAAGCAGTTAAATAATAGTATCTATATAATAGAGGAAAATACTATAAATACACACACGCACTCAAACTTTCCATTCGATGATGAAAAAAGTTATTTATGTTATTTTATATATACAGTACTATTCGTATAAATATATTATAGATACCATTATAAAAAAGATATGAACTTATCTAATATATGATGCTTATAAATAATGAATGATACAAAAAATTAGGTAAATAATTAATATATCTTAAATATAATAGTTTACAACATTTTATAAATTAATTAAATCATGTGGTTTTTCAGAGAATTCATTATTACAGTTGTGCGACTCATAGGTGTAAATTCAATCAGCGATTAATATCAAACTATTCGAATATTAACATTCATATGTCACTTAGTAGGTGCTGTGACATTTTGGCTGAATTTATCACTTACACATCTTTTTGGTAAAATCTAATTTTACTTATTATAAGCGGTATCCAATAGTGACAATTATTTACGCCAATTCTATTCGTCAAAACTATATCACATTAAGACTTATGGAATTTGGTAATGGCCAATATTCCAATATCATCCACATTCAATTTTATAGTCCAAACACAAAGACCTTGTTCAATAATAACAATTATTATTAACCTAACTCCTCTGACTAGAGACTTTGACATTGAGTTGACATCAGTTGACTGTGATACTAACCTTATATAATCAAGGAGACGAATCTTCTCTTAAATAGTGTTTCACTTTCATTGCTTTTACTCGACCCAACTATAGTTGTTCGATGAACATCGTGCCATGATTTAACTATAATTAAAGCGGAGCTTCCACATTAAAGATTAACAATATTCTCAAATCAAGAAAACTATGTAAATTAGTCACATCGATATTTTCTGTTTGACCTTAGTTATATTAACCAATAGAAAACTATCGAGTGAGTTATTGCATAGTTATCCAATACCCATCAGTAAATAACCTCTTGGTGCCTCCAACAGCCATAAGTAATATACTGCCCAACATTTGGAGAGCGTTACGTACTTTAGCCTCAACGGACATATCGATATCCAATCTCAATACATCTTGACTAGGAATATTTAAAATGGTATATTTATTTTCATTGTGATAAATTACTCACAGTAATAATAGTTTTTAACTACTATCACAAAACATACCATTTATGGATTTTCTATTAAATATACTTTTAATTAAATTAATTAATTAATATAACACATTATATCAAGCATATAATAGAAAGAAAACACTTTTTATTTTTGAACAAGATTGGTTATCAAGTTAGATATATGTAACAAACTATATAATTGCCCATATACCCCTAACTCTATTAATACTTGGGACTACATGTCTGTCGTACAGTCATATCCCATCACATTACTTTCTGATAATTTATATATAAAAAGATTAGATTATACATGTGATATATGATCAGTGCATAATGGATTCTCATTTATATTGATAGGTAGCCTATCATATCTTATACACATACACACATATTGATAATGATGTTTTTATCGAGATTGAGAGATATATTTGGTCAATGATTCATTCTAGTCTAATTATACTTAGTGATATCTCACTTATCAATATTTTCTTGATTTAGATGATGATCGTGGATATGTATGATTCACCCATTTATGTTGATTCTGTGATTTCTAATTTGATGTGTTTCTATATGGATGATGACATCTTTTGATATCAGAGTTGCTTGCTTTGTATGGTTTTGAGTTATTAGTGTGACATTATGTTTTAATGGTTATATATGATATTATAACTGTATTTCATGCACATGTCCATAGTTATATATATAATGACATGTCATCCGATGATTTGAGTATCACTATAGTGTTATAATATTATTATTCTTTATTTATATTGTGTTACCCATGTTATAGATTCTTGATTAGACATAGTCTGACCCGTGTGTTATTTATGTAATACCCGGGTCAGTCTAAGACAATTCAGGTACAGGGACCACTTAACCAACATTTATATTTGTGGGCTTAGAGGTGATTTACATTAGGATTTTTGTATTATATTTGTATGACATTGATTCACTATATTATGATACTATCTATCCTGGAGGCACGCGTGTTTATTGATTTATATCGATACTGTGTACATACAGGTGAGATATTTATTTGATGTTTTATATGTACTAGTGTTAGTCCAAGGGAATATTGACATGTGTACCCCTTGCATCCCCATTCTCAGTTTTATCTACTAGTATTACTCTGTAATACTCTTGGATAGCATGGATATAGAGGTAGGGTGTTTCAGCACAAATCACTGAAACTAGAGGGAGGACCCAGTCCCGAAGGCCTAGGAGACAGAGGAGGTCACACTTTAGTAGCGAATCAGATAAAGAAAATTGAGGAGCTTGATGAGCCAACATTGAGGAAGCAGGTCAAACGGGAGTAAACCGCATGCTACACTAGTGGATCCGTTCGGAACCGAACTGAATAGGGGAGGTAACGAACTAAGGACGGACATGGGAAAACCTCCTCGACCTATGCAACAATCTTCAATCTTGACAGAAGTAGGCGCTGATGGAAGGCCGGCTCATCACTGTGAATGGTCTCGAAGCAGGGAGCGAAGCCAAGATTGTAGACTAAGTCATTGTAGAAGGCATGAGAGAAGCCTCTCACCTCGATGGGAGAGGTCAACCTAACTCCGTCCATCCTCCGAGATAAAAGATGGCAAGGTGCGGCTTATAAAGGAATGTGTTCGTCGCAGGCAATAGAGAATAGAATTGGTACAAGAGTTGGCAGCCCATTTTTTATAGAGATAGAGACTACCCAGAATCCAAGGAGCTTTCAGATACTATGGATCCTTACCAACACTTGACTGATCTCATAGTACATCTACAACGATGTACGCAGCATATGTTAATGAGTGGAGCGATGGAGGAAGTTATATGTAAGTGTTTTCCCCTTTTCTTGTCAAATTTGTCAACTATATGGTTTTTCTATCTTCCCAGCATGATCCACTCATGGGGAATGCTGAAGGAAAATTTTATTTGTCAATTCCGGGTCCACATAGAACAACCCAAGGATCTGTATTCTTTGCTGGATGTAAAACAATGGGAGGATGAAACTCTATTGAAATATTTGACTTGCTTCAACATTGAGGTTGCTGGTGTTTGAAATGCCGATGAATGATTCTAATGGCATTGTGTGGAGGTTTGCACCCTGACATGAAGATGGCTTAGAAATTTAATGAGAAACCGGCTACACTTCAAGATTAATTTTATGACTTGGCGACGTACATCAAAGTGGCAGACAAATACCATCGCCAAACCATCGAGAGCTTCCCATAGTGTGAATGCTATGGTCAAGAATGGTGAAGGTGGTATTGTGGAGGAAAAGAAAAATATTAACCCAAGCAATTCTAGCAGGAAGAAAATAGAGCGAAGGAGTTCAAGCCTGGAAATAGGTTTGACACCTATACAGACTCGAATGATACCATAAAGAGCATCTACTTGGCCATACAGGCGGAACTCAAGTACAACAGGCCCGCTCCAAAAAAAGAGACCAAAACTGAAATGAATGCTGGGAAGTCTTGCAGATTCCACGAATCTCATAGGCATAACATTAATGAATGCCTCCACTCACGGGACATAGTTGAAGAATATATCAGGACTGGGAAGTTAACGTGATATGTCAAGGGCCCGGAGGCTCTTTCTGCTCCTAAGAAGCAAGCTTCAAGATAGGCCTCGCCAAGGAATGGAGGTGAAGGGTCCAATGCCATCCATGCAAAAGATAGGAGACTGGTAATCAAGAGCATAATAGGGGACCGCATGTAGAAGACATGAGTTTGGCTGAAATGAAGAGATTCTTTAAAGAATGGAGAGGCCTACGTATGTACTATAGGCGAGGAATAGAGAGCTAAGGCTCCACGTCGAGAATAGGAGATGATAGCCTTTGATGACAATGACATGCGAGGGAAGCAATACCCACATACAGATCTAATGGTGACCACAACCATGCTTGGTTTGGTAGAGGTGCATTAAATTTTGGTAGATAATGGAAGTTCAGTGAATATTCTGTTCAAGGATGCGTTTGATAAGATTGGATTATCCATAGAAGATGTCACACCCTGCAACCAGCGGTTGCGTGGTTTCATGGGAGAGAACACCATGCCTTTAGGAAGATTAGATTTGTTTTCTGAGATAGGAACCCTTCCTCAATCAACCATACAAAAGCAAACTTTCATATTGGTGGATGGATTCTCAGTTTACAATGCCTTCCTAGAATGTCTAGCCTTATTGAATTTCGCATAGTAGTGACTCCGTGGTGCTTAACCATGAAGTTCCCAACAACAAACGGGATAAGAGTAGTGGAAGGAAACTAAGATATAGCCAGGAAATTCTATATTGCGGAGCTTTGAGAAAACAAACAATGGGAGAAAGAAAAGGGTGTAGAAGTTGCATTATACACCAAAAATTCCATCATATAGAAATTAAAGGAAAGGCCCCACTCGGGTTCACGAGCGATCCTCATAACGAACTTGACCTGAGAGATGAAGGAGAGGAAGCCATAGCTAATCGTAGAGAAGCGATGGAGTTTGTGGAGATAGACAACAATGATCCAATAAGGCTCATGAAAATCGAATTTGGATTGGAACAAAATCTTAAGATACAGCTGATTGGGTTTCTACAGGATAACTAGGATGTGTTTGCATGGTCTCACGCTGAAATGTGTAAAATCTCTCCCTCAAGTTCTTGTCATGCTCTGAATATTGACCCAGGAAATCCCCTATGAAACAAAAGAAAAGGAGTATAGGCTAAAAGTGGTCTGCAGGGCTAAACGAAGAAGTGAAAACCTTGCTAGCAAATGTCTTCATTCTGGAATCATTGTACCCAGAATAGATTGCGAACCCGATTCTCGTTAAGAAGTCAAATGAAAAATGGCGAACCTGCATTGACTTCTCTAACTTGAATGAGGCATGTCCCAAAGGATGTTTCCCACTCCCAAGGGTTGATCAGTTAATAGATGGAAATGATGGACATTAGCTCTTATCCTTTATGGATACTTATTCCGAGTACAACCAAATCGCGCTACACGTCCCTGATCAGGGCACACCAGTTTCATCACCGACATGGGGCTCTACTATTACAAGTCATGTTATTTAGGCTCAAAAATGCAAGAGCAACATACCAACATCTAGTAAATAAGATGTTTGTCGAGTAGTTTAGGAAAACTATGATGGTATATATCGATGACATGTTGGTGAAATCGAAAAGGGCTAAAGATCACATCTCACACTTGGAGGAAATGTTTTAAATTCTACGGAGATATGGGATGAAGTTGAACCTACTGAAATGTTCTATTGGGGTAGCTTCTAGAAAATCCTTGGGATTTATTGTGCATGCTAGGGGAATTGAGGTCAATCTGGAGCAGGTCCGGGCTTTAAGAGACATCAAAATCCCTGAAACTTGTAGGAGATGTAGAGTTTAAATGGGAAGGCAGCAGCTTTGAGCAGGTTCATATCCAAAGTCATAGACAAGTGTGTCCTATTCTTCGAAGCACTCAAAAAGGAGAAGAGCAAATTCATATGGACGGACGAATGCTTGGCCGCGTTCTTAAATCTATTGGGTCATGTAAAGAAACCATCGGTACTCTCTACACCAATCGAGGGGGAAGACCTTTACTTGTACTTAGCAGTGTCACACCATGCGTTGAGAGCAGCATTAGTTAGGGAGGAAGACCGAGTGCAACATCCAGTGTGTTACGTAAGAAAATGCTTTACCAAGCTAGAGTCAAGATATCCTAAGTTGGAGAAGTTTTCAACTATCTATTGATTGTGTCTTGGAAACTAAGACATTACTTCCAGTCACATCCTATCTAAGTACTCACAGATCAGCCCCTGAGGCAAATTCTACACCAACCAAACACTTTGGGGAGACTTACCAAATGGAGCACTAAGTTAAGCCAGTATGAGATAACCTACCATCTGCGGACTGCGATCAAGAGGCAAGTGCTAGTGGACTTTCTTACTGAGTTTACTATTCAAGATGACAAAGTAAAGCCCTAAGAGGAGGAAGCCCTCAAGTGGCGAGTGTATGTTGATGGAGCATCCAATGATCATGACTCTGGTGCGGGGGTAATATTGCAAAAACCTATAGGAAGGAGGTTAAGTTATGTAATCCGGCTTGGATTCAAAGCAACGAACAATAAGGCGGAATATGAGGCTTTGATAACAGGGTTGGAGATAGCACAAGATCTAGGGATTAAGTTGTTGTGCATGCATAGTTACTCACGATTGGTTGTGAACAGGCACTTGGAGAATTCCAGGCCAAAGGAGAACGCTTGAAATCTTACCTAGAGAATGTGAAGGTCCCACTTAATGGAGTGGAGCACTACGTGATTATACACGTTATTTAGGAGGAGAATCAAGATGCAGATAAGCTGGCAAAGTTGGCAAGTTTAGGAGATGGGCCTTTGCTGGGATCGGTACCTATTGCGATCCTGCACAGTCTTTGCTTCAAGGAGGTGAATGTGGGTTGTGGCTAATGAAGACGAGGAAAACTGGATGACAACGTTGGTGAGGTATCTAGGTGAAGGAGTGCTACTGAACTACTGGAATGAAGCTTGGAAGGTGCTGCGGAAGGTGCCCCATTTTGTCATCCAAGACGGGTTGCTATATCGAAGAGGATTTTCTAACCCACTGCTAAGGTGTGTGGCCGAAAGGAAAGCTAAGGAGGTGTTAAAGGATGTACATTAAGGAAGTTGCAAAGACCATGCAATGGGTAGACTTTGGCAAAAGAGGTTGTTGCGTTATGGATACTACTGACCAACATTGAATCATGATGCAATGGATATGTGAAGAAATGTGATAAGTGCCAACAAATCTCCTAGATTCCCAGGTTGCATCCGATTGAGTTAACTCACATGGTCAGTCCTTGGCCATTTATGGTCTGGGTAATAGATTTGATCGGAGAGATTCCAATGGCATGGGGTGGAGCTTAGTATGTAATAGTAGCGGTTGAATATTTTACTAAGTGGGTGGAAGCAGAGCCCCCTACTAAAGTGTCAATGACCAAGGTCATAAACATTTTAATTAGAAATGTGGTATGCTGGTATGAAGTCCCCCTTCAGATCATCTTAGATAATGGCTTGCAGTTCGACAGTGAGAAGTTCGCTGACTTTTGCCAGCAGCATGGAATAAAGAAGAGTTTTTCGATAATGGCGTAGCCACAGGCTAACCGGTAGGTGGGGGCAGTCAATAAGGTCTAAAAACTCTCATATAAAAGTGATTGGAAAAGGCTAAGGGAATGTGGGTAGACAAGCTTCCACTAGCGTTTTGGGCCAATCGCACTTCCTTAAAGGCAGTAATAGGACATACTCCTTTCTTGTTGGCTTACGAGTCGAAGACGATGTTGCCAGTAGAGATAACAGTGCCTCACACTGGAGGATTTGCTATGACCCGAATAAAAACGAGGAGCTGCTGAACATGTCACTATACTTGATTGATGAAAGATGCAAGGAAGCCGCTTTGAAAACGAAGCACATAAATGAAGGATAATTTCTCAATACAACTCCAAGGCCATGCATCTTCTGCTTACAGAAGTGGACTTAGTGCTAAAAAGAATATTCCCTCGCCCGGGGGCACTAGATCCAATCTGGTAAGTTATGTATTTCATTCATAAAACTTCAAAATTGGAGCTTTCATCCTTAGCACAGTAGATGGAGCTATATTCAGGAAGGCTTGGAATGTACACCATCTGTAACAACCCTGTATTTTACAATTATTTTTAAATTGATTTTTCCAGATTTAAAAGCTTTATTTATGAAAAGAATAAATTTTTTTATTGTAAATATAAAATCTTTGATTTTGTATGTGGATTTGAATTCCAAATATGACTAAATTAAATATTTCCAGAAAATGTGAATTTTGGTCAAATAGTCAAACTTCAACTTTTAACTTAAAAAAATTTAAAAGTTTGAAATTTATGAATTTTATCTTTTATTATAAAAATAGATTTAATAACTTGAATACTGCTTTTCATTTCGTTGAAAACGGATTTAAATTGCAAAAGTTATACTGTTTTCAATATTGTGTGTATATTGGGTTATTCAGCAATATTCTTTATTTTAAAATTTTATAAATGACATTTTTATTTGATATATTTTATTCTAATTTGTATATTTATGTTATATAATATATATTTTGGCTTTTAAATATTTTTTAAAGTAAGGTAGGAATTTTTCCAGAGTTAGTAGTATTTTTCTTGCAAATTTCCATGCCCTTTTGTAAATTTTAAACATTTTCTTTAATCCTTTTTCTATTTTCTCCAATTTAATTATCTATTTTATTTTGAAAATGATAAATAAATTTTTTTAATTCAAATTTTCACTTCATAATATTTTTATAATAAAGTGTATAGTTTTTCAAGACTGACAGTGATTTATTTATAATTTTTGAACACTGTTTGGTATTTTTAAGTAATTTTCTTCATTCTTTTATATTTTTCCAAAATTAATTATTTGTTTCCTCATATTTATAATTGATTTCGGTTTGTAAAGTATTTTTCTGAATATTTTTGTTTATATAAAGATTAAAAAGAAAAGAAATATGAAAGGTTGTAAAACACTTTGAAACTTAAGCCCTTTTTTGTCCAAACCCTTCATTTTCTTTAACTTCTCAAATTTTTTCCTAGCCATCTAAAACCCTAGTGTAGCCGCCACTTTTTTCTCATATTTTCACTTGAATCATACCTCATTCCATCTCATTTTCTCATCAAGAAGATTGGGTAATGGCCTCTCCTTCTGTTTCTTCTTTTTCTCTTCTTTTTCCATTGTTTTCCTATGGTTTTGCCTTGATTCTCTAGCTTGTTTGCTCGACCACCACTTGCTTGCCATGGCCACCACCTCCACTACCTCCTCCTTGTCACCATCACCCACCTACCCCTCTGATTTGACCAAGCCACACGACTCCATGATGAACAACTCTACAAAAAACTATGCAACATGCCTTGAAAACCCTTAACTATGCAAGCCATCACCGTATCACCTCCTCCCCTTCATTATACACCACGGCCACCACCTCTAGCCACCACCACCACCTTGCTACCACCACTATACATCATCTTAGCCTCTGTCCAGATCTGAAATTGACATGGCCGAACCCAAGGACCCATGGCCGAACCATTTTGGTGAACCAAAACCATGCTATGTTGCATAAGCCCCTTCACCTTCATGCTTTGCAACTTCTTCTCCATGCTTCACCACTTTGGCCATGCATTCTTATGCCCATACCTAATCCATTCCCTGTTCAAACCAGAGCCAAAACCCACCCTTGACCAAAAAAAAAATAGAGGAAGCAAGGCAAAAGATTTGACATTCAAATGTCTTTTCATTTAAAAGTTATTCCATTTCAAGTGCGTTGAAATTGTGTTTGTTTTGATGTATGTTTTGGGTTGTAATACAAGAGTTGTAGCTTTGGATCTTGCTCTCCACTCAAGTCCGTAGTCTGGTCATCGTGCTTTTGTTTCCATTTGTGTCATTGGTTTTGATATCTCCAGCACAAACAGGTGAGTGATTCTCACCAGACGATGTGTACTTATATAACTAGTAAACTGACACCATTTGAATCTGTAAAATTTTATCATCCTGTTATAACTGTTATATTAAGGTCATATAATGTTTACCCCTGTTATTATATATGTTATATCATCTATTACTGTTATTTCATGCTATTCTGTTATTTTATCAGTTTATCACACTGCAAGTTCCCTGTAGATTAGAAATCACTATGGGTTGAAATGATACATACCCGAACGAACTTTAGAATAGGGAAAGATCATTATGGGCTGAAATGATAAGCCTGAGCGACCTTTTTATTTATTTTATATTTAACTTGGGATTGCGGGTTTGAAATGATAGAACCCGGTTTTTCTTTGTAAACTGCGGATTGAAATGATACATATCCGTATCACTTGACCTAGGCTAGAAAATTATATACAGACCCGTGGTTTATATATTTTTCTGAAATTTTTAAAATATTTTAAAAAATGTAAATATTATGATATTTTGATTTAAAGTTTATTAAAATGATGTCTATAAAATATTTGTGATTTTTCTACAAATTAAATAAATGAATTAAGTAAATGGTGAAGTAGAAATTTGTAATATAAGTTAATTTTGGAATTTATTATTTTGTTTATAAATGGAATTTATGTAAAGTATGAATATATTACAAATTTGATTTAAAAGATGAATTTATTGATTTTATTAAGTAATAAAATTTTTATAAAGTGTTAATGATTTTGTATAACTTAAAATATGAAATAATTGAATACTTAAGCTGAATTTGGAAATATAACTTAAATTGGGAAATTGTGAATTTTGTTAAAAGTGAAATTTTTATTAAGTAAAATAAATGGAAATAAGTTATATTTTGGAGATTTAAACTTAGTTGTTAAGTTAAGAATTTAATTAAAGAAATGAAAATTTTAAATTGTTATTTAATTTGATTTTTGTAAGGAAATTTGACTTTATAAAATCATAGAAATAAAGGTATTTAAATGATTATTTTTAAAGTGTGAAAATATATGATTTTATAAGTTAAAATGATTTATATTAAAAGTTAATTTTTTTTGGAATTGTAAATAAAACTTTGAATATGATTTAACAGCATTTTGAAATGTAATGTAAAGGATATTACATCATTTTGTAAATGTTGTAGTGTTTTAAATGACTAAAAGGTTAATTTGAAATAAAGGCTATTATAGCACTTTGTAAGTGCTATAGTGGTTAAACTTAACATTTAAGTTAATTGAAACTTAAAAGAAATCTATTATAGCATTTAACGCTGTCTTTTGTTAAATAACTGTTTTAAACTATAACTTTACGTAGTATTTTATAAGTGCTACGGAAACTATATTTTGTTGTTTTAATTAATTTTAATGAAAAATAATCTTTGGAAAATGATATAATTTTGGGAAATTAAATGTTAAATTTCTAAAGATAATGAAGAGACATTTAAATGGAAGAATTTGATTTCTAATGTGAGTTTAAAATGGTATTTAAATTTAAAAAAATGAATGGATTTAAATGGTATTTAAATGAATAAAAATGAATGGTGTTTTGAATAATATTTTGAATGAGTTGAAATGATATTTGACTTCTAATTTATTTAATTTATTTGATAAATGAATATTTGAAGTATATATTAACTGAGTTTATTTAAATGATATTGGATTTATGAAATGTGGGAGATTTAAAGTTGAAATATACTAAAGATTGAATATTGTATTTTGTGGATTAAATCTATATTGGAAATTGATAAGATTTGAAATGGTTTGTTGGTAAACTGTAATTGAATTGAAATTTGATGGTTTGAATTTAATAAGTTTGTAAATGTATAGAATTGAAAATGATTTCAAATATATGATTTCGAAATGCTGTGATTTTCAAAGTATAATGATTTCAAATGTTTTGTTTCAAAAGAGTTATAACTTTGAAAGTATAAACTATTTTGAAAGGTGAATATATGTTTGAAATGGAAATGATATTGTTTTGAAATGAATATAGTTTTGAAATAAAAATGATTTTTGTTTCGAAGTATGACTATCAAAGATATGATTTTGATATCAAAGTGATTTGAAAATGAAGTTTTGGAAGGATATGATATTTTGATATATTAAAATGATTTGGAAATGATAAATCTTTATTTTGATAAAGACATGATTTTGAAATGATATCTTATTTTGAAGTAAAGTGTTGTTTTAAAAGGTTATAACCACGGGTTATAATAACGATTGGTTGGCAAAGAGACCGGGATCGGATATGGACATACTCTCTGTCGATACCGAAAACCACTTTGACAACTGTGTACGCGGTGGAGTTTCCAGAATGAAGTAGGATGGTGGCGACGATCCTAAGGTATATACGTGGACCCAACTCCCGTGAGTTGGCATAAGGTGGCTAAAACAGGAGCGATCTCGGGCCAGTGAGGTAGCACCTCGTATCGGACACACTTCTTCGATACCATTCTATTACTTTGTGATTTTTGATGGCCACCCTTGATTTGGGAGTGTTGTTCGAGGTGGAACGGTAGTGGCTGCTATGCGTATCCATCAGTCCGTGTGCGTAATTGGTATATCTACCCTGGCATTGCCTTGTGTGCCGTGTCACCTACCATATCGAGCTTTACTACGATTATGATTTTAAGATCTGACCGCGTTAAGGTTCTCCATCCCCTTAACGCTATTTTCTATATGATTATACTTAACTAATTAGACACTACTGTATATAGCGTATACTACTACATAGTAAATAGTTTAACGGATCCTTAAAGAATGGGCGATCCCAAGCATTCTTTAAGTTACTTGTACCTTTATTACAGTTCACTTGAGTTGGTTTACATTATATAAGTATATATTGTCCTGACTCGAGTGTTTTGTGTTTTGCTTTACGCTCGGGTCAGCCTGAGTTATTCACAGATTTGGATTTCCACTCCCTTGGAGATTTGAATCGCTGGAGATTATCTGCTTGTCATGTCCTATCTATTTCAATTCTGTTGTTCTACTCAGCTTGTACATGGTTATTATATTGAGACTTTTGTTGTATTCTATTTCTTCTGTTATATCTCATGTAACTCTGATATATTTATATAGTAGCTTCATGAACTACTATTTCTTTTACTTCCACTGCATTATTTTACTCTGTGTCTGTGATCTGTGATTATATTTATTTACTGCATATTCTGAGATTTGCCAAATTTTTATTTACAACGCGATATTTTGAGCAATTCAATTCCGGCATGAGTGTCTACCTATACACTTATAATGGATGCGAATGGTTGAAAATATCGGGTCGTTACAGTTGGTATCAGAGCTTTGGCTTTGAGGCAAAACTCAGCATATGGAGTAGATTTATTTACAGAATCACTTTCGTTCGAGTTTGAATCTTTTCCTCTTGATTCGAATTTCCTTTGAATTTTTGGAACGTTCCTTGCGGTTCCAAAATTCATTCTTGTCCCTCACTATTCATCTTCATTTGATTTTGGAGTATCACATAACTCCACTTCGAATGATCTTTATAGTGAATTGGCTGTCTCGCCAATATTCTAATTTTCTGGTAAAGGGGGAAACTCCTTTACAAATTAGCATTGATTCACCAGAGATTTATATTTATCCTTGGTTTAGATGCTAATAACTTTTATTATTCCAAACTCTATCTCTTGAGATCGAAGGTAGATTTACCCCAGAAAATCCACATTTGATCTTATCCATTAAGTCACGGTTGACCCGGTTAAGGTTGTCCGCGATTTATCTAAGCTTACCCATCTCTCTACTCTGTTTAACCATCTTGTCTTTTGTCCAATCTATCTTCCAAACATTTTGAATTGTACTTGTAAATCAATGTTTTGTTTTATATTGTGTTGTTTGAGTTGTTGATGTTGATTTGGGTTTCCGATCGATTCGTCTGATCAATGCTATCGATAGGATTTCTAAAACACTTTGACAGAACAAACTGACACAATATTATTAAAAAAACAAAAAATTGGTTAATGAAATAAATTTTGATATATAATTTATGGAACTTAATAAATTGATTTAAATTGATAATTTGAAGTGATAATACTTGATTTATCATTTATTGTTCTACAAATGAATTTATAAATAGTTGTTTATAAATTTATTTGGGAACTGAAATGAATTTAAAACAAGAAATTTAAAGAATTTAATTTCTGATGGTTTCAAACCTTGTGTTTAAAGTTGTAAATGGATCTATTATTTAAAGTATTTCTAAGTAGAAATATGTTTCTAAAGGATTTTAAAATTTAGTGCTCTTCTCTTTGTCGCTGGAAAATAATTTCGGTGATGACTGCAGCATCATCGACATTCATTTTCGAGTTTTGAACTGAAGAGACCGTTCTGTAGTCTTACTACAGCTTTGTTTTGAAAGATTTAATTTATTTGAATTTCTAAATATGATTTGATTTATAATATATATAGATATATGATTTAAATTTATTTGACATATTATGTACATAAATTTATTTATCTCTAACTGGTTTGAAGGAAACCGGAAAATTAATTCTTAAATTTCATCTTGAAGAATAATTTCAATTATAAAAAGAAAATCAAAAATTTGGATAAATGATTCAAACTTGAGATAATTGAATTGGAAAGTTTTATTTGTATAACATACAATTTCATTCCAATATAACTTACCAAAATTACACAGTAGTTGGATATGAAATTGAATAATATACAATATAGAAAGGATTTTTATAAATAAAATATGAGTGGTTATAATAAATGTTATACACTTAAATTTTAGTTATAAAAGATTAACAGAGGTAAATAGTGAAAAAGGGATTTAAAGAGATTTTATTTAAATAACTTAATAATCAAATTTGATTTAATATGGAACCATAAGTCTAACCTAGGAATTTTAATAAAAGTTATTTCCTGAAATGAATATGTTGTATAATAAATAATGTATCTTTGAATAGATAAAATAAAATACATTTGAATCGGACATTTTGTAATAAAGTTTATTTAACTTGAAATCATAGTTTAATTGATGTCTAAATGAATAAATGTGTAAAGAAATTTGATTGTTATATTTGCTATGATAAATATTTTATTTATGGATTAGATATGTCTTGAAAAAAATGAATAATTATGATTTAAATAGTTAAAATGTATTTTAACATCACTAAAACTTGATAATTGAGAATTTGGTTTTCAAATGGAATTTTAAGTGTAACTTATTAAAGGAATATCTATTTGTGAAATGGGTATTTTAAATAAAGTGATAGGTTATGTGTTAAATTAAGAGCTAACTAAAATAGTGAACTTTTAACTTAATAAATGGAGTATAGTTTGATTTGAATATTCCATTCATAAAAGTCTGTTTTAAATAAGTCATAAGTTAAATGATATCCAAATGAATATTTCTGATATTAAACTGATTTGAAATACTAATATATCTACTGTAGCATTTTATAAGTGTTGCTATTTTGAAAAGACAATGTTTTGGAAATTTTTATAATTGAATGAACTTAGAAATGTTACAACTTTAAAATGAATATTATTTGACCTTGAATTAAAATGGTTTAAATAAAGATTATTTTTTTAAAAGGAGTTTTGATTTTCTAAGTGTTATGTTTTTTTTTAGAATAACATTTCCAAAGTGTTATGATTTTTAGTAGTATGATTTCCAAATGATAAACATCCCTAAATTGTTATGATTTCAAAGCATTATTGTTTCAAATTTATTATCTTATTTTGTTTTTCAAACTATTTTTTGGTTGTCCTTAACTCTCTTATCTTGTTACAGAATGGGAAGGCTATTGCTTATACCAGTCTGTTTAGAAATCTTTTTATAATCTTTGAAATCTTTGTTACTCATTTTGGAATCTGAACACAGTTTTCCATCCATGGACCGTCGCTCAAGTGAAAAGGGTGATTCAGACTCTAGAGAATCTTTTTCGTGTTTGTGTTCTTGATTTGATCACCTCCATCTTGTTAAACTTGCCTATAACAATAGTTATCAGGTGTAATTCCAATATTCTTATCATCTTGTCTTAATTCTATTCATTCTATCTTTTAGGTGCTTTCCCGTACCTCGTTCCTTTTCGGGGACGAAAAGTTTTGAGTGGGGGAGAGTGTAACAACCCTTTATTTTACAATTATTTTTAAATTGATTTTTCCAGATTTAAAAGCTTTATTTATGAAAAGAATAAATTTTGTTATTGTAAATATAAAAACTTTGATTTTGTATGTGGATTTGAATTCCAAATATGACTAAATTAAATATTTCCAGAAAATGTGAATTTTGGTCAAATAGTCAAACTTCGACTTTTAACTTAAAAAAAATTAAAAGTTTGAAATTTATAAATTTTATCTTTTATTATAAAAATAGATTTAATAACTTGAATACTGCTTTTCGTTTCGTTGAAAACGGATTTAAATTGCAAAAGTTATACTGTTTTCAATATTGTGTGTATATTGGGTTATTCAGCAATATTCTTTATTTTAAAATTTTATAAATGACATTTTTATTTGATATATTTTATTCTAATTTGTATATTTATGTTATATAATATATATTTTGGCTTTTAAATATTTTTTAAAGTAAGGTAGGAATTTTTCCAGAGTTAGTAGTATTTTTCTTGCAAATTTCCATGCCCTTTTGTAAATTTTAAACATTTTCTTTAATCCTTTTTCTATTTTCTCAAATTTAATTATCTATTTTATTTTGAAAATGATAAATAAATTTTTTTAATTCAAATTTTCACTTCATAATATTTTTATAATAAAGTGTATGGTTTTTCAAGACTGACAGTGATTTATTTATAATTTTTGAACACTGTTTGGTATTTTTAAGTAATTTTCTTCATTCTTTTATATTTTTCCAAAATTAATTATTTGTTTCCTCATATTTATAATTGATTTCGGTTTGTAAAGTATTTTTTTGAATATTTTTGTATATATAAAGATTAAAAAGAAAAGAAATATGAAAGGTTGTAAAACACTTTGAAACTTAAGCCCTTTTTTGTCCAAACCCTTCATTTTCTTTAACTCCTCAAATTTTTCCCTAGCCATCTAAAACCCTAGTGTAGCCGCCACTTTTTTATCATCTTTTCACAAGAATCATACCTCATTCCATCTCATTTTCTCATCAATAAGATTGGGTAATGGCCTCTCCTTCTTTTTCTCTTCTTTTTCCATTGTTTTCCTATGGTTTTGCCTTGATTCTCTAGCTTGTTTGCTCGACCACCACTTGCTTGCCATGGCCACCACCTCCACTACCTCCTCCTTGTCACCATCACCCACCTACCCCTCTGATTTGACCAGGCCACACCACTCCATGATGAACAACTCTACAAAAAACTATGCAACATGCCTTGAAAACCCTTAACTATGCAAGCCATCACCGTATCACCTCCTCCCCTTCATTATACACCACGGCCACCACCTCTAGCCACCACCACCACCTTGCTACCACCACTATACATCATCTTAGCCTCTGTCCAGATCTGAAATTGACATGGCCGAACCCAAGGACCCATGGCCGAACCATTTTGGTGAACCAAAACCATGCTATGTTGCATAAGCCCCTTCACCTTCATGCTTTGCAACTTCTTCTCCATGCTTCACCACTTTGGCCATGCATTCTTATGCCCATACCTAAGCCATTCCCTGTTCAAACCAGAGCCAAAACCCACCTTGACCAAAAAAAAAATAGAGGAAGCAACGCAAAAGATTTGACATTCAAATGTCTTTTCATTTAAAAGTTATTCCATTTCAAGTGCGTTGAAATTGTGTTTGTTTTGATGTATGTTTTGGGTTGTAATACAAGAGTTGTAGCTTTGGATCTTGCTCTCCACTCAAGTCCGTAGTCTGGTCATCGTGCTTTTGTTTCCATTTGTGTCATTGGTTTTGATATCTCCAGCACAAACAGGTGAGTGATTCTCATCAGACGATGTGTACTTATATAACTAGTAAACTGACACCATTTGAATCTGTAAAATTTATCATCCTGTTATAACTGTTATATTATGATCATATAATGTTTACCCCTGTTATTATATATGTTATATCATCTATTACTGTTATTTCATGCTATTCTGTTATTTTATCAGTTTATCACACTGCAAGTTCCCTTTAGATTAGAAATCACTATAGGTTGAAATGATACATACCCGAACGAACTTTAGAATATGGAAAGATCGTTATGGGCTGAAATGATAAGCCTGGGCGACCTTTTTATTTATTTTATATTTAACTTGGGATTGCGGGTTTGAAATGATAGAACCCGGTTTTTCTTTGTAAACTGCGGATTGAAATGATACATATCCGTATCACTTGACCTAGGCTAGAAAATTATATACAGACCCGTGGTTTATATATTTTTCTGAAATTTTTAAAATATTTTAAAAAATGTAAATATTATGATATTTTGATTTAAAGTTTATTAAAATGATGTCTATAAAATATTTGTGATTTTTCTACAAATTAAATAAATGAATTAAGTAAATGGTGAAGTAGAAATTTGTAATATAAGTTAATTTTGGAATTTATGATTTTGTTTATAAATGGAATTTATGTAAAGTATGAATATATTACAAATTTGATTTAAAAGATGAATTTATTGATTTTATTAAGTAATAAAATTTTTATAAAGTGTTAATGATTTTGTATAACTTAAAATATGAAATAATTGAATACTTAAGCTGAATTTGGAAATATAACTTAAATTGGGAAATTGTGAATTTTGTTAAAAGTGAAATTTTTATTAAGTAAAATAAATGGAAATAAGTTATATTTTGGAGATTTAAACTTAGTTGTTAAGTTAAGAATTTAATTAAAGAAATGAAAATTTTAAATTGTTATTTAATTTGATTTTTGTAAGGAAATTTGACTTTATAAAATCATAGAAATAAAGGTATTTAAATGATTATTTTTAAAGTGTGAAAATATATGATTTTATAAGTTAAAATGATTTATATTAAAAGTTAATTTTTTTTGGAATTGTAAATAAAACTTTGAATATGATTTAACAGCATTTTGAAATGTAATGTAAAGGATATTACATCATTTTGTAAATGTTGTAGTGTTTTAAATGAACTAAAAGGTTAATTTGAAATAAAGGCTATTATAGCACTTTGTAAGTGCTATAGTGGTTAAACTTAACATTTAAGTTAATTGAAACTTAAAAGAAATCTATTACAGCATTTAACGCTGTCTTTTGTTAAATAACTGTTTTAAACTATAACTTTACGTAGCATTTTATAAGTGCTACGGAAACTATATTTTGTTGTTTTAATTAATTTTAATGAAAAATAATCTTTGGAAAATGATATAATTTTGGGAAATTAAATGTTAAATTTCTAAAGATAATGAAGAGACATTTAAATGGAAGAATTTGATTTCTAATGTGAGTTTAAAATGGTATTTAAATTTAATAAAATGAATGGATTTAAATGGTATTTAAATGAATAAAAATGAATGGTGTTTTGAATAATATTTTGAATGAGTTGAAATGATATTTGACTTCTGATTTATTTAATTTATTTGATAAATGAATATTTGAAGTATATATTAACTGAGTTTATTTAAATGATATTGGATTTATGAAATGTGGGAGATTTAAAGTTGAAATATACTAAAGATTGAATATTGTATTTTGTGGATTAAATCTATATTGGAAATTGATAAGATTTGAAATGGTTTGTTGGTAAACTGTAATTGAATTGAAATTTGATGGTTTGAATTTAATAAGTTTGTAAATGTATAGAATTGAAAATGATTTCAAATATATGATTTCGAAATGCTGTGATTTTCAAAGTATAATGATTTCAAATGTTTTGTTTCAAAAGAGTTATAACTTTGAAATTATAAACTATTTTGAAAGGTGAATATATGTTTGAAATGAAAATGATATTGTTTTGAAATGAATATAGTTTTGAAATAAAAATGATTTTTGTTTCGAAGTATAACTATCAAAGATATGATTTTGATATCAAAGTGATTTGAAAATGAAGTTTTGGAAGGATATGATATTTTGATATATTAAAATGATTTGGAAATGATAAATCTTTATTTTGATAAAGACATGATTTTGAGATGATATCTTATTTTGAAGTAAAGTGTTGTTTTAAAAGGTTATAACCACGGGTTATAATAACGATTGGTTGGCAAAGAGACCGGGATCGGATATGGACATACTCTCTGTCGATACCGAAAACCACTTTGACAACTGTGTATGCGGTGGAGTTTCCAGAATGAAGTAGGATGGTGGCGACGATCCTAAGGTATATACGTGGACCCAACTCCCGTGAGTTGGCATAAGGTGGCTAAAACAGGAGCGATCTCGGGCCAGTGAGGTAGCACCTCGTATCAGACACACTTCTTCGATACCATTCTATTACTTTGTGATTTTTGGTGGCCACCCTTGATTTGGGAGTGTTGTTCGAGGTGGAATGGTAGTGGCTGCTATGCGTATCCATCAGTCCGTGTGCGTAATTGGTATATCTACCCTGGCATTGCCTTGTGTGCCGTGTCACCTACCATATCGAGCTTTACTACGATTATGATTTTAAGATCCGACCGCGTTAAGGTTCTCCATCCCCTTAACGCTATTTTCTATATGATTATACTTTACTAATTAGACACTACTGTATATAGCGTATACTACTACATAGTAAATAGTTTAACAGATCCTTAAAGAATGGGCGATCCCAAGCATTCTTTAAGTTACTTGTACCTTTATTACAGTTCACTTGAGTTGGTTTACATTATATAAGTATATATTGTCCTGACTCGAGTGTTTTGTGTTTTGCTTTACGCTCGGGTCAGCCTGAGTTATTCACAGATTTGGATTTCCACTCCCTTGGAGATTTGAATCGCTTGAGATTATCTGCTTGTCATGTCCTATCTATTTCAATTCTGTTGTTCTACTCAGCTTGTACATGGTTATTATATTGAGACTTTTGTTGTATTCTATTTCTTCTGTTATATCTCATGTAACTCTGATATATTTATATAGTAGCTTCATGAACTACTATTTCTTTTACTTCCGCTGCATTATTTTACTCTGTGTCTGTGATCTGTGATTATATTTATTTACTGCATATTCTGAGATTTGCCAAATTTTTATTTACAACGCGGTATTTTGAGCAATTCAATTCCAGCATGAGTGTCTACCTATACACTTATAATGGATGCGAATGGTTGAAAATATCGGGTCGTTACACCATCTCCGTCGTTATTTTACTTGAGCTTTTATCATATTTCTTGTATTGCAACTCTGCTATTGAAACAATTATGAAACGCATTCTAACAAAGTGTGCTTTCCTTAAAATTTTGTCCTGTTAGGTAACTAGTAGGAAATATAACCTTATGCCACCACTTGAGCTCATCAAACAAATAATAGTGCAATAAAGAAGCATCGCCTGAGCCCCTAGAACTGACTCGGGGGAAAGCCGCATTAGCATGGTATCATCCCCTCAAACTTCTTGCCAACTATGATAGACTTGGGAGATCCTTGTGTCCACAGTTGACGATCGGCTTAAACTTCTTGCTAGTAGTGGTGGACTAGAGAGATCCTTATTGGGTGTCCACAGCTGACGATTGGCACAAACTTCTTACCGATAGTGATGAACCAGAGAGATCCCTGTTTGGGTGTCCATAGCTGATGATTGGCTCAAACTTCTTACTGGCAGTGGTGGACCAGAGAGATCCTATCCAGGTGTCCACAACCAACGACTGGCCCATAACTTCCACATCGACCATAATAAGCCAGAGTGATCCCACTCAGGCATTCAATTTGGTAGATGGTCATAAACACATGGATGGTCAGGGAGAACTCGACTTACTAGCGGTCGGGACATAACAACCGCCTAGTTGGTTCTCCCAGGCAGACAGGTGATACCTACGCTAATAGCAAATAATGACTAACAGTTCAAGTTTTCCTAAGCCATATAAGAGTGGTATTATACTTGATGAAAGACAAATATGAAACGAAACTCATAAGGTTGGTCAAAATACAAATCATACTCGTCAGACATTTAAGTGTTTGTAAGTCAAAAGTCACAAAGTGCTAAGAAACAACATATGCTCAACCTCAATAGCACATCAAAATTGGTCGGACACAAATTGCAATATTCAATATAGACATATATATACACAAAGTTATCCCTCAATAAGAAGAAGACACAAATAGGATGCGGGGTAGTTGTCACTTGGATTCAGACTTGGATGACTCGGATTTGGAGATGACTTTCTTGTTATAATGCTTGGAATCCTTCTGCTTGCCCTCTTTCTTCTTCTTTTCATCCTCTTCCTTAGCGACAACAGCATCGATTTTCGATCGTTATATTCATTTGTTGTTTCTGCATGTGCTTCAACTCCTCATGGGCTTTGATTTTAACCCTTGCCATCTCCGTGGGAAATCTCGCTAGGACTTGCTGCTTTAAGGCCTCATCCTTGTCAAACTCCTCTATAGGGTCAGAAGCACCCATAAACTCGATGTTAACATCCTCTTGGAGAGCAGCGATTATCTCATGGTGTGCTTCTCTAGCTGGAGGGTCGGAATGGCTCAGGGGAACAGCACCTGATGGGGAAATGTCAGTAGTAATCACAGCTCCAGCAAGGTCGGTCATAAGAAAATCACCTGTATGGAAACAAGGAGGACTATCAAGCACATACTCTCCTAAGTAAGCTCAAATGTACTGGGTGGTGGCCCATGGACTATAAAGAAGAATCCTACCTTTCTTGTGGGATATCGGGATATCACCAGAAGGCTGATCTAGAGGAGGGGGCATGTCCTAAGGTAGGCTTGAAGTGGATGGATCGAAAGAAACGATGAAAACAGTTAGCGGAACATCGTGCATGGGGACATAAACAACCAGTTTCGAAGCCCGATCTTGCAAAACATCTCGAAGGTCGAGCTACTATTCTTCCTTTTCTCTGCTTCTTCCTTTTAGGCCTTCTCAGCTTTAGCCAGCTTGATATAACCCAAGCGGATAACTTCTACCTCATCCGTTGAGAAGCAAGAATCGATGGCTTTAGGGCTGAAGGGCGGGCTTCCTTGTTCATCAGCAACCTTTGCTTCCCTAATCAGCCGCTTGTGAATGGAAATCGTAACCTCCTGATAATCGTCCATCCCAGCTAGGCTTTTCTCTTTAAACATCTGCAATGGATCCCATCCAGGAGCCCCTCCACCTTATCCAGCTAACAATTTAGCTTTTCAGCCTTAGATGTTTCAGCGGCTTTTCCCACAGTCAAGGCCTTGACCTCTACCTAGAGAGAAACTCTTTCAGCTATCCACTACACCACTATACCACTTTCCTTTTTAAGTATGCAATGTCGAGCTCCACTTTGTCAGCCACCGCTCCAATCTCATCCAACTTCTTTGTGTATTTGGCTTTGATGTTCTTATATCAAAGAAACAACCGACCTTGTCATTATACTCTAGCTTGGCAGCCTTAACGTTAGTAGCATGAGTTTACTTTAGCTACTCCAGTTCCTCAGTGTTAGCAACCTTAAGCCTCCCAATCTGGTTGGCTTGCTTCTTTGCCTCCTTATTATGAGATCTCTCTAATGCATCCACCACTTTCTTGTGGTCAAAGTCTTTCTCATGCAATTGCTTCCTCAAGTCAAAGATCTTCAAGTTCTGCTCAACATTCTTCTTACTGCTCTCCTTCGCGGCCTTTACGACTTTAGCGTGGTACTCTGGTAAGGCTTTCACAGTGCCCAATACATCCTTAAGAAGGTCAATCGATCTAGTAAAGGAAAGTGGAGGTGCCTCGGCAAACAGGCAGGTTAAGGGATGTCTCAACTATAGGGCTACTGGAATTCATCAAGTCATTGGTCGGTGAGGTCGGTTACGAAAATTGAGCGCACTATCTCCTGCTCCTTATTTTTTCTCTTAGAGGCAGGGACTACCATTCCTCTCTTGTCCGTCCTCTTCCACTATTTTGAGGCTTCTAAGTCAGATAAAGGGAAAGGTGAATGACAATGAGACTTAGAGGGACATACTAGAGTATGGGATCTTGATTCACTATAGGGGATGAGATCTTTTCGTGAATCATCTTTGGGGTCATGTTCGCCTTTGTCCCTAGTAGGACGATAGCGGACGGTCTCTTTGGTAAGAAGCTTCATGGCAGGTAGCCCGACATTTTTGATTAGGTTGAATGAAGACAAGGCCTGTTTGACATCCTTGGGGGGTACTTTCATCCCAGCTTCTTTATCTTGGAAAGCAATTTTTCCCTGCTTGAGATTATGCTACCTGCAATGGCAGAATACGATGGATTAGAGCCAGAATAAACACTTGAAAGATGCATAACCATGACATGGATGTGCTATTGTGCGAATGGGAATGCAAGAGAGTGTAGCAGTTGCATCAACCCTTGGGGTCCTTGTGAGTCTCCAGCTGTCGCTAGATATCCAGTATAGATGCAGAGTCCCCATAATCGATCCCGAGCTCCGAGTCTTGAAGATAATCGAAAACGGAAATTTTTCTGGGAACAAAAGTTTACTCCACTACCTTAGGACCAAAAACATGTCATAAGGCCTCGTTCACCTCTAGGTTGGGTGGGGTAGCTAAACCGATATTTCCAGAAGAATGCGCTTCATCACAGTCGGAGGTAGTATGGTCGTTGTCTTGAGAATGGAACCTACCTCTCTCATTGTCTTCGTGTGAATATTGTCATCCTAACACTCCCTTAAAGTCTTAAGCTGATCACTTTTATGAGGTTCAATCCTAAAGGGATCTAATTTCGGCTCCTCTATACCCATAAGAACAATAAGAGCAACACTATGGAGATCTGCTGTCAAGAGGACACCAGGAACAAAAGGCTGAGAGGAAGGCACGTTACTTGTTTCACCGGTGGCTGAATCCTTTCCTTTGTTTTTCTTGACAGGCTTGAGTAGAAGGCTGCATGCCTATCCCAATTGAGCGACCGGCTAGTAACAGTCTAAGTTACCTTAAATTATCGTCGTAACGAGATGAGGAACCTTTCGAAGCTCCTTTGGGATTTGCTGGAGTCTACGTAGCATCTCTTCCAGGCCATCTCCAGTCACTGCTCTCACTACACCTGAAGGGAAATTTTAAGAAAGTAAAGTTAGCCTCTAATATGAGATTTTTTTTTGAAATGATAAGGGAGACAAATGGGAAACTCACATCCCGAGTGAAATTGATGGAAACATGGAGGGTTGTCTCGGACGAAGAAGTATTCCATTTAAACATACTGTACATGGAATACAGATTCTCGAGTGGCTTGAATTTGCTCCCCGTCTTAAGATAAATAAAGGGAGAACCCTCTATCTTGCTTTATATAACATACAAGAACCTGATTTGGCGAAGAATATGAAGCGCCTAAAATTCTCTCATAAAGATAGCATATAGGCCATAAAAAAGGCATATTCTTTGGGATGCAAATGAAATGGAGAAATTTTCAAGTACACAAGAAATCCTGCAATCCACTGAGGAAGAGGAGGTGCAGCTGCGGATGCGCAATGGTAGCGAGAGTAACCCATATACCCTTCGGGTGGGGTATGCACTTGTTATTTGGAGTAGGCGGTAGGAGATTCTCCCTCAGGATACCATGGGTGGCAATGATGAGATATAGTTGTTTGGCAATCAGGTTCGAGGCCTCTGAGTCGATGGGGTTCACTAATAGTTTATACTGTCCATATCCATGCATGAAATGAGTAGAGTTGGGTTGATAAGAGCGACGCCCCAGCTGTACCGGACCCGGAGGTGCAGAAGAAGAAGGAGCCCAATCTCCAAAAGCAGTAAGGGAGCGGGTCTGACGATGACCTGACTTACCTGTCTAACATGATAGATTGTCTCACGCATTATTGCAAAAGGTGGAAGTGTTTACGTGTGTGTGCAAGTTTGTATGCATGTCCACTATTAAAAAGGAAATAAACAACAATCCAAACACTTCTGTTCGGCTGACAACCGAACTTCGTTAAGCTCAAACACCTTTGTTTGGTGGAGAACCGAACCAAACCAAACCTTAGACCTAGCCTAGAAGCCGAACAAATCCCAGGTTCTAGCAAAGCTAAGCAACATGAATTATAGCATACAAATCGATGGTATTGTTGCTAAAATAGAAGGAGGTGCTCACCAGGTCACGAAGCAGCTTTGAGCTGAAGTTACGATTAGATTAGAAGCATGAAGGCGGAGATCGGCAATGATGGCTCAGGGAGGTGAAGATTTATGAAATCTTGATAGCATTGGGAAATGAGCAAGATTGTTCAAAGGTTTGAGGCAAAGCAGCTTATATAAGGGATGGTTAGGTCCGGTACCTGAACAAAGGAACATCGAACAGAGATGACACATCGGACCGGACGCATGCCGAACCAATAACACACTGAACTAGAGAATGCCAAGCCGACGGCTCGTAAAGCTAGCCCTGATCACCGAACCGACACTGATAGCCGAACAAGAGACAAGTAGAACAAAACTAAAAAAGAAGATAGGGACATACGATGTCTGATAGATTCTTGTGGAGATTCAACAAAGCCCACCTTGTAATTACAAGCTGATTTTTTGGGAGGCAAGTGGTATGGGAAATATCGCCCACGAGATTGAAGTTTAGGTAGAGCAGGAAAGGACCAAGATAGGTCAAGGAGGAAGAGGCATGGTGGGAGGCTAAGAAAAGCAAAGCAAAAGAAACACACTCAACACACAGAGGCTTAGTTCGATACTCGAAGGCTCCGGACAGGAAATCCTGTTCGGTACCTATGGGTACTTAGGTACCCAAGGGTATCGGACAGGAAACTCTATTTGATACTCAAGGGAATCGGACATGGAAGTTTGTTTGGTGTATGGAAAAAGCCAGACTAAAGTAAGGAATGAAGGACTGGACCAAGGAGGTTTGAGCATACCGAACCACACCTATTGAAGCTCATCGAACCATGCATGTAGGAACCCACCGAACCACAAAGACAAGAACTTTCTCGACAATGTGAAGAAGAATATTTAAAAACTTATTTAAAAATATAGAGAGAGATGAGAGAGAGATCAAGTGCTACTAGAATTTCAACAAATAATCTAGACTCTATAACTTATCTGGAATATATTGGAATCTTGAACTCTTGAATACTCATGAGTTTTCATTCTTGAGTCTCTATATCAACATCTTTAACTCTTCAATCTTTACTTGATACTGTACGATCTTCTTATATTAGCACCTGTTTAATATCCTGCACTACATACTTTATATATCTTGATAAAATATTAGTATTTATATTTTATCTGATTTATTAAAGTTGTCATCAAAACAAAATCCTTAGGTACTAACAATCTCCCTTTTTTGATGATGAAAACTTAGTGTATAAAATATAATATAACTCCCCCTTATTCTATGCCTAATATACAAAACTCCCCCTTAATTTATGCCTAGTATTTTATATATTTCTCCCCCTTTGGCATCAATCAAAAATAACTAACTATAACTATAATTCTAACCCTAACTCTTAATACTAATTCTAACGATAAGTGATATGATCATGTAATGCAAAATGACAAGAATGATATATAAGAAATGATAAGTGAAGCATAAATCATTAATAGTAACCAAACCATACTGTATATTGGTTCAATTATCATATTTACAAACCAATCAATCCATACACACAATAAAGTCAAATTAAAGTTAAAATACACACTATTCTTAAATTAAACAAAGAAGAAGTCCTATACTAATGAGAATTCTTAATGATAGGGGATTATGAATGGGACAATGAGGATAAAGAAGGCAAAAGTTTCCCTTTTGTTCGACGAGATTTCCATCTCGGTCGTAACAAACTTCCCCAGTGCATTGAACCTCTTCATTCTCCTCCGTATATTGTTCCTCTTCTTATTCTTTCTCTTCCTCTTCTTCCTCTTCTTCCTCTTCTTCTTTGATGCTTTGAAGAGGATTATGAATGGCTAAATTCGTGGAATCATTTTCAATAATTATTGCATTCATAGGGTTATCCAATAGATATTTCTGAAGATTACACAGAATCCTACTTTGTTTCTCTTGTTCCTTTGACATACGAAGTTGTACGACTTGAATTTCAGTCAACATCTCCAGAACATTCTTCATATCTTCCTTCAATTTGATAACTTTTTCCATAGTAGTGTTTGGGAAGAGTCTGAGGGTAGGATAATGGTAGGAAAATGTTGAATTATGGTTTGGATTTGAAGAGGATGTGATGATTTATTTATTTCGGAAGTTAAGAATAGTGAAAAGGCAGAAAATGAAGAAGAAAGTTGAATTTGGTGTTTATATAACCACCAAAATAAATTTTAGAGGGAAAATTTAAAAAAATGAATTTTGCCATTATAGGGATCTTCTTTTTATTACAATCATACCAACATAGGATATTTTGAAAGCTTTAATATAAGTATTAAATATAATGTAAATAATGTATATATATGTATATATAACAAATATAATTATAACTTATAAGCAAATGTCAAAATTAAAATATAAATCAAAATTCAATATATACAAAATAATATCTTTGTAAATATAAGAGATTAAAATAGTTTTGATAAATATTTTGAAAAGGTCGTTTTTTGAAACCAAGATACTTTGGAAAACACTTTAAAATATTTAAAATAGAGAGAGATTAGGAAAAGTGCTATTAGAGTTTAACATATAATGTAAGACTCTATAACTTATCTAGGATAATTCCTTGAACTCTTGAAATCTTCAATATGAGTCTTCAATCTCTAACTCTTTAATCAACATCTTGAATGTTCTCTTGATCTACACTTGATATTTTATAGTCTTCTTAATCAACACCTATCCAATGTCATGCACTGTATATTACATATAACTTGATAAAAAACATTAGTATCTATATTTTATATAACATCTATAGTTGTTATAATCAAAACCAATACTTATGGTACTAACAATCTCCCCCTTTTGATGATGACAACTGTGTATATAAAATATGATATAACTCCCCGTGAGTTATAAAACTCCCCCTTAATCTATGCCTAAATTTTATATATTTCTCCCTCTTTGTCATCAACAAAAATAGCTAACTAAAACTCCTCCTAACTAAGGTACTAATTAGTGAAATATAAAATAAATAAGAAAAAGCAATAATAGTAATATAAGAGTGAAAGATAAGAACTCCCTTTGAATAAAATACCTATAAACTAAAGAGTTAAAATCAATAAATAAGACTTAAATGTTATTTTGATGAATCATAAATGATACATTGAATATAATATTTTAAAGATGTAATATGTGATATATAATGAGAAATTATGACACATAAATGATGATTATTATATGATATGAATGACGATCAATATAAGATATAAGTGATATAATATGACATATATTACAATATATATTAATAAGGTAATATAAACTATATTAAAATGCTAAGTGATTATGGATTTAACTATGTATATGATCAAATATGATTTATAAACTTATTACCTCCTTATTAAATTCTGTAAAAAATAATTCATTTTAACTTAAGTGCTTAAAAATCCAAACTTCTATTATTACGTTTATAAAATACTAAAAACCTACATACATTAAATTACCTTTCAAAATACTTATAAATATGTTAAAAAACTTTTAAATTTCTTAAAAATATATCATAATAGAACATTATATAAAAATAACAAAAACTGAAAAACTAAAATAAACATGTTGTGTATTAAAGGCCTCTTACATTAAAATTTTAAATTAATTATTTAAAAAAAGTATTTAAACATGAAATAAATTTTTAAATACTCTAATATAAATAACTTATATTTAAAATATTAGAGAAAATTACTTAATTTAAATATCATTTTTACATAATTTAAAGTTTCAAATAGAAAAGACAGCATTTACAAAATGCTATAAAAACTTTCAGTAGGGAAATATATTCAAAACGTTATAAACTACTAACTGCAGCATTTATCAAGTGCTGCCAAACGTTTCTGAAACACCTTACACTGTTTCAACGCACAGAAATGCTATCCAAACAATTTGCAGTTGATAAACAGTCTTACAGAAGTAGTGAGAGCAATTCCGAAATGCTATCTAAAGTTCTGAACCTATTTTTAACATGTTTTTCACCTACTTTGCTACTAGATTTTGACACATAAATAATTGATTTTTGACCCAATTTTTCTACATTAGTTAGTATACTTAAAGTACTTAAAAATCATGAAATGATAAAGCATGTGTATGGACACTTGGCATTATGCATGTATAAAATGAATTTTTTTAAAGGACAAGTGTAATGACACATGTCATTTTGCATGTTTGTTACTATTTATTTATATGACGAGTGTCATATGTTGTGGTGCGTTCTTATTGATCGAACAAATCTATAAATAGAGCCTTATTCTTACATTGTAAATTCACTTAATTAATTTTCATAAAGCCATAAAGTTAGTATATTATAAGAAATAGAGTGAAAGAAGTAAAATCAATTATTAGAAAAGTTGAAATCATGAATGAAGCTATGCTTTTCTATTTAGTATAGTCGTGATAAATTAGTAGTGAGATTTCATTTGAAAGGAAACACGTTTTAAAAATCATTAGGGAAGAGATATGTCCAATTACGAAGAGGCACGATCGTTAAAAAAGAATTAAAAATTTAAAATTACAACTTGGTAGTTGAAATGTCTATTCAAATTTAACAAAATAGAAGAAAATGTTAAATTAATTTAAAATGCTTAGAATTTTTTATACAGTTATATATACTAATTATATTCTGGAAAAAAAAATTGTATAAAGGGACATAAAAATTCAAAATTATAATAGCTGTGTCAAAAATATGGTTGTTATAACCACTAAGTAACGATTTATTTGAAAATAATAAAATAGTTAAATTTTGAATTTTGGTTTAAAAATTTTAACATAAGTACAACAAAGTATATATTATCATATAAAATAATTTCGTGTAAAGATATGCAATTTATAATTTTCGAGATTTTATAGAAAATTACTATGTTTTACATGTTTGTTCGTTAATTTAAAAAGAGTTGTCAGTTTTGTACGAAAATCTAGAAAATGTTAAATTATTTGAGATGCTTCTAGATTTTTTATATTGTTAAATATATTAATGGTATCTAAAATATGTTTTTATTATTGGAAAATTATTTAGTCTTAAGACCATAAAAATTCAAATTTTGGCTCCAAAATTTGAAAATATAGCCGTTGTAACCAACTAAATATATATTCATTCAAAAATAATAAAATTGTTAAATTTCAAATTTTGGTTCCAAATTTTTTACAGTAATGAATATATCTATCTTCTATTTGTGTAAAAAAATTTATTGAAAAATTACAAATTTATAATTTATGAGAATTAAAATACGTTACTACATTCAGCATTTTCTGTCCTGATTTCAAAATGTGTAATCGGTTTTGTAAAAATTCTACAAAATTTAAAATTCAATATTTTGCTTTGAAATCTTTTCTAAACTTTTTATACATAATATTACTTATAATAAAAATATAAATTTTAAGAAATTATAATATTCTATATATAAAATCAGAAGACCTTTCAAAAACTAAAGTGTCTTTTCAATTTGAAAAATTAACCATTATTTTTGGAGGGAAACCTTGTTTTCTACTTGTTTATACCATTTTGGTTATTTTAAAAACTAGAAGAAGATGTAAAATGACTTTCTACTTAGAGCATTCATAAAATAGTAAAAATAAAGTTTCAGGATTACCAATTTTGCTGACTTCCTTTATTCCAATATTGTTGTTTCTCCATTCAAAGGTATGTCTTTAAGCATATATATCTCTATTGTTTCTCTTCTAAACTCTTGATCTCCCATCATGTCTTTTGAACATCCACTATCTAGAGTCTATTTCTTCTCCTAGATTTGATTATCTAGTGTCTTTTCACCATCGGGCATATTGCAAATCAATTCCTGTAATTCAAAATTATACCATTCCAAGAAACCAAGTGACTTTTCATAATGGTTGGTTACTAATCCATTAAAAGATAACAAATTGGTTATACAAATTTTTTTTCTCTAGAATTATTAATAATGTTAATAATTTTGCCATTTAAACTTTTAAAAAATCAAATTACGAATCTTTTGAAAACCAATGCTCTAATACCAAATGTGAGTTAGCGGAATAGGGATCTTAAGGCTAAATTAACACTAGAGAGGGGTGGACGATGTTTAATGAATTATACAAATACATAATAAATTCTTTAAGATTATACTTGATATTATGCAATTAACCATCATAGAAACAATCATAGAATCAAAACATAGAGAAAAGCAAATGCGGTAAAAGTAAAAAAGGAAAGAATACACTAGGATTTCATACTGGTTTTGAGTTACCCTACATCCAGTTTCATATAATTCCTTGTACGGATTTCTTTTCAACTAGTAAATGCAAATACAATCTCGATTTCAAGGCTATGAGACACACCCACCAAAATCCTGACCTCTAAGTAGAGTCACTTGATTTTCGGGCCACAAGCACACCCACTAGATTTATGGGCTACTAAGCACACCCAATGGATTTTATCAGGCTACAATCACACCTAGTTTGATTTCAGGGATACCAAGCACACCACAAAATATAAGAGTATGATTTGATAGACTTTACAGACTCAGATCTTCGATCTTAATTAAAATTGATCCTACAACTCTTGAATAGCACTTTGATCTTGATTAAGTGGGAGATGAGAGAGATTAGTGGATAAATGATAGAGAATCAAACAAATAGTGATTGAGTTTGATTCTGGTTGAATTTCGGTAGAGTTTGGGTATATTTTTGTGTGATATCCCGGAATTTATGGACAATATCAATTTAATAATCTGTTTAAATAATTAAATTGATTTGATAATCTGTGATAATAAAATTTGAATTGATTTAATAATCTGATTAAATGAATATTTAATTAGTGAATTTATCTTTTAAAAACCAATAAAATGATTTCTATTTATAATGTATATATATATATGTGTGTGTATATTGTAAATAGATAAGCTTTGGTTTGAAATTAAATAAATAAAATCTTGTTTTTGAATTTCTAATATATATATATTGATAGTTTGGAAATTATGATTATTTAATATTAAGCTTTTCAAAGATATTTAAACAAATAACTATATGGTTTTAAGTAAGGTTAATAATAAGATTTATTTTATATTGCTTAATAAATATGATTTAAAAATATAAGTTTAAAATACAATATTATTAATATATTATTTTATATATAGATATAAATAGACTTTAATAAAATAGGATTGTTATTTTCAAATTAAATGTGTTGTTGAATCTATATGTGTGTATATATATATATATATAACTTGATTTTAAATTGAACTTTAGTATTTGATTTGAATTTGAATTTAAAGTTTGAAATTCAAAAGGATAGATATTTAAATTGTTTTGGATTTCTAAATATATGTATAAACTTTTATTTATAAGTATAATTGGTTTATTTCTTTAAAAGTTATCTATATATAAATAAGTAATAAATATTTAATAAATAAAGAAAAAGGCTTTTTACATTTAAAATAAATACAAATTAATTAAAAAAGACAAGTGTTAATATATTAAGTAACCATGGTGACATGTGTTAGTTAATGAATTAGAGTAAATGACAAATGTCAAGTTTTTAAATTTTAGTTTTCTTTTATTTTTAATAAACTACATATTAACTTATATAAACATTTACCTCTCATCTTCATTTCCTTTCCTATTCTTTTTCAAAACTTAAGAATTTTCAGCCTGTAACCATTCTTCAAAATCTGTAACAAAATTCTCCTCTCAAAAACAATCTGAAACCAAACTCAATAAACATCTTCCTCAAATAACCTGTAACTCATTCTTCAAATCTGCATTTCTTTAAAGCCTGAATATTCTTCTTCAAAACCCAGAAAATCTATCCCTGTAATGCATTTCTTCAAAATCTGTAACCATTTTCCAAAAATCAAACAAAAACCTGTTTTTCTTATTCAAAATCTGAAAGCAAGCAACTGATCTAAGCAACATCTCAACAAGATAATTGGCATGCATGCAAGATCCAATAACAGCAAGCAATTCAGTTTTTAATAGCAAAAGGCATTCAGATTTTAAAAGTATTCAAAAGCTTTTAAAATTCCTGTTTCAAGCTCTGTTTATCTTCTTCTCAAATTGGTGAGTAACACTTTTCTAAAAGCTTAAGTATTCTTTAAATCTGGTTGCATGTTGAAATTATGGAAATGTCATGTGTGATTTTAGATAAGTAGACTTATCTGTATATATAGATGTATATATATGCTATGCTGATGTATTGGTATATCACCTGTTCTTCACTTTCAAATCAGATGAGTAAACTCCCCTTCATAAAGTTTTAAATCTATTATAATTTGTTTGCATGGGATGAATATTTGAAAGTATGTGTGAAATTGTTGTATGAACGTAGATATTGCCTGTATATATATATATATATATATATATATGTAGGAAATTGGATGCATGTCTGTGTTCTAGTATATCTATGCCTCTGTTCAAAAATTTATAGGCATGATTAAATTCAAAATTCAAAACCTCCTCCCCTAATCTCTTTGAACACATGATGTTAAAAAGGAATTTGTTTGTGTTGATGTAATACAAATTCTAAAAATAAAAATAAGAAGAACTATTAGGCAATTTATCTGGAAATTGGTAATTTACAGTAGAAATCATTATAAGTCAGAAAATCAAGTTTCCAAATTCTAAGTTTTAATTACATGATCTGTTTCGAAATTTAAAATGATGAATTTTGATCATATTATTAAAAATTTTAAGTTTGTTTGGGTCGAGATATATTGAGATGAACGGAAATTGGAATTTTACCAATTTCTGGCGATCGCGAAGATCTGTTGTCTCGGGGTCGTGAGTGAAGTTTGCTGGGAGATCGGAGAATATGGGAAAAATAGTGGATGGCCATATAGATGATCGTGGCGATGGTGGTTGGTCGATTGATTTTCTAAACCTAGTTTTACTGGGTTACAACTTTTGCGTGAGTTCGACTTCCTCTGGTGATCGAGTTGCCTGGGGCTTTGGGTACTGGAAGATGGTGGGTTGACGAGGTCTTCGCCGGAGTTTCAAAGGAAATGGTGGTCGGAGTTTCAAGGGAAGAACGTTGCCAGGTTTTGGGTTTTTTTTCCTGTTTTTATGACAGGTAGCTCGTTTTCGATTGATGATGTTGTTCGAGTTCCTGGTGATCGAGATCGTAAGAGATGGTCGTGGATGTTATGCTGGCGTAGTCATCGATGGTCGGAGGCGATCATCTCGTGTGTGCACGTGAACGAGTATCAGCGTGTCAGTGTTTTGGTTTGGGATTTAACAGAGAAAAGTACTCGAGTAAACCGCGTGAGTGACTCCAAGTTTTCTCGGGGGTTTTAGGTTTTGACTAGGGGGAAACTGAGTGGGCTCGGGTAATTTTGGGTTACAGGTTTTAAACCTGACAGTGTTTTAAAAATTTAAAATGAGTTTAAAACTTTAAAAGCAGGATTTCAACTAAGTTTTAAATCAAGTTTAAAATATGGGTTCAAGTTTAAATTTGTATCCTAGATTTGAGATAAATAAAGCTTTATAAAAATAAAGGTTTTAAACAAATTTAAAATGGTTTAAAGTATAATTTTAAAAAGGGTTTGAATAAATGAATTTGTTTAAAACTCTTGAATTTCTTTTATAAATGTTAAGTGTTCTTTAACATTTGGATTTAAAAAGGGAATTGTAAATTTAATTTAAATTGGTTAAAGTTAAATTGTAATTTATTTTAAATCTTTAATTTAAAATGAATTAAAAGAAAGATTTTTAAAGTAAAATGTTTTAAAGTCTTTATTAATAGTAATTAAAGTAGTTGAAGGATAAATACTTTAATTTAGTAATTAATTAAGATTTAATGATTTAGGTTCATTAAATTAATAGGATAATTAAAGAATAATTTGATAATTTAATTAATTAATGGTTTAGTGTTAATTAATTAAATAATTAGAATTATAAGTAAATTAATTAAGGGTTAATTAATTTGGGATTAAGAATCATTTATTTAGATAAGTATAGACTTTTAATAAATGATTAGAAGTTTATTTATCAAGTGATTAAAGATTAATTAAGTAATTAATTTAGTAATTAGAAATAAGTTAAATGGTAATTAAGAATTTATTTATTTAGTAATTAATAATGTTTATTTAAGTTTAATTACTTAAATAAGAATTGTTAATAATAAATGAGGGATCATTAATTAGGGATTATTAAATAATTAATTAATGTGATTAATCTTGATAATCAATTAGATTAATTGACTAATGATAATCAGTTATAAATTGATTAAGTATAATTTATTTAATGGAAGTAATTAAAGTAATTAATTACTTAAAGGTAATCAATTAAATAAATTTGATAAAGTTAAATTAATTTGTTTAATTAATTTAAGATAATCACTTGGTGATTTGATAATTACTTAAATGTAATGAAGTGTAAATTACTTAGGAAAAGTAATTAAAGTTAATTAGTGGATGTAATTAACTAAAGATGGTTTAATGAAAGTAATTTGAGTTTAATTACTTTTGAATAATTAATCAAGGGATTAATTAAAGATAATTAATTAATGAGTAATTAATTTATGGAATGGAGTAATTAAGGGAAGTTAATTACTGAATGAGATTTATCAAAGGATGATTAATAAATGTGATTAATTAAAGATTAATTATAAAATGTAATTAATTTTAATGAAGTAAGTAATTAAAGAAGTAATTAAGAATCATTAATTAATAAATATAATTAATGATGTAATTAAGGGTTGATTAATTTATATTAATCAATCAATAATAAATGATTAAGGTAATTAATTGATTGTAATTAATTAAGGATTAATGTAATTAAGTACAGTTAATTAATTAATGAAGTAATTAGAGATTAATTACTGAAATGATTTAAGATAATTAATTTGTGAAATTAATTAAGTATTAATTACTTAAAGTAATTAAAGGGTAATTAATCAGGAATGATTAATTAAGATGGATACTTAGAGTAATGATTAATTAATTGGTTGAAATTAATAATTAAGTAAGCAGGATTTATAGAATGAAGTAATTAGTTTAATTCACTTTAAATTAATTAGATGATATAAATCATTGCTTAAGGATGGATAAATGAGATTGAATGTATTTCATTGTTTGATATCTCTGATGAGATATGATTGATATATGATATGGATGTTTGGTTGGATTGAAATGATAATATGAATTATCTGTTTGGATGATAATATGGATTATCTATTATAAATTATCTATCTGTGTGTAGTATAGATAAGAATTGAATTGTTTTAACCTTAAAACAACTTGGCCCTTAAAAGATACGTTTTGGATTTCGATGAGACCGGGATCGGGTTTCTGTATACCGGGATTCCAGGTCTGGAGACCCGAATACCACATCGATCCAAATTAACGATAGGTCGTGAATCTCAAGTGAAGATGAAGATTCAGAGTGCAAGGGTTATTGTCGTTAACTCTGAGGGTGATTCCAACACGAGTGTAACGAGATAATGCCTTCGGTTTCGTTCGAACCCGGAACGAACTTGTATGGATTGAATGCTTTCAGAACATCGTCAGGTGGACGATGAGCATTCTAAGTGATGTGTTCTGATTAAAGGTAATCGTGACCTCAAGCCTCATCAACCGGGAATGGCTAAAACAGGGGAGGTGCAGCAAGGCTTCGTGGGTAGCACCCATTGAGAGTAAGGTCATCCCTATCTAGAGAGTTCCTCCTTTTATTTCGGCTTAGTGGTGCAGTTGGCGACGGCCATCTGTGGGGTGATTTTATTCGGGATTATCCAGTAAGGGATGGTTCCGGCTTTGTGTTGCAGGGGATTGGGAGTGATCCTCGGTACGGTGATCTAGGCCCCGTACTGTGATGAGCGGTACCCCAGTAGCTCTGCCATTGTATGGAAACCCAAATTCCAATAAGTGATAACGGACTTGATTGTATACTTATGTATGCTGGAATTTAATGAATGTAACAATTTCGGCTATTTCATATTTATTTGGAAACCCTAGACCTATTATAATACAATCGAATTTCCTATCAAATGTTTTGGTTAGCGTAAGGTAAAAACTTACCCATGTTTATTTGTGGGGAGTCTTACGTGATACCTTTTCTTTCAAAAGGTTTTGAAGTTAAGCAAGTTTAACCTGTTACTCACACCAGACCCATGTCTGACCCAAGTGTTTATTTCTATTTTATAAACTCTTGGGTACTCAAATTTTTACGAGTAGCCAAGGGATTCAGGTTTAGCTTTGACGAATTGTGGAGGAGCAATGGAGCAGGAGGCTTCAGCGTTGTAGATATATATAGTAGTTCCGTTGTGTCTGTATCTCTGTAGTGTATTGAGTTGTAATGTCTAGACAGATGTTTATAACTGTCTAGTAAGTGATGTATATGCTGTGTAACTCTGTAAATTGTTGTAAACTATGTAATAGTTTATGTTATTAATATAATTTATTCGTTCCGCTGTGAGATCGTTGTTGTTGTTTCTTTCTTCTCTTCTTTTCTATTTTCTACCTCTTTCTTTCTTATTAATGATACGTCATTCTGTGGAATGAGTGGCGGGTCATTACAGTTGGTATCAGAGCATAGGTTGAGCGAATACCTAAGCTATTGGTTAAGTGAATATCATAGCACTAGGTTGAGTGAATACCTAGGTTCGGAAGGATTGTTCATTAGAGACAGGATCTGTAGCAACCTGTTTGAGTCTGAGTGTATATAAATATATACGAGAGCGCGTATTTGTTAGTTATATAAAATGGTTTTATATTGTGTTAATTGATCGGTTGGGTGGTATATGGATTCTGGTCAATACGAGTAGCTAACGTTATTGATAGGGATCTCTAAACACTTGGACCAGGCCAACGGACACAATATTGTTTTAAAAAGGTAGATGAAATAATTTTACCCAGATATAATTTCTATATAAAAAAAAGTATCATTTTAAATGTATATGGTATTTGTAATGATTGGTTGAGATGATAATAATTTATCATCTAGGATTAGGAGTCTGAGTGTTGAGGTTGGAAGTGTATTTGTCGAGACTGTAAACCTAATACCGTCTCGAGTGAACTTTGCAATTGTAAGGATTTCACAATCTCTGAAGAAAACCTGTTAAGGTTCGGAGTTCATCTTTGAAGTTGGATCTGTCGGAGAGCAGAAGCGAGTGATGGTATCCTGATATCTCAAATAATAGCTGTGTGATGAGACGCAGTGAATATGGATGTTCCCGAAGATGTTTTCTTTGGAACAAGTTAATGAAGTGTGTCTGTTTCGGTGTTGTGGCTGAGTTCAGCATGGTTATTCTGTTTGGTTGAGATTCGAGTTTCTCGAAGAGCTTTGGATTGAGAAGTCTTTGGCATCTGTGGCAGCAGTGCAGCTCGGGAGTATTCTTTGTGTTGGCAGGAAATTTTCTGACTGAGCAGTTTTTCTGAAGTGGAGTTCAGAAGCAGCAAAGTGGATCCATTTCTTCAATGGATTGGATAGATAAGCGTAAGCTGTTCTGATTGGTAAAGAGAGAATAGTTTCTTTTCATTTTGGCTGGGTTGATCGCAAAAGTGACTTGCGATAGTTTGAGTATTCTCTTGAGTTATCTGAGATTTTCTGGGATGTGTTGTCCAGTCTGTGCTTGTGTTCTTCATCAGCATTTTCATTCTTTTCCAGATTAGAGTGGTGTAGCGGAAGCAGTTTGGGAGTGAATCTCTGGGTAGGAGAAGTAAGTTTGGAATCTACTGATGTTTGTGAAGTAGAGTTGTGTTTTGGATTGGGTAAATCTTGAAAGGATCATTTATGGAGTTATTTTTGGTCCTGTTTGTTTCAAGAAGCATCAGCGAAGGTTGAGTTGATCAGGAAGGATTTGTAGGCAGCCCAGGATCGTCTGAAAGATTTTGTGGATAAGAGACGAAGGAATTTGGAATTCGAAGTTAGAGACTTCGTTGTTGTTAAGTTTTCTCTTGTGAACGGGAGTTATCAGATTGGGTAAGTCTCGGAAGTCAGTTCCGAGGAATATTGGATCTTTTCTGTGTTCTGATTTGGATAAGAGATTGATCTACTGGATTGAATTGTCAGTTTGGATGACTGGAATTCATTGTGTTTTACGTATCTCTGAGGGAATACGTATTTGATCTATCTCTGGTTTAGGAATCAGCAGTTCTGGAGGATTTGGTTGTTGAGCCAGACTCGTCTGTAGTCTGATATTCTGTTTAGTTTTGTAGATCTAGATGAGTGGGAACTCTATAGCTTAGTAGTATTGATTGTTTGGATTCTGTAAAGCGAGTATCCCGATATTTATATTTGGGAAACTCTAGGAAATTCTATTCAGAATTTTGTCTGAATAATTAAAATTGTTTGATTGGGTGAATTGGTTTCTATGGTTGTTAGCATATGGATGATAATATATGCTTGTGATTTAAATAGATTATTAAATTACCTTTGCTTTAAATTTCGGGGACGAAATTATTTTAAGGGGGAAGGAATGTGATATCCCAGAATTTATGGACAATATCAATTTAATAATCTGTTTAAATAATTAAATTGATTTGATAACCTGTGATAATAAAATTTGAATTGATTTAATAATCTGATTAAATGAATATTTAATTAGTGAATTTATCTTTTAAAAACAATAAAATGATTTCTATTTATAATGTATATATATATATGTGTGTATATATTGTAAATAGATAAGCTTTGGTTTGAAATTAAATAAATAAAATCTTGTTTTTGAATTTCTAATATATATATATTGATAGTTTGGAAATTATGATTATTTAATATTAAGCTTTTCAAAGATATTTAAACAAATAACTATATGGTTTTAAGTAAGGTTAATAATAAGATTTATTTTATATTGCTTAATAAATATGATTTAAAAATATAAGTTTAAAATACAATATTATTAATATATTATTTTATATATAGATATAAATAGACTTTAATAAAATAGGATTGTTATTTTCAAATTAAATGTGTTGTTGAATCTATATGTATATATATATATAACTTGATTTTAAATTGAACTTTAGTATTTGATTTGAATTTGAATTTAAAGTTTGAAATTCAAAAGGATAGATATTTAAATTGTTTTGGATTTCTAAATATATGTATAAACTTTTATTTATAAGTATAATTGGTTTATTTCTTCAAAAGTTATCTATATATAAATAAGTAATAAATATTTAATAAATAAAGAAAAAGGCTTTTTACATTTAAAATAAATACAAATTAATTAAAAAAGACAAGTGTTAATATATTAAGTAACCATGGTGACATGTGTTAGTTAATGAATTAGAGTAAATGACAAATGTCAAGTTTTTAAATTTTAGTTTTCTTTTATTTTTAATAAACTACATATTAACTTATATAAACATTTACCTCTCATCTTCATTTCCTTTCCTATTCTTTTTCAAAACTTAAGAATTTTCAGCCTGTAACCATTCTTCAAAATCTGTAACAAAATTCTCCTCTCAAAAACAATCTGAAATCAAACTCAATAAACATCTTCCTCAAATAACCTGTAACTCATTCTTCAAATCTGCATTTCTTTAAAGCCTGAATATTCTTCTTCAAAACCCAGAAAATCTATCCCTGTAATGCATTTCTTCAAAATCTGTAACCATTTTCCAAAAATCAAACAAAAACCTGTTTTTCTTATTCAAAATATGAAAGCAAGCAACTGATCTAAGCAACATCTCAACAAGATAATTGGCATGCATGCAAGATCCAATAACAGCAAGCAATTCAGGTTTTAATAGCAAAAGGCATTCAGATTTTAAAAGTATTCAAAAGCTTTTCAAATTCCTGTTTCAAGCTCTGTTTATCTTCTTCTCAAATTGGTGAGTAACACTTTTCTAAAAGCTTAAGTATTCTTTAAATCTGGTTGCATGTTGAAATTATGGAAATGTCATGTGTGATTTTAGATAAGTAGACTTATCTGTATATATAGATGTATATATATGCTATGCTGATGTATTGGTATATCACCTGTTCTTCACTTTCAAATCAGATGAGTAAACTCCCCTTCATAAAGTTTTAAATCTATTATAATTTGTTTGCATGGGATGAATATTTGAAAGTATGTGTGAAATTGTTGTATGAACGTAGATATTGCCTGTATATATATATATATATATATATATGTGTGTGTGTGTGTGTGTAGGAAATTGGATGCATGTCTGTGTTCTAGTATATCTATGCCTCTGTTCAAAAATTTATAGGCATGATTAAATTCAAAATTCAAAACCTCCTCCCCTGATCTCTTTGAACACATGATGTTAAAAAGGAATTTGTTTGTGTTGATGTAATACAAATTCTAAAAATAAAAATAAGAAGAACTATTAGGCAATTTATCTGGAAATTGGTAATTTACAGTAGAAATCATTATAAGTCAGAAAATCAAGTTTCCAAATTCTAAGTTTTAATTACATGATCTGTTTCGAAATTTAAAATGATGAATTTTGATCATATTATTAAAAAATTTAAGTTTGTTTGGGTCGAGATATATTGAGATGAACGGAAATTGGAATTTTACCAATTTCTGGCGATCGCGAAGATCTGTTGTCTCGGGGTCGTGAGTGAAGTTTGCTGGGAGATCGGAGAATATGGGAAAAATAGTGGATGGCCATATAGATGATCGTGGCGATGGTGGTTGGTCGATTGATTTTCTAAACCTAGTTTTACTGGGTTACAACTTTTGCGTGAGTTCGACTTCCTCTGGTGATCGAGTTGCCTGGGGCTTTGGGTACTGGAAGATGGTGGGTTGACGAGGTCTTCGCCGGAGTTTCAAAGGAAATGGTGGTCGGAGTTTCAAGGGAAGAACGTTGCCAGGTTTTGGGTTTTTTTTCCTGTTTTTATGACAGGTAGCTCGTTTTCGATCGATGATGTTGTTCGAGTTCCTGGTGATCGAGATCGTAAGAGATGGTCGTGGACGTTATGCTGGCGTAGTCATCGATGGTCGGAGGCGATCATCTCGTGTGTGCACGTGAACGAGTATCAGCGTGTCAGTGTTTTGGTTTGGGATTTAACAGAGAAAAGTACTCGAGTAAACCGCGTGAGTGACTCCAAGTTTTCTCGGGGGTTTTAGGTTTTGACTAGGGGGAAACTGAGTGGGCTCGGGTAATTTTGGGTTACAGGTTTTAAACCTGACAGTGTTTTAAAAATTTAAAATGAGTTTAAAACTTTAAAAGCAGGATTTAAACTAAGTTTTAAATCAAGTTTAAAATATGGGTTCAAGTTTAAATTTGTATCCTAGATTTGAGATAAATAAAGCTTTATAAAAATAAAGGTTTTAAACAAATTTAAAATGGTTTAAAGTATAATTTTAAAAAGGGTTTGAATAAATGAATTTGTTTAAAAATCTTGAATTTCTTTTATAAATGTTAAGTGTTCTTTAACATTTAGATTTAAAAAGGGAATTGTAAATTTAATTTAAATTGGTTAAAGTTAAATTGTAATTTATTTTAAATCTTTAATTTAAAATGAATTAAAAGAAAGATTTTTAAAGTAAAAAATTTTAAAGTCTTTATTAATAGTAATTAAAGTAGTTGAAGGATAAATACTTTAATTTAGTAATTAATTAAGATTTAATGATTTAGGTTCATTAAATTAATAGGATAATTAAAGAATAATTTGATAATTTAATTAATTAATGGTTTAGTGTTAATTAATTAAATAATTAGAATTATAAGTAAATTAATTAAGGGTTAATTAATTTGGGATTAAGAATCATTTATTTAGATAAGTATAGACTTTTAATAAATGATTAGAAGTTTATTTATCAAGTGATTAAAGATTAATTAAGTAATTAATTTAGTAATTAGAAATAAGTTAAACGGTAATTAAGAATTTATTTATTTAGTAATTAATAATGTTGATTTAAGTTTAATTACTTAAATAAGAATTGTTAATAATAAATGAGGGATCATTAATTAGGGATTATTAAATAATTAATTAATGTGATTAATCTTGATAATCAATTAGATTAATTGACTAATGATAATCAGTTATAAATTGATTAAGTATAATTTATTTAATGGAAGTAATTAAAGTAATTAATTACTTAAGGTAATCAATTAAATAAATTTGATAAAGTTAAATTAATTTGTTTAATTAATTTAAGATAATCACTTGGTGATTAGATAATTACTTAAATGTAATGAAGTGTAAATTACTTAGGAAAAGTAATTAAAGTTAATTAGTGGATGTAATTAACTAAAGATGGTTTAATGAAAGTAATTTGAGTTTAATTACTTTTGAATAATTAATCAAGGGATTAATTAAAGATAATTAATTAATAAGTAATTAATTTATGGAATGGAGTAATTAAGGGAAGTTAATTACTGAATGAGATTTATCAAAAGATGATTAATAAATGTGATTAATTAAAGATTAATTATAAAATGTAATTAATTTTAATGAAGTAAGTAATTAAAGAAGTAATTAAGAATCATTAATTAATAAATATAATTAATGATGTAATTAAGGGTTGATTAATTTATATTAATCAATCAATAATAAATGATTAAGGTAATTAATTGATTGTAATTAATTAAGGATTAATGTAATTAAGTACAGTTAATTAATTAATGAAGTAATTAGAGATTAATTACTGAAATGATTTAAGATAATTAATTTGTGAAATTAATTAAGTATTAATTACTTAAAGTAATTAAAGGGTAATTAATCAGGAATGATTAATTAATATGGATACTTAGAATAATGATTAATTAATTGGTTTAAATTAATAATTAAGTAAGCAGGATTTATAGAATGAAGTAATTAGTTTAATTCACTTTAAATTAATTAGATGATATAAATCATTGCTTAAGGATGGATAAATGAGATTGAATGTATTTCATTGTTTGATATCTCTGATGAGATATGATTGATATATGATATGGATGTTTGGTTGGATTGAAATGATAATATGAATTATCTGTTTGGATGATAATATGGATTATCTATTGTAAATTATCTATCTGTGTGTAGTATAGATAAGAATTGAATTGTTTTAACCTTAAAACAACTTGGCCCTTAAAAGATACGTTTTGGATTTCGATGAGACCGGGATCGGGTTTCCGTATACCGGGATTCCAGGTCTGGAGACCCGAATACCACATCGATCCAAATTAACGATAGGTCGTGAATCTCAAGTGAAGATGACGATTCAGAGTGCAAGGGTTATTGTCGTTAACTCTGAGGGTGATTCCAACACGAGTGTAACGAGATAATGCCTTCGGTTTCGTTCGAACCCGGAACGAACTTGTATGGATTGAATGCTTTCAGAACATCGTCAGGTGGACGATGAGCATTCTAAGTGATGTGTTCTGATTAAAGGTAATCGTGACCTCAAGCCTCATCAACCGGGAATGGCTAAAACAGGGGAGGTGCAGCAAGGCTTCGTGGGTAGCACCCACTGAGAGTAAGGTCATCCCTGTATAGAGAGTTCCTCCTTTTATTTCGGCTTAGTGGTGCAGTTGGCGACGGCCATCTGTGGGGTGATTTTATTCGGGATTATCCAGTAAGGGATGGTTCCGGCTTTGTGTTGCAGGGGATTGGGAGTGATCCTCGGTACGGTGATCTAGGCCCCGTACTGTGATGAGCGGTACCCCAGTAGCTCTGCCATTGTATGGAAACCCAAATTCCAATAAGTGATAACGGACTTGATTGTATACTTATGTATGCTGGAATTTAATGAATGTAACAATTTCGGCTATTTCATATTTATTTGGAAACCTTAGACCTATTATAATACAATCGAATTTCCTATCAAATGTTTTGGTTAGCGTAAGGTAAAAACTTACCCATGTTTATTTGTGGGGAGTCTTACGTGATACCTTTTCTTTCAAAAGGTTTTGAAGTTAAGCAAGTTTAACCTGTTACTCACACCAGACCCATGTCTGACCCAAGTGTTTATTTCTATTTTATAAACTCTTGGGTACTCAAATTTTTACGAGTAGCCAAGGGATTCAGGTTTAGCTTTGACGAATTGTGGAGGAGCAATGGAGCAGGAGGCTTCAGCGTTGTAGATATATATAGTAGTTCCGCTGTGTCTGTATCTCTGTAGTGTATTGAGTTGTAATATATAGACAGATGTTTATAACTGTCTAGTAAGTGATGTATATGCTGTGTAACTCTGTAAATTGTTGTAAACTATGTAATAGTTTATGTTATTAATATAATTTATTCGTTCCGCTGTGAGATCGTTGTTGTTGTTTCTTTCTTTCTTCTCTTCTTTTCTATTTTCTACCCCTTTCTTTCTTATTAATGATACGTCATTCTGTGGAATGAGTGGCGGGTCATTACATTTTGTTTAGAAAGTGAGAGAGATAAAGGAGGAGAGATGAATAAGAAAATTGTGTTAAAAATTTAGTTTGGAAGTCTAGTATATATAGAGGAATAACTGTCATATCCATTCGTGCAGACATACGACAAAAAGACACTTCTTTTGAAATTTGATTTTTGAAAATACTAGCCACTTTGTCGACATACATACATAGAGAATGTCGACATACTCTTCATAAAATTTAAAAACATTTTAAAACATTATTTTGAAAATCCTTTGCTTTGTAAAATAGTTTGATACTTTGTAAAATCGTTTAATCATAGTTTATACATATTTTAATCATAATAAAATTAAAGAAATTATTTTGAAATATTTATAAAAGATTAAATACTATATACAAGTATATAAGTAAATATATATATATATATATATATATATTAAAATCAAAGTAAAATATATAAACTATAAAACTCAAAACTAATATAAAGTAGAACTTAATAAGACTATATAATATAATTTTGAAAGCTTTAATATAAGTATTAAATATAATGTAAATAATATATATATATATAACAAATATAATTATAACTTATAAGTAAATGTCAAAAATTAAAGTATAAATCAAAATTCAATATATAAATAAAAACTTAAAAACTCAAAATAATATCTTTGTAAATATAAGAGATTAAAAATCATTTTTAAAAGATCATTTTTTGAAAACCAGGATACTTTGGAAAATATTTTAAAACATTTAAAATAGAGAGAGATCGGGAAAAGTGTTATTAGAGTTTTAACATATAATCTAAGATCCTATAACTTATATGGGATAATATCTTGAACTCTTGAAATCTTCAATACTCATGAGTCTTCAATCTCTAAGTCTTAAATCAACATCTTGAATCTTCTCTCGATCTACACTTGATACTGTACAGTCTTCTTAATCAACACCTGTCTAATATCCTGCACAATATACTATATCTAACTTGACAAAAAACATTAGTATCTATATTTTGTATAATATCTATAGTTGTTATCATCAAAACCAATACCTACGGTATTAACAATTATTTTGATTTCAGGGATACCAAGCATACCACAAAGTATAAGAGTATGATTTGATAAATTTTACAGACTCAAATCTTCGATATTGATTACAATTGATCTTATAACTATTGAATAGAACTTTGATCTTGATTTGAGTGAGTGAGATGAGAGATATTAGTGAGTAAATGAAAGAGAATAAAACTAATGGTGATTGAGTTTGATTCCGATTGAATTACTGCAGAGTTTGGGTATATTTTTATTTAGAAAATATGAAAGAGGAAGGAGGAGAGATGAATAAGAAAATTGTGTTAAAAATTCGTTTGGAAGTCTGCTATTTATAGAGAAATAACGGTCATATCCATTCGTGAAGAGATTCGACGAAAAGACACTTCTTTTGAAATTTGATTTTTGAAATATCGACCACTATGTCGACATATATACATAGAGTATGTCGACATACCAAATTCTAATTTCTATAAATCACTTACCAAAAATTGTATACATAAACAATAATAAAAAAGAGGTAATTTATAATTGATTTATTAGTATTCTACATATTGGGTTGATTTAGCAAAATCATAAAAAACATAAAAACCAACACATACTAATAAATGTGTTGAATCAACAATAATATTTTGCATCGTAATTCGATGTCCAAAATTTATAACATTTTCTTCCGCTTTTTGAATAAATGATGCCTAATACTTGAAAATTTCTAATACAAATAGAAAGGATAAAGAAAGTACATGAAAACATATAAGAATTACCTCATACAAATAGAAAGGATAAAAATGTGCAATCTCATGATTTATCTCACCATCGTATTGTGAATCAGCGGAATAGGGATGTTAAGACTAAATTAACACTAGAGGGGAGGGGTGAACAGTGTTTAATGGATTATATAAATATTTTTCAAATTATTAAAGATTATACTTGGAATGATGTAATTAAACATCACAGAAATAATCACGGAATCAAAGAGTAGATAAAAGTAAATGCAGTAAAAGTAAAAAGGAAAGAACACACCAAGATTTTATACTGGTTCGAAGTTAGCCTACGTACAATCCCGTATAATTCCTTGAACGGATTTATTTTCAACTAGTAAATGCAAATACAATCTCGATTTCAAGGCTATGAGAGACACCCTCAAGAATCTCGATCTCTGGGTAGAGTCACTTGATTTTCAGACTACAAGCACACCCACTAGATTTAGGGGCTACTATAAGGGTATTTTACATGTTTAAACCAAAATCTAAAGTGTTTTCAAATCATCATTCATTCATCTTCATATGGGGGCAAAAAATTCATTTTGTATGTGCTAGTTTTTGATAAAATTTACTTGCACATTTTATTGTTGTTTTGTAGGAATTTGAGTGATTATTGGAAGTGGTTTCATGTATGTATGCATGCACAAGTGAAGGAAGACAAAGGAATGAATAAATAAAAGAATTCATGCAACATGGAGGAGCCCACCTTCCCACTAACTCATGGACCACAATTAAAAGCTAATGGAGATTAAAATACACATGCAAATATTAATGGGGGAATAATTAATTCTCTAATGATTACTTGGAGGTTACACTTCCTAAAGGGCATTTTAGGTAATCCCCTAAAATATGAACTAGGTTTTTAAGCATGCATAAATACCCCTTATGTCTCATGTAATTATCTTCTTACCTTTTATGCAAATTGTAGCACAAATCAATGAGAACTAAAATGTCTTCTTAAGCCTCTTCTTTTTTTTTCTACATGCTTTTCCATTTCATGCTTACTTTTATTTACACACTTTCTTCTATTTCATGTTAGTAGATTAGCTTTCTATTCATTGCAATTAGTTTAGATTTAATTTATGCAAGTATTTTAGTTCTCTTTTCTTTTAAGTAACTCTTACTTTTCTTGCTTTTTAATACTGCGATCTACATGTGTTGCAATGATAACAAAAATGAGAAGCTAAACCCCTTTAATTTAAGAGTAACGAAACTCTCTTAAATCATGTAAATTCAACATATTTGCTAATTTATGATCTCTTTTTATGCTTCATGGATAGTTAAATGTTGATGTAAGTTTATTAGTGAATTTGATAGCCTATATTGTTTATCAGAAATAGGCTATTCTTACTCAAATATAAACACAATTTACATTAACATCTAACTAAGTGATTTTGATCATGGAATTAAAATAGAGTCAAAATTTGATGATCTATGTTACTAATCAAAAATAGTAAATAGATCATGCTTAAAATAGATTTTGTTTTATATTCATTTTCATGATATTTAACAAAGTGATTTTAGTGTTGTATTAAAGTTTGGTGGTTTAAGTTGTGTTAATTAATAATACAAATAGATCATACTTATGATAAATACATCACTAATACTACTAGATTAAAATGAGAGATCATAGATTAAATTTTGTGTTGATTTATATGAGAGTGAGAGAGTGGATTTGCCTTTAAATTGTCTCTTAATCTCATATTTCTATTCACTGTTGTTTTAGTTAGTATTTACATTTTTTAGCTTAAAACAATTTCAAACTCTTTGGGTTAATTTGATTGAGTAGAATTTAAAATTATTTCATTGTCCTGCAGATCAACCCGTACTCGCATACGTACTACAATTGTACGCCGTACGCTTCGGTTTTTAACGGTAATAGTTTTAACGGCTATTTTCTAACCGATAGAAAATCTGTCATTATCAAAAAGTTTTTGGCATCGTTGCTTGGGAATTGCAATTTGATTTTAATTTACTCTTCGGATTATTTTAATTGCATTTTATTGTGTATTGATTTTGTGTGTTGAATTGCATTTAAGAAAAGAGAATATTTTGCTTTGTGTGTTTGTTGTAGGATTTTTGCTTTCATTTGATTTGTGTGCTTTTTGTTTTTCTATTTGCATTTGCAATTCTAATAATATATATATATATATATACACAATTTCATTTCAAAACAAAAAAAAATTATTTCATTTACTTTCCCTATATCTCTCTGTTACACTTCAACTCAAATAACTCTAACAAGTTTTTCTCTGTTACATTTCTGTTGTGTGTTTTCTGTTTTTCTTTGTGACATTTCACTGCACTGTTATATTTCACCACCTCCTCACCATCCACCCTACCTTCACATCCACTCCCCTCTGCTACAAGCCTCCATCTGCTTAACTGCCATCTACTTCACTGCCCACACTTCATTACCATTCACATCTGATCATCAAACAAACATCACAACAACTTACTCCATTCCACAACTAACAACAACCCAAAGTTCAGCCAAATTCAACATCTACCATCAACAACAACCACAACCAAACCACCCTCCCCCTGCTTCTGCTAGCATATATTTCAACAACTTCCCACAATCGTTTGCTTTACTATCCATATGCATCAAACATCACCCATACATCACTGCTACTCCACCCCTGCCCACTACTACAACAATTACCTCCTAACACACCCTGACCACCTACAAGCTTCACAACCAACCTACCTGAAAGCAACCTGAACAACATAAACAATCACACCCAAACACTACCTTCTTTCTTCGCCACCCAGCAGCAAATCACTGCCCTTCTGTCTTCTGCCTTCTGACACCCATTACCATTCACTTTTGCCACTGTCAAACCACCCTGCTGCGCATAACTAGCTACCTTGTCCAAACAGTCCTCAAACCTACAAGCTACCACAATCTCAAGCATCTCACAACAATCACCTACCCCATCACCTCACTGCCTTCCACATACAAGCAACATACACATTAACTCACTCCCTGTCAACCTCTATAACCACCACAACTTCCATTTTTCACCTCTGCACTACTCCTCCTTACAAGTCTTCAACCATCACCAAGACAGCCGAACCACCTACTGAAGCCAACCAATCTTCATCTACCTCCTCCTTCATTCACCTATCATTCACAAATCTGCCAAACAACTTGCTACTTACCCTAACTTCCATCTTCTGCCATCAAAGTTCCATCTCCAGTCAATTCCCTTTACCACTGCTCCTCCTAACAACCTTTACCAAAATATCACAATCACCACCACTGCAAGCACAACCTCCCAATATACCATCGAATGCCCCATTGCAAACCCAAAACCACTACTAAACATTTTCAAATACATTGCGCATGCCTTTTACCCAAATTGCACCAACCTCGACCGTGACCAACCACGCCGCAACTACACCTTTGGAGTCCAGCACCAACTCCTCCGCCGTAATTCGATTTCAACTTAGAATTCGAGACAGGCGTGATTTCATTTGGTATTTTAATTTGGAAATTTGGTTGCGAATTCTCTTTTCAGAATTCGTGAAAGGCAATATTGGTTTTAGCAGAGTTTGGTTGCAAAATTTCTTTGGGATCTTTTTTAGTATATTGGTTTTATTTGGGCCAGGCCCTAGTGAGATTGTTACATTAAAAAATAGTTGCTTTTGTTTTAGTTTCTTCTTTGATATAAAAAAACAAAAACATACAAAAAAAAGGAAAGAAAAAAAGTTGCTTTTGTTTTAGTCTTATAAATATTCATGTTAAACAGTTTTGCAGGTTGTAATTTGCAGGAAATAAAAAGGAATTGCTGCTTTTGATGGCTCTACTTGCTAAAAATTGCGCTAAAAGAATTTCGCTACTTTTAAAACAAATTGCTAATCAGCATGCTCTGGTATCTTTCTCTTATCACTTGTTTTTATTTTAGTTGCATTGTTGGTGGCTTGCATTTTAAAAAAAATCAAAAACAAAAACAAAAACAAACCTCATTTATAGTTGCATTGTTAATACACGTTTAATTTTAGTTTTACATTCATCTCACCTTATTTTTATTTTCTAAGGGCAACACCCAAATTCACATAAGGTGGGGATTTCATCACCCTTTCCTTGGCCCACAAATTGCATATCATCCTAGAAATTGACTAATAATAACAGTTAGACGTCGGACTTAAGGGTGTCGCGAGCTCACCTAGAGCTTAATTGTATCTTGACAAGTTGTCTTCTTTGAACAATTTAATTTCTTGGTGTCTAGGCTACGACATAGCAATAACCATATATAAATATTACAGTGATTCGAAAATATTATAGTGATTGTTTCTCTGAAGGTACTTAAACCTTTGGCTGCATTGCTACGGTGATTCGTGGTGCACCGATAACTCCTGCCCGTTACCTGGCTAAGAACTATTTTGTTGGATTAAGACAAAGTGTGATTATACAATTTTGAGTTAGGAGCTACTAAGGACAGACAATTTGTAATTAAGTTCTTGCATTCATTTAGTTGCATTAGTTCATGCATATTTAAAAATAAAAAAATAACTCAAAATCAAAAAATAAAAAAAATTGTACATTTTACTTAACTTAGTTTTTTGTTAATCCAAAAAAAAATTTAAATCTTTTCCTTTACAAAAAAGAGAAAAAGATATTTCAAACAAAATAAAAAAATCCAAAAAAACAAGCATTTTACTAAACAAAAAGAAAAGATCAAAAAAACCCAAAAACAAAAAAAATCTTTCCAAAAACAAAAATTAAAAAGGAAAAAACATATAAAAAAAGAAGAAGAAATTTGAAAATCCAAAAAAAGCAAAACAAAAATCAATCTCCCATTTGAAAAAAAAATCCTTTTTAGTAAATATTTTGCCTTTCGATATATATAAACAATTTTTCACTTCATTTTCCATACCTTGTCTCATTCTCTTTAACTTGATTCTTGCTTTTTTCTCTTCTCGACCTTTTCTTGTGCATGAATACTTGGACTCGTGACACAACAACTAATCGTTTAACTCGATCAAACGATCATCCAACAATGGCAAACGAAAATGCCCCTCGCACTCTCATGGATAGAATATTTCCCGATAGAGTTTCTATTCCTTCTTGTATTACACTACCCGCCCCAATAGGTAATCACTTCAAAATTCATTCTAATCATATCGCCACGCTCCCAAAATTTGGCAATTTTGAACACAATGACCCATACATTTTCCTAACAAAATTCGAACAAATATGTGCGACCATTAAACTTCAACAACTTTGTGATGACGGAATCAAACTCCGATTAATTCCATTCGCCCTAATAGGTTAAGCTGAAAAATGGTTGTATAGCTTACCATCGAACTCTATTAAAACTTGGGAAGAATTCGTTAAAATTTTCTTTATAAAGCTTTACCCCTTGGAAAAAACAACTAAAACTCGAAACGAAATTGTCAATTTTCATCAATTCAGGGGTGAACCAATTGGAAAATATTTTGAAAGATTTAAAGAGCTTTTGATAAAATGTCCACACCTTAATTTCGAAAAATTGACCCTTTGCCAAATCTTATACGATGGACATGAAAATAGCTCACAAACCAAGCTTGAATCAATGTGCTAAGGAAATTTCCTTGCCCAACATCACAACGATGCTTGGCAATTCCTTGAAAACTTGGCCGAATAGTCATCCTAATGGGAACATTCTAATGAGAAATCCATTTACTCACGATCAAGTGCACGCTCGATAGGATTATCTTGGGCTTTGGATGCTAAGATCGACGCAATGATCAATAAATTCGACAACGTTTTCTCATCCAACCAAATGAACCAAGCTTCCCAACCAATGTGTTATAAATGCAACGATCCGAATCACATAGCCAATCAATGCTCTAATTCAATAGAATAACTCAATGCTTTCAATAAAGTTAAGAATAACCTGTTTTCTCTAATGTACAATCCTGGTTGGAGAAATCATTCGAACTTTGCTTGGAACCAAAATAATTCCAACACGAATTTGGTTAGTCCGAATTTTCAAGCATTTTTGAACAATACTTCAAATCCTCCATTTCAACCCAATCAGTTTCAACAAAATTTTGCACCTCCATCCTAAAATCAACCTCAACAACCTTTTGCTCCCCAAGACGATAAACGATTGAGTTCACTTGAGAAAAGTCATGAAACTTTGGCTAAAGAAACCACTCAAAGCTCCAATCAAATAGTAATTTGCAAAATTTATTAACCTCATACATGTAGAATACGAGTCAATCAGTTGCTAAACTTGAAATGCAAATGAGTCAATTAACTACCCTGTGAGTGAATGTGAATAAGTCACATTCCCAAGTTAGCCTGTTCTGAATCCTAGAAATCAAAACACGGATTCAAATCAAGCCCATGTTGTTCAAGATAGCAATGTAACCCAAATGAATATTATCACGACTTTGCATGCCGGTAAACAAATCGATAATCAAGTTGTTAATCCAAACGATTTACCGAAAACTCGTCTTGACACTTCAAAACGACAAGCGAATCTGAAGAAAACATTGAGCCAAACATCGAATCAAATTCCAATCCAAATCCTTCTTCTACTCAAGTAGACAAACCTATTAAGTATCGTGTTCCATTTCCACATTGTCTTTGACCCAAGAAACACTTTGATCAAATGAAATAGATATTGGAAATTTTTAAAACATGTCAAAGTTAACATCCCGCTTCTTAATGTCGTTCAACAAGTCCCAACTTACGCTAAGTTTCTCAAGGACTTGTGTACCCAAAAACGACACACTCATGTACAAAAGAAATTTTTCTTAACTGTCGGACTTAGCAAAGTCTTGTCCCAATCAATTCCCATCAAATACAAAGATCTTGGATGTCCGACGATCTCGTGCATGATAGGAAACAAGATGATTAATAAGTGCTTACTAGATTTGGGTGCGAGTATCAATTTGATTCCTTACTTGGTTTACCAGCAACTTGATTTGGGTGAACTTAAACCAATGAAAGTAACTCTTCAATTTGCTGATCGTTTGATAAATAAACCCGTGGGAGAAATCAAGGAAGTACTCATCAAAATCGGTCAATTCATATTCCCTGTCGATTTCATCGTTTTAAAAACTCAACCCGTGAATAATCCAATGAGTAAAATTCCATTGATTTTAGGCCAACCTTTCTTGGCTACTTCAAATGCTTTAATCAATTGTTGAAACGGTTCGATGAAAATTTCTTTTATAAACATGACTTTGGATCTTAACATCTTCAATCTTGAAAATCAAACGAATGAACCACGTGGCCAAATGCTGGAAGTTAGCTTCATTCAAGAAAATTTTGATAACGAAACAATTGACCTAAACCAAGAACGCAAAACCAAATATGAACAACTGTTTCAAGATGAGCCTAACGAGATTGAAAATGCGCTTCCGTTTGAACCCCTTACCGTTGAATCAGAACTTCAACCGAATTTGTTGATTGAGCAACCCTCAAGATTGAACCTTAAACCCCTTCCCGATCACCATAAGTACGAATACTTATGTGATAACGAAATGTTTCCCATAATAATCTCTTCAACTCTCTCTCTCTCTCTCTTGAGCAAGAAACTTTCTTACTTTCTATTCTCTCAGAAAACAAAGAAGCAACTAGATGGTCGATCGCCGATATAAAGGGAATTAGTCATGCTCTTGTTCAACATCGCATCCATTTAATTGACGATGCCAAGCATGTTCGTGATGCGCAACGAAGGCTTAACCCGAAAATGAAAGATGCAGTTCATGATGAAATTCTTAAGCTCCTCGATAACGGAATCATATACCCCATTTCTGACAGTTAGTGGGTTAGCCCAATTCATGTCGTGCCAAAAAAGTCTGGACTTACCGTTATCAATAATGACTCTAGCAAACTCATTCTAATTCATACTCAAACGGGTTAGCGTGTTTGTATTGATTATCAAAAACTAAATGTTGCAACACGTAAGGATCGCTTCCCTCTTCCTTTCATCGACCAAATGCTTGAACGATTAGCTGACCACAAATTCTACTGCTTTCTTGATGATTATTCAGGCTACAACCAAATTCCAATCGCTCCTGAAGATCAAGAGAAAATGACTTTCACGTGTCCCTTTGGCACTTTTGTGTATCGACGTATGCCATTTGGCCTTTGCAACGCTCTTACTACTTTTCAAAGATGCATGGTCGGCATTCTTTCCAATATGATCGAACGTTTTCTTAAAGTATTTGCGGATGATTATTCTATCTTTGGAAACTCTTTTTCCGAGTGCTTACATCATCTTGAGTTGGTTCTTAAATGATACAAGGACAAACACTTAACGTTAAATTGGGAAAAATGTCATTTTATGGTCAAACATGGCATTGTCCTTAGGCATGTCATTTCGAATAAATGCATTGAGGTAGATAAAGCGAAAGTTGACGTAATTGCAAATCTACCCATTCCCAAATCTGTCAAAGACATTCGTTTATTCCTTGGACGCACTGGCTATTATCGACGCTTTATAAAAGGCTTCAGTAATTCTCGACCTCTTACAACTCTTCTTGAAAAAGACATTCCATTTGACTTCAATTCTGATTGTGTATCTGCTTTCGAACATCTCAAAAACGAACTCAGTTCTGCTCACATCATTTGCTCACCCAATTGGGATCTTCCTTTCGAAATAATGTGTGACGCTTCTAACTTTGTCATTGGTGTCATCTTAGGAAAATGCATCAACAAAAATTTTCATGTCATCTTACGTTGGTATGACTCTAAACGATGCTCAACTCAATTACACGACCACTGAAAAAGGGCTTCTAGCGGTAGTCTTTGCGCTCGAAAAATTCCAACCTTATTTGATAGGCTCACACATTATGATTTACACTGACCACTCTACTCTTAGGTACCTTTTCACTAAAAAGGATTCTAGATCTCATTTGATCCGTTGGATCCTATTACACCAATATTTGACCTTATGATCAAAGACAAAAAAAAGAATCGGATAACATCAATGCTGACCATTGGTCATGTCTTCCAAACACACCATCCTCTTTACCGATCAACGAGAACTTTCCCGATGAACAACTCCTTTATGTTTCTATAGATCCCTGGTATGCCGACATAGTGAACTATTTAGTCACTAAGGAAACTCCTTCATTTTGGTCGAAACAAGATAAATATAAACTCCTTTCCTAAGTCAAATACATCTATTGGGATGATCCATACTTGTTTAAGTACTGTTCCAACCAAATCATTCGACATTGCATTCTAGATTTTGGAATCAAGAGTGTTCTTTCGTTTTGTCATGACCAAGCTTGTGGTGGTCACTTCGGGCCAAAGAAAACCGCAGAAAAGGTGCTTCAATGTGGTTTTTACCAGCCTACGTTTTTCAAAGATGCATTCGAGTTTTGTATAACCTGTGATTACTATCAAATGTTAGGAAGAACCTCTCGTGAAACATGATGCCTTTGAACCTCATTCTTACGATTGTCCTTTGCCAAATGTTAGGAAGAATCTCTCGACAAAAATGATGCATTCTAGTTTTGTAAAACTTGCGATCGCTACCATTTGCTTTATGAAAGACATTAGTAAAATTGCTTGACCTCTGACGACTCTTCATGGAAAAGACATTCCATTTGACTTTAATTCTGACTATGTTTCTGATTTCGAATGTCTCAAAAATAAAATCATTTCTACCCCCATCATTTGCTCACCCAACTGGGTCTTCCTTTTGAAATAATGTATGGTGCCTCTAACTTCGTACTTGGTATTGTCTTAGGACAACACATTAACAAAATTCTTCATGTCATTTACTACGCTAGTATGAATTTAAACGATGCTCAATTCAATTGCACGACCATTGAAAAAGAGCTTCTAGCGGTAGTCTTTGCATGTGAAAAGTTCTGACCTTATTTAATTGGCTCACACATTACGGTTTACACTGACCACTCTGCTCTTAGGTACCTTTTTGCTAAAAAGGATGCTAAGTCACATTTAATCCATTGGATCCTTTTACTCTAAGAATTTGACCTTACGATCAAAGACAAAAAAGGATCCGACAATGTCATTACTGATCATCTGTTGCGTCTTTCAAACGCACCATCTTCTTTACCGCTCAACGAGAACTATCCCGATGAACAACTCTTTTCTGTTTCCATCGATCTATGGTATGCCAATATAGTGAACTATTTGGTCACCAAGGAAACTCCTTCATTTTGGTCGAAACAAGATAAATATAAATTTCTTTCCCAAGCCAAGTACTTCTATTTGGATGATCCATACTTGTTTAAGTATTGTTCCGACCAAATCATTTAACGTTGCATCCCAGATTACAAAATTAAAAGTGTTCTTTCATTTTGTCATGACCAAGCTTGTGGCGATCATTTTGGTCTAAAGAAAATAGCAAAAAAGGTGCCCCAATGTGGTTTTTATCGGCCTACACTTTTCAAACATGAATTCGAGTTCTGTAAAACTTGTGATCGCTGCCAAATGTTAGGAAAAATCTCTCGACGAAACATGATGCCTTTGAACCCCATTCTTACGATCAAAATCTTTGACGTTTGCAGTATTGACTTTATGGGACTGTAACATCCCGGAATTTTGTTGAATTTAATTTAGCAAATTATTTGAACTTTTGAATTTAATTTGAAATTTCAAAGGAAAATATAAAGTATTAAAAGTAAACAACTAAAACAACTTTTATTTTAGCAAAGTAAACAAATAAGTGCAAGTAAATTTGTAAACAAGAAAACAAAGTAACAAAGGAAATAAACAAACAACACTTTCATATATAGGAAAGTCAACAGCACCTTGCTGTAATATACAAAGAAAACATGCTTGCATTAAATGAACATTTCATTTCCATACCTTCATTTAATGTTAATACTCTCCTGCATAAACCAGATCACATCAGCCCAATTCAAAGCATGGGTTTATTCATCTTGTACTTGCCTACCTCCTTTACTCTGTACACGATCTCCTTATATACACATCCATAAAGTTTTAGTTCATTTGGTTCAAACAACTCACCAAAGAACAGAAATTAAAAAGGGAAACAGAACATCATCTTATTTCAAAGTTGAAAACAAATTACTGAAGAAAGAAGAAAAGAAAACAGAGAGATCAAAACTGCAGATTTTTCCAAAACAAGTAAAAAGCAACTCTTTGTTTCAAACATTCGACGATGTGAGTAAACTTAATTCTTGAAGCTTTAAGTTTAAATTTAACAGTTCATGATTCAAAGATCATATGATATGGTATATACTTTATTTTGTATAATTCTGTGTTACTCTGTGTTCTCTGTAAACATATTTACAGGGATTATATTTGTTTTTTTTCAAGTAATCAAGTTATTTTTATCCCCAAACAAGATTTTGTAAAGTTATTTAAACATACAGTAATTTTTCTCACTGTAACTCTATTTTACAGGTATTCAATTGATTTTGATAAAAATAAAATGTTGTAGAATATTAAGTCCAGATCATAATCTGAATCTATTCTTAAATTCATGATTTTTAAAACAAAAATGAAGATTTTTAGTGGAGTGTTTCAAGAGCAGTTTGGAATTTTGTTCAATGTGCATTTTTCTAAATTCCGGGTAATCGATTCATTCATAAATTCTGAAACTTGTACTAAAGCATCCTTGAATGTCTAGAATGTTGGGAAAATTGTCGAATTAATTTTCAAACACTAGAATGGTTCGAACGAATTGAAGATAGGGTTTTAACACTGGGTTTTGTAATGGGTAGAACGCGGGATGATTTTATCACCTAGGAGTGATCGAGTTCATCGAGGTTGAGGGGGAGGTTAGCTTAGGTTGTCGACGTGCTATGGCCGGAAGCATGAATTTTTCTGGTGAACTTAGACGTGGCGGCGAGACGATTCTCTGAAGGTGGTTAAGAGCAGTTTTTTTCGAAAACTACAAAAAATTTGATTTCGTCCTTTTTGTGAAGATCTGGGTTTTGATTTCAAACGAGGGGATGATTCATGGTTTGCTGGAGGTCGCGGTGGCCAGAGAAGCGACGGCGCGGTGGCGTGCACGTTCACGAGGATAATCTCGTATTAGGGCATTCGCGTTTACTTGAGGTTGCTCGAGTGATTCGAGTGATTCGAGTGTGGGACTCGAAGTGAACTAGGGATTTGCTCGGGGAAAATACCATGGTCTCGGGTTGTTTTGGTGGCTACAGGTATTTTAATGGAGAGTGAAGTTTTAAAGTAAGTAAAGTTTTTAAAACCTAAGTTAATCTGAAATCTAAATTGATATGTATTCCAGTTCTGAAATAAATGGAAGTTTTGTTAACATAAATTTATCAAGTAAATGATTTTTTTTAAGTTAGTAATTAATAATAAGTTGTTTCCAAAAGTTAAAGGGGATTCCTTTAAAACGTTAATTAAGTTGCCCAATTAATCATAATTGATTTTATTTTAAAATTTATTGAGGATAATTACATTACAATTAGAATTAGAATTAGAAATAATTAATGTTTAAGTAATAAATAAAATGTAATTAACTACTTAAGTTAATTAATGGATGTTTAATAGTCAATTAATTAAGTAATTTAAATATGGATAAATAAATGATTATCTAAATAATTGATGTAAGGTAAACATTAATTTAGAGGAATAATTATTATTAATAAAACGTTTTAGAAAGAAATCAAAACTGATTAAAATTAATAATTGTAATTAACTAAGTGAAGAATGAATTATAATTTGTAATTAAATTGATTTATAAACAATTAAGTGTTCAATTTAATTGTAAATTAAGAATTTGTTGTACAATTAAATTAAATTGACAAATCAAATTTAGCGGTTAATTTAAATAACAAATTTTGAAACAATAAAACGAGTTAATCAAGATTTAATTTATTTATCCAAATTCTTATCGTTGATTTAAAAATAATTGTGTGGTAAATTTATTTAGACCACATTTAAAAATAAATTACTTATTGATGTGCACTATATTGATATTTATGTTCTGATTTTGATGCTGTGTGATATAAATTTCCATGTACTACCCTGTAATTGTGATTTGTTCTGTATTGATGTGAAAACCCTATTTGCCCGTAAAACGGCATTTAAACCTCGATGCGACAGGGGATCGGATTTCAGTAGTTGTCTGAAACCCACATCGAATCTATGAATTTTTGTGAACAACATATACACATGTTTTTGAAATTAACGCTCACTATTCGGGTTAGCCGGGAAAAGACCTTTGTGTCATATAACCCATTCCGAATAGTGATACGTCGTATATGGATGGCATTTGAAGACCGGTGTTGAAGACCGGATATTTTCAAAAATGAAAGGACAACCTGTCGAATGTCTCTGCACCGAGTTGCTCCGGTATAGAGATTTATATCACTCTTTTGTGATGGGAAGTTCGGACATGATTAGAAAATTATCCATATTTGCAAGGACTTCTTTGGAAGTGCCTTCGGTTCTGTTCAAACCCGGAACAGACTTGTATGGTTACATGTCTGACATTACACTTTGAGATATAAAGCCGATTTCTTTCAAATACATTTCTGTTTGGTGGCGGAGAATTTATTCTCTTAGCTTAACACCCTTCTCTGAGACGTACGAGCTCAGAGGTTATGTAGTTGAAATTTATCAGCGATATATTCCCAATTTGGTAATGTGACATGCTGAGTGTTGATGTGTGATGATCATTGTTTGATCATTTGTGATATGATCATTTGTTTGATCATTTATCTTTGTGATCATTACTTTGATCATCTGTTGACCCAAAGCATGGCTTTGTGACAAAGCGTAGCTTTGTGGATGAGACTTCGTCGAACCTCACACCCCGGAATGGTCAAAACAGGAAAGATGCAGCAAGGTTATTGGGGGTAGCGCCCCTTAGGGTATGTACATTTCCTTCTGGATATAAGTGGTATCATGGTATGGAGCCCAGATACTTAACTTATGTGGATGTCGCAAGTATATATATGTCTTACTTTGTGATTTGTTGCTGGGGCCCCGGTAAAAGGTTGGTTACAACCGGGAGATGGCATACTCGTGTCAGTAGTTACCCAGTTAGGGGTAACCCGGCCTTGTGTTGGCAGAGATCCGGTTAGGTTCTCGGGACGTCCTTCCAGAGGCGTTTCCATGTGGCAATGGGAAGTTTCTTCAAATTCTAACTCGGACTGACGTAAGTCATCTCGAAATCCTGTACTCGAATCTGGACGAAACCGTTATGTGAATAAAATGATATATATACAATACACGTATTTATTTCAATTGCTTTCTTAATATATCTTATTCTTTAATTTACATTCATTTATTACTTAGTATATTCTCCCAATACTAATATCACTTAAATACCATTCCATTAATTTTACCTAAGTTTATTATAAACATTTTATACAACACTTCTCATGTTTATTATCACTTCACAACTTAAGTTCAGATCCATTTCTAATCAAATTCACCTTCATTTAACTCATTTCATTATTTAATTCTATCAGACGACATTCCAAAACGTATTCAGTTCACTAATTTATTCCATTAATTCACTTCATTAATTTATTTCAAATCACTATCAATTTCATTATAAAAAATATTTCATTTAACCTAACTTAGGTTAAATTTCTTTTGAAAATTCATTTTAGTTAACTTAAGTTAAATTTTTATTTCAAATCTGATTTTCTTAACATTTGTATTCAACAAATTTAATTTTTTTTAACTTACTAATCCTCAAAATTTATAAGTTATAAAACCTATTTGCTCATATTTTCATAAAACACTTGAATGAAAATTTTCAAAGTTTAAACATCCCATTCTTATTTCGACTCTATTTTAAGACAATACTATCAATAATTTCTTTGTATTTCAAATCAAATTTTGAATTTTAAAATCAAAACAAGTTTTACTAAAGCAAAACCTCAATGGTAGCAATCCATCACTTAGAAACTCGAAGATGAACGCCGATGATTCTGCAGTCATCATCGAAATTATTCTCCAGCGATCGAAGTGAGTTCACTACTTTCTATCTCTTTTAAATTCCATTTAAGAATATTTTCATTCAAAATTATTTTTCAGAAATTATTATTATTTTCCCAAAACTTTAAAAACATTTCCAAAAGTATGGGATTGTAAATTCTCAAATTCTCAACTTATAATCCTTTTTATTTACAAATCATATTTATAAATTTCCCTTATATATAATTTCACTTTGGTTATATAAAACCATTCCTTAATTATTTATCTTTTTTTACATTATAATAACAAAAACTTTTATTAAAACACAAACAACAATGATAGACACAAATGATAATAATCAAATATTATCATTCACAAACAACTAAACACATCATATATACTATAATAATTTCAGAAAAATTATCCCTTTGTATATAAAATATAATTAGGGTAAAATTATTTCATTAACCCAGTTCCAAAACAATACCATGTCGAATTGCTCTATTGAAGTGTTTAGAAATCCCTATTAATAATGTTAATTACTCGTATTGACCAGAATCCATAAGCCACTTGACAGATCAATCAACATAATATAAAAACATTTTTATATCACTAACAAATACGCGCTCATATCAATAATACACTCAAACTCATAGTAAGACATTCCATTAACTTATCTTATAATGAATTACCCTACCATAGCCAAGGTTCTCACTTAACCTTATGCACTCATACCAAGTGTAACAACTCTGGATTTTCGACCCTCAAAAGTCAACACTAATACGTCCACTGTATTGCGTGCCAAGCAATCGAATGCCAGATAACTCGATAGTTAGGGGAAATGAAGAAGGAAGAAAGAAGAGAAGAAAACTAAACAACATAGAATCTCACAACGGAACGAATAATCTATAATATACAACAAATCTTTACATAAGAAAAATGTAATATACATACACTAATAAGAGTATACTAACCTCTTTCAGCCCGGATAGTTATAATGGCCTGTCTTTACAATTGCTGATAAATACAACTAACAGACAACACAACAGAACACAATAAAATACGTTGATACGTCTTAGACTTCCAGCTCATCTCCCGAAGCTCCAATGCATCCAAACTAAACTCGTAATACGCTCGGTCTGCCCCGAGCATTATAATAAAATAACACCCAATCAGTCTGAAAAACCAGCGTAAGAAAACACACCTCATTTGATTTTAATGCTTCAAAACCTTTTGAAAATAAAGGTATCTCGTAAGACCACGCCGCACATAAACACGGACGGGTTTTATACCTTACGATTGTTGGAAAATGTGGATTACGGATCTCAAGGCAGAATTAACACTAGAGGCAGAGAATATTTGAGTTGATAACACTGAGATCTTTGAGAGAGAGAGGCAGGGAATCAAACTAGAGATGATCGAGTTTGATTCACTTAGGATTTTGGTAGAGTTTTGTTAAGATATTAGAGAATATTTGAGTGGAGAAGAAGGAGTAAAGAAATGAATAAAATTCTGTTAAAAATTCGTTCGAAACATCAGGTATTTATAGAAGAACAACAGTCGTGTCCATTCACGAAAGGTTATGACGAATAGGCACTTCTTTTGAAAATTTAAATTTTGAAATAAACGACCACCATGTCGACATGGAGAGATGGGGTATGTCGACATGCCCCTTTGAATTTTGAAAATTGATTTTTCTTTTAAAAAGTGATTTCTTTTCTGAAACTTGTCAAAACAATTTCTAAAGTTTATAAACCATTTTGAATATAGTTTAAACATATAAAAGGGATTAAAAAGCAATTTTAAAATATATAATAAATAATATAAAAGTAATATTAAAAATAAGTATAGAATATATTTTTGAGAATTTAAAACTTATAATATTAAAACCAGGAGATAGTTTAAAAACAAGAGATGATTTTGAAATCAAAATATAAAAGATGTTAAAAATAGTTTAAGGCTAAAATATTTAAACCGAGAGAGATGACTTTTAAAAAGTTTTTGAAAAATATTTAAAATAAGTCATTTTGAAAATTTCGTGGATTCCATTCCATTAGAGAAGGTCGTGGATTCCATCCCACTAAAGAGGTCGTGGGTTCCATCCCACTATTAAAACGAGAAGGTGGATTTCATTCCACAATTAAAATCTGAATAAAGATTTTAGTGCTATTATGAAGTTTTAACATAAATCTAGACTCTATTACTTATCCTGTTATCTTGAACTCTTGAGCTCTTGAAATCTTGAACTCTTGATACTCATGAGTCTTCAATCTTGGTTTCTTCAATCTTGAATTCGTCAGTCTTAAATCTATATATTGTACAGTCTTCATTCTTCAGTACCTGCATATTTATATCCTGCATATACATATATATATCTAGACAAGAATATTAGTATTTATATTTTATAACAAGTCCTAAGGTTGTTGTCATCAAAACCATCATCTCAATAACTAACAATCTCCCCCCTTTGATGATGACAACCTTTGTTTATAAAATATACTCTAACTCTATTCTAACTCTACTCTGACTCTCCCTTAATCTAACAACTCCCTCTTAATCTATGCCTAACTATCCTATTTTATAATTCTCCCCCTTTGTCATCAACAAAAACCATCCTAAAACCATAAAACTATAAAACTCCCCCTTAAACTAATACTAGAAAAAAGTATAGTAAATGGAATGTGAAAGACATTAACATAATTATATTATAATTATTCAATACATAAATATGTATAAGTATATTTCAGACAATCCAATCAACACACACATCAAATCCAATCATGTCAAACAAATCAAACAAGTCAATCAAGTCAAACAAGTTAATCAAGTCAAACAAGTTAATCAAGTCAATCAAGTTAAACAAGTCAATCCAATCAAACAAGTCGATCAAAACATACCAAACAAATCAAAAACTAATAATCCAACATTATAAGACAATAATACAAACTCCCCCTAAATAAGATACGCTTGTTATGTGTATATGCATGCAATATGTAGTTTGTAATGGTATGAAATGTATGACATATGCAATGTAGTATGAGATGATATGCAGAATGAAGTGCAACTTGTGATGCAACTGATTATGATATTTCATGCATTGTAATTTATGATGTAATATGCAATGAAATGTGATATGAAATAGGATGCATAATGATATGTAATATGAAATAAAATGATAACGAAGTAAAAAATATGCAAAATGATATGATGATATATATACTACGGTAAGAGATATTCAGATTATAAGATAAACATGAGTGATAAGTAATATCTAATGAACAAGCATATATATATATATATATGTATGTATGTATGTATGTATGTATGTATGTATGTATGTATGTATGTATACATATATCAAACTATTTATTATAAATCACTTCAACCAAACAAAGGTAAGACACACCAATTACTAGACTTAGGTTAAGGAAACAAGTGAATGGGACTGAAAGAGTAGTAAAGACAAGAGTTTAAAGGTAATAAATGGTACTAAAACTATAACATATTCATGAAAGGTAGTAATCAACTCAATATCAAAATCAAATTGCTAAAAAATATAGACTTAAACTATATATATGATCAAATATGGTTTTTATAAAAATTAATACCCTCCTTATTTAATTTCTTTAAAATAATTTTTTTAACTTAATTGTTTTTTAAGAATCCAAACTTCCATGTTTATAAAAGCTTAACTTACTAATTAAAACCTATATATTAAATTATTATTGATTAAAATATTTAGAAACATGTTTAAACACCTTTTAATTTAAAAATATATATAATGAAATATAAAATAACAAAGATTGAAAAACTAAAATAAACATGTGTTATATTAAGGTCTCTTACATTAAAAATTTTAATTAATTATTAAAAAATATTTAAACATGAAATTAATTTTAAAATATTCTAATATACATTAGAAAATAACTCTAAAAAGAATAGAGAAAAATACTTAATTCAAATATCATTTTTTCATAGTTTAAAGTTTCAAATAGAAAAGACAGCATTTACAGAATGCCATAAAAAGTTTTTGCAGTAAAATATATTCAAAACATTATAAAACAGAAACTGCATTTACCAAATGCTGTGAAAAGTTTCTGAAATACTACAGCATTTCTAAGCACATAAATGCTATAAAAACGAATTTGCAGCGCCTAAAAAACGTTACAGAAGCAAAGACAGCATTTCTTAAATGCAATCTAAAGTTGTGGGCCTGATTTTAACATGATTTTGTAATAATTTTACGACTAGATTTTGACGTGTAAATAATTGATTTTTGACCCAAATTTTTTATAGTAGTTAATATAATTAAAGTACTTAAAAAACATAAAAAAATAATGAAAAAACATGTGTAAAGACACTTGGCATTATGCATGTAAACATGATTTTATTAAAGAACAAGTGTAATGACACTTGTCATTTTGCATGTAGGTTACTATCTATTTATGTGACAAGTGTCATGTGATGTGGCGCAATCTTATTAAATGAAGAAATCTATAAATAGAGACTTATTCTAACATTCTAAATTCATTCTATTAATTTCTTAAAGACATAAAATTAGTATCTTAAAAACAATAGAGTACGAGAAGTAAAAACAACATTAGAAAAGTTGAAATCACGAATGAAGGTATGCTTAGTATAGTTGTAATAAATTAGTAGTAAGATTTTGTTTGAAAGGAAACACATTAAAAGTCTTTTAAAAAAATTAAACTGGTATATCGATATGTATATTATGGTGTGTCAATATATGGACCAAAATATCAAAACTTATAAAAGAGATAAATTTCTATACCTAACTAAATGCATAAATATATAATCATAAATGCAACAATAAAGATGAAATAATAGTAAAGCGTTCCACTTTTTTCACTCCTCCATCTTTCTAAATTTTTTGTTCTTCCATTGTCGTGAACCACACATTTATATCTTTCAGAATTTGACGACGAGATCTGTTCTATTACGACGGGCTTGTTTTTCTAATCATCGGAGTATATCCATTTGCTGAATTTGAAGACCATATGAGAAAAATACAGATGATTTAGTAGATTGACCAACTTGGCGCCAAAACTTTGAATTCGAATTTTGAATGAATGGACACTTCGACCACTATAAATAGGCCCAACAGTCACCACTTTTCATAAAAGTTTCTCTTCTTCTTCTTCCCGTTTTTCTATTTACTATCAAACTTCTAGAAGGCATATCTACTTTGTTTCTTAACGAAATTGGATGAAACCAGTGGAAAATCGAAGAAGAAAGCAAGGGCTACTATCTAATAATAGTTTGGTGACAAATTTGGATGGTATTGTGGTGCAACAGGCCGAACAGTAAGATAAATGCAGGAAATCCCGTACACAGTTTTCAGTTTTGGATAACCAACTTCAAACTGTCATATCTCACTTAATTTTGATTGGAATTTGATGATCCACCCATCAAAACGACCATGAGAACAAGAACTAGAATTTGGAAAAGGAGTTGGGACAAAATACTCAAATCTTTGGATGCAATTTGAAGAATATCATTGACAATTTTGCTTTCTTTTTCTCTTTGTTCACCAAAACTTCATTTGACAATAACTTGGTCATTTCTTAATGGATTCGCACGAAACCAATGGCATTGCAAAGCATATGGAGAGAAGTACAGTATCAAATCAAGTTGTAGATGAGAATCAAAAGTTTTGTATTGATCCGGTACCCATTTTATTGTCGATTACCATTATATATCCATTTGTTCTTCTTGATCGATTAATGATTATCTGGTATCTTTTAACCAGCAGTCATTAGACATAACTCTTCTCCTGCAAAACATCATAACTTTTTAAAGAATCAAGTGACTTTTCAATATAACTAAATATAGTTTTAAACAACAACATCATGATGATTCTGTGACATATTCATATGAAAATATTGTTAATAATTTTATCAAAAAAATTGCCATTTTAAAAAATTTCAAAAATCAGATTATGAAAATTTTGAAAACCAATGCTCTGATACCAAATGTTGGAAAATGCAGATTACGGATCTTAAGACAGGATTAACACTAGAGGGGGGTGAATAGTGTTTAACTGATTTTATGGATTTTTGAAATCTTTTCAAATTAAACACAAACAGATGCAATTCACAAACACAGAAACAATCACAGAGTCAGACACAGATGCAAATAATAAATAAAAAGCAGTAAAAGGAAAGAACACACTGGAATTTTATACTGGTTCGGAGTTACCCTACATCCAGTCTCATACAATTTCTTGTGCATATTTCTTTTCAAATATAATGTCGATATTACAATCCCGATTTCAAGGCTACGAGATACACCCTCCTATCTTCGAGTCCAGGGCAAACTCTCTTAATTTAACCAGGCTACAAGATCACCTAATTGATTTACGGGATACAATCACACCCAATTGATTTACAGGCCACAATTACACCTTTTCTAATATCACTTTGAAAGATAGAGAGACTCGATACGCTTCTTTGATCAAATGATCTTATAACTCTGAATAACACTGAGATCTTTGAGAGAGAGAGGCAGAGAATCAAACTAGAGATGATCGAGTTTGATTCACTTAGGATTTTGGCAGAGTTTTGTTAAGATATTAGAGAATATTTGAGTGGAGAAGAAGGAGTAAAAAAATGAATAAAATTCTGTTAAAAATTCGTTCAAAACATCAGGTATTTATAGAAGAACAACAGTCGTGTCCATTCACGAAAGGTTATGACGAATAGACACTTCTTTTGAAAATTTAAATTTTGAAATAAACGACCACCATGTCGACATGGAGGAATGGGGTATGTCGACATGCCCCTTTGAATTTTGAAAATTGAATTTTCTTTTAAAAAGTGATTTCTATTCTAAAACTTGTCAAAACAATTTCTAAAGTTTATAAACCATTTTGAATATAGTTTAAACATATAAAAGGGATTAAAAAGCAATTTTAAAATATATATTAAATAATATAAAATTAATATTAAAAAATAAGTATAGAATATATTTTTGAGATTTTAAAACTTATAAAATTAAAACCAGGAGATAGTTTAAAAATAAGAGATGACTTTGAAATCAAAATATAAAAGATGATAAAAATAGTTTAAGGCTAAAATATTTAAACCGAGAGAGATGACTTTTAAAATGTTTTTGAAAATTATTTAAAATAAGTCATTTTGAAAATTTTGTGGATTCTATTCCATTAGAGAAGGTCATGGGTTCCATCCCACTAAAGAGGTCGTGGGTTCCATCCCACTATTAAAGCGAGAAAGTTGATTTCATTCCACAATTAAAATCTGAATAAAGATTTTAGTGCTATTATGAAGTTTTAACATAAATCTAGACTCTATTACTTATCTTGATATCTTGAACTCTTGATACTTATGAGTCTTCAATCTTGGTTTCTTCAATCTTGAATTCGTCAGTCTTGAATCTATATATTGTACAGTCTTCATTCTTCAGTACATGTATATATATCCTGCATACACACATATATATATATATATATATATATCTAGACAAGAATATTAGTATTTATATTTTATAACAAGTCCTAAGGTTGTTGTCATCAAACCATCATCTCGGGAACTAACAACGATAACCAAACCATTTCATATGAAGTTCTCTGATATTATATAGTTTCTAAGGTACAGTTACTTATTAATTATAGCCGAAACCATTACATTGATTAAATTCCAGCATAATAGGAATAAAAATAAAACCGTAAAGGCTTGTATTAGAGAATGGATTCCATACAATGACTGGGCTATTAGGGTACTACCCATGACGGTGCATCTCTAGATAAAATAACACCAAGGACCTCGCCAGGATCCCCTGCGAACACAGAACCAGCTTACCACTTGACTAGTAGTACCGAATATGATCACCCCTTCGTTAATGGGCCCTGAAGCATACAAATGAGAGGTAATATCGACCATAGATAGGGTTGATCATACCCTACTTGGGAGCGATCCACTTATCCATGTTGCATCTCCTATGTTTTAGGCATTCCTAGTTGATGAGGTTTGAGGCTACGTTTTACCTTTTATATGGCACTTCCCACTTGGAATGCTAACACTGCCCTCCAAGCGACAATGCAATACCAGCATCATCCATACAAGTTCGTTCTGAGACTGAACAAAACGCTTGAGAGCTCCGTCTGCAATTCTATCATCTTCAAGATATCTTCACTTCAAAATGCTTGAGTTGGATCGAAGTTGTTTTCGGATAATATATCCGATCTCGGTCTCTTTGAAAACAACTTTCAATAATTTTCGGTAAATTTAACCTTGGTTCTTTAGGAAATAAATAGTCAAGATAAGAGCGGAGATCACCTCCTAACCATTAGTGGATAGATTTCTTTATCGTTTGTCCTAGGAGAACAAACCGAGATTTATATGCATAGTACAACATCATCGAATATGACTATGCTATATAACTCACGTGTTTCTCCTAGATATTTCCGAAGTTATGTTTTGGGTCTATATTTGGTAGTCGGTTATTTAACTATCAACAAATACACACCCAAATCAGGGATTTATTTGAAAGGGAAAACCAACATTAGTTAAGCACATAAGTAACTACTAGCCTCCTAAATTAATCCTATCGTTAATTAAAATCACTTTGTAATACTTGTATATAAATACCTTTACAAAGATATACCCACAAATCCTTATATTTCCATACTTAGAAAAATATCTCTATACTTATTTTAATGTTATAAGTCTATTCACAAAATTAAGAAAGATTCCATTTCTATACAATTCTAAAATCATTTATAAATCTCAAAAACCATTTATAAAACCATTTAATAAACCTCTGAAACCTTATAAACTCTTTATAGAAACCCCTTATAAAACCCAACCTCCATTTCCAATTATAAACTCTTTTATAAATTTCAAACATTATAACTCTTTATAAACCCATAAAAATATTTATGAAACTCTTATTATAAATCTATAAACCCATTTCTAAAATTCTTTAATACATATCTAAAATCATTTATAAAACCCTTTTTATCTTGTAAATAATCTCCCTTTAAGTCTCCAAATCATTCTATAGAACTCCTCTTCTAAAACCCAAATATGTTTATAAAACTCTATTTATAACTCTCGAACATTTGTAAATAAATAATAATCATTTACTTCAAACACTATTATATAATAATAACAGTTATTAATAGTAAACCTTATAAATAAATAAATATTATTAACCTTAAGAAATCTTAAGATAATAATTAATAATTTTAAAGACATTATTAATAAAACACAAATAATTAATTTTCAACCTTACTATAAATAATAGTAATTAATTTCTGAAATAGTATTAATAAATCATTATTATTAATTTCAAACCATATTAATTATTTAAATAATTATTCTTCAAAATATTAACATATTGATAAATAACCTTAAAAACAATATTAATTATAAATAAATAACTTATAAACAATATTAAATAAAAAAAATAACTTTAAAACAATATTGAATAAAAATAATCTTAAAACAATATTAGATATAAATAAATAACTTAGAAAAGGATAGATACAAATGTTGGAATAAAATAGAAGTTAAATCCTTTAAAACAAAATATTCCCGAAACCAATTTTGGATTTTAATATCATTTCCTATCTCGAAAACCAATTCCTACTCAAATGGAAATTTATAATATTTTTAAAGATACTAATTTGAGGCCAAAAGCTACCAAACACTCAAGCAATATTGATATTGATTTTTAATCACTATAGGGTTTAAGTTTTCAAACATAAATCGATGTCATAACCAAAAGTGTCAAACAATCAGGTTTAATATCCAATAATTCATATGACAGGAATATTATTGAAATCAAAATCAATAATGGCGAGGAATCCCGTTGGATCCCTCCAACCTGTCCCATGCATCGCAAACAATATATAATGGTATAATATGGGTCATCCGCTACTAGACGATATATATATATAAAGGGTCATCCGCTACTAGACGATATATATATATATATATATGTGTGTGTGTGTGTGTATATGTATATATATATAAAGGGTCATCCGCTCCAGGGGCGGGAATAAATCCAAACCAACTAATAAAAATAGTAAATCATCCAAACATTCAATCAACGATTTTTACCAAATACAACATATTGGTTAACCAAAAAGGCAAGTATAACTCACTGAAATCCCAATCGTCGTCAAGACATTTCGGTTTCGTCTAAAATTAAACGACGTTTAATTTTAGTGAAAAATTTTGCTAGCTCCAATCATCACCAATCCAATTTCATAACGTAGCCCACGTCAATATATTCCTAACGCAAAAATCCGCTTTCAAATCCGACCTAATATGAACGAGTTATGCATTTTATAAGAATTCGATTTTATAATTATAATATAATTAATTACACTTAATTTCAGTAATCGGCTTAACTTAATCACATTCTCTAATCTTGTCTTCAATCTCGTTCATTGCTACACTAACCTAGGTCGAACTTCACTCGATCTCCGTCGCCACCAGAACCCACCGGAGCCTACCGTTACCATGCCCTAGAACTACCTCGCCAAGACAAACCCTTTACCACCGTCGCCGTCATCCGAAACGCCGCCATCGCCAGGAAATCCTCCAAAACGTCGATCGACATTTTTCACAAATTCCGGCTACTATAACTACTACTGTGCCACCACACTGACACCGAAGCACCACCTCGTCGTCCCCTTTAATTTCTCTTCAGAGCCCACCTCTTGAAAACCATCGTAGCACGCCGTTGAACCCACGAACGCCGCCGCCTTTGGACACAAATTGTCGCCGCCACGATGAACTTCAACCCATCTCTACTGTCTATAAGCTTCACTCATCGTTGACTATAACTTCCTATTTGAACTCTTCGACCATCGACGCCTCTGGTGGCTCCGATTGATGTAAGCTGTTCGATTTAGTTGGGTTTTTAATTTGAAAATTTCGAACTTATTTCTCTATTTTTGGCACAAGTTTATATGGGAGATGAGTATGGCCTAGGTATGGGGGAGGTATGGTGTGAGTAGTCGTGGTATGGGTTGAAGTTATGGTTATAAAATAGTATATATATTATTTTAATTAGAAAATATCTAGCTTTAAAGGTCCAAAAATTTCATATTCCAAACGAGGCATGCCGCCTTGCATTCTATATCTAATACCCCTATTCCGAACATAATGAAACTAGTCTCGAGACCTAATTCGGTCATATAAAAATTGTTGCTAACACTCCACTTTTGGTTAAGAAGGGGACATTTAAAAAAAATATGTTTTTTTACTACGAGGGGTACCAACAAAAATGACCCCCTTATATAATTATATTATAAATCGACCAATTTATCCCTTTATTTTTTACCATAATATTCTTTAATCTTTACTATTCTTCTACTTTAGTCTGTAATCCCAATCAATAATCAATGGAGAAATTAAACCTGTCTGAAATTCCAATAAAGAAAGAAATAAGATTAATTGTTACTCAAGAAAGCATCTGTAATGTTGATTTTGTTCAACAAAACAGACAGGTAATTCTTTTTTAAATTCTAACGTTTTACACGTGTAACGAACTGGTATTTCGAACCATTCGCATCCGCACATGTCAGACTTTAATTGCTCAAAACAACAGATTGTTAATTTATATTTGGCAAAAATTAGCATATATAGTAAATAAATCAATCACAGAATCACGGACATAGAGTATTACAATAATAAGCAGCGGAATAGATAAATAGTAGTTCATGAAGCTACTATAAAACATCAGAGTCTAAAACAAAATACAACAGAATCTCAAATACAAATGAATCTCTAATACATAAGCAACTGACTAGTCTGAACATAAATGGCCGGAATAAACCGAAATAACTAAAAGCTAGATAGATAGATCTTCAACAAAGATCCAATCTCCAAAGGTGAGTCTCAAATGCTGTGACACTCAGTCTGACCCGAGCATAAAGCAAAACACAAAACACTCGAGTCAGGATTAACATTCTTATACCAGTAAATTTAACTCAAGTGAAATGTCAACTAAAATACAAGTAACTTAAAGGATGTTTGGGATTTCCATCCTCTAAGGATCTGTGGAACTATCTACTATATAGTAATATACGCTATTATAATATGTCTATAGTAAAGTAAACTATTAAAATAGCATTAAGGCGTTACCCATATCCCCCTTAACACATTTTATATATTCCCGTAGTCTATATAGTACTATAAGCTCCACCAAACCGGTGGTTTACTCAGAGGGCACTCCATAGGTACGGTACAAACCAAACTCGTAGAAGGCACGATAAGGCATGTGACAAGACACACGAGGCAATGCCCAGGGTAGATATACCATTTGCGTATTCAGACTGGTGGTAATGCATAGCAGCTGCTACCGCCCACCTCGAGACACACTCCCAAATCAAAGGTGCACCGAATCAAATCACAAAGTAATAATGGTATCAAAGAAATGTGTCCGATAAGAGGAATGATCTCACTTGGCCCGGCGTGGCTCCTGTTTTAGCTACATCAAGCTGACTCACGGGAGTCAGGACTGCGTTAATACCTCATATAGAACCGTCGCTAAACCATCCTACTTCGTTCTGGAATCTCCGCCACGTGCATAGTTGTTAAAGTGGTTTTCGGTATTGGAAGAGAGTATGACAATATCCGATCCCGGTCTCTTTAACAACCAAACGCTTATTTCACACCGTGGTCATTTCATTTCAAATAGTCCATACTTCATATCAAAATATCATATTTATTTCAAAATCATATCAATTCGATATCATTATTCACTTTAAAAAATATTCATTTGCAAAATCGTAACACTTTCAAAATTATAACACTTTCGAAACTATAACACTTTTGAAACCATAACACTTTTGAAATCATAACACATTGAAATCATAACACTTTGAAATCATAACACTTCTGACTTAAACAGTTTAGATATTGAAAATAGTATATATATATTAAAATAGTTATAAATTAAAATAGTTTATATATTAAAATAGTTTATATATTAAAATAGTTTATATATATTAAAATTGTTTTTATATATTAAAAATACTTTATATAAAAAAAATAGTTTACTTCAATTCCACAAATCGATTCAAATCAGCTTAAATTCCAAAATTCAATTTAAATCAATCCCTGTTCAACACTTTCAATTAAAAAGTTAAAAGATTCAATTCAAATTCTCAACAAACCATTTCAATTTTTTTTATCGATTTCAAATCCAGGTTTGAACTATCATTTCAATTCCAATAAGATTCAAAGTTTAAATATTCAAACAATTTCAATATAAGTTTCACTTATATTTCAACATTAAATTTTTTAATTTTATTCAAATTGGAAAATATTCACTTAATCATTTTAATAACAATTAAATAAAATCTCAATTTATAAATTTAAATCAGTATTAAATATTCAGTCTCAATTTTATTTAAAGTTGAGAATATTCATTTAATAACTTTTTATCAAATCAAGTTATAAATCATATCTTTTAAAATCTCAAAATCAAGAAGTTCAATAAATTCTTATTCGAATTCAATTATTAACCAATTTAAATTCCAATCAACACTAATTTATCTTCCCGACCTTTATTACATTAAGTTATTAAAATTTATTTTAAAAATATTAATATAAATTTAATTAAATGCTTAAACATAATATATAATAATTAAATTAAATTGTTATTAAATTTAATCTTATTATTAAATTTATTTTATATTAAATCTTATTTTTATATATTTTTAAAACAATAAAATTATAAGAAAAAATCTCAAACTTAAAATTAAAAATTTCAAAACATATTATTTTGAAAAATCTAAATTTTATACATATACAAAGATACCATTTATATATTTCATTTTAAAATCAACATTCATTAAAACCCATATATTTCCTTTTAAACTTTGGAAATCATTTTCAAAATATAGACCAACGGTGTTCGTATATAATTTTCTATCATATGGTCAAGTGATACAGATATTTATCATTCCAATCCGCGATTTAAATTTAATATTTACGGGTATATATCATTTCAACCCGCAATTCCAAAATTTCAAAATAAATGAAAATCGCTTGGGTTTATCATTTCAACCCATAACGATTTTCCTCTAATCTATAATATCGTTCGGGTATGTATCATTTCAGCCCATAGGGAATTCTAAACTAACATGGAACTTGCAGAGTGAGAACAAATATGATAATAATATAACATATCAACAACAATTATATATCATCAGTAATAAATTAAATATAATATATACAACAGGATATGGTGTCATATATCATAGGTGAACAATTATAGATAATGGCATATCATACTTAAAAATTAAATAACTAACAATTCAAATTTACCAGCATATTTCAATCTTCATTTCATGTGAATTAAATTTACTAAATATAAGAATGTTAATCGTGAGTGATTACTCACCTTTCGAGGTTAGAGAACCATAAGATGACACAGATACGCACACGAACAAGAAAATCAAGGTTGCTGGGATTTCCGGACAGCGACAAATATAACAACAAACTAAACGGCGACAAGCTAGATAGTTTGAATTCGAATTTGATGAAAAAGATATATATACATACATTTTAAAATCAAAAATTTACCCGTATATAAAAAAAATCTTTATATTATATCTTAAAAAAATCAATATTCAAATTTAAAACACATATATAAAATAAAATCTTTATGTATAAAATTTAAAATCAATATTTAATTTAGACACCAATTTTAGAATAAAATCCTTATATACTCTATTTAAAAATCATTATTCCTTAAACCACATGTATTTAAAATCAATACTTAAAACTGATATTATATTCTTAAAACACATTGTAAAATCAAAATATCTACATATTATATATACATATTATAATTTTAAAACAATATTAAAACAATATTAAAACTTATGCTTTATAAACTTATATAAATATAACAAAGAAAAGCAGCTCAGGCACTATATAGATATATAAACTTATATATATATATAGACAACATATTATATAACTTATATATACAACCAACCAGATTATATACAACCTATATATACTTATACATAAACAACAAATGATATAAAACATTATATATAAACTCAATAGATCATATACATATATATAACTAATATACATATTCAAACATTATATATTATAACACTTTAAACATATTATAAATATGCTTCTCATATATATATATATATATATGTATATGTATATGTATAACAAAAATTGCGTATGCACGAATAAATATAGAACTACAAATAAGAGAAATATATATATATATATATATATATCATAGGCAAATATATATATATATATATCACAGACAAATATATATATATATATATATATATATATATATCACGGGCAAATATATATATATATATATATCACGGGCCAATATATATATATATATATCACAGGCCAATATATATATATATATATATATATATATCACAGGCCATATAGGTACTTGGATCAGAGAAGGGAAGTGACTAGGCCGCTCGGAGCAGATTGCGTCGGAGGTTGGCGAACTGGAGGAAGGCAGTTGATGTTGTGGTCGGAGCGGATCAGGGATGCTGTGGTGGATGAGTTTGGCTGATGGCCCGAGCTGTTGATGGCGTGGGAAAGTGGAAGTGCGGCCATTGGGATGTGCTGTGCAAAAGGGGAAGAGGCGGAGGGGATAAGGAGGTTTGGTGGTGACGTGGTGTGTTGGGGATGGCTACACAGGCGGAAGCAAAGGCCGAGGAAGAAGGGTTTCTATGCTTGGTGGCTGGAGATGCTCGGTCAGAGGAGGAGGAGGCCAGGGCTAACGGTAGGCGGTTACTGGAGAAGGGACGGTGAAGTGGCTGTTGCGGGGTGGAGAGGCTTGATCGGCGGCGGTGGTAGGGGAGGCCGCATAGGGTTGTGATGGTGGAAGTTGGCTGGTCTCGGCTAGAGGAAAGGAGAGGAAAGGCATTAGTTTCGGTTGAAGGGCATGGATGCATGCGGGTCTCAAAGCAAGCCTATAGGGGTCTCGAAGCAAGCTATGGGAAGAAGACGTGCAGCTTACAGGCAACATATAAACGAAAGCTATTTTTTTACTTAGAATTAAAATAAAAGGAGATCAGAGAAAGAAGGTGAATGGAAAACGAGCGTTAGATATTGGACATAGGGAATGACAAAAGTCATGCAAGTTGAATTCTAGAATTATTAAATGCACATGGCTATTGGTTTACACGGCGGAAAATAAAAGGACATAAGAAAACCAAAAGCCCAAAATACGAAACCGATACGGAAATCGTTTTGCAGATTTTGCCTTGAACCGGACTCTGAAATTGACAATTGAATATACTACGGAGATCAGCACGACGAGACGAACAGAACGGTACATAGATATCAACAAAATGATTATCCTATCAAAAGTCAATATTTTGATACCAAACTGTTGCAAATTCGCCGAAAATAAGATAAACGAGGCTAGAGAAGTCCAAATTTAACGAAATGAATTATGACGTCTCACTCAGAAAATAGTTTAGATTTTTATTATATAAAAATATTAAGATTTCGAAAAGATTTTAATTTCATCAAACTAACTGATTTTAAATTGAAATAAAATTTCACAACAAAATAAACTTCCATATTCTCTGATGAAAATCCGACATCTGCTACGTTTAAATAGACACATTCCAAATATCAAATTTTCATTGCTAAATTTTAATTATTTATTTTCATCAAAATTTTAGTTAATTACGTTATTTAAACCGTTAAAATTTACGAGTCCTTACAACACGTTAATTTGGTTGTCGACAATTCTAAATCGAATTAAATGATGGGCAAAATACAAAGGTTTTTTTGGTCTAGAAGCGAAAGATTGGTTCTTGCCATTACTGAAAGCTAAATTGAACTTAGTGAAAAATGTAAGTAAAGAAGAAGAAGATTGGTTAAAAATAAATGATGGATAAAATAGGAAAAGCTATTTATTATTTGTACAGCATGAGTACCCCTCATAACAATTTTAAATTTAGTGGATGTGACTAAAAAATGGCTCTCTCTTAACCAAAAATGGAGTGTCAGTAACAATATTCATAAATAAAAAGAAAACACACTTGAAGAGTCTTGTCCTTTGTAACACCTTGATTTGTGATTCTTCTTAGATCTCTAAGTAGATCCACGTCCAGCTTTGCAAAAGAATGATGGCATCAAAACCAAAACCAAAACCAAAACCTAAGGTACTAGCACATATGAGATTTACAACAATGACACCAAAGAAGGAAATGGGTTTCCTTGCTACTTAATTACATTGATGAGAGAACAGGAAAAAATGGAGATTGAACTATCACCGAATGAAGAGAATAAATGAAATTATTCTTCTGAAGTTAAAAAAGTTGAAGAATCATTCTTCTTTAACTACGTGCAACAGTTGATAAGAGGAAGAAGAAAAATGAGAAGATAAGTTATAAAACATCAACGAGTCTATTGATATTTCTTTCAAAATATAACAACAATAAGGAAAAGCAAATAAAATTTTAACACAATTTAATACTGGGACATACGGCATCATAGGAGATTTTTTACAAAACTAAATACGAAGGGGCACACAAATTCAAATTGGGCTTTCATATAATATAATACAATAGATAATAGATAACTTCAGCGATACAATTAATTTTGAAATATTGCATGTACATATATACATACATATGTAAATTGTAATTTAAGATTTAATTTCAAAACTATATATTTGACTAAACAACAAACTATAATATATTAATTCAAAACAAATTAACCAAACAAAAGGATTTGACTTGATGCAGGTTTACAATCATGAAAGCTAAAATTGAAGCATACATGCATACATACATACATACATACATACATATATGCTCAATTCAACTAATTAAACATTAAATCCATGTTTATATGTGAATTAAATTGTGATAACAAAAGTAAAATTTCGTTTCAGCAAATTGGATCTACATGAACAAATAATCTCAAATCTAACAAATATATCAACACACAAAATAAATTAAACACAAATAGATTTTAATAAATAATTAATTAATTTTCTTATGATAACAAATGTAAATTTTGAAGCAAATCAAATTTGTATCGTTAACAATTTCAAATCCAACAACAATATCAATACGCAAGACAAATCATACATAAGATAGATTTACATAAGAGGTTGAAAATAGATTCAACTAGTGGTAATTCAGTAAATGTGCATGTGAGTTAAGTCATGATTAAACATCATGAGTGAGTATAAATAAGGGTATTGTTACTAACGATCCAATTTTGGTAAAGAGGGAGCATTTTTTTTAAAATATTTTTTTACAATGAGGGGTACCAACAAAATCACTCCTCGTATAATTATATTATTAACTAGTCAATTTATCCCTTTATTTTTTACCCTAATTTCCTTTAATATTCACTATTCTTCTTCTTTAGTCTGTAATACTAACCAATAATCAATGAAGAAATTAAACCTATTTGCAGATGGAATTCCAAAAAAAAGAAAGGAATAAGATTAATTATTATTCAAGAAAGCATCTGTAATGTTAATTTTGTTCGATAAAAAACAAGTAACTTTTTTTTAAATTCTACTGTTTTACACGTTAATTTGGTTGTCGACAATTCTAAATCAAATTAAATGATGGGTAAAATATAAAGGGTTTTTTGGTCTGGAAGCAAAAGATTTGGTTCTCGCCATTATTGAAAGATAAATTGAACTTAGTGAAAAATGTGAGTGAAGAAGAAGAAGATTGGTTAAAAATAAATGATGGGCAAAATATGAAAAGTTATATATTATTTGTACTTCATGAGTTTAGTGGAGTGCAAATAAAAAATGGCTCTCTCTTAACCAAAAGTGGAGTGGCAGTAACAATACCAATAAATAAAAAGAAAACACACTTGAAAAATCTTGTCCTTTGTAACTCCTTGATTTGTGTTTCTTCTTAGATCTCTAAGTAGATCCATGCCTAGCTTTGCAAAAGAATGATGAAACCTAAGTACTAACACATATGAGATTTACAAAAATTATACCAAAGAAGGAAATGGGTTTCCTTGCTACATAATTATATTGATAAGAGAATAGGAAAAAATGGAGATTGAACTATCACCGAATGAAGAGAAATAAATGAATTATGCTTCTAAAATTAAAGAAGTTAAAGAATCATTCTTCTTTAACCATGGACAATAGTTGATAAGAGGAAGAAGTAAAATGATAAGATAAGTTATAAAACATCAATGAGTCTATTGATATTTCTTTCAAAGAATAACAACAATATGGAAAAGTAAATAAAATTTTAACACAGTTGAATACTGGGGCGCATGGCAGCATAGGAGATTTTTTACAAAACTGAATACGAAGGGGCATACAAATTCAAAATGGGCTTTCATATAATATAATAGATAATAGATAACTTCAGTGATACAATTAATTTTGAAATATTGCATATACATATATACACATATGTAAATTGTAATTTAAGATTTAATTTCAAAACTATATAATTTACTAAACAACAAACTATAATATATTAATTTAAAACAAATTAACCAAACAAAAGGATTTGACTTGATGTCAGCTTACAATCTTGAAAACTAAAATTGAAGCATACATACATACATACATATATGCACAATTCAACTAATTAAACATTAAATACATGTTTATATGTGAATTAAATTGTGATAACAAAAGTAAAATTTTGTTACAGCAAATATCAGATAACAAAAGTAAATTTTGAAGCAAATCAAATCTGTATTGCTAACAATTTCAAATCCAACAGCAATATCAATACACAAGACAAATCATACATAAGATAGATTTACAAAAGAGGTTGAAAATAGATTCAACAAGTGGTAATTCAGTATATGTGCATGTGAGTTAAGTCATGGTTAAACATCATGAGTGAGTATAAATAAGGGTATTGTTACTAACACTCCACTTTTGGTTAAGAGATGGTCATTTTTTAAAAATGTTTTTTTTACTATGAAGGGTACGAACAAAAATGACCTCCTCATATAATTATATTATAAATTGGCCAATTTACCTCTTTATTTTTTACCCTAATTTATTTTAATCTTCATTATTCTTTTTCTTTAGTCTAATCCCAACCAATAATCAATGGAGAAATTAAACCTATCTGTAGATGAAATTCCAAAAAAGAAAGAAACAAGATTAATTGTTACTTAAGAAAGCATCTGTAATGTTGATTTTGTTCAACAAAAAAACGGGTATTTTTTTAAAATTCTACCATTTCACACATTAATTTGGATGTTCACAATTCTAAATTGAATTGAATGATGGGTAAAATATAAAGGTTTTTTTAGTTTGGAAGCAAAAGATTAGTTCTCACCATTACGGAAAGCTAATTTGAACTTAGCGAAAAATGTAAGTGAAAAAGAAGAAGATTGGTTAGAAATAAATGATGGGCAAAATAGGAAAAGTTATATATTATTTGTACAGCATGAGTACCCCTCATAACAATTTTAAATTAGTGGAGTGCAAATAAAAAATGGCTCCTCTTAACCAAAAGTGGGGTGTCAGTATAATATCCATAAATAAAAAGAAAACACACTTGAAGAGTCTTGTGCTTTATAACACCTTGATTTGTGATTCTTCTTTGATCTCTAAGTGTATCCACGCCTAGCTTTGCAAAAGAATGATGAAACACTCAAATTTTATTTTGGAAATAATGGATTAATTTTTAATTTTGGCTATGAAGATGAGGAGAGAAAAATAAAACGGATGAAAGAATGATCCAGAATAATTAGTGGACTTGCTTTAGTGAAAGAATGAAATCTTTCCCTTTCTTTCTATTAAAACTTCCACAATTAACCTCATTTTTCTCTCACCCCACCCCATTCTCTTCTAAAGATATGGTCGTCCATTGATGGCATTAAATGACACAAAATTTCCATAAATTTCTTCATGCAATTATCTTTTATTTAAAACCATTTAAAGTTACACTAATATCGTATATCTATGCATGCAAATATAACTGTTATATATGCATTCAAATAATTACAAACAATTCCCTAAAATTAAACAATAATAAATATTTCTCAAATATTAATTATTTAAATTAATTAACAATATTTTATAAGTTAATTGAATCATGTGGTTTTTCAAAGGATTCACAAATAAGGTTGTGTGGATATGAATTAAGTCAGCAATTAATATTAAACAATTCAAATATTTACGTTCACACGTCATTGTATTTAGTTGCGTGATAGTTTGATTGAATTCATCACTTATAATTTTTTTTTTAGTAAAGTCATATTTTATGTTATCTTAAGTAGTATCATTTAGTAATAATAACTTACACATATTCTCTTCATAAATGCTGTATCACTTTAGGATTTATAAAATTTAGTTTTGGTCAAAATTCTAATAATATTCTTATTCAACTTAGTTGATCCGTTAACAAAGTCCTTGGTTCAATAAGAACATTTATTATTAACTGTACTGCTTTGATCAGAGATTTTGACTTTGAGTTGACTACAATTGACAGTGATACTAACCACATACAGTTGAGGTGATGAATCCTCTTTAAAAAAATACTTTACTTCAAATGCTTCAACTCAAACCAACTATAGTCACTCGATGGATTGTAATGCCATGATTTAACCGTAATCAAGGTGGAGTATTCATATTAAAGTTCCATGAGGTTCTCAAGTCAAGGGAATTGTGTAACATTGTCATCCTGAGATTTTATGTTTGACCTAGTTGTTATTAACCAATGGTAGATTTTCGAACAAGTCATTCCATTGTTATTCAATAACTGCGAGTACCTCTTGGGCCCTCAACAACCATGAGTGATACACTGCCTAATTGTTGGAGAGCGTTATACATTATGGTGTCAACAGATGTATCAATATCTTTTCTCAAAACACATTGACCAAAAATATTTAAAATAATATGTTATTTTGTATTATGATAATTTTCTCATGATTATAACTCCATATAATTATTATCACATAACATATCATTTAAGAATTTTCTATATTAATATACTTAGATTAATTACTTAATTAATATACCATAATATAACAAGTATATAATAAATTCGCAAATTCTATATATACATCGTAAATTGCTTTACCTACACCATAAAAAATTTAATAAATATTTAAACAAATATACCCTTGTTTAAAGATAAAATTAAATTCAATATTAAAATTCATAAATTCATAGTATATTCAATAGTATTTCTTTCATAAAATTACCGAAATATCTATGCATCATCAGTCAAATTAAATTTAGGTTCCTTTTAGGTATTAGTTATTATTCATATGTTTTCAAGATGTATTCTTACATAGTTAATTTTAACATTTTTCACTTTAAATTAAATATAAAAATTAAAATTTAAAACTCAAAACTCATAAAGTGTTAAATTTTCTCTATCCTTTGCTTAAATTAAACGAAATTTAAATTTAGCATTAAAACTTAAATAATTTAACTTTGTATTATTCGAAAATTAAACTCAAATTGCTTTATATATCTTTACTACTAATAATGAGAATTCCATGAATTAAATTTCAACGGAGTCTTTTTGAAATGCCAAGAATACCCTTACATTTTCACGTCCGCATTCAATTGGTCGTATCTCCCAACGCATTTGTTTGTCCTATTCCATTCTCCCTTCCTAAAACCTATTTGTGTTCATTCATAAATTCGTCCTCAAAATACCAAATCTCATTAATCCCCAATTCCTTTCATCCTCAAATTCGATCTCATCAGCGAGATAGCATCCCCGACAGCATTCCTAAACACCGATCTTTCTTATCTACAAATTACCAAATTTGGTCCAATAATCTATGCCAATGACAGCACACTCAATCCTATAACAACGGTGATGATGTGAGCACCGGCAGTTAATACAGGCGTTGATAGTGTGTACAAGTGTTGATTGTGCTACTATTGCTCCTGTGATTTTGTTTTATTATAGTTTATTTTTGTAATTTGATTTGTTATATAATGTTACAACCTATATTTTGATTTTATTATTTGGATGAATTATACTTGATTTGAAATTTAGCCCATAGTGTAACGAATGGAATAGCGATCCCAAAATTTGTCCATCTAAAAAATTCTTATAATGCTTTGTATAGTTAGAATCGAGAGTTGGTGTTGTTGTGCACTCCAAATGATTAAGATCTTAGTCTCATGTATAAGGTAGATAGCAATTATGAGGCTAAACTGACTCATGAAAAAAACAAGAGGATTGGACTGGGCATGGTTTGAATTTGCAATCAGGATGTTTAAGATTTTTCTTTTTTAAAATAATCTTTTACTAATTTGTCTAGTATAAATTATGATATATTTAGTAAAGATTATAAATGGTGCTAAATACAATAACTACACTATCAAACTATATAATCTTATAAGCGCATAATGATTTCATTATAGATTTTATTTCATTTTGCGCTGCCAAAATCAATCAAAACTTTTTTCATTGCATTGCAGCTGAAGAGGTCAGTTGGCAAGCTTCAATTACCGGGTCTAGAGCCTTTATTGAGTCTATGGTCAAAGGGAATCATAGTCTTCCAAGTTTGAGGCTGGCTCAGGTTTGATAGCAGAGTGAGTTCAAAAGGCTAACCCAAAATAGAAGATCCGTGATGGTGCTGCTCCATCTAGAGGGTACAACAACAAGTGGATCTACCTTCTTTCAATTAAGATTTAAGAAAAACAAGGACCCCAATCTCTATTTTGGCAATGCCAAAAAGTTCGTTACAGCTTTGGTACACTAATTTTGGTTATTTCCCATGCTCCTAATTATGCTACTAGGTTAAATACGATAATTGAACAAATGCATTATTTTCTCTTAGAAAAAGCAAACAAATTTGTATTTTTAGTTATTCAAAATAGAAGTTCAATTTTTTTTAGTTTGAAGAGATATTATGGTATACAACTCAAAAATTAAGAGACAATATTAGTGGAAAATGATAAACAATGTAATAAACATACAAGTAACAACAAAAGTTACTGAATTGCCTTTTATCCCTTTCAACTCATTCTTATTAGAGCAGTCAACAATCTTCCTACTTTTGGCACGAGGAAAGGAGAAATCTTCCTGTCAGTTATTTGAAAATAAATTGAATTATGTTTTTTTAGAGCTTGAGATGATTAAGTGGGGTCTCGCATAATTAGCGCTACATTCAACCGTACTACTTAGCGGTTAATATGTTACTTCCCGGTTTAATGAGATAACTTGGCTAAGTATACTCGAATTCATTAGCATTTAACATGGATCAATCATACAATGAAAAGATTATGTGTTGTATCGAGGATAAAAGTAGATGCACAGTTTGAGTTTTGGGCCAGTACATGTGCTGTGGTGGAATAATGTTGATGAGCACCTAAATGTGTTTATTTTTACAGTGCGAGCTAAACTGTGAAATCACTTGCACCACTATAAAATATAGTTAGAGAAGTAGGTACTTACAGTTTATTCATAACGAATAATTTTTCTTCCTGTGTAGGAATGCATTCAGGCTCCCAAACAACAAAATTTGAAGTCAGCGGGTATTAAAGAAAAGTGGGAGTAATAATTTTTTTAAAAAAATTTCTTTTAAAATACTGATTGTATTTGGCTTCAACAATAAGGAAACAGCAGATCACACAGGATCAGTATATCGATTTATGGCTTTTCAAGTTGGTATGCTTATAAGTCCATTGACAAAAGATATACAAGTTAAGTATGAGGATTTTCTTACAAGTCTCATTTCTGACAAAAAAATGTATGTGGTGCACAGTGGTGAAAAAAGTCTCCATAAATACTTATTTTCCAGTTCTCCTGTGTAATATAGTCCTTTTATCTTATGTTGACTTCAAAACATGGTGTTTAGTTCTTCTATTATTGTTTTTCTGAATGGATGTTCTATTTTCTTCGTACTAATACAATATATGTGTTGTTTATTATAATGTTCAATTATATTTGTAGAGTTATCATAATGCATTTAGCTATCAATTGCATATACGATATGTAAACTTCTTTTTGTTCAGGAAAAAAAGCCATGATTCATGAATTATTGATCCCTTTTTTTAAAAAATGTATGTCCATAATCTCCACTGTTAATAAAGAGAATTCAATCAACCTTATTTACATGGTGTCTTTTTGAAATTTCAAAATTACCCTCATTCGTTAATGGAATCTCATCACCCTTTCCGTCTATCCACCAATGGAATTTTACTATCAATTTGTTATCGATATCACCAACAAAACAACTTGAAATGTATTGTGACTACAAAAACATTCACACTTAAAACACACATCCATCCAAGGTAAACATCTTTGGATATTAGATGCACGTACGTGTGTTGTATACTAGTAAGTAATAAGAAAAGTTAAATTTCATTTAAAGTATTTCAGTTTCTTTAAACCATTTCGATTTCAAATTTAAAACTTGCAAAGGTGAATTTGGAGAATTTAGGAACCTTACTTTCATTAATAGATTAGAGAGAATATTGGTGAAATGAGGTAAGGGTTTGTTTTATTCTAAAATGAGGGTAATTTTGTAATATGTATGGTGTATATTAAGTAAAAAGTGGTGCATACGAATTTTGCAAATTTTTCGGTGTATGTATAGTAATTTACGGTGTACAAATAGAATTTGCTTAGAAAATTAGACCCCTTTATTACGTAAAAGATTGGTTATAGAGTTGGATATATGTAACAAACTATATAGTTAATCTTAGGGCGTACCCCTAATTCTCTCAAGAATAATAAAGCAACAAATTCAATATTTAAATTAAGCACTCAAAAGAGAGCATGAAAAAGGATGAAGGACCAAACATAGGGAAAATAACATAACATTAGTTTCACGAATTTGAGAACACAAACAGACATAGTTTGTTTTGACTTGTTTACCAAACATTTGTATTTTATTTAAAAAAAAAAATCAGATTTTAGTTTCAACTTTCAGAAACACTAGCATGTAATCCGAGGGTTGCACATGATGGTATTATAGAAAATCACCCATGAAATCATTTTTATAGTATATAATATGTATTTTATAAATATTACTATGTTGGTTTAATTTATTTAAAAGTCAAATTACTTAATTTTAGTTGAGCCAACTTGAATATTAATGTAAATAAACTAATTTGAATAAGAATTTATTATGATAAACTAAAACTAGCGAATTTAGAAAAACAAATTTGGTGCTTTTATTATATTATCGTTTAATAGGTAAATAAACATAATAATTAGTGAGAGATAAAAATATAATGAAATAGCTTTGCCATGACTCGGTAACATCAAACTCGAATATATAACCTTTCACCTTTAACGGTTTGATAAACGTAAAGAATATTGAATAAAATAAAGGCACATTCTATTCATACACCACAAATTACTTTGCATATACCCAGTAATTGTCAAAATCATATACACCATATTTTACATAATATACATCATTTATGTTACAACAATACCCTCAATTTTTGTTGTAGTATGTTATACAGATATATCACTCCAGGACACGATTGAATCGCTTTCTTTCAAGAATGTTTTCACATTTTTCAGATCATAGAGGCTTTTAGAAAACCTTCTTTTAGGATACATTGGAGTATGTTTTGTGCAAGTTGTGATTACTTGCACAAATCAGAAGAACACTCGTATTTGATCAGATGATGCAACAGAGATATTAATTCAAAAGAAAAAAACAGAAAAGTATATTTTTTGAAAATGAAGGCGGCCAAGTATATATAGGGGAAGACATCTGTTGGTGGTGACTGTTCGAAATGAACAGACACCTTCCCAACAGTCATACCTGTTTGCTGTTTGAATTTAAATTCAAACAGTAAACGAAATGTACCATGGGGGCGTTGCCCCCGCACTACCACCTAGGGGGTGGCCACCCCTCCGGACCCCTCCTTCGTAGTGACAATCAATTCAAACAATTTTATGAAAAAATTCCAACAATTTTTATTAAAGTTTGACACCAAATTCATCTCTCTCTCTCTTCAATCAATCATATTCATAAATTATAAATTTCTAGAATTTAATTTTGCAGATTTCAAAATTTTGTTTTTGAATAATTAGCTTGTGAAAACGCGTTCTCAATCATCCCGCCAATTAATAGGGCTAGTTTGATATTGATTACAAGTTTTGACTTTAGGTACAATATGGTTTAAATTTTGGGATTATGTTATCTTAATATCATTTTAAGGAGAGATGAATTTAATTATGAAATCAAAACTGCATGTATAAATTTTACATTTAAACCTGTAATTTGAACAATAATTTTAAATTTTGAAGTAAAATCTAATTCTAAGTAGGTATAAATTCTAATTTTTAATGAAGATAAGTTCTAATGTTAAATTCTAATTTTGACATGGAAAGTTTAACTTTGAGTTTAAATTATAAAAGTTTAAAATTGTAAAAATTTGATATTGAAAATAGTTTGAATGAAGTAATTTTAAATTAAAAATCACTAAAATAGAAACTTGAAAATAAAAGCTATTGAAATATAAGGGTGTTTTTTGCCTAAATTTTATTAAGGCGTTAATAATTATGTAAAGTAATTTATGTTATTTGAATATAATCAGAGCACGTTTGACAACTACTTGTAAGTAGTCAAAACTACTTGTAAGTCACTTATTGTAATTCAAGTGTTTGACAACTCTTTGTAAGAAGTTTACAGAAGTGACTAAAAAATTAAAATAATAAGAAATAACAATTTGTTGCTTATGATTTATGGACATATTTTATAATTTGTTTTGATAAATTATTTTATTTATTCAAATTTCATTTTTAAGTAGTTTCAAAATAAGCTAATGTCAAACGTGCTTTTAGTCTAAAATAATAGGCTAGTATCACATTATCATAAAATGTGGTTGGGCTATTATTGTCCTAAAATACATTACACAACATATTTAGTGGAGTCACACTTCCTAGATGTGCATGGACAAACCCGAAATAACGCATCGGAAACAGCTTATGTCTGTTTGTCTATCTGCTCACAAAGCACCGGCACAGAAATGTCTTACTACGGAAGCAAGTCCTTCTAAAAACCCCAAATTTCTTCTCTTCTACTTCAATCTTTAGAACTATGGGATCTAACGGAAACTCCGCGGTCAGCACGAACACCGATCCCAGATTCATCTCAATTCAGGGTTCTTATTGCGATATTCATTCGCTTTATATTTCTTTCCTACAATTTGCAGAAATTAGGAGAAACGGAGAGCAGCTTGGAGAAGATTAAGCGCCAGCTGTCATCTGGTTCGGGTCGGACTCTCCTTCAGGGTCCGCTTCTCAAAAGATCCGAAACCGTACGTATTTGTTGTCTAGTTTCTTTTGTTTGCTTATAGTGGTTATACCCTTGTGTGTACTGGTGTAAGTCATTGAATACTGATCTAAACGCGGATGATCATGCTTAAGTTAATAGTTCAGTAGTTGAATCCTGATGTAGTTGAATTAAGAAATGAAACCATTGATAATTGTTTCTAATTAAGGCTTCATTTGGATTTTTTTTCTACCGGTTAACAGATGAGTAAATTGCTAGAAGGGATTTTTGGTGCAGGAAAATGCTAGTTTAACTGGCTGAATTGCCTGATTTTCTCCCTGACTTAGAAACAAAAACATGGGCACCTCCGAGTTCATTTTTTCCGGTTGAATAATTGTTTGTGGCCGCATGAAAATCGGGGGCACATGCATATTGGTGTTAATGGAGGTAGAACAAATGATAGATAGCCGGTAGGAGAAGAAGCCTTGAATTCATAATGGGCATTGCCATCTGATATTCAATTGAAAATGAATGCAGATTTTAATATGGAGATTTGTTCACTGAAAATGCGTCAATGTAAGGAAATTATTCCAAAAAGAAAGAAAAAAAAATGATGATTTTAATGAAAACGGGAATGGGAACTAATGATTTGGAGTGCCAAGGAAAATGACTTTAAGGAAAAGAAATGTTGAAACTTTTCTGCACTATGATTGTAGAGCAAAAGTTAGTAACAACCTTTGGCATACCAAAATAGAAATCATCATGCCATTTTTTTTTCCTTTCATTTTTTCATTTTTTTGCCAAATACATGAAATTTTAGACTTATACTTTAAAACATAACATGTATTGTCATCCAGGATTCAATGTAGTTAACAAGGGATTGGCTATTCAATTGCTGTATAGCAGTATATGATTTGATACGTTCCATGCTTCACGGCCCATCGATTATCGTAATTTTAAAAATGCAAATTATATACACTTTACAAAAAGTTATTGTAAACATCACAGTATGTTATGAAACTTTTGTTTGATGATTTAAGTTTTTAATTGAATTTGGAATATTTCTTACTAAAAACTTTGTATAATAATGGTTTTTTAAGTGCAAACTATTTGCCTTGTGCAAAAAGTTGTTGTAAACATTAAGTATGATTTAAAAGTTTTATATAAATCAAATTCTAGTTTGTTTGGAAACTTGCATGGCAGAAACTTTTGTTATTAGACCATCTTTGCTAGGTTTCCCTTTTTCTTTTTTCTATATCACCGGTTCTCAAGCATAGTTATGAAAGGCGCGCTACGGCGTGGCGTTTGCGCCTTTCTTCCTGTATGACGCGGCGCATATGAAAAGACACAGCGAATGACACTTACGGTGCAATGACGTACGACACAAAAATGTCTCGCCTTTTCATTATTTTATTGTTTTTTATTATTTAGTTTTTTTATTTTTCACAATCCAAACCAATCTCCAACAATGGTTGAATGTAGTATAAATTTTTTATGCAATGATATGATTATATTTTGATCTCCAAGAAACTTTGAACTATTTATTTATATTATTATGACATCAAGTTATGATGGACAATTAGAACCAAGATCTGCAATTACAAGCCAAAAAGATCCGAATCCGACTTAAATCCGATGGGTCCTGCGTTAGGTCTAGTTGATGAAAAATAACATAAAGAACCGATTCAACTCGAAAGATTAGACAAAAAACGAGAAACATACCCCATTTTAGTGCTATTACCCAATTGAACCTGAACTGATGCGAACCGAATCGAACCTTCGGTCATGTCAAGGTTTGAATATATACAAGTTAGACTCGACAAAAGCTAATCCGACTAGACTCGAAACTCGTCGGGTCCAGGTTCGACTAGGCAGGTCTAATTAACACCCTTGCATTGAATTAATAATCTTTTCGCATTCTTCAAATTAATCTCGAATAAACTTCAAACTATTTGTTATAATTACCGTTGCATCGAGCAAATCTCTAATGGATGTTTTTTAATCTCCAACGAGCTTCGAACCGTCTGTTTCTATTGCAATTACATCGAATGAATTGTCAATCGTATGAGACTGTTGGAAACAATGGCTATCTTCAGCTGAGTCGTGGACAAGTCACTCTCTTGAAGACGTTTTGGTGATCTGCTCAAAGGTGCAAGCAGTTCGCCTCTATCACCGCCGCCTCTAGGATAAAACAGCCTCTCGAAAGTTTTGTGGTATCGGTTCGTTTGCACGGACGAAGCGATTCTGGTTGCACTTAAAAAACTCGTTGCTCGATTATTATTTTTTTTAAAGGGAAAAAATGTTGTTCTTTTTATTTTCGTCTTCGTATCAGTTAAGAAGACGGAAGAGCAAAAGAACGTTACTGAATGGGGGGATACGTGGTCTTGAAAAACGGATCTGAGAAATACCGGGTCAAAAAATAAATAAACGTTGCGTAACGTTCTTCAATACGGGCTTCTTACCGTTCCAGCCCGGTCAGAAAACGGTAAATAAATTTGTACCAAAAATATAAGTATTACACCACTACAAGCCCGAACCCGAGCCCGGCCCGGCCCGGGTCGGGTCGGGTCGAGTCGGTCGGTCGCGCGCGCGCGCGTGTGTGGTGGTCAAGCATGGTCTCCCTCCTCACAAAAGAGCATCATTGGGTGCCCAAAGGGCCCAACTTAGCTTCAAAGAATCAAGTATAAATACTTGATTCTTCTATATAATCCCACAATGTGGGACTATTCATATTCCCATAGGAGCCATATCATACTTAGTCAAATTTTTAAGAATTCATTCATAAGTAAAAACATTTCCAACAATCCCCCACTTGAATTTTTAAAACTTATTTCGAGCAATTTCTGAAAACCATAAGATTGTGCATAAACAAAGGTGTCTTTCGACTTGAACCTTTGCATAGTGGATAAGATTCAGTTTTTACTAGAGTGACACGTGGTCTTGAACTCTATTCCTGACATCAGACCACACACAATCTTTCTAGAGTGCAATCAAGTAAGCCCGTGCATTTATGGCCATGCACGTCCATCCCAGTTTAGTGAATGCTCTAGGAGTTTTGCCCAAAAACTCCATAGGAAACGGTCAAATTTCCACATTCACACAGGTGAGTCTATCAAGAGTACTCCTGAAGGTAGGTACTCCACTCCAAATGGAGTATAGATATCATTAAGAGTTTCTATTAACTCAACCTCTAACCACTTCAGGAATATATGCTTTTATATACATGAAAAATAGCATATTCAACTCATATCACTACACAACTTGTTCTTACCCATTGAACCTAGTTCTTGGGATCTCCAGTCAGTAGGTCGGGTTACTATTGTGCGTGACTCAACAATCTAAGGGCAATAGTCCCATTTTTCTAGAAGTTGTAAAGACTTTCTCTCTGGCCAGTCCTTTCGTCAAAGGATCTGCCAAATTCTCCTCACTGCGTATGTGATCCACTCTAACAGCTCCTGAAGAGAGTAGCTCTCTAACAGTGATGTGCTTACGACGTATCTGTCGTCTCTTACCATTATAATAACGGTTCTGTACTTTTGCAATAGCCGCGGTACTATCGCAATGAATCAACACAGCTGGTATCGGTTTTTCCCATAAGGGAATCTCAGCTAGCAGATTTCTTAAATACTCTGCTTCTTCACTAGCTGTAGCTAGTGCTATCATCTCAGACTCCATAGTAGACTGAGCCAAAATTGTCTGTTTCTTGGATTTCCAAGAAACAGCTCCTCCAGCAATGCTAAATATATAACCACTAGTTGCTTTTGAATCATCAGATAAAGTATTCCAGTCTGCATCGGTGTAACCTTCAAGCACAGCTGGAAACTTTTCATAATGTAACCCTAGGTTCATGGTTCGTTTTAGGTATCTCATGACCCTCTTAATAGCATGCCAATGCTCTATACCAGGTCTACTAGTAAACCTGCATAATAATCCCACGACATAGGCAATGTCGGGTCTAGTACAATCAGTGGCATACCTAAGGCTGCCAATGATGCTCGCATAATCAGACTGTCTTACACCTTCACCAGTGTTCTTGAATAGCTTTACACTAGGATCATATGGTGTACATGCAGGTTTACAGTCAAAGTAATTGTATTTTTTTAAGATCTTCTCAATATAATGAGATTGATCCAAAGAAAGTCCCTTATCAGACCTAGTAACCTTGATACCAAGGATTACACTTGCTTCACCTAGATCTTTCATATCAAAGTTGGCACTTAACAAAGATTTAACAGTGTTTATGGCATGAATGTTTGATCCAAAAATAAGTAGATCATCTACATACAAACATATTATAGTGCAAATGTCATTTTTAGATTTATAATAAATGCATTTGTCACTTTCATTAACTTTGAAACCATTTGAGATTATTAAGTTATCAAATTTTTCATGCCATTGTTTATGTGCTTGTTTTAAACCATATAAAGATTTATCTAATTTGCAAACTTTATGTTCTTGACCATGAATTACAAAACCTTCCGGTTGGTCCATATAAATTTCCTCTTCTAATTCACCATTTAAAAAAGCAGTTTTAACATCCATTTGGTGTATAATTAAATTATGAATAGATGCTAATGAAATTAGTACTCGAATGGATGTGATTCTAGTTACGGGTGAAAAATTATCAAAAAAGTCTACATTTTCTCTTTGCCTAAAACCTTTAGCTACCAAACGGGCTTTATATTTATCAACTGTGCCATCAGGTTTTAGTTTCTTTTTAAGTACCCATTTACAGCCTATAGACTTACAACCAGATGGTAAATCTACTAAGTGCCAAGTCTTATTGGATTCCAAGGAATCCATCTCATCATTTATAGCCTCTTGCCAAAAATCGACATCTAATGAAGATAAGGCTTCTTGGAGGTTTGTGGGATCCTCCTCTATAGAAAAAATGCAAAAGTCTGAGCCAAAGTCTTTATCAACTCTTGCTCTTTTACTTCTTCTAGGTTCAATTTCAGAAGATTCATTAAGTTCTGTTCTAATAGGCACGGTGTTATTTGACGTGCCCCCACTATTCCTTAATTTAAAAGGAAACTTAGTTTCATAAAAATCAGCATCATTAGATTCTACTATATTATGTGTATTCAGGTTATAAAATCTATATGCTTTGCTGTTAACAGCATAGCCAATAAATACACATTCATATGCTCTACTAGCTAATTTTATTCTCTTAGGGTCAGGTATACGAACATATGCCAAACATCCCCAAGTTCTAAAGTAAGATACATTTGGTTTATAATTTCTTAAAATTTCAAAAGGTGAAATCTTACTTTTTGATTTAGGGATTCTATTCAATACATAGCATACAGTCAAAAAAATATCCCCCCACCAATGTTTTGCTGCACCCGAATTTAATAAAATAGCTACAACTAATTCAGTAAAGGTCCTATTTTTTCTTTCAGCTTTACCGTTCATTTCAGGTGAATAAGGTGCAGTTCTCTCATGAATTATACCATGCAATTTATAAAAATCAAGAAAAGGACTAGACTCATATTCAGTTCCTCTATCACTACGAAGTCTCTTAATTTTCTTATTAGATTGATTCTCGAGTTCAGTTTTAAATAATTTGAACATATCAAATGCATCACTTTTATTTTTCATAAGATATACATAAGTGAAATCAGAGCCATCATCAATGAAAGTGATAAAGTAACGGTGTCCGTGTCTAGTCAAAGTGCCATCAAGCTCACAAATGTCAGAATGAATTAAATCTAAAGGTTCAGAGTTTCCATCAACTGATTTATGGGGTTTCTTAGTGATTTTTGCTTAACTACAGAATTCACACTTATCAAATTCAGATTGTGACATTTTAGGAATCAAATCTAAGATGCTCATATTATGAATAATGCGTTTGTTAACATGACATAATCGAGAGTGCCAGATATTAAAATCACATAACATATAAGCAGAACTGGTTACTTTATTAGATTCAACATTCAGTTTAAACATACCCTCACAAGCATAACCCTTCCCTACAAACATCCCCTTATGAGTCAAAGTGTACAAATCAGTCCCTATAACTTGAGTAAAACCAGCCTTATTAAGGAGAAAATCAGAAACCAAGTTCTTTCTCATCTCTGGAGTATGCATTACTTCTTTCAAAATAACTGTCTTTCCAGAGGTAAACTTTATTTCCACATTTCCAATGCCAGCAACAGTAGTGGTGTGAGAATCTCCCAGTAGCACTTTCTGATCATCAGCAGCCGTGTATGTGCTAAACATAGCACGATCATAGCAGACATGGCGGGATGCACCAGTATCTACCCACCAACCCTCTGATCCACCAACTAGGTGAATCTCAGAAATCATAGCCGTAAGAGGCTCTTCAGTCAGGTTAGCCTGCGGTGCAGGGCCTGGTCTGTTCCTACACTTGCGTGCCATATGACCTGGTTTTCCACAGTTGTAACACAGAAACAACTGTCCAGAATCATTCTTTTGGGTCGGTTTTTGCTGTGCCTTTTGGTTCCCTTGCGGGTTCCAATTCTGTTTGTTGCGGTTGCGGTTCTGATTCTTAAAGTTTTTCGGATTCGGTTTCAGAACCGCGGGCTTGGACCTTTTAGTGTTGTTGTTTGTGACAACAAGCACTTCCTCTTTCTGGTCCTGCTTACGAGCCTCCTCCTCAATACGGAGGCGAGTAATCAAGCTCTCTAAGGAAAATTCCTTAGTCTTGTGCCTAAGCACATTCTTAAAATCTTTCCAACCTGGGGACAATTTATCAATAATAACAGCAATCTGAAACTGTTCATCCAAAGTCATACCTTCGAAGATGATCTCATGAGCAATTTTCTGTAGCTCATGAGATTGCATCTCTACTGACCTGTCATCTGTCATCTGGTATTTGAGGTAGCGGCTGATTGCATACTTCTTTGCTCCAGCCTCCTCAGTGTCATACTTCTTTTGTAGCGCTTTCCAGATCTCTTTGGCTGACTTGTCAGAGTTGTAGTAGTCGTAGAGGTCATCACTGAGGCCGTTGAGTATGTAGTTTCAGCACATGTAATCTTGTTCTGTCCAGGTGTGCAACTCCTTTGATTTTTCTGTCCAGGCTCGCATCTGATCAGCGTCTGCTTCGTCTGGTCTTTCGGGTAAGTGCGGTTTGTCGGTTGTTAGCACAGCCACCACTTTTCTGGTTGTTAGGAAGAACTCCATCTTCTGTCTCCAGCGTTTGAAGTGGAGGCCCTCGAATTTGAATGGGGCAGCAGAGATCATGAGGACCTGGAAGAACGAAGCGGGAGCCGTAGGATCTAGATCTGCAGCGGAAGCCATTGATGTCGGAACGTCTTCAATTTGTTGGAAACAATGGCTATCTTCAGCTGAGTCGTGGACAAGTCACTCTCTTGAAGACGTTTCGGTGATCTGCTCAAAGGTGCAAGCAGTTCGCCTCTATCACCGCCGCCTCTAGGATAAAACAGCCTCTCGAAAGTTTTGTGGTATCGGTTCGTTTGCACGGACGAAGCGATTCTGGTTGCACTCAAAAAACTCGTTGCTCGATTATTTTTTTTAAAGGGAAAAAATGTTGTTCTTTTTATTTTCGTCTTCGTATCAGTTAAGAAGACGGAAGAGCAAAAGAACGTTACTGAATGGGGGGATACGTGGTCTTGAAAAACGGATCTGAGAAATACCGGGTCAAAAAATAAATAAACGTTACGTAACGTTCTTTAATACGGGCTTCTTACCGTTCCAGCCCGGTCAGAAAACGGTAAATAAATTTGTACCAAAAATATAAGTATTACACCACTACAAGCCCGGCCCGGGTCGGGTCGGGTCGAGTCGGTCGCGCGCGCGCGCGTGTGTGGTGGTCAAGCATGGTCTCCCTCCTCACAAAAGAGCATCATTGGGTGCCCAAAGGGCCCAACTTAGCTTCAAAGAATCAAGTATAAATACTTGATTCTTCTATATAATCCCACAATGTGGGACTATTCATATTCCCATAGGAGTCATATCATACTTAGTCAAATTTTTAAGAATTCATTCATAAGTAAAAACATTTCCAACAGAGACAAATGAGGAAGATGCTGAATCTTATGAATCCGATTATGTAGATTTAGAAAATATGCTCATTGAATCAAATTCAGATTTCTAGTTTATTGGTAACATGTAATGTTTCTTGAGTTTTAGTTTTAAGGACTGTTATGCTTGAAATTTTATGCTTATGATATTATATTTGACGATGTTTTTTGCCAAATGTAAAAAAGATCTTTATTACTTATGTTAAATATAAATTATATTGTACTTTTCAAATTAATTGTTATATATATATAAATTCTAAACATGCGCATTAAACTAAAATGGCGTATAACATTTGCCACGCCGTGCATCAAAGCTTCATGGAGGCTTTGCGTCTTTTTGCGCCGTGCGTCATTAATAACTATGTTCTCAAGAGGTTGTATATACATACAGCCAGGCGGACAAAAAAGAAGATGGTGGTAATATTCTGCACTCGTGTGGAGTTTTACCATTCAAAAAAAGAGCAGGACTTAACTATGTGGAGTTATTACTACTTTTTGTATTTATTGCTGGAAATAAAGTAAAATAAACAACTTAATTTCATGCGATCACTACTGCTTTTTGCATTTAATACTGGAGATGCTCTTACATTTTTTTAAAGTGCAAACTATATGAACATTTAAAGAAAGCCATGAACACATCATTATAGTGTAGAGGCATTGCATAAATTTAGGATTAAGTTTATGTAGAATATTTGATGGTAAAAATCATCGGTTAACTTAGTTTTTTGAATGTGTAGATTTTTTGCATTTTTTTTAATGTATAGCTATGGATTATAAAATATATGTGCTTAGTATTTTGCCAGTTTGTATTTTCTTAAAAGAAGCTAAATGTTAATTTTAGCATAATAAACATATAATGTTTACTTCTTTGTAAGATGTACAATGATTCATGTTGACATACATTTTTTGTTGCAACATTTTAGAAATGCATAGTCTGCAGTTTCAAGATTATATATCTTTCATAACTATTTTATATTTCGCCGTCGTCATCTATCTAGTGCACGAGGGTACTGTTTGAGCGGGATTTGGGGTAGATATGTTGTACACAATCTTATTCTATTACTGGAGAGTGTTTCTGAAGGTTGATCAATAAACCAACAGTCCACAAAAAGCGAATCCAATGATGTGTGAATAAAGCTCACAGTAAGCATATTTTCAAAACGAATTGTACCACATTTGACGTGTATTTTACTATATGTCCATAAAGTTAGATGCCCGACTAATTAATATTGATTAGAGATCAAGCACCGAGTCAATAACTATTTTTAGTTACAAATAACAATTAATCTAAATAATTTTTGTTTAAATGCAAGCTATACTCGCTTTTCCATCCACTTACCAAGTTTCAAAGAGGAAAAAAAATAAGTTGGTATACTTTTGCAATATTAAAAGATAAATAGTGGGATGAACATTTTGTAAATATTCGAAACATTAAAATTTGCTATGTGCTGCCAATGATAATTGTGTGTGGCTCTTTTTAATAAATGAACAAATAAAATAGAGGCTCAACACTTTCTTGTTACTAGAAATCGAGGTTGATCTATGATAGGGCATAACTATAACAATCAGACAGAAGTTAATATTTCAAATGAATACGGTGCATTTATATCCTTGAACATAGAGACTGAAGGTATAAAATTGGAAGGCCTAGCTTATGGAAAATATGGTTACAAATTAAATTATGAAGGAAAATCACTGACAAGTGGTGTAAAACTTACAGTTTCTCTGAAATGCAGCCATACCCTTCATTACTATTTTTGATAAAATAACGTAAAATTTTCAATTACTCATATCTTTATTAATAATTGGATTAGAGTTGCACTTTTTTTGTCTGATCGCGAAGTTCCAAAAATGCCCTTCTATTAATATCTTTATTAATAATTGGAATAGAGTTGCACGTTTTTGATCCGACCGCAAAATTCTAAAAACCTCCTTCTTCTATTAATAATTGGAATAGAGTTGCACTTTTTTGATCCGACCGCAAAGTTTCAAAAATGCACTTATATACAAATAAGAGATCAGAAGTTCGAATCCCACTTTAAACAAAAATAACATCTATTTTCAAATGAATATCATAATACGTTAGCAAGATCAAAAGTTCAAACCATAATCCCAAATGTACTGTTGATAATACGTTTTTAATGTAAATTTCAACTTTTACTTATCGAAATTGTGTGTGTATATATAATTTAACAATTTTATACTATTATATAAGAGTTTTTTATATGCACGTGCCAAATCTCATATATATATATATATATATATATATATTTATTAATAGTTGGAGTAAAAATACAAACATTTGGTCCGATCACGAAGTTCCAAAAATACTCTTATATGCAAGCAAAATGTCAGGAGTTCAAATCCCTCAAAAAAAAAATATTAACATCTATTTTCAAATGTGAATTTTGGGAAGTAAATAAAGTTAAAAATTCAAAACTCTATTCCAACAATTTTTTTTTTATTATAGTTTTCAATTTATTTTTATTGAAACTATGTATAAAATTTAAATTTTATGGTTGTATAAGAATTTTTTATATATACGTGCATTGCATGCGCCATAAATTCTCATGTGTGTGTGTGTGTGTGTATTAGGAGTTGATTGTTCTATATGAATTTGCATTTTTATTTGGGTAATATATTTTCCATCCCATGCATATGTTTTTATATTCGAGATGATAACAATATGCAATAATCCATTCATTTTAATTTTGTTAAACAGCTAAGGAAATGGAATGAAAGGTGGGTAATTTTGGACCCAACCACTGGAAAGATGGAATACAAGTAAGCTTTATGGATAAATCGTGGTTCAATTTTTTATTTTAGCACATACACACATCGGTAATTTGTCATTTCTTGATCTAGGGTTCGGAGAAACGACAAAGCCATCAAAGGTTCAATGATATTTGATGCGAACAGCACGATCACTATTTCTCCTGTGAACTTCCAGTATGACTTTCTTTGTACATACTTTTTATTTTTTCTAATTTGTAATTTTTTTTTTAATTTAAGGTCGCTTGTATATTTTTTTAATCTGTATTGCAGTGGACTACCAAAATATGATGGATGTTGCATCTGTATCCTTGTTAGTTATATGGTGATAACTTTTAACTGACATCTAATGTTTATGTATTATGATATCCTAACACAGTTTGTAGGTAGCTGGTTGAGGAATGTTTTTTTTTTTTTTTTGATTCTCAACTACATCACTAGATATTGGAACTCCACAGAAACAAGATCACTTCCTATGTGCAGAAACTTCTGGTGCTGCTAGAGCTTGGGTATCTACTTTGCAGTAAGCTTGTTGACCTACAACCTCTTGTATTTTTTTCTTTCAGCATATTTAGTCTGATATATTTCTCTGCATTAACTTGTCTGTTGGATAATTATTAGTTGGAAATGGTAAATACATCCCATTTTATTTACTGCCTGGTCAAAATAAAATGTCCTTAATCAATCAAGTGCTTTGTAGTTTCTACTATGCAAGGGAAATGTCTGTTCCCGATCAAAAACTTTTTATTTGCTTGAGACTGAACCAAAGAACTTAAGTTATAACCTTACTTGTCCCGACTTGATAATCCAACCGAATTTCATATATTTCATAATTATTTTTGGCGTGATGGAATGCCATAATCTTAATAAGTTTGGTCAACCTCGATGTTGGTTGATGTAATACTTGTTTTTCTTCTTGTAACATGTATTATGAAATGCTAGCATCTCGTCAACATGACCAGATCTACAATAAAATGTAACATTGCAACACCACTTCGTCTTAAAGGCAATTTGCACGCATAATTCTCGACCTTATAAATTACTATTTTGCATCAAAAGCATAATTGCTTTTGATTATTTTAAAGACGTTTTGCTTTTAAAAAATCAAAAAATAGATTTGGCAACACAAAGTATAAATTAAAGAAAGTACCTTATCAGTGACCAAATTACTTTTAGAACCCAAAAAGGGAGAAAATTATATTAAGTCGAGAAGTGAATTTAAAAACTACAAAATTGTGTGCATCCAAGTACTTTTTGAGAGGTGGAGTCTTGGCGCAACGGTTAGGTCACCCGCATGGTGATCTGGGCGTTCGGGTTCGAGTCCGGAAACAGCTTCTTCGCAATGCGAGTGAAATGCTGCGTACATTATCAACCTTCTCAGAGCCCGCTATCGTGCGGGAGCCTCGTGCACTGGGTTCCACCAAGTACTTTTTGACCTTTTTCTTTCAGGAAAAACACTTTAAAACTATCCAAAGATCCTATAAATTGCTTTTTAATCTTGTGTATCTTATGCTTATTTAGGGCAAGCCAATTAGTATTGCAAGCCCACAAAGAAGCAGTGAACTCATTAACCGGAAACGGTTCTACAAAATTAGGAACAGTTGCCACTGTTGTTGCTGCTGCCAACTCAACTGCGATGAAAGCAACACAAGAAATTGAGGCAGCAATGAAGATATCTATGAGAACAGCACTTGGTTTGGTTTCAAACAACACTAACGAACCTCAGTTAGATGATCTGACAATAATGAAGGTGCATAAGAAACTAAAGATATATTTTTCAGCTTGTAACTTTATAGTGGATTCAGATTATTTTGGCTTTACCAATACGACCGTGCATTCTTAATACATTCATATTTTGCATGGAATTGGGTAACTCAATTATTTCACTATTAATGTTCAGATATTTTGGCTTACCAATACAACCGTACATTCTTAATACATTCATATTTTGCATGGAATTGGGTAACTCAATTATTTCACTGTTAATGTTCAGAACTTGGAAGATTGGGCTGATAAATGATAAGTGGCCAAGCATATTGTATAGTCTCTTTGGCCTGAATGTGGCAGTAAATATAGCTTGAGTCTTTTACTAACATGTTAAATTTAATTTGTGTAGTAGGTCAATTCTTGATGTTGTTTATTAATTGAGTCAAATATAAAAAACTACCATTACATAAAGTATAGTATGTCTACTTCTGATCAATGTTTGAAATCTCAATTCCCAGTTTGGTGTTGAAAGGTTATGCGAGTCTGTATATCCTTAGGTTCGTGGCAGTTAATTCGTTAATCAAAATAATAATGATAGTAAGTGTTAATTAAATCCAGTCAATGTGATCTCGAATGATTTCTGATCAGTAAAACAGGATTTCCATTTATTAGATTTTCCTTTGTACTTGTGGAAAAGTGACACATTTTACCACTTCTTTTAATGCTCGATATAATGTAGCATATTTCGTGATATGCAGGAGACATTGAGAGTAAAAGATGAAGAGCTGCAACAGTTGGCTAAGGAATTACGCAGCAGGGACTCCACCATAAAACAAATTGCAGAAAAATTATCAGAAACAGCTGAAGCTGCTCAGTCTGCTGCTTCTGCTGCTCTTACGATGGATGAGGAGAGAAGACTTGCATATGCAGAACTTGAACGGCTGACCATAGATTTTGAGAAGCATAAAGAATTATCATTCCAAAAGGTGACGATATATACATGAATAAAAGCGCTTTGCTTTGCCCTTTTTTCATTATCACGGCTTTGTTATCCCAAAGTAATGCTCTTTCAGAAGCTATAAGTGGCAAGTTCGGTTGCCTTGTCGTGGGAATTTTAACAAAATTTATTTTTTTTCTTTCACCTATCGGACCGATGTGCAAATTAATAAGGAAAACAATCTCATTTGAAAACCAATTACAAAATGTAGACCACTGTCTGTGTAAACAGTAAACTGGGCAAAGTGAACTTGGGCACGATTTCAATCATCATCAGTCTAAATGCCAGAAAATACAATTTGTGTTTTTTTTCTTCGATTTATAATTCTTTTTTAATAACAGTGTCAATATATTTGATTCATCTGGCAGAAAGTGGGCTGTTTTTAAAAGGTTTTTGTAATTAGTATGACAAAGTGATCCGAAATTATTAAATATCACTTCAACAATTTTACTCGCTGGCTCCAAATTCAACTACTCTTCGTAGTGAATAAAGGAGCTGGCACCTGTTAGTTTCTTATAAATGCTTATATATGTATGATAAAACATGAACAACTAGATTGATGTTATCTTATTTCTTTTTATTTATTACGCAAAATGTCCTGGTAAATGAATGAATTGTTAAAAATAAAAGTGCTTTGATATATCATATTGCTGCACGAAATTGAAATCATAACTATGTGGGTAGTATTCAACTATAGTTTCTGACCGCTCGTATTCAACTGTAATTTTGAAGGGTAAAAGTTTTCGAAATGGTACAAAATTTTGTGAAGATGATCTTTATATACTATAAGAATATCGCACCCACAAATTTAGCTCAATGCAACGTATATCACATGATTAACTGATATTTTCATCTTTGTATCACAGTTAAAAGAATCAGAAGAGAAGGTGAAAACCCTGAACCAGGAAAACGAGGCTCTAAAAAAGCAAAGAGATTCGGCTGTTCAGGAGGCCCATTTATGGCGGTCCGAACTTGCTAAGGCCAGAGACCGTGCTGTTATATTGGAAGCTGCCGTATTTAGAGCCGATGAAAGGGCTAGGGTTTCAGAGGCAAATGCTGCAGCACATGCAAAGGAATCTGCAGAAAAAGCAGCAGCCGCCGCAAAAGAAAAGGAGCATCTTTTGGCACTTGTTAACATGTTTCAGTCACAAGTTGAAAGGTATCTCCTCCTATTTTTATTGCAGACATTGTCTTTTACTAATATTTGGACACCAAGGTATTATATTTATTGATTTTTCAGTTCACAACCTTAAATCGTGGCAATTTGGTCCTCCTGTCTAAGAGAAAAGGAGCATATTTTAGCACTTTGACCATATGCATGTGATTACAGTTATTGCACCTAGTCAAATAGTTTGACACAGAATGTATGTGCATGTGCTTAAGTTATTGCACCTACTTAAAATAGACTTTTCTCTTTCCGATTCACTTGTGGCAGCCAGAAATTTTGCTACAATTTTATTTACCTGCCGCATCTTTATCCCTAACTTTAAAATCGTATTATATAAAAAAAACTATGTACTTGTATTTTTTAAATAAAAAAATAAAGAAAAAAAATAAAGAAAGAAGAATGCCTATATAAATACTACATTGGCAGATTTATAAGAATTGGACATGCTTTTTAATGCTCCAAGTATATCATCAAAAAGTTTTTTCTACCAAAAGGGTGTGACATTTTGATAATGCATGTGTTTACGGTTATTGCATCAAGTCTGATTGGAGAATAATTTGCTCCTTCAGTAAAAACAGGGACATGTCCTTTGATCCAGTCAACATGACATGTATCTTGATAATTTGTAAAATAAACCCCCAAATACATGATTAAATATTGGATATATATTTACAACAAACATCATTAATTACATCTCAAACTTGGAGAAGGTAATTACTGGTCCAAGTAAAGCTAGGAGATATTTTCCATCAGATATTGTGACATCTGCTTGGAAAGTTACTGACATGCATTCAACATTTACCGCAAAAAAAAAAGAAAAAAAAGAAGGTGTTTTCAAGGTTGCATTTGACTTGAATAAGCACTACATGAAAAGAGATTGCGTAATAGTTATAAGAAAAGGAAAATCAGTTATTTTAATAAGTGTTTAATGACATAAAACAATCTTCTATATTTAGCTCAAGAGGTCACCATTTGAACTTAGGGGCATGCTTTTTTTGACTTCGGTGTACACAAACTTTTCAAGTTCAGGAAATACATCTTGAATTTTAACCTACATGCACATGTAAAATGCGAGTATTGGGCACCGCAACACACGTGAACATAAAGAAGAACCATGCTAGTTCAACCAGGGAATTTGGTTATGTACGGTAAAGATCATTCCCATGTAAATTTTTGGTGGTATTAGCCGGTTGAAACAGATTTATCCCATACAGAAATATCAACGTTTTGTCGAAGTACTACTTGATTGCTGAACTTCACACTAAATTTGCAGACAAGAGAGCAACACGAAACAAGTTCTTGAAGAGAGGTCCGAGGACGACGTGGACAAGGCATGTCTAAGCGATTCAAGAAACGATGAAACGATACAAGAAATAAATGAAGCCGGGTGGTCAGATTTTCAATCTACCGATAATGCAAGAATAGCCGATGTACGAGATATTTTGCCTGAAAGCGAGAGCGATAGTTTAGATATCAATGTTGTGAGCATGCAATCAGAAGATCATCAACACAGTAGTAATTAGCAGCAGTAATTTGTCAGTTATAGCTATGTTTTGAATATATTTGGTAAATTAAGTTTTAATTGGCGATTTCTGGTATTTGTACTTAACATGCATGAATAAAGTGAGGTGTTGTAAAAAGGAAAAATAATTTGTTTCGATTTTGCATTATAGTTTTGTAATTGTTAGTTTGGGAGAACATGTAGTGGACCTAATGGTAGTTATTTTGCAGTATACGGAATGTGCTTTTGCTGTTTAGTTTTGATGATTATACCTGTACTGGTTAATTTAATATTAAAAAGTTGAATTGAGGGAAAAATAGTCTTTTCCATTGCCGGGATTTGAACCCGGGTCGCCTGGGTGAAAGCCAGGTATCCTAACCGGGCTGGACTACAATGGACTATTGATGGTGTAATGTATTTATTTTACTTAATCAGTACAGTGACACTGTGAAACGTATATAGCAGAAGGAGGGAATTAGGCAAAAGGACAAACTTTGAAAAAAATTTAGGTTGAAGGACACAAAGTTTCATTTTTGGACTGAAGGATAAACTTTGAAAGAAAATTAGGCTGAAGGAAAATGCTAAATATAGTTAGCATTTTGTACGGTGCAAACATTGTACAAAATGCTAATTATAACTAGCATTATATCCAGTTTTACATTGTACAAAATGCTAGTTGTATTAGCATTGTCCTTCAGCCTAATTATCTTTCAAAGTTTGTCCTTCAGCCTAAAAATAAAACTTGTTGTCCTAGCAAAATTCCACGATATAGCTTTCAAGTTATTTACCCTTTACACGTTATTTGACAAAACTCCTTGCAGTTGTGTTTAAAACTGAAATCATATTATACATAAGTTTCATATTTGCATATTTGTTTAATTTTCAACCTAAGAAACAAAGAGGGTTGGCTCATAAGCCAATAAGAAAATATCTTTTAATCACTAGACAACATTTTCTTTTTAATTTTACTTTCTGTGGTAGAAGTACAATTGATCACGTATCATGCTTTTACGCGTTCTTACTACGATTTTCTGAAGTAACAGAGTATCTCATTTCTTTTTATTTCACATTACAAGATTGAATACGCATGAATGGTTCCCATATGAAATCTAATACATATGAATCATTCATCTATTTACATATTTAAAACTAAACAAGTCAAAATTTTCTAGCAGTTTCGAAGGAAGCAGTGAACAAGACACACTTTGAAAAAAAAATTAAATTGAAGAACATCAAATTTTATTTTTAACCTAAAGAATAACCAGCATTATTTTCAACTTTTAAACCATACAAAATACTAGTTATAACTAGCATTATATTCAGTTTTACACTATACAAAATGCTAGTTGTAACTAGTACTGTTCTTCGGTCAAAAAAAAAATTTGTTGTCATTCAACAACTTAATTGTTTTTCAAAGTTTGTATCTGGTTCAGCTTTCCTGTTTAGAATATTTATGGAAATCAGTTGTATCATCAATGTCTAGTTCTTTCAAAACATTAACGTCAACGTCATAACGTGAATCAATGAACAGCAAACAAATCTACTGGTTTGTGATAACTTGAAGGTACTATGGAGAGAGTGATACAGCTTAGCTTAGAATATGTGACTTATGTCATCTTTATGGATACCTGCAGGTAATATGAAAATGATACAAGTAAAAGTTGTCTAAGGGAGATAATCACTTATTATAAGTTTACGATTAGTATATTACTCTATTAAAGTTATTATGTGGGGATTATGTCTTTGTTAATGATTATATTTTACCGTTTTCATCTCATATTTTGTTGAAAAACAATGGTTTCGGTTGAATCGTGGACCACGTCACTCTTTTGAAGACGTTTCGGCGATTTACTATGTTGTGCAAAGCAGGTCGTACTATTCGCCGCCGCCTCTAGGATAAAACAGTCTCTCAATAATTTTTGTGGTATCGATTCGTTTACACGTACGAAACAATTCTGTTTGCACTAAAAAATGTTGCTCGAATTTGTGGATTTAAAAATGGATTTTCAACGAGGTGTGGTTCTTTCCGTTTCGTCTCCTTATCGGTTAAGAACACGGAATAACAAAAGAACGTTGCTGGCTAGGGGAAACGTGGTCTCGAAAAACTGATCTGAGAAAACAATGCACATTCTTCAATACGAGTTTGGTCTGATTTGACCGTTCAAGCACGGTCTAAAAACGGCTAAAGAATTTTGTACCAAAAATATAAGTGATACACCACTACAAGCCCGAACTCGAGCCCGGGTCGAGTCGGTCGGTCGGTCGGTGCATGCATGTGGTGGTCAAGCATGATCTCACTCCTCACAAAAGAAAATCATTGAGTACTCAAAGGGCCCAACTTAGCTTCTAAGCATATAATCTCACAATGTGAGACTATTCATATTCCCATATATAGGAGCATTTCATATTTAGTCAATTTTTTTTTCTTTCAAGAATTCACTTATTTTTTAAAAACAATTTCCAACATATATATTTTATTAATTTTGAGTAGTGTTTGGTTCTTCTTTTAGGTGGGCAAACGCAAGTAAATTGAGTAGATATTTGGTCTCGGAGTATAGATCAAAAATATAATTAAGAGGATTATTCTTAAAATCCATTATAGCAATACAAGTGCAACAAAAAAAAATTCAGGACAAATCAAGTCACAAGCATGCAAATCAATAGAAGTAAACAACAAAAGGTTAAAAAAAATTGAGATTTATATTGGTTCCGGTCCAAACTTGGTGTTTATTCTTCTATTATTGATGATATTTATTCTAGTAAAAGTAGCGTGTCTTTCCTGCTTAAGTCATATAGCAATCCGCGTTATCAAGATAGCATCATCTCAACCATCTATCTGATCCAAGGGCTGCAATTATTTCTTTTACTTTCATGGGCTTCTTGTATTAAGCCCAAACATGTATCATATAAATAAGGACTGTGTATCTCATTTGTATTGTACACTGTGAATTCTGCATTAATATAAAGAGCTCTTTCTTTTTACAATATCACACATCACACATTTCTAACTTGGTATCAGAGCAATTGTGTGCTAACTGTACCTATCGATCAGAGATCAACGTCCATCAGAAAAACATCATCATTTGGACTCCTCTCATCGAAGATTCTGCATCTTCTCATCTGAGAGTTGCTGCTGTCACTGGAGATCAGTGCCTCGCCAGTTCACCACTCTGGCTGCCTCTGATTACCACTAAAAGCTTGGTGGTATAAAGATTTCAAAAAACCCTTTGAAAATCGATCAAGAAAATCAAGAAAAAGCTTCAGTTGAATTCAAGTGCATCAAGAAAACTTATCAGAAAAGCATCTCCTTTCAAAAGAGAAATCATCATTTAAGTCCACAAGACAACATCAAGATTCAACTGCACAACTTTCTCTTTTATTCCTAATTCAAGATTTTCAGGGCTGAATCATTATACCTGATTGCTGACATCTCTCATCATTCATCATGAGTCAGAATGAAGACACAAGCCCACAGATGTTCAGCACAAGAGTCTCCCCCAGTCGAACTCAACCAGATCCAGTTAATGATCTGATGAAGACCACCATCAAACCTCAGAGTCAACTGCTCTCAATTCAACTTGATGAAACCAACTTCTTGATCTGGAAATTACAAGTAGAGACATCAATTAGAGGTTATGGTTTAGAGGATTATATTCTTGGTACAAAAATTACACCACCAAAATTTGTCAAAGACAGCGAGGATAAGTTGGTGCCAAATCAAGAATACACAACACATCAGAGACAAGATAGTTTTGTCTGTGCATGGATGATGTCATCTGTAAGTGCATCTATTCTACCACAGCTTATAGGTTGCAAAACTGCTCAAGAAGTATGGACAACAATTGAGAGAAATTTCACATCTCAGTCATCTGCAAGAATTATGCATCATAGAAGGCAATTGCAAAGCATTAGGAAAAATGAAACGACTATGAATGAATATCTACTCAAATTCAAAAATCTATGTGATCAACTGGCCTCAGCAGGACACAGAGTTTTTGATTTTGAACATGTATTATACATAATCAGTGGTCTAGATAGTGAATATGAAGCTGTTGTGGCAATTATCTCTACCATGGAACCAACCCCCTCACTACAGTTTGTCTACTCTACTCTTTTATCACATGAAGGAAGAATTGAACATGGCAAAACAGTAAGTTCAGACATATCTGTTAATTATACTTACAACAAAGGCAAACAAGGCCAGGGAAGAGGGCAGTTCAATAGCTATCAGAGAGGGGGACCATCCAACAGAGGCAGGAGAGGTGGCAGGAGCAACAACAACAGCAAAATAAGGTGTCAAATTTGTGAGAGATATGGACATGGTGCAAACAAGTGCTATTTCAGGTTCAACAAGAACTTTACTCCCTCACAACAAAATAGCAATGCAAATATCAATGCTGTTAATATGCCTAAAGACAACAACAATGGTCAAGCAGAGATACTTAACACTGAAACTGCTACAGCAGATGATGTCAGTAATGAATGCTGGTACCCAGATTCTGGAGCAACCAATCATGTGACCAACAATCTCAACAACTTAAATTTGGGAAACACAGAATATAAAGGTACACAAAATCTCTATTGGCAATGGCAAAACTGTTCATATTACACATACTGGAAATGAAGTATAAATGGACCCAAGAAATTATTTCTAAGAAATTTATTGAGGGTTCCTTCAATTAAAAAGAATTTAATGAGTGTTTCCCAATTTGCAAAAGATAACAATGTCTTTTTCGAATTTTACCCAAATAATTGCATAGTTAAAGATATACTAACTCAAGAAATCATTTTGCAGGATAAAGAAAACAATGGGTTGTACAAATTTGATTTTTGTAACTCAAATGTTTTTGAAAACAAAGGGAACAATTGTATAATGAATGTCATGAACAATAGTATATTCGATTTATGGCACTATAAACTGGGACATCCCAGGGCAAAAATTGTAAAACTTGTCATGAATAGTAATAACATTCCCTTTAGTAATATTTCTGACTCATATATGTGTACTTCTTGCCAATTGGGAAAAAGTCATAAACTTGCATTTTCAGATTCACACACTTGCTACACAAAACCCCTTGAATTAATTGCTAGTGATTTATGGGGTCCAACTCCTATTAGTTCTGACAATGGTTACAAATATTATATATCTTTCATAGATGCTTACTCAACATTTGTATGGATTTATATGCTAAAAACCAAATCAGAAGCTAGTAATATAGTTATTCAATTTATTAACAAGGTTGAAAACATGACTGGAAATCATGTATGTACTTTTCAATCTGATGGTGGAAAGGAATTCCTACTACTAAAAACCTTCTTTGAAAAAAAAGGGATTAATCATAGGACTACATGTCCATATACTTCAGAGAAAAATGGGATCATTGAAAGGAAACATAGACATATTGTCGAAACTGGTCTGACCTTGTTAGCACAAGCTTCCATGCCTTTAAAATTTTGGCCAGAAGCATTTAATACTGTAGTGCATTTGATAAACTTACTGCCAGCAAAAAATCTCAAATTTAAATGTCCACAGGAAGTGCTAACTAAGGTCAAACCAGATTATAAACATCTAAAGGTCTTTGGTTGTCAATGTTTCCCATATTTAAGGCCCTACAACACTCACAAATTAGACTTTAGATCTAAATCATGTACCTTCTTAGGATACTGTAACAATCAGAAGGGGTATATGTGTCTAGACAACAAAGGAAAGATATATATTTCCAGACATGTAAGATTTAATGAGCATGTATATCTATATAGCAACACTGAAATTAAAACCACTGAAAAAGTGAGAAATGCAAGGATTATTATACCTGATCTACCTGATGAGATCGAAGTGGTACCAACTCAGCCCACAAGTAAGGGCACAAACATCAGCCCTCAACTCACCATGCCCACTAGGGAACCAGGTCAAGAGCAAGATGATTGGGAAGATGATGACAACAATCAAAATACTCAAAGACAGGAGATCAGCAGCAAGAGTGATAATCAAGAGATCAGCAGCCAAAGTGATAATCAAGATGCCAGCAATGACTCTGTGGCTTGCAACAGTTCTGATAATAATTCAGACATCACAATTAGAAATAATGTTAATACTCATCCAATGCTAACTAGAGCAAAATGTGGTATACATAAACCAAAAACTATCAACATCACTACAAATCAAGATGAACCATCCTCTTACATAGAAGCCGCTGAAAATGTCAAGTGGAGAGCTGCTATGCAAGAGGAATACAATGCTCTAGTTAACAAGGGAACTTGGGTTCTTGTTAAAAAACCAGAAAACAAAAACATTGTTGGATGTAGATGGACATTCAAACTAAAGAAAAATGCTGATGGTTCAATTTCTAAATATAAAGCAAGATTGATTGCAAAGGGGTATTCACAACAGCATGAGTTTGACTTTTCTGAAACATTCTCCCCTGTTGTGAAACCATCATCCATCAGGATTATACTAACCATCGCTTTAAATAGAAATTGGAGCATCAGGCAATTAGATGTGAATAATGCTTTTCTAAATGGTGTGTTACAGGAAGAAGTATTTATGGAGCAACCAGAAGGATTTACTCACAATTCAAACAAAGAGATGGTGTGCAAGTTCAACAAGGCCATCTATGATTTAAAGCAAGTACCAAGAGTCTGGTTTGACAAACTCAAGTCAACACTTGTGAAATTTGGCTACAAATCTCTAAAATCAGACAACTCTATATTTACTAAAATTAATGATATTGCTACCACTTATATTCTAATCTATGTTGATGATTTTATCATTACAGGAAGCAGTGAATTAGAAATTAAGAAAGTTACTGCAATGCTTAATTTAGAATTTTCTGTTAAAGATCTAGGTGATCTTAATTATTTTCTGGGAATTGAAGTTCAGAGACATGGAACATCAGAGATGCATCTCAATCAAAGAAAATACATTGCAGATATATTATCAAGAGCCCAAATGGACAAAGCTAATACACTACCAACTCCAATGATCACAAATCATCAACTATCAAAATATAAGGGGGAAGCAATTCAAAATGTAAAACAGTACAGGAGTATAGTTGGTGCACTCCAATATGTGACTATCACAAGACCTGACATATCATTTAGTGTCAACAAAGTTAGTCAGTATATGCAAAATCCTCTAGACAATCACTGGAAAGCAGTTAAAAGAATTCTCAGATATCTCAAAGGGACAATTAATCATGGACTCATTCTAAAATCAAGTCAATCATTCAACATCAATGCATATGCTGATGCTGATTGGGGTACAGACACTGATGACCGCAAATCTACATCAGGTTATTGCATCTATTTAGGAAAAAACCCAATATCATGGAGTGCAAAGAAGCAAAGCACCGTGTCGAGATCCAGCACAGAGGCTGAATTTAGGTGTGTGGCAAGTGCAACTGCGGAAGTTATGTGGGTAGAATCACTTCTAAAAGAACTTAACATCACATCAAACAAAAAGGCAACAATCTGGTGTGATAATGTAAGTACTATCTCCTTATCATCAAACCCGGTTCTCCACTCAAAAACAAAACACATAGAATTGGATCTTTACTTCATAAGAGAACAAGTAATTAAAGAGAAGCTAAAGCCGGATACATACCATCTACACATCAAAAGGCAGATATACTTACTAAACCCTTGATCAGACTTAACTTCACAAGACTTAGAGACGAACTCAACGTCGACACTGCCAATCCACATCAAAGATCGCAAAGAGCCATCTTCATACCAGAATAAAGTCAGATCTACAGCCTTTTATCACTGGTGTAACAACCCGGAGTTTCACGACCTGTATTTATTGTCAAAATGACGATTAAATCGGTCGTTAATTTCTATTGCAGTTTGGAATTGATTGAAATTCCTTTGGAAAAGAAAAAAGAAAAGAATTTAAATAAATGTAGTTGGGCTTTGAAAATTTATTTTAGCCATGTTTCTATTAGATGCCGTCCCCTTTTTATTTTCGGTTCGACCCGCCCCCTTCATTTTATTTTGGGATGGCAACCCTAAATCAAAACGAAGATAAATGGCAGCTTCGATCCCTCCCCTTGTTCGCCCCTTTTTCCAAATTAGGGTTTTCGAAAATCTGTAGATCGCGGCTGTTAGTGCACGATTCAACCCGATTGCTTGATCGCCTCGAGATACTTCGTGCCGCTTTGGAGGTTAGGGCTTCGATTTTTCTCAACTTCGTCTGCAAATCCTAGACCGATCCAAGGTGAGTGAAACCTTTCACTCACATCTAATCTATTCTCGTTAAAAATTGGGACTTTGTTGCTTGAGTAACTGGTTTCGTTTAGCTCGGCATTCGACTTTGTTTCGAAGTTGGTTTTGTTGGATTTTGGGTATATATATATATCTATGGATTTCGAACCCTTGAATTTGTTCGTATTCATTTACTTCACTTCGTCACTCTCCTTTCTCGGCTGTCTGTTAATATATGAAGGGTGGTGATAATTGCGACTTCGGTCACTATGATTTTGTGGGTTTACAAATTTCTTGATTTTCAGTTGCTCTGTTGAAAACTTATCTGTTTGAATTTGGTTGGCCACGGTTTCTTGGTAGGATACGATTTTGATTTTTCTGCTTCGACTCTATTATAGACTTGCTTAAAATTATGATTCTCGCTGTTGATTAAGTGATGCTCTTGACATTGAATTCTCAGATTGCTTCTGGTTCCACTTGATATTGTGATAACGGGTTTCACTGTTTGGCATTGTTTTGCCTTTCTGGTTTTGTAATTATGCAGTTCAATTTGGTTATATGGACACCTCTTGTTGAACTTTGTTTAGTGTCAATGATTTCTGTATCTCTGCCATTTGATTTTGGTTAAGGTTGGTGATTTCTGTCTGGTTCATGTAAAATAACTATGTTTACTGGATTAGCGATGTTAAATTGTTCTTTTGATTTCAGCCTTGTCGTTTTTGGCTTCGGCCCTATGCATTAGTTATCTCCTCTGGTTGCACTGCCATCCTTGTTCAAAATTACTTACTGCCAGTTGACTTCGACATTTAACGTTTTGTCTGTGGAAATATTTTAGCTTTAGTCTCCGGATGTTTTGCGAACTCAAATTGGGGTTTTGCTGTAAAGACCTTGTGTCACTCGAGTCTGCTGCATATATATATATATATATTTGATTGCCTCCGAGTTGTATTCTTGAGGCAGTCTTCATACACTTGGTTGCAGTATAGTCTCTGGTATTATTACTCGAGACTTTGCAATTTTGATTGATGGTTATGACATGGGTTGGTTTTCTGATGAATATACCAGGCATTTCAGTTTTTTTGTTTTGTGCATATTCCTACATAAAGATGAATGCTAGTTCCTTTATGTAGTAACCTAGTTTCAGTTGCATTGCCCATTTCTTTACCACGTACTGTCCAATTGAGTTCACATGGATTTGAGCTCTAGTTGTGTTCCTGAGCAGATTGTAGTGTCAATAACACATACACATGCCTCACTGCAGTGTGTATGTTTACATTTGTATTCTTGTATGGGCATCATCTTACATATCAGTTGCCTTATTAGTTTGGAGTTGATGTTGCATTCAGTCTTCACTAGAATCTGGTGTTATCCACTGGTCATTGCATCCCAGATCATCTTGTAGTTCACTGCATAGGTTCGTATTTGCAGTGTAGTGGGATATGTATCGAGTTACATCACTGGCCTTTGCATTGTTGAGTCGTCCTTGGTGTTTTGTTGTACCTATGAAATTGATTCATATGTATACTGAACGTCGCTTGTTTCAACTGCGGTTTTATTGCGCAGTTGTTTCTTACTTTCTTTTTGTTGCAGCTTCGCCTTTGTGTTCTTGTTTAGTATTGTTTTGAGTTGTTTTGTAGTGGCGAGGCAGTACACGCAAGCGTGTACTGCAGCCCTAGCAGGATTGACAGATTTAGTTGATATTTCGATGGTTAAATGGTTTCGTTGATTCAATTCAATGTTTTGAAGTTGTATTTTGAAATGGTTCATTTTGAATTGAGTTGGAGCTGTTGGCTTTTGGATTCATTGATCTTCTGAGTATTTCATAGACTGTATTGGCGAGGCAGTACACGTTAGCGTGTACTGCAGCCAATCAGCATTGTTGTTTTTAAATTGACATCTCAATTGTTTAAATTGATTCGGATTGCTGATTTGTTGTTTAACACTGTTTAGTGTTATATCTGACGTTATCCGATTCTTTTATCGAGGATTCGGATATACGAGATTTCTGTGATTTTCGTCTATTTGACTATCTGATTATTATTGCTGCTATGCACTAATAACTGAGTTTGAATTAGACTGACTCGGGTATTATTTTCTTTTGAATGTAATACTCGGGTCAGACCCGAGTATTTCAGGTTGTAGATTTCCTTCTTTGAGTTGCTGTTCGGGATTTGAAGACTTTTCGCATCTTCTGAAGTTGTCATTGTCCTTTTGTGGTAGTAGTGTCATTGTATAGAACGCTATGTATTCATGTATATTAGTCGATAATGTACGTGTATATATAACTTCTAGAGTCGACAGTTGTAGTTGTATCATATGTATTGTGTCAACTATGTATTAACTGACATCAGTTATATATATATGAGACTTTTGTTTTTATCTGTGTTCCGCAATTACATTATCTGTGTTATTGTTATATCTAATGTCCTAAACTATTATGAACTATCGTAGTTTGTTTTATACTGATAATTGGATATGTCGATGGGAGTAAATAGATAATAGATGAAAAATAAAAAGTATATACCACTCCTATCGAGATAACCAATATTAGTGTAAGGCTAATTACGGATGGTCGCTCCTATTCAGCCTTATTCTTCGTAATAATAGACAGTATTTCTTTTAATACTCTTTGTTATTATGAGCATAGAGGTGGGGCGTCACAGTTGGTATCAGAGCCTGGGGTTTAGGACAATTATAAAACATAACTTAGATGGAACATATGTTACAACTATTGGTCGGTGTTTTATTTGTGCTTGAGTCAAAACTAAAGTTTTGAAATTTGGATGAAATTTTTAAATATCTTTATTTAAAAATAAAAGTGGAATTGTGTTTTGTTGTTTTGATGAAATTGTGTTCCGATGATTTGATTGATTTGTATTCTATTTATCAGAGTGCGCAGCGGAAACAGTGAAACTGTCTTCGCTAAGTACAACTGATAATCTTTTTGATTTAAAAATCAAAATACGAAATTGATATGAATTCCAATTGTTGTTTACATAGCTGTAATTATTTGTTTCTTTGAGAATTTCGAATCCAAATTGAGGATTCGAAGAAATTGCAGATATGTGATTTTTTGTTGAAATTTCCGCTGGCTTTCTTTTGTACTAATCATCTATTGATTAGATTTTGCTGTTTTGAATTGTCTTCATTGAAGATACCTTCGAATGATTTCTTTGTTCATTCTGTAGTACGTGCAAAAATTTGAATTGCACATTACTGCATTTATTTTTACGTTGAACCGATGCTTGGTTATGAAACGTATTTTATTGCCGTTATTTTTATAACGGGATTTTTACACCAGTGCTATATTTTGAAGCACGGTGTTTTGTTGACAATTTTAATGAATGAAAATTCACTGATGTCACATTTTGATGTGAATTATTTTGATGAGGGTTTTGATGTCTTAAAATTTCTGTCGCTTTGACTTCAGTAATAGTCAAATTTAAAAAAAAAAAAGTGGATTTTCAAGCGGTTATACCGCAATGCTAATTTGTGACCGTATTTACGGTATTTTGAGAAGTACAATTTTCTTATCGAAATTGTTACTGATTTGCTGTTTTAATCACGTGAATGGAAAATCGTTTTAAAAACGAAAATTGTTTTATAAATTTTTAACGATTTGCGTTTTCAAAAGGATGAGAAAGTGACTTAAACGATTCAGCAAAATCGAGGATTATGACCCCTTTCTTTTACTGTTTCGCTTAACTCCGGACTTGTCCAGTTGAGAATATAAATTGTTATTTTTACAAAATAAATAAAATTGTTTTCAAGAATTTTAACAGTTTGCGCTTTCAAAAGAATGAGGAAGCGATTTAAACGTTTTAGCAAAATCGAGGACTATGACCCCTTTCTTTTACTGATTCGCTTAATTCCGGACTTGTCCGTTTGAGAATGTAAAGTGTATTTTTATAAAATACACAATTTTGCACTTTCAAGGAAACGATGAAGAGATTTAAACGATTTAGCAAAAGTGCGGAGTATGGAACCACACTTTTACTTTTTCGGTTAATTCCGGACTCGTTAATTGAAACATTTTGATGCTTTCGTGTGCTTTCGGGCCACTCTGCGGACCTTCGGGTCATTTGTTGGGCTTTCGGGCCACTCTGCGGACCTTCGGGTCAAATACCAGTACTAGACCTTCGGGTCACTCTGCGGACCTTCGGGTCAATCTGATGGGCGCCAAAATTATGTTGAGTACTTGGTAGGCTTCGGCCACTCTGAGATGCACGTGCGGCGAATTAAAAACTCGCCATCTGATGGGATCGATCCAAGCTTTTATGTTGATTTTCTAGTCTTCTTAATTGATTTCTAGATATTTGTTGTTTCCAATTATCTGCAGGTAATTGGATATTTGTTGATATGAGTTCTGATTATCGTTTTTGATAATCAGATATTTGTTGTTTCTAATTATCGCTTATGATAATTAGATATTTGTTGATATGAGTTCTGATTATCGTTTTTGATAATCGGATATTTGTTGTTTCTAATTATCGCTTGTGATAATTAGATATTTGTTGATATGAGTTCTGATTATCGTTTTTGATAATCGGATATTTGTTGTTTCTAATTATCGCTTGTGATAATTAGATATTTGTTGATATGAGTTCTGATTATCGTTTTTGATAATCGGATATTTGTTGTTTCTAATTATCGCTTGTGATAATTAGATATTTGTTGATATGAGTTCTGATTATCGTATTTGATAATCGGATATTTGTTGTTTCTAATTATCGCTTGTGATAATTAGATATTTGTTGATATGAGTTCTGATTATCGTTTTTGATAATCAGATATTTGTTGTTTTAATTATCGCTGTTAGATAATTAAATATTTGCTGATTTGAGATTTAATTATCGTCTTTGATAATTAAATATTTGTTGATTTTAGATTTAATTATCGCTGTTAGATAATTAAATATTTGATGATTTGGGATTTAATTATCGTCTTTGATAATTAAATATTTGTTGATTTAATTATCGTCTTTGATAATTAAATATTTGCTGATTTGAGATTTAATTATCGTCTTTGATAATTAAATATTTGTTGATTTTAGATTTAATTATCGCTGTTAGATAATTAAATATTTGATGATTTGAGATTTAATTATCGTCTTTGATAATTAAATATTTGTTGATTTTAGATTTAATTATCGCTGTTAGATAATTAAATATTTGATGATTTGAGATTTAATTATCGTCTTTGATAATTAAATATTTGTTGATTTAATTATCGTCTTTGATAATTAAATATTTGCTGATTTGAGATTTAATTATCGTCTTTGATAATTAAATATTTGTTGATTTTAGATTTAATTATCGCTGTTAGATAATTAAATATTTGATGATTTGAGATTTAATTATCGTCTTTGATAATTAAATATTTGTTGATTTAATTATCGTCTTTGCTAATTAAATAATTGTTGATTGAAATTTAATTATCGCTTTAGATAATTAAATATTTGTTGATTTTAGATTTAATTATCGCTTGAGATAATTAAATATTTGTTGATTGAAATTTAATTATCGCTGGAGATAATTAAATATTTGCTGTTTCGAATTTTGATTATCGATTTTGATAATCGAATATTTGTTGAATTTGAAATTTGATTATCGTTTTTGATAATCGAATATTTGTCTTCTGATTATCGTTTGAGATAAGTGAATATTTGCGATTTTTGAGATTTGGGCTTCGTCTTTCTCTCTGGCGATTCAGGTGAGTAATTTGATTTACTCACATTCAATTCGTGCTCTGTATGGGATTTCTGCTCTGTTTTTCCTTCTCTTTTAGTTGCTGAAACTCGATTGATTCTTGCTCTTTATAGTCGCCTGATTTTGATTCCTTGGTCCCCTCGATGTTGATTCTTTTGATTTGGAGCAGTCGAACCTTTTGATTTCTTATCTAATACTTCCCCGCTGACACTTGCTTTGTTTATACATTCGACATTGCCATGTTCTTTTAATTGTTACCTTTTACCCATTTATTCCCTATGATTGCGTGGACGCAATTTTTATAAGGAGGAGAGTCTGTAACAACCCGGAGTTTCACGACCTGTATTTATTGTCAAAATGACGATTAAATCGGTCGTTAATTTCTATTGCAGTTTGGAATTGATTGAAATTCCTTTGGAAAAGAAAAAAGAAAAGAATTTAAATAAATGTAGTTGGGCTTTGAAAATTTATTTTAGCCATGTTTCTATTAGATGCCGTCCCCTTTTTATTTTCGGTTCGACCCGCCCCCTTCATTTTATTTTGGGATGGCAACCCTAAATCAAAACGAAGATAAATGGCAGCTTCGATCCCTCCCCTTGTTCGCCCCTTTTTCCAAATTAGGGTTTTCGAAAATCTGTAGATCGCGGCTGTTAGTGCACGATTCAACCCGATTGCTTGATCGCCTCGAGATACTTCGTGCCGCTTTGGAGGTTAGGGCTTCGATTTTTCTCAACTTCGTCTGCAAATCCTAGACCGATCCAAGGTGAGTGAAACCTTTCACTCACATCTAATCTATTCTCGTTAAAAATTGGGACTTTGTTGCTTGAGTAACTGGTTTCGTTTAGCTCGGCATTCGACTTTGTTTCGAAGTTGGTTTTGTTGGATTTTGGGTATATATATATATATCTATGGATTTCGAACCCTTGAATTTGTTCGTATTCATTTACTTCACTTCGTCACTCTCCTTTCTCGGCTGTCTGTTAATATATGAAGGGTGGTGATAATTGCGACTTCGGTCACTATGATTTTGTGGGTTTACAAATTTCTTGATTTTCAGTTGCTCTGTTGAAAACTTATCTGTTTGAATTTGGTTGGCCACGGTTTCTTGGTAGGATACGATTTTGATTTTTCTGCTTCGACTCTATTATAGACTTGCTTAAAATTATGATTCTCGCTGTTGATTAAGTGATGCTCTTGACATTGAATTCTCAGATTGCTTCTGGTTCCACTTGATATTGTGATAATGGGTTTCACTGTTTGGCATTGTTTTGCCTTTCTGGTTTTGTAATTATGCAGTTCAATTTGGTTATATGGACACCTCTTGTTGAACTTTGTTTAGTGTCAATGATTTCTGTATCTCTGCCATTTGATTTTGGTTAAGGTTGGTGATTTCTGTCTGGTTCATGTAAAATAACTATGTTTACTGGATTAGCGATGTTAAATTGTTCTTTTGATTTCAGCCTTGTCGTTTTTGGCTTCGGCCCTATGCATTAGTTATCTCCTCTGGTTGCACTGCCATCCTTGTTCAAAATTACTTACTGCCAGTTGACTTCGACATTTAACGTTTTGTCTGTGGAAATATTTTAGCTTTAGTCTCCGGATGTTTTGCGAACTCAAATTGGGGTTTTGCTGTAAAGACCTTGTGTCACTCGAGTCTGCTGCATATATATATATTTGATTGCCTCCGAGTTGTATTCTTGAGGCAGTCTTCATACACTTGGTTGCAGTATAGTCTCTGGTATTATTACTCGAGACTTTGCAATTTTGATTGATGGTTATGACATGGGTTGGTTTTCTGATGAATATACCAGGCATTTCAGTTTTTTTGTTTTGTGCATATTCCTACATAAAGATGAATGCTAGTTCCTTTATGTAGTAACCTAGTTTCAGTTGCATTGCCCATTTCTTTACCACGTACTGTCCAATTGAGTTCACATGGATTTGAGCTCTAGTTGTGTTCCTGAGCAGATTGTAGTGTCAATAACACATACACATGCCTCACTGCAGTGTGTATGTTTACATTTGTATTCTTGTATGGGCATCATCTTACATATCAGTTGCCTTATTAGTTTGGAGTTGATGTTGCATTCAGTCTTCACTAGAATCTGGTGTTATCCACTGGTCATTGCATCCCAGATCATCTTGTAGTTCACTGCATAGGTTCGTATTTGCAGTTAGTGGGATATGTATCGAGTTACATCACTGGCCTTTGCATTGTTGAGTCGTCCTTGGTGTTTTGTTGTACCTATGAAATTGATTCATATGTATATTGAACGTCGCTTGTTTCAACTGCGGTTTTATTGCGCAGTTGTTTCTTACTTTCTTTTTGTTGCAGCTTTGCCTTTGTGTTCTTGTTTAGTATTGTTTTGAGTTGTTTTGTAGTGGCGAGGCAGTACACGCAAGCGTGTACTGCAGCCCTAGCAGGATTGACAGATTTAGTTGATATTTCGATGGTTAAATGGTTTCGTTGATTCAATTCAATGTTTTGAAGTTGTATTTTGAAATGGTTCATTTTGAATTGAGTTGGAGCTGTTGGCTTTTGGATTCATTGATCTTCTGAGTATTTCATAGACTGTATTGGCGAGGCAGTACACGTTAGCGTGTACTGCAGCCAATCAGCATTGTTGTTTTTAAATTGACATCTCAATTGTTTAAATTGATTCGGATTGCTGATTTGTTGTTTAACACTGTTTAGTGTTATATCTGACGTTATCCGATTCTTTTATCGAGGAGTCGGATATACGAGATTTCTGTGATTTTCGTCTATTTGACTATCTGATTATTATTGCTGCTATGCACTAATAATTGAGTTTGAATTAGACTAACTCGGGTATTATTTTCTTTTGAATGTAATACTCGGGTCAGACCCGAGTATTTCAGGTTGTAGATTTCCTTCTTTGAGTTGCTGTTCGGGATTTGAAGACTTTTCGCATCTTCTGAAGTTGTCATTGTCCTTTTGTGGTAGTAGTGTCATTGTATAGAACGCTATGTATTCATGTATATTAGTCGATAATGTACGTGTATATATAACTTCTAGAGTCGACAGTTGTAGTTGTATCATATGTATTGTGTCAACTATGTATTAACTGACATCAGTTATATATATATGAGGCTTTTGTTTTTATCTGTGTTCCGCAATTACATTATCTGTGTTATTGTTATATCTAATGTCCTAAACTATTATGAACTATCGTAGTTTGTTTTATACTGATAATTGGATATGTCGATGGGAGTAAATAGATAATAGATGAAAAATAAAAAGTATATACCACTCCTATCGAGATAACCAATATTAGTGTAAGGCTAATTACGGATGGTCGCTCCTATTCAGCCTTATTCTTCGTAATAATAGACAGTATTTCTTTTAATACTCTTTGTTATTATGAGCATAGAGGTGGGGCGTCACAACTGGATTGATGAATCGCTTCCTCTCAAGGAGCAGCCGCCACAGTTCTCTTTTTTCTTGCAAACCCTAGCTTAATCGGGTTTGAGGGGGGAGTAAAAGTAGCGTGTGTTTCCTGCTTAAGTCATATAGCAATCCGCGTTATCAAGATAGCATCATCTCAACCATCTATCTGATCCAAGGGCTGCAATTATTTTTTTTACTTGTTTTGAATCATGGGCTTCTTGTATTAAGCCCAAACATGTATCATATAAATAAGTACCGTGTATCTCATTTGTATTGTACATTGTGAATGCTGCATTAATACAATGAGCTCTTTCTTTTTACAATATTACACATCACACATTTTCTAACTATTCTACAAATTTTGTATAATTTAGCTGTGAAAATTTGAGTGTTTGGAGCAAAACAACAGAGTTGGAGTCCAAAATTTTGTCCAAAATCACTATGACAAAGTACAGCAGCTCTCGCTTGACGTGACTTTCTGTGGAGCTTCTATATTATGCCCTCCTTTCTTTTTTCCATGCACGGCTCTTTGCTTTATTTGCTGGCCACTTGTATCCCTTTCTATTTCTTTGGCTGCTTCTTTCATAATCGTTTTTTTCTACTGCTTGTGTCCGCTGCCTGTTGTTATCATCTTTAAAAGATGCACTTAATGGATTGGGATCAACTTTTTATTTTTCCTTAATTTTTGCTTTCTTTAACTCGGTCCACATACGTGCTTATCGACAGGTATGTCCTAAATGTAGCACTGGTAGAATTTTTAATGATATTGTACGTACGACAACTTTTATATATTGTACTGTCAGCTAGTTGACTATCTATTGTTTTTATGGTAGGTTTCATGTATACGATCATTTCAAACAAATCATTAATATACCATTTTTTTTAAAGTCATGCCATTATCATATTGGTGGTATACAAAAGCTAATACATATACTAATAAACCAGTAGCTGCATGCATTTCATTTCATTGTAACACTTCAGTAAAATCAACAAAAACAATGAAAAGAAATGATAATATTTATTGTTATTCTTCCAAAAGCATCCTTCTTTTTCTTGCATAAACCCAACTCTCCTTTTTCCAGTGGAGTTGGCATCCATTTTTCGCTCGGTTGATGTCCACTTTCTACTCAGTAGACACTAAGAACTACTACTCCACGGTGGTAATACTTCTTTCTCATAGTCATCTATCTCACCTAGGTTTCTAATTCAATTGAGATTATGAAGTCTAAAAAGATTTAGATTTAAATGAAGATTGAAATGAATTGTTCTTTTCCGTGGTCTCAATTTTTCACAACGAAGTTTGAGTTTGAGTGCTATTTACCTAGGTCGAAAAGCTTGTGACACAGAGTCAAGATTCAAGCATTTGAGTTGCTTCGAAGTGGCGAGTATATATATTATTGCTGGTGTTATGGTTGTATCGATTATAAGTTTAATAACACGATTGATGTATATGTAGGTGTAAATGTTTGCGTTGATGACCTGCGTTTTGTATGACATTCATTTGTTGGGGTAAAATATATACGCACACACTTATATTATTGTTTAATTCTTCTGTAAGGTTTTTCCCTTTTGTTCATTGATTTAGATTTTGAATTATATAACCAATGAATCATTGTTTTCGATATCTGAGATTAGCATGCAAATGTATTTTGAGTCTTTGACGGCGTTTGTCAGTAATTTTAAACCTTTACGACGTCACATATGAATTGTTGAAGTTCATATTGTGCGGAATTTGGTGGATGTATTTGAAGAGGTATCATGGGTTTACATATTGAGAAATTCAATTTCATATTGATTTATAACGAGATAAAAAGCTAGTCGTATCACCAATTAGACGTATTGCTGTGAGAGAAAGAAGAGAATTAGAAACTCAAATTTTAGAGATTTCTAAGATGAATCTCATTCAAAGCAGTACATGGAAGTGGGGAGCGCCCGTCGTGTTCACCGCTACAGCAGATGTATTCTTGAGATTATGTGTCAGCTATAAAGAATTGAATAACTTGGCGAGAAAGAACAAATACCACCTTCCTTGTATTGATGATTTGTTCGGTCGACTCAATAGAGCAAGGTTTTTCTCTGAACTCGATTTTTCTATAAGTTTTCATCAACAAAAGGGTGACTAATGATAGTATTCTATAACCTGCATTTAGAACCTCCAATGCATCTTATGAATGGTTGGTAATGCCATTTGGTCTTACGAATGCATCGACATGTTTTGTTGACATTATGAATTGCGTCTTTCAAGACAAACTAAATAAACTTGTGGTTGTATTCGTAGATGCTATATTGATATTTTCTAAAAGCGAAGAAGACAACAAATTATGTTTGAATGAACTACTCGAAATCAAAGTTTTCTAAATGTCACTTTTGAAGAATTGTAGTGCGATTCTTAGGCCATGTCTTATGCTAACCGGGCTCATCCTTTTTTTGGGTTAGCCTGGGTGGTATCCTAACAGGGTTGGACTACAATGAAATGTTGGCAGTAATCTGTATATTGTTTATTTACCCGGTAGATTGAAACCAATGTTTTCATAACCGGACCGTGAATCAAACCGTGATGACTCAGGATTTGAGGTTTCAAGGGTTCGACCGGTCGAACCGTCAAGAACCGCACATACTCTTTTTTGGAAATTAATACATTTAGATGCAACGTATCAATCTTAAGTACACAATAAACCAACATCTTCAATAAAAATATACGATATTAATTCATAATGCACACATTAATTCTAATATGAAAAATTAAACAAAATTTGTTACACTAGCTGCACTAATTACGAATATAAAATGGGTGAAGATTCGAAAACATATTTTGGAGCGAAGAAATTGCGCATATGGGAGGGTTCAACCGGGTTCAAATGAATGGTTAAACCGCAAATTCAAAGATCGAACCGATGTTCTTGCATGGAGGAGGTTTGATTGAGTTCCCGGCCTTTGACCCTCACGGCTCGGGGTTATTCGTGGTTCAACCGCCGCAGGGTCGGGTTATAAAAAATATGATTGAAACACTACGAAAGATATAACGACAGAAGCACAGTCATAACAAATTCTACGATGTAACTTTCAAGTTATTTGCCCTTTGCACGTTATTTGACAAAAATCCTTGCAGTTGTGTTTAAAACTTAAATCATATTTATATATTGGTTTCATATTTGCATTGTTTAACTTTGAACGTAAGAAACAAAGACAGTCGAGGGCCTGAGGCATAGCCAAGCAGAATATACCTGTTAATCACCAGAGGACATTTTCTTTTAATTGTACTGTTTATTTAATTACTTATTTATTTATTTTCAGTTGCTTTTACACGTGTTAATTTTTCAAGTAACAAAGTACCCCATTTCTTTTTTATTTAACGTCACAATATTGGATATACATGAATGTTCTCATGAAAATCATGTGCATCATCACTCTTTCAAAACATTAACATCTACATCATAACGTGCATCAGTGAACAGTAAAAGCAAATCTACTGGTTTGTGCTAGCTTGAAGGTGTTATGGAGAGAGTGATACATCTTAGCTTAGAATATGTGACTCAGATGTCATTTGTATGGATACCTGTAATATGAAAATGACATAAGTAAAAATTGTCTCATATTATTCTCTTAAAGTCATTTGTATCTCATATTTTTTTAAATAAAAATCAGGGACACATCCCTTCTTTCAAACCTATTTGTTTTACATCATTCGTTTTGAAAAACTATATTTTACATTTTTTTACTTCTTTCGTTTCTAAATTTAAAAGCGGCGGCTACACCGTATATTACAGGGATTACGAGTTATGGACGTATACCCTAAGAGCACATGTTAAGTTTAGTAAAATTACTCAAATATCTCCGTTAATTTAATCTTTTTTTGAAGATAGGGATGTAATATATAAAAGAAAATTGGAAATGACCTAAGCCTAATTTTTTTATAATCATAAGGATTTAGATCAAAAATTTCCTTTTATTGATTCTGAGTATTATTCGTTTCGTATTTTAAGATGAGCAAACACAAGTAAATCACGTGGATCTTTGGTCTCGGAGTATATATCAAGAATATAGTTTAAAAGAGAATTTTTTTAAAATCCAATATAGCAATATAAGTGCAATAACAAAAAAAATCAGGACATATCAAATCACAAGCATGCAAAATCAATAGAAGTAAACAAAAAAAGGTTAAAAAAACGAGATTTTTATAATGCTTTCGATCCAAATTTGGTGTTTATTCTTCTATTATTGATGATATTTCTTCTACAAATTTCGCTTGTAACCGATTACATTGGAGTTACAATAATTTAGTTATGAAAATATATGAGTGTTTGGAGAAAAATAATAGAGCTAGAGCCCAAAATTTTGTCCGAAATGGCCATGACCGAGTATAGTGGCTCTCGCTTGAAGTTACTTTCTACGGAGCTTCTTTATGATATTTATAGATTTAGATATCGTATATATCTTCGTAAAAATCCAAAGTTTGAACAAGTTATGGAAATATCTAGAGCAAGAACAAGCCACATTTGACCTGGTCATTTCTAGCGTCGGGAAAAGAAATCCAAAGGGGAGTTGAGAATGGGGAAGGGTCGAACCTCGAGCACCCCAGAGTTGGGCTTGATTTTGAGTGCTATTTACCTAGGTCGGATAGCTTGTGTAACAACCCGCATATTTATCGTTTTTATATTTAAATATTTTATTTAAATATTTCATCATTCGTCGGATGTTTTTCCGAAAAACTACTTTTTGCAAACAGTCGAATTGGGACTCGAGACCACCCCCATTGAGTCCAAAATGCCGTTTGCGACCTTTTTGAGTATAAACTTTGATATGTTTGAAGCTAGTCAAAAATTTGACCATTTGCACTTTGGGTTTGGGTTTAGGTTCAGCCTCTTTGCCAACTTAACCCCCAAATCTGAACCACTCCTCCCCATTCTCCCTCATTTCCTCCTCATTTCAGTTCTTGAGCAACAATGGTGAGTGGAATGGGAAATTAGAATTCCCAAGCCCTAGTTTCCATTTGCAAATCAAGTTCTAGCTCCAAATTCAAAGAGAACCCATAGGTATGCATCTCCATCTTCTTCTCCAACTCTTTCTCCTTTCAATTTCAGAAATTTCCTAAACCTAATTTAGGAAATGTTTCTCTTTTAAGCTTAGATTCAAGCTTGTTGAGTTGGAATTGAAGAGTGTTTGTCCTTGCCTTGCTCTATAGCTTCCTCTTCATTGTTTTTGTGTAAAAGGTGAGATTTTTATCCCACATCTATGTTTATAATTATCTTTGATTGTTAGGTATGAATTCCTAACACTTCTTCATGTGCATTTGCTCTTGATTTGGATTGGTTTTGTGAATATTCCGATTTTTGGGTTTCTAAGTCAAATTTATGTGAAAATCCTTTTATGGATGTTTGATCATGCTTTTGGTAATGCACCGAGGAGCATATAGGGCCGGGATGTCGATTGGCATAAACCCTTAGAGCCAATGTTCGTCCGGTTGCATTTTGGAAGAGTTTTCACTTCATTTTGTATAGGCTGAAAAACAGCCCAGGCATGATTCAGTCGACTGAATTCTCTGTTCAGTCGACTGAACCTGGAACCCGAAAGTTTCCAGGCATGATTCAGTCGACTGAAAACTCTGTTCAGTCGACTGAACCTGGAAACAGAAAGGTTCCTGAACCTGGAAAATTTCCAGGTACAGGGTCAGTCGACTGAAAACTCTGTTCAGTCGACTGAACCTGCTGTTTCAGTCCAGTCTGCCTTTTAGGATTGAATTCTCAATTTAAATCGATTCGTGATGATCCTATTTGTTGTTATCATTTACTATGACTTTGATGACTCCTTTTTTCGGGATTTTTGAATATCCATTTCGATGGATTCTTTATCGGTTTAATTGGATTTAATTCACGTCTTCGTATGTGAATTTTGATGATTGCTTGTTTCTACAATCATTTTGTATCTTGTCTTCAAAAGGTCGTACCGTTTTGACGGGGCGCTGCCCCCTGGACCCCTGCGACCTGACCGGGCAGGTCGAACCCCGTACCCCCCTTCGTAGGGGATCTTATCTGAAAAACATTCATCAGAATTTCTACTATGATGGTTTTAGGATTGATTTCTTTGGACTTTACTCACGTCTTTGAAAGTGAATTTTATGTAATTCGATTCATTTCAACAATCGTTTTGTGACTTGTCACTTTAAAGATATGAAGGTTTCAATACTAGTAGTAAATATCAAAACTCTTTCATCAAAGCGATTTCAACACTATTTTAAATATCAAAAGTTCGTTTTCTCAAACCGATTTCCAATCTACTAGTATATACAAGCCTTTACTTCACTCGGATGAGAAATCGACTTAAACGACTTAGTAAAACGAGTGGTATGAAACGCTTGCGTTCACTTCGTCGGTTAGCTCTTGGACTTGTTCGATTGAACCCTTTTTGTGACAATTTCCTAGTGGAGATCTACAGTTTGTTCGTAAATATTTGAGTTAAGCAAGTGGTTATGGGACATGAAGCTAAACTCTTATATTTACTAGCTTAGTGTAATTGACACTTCCTAATGATCATGACGATCATTTTTGTGATTTAGACTAGCGATTGAGCGATGTCTCTTTGTTTGCGAGGTTAGACTAGACACCATTTGTGTGATTTCGATTCACACATATCTCTTTATCTTCAAGGTTAGTCTATACCTCATTGGTGTGATTTCGATTCACACATATTGAAACTCCTGTGATAATTTTCTAGTGCAGATCTACAATCTGTTCGTAAATATTTGAGTTAAGCAAGTGGTTATGGGACATGAAGCTAAACTCTTATATTTACTAGCTTAGTGTAATCGACACTTCTTGATGATCGATGATGATCATTTTATGGTTTAGACTAGCAATGCGCGATGTCTTTTTGTCCACGTGGAGGATTGTTCCTCGTTTTAATGAGCTTCAGCTCATCAGGAGGAGCTTCGGCTCAAAGTCCGCAATGGGGGACTATACCCTGTCAGGAGGAGCTTCGGCTCATCAGGAGGAGCTTCGGCTCAAATTCCACAATGGGGGACTATACCCAGTCAGGAGGAGCTTCGGCTCATCAGGAGGAGCTTCGGCTCATCAGGAGGAGCTTCGGCTCAAAGTCCACAATGGGGGACTATACCCAGTCAGGAGGAGCTTCGGCTCATCAGGAGGAGCTTCGGCTCAAAGTCCGCAATGGGGGACTATACCCAGTCAGGAGGAGCTCCGGCTCATTTTTATGGGATTGGCCATCCTCTTTCTTGTGTTTTCTGGATTTCTTGTTGATGATTTCTAGAATTTGTGTGTCGTTAACTTTTGTGATTTCTGGATATTGATTTCTGGAATTTATGTTTCACCGGCATTTACGATGGGCATTGATATGTATGTCATTATTTGTGGCTTGGTGAATTAAATTAAGAATATGACGTTCTTTTCTCTGTTTTGAGATTCTTGAGATATTTTATGACTTTTGTGGGATTTCTAATGTATACTTATCATAGTATGACACCTTTTTGTTATCATACGTTTTATTATCATATCTCATATCCTATCTCATTTTATCAGATATTTATAGCTAGACTGATCCGTTTATTATTTTCTTCTTAAATAATACTCGGGTCAGACTGAGATTTTATAGGTGCTTCCTCATGGCTTCGTATCTGGAGCCATCTTCTGACTTTTGGCTAACTACTCTAGTTTAGTAGTTTTTGTTGTATACGATTTAGACTCCTTGATGTATACATATTCTATTGTCATGCACTTGCATCTATTCTTTTGTACTATTGTGGATCTTATTTGACCACTACTCTGATGTACACTTTCATGTGTTATATTCATATCTATTTCCGCCTTTGTGATATGAATTGTCTGTGACTGATTTGTGTTATGTTTATTTCTATATTTGTTTCCGAAGATATTATAGCCACCGTGTAGTAGCTCTGAGTTTGTATCGGTATGTCGGATTTCCTCCTCAAATGAAATACATGCTATACTATCTGACATATCGGTGCTCGCACAAAGAAATTACACGGATGGTCGCTCCTCAACAGCCTTATTCTCCGTGCTAGTTAACGGCATTACCCCGTAGTGTCCTTGGCTAGCGTGGGTATAGAGGTGGGGCGTCACAGCTTGTGACACAGGGTCAAGATTCAAGCATTTGAGTTGCTACGAAGAGGTGAGTTTATATATTATTATCGTGTTATAGTCGTATTGATTATAAATTTAATAATGATTGATGTATATGAAGGTGTAGATGTTTACTTTAATGAATTGGGTTTTGTATGATATTTGATTTGTTGAGGTAATGTATATATTATTGTTTAATTCCGCTGTGAGATTTTCCTCTTTTGTTCATTGATTTAGATTTTTAATTATATAATCAACGGGTCACTATTTTCAATATTTGAGATTAGTATGCAAGTGTGTTTTGACGACGTTTGTTACTAATTTTAGACACAAAGAATAATGGGGCATCATTTGAATTGGCACAGGCTTTTAATGTGCGAAATCAAATATAGAATGTATTTGAAGAGATTTTAGGTTTACCTTCTCATCGAGAAATTCAATTTTGTATTGATTTAGAGTGAGATGAAAAGCCGGTCGTATTACCTATTAAAAGTATGGCTCCAAAAGAAAGAAGAGAATTAGAAACTCAAATTCGAGATTTCTAAGAAGCGTCTCATTCAAAGCAGTACATAGAGTGGGAAACACCCGTCGTGTCACCACTATAGCACATGGATCCTCGAGATTTTATGTCAATTATAAAGAATTGATTAAGTTGACAAGAAAGAACAAATATCCTCTTCCTCGTTGTAACAACCCTAATTTTAATTAAAATTATTTAGGAGATTTAATTGGATAAATTAAATAAAATAATGTAAAAGGTTAAGGAGATTGAGATTTGATAATTAATAGGAGTCGTACCTTAATGAATGAGTTAATAAGAATGGTTTAAGACTTAATAAGGAGTAATATATGCTAAGGGCAAAATGGAAATAGACCTAAATTCCTAAACATAAACCCTTATTCTCTTATTTCCTCTCTCATTTCATTCATTACAAACAAAACTAAAAGAACCAAAGTTGGTCATTAATAAGGGTTTCAAGGAAAGTAAAGCTTGGGAAAAAATGATCGAAGCTTAGGGGAATCAAATTAAATTCAAATCTCAACCTTAAAGCATTCAAGGTGAATAATAGTTATGCATATCATGTTTTAAGAATTATTTTAGTTTTAAGTATAAATCCGATTCTTTTGCTCATGTTATGTCATGCTATGATAGTTTGAATGATTATATGCTTATTGGTGAATTTATGGAATTAATTATGAAATTAAGTGATATGTTTGAGTTAGAAAACCTATCATATGATACCCAAATGACTTGAAATTTTGTTATAATGTTAGAAACATTATTCTAGAAGCGGGTTTTTAATTTCATAATTTCTGGTTTAATGATAATATTTGGTGAATTTTCTAAAGTTGGAAAATGAGATATTTTGGGTTTTAATTATTTAAAATAATTAAATTATGTTTTGGCCCCAAAATTTTTATATGTCGAAGAATATGATTATTTTGACTTATTGTGAGTTTTGGAGATTTTTCCCAAGGGTTTAAGATTTATTATGAATTATTTGAGATACAAAAGCTTAATTAATTATTAAAACATTCATATAAAAATATATGGTTTGCAAATGTTTTTGGAAAAGAAAGATAAGGGTGTGGCAGGTTTTTCGAAAAGTATTCGATAAAGAGAGTTGTTGTCCAATAGTATTTTGACAAAAATAAGGAGTTGGTGGAAAAGTTTTTCTTTTAAAGGGAAATTTTCAGTTTTCATGTTAATTGCGATAATGCCACGTCGAAGTCACCATTGTCGCTTCCCACCTCTTCATGATCATGGTCTTCACCGCCAACCTAAGACAATACATATGATATCAGATGTTATCGGTTTGGAATGGATCGGTCTGGGTCGAAGTGCAAAGTCCAGAATTGAGGTCGATGTCATGAACTTCGGAGTGAGCATTGCCGCCTGTCTTACTTCAACACTTCGACATCGCCTATTCCTATTAGTGTCGCCGAACCTATGTTTTCAAAGTGATCTCTTCGACTCTAAAGAGGCCGCTTTTCTTATCAGCTATGATGTCGCGTTTTATCACTTCGACCTTATTGGCTACCGCTTTTAACCCTTAACACTTGTTTCCGAAGAAGGATAGGTTGCCGCCTATTATCAAACTTCGACCCTAATGATGCCGCTTATGTTGTTTTGGTCAAGTATCTTTTAAGATTTTAAAATTTGATTTACGAAGAGGATGACTTCGGCTATATACCCTTATGTTCATAAATCAGAAACTTTAACGTAGTTTGTATTGAAGAAGGGCGATGACCCCTAATGACGATAACGGCGCCGAGGTTCATCAATACATAAGGTTTTATTGTTTTGGCTTGATAGCTTATGTTTTGAGGGGCGAAGACCCTCATCGGCTATATCTTTGTCGATTTTTTCAATATAAAGGTTCTATATTGTTTTGGCTCTATAGACTATGGTTTCGAAGTGAGATAACTTCTAAGAGATTTTGAGATTCACCGATATTACTTTATAAAATCATATATCATGGCATAATTATTTTGGATAAAGTAAAGGGTTACGTTTTCCTTTTTTTGAAAGTATGATTTCACGAGTTAAATCATTTATAAAGAAAGTGTTTTCAAGCAAATAGAAAATGGTATTTAGTACAGAATTTTACTAAAGAAAATATTGTTCTTATCACTTTTGGATAGATTGTAATAGGATGAATTGACTCAGAGTTTAGAAAACCCGATGGAACTAGTTTAGGGTAGCGCCTTATACTTCAGTTGTTGGCCCCTAGCTGATACAAGTTCGAAAATTCCAATATGTAGGGCTTTGTCAAGAGTAAGGCAAAAAAATAGGTTTACACATAGAAAGGAAGACATAAAATTAAGATAGGTAATATGTTGGCCTGCAAAACCTTTAGGTTCATAGTAAGCCTGGCAAAACTATGAGATTGACAGATAGTCAAGTAAACACTAGGATAAGTGTATTTGGACAAACCGTCTTCTTCTAACATTTAGTTAGAAATTTTGGTATATTTGGTAGGCACGAGTCAGCTATGTAGGTTGGTAGTTACCCTGTGAAAACTAAACATTAAGACGGATAGTCCACTGATTTGATAGATGGTTATGATTATCTATGTAGCATACATGCACATTATCGTTATATTGTTTATTTTAAAAAGTTTGGTTGCAGGACTTTGATTTGCAAAAGATATATTTTACAAAGGGATATTTAGTGAGAGAAAACTCATTCCGCTCAATGGTGTGGTCTCACTGAATATCTATAAAACCGAGATGACATATTATTATTCACACTAGTCTTTTTGTCTGACTCGAACTTTATATTTTCCCCTTAGACTCTTCGTTGCTCAAAATTTGATTTGAGTAGGTCGAGAGTAAGGGCTTTGTAGGTTAAGTAGGTTTTGGCGAATAAAGCTTCTGGAGATGTATATGAGGCAAAACTAGCTATGTAGGAGTCCATCTATTACTATTATCTGATGTGTTATGTTAGTTGTTGTATGAATGTATTGACATCAGATGTATCTATCTATTTAGTAACTCTGATCAACCAAAGGGGACATCTTCATATGTCGCTCTTGGAGTATTTTGTAATAATTATATTTTATCTGAACCTGGGCAAATTTTGGGGATTATGTAATGAATGTGAAACATATCTTTGAAATAAAATGTGAAAGTTTGCTTTGGAAATTGTGTTTGAAATTATTTCATATTCGTATGCTTCTAATATTATGGATGCCATTAACATGACCTCATTTTATCACCGAAAATTAATACTATAGATGACTGCAACATATGCAACGTTTAGTTTCGGGCCTCAAAATGGGGGATGTTACAACTTGGTATCAGAGCATAAGTTTATGTAAAACTAAAGAATTTTGAACTTTAAGAAGAGTTTTTGAAAACATAATCTGAATGAATCAGAGAATAAGACTGGGGTATAGGATAACGCTATAGTAACGTACTTGTATTTGCTACATATAAGTATATGCTTTATTTCTATTCTCCACTCTCTTAGACTATTTTTTTGTATCTTACTAAGGTTCGAATGTAGATTAAGGAAGTAAGATATGGAGGCAGGAAACGAAAGAGTAAATCTCGATGGAGGAAGCACCACTACCAATGGAAATGTTAGGCCAATTACTAGGAGGAACTTGGATCGACAAATGGCTGCAAATGTAGGTGCTGGAACACCACCAGTTGATATAGAAGCAATGTATCAGTTCTTTGTCAACATGATGCAAGCAGGAGCTGCTGCTGGATTGGTTGGTGGAAATATTGGAGGAGCTAATCAGGAAGTTCCAATTGTCAACAACTATGCTGTGCTAAGTAGAGACTATGCAAGGCTTGGAAGGTAGTCATTCATTGGAACCGAGGATGCAATTGAAGTGGAGAATTGGTTGCTTCATTATGAAAGGATTTTCGTTGATCTTGGTTTGGATAATGAACAAAAGAGGAGATTGGCATCCAGACAATTGCAAAGAGCTACATTGTACCGGTGGAATAATGTGACAGTTGCGGTACTAGAAGAGGCTATGACTTGGGCAGAGTTTAAGAGAAGGTTTGAAGAAAGATTTATGTCTGAGATCGCTAAGTCAACTCTGTTGAGGAAGTTTTTTGAGTTGGTGCAAGGTGATATGAAGGTGCTTGAGTACACAACCAGATTTGAGCTGTCCCAATATGGGTATGCAAACGTGGATACTATGATCAAAAGGAATGAGAAGTTCATTCGTGGACTGAGACCTGAGCTTGCTAGGGCAACTTTACCATATCTCAGGGATCCATGTGATGTAATCGTGGAGATAGCTTCGCGAAATGAAGAGATGCTTGGTTTGTTAAATAATAACGAGCCAGCGAAGAGTCAAGGTAGAAAAAATCAGAAGAGAAAGTTTCACCAGAAGAAGGGAGCTGAGAAGGGTGGAGCTGCCAAGAAAGGGAAGTCTGAGGTCATATGTTACAAGTGTGACAAGAAGAGACATTATGCTCATGAGTGCCGAACTGGCAAAGGAAAGGAAGTTGGTGGAAAGAAGAACATTAACTGCGACCAAGTTGGACATTACAAGAACAAATGTTCGAAAGTGGCCAAGGCAGAAGAAAAATTATTTGCTTTGGAAGCGGCTACCTCGAGACCAATAGCTAAGGAGAAAAGGATAGATGTGATGGGAGGTGCACTTTTGATTCATGGTATACCTGTTAGAGTACTATTTGGTACTGGAGCATCACATTCTTTTATATCTCATTATTTGGTAGATAAGCTTAACCTAGAACCCTCATACCTAATTACTTCCTTAAGGGTTGTGAATCTGATAGGAGGGTATGTAACTCTAGATATGAGATGTGACCATTTAGAGTTTCCATTATTAGGTCATATATTTGCCTGCAGTTTGCATATGTTTGATTTTATGGGCTTTGGGATTATTTTGGGTATGGACTGGTTAAATAAATACAATGCTAAGATATTTTGCCACGATAGAAAAATATCACTAAGACACCCTAATAGTAGTGACCGAATTATATACTCAGTAGAGAATCCAAGTTTTGATGGTTGTGCTTTATTGGGTGTAATAGAGGAGGAAGATGAGTTGAATTGGGTTTTCGTAGTTAGAGAATTTGCAAATGGTTTTGATCCTTTTACAGAACTACCACCGAAACAAGGTATTGATTTTCAAATAGATATTATACCCGAAACTGAACCTGTAAGTAGACCACCTAGTAGGATGACACCTACCGAGATGAAGGATTTAAAGGTGCAACTATTAGAAGGAAAGAATTTTATTAGACCAAGCGGTTCGCTTTAGGGAGCGGTCACGGTGTTTGTGAAGAAACCAGACGGTTATTAAGATTGTGTATCAATTACCGTAATTTGAATGAAAAGGCGATAAAGAACCGATATCCCCTACCGATAATCAACGATTTATTTGATCAGTTGAGTGGAACCAAAGTGTTTTCCCAATTACTTTTGGCGATAGGGTTCCATCAACTGAAGGTGGTGGAAGATAGTATTTCATTGACGGCATTTAGAACAAGATATGGTTTGTATGAGTGGTTAGTAATGTCAATCGAATTGACTAATGCACCTGCTTTTTTCATAGATTTAATGAACCGAATTTTCCGAGACCACTTATATAGGTTTGTATTGGTATTCATTGACAACATTTTGATTTATTCTAAGGATGAAAGACATCGTGAGATTCATCTTAGAATAGTGCTTAAGACACTAGGGCAGCATTAGCCAAAAGCGAAGTTTTCGAAGTGTCATTTTTGGAAGAAGGAGGTAAAGTTTCTTGGTCACGTAGTCTCAAAAAAAGGGTTGTCTGTGGATCCAACTAAGATAGAAGCTGTAAATAATTGGAAGAGACCCGAGGCAGTAACAGAGATAAAGAGTTTTCTTGGACTGGCTGGTTATTACCGAAGATTCATTAAGGATTTCTCTAGTATAGCAGCGTCGATGACTAAGCTAAAAGGAAGGATGTGAAGTATGTTTGGATCGATAGATGTGAGGAGGCATTCCAGAAGTTGAAACATTTATTAACTAACGCGCCCATGTTAATTGTTCCAGATGAAAATCAAGATTTAGTGGTGTATACTGATGCGTGTGGAACAAGGTTAGGAGCTATGTTAATGTAGAGGGGTAAAGTAATTGTCTATGCTTCGCGATAGCTCAGACCACATGAAGTTAGATATCCGACTCATGATTTAGAGTTGGATGCCGTAATATTTGCTTTGAAGGTGTGGAGACATTAACTTTTGGGAGAATGATTCGAGTTGTATACGGATCACCAGTCGCTAAAATACTTATTCTCTTTGAAGGAGTAGAACATGAGACAACAGAGGTGGTTAGAGTTTATAGTTGCTTATGATTTTGAAATTGAGTACACACCGAGCAAAAGAAACAAAGTTGTAGATGTGCTTAGTAGGAGACATCAGAATGCAGTGTTAGCAATGATATCAGAGTGGAAAGATTTGGAAGCATTGACTACTTATAGTGTGTGGTTAAGATCGACTGCCAGTTCTAGTCAAAATGCCGCAATGTTATCTTGTTTGGAAGTTTGACCAGTAATGATCGACAGAATGAATTGCTTCTAAGCAAAGAGATGATCCATTGCTAGCTGAAAGAATTAGAAGAATGGAAGGCGGAACTGATATTGATGATTTAAAGGATATTTACCTTGACCAAAATAGATGGTTGAGAAAGAAGGGATGATTGTGTGTTTTTGATGTTGGTGATCTAAGGAAAGAAGTTCTTAGGGAATGTCATCGATTGAAGTTTACTATACATTCTAGAGGAAGTAAGATGTAACATGATATGAAGAGTAGTTTCTTCTAGGAGGATATGAAAAGGGATGTAGGCATATGGGTAAAAAAGTGTCTGAATTGCCAGCAAGTGGAAGCCGAACATCAAAAGTCGAGTGGTTCACTTCAGCCTTTAGGTATACTAGTTTGGAAATGGGATTCGATATCCATGGATTTTATTGATGGGTTGCCAAGGTCAAACAGAGGAAACGAAAGTATATGGGTCATAGTGGATAGACTGACTAAGAGTGCGCATTTCATTCCCGTTAAGTCAACCAGGACGACACCTATATTGGCTAAGTTATTTATGAAGAACATTGTTAGACTGCATGGAGTTCCTAGTAGTATAGTCAGTGATAGAGATGCCTTGTTCACTAGTGAATTCTATAAGAGTCTGCAGAAAGTGTTAGGTACCAAGATTAAGACGAGTGCCGCTTATCACTCACAGACAGATGGGCAAACAAAGAGAGTCAATAAGATACTTGAAGATTTATTGAGGGCTTGTGTACTAGATTTTGGCGGGTCATGGGAAGACCATTTGCACTTGGTTGAGTTTTCCTATAATAATAGTTATCAGACTAGTATAGGAATGACACCTTTTGAAGCTTTATACGGAAGGCCATGTTAATCACCCATATGTAGGTTAGAGATAGAAGATAGATTAGTTCTTGGTTCGGATATGGTAAGAGAAGCTGTAGAAAAGACTGAGTTGATTTGGGCTAGAATGAAGGAAGCTCGAGACAGAAGGACTTGGAGTTCTTAGTTGGAGATCACCTTTTCGTCTAAATACCACCGTTAAAGGGTGTAGTATGATTTGGGAAATTAGGAAAATTGGCACCTAGGTTTGTTGGGCCATTTCCTATTATAGAAAGAATCAGGAAACTCGCTTCCAGGATAGAGTTACCGAGCAGTTTGGTGGAAGTCCACAATGTTTTCCATATTTCTCATCTAAGAAAGTGTGTTCGAGATCCAGAGACTACTGTAACTCTGATTGCATTGAAATATTTAGTAGTGGAGCCGGACATGACTATAGTTAGACAACCAGTTCGAGTTATAGCGAGGAATTAGAAGAAGCTAAGGAATAATACAGTTAGACTAGTAAAAGTCCAGTGGAGTGACGATGAGAGAGACCTTACTTAGAAAATAGAGAGTAGGATTAGGGACACTTATCCTGACTTGTTTGATGGTGTGTTTTACATCTATGATTTTATGTTTCATGTATGTACCTTATCATAGTTTCTAGGACAAAATTCTTTAAGGAGGATAGTATGCAATAACCCTAATTTTAATTAACATTATTTAGGATATTTAATTGGATCAATTAAATATAATAATGTAAAAGGTTAAGGAGATTAAGATTTGATAATTAATAGGGATCGTGCCTTAATGTATGAGCTAATAAGAATGGTTTAAGACTTAATAAGAAGGAGGAATATATGCTAAGGGAAAAATGGGAACAAACCTAAATTCCTAAACATAAACCCTTATTCTCTTATTTCCTTCCTCGTTTCATTCATTACAAACAAAACTAAAAAAATCAAGGCCGACCATTAAGAAGGGTTTCAAGGGAAGTAAAGCTAGGGAAAACAAGATCAAAGCTTAGGGGAATCAAATCAAATTCAAATCTCAACCTTCTTAAACCATTTAAAGTGAATAATAGCTATGCATCTCATGTTTTAAGAATTATTTCAGTTTAAGTATAAATCTGATTCCTTTTCTCATGTTATGCCATGCTATGATAGTTTGAATGGTTATATGCTTATTGGTGAATTTACGATATTTATTATGAAATTAAGTGATATGTTTGAGCTAGAAAACCTATCATAGGATACCCAAATGACTTGAAATATTGATATGACGTTAGAAACATTATATTAGAAGTTGTTTTTTAATTTCATAATTTTCTGATTTAATGATAATATCTGATGAATTTTCTACGATTGAAAAATGTGATATTTTAGTTTTTATTATCAATAATTAAATTATGTTTTCGACCCTAAATTTTTTATATATTGAATAATATGATTAATTTGACTTATTGTGATTTTTGGGGATTTTTCCCAAGGGTTAAGATTTATTATGAATTATTTAAGCTAGAAAGGCTTAACTAATTATTAAAACATTCATATAAAAATATATGGTTTGCAAATTCTTTTGGAAAAGAAAGATAAGTGTGCGGCGAATTTTCAAAAAAGTATTTGATAAAGAGAGTTGTCATGCAATAGTATTTTTACAAAAATAAGGAGTTGGTGGAAAAAAATTCTTTTAAAGGCAAATTTTTAGTTTTCATGTTAATTGCGATAATGCCACATCGAAGTCACCATTGCCGCTTCCTACCTCTTCATGATCATGGTCTTTTCCGCCACCCTAAAATGATAGATATGATATCGGATGTCATCGGTATGGAATGGATCGGTCTGGGTCGAAGCGCAAAGTGCAGTATTAAGGTCAACGTCGTGAACTTCGGAGTGGGCATTTCCGCCTGTTTTACTCGAACACTTTGACATTGCCTATTCCATGTAGTATCATCGACCCTATGTTTTCAAAGTGATCTCTTCATCTCTAAAGAGGCCGCTTTTCTTATCGGCTATGTTACCGCGTTTTATCACTTCAGCCTCATTTGTTGGTGCTTTTAGCCCTTAACACTTGTTTTCAAAGAAGGATAGGCTGCTGCCTATTATCACTTCGGCCCTAATGATGCCGCTTATGTTGTTTTGGCCAAGTATCTTTCAAGGTTTTAAAATATGATTTACGAAGAGGATGACTTCGGCTATATACGCTTATGTTCATAAATCAAAAACTTTAACATAGTTTGTATTGAAGAGAGGCGATGACCCCTAATGGCAATAATGACGCCGAGGTTCATTAATACATAAGGTTTTGTTGTTTTGGCCTTATGGCCTATGTTTTGAAGGCGAAGACCCTCATTAGCTATATCTTTGTCGAGTTTTCCAATATAAAGGTCTTATATTGTTTTGGCTCTATAGCCTTTGCTTTTGAAGTGAGATAACTTCTAAGAGATTTTGAGATTCGTCAACATTACTTTATAAAAGCAAATATCATGGCATAATTATTTTGGATAAAGTAAAGGTCTATATTTCCTTGTTTTGAAAGTATGATTTCAAGGGTTAAATCATTTATAAAGAAAGTGTTTTTAAGGAAATAGAAAAGAGTATTTAGCCCAGAATTTTACTAAAGGAACTATTGTTCTTATCACTTTTGGATACATTGTGATAGGATGAATTGACTCAGAGATTAGAAAACCAGATGGGACTGGTGTAGGGTAGCGCCCTATACTTCAGTTGTTAGCCCCTAGTTGATACAAGTCCAAAAATTACAGTGTATAAGGCTTTGTCAAGCGTAAGACAAAATGTAGATTTACACATAGTACATAATACATAAAGATAAGATAGGTTATAGGTTGGGCTGTAAAACCTTTAGGTTCATATTAAGCCTAGCAAAACTATGAGATTGACAGATAGTCAGGTAAACACTAGGATAAGTGTGTTTGGACAGACCGTCCAGTTTTCTTCTAACTTTCAGTTGGAAAATTTGGTATATCTGGTAGGCCCGAGTCAGCCATGTAGGTTGGTAGTTAAGCTGTGAAAACTAAAAATTGGGATGGATAGTCCACTAATTTGATGGATAGTCATGATTACCTATGTAGCATGCATGCACATTATTGTTATATTGTTTATTTTAACCAGTTTGGTTGCAGGACTTGGATTTGCAAAAGATATATTTTAAAAAGGGATATTACAGATGGGAAAACCTGTTCCGCTTAGTGGCGTGGTCTCACTGAATATCTATAGAATCAAGATGGCATATTATTATTCACACCAGGCTTTTTGTCCGACTCGAAGTTTATGTTTTCTCCTTAAACTCTCGGGTTCTCAAAATTGGTTTGAGTAGGTTGAGAGTAAGTGCTTTACATGTTAAGTAGGTTTTGGAAAATAAAGCTTCCAGAGAGGTGCTGGAGGCAAAGCTAGCTATGTTGGAGTCTATCTATTATAATTATCCACTGTGTTATGTCAGTTGTTGTAAGAGTGTATTGACAGTAGATGTATCTGTCTATTTAGTAACTCTGATCTACCAAGGGGGCATCTTCATATGTTGCCATTGGAGTATTTTGTAATAATTATATTTTATCTAAACTTGAGCAACGTTTGAGGATTATGTAACGAATATGAAATATATCTTTGAAATGAAATGTGAAGGTTTGCTTTGGAAATTGTGTTTGAAATTATTTCATATTCTTATGCTTTTGATATTATGATTACCATTAACATGACTGCATTTTGTCATCAAAAATTAATACTGTAGATGACTGCAACATCTATAGTACTTAGTTTCAGGCCTCAAAATGGGGGATGTTACACTCGTATTGATGATTTGTTCGACTGACTTGGTGGAGGAATGTTCTTCTCTCGACTCCATCTTTCTATGGGTTTTCATCTACTAAGGGTAACTAGAGATAGTGTTCCAAAATTACTTTTAGAACCTTCAATGCATCTTATGAATGGTTGGTAATGCCATTTGGTTTTACGAATGCATTAACATATTTTTTCGATCTTATGAGTCGTGTCTTTCTGGACAAACTCAATAAATTTGTGGTGGTATTCCCAGATGATATATTGATATTTTCTAAAAGTGAAGAAGAGCACCAATTATGCTTGAAAGAATATTTGAAATGTTGTGGTGAAACTTCTTGAAAGCAAAGTATTGTAAATGTCACATTTGAAGAAGAGAATTGTGATTCCTAGGCTATGTTGTATCCAGGCATATGATTATCATTGATCCAAGTAGGGTTGTCGCGGTGCAAGATTGGAAGGTACCGAGTAGTGCGACCGAAGTTTGTGATTTTTTTGGGTTGGCGAGGTATTATCAAAAGTTCATTAAGGACTCTGAGCTTTTGCAGTCTTACCTTTTTTCCATTTTTGTACTGCTATGTTTTTTGGAATGCTTGAGTGTGATGATTTTTTTGTGTTTGATGCTTGTCCAGAATCACACTTTTTTGGTCATCTTTAAACGTCGATCGACCATCGCACTAAGTCAGCGGTGGTCGAATGACGTTGGTGAACTCAGTGGGCTTGCAATTTTCAAAGAAGTAACATTAGTGACAATATTAGTAATGTGCAGTAGACTAGGTCCAATTCTATAGCCATGAGTTTTAAGTGAAACATATAGATTATTAGGTATGGGCTGTAAGACCCACAACTTAGCTTTTTGGGAGCCGTTTGAGTCATTAGCCGGTTGTCATGGGGTGCTCGACTAGGGCACGCCATAGGGGCGGCTGTCCCATATTTTGCTAGGGGACTTGCCCCCTGGCTTTTCTAGATTTGGCCGTAGGACTATTGCTTAACTAGGCTATTTGTGTTCTAGATGGCAGCCTTTGGGTCTTCTTCGACTGGTATTGCTAGCCTCTAAGTTGGCAGACGAGAGAGTTAACTTGGCCAAGAATCTGGCCAGACATGGATGCAATATTAAGATGGTGAGATATCCCATAGTTACTGACCATCCCGACCACCCTCCCCCAGGCTTCTTCATCTTCTCTCTAGGCTACTTCAGGTGAGAGTCATGTTGCCTTTCCACCCTTAATTTGTCTCCATTCCGAGTGCCTATAGTCTTGCCATTGGTCAGCTTACACCTAAGAACTATTGGTTTCTATGCGGGCTCTATGTTTCCTGTATCGAGCTTCATCTTCTGGAGATAACTGGTGAATTCGTTAACATGGTCTTCATCTTGCAAAAGGAGGCCGGTTACCTAGTTTGCACTTACTTCTACTTTTAGCCCAGCACCAAGCCCGTAATTTTTACGGGGGTCTTAAGCAAGGCCGTCCCAGGCTGGATGGGCAAGTATTTCTTTATCCCTCATGGGGTCAACCCCAAGCTACAAAACCTCTAGTTCCATGCCCTTAGTAAGTCCTTCTTACCGCTCTTTTACTTTCATCTGCTCTCTTGCTTTCCTTTTCTTAACTTTCCCATTGACAAGAGCTTCTATTGACTTTTCCGGCGTCAACTATGGGATGCTGAGCGACTATATTGATCTACTAAAGGTGGTCGGCAACCATATTTGGGATTTGAAGGTCTTAGTGACTGATGCTAACCTCCATCAAGCTGGGCTAATGAGGGTGGCCCAAACAATAGTTACAATGCAGGCCACCCCAGTAAAGAAACCAGCATAGAAGGGGGCTAAGGAGAAGCAGGACTTATTCCTAGACTAAATTTCGGGACAATATGGGCGGGTCAATCGCTAATGCCGAAAGGGGACATGATGACATTGTCATTGGTGAGGAGTCTGGAGAGTGGCAACAAATTGACCTTGTTAAGCTGAGTGATGTTGTGTCAATGTCCTAGTGAGAAGAATACGACCTACAATAGTTAGTTTATGTCCCGATACCTCGACGTGAGACACTACATGTTTATTATGATACTAAAGCGAGCGGTAAGGAAAGTAGTGTTGGTGGGGGGTTATAAGAGTCGGGCATCTGTAGGGATGCAATTCCCTCCTCCAAGCAAATTCATGCATATGACCCCTTGTATTGTGGATATGAAGCCATGCCTCTGAGTGAGCCTCATGCTGGGACAGATCAAACTAGCATAGGCAGCTTGGCCTTATCATGCCCTCCCCTTGTCAGGAAGCAAGGCTAGGCCAGTACAAATGGTAGCTTACTTGCACTTGTCTTTCTTTTACTTTGCATTTTGACTAACTCTTGTTCTTTCTTGTTATTGCAGTGACTTCCAATTTAAGTTTTGATTCCCTCAATGATGTTGAGGATGTTTTTCAAACTGCCGTGACCAATGCACCCACTGTGCCCACTAAGCTCAAAGTACCCGAGGTTAGCCAGCAGATTATCCATGTGTCCTCTAAACCAGTGCGGTCGCTCTAGCAATCCATTGATAGAAAAAAGAGGAAAAGAAAGGCGGCATGTCCATCTTCAGCAAATGAGGTCGCCACTCCTTATTCTAAGTTCCTTCGGATTTATGACACGGAGAGGTTGGATGTCGAGAAGGAGGCAGTGCTGCTAGGGCATGTATCATTGGACATCTCCCATGGCAAGTTTACTGAGGACCTGGAACACCTATTGACTTTCCAACTTATGTCCATAGAGACCCTCTCATATCCCCACTGGGCTTGGACTTGCCGGAGCTGACATTCCTTCAAGCCCGTGGTGAATGCCCATAATTGAGACGCCTTGCTAGTAAATCACCAACCTTGAATTTATTCGTTTGTTACTTTATTATTATTCAAATACTGGTCGTTCAGTCCAAGTACCGCTACATCCGCATCCGAGATGAGGTGGACAAAATCCAGGGGAAGTTAAAGGACAAGAAGGTTGCTCTAACAACGGCCAATGCAAGGCCGTCAAGGTAAAGGAGTCGGTGGAGGTGGCAGAGAAGGCGGTTGAGGCAGTTGAGAATTTGGTGAGGGAGGGGGTCCAGGTATGGGGTAAGATGGAGAAGATGGTGGTGGACCTCAAGGAGAGCCTAGAAAAATCAAAGAAAGAGGCCGACGAGCCGTAGGCTCACTTGGGCAAGCATATGGATGGATGCCGGACGGCTGTGGGTGTGGAGGCCACTATGAAGGTGGAGGAGGACAGGTAGGCCAACCGACCAAGGAACTTGATGAAGACCCCACTTAAGGAAAATTATTGCTTCCTAATTTTCATCAACAAGTTCAATGTCGAGGCCTTTGCCCAACCCCGGGAGGAGATGACCGCCGAGATGAAGAAGGCCAAGGTGGTTGTGTCGACCTTCTTCATATAGAAGCAACTGGACTCTTTGGCCTGATCTCTTAAGGCACCGGTTGTGCGAATACCTTTTCTTTCACCTTTTGTATGCCTAGTGGGGCGGACTGTGTGCCTTGCATTTTATAGATGAATGAAATTCCTTTTGTTGTAAAATTTATCGAAGCACTGTACTACTTTTCTATTCTTGCCTATCAGTGCATAGCTTGTAGGGTAACATACTTCAAGTAGCCGATATAGCACCTGTTTGTCTGCACTTGTACATTTTTCACAAGATTGATAAAATAGCAGTATGATAATAGAATGAATGGTAAAACCGACCCATTCATGGGAACCATTGTAACAACCCGTAGTCAAGAATCAATAATTAGAAATTTTATAATAATGATTAATTAAATAAATGTGTTTTAATATAATAAATGTGAAATTATAGGAATGATTTGAAAACTAAATGAAAAATATTTTTATTGCAATGAAAAGAATTTTTATATTGATAAATATTGATTTAGAAATTTTTTAGTTATTTTAAATTTTAAATGCATAAATTAATAATTTGAGATAAAATGATAAATTAAACTTATTTATAACAAACAATATTTGGGATAGATAAGATTAGAATTTATTTTTAATAATCGAAATAATTTTATTAAAGGAGTTAAAATTTAATTAGTAAATGAAGTTATATATAAGTGATTAAGTTAAATTAAATAAATAAAATTATAGAAAATGGTTTATAAAGTAGTGAATAGGGTAGCATGATGTAAGAAGAGTATAATGTAATTTATTTAGTGAGAATTTGGACTAGAACATGAAAGAGTAAAGTGGTTTCATGAATAAATGAAAAGAAGGGAATGCATTAGATATTAAGCAAACCCAAGCCTAAAATTACTTAGCCTAAAGACACAAATATCTCATTTTGTAGAATCTATAGTTTTCAATATCCAGATTCTTTACCTCATTTTATAAATAAGTGACCATGTATATAAGAAGAGACATCATGTAGCTAAACCCTTACCTTTAAACTCTCTTTAACCCTTACCTCCTCTTCATTTCTAAAATCTAAAACAAATCAAATAAATTACTATAAATTCTCAAATTCAAGTATATGCTTCTTGACATCTCTCTACATAAAATAGCAAAAAAAAGCTTAAGTTTTAATCATCATTAAGTGGAGTGGAAAATTTACACTAGGGGATAAGCAAGGTAGAAAGAGGATATGGAGTGAGATAAGAGCTATACATCATCAAATGAATGTTCTAACTCATAATTCATGCCTATTTTGATATTAATATGCCCGAAGTATATGCTATATTTTTCTCCGATCATAGAAGATATAAGTTCTATGAATGAAACTTTGTCTGTTCTTGATAATTTTGAATCCTATATGGTGCTTGATTGTATATAGGTATAATCTGATTGAAGTATAGTTAATTTGTGATGTGTGCATCGAATAGAATAAGCCGATAGGGAAGAGGATGGTTTGAATTTAATCAGAGTGTCAAAAAAGGGTTTCAAGTGATTGCGACACCAGTAGGGCCACCAGTCCACCGCTAGGGGTTGACCGGTGGAGCACCAGGTGGCACAACCAGTGTTGTGTTATTTAAAATAAATAAATTAAATTAACTGTAAATAAAATATATAACAACAATCTTATACTCTAATTGAATTAGATATATAATTCAATAAGTTTTGATAATTCTATGAAGTAATATAACAAAAATATTTGAATGAGTTACTAACGAAATTTAATAAATGCTTATTTAAAATAAATTAAATACATGTAAATTATACAAATGTATATATGTGATAAATCTAAACTCGTTTAACGGCAAAATATTATTAAATATTATTTATATTAATTATTAAATTCATTAATGAGAATTATCAATTAATGAATTGATTTAGAGAATAAAATAATGGTTTAAATTTCCATATGAATTCTAATAATTAGTTAGAAGCATGGTAATGTTTGAATACTGGTTTGAATGTAATATATAAACCCTAGTATTGTATTTAAAGAATTTGTGTATTGAATCAAGTATTTCTTTGTGTTATTTTAATATTAAATGTATATTTTATTTATATAATTAGTATGAATGCTTTCAAAAATCAATATCTAATATTTTCTATAAAGTTAATCAGTTTATAAATTATTTATAATCTGTGGTTTCTATGTAATGAGGAACTTGAATAAATGGAGTTATGACACCGTCTAGTATGAGACTTTCGAAGATATTTCTTTAGTTATTCATTAGAATCATTATATAGACAATTGTGGTGATTGAGTGTAGTTTATGAGCATTGAATAAATGATTGAGTATCATACGATGGTACGGGACGCCGATGTGATATTTATTCTATTATTCAGTGTAAGTAGTTGTCACTCATGTGATGGAAACAGGGATATTGGGTTATACTTATGTGGGGTGATGCTTATGATAATGAGTAAGCTCATGGATTTGAGTTAGGTGGATACCTATATGTTGATACTATGTGTTTGTCTTTATTGATGTACTCCTGGATATTGATATCGGAAAGGACATGATAGGCTAGCATCCATCCTAGCGGCCTGGTCTTAAGATCACATCCCAGATATGTGATACCTTTAGTAATTATTTTAGGGTGGGATAACCTTAGCCCCTTGTGTTACCTAGGCCAACAGTATGTTACCATAGGGATCAAAATTGGGTCGTCTCGGCAAGTTCTTACATTGACGAGTACGCCGGTGGATATTGTTGCAATTACTGTGAGGTAATTAAATACTGTAGGTGCGAATATAGGTCGGTAACCTGTGTACTCCTAGAGCAGGCGAATAACCATCAATCACCCATCTAGTGCAATGCGAAGTGATAGCTGGGCATATACTATTTATACACCTTACCTGAGTATTGGATATTGATATATGACTCTACTTAGGACCTTGTGTCTGTCGTGCAGTCAATTCTCATCACAACTGGATTTGGTATTTTATATATATTTGATATGTATATTTATATGGATATGTGATCGTAATCATGGATGGATTGATGAATGTATGATATACTACTTGACTATATGAATTAATTGAATGATTGACTTATACACATTTCCATGGAGATATGCATGTGTTATGTTTATTATCTTCACTATCATATCATGATAGACATAGTGTGACCTGTGTGTTATTTATAATACTCGGGTCAATCCGAGACATTCCAGGTACAGGTATGAAGTGACTTCATGACTTTATGGGACTTTTGGAGGCTAATAGTTATATAGGATGATACATTCCGTATGTATTTTTGGTAGCCTTGGTGATGTATATATTGTGATGTATTATGAAGATGTATGTATATAGTGGGATGGAGACAATCATTTTGTAGCCCTGTTGGACTATTGTATTATGTGATATATTATATTTTATCTACTGCATTTTGATTTTCTGTACTCTATTATATTCTATGATTATGTGTAGTTCTGTCCTGGAGGCTCACGTGTTTATTGCTTTGTACTAAGATCACGTACAACTATGTTAATTATGATATGATTCAAGATTTATACCAGTGCTAGTACAAAGGAATATTCACGTGTATCCCATATAGCCTAATTCTCCGTATTATCTAACAGTGTTAGCTAGTAATACTCTTGGATAGTATGGGTATAGAGGTAGGGTGTTTCAAATATGCACTTAGCTATTTCTGCAAGACTTGTCTGTATATCAAATCGGGCTAGCATGTTGGCTTGGACATGAGCGCGTGCGGGAGATCCAGGTCGTGATTGAGAACCAAGGCAGACATAAGGTTTTCGTGCCTGCTTGTTGTTCCATGAAGAGGGGCGGTCCCCGACATAAACCAAAGCGCTGAGTGGCTTGGGTTCTCCTAGGTGAGACACGACCAGTCGATACAGGAGTGGACAGTTTCAGCATGAACCTTAGCGTGAGCTCAAAGGTTCTCTCTGATGACATGCAGCTAACTTGGCAGTCCCCAAGCAAAGAAGTGAATGCATGGTAATTTATGCTTATTGGATAGCTAGATGGAAAGGAGGGGAGCTTTGAATGGCTCATGCGGTCCTTGGCGATAAAGGTCGGCAATCCCCAAACAAGGTAATGAGCACATAATAACTCATCCTCGTTGGATAGCTTTGGCCATCGTGCTGAATAAAGTTGGCATGAAGTCTTCGGTGTATTCTTCACAAAGATGTATTAAATAGCCTTATAATTGTGCATAGTTCTCATACATGATAAGCCTGGATGTGCATGATGTTCCAAGTGTGGGGAACATAGGTTCCATCTAGGTAAGGGAGGCGGTAAGCACCATTTTCCAAGATGGAGCTTATAATATACGATCTCTCCCAGTTCGGACCGAGCACTCCTTCAGTCGAGTTCTTTGTATTTGCAAACACCTGGCATAAAACTAGATCACCGACAATGAATTATTGGAGCTTTACTCTTGAGTTATAATGCTTGGCTACCTTCCTCTTGTAGTCTTCAGTGTAGAGTTCAGCTTTGGCTCTTCGTTCTTCAAGTGTGTCGACCTCGTGCTTTAGTGGCTCGTCGTTATGCTCAGGCTCGAAGGTAAGATGTCAAGGTGAGGGGATGTTTACCTCTATAAGCATCATGGTTTCATACCCATAAGAAAGTGAGAAAGGAGTATGGCCGACTGAAGTGAGTTGGAAGTGTGATAGGATCAAAGAACGAGTGATAGTTCTTTGGCCTAATTCCCTTTAGCTTTTGCAAGGCGTTTCTTAGGTGTTTACTTGATGGTTTTGTTAATAGTCTCAACTTGTTCATTTTCTTGAGGATGGGAAATGGAAGAGAAGCACTTCTCAATCTCATTCCTTGTGCAGAAGTCTTAAAAGAGACCGCTCTAGAATTAAATGATGTTGTTAGATATAATCTTCTTTGGTAGGTTGAAATGGCAGATGATCTTAATGACGAAGTTCGAGATCTTAGGGGCGATGACCCAATGAGGGAATCATTCTCGACCTATTTAGTGAATTAGTCGATGATGACCATGGACTGATTGTACCCCTTTCCATTAGGCAGCTTTGCTATCAAGTCAATTCTCCATGCATTGAACAACCATGGGGAAGTCGTAGTGGTAAGGATGTTAGGAGAGGCACTTGGATCTTGGTGAATCGTTGACACCGGTTGCACTTTTTTTGTAGTCCATAGAAACTTTGATCATGGTAGGCTAATAATAGCCTTATTAGCCGGATTTTTTTGCTAGGTTTTGCCCTCCAGCCCGATCCCCAGAAAACCCTTCATGCAGTTCTTCCAAAATATGGCCAGCTTCGTCTTCAGATACGCACTGCTGAAGTGGTGTGGTATACCCCTGTCTATAGAGATTCCCATCTATGGTCATTTAGTGGGGAGCCTAATAAAAAATCTTCCTAGCATCTTTATGGTTGGCAGGAAGTTCCTCACTTGTTAAGTATTTGATAATGGCTGCCATCCATTTGTCTATGGACGGTGTATCGATCTCCATTGTTGTTGCCGCCGACTCATATCAAGAGCTGCTTTAAATCTCTAAGCGAACCCAAAGGGTGACTTCTTCTGGGTTGCTTGTTTCCTTGTCCAATTGATCGGCCTTGGCGTTCTGATCCCTAGGTATCTGCTCTAGCTTGAACTTGACGAATGTGTTGGTTATCTTCTTGGCCTTGGTAACATATAAGGCCAGTGTGTTACCTTTACCTTAAAAGAGCTGGCTGATTTGATTTGCGACCAACGATGAGTCGCTGAATACATGGATGGAATCCATGTTTAACTCCTTTGCCATCCTGAGGTCGGCTAGGACAGCTTTGTACTCGGGTTCATTATTAGTCGCCTTGGAGAACCTTATCGCTTCTCATTTGACACCCATCCACATACTGTTTCTAGGCTTGTTGAGGGGTGACGAATTCTTCTTCACAGCTATCCTAGCATGAGAACTTGGCAACGAATCTATGATGGCTTGGCCCTTGATAGAAGTGTGATATGATGCTGCCCAAGCTCGACAGATCACTTCAATCGTCAGCCTGCCGTCTCAGGTTTGCTAAGGTCTTGCTTCAAAGGTTGGCTGGTCAGGACTTTGGTGGGATGAGCTTGAAAGTACAATCGAAGTTCCGTGCTACCATGAGTAAGTAGAAGGAAAACTTCTTAAACTTTGTGTATCTCTTTTCTGGGCATAACAAACTTTTTTTGACATAGTAGACCAGCCATTAGATCTTCTCATCTTCTCTGATCAATGCAAAACTGGTCACATGTTCAGACACTACAAGGTAAAGGTACAAGTCCTCCCCATCTATAGGTTTGGAAAATACCAAGGGTGTTGCTAAGTGCTGCTTCAGTTCCTCGAATGCCTTAGTGCATTCATCATTTCAAATAAATGAATTTTCATTCTTGAGGAGGTCGAAGAAAGGGAGACATTGGCCAGTTGCCTTTAACATGAACCGACTTAATGCTTCCACCATCTCATTTGAGCTTAGCACTTGTTGGTAAGAATTTTAGTCCTACAACACTGCAACTGAAGATGTAAATTACCGTAATAATTACCTCAATGATTTCTAATTAGCAAATTTAAGTAATACTAAAATTGCCGTTAGGTAGTAATTATGCCACTGGATGCTTACACAATTAGATGGTTGCACTTTAATTGTTTGTTAAAATGTCAAATCGAATTGGTATTTAATTCTAATACAGAAAAGGTAAAATCTGGTAGTGAAAACTAGGTATGTAAACAACAAAATGCAGAAATAGTAGAGGATACAAGGAATTTACATGGTTTCGATGTGAAGGAATCCTACGTCCATGGGAAAATATTTCTTCCTTTTTCTGTTATAGTATAGGTTTTCATGGAAGAGAGTACAATAAAATCTTAAAAGTATTCAAAGAGAGGAAAAGGTAAAGCTCCCATTTCTTGCTACAGTATTTTTTCTATTTATATTATGATGGTGCATGCAGATCTCCATGATATATTTCTTGTTGTTGTGTTTCAATCCTCGGACCTTGCTAGGTGTCGTCTATTCGCGTTATCTGTTTGATATACCCAGATTGCTGACATGTTCTTGGCGGGAAGTTTGAGAGGAAAGCGAGAATTCTTGAAATTATGGCGGGATCATTTTAAATAATGGCGAAAACCCTCAAATTTGAATTGACTCTACACTCGGGTTCTTGGGAGGACTATAAAAGTTGCTTCATCGGTTTTGGGGCATAGCTGGCATGTTTAGAGTGAGGCTGTACTAATTGGTGTGTGATTATTCTGAGCTGCCTATGATCCGATTTGCTCTTGTTACATAAGAGAGCGGTAAAGGTGACTCATACCTTTGCTACTTTCTGGTGGGTGTGGATCTGCGGTTGAGCATCGCTCGAGTGGCCATGTGTGTAGCTCTTTTGGATGCTTTGGACTTCGTGTGGTAGCCCTTACTATGCGTAGTGCAGATTCGACTTGAGGATATTAACAATAGGCTCTAGGAATGTCGACAACGCAGTTCATTCATTCTTTATTATGGTTTGCGGGTGCAGTATTTCATCATATGTCTATGGTATTCCTATATCTTACAATTTGAGCGTAGTATTTTGTTTTGTTGCGGCTTTCTGCCTTTTGGTTGCAGTTCTTTTGGTTGGATCGAGTATCATGGCCGTAAACCAACTTTTGTGCAGTACCAGTTGGATCATTCCAATCTCTTCTCCTTTTGCCTTAACTTTTATTGTGAGAGCAGCTCTTTCGACTTTGTGCCTTATTTAATTCCCCTTTAATTTAGATTGTGAAACATGGGTGTAACATCTTGCCCCCTAAGTCTGCAACGATCGAAGATCGATGTGGACTTGTCTGTGCTTGTTCTTGTCTTTGCATCTTATGTTCAACTTTTTGGATGTTGTCTTCCATGTAAGCTTTGTCGTGCATTTTTCGTGGTCTGCCCTGCTGTTTGGGGACAGACCGTTTGTTGTTTATATGCTATGTAATTGGCGTGATCATCGAACGATGGTGGTGATCTGCAAGAAATAATTTATTTTCTTTTGCTTAGCATTACCATTCTCATTTCTGAGATTGTCGTTGTCATTCATATGTTGTGTTGTCAATACAATAGTTAAACGGTGGCAATAAGCCGTGAAATGTTGTTTGCTCTTTGTTTAACATCACCATTCTCATTTCTGAGATTGTCATTGTTATCCTTATGCTACGTTGTTGATCGAATGGGGTGAGCTATGAAAAGTTATATGTTCATGTGCTTGACACGAATTTCCCCATGACTTGCGGAGGTTTGAGTTTTCACTATGATGTTAGGTCGCGTATTTACAACCTTTGCATGCACATGGGTTTTTTACTGGTTCTGGCAGTCTAGTACCTGTACGTCCAGTGTGCTATGTTGACAGCATTAACATAGAGGGGGTTTCATACTGGTTCAGACCGTCTAATATCCCTATGACTAGCTCGACTGAGAGAGTCGAGTTGCATTTTGTGCAGCTCCATTTTCGATAATTGGTTTGGGCAGTCTAATATCTCTACGTCCAGTTCGGCTGAGAAACCGATCTGCATTGAGCAGTATTTTAGATGGCCTATTCGGACCGTCTAAAATCTCCACATCTAATTCGGCTGAGAAGCTGATCTGTGTTGAGTAGTATTTTTGATGGCTTGTTCGGGCCGTCTAATATCTCTACGTCTAACGTGAGTATTTAACAATGTTAGGAGAATTAACACAGAGGCATTTTTATACTGGTTCAGGTTGTCTAATATCCCTAGTTCCAGTTCATTGTATTATTACTTTATAATAGTAATTAAAATGTACATTACATAAGCAATGTAGATCATACAAACTAAGGTCTGAGGTGCGTTGAGTTCCAAGTTTTCGGAACAAGGTTTCCATCATGTCTTGATAGTCGATATGCCTCATTTGCTAATACCTCTGTTATGACTAGCGGGCTTTCCCAATTTGGCCCAATGCTCCATCTACTAGATCTTTTGTGTTGGTCATTACTCTTCGCAATACTAAGTCCACTTTATAGAAGTTTCTCTCATTGAGCTTGGCGTTATAATTTGTTTCCATCCTTTGTCGATATGCGGCTGATACTACTACTACTTCATCCCTTCTTTTCCGAATGAGGTCTAAGGCAACTTATTTCAATTTTCTATTCTTTTCTGCTGTGTATGATATTCTCCTATGTGATGGGATCTCTACTTTGACAGGAAGCATGGCCTCGTATCCATAGGTTAGTGAAAAAGGGATATAGCCGGTTGAAAATCTGGTTGAAGTTTGGTATGCCCATAGTACTAAAGACAGGTCTTCTGCCCACTTCCCTTTTGCTTTCTGTAGCCTTTTCTTTAATAGCTTCTTGATGGTTTTATTTGCAGCTTTTACCTGCCCATTTGCTTGTGGGTGAGCGACTGAAGGAAAAAAAATTATTATGTCGTTCTGCTCACAAAGCTCAGTGAACTCTTTACTTTCGAACTATGCGCCATTGTCGAAAATGATCTTGTGGGGAATTCCATATCTAGTGATTATGTTTCTTACTATGAAAGCAACTATCTTCTTCGCAGTGATCGTGGCCAGGGGCTCTACCTCTACCCACTTAGTGAAGTAGTCTATTGCCACTATAGCGTATTTGGCTTCTTCCTTTTATATTGGAAGCGGTATTATCATATCTATGCCTCATACGTCGAACAGTCATAGGCTTGAAAGTGGCTTGAGCTCATGGGATGGATGTCTAGGGATACTTGCAAATCGTTGACTTCGGTCACATCTCCTTGCAAATTCCTTTGCGTCTTGAAGTGCCGTAGGCCAATAGTAACCATGCCTTAATACATTATTTGCCAATTTTTTTCCCTCTAAGCGGTTGTAACGACCCGCCTTTTCGACCATCGAAAGTCGGCACCAAATACATCCACGGTATTCCAATGCCGAACATCCAATCATCGAAAAGACAGATTGTTAGGGTAAAATAAAAAGAACAAAAAGGAAGAACAGAATCTCACAACAGTAAATATATAATATAATAAAGACAGTATAAACCGTCACTCCAAGATACAAGGTACATCAAAGTTAAAAAAAACCTCGTCAGCTGGATAGTTATATATTTCTGATCTTACAATTGCGATAGGTATAAAATATAATACAGCGGAAAATAAAATATTACGGTAGGTGAACATCCAGCTCTTCTCCAAGACCTTTATAACACCAATGCTAACCTGGAAAATACTCGGCCTGACCCGAGCATTATAATAAAGTAACACCCGGGCCAGTTTGGAAAACTAGTGTGAGATAACTCAAGGGATATGGTACACATAAAATAATTATATGAGACCATGCCACTAAACATGGAATGGGTTTTTACCTCACAAGAACAACATTCATACATGAATAAATGGAAAAAAAATCAGAACAACAATCCAAACAAGGAAGGATGGACACATACAAGATTAAAATTCAAACTTAAAGAATGGACAATAAAACAATTAAACATAGAGGAAGGCTCAAGACACTTCTTGATGCAATTAAGAAAAGATTAACTCCAAGGTTCGAATTAAACAACGAAAATGAATTTATCCAACATGATTAAGAGGGTGCACCCCCTACACCAAAAGTATACCTCTAGATAAAATATACTTGAAAGCCCACGCCAAACACGCATCACTCTTGGGAACTTCCAAACCGGACCCCACTTCACACGAATATCCGAATATTTCACATCATCGCATGCACGCTACCAACAAATCTCTAAATAAATGTGAATATACCCTAATGGGTGCGACCCAACTAGCTTGGCTCCCACTCGCTCTTTGGTTTTATTTATCCATGGTGTTGGATGCCAATGCTCAAAATGAGCAACAAATTGTCTTAAATTGACGAAGCACAAAGAAAGATATCCAAATCAATAGTCGACAAATCAACTATCGAAAACAAACTAGTACCATCTCGGGGAAAACAATAAAGCCAGACAAGATAGGGTAGTGTTGCTATCTATCTTAACTCGACAACATTCTTAACTTTAAGAATAGCAAGAGTTTAAATGCCGCAAATGGGCAACAAAAATCGTCTTAAATCGACGAAATGCAAAGAAGGATATCAGAATCGATAGTCAAGAAATCAACTATCGAAAAGAAACGAATGATTGTATATGGGAATTAAATCGCATACACTTGCAATCAATAAGTGAATCAAGCTTTTAAAACATTTGATTCTTAGTTGTGCTTGATTTTTACATCATAAATATTTGTAAAACACTTTAAAAACACTCTTTAAAAATATATTTTTAAAGAGAAAATTATATTTATAAGTGTATTAAAAAGAAGGGTCAAAACGAATGTCACTGAAAACATTGTTTACTATAAACCCCTAAACAATTTACACTTTTCTTTGCTTTTAAACATTCCTTTTTAAAGATTTCCATATTTATTACTATCATTTATAAATTTAAAACTTATCCCGAAAGATAATAAATAAATTTAAATACTTTAATTAGTTTTAAACAATGTTAATCATCTTGAAAGATAATCGATATAATTCTTTATAATTTTTAAAACCACATTAATTATTCCAAAAGATAATAAATCAAATTATAATCTTTTTATATATTTAAAACAACATTAATTATCTTGAAAGATAATAAATCAAATTTATAATCTTTTATAAATTTAAAACAACATTAATTATCCTGAAAGATAATTAATCAAATTTATAATCGTTTATAAATTTATAACAACATGGATTATCCCGAAAGATAATTAGTCAAATGTATAACTTCTATTATAAATTTTAATCAATACTTGAACTTTATTTTCAAAATTCTTAAAATATCTGAAAATATAGTTTAAACAATTTTCAAAGTGCAAAAACGCAACCAAACATTTATTTTGTAAAAATACAAGCACAAGTTCAACTTACGCAAGGGTTTAAGAAGATGGTATTTCATAAGTGATGGTATAGCGAAAAATCGCTATAACGACGCTTAAACAATTCAATTAGTATGTAGCAAATATTTCAGTCAAACATCAATACAAGGGTATAAGTAAATCAATATTGTTGATAAATCTCTTATGGCCTCTCTACAGAAGTCCTCTGTAAATCTCATATATATGCACTTCGAAGTGTCCCATAGCGGCCTATTTGCTACGAAAACACTATGACTTCTTCTTTTTGTCCCTTGCAACAAAATGGTTATTTATGTCATCCACTATGAAGCGGGATCGAACAATAATATATAGTCATATGGGTTCCTTATAAATCATAAAATGTGTCACTCGCTTTCCCAAGTAGGAAACCAGGTATTTCGAACAACCAATAATAAACTATCATCCAAGCATTCGATAATAATTTATAGTAACACAGATATTATATAGTCTATTTATAGGTGAGTAAAATCACCATAATTCCAATTGACGTTGATGCGTTCCGGTTTGATATAAATTAGACAACGTTTGATTTTAACCCAAAATTTAACTAGCTCCAAATCCAACGAAACCAGTTCCAACAAGCAAATAATGTCGATATGAGTCCAACGTAAAAGACCGCGTCCAAATCCGACCTCATATGCAATAGTTATTGAATTTATAAAATTTCGGATTTAAATAATTAAATCAATTCACTTAATTACTTAATTAGTTTTAATTACCGTCATCTAATGATCTTCCCAAAATAAAAAACTTCTCCCACCTCTGTACATGATATGCACAGCAACAATTTCCATGCACGACATTCCTCCTAACTCACTCGATACTCGACTATTCGACAAATCGTCAACTCCTACGTGTCGCTCTTTGCTAGCTCTCCACCTTGGACCAAAAATCAGCAAGTTCAATCTCAACATTAAAGATGCAACCTGGGCTTCCTTCGCATGCAACCCTAATGTCACGATGATCAAGGATGAGCCACAACCTCCACCACTTCCACAGCTGACTCGCCCTTGCCCGAGAAGCACAAATCCATACTCCATTTCACCTAAATCTACCTTAATCTCCTCCACGCCTAAACCCTATGTCGGCTAAAAACTGTCGAATGCAACCATAACCAAAATGATGGATTGGAAGCTAAACTTCATAAGAGATCAATGGAACAAACAACATAATTTATCGTTGCTTAAATAATTGGATTTGATTTTATGAAGGGGAGGCTTAGTTTTGGTTTACTGGAAGTGGAAGAGGGAAACTAAAATGGGAAAGAGGGAAAGATGAATATAATGACGCTAAGTGTTGTATTTATTAAATTTTTAAACAAAATAATTACCTTGCTTCCAATCTAAGCTAGCGAAAAATTTCAAGTTACCATCACATCAAAATGCACATCACCATAAATGTAAGTTGAAAATTTGAATTTGAATTTGATTTAAAAAGTTTTTAAAAGAGAGTTTTACGGTATTCCGCTACACAATATTCCGTTTGTGCACAAACCACGAACGATAGAAAAAAATACGATCGTGCACAAAAATGTTACATGGTCTCAAAACAATTATAAAATACACGAGGTATCTCATTCGGTGAAACTTGAAAAATACCATTGTTTGCTGAAATATATGTCAAACGAAAATTTAAATATTTTTCAAATTATAAATTATGGAAAAATCCTATAAATTCATTTAAAAATACATCCATATAAATCAAGTTGTTTTAATAACAATGATTTTCTTATTATCTATTCGAACTATTTATTATTGTAAATAAATTTACAAAATGAGTTCATTATTATTATTTATTAATTAAAAGGAGTTATATAAGGCTATTAAATCCATTTAATTAATATTTAATTCACAATTCAAATATTTAAATAATTCCTATATTTGAATTCAAGTTATTAAACTTTAAAAATCCATTATTTAAATATTAAAAATCAAAACAATAAAATTCTGGGCTGTTACATTCTCTATCCCCTTAAAAGAATTTCGTCCCGGAAATTCCCAGAGGAAGAAAATGTCCCCAAACCCTTTGGCTTTAAAAAATTATTAATTAAAATGAGTTATTAAACTTTTAAAGTCCTTTATGTTATGGAAAATTTCGATAGCATCTCGTATGCGCGGATCGATCCGAAAAAACTACAACTCGCCACAACTGGCCTAAATCAATAAAGAAAACAAAAGCCAAGTGGCATCCTATATCTTGGGAATAAAATCATCAATCAATCACAATGTCTAAATCTACTACATACCCCTTTTGCGTTTGATGTTTATTTTTGCAAGCAACTACTATCTCGATACAAATGCAGGAGCATAAGAAATCAAATAGTAATATCTTGCATCCTTATACCTATTTTGTACTTACATAGTTTAAAAGGGAACCATGCTGACAAAAAAGAAATACACAAGCTATTTATATCATAAGTAATAGCAATATAAACAATATAACAACCATATAGAATCATAAGTACAAAGGATACTCTATAATAAAATACTAAGCATCCAATCTATTCAAAAGATAACTTTAGAATTAAATGTCCAGGTTTTTTTTTGTATTCAAAATATATTTTCAAATTCCTCCAAAGAGAAATATATCAAAACCAAAATAAATTACAACAAGGAGAGGGCTCCTCCTACCAAAGCATGGTATAACTTTATAATCAAAACAACACAGATCATCCAGTGGTATTCCGGTTCCTCCTAAAACAAAAACTAGAGTAAACAAATATACCTAGTGAGTCTTCCAAATCGAAAAACTCCCAATCGCCCAACTTCAATAATAACTAAAAATATTTGAAAAACTACATAACAAAAACTCTTTCAGAATACCCTGAAAAAAAAACATCATCAAAAGTTTCAAAATAATAATATTATTATTTCTTTCACAAATTCTTCCAAAATCACTTTTCAAAAGCACCGGGATTTAAGTCTTAATAAACAACTTTATTGTTAGCCATAAAATCTGCTCTGAGCAGAAGTATGAAAGAAGGTTAGTAAGATTGAGGTTTCGATGAAGAAACGGGTCTAGACTTCATAAAGGTCGTAAGAGGATGTTTCAAAGGCTTTAAGCAGGTATCGAAGGAGTTGAAAGCACCAACTACTCATATAGTGCAAAGGCTTTCGACCCAGATGGAAACAAATATACCCCTCTGCTACTTTCAACCTTTCGACATAGATAAACAAGCAAGGATAGCTTCGATACCCCTTTCGAAGGCAATAGATGATGTTCTCTCGCTTACATGCCAAACCTTTCGAAGTCAAAAGTTTCGCCCCTAACGCAAACTTTTCAAAAGCATGCACAAGCCTTTCGAACCGGTCGAGGTCTATAATTCTAAGAGAAGATTCCACCTCAGTTCTCAAGCATGCATTCAAGAACCACTCAACATCTTCGAAACCAATATGAACATCCTATCGACAGAGTCGAAAGCCTCAAACTCACTTCCAATGACCGCATGAAAGGAGAAGGCGTATTTGGGAAACCTTTTGAGAGTGTCGAAAGGTTTTGAAGAGAAAGTGGTACTCAAAGATCAACAAAGATGAGAGGGTGATAAAGGCCCCGTTCGACTCACTCGAAAGGTCTAGAAAGGATAAGGGAACTGCTAGAATAGTGCAAGAAGAACAAAAGCAACCTTTCGACAACCTCAAAAGGGGTCATGGCCTTTCGACCAATTTGAAAGGGTTGTAGCAGCATATAAAAAGGGGTCCTTTCAACCCTGTCGAAAGCAAAGGTGCGGAAGGGGGCCGATCTGCATCTATTAATAAGACCCAAGGGATCTAGTTTTGGGTGACCGGATTCTGGATTCTTGAACTCATTTCCTTTAGTCTATTTTATTATAAGTTACAATTGTATTCTGAAGAAACCCTAATCAAATTAGGGAAAAAGCTCTATATCTTGTAAATCATTTTGGATTATAAGTAAAAAAATGGCAATTGATGAAGGATATTGGCGATGAGGAAGATCATTTGGATCATTAGCTAGACTAATGATCCATTGCACATGATTCTAGCCTTCTCTCATGATTTCTTTTTGTCTACGCAATACATAAGGTCGACCTGGGAAAACATGACCAAAATGCATCATCATCGAAACCTGCAATTAATATTAAAAACCAAAGTGATGATGGAGTTTCGACCTTGTTAAGCTCAAGCTACTTGGGGACACCTGGATCGATCTTATGCAAGGAAAACAAAGTAAATTGTAGGCAATGATAAGCTAAGTCCGTTTCGAAAGGGAAGAACCCCTATCGACTTGATCTAAAGGGGTGTTTCCGAGGGGAAACCTAGTTTATAACTGACTAACCACTGAATATAAGGGGACTTATTTGAAGGGGATCGATCCCAAGAGGCATCATAACCCTTTCGAAGGAGTTCCACAACAAGAGTAGCGAACCATAAGGTCGAAAGCAACTGTTTCATACTAATGAAGTAAACATCCCTTTCGACATGATTGGAAGGTCCTGAATGTTATCTTTCGATATGGTCAAAAGGAATGAAGGGCAAGAACGATCAGTTACTTTCGACTCACCCAAAAGAGAGGACTCAATCGGATGTTGCTCTCCGAATCTGTATCCCGAAGTTAATTCCTTGAAGCCTTTCGACTAAGCCAACCTAGTCGAAAGGTAGGGATGACTTTATTAACCCTTTCGATTAAGTCATCTTGAATGAAAGGTGAAGCTATCACCTTAAACCCTTTCGACTGTGTTAAGCCAGTCTAAGGTCATGCTTCCGAAGGAGTTGATCCGTACAATAATTTGGTTTTGTTTGAATCTAATAACCTTACAAATAGCATTGGGGATGTTGACAAGTTTTCTTGTTAACATTTTAGCGCTAGAAGGAGGGCTTGAACCTTCGATCTTGTTACTATATACAGACTAATTGTGGCTCATTTTTCTTACGTAGGAAAAATGAGGTCAAAGCGTTTAAGTAGAATCGTGGAAGGAGCAATACACACTACCACTTTGGAGAAAAATATAGCTCCATCATTTAACCTGGATGGGGTCATTCCTGGACAGACTTCATCGCCAGCACAACAAGATGAAAATTCAACTAAAATCAAACGCTTGGAACAGCAGCTGCAAGAGATGTAGGAGTTGCTAAAGATGACCTTACCTTAAAAATCTTTAAAGGCTCTGCAACGAACTCAAGGAGAAGAGGTAGTCTCTCCCAGAAGGAATCAAAAAGCTAATTCCAATGAGCTGAAAGGCAAAGTGGATCTGACATCGTCGTAGGAAGGAACCTCCTCAATCAAAGGCAAATCATCAGGGAAGAATTCTCAACAAATCAATGGAATAATCTGGGAGTTCTAAATCAAAAGAATATTTCCCAAATCAAAAAAACTATGGCAATGTCGAAGCTTATCTGAAAGATGCTGCTGAGAAGGCTATTAAAGATGCTATGAATTCCAAGGGAAAAAGAACAATGGACGAAAATGTCAATGACAACGAGAGGGTGCCGTCTTTCACCGACGAAATCATGGCTACAATAATACCACCACATGTCAAAATCCCATCCATGAAATATCATGGGGTCACAGACCCTGATGATCATCTTATGGCTTTTGACAGTCAGATGGACTTGTATAACGCATCTGGAGTTGTCAGATGCCGACTGTTCCCAGTTACTCTCCAGGGAGCGACAACCAAATGATACAGGCAATATAGGCAAATGACCATATACTCCTGGAAGCAATTTTCTTACGAGTTTGCAGCCTAATTCTGTATCTGTAAAGATCCCACTATCGATTATACAGTATTGGAAAATATAAAACAAAGGCAGGGAGAGTCTTTGATGGACTACTTAAGAAGGTTCAACGCTGAAGCTTTAAAGGCCAAGGATATGAACGATCGTGATAAGCTCATAGCTGTCCATTTTGGCTTGATTGAAAACATCCCTTTCTGAAAGCATCCTTTTGTTAATGGCTGTAAAGATTTACAAGACTTTCACTTTCAAGCTGACAAGTTCATCCGGATGGATGAGCTTTACTATGCTAAGAAGAAAACAATTCCCTAGAAGGAAGGGAAGATTTGGCCTGGACCGTGGCTACAAAAGGACCAGATGGGAAGAACCGGATGCTAAACAGTTGCCTTAAACAAGCCGTTGTCTTACATGTATGCTGTAGCTAAGGAAAGAGTCAACTTTCTAGTCTCCTTCAAAGCTAAGAACAATCCTGAACAGAAAAAAGAGGAAACTATTGCGCTTATCACAAAGCTAATGGTCACAAAACTGATGAGTGCAGAGTTCTGGCTAGAATTATACAAAAGCTGATCTAGGAAGGTCATCTAAAAGAATTTGTTCAAGACCAGCATAAAGCCCAATGAATAGAGAATGCTCCACAGAAGCGCCCAAGCAATGCCGTGAATGTGCTAGAAGATAAGGACCCTCTAAGCTTAAGCCTTCCAATCAACAGGATTGATGTGATCCATGGCGGGCCTCATCCAGCATGAAGTAGTAAGGGGGCTCGAAGCAGATACATCAAAGAGGCGAAAGAGGGGATCTATTTTGTTTAGGAAGAACCCTCATCAAAATACCCACGCCTTAGCATCCAAATGCCAAATCTGGTGGTCACTCCGCAAGAGCTACGTAAAGGAGTCCATCATCCCCATAATGACCCTCTCATGATCACCGCATAAATTGGATTATCTATTGTCTCCAAGATTCCGGTCCACATAGGCAGTGCGGTCAATGCAATCTTCAAACATGCCTTCGATTAGATGAACATCCCTGAGCACAAGTTAGAGCCGAGCATAGAGCCCATATTTGGGTTCAACAATAAATGGTCAACTCCAATAGGGCAGATAAAGTTACTCGTACAAATGGGAGTGCCGCCAACTTGCCAAACATTTGAAACTATTTTAGTGATAATCAATCAACCTTCCTACTACAACGCATTCTTTAGCAGGCTTTCCCTGGATGAGATCGATGCTTTTGTCTCCCCAAAGTACCTCATGGTGAAATTCCTAACAAAACGAGGCTGGGGAACTATGCGGGACGAACAATTTATCTCCCGAGAAATGTACTTTGCTACACTTGACCAATACAAAAGGGAGTATTCCGCTTACTTTGATTCTTCTACTATTTTACAGCCTTCAGATAATGGATTTTCACATCCAACATTCGAAGCAAAAATTAACATTAAAAAGTCTAACAAATGTATTTATAAAAGGTACCTCCCTACAGGAAGCAAGAGAAAGAGAATTGATGCTAACTCAACAGAAGAGGGTCCTATAGTTACAGAGTTCGACTGCCGAGGCAAAACAGAGAGGATAAAACCTATAGAAGATCTTGAGGAAGCCCACATAGATTCAAATGATGTTTCTAAAATAGTCAAGATGGGAAAGGATCATGATAGTGAGTTAAAGAAAGACTTGATGAAGTTCCTCAGGGTCAACAAGGATGTGTTTGCCTGGTCACACTCAGATATGGTAGGAATTGATTCGACTGTCATGTGCCATGCCCTTAATATCAATCTAGGAGCAACCCCCATAAGGCAAAAAAAGAGGCAATTGGACAAAGTACGATCTGATGCTCTAAAGGAAGAGGTTGTGTAACAACCTGTATATTTGGACCCTTTAAATTGACAATAATCCACACATGTCAACTTAAATAATCCAACACACGAATCATTATGGGATTATAAATACATAAATGTAAATGAGAATCAATACAACATCACAGACACAGAACAGTCACAGAATAATGCAGCGGAAAATACATCATCATAATAGCAGTTCATGAAGCTACTACATAAAATACAACAATGTCTTAACATCAAGCGACTAATACAAAAATGTCCAACAGACTAGGACATCAATACAGGAATAGAAATAGACTGATAAAGATAAATGCTAAGCCTTCAGCATCTTCAACCAACCTTGATCAGCAAACTGGAAAGCTTCAGACTAACCCGAGCATATACAAAAAGAAACACTCGAGTAAGGACTCAAAATCTTATACAAGAAAAACAAGTGCAAGGGAAAAGTCCATAACTTAAAGATGAATAAAATAACATCTCTAAGGATCCGATAAACTATCTATATATACAATAGAATACGATAGATAGATAATGTCTAATCAGTAAAGTACAATATTAAAATAGTGTTAAGACGTTACCATAGTCCCCTTAACACATTTTATTCCCAAGAGCATATACAAGGCCGTAGTTTCCCCAAAACCGGAAGTCACCAGAGGGAAATCCATATACTAAAGGTACAAACCAAAACGTAGTGGTCGCGAAAGGATAATCAGTATGACAAGGTACATGAGGCGATACCAACTAGGATACTAGTAGTTGCGTGATCCGGACTGATGTTGAGCATAGCAGCTACTACCTCAACACCGCGAAACAACACTCCCAAATCAAGGGGTGCACCCAAATCGAATCACAAAAGTAATAGATATGGTATCGAAGAAGTGTGTCCGCTAGAGGTGGCGAACCTCAATGGCCTGGCGCGGCTCCTGTTTTAGTCATGTCAGGGGTCATCCAATATCGTTCTCTTTCTTCAGTCAACGCGTTCACCAAACCATCCACTTCGTTCTGGATCAACACTCCGCGTATACTAGTTATTAAAGTGGTTTTTGGTATCGACAGAGAGTATGTCCATATCCGATCCCGGTCTCTTTAATAACTACGTATTTTTACACCGATGGTCATTTAAGTTAAAGTTTAAATAAATCAAAGTCCAAAAGTCAAGCTGCAAATTTGACTTTCACAATTTGTCATTTTCACAATTCAATTTTTTTCAGATATTTAAAATCATATTTCCTGATGAAATTTGTGGTTTAAACATTTAAGTTAACAATATAATTAAGTATTCAAGTTCAATTTAATAAATCTCACTTATTAAATTTAGTTAATGGTAAATTTTTAGTTCACATCATTTAAACCAAATTCTATTCATTTCAATTTGTATTTACATTCATCGTTACATTAACCATAATCATAAATTTGATTAAATCAATTTTATTAAATTTAAAATCATTTTAAATTTAAATTACCACTAAATTAAATCCCTAAAACTTAGTTAGTTTCGTATTCCACTTAAGTCAAATTTTCTAAATCTCAAACTTAATTTACGACAAGTTTCAAATCTATTTAATTAAAATCGATTTCAAGTCTAAATCTAACAAATCTAATAAAATTTCAAATTATTAAATTCTAAAACTTCCTTGTTTTTAAATCTCATTTCAAATAAATTTGCCAATTCATTTTATTCAATTAAATAGGTTTATTAATCCGTTTCAATTAAACTCCATTAATTTATTCCTATTAATTTATTTCGATTTAATCCATTAATTAAATCCATTAAGTTCGTTACCTAATTTCCAAACAAATTGTTAAGTTCATTCCTTAATTTCAAATGGATTTCAATTTCAAAAATAATTTTTGTTGACCAATCGGGTTTCTTATTTTTAATTATCTATCCTAGGCCAAATTGTTTAATTGGGTATTTATCATTTCAACCCGATATCATTAAATATAAAACAAAGCATAGCAAAGGGAACTTGCAGTGTGATAACTGGGATGGTGTCAAAGTAAATAAACAAGCAATAGCAAACATACATAACAATTTAACAATTTATTCAAATAATCCCGAAATAATCATATTAACTTACATTTGTTATTTATGCAAATTAATATAATTATTCCTAGAATCCACACCATCGTCTCATGCGGATTAAAGATTATTACATTATGGTTTCACTTGGTGTCTATTATCAAATTTCTACATCAATCATACGTTCAATGGTTCAAAGTGTAGTTACCGCTATTTCTACGCGACGATTTATTTAACGTCCAAAGGGGTCAAGTTCAACATATATAATCCATTTTAAATTGCTGGCTATCCTATACCAATTTCAATTTCATATTTATATTAACAACCACATTCAACATCACATAACAATTTTAGTGTCACAACTATTTGTCGTAAACTAACAATATTCAAATTTAACTTGCATGGCGATTTACAATTTTTATTTCAACAAATTTAACAATCAACCATTTAATATCCAAATTAATATTAATAACAATTATCACTTGATTATCATAGCATAATAGATTGAGTCGTGAATAAAATATTCACCTGGCGTGGTTAGAGATTGGACGACGAAGCACAAAGATAGATGGATAGGAGAGCACGACGCAAAACGAACACAACTGCAATCAAATAAGAGGATTATTCAGCAATGGTTTTATACAAGGTATATATATATCGATTGTATATATATGTAAACCATACTGAAAATAACAAAGCTAGATAGATTCAAACAAGCTGGGTGAAGGCTAGGACCCTGAAGCGGTTGCTGGAAACACACACAGTAACACTGTGAGTACTAGGTATATAATATATATATCGTAACCCATATATATTATATAAATAAAACAGTTTATATATATACAAAGCAAGCAACAGTTTATAAAATAATGACGATGCTTGTTGGAGCCTTCAACTACACGAGTGGGGTGGGCTGATGTGTACGTGGAGGTGGCTGCAGGGGGTTTGCAGTGGAGGGGGGGGCGGTTGCAGGGGAAGCGGGCACGGAGCTGGTAGTGGAGTGGTTGCACGGGGTGGCCGAGTGGAACTGGGGAAGCAGGGGGTAGGGACGGAGCGGGGCTGGCAGGGGAAGGGGCTGGGCGAGGACGGGGCAGAACTGGGCTGGGGTTGGGGAACTGGGCTGGAGACGAGGCAGCTGGGGACGGGGCAGAACTGGGCTGGGGACGGGGCAGCTGGGCTGGGGACGGGGCCGAACTAGGTTGGGGACGGGTAGTGGGCGCTCGGGCTGGTGAGGAGAGGGTGGTGGCGTGTGGGACGTGGAGGCGGAGGCGAAGGCCGGTGGACACGGCGGAGTGGTGATGTGCGCGTGGGGAAGGGCAGTGCGGCGCAGGTGGTGGCGCGCGACGATGGTGACGTGGGTGGCAGGGGCTGGTGGTGGCTGGTGGAAGCGAAGGCGGAGAGGGCGATGCGGTGGTGGTGTGGTGTGGTGGTGCGGGCTGTGGAGGAATTTGTGCAGTGGAGGGGAGAGGGTGGCAGCATGGAGTAATTTGTGCAGTGGAGGGGGAGAGTTTCATTTCTTCTCTGGAGGGAAGACAAACAAAAGAATAAGAGAAAGATGAGGGGAGAGAAAATGAGCACGTACCAGTAGCAGGAGCAGGAAATGAAAAGCAACTGATGCAGAGGAATTTATTAGGACAGAGGTAGCAGATATATACATAAAGGTTTACAGTCCCCATGCCAATGCAATGATGATTTTGCACAGTGGCGGCTATTGGGTTTCTGAAGGGACAAGGGCCTTTTGAATTCTGAGCGGGAAACAGTTTGGGTACCAGTTTGTAATCCGTTGACCAATTATAATTTGCAACGCCGAACTCCGATTGACACAAATAAATATACCGTTTTGATCAGCGCGACGAGGCGAACGCAATGGTATGAAGATATTGATGGTTTGACATTGTTTGCGAAGTGGTAAATCTTATTGAACCATTTGCTTGAGCGACAATTTAACTAGCAATTAAAAGCGGAATTTGACAAAACGAAGTGTGCCGTCATGATCAGAATATTTTTCTTATGCAACATTGTGAAATTTTTTTAAGTTCGGACGATAGAAAATTACACTAAGAATTTAAACTAATAGGTAAATGCGACGAACGAAATTGACTTCAATATTATTCGACGAAATTTGGCGTACGCCTATGTCTATCTAGATGCATTCCAAATGTGAAGTTTGAATAGCAACGGAAGTTGTTTGTGAAAATTTGCAATTTTCTATTACGGAGAATGCAGCAAAACATCGAAGAATAAGATCGACGGAGCTAAAGATGTCTGAATTTTGAAAAACGAAAAATGACGTCTTTGTTAGAAGATGATTTAGAATTTTTCTATGTAAAAATATTTAGGTTCGGAAGATAAAAATTTCGCGTTTTAAATGAACTGATGTGCAATAAAATGCGAACGAAATTTACTGCGGTATTTTCCGATGAAACTTTACCCATATCTATAACCATCTAGGCGCAATTTAGAAACAAAGTTTGGACGTTAATTGAAATCGTATGTAAGTTTCACATTTTATATTAAAATAACGGTTCAAATTTTTTTAAAATTGGGTCGGAATTTCAGGGTCGTTACATTCTCCCCCACTCAAAACTTTTCATCCCCGAAAAGGAACAAGGTAAAGAGTGGAAGAACAGATAACAGAGATACAATGGATTCAGAATAGATTATTGAATATAGTAAAGAATATAGAATGGAATTTACCTTCAACAAACAATTCTGGATTAGAATCTCGGATACTCTCCTCGGTTTCCCAAGTACAATCACGATCATCGGGACTCCATTGGACTTTGACTAGGCTAACCGACTTCCTTCTAAGTTGCTTCGTATCCCTATCAACAATACGAAGTGGTCTCCTCTCTATAGTCAAATCCGGCTCAAGATCAACCTCGTCTAACTGAGCAATAGGAATGGTCATGGATGGATCATGTACAACCTTCCGAAGATGTGAAACGTGGAATACGTTGTGCACGCCCTCAAATTTCTCCGGCAATGCAACTCTATAGGCTAGTGTACCAATTCTCTCAGTGATAGTGAATAGTCCAACAAATCTAGGAGCGAGCTTCCCTCTACTACCAAATCGAATAACATTCTTCAAAGGTGATACCTTAAGGAATACCTCATCCCCAACCTAGAATTCTAAATCCCTTCTACGCCTATCGGCATAGCTCTTCTGCCTATCCCGCGTGGTCTTCATCTTTCTTCTGATCTCATTAACCTTCTCAGATGCTTCCATAATCATATCTTGGCCAAGAATTAATCGATCACCGGGCTTAATCCAACAAGCTGGCGATTTGCATGGCCGTCCATATAAAGCTTCGAACGGTGCCATATCGATACTTGCCTGATTAAAAAGATAGTTAAATTTCAATTCAATTTTTACTTATTCAAATTGAAATTTCTGATTTACCTGATAACTGTTATTATAAGTGAATTCAACCAAATGGAGATGGTCTTCCCAAGATCCACCGAAATCAATAATGCAGGCTCGGAGCAGATCTTCCAAAATCTGATTTACCCTCTCAGTTTGGCCATCTGTCTGAGGATGATAAGCTGTACTCAGATTCAGTTTAGTGCCCAAGACGTCCTGAAATGCCTTCCAGAATTTACTAGTGAATAAAGGATCTCTATCGCACACAATACTAGATGGAACTCCATGAAGTCTAACAATCTCTCTCATATAAGTCTCGGCCAAACTCGAAGCAGTACGAGTGGTCTTAACAGGCATAAAGTGAGCAGATTTGGTCAACCTATCAACAATCACCCAATACTCTCGTTACCTTTTCTAGTCCTCGGTAATCCATCAATGAAGTCCATAGAAATCTGATCCCATTTCCAACACGGAATCTCTAGGGGTTGAAGTAATCCTGCCGTCTTCCGGTGATCGGCCTTGACTTGCTGGAAAGTGGTGCATCTACTGACATATACAGAAATATCTCTCTTCATCCCACTCCACCAATATAAACGCTTCATATTTCGGTACATCTTAGTGACACCAGGATGAAATGAAAGTGATGACTGATGGTTTTCTCTAAGCACTTCTTGTCTCAATCCATCGACATTAGGAACACAAATACGATTGTCAATCCTCAGAACTCCTTTATTATCTATCTGTGCTCCCACTTTACTGTCAGCATTTCCAACTCTACCAAGAACTAACTCCTTCATGCGATAGAGCAAGGTGTCCTCATATTGCTTAGCTTTGATGTGATCTATAAGAGATGGGGAGATAACAAGCTGAAATAGCATGCCTTCTACAAGATTACAACATGACAATGCTTTGCTACGGCTCAAAGCATCAGCTACAACATTTGCTTTCCCGGGAGTATAATTGATGTCGAGATCATATGCAGCTAAGAATTCGAGCCATCGGACTTGTCTCTGGTTCAAATCCTTCTGAGAAAAGATATATCTCAAGGACTTATGATCAGAGAATAATTCAAATTTAATTCCCAAAAGATGATGCCTCCACAGTTTCAAAGCAAATACAACTGCAAGAAGCTCTAGATCATGAGTTGCATAGTTTACTTCATGGATCTTCAACTGGCGGCCAGCATAAGCAATAACCTTTCCGTTTTGCATAAGAACAGCGCCTAAACCTTCTCGGCAAGCATCTTTATAGACAGTTAATCCTTCACTTCCATCGATTACCGCAAGAACTGGAGCTGAAGTTAACTTACATTTCAACTTATTAAAAGCTGATTCGCACTTCTCACTCCAAATAAACTTGACATCCTTTCGAGTTAAAGCAGTAAGTGGGGCAGAAATCCGAGCAAAGTGCTCAATAAATCTACGATAATAACCGGCCAAGCCCAAGAAGCTACGGATATCAGTAGGAGTTTAGGGAGTCTCCCAATCCTGTAGATAAATTTCAAATTAGAAAGGGATAAGAGGGATTGAATAGAAATAACGAATAGGATAGAACTTACATTGATTACGGCGATCTTAGCTGGATCGACCGAAATCCCATTTTCAGAAACTATGTGGCCCAGGAATCTCACTTCGTCTCGCCAGAAGTGGCATTTAGAGAATTTGGCCTTAAGTTGATGATTTCGGAGAGTTTCCAGAACATAAGCAAGATGTGTCTCATGCTCCTTCTCGTCTTTGGAGAAAACGAGAATATCATCAATGAAAACAAGAACAAACTTGTTAAGGACATCGCGGAAGACTCGATTCATTAAGTCGACGAAATAAGCAGGTGCGTTGGTCAAACCGAATGGCATAACCAACCATTCATAGAATCCATTCTCGGTACGGAAAGCTGTTTTATAAATACTATCTTCTGCTACTCTGAGTTGGTGGAACCCAGTGGCAAGATCAAGTTGGGAGAAAACTTTAGCTCCATGGAGCTGATCGAATAAATCATTGATGCGAGGCATCAGATAGCGGTTCTTGAGAGTGCGTTTGTTCAGTTCCCTGTAATCAACACACATGCGAAGAGACCCATCTGATTTGGTGACAAATACAACTGCGGTGCCCCATTCAGAACAACTTCTCCTAATCAAACTCCTAGCAAATAGATCATCAATTTGAGTTTTAAGTTCAGCTTTCTATTTAGGAGCCATTCTTCTATGAGGGAGAACTACGGGAGTAGCTTCGGGAATAAGGTCAATGCGGAAATCGATTTCCCGTTTAGGCGGTAGGGAGTTGACCTCTCCAAATACATCGGGAAACTTCTGAACAATAGGAGTAGTACTAAGATCATCCGGGTGAGCATCAAGAGAGAATATGAAGCTTCCGGCATATTTCTGCGGTGATTTGCATTCAATGACAAGCGGTAGACCCTTGTCATTGACTAGAGAAACAGAACGAGCCTTGCAAGAAATAACAGCATCGAATTTCCTTAACCAATCAGCACCTAACAAGATGTCAAATGCTGCGAAGCCAAGCACATAAAGATCCCAAGTGAATCGATATCTTCCATACAAGAGCACAACCTCTTTACAAATTCTACTGAGGTTGGCAAGTCCTCCAATAGGGTTGGAGACGCATAAGGAAGTAGTATCAAGAGTAGGTTCTAATTTGAGCTTATTACAAAGATCAATAGATATGAAGCTATGAGAAGCACCAGTATCGAATAATACCCTAATAGGTAAATCATGTAATGAAAAAGTACTTCGTAAGGTACCTTGTTCATCCTGAGCAGGTGGTGGAGGTGGTGTAGGAGTGGTGATAGCAAATACTCCAGATGGTGTGCCACGCTTATACATTGGGCATTCTTTCTTGAAATGACCCGGCTGGAGGCAGACATAGCATAAATCTCTCCTAGTCGTAGAAGGTAAGGGAACAACAGCTCCGGTAGATGGACAACTATTAGCATAATGGCCCTTCTTATCGCATTTGAAGCAAGTGATCTTAGCAAGGTCGATTGGGCTTTTCTGGGCGTATCCCAATCCTGTAGTCTTCTGCCAAGCTTTCTTTTGTTGATCAAAGTTCATCTTCCTCTTCCCGGGCTGGCTAGAGGAGGGCTGAGTGGGAGTGGCCTTGGCAGTAGGTCCCCTAGGCTTCGCCTCATATCTAAGAGCATAGTCAACAAGCTCTGTGAAGGTGCAGTGGGTGTGGCCAGTAAGCAAGTCATAATACTCTGGTCTTGCTCCCAAAATGAACTTCTCATTCTTTAGAAGGGGTGTATCAATCAATCCCGGGCCGAACTTGGAGAGTTAGTTGAATTTCCTCTCATACTCCGAAAAGGTCATACTGCCTTGCTTAAGATCCATGAAAGCTTTATAAAGCTGGGTTTTCCCAGCAGCTGGCATCCATTGTGCCGAGAAAGTATCCCTAATCAAAAGATAGACAAGATGAATAACATTCTAAAGATTAAAAGAAGAATTTAGACTACGAAATCCAAATAATTTTATACCTAAACTGGGCCCAAGTGATGGTGTTCTCCTCGATACGAGAAGTAACTGATTCCCACCAATCTTGCGCGGCATCCTGGAGTTGCCAGGCAGCAAGCTGACGCTTTTGAGCATCAGTGATCTCTAGACCAGAAAATATCTTCTCTAAGCCTTTAAGCCATTGCTGAGCCTCGATAATGTTCTCGGATCCAGAAAACTTAATACCTCCCAGCTGTGTATACTCCTTACTAAGAGTGGTGAATTTGACAAGAGCTGGAGCGGCAGGTGCAGCCTGAGCAGGACCATGGCCCCTTCCTCCCCTATTGTTTCCTCTGGTACCCATCCTGAAATACCAAAAGAGATTTTTAAAACCAAGGATAGAAAATCATAGAATTTTAAGGAAAGTCCAATCAACGAATCAAAGAAGTTTGAAATGAAAGGATTTGGATATTGAATCGATTCTCCTCATTCTAGGGTATTGCTACCCTATCTCTAATGAGTTTATATATAATCCCAAACTAAGGTTTATAGGGAAATCGAAGCTCTGATACCAACTGTAACAACCTGTATATTTGGACCCTTTAAATTGACAATAATCCACACATGTCAACTTAAATAATCCAAAACACGAAACATTATGGGATTATAAATACATAAATGTAAATGAGAATCAATACAACATCACAGACACAGAACAGTCACAGAATAATGCAGCGGAAAATACATCGTCAGAATAGCAGTTCATGAAGCTACTACATAAAATACAACAATGTCTTAACATCAAGTGACTAATACAAAAATGTCCAACAGACTAGGACATCAATACAGGAATAGAAATAGACTGATAAAGATAAATGCTAAGCCTTCAGCATCTTCAACCAACCTTGATCAGCAAACTGGAAAGCTTCAGACTGACCCGAGCATATACAAAAAGAAACACTCGAGTCAGGACTCAAAATCTTATATAAGAAAAACAAGTGCAAGGGAAAAGTCCATAACTTAAAGATGAATAAAATAACATCTCTAAGGATCCGATAAACTATCTATATATACAATAGAATACGATAGATAGATAATGTCTAATCAGTAAAGTATGATATTAAAATAGTGTTAAGACGTTACCATAGTCCCCTTAACACATTTTATTCCCAAGAGCATATACAAGACCGTAGTTTCCCCAAAATCGGAAGTCACCAGAGGGCAATCCATATACTAAAGGTACAAACCAAAACGTAGTGGTCGCGAATAGGATAATCAGTATGACAAGGTACATGAGGCGATACCAACTAGGATACTAGTAGTTGCGTGATCCGGACTGATGTTGAGCATAGCAGCTACTACCTCAACACCGCGAAACAACACTCCCAAATCAAGGGGTGCACCCAAATCGAATCACAAAAGTAATAGATATGGTATCGAAGAAGTGTGTCCGCTAGAGGTGGCGAACCTCAATGGCCCGGCACGGCTCCTGTTTTAGTCATGTCAGGGGTCATCCAATATCGTTCTCTTTCTTCCGTCAACGCATTCACCAAACCATCCACTTCGTTCTGGATCAACACTCCGCGTATACTAGTTATTAAAGTGGTTTTCGGTATCGACAGAGAGTATGTCCATATCTGATCCCGGTCTCTTTAATAACTATGTATTTTTACACCGATGGTCATTTAAGTTAAAGTTTAAATAAATCAAAGTCCAAAAGTCAAGCTGCAAATTTGACTTTCACAATTTGTCATTTTCACAATTCAATTTATTTCAGATATTTAAAATCATATTTCCCGATGAAATTTGTGGTTTAAACATTTGAGTTAACAATATTATTAAGTATTCAAGTTCAATTTAATAAATCTCACTTATTAAATTTAGTTAATGGTAAATTTTTAGTTTACATCATTTAAACCAAATTATATTCATTTCAATTCGTATTTACATTCATCGTTACATTAACCATAATCATAAATTTGATTAAATCAATTTTATTAAATTTAAAATCATTTTAAATTTAAATTACCACTAAATTAAATCCCTAAAACTTAGTTAGTTTCGTATTCCACTTAAGTCCAATTTTCTAAATCTCAAACTTAATTTACGACAAGTTTCAAATCTATTTAATTAAAATCGATTTCAAGTCTAAATCTAACAAATCTAATAAAATTTCAAATTATTAAATTCTAAAACTTCCTTGTTTTTAATTCTCATTTCAAATAAATTTGCCAATTCATTTTATTCAATTAAATAGGTTTATTAATCCGTTTCAATTAAACTCCATTAATTTATTCCTATTAATTTATTTCGATTTAATCCATTAATTAAATCCATTAAGTTCGTTACCTAATTTCCAAACAAATTGTTAAGTTCATTCCTTAATTTCAAATGGATTTCAATTTCAAAAATAATTTTTGTTGACCAATCGGGTTTCTTATTTTTAATTATCTATCCTAGGCCAAATTGTTCAATTGGGTATTTATCATTTCAACCCGATATCATTAAATATAAAACAAAGCATAGCAAAGGGAACTTGCAGTGTGATAACTGGGATGGTGTCAAAGTAAATAAACAAGCAATAGCAAACATACATAACAATTTAACAATTTATTCAAATAATCCCGAAATAATCATATTAACTTACATTTGTTATTTATGCAAATTAATATAATTATTCCTAGAATCCACACCATCGTCTCATGCGGATTAAAGATTATTACATTATGGTTTCACTTGGTGTCTATTATCAAATTTCTACATCAATCATACGTTCAATGGTTCAAAGTGTAGTTACCGCTATTTCTACGCGACGATTTATTTAATGTCCAAAGGGGTCAAGTTCAACATATATAATCCATTTTAAATTGCTGGCTATCCTATACCAATTTCAATTTCATATTTATATTAACAACCACATTCAACATCACATAACAATTTTAGTGTCACAACTATTTGTCGTAAACTAACAATATTCAAATTTAACTTGCATGGTGATTTACAATTTTTATTTCAACAAATTTAACAATCAACCATTTAATATCCAAATTAATATTCATAACAATTATCACTTGATTATCATAGCATAATAGATTGAGTCGTGAATAAAATATTCACCTAGCGTGGTTAGAGATTGGACGACGAAGCACGAAGATGGATGGATAGGAGACGCTAACAAGCACGACGCAAAACGAACACAACTGCAATCAAATAAGAGGATTATTCAGCAATGGTTTTATACAAGGTATATATATATCGATTTTATATATATGTAAACCATACCGAAAATAACAAAGCTAGATAGATTCAAACAAGCTGGGTGAAGCCTAGGACCTTGAAGCGGTTGCTGGAAACACACACAGTAACACTGTGAGTACTAGGTATATAATATATATACTGTAACCCATATTTGTTATATAAATAAAACAGTTTATATATATACAAAGCAAGCAACAGTTTATAAAATAATGACGATGCTTGTTGGAGCCTTCAACTACACGAGTGGGGTGGGCTGATGTGTACGTGGAGGTGGCTGCAGGGGGTTTGCAGTGGAGGGGGGGCGGTTGCAGGGGAAGCGGGCACGGAGCTGGTAGTGGAGTGGTTGCACGGGGTGGCCGAGTGGAACTGGGGAAGCATGGGTTAGGGACGGAGCGGGGCTGGCAGGGGAAGCGGCTGGGCGGAGGGGCTGGGCGAGGACGGGGCAGAACTGGGCTGGGGTTGGGGAACTGGGCTGGGGACGGGGCAGCTGGGGACGGGGTAGAACTGGGCTGGGGATGGGGCAGCTGGGCTGGGGACGGGGCAGCTGGGGACGGGGCAGAACTGGGCTGGTGACGGGCAGTGGGCGCTCGGGCTGGTGAGGAGAGAGTGGTGGCGTATGGGACGTGGAGGCGGAGGCGAAGGCCGGTGGACGTGGACACGGCGGAGTGGGGATGTGCGCGTGGGGAAGGGCAGTGCGGCGCAGGTGGTGGCGCGCGGCGATGGTGACGTGGGTGGCAGGGGCTGGTGGTGGCTGGTGGAAGCGAAGGCGGAGAGGGCGATGCAGTGGTGGTGTGGTGTGGTGGTGCGGGCTGTGGAGGAATTTGTGCAGTGGAGGGGAGATGGTGGCAGCATGGAGTAGTTTGTGCAGTGGAGGGGGAGAGTTTCATTTCTTCTCTGGAAGGAAGACAAACAAAAGAATAAGAGAAAGATGAGGGGAGAGAAAATGAGCACGTACCAGTAGCAGGAGCAGGAAATGAAAAGCAACTGATGCAGAGGAATTTATTAGGACAGAGGTAGCAGATATATACAGAAAGGTTTACAGTCCCCATGCCAATGCAATGATGATTTTGCACAGTGGTGGCTATTGGGATTCTGAAGGGACAAGGGCCTTTTGAATTCTGAGCGGGAAACGGTTTGGGTACCAGTTTGTAATCCGTTGACCAATTATAATTTGCAACGCCGAACTCCGATTGAGACAAATAAATATACCGTTTTGATCAGCGCGACGAGGCGAACGCAACGGTATGAAGATATTGATGGTTTGACATTATTTGCGAAGTGGTAAATCTTATTGAACCATTTGCTCGAGCGACAATTTAACTAGCAATTAAAAGCGGAATTTGACGAAACGAAGTGCGCCGTCATGATCAGAATATTTTTCTTATGCAACATTGTGAATTTTTTTTAAGTTCGGACGATAGAAAATTACACTAAGAATTTAAACTAATAGGTAAATGCGACGAACGAAATTGACTTAAATATTATTCGATGAAATTTGGCGTACGCCTATGTCTATCTAGATGCATTCCAAATGTGAAGTTTGAATAGCAACGGAAGTTGTTTGTGAAAATTCGCAATTTTCTATTATGGAGAATGCAGCAAAACACCGAAGAATAAGATTGACGGAGCTAAAGATGTCCGAATTTTGAAAAACGAAAAATGACGTCTTTGTCAGAAGATGATTTAGAATTTTTCTATGTAAAAATATTTAGGTTCGGAAGATAAAAATTTTGCGTTTTAAATGAATTGATGTGCAATAAAATGCGAACGAAATTTACTGCGGTATTTTCCGACGAAACTTTACCCATATCTATAACCATCTAGGCGCAATTTAGAAACAAAGTTTGGACGTTAATTGAAATCGTATGTAAGTTTCACATTTTATATTAAAATAACGGTTCAAAATTTTTTAAAATTGGGTCGGAATTTCAGGGTCATTACAGGTTGACGGACTCCTTGAGAATGGATTAATCTGGGAGATATATTATCCTAAATGGTTAGCCAACCCGGTTTTAGTAAAGAAGTCAAACGGGAAATGGAGAACGTGCATTGACTACACGGACTTAAACAAAGCATGCCTAAAGGATTGCTTCCTGCTACCATGGATAGATCAGTTAGTGGACGCAACAAGCGAATGGATGCTTATTCAGGGTACAACCAGATACCGATGTTCAAACCGGATGAGGATCATACCAGCTTCATAACTGAATGTGGAATTTATTGCTACAGGGAAATGCCATTTGGACTAAAGAATGCAGGGCCACCTATCAAAGATTGGTTACTCGAATGTTTAAGGAACAAATTGGTAGAAATATGGAAGTTTATGTTGATGATATGCTGGTAAAGTCTAGCGAGCCTGAGAATCATCTTAAGGATCTAATGGAAATGTTCAGAATATTGCGGAAGTATCAAATGAAATTGAACCCGCAAAATGCTCATTTGGTGTCCAATATGGTAAGTTCTTAGGCTACCTAGTAAGTGCTCAAGGAATCGAAGAAATTTCTGACTAAATTCAAGCCATAAAGGACATGGCCGAACCAAAAACCAATAAGGAAGTAATGAGCTTAAACGGAAGGGTAGCTACCCAAAGCAGGTTTATCTCAAAAACTACTGATAAGTGTATACCTTTCTTCGATGTGATTAAGAAGAAGAAGAACTTCGAATGGGGAGAGGATTGTAGGAAAGCTTTCTTGGAATTAAAAAGCCATTTGGAAAAACCACCTATACTCTCAAGTCCCGAGAGAGGGGAAATATTGTACATATACATGGCAGTATCGGAACATGCAGTCAGCTTGGTACTCATTAGAGAAGAAAATGGGACACAGCTTCCGGTATACTACGTAAGCAGGCGATTAAAGGATGCAGAGGTTCAATACCCAGTTATAGAAAAATTAGCCCATTGCTTGATTCTTACAGCTCGAAAGCTCAGATCATACTTTCAAGCACACTCAATCAGGGTATTAACCAACTTTCCTCTTAAGCAAGTTTTTAGCAAACCCAAAACTTCTGGAAGACTGGTAAAATAGGGGATCGAACTCAGTCAATACGACATAGAATTTCAACCATGAGTTGCAATAAAAGGGCATGCATTGGCAGATTTTGTTAATGAGTTCACTAGCTTTATTGAGGAACAATCAGAAAAAGAGAAAGATCAAAAGCCCGTGTGGCAACTATTCGTGGATAGTACATCAAATGAACAAGGGGCCATGGCAGGTTATATAATCATAACCCCAGATGGACAATGCTTACACTATGCCTCAAAATTGGGATTTCCCGCTACCAATAATGTGGCAGAGTATGAATCATTGGTAGCAGGATTAACCTTAGCATTAGACTGAAAATTCCACGAATACAGATCTTTAGAGACTCTCAACTGACGGTGAATCAAGTAAAATAGGTATATCAAACAAAGGATCCTAAGCTATCCTTATATGTAAATAAGATACTACAAATGCTTGCTTTGTTTGAGGACTTTTCGATAAATCAAGTTCCAAGAGTAGAAAATTCACAGGCAGACTCCTTAGCAAAATTAGCCAGCTCAAGAGGAGCTCCAGAGGCATGAATTGCCCCAATTGGATATCAGGAAAGTCCAAGTATTGAAAAGGAAACATCAAACAAGAGAAGGAATTGTTAGTTATGACAAGGTCTCAGGCCAAGTCTCAATGGGGAGAGAAGGGAGAAATTGGTAAAGAATTAACAAATGAAAAAGTGGACCAATCAAGGTCAAGTAGCACATATGATGATACCCTCATGTTACCTATTGTTGAGTACCTAGGTAAAGGAATACTCCCATCCAACAAAGGAGAAGCAAGAATAATCAGGAGGGAGGCTCCTACCTTCATGATGATGGATGGAATCCTCTATAAAAAGGGATATGCTCTTCCCTACCTAAGATGCGTGAGCGTGAATGATAGGATAAAATTAATGACTGAAGCACACGAAGGGTTTTGTTTTCAAATGGGACAAAGCTAGCAAAGAAAATAATAAGGCAGGGATTTTATTGGCCACATATGGTAAGCCAAGCCGTAGAATATGTGAAAAGATGCGAAAAATGTCAGAAGTTTTCGAAGATACCCAGATTGCCCCTAAGTCAGTTAACCCTAATTACAAGTTAATAGCCATTTGATGTATGGGGAATAGACCTAATCGGCCCATTGCCAATCTCAAAGGGAGGGGCAAAGTATACTGTTTTTGCCATCGACTATTTCACTAAATGGGTTAAAGCGGAGCCACTTCTGAAAATTACTTCTGGGAAAGTACTCAGATTTGTTATCAAGAACATCATAACCAGGTTTGGAATACCCCAGAAGATAAACTTTGACAATGGGACACAATTTGAAAGCGAAGAATTCTCCTCCTTTTGCCATAAGAATGTGATTATTAAAAAAATTTCATCAGTCGCACATCCAAAAGCTAATGGAGCAGTTGAGGCTGCGAATAAAACCATAAAGACAATACTGAAAATGCGACTAAACAGTGCAAAAGGAAATTGGGTAGAGGAGCTACCACTTGTGCTATGGGCTTATCGAACGTCTGCTAAGACAACAACGGGACATACCCCTTACTCTTTAACCTATGGGTGTGAGGCAATGCTACCAATTGAGATTGAGATACCTTCACACCGAAGGATTGCATATGCCTTTGATAAAAATCAAGAGTTAAAAAAAGAATCATTGAACTTAATACATATAAGAGATGAAGCAGCGGCAAGAACCGCCGAATATTAGAGAAAAATCTCAAAGTATTACAATTCAAGAGTAAGAAATTGATCATTTCAAGATGGGGATTTGGTACTCCGTAGAGTAATGGCTAATACAAAAAATCCTGCAGATGGACCCTTGGGACCGAACTGGGAGGGACCATTAGTCGTCTGCAAAGTAACCCCTAGGAGCCTACAAATTGTGCCGCCCAGACGGTAATATGGTGCCTAGAACATGGAATGTTGAGCATTTAAAGCCATATTTTCTGAAGATGAATCAATGAAGAGTTAATTTTTGTAAAGATAAAATCTACATGGTTGGTAGTGAAATGCTCCTTATATTTGGATACTACCTAAGATGGTAGCCTACCTAAGATGGTAGAAAAGCCTCTGTCCGCGCCGAGATGGCTAGGGCAGAGCACCTCCTAGAGGGAGGACGTGTAAGCCTTTAGCCGCGCCATGAGATGGCCAGGATAAAGCACCGGACAAGCCCTTGGCCGTGCCTCTGGTCAGGTCAAGGCACCTCCTGGAGGGAGGATGGAGTTAGCCTTTATCCGCACCATAAAATGGCCAAGGTAAAGCACCGAGTAAGCCCTTATCCGTGCCACAAAAGGCTAGGGTAAAGCACGTCCTGGAGGGAGGATAGAGTAAGCCTTTATCCGCACCATAAAATGATAGGGTAGAGCACCGAACAAGTCCCTATCCGTGCCGCAAAAGGGCCAGGGCAGGGCACCTCCTGGAAGGAGGTCGGGTAAGTCCTTGGTTCCAGTATTTAAGATGAGCTAACCAAGAGCACCGGACAATAATAAACTAAGACGTCCCGGCCCAAGAAGAGGCCCGCTAAACAATGGACTAAGATGTCCAAGAAGAGGCACATTCTACAATGGACTAAGACGTCTAGGCCCAAGAAGAGCCCCGCTAAACAATGGACTAAGATGTCCAAGCCCAAGAAGATGCACATTCTATAATGGACTGAGACGTCCAAGCCCAAGAGGAGGCACATTTAGTAATAGACTAAGATGTCAAGCCCGAGAAAAGGCTCATCGGATCATCAACTAAGATGTTCAAGCTCGAGAAAGAGGCATTTCAAATTACGAACTAAGATGTCCAATCTCAAGAGGTGACTAGACAAATTACTTCTATACAAGACCTGAAGGGTTCACACATCAAAGGAGTAGAATAGGGCTCCGCTTATAAATACTCGAATCTTGGTTTCGGGACTTTTTATTTCTAAACATCATCTATAAACACTCGGATCTGGGTTTCGGGTCTCTCATACTGGAATTCCATCCATTAATACCCGAATCTAGGTTTCCGGTCTTTCATATCTAAATGACATCAATTAATACCCGAATCTGGGTTTCGGGACTCTCATATATATGAATTTCATCAGTCAATACCTGAATCTGGGTTTCAAGCTATACATTTTAGGACTTCATTTACTAATACCTGAATCTGGGTTTCTGGACTTTATTATTCACTATTTGTATTATGCCCGAATATGGGTACAAGAACATTTTTAGATCATTATGATTTTTTATGCTCGAACTTGGGTTGCGAGATTATTATCTGATTTTTCCTTAAACCCCTAATCTAGGTTCGTGGCTTCTATTGTAAAGTTAATTCCTATGGACTTTTGGTTGTCCAACACATGCTCCAATATGGGCAAAGGATTTCTATTTTAACAACTACTACTATGGAGGTCTGCTTATACATATGTGCCCTAATCTGGGTTGGAGGTTCTTTTGCGGAGATGATTGTCAAACATATGCCCTGATCTGGGCTAGGGACTTGATATAAAGACAATGCCTACTAATTCCAGTTTAATTTACCATGAAAACCCAAATCTAGATTTAGAAATGCCACGCGGAGGACTATTTTTGGGTATTGTTATCTGGATTCTGGATGTCATATTCTTAACTTCCAAACTTCACAAGTTAATACCCTAATCCGGGTTAAATTTTGTGGTTTCCTAATCTCTATCAAATCCTAAACTAGGGGTATGATGCAATAAGAATTGGAATTATCGCAGACAACCAAAAGTTTTGAGCTGGTCTTCTTAATGCCAAAGTCAAAGTTGACATTTATTAACTCTAAATGATGCTCACCAACATATGAACGAAGGCTTCAGAATCATTTAAAGTTTCTGAGAAAGTTTCCGAATAATAACTCATATCTTCTATTTGTCGCTATTGGCTATTTCCCACAAGAAGCATGTAAACCATATCTACTATATGTATTAGTAGTTATTAATTAAACATCACATATCTGATAAGTCAGAATTATAATCGATCAACTTCCCAAATATGAAGGCATAAATATGCTGACCTATTACTAAACACGTATGTAGGTATAATAATGGACTAACAACAGCAAATGCCACTAACTTTGAATTCTGCAAGAAAAATAAAGTCACGGAGAGTTAGAAAGTTATGAAATTTTTGTCCTAAAGAACAAAATCTTCTTTCATACAGGGGGAGGCAAAATGTTAGCCATAAAATCTACATAAGAGCATAATTATGAAAGAAGGTTAGTAAGATTGAGGTTTCGATGAAGAAACAGGTCTAGACTTCATAAAGGTCGTAAGAGGATGTTTTGAGGGCTTTAAACAAGTATCAAAGGAGTCGAAAGCACCAACTACTCATACAGCGCGAAGGCTTTCGACCCAGATGGAAACAGATATACCCCTCCGCTACTTTCAACCTTTCGACACAGATAAACAAGCAAGGACAGCTTCAGAACCCCTTTCAAAGGCAATAGATGATGTTCTCTCACTTACATGCCAAACCTTTCGAAGTCAATGGTTTCACCACTAACGTAACCTTTTTGAAAGCATGCATAAGCCTTTTGAACCGGTTGAGGCCTATAATTCTAAGAGAAGGTTCCACCTCAGTTCTCAAGCATGCATTCAAGGACCACTCAACATCTTCGAGACCAATATGAACATCCTATCGACAGAGTCGGAAGCCTCAAACTTACTTCCAATGACATCATGAAAGGAGAAGTCATATTTCGGAAACCTTTCGACAGTGTCGAAAGGTTTTGAAGAGAAAGTGATACTCAAAGATCAACAAAGGCGAGAGGATGATAAAGGCCACTTTCGACTCAGTCGAAAGGTCTAGAAAGGATAAGGGAACTGCTAGATTAAAGGAAGAAGAACAAAAGAAACCTTTCGACAACATCAAATGGGGTCATGGCCTTTCGACCAAGTTGAAAGGCTTGAAGCAGCATATAAAAAAGGGTCCTTTTGACCCAGTCGAAAGCAAAGGTGCGAAAGGAGGCCGATCTGCATCTATAAATAAGACCCAAGGGGTCAAGTTTTAGGGACCGGATTTTGGAATCTTTAATTCATTTCATTTACTCTATTTTCTTAGTTACAATTGTATTCTGAAGAAACCCTAAATCAAATTAGGGAAAAAGTTCTATATCCTGGAACTCATTTTGGATTATAAGTAAAAAAAAAGAAGATGGCAATTCATGAAGGATATAGACTAATGATCCATTGCACACGATTCTAACCTTCTCTCATGATTTCCTTTTGTCTATGCAATACATAAGGTCGACCTGGGAAAACATGATCAAAATGCATCATCATCGAAACTTGCGATTAATATTAAAAACCAAAGTGATGATGGGGTTTCGACCATGTTAAGATCAAGATACTTGGGGACACCCGGATCGATCTTATGCAAGGAAAACAAAGTGAATTGTAGGTATTGATAAGCTAAGTTCGTTTCGAAAGGGAAGAAACCCTATCGACTTGATCAAAAGGGGTGTTTCCGAAGGGAAATCTAGTTTTAACTGACTAACAATTGAATATAAGGGGACTTGTTTGAAGGGGATCGATCTCAAGAGGCATCATGACCCTTTCGAAGGAGTTCCACATCAAGAGTAGCGATCCCATAAGGTCGAAAACAACTGTGCCATACTAATGAAGTAAATATCCCCTTCGACATGATCAGAAGGTCCTGAATGCTATCTTTTAACATGGTCGAAAGGAATGAAGGGCATGAATGATCAGCTACTTTTGACTCACCCAAAAGAGAGGACTCAATCGGATGTTGCTCTCTGAATTTGTATCCCAAAGTTAATTCCTTGAAGCCTTTTGACTAAGCCAACCTGGTCGAAAGGTAGGGATGGCTTTATTAACCCTTTCGTTTGAGTCATCTTGAACAAAAGGTGAAGCTATCACCTTAAACCCTTTCGACCATGTCAATCAAGTTGAAGGACATGCTTCCGAAGGAGTTGATTCGTTCAATAATTTGGTTTTGTTTGAATCTAATAACCTTACAAATAGCATTGGGGATGTTGACAAGTTTTATTGTTAACATTTATAAACCGTATTCTATAAAATCATACTATCAATCCAATCAAATTCCATAAAGGAATAAACTAAAACATAACATTATTTAAAATGTTGTATGACTGACAAATAATATTTAGAATTTTTCTTAGGTTCACAACTTTCTCGATCGTCTCAGGATACAGATAATTTCCTAAGCGTACCATCACGTTCATCACCCTTTGGTTATCTCTTAGAAGATTATCTAAGCTACCTTAGAACAAAATTGAAAGTCATCCCTAAGCTTCCCTAAGACACAAAACAAAGCATACAAATATACTTAGGCTAGTATGATATACATAACTCATCCGTATGCAATATCTATGTGACGACCAACCTACACCTCCGGCACCAAAACACATAAGATAGTGCGTTGCTGCTACACCCGACTGTTATAGGACGATTGCCAAGGATGAAAAGAAAGAAAACCAAACACAGAACATGTAGAACATCTCACAGCGCACATATAAAATATAATACAACAACATAGGTGTAAAAAAGGAAAGGTGGTGATATAACCAAATGAACCAGAATTAAGAACATTATAGTGCCTACAACACTACACAGTGGAATCCAACATCAGTGATTATAAACTAACATTATCCAACTAACAATAAACAATGTTATAAAAGAATATAAAAATCAGCTACCCACGACATGGCCTGCATCCACTTTCCATTCCCTCTTTCGCTCTTATCTGCAACTTCATACATGTATAGATAGACAACAAAAAAGGGAAAGTTTTTCAGCTATTTTTGTACTGCGCTAATTTCTATACACCCTAGCTCAACCTAAGGGATTCGGTGGCTATTTCATAGAAAAAGACTGCCTACGTACCTCTTTAAGAGGATCAAGCGCACGTAGTTCTAATTCATTCTCTTCTCATGCATCCAAATAGTCATTAGCACATAACAACCATAGAATCCATGCAACCATTTGCAATCCTCACAGCCATTGTAACTAATACAACCACTGCAACCATCGCAACCATTGTAACCAGTGCAATCAATGCAAGTAGGAAACACTATTCCTATGCAACTACCAAAGGTACTAACCCACCATATTAGTAACACAACGTTCACAATAACCAACTACACATTGCGTAGTAATAACGGTAAATATCGCATATGGTATGTATAACCATGCCTGACCTGTCCCTAGATCCAAAGAGTTAGCATATAAATTCAATTTATGCTAAACTACTATCACAAGTCGCAGCACGAAGTCCAAGGTCATCCCGAGTGGTCCAGGAGTCATCCACCAAACTTTCCATCAACTCATCAAAGGCACCACTCCGCCCTGCAGTTGTTCGTACCATGCCCAAAGTTTGTAGTTAAACCCTATGCTCCACCACTATCAGCCCAACCTCCAACCGAGCCAAGTAGAACATTCAAGTCAAGCCAAGCCCCAATGCCGAACCGAGTCCTATACCCAGTCGTCGAACTGCCTCCCACCGAACCGCTATTCTTGTTCGGTCGCCGGACCATGCATCACCACCCGCCCATTAACCACGTTTCGCTGCCCAGCCACCGACCAGCTTCCTCTGACTGACCACCGAGCCACCACCAGTCTTCCTCGATCAGACTTCCACGATCGACCACCGAACCACCACCCATCCAGCTGAGTTTCTTGGTCGGTTGCCGACCCACTCCTTCTACCGAGCTAACCCCTAGCCAAACCAACTGATGTTGGACCAAACTTCACTAATGGAGGTTGAGGCTTGAATGGGAAGTGGTGGAAAAGAATGATTTAGGAGGGATGGATCACCTATTTATAAGAAAAACCCCAAGCATCCCTCCCTCCAGAAGTATCGAACAAACACCCTCTTCCCCGAACCGAGTATGCTGAACCGAGCACGCCGAACTAAGGCAACTCTCTCAGATGCTCAACTCATTGCCTACAAAATTGGCTGAGGACTAGACACGTGCAGACCTCCAAAATATGGGTACACACAGACTACCTTGGATACACGCAGACTACTCTGTCCCACTAATGAGCATCACATCCACCAAGTTATCCATCAATTCCTTAGCACATGTACCGATAGTTGAACTACCCCATAGACGCCATAGTCACTTGCCGCATCGAGTCGTCGAAGTCGTCGTACTTCGTTGATTGCCATCCCAAAGTCATCTTGAGCCATCCTGGGGTCATCCATGCCTACCCCGAACCAACTCCCAAGATACCAAGCGACCCCAAGGCTTGCTCTGAAGTCTATAGCCAAACTCTCAACTCCGCCTCTGTCGATCCATCCTACAACAAGCCAAGCTAGAAAAGTTCGCTGAACCAACCATGCAGTGTGCCAACTCGAGCCAAGTGCCAACCACTAAAGCCAAACCAAGCCCCATGCCCAATCGTTGAATGCCTCAATCACCGGACAAACACCCATGCTCGGCCCCCCGAACTGGCCCACCACCGGACCGAGTTTTCTGGTCGATCTTCCCTATGCTCGACTCAAAGTCATGCACCCACCAAACCAACACATGTGCTCACTCATTCTATATTTTAAACTAAAAGTGTAAATTAATCTATCCTGAATGGTTAAGTCTACCCAAGGCTCAGGAAGTCGCTAAACCCAAGCTCTGGTACTAAACGTGATGACTGCCCTACACCTCCAGCACCAAAACACATAAGATAGTATGTTACTGCCACACCATGCCGATGTAGGATGACTGCCAATGATGAAAAGGAAGAAAACCAAACATAGAACCTTTAGAACATATCACAGTATACATATAAAATATAATCGAACAACATAGATGTAAAACAGGCAAGATGGTGATATAAAAAAATAAACCATAATTAAGTGTTATCCCGCCTTCGCCAAGGCCGTGACACCAAGAACTTGATTAGAGACCAAATACAGTTTGTCTAGAAAATCAGTTATACGCAGGTTCACTATGGATATCGATGGATTTTGTCCAAGTCCGGATCAAGCTAAAATTGATATGACACGACAAGCGAAGCTATGAGAATCAACGTTCCAAATTTTAGGTCAATCCGAGTTCGTATGCTCAAGCTACGACCAATGCAAAATTGGATAAAAGTAGCCTACTTCGACTCGCTCAGCTCGCATCCCTCAGGAAGGCTTACTTCGACTCGCTCAGTTCAACTCGCTCCACACCCATCAGAGAACCACTGTTCGACTCGCTCTACTTCGACTCCATCTCAGAGCCTCTGTTCGACTCGCTCCGTATCCCTTAGAAAATGACAGTTCGACTCCATCGATACGAAACCACAGTTCGTATCGATCACCCTCGACTCCGTCTCCTATGCAGTTCGTATCCATCGTGGATCTTCTGATCGAATCCATCGAGTTGCCACATTCGAATCAATCGACCGGAGTTGAGTTTCTATCGATACGAACAAGGCAAGGTCCAAGAACGACTCGATCAAAGCAGCATCAAAGGTAGAGTGATCCAAAGGTTCAAACGCCACGTCATCGAGTCGAGTAGCGACTCGAACAAGACCGAGTCGAACCGCGATGCGAACAAGAGCGAGTCGAAATAAGCGAGTCGAATGAAACAGCCAAACCGAGAATCCCATTTCGTGTCGATCTTATCTCCTAATCTACAAGTCCAAATGCTATGAAATTTCCACAGAAGACTACGTGCATGCTAAGGAATGTCCACGCCAAATTTCGACTCCATTGGATGAAATCTTGATCGATACGAAATCTGTTCGTATCGATCACGGATCGGATCGAAACTTCATGGGCTTGGGCGCGCGGGCCTGGTCACGTGCCAGAGAGGGTCTCCCGAGATCTGAGTGAAATACCAGCCTCCTACACCTATAAATAGACCCCCAAAGCCAACAGAAAAGGGGCTTCTTCTCCTTTGGATTCTCCAACGCCCAGACTCTGCCGGATCCATATCTGAACTCCATCGCTGCTGCCAACAACGTAATTCACTGCAGCAAATCATAATTATCTGCTGTAATTTACTGAATTCACTTGTAATCTTCAAAGAAAGATCAATAAAGCTATCAACTTTAGAGTGGATGTAGGCAAGATCGCCGAACCACTATAAATCCTGTGTCTCTGTCTATCTCTTTCTGTTTTAAGTTTATTATTCTTCACTTTTTATCCTCTACAATACTTAGATCTGAGATCTGTGATCATATATTGCTGATTTGTGTTCATACACTGGTGCTTTCATGACATTGGGTGTTTGTGACCATTTTTGGCGCAAACATTTTGGTGCTTTCACTGAGAGTTGAACTCAAGAGTCCTATCGTTTGGAAGTTAAGTTTGAAGGCTTAGAGATTCAGATCTGAAAAGCTATGACAAGGCAATAAAATAGAAGACAAAGGCCAGAGGGAAATCAACATGAGGGGAGTCAAGAGGCTTCTTCAAGTGCAAATCAGACATCAATCTTCATCACCAGGGATGAGATGGAGACAATGATGAAAAGACAAGAGGAAATGATCCAGAATTTGCTTCTTCAGGTTGGGCAGCTTGGAGCGCAAAACCAAGGAGCAACCGGAGTTCAGAATGGAGCAGGACCATCTGGCACAGCCCCAGAACTAGGGGGCGATAACCCAGAGCATGTTAGCCCAATCCCGGACGGAGTACCAGATGGAACTACGCAACATGACATTGACAGAGAAATGAATGCTCAGCCAGGAGAGCAGATTCCAGGAATCCCTCGTGAACTCGGGGGGCAAATCGGAAGCAATGGACAAGGACTACGACTTGGAAATAGTGACAGATTGGCGGAAATGATCAGACGAGCCATGAGAGGCGGACTAGTGAATAGAGATATGGAAGATGTTAATAGGAGTCCCTTTGCTCCTACAATCAAGCAAGCTAGGAATCCACCAGAATTCAAGCTACCAACATTAGAGACGTACAATGGAAGGACAGATCCTGCTGTGCATCTGACACGATATATGAGGCATATGGAGGTGTTGGGGGCATCGGAGGGGGTCATGGCCCGGTGCTTCCCATTGTACTTGACAGACATTGCAGCGCTATGGTTTAGACAGCTGGAGAGTGGCTCCATAGGAACATGGACCGATCTGACTGAGAGGCTTATGAGGCAATTCAGAGTTCACATTTCGTGACCTAAGAATGTGATGAGTTTGGCAGCACTGAAGCAAAGAATCGGGGAGTCTTTGAGGAACTTTCTAATGCGATTCAATGCAGCGGCAGCATCGGTGGATCGACCCGATCCGTCCATGGTTTTGATGGCAGCTGTATCTGGCATAGCTGATGGCACAGATTTCAAGAATTCGTTAACAAGAGATCCCTCTATGGATCTAGGAGAATTTTATCATGAGGCTGAAGGATTTTTAAGATTAGAGGATGCAAATGCTGAAAGAGAGGAAGGAGAAGGGGTTGACGTTTATGCAGTCAAGAGTGAAAATCCTCCCAAAAAAGATTCAGGCAACGATAAAGGGAAATGGAAGGCTAATGACAACGATGATGGACCAACTCGACCACGAAAGGAACCAAGATTCACCTCTTATACGGAGTTAAATGAGACTTTGGAGCGAATCTACCAAGACACCAGGGGCAGATTCCTTATCGAAAGCGAATAAGAAGAGATCCGACCAATAATGAAAGAAGGTCAGACAAGTACTGCTTATTCCACGAGCTAAAGGGCAATAACATGAATGATTGCCCACACTTGAAGGATGAAGTTGAGGGACATATCCGGAATGGTCTGCTATCGCAGTATGTAAGAAGAGGAACAACAACAATGGAACGGGAACGGGAGCGACCACCACCTGCACCTACTGGGAACGGCTCAGGATCGAGGCGTCAGCTTGTCATCAACTGATTGGGATAACGATGAATAAGTAGCAAACCCCACACCAACGCGACTTAGTCTTTTTACACATGTATAGGACCACGAACGATCCTCAGGCATGCTCTGATACGACTACTGATCGCAACGGTGTAGGTGTTTGCACTTTGACTTCCCTGTTTTACTTTTATTTTCCATTTCTGATGTTGGAACTTGATTTCGTTGAACATTTCTGTTAAAAACTCATTTTGAATAAACATATGTCATTTGTGATGCCATGACGGCTAAGCCACTTACGCATGTAAGGGATCGTGAACGGTCCTCGGGCATGCTCTGAGATGGCAATAAACCGTCGTGATAAACAAGTCAGAAATTCACTCGAGCATGAAATCTGGCATTGATGACACTATGTCCCCCCCGGGCACACAAAATTCGCCTCGAACGGCACCTGACCGCGAACGGTCACAATTCGCCTCGAACGGCACCCCGACCGCGAATGGTCACAATTCGCCTCGAACGGCACCCGATCGCAAACGATCACAAATCACCTCGAACGGCACCCCGACCGCGAACGGTCACAATTCGCCGCGAATGGCATCCGACCCCGAATGGTCAAATACTACCTCGAATGACATACGATCCCGAACGATCGTCATTCGCGGTCAGATAAAACTATCATTTCCTTTGCAGGTCATCAACAGGATATGGACATCTAGCTTATGGCATTACAAAACACACCTTCTTATCACAAGGCATGTTTTGGGAGGCAAATTTTATCCCGCCTTTTGGCAAGGCCGTGACACCAAGAACTTGATTAGAGACCAAAGACAGTTTGTCTAGAAAATCGATTATACGCAGGTTCACTATGGATATCGACGGAATTTGTCCAAGTCCGAATCAAGCTAAAATTGATATGACATGACAAGCGAAGCTATAAGAATCAACGTTCCAAATTTCAGGTCAGTCCGAGTTTGTATGCTCAAGTTACGACCGATGCAAAATTGGATAAAAACAGCCTACTTCGACTCGCTCAGCTCGCATCCCTCAGGAAGGCTTACTTCGACTCGCTTAGTTCAACTCGCTCTGCACCATTCAGAGAACCACTGTTCGACTCGCTCCGCTTCGACTCCATCTCAGAGCCTCTGTTCGACTCGCTCTGCATCCCTTAGAAAACGACAGTTCGACTCCATCGATACGAAACCACAGTTCGTATCGATCACCCTCGACTCCGTCTCCTATGCAGTTCGTATCCATCGTGGATCTTATGATTGAATCCATCGAGTTGCCATATTCGAATCAATCGACCGAAGTTGAGTTTCTATCGATACGAACAAGGCAAGGTCCAAGAACGACTCGATCAAAGCAGCATCAAAGGCAGAGTGATCCAAAGGTTCAAACGCCACGTCATCGAGTCGAGCAGCAACTCGAACAAGACCGAGTCGAACAGCGATGCGAACGAGAGCAAGTCGAACAAGAGCGAGTCGAAATAAGCGAGTCGAACGAAACAACCAAACCGAGAATCCCATTTCGTGTCGATCTTATCTCCTAATCTACAAGTCCAAATGCTATGAAATTTCCACAGAAGACTACGTGCATGCTAAGGAATGTCCACGCCAAATTTCGACTCCATTGGATGAAATCTTGATCGATATGAAATCTGTTCGTATCGATCACGGATCGGATCGAAACTTCATGGGCTTGGGCGCGCGGGCCTGGTCACGTGCCAGAGAGGGTCTCCCGAGATCTGAGTGAAATACCAGCCTCCTACACCTATAAATAGACCCCCAAAGCCAACAGAAAAGGGGCTTCTTCTCCTTTGGATTCTCCAACGCCCAGACTCTGCCGGATCCATATCTGAACTCCATCGCTGCTGCCAACAACGTAATTCACTGCAGTAAATCATAATTATCTGCTGTAATTTACTGAATTCACTTGTAATCTTCAAAGAAAGATCAATAAAGCTATCAACTTTAGAGTGGATGTAGGCAAGATCGCCGAACCACTATAAATCCTGTGTCTCTGTCTATCTCTTTCTGTTTTAAGTTTATTATTCTTCACTTTTTATCCTCTACAATACTTAGATCTGAGATCTATGATCATATATTGCTGATTTGTGTTCATACACTGGTGCTTTCACGACATTGGGTGTTTGTGACCATTTTTGGCGCAAACATTAAGAACATCATAGTGCCTACAACACTGCATAGCGGAATCCAACGTCAATGATTCTAGACTAACATTATCTAACTAACAATAAACGATGTTATGGAAGAATATAAAAATTAGCTACCCACAACATAGCCTGCATCCGCTTTCCATTCCCTCCTTCGTTCTTATTTGTAGCTTCACACCTGTAAACATAGACAAAATAAAAAGGGAAAATGTTTCAACTATTTTTGGACTGTGCCAATTTGGTGGATATTGCATAGCAAAAGACTGCCTACGTACCCCTTTAGGGGGATCAAACCCACATAGATCTGATTCTTGCTCTTCTCCTGCATTCAAATAGTCGTTATCACATAACACCGATATCATCCATGCAACCATTTACAATCATCGCAACCAATGCAACCATTGCAACCATCGCAACCAATGTAATCAATGCAAGCAGGAAACACTATACCTATGCAACCACCAAAGGTACTAACCCACCATATTAGTAACCCGACGTTTACAATAACCAACTAAACATTGCGTAGTAATAATAGTAAATATTGCATAGGGTATGTAGAACCATACTTGACCTGTCCCTGCATCCAAAAAGTTAGCACATAAACGCAATATATGCTAAACTACTATCACAAGTCACTGCACGAAGTCCAAGGTCATCCCGAGTCGTCCCGGAGTCCAAGGTCATCGCGAGTCGTCCCGGAGTCATCCACCCTCACTCTCCATCAACTCATCAAAGACCCCACTCCACCTCACAGTTCGTCCGTACCATGCCCGAAGTCTGTAGCTAAACCCCGTGCTCCACCACTATCGGTCCAACCTCCAACTGAGCTAAGCAGAATATGTAAGTCGAGCCAAGCCCCAACGCCGAACGAGTCCCATACCCGATCGTCGAACTGCCTTCCACCGGATCACTATTCTTATTTCATCACTGGACCACGCTTTACCACCTAGCCATCGACCATGTTACGCTGCTCGACCATCGACCACCGAGCCACCACCAACCGACCAATCTTCCCCGACCAGACTTCCAAGATCGACCATCGAACTACTACCCGCCAAACAGAGTTTCTTGGCCGATTATCGACTGTAATAACCCAAAATTTGACTAACATTATTTTGAACATTTAATTAGATAAATAAAATAAAATAATGTAAATGGTTAAGGGATTGAGATTTGTATAATCATACGGTAGTCGTGCCTAATTAGTCAATGAACCAAAGAGAATTAAAATGAAATAAGTAAGGGTAATAAGATAAGAGCAAAATAGGAATTGGTTATATTCTAATACCCTAAACACCTATTCCAATTTCATATACAACATTCACAAACAAAACTAAACCTAGAGCTTGGCCAGCCACCATGAGAAGCAATCTAAAGGAAGATAAGAAAGAATTCAAGAAGGAAGCTTAATCAAATCAATTCAAGGGAAAATCTCAAACTCCTTAACACCAAGTTAAGGTGAATAATAAATTACATCTCATTTTTATTGCTTTTGGCTTCTAGATAAGATCCAAATTTATTTTGCAAGAAAAATGCCATGTTTTGATTGTTTAAATGGATATATATGCCTGTTGATGATTTACGTTATTTCATATAGGTTTTATGATAAGATTTAATTTGGAAACCCTATTAAATGACAACCAAATGGCTTGCATTTTTTATATAAGGTCAAAAACATTATTTTAGAGATGGGTTTCAAGTTTCATAATTTTCTAAGTTGTTGTGGATTTATTATGAAGTTTCTAGTAAAGAAAATGGTTAAATTGAGTTTAAATTATATTCGGCTATTATATGTTAGCTTTGGGTAAGAAATTTAAATATGTTAGAAAATATATTAAAAGTGATTTATGGGAATTTTTGGATAATTTTCCTAAGTATTTTATTAAAGATATAAAATTATTTAAGGTATGAGACTTAAATGTTTAATATGCTTAGAAAAGGAGAAGGGGCAATTTGCTAAATATTTTCAATTGTTAATTACTGAATTCGGCAGCACTTTGAAAAGATTTTGAAAAAGAATTGGCGATCAATTATATGTTGACAAATAAGGCAAGTTAGTTGGAAAGGTATTACTTTAAAAAGTTAAAAATCATTTTTGTAAAGGTTTATTGCTTCGCCACTTATAGCAGCCATCTTTCGACCCCATACATCCGCCTCTAACCAAGTTGAAACCAATACACATGGTATCAATGCCTTGGTACATAGTGGATTGGAGTTAGGCGGAAGGTATAGAGTCAAAACATGCTTTCACAGGGGTAGAAGTAGCTCTTATAAACTTGGAACTATTTGTATTACAAACAAGGCTTTCGAAGGGGTTGGAGCTTTCGACTTAACCGACTTGCTTCTGTTTATATAAAGAAAGGGCTTTCGAATGGGTTACCGCCTTTTGTTTTTAAAACAAGCTTTCGAAGGGGTCAAAAGCCCTGCTGCCGCATTCAACCTTTCGAATCAATGCCTTCAAAAGTGGTTCTTTTGCCTTAAACGTTGAAGCCGCTTCTCCAGCTTTCGAAAGTGTAGGTTTCAAAACCATCCACTTTCTTTTACTTAGGAATAATGCTTTCGAAAGTAGAGCTTTCGCCCTAGTTCTTTTATGACCGTTAGATATATTGAAATTTAAACCTGAAGGCTTCAAAAGTATATATCATGGTTTGAAAGGAGGATGTCTAAGGTTTTATAATGCTTTAGAAAGGACACTTTCAATGATTTCAAAAGGTCTATTTTTAAAGGTTTCGAAAGGTATGTTTTGGCCTTCGGCTTAGTGTTTCAAGGTAAAGAAGTTAACCTATTTTGAAAGGGGTACTTTCAATGGATTCGAAAGGGATTGTTTAAAGCTTTTAAACAAAGGTTGCGAATGTGATATCTTTAATTTAAAACCTAATGTTTTCTAAGTTAAAGAAGGGCTTTAACTTGTTTTAAAGGGATAGATAACCCTATTGATTTAGGTTTTCATCAACATTGTTTTGTGTAAAGTATATACCATGGAAAAGATATTTGAGTAAAGCAAAAGGTATATTTTCCTTGTTTAATGCGATTTGAAGGGTTAAATCAGTTTGAAAGAAATGTTTTCAAGGAAAATTTGATTGGGGAGTTAACCCTAAGTAAATGACTCAGATATTAGAATACCAGATGCGACTGGTATAGGGTCGTGCCTTATATTTTAGCTATAGCCCCTAGCTAATATAAGTCCAAAATTCCAGTGTGTAGGGCTTTGTCACAGGTAAGACTAAAATAATGTTACACATAAAAAGAAATATATAGAGAAAAGATAGGTTATTGGTGAGCCCGCATAATCAGTAGGTTCAGTTGACCCTAGAAGAAGATTGTTAAGGGCAGTCAGCCCAGAAGTGTGTCTAACAGAAGTTAGATAATTATTTGTGTCTGGTAGGCCCAATCAGCCAATGGTTAGTAGTAAGCCAACCAAAACTACATTGTTCGGACAGATAGTCCATTAATTACCTAATTTATGTGCATATAGGATATTGCTACTATTGTTTTAATCAGTTTGATTGTAGGGTTCTGATTAGCAAAAGATATGTTTTAAAAAGGATATTAGTGAGGGGAAACCCGTTCCCCTATGTGGCGTGGTCTCACTTTATATCAGAAAACTGAGATGTAATAGTATTATTCACACCAGGCTTTATGTTTGACTCAAAGTTAATGTTTTTCCGCTTAAACTCTCGGGTGCTTAAAAACTAAATTTTAGATTGAGAGGTAAGGATTTTTAGGTTTAGTAGGTTGGATGAATTAGCTTCCGAAGACGTGCAGGAGGCAAAGCTAGCTATATAGGAGCTATTTAGTTTTATTTCCGCTATGATGTATTAAAACCAATATGTCTGTTTAGTACTCTGATCATCCAATGGGGCATCTTCATATATTGCTCTTGACGTAATTTGTAATAATTATATTTGATCAAAACTTGGGAATCGTTTTGGGATTATATATCTGAATATGAAATATTGATTTAAAATGTAATCAGAAAGTTGTTTTTAAATCTGTATTGATTTTTATTTCATATTCATGTGCTTCTGATATTATGGATACCATTCACATTACTGTATTTTGTCACTGGAAGTTAATACTATGGATGACTGCAACATCTGTAGCGCTTAGCTTTGGGCCTCAAGATAGGGGATGTTACAAAGCATAGGTTTATGAAAACTTAAAAGAAATTTCAAAACTTAAAATGATTTTAAAAAGCATAATCCTTAGGAATTAGAGAAATATTGGGGTATGGGATAATGCTATACTAACGTACTTGTATTTGCTATATATAAGTATACGCTCTATCTTTATTCTCCATCTCTCTTAGGCTATCCCTCTGTATCTTACAAAGACTCGAATGTAGATTTTACAGACATAAGATATGGATACTAGGAGTGGAAGAGATAACATTGGTGAGGGAAGCACCACAACTAATGGGAATGCCAGACCAAACACAAGAAGAAATCCCGGTCAAGCTCAATCTGCTAATGTGGGTGCTGGAATACCGCAAGTTGATATGGGAGCTATGTATCGGTTCTTCGTTAACATGACGCAGGCTGGAGTTGTTGCAGGTTTAGTTGGGGGACTTGCTGAAGGATGAAATCAGGGAGTTTCGGTGGTCAATAACTATGCAGTATTGAGTAGAGATTAGCTAGGTGGGAAGAAAACCATTTATCGGGACTGACGACATAATTGAAGTGGAAAACTGGTTACTTCATTGCGAGAGAATTTTTTCTGATTTGGGGCTCAATGGTGAGCAAAAAAGGAGGCTTGCTTCTAGGCAGTTAAAGGAAGCAGCACTGTACTGGTGGACTAGTGTTACGGTTAGAGTCAATGAGAAGACTACGACTTTGGCTGAGTTCAGGAGAAGGTTTGAAGAGAGATTTATATCGGAGATTGCGAAGTCAACTCTTCTCAGGAAGTTTGCTAAGTTGGAGAAAAGAGATATGATAGTGCTTGAGTATACAACCAGATTTGAGGAGTTACCGAGATACGGATACGCTACGGTTGATATTGTTATCAAAAGGAATGAGAAGTTTATCCATGAGTTGAAGCCTGAGCTTGCTAAGGGCACATTATCGCATATTAGAGATCCATGCGATTTATTTATTGAGACGGCTTTAAGGCAGGAAGAGATACTTGCTTATCTTGAGGGTAACAAGGCAGGAGGAGCTCAAGGAAGACAGAACAAAAGAAGGAAGTTTTTCCA